>JAYKTQ010000127.1:0-2751607 GCA_036010785.1 Ammospiza maritima maritima
TTAGGCAAAAAATGGTGAAAAATGGGATTTTTTGGGTATTTTTTTTCTGCTTTTACTGGTCCTTATTGGTCCGTGCTGGTTTATACTGGTTTGTACTGGTTTGTACTGGTCCGTACTGGTTTGTACTGGGATTGGGATGAACTGGGAGTGGATTTGGGGCTCTAAAATGGCGAAAAATGGGCAAAAAATGGCGAAGAAATGGGATTTTTTGGGGTTTTTTTTTCTGCTTTTACTGGTCCTTACTGGTCTGTACTGGTTTGTACTCGTTTGTACTGGTTTAAACTGGCTTAAACTGGTTTAAACTGGTTTTTCTGGGCAGTTCTGGGTCCAGGTCCCGCTGGTCCCGCCCGAGGACGGCCGCGATGACGTCATCGCCAACGAGGCCCCGCCCACCGGCGGCGACGAGGAGAACACGTGGGAGTGGTGAGGGGGAACGGGGCAAAAAACGGCGAATTGGGGCAAAAAACGGGGAAATTTTGGGGAAAAATGAGAAATTTTGGGGAAAACGGGAATTTGGGGCCGGGATTCGGGGGTTTGGGGGGAAAAAAAGTGGAAATTTGGGGGAAAAATGGGAGTTTTGGGGGGAAAAAGGGGGAAATCGGGGAAATTTTGGGGATTTTTGGGGAGAAAAAATGGGAAATTTTGGGGAAAAAATGGGAAATTTTGGGGAAAAAGTGAGGAATTTTGGGGAAAAAATGAGAAATTTTGGGCAAAACGGGAATTTGGGGGAGGGATTTGGGGGTTTAGGGGAAAAAAAGTGGAAATTTGGGGGAAAAACGGGAGTTTTGGGGGAGAAAAGTGGAAGTCGGGGAAAAATTTGAGGATTTTTGGGGAGAAATTTGGGGAGAAAAAATGGGAAATTTTGGGGAAAAAATGAGAAATTTTGGGCAAAATGGGAATTTGGGGGAGGGATTTGGGGGTTTGGGGGGAAAAAAAGGGGAAATTTGGGGGGGAAATGGAAATTTTGGGGAAAAGTTGGGAGTTTTTGGGGAGAGGAAAAGGAAAATTTGGAGAAAATTTGGGAATGTAGAGGGAAAAAACCAAAAGGGCCTTTTGGAAAAAAACTTGGGATTTTGGGGATAAAAATGGGGATTTTGAATAAAAATGGGGATTTGAGAGGAGAAAAGGCAATTTGGGGAGGAAATCAGGGGATTTTGGGGTGAATTTGGAGTGAATTGGGCTGTTGGGTGAATTCTGGGGTGAATTTTGGGGTGAATTTGGGCTGTTTTGAGGTGAATTTTGGGGTGAATTTTGGGTGTTTTGGGGTGAATTTTGGGGTGAATTTGAGGTGGATTTTGGGGTGAATTTTGATGAATTTGGGGTGGATTTTTGGGGTGAATTTTGGCTATTTTGGGGTGAAGTTGGGGTGAATTTTGGGGCGAATTCCGGATATTTTTGGGTGGATTTCGAGGTGAATTTTGGGGTGAATTTGGGCTGTTTTGGGGTGAATTTTGGGGTGAATTTGAGGTGGATTTTGGGGTGAATTTTGGTGAATTTGGGGTGGATTTTGGGGGTGAATTTTGGCTATTTTGGGGTGAATTTTGGGTGGATTTTGGGGTGAATTTTGGCTATTTAGGGGTGAATTTTGGGGTGTATTTTGGCTGTTTTGGGGTTTATTTTGGGGTGAATTTGGGCTGTTTTGAGGTGAATTTTGGGGTTAATTTTGGGGTGAATTTGGGCTGTTTTGGGGTGAATTTTGGGGTGAATTTGGGGTGAATTGGGGCTGTTTTGGGCCGTTCCCCACAGGTGGCACAACTTCCGCACCCTGCTCGACTACAACAAACGGGTGGCGCTGGGTAAGGGGCGGGGCTTGGCAAAAAGGGGCGGGGGCTTGGCCCAGATGGGCGGGGCTTAGCACACACTACAACAAACAGGTGGCGCTGGGTAAGGGGCGGGGCTAACACGGAAATGGGCGGGGCCTACAGCAGTGGGGTGGGGCTTAAACCAGAATGGGTGTGGCTTCACCTAGGGGGGTTGTACTGGTCCATACTGGTTTGTACTGGTTTGTACCAATTTGTACTGGTTTGTACTGGTTTGCACTGGTTTGTACTGGTTTATACTGGGATTGGGATGAACTGGGAGTGGATTTGGGGCTCTAAAATGGCTAAAAATGGGCGTAAAATGGGATTTTTTGGGGTTTTTTTTCTCCTTTTTTGGTTCGTACTGGCCCATACTGGTTTGTACTGGTCCATACTGGGATTGGGATGAACTGGGAGCGGATTTGGGGCTTTAAAATGGTGAAAAATGGGCGAAAAATTGGTGGGGAAATGGGATTTTTTCGGGGTTTTTTTTATCGTTTTTGGTCCATACTGGTCTGTACTGGTCTGTACTGGTTTGTACTGGTCTGTACTGGTTTCCAGCGCTGGAGATCGGGCCGGACCTGCCGTCCCCCGAGGCCCTGGCGCGCTGGTTGAGCGAACCCGTGTGCGCGGCCTTCCTCCCCACCCGCCTCTTCCTCACCAACAAGAAAGGGTTCCCAGTGCTGGGCTGGGGCTGCCAGCGCCTGCTGGGACAGCTGCTCAAGGTACTGGTTTGTACTGGTTTGTACTGGGAGGGACCGGGAGGGCGGGAAATGGGGGAAAAGGGAGAAGAAACGGCGAAAAACGGTGAAAAAACGGGGAGAAACGGTGAGGAAATGACCCAGAAAAATGGGACGTGAAGGGTTAAAAATGGGGGTAATGTGGGGAAAAAATGGGGGAAAAATGGCAAAGAAATGAGTGAAAAAATGGGGGAAAAAATGACCCAAAAAAAGGGGAAAAAACGGTGAAAAAATGACCACAAAATGGGGGGGGGGGGGGAAAAATGACCAAAAAAAATGGGAAGAAAGGGGAAAACGGTGAAAAAATGACCAAAAAATGGGGGGGAAAATATGACCAAAAAATGGGGAAAAAACAGTGAAAAAGTGACCAAAAATGGGGGGGGGAATGGGAAAAAATGGGGGGAAATAGGGAAAAAATGACCAAAAAATGGGGGGAAAATGGTAAAAAAAAAAAGACCAAAAATGGGGGAAAAATGGTGAAAAAAATGACCAAAACCAGGGAAAAAATGGTGAAAAGAATGACCAAAAAATGGGGGGGAAATGGTGAAAAAGTGACCAAAAAATGGGGAAAAATGGAGAAAAAAATAGTGAAAAAATTATGAAAAAATGACCAAAAGTGGGGAAAAAATGGTGAAAAAATGACTGGAAAATGGGGGGAAAATGGTGAAAAAAATTGGGATTTTTCGGGATTTTTTCGGGGGTTTTTTTGGGATATTTTGCTCCATACTGGTCCATACTAGTTTTTACTGGTTTATACTGGTTTTATACTGGTTTGTACTGCGATTGGGATGAACTGGGAGCAGATTTTGGGCTTTAAAATGGTGAAAAATTGCCAAAAATGGGATTTTGGGGGACTTTTTGGGGTTTTTTCTCTTTTTTGTAACCATACTGGTTTATACTGGTCTATACTGGTTTATACTGGGATTGGGATGAGCTGGGAGCAGATTTGGGGCTCTAAAATGGTGAAAAATGGGCAAAAAATGGTGAAGAAATGGGATTTTTTGGGTTTTTTTTCTGGGTTTTTTTGGTTTTTTTTCTGTTTTTTGTAAGCATATAGTCTGTACTGGTTTGTACTGGTCTATAGTGGTTTATACTGGGATTGGGATGAGCTGGGAGCGGATTTGGGGCTTTAAAATGGCAAAAAATGGGCAAAAAATGGTGAAAAACTGGGATTTTTTTGGGATTTTTTTGGGGTTTTTTCTGCTTTTTGTAAGCATATTGGTCCGTAATGGTTTGTACTGGTTTGTACTGGGATTGGGATGAGCTGGGAGTGGATTTGGGGCTTTAAAGTGGCAAAAAATGGGCAAAAAATGGTGAAAAACTGGGATTTTCGGGGGATTTTTTTCGGGGTTTTTTCTGTTGTTTGTGCCCATACTGGTTTGTACTGGTTTGTACTGATTTGTACTGGTTTCCCCCGCAGCTGGACGTGCAGATCGTGGTGCAGGGCAGCCCCTGGCACGGCGGGCGCCCCCTGGCCGTGTACCTGCAGTACCTGGAGCACCTGGGCCAGCACCGGCTGCCGCCCTCGGCCTACGAGCTCTACGCCAGGGGCTACGAGGATTACCTGCAGAGCCCGCTCCAGGTGAGACCAGTATGGATCAGTTCATCCCAGTTCATCCCAGTGCAGCCCAGTCCATCCCAGTGCAGCCCAGTAACCCCCCAGTAACCAAAAACCCCAAACCAGTAACTCCCAGTTCATCCCAGTTCATCCTAATCCATCCCAGTTTGATCCCAGTCCATCCCAGTTCATCCCAGTAACCCCCCAGTGCAGCCCAGTAACCAAAAACCCCAAACCAGTAACTCCCAGTAACCAAAAACCCCGAACCAGTAACTCCCAGTAACCTCAAAACCCATCCCAGTTCATCCCAGTAACCTCCCAGTTCATCCCAGTAACCCCCCAGTACAGCCCAGTAACCAAAAACCCCAAACCAGTAACTCCCAGTAAGAGAAAACCCCAAACCAGTAACACAAACCCCAAACCAGTAAATCCCAGTCCATCCCAATCCATCCCAGTCCATCCCAGTAACCCCAAAACCCCAACCAGTAACTCCCAGTCCATCCCAGTTCATCCCAGTAACCTCCCAGTGCAGCCCAGTAACCAAAAACCCCGAACCAGTAACTCCCAGTCCATCCCAGTTCATCCCAGTCCATCCCAGTTTGATCCCAGTCCCTCCCAGTCCATCCCAGTACAGCCCAGTAAGCCCTGAGCCCAAACCAGTAACTCCCAGTTACAAAAAACCCCAAACCAGTAACACAAACCCCAAACCAGTAACTCCCAGTCCATCCCAGTCCATCCCAGTCCATCCCAGTAACCCCAAAACCCCAAACCAGTAACTCCCAGTCCATCCCAGTTCATCCCAGTAACTCCCCGGTGAGCCCTGACCCCAAACCAGTAACTCCCAGTTACAAAAAACCCCAAACCAGTGAGGGAAAACCTCAAACCAGTGACCCCAAAACCCATCCCAGTCCATCCCAGTCCATCCCAGTTCATCCCAGTTCATCGCAGTCCATCCCAGTTCATCCCAGTTCATCCTAGTTCAAACCAGTAACCCACTGGGAACCCCTGACCCCAAACCAGTAACTCCCAGTAACCCCAAAACCCGTCCCAGTCCATCCCAGTCCATCCCAGTTCAAACCAGTAACCAAAAACCCCAAAACAGTAACTCCCAGTAACCAAAAACCCCAAACCAGTAACTCCCAGTTCCTCCCAGTTCATCCTAATCCATCCCAGTTTGATCCCAGTCCATCCCAGTTCATCCCAGTACAGCCCAGTGCAGCCCAGTAACCAAAAACCCCAAACCAGTAACTCCCAGTAAGGGAAAACCCCGAACCAGTAACTCCCAGTCCATCCCAGTTCATCCCAGTCCATCCCAGTTTGATCCCAGTCCCTCCCAGTTCATCCCAGTACAGCCCAGTAAGCCCTGAGCCCAAACCAGTAACTCCCAGTTACAAAAAACCCCAAACCAGTAACACAAACCCCAAACCAGTAACTCCCAGTCCATCCCAGTAACCCCCAAAACCCCAAACCAGTAACTCCCAGTTACAAAATACCCCAACCCAGTAAGGGAAAACCTCAAACCAGTGACCCCAAAACCCATCCCAGTCCATCCCAGTTCATCCCAGTCCATCCCAGTTCATCCCAGTAAGCTCCCAGTCCATCCCAGTCCATCCCAGTAACCCCAAAACCCCAAACCAGTTACTCCCAGTAACCCCAAAACCCCAAACCAGTTCAAACCAGTAACCCCCCAGTAAGCCCTGACCCCAAACCAGTAACTCCCAGTAACCAAAAACCCCAAACCAGTAACTCCCAGTCCATCCCAGTTCATCCCAATCCATCCCAGTTTGATCCCAGTCCATCCCAGTTCATCCCAGTAACCTCCCAGTTCAAACCAGTAACCCACTGGGAACCCCTGAGCCCAAACCAGTAACTCCCAGTAACCCCAAAACCCGTCCCAGTTCAAACCAGTAACTCCCAGTCCATCCCAGTTCCCTCCCAGTATATCCCAGTTTGATCCCAGTATAAACCAGTCCCCTCCCTGTACAAACCAGTATAAACCAGTCCTTCCCAGTATAAACCTGTATAAACCAGTCCCTCCCAGTACAAACCAGTATAAACCAGTCCCCTCCCAGTACAAACCAGTATAAACCAGTCCCCTCCCAGTACAAACCAGTATAAACCAGTCCCTCCCAGTACATCCCAGTATAAACCAGTACCCTCCCAGTACAAACCAGTATAAACCAGTCCTTCCCAGTATAAACCAGTTTGATCCCAGTCCCTCCCAGTACATCCCAGTATAAACCAGTCCTTCCCAGTACAAACCAGTATAAACCAGTCCCTCCCAGTACATCCCAGTATAAACCAGTCCCCTCCTAATACAAACCAGTATAAACCAGTCCCCTCCCAGTACATCCCAGTTTGATCCCAGTCCCTCCCAGTACAAACCAGTATAAACCAGTATAAACAAGTATAAACCAGTCCCGCCCAGTCCCTCCAGAAATTTGGAAGAATTTTGGGATTTTTTGAGCAATTTTTGGGGAAAGTTTTTGGGAATTTTGGGGAAAATTTTTGATATTTTTGTGTCAATTTTTGGGGAAATTTTGGGGGGAATTTTGGGGGGAATTTTGGGGGAATTTGGGAAATTTTTGTGTCAATTTTTGGAGGAAATTTGGGGACAGTTTGGGAAATTTTGGTGTCGATTTTTGGGGGAATTTTGGGGAAATTATGGGTGGAATTTTGGGTGAAATTTTGGGCGAATTTCTCCAGTTTTGGGGGAGTTTTTGGGGTGAATTTTTGGGGATTTTTTGGTGAATTCTGGGAGACTTTTTGCCCATTTCTGGGGTGAATTTTGGGGTGAAATCCGCAGATTTTGGGTCTCGGCAGTCCCTGATGGACAACCTGGAGTCTCAGACCTACGAGGTCTTCGAGAAGGATCCAAGCAAATACTGCCAATACCAGCAGGTACCGCCCCCTCATTTGCATCTCATCTGCATACCCCACCCCCTTCCTTCCCCCTTTGCTCCGCCCACTTTTCCCAATGATCCCAATGATCCCCTATGGGAATTCCATGGGGATTGATTGCCGGGTCATTAAGGATTATTGCTAATTGCTGTTGATTGCCGCTAATTAGGCTGGAGAACTGCCAGTGGGAGGAGTGGGGCTTTTTTATTAGTTGGCAGGCTGTGCACACAATCCCAGTGTTGTACAGCTTCCTTTTTCACCTTTCTGATGCTGCCGCTCTCTCTGGCTCCCAGAGGTGAAGAAGCGGCTTCTTGGTGAAAAGACGATTGTACCGGTCACAGTGCTCGCCTTAGCGAGGCTTCTGCAGAAAGACGCCCGGGAGCGGCGCTTAGCTCCGGAGAGCATCGAACCTTCGTCTTTAGCGTCTCTTGTCATCGACATCTCAGCAAAAAGCTTTTCCACTATGTCTGGCAAGGAGAAACTGTGCAGCACAGAAAACATCTCCCATCATGTTCTAGAAGTTAAAGGGATGTCTGCCGAGTGTTTTGCAGGAAGAGCAAGAAAGTTGTCGAAAACAGCTTCCAATCAAATATTCACGTGAATGGGAAATGCAGGAGAACAAAAAGGTACTGTTTTCTATCAGTTGGCAAGCTGCGCACACAATCCCAGTGTTGTGCAGCTTCCTTCTTCACCTTTCCGAAGCTGCTGCACTCTCTGGCTCCCGGAGGTGAAGAAGCGCCTTCTTTGCGCCAAGACGATGGTGCCGGTCACAGTGCTCTCCGCAGGGCAGCTTCTGCAGAAAGACGGCCGGGAGCGGCGCTTAGCTCCGGAGAGCATCATGCCTTCGTCTTCAGCGTCTCTTGTCGTCTACATCTTGGCAAAAAGCTTTTCCACTATGTCTGGCAACGAGAAACTGTGCCGGCACAGAAAACATCTCCCATCGTGTTCTAGAAGTTACACGGAGGTCTGCCGAGTGTTTTGCAAAAAGAGAAAGAAAGTTGTGCAAAATGCTTCCAAACGAATATTCACATGAATGGAGAAGGCAGGAGAGTGGTAAGGTACTGTTTTTTATTAGTTGGCAAGCTGCGCACGCAATCCCAGTGTTGTAAAGCTCAGACCTACGAGGTCTTCGAGAAGGATCCAATCAAATACTGCCAATACCAGCAGGTACCGCCCCTCATTTGCATCTCATCTGCATACCCCACTCCCTTCCTTCCCCCTTTGCTCCGCCCTCTTTTCCCCTCATTTGCATATTGATGCGGCTAATTTGCATGGGCGCCTCCCTTCTCATTCATCGCCTTGGATGCAACTCTGCCTTAGTTTGCATAAATGAAGCACTTTGATATGAAAAAAATTTTGCATAAATGAATCACTGATTTATGCAAATTAACCAATGCTGAATTAATCGGCGGCGCAATAATCGATATTGCGGTAAAATAAGAAATAGAATATTTATTATTATAATATTAATAAAATAATTTGTTATTATTATTCTGTATTTATATTTAATGCTTTTTTAAAATTTTTAAAATTTTAATTATTATTATAATTACTTGTATAAATTAGGGGGTAATTAGCATTATTTGATCGGTGTTGATTTGTGTTAATTATTGATTAGTTATAGGTTTGAATACCTTAATTGCTGATTTGTATAATGTGTTTATTTTGCATGTATTTGTGAGTGATTTGCATAATTTAATTGGTGATTTGCATAATTTAGTCAGCTTTTTGTGTGGTTTTCTTTTAATTTGCATCATTTAACAGATGACTTGCATAATTACTGCTTTAATTTGCATAAACACTATTAAATGCAAGCACATGACAGTCCTTATTTCCATATTCATGACCTTATTTGCATACTAATTATTATAGTTACATACCGCAGTGCTATTTGCTGTGGTATGATCTTAATTTACATTCAAGTCCCTGATTTGCCTAAAATGGTCCTAATTTGCATAGCCACGCCTCTTTTAGAGTCCATTTAAGCCATATATATGCGTAATTTGCATAGAAGCACCCCTAATTTGCATAATGCAGCTGCGATTTGCATAACGGAGCTCCTCATTTGCATAGATTCTTTATTTTTATTGTCTGAATGAGGCTTCTGGTGGGTGTGGCCGCTGCTCTCATTTGCATGGCCACGCCCACTGTCTGGGTTAGGGCCGGTGGGGGTGGTTTGGGTGATGCCGTGCCCCTGATTTGCATAAATTGGTGCGTCTTTGCATAAATTTGCATAAATTTACATGATTTCAGGCCATCTTCAAGTGCCTGCAGGACAGAGTGCCCGAGGCGGAGCGCGAGACCAACGTGCAGTGAGTGCCCAAAATGCCCCAAATTTACCCCAAAATTCACCCCAAAATCCCCCAAATTCACCCCAACATTCGCCCCGAAATCACCAAAATTCACCCCAAAAATCACCCTAAAATGCCCCAAAATTCACCCCAATATTCACCCCAAAAACCCCCAAATTCACCCCAAAATTCACCCAAAATTCACCCCAAAATGCCCCAAATTCGCCCCAAAATTCACCCCAAAATCCCTCGAATTCACCCCAAAATTCACCCCAAAATTCACCCGCAAATTCACCCCAAAATTCACCCTAAAATGCCCCAAAATTCACCCCAAACCCCTGTTTGAATGTACCCCAAAACTGTGGATCTCCTATCTGGCTGCAGTCTAAGTCATGTATGCTACGTTTTTTCCTGTTTGAATTTTGACTCAGCTGCATTAGCAAGGGCACATTAGGGTGAAACAGTGACAATTTTCCCAAAAAACAGGGTACACCCTGTGGTTTAGCTGGTATACCATTCCACGCCCTGTCTCCACAAATCAAAAATATTCCTGTGGGTAATTTCATTGGTGCCGTGATATTTGTGCCGTTACATTGACTGTAATGCTGTGGAGAGAATTCACTCACATTCAGGGATGAATCTAGGGTGGCCCATGTTTCTTTAGGTTGGTTTAAATTCTGAGCAGCCGAAAATTTGAAGCTAAACCATCCGCCAGCTGTAGTGTTAGATATACTGGCGTTTCAACTTCCAAAAAGATCTAATTCCTCAGGAAGAGAATGCAAAGAGGTGTTAAGTGATTGGATTAGTAAGCATTGACGATAGCCATCACTCTGACCTGTAGTATACCCTTGTTGCACTGGCAAGGTGATGTTTGACATGTTAGACATACATAAGGTTTGATTGTTTATCAAACTGCAAAATTCTCCAGGAGACCACACCAGAAGTCCCATCAGGCATGTTCAAAATGGGTTAGTGACTCCTCCAAGACTAAGACAAAGTGATGATTGGTTAGTTTGATTAGCAAGTGTCACCCATAAATTTTCCCTTGGTTGACTAAAGTGTGTTATTCCTACTGCTTCACTTGCTACAGCATTGAGCAGTATAACAAGAACAAACCTCATTTTTCTTTCTGCTTGCTTTGCTTCTCTTTTCCTTCCTTCTGCTTGCTTTGTTTTTCCTTTCTTCGCTGTCTTTTCCCTGGTTTGCTAGATTGTCTATTGTAAGGCTGAGTCAAATTTTGAATATACTGATCTAATTGTAAATCAGCATCCTTGCTCACAAGTATAGCATAAGTTTGAAGGCAATTCAGCTTTACAGCGAGCTGCTATGATGCGTGAGGCTTTATTAATTTCAAATATTCTAAGGTTTTCCTGCAACTTCCACCTAAGATATGCTATAACCACTTGTTCTGCACTCTCAAAAAGCTGTAATCCTGTCCGTCCTGGCAGGCCAGTACTTTGTTCAAGAGCTCTAACCCAGAAAAAATTTCGAATCCACCTTCCAGAACAAGGTGCACACCATAAATATCCCAATGACCTCTGTGAATACCAATAAACCTGATTACAATCTGCACAATGCAAAGCTACCCATCCATAGCACTTATCATTATCCCTTTTGCAAACATAACAAGGAAGTGAATATAAGTAGGGACCAGTATAAAAGTCTGGTTCTTCAATCCAAAGCAACCAATTCAATGGTGGTGATCGCAAAGCCTCTTCAGCTTTTTTACTATATGAGGCTAATAGTTCAAGGTCTTTCTTTAACACAAGGCGTATCTTATTTCGTAACCGTAGTTCTTGTTCGTTATCTTCCTCAACAACTATATCTTCCCGAGGGTCCCACAACTGTAAAATTGTTCTAATCATAGAAAATTAATTAGCACTCACTGATATCCTTACTCAAATGAGACCGTTCCCTTTTTGCTTTCTTTTTCTTATCTGTCTTCAATCTTGCTGCTCCTGATTTTACTGGTCCTGCCACTTGCAAACTCAATTTTTGCAACTTGTCAATGCAGCAATCTAATGCTCTATCAGGATTCCCTTTGAAGGGTCCTACAATTGAATGCTGTGTTAAAGGCACTAATTTCCTACACCTTATAGAAACTATACGTGATTTACTTTGAACCCTAATTCTATTCACAATACATTGTACCTCCCATCGATAATAAGCAAGAATTTTCTGTTCAGGAGACTCATAAAGATTTAAAGCTATATATGCGTTTTGCCCTGTTTGTCTCCTTAATTCATCTTGCCAACTTTTACCCCACGTGTGCTCGTGTTCACAAGTATGACACCACAAATCCCACAATAATGATTGTTCTATCCAAAAAGTTCTTTCACAACCCCCACAACATAGGGCTATCCAGGCAGCACAATGTGGATTGTGACAGTCAAGGCAATGTAGTTTCGCTGGATTTGTTAAGCGAAAAGTTGATAATGAGTCAATAAAACCAATCAACTCCTGGGCTGTCCGATAGTGACGTGTCAGTGCTCTGTCCACCGCTTCCGAGCACCCCTTCAATTGTAACAGTAGTGGTTGTAGGACTAGAAGCAGTTTCTTCCCCAGTCGCTCCCTGTCCTCCTCCGTAAGGCGATCCACCAGAGGCTGCATCAAAAACAGGTTTAGTCCACTTAGCAGGCACCCACAAATGCCCTGTAGGTGAGGAAACACAGGGAACCTTACGCATCATATAGCAGAATATACTCCCTTAGATTGGAAGCTGTTAACTCAGCTACGTTCTATGGTTAGTCAGTTTGGAGTAAAAAGTGAACCTGTTAGGCAAATGCTAGATTATCTTTTTAATACTCAGGTTTTATGCCCTAATGATTTAAGAGGAATAGTTCGGTTGATATTCACTCAGCATCAGCAGTTATTGTTTAACGCACATTGGCAAGCGTTGGTAAATGAGTCGGTTGCTGTACAACGAGCCCAGGGAGACCCATTACATGGAGTGACAGTAGAGGAGCTGATGGGCTTAGGGGTGTATTTGCGTACAGAGGCACACATGATATCGGGAGCTGATAAACTTAGAGAGTCTATGCGGTTAGTGCGTGCTGCAATAGATATGGTTAAAGAGCCAGGAGGGTTACCGGCTTATATGGGTATTAAGCAAGGAAGGGAAGAATCATTTGGAAATGTTATTGATAGAGCAGCTACTGCCATAGATCGGGCTGGTGTTGCAGACTACATGAAGGGGGCGCTATTGAAGCAGTGTACCTAGCAAAATAGCAATCCAGCAACCCAGAGAGTGTTAGCTACTTTAGGGGCCTGTGATGATCAAGTTGATGTCCGGGTCTCCTTCTGTCGACAAACCCCCAAATTCACCCCAAAATTCACCCCAAAATCCCTCAAATTCACCCCAAAATTCTCCCCAAAATTCACCCCAAAATCCCTCAAATTCACCCCAAAATTCACCCCAAAATTCACTCCAAAATGCCCCAAAATTCACCCTAAAATTCATCCTAAAATCCACCCCAAAATCCCCCAAATTCACCCCAAAATCTGCCCCCGTGTTTCCCATTTTTGGGGTGAATTTTCTCATTTTGGGGTGAATTTTCCCATTTTTGGGGTGAATTTTCCCTATTTTTTTTTTGAGGTTTGGGTTTTGGGGGTTCTGGTGCCGATTTTGGGGTGAATTTTGGGTTAATTTTGGGTCATTTTTGGGTATTTTTTGGGTTGGATTTTGGTCAATACCTGCGTTGGATTTTGGGGTGAATTTTGAAGGGTTTGGGTATTTTTCGGGGGGATTTTGGGGTGAATTTTGGTGATTTTGGGGTGGATTTTGGGGTGGATTTTGAAGATTTTTGGGAATTTATTGGGGTGGATTTTGGGGTGAATTTTGAAGATTTTTTGGGGTGGATTTTGGGGTGGATTTTGATGAATTTTGGGGGGTTTTTTGCTGAAATTTTTTTTGGGGTTTTTTTGCGTCCCTGACCTGATTTTGGGGTGTATTTTGCCAATTTTGGGATCAATCTGGGTTGAATTTCAGGGGATTTCTTGGGGTGAATTTTTGGGATTTGGTTTTTTTTTTTTTCTGCTTGGATTTTTTGGGGGTTTTTGGGTGAATTTTGGGGTGAAATTGGTGGTTTTGGGGTGAATTTTGATGGTTTTGGAAATTTTTGGGTGGATTTTGGGTGGATTTTGGGGTGGATGGTGAATTTTGGGGTGAATTTTGAAGATTTTTGGGGTGGATTTTGATGAATTTTGGGGGTTATTTTGCTGGGATTTTTTCGGGGGTTTTTTTTGCGTCGGCACCCCGCTTTTGGGGTGAATTTTCCCAATTTTGGGGTTTCTTTTTGCTGGGATTTTTTCGGGGTGTTGTTTTTTGCATCCCCGCCCCGCTTTTGGGGTGAATTTTCCCAATTTTGGGTGGTTTTGCCCCATTCCCGCAGGGTGGTGATGGTGCTGGGCGCTGGGCGGGGCCCGCTGGTGTCGGCCGTGCTGAGGGCGGCGCGGCAGGCGGGGACCCACGTGCGGCTCTACGCCGTCAAGAAGAACCCCAACGCCGTTGTCACGTGAGTATTGATCACCGATCAATAACCAATAACTGATCAATAATCAATAACTGATCGATAACCCATAACGGATCAGTAAGGGGTCAGTACTGATCAATGCCCTGCGTGCGGCCCTACGCCGTCGAGAAGAACCCCAACGCCGTCGTCACGTGAGTATTGATCACCAATCAAGAACCAATAACTGATCAATAATCAATAACTGATCAATAACCGATAACGGATCAATAAGCGGTCAATACTGGTCAGTGCCCCCCGTGCGGCTCTACGCCGTCGGGAAGAACCCCAACGCCGTCGTCACGTGAGTATTGATCACCGATCAATAACCAATAACTGATCAATAATCAATAACTGATCGATAACCCATAACGGATCAATAAGTGCTCAATACTGATCAATGCCCCGCGTGCGGCTCTACGCCGTCGAGAAGAACCCCAACGCCATCATCACGCGAGAATTGATCACTGATAACCGATCGATAATCAATAACCAATCGATAATCAATAATCAATAACTGATCAATAACTGGTCACTACTGATCAATGCCCCCCGTGCGGCTCTATGCCGTGGAGAAGAACCCCAACGCCGTCGTCACGCGAGTATTGATGATCAATAACCGATCTATAATCAATAACCGATAACTGATCAATAGTCAATAACTGATCGATAATCAATAACTGATCAATAACCGACCACTACTGATCAATACCCCGGGTGACGTATTGATCACTGATAACCGATAGATATTCAATAACCAATAATCGATCAATAATCAATAACTGATCGATAATCAATAACTGATCAATAACCGATCAGTACTGATCAATACCCCGGGTGACGTATTGATCACCGATAACCGATCGATAATCAGTAACCAATAATCGATCAATAACCGCTGATCCTTGCCGTCAGTGATTATTAACGGTTGTTAATGACGATTAAGGAGCTAATGAGCGCTAATTAGCGCTAATGAGGCCGGAGAGGTGGGGGGGGGGGTTATTGATCACTGGCATTTGATCGCTCCAATGTCAGAATTGATGATTGATTGATTGATTGATTGATTGAATGGTGGGTTATTGATTAATTAATTAATGCTAATTGAGGGCAGTGAGGGCTATCAATTAACTAATTAAGGCTAATGAGGGGTTTTAATGAAGCAATTAAGGCTCATTAGGAGTGGAGAAGGGTCACGGGGGTGGGATGGGGTTATTGATCACTGATATTTTATTGATGCCTTATTAGAATTAGTTCAGATTGATTGGGGGTTATTAACGATTATTAATGAGCTAATGAATTTTAATCGAGGCTAAGGAGTGGTATTAATGATTTATTAATGCAAATTGGGAAGGGAAAAGAACCCTGGGGGGTTTGGGGAGGGTTATTGATCACCAATATTTTATTGATCCGTTATCGGAATTAACGATTGATTGATGAGAGACTTATTAAAGGCTAATAATGAACTAATTAATGTTAATAACTGTAATTCAGGCTATTAATGAACCAATTAAGGCTAATTAAGAGTGGGGAAAGTGGCCTGGTTGGGGGGTTTGGGGAGGGTTATTGATCACCGATATCCCAATGATCCCCTATGGGAATTCTATGGGCATTGATTGCAGCGTTATTAATGATTATTAATGAGCTAATTAATGTTAATTGATGCTAATGAGTGGGATTAATGAGTTATTAATACTGATTAAGAGCAGGAAAGTGGCGTGGGGGGGGGTTTGGGGAGGGTTATTGATCACCGATATCCCAATGATCCCCTATGGGAATTCCATGGCCATTGACTGCGAGGTCATTAACAATTACTAACGAGCTAATTAATGTTAATTGAGGCTAATGAGTGCCTCTAAAGAGTTATTAATGCTAATTAAGAGTGGGAAAGTGGCCTTGGGGGGTTTGGGGAGGGTTATTGATCACCGATATCCCAATGATCCCCTATGGGAATTCCATGGGGATTGATTGCAGCGTTATTAACGATTATTAATAAGCTAATTAATGTTAATAGAGGCTAATGAGTGCCTCTAATGAGTTATTAATGGTAATTAAGAGCAGGAAAGTGGAAAGGTTGGGGGAGATTGGGGAGAGTTATTGATCACCGATATCCCAATGATCCCCTGTGGGAATTCCATGGGGATTCATTGCCGGGTCATTAACGATTATAAACGAGCTAATTTCTGTTGATTGCCGCTAATTAGGCTGGAGAACTGCCCGTGGGAGGAGTGGGGCTTTTTTATTAGTTGGCAAGCTGGGCACACAATCCCAGTGTTGTACAGCCTCCTTCTTCGCCTTTCTGATGCTGCAGCTCTCTCTGGCTCCCGGAGGTGAAGAAGCGGCTTCTTTGCGCAGAGACGATTGTGCCGCTCACAGTGCTCTCCGGAGCGCGGCTTCTTCAGGAAGACGCTCGGGAGCGGCACTTAGCTCCGGACAGCATCGTACCTTCGTCTTTAAGGTCTTTTGTGGTCTACATCTTAGCTGAGAGCTTTTCCACTATGTCTGACTAGGAAAAACTCTGCCAGCACAGAAAACATCTGCCATCGTGATCTAGAAGTTGCAGAGAGTTCTGCCAAGTGTTGGGCAGGAAGAAAAGCAATCTGTCCAAAACAGCTTCCAATCGAAAGTTCATGTGATTGGAAAAGTCAGGAGAGTGCAAAAGTACTGTTTCCTATCAGCTGGCAAGCTGCGCACACAATCCCAGTGTTGTACAGCTTCCTTCTTCACCTTTCTGAAGATGCCTCTCTCTCCGGCTCCCGAAGGGAAGAAGAGGGTTCTTCGAGCAAGGACGATTGTGCCGCTCACAATGCACTCCGGAGTGCGGCTTCTGCCAAAAGACGCCCGGGAGAGGCTCTTAGCTCCGGACAGCATCGTACCTTCGTCTTTAGCGTCTTTTGTTGTCTACATCTTAGCAAAATGCCTATCGACTATGTCTGGTTAGGAAAAACTGTGCCAGCTCAGCAAACATCTCCCATCGTGTTCTATACGTTGCACGGAGGTCTGCCAAATGTTTGGCATGAAGAAAAGAATAGTTGCCCAAAACAGCTTCCAATCGAATGTTCATGTGATTGGAAAAGTCAGGAGAGTGCTAAGGTACTCGTTTCTATCAGTCGGCAAGCTGTGCACACAATCCCAGTGTTGTACAGCTTCCTTCTTCACCTTTCCGAAGATGCCGCTCTCTCCGGCTCCCAGAGGCGAAGAGGCGGCTTCTTCGCGCAAGGACGATTGTGCCGCTCACAATGCTCTCCGGAGTGCAGCTTCTGCCGAAAGACGCCCGGGAGAGGCTCTTAGCTCCGGAGAGCATCGTACCTTGGTCTTTAGTTCCTTTGTTGTCTACATCTTAGCAAAATGCCTATCGACTATGTCTGGTTAGGAAAAACTGTGCCAGCACAGAAAAAATCTCCCATCCTGTTCGATACGTTGCACGGAGGTCTGCCAAATGTTTGGCATGAAGAAAAGAAAAGTTGTCCAAAACAGGTTCCAATCGAATGTTCATGTGATTGGAAAAGTCAGGAGAGTGCAAAGGTACTGTTTCCTATCAGTTGGCAAGCTGCGCACACAATCCCAGTGTTGTACAGCTTCCTTCTTCACCTTTCCGAAGATGCCGCACTCTCCGGCTCCCAGAGCCGAAGAAGCCGCTTCTTCGCGCAAAGACGATTGCACCGCTCACAGTGCTCTCCCGAGCGCGGCTTCTGCAGAAAGACGCTCGGGAGCGGTGTTTACCTCTGGAGAGCATCGTACCTTCGTCTTTAGCGTCTTTTGTGGTCTACAACTTAGCAGAAAGCTTTTCCGCGATGTCTGGCCAGGGAAAACTGTGCCAGCACAGAAAACATTTCCCATCCTGTTCCATACGTTGCACAGAAGTCTGCCAAATGTTTGGCATGAAGAAAAGAAAAGTTGACCTAAACAGCTTCCAATCGAATGTTCATGTGATTGGAAAAGTCAGGAGAGTGCTAAGGTACTGTTTTCTATCAGTTGGCAAGCTGCACACACAATCCCAGTGTTGTACAGCTTCCGTCTTCACCTTTCCGAAGCTCCCGCTCTCTCCGGCTCCCTGAGCCGAAGAAGCGGCTTCTTCGCGCAAAGACGATTGTGCCGCTCACAGTGCTCTCCGGAGCGCGGCTTCTGCAGGAAGCCGCTCGGGAGCGGCGCTTACCTCTGGAGAGCATCTTACCTTTGTCTTTTGCTTCTTTTGTGGTCTACATCTTAGCGGAGAGCTTTTCCACTATGTCTGACTAGGAAAAACTCTGCCAGCACAGAAAACATCTCCCATCGTGATCTAGAAGTTGCAGAGAGTTCTGCCAAAGTTGGGCATGAAGAAAAGAAAAGTTGTCCAAAACAGCTTCCAATCGAAAGTTCATGTGATTGGAAAAGTCAGGAGAGTGCAAAAGTACTGTTTCTTATATGCTGGCAAGCTGCGCACACAATCCCAGTGTTGTACAGCTTCCTTCTTCACCTTTCTGAAGATGCCTCTCTCTCCGGCTCCCGAAGGGAAGAAGAGGGTTCTTCGAGCAAGGACGATTGTGCCGCTCACAATGCACTCCGGAGTGCGGCTTCTGCCAAAAGACGCCCGGGAGAGGCTCTTAGCTCCGGACAGCATCGTACCTTCGTCTTTAGCGTCTTTTGTTGTCTACATCTTAGCAAAATGCCTATCGACTATGTCTGGTTAGGAAAAACTGTGCCAGCTCAGCAAACATCTCCCATCGTGTTCTATACGTTGCACGGAGGTCTGCCAAATGTTTGGCATGAAGAAAAGAATAGTTGCCCAAAACAGCTTCCAATCGAATGTTCATGTGATTGGAAAAGTCAGGAGAGTGCTAAGGTACTCGTTTCTATCAGTCGGCAAGCTGTGCACACAATCCCAGTGTTGTACAGCTTCCTTCTTCACCTTTCCGAAGATGCCGCTCTCTCCGGCTCCCGGAGGCGAAGAGGCGGCTTCTTCGCGCAAAGACCATTGTGCCGCTCACAGTGCTCTCCGGAGCGCGGCTTCGGCAGAAAGACGCCCGGGAGCGGTGTTTACCTCTGGAGAGCATCGTAACTTCTTCTTTAGCGTCTTTTGTGGTCTACAACTTAGCAGAAAGCTTTTCCGCGATGTCTGGCCAGGGAAAACTGTGCCAGCACAGAAAACATTTCCCATTGTGTTCCATTCGTTGCACAGAGTTCTGCCAAATGTTTGGCATGAAGAAAAGAAAAGTTGACCTAAACAGCTTCCAATCGAATGTTCATGTGATTGGAAAAGTCAGGAGAGTGCAAAGGTACTGTTTCCTATCAGTTGTCAAGCTGCGCACACAATCCCAGTGTTGTACAGCTTCCTTCTTCACCTTTCCGAAGTTGCCGCTCTCTCCGGATTCCGGAGCCGAAGGAGCAGCTTCTTCACGCAAAGATGATTGTACCGCTCACAGTGCTCTCCCGAGCGCGGCTTCTGCAGAAAGACACTCGGGAGTGGCGCTTAGCTCTGGACAGCATCGTACCTTTGTCTTTAGCGTCTTTTGTGGTCTACATCTTAGCTGTGAGCTTTTCCACTATGTCTGACTAGGAAAACTCTGCCAGCACAGAAAACATCTTCCATCATGATCTAGAAGTTGCAGAGAGTTCTGATAAGTGTTGGGCAGGAAGAAAAGAAATCTGTCTAAAACAGCTTCCAATCGAATGTTCATGTGATTGGAAAAGTCAGGAGAGTGCAAAGGTAGGGTTTCTATCAGTTGGCAAGCTGCGCACACAATCCCAGTGTTGTACAGCTTCCTTCTTCACCTTTCCGAAGTTGCCGCTCTCTTCGGCTTCCGGAGCCGAAGGAGCTGCTTCTTCGCGCAAAGACGATTGCGCCTCTCACAGTGCTCTCCGGAGCGCGGCTTCTGCCGAAAGACACCCGGGAGCGGCGCTTACCTCTGGAGAGCATCGTACCTTGGTCTTTAGCTTCTTTTGTTGTCTACATCTCTAGCAAAATGCCTATCGACTATGTCTGGTTAGGAAAAAGTCTGCCAGCACAGAAAATATCTCCCATCGTGATCTAGAAGTTTTAGAGGGTTCTGCCAAGTGTTGGGCATGAAGAAAAGAAAAGTTGTCCAAAACAGCTTCCAATCGAAAGTTCATGTGATTAGAAAAATCAGGAGAGTGCAAAGGTACTGTTTCCTATCATTTGGCAAGCTGCGCACACAATCCCAGTGTTGTACAGCTTCCTTCTTCACTTTTCCAAAGCTGCCGCTCTCTCCGGCTCCCGGAGCCGAAGGAGCAGCTTCTTCACGCAATGAGGATTGTGCCGCTCACAGTGCTCTCCGGGGCGCGGCCTCTGCAGAAAGACGCTCGGGAGTGGCGCTTAGGTCTGGACAGTATCGTACCTTTGTCTTTAGCGTCTTTTGTGGTCTACATTTTAGCTGAGAGCTGTTCCACTATGTCTGACTAGGAAAAACTCTGCCAGCACAGAAAACATCTCCCATTGTGATCTAGAACTTGCAGAGAGTTCTGCCAAGTTTTAGGCTTGAAGAAAATAAAAGTTGTCCAAAACAGGTTCCAATCGAATGTTCATGTGATTGGAAAAGTCAGGAGAGTGCAAAGGTACTGTTTCCTATCAGTTGGCAAGCGGCGCACACACTCCCAGTGTTGTACAGCTTCCTTTTTCACCTTTCCGAAGATGCCGCTCTCTCCGGCTCCCGGAGCCGAAGAAGCAGCGGATTCTTCGCGCAAAGACCATTGTGCCGCTAACAGTGCTCTCCGGAGCGCGGCTTCTGCAGAAAGACGCTTGGGAGCGGCTCATAGCTCCGGAGAGCATCGTACCTTCGTCTTTAGCGTCTCTTCTCGTCTACATCTTAACAAAAAGCTTTTCTACTATGTCTGGCTAGGGAAAACTCTGCCAGCACAGAAAACATCTCCCATCGTGATCTAGAAGTTGCAGAGAGTTCTGCCAAGTGTTGGGCAGGAAGAAAGCAATCTGTCCAAAACAGCTTCCAATCGAAAGTTCATGTGATTGGAAAAGTCAGGAGAGTGCAAAGGTACTGTTTCCTATCAGCTGGCAAGCTGCGCACACACTCCCAGTGTTGTACAGCTTCCTTCTTCACCTTTCCGAAGCTGCCGCTCTCTCCGGCTCCCGGAGGCGAAGAAGCGGCTTCTTCGAGCAAGGACGATTGTGCAGCTCACAATGCTCTCCAGAGTGCGGCTTCTGCCGAAAGACGCCCGGGAGAGGATCTTAGCTCTGGAGAGCATCGTACCTTGGTCTTTAGCTTCTTTTTTTGTCCACATCTTAGCAAAATGCCTATTGACTATGTCTGACAAGAAAAAAATCTGCCAGCACAGAAAACATCTTCCATCGTGTTCAAGTCGTTGTACGGAGGTCTGCCGAGTGTTTGGCATGAAGAAAAGTAAAGTTGTCCCAAACAGCTTCCAATCGAATGTTCATGTGATTGGAAAAGTCAGGACAGTGCTAAGGTACTGGTTTCTATCAGTTGGCAAGCTGCGCACACAATCCCAGTGTTGTACAGCTTCCTTCTTCACCTTTCCGAAGCTCCCGCTCTCTCCGGCTCCCGGAGCCGAAGAAGCAGCTTCTTCGCGCAAGGACAATTTTGCCGCTCACAATGCTCTCCGGAGTGCGGCTTCTGCCGAAAGATGCCCGGGAGCGTCTCTTAGCTCCGGAGAGCATCGTACCTTCGTCTTTAGCGTCT
Source organism: Ammospiza maritima maritima (assembly GCA_036010785.1). Lineage (NCBI taxonomy): Eukaryota > Metazoa > Chordata > Aves > Passeriformes > Passerellidae > Ammospiza > Ammospiza maritima. The sequence continues at coordinate 21,447 of JAYKTQ010000127.1, forward strand.
TGTGGATTACATGTTAGCTGAGAGCTTTTCCATTATATCTGACTAGGAAAAAGTCTGCCAGCACAGAAAACATCTCCCATCGTGATCTAGAAGTTGCAGAGAGTTCTGCCATGTTTTGGGCAGGAAGAAAAGAAATCTGTCCAAAAGAGCTTCCAATCGAATATTCATGTGATTGGAAAAGTCAGGAGAGTGAAGGTACTGTTTTCTATCAGTTGGCAAGCTGCACACACAATCCCAGTGTTGTACAGCTTCCTTCTTCACCTTTTCGAAGATGCCGCTCTCTCCGGGTTCCAGAGCCGAAGAAGCAGCTTCTTCGCGCAAAGACGATTGTGCCGCTCACTGTGCTCTCCGGTGCGTGGCTTCTGCTGAAAGACGCTCGGGAGTGGCGCTTACCTCCGGACAGTATCGCACCTTCGTCTTTAGTATCTCTTCTCGTCTACATCTTGGCAGAAAGCTTTTTCACTCTGTCTGTCTAGGAAAAACTCTGCCAGCACAGAAAATATCTCCCTTTCGTGTTGTAGACGTTGCACGGAGGTCTGCCAAGTGTTTGGCATGAAGAAAAGAAAAGTTGTCCAAAACAGCTTCCAATCGAATATTCATGTGATTGGAAAAGTCAGGAGAGTGCAAAGGTACTGTTTTCTATCAGTCGGCAAGCTGCGCACAATATCCCAGTGTTGTACAGCTTCCTTTTTCACCTTTCCGAAGCTGCCGCTCTCTCCGGCTCCCGGAGGCGAAGTGGCGGATTCTTCGAGCAAAGACCATTGTGCCGCTAACAGTGCTCTCCGGAGCGTGGCTTCTGCAGAATGACGCTTGGGAGCGGCTCATAGCTCCGGAGAGCATCGTACCTTCGTCTTTAGCGTCTCTTCTCGTCTACATCTTAGCAAAAAGCTTTTCTACTATGTCTGACAAGGAAAAACTCTGCCAGCACAGAAAACATCTCCCATCGTGATCTAGAAGTTGCAGAGAGTTCTGCCAAGTGTTGGGCAGGAAGAAAGCAATCTGTCCAAAAGAGCTTCCAATCGAATATTCATGTGATTGGAAAAGTCAGGAGAGTGCAAAGGTACTGGTTTCTATCAGTTGGCAAGCTGCGCACACAATCCCAGAGTTGTACAGCTTCCTTCTTCACCTTTCCGAAGCTGCCGCTCTCTCCGGCTCCCGGAGGCGAAGAAGCGGCTTCTTCGCGCAAGGACGATTGTGCTGCTCACAGTGCTCTCCGGAGCGCAGCTTCTGCAGAAAGACGCTCGGGAGCGGCTCTTAGCTCCGGATAGCATCGTACCTTCGTCTTTATCTTCTTTTTTTGTCTACATCCTAGCAAAATACCTGTCCACTATGTCTGGCTAGGAAAAAATCTGCCAGCACAGAAAACATCTTCCATCGTGTTCAAGACTTTGTACAGAGCTCTGCAAAGTGTTTGGCATGAAGAAAAGAAAAGTTGTCCCAAACAGCTTCCAATCGAATGTTCATGTGATTGGAAAAGTCAGGAGAGTGCTAAGGTCCTGGTTTCTATCAGGTGGCAAGCTGCGCACACAATCCCAGTGTTGTACAGCTTCCTTCTTCACCTTTCCGAAGGTGCCGCTCTCTCCGGCTCCCGGAGGCGAAGAGGCGGCTTCTTTGCGCAAAGACGATTGTGCCTCTCACAGTTCTCTCCGGAGCGCGGCTTCTGCAGAAAGACGCTCGGGAGCGGCGCTTACCTCTGGAGAGCATCGTACCTTCGTCTTTAGCGTCTTTTGTGGTCTACATCTTAGTTGAGAGCTTTTCCACTATGTCTGACTAGGAAAAACTCTGCCAGCACAGAAAACATCTCCCATTGTGTTCGATATGTTGCAGAGATTTCTGCCAAGTTTTTGGCATGAAGAAAAGAAAAGTTGTCCTAAACAGCTTCCAATCGAATGTTCATGTGATTGGAAAAGTCAGGAGAGTGAAAGGTACTGTTTCCTATCAGTTGGCAAGCTGCACACACACTCCCAGTGTTGTACAGCTTCCTTCTTCACCTTTCTGAAGATGCCTCTCTCTCCGGCTCCCGAAGGGAAGAAGAGGCTTCTTCGAGCAAGGACGATTGTGCCGCTCACAATGCTCTCCGGAGCGCGGCTTCTGCAGGAAGACACTCGGGAGCGGCGCTTAGCTCCGGACAGCATCGTACCTTCGTCTTTAGCGTCTTTTGGGCTCTACATCTTAGCTGAGAGCTTTTCCACTATGTCTGACTAGGAAAACTCTGCCAGCACAGAAAACATCTCCCATCGTGATCTAGAAGTTGCAGAGAGTTCGGCAAAGTGTTGGGCAGGAAGAAAAGAAATCTGTCCATAACAGCTTACAATTAAAAGTTCATGTGATTGGAAAAGTCAGGTGAGTGCAAAGGTACTGTTTCCTATCAGTTGGCAAGCTGCGCACACAATCCCAGTGTTGTACAGCTTCCTTCTTCACCTTTCCGAAGCTGCCGCTCTCTCCGGCTCCCGGAGGCGAAGAAGCGGCTTCTTCGCGCAAGGACAATTCTGCCGCTCACAGTGCTCTCCGGAGTGCGGCTTCTGCCGAAAGACACTCGGGAGCGGCTCTTATCTCCGGAGAGCATTGTACCTTGGTCTTTAGCTTCTTTTTTTGTCTACATCTTAGCAAAATACCTATCCACTATGTCTGGCTAGGAAAAACTGTGCCAGCACAGAAAACATCTTCCATCGTGTTCAAGACGTTGTACGGAGGTCTGCCGAGTGTTTGGCATGAAGAAAAGAAAAGTTGTCCCAAACAGCTTCCAATCGAATGTTCATGTGATTGGAAAAGTCAGGACAGTGCTAAGGTACTGGTTTCTATCAGTTGGCAAGCTGCGCACACAATCCCAGTGTTGTACAGCTTCCTTCTTCACCTTTCCGAAGCTCCTGCTCTCTCCGGCTCCCGGAGCCGAAGAAGCAGCTTCTTCGCGCAAGGACATTTTTGCCGCTCACAATGCTCTCCGGAGTGCGGCTTCTGCCGAAAGACGCTCGGCAGTGGCGCTTAGCTCCGGACAGCATCGTACCTTTGTCTTTAGCTTCTTTTGTTGTCTACATCTTAGCAAAATGCCTATCCACTATGTCTGGTAAGGAAAAAATCTGCCAGGACAGAAACCATCTTCCATCGTGTTCTAGACGTTGTACGGAGGTCTGCCAAGTGTTTGGCATGAAGAAAAGAAAGTTGTCCCAAACATCTTTCAATCGAATATTCATGAGATTGGAAAAGTCAGGTGAGTGCTAAATTACTAGTTTCTATCAGTTGTCAAGCTGCGGACACAATCCCAGTGTTGTACAGCTTCCTTCTTCACCTTTCCAAAGCTGCCGCTCTCTCCGGCTCCCAGAGGCGAAGAGGCGGCTTCTTCGCGCAAAGACCATTGTGCCACTCACAGTGCTCTCTGAGGCGCGGCTTCTGCAGAAAGATGCCCGGGAGCGGCGCTTAGCTCCGGACAGCATCGTACCTTCGTCTTTAGCGTCTTTTGTGGTCTACATCTTAGCGGAGAGCTTTTCCACTATGTCTGACTAGGAAAAACTCTTCCAGCACAGAAAACATCTCCCATCGTGATCTAGAAGTATCAGAGAGTTCTGTCAAGTGTTGGGCAGGAAGAAAAGCAATCTGTCCAAAACAGCTTCCAATCAAAAGTTCATGTGATTGGAAAAGTCAGGAGAGTGCAAAGGTACTGTTTTCTATCAGTTGGCAAGCTGCGCACACAATTCCAGTGTTGTACAGCTTCCTTTTTCACCTTTCCGAAGTTGCCGCTCTCTCCGGCTTCCGGAGCCGAAGAAGCAGCTTCTTCGCGCAAAGACCATTGTGCCGCTCACAGTGCTCTCCGGAGCGCGGCTTCTGCAGAAAGATGCTCGGGTGTGGCGCTTAGCTCCGGACGGTATCCTACCTTCGTCTTTAGTGTCTCTTCTCGTCTACATCTTGGCAGAAAGCTTTTCCAAAATGTCTGACTAGGAAAAACTCTGCCAGCACAGAAAACATCTCCCATCGTGTTCTATACGTTGCAGGGATTTCTGCCAAGTTTTTGGCATGAAGAAAAGAAAAGTTGTCCAAAACAGCTTCCAATCGAATGTTCATGTGATTAGAAAAGTCAGGAGAGTGCAAAGGTACTGTTTTCTATCAGTTTGCAAGCTGCGCACACAATCCCAGTGTTGTACAGCTTCCTTTTTCACCTTTCAAAAGCTGCCGCTCTCGCCAGCTCCTGGAGGCGAAGAGGCGGCTTCTTCAAGCAAAGACGATTGTGCAGCTCACAGTGCTCTCCAGCGTGGCTTCTGCCGAAAGACGCTCGGGAGCGTCTCTTAGCTCCGGAGAGCATCGTACCTTCGTCTTTAGCGTCTTTTGTGGTCTACATGTTAGCTGAGAGCTTTTCCATTATATCTGACTAGGAAAAAGTCTGCCAGCACCGAAAACATCTCCCATCGTGATCTAGAAGTTGCAGAGAGTTCTGCCAAGTTTTGGGCAGGAAGAAAAGAAATCTGTCCAAAAGAGCTTCCAATCGAATATTCATGTGATTGGAAAAGTCAGGAGAGTGAAAGGTACTGTTTTCTATCAGTTGGCAAGCTGCACACACAATCCCAGTGTTGTACAGCTTCCTTCTTCACCTTTTCGAAGATGCCGCTCTCTCCGGGTTCCAGAGCCGAAGAAGCAGCTTCTTCGCGCAAAGACGATTGTGCCGCTCACTGTGCTCTCCGGTGCGTGGCTTCTGCTGAAAGACGCTCGGGAGTGGCGCATACCTCCGGACAGTATCGCAACTTCGTCTTTAGTATCTCTTCTCGTCTACATCCTGGCAGAAAGCTTTTTCACTCTGTCTGTCTAGGAAAAACTCTGCCAGCACAGAAAACATCTCCCTTTCGTGTTGTAGACGTTTCACGGAGGTCTGCCAAGTGTTTGGCATGAAGAAAAGAAAAGTTGTCCAAAACAGCTTCCAATCGAATGTTCATGTGATTGGAAAAGTCAGGAGAGTGCAAAGGTACTGTTTTCTATCAGTCGGCAAGCTGCGCACACAATCCCAGTGTTGCACAGCTTCCTTCTTCACATTTCCGAAGATGCCACTCTCTCCGGCTCCTGGAGGCGAAGAACCGGCTTCTTCGCGCAAAGACCACTGTGCCGCTCACAGTGCTCTAAGAAGCGCGGCTTCTGCAGAATGACGCGCGGGAGCCGCGCTTAGCTCCGGACAGCATCGTACCTTCGTCTTCAGCGCCTTTTGTGGTCTACATCTTAGCTGAGAGCCTTTCCACTATGTCTGACAAGGAAAAACTCTGCCAGCAGAGAAAACATCTCCCATCGTGATATTTAAGTTTCAGAGAGTTCTGCGAAGTGTTGGGAATTAAGAAAAGGAATCTGTCCAAAACAGCTTCCAATCGAAAGTTCATGTGATTGGAAAAGTCAGGAGAGTGCAAAGGTACTGTTTCCTATCAGTTGGCAAGCTGTGCACACAATCCCAGTGTTGTACAGCTTCCTTCTTCACCTTTCCGAAGCTCCCGCTCTCTCTGGCTCCCGGAGCCGAAGAAGCGGCTTCTTTGCGCAAAGACCATTGTGCCGCTCACAGTGCTCTCTGGAGCGCGGCTTCTGCAGAAAGACGCTCGGGAGCGGCACTTAGCTCCGGACAGCATCGTACCTTCGTCTTAAGCGTCCCTTCTGTTCTACACCTTAGCAGAAAGCTTTTCCACTATGTCTGATTAGGAAAAACACTGCCAGCACAGAAAACATCTTCCAGCGTGTTCTAGACGTTGCAAGGAGGTGTGCCGAGTGTTTGGCAGGAAGAAAAGAAAAGTTGTCAAAAACAGCTTCCAATTGAATGCTCATGTGATTGGAAAAGTCAGGAGAGTGCAAAGGTACTCGTTTCTATCAGTTGGCAAGCTGCGCACACAATCCCAGTGTTGCACAGCTTCCTTCTTCACCTTTCCGAAGCTGCCGCTCTCTCCGGCTCCCAGAGGCGAAGAAGTGGCTTCTTCACGCAAAGACCATTGTGCCACTCACAGTGCTCTCCTTTGAGCGGCTCCTGCCGAAAGACGCCCGGTAGCAGCTCTTAGCTCCAGAGAGCATTGTACCTTCGTCTTTAGCGTCTCTTCTCGTCTACACCTTAGCAAAAAGCTTTTCCACAATGTCTGGCGAGGAAAAACTGTGCCAGCACAGAAAACATGTTCCATCGTGTTCTAGACGTTGCACGGAAGTCTTCCAAGTGTTTGGCAGGAAGAAAAGAAAGTTGTCCAAAACAGCTTCCAATCGAATGTTCATGTGATTGGAAAAATCAGGGGAGTACAAAGGTAGTGGTGTATATCAGTTGGCAGGCTGCGCACACCATCCCAGTGTTGTACAGCTTCCTTGTTCACATTTCCGAAGATGCCGCTCTCTCCGGCTCCCGGATGCGAAGAAGAGGCTTCTTCGCGCAAAGACCATTATGCCACTCACTGTGCTCTCCTTAGCGCGGCTTTGCCGAAAGACGCTCGGGAGCGTCTCTTAGCTCCGGAGAGCATCGTACCTTGGTCTTTAGCTTCTTTTGTTGCCTACATCTTAGCAGAATGCCTATTGACTATGTCTGACTAGGAAAAACTGTGCCAGCACAGAAAAAATCTCCCATCGTGTTCTATACGTTGCAGAGAGTTCTGCCAAGTTTTAGGCTTGAAGAAAATAAAAGTTGTCCAAAACAGGTTCCAATCGAATGTTCATGTGATTGGAAAAGTCAGGAGAGTGCAAAGGTACTGTTTCCTATCCGTTGGCAATCGGCGCACACACTCCCAGTGTTGTACAACTTTCTTCTTCACCTTTCCGAAGATGCTGCTCTCTCCGGCTCCCGGAGCCGAAGAAGCAGCTTCTTGGCGCAAAGACGATTGTACCGCTCACACTGCTCTCCGGAGCGCGGCTTCTGCAGAAAGACGCTCGGGAGTGGCGCTTAGCTCTGGACAGCATCGTACCTTTTTGTTTAGTGTCTCTTCTCGTCTAGGTCTTGGCAGAAAGCCTTTTCACTCTGTCTGGCTAGTAAAAACTGTGCCAGCAGAGAAAACATCTCCGATCGTCTTCCAGACGTTGCACGGAGGTCTGCCAAGTGTTTGGCAGGAAGAAAAGTTGTCCAAAACAGGTTCCAATCGAATGTTCATGTGATTGGAAAAGTCAGGACAGTGCTAAGGTACTGGTTTCTATCAGTTGTCAAGCTGCGCACACAATACCAGTGTTGTACAGCTTCCTTTTTCCCCTTTCCGAAGCTGCCGCTCTCTCCGGCTCCCGGAGGCGAAGAGGCGGCTTCTTCGCGCAAAGACCATTGTGCCGCTCACAGTGCTCTCCGGAGCGCGGCTTCAGCAGAAAGACGCCCGGGAGCGGTGTTTACCTCTGGAGAGCATCGTAACTTCGTCTTTAGCGTCTTTTGTGGTCTACAACTTAGCAGAAAGCTTTTCCGCGATGTCTGGCCAGGGAAAACTGTGCCAGCACAGAAAACATTTCCCATTGTGTTCCATTCGTTGCACAGAGTTCTGCCAAATGTTTGGCATGAAGAAAAGGAAAGTTGACCTAAACAGCTTCCAATCGAATGTTCATGTGATTGGAAAAGTCAGGAGAGTGCAAAGGTACTGTTTTCTATCAGTTGTCAAGCTGCGCACACAATCCCAGTGTTGTACAGCTTCCTTCTTCACCTTTCCGAAGTTGCCGCTCTCTCCGGCTTCCGGAGCCGAAGGAGCAGCTTCTTCACGCAAAGATGATTGTACCGCTCACAGTGCTCTCCCGAGCGCGGCTTCTGCAGAAAGACACTCGGGAGTGGCGCTTAGCTCTGGACAGCATCGTACCTTTGTCTTTAGCGTCTTTTGTGGTCTACATCTTAGCTGTGAGCTTTTCCACTATGTCTGACTAGGAAAACTCTGCCAGCACAGAAAACATCTTCCATCATGATCTAGAAGTTGCAGAGAGTTCTGATAAGTGTTGGGCAGGAAGAAAAGAAATCTGTCTAAAACAGCTTCCAATCGAATGTTCATGTGATTGGAAAAGTCAGGAGAGTGCAAAGGTAGGGTTTCTATCAGTTGGCAAGCTGCGCACACAATCCCAGTGTTGTACAGCTTCCTTCTTCACCTTTCCGAAGTTGCCGCTCTCTTCGGCTTCCGGAGCCGAAGGAGCTGCTTCTTCGCGCAAAGACGATTGCGCCTCTCACAGTGCTCTCCGGAGCGCGGCTTCTGCCGAAAGACACCCGGGAGCGGCGCTTACCTCTGGAGAGCATCGTACCTTGGTCTTTAGCTTCTTTTGTTGTCTACATCTCTAGCAAAATGCCTATCGACTATGTCTGGTTAGGAAAAAGTCTGCCAGCACAGAAAATATCTCCCATCGTGATCTAGAAGTTTTAGAGGGTTCTGCCAAGTGTTGGGCATGAAGAAAAGAAAAGTTGTCCAAAACAGCTTCCAATCGAAAGTTCATGTGATTAGAAAAATCAGGAGAGTGCAAAGGTACTGTTTCCTATCACTTGGCAAGCTGCGCACACAATCCCAGTGTTGTACAGCTTCCTTCTTCACTTTTCCAAAGCTGCCGCTCTCTCCGGCTCTCGGAGCCGAAGGAGCAGCTTCTTCACGCAATGAGGATTGTGCCGCTCACAGTGCTCTCCGGAGCGCGGCTTCTGCCGAAAGACGCTCGGGAGTGGCGCTTAGGTCTGGACAGCATCGTACCTTTGTCTTTAGCGTCTTTTGTGGTCTACATTTTAGCTGAGAGCTGTTCCACTATGTCTGACTAGGAAAAACTCTGCCAGCACAGAAAACATCTCCCATCGTGATCTAGAACTTGCAGAGAGTTCTGCCAAGTTTTAGGCTTGAAGAAAATAAAAGTTGTCCAAAACAGGTTCCAATCGAATGTTCATGTGATTGGAAAAGTCAGGAGAGTGCAAAGGTACTGTTTCCTATCAGTTGGCAAGCGGCGCACACTCCCAGTGTTGTACAGCTTCCTTTTTCACCTTTCCGAAGTTGCCGCTCTCTTCGACTTCCGGAGCCGAAGGAGCTGCTTCTTCGCGCAAAGACGATTGTGCCGCTAGCAGTGCTCTCCGGAGCGCGGCTTCTGCAGAAAGACGCTTGGGAGCGGCTCATAGCTCCGGAGAGCATCGTACCTTCGTCTTTAGCGTCTCTTCTCGTCTACATCTTAACAAAAAGCTTTTCTACTATGTCTGGCTAGGAAAAACTCTGCCAGCACAGAAAACATCTCCCATCGTGATCTAGAAGTTGCAGAGAGTTCTGCCAAGTGTTGGGCAGGAAGAAAGCAATCTGTCCAAAACAGCTTCCAATCGAAAGTTCATGTGATTGGAAAAGTCAGGAGAGTGCAAAGGTACTGTTTCTTATCAGCTGGCAAGCTGCGCACACACTCCCAGTGTTGTACAGCTTCCTTCTTCACCTTTCCGAAGCTGCCGCTCTCTCCGGTCCCGGAGGCGAAGAAGCGGCTTCTTCGAGCAAGGACGATTGTGCAGCTCACAATGCTCTCCAGAGTGCGGCTTCTGCCGAAAGACGCCCGGGAGAGGATCTTAGCTCTGGAGAGCATCGTACCTTGGTCTTTAGCTTCTTTTTTTGTCTACATCTTAGCAAAATGCCTATTGACTATGTCTGACAAGAAAAAAATCTGCCAGCACAGAAAACATCTTCCATCGTGTTCAAGTCGTTTTACGGAGGTCTGCCGAGTGTTTGGCATGAAGAAAAGAAAAGTTGTCCCAAACAGCTTCCAATCGAATGTTCATGTGATTGGAAAAGTCAGGACAGTGCTAAGGTACTGGTTTCTATCAGTTGGCAAGCTGCGCACACAATCCCAGTGTTGTACAGCTTCCTTCTTCACCTTTCCGAAGCTCCCGCTCTCTCCGGCTCCCGGAGCCGAAGAAGCAGCTTCTTCGCGCAAGGACAATTTTGCCGCTCACAATGCTCTCCGGAGTGCGGCTTCTGCCGAAAGACGCTCGGGAGTGGCGCTTAGCTCCGGACAGCATCGTACCTTTGTCTTTAGCTTCTTTTGTTGTCTACATCTTAGCAAAATGCCTATCCACTATGTCTGGTAAGGAAAAAATCTGCCAGGACAGAAACCATCTTCCATCGTGTTCTAGACGTACGGAGGTCTGCCAAGTGTTTGGCATGAAGAAAAGAAAGTCGTCCCAAACATTTTCAATCGAATATTCATGAGATTGGAAAAGTCAGGTGAGTGCTAAATTACTAGTTTCTATCAGTTGTCAAGCTGTGGACACAATCCCAGTGTTGTACAGCTTCCTTCTTCACCTTTCCGAAGCTGCCGCTCTCGCCAGCTCCTGGAGGCGAAGAGGCGGCTTCTTCGCGCAAAGACCATTGTGCCACTCACAGTGCTCTCTGAGGCGCGGCTTCTGCTGAAAGATGCCCGGGAGCGTCTCTTAGCTCCGGAGAGCATCGTACCTTCGTCTTTAGCGTCTTTTGTGGTCTACATGTTAGCTGAGAGCTTTTCCATTATATCTGACTAGGAAAAAGTCTGCCAGCACAGAAAACATCTCCCATCGTGATCTAGAAGTTGCAGAGAGTTCTGCCAAGTTTTGGGCAGGAAGAAAAGAAATCTGTCCAAAAGAGCTTCCAATCGAATATTCATGTGATTGGAAAAGTCAGGAGAGTGAAAGGTACTGTTTTCTATCAGTTGGCAAGCTGCACACACAATCCCAGTGTTGTACAGCTTCCTTCTTCACCTTTTCGAAGATGCCGCTCTCTCCGGGTTCCAGAGCCGAAGAAGCAGCTTCTTCGCGCAAAGACGATTGTGCCGCTCACTGTGCTCTCCGGTGCGTGGCTTCTGCTGAAAGACGCTCGGGAGTGGCGCTTACCTCCGGACAGTATCGCACCTTCGTCTTTAGTATCTCTTCTCGTCTACATCTTGGCAGAAAGCTTTTTCACTCTGTCTGTCTAGGAAAAATTCTGCCAGCACAGAAAATATCTCCCTTTCGTGTTGTAGACGTTTCACGGAGGTCTGCCAAGTGTTTGGCATGAAGAAAAGAAAAGTTGTCCAAAAGAGCTTCCAATCGAATGTTCATGTGATTGGAAAAGTCAGGAGAGTGCAAAGGTACTGTTTTCTATCAGTTGGCAAGCTGCGCACACAATCCCAGTGTTGTACAGCTTCCTTCTTCACCTTTCCGAAGCTGCCGCTCTCTCCGGCTCCCGGAGGCGAAGAAGCGGCTTCTTCGCGCAAGGACGATTGTGCTGCTCACAGTGCTCTCCGGAGCGCGGCTTCTGCAGAAAGACGCTCGGGAGCGGCTCTTAGATCCGGATAGCATCGTACCTTCGTCTTTATCTTCTTTTTTTGTCTACATCCTAGCAAAATACCTGTCCACTATGTCTGGCTAGGAAAAAATCTGCCAGCACAGAAAACATCTTCCATCGTGTTCAAGACTTTGTACAGAGCTCTGCAAAGTGTTTGGCATGAAGAAAAGAAAAGTTGTCCCAAACAGCTTTCAATCGAATGTTCATGTGATTGGAAAAGTCAGGAGAGTGCAAAGGTACTGTTTTCTATCAGTTGGCAAGCTGCGCACACAATCCCAGTGTTGTACAGCTTCCTTCTTCACCTTTCCGAAGGTGCCGCTCTCTCCGGCTCCCGGAGGCGAAGAGGCGGCTTCTTTGCGCAAAGACGATTGTGCCTCTCACAGTTCTCTCCAGACCGCGGCTTCTGCAGAAAGACGCTCGGGAGCGGCGCTTATCTCTGGAGAGCATCGTACCTTCGTCTTTAGCTTCTTTTGTGGTCTACATCTTAGCAGAAAGCTTCTCCGCGATGTCTGACTAGGAAAAACTCTGCCAGCAGAGAAAACATCTCCCATCGTGATCTAGAAGTTGCACGGAGTTCTGCCAAGTTTTGGGCAGGAAGAAAAGCAATCTGTCCAAAACAGCTTCCAATCGAAAGTTCATGTGATTGGAAAAGTCAGGAGAGTGCAAAGGTACGGTTTCCTATCAGCTGGCAAGCTGCGCACACAATCCCAGTGTTGTACAGCTTCCTTCTTCACCTTTCTGAAGATGCCTCTCTCTCCGGCTCCCAAAGGGAAGAAGAGGCTTCTTCGAGCAAGGACGATTGTGCCGCTCACAATGCTCTCCGGAGCGCGGCTTCTGCAGGACGACACTCGGGAGCGGCGCTTAGCTCCGGAGAGCATCGTACCTTCGTCTTTAGCGTCTTTTGGGCTCTACATCTTAGCTGAGAGCTTTTCCACTATGTCTGACTAGGAAAACTCTGCCAGCACAGAAAACATCTCCCATCGTGATCTAGAAGTTGCAGAGAGTTCGGCAAAGTGTTGGGCAGGAAGAAAAGAAATCTGTCCATAACAGCTTACAATTAAAAGTTCATGTGATTGGAAAAGTCAGGAGAGTGCAAAGGTACTGTTTCCTATCAGTTGGCAAGCTGCGCACACAATCCCAGTGTTGTACAGCTTCCTTCTTCACCTTTCCGAAGCTGCCGCTCTCTCCGGCTCCCCGAGGCGAAGAAGCCGCTTCTTCGCGCAAGGACAATTCTGCCGCTCACAGTGCTCTCCGGAGTGGGGCTTCTGCCGAAAGACACTCGGGAGCGGCTCTTATCTCCGGAGAGCATTGTACCTTGGTCTTTAGCTTCTTTTTTTGTCTACATCTTAGCAAAATACCTATCCACTATGTCTGGCTAGGAAAAACTGTGCCAGCACAGAAAACATCTTCCATCGTGTTCAAGACGTTGTACGGAGGTCTGCCGAGTGTTTGGCATGAAGAAAAGAAAAGTTGTCCAAAACAGCTTCCAATCGAATGTTCATGTGATTGGAAAAGTCAGGACAGTGCTAAGGTACTGGTTTCTATCAGTTGGCAAGCTGCGCACACAATCCCAGTGTTGTACAGCTTCCTTCTTCACCTTTCCGAAGCTCCCGCTCTCTCCGGCTCCCGGAGCCGAAGAAGCAGCTTCTTCGCGCAAGGACAATTTTGCCACTCACAATGCTCTCCGGAGTGCGGCTTCTGCCGAAAGACGCTCGGGAGTGGCGCTTAGCTCCGGACAGCATCGTACCTTTGTCTTTAGCTTCTTTTGTTGTCTACATCTTAGCAAAATGCCTATCCACTATGTCTGGTAAGGAAAAAATCTGCCATGACAGAAACCATCTTCCATCGTGTTCTAGACGTTGTACGGAGGTCTGCCAAGTGTTTGGCATGAAGAAAAGAAAGTTGTCCCAAACATCTTTCCATCGAATATTCATGAGATTGGAAAAGTCAGGTGAGTGCTAAATTACTAGTTTCTATCAGTTGTCAAGCTGCGGACACAATCCCAGTGTTGTACAGCTTCCTTCTTCACCTTTCCGAAGCTGCCGCTCTCTCCGGCTCCCAGAGGCGAAGAGGCGGCTTCTTCGCGCAAAGACCATTGTGCCACTCACAGTGCTCTCTGAGGCGCGGCTTCTGCAGAAAGATGCCCGGGAGCGGCGCTTAGCTCCGGACAGCATCGTACCTTCGTCTTTAGCGTCTTTTGTGGTCTACATCTTAGCGGAGAGCTTTTCCACTATGTCTGACTAGGAAAAACTCTTCCAGCACAGAAAACATCTCCCATCGTGATCTAGAAGTATCAGAGAGTTCTGTCAAGTGTTGGGCAGGAAGAAAAGCAATCTGTCCAAAACAGCTTCCAATCAAAAGTTCATGTGATTGGAAAAGTCAGGAGAGTGCAAAGGTACTGTTTTCTATCAGTTGGCAAGCTGCGCACACAATTCCAGTGTTGTACAGCTTCCTTTTTCACCTTTCCGAAGTTGCCGCTCTCTCCGGCTTCCGGAGCCGAAGAAGCAGCTTCTTCGCGCAAAGACCATTGTGCCGCTCACAGTGCTCTCCGGAGCGCGGCTTCTGCAGAAAGATGCTCGGGTGTGGCGCTTAGCTCTGGACGGTATCCTACCTTCGTCTTTAGTGTCTCTTCTCGTCTACATCTTGGCAGAAAGCTTTTCCAAAATGTCTGACTAGGAAAAACTTAGCCAGCACAGAAAACATCTCCCATCGTGTTCTATACGTTGCAGGGATTTCTGCCAAGTTTTTGGCATGAAGAAAAGAAAAGTTGTCCAAAACAGCTTCCAATCGAATGTTCATTTGATTAGAAAAGTCAGGAGAGTGCAAAGGTACTGTTTTCTATCAGTTTGCAAGTTGTTCACACAATCCCAGTGTTGTACAGCTTCCTTTTTCACCTTTCAAAAGCTGCCGCTCTCGTCAGCTCCTGGAGGCGAAGAGGCGGCTTCTTCAAGCAAAGACGATTGTGCAGCTCACAGTGCTCTCCAGCGTGGCTTCTGCCGAAAGACGCTCGGGAGCGTCTCTTAGCTCCGGAGAGCATCGTACCTTCGTCTTTAGCGTCTTTTGTGGTCTACATGTTAGCTGAGAGCTTTTCCATTATATCTGACTAGGAAAAAGTCTGCCAGCACAGAAAACATCTCCCATCGTGATCTAGAAGTTGCAGAGAGTTCTGCCAAGTTTTGGGCAGGAAGAAAAGAAATCTGTCCAAAACAGCTTCCAATCGAATATTCATGTGATTGGAAAAGTCAGGAGAGTGCAAAGGTAGGGTTTCTACCAGTTGGCAAGCTGCGCACACACTCCCAGTGTTGTACAACTTCCTTCTTCACCTTTCCGAAGATGCCGCTCTCTCCGGCTCCCGGAGGCGAAGAAGAGGCTTCTTCGAGCAAGGATGATTGTGCCGCTCACAGTGCTCTCCGGAGCGCGGCTTCTGCAGAAAGACGCTCGGGAGCGGCGCTTACCTCTGGAGAGCATCGTACCTTCGTCTTTAGCGTCTTTTGTGGTCTACATCTTAGCTGAGAGCTTTTCCACTATGTCTGACTAGGAAAAACTCTGCCAGCACAGAAAACATCTCCCATCGTGTTCTATACATTGCAGAGAGTTCTGCCAAGTGTTTGGCATGAAGAAAAGAATAGTTGTCCCAAACAGCTTCCAATCGAATGTTCATGTGATTGGAAAAGTAAGGAGAGTGCAAAGGTACTGTTTTCTATCAGTCGGCAAGCTGCGGACAATATCCCAGTGTTGTACAGCTTCCTTTTTCACCTTTCCGAAGCTGCCGCTCTCTCCGGCTCCCGGAGGCGAAGTGGCGGCTTCTTCGCGCAAAGACCATTGTGCCGCTAACAGTGCTCTCCGGAGCGCGGCTTCTGCAGAAAGACGCTTGGGAGCGGCTCATAGCTCCGGAGAGCATCGTACCTTCGTCTTTAGCGTCTCTTCTCGTCTACATCTTGGCAGAAAGCTTTTCCAAAATGTCTGACTAGGAAAAACTCTGCCAGCACAGAAAACATCTCCCATCGTGATCTAGAAGTTGCAGAGAGTTCTGCCAAGTGTTGGGCAGGAAGAAAGCAATCTGTCCAAAACAGCTTCCAATCGAAAGTTCATGTGATTGGAAAAATCAGGATAGTGCAAAGGTACTGTTTCCTATCAGCTGGCAAGCTGCGCACACACTCCCAGTGTTGTACAGCTTCCTTCTTCACCTATCTGAATATGCCGCTCTCTCCGGCTCCCGAAGGGAAGAAGAGGCTTCTTCGAGCAAGGACGATTGTGCAGCTCACAATGCTCTCCGGAGTGCGGCTTCTGCCGAAAGACGCCCGGGAGAGGCTCTTAGCTCCGGAGAGCATCGTACCTTGGTCTTTAGCTTCTTTTTTTGTCCACATCTTAGCAAAATGCCTATTGACTATGTCTGACTAGGAGAAACTGTGCCAGCACAGAAAACATCTCCCATCCTGTTCTGTACGTTGCACGGAGGTCTGCCAAATGTTTGGCATGAAGAAAAGAAAAGTTGTCCAAAACAGCTTCCAATCGAAAGCTCATGTGATTGGAAAAGTCAGGAGAGTGCAAAGCTACTGTTTCCTATCAGTTGGCCAGCTGCGCACACAATCCCAGTGTTGTACAGCTTCCTTCTTCACCTTTCCGAAGCTGCCACTCTCTCCGGCTCCCGGAGCCGAAGGAGCAGCTTCCTCGCGCAAGGACGATTGTGCCTCTCAAAGTGCTCTCCGGAGTGCGGCTTCTGCAGAAAGACTCTCGGGAGCGGCGCTTAACTCTGGTGAGCATCGTACCTTCGTCTTTAGCGTTTTTTGTGGTCAACATCTTAGCTGAGAGCTTTTCCACTATGTCTGACTAGGAAAAACTCTGCCAGCACAGAAAACATCTCCCATCGTGTTCTATACGTTGCAGAGATTTCTGCCAAGTTTTTGGCATGAAGAAAAGAAAAGTTGTCCTAAACAGCTTCCAATCGAATGTTCATGTGATTGGAAAAGTCAGGAGAGTTCAAAGGTACTGTTTCCTATCAGTTGGCAAGCTGCGCACACAATCCCAGTGTTGTACAATTTTTTCTTCACCTTTCCGAAGATGCCGCACTCTCCGGCTCCCGGAGCCGATGAAGCAGCTTCTTCGCGCAAGGACGATTGTGCCTCTCACAGTGCTCTCCGGAGCGCGGGTTCTGCAGAAAGACGCTCGGGAGTGGCGCTTAGGTCTGGACAGCATCGTACCTTTGTCTTTAGCGTCTTTTGTGGTCTACATTTTAGCTGAGAGCTTTTCCACTATGTCTGACTAGGAAAAACTCTGCCAGCACAGAAAACATCCCCTATCGTGATCTAGAAGTTGCACGGAGTTCTGCCAAGTGTTGGGCAGGAAGAAAAGCAATCTGTCCAAAAAAGCTTCCAATCGAATGTTCATGTGATTGGAAAAGTCAGGAGAGTGCAAAGGTACGGTTTCCTATCAGCTGGCAAGCTGCGCACACAATCCCAGTGTTGTACAGCTTCCTTCTTCACCTTTCTGAAGATGCCTCTCTCCCTGGCTCCCGAAGGGAAGAAGAGGCTTCTTCGAGCAAGGACGATTGTGCCGCTCACAATGCTCTCCGGAGTGCGGCTTCTGCCGAAAGACGCCCGGGAGAGGCTCTTTGCTCCGGACAGCATCGTACCTTCGTCTTTAGCGTCTTTTGTGGTCTACATCTTAGCAGAAAGCTTTTCCACGATGTCTGGGTAGGAAAAACAGTGCCAGCTCAGCAAACATCTCCCATCGTGTTCTATACGTTGCACGGAGGTCTGCCAAATGTTTGGCATGAAGAAAAGAAAAGTTGTCCGAAACAGCTTCCAATCGAATATTCATGTGATTGGAAAAGTCAGGAGAGTGCAAAGGTACTCGTTTCTATCAGTCGGCAAGCTGCGCACACAATCCCAGTTTTGTAAAGCTTCCTTCTTCACCTTTCCGAAGCTGCCGCTCTCTACGGCTCCCAATGGCGAAGAGGCGGCTTCTTCGCGCAAAGACGATTGTGCCGCTCACAGTGCTCTCTGGAACGCGGCTTCTGCAGGAAGACGCTCGGGAGCGGCGCTTAATTCCGGACAGCATCGTACCTTCGTCTTTAGCGTCTTTTGGGGTCTACATCGTAGGTGGGAGCTTTTCCACTATGTCTGACTAGGAAAAACTCTGCCAGCACAGAAAACACCTCCCATCGTGATCTAGAAGTTGGAGAGGGTTCTGCAACGTGTTGGGCAGGAAGAAAAGAAATCTGTCCATAACAGCTTACAATCGAAAGTTCATGTGATTGGAAAAGTCAGGAGAGTGCAAAGGTACTGTTTCCTATCAGTTGGCAAGCTGCGAAAAACAATCCCAGTGTTGTACAGCTTCCTTCTTCACCTTTCCGAAGTTGCCCCTCTCTCCGGCTTCCGGAGCCGAAGGAGCAGCTTCTTCGCGCAAAGACGATTGCGCCTCTCACAGTGCTCTCCGGAGCGCGGCTTCTGCAGAAAGACGCTCGTGAGCGGTGTTTACCTCTGGAGAGCATCGTACCTTCATCTTTAGCGTCTTTTGTCGTCTACAACTTAGCAGAAAGCTTTTCCGTGATGTCTGGCCAGGGAAAACTGTGCCAGCACAGAAAACATTTCCTATCCTGTTCCATACGTTCCACAGAGGTCTGCCAAATATTTGGCATGAAGAAAAGAAAAGTTGTCCAAAACAGCTTCCAATCGAAAGTTCATGTGATTGGAAAAGTCAGGAGAGTGCAAAGGTACTGTTTCCTATCAGTTGGCAAGCTGCGCACACAATCCCAGTGTTGTACAGCTTCCTTTTTCACCTTTCCAAAGCTGCCGCTGTCGCCAGCTCCTGGAGGCGAAGAGGCGGCTTCTTCAAGCAAAGACGATTGTGCAGCTCACAGTGCTCTCCAGCGTGGCTTCTGCCGAAAGACGCTCGGGAGCGTCTCTTAGCTCCGGAGAGCATCGTACCTTCGTCTTTAGCGTCTTTTGTGGTCTACATGTTAGCTGAGAGCTTTTCCATTATATCTGACTAGGAAAAAGTCTGCCAGCACAGAAAACATCTCCCATCGTGATCTAGAAGTTGCAGAGAGTTCTGCCAAGTTTTGGGCAGGAAGAAAAGAAATCTGTCCAAAAGAGCTTCCAATCGAATATTCATGTGATTGGAAAAGTCAGGAGAGTGAAAGGTACTGTTTTCTATCAGTTGGCAAGCTGCACACACAATCCCAGTGTTGTACAGCTTCCTTCTTCACCTTTTCGAAGATGCCGCTCTCTCCGGCTCCTGGAGGCGAAGAACCGGCTTCTTCGCGCAAAGACCACTGTGCCGCTCACAGTGCTCTAAGAAGCGCGGCTTCTGCAGAATGACGCGCGGGAGCCGCGCTTAGCTCCGGACAGCATCGTACCTTCGTCTTCAGCGCCTTTTGTGGTCTACATCTTAGCTGAGAGCCTTTCCACTATGTCTGACAAGGAAAAACTCTGCCAGCAGAGAAAACATCTCCCATCGTGATATTCAAGTTTCAGAGAGTTCTGCGAAATGTTGGGAATTAAGAAAAGGAATCTGTCCAAAACAGCTTCCAATCGAAAGTTCATGTGATTGGAAAAGTCAGGAGAGTGCAAAGGTACTGTTTCCTATCAGTTGGCAAGCTGTGCACACAATCCCAGTGTTGTACAGCTTCCGTCTTCACCTTTCCGAAGCTCCCGCTCTCTCTGGCTCCTGGAGCCGAAGAAGCGGCTTCTTTGTGCAAAGACCATTGTGCCGCTCACAGTGCTCTCCGGAGCGCGGCTTCTGCAGAAAGACGCTCGGGAGCGGCGCTTAGCTCCGTACAGCATTGTACCTTCGTCTTAAGCGTCCCTTGTGTTCTACACCTTAGCAGAAAGCTTTTCCACTATGTCTGACTAGGAAAAACACTGCCAGCACAGAAAACATCTTCCAGCGTGTTCTAGACGTTGCAAGGAGGTGTGCCGAGTGTTTGGCAGGAAGAAAAGAAAAGTTGTCAAAAACAGCTTCCAATTGAATGCTCATGGGATTGGAAAAGTCAGGAGAGTGCAAAGGTACTCGTTTCTATCAGTTGGCAAGCTGCGCACACAATCCCAGTGTTGCACAGCTTCCTTCTTCACCTTTCCGAAGCTGCCGCTCTCTCCGGCTCCCAGAGGCGAAGAAGCTGCTTCTTCGCCCACAGACGATTTTGCCGCTCACAATGCTCTTCGGAGTGCGGCTTCTGCCGAATGACGCTCGGGAGCGGCTCTTATCTCCGGAGAGCATCGTACCTTGGTCTTTAGCTTCTTTTGTGGTCTACATCTTAGCAAAATGCCTATCCACTATGTCTTGCAAGGAAAATATCTGCCAGCATAGAAAACATTTTCCATCGTGTTCTAGACGTTGTACGGAGGTCTGCCAAGTGTTTGGCATAATGAAAACAAAAGTTGTCCCAAACAGTTTCCAATTGAATGTTCATGTGATTGAAAAGTCAGGAGAGTGCAAAGGTACTGGTTTCTATCAGTTGTCAAGCTGCGCACACAATCCCAGTGTTGTACTGCTTCCTTCTTCACCTTTCCGAAGTTGCCGCTCTCTCCGGCTCCCGGAGCCGAAGAAGCGGCTTCTTCGCGCAAAGACCATTATGCCACTCCCAGTGCTCTCCTTAGCGCGGCTACTGCCGAAAGACGCCCGGTAGCAGCTCTTAGCTCCAGAGAGCATCGTACCTTCGTCTTTAGCGTCTCTTCTCGTCTACACCTTAGCAATAAGCTTTTCCACTATGTCTGGCGAGGAAAAACTGTGCCAGCACAGAAAACATGTTCCATCGTGTTCTAGACGTTGCACGGAAGTCTTCCAAGTGTTTGGCAGGAAGAAAAGAAAGTTGTCCAAAACAGCTTCCAATCGAATGTTCATGTGATTGGAAAAGTCAGGAGAGTGCAAAGGTACTGTTTTCTATCCGTTGGCAAGCTGCGCACACAATCCCAGTGTTGTACAGCTTCCTTCTTCACCTTTCCGAAGATGCCGCTCTCGCCGGCTCCCGGAGGCGAAGAGGCGGCTTCTTCGCGCAAAGACGATTGTGCCGCTCACTGTGCTCTCCTTAGCGCGGCATCTCCTGAAATAAGCCCGGGAGCAGCTCTTAGCTACAGAGAGCATCATACCTTTGTCTTTAGCGTCTCTTCTAGTCTACATCTTAGCAAAAAGCTTTTCCACTATGTTTGCCTAGGGTAAACACTGCCAGCACAGAAAACATCTCCCCTCGTGTTCTAGACGTTGCACGGAGGTGTGCCGAGTGTTTGGCATGAAAAAAAGGAAAGTTGTCCAAAACAGATTCCAATTGAATGTTCATGTGATTGGAAAAGTCAGGAGAGTGCAAAGGTACTGTTTTCTATCAGTTGGCAAGCTGCGCACACAATCCCAGTGTTGTACAGCTTCCTTCTTCACCTTTCCGAAGGTGCCGCTCTCTCCGGCTCCCGGAGGCGAAGAAGCGGCTTCTTCGCGCAAAGACGACTGTGCCGCTCACAGTGCTCTCCTTAGTGCGGCTTCTGCTGACAGAAGCCCGGGAGCGGAGCTTAGCTCCGGAGAGCATCGGAACCTTCGTCTTTAGCGTCTCTTCTCGTCTAAATCTTAGCAAAAAGCTTTTCTACTATGTCTGCCTAGGAAAAACTGTGCCAGCTCAGCAAACATCTCCCATCGTGTTCTAGACGTTGCACCATCCCTATACGTAGGCTGATTTTCCTTCCTGGGGATAGGGTTAGGGTTAAGCCTATCGCTCGGATTTTTAACAAGGATGCCCTGAGTTCCAGGATTACTGCAACTGCCAAAGGCATACCAAAGGGAGCGCAGAAGTACCACAACATGGCTGCTTTCACATCTTTTTCCTTACGAAGAACCCTAATACGCGGCTGATTTATCATCCTAGGATTACTGTTAGGCTTAGGCCTAGGACTTTTAAAACCAGGGAGCCCTGGCCTCCAGGCACATGCAGTTCTTAAAGGCATCCCAGGAGGGCTGGAAAAGTGACACAACTTGGCTGCCTCTGCTGCTATTCTCATGAGACCATCCCGTACCATAGGCTGATTTTCCTTCCTAGGGTTAGGGTTAGAGTTACGCCTAGGGTTAGTGTTTTTTTAACCAGAAAGCCCTGAGTTCCAAGAACACAGCAGCTGCAAAGTACTACGCAAGTAGAGCGCAAAAGTGCCACAACATGGCTGCCTCCAGCGCTTTTTCCTTGGGACCATCATGGACCCTAGGCTGATTTACTTGCCTCCAGTTGCAGCTATGGTCACGCCCAGGGAGAGGGATTTTAAATCAGTAAACCCTGAGCTCCAGACCCAGTGCAGCTGCAAAAGGCTTCCCAAGGGCAGCCAAAAAGGCCTCAACATGCTCCCTCCAGCGCTTTTTTCCTTGGGAACATCCCTATAGCTCGGCTGATTTATCTGCCTAGGGTTAGGGTTAGGGTTCAGCCTAGGGATAGGATGTTTTCAAACAGGAAGCCCTGAGTTCCAGGGGCACTGCAGCTGCCAAAGGCATCCTAAGGGGAAAGCAAATGTGCCACAACTTGGCTGTGTCCAGAGCTTTTTCCTTGGGACCATCCTGAAAGGAAGGCTGATTTAAATGTCCTGTGCTAGGGTTAGGGTTAAAGTTACGCCTAGGTGCAGAGCTTTTTAAACCATCAAGCTCTGAGCTCCAGGCACACGGCAGCTGTGAAAGGCATTCCATAGGGAGAGCAGAAGTGCCACAACATGGCTGCCACCACTGATATTTCCATGAGAGCATCCTGAACCATAGGCTGATTCATCTTCCTAGGGTTAGCGTTACGCCTAGGGTAGGGTCTTTTAAGCAGAAAGCCCTGAGTTCCAAGAACACAGCAGCTGCGAAGGACTACCCAAGACGAGCGCAAAAGTACCACAACATGCCTGTCTCCACACATTTTTCCTTGGAGAAATCCCTAATTTCTGGCTGATTTGCCTTTCTCGTCTTAGGGTTGGGGTTCGGCCTAGGGCAAGGATTTTTAAAATCAGGAAGCCCTTAGTTCCAGGCACACTGGAGCTGTGAAAGGCATCCAAAAGGGAGTGCAAAAGTGCCACAACATGGCTGTCTCCACAGCTTTTTCCTTGGAATAATTCCTAAACCCAGGCTGATTTAAATGTCCAGTGTTAGGGTTAGGGTTAGGGTTAAGCCTAGCTGTACAGCTTTTTAAACCAGCAAGCTCTGAGCTCCAGGCACACGGCAGCTGTGAAAGGCATCCCCAGGGAAGCACAAAATTGCCAGAAAATGGCTGCCTCCACACGTTTTCATTGGCACCATTGCTAAGCCTAGGTTGAATCACCTGCCTCCAGTCTCAGCTAGGGACATGGTTTTTGAAACCAGGAAGCCCTGAGCTCCAGGCACACGGCAGCTGTTCAAGGCATCCCAAGGGGAGTACAAAAGTGCAACAATATGGCAGCTTTCACAGCTTTTTCCTTGGCACCATCCCTATACCTAGGCTGATTTATCTGCCTAGGGTTAGGGTTCAGCCTAGGGCTTGGAGTTTTTTAACCAGGAAGCCCTGAGTTCCAGGCTTACTGCATCTGCCAAAGGCATCCCAAAGGGAGTGCAAAAGTGCCACAACATGGCTGCTTTCATGGCTTTTCCCTTAGGAAGAACCGTAATACCTGGCTGATTTACCTTTCCAGGGTTACTGTTAGGCTTAGGCCTAGGACTTTTAAAACCAGGATGCCCTGGCCTCCAGGCACACTGCAGCTGCGAAAGGCATCCCAAGGGGAGCGCAAAAGTGACACAACTTGGCTGCCTCCGCTGCTATTTCCAGGAGACCATCCCAAATGATAGGCTGATTTTCCTTCCTAGGGTTAAGGTTTGAGTTAGGCCTAGGGTTAGTGTTCTTTTAACCAGAAAGCCCTGAGTTCCAAGAACACAGCAGCTGCGAAGGACTACCCAAGAAGAGCGCAAAAGTACCACAACATGCCTGCCTCCACAGCTTTTTCCTTGGGGACATGCCTAATTCCTGGCTGATTTGCCTTTCTCGTCTTAGGGTTGGGGTTCGGCCTAGGGCTAGGATTTTTAAAATCAGGTAGCCCTGAGTTCCACGCACACTGGAGCTGTGAAAGGCATCCAAAAGGGAGTGCAAAAGTGCCACAACATGGCTGTCTCCACAGCATTTTCCTTGGGACAATTCCTTAACCCTGGCTGATTAAATGTCCTGTGTTAGGGTAAGGGTTATGCCTAGGTGTAGAGCTTTTGAAACCAGAAAGCTCGGACCTCCAGGGCACACTGCAGCTGTGAAAGGCATCCCAAAGTGTGCGAAGAAGTGCTACAACATGGCTGCTTTCACGGCTTTTTCCTTAGGAAGAACCCTAATACCCGGCTGATTTACCTTCCTAGGGTTACTGTTAGGCTTAGGCCTAGGACTTTTAAAACCAGGAAGCCCTGGGCTCCAGGCACACTGCAGCTGCGAAAGGCATCCCAAGGGGAGCGCAAAAGTGACACAACTTGGCTGCCAGCACTGATATTTCCATGAGACCATCCAGAACCATAGGCTGATTTTCCTTCCTAGGGTTAAGGTTTGAGTTACGCCTAGGGTAAGGGTTCTATTACCAGAAAGCCCTGAGTTCCAAGAACACAGCAGCTGCGAAGGACTAGCCAAGAAGAGCGCAAAAGTACCACAACATGCCTGCCTCCACAGCTTTTTCCTTGGGGACATGCCTAATTCCTGGCTGATTTGCCTTTCTCGTCTTAGGGTTGGGGTTCGGCCTAGGGCTAGGATTTTTAAAATCAGGAAGCCCTGAGTTCCAGGCACACTGGAGCTGTGAAAGGCATCCAAAAGGGAGTGCAATTGCCACAACATGGCTGCTTTCACGGCTTTTTCCTTGGCAAGAAGCCTAACACCAGGCTGATTTCCCTTCCCAGGGTTACTGTTAGGCTTAGGCCTAGGGCTAGGATTTTTAACACTAGGAAGCCCTTAGCTCCAGGCACACTGCAGCTATTCAAGGCATACCAAGAGGGCCGCAAAAGTGACACAACTCGCCTGCCTCTGCTGCTATTCTCATGAGTCCATCCCGAACCATAGGCTGATTTTCCTTCCTAGGGTAAGGGTTAGAGTTACGGCTAGGGTTAATATTTTTTTAACAAGAAAGCCCGGAGTTCCAAGAACACAGCAGCTGCAATG
Source organism: Ammospiza maritima maritima (assembly GCA_036010785.1). NCBI lineage: Eukaryota > Metazoa > Chordata > Aves > Passeriformes > Passerellidae > Ammospiza > Ammospiza maritima. Next base: position 45,729 of record JAYKTQ010000127.1, read on the forward strand.
GACTAGCCAAGAGGAGCGCAAAAGTACCACAACATGGCTGCTCCACAGCTTTTTCCTTGTGGACATGCCTAATTCCTGGCTGATTTGCCTTTCTCGTCTTAGGGTTGGGGTTCGGCCTAGGGCTAGGATTTTTAAAATCAGGAAGCCCTATGCTCCAAGACCACTGCAGCTGTGAAAGGCATCCCAAGGGGGGTTCAAAAGTGCCACAAAATGGCTGCTTTCACGGCTTTTTCCCTAAGGAAGAAGCCTAACACCAGGCTGATTTACCTTCCCAGGGTTACTGTTAGGCTTAGGCCTAGGGCTAGTACTTTTCAAACTAGGAAGTCCTGTGCTCCAGGCACACTGCAGCTGTTGAAGGCATCCCAAGAGGGCCGCAAAAGTGACACGACTTGTCTACCTCTGCTGCTATTCTCATGAGTCCATCCCGAACCATAGCCTGATTTTCCTTCCTAGGGTTTGGGTTAGAGTTACGACTAGGGTTAGTGTTTTTTTAACCAGAAAGCCCTGAGTTCCAAGAACACAGCAGCTGCGAAGGACTACCCAAGAAGAGCGGAAAAGTACCACAACATGGCTGCCTCCAGCACTTTTTCCTTGGGACCATCATGGACCCAAGCTGATTTACTTGCCTCCAGTTGCAGCTATGGTCACGCCAAGTTAGAGGGATTTTAAATAAGTAAACCCTGAGTTCCAGACTCAGTGCAGCTGCGAAAGGCTCCCCAAGCGCAGACAAATATTGCCTCAAAATGCTCCCTCCAGCGCTTTTTCCTTGGGAACATCCCTATACCTAGGCTGATTTATCTGCCTAGGGTTTGGTTTAGGGTTCAGCCTCGGGATAGGATGTTTTCAAACAGGAAGCGCTGAGTTGCAGGGGCACTGCAGCTGCCAAAGGCATCCCAAGGGGAAAGCAAATGTGCCACAACTTGGCTGTGTCCAGAGCTTTTTCCTTGGCACCACCCCGAAACGAAGACTGATTTAGAAGCCTCCGGTTAGGGCTAAAGTAGTGGATTTTAAACCAGGAAGCCCTGTGCTCCAAGCACACTGCAGCTGTGAAAGGCATCCCAAGGGGAGTGCAAAAGTGCCACAACGTGGCTGCTTTCATGGCTTTTCCCTTAGGAAGAACCCTAATACCCGGCTGATTTACCTTCCTAGGGTTACTGTTAGGCTTTGGCCTAGGACTTTTAAAGCCAGGAAGCCCTTAGCTCCAGGCACACGGCAGCTGCAAAAGGCATCCCAAGGGGAGCGCAAAAGTGACACAACTTGGCTGCCGCCACTGATATTTCCATGAGACCATCCCGAACCATAGGCTGATTTTCCTTCCTAGGGTTAAGGTTTGAGTTACGCCTAGGGTAAGGGTTCTATTAGCCAGAAAGCCCTGAGTTCCAAGAACACAGCAGCTGCGAAGGACTAGCCAAGAAGAGCGCAAAAGTACCACAACATGCCTGCCTCCACAGCTTTTTCCTTGGGGACATGCCTAATTCCTGGCTGATTTGCCTTTCTCGTCTTAGGGTTGGGGTTCGGCCTAGGGCTAGGATTTTTAAAATCAGGAAGCCCTGAGTTCCAGGCACACTGGAGCTGTGAAAGTCATCCAAAAGGGAGTGCAAAAGTGCCACAACATGGCTGCTTTCACGGCTTTTTCCTTGGCAAGAAGCCTAACACCAGGCTGATTTCCCTTCCCAGGGTTACTGTAAGGCTTAGGCCTAGGGCTAGGATTTTTAAAACTAGGAAGACCTTAGCTCCAGGCACACTGCAGCTGTTCAAGGCATCCCAAGGGGAGTACAAAAGTGCAACAACATGGCAGCTTTCACAGCTTTTTCCTTGGCACCATCCCTATACCTAGGCTGATTTATCTGCCTAGGGTTAGGGTTAGGGTTCAGCCTAGGGCTTGGAGTTTTTTAACTAGGAAGCCCTGAGTTCCAGGCTTACTTCATCTGCCAAAGGCATCCCAAAGGGAGTGCAGAAGTGCCACAACATGGCTGCTTTCACGGCTTTTCCCTTAGGAAGAACCTTAATACCCGGCTGATTTACCTTCCTAGGGTTACTGTTAGGCTTAGGCCTAGGACTTTTAAAACCAGGAAGCCCTGGGCTCCAGGCACACTGCAGCTGTTCAAGGCATCCCAAGAGGGCCGCAAAAGTGATACAACTTGGCTGCCTCTGCTGCTATTCTCATGAGTCCATCCCGAACCATAGGCTGATTTACCTTTCTAGGGTTAGGGTTAGAGTTACGCCTAGGGTTAGTGTTTTTTTAACCAGAAAGCCCTGAATTCCAAGAACACAGCAGCTGCGAAGGACTACCCAAGAGGAGCGCAAAGTGCCACAACATGGCTTCCTCCAGCGCTTTTTCCTTGGGACCATCATGGACCCAAGCTGATTTACTTGCCTCCAGTTGCAGCTATGGTTACGCCAAGGGATAGGGATTTTAAATCAGTAAACCCTGAGCTCCAGACCCAGTGCAGCTGCAAAAGGCTTCCCAAGGGCAGTCAAAAATTGCCTCAACATTCTCCCTCCAGCGCTTTCTGCCTTGGGAACATCCCTATACCTAGGCTGATTTATCTGCCTAGGGTTAGGGTTAGGGTTCAGCCTCGGGATAGGATGTTTTCAAACAGGAAGCCCTGAGTTGCAGGGGCACTGCAGCTGCCAAAGGCATCCCAAGGGAAAAGCAAATGTGCCACAACTTGGCTGTGTCCAGAGCTTTTTCCTTGGGACCATCCCGAAAGGAAGGCTGATTTAGAAGCCTCCAGTTAGGGCTAAAGTAGTGGATTTTAAACCAGGAAGCCCTGTGCTCCAAGCACACTGCAGCTGTGAAAGGCATCCCAAGGGGAGTGCAAAAGTGCCACAACGTGGCTGCTTTCATGGCTTTTCCCTTAGGAAGAACCCTAATACCCGGCTGATTTACCTTCCTAGGGTTACTGTTAGGCTTTGGCCTAGGACTTTTAAAGCCAGGAAGCCCTGGGCTCCAGGCACACGGCAGCTGCGAAAGGCATCCCAAGGGGAGCACAAAAGTGACACAACTTGGCTGCCACCACTGATATTTCCATGAGACCATGCCGAACCATAGGCTGATTTTCCTTCCTAGGCTTAAGTTTTGAGTTACGCCTAGGGTAAGGGTTCTATTAAACAAAGAGCCCTGAGTTCCAAGAACACAGCAGCTGCGAAGGACTACCCAAGAAGAGCACAAAAGTACCACAACATGCCTGCCTCCACAGCTTTTTCCTTGGGGACATGCCTAATTCCTGGCTGATTTGCCTTTCTCGTCATAGGGTTGGGGTTCGGCCTAGGGCTAGGATTTTTAAAATCAGGAAGCCCTGGGCTCCAGGCACACTGCAGCTGCGAAAGGCATCCAAAAGGGAGTGCAAAAGTGCCACAACATGGCTGCTTTCATGGCTTTTTCCTTGGCAAGAAGCCTAACACCAGGCTGATTTCCCTTCCCAGGGTTACTGTAAGGCTTAGGCCTAGGGCTAGGATTTTTAAAACAAGGAAGCCCTGTGCTCCAGCAACACTGCAGCTGTTCAAGGCATCCCAAGGGGAGTACAAAAGTGCAACAACATGGCAGCTTTCACAGCTTTTTCCTTGGCACCATCCCTATACCTAGGCTGATTTATCTGCCTAGGGTTAGGGTTAGGGTTCAGCCTCGGGATAGGATGTTTTCAGACAGGAAGCCCTGAGTTTCAGGGGCACTGCAGCGTCCAAAGGCATCCCAAGGGAAAAGCAAATGTGCCACAACTTGGCTGTGTCCAGAGCTTTTTCCTTGGGACCATCCCGAAAGGAAGGCTGATTTAGAAGCCTCCAGTTAGGGCTAAAGTAGTGGATTTTAAACCAGGAAGCCCTGTGCTCCAAGCACACTGCAGCTGTGAAAGGCATCCCAAGGGGAATGCAAAAGGGCCACAACATGGCTGCTTTCACGGATTTTCCCTTAGGAAGAACCCTAATACACGGCTGATTTACCTTCCTAGGGTTACTGTTAGGCTTAGGCCTAGGACTTTTAAAACCAGGAAGCCCTGGGCTCCAGGCACACTGCAGCTGCGAAAGGCATCCCAAGGGGAGCGCAAAAGTGACACAACTTGGCTGCCACCACTGATATTTGCATGAGAGCATCCCGAACCATAGGCTGATTTTCCTTCCTAGGGTTAAGGTTTGAGTTACGCCTAGGGTAAGGGTTCTATTAACCAGAAAGCCCTGAGTTCCAAGAACACAGCAGCCGCGAAGGACTACCCAAGAAGAGCGCAAAAGTACCACAACATGCCTGCCTCCACAGCTTTTTCCTTGGGGACATGCCTAATTCCTGGCTGATTTGCCTTTCTCGTCTTAGGGTTGGGGTTCGGCCTAGGGCTAGGATTTTTAAAATCAGGAAGCCCTGAGTTCCAGGCACACTGGAGCTGTGAAAGTCATCCAAAAGGGAGTGCAAAAGTGCCACAACATGGCTGCTTTCACGGCTTTTTCCTTGGCAAGAAGCCTAACACCAGGCTGATTTACCTTCCCAGGGTTACTGTAAGGCTTAGGCCTAGGGCTAGGATTTTTAAAACTAGGAAGCCCTTAGCTCCAGGCACACTGCAGCTGTTCAAGGCATCCCAAGAGGGCCGCAAAAGTGGCAGAACTTGTCCACCTCTGCTGCTATTCTCATGAGACCATCCCGAACCATAGGCTGATTTTCCTTCCTAGGGTTAGGGTTAGAGTTACGCCTAGGGTTAGTGTTTTTTTAACCAGAAAGCCCTGAATTCCAAGAACACAGCAGCTGCGAAGGACTACCCAAGAAGAGCGCAAAAGTTCCAAAACATGGCTGCCTCCAGCGCTTTTTCCTTGGGACCATTATGGACCCTAGGCTGATTTACTTGCCTCCAGTTGCAGCTATGGTCATGCCAAGGGATAGGGATTTTAAATCAGTAAACCCTGAGCTCCAGACCCAGTGCAGCTGCAAAAGGCTTCCCAAGGGCAGTAAAAATTGCCTCAACATTCTCCCTCCAGCGCTTTTTTCCTTGGGAACATTCCTATACCTATGCTGATTTATCTGCCTAGGGTTAGGTTTAGGGTTCAGCCTCGGGATAGGATGTTTTCAAACAGGAAGCCCTGAGTTGCAGGGGCACTGCAGCTGCCAAAGGCATCCCAAGGGGAAAGCAAATGTGCCACAACTTGGCTGTGTTCAGAGCTTTTTCCTTGGCACCACCCCGAAACGAAGACTGATTTAGAAGCTTCCGGTCAGGGCTAAAGTAGTGGATTTTAAACCAGGAAGCCCTGTGCTCCAAGCACACTGCAGCTGTGAAAGGCATCCCAAGGGGAGTGCAAAAGTGCCACAACATGGCTGCTTTCATGGCTTTTCCCTTAGGAAGAACCCTAATACCTGGCTGATTTACCTTCCTAGGGTTACTGTTAGGCTTTGGCCTAGGACTTTTAAAGCCAGGAAGCCCTGGGCTCCAGGCACACGGCAGCTGCGAAAGGCATCCCAAGGGGAGCGCAAAAGTGACACAACTTGGCTGCCACCACTGATATTTCCATGAGACCATCCCGAACCATAGGCTGATTTTCCTTCCTAGGGTTAAGGTTTGAGTTACGCCTAGGGTAAGGGTTCTATTAACCAGAAAGCCCTGAGTTCCAAGAACACAGCAGCTGCGAAGGACTTCCCAAGAAGAGCGCAAAAGTACCACAACATGCCTGCCTCCACAGCTTTTTCCTTGGGGACATGCCTAATTCCTGGCTGATTTGCCTTTCTCATCTTAGGGTTGGGGTTGGGACTAGGGCTAGGATTTTTAAAATCAGGAAGCCCTGAGTTCCAGGCACACTGGAGCTGTGAAAGGCATCCAAAAGGGAGTGCAAAAGTGCCACAACATGGCTGCTTTCACGGCTTTTTCCTTGGCAAGAAGCCTAACACCAGGCTGATTTACCTTCCCAGGGTTACTGTAAGGCTTAGGCCTAGGGCTAGGATTTTTAAAACTAGGAAGCCCTTAGCTCCAGGCACACTGCAGCTGTTCAAGGCATCCCAAGAGGGCCGCAAAAGTTGCAGAACTTGTCCACCTCTGCTGCTATTCTCATGAGTCCATCCCGAACCATAGGCTGATTTTCCTTCCTAGGGTTAGGGTTAGAGTTACGCCTAGGGTTAGTGTTTTTTTAACCAGAAAGCCCTGAATTCCAAGAACACAGCAGCTGCGAAGGACTACCCAAGAAGAGCGCAAAAGTTCCAAAACATGGCTGCCTCCAGCGCTTTTTCCTTGGGACCATTATGGACCCTAGGCTGATTTACTTGCCTCCAGTTGCAGCTATGGTCATGCCAAGGGATAGGGATTTTAAATCAGTAAACCCTGAGCTCCAGACCCAGTGCAGCTGCAAAAGGCTTCCCAAGGGCAGTAAAAATTGCCTCAACATTCTCCCTCCAGCGCTTTTTTCCTTGGGAACATTCCTATACCTAGGCTGATTTATCTGCCTAGGGTTAGGTTTAGGGTTCAGCCTCGGGATAGGATGTTTTCAAACAGGAAGCCCTGAGTTGCAGGGGCACTGCAGCTGCCAAAGGCATCCCAAGGGGAAAGCAAATGTGCCACAACTTGGCTGTGTCCAGAGCTTTTTCCTTGGCACCACCCCGAAACGAAGACTGATTTAGAAGCTTCCGGTCAGGGCTAAAGTAGTGGATTTTAAACCAGGAAGCCCTGTGCTCCAAGCACACTGCAGCTGTGAAAGGCATCCCAAGGGGAGTGCAAAAGTGCCACAACGTGGCTGCTTTCATGGCTTTTCCCTTAGGAAGAACCCTAATACCCGGCTGATTTACCTTCCTAGGGTTACTGTTAGGCTTTGGCCTAGGACTTTTAAAGCCAGGAAGCCCTGGGCTCCAGGCACACGGCAGCTGCGAAAGGCATCCCAAGGGGAGCGCAAAAGTGACACAACTTGGCTGCCACCACTGATATTTCCATGAGACCATCCCGAACCATAGGCTGATTTTCCTTCCTAGGGTTAAGGTTTGAGTTACGCCTAGGGTAAGGGTTCTATTAACCAGAAAGCCCTGAGTTCCAAGAACACAGCAGCTGCGAAGGACTTCCCAAGAAGAGCGCAAAAGTACCACAACATGCCTGCCTCCACAGCTTTTTCCTTGGGGACATGCCTAATTCCTGGCTGATTTGCCTTTCTCGTCTTAGGGTTGGGGTTCGGCCTAGGGCTAGGATTTTTAAAATCAGGAAGCCCTGAGTTCCAGGCACACTGGAGCTGTGAAAGGCATCCAAAAGGGAGTGCAAAAGTGCCACAACATGGCTGCTTTCACGGCTTTTTCCTTGGCAAGAAGCCTAACACCAGGCTGATTTACCTTCCCAGGGTTACTGTTAGGCTTAGGCCTAGGGCTAGGATTTTTAAAACTAGGAAGCCCTGTGCTCCAGGCACACTGCAGCTGTTCAAGGCATCCCAAGGGGAGTACAAAAGTGCAACAACATGGCAGCTTTCACAGCTTTTTCCTTGGCACCATCCCTATACCTAGGCTGATTTATCTGCCTAGCTTTAGGGTTAGGGTTCAGCCTAGGGCTTGGATTTTTTTAACCAGAAAGCCCTGAGTTCCAGGCTTACTTCATCTGCCAAAGGCATCCCAAAGGGAGTGCAGAAGTGCCACAACATGGCTGCTTTCACGGCTTTTCCCTTAGGAAGAACCTTAATACCCGGCTGATTTACCTTCCTAGGGTTACTGTAAGGCTTAGGCCTAGGACTTTTAAAACCAGGAAGCCCTGGGCTCCAGGCACACTGCAGCTGTTCAAGGCATCCCAAGAGGGCCGCTAAAGTGACACATCTTGGCTGCCTCTGCTGCTATTCTCATGAGTCCATCCCGAACCATAGGCTGATTTTCCTTCCTAGGGTTAGGGTTAGAGTTACGCCTAGGGTTAGTGTTTTTTAACCTGAAAGCCCTGAATTCCAAGAACACAGCAGCTGCGAAGGAGTACCCAAGAGGAGCGCAAAGTGCCACAACATGGCTTCCTCCAGCGCTTTTTCCTTGGGACCATCACGGACCCAAGCTGATTTACTTGCCTCCAGTTGCAGCTATGGTTACGCCAAGGGATAGGGATTTTAAATCAGGACACCCTGAGCTCCAGACCCAGTGCAGCTGCAAAAGGCTTCCCAAGGGCAGTCAAAAATTGCCTCAACATTCTCCCTCCAGCGCTTTTTGCCTTGGGAACATCCCTATACCTAGGCTGATTTATCTGCCTAGGGTTAGGGTTAGGGTTCAGCCTCGGGATAGGATGTTTTCAAACAGGAAGCCCTGAGTTGCAGGGGCACTGCAGCGTCCAAAGGCATCCCAAGGGGAAAGCAAATGTGCCACAACTTGGCTGTGTCCAGAGTTTTTTCCTTGGGACCATCCCGAAACGAAGGCTGATTTAGAAGCCTCCAGTTAGGGCTAAAGTAGGGGATTTTAAACCAGGAAACCCTGTGCTCCAAGCACACTGCAGCTTTGAAAGGCATCCCAAGGGGAGTGCAAAAGTGCCACAACGTGGCTGCTTTCACGGCTTTTCCCTTAGGAAGAACCCTAATACCCGGCTGATTTACCTTCCTAGGGTTACTGTTAGGCTTTGGCCTAGGACTTTTAAAGCCAGGAAGCCCTGGGCTCCAGGCACACGGCAGCTGCGAAAGGCATCCCAAGGGGAGCACAAAAGTGACACAACTTGGCTGCCACCACTGATATTTCCATGAGAGCATCCCGAACCATAGGCTGATTTTCCTTCCTAGGCTTAAGTTTTGAGTTACGCCTAGGGTAAGGGTTCTATTAAACAAAGAGCCCTGAGTTCCAAGAACACAGCAGCTGCGAAGGACTACGCAAGAAGAGCACAAAAGTACCACAACATGCCTGCCTCCACAGCTTTTTCCTTGGGGACATGCCTAATTCCTGGCTGATTTGCCTTTCTCGTCTTAGGGTTGGGGTTCGGCCTAGCGCTAGGATTTTTAAAATCAGGAAGCCCTGGGCTCCAGGCACACTGCAGCTGCGAAAGGCATCCAAAAGGGAGTGCAAAAGTGCCACAACATGGCTGCTTTCATGGCTTTTTCCTTGGCAAGAAGCCTAACACCAGGCTGATTGCCCTTCCCAGGGTTACTGTTAGGCTTAGGCCTAGGGCTAGGATTTTTAAAACTAGGAAGCCCTGTGCTCCAGGCACACTGCAGCTGTTAAAGGCATCCCAAGGGGAGTACAAAAGTGCAACAACATGGCAGCTTTCACAGCTTTTTCCTTGGCACCATCCCTATACCTAGGCTGATTTATCTGCCTAGGGTTAGGGTTAGGGTTCAGCCTAGGGCTTGGATTTTTTTAACCAGAAAGCCCTGAGTTCCAGGCTTACTTCATCTGCCAAAGGCATCCCAAAGGGAGTGCAGAAGTGCCACAACATGGCTGCTTTCACGGCTTTTCCCTTAGGAAGAACCCTTATACCCGGCTGATTTACCTTCCTAGGGTTACTGTTAGGCTTAGGCCTAGGACTTTTAAAACCAGGAAGCCCTGGGCTCAAGGCACACTGCAGCTGTTCAAGGCATCCCAAGAGGGCCGCAGAAGTGACACAATTTGGCTGCCTCTGCTGCTATGCTCATGAGTCCATCCCGAACCATAGGCTGATTTTCCTTCCTAGGGTTAGGGTTAGAGTTACGCCTAGGGTTAGTGTATTTTTAACCAGAAAGCCCTGAGTTCCAAGAACACAGCAGCTGCGAAGGACTACCCAAGAGGAGCGGAAAAGTGCCACAACATGGCTTCCTCCAGCGCTTTTTCCTTGGGACCATCATGGACCCTAGGCTGATTTACTTGCCTCCAGTTGCAGCTATGGTCACGCCAAGGGATAGGTATTATAAATCAGTAAACCCTGAGCTCCAGACCCAGTGCAGCTGCGAAAGACTTCCAAACGGCAGCCAAAAATTGCCTCAACATGCTCCCACCAGCGCTTTTTTCCTTGGGAACATCCCTATAGCTCGGCTGATTTATCTGCCTAGGGTTAGGGTTAGGGTTCAGCCTCGGGATAGGATGTTTTCAAACAGGAAGCCCTGAGTTGCAGGGGCACTGCAGCTGCCAAAGGCATCCCAAGGGTAAAGCAAATGTGCCACAACTTAACTGTGTCCAGAGCTTTTTCCTTGGGACCATCCCGAAACGAAGGCTGATTTAGAAGCCTCCAGTTAGGGCTAAAGTAGTGGATTTTAAACCAGGAAGCCCTGTGCTCCAAGCACACTGCAGCTGTGAAAGGCATCCCAAGGGGAGTGCAAAAGTGCCACAACGTGGCTGCTTTCACGGCTTTTCCCTTAGGAAGAACCCTAATACCCGGCTGATTTACCTTCCTAGGGTTACTGTTAGGCTTAGGCCTAGGACTTTTAAAACCAGGAAGCCCTGGGCTCCAGGCACACGGCAGCTGCGAAAGGCATCCCAAGGGGAGCGCAAAAGTGACACAACTTGGCTGCCACCACTGATATTTCCATGAGACCATCCCGAACCATAGGCTGATTTTCCTTCCTAGGGTTAAGGTTTGAGTTACGCCTAGGGTAAGGGTTCTATTAACCAGAAAGCCCTGAGTTCCAAGAACACAGCAGCTGCGAAGGACTTCCCAAGAAGAGCGCAAAAGTACCACAACATGCCTGCCTCCACAGCTTTTTCCTTGGGGACATGCCTAATTCCTGGCTGATTTGCCTTTCTCGTCTTAGGGTTGGGGTTCGGCCTAGGGCTAGGATTTTTAAAATCAGGAAGCCCTGAGTTCCAGGCACACTGGAGCTGTGAAAGGCATCCAAAAGGGAGTGCAAAAGTGCCACAACATGGCTGCTTTCACGGCTTTTTCCTTGGCAAGAAGCCTAACACCAGGCTGATTTACCTTCCCAGGGTTACTGTTAGGCTTAGGCCTAGGGCTAGGATTTTTAAAACTAGGAAGCCCTGTGCTCCAGGCACACTGCAGCTGTTCAAGGCATCCCAAGGGGAGTACAAAAGTGCAACAACATGGCAGCTTTCACAGCTTTTTCCTTGGCACCATCCCTATACCTAGGCTGATTTATCTGCCTAGCTTTAGGGTTAGGGTTCAGCCTAGGGCTTGGATTTTTTTAACCAGAAAGCCCTGAGTTCCAGGCTTACTTCATCTGCCAAAGGCATCCCAAAGGGAGTGCAGAAGTGCCACAACATGGCTGCTTTCACGGCTTTTCCCTTAGGAAGAACCTTAATACCCGGCTGATTTACCTTCCTAGGGTTACTGTAAGGCTTAGGCCTAGGACTTTTAAAACCAGGAAGCCCTGGGCTCCAGGCACACTGCAGCTGTTCAAGGCATCCCAAGAGGGCCGCTAAAGTGACACATCTTGGCTGCCTCTGCTGCTATTCTCATGAGTCCATCCCGAACCATAGGCTGATTTTCCTTCCTAGGGTTAGGGTTAGAGTTACGCCTAGGGTTAGTGTTTTTTAACCTGAAAGCCCTGAATTCCAAGAACACAGCAGCTGCGAAGGACTACCCAAGAGGAGCGCAAAAGTGCCACAACATGGCTTCCTCCAGCGCTTTTTCCTTGGGACCATCACGGACCCAAGCTGATTTACTTGCCTCCAGTTGCAGCTATGGTTACGCCAAGGGATAGGGATTTTAAATCAGGACACCCTGAGCTCCAGACCCAGTGCAGCTGCAAAAGGCTTCCCAAGGGCAGTCAAAAATTGCCTCAACATTCTCCCTCCAGCGCTTTTTGCCTTGGGAACATCCCTATACCTAGGCTGATTTATCTGCCTAGGGTTAGGGTTAGGGTTCAGCCTCGGGATAGGATGTTTTCAAACAGGAAGCCCTGAGTTGCAGGGGCACTGCAGCGTCCAAAGGCATCCCAAGGGGAAAGCAAATGTGCCACAACTTGGCTGTGTCCAGAGTTTTTTCCTTGGGACCATCCCGAAACGAAGGCTGATTTAGAAGCCTCCAGTTAGGGCTAAAGTAGGGGATTTTAAACCAGGAAACCCTGTGCTCCAAGCACACTGCAGCTTTGAAAGGCATCCCAAGGGGAGTGCAAAAGTGCCACAACGTGGCTGCTTTCACGGCTTTTCCCTTAGGAAGAACCCTAATACCCGGCTGATTTACCTTCCTAGGGTTACTGTTAGGCTTTGGCCTAGGACTTTTAAAGCCAGGAAGCCCTGGGCTCCAGGCACACGGCAGCTGCGAAAGGCATCCCAAGGGGAGCACAAAAGTGACACAACTTGGCTGCCACCACTGATATTTCCATGAGAGCATCCCGAACCATAGGCTGATTTTCCTTCCTAGGCTTAAGTTTTGAGTTACGCCTAGGGTAAGGGTTCTATTAAACAAAGAGCCCTGAGTTCCAAGAACACAGCAGCTGCGAAGGACTACGCAAGAAGAGCACAAAAGTACCACAACATGCCTGCCTCCACAGCTTTTTCCTTGGGGACATGCCTAATTCCTGGCTGATTTGCCTTTCTCGTCTTAGGGTTGGGGTTCGGCCTAGCGCTAGGATTTTTAAAATCAGGAAGCCCTGGGCTCCAGGCACACTGCAGCTGCGAAAGGCATCCAAAAGGGAGTGCAAAAGTGCCACAACATGGCTGCTTTCATGGCTTTTTCCTTGGCAAGAAGCCTAACACCAGGCTGATTGCCCTTCCCAGGGTTACTGTTAGGCTTAGGCCTAGGGCTAGGATTTTTAAAACTAGGAAGCCCTGTGCTCCAGGCACACTGCAGCTGTTAAAGGCATCCCAAGGGGAGTACAAAAGTGCAACAACATGGCAGCTTTCACAGCTTTTTCCTTGGCACCATCCCTATACCTAGGCTGATTTATCTGCCTAGGGTTAGGGTTAGGGTTCAGCCTAGGGCTTGGATTTTTTTAACCAGAAAGCCCTGAGTTCCAGGCTTACTTCATCTGCCAAAGGCATCCCAAAGGGAGTGCAGAAGTGCCACAACATGGCTGCTTTCACGGCTTTTCCCTTAGGAAGAACCCTAATACCCGGCTGATTTACCTTCCTAGGGTTACTGTTAGGCTTAGGCCTAGGACTTTTAAAACCAGGAAGCCCTGGGCTCAAGGCACACTGCAGCTGTTCAAGGCATCCCAAGAGGGCCGCAGAAGTGACACAATTTGGCTGCCTCTGCTGCTATGCTCATGAGTCCATCCCGAACCATAGGCTGATTTTCCTTCCTAGGGTTAGGGTTAGAGTTACGCCTAGGGTTAGTGTATTTTTAACCAGAAAGCCCTGAGTTCCAAGAACACAGCAGCTGCGAAGGACTACCCAAGAGGAGCGGAAAAGTGCCACAACATGGCTTCCTCCAGCGCTTTTTCCTTGGGACCATCATGGACCCTAGGCTGATTTACTTGCCTCCAGTTGCAGCTATGGTCACGCCAAGGGATAGGTATTATAAATCAGTAAACCCTGAGCTCCAGACCCAGTGCAGCTGCGAAAGACTTCCAAACGGCAGCCAAAAATTGCCTCAACATGCTCCCACCAGCGCTTTTTTCCTTGGGAACATCCCTATAGCTCGGCTGATTTATCTGCCTAGGGTTAGGGTTAGGGTTCAGCCTCGGGATAGGATGTTTTCAAACAGGAAGCCCTGAGTTGCAGGGGCACTGCAGCTGCCAAAGGCATCCCAAGGGTAAAGCAAATGTGCCACAACTTAACTGTGTCCAGAGCTTTTTCCTTGGGACCATCCCGAAACGAAGGCTGATTTAGAAGCCTCCAGTTAGGGCTAAAGTAGTGGATTTTAAACCAGGAAGCCCTGTGCTCCAAGCACACTGCAGCTGTGAAAGGCATCCCAAGGGGAGTGCAAAAGTGCCACAACGTGGCTGCTTTCACGGCTTTTCCCTTAGGAAGAACCCTAATACCCGGCTGATTTACCTTCCTAGGGTTACTGTTAGGCTTAGGCCTAGGACTTTTAAAACCAGGAAGCCCTGGGCTCCAGGCACACGGCAGCTGCGAAAGGCATCCCAAGGGGAGCGCAAAAGTGACACAACTTGGCTGCCACCACTCATATTTCCATGAGACCTTGCCGAATCATAGGATGATTTTCCTTCCTAGGGTTAAGGTTTGAGTTACGCCTAGGGTAAGGGTTCTATTAACCAGAAAGCCCTGAGTTCCAAGAACACAGCAGCCGCGAAGGACTACCCAAGAAGAGCGCAAAAGTACCACAACATGCCTGCCTCCACAGCTTTTTCCTTGGGGACATGCCTAATTCCTGGCTGATTTGCCTTTCTCCTCTTAGGGTTGGGGTTCGGCCTAGGGCTAGGATTTTTAAAATCAGGAAGCCCTGAGTTCCAGGCACACTGGAGCTGTGAAAGGCATCCAAAAGGGAGTGCAAAAGTGCCACAACATGGCTGCTTTCACGGCTTTTTCCTTGGCAAGAAGCCTAACACCAGGCTGATTTAACTTCCCAGGGTTACTGTTAGGCTTAGGCCTAGAGCTAGGATTTTTAAAACTAGGAAGCCCTGTGCTCCAGGCACACTGCAGCTATTCAAGGCATACCAAGAGGGCCGCAAAAGTGACACAACTTGCCTGCCTCTGCTGCTATTCTCATGAGTCCATCCCGAACCATAGGCTGATTTTCCTTCCTAGGGTTAGGGTTAGAGTTACGCCTAGGGTTAGTGTTTTTTTAACCAGAAAGCCCTGAATTCCAAGAACACAGCAGCTGCAACGGACTACCCACGAGGTGCGCAAAAGTGCCAAAACATGGCTGCCTCCAACGCTTTTTCCTTGGGACCATCATGGACCCTAAGCTGATTTACTTGCCTCCATTTGCAGCTATGGTCACGCCAAGGGATAGGTATAATAAATCAGTAAACCCTGAGCTCCAGACCCAGTGCAGCTGCAAAAGACTTCCCAACGGCAGCCAAAAATTGCCTCAACATTCTCCCTCCAGCGCTTTTTTCCTTGGGAACATCCCTATACCTAGGCTGATTTATCTGCCTAGGGTTAGGGTTAGGGTTCAGCCTAGGGATAGGATGTTTTCAAACAGGAAGCCCTGAGTTGCAGGGGCACTGCAGCTGCCAAAGGCATCCCAAGGGGAAAACAAATGTGCCACAACTTGGCTGTGTCCAGAGCTTTTTCCTTGGGACCATCCCGAAAGGAAGGCTGATTTAGAAGCCTCCAGTTAGGGCTAAAGTAGTGGATTTTAAACCAGGAAGCCCTGTGCTCCAAGCACACTGCAGCTGTGAAAGGCGTCCCAAGGGGAGTGCAAAAGTGGCACAACATGGCTGCTTTCACGGCTTTTTCCTTGGCAAGAAGCCTAACACCAGGCTGATTTACCTTCCTAGGGTTACTGTTAGGCTTAGGCCGAGGGCTAGGATTTTTAAAATTAGAAAGCCCTTAGCTCCAGGCACACTGCAGCTGTTCAAGGCATCCCAAAAGGGCCGCAAAAGTGACACAACTTGGCTGCCTCTGCTGCTATTCTCATGAGTCCATCCCGAACCATAGGCTGATTTTCCTTCCTAGGGTTAGGGTTAGAGTAACGCCTAGGGTTAGTGTTTTTTTAACAAGTAAGCCCTGAGTTCAAAGAACACCGCAGCTGCGAAGGACTACCCAAGAAGAGCGCAAAAGTACCACAACTTGCCTGCCTCCACAGCTTTTTCCTTGGGGACATGCCTAATTCCTGGCTGATTTGCCTTTCTCGTCTTAGGGTTGGGGTTCGGCCTAGGGCTAGGATTTTTAAAATCAGGAAGCCCTGAGTTCCAGGCACACTGGAGCTGTGAAAGGCATCCAAAAGGGAGTGCAAAAGTACCACAACATGGCTGCTTTCACGGCTTTTTCCTTGGCAAGAACCCTAACACCAGGCTGATGTACCTTCCCAGGGTTAGTGTTAGGCTTAGGCCTAGGGCTAGGATTTTTAAAACTAGGAAGCCCTTAGCTCCAGGCACACTGCAGCTGTTCAAGGCATCCCAAGGGGAGTACAAATGTACAACAACATGGCAGCTTTAACAGCTTTTTTCTTAGCACTATCCCTATACCTAGGCTGATTTATCTGCCTAGGGTTAGGGTTAGGGTTCAGCCTAGGGCTTGGATTTTTTTAACCAGGAAGCCCTAAATTCCAGCCTTACTTCATCTGCCAAAGGCATCCCAAAGGGAGTGCAGAAGTGCCACAACATGGCTGCTTTCACAGCTTTTCCCTTAGGAAGAACCCTAATACCCGGCTGATTTACCTTCCTAGGGTTACTGTTAGGCTTATGCCTAGGACTTTTAAAACCAGGAAGCCCTGGGCTCCAGGCACACTGCAGCTGTTCTAGGCATCCAAAGAGGGCCGCAAAAGTGACACAACTTGGCTTCCTCTGCTGCTATTCTCATGAGTCCATCCCGAACCATAGGCTGATTTTCCTTCCTAGGGTTAAGGTTTGAGTTACGCCTAGGGTAAGGGTTCTATTAACCAGAAAGCCCTGAGTTCCAAGAACACAGCAGCTGCGAAGGACTACCCAAGAAGGGCGCAAAAGTACCACAACATGCCTGCCTCCACAGCTTTTTCCTTGGGGACATGTCTTATTCCTGGCTGATTTGCCTTTCTTGTCTTAGGGTTGGGGTTCGGCCTAGGGCTAGGATTTTTAAAATCAGGAAGCCCTGAGTTCCAGGCACACTGGAGCTGTGAAAGTCATCCAAAAGGGAGTGCAAAAGTGCCACAACATGGCTGCTTTCACGGCTTTTTCCTCGGCAAGTAGCCTAACACCAGGCTGATATACCTTCACAGAGTTACTGTTAGGCTTAGGCCTAGGGCTAGGATTTTTAAAACTAGGAAGCCCTTAGCTCCAGGCACACTGCAGCTGTTCAAGGCATCCCAAGAGGGCCGCAAAAGTGACACAACTTGGCTGCCTCTGCTGCTATTCTCATGAGTCCATCCCGAACCATAGGCTGACTTTCCTTCCTAGGGTTAGGGTTAGAGTTACACCTAGGGTTAGTGTTTTTTTAACTAGAAAGCCCTGAGTTCCAAGAACACAGCAGCTGCGAAGGACTACCCAAGAGGAGCGGAAAAGTGCCACAACATGGCTTCCTCCAGTGCTTTTTCCTTGGGACCATCATGGACCCAAGCTGATTTACTTGCCTCCAGTTGCAGCTATGGTTACGCCAAGGGATAGGGATTTTAAATCAGTAAACCCTGAGCTCCAGACCCAGTGCAGCTGCAAAAGGCTTCCCAAGGGCAGTAAAAATTGCCTCAACATGCTCCCTCCAGCGCTTTTTTCCTTGGGAACATCCCTATACCTAGGCTGATTCATCTGCCTAGGGTTAGGGTTAGGGTTCAGCCTCGGGATAGGATGTTTTCAGACAGGAAGCCCTGAGTTTCAGGGGCACTGCAGCGTCCAAAGGCATCCCAAGGGGAAAGCAAATGTGCCACAACTTGGCTGTGTCCAGAGCTTTTTCCTTGGGACCATCCCGAAACGAAGGCTGATTTAGAAGTCTCCAGTTAGGGCTAAAGTAGTGGATTTTAAACCAGGAAGCCCTGTGCTCCAAGCACACTGCAGCTGTAAAAGGCATCCCAAGGGGAGTGAAAAAGTGCCACAACATGGCTGCTTTCACGGCTTTTCCCTTAGGAAGAACCCTAATACCCGGCTGATTTACCTTCCTAGGGTTACTGTTAGGCTTAGGCCTAGGACTTTTAAAACCAGGAAGCCCTGGGCTCCAGGCACACGGCAGCTGCGAAAGGCATCCCAAGGGGAGCGCAAAAGTGACACAACTTGGCTGCCACCACTGATATTTCCATGAGAGCATCCCGAACCATAGGCTGATTTTCCTTCCTAGGGTTAAGGTTTGAGTTACGCCTAGGGTAAGGGTTCTATTAACCAGAAAGCCCTGAGTTCCAAGAACACAGCAGCC
Source organism: Ammospiza maritima maritima (assembly GCA_036010785.1). Taxonomy (NCBI): domain Eukaryota; kingdom Metazoa; phylum Chordata; class Aves; order Passeriformes; family Passerellidae; genus Ammospiza; species Ammospiza maritima. The sequence continues at coordinate 63,439 of JAYKTQ010000127.1, forward strand.
GCGAAGGACTACCCAAGAAGAGCGCAAAAGTACCACAACATGCCTGCCTCCACAGCTTTTTCCTTGGGGACATGCCTAATTCCTGGCTGATTTGCCTTTCTCGTCTTAGGGTTGGGGTTCGGCCTAGGGCTAAGATTTTTAAAATCAGGAAGCCCTGAGTTCCAGGCACACTGGAGCTGTGAAAGGCATCCAAAAGGGAGTGCAAAAGTGCCACAACATGGCTGCTTTCACGGCTTTTTCCTTGGCAAGAAGCCTAACACCAGGCTGATTTACCTTCCCAGGGTTACTGTAAGGCTTAGGCCTAGGGCTAGGATTTTTAAAACTAGGAAGCCCTTAGCTCCAGGCACACTGCAGCTATTCAAGACATCCCAAGAGGGCCGCAAAAGTGGCAGAACTTGGCTGCCTCTGCTTCTATTTTCATGAGTCCATCCCGAACCATAGGCTGATTTTCCTTCCTAGGGTTAGGGTTAGAGTTACGCCTAGGGTAAGGGTTCCATTAACCAGAAAGCCCTGAGTTCCAAGAACACAGCAGCTGCGAAGGACTACCCACGAAGAGCGCAAAAGTACCACAACATGCCTGCCTCCACAGCTTTTTCCTTGGGGACATGCCTAATTCCTGGCTGATTTGCCTTTCTCGTCTTAGGGTTGGGGTTCGGCCCAGGGCTAGGATTTTTAAATTCAGTAAGCCCTGAGTTCCAGGCACACTGCAGCTGTGAAAGGCATCCAAAAGGGAGTGCAAAAGTGCCACAACATGGCTGCTTTCACGGCTTTTTCCTTGGCAATAAGCCTAAAACCAGGCTTATTTACCTTCCCAGGGTTACTGTTAGGCTTAGGCCTAGGGCTAGGATTTTTAAAACTAGGAAGCCCTTAGCTCCAGGCACACTGCAGCTGTTCAAGGCATCCCAAGGGGAGTACAAATGTGCAACAACATGGAAGCTTTCACAGCATTTTCCTTGGCACCATCCCTATACCTAGGCTGATTTATCTGCCTAGGGTTAGGGTTAGGGTTCAGCCTAGGGCTTCCAGTTTTTTTACCAGGAAGCCCTGAGATCCAGGCTTACTTCATCTGCCAAAGGCATCCCCAAGGGAGTGCAGAACTGCCACAACGTGGCTGCTTTCATGGCTTTTCCCTTAGGAAGAACCCTAATACCCGGCTGATTTACCTTCCTAGGGTTACTGTTAGGCTTTGGCCTAGGACTTTTAAAACCAGGAAGCCCTGGGCTCCAGGCACACTGCAGCTGCAAAAGGCATCCCAAGGGGAGCACAAAAGTGACACAACATGGCTGCCACTACTGATATTTCCATGAGATCATCCCGAACCATAGGCTGATTTTCCTTCCTAGGGTTAAGGTTTGAGTTACGCCTAGGGTAAGGGTTCTATTAACCAGAAAGCCCTGAGTTCCAAGAACACAGCAGCCGCGAAGGACTACCCAAGAAGAGCGCAAAAGTACCACAACATGCCTGCCTCCACAGCTTTTTCCTTGGGGACATGCCTTAATCCTGGCTGATTTGCCTTTCTCGTCTTAGGCTTAGGGTTCGGCCTAGGGCTAGGATTTTTAAAACCAGGAAGCCCTGAGTTCCAGGCACACTGGAGCTGTGAAAGGCATCCAAAACGGAGTGCAAAGGTGCCACAACATGGCTGCTTTCACGGCTTTTCCCTTTGGAAGAACCCTAATACCCGGCTGATTTACTTTCCTAGGGTTACTGTTAGGCTTATGCCTAGGACTTTTAAAACCAGGAAGCCCTGGGCTCCAGGCACACTGCAGCTGCGAAAGGCATCCCAAGGGGAGCGCAAAAGTGACACAACTTGGCTGCCACTACTGATATTTCCATGAGACCATGCCGAACCATAGGCTGATTTTCCTTCCTAGGGTTAAGGTTTGAGTTACGCCTAGGGTAAGGGTTCTATTAACCAGAAAGCCCTGAGTCCCAAGAACACAGCAGCTGCGAAGGACTTCCCAAGAAGAGCGCAAAAGTACCACAACATGCCTGCCTCCACAGCTTTTTCCTTGGGGACATGCCTAATTCCTGGCTGATTTGCCTTTCTCGTCTGAGGGTTGGGGTTCGGCCTAGGGCTAGGATTTTTAAAATCAGGAAGCCCTGAGTTCCAGGCACACTGGAGCTGTGAAAGTCATCCAAAAGGGAGTGCAAAAGTGCCACAACATGGCTGCTTTCACGGCTTTTTCCTCGGCAAGTAGCCTAACACCAGGCTGATATACCTTCACAGAGTTACTGTTAGGCTTAGGCCGAGGGGTAGGATTTTTAAAATTAGAAAGCCCTTAGCTCCAGGCACACTGCAGCTATTCAAGGCATCCCAAGAGGGCCGCAAAAGTGACATAACTTGGCTGCCTCTGCTGCTATTCTCATGAGTCCATCGCGAACCATAGGCTGACTTTCCTTCCTAGGGTTAGGGTTAGAGTTACACCTAGGGTTAGTGTTTTTTTAACTCGAAAGCCCTGAGTTCCAAGAACACAGCAGCTGTGAAGGACTACCCAAGAGGAGCGGAAAAGTGCCACAACATGGCTTCCTCCAGTGCTTTTTCCTTGGGACCATCATGGACCCAAGCTGATTTACTTGCCTCCAGTTGCAGCTATGGTTACGCCAAGGGATAGGGATTTTAAATCAGTAAACCCTGAGCTCCAGACCCAGTGCAGCTGCAAAAGGCTTCCCAAGGGCAGTAAAAATTGCCTCAACATGCTCCCTCCAGCGCTTTTTTCCTTGGGAACATCCCTATACCTAGGCTGATTCATCTGCCTAGGGTTAGGCTTAGGGTTCAGCCTCGGGATAGGATGTTTTCAGACAGGAAGCCCTGAGTTTCAGGGGCACTGCAGCGTCCAAAGGCATCCCAAGGGGAAAGCAAATGTGCCACAACTTGGCTGTGTCCAGAGCTTTTTCCTTGGCACCACCCCGAAACGAAGACTGATTTAGAAGCCTCCGGTTAGGGCTAAAGTAGTGGATTTTAAACCAGGAAGCCCTGTGCTCCAAGCACACTGCAGCTGTGAAAGGCATCCCAAGGGGAGTGCAAAAGTGCCACAACATGGCTGCTTTCACGGCTTTTCCCTTAGGAAGAACCCTAATACCCGGCTGATTTACCTTCCTAGGGTTACTGTTAGGCTTAGGCCTAGGACTTTTAAAACCAGGAAGCCCTGGGCTCCAGGCACACTGCAGCTGCGAAAGGCATCCCAAGGGGAGCGCAAAAGTGACACAACTTGGCTGCCACCACTGATATTTCCATGAGAGCATCCCGAACCATAGGCTGATTTTCCTTCCTAGGGTTAAGGTTTGAGTTACGCCTAGGGTAAGGGTTCTATTAACCAGAAAGCCCTGAGTTCCAAGAACACAGCAGCCGCGAAGGACTACCCAAGAAGAGCGCAAAAGTACCACAACATGCCTGCCTCCACAGCTTTTTCCTTGGGGACATGCCTAATTCCTGGCTGATTTGCCTTTCTCGTCTTAGGGTTGGGGTTCGGCCTAGGGCTAAGATTTTTAAAATCAGGAAGCCCTGAGTTCCAGGCACACTGGAGCTGTGAAAGGCATCCAAAAGGGAGTGCAAAAGTGCCACAACATGGCTGCTTTCACGGCTTTTTCCTTGGCAAGAAGCCTAACACCAGGCTGATTTACCTTCCCAGGGTTACTGTAAGGCTTAGGCCTAGGGCTAGGATTTTTAAAACTAGGAAGCCCTTAGCTCCAGGCACACTGCAGCTGTTCAAGACATCCCAAGAGGGCCGCAAAAGTGGCAGAACTTGGCTGCCTCTGCTTCTATTCTTATGAGTCCATCCCGAACCATAGGCTGATTTTCCTTCCTAGGGTAAGGTTTAGAGTTACGCCTAGGGTTAGTGTTTTTTTAACCAGAAAGCCCTGAGTTCCAAGAACACAGCAGCTGCGAAGGACTACCCACGAAGAGCGCAAAAGTACCACAACATGCCTGCCTCCACAGCTTTTTCCTTGGGGACATGCCTAATTCCTGGCTGATTTGCCTTTCTCGTCTTAGGGTTGGGGTTCGGCCTAGGGCTAGGATTTTTAAATTCAGGAAGCCCTGAGTTCCAGGCACACTGCAGCTTTGAAAGGCATCCAAAAGGGAGTGCAAAAGTGCCACAACATGGCTGCTTTCACGGCTTTTTCCTTGGCAAGAAGCCTGACACCAGGCTGTTTTACCTTCCCAGGGTTACTGTAAGGCTTAGGCCTAGGGCTAGGATTTTTAAAACTAGGAAGCCCTTAGCTCCAGGCACACTGCAGCTGTTCAAGGCATCCCAAGGGGAGTACAAAAGTGCAACAACATGGCAGCTTTCACAGCTTTTTCCTTGGCACCATCCCTATATCTAGGCTGATTTATCTGCCTAGGGTTAGGGTTAGGGTTCAGCCTAGGGCTTGGATTTCTTTAACCAGGAAGCCCTGAGTTCCAGGCTTACTGCATCTGCCAAAGGCATCCCAAAGGGTGTGCAGAAGTGCCACAACATGGCTGCTTTCACGGCTTTTCCCTTTGGAAGAACCCTAATACCCGGCTGATTTACCTTCCTAGGGTTACTGTTAGGCTTATGCCTAGGACTTTTACAACCAGGAAGCCCTGGGCTCCAGGCACACTGCAGCTGCAAAAGGCATCCCAAGGGGAGCGCAAAAGTGACACAACTTGGCTGCCACCACTGATATTTCCATGAGACCATGCCGAACCATAGGCTGATTTTCCTTCCTAGGCTTAAGGTTTGAGTTACGCCTAGGGTAAGGGTTCTATTAACCAGAAAGCCCTGAGTCCCAAGAACACAGCAGCTGCGAAGGACTTCCCAAGAAGAGCGCAAAAGTACCACAACATGCCTGCCTCCACAGCTTTTTCCTTGGGGACATGCCTAATTCCTGGCTGATTTGCCTTTCTCGTCTGAGGGTGGGGTTCAGCCTAGGGCTAGGATTTTTAAAATCAGGAAGCCCTGAGTTCCAGGCACACTGGAGCTGTGAAAGTCATCCAAAAGGGAGTGCAAAAGTGCCACAACATGGCTGCTTTCACGGCTTTTTCCTTGGCAAGAAGCCTAACACCAGGCTGATTTACATTCCTAGGGTTACTGTTAGGCTTAGGCCTAGAGCTAGGATTTTTAAAACTAGGAAGCCCTTAGCTCCAGGCACACTGCAGCTGTTCAAGGCATCCCAAGAGGGCCGCAAAAGTGGCAGAACTTGGCGGCCTCTGCTACTATTCTCATGAGTCCATCCCGAACCATAGGCTGATTTTCCTTCCTAGGGTTAGGGTTAGAGTTACGCCTAGGGTTAGTGTTTTTTTAACCAGAAAGCCCTGAATTCCAAGAACACAGCAGCTGCAAAGGCCTACCCACGAGGTGCGCAAAAGTGCCAAAACATGGCTGCCTCCAACGCTTTTTCCTTGGGACCATCATGGACCCTAAGCTGATTTACTTGCCTCCCTTTGCAGCTATGGTCACGCCAAGGGATAGGTATAATAAATCAGTAAACCCTGAGCTCCAGAACCAGTGCAGCTGCAAAAGGCTTCCTAAGGGCAGCCAAAAATTGCCTCAACATGCTCCCTCCAGCGCTTTTTTCCTTGGGAACATCCCTATACCTAGGCTGATTTATCTGCCTAGGGTTAGGGTTAGGGTTCAGCCTAGGGATAGGATGGTTTCAAACAGGAAGCCCTGAGTTCCAAGAACACAGCAGCTGCCAAAGGCATCCCAAGGGGAAAACAAATGTGCCACAACTTGGCTGTGTCCAGAGCTTTTTCCTTGGGACCATCCCGAAAGGAAGGCTGATTTAGAAGCCTCCAGTTAGGGCTAAAGTAGTGGATTTTAAACCAGGAAGCCCTGTGCTCCAAGCACACTGCAGCTGTGAAAGGCGTCCCAAGGGGAGTGCAAAAGTGCCTCCACATGGCTGCTTTCACGGATTTTCCCTTAGGAAGAACCCTAATACACGGCTGATTTACCTTCCTAGGGTTACTGTTAGGCTTAGGCCTAGGACTTTTAAAACCAGGAAGCCCTGGGCTCCAGGCACACTGCAGCTGCGAAAGGCATCCCAAGGGGAGTGCAAAAGTGGCACAACATGGCTGCTTTCACGGCTTTTTCCTTGGCAAGAAGCCTAACACCAGGCTGATTTACCTTCCTAGGGTTACTGTTAGGCTTAGGCCGAGGGCTAGGATTTTTAAAATTAGAAAGCCCTTAGCTCCAGGCACACTGCAGCTGTTCAAGGCATCCCAAAAGGGCCGCAAAAGTGACACAACTTGGCTGCCTCTGCTGCTATTCTCATGAGTCCATCCCGAACCATAGGCTGATTTTCCTTCCTAGGGTTAGGGTTAGAGTAACGCCTAGGGTTAGTGTTTTTTTAACAAGTAAGCCCTGAGTTCAAAGAACACCGCAGCTGCGAAGGACTACCCAAGAAGAGCGCAAAAGTACCACAACATGCCTGCCTCCACAGCTTTTTCCTTGGGGACATGCCTTAATCCTGGCTGATTTGCCTTTCTCGTCTTAGGCTTAGGGTTCGGCCTAGGGCAAGGATTTTTAAAACCAGGAAGCCCTGAGTTCCAGGCACACTGGAGCTGTGAAAGGCATCCAAAACGGAGTGCAAAAGTGCCACAACATGGCTGCTTTCACGGCTTTTTCCTTGGCAAGAACCCTAACACCAGGCTGATTTCTCTTCCCAGGGTTACTGTTAGGCTTAGGCCTAGGGCTAGGATTTTTAAAACTAGGAAGCCCTTAGCTCCAGGCACACTGCAGATGTTCAAGGCATCCCAAGAGGGCCGCAAAAGTGACACAACTTGGCTGCCTCTGCTTCTATTTTCATGAGTCCATCCCGAACCATAGGCTGATTTTCCTTCCTAGGGTTAGGGTTAGAGTTACGCCTAGGGTAAGGGTTCCATTAACCAGAAAGCCCTGAGTTCCAAGAACACAGCAGCTGCGAAGGACTACCCACGAAGAGCGCAAAAGTACAACAACATGCCTGCCTCCACAGCTTTTTCCTTGGGGACATGCCTAATTCCTGGCTGATTTGCCTTTCTCGTCTTAGGGTTGGGGTTCGGCCTAGGGCTAGGATTTTTAAAATCAGGAAGCCCTGAGTTCCAGGCACACTGGAGCTGTGAAAGTCATCCAAAAGGGAGTGCAAAAGTGCCACAACATGGCTGCTTTCACGGCTTTTTCCTTGGCAAGAAGCCTAACACCAGGCTGTTTTACCTTCCCAGGGTTACTGTTAGGCTTAGGCCTAGGGGTAGGATTTTTAAAACTAGGAAGCCCTTAGCTCCAGGCACACTGCAGCTGTTCAAGGCATCCCAAGGGGAGTACAAAAGTGCAACAACATGGCAGCTTTTACAGCTTTTTCCTTGGCACCATCCCTATATCTAGGCTGATTTATCTGCCTAGGGTTAGGGTTAGGGTTCAGCCTAGGGCTTGGATTTCTTTAACCAGGAAGCCCTGAGTTCCAGGCTTACTTCATCTGCCAAAGGCATCCCAAAGGGAGTGCAGAAGTGCCACAACATGGCTGCTTTCACGGCTTTTCCCTTTGGAAGAACCCTAATACCCGGCTGATTTACTTTCCTAGGGTTACTGTTAGGCTTATGCCTAGGACTTTTAAAACCAGGAAGCCCTGGGCTCCAGGCACACTGCAGCTGCGAAAGGCATCCCAAGGGGAGCGCAAAAGTGACACAACTTGGCTGCCACTACTGATATTTCCATGAGACCATGCCGAACCATAGGCTGATTTTCCTTCCTAGGGTTAAGGTTTGAGTTACGCCTAGGGTAAGGGTTCTATTAACCAGAAAGCCCTGAGTCCCAAGAACACAGCAGCTGCGAAGGACTAGCCAAGAAGAGCGCAAAAGTACCACAACATGCCTGCCTCCACAGCTTTTTCCTTGGGGACATGCCTAATTCCTGGCTGATTTGCCTTTCTCGTCTGAGGGTTGGGGTTCGGCCTAGGGCTAGGATTTTTAAAATCAGGAAGCCCTGAGTTCCAGGCACACTGGAGCTGTGAAAGTCATCCAAAAGGGAGTGCAAAAGTGCCACAACATGGCTGCTTTCACGGCTTTTTCCTCGGCAAGTAGCCTAACACCAGGCTGATATACCTTCACAGAGTTACTGTTAGGCTTAGGCCGAGGGGTAGGATTTTTAAAACTAGGAAGCCCTTAGCTCCAGGCACACTGCAGCTGTTCAAGGCATCCCAAGAGGGCCGCAAAAGTGACATAACTTGGCTGCCTCTGCTGCTATTCTCATGAGTCCATCGCGAACCATAGGCTGACTTTCCTTCCTAGGGTTAGGGTTAGAGTTACACCTAGGGTTAGTGTTTTTTTAACTCGAAAGCCCTGAGTTCCAAGAACACAGCAGCTGTGAAGGACTACCCAAGAGGAGCGGAAAAGTGCCACAACATGGCTTCCTCCAGTGCTTTTTCCTTGGGACCATCATGGACCCAAGCTGATTTACTTGCCTCCAGTTGCAGCTATGGTTACGCCAAGGGATAGGGATTTTAAATCAGTAAACCCTGAGCTCCAGACCCAGTGCAGCTGCAAAAGGCTTCCCAAGGGCAGTAAAAATTGCCTCAACATGCTCCCTCCAGCGCTTTTTTCCTTGGGAACATCCCTATACCTAGGCTGATTCATCTGCCTAGGGTTAGGCTTAGGGTTCAGCCTCGGGATAGGATGTTTTCAGACAGGAAGCCCTGAGTTTCAGGGGCACTGCAGCGTCCAAAGGCATCCCAAGGGGAAAGCAAATGTGCCACAACTTGGCTGTGTCCAGAGCTTTTTCCTTGGCACCACCCCGAAACGAAGACTGATTTAGAAGCCTCCGGTTAGGGCTAAAGTAGTGGATTTTAAACCAGGAAGCCCTGTGCTCCAAGCACACTGCAGCTGTGAAAGGCATCCCAAGGGGAGTGCAAAAGTGCCACAACATGGCTGCTTTCACGGCTTTTCCCTTAGGAAGAACCCTAATACACGGCTGATTTACCTTCCTAGGGTTACTGTTAGGCTTAGGCCTAGGACTTTTAAAACCAGGAAGCCCTGGGCTCCAGGCACACTGCAGCTGCGAAAGGCATCCCAAGGGGAGCGCAAAAGTGACACAACTTGGCTGCCACCACTGATATTTCCATGAGAGCATCCTGAACCATAGGCTGATTTTCCTTCCTAGGGTTAAGGTTTGAGTTACGCCTAGGGTAAGGGTTCTATTAACCAGAAAGCCCTGAGTTCCAAGAACACAGCAGCCGCGAAGGACTAGCCAAGAAGAGCGCAAAAGTACCACAACATGCCTGCCTCCACAGCTTTTTCCTTGGGGACATGCCTAATTCCTGGCTGATTTGCCTTTCTCGTCTTAGGGTTGGGGTTCGGCCTAGGGCTAAGATTTTTAAAATCAGGAAGCCCTGAGTTCCAGGCACACTGGAGCTGTGAAAGGCATCCAAAAGGGAGTGCAAAAGTGCCACAACATGGCTGCTTTCACGGCTTTTTCCTTGGCAAGAAGCCTAACACCAGGCTGATTTACCTTCCCAGGGTTACTGTAAGGCTTAGGCCTAGGGCTAGGATTTTTAAAACTAGGAAGCCCTTAGCTCCAGGCACACTGCAGCTGTTCAAGACATCCCAAGAGGGCCGCAAAAGTGGCAGAACTTGGCTGCCTCTGCTTCTATTCTTATGAGTCCATCCCGAACCATAGGCTGATTTTCCTTCCTAGGGTAAGGTTTAGAGTTACGCCTAGGGTTAGTGTTTTTTTAACCAGAAAGCCCTGAGTTCCAAGAACACAGCAGCTGCGAAGGACTACCCACGAAGAGCGCAAAAGTACCACAACATGCCTGCCTCCACAGCTTTTTCCTTGGGGACATGCCTAATTCCTGGCTGATTTGCCTTTCTCGTCTTAGGGTTGGGGTTCGGCCTAGGGCTAGGATTTTTAAATTCAGGAAGCCCTGAGTTCCAGGCACACTGCAGCTGTGAAAGGCATCCAAAAGGGAGTGCAAAAGTGCCACAACATGGCTGCTTTCACGGCTTTTTCCTTGGCAAGAAGCCTGACACCAGGCTGTTTTACCTTCCCAGGGTTACTGTTAGGCTTAGGCCTAGGGCTAGGATTTTTAAAACTAGGAAGCCCTTAGCTCCAGGCACACTGCAGCTGTTCAAGGCATCCCAAGGGGAGTACAAAAGTGCAACAACATGGCAGCTTTCACAGCTTTTTCCTTGGCACCATCCCTATATCTAGGCTGATTTATCTGCCTAGGGTTAGGGTTAGGGTTCAGCCTAGGGCTTGGATTTCTTTAACCAGGAAGCCCTGAGTTCCAGGCTTACTGCATCTGCCAAAGGCATCCCAAAGGGTGTGCAGAAGTGCCACAACATGGCTGCTTTCACGGCTTTTCCCTTTGGAAGAACCCTAATACCCGGCTGATTTACCTTCCTAGGGTTACTGTTAGGCTTATGCCTAGGACTTTTACAACCAGGAAGCCCTGGGCTCCAGGCACACTGCAGCTGCAAAAGGCATCCCAAGGGGAGCGCAAAAGTGACACAACTTGGCTGCCACCACTGATATTTCCATGAGACCATGCCGAACCATAGGCTGATTTTCCTTCCTAGGCTTAAGGTTTGAGTTACGCCTAGGGTAAGGGTTCTATTAACCAGAAAGCCCTGAGTCCCAAGAACACAGCAGCTGCGAAGGACTTCCCAAGAAGAGCGCAAAAGTACCACAACATGCCTGCCTCCACAGCTTTTTCCTTGGGGACATGCCTAATTCCTGGCTGATTTGCCTTTCTCGTCTGAGGGTGGGGTTCAGCCTAGGGCTAGGATTTTTAAAATCAGGAAGCCCTGAGTTCCAGGCACACTGGAGCTGTGAAAGTCATCCAAAAGGGAGTGCAAAAGTGCCACAACATGGCTGCTTTCACGGCTTTTTCCTTGGCAAGAAGCCTAACACCAGGCTGATTTACATTCCTAGGGTTACTGTTAGGCTTAGGCCTAGAGCTAGGATTTTTAAAACTAGGAAGCCCTTAGCTCCAGGCACACTGCAGCTGTTCAAGGCATCCCAAGAGGGCCGCAAAAGTGGCAGAACTTGGCGGCCTCTGCTACTATTCTCATGAGTCCATCCCGAACCATAGGCTGATTTTCCTTCCTAGGGTTAGGGTTAGAGTTACGCCTAGGGTTAGTGTTTTTTTAACCAGAAAGCCCTGAATTCCAAGAACACAGCAGCTGCAAAGGCCTACCCACGAGGTGCGCAAAAGTGCCAAAACATGGCTGCCTCCAACGCTTTTTCCTTGGGACCATCATGGACCCTAAGCTGATTTACTTGCCTCCATTTGCAGCTATGGTCACGCCAAGGGATAGGTATAATAAATCAGTAAACCCTGAGCTCCAGAACCAGTGCAGCTGCAAAAGGCTTCCTAAGGGCAGCCAAAAATTGCCTCAACATGCTCCCTCCAGCGCTTTTTTCCTTGGGAACATCCCTATACCTAGGCTGATTTATCTGCCTAGGGTTAGGGTTAGGGTTCAGCCTAGGGATAGGATGGTTTCAAACAGGAAGCCCTGAGTTCCAAGAACACAGCAGCTGCCAAAGGCATCCCAAGGGGAAAACAAATGTGCCACAACTTGGCTGTGTCCAGAGCTTTTTCCTTGGGACCATCCCGAAAGGAAGGCTGATTTAGAAGCCTCCAGTTAGGGCTAAAGTAGTGGATTTTAAACCAGGAAGCCCTGTGCTCCAAGCACACTGCAGCTGTGAAAGGCGTCCCAAGGGGAGTGCAAAAGTGCCTCCACATGGCTGCTTTCACGGATTTTCCCTTAGGAAGAACCCTAATACACGGCTGATTTACCTTCCTAGGGTTACTGTTAGGCTTAGGCCTAGGACTTTTAAAACCAGGAAGCCCTGGGCTCCAGGCACACTGCAGCTGTTCAAGGCATCCCAAGGGGAGTACAAATGTAAAACAACATGGCAGCTTTAACAGCTTTTTTCTTAGCACTATCCCTATACCTAGGCTGATTTATCTGCCTAGGGTTAGGGTTAGGGTTCAGCCTAGGGCTTGGATTTTTTTAACCAGGAAGCCCTTAATTCCAGCCTTACTTCATCTGCCAAAGGCATCCCAAAGGGAGTGCAGAAGTGCCACAACATGGCTGCTTTCACAGCTTTTCCCTTAGGAAGAACCCTAATACCCGGCTGATTTACCTTCCTAGGGTTACTGTTAGGCTTATGCCTAGGACTTTTAAAACCAGGAAGCCCTGGGCTCCAGGCACACTGCAGCTGTTCTAGGCATCCAAAGAGGGCCGCAAAAGTGACACAACTTGGCTTCCTCTGCTGCTATTCTCATGAGTCCATCCCGAACCATAGGCTGATTTTCCTTCCTAGGGTTAAGGTTTGAGTTACGCCTAGGGTAAGGGTTCTATTAACCAGAAAGCCCTGAGTTCCAAGAACACAGCAGCTGCGAAGGACTACCCAAGAAGGGCGCAAAAGTACCACAACATGCCTGCCTCCACAGCTTTTTCCTTGGGGACATGTCTTATTCCTGGCTGATTTGCCTTTCTTGTCTTAGGGTTGGGGTTCGGCCTAGGGCTAGGATTTTTAAAATCAGGAAGCCCTGAGTTCCAGGCACACTGGAGCTGTGAAAGTCATCCAAAAGGGAGTGCAAAAGTGCCACAACATGGCTGCTTTCACGGCTTTTTCCTCGGCAAGTAGCCTAACACCAGGCTGATATACCTTCACAGAGTTACTGTTAGGCTTAGGCCTAGGGCTAGGATTTTTAAAACTAGGAAGCCCTTAGCTCCAGGCACACTGCAGCTGTTCAAGGCATCCCAAGAGGGCCGCAAAAGTGACACAACTTGGCTGCCTCTGCTGCTATTCTCATGAGTCCATCCCGAACCATAGGCTGACTTTCCTTCCTAGGGTTAGGGTTAGAGTTACACCTAGGGTTAGTGTTTTTTTAACTAGAAAGCCCTGAGTTCCAAGAACACAGCAGCTGCGAAGGACTACCCAAGAGGAGCGGAAAAGTGCCACAACATGGCTTCCTCCAGTGCTTTTTCCTTGGGACCATCATGGACCCAAGCTGATTTACTTGCCTCCAGTTGCAGCTATGGTTACGCCAAGGGATAGGGATTTTAAATCAGTAAACCCTGAGCTCCAGACCCAGTGCAGCTGCAAAAGGCTTCCCAAGGGCAGTAAAAATTGCCTCAACATGCTCCCTCCAGCGCTTTTTTCCTTGGGAACATCCCTATACCTAGGCTGATTCTACTGCCTAGGGTTAGGGTTAGGGTTCAGCCTCGGGATAGGATGTTTTCAGACAGGAAGCCCTGAGTTTCAGGGGCACTGCAGCGTCCAAAGGCATCCCAAGGGGAAAGCAAATGTGCCACAACTTGGCTGTGTCCAGAGCTTTTTCCTTGGGACCATCCCGAAACGAAGGCTGATTTAGAAGTCTCCAGTTAGGGCTAAAGTAGTGGATTTTAAACCAGGAAGCCCTGTGCTCCAAGCACACTGCAGCTGTAAAAGGCATCCCAAGGGGAGTGAAAAAGTGCCACAACATGGCTGCTTTCACGGCTTTTCCCTTAGGAAGAACCCTAATACCCGGCTGATTTACCTTCCTAGGGTTACTGTTAGGCTTAGGCCTAGGACTTTTAAAACCAGGAAGCCCTGGGCTCCAGGCACACGGCAGCTGCGAAAGGCATCCCAAGGGGAGCGCAAAAGTGACACAACTTGGCTGCCACCACTGATATTTCCATGAGAGCATCCCGAACCATAGGCTGATTTTCCTTCCTAGGGTTAAGGTTTGAGTTACGCCTAGGGTAAGGGTTCTATTAACCAGAAAGCCCTGAGTTCCAAGAACACAGCAGCCGCGAAGGACTACCCAAGAAGAGCGCAAAAGTACCACAACATGCCTGCCTCCACAGCTTTTTCCATGGGGACATGCCTAATTCCTGGCTGATTTGCCTTTCTCGTCTTAGGGTTGGGGTTCGGCCTAGGGCTAAGATTTTTAAAATCAGGAAGCCCTGAGTTCCAGGCACACTGGAGCTGTGAAAGGCATCCAAAAGGGAGTGCAAAAGTGCCACAACATGGCTGCTTTCACGGCTTTTTCCTTGGCAAGAAGCCTAACACCAGGCTGATTTACCTTCCCAGGGTTACTGTAAGGCTTAGGCCTAGGGCTAGGATTTTTAAAACTAGGAAGCCCTTAGCTCCAGGCACACTGCAGCTATTCAAGACATCCCAAGAGGGCCGCAAAAGTGGCAGAACTTGGCTGCCTCTGCTTCTATTTTCATGAGTCCATCCCGAACCATAGGCTGATTTTCCTTCCTAGGGTTAGGGTTAGAGTTACGCCTAGGGTAAGGGTTCCATTAACCAGAAAGCCCTGAGTTCCAAGAACACAGCAGCTGCGAAGGACTACCCACGAAGAGCGCAAAAGTACCACAACATGCCTGCCTCCACAGCTTTTTCCTTGGGGACATGCCTAATTCCTGGCTGATTTGCCTTTCTCGTCTTAGGGTTGGGGTTCGGCCCAGGGTTAGGATTTTTAAATTCAGGAAGCCCTGAGTTCCAGGCACACTGCAGCTGTGAAAGGCATCCAAAAGGGAGTGCAAAAGTGCCACAACATGGCTGCTTTCACGGCTTTTTCCTTGGCAATAAGCCTAAAACCAGGCTTATTTACCTTCCCAGGGTTACTGTTAGGCTTAGGCCTAGGGCTAGGATTTTTAAAACTAGGAAGCCCTTAGCTCCAGGCACACTGCAGCTGTTCAAGGCATCCCAAGGGGAGTACAAATGTGCAACAACATGGAAGCTTTCACAGCATTTTCCTTGGCACCATCCCTATACCTAGGCTGATTTATCTGCCTAGGGTTAGGGTTAGGGTTCAGCCTAGGGCTTCCAGTTTTTTTACCAGGAAGCCCTGAGTTCCAGGCTTACTTCATCTGCCAAAGGCATCCCCAAGGGAGTGCAGAACTGCCACAACGTGGCTGCTTTCATGGCTTTTCCCTTAGGAAGAACCCTAATACCCGGCTGATTTACCTTCCTAGGGTTACTGTTAGGCTTATGCCTAGGACTTTTAAAACCAGGAAGCCCTGGGCTGCAGGCACACTGCAGCTGCAAAAGGCATCCCAAGGGGAGCGCAAAAGTGACACAACATGGCTGCCACTACTGATATTTCCATGAGATCATCCCGAACCATAGGCTGATTTTCCTTCCTAGGGTTAAGGTTTGAGTTACGCCTAGGGTAAGGGTTCTATTAACCAGAAAGCCCTGAGTTCCAAGAACACAGCAGCCGCGAAGGACTACCCAAGAAGAGCGCAAAAGTACCACAACATGCCTGCCTCCACAGCTTTTTCCTTGGGGACATGCCTTAATCCTGGCTGATTTGCCTTTCTCGTCTTAGGCTTAGGGTTCGGCCTAGGGCTAGGATTTTTAAAACCAGGAAGCCCTGAGTTCCAGGCACACTGGAGCTGTGAAAGGCATCCAAAACGGAGTGCAAAAGTGCCACAACATGGCTGCTTTCACGGCTTTTTCCTTGGCAAGAAGCCTAACACCAGGCTGATTTCTCTTCCCAGGGTTACTGTTAGGCTTAGGCCTAGGGCTAGGATTTTTAAAACTAGGAAGCCCTTAGCTCCAGGCACACTGCAGATGTTCAAGGCATCCCAAGAGGGCCGCAAAAGTGACACAACTTGGCTGCCTCTGCTTCTATTTTCATGAGTCCATCCCGAACCATAGGCTGATTTTCCTTCCTAGGGTTAGGGTTAGAGTTACGCCTAGGGTAAGGGTTCCATTAACCAGAAAGCCCTGAGTTCCAAGAACACAGCAGCTGCGAAGGACTAGCCAAGAAGAGCGCAAAAGTACAACAACATGCCTGCCTCCACAGCTTTTTCCTTGGGGACATGCCTAATTCCTGGCTGATTTGCCTTTCTCGTCTTAGGGTTGGGGTTCGGCCTAGGGCTAGGATTTTTAAAATCAGGAAGCCCTGAGTTCCAGGCACACTGGAGCTGTGAAAGTCATCCAAAAGGGAGTGCAAAAGTGCCACAACATGGCTGCTTTCACGGCTTTTTCCTTGGCAAGAAGCCTAACACCAGGCTGTTTTACCTTCCCAGGGTTACTGTTAGGCTTAGGCCTAGGGGTAGGGTTTTTAAAACTAGGAAGCCCTTAGCTCCAGGCACACTGCAGCTGTTCAAGGCATCCCAAGGGGAGTACAAAAGTGCAACAACATGGCAGCTTTTACAGCTTTTTCCTTGGCACCATCCCTATATCTAGGCTGATTTATCTGCCTAGGGTTAGGGTTAGGGTTCAGCCTAGGGCTTGGATTTCTTTAACCAGGAAGCCCTGAGTTCCAGGCTTACTTCATCTGCCAAAGGCATCCCAAAGGGAGTGCAGAAGTGCCACAACATGGCTGCTTTCACAGCTTTTCCCTTTGGAAGAACCCTAATACCCGGCTGATTTACTTTCCTAGGGTTACTGTTAGGCTTATGCATAGGACTTTTAAAACCAGGAAGCCCTGGGCTCCAGGCACACTGCAGCTGCGAAAGGCATCCCAAGGGGAGCGCAAAAGTGACACAACTTGGCTGCCACTACTGATATTTCCATGAGACCATGCCGAACCATAGGCTGATTTTCCTTCCTAGGGTTAAGGTTTGAGTTACGCCTAGGGTAAGGGTTCTATTAACCAGAAAGCCCTGAGTCCCAAGAACACAGCAGCTGCGAAGGACTTCCCAAGAAGAGCGCAAAAGTACCACAACATGCCTGCCTCCACAGCTTTTTCCTTGGGGACATGCCTAATTCCTGGCTGATTTGCCTTTCTCGTCTGAGGGTTGGGGTTCGGCCTAGGGCTAGGATTTTTAAAATCAGGAAGCCCTGAGTTCCAGGCACACTGGAGCTGTGAAAGTCATCCAAAAGGGAGTGCAAAAGTGCCACAACATGGCTGCTTTCACGGCTTTTTCCTCGGCAAGTAGCCTAACACCAGGCTGATATACCTTCACAGAGTTACTGTTAGGCTTAGGCCTAGGGGTAGGATTTTTAAAACTAGGAAGCCCTTAGCTCCAGGCACACTGCAGCTGTTCAAGGCATCCCAAGAGGGCCGCAAAAGTGACATAACTTGGCTGCCTCTGCTGCTATTCTCATGAGTCCATCGCGAACCATAGGCTGACTTTCCTTCCTAGGGTTAGGGTTAGAGTTACACCTAGGGTTAGTGTTTTTTTAACTCGAAAGCCCTGAGTTCCAAGAACACAGCAGCTGCGAAGGACTACCCAAGAGGAGCGGAAAAGTGCCACAACATGGCTTCCTCCAGTGCTTTTTCCTTGGGACCATCATGGACCCAAGCTGATTTACTTGCCTCCAGTTGCAGCTATGGTTACGCCAAGGGATAGGGATTTTAAATCAGTAAACCCTGAGCTCCAGACCCAGTGCAGCTGCAAAAGGCTTCCCAAGGGCAGTAAAAATTGCCTCAACATGCTCCCTCCAGCGCTTTTTTCCTTGGGAACATCCCTATACCTAGGCTGATTCATCTGCCTAGGGTTAGGGTTAGGGTTCAGCCTCGGGATAGGATGTTTTCAGACAGGAAGCCCTGAGTTTCAGGGGCAATGCAGCGTCCAAAGGCATCCCAAGGGGAAAGCAAATGTGCCACAACTTGGCTGTGTCCAGAGCTTTTTCCTTGGCACCACCCCGAAACGAAGACTGATTTAGAAGCCTCCGGTTAGGGCTAAAGTAGTGGATTTTAAACCAGGAAGCCCTGTGCTCCAAGCACACTGCAGCTGTGAAAGGCATCCCAAGGGGAGTGCAAAAGTGCCACAACATGGCTGCTTTCACGGCTTTTCCCTTAGGAAGAACCCTAATACACGGCTGATTTACCTTCCTAGGGTTACTGTTAGGCTTAGGCCTAGGACTTTTAAAACCAGGAAGCCCTGGGCTCCAGGCACACTGCAGCTGCGAAAGGCATCCCAAGGGGAGCGCAAAAGTGACACAACTTGGCTGCCACCACTGATATTTCCATGAGAGCATCCCGAACCATAGGCTGATTTTCCTTCCTAGGGTTAAGGTTTGAGTTACGCCTAGGGTAAGGGTTCTATTAACCAGAAAGCCCTGAGTTCCAAGAACACAGCAGCCGCGAAGGACTAGCCAAGAAGAGCGCAAAAGTACCACAACATGCCTGCCTCCACAGCTTTTTCCTTGGGGACATGCCTAATTCCTGGCTGATTTGCCTTTCTCGTCTTAGGGTTGGGGTTCGGCCTAGGGCTAAGATTTTTAAAATCAGGAAGCCCTGAGTTCCAGGCACACTGGAGCTGTGAAAGGCATCCAAAAGGGAGTGCAAAAGTGCCACAACATGGCTGCTTTCACGGCTTTTTCCTTGGCAAGAAGCCTAACACCAGGCTGATTTACATTCCCAGGGTTACTGTAAGGCTTAGGCCTAGGGCTAGGATTTTTAAAACTAGGAAGCCCTTAGCTCCAGGCACACTGCAGCTGTTCAAGACATCCCAAGAGGGCCGCAAAAGTGGCAGAACTTGGCTGCCTCTGCTTCTATTCTTATGAGTCCATCCCGAACCATAGGCTGATTTTCCTTCCTAGGGTAAGGTTTAGAGTTACGCCTAGGGTTAGTGTTTTTTTAACCAGAAAGCCCTGAGTTCCAAGAACACAGCAGCTGCGAAGGACTACCCACGAAGAGCGCAAAAGTACCACAACATGCCTGCCTCCACAGCTTTTTCCTTGGGGACATGCCTAATTCCTGGCTGATTTGCCTTTCTCGTCTTAGGGTTGGGGTTCGGCCTAGGGCTAGGATTTTTAAATTCAGGAAGCCCTGAGTTCCAGGCACACTGCAGCTGTGAAAGGCATCCAAAAGGGAGTGCAAAAGTGCCACAACATGGCTGCTTTCACGGCTTTTTCCTTGGCAAGAAGCCTGACACCAGGCTGTTTTACCTTCCCAGGGTTACTGTTAGGCTTAGGCCTAGGGGTAGGATTTTTAAAACTAGGAAGCCCTTAGCTCCAGGCACACTGCAGCTGTTCAAGGCATCCCAAGGGGAGTACAAAAGTGCAACAACATGGCAGCTTTCACAGCTTTTTCCTTGGCACCATCCCTATATCTAGGCTGATTTATCTGCCTAGGGTTAGGGTTAGGGTTCAGCCTAGGGCTTGGATTTCTTTAACCAGGAAGCCCTGAGTTCCAGGCTTACTGCATCTGCCAAAGGCATCCCAAAGGGTGTGCAGAAGTGCCACAACATGGCTGCTTTCACGGCTTTTCCCTTTGGAAGAACCCTAATACCCGGCTGATTTACCTTCCTAGGGTTACTGTTAGGCTTATGCCTAGGACTTTTACAACCAGGAAGCCCTGGGCTCCAGGCACACTGCAGCTGCAAAAGGCATCCCAAGGGGAGCGCAAAAGTGACACAACTTGGCTGCCACCACTGATATTTCCATGAGACCATGCCGAACCATAGGCTGATTTTCCTTCCTAGGCTTAAGGTTTGAGTTACGCCTAGGGTAAGGGTTCTATTAACCAGAAAGCCCTGAGTCCCAAGAACACAGCAGCTGCGAAGGACTTCCCAAGAAGAGCGCAAAAGTACCACAACATGCCTGCCTCCACAGCTTTTTCCTTGGGGACATGCCTAATTCCTGGCTGATTTGCCTTTCTCGTCTGAGGGTGGGGTTCAGCCTAGGGCTAGGATTTTTAAAATCAGGAAGCCCTGAGTTCCAGGCACACTGGAGCTGTGAAAGTCATCCAAAAGGGAGTGCAAAAGTGCCACAACATGGCTGCTTTCACGGCTTTTTCCTTGGCAAGAAGCCTAACACCAGGCTGATTTACATTCCTAGGGTTACTGTTAGGCTTAGGCCTAGAGGTAGGATTTTTAAAACTAGGAAGCCCTTAGCTCCAGGCACACTGCAGCTGTTCAAGGCATCCCAAGAGGGCCGCAAAAGTGGCAGAACTTGGCGGCCTCTGCTACTATTCTCATGAGTCCATCCCGAACCATAGGCTGATTTTCCTTCCTAGGGTTAGGGTTAGAGTTACGCCTAGGGTTAGTGTTTTTTTAACCAGAAAGCCCTGAATTCCAAGAACACAGCAGCTGCAAAGGCCTACCCACGAGGTGCGCAAAAGTGCCAAAACATGGCTGCCTCCAACGCTTTTTCCTTGGGACCATCATGGACCCTAAGCTGATTTACTTGCCTCCATTTGCAGCTATGGTCACGCCAAGGGATAGGTATAATAAATCAGTAAACCCTGAGCTCCAGAACCAGTGCAGCTGCAAAAGGCTTCCTAAGGGCAGCCAAAAATTGCCTCAACATGCTCCCTCCAGCGCTTTTTTCCTTGGGAACATCCCTATACCTAGACTGATTGATCTGCCTAGGGTGAGGGTTAGGGTTCAGCCTAGGGATAGGATGGTTTCAAACAGGAAGCCCTGAGTTCCAAGAACACAGCAGCTGCCAAAGGCATCCCAAGGGGAAAACAAATGTGCCACAACTTGGCTGTGTCCAGAGCTTTTTCCTTGGGACCATCCCGAAACGAAGGCTGATTTAGAAGCCTCCAGCTAGGGCTAAAGAAGTGGACTTAAAACCAGGAAGCCCTGTGCTCCAAGCACACTGCAGCTGTGAAAGGCATCCCAAGGGGAGTGCAAAATGCCACAACATGGCTGCTTTCACGGCTTTTCCCTTAGGAAGAACCCTAATACCCGGCTGATTTACCACCCTAGGGTTACTGTTAGGCTTAGGCCTAGGACTTTTAAAACCAGGAAGCACTGGGCTCCAGGCACACTGCAGCTGCGATAGTCATCCCAAGGGTTCCACAAAAGTGACACAACTTGGCTGCCGCGACTGATATTTCCATGAGACCATGCCGAATCATAGGCTGATTTTCCTTCCTAGGGTTAAGGTTTGAGTTACGCCTAGGGTAAGGGTTCTATTAACCAGAAAGCCCTGAGTTCCAAGAACACAGCAGCTGCGAAGGACTAGCCAAGAAGAGCGCAAAAGTACCACAACATGCCTGCCTCCACAGCTTTTTCCTTGGGGACATGCCTAATTCCTGGCTGATTTGCCTTTCTCGTCTTAGGGTTGGGGTTCGGCCTAGGGCTAGGATTTTTAAAATCAGGAAGCCCTGAGTTCCAGGCACACTGGAGTTGTGAAGGGCATCCAAAAGGGAGTGCAAAAGTGCCACAACATGGCTGCTTTCACAGGTTTTCCTTGGCAATAAGCCTAACACCAGGCTGATATACCTTCCCAGAGTTACTGTTAGGCTTAGGCCTAGGGCTAGGATTTTTAAAACTAGGAAGCCCTTAGCACCAGGCACACTGCATCTGCGAAAGGCATCCCAAGAGGGTCGCAAAAGTGACACAACTTGGCTGCCTCTGCTCCTATTCTCATGAGTCCATTCCTCACCATAGGCTGATTTTCCTTCCTAGGGTTAAGGTTTGAGTTACGCCTAGGGTAAGGGTTCTATTAACCAGAAAGCCCTGAGTTCCAACAACACAGCAGCTGCGAAGGACTACCCAAGAAGAGTGCAAAAGTACCACAACATGCCTGCCTCCACAGCTTTTTCCTTGGGGACATGCCTAATTCCTGGCTGATTTGCCTTTCTCGTCTTAGGCTTGGGGTTCGGCCTAGGGCTAGGATTTTTTAAACCAGGAAGCCCTGAGTTCCAGGCACACTGGAGCTGTGAAAGGCATCCAAAAGGGAGTGCAAAAGTACCACAACATGGCTGCTTTCATGGCTTTTTCCTTGGCCTGAAGCCTAACACCTGGCTGATTTACATTCCCAGGGATACTGTTAGGCTTAGGCCTAGGGCTAGGATTTTTAAAACTAGGAAGCCCTTAGCTCCAGGCACACTGCAGCTGTTCAAGGCATCCCATGGGGAGTACAAAAATGCAACAACATGGCAGCTTTCACAGCTTTTTCCTTGGCACCATCCCTATACCTAGGCTGATTTATCTGCCTAGGGTTAGGGTTAGGGTTCAGCCTAGGGCTTGGATATTTTTAACCAGGAAGCCCTGAGTTCCAGGCTTACTGCATCTGCCAAAGGCACCCCAAAGGGAGTGCAGAAGTGCCACAACATGGCTGCTTTCACGGCTTTTCCCTTAGGAAGAACCCTAATACACGGCTCATTTACCTTCCTAGGGTTACTGTTAGGCCTAGGCCTAGGACTTTTAAAACCAGGAAGCCCTGGGCTCCAGGCACACTGCAGCTGTTCAAGGCATCCCAAGAGGGTCGCAAAAGTGACACAACTTGGCTGCCTCTGCTGCTATTCTCATGAGTCCATCCCGAACCATAGGCTGATTTTTCTACCTATGGTTAGGGTTAGAGTAACGCCTAGGGTTAGTGTTTTTTTAACCAGAAAGCCCTGAGTTCCAAGAACACAGCAGCTGCCAAGGACTACCCAAGAGGAGCGGAAAAGTGCCACAACATGGCTGCCTCCAGTGCTTTTTCCTTGGGACCATCCTGGACCCTAGGCTGATTTACTTGCCTCCGTTTGCAGCTATGGTCACGCCAAGGAATAGGGGTTTTAAATCAGTAAACCCTGAGCTCCAGACCCAGTGCAGCTGCGAAAGGCTTCCCAAGGGCAGCAAAAAATTGCCTCAACATGCTCCCTCCAGCGCTTTTTTTCCTTGGGAACATCCCTATACCTTGAGTTCTTTATCTGCCTAGGGTTAGTTTTAGGGTTCAGCCTAGGGATAGGATTTTTTCAAACAGGAAGCCCTGAATTCCAGGCACACTGCAGCTGTTAAAGGCAGTGTTCTACGTCAACCGCAACTTGATCTGAAATAAATGCTTTTTCCCTGAGAGCGTCTGAGAGATTTGCATGAAGCACTGATATCTGACATTTGCAATTTTGAATAGGAGAGGAGAAAGAAAATGGGAAGAAGTTTTTGATTTTAGTGGTTTCCGAGTTAATTTCCGTACACTTTTTCAAAACTTGTCAGCTCAAATGCCCATCAACATCTTTTAGTCATCTGTAAGTCAGTATTCATATAAAATGTGCTTCAAATCAAAAGAATTTCAAATTTGCACTCCAAATTTCTATGCCTAGATTTATGATTTCCTCCACATATTAGATGAAAGGAAGGCCTTTTTTACTGTGGGAGTGTTGGAACACTGGAACAGGTTGCCCAGGGACGTTTTGGGTGTCCCATCCCTGAAAGTATTCAAGGTCAGCTTGGACGGGGCTTGAAGCAGCAACAAAGGAGAAGCTTGATGGTAGAGAAACAAAGTTGGACTATAGAAGAAACTGGGATTGAAGTATAGGAGCAAGTTTTCTCTCAGCTCTTGGGGTAAATTCAAAGTTGTACAAAATGACATTTATCTGTGCTATTCACTACTGTAACAGAAAGGTTCATGAAAACTGTACAGAAGATAGCAAATTTTAAAAGAGATAAGAATTACAGCATAAAATCCATGGGATGGGTTACAACATGAGACACTCTCTAAGAGAAAATCTCTGTGTTTCAGCACTTCATCATGGTAAGATTTCATGAAGTGCTAAAGAAGGCGGCAAAATATCATTCGGGACGTTATTTCCTGGAATTCAGCCTGGCCATTAGTAGGAACTGGGTTTGAACACATCATGTAGATATACCACACACACTTGCCCTTCACTGAAAAATGACTGTTTACAACGAAGAAGCAATTGACGATCAAAATTGATTGAAAGCATCTTAAACATGTCAAGTATTTCATTGTAGATGATCTGTGATCCAAATGCTTCTTCCACCTTTGAGAGGGACAGAACAATTCTTCCATATCATGATGGTTTAAAATTGTATCAACCAATGTTTTCTGCTGAAAAGATAGCATCTATTTTTTTCTATTTTTGGAAGAAAATATTCCTAGACATACAACAGGTGAGAACTAAGTAATTTTAAAGAAACAAATGAAAAGAAAATATTCTGTAAATAGAATGAAATGAAAAGCTGTGTTTTAAATAGGAGCTAAATATGAAACAGAATTTTTGTACCAGGCATTTGAATTACTGCACCAGCTCTTTTGCCCATCAAGAGAGGCGTTTAGCATTTCAGTCTTTTCCAAGGTGTTCATGATCTGCTATGCTGATCTCTGTGTGTGCCTAGGTGTGTGTGGAAGGGGGGGCATGTGAAGGGGAGTGTGTATGTTTGCTTTACAATTGTTGTGGCAGATACATGCCTCAGCTCCACATTTTGTTTTAGAAAGGTCACACAGAGTGGATGTGAAGTTTACTATCAACAAGAGATCAATTCCCAAATCATCCATTTGACTCTACCTTATAAATCATGTGCTTTGTTGCATATTTTATCAAATCTACTTTCAAGCCAGATGGAGGAAGGAGGATGTGGCAATCCCTCCACCATCTTGCAACTTTTATGCAAGTAGGTTTTCAAGAAAATCATCATTTCTCTTGGAAATATGTCTGGAACAGGCATGATGGTAGTGTCAACCTGTTGGAGTTTTTGTTGCTGGAAGAAGTTGTACAAAAGGATTGGTTTTTACATTGACCAGTTACTGAATCAAGCGCAGGAATACATTGGATATTCAACTGGGGCTTCCTCTCCCCAGCAGACTACTTCTAGAACGAGCTTGTACACTGAAGCTTACTCTTTTGCCCTCTTTTTGTTTCTTTCCTATTTTCTTGGCTTCTTTTCCACTCTCTAGACAATTTTGGAACTTTTTTCCCAACTCAAATGGTTTCAATAGTCTGATTGTGATCATACATTTTTACAAGGAATTTTTAAAATCTTTCCTCCAGTTAAGAAAGTCAAGGACTTAGGTCTTTTTCTTCCCTTATCAATATTGCAATGAAATTGATAAGTAAAGACCAACTCTTTCTTTTTGTTTTTAACCCAAGCAGATAATTCCCATCCATTCATCCATTTGGTGGACCAATAGTTGCCATTCTGATGGAAGTTGTCACTTCTCAACAATAGGCATTCTGTGACTATGTTGACAGCACTATGGGTGAAGATCCTAACTGGTCTTAGATACACATAGGGAGAAATTTGCTCAGCCAGTGTCAGTCTTAAGCATGCGTATCAGAAGATCTTTCTAGAGCTGGGAATTTTCCCATGAAAGGGATTCAGTTAGGGAAGAGACACTTGCCCCAGAGGTTTACATTCTTCTTGAAGACTGCTTAAGGAACTTAGATGCCATGTCCATTTGGATCTGTGTCTGCACAGAACTTTGTCATGCCAGTGCTTGAAATGCATCTTGAAGAGAATTCACTAGCACAGAATGAATGAGAGTGGAAGGGGTTGGTGGGGCTAACCAGGCCCAACCCCCCTGCCTAAACCAGGATACCTAGAGCCTCTTGCCCAGGATTCTATCTGGGTGTACTTTTAATGTCTTCCAAGATCCAGGCTCCACAATCTTTCTGCGCAGTCTGTGCCGTGGTTCAGTCACCCTCACAGTAAAGAATCATTTACTGATGTTCAAAGGCAATCTCCTGTATTTCAGTGTGTGCCCACTGCCTCTTGTCTTTTCACTCAGCATCACTGAAAAGACACTGATTCCCTCCCCTTTGCACTATTGCTTCCATATGGATGTGTGCTGCCATGTAGAGATATGTCAAAAACCTCCCTGAAGCCCAGGCAGAAAATATTCCCTTCATCTCCCAGTCAAGTTGATTCATCAGAGGAGTTTAAAGTGATGTTCAGCATGAAATGCCCCTGAAAAATCATGCTAACTACATTATTTTGTCGTCTTTCATGTGCCTGGCAAGGTTTTCCAGGAAGAGCTGCTTCATCAACTTCCTGGGGATAAAAAAGAGGCTGGCTGGTTTGTACTATTGCGAGTCCTCCTAATTGCCTTTTTTGAAGATGAGTGTCATTTGCTTACATCCAGTCCTTAGCCTTGCTTGTCGTCTACATCTTAACAAAAAGCTTTTCCACAATGTTTGCCTAGGAAAAACTGTGCCAGCACAGAAAACATCTCCCATCGTTTTCAAGACTTTGCACGGATGTGTGCCGCGTGTTTTGGAAGAAGGGAAAGAAACTTGTCCAAAACAGCTTCCAATCGAATGTTCATGTGATTGGAAAAGTCAGGAGAGTGCAAAGGTACTGTTTTCTATCAGGTGGCAAGCTGCGCACACAATCCCAGTGTTGTACAGCTTCCTTCTTCACCTTTCCGATGCTGCCGCTCTCTCCGGCTCCCGGAGGCGAAGAAGCAGCTTCTTCGCGCAAAGACGATTCTGCCGCTCACTGTGCTCTCCTTAGCGCGGCTTCTGCTGAAAGACGACCGGGAGCGGCTCTTAGCTCCAGAGAGTATCGTACCTTCGTCTTAAGCGTCTCTTCTCGTCTACATCTTAGCAAAAAGATTTCCTCTATGTTTGCCTAGTAAAAACTTAGCCAGCACAGAAAAAATCTCCCATCGTGTTCTAGACGTTGCACGGAAGTCTTCCAAGTGTTTGGCATGAAGAAAAGAAAAGTTGTCCAAAACAGCTTCCAATCGAATGTTCATGTGATTGGAAAAGTCAGGAGAGTGCAAAGGTACCGTTTTCTATCAGGTGGCAAGCTGCGCACACAATCCCAGTGTTGTACAGCTTCCTTCTTCACCTTTCCGATGCTGCCGCTCTCTCCGGCTCCCTGAGCCGAAGAAGCGGCTTCTTCGCGCAAAGACGATTGTGCCGCTCACTGTGCACTCCTTAGCGCGGCTTCTGCCGAAAGACGCCCGGGAGCGGCTCTTAGCTCCGGAGAGCATCGTACCTTCGTCTTTAGCGTCTCTTCTCATCTACATCTTAGCAAAAAGCTTTTCCACTATGTTTGACTAGGAAAAACTGTGCCAGCACAGAAAACATCTCCCATCGTGTTCTAGACTTTGCACGGAGGTGTGCCGAGTGTTTTGGAAGAAGGGAAAGAAACTTGTCCAAAACAGCTTCCAATCGAATGTTCATGTGATTGGAAAAGTCAGGAGAGTGCAAAGGTACTGTTTTCTATCATTTGGCAAGCTGCGCACACAGTCCCAGTGTTGTACTGCTTCCTTCATGACCTTTCCGAAGGTGCCGCTCTCTCCGGCTCCTGCAGGCGAAGAAGCGGCTTCTTTGCGCAAAGACGATTGTGCCACTCACTGTGCTCTCCTTAGCGCGGCTTCTGCCGAAAGACGCCCGGGAGCGGCTCTTAGCTCCGGAGAGCATCGTACCTTCGTCTTTAGCGTCTCTTCTCATCTACATCTTAGCAAAAAGCTTTTCCACTATGTTTGACTAGGAAAAACTGTGCCAGCACAGAAAACATCTCCCATCGTGTTCCAGACTTTGCACGGAGATGTGCCGAGTGTTTTGGAAGAAGGGAAAGAAACTTGTCCAAAACAGCTTCCAATCGAATGTTCATGTGATTGGAAAAGTCAGGAGAGTGCAAAGGTACTGTTTTCTATCATTTGGCAAGCTGCGCACACAGTCCCAGTGTTGTACTGCTTCCTTCTTCACCTTTCCGAAGGTGCCGCTCTCTCCGGCTCCTGCAGGCGAAGAAGTGGCTTCTTTCGCAAAGACGATTGTGCCGCTCACTGTGCTCTCCTTAGCGCGGCTTCTGCCGAAAGACGCCCGGGAGCGGCTCTTAGCTCCGGAGAGCATCGTACCTTCGTCTTTAGCGTCTCTTCTCGTCTACATCTTTGCAAAAAGCTTTTCCATTATGTCTGGCGAGGAAAAACTGTGCCAGCACAGAAAACATCTCCCATCGTGATCTAAATGTTGTACGGAGGTGTACCGAGTGTTTTGGAAGAAGGGAAAGAAACTTTTCCAAAACAGCTTCCAATCGAATGTTCATGTGATTGGAAAAGTCAGGAGAGTGCAAAGGTACTGTTTTCTATCAGGTGGCAAGATGCGCACACAATCCCAGTGTTGTACAGCTTCCTTCTTCACCTTTCCGATGCTGCCGCACTCTCCGGCTCCCGGAGGCGAAGAAGCGGCTTCTTCGCGCAAAGACGATTGTGCCGCTCACTGTGCGCTCCTTAGCGCGGCTTCTGCTGAAAGACGCCCGGGAGCGGCTCTTAGCTCCAGAGAGTATCGTACCTTCGTCTTAAGCGTCTCTTCTTGTCTACATCTTAGCCAAAATTTTCTAGTATGTCTGGCGAGGGAAAACTTTGCCAGCACAGAAAACAAATCCCATCGTGTTATAGACGTTGAACCATCCCTATACTTAGACTGATTTTCCTTCCTGGGGATAGGGTTACGGTTCAGCCTTGGGCTGGGAGTTTTAACAAGGAAGCCATGAGTTCCAGGCTTACTGCAATTGCCAAAGGCATCCCAAATGGAGTGCAGAAGTGCCACAAAATGGCTGCTTTCACGGCTTTTTCCTTGGCAAGAAGCCTAACACCAGGCTGATTTCCCTTCCCAGGGTTACTGTTAGGCTTAGGCCTAGGGCTAGGATTTTTAAAACTAGGAAGCCCTTAGCTCCAGGCACACTGCAGCTGTTCAAGGCATCCCAAGGGGAGTACAAAAGTGCAACAACATGGCAGCTTTCACAGCTTTTTCCTTGGCACCATCCCTATACCTAGGCTGATTTATCTGACTAGGGTTAGGGTTAGGGTTCAGCCTAGGGCTTGGATTTCTTTAACCAGGAAGCCCTGAGTTCCAGGCTTACTTCATCTGCCAAAGGCATCCCAAAGGGAGTGCAGAAGTGCCACAACATGGCTGCTTTCACGGCTTTTCCCTTAGGAGGAACCCTAATACCCGGCTGATTTACCTTCCTAGGGTTACTGTTAGGCTTAGGCCTAGGACTTTTAAAACCAGGAAGCCCTGGGCTCCAGGCACACTGCAGCTGCGAAAGGCATCCCAAGGGGAGCGCAAAAGTGACACAACTTGGCTGCCACCACTGATATTTCCATGAGACCATCCCGAATCATAGGCTGATTTTCCTTCCTAGGGTTAAGGTTTGAGTTACGCCTAGGGTAAGGGTTCTATTAACCAGAAAGCCCTGAGTTCCAACAACACAGCAGCTGCGAAGGACTTCCCAAGAAGAGCGCAAAAGTACCACAACATGCCTGCCTCCACAGCTTTTTCCTTGGGGACATGCCTAATTCCTGGCTGATTTGCCTTTCTCGTCTTAGGGTTGGGGTTCGGCCTAGGGCTAGGATTTTTAAAATCAGGAAGCCCTGAGTTCCAGGCACACTGGAGCTGTGAAAGGCATCCAAAAGGGAGTGCAAAAGTGCCACAACATGGCTGCTTTCACGGCTTTTTCCTTGGCAAGAAGCCTAACACCAGGCTGATTTCCCTTCCCAGGGTTACTGTTAGGCTTAGGCCTAGGGCTAGGATTTTTAAAACTAGGAAGCCCTTAGCTCCAGGCACACTGCAGCTGTTCAAGGCATCCCAAGGGGAGTACAAAAGTGCAACAACATGGCAGCTTTCACAGCTTTTTCCTTGGCACCATCCCTATACCTAGGCTGATTTATGTGCCTAGGGTTAGGGTTAGGGTTCAGCCTAGGGCTTGGATTTCTTTAACCAGGAAGCCCTTAGCTCCAGGCATACTGCAGCTGTTCAAGGCATCCCAAAGGGAGTACAAAAGTGCCACAACATGGCTGCTTTCACGGCTTTTCCCTTAGGAAGAACCCTAATACCCGGCTGATTTACCTTCCTAGGGTTACTGTTAGGCTTAGGCCTAGGACTTTTAAAACCAGGAAGCCCTGGGCTCCAGGCACACTGCAGCTGCGAAAGGCATCCCAAGGGGAGCGCAAAAGTGACACAACTTGGCTGCCACCACTGATATTTCCATGAGACCATCCCGAACCATAGGCTGATTTTCCTTCCTAGGGTTAAGGTTTGAGTTACGCCTAGGGTAAGGGTTCTATTAACCAGAAAGCCCTGAGTTCCAAGAACACAGCAGCTGCGAAGGACTTCCCAAGAAGAGCGCAAAAGTACCACAACATGCCTGCCTCCACAGCTTTTTCCTTGGGGACATGCCTAATTCCTGGCTGATTTGACATTCTCGTCTTAGGGTTGGGGTTCGGCCTAGGGCTAGGATTTTTTTAACTAGGAAGCCCTGAGTTCCAGGCTTACTGCATCTGCCAAAGGCATCCCAAAGGGAGTGCAGAAGTGCCACAACATGGCTGCTTTCACGGCTTTTCCCTTAGGAAGAACCCTAATACGCGGCTGATTTACCTTCCTAGGGTTACTGTTAGGCTTAGGCCTAGGACTTTTAAAACCAGGAAGCCCATAGATCCAGGCACACTGCAGCTGCGAAAGGCATCCCAAGGGGAGCGCAAAAGTGACACAACTTGGCTGCCACCACTGATATTTCCATGAGACCATCCCGAACCATAGGCTGATTTTCCTTCCTAGGGTTAAGGTTTGAGTTACGCCTAGGGTAAGGGTTCTATTAACCAGAAAGCCCTGAGTTCCATGAACACAGCAGCTGCGAAGGACTTCCCAAGAAGAGCGCAAAATTACCACAACATGCCTGCCTCCACAGCTTTTTCATTGGGGACATGCCTAATTCCTGGCTGATTTGCCTTTCTCGTCTTAGGGTTGGGGTTCGGCCTAGGGCTAGGATTTTTTTAACTAGGAAGCCCTGAGATCCAGGCTTACTGCATCTGCAAAAGGCATCCCAAATGGAGTGCAGAAGTGCCACAACATGGCTGCTTTCACGGCTTATCCCTTAGGAAGAACCCTAATACGCGGCTGATTTACGTTCCTAGGGTTACTGTTAGGCTTAGGCCTAGGACTGTTAAAACCAGGAAGCCCTGGGCTCCAGGCACACTGCAGCTGTTCAAGCCATCCCAAGAGGGCCGCAGAAGTGAAACAACTTGGCTGTCTCTGCTGCTATTCTCATGAGACCATCCCGAACCATAGGCTGATTATCCTTCCTAGGGTTAAGTTTTGAGTTACGCCTAGGGTAAGGGTTCTATTAACCAGAAAGCCCTGAGTTCCAAGAACACAGCAGCTGCGAAGGACTTCCCAAGAAGAGCGCAAAAGTACCACAACATGCCTGCCTCCACAGCTTTTTCCTTGGGGACATGCCTAATTCCTGGCTGATTTGCCTTTCTTGTCTTAGGGTTGGGGTTCGGCCTAGGGCTAGGATTTTTAAAAACAGGAAGCCCTGAGTTCCAGGCACACTGGAGCTGTGAAAGGCATCCAAAAAAGAGTGCAAAAGTGCCACAACATGCCTGCTTTCATAGCTTTTTCCTTGGCAAGAAGCCTAACACCAGGCTGATTTCCCTTTCCAGGGTTACTGTAAGGCTTAGGCCTAGGGTTAGGATTTTTAAAACTAGGAAGCCCATAGA
Organism: Ammospiza maritima maritima; assembly: GCA_036010785.1. Classification (NCBI taxonomy): domain Eukaryota; kingdom Metazoa; phylum Chordata; class Aves; order Passeriformes; family Passerellidae; genus Ammospiza; species Ammospiza maritima. The sequence goes on from JAYKTQ010000127.1 coordinate 94,461, forward strand.
TCCAGGTACACTGCAGCTGTTCACGGCATCCCAAGGGGAGTACAAAAGTGCAACAACATGGCAGCTTTCACAGCTTTTTCCTTGGCACCCTCCCTATACCTAGGCTGATTTATCTGCCTAGGGTTAGGGTTAGGGTTCAGCCTAGGGCTTGGAGATTTTAACCAGGAAGCCCTGAGTTCCAGGCTTACTGCATCTGCCAAAGGAATCCCAAAGGGAGTGCAGAAGTGCCACAACATGGCTGCTTTCACGGCTTTTCCCTTAGGAAGAACCCTAATACCCGGCTGATTTACCTTCCTAGGGTTACTGTTAGGCTTAGGCCTAGGAGTTTTTTAACCAGGAAGCCCTGAGTTCCAGGCTTACTTCATCTGCCAAAGGCATCCCAAAGGGAGTGCAAAAGTGCCAAACATGGCTGCTTTCACAGCTTTTCCCTTAGGAAGAACCCTAATACCCAGCTGATTTACCTTCTTAGGGTTACTGTTAGGCTTAGGCCTAGGACTTTTAAAACCAGGAAGCCCTGGGCTCCAGGCACACTGCAGCTGCCAAAGGCATCCCAAGAGGGCTGCAGAAGTGACACAACTTGGCTGCCTCTGCTGCTATTCTGATGAGACCATCCCGAACCATAGGCTGATTTTCCTTCCTAGGCTTAAGGTTTGAGTTACGCCTAGGGTAAGGGTTCTATTAACCAGAAAGCCCTGAGTTCCAAGAACACAGCAGCTGCGAAGGACTAGCCAAGAAGAGCGCAAAAGTACCACAACATGCCTGCCTCCACAGCTTTTTCCTTGGGGACATGCCTAATTCCTGGCTGATTTGCCTTTCTCGTCTTAGGGTTAGGGTTCGGCCTAGGGCTAGGATTTTTAAAATCAGGAAGCCCTGAGTTCCAGGCACACTGGAGCTGTGAAAGACATCCAAAAGGGAGTGCAAAAGTGCCACAACATGGCTGCTTTCATGGCTTTTTCCTTGGCAAGAAGCCTAACACCAGGCTGATTTCCCTTCCCAGGGTTACTGTTAGGCTTAGGCCTAGGGCTAGGATTTTTAAAACTAGGAAGCCCTTAGATCCAGGCACACTGCAGCTGCGAAAGGCATCCCAAGGGGAGTACAAAAGTGCAACAACATGGCAGCTTTCACAGCTTTTTCCTTGGCACCATCCCTATACCTAGGCTGATTTATCTGCCTAGGTTTAGGGTTAGGGTTCAGCCTAGGGCTTGGAGATTTTAACCAGGAAGCCCTGACTTCCAGGCTTACTGCATCTGCCAAAGGCATCCCAAAGGGAGTGCAGAAGTGCCACAACATGGCTGCTTTCACGGCTTTTCCCTTAGGAAGAACCCTAATACCCGGCTGATTTACCTTCCTAGGGTTACTGTTAGGCTTAGGCCTAGGACTTTTAAAACCAGGAAGCCCTGGGCTCCAGGCACACTGCAGCTGCGAAAGGCATCCCAAGGGGAGCGCAAAAGTGACACAACTTGGCTGCCACCACTGATATTTCCATGAGACCATCCCGAACCATAGGCTGATTTTCCTTCCTAGGGTTAAGGTTTGAGTTACGTCTAGGGTAAGGGTTCTATTAACCAGAAAGCCCTGAGTTCCAAGAACACAGCAGCTGCGAAGGACTAGCCAAGAAGAGCGCAAAAGTACCACAACATGCCTGCCTCCACAGCTTTTTCCTTGGGGACATGCCTAATTCCTGGCTGATTTGCCTTTCTCGTCTTAGGGTTGGGGTTCGGCCTAGGGCTAGGATTTTTTTAACTAGGAAGCCCTGAGTTCCAGGCTTACTGCATCTGCCAAAGGCATCCCAAAGGGAGTGCAAAAGTGCCACAACATGGCTGCTTTCACAGCTTTTCCCTTAGGAAGAACCCTAATACCCAGCTGATTTACCTTCCTAGGGTTACTGTTAGGCTTAGGCCTAGGACTTTTAAAACCAGGAAGCCCTGGGCTCCAGGCACACTGCAGCTGCGAAAGGCATCCCAAGGGGAGCGCAAAAGTGACACAACTTGGCTGCCACCACTGATATTTCCATGAGACCATCCCGAACCATAGGCTGATTTTCCTTCCTAGGGTTAAGGTTTGAGTTACGCCTAGGGTAAGGGTTCTATTAACCAGAATGCCCTGAGTTCCAAGAACACAGCAGCTGCGAAGGACTAGCCAAGAAGAGCGCAAAAGTACCACAACATGCCTGCCTCCACAGCTTTTTCCTTGGGGACATGCCTAATTCCTGGCTGATTTGCCTTTCTTGTCTTAGGGTTGGGGTTCAGCCTAGGGCTAGGATTTTTAAAATCAGGAAGCCCGGAGATCCAGGCACACTGGAGCTGTGAAAGACATCCAAAAGGGAGTGCAAAAGTGCCACAACATGGCTGCTTTCATGTCTTTTTCCTCTGCAAGCAGCCTAACACCAGGCGGATTTCCCTTCCCAGGGTTACTGTAAGGCTTTGGCCTAGGGCTAGGATTTTTAAAACTAGGAAGCCCATAGATCCAGGCACACTGCAGATGTTCACAGCATCCCAAGGGGAGTACAAAAGTGCAACAACATGGCAGTTTTCACAGCTTTTTCCTTGGCACCCTCCCTATACCTAGGCTGATTTATCTGCCTAGGGTTAGGGTTAGGGTTCAGCCTAGGGCTTGGAGATTTTAACCAGGAAGCCCTGAGTTCCAGGCTTACTGCATCTGCCAAAGGCATCCCAAAGGGAGTGCAGAAGTGCCACAACATGGCTGCTTTCACGGCTTTTCCCTTAGGAAGAACCCTAATACCCGGCTGATTTACCTTCCTAGGGTTACTGTTAGGCTTAGGCCTAGGACTTTTAAAACCAGGAAGCCCTGGGCTCCAGGCACACTGCAGCTGCGAAAGGCATCCCAAGAGGGCTGCAGAAGTGACACAACTTGGCTGCCTCTGCTGCTATTCTCATGAGACCATCCCGAACCATAGGCTGATTTTCCTTCCTAGGGTTAAGGTTTGAGTTACGCCTAGGGTAAGGGTTCTATTAACCAGAAAGCCCTGAGTTCCAAGAACACAGCAGCTGCGAAGGACTAGCCAAGAAGAGCGCAAAAGTACCACAACATGCCTGCCTCCACAGCTTTTTCCTTGGGGACATGCCTAATTCCTGGCTGATTTGCCTTTCTCGTCTTAGGGTTGGGGTTCGGCCTAGGGCTAGGATTTTTAAAATCAGGAAGCCCTGAGTTCCAGGCACACTGGAGCTGTGAAAGACATCCAAAAGGGAGTGCAAAAGTGCCACAACATGGCTGCTTTCATGGCTTTTTCCTTGGCAAGAAGCCTAACACCAGGCTGATTTACATTCCCAGGGTTACTGTTAGGCTTAGGCCTAGGGCTAGGATTTTTAAAACTAGGAAGCCCTTAGATCCAGGCACACTGCAGCTGTTCAAGGCATCCCAAGGGGAGTACAAAAGTGCAACAACATGGCAGCTTTCACAGCTTTTTCCTTGGCACCATCCCTATACCTAGGCTGATTTATCTGCCTAGGGTTAGGGTTAGGGTTCAGCCTAGGGCTTGGAGATTTTAACCAGGAAGCCCTGAGTTCCAGGCTTACTGCATCTGCCAAAGGCATCCCAAAGGGAGTGCAAAAGTGCCACAACATGGCTGCTTTCACGGCTTTTCCCTTAGGAAGAACCCTAATACCCGGCTGATTTACCTTCCTAGGGTTACTGTTAGGCTTAGGCCTAGGACTTTTAAAACCAGGAAGCCCTGGGCTCCAGGCACACTGCAGCTGCGAAAGGCATCCCAAGGGGAGCGGAAAAGTGACACAACTTGGCTGCCACCACTGATATTTCCATGAGACCATCCCGAACCATAGGCTGATTTTCCTTCCTAGGGTTAAGGTTTGAGTTACGCCTAGGGTAAGGGTTCTATTAACCAGAAAGCCCTGAGTTCCAAGAACACAGCAGCTGCGAAGGACTTCCCAAGAAGAGCGCAAAAGTACCACAACATGGCTGCCTCTAAAGCTTTTTCCTTGGGGACATGCCTAATTCCTGGCTGATTTGCCTTTCTCGTCTTAGGGTTGGGGTTCGGCCTAGGGCTAGGATTTTTTTAACTAGGAAGCCCTGAGTTCCAGGCTTACTGCATCTGCCAAAGGCATCCCAAAGGGAGTGCAGAAGTGCAACAACATGGCTGCTTTCATGGCATTTTCCTTGGCAAGAAGCCTAACACCAGGCTGATTTCCCTTTCCAGGGTTACTGTTAGGCTTAGGCCTAGGACTTTTAAAATCAGGAAGCCCTGAGTTCCAGGCACACTGCAGCTGCGAAAGGCATCCCAAGGGGAGCGCAAAAGTGACACAACTTGGCTGCCACCACTGATATTTCCATGAGACCATCCCGAACCATAGGCTGATTTTCCTTCCTAGGGTTAAGGTTTGAGTTACGCCTAGGGTAAGGGTTCTATTAACCAGAAAGCCCTGAGTTCCAAGAACACAGCAGCTGCGAAGGACTTCCCAAGAAGAGCGCAAAAGTACCACAACATGCCTGCCTCCACAGCTTTTTCCTTGGGGACATGCCTAATTCCTGGCTGATTTGACATTCTCGTCTTAGGGTTGGGGTTCGGCCGGGGGCTAGGATTTTTAAAATCAGGAAGCCCGGAGATCCAGGCACACTGGAGCTGTGAAAGACATCCAAAAGGGAGTGCAAAAGTGCCACAACATGGCTGCTTTCATGTCTTTTTTCTCTGCAAGAAGCCTAACACCAGGCTGATTTCCCTTCCCAGGGTTACTGTAAGGCTTAGGCCTAGGGCTAGGATTTTTAAAACTAGGAAGCCCATAGATCCAGGCACACTGCAGATGTTCACAGCATCCCAAGGGGAGTACAAAAGTGCAACAACATGGCAACTTTCACAGCTTTTTCCTTGGCACCCTCCCTATACCTAGGCTGATTTATCTGCCTAGGGTTAGGGTTAGGGTTCAGCCTAGGGCTTGGAGATTTTAACCAGGAAGCCCTGAGTTCCAGGCTTACTGCATCTGCCAAAGGCATCCCAAAGGGAGTGCAGAAGTGCCACAACATGGCTGCTTTCACGGCTTTTCCCTTAGGAAGAACCCTAATACCCGGCTGATTTACCTTCCTAGGGTTACTGTTAGGCTTAGGCCTAGGACTTTTAAAACCAGGAAGCCCTGGGCTCCAGGCACACTGCAGCTGCGAAAGGCATCCCAAGGGGAGCGCAAAAGTGACACAACTTGGCTGCCACCACTGATATTTCCATGAGACCATCCAGAACCATAGGCTGATTTTCCTTCCTAGGGTTAAGGTTTGAGTTACGCCTAGGGTAAGGGTTCTATTAACCAGAAAGCCCTGAGTTCCAAGAACACAGCAGCTGCGAAGGACTTCCCAAGAAGAGCGCAAAAGTACCACAACATGTCTGCCTCCACAGCTTTTTCCTTGGGGACATGCCTAATTCCTGGCTGATTTGACATTCTCGTCTTAGGGTTGGGGTTCGGCCTAGGGCTAGGATTTTTAAAATCAGGAAGCCCTGAGTTCCAGGCACACTGGAGCTGTGAAAGGCATCCAAAAGGGAGTGCAAAAGTGCCACAACATGGCTGCTTTCATGGCTTTTTCCTTGGCAAGAAGCCTAACACCAGGCTGATTTCCCTTCCCGGGGTTACTGTAAGGCTTAGGCCTAGGGCTAGGATTTTTAAAACTAGGAAGCCCTTAGATCCAGGCACACTGCAGCTGTTCAAGGCATCCCAAGGGGAGTACAAAAGTGCAACAACATGGCAGCTTTCACAGCTTTTTCCTTGGCACCATCCCTATACCTAGGCTGATTTATCTGCCTAGGGTTAGGGTTAGGGTTCAGCCTAGGGCTTGGAGATTTTAACCAGGAAGCCCTGAGTTCCAGGCTTACTGCATCTGCCAAAGGCATCCCAAAGGGAGTGCAGAAGTGCCACAACATGGCTGCTTTCACGGCTTTTCCCTTAGGAAGAACCCTAATACCCGGCTGATTTACCTTCCTAGGGTTACTGTTAGGCTTAGGCCTAGGACTTTTAAAACCAGGAAGCCCTGGGCTCCAGGCACACTGCAGCTGCGAAAGGCATCCCAAGAGGGCTGCAGAAGTGACACAACTTGGCTGCCTCTGCTGCTATTCTCATGAGACCATCCCGAACCATAGGCTGATTTTCCTTCCTAGGGTTAAGGTTTGAGTTACGCCTAGGGTAAGGGTTCTATTAACCAGAAAGCCCTGAGTTCCAAGAACACAGCAGCTGCGAAGGACTAGCCAAGAAGAGCGCAAAAGTACCACAACATGCCTGCCTCCACAGCTTTTTCCTTGGGGACATGCCTAATTCCTGGCTGATTTGCCTTTCTCGTCTTAGGGTTGGGGTTCGGCCTAGGGCTAGGATTTTTAAAATCAGGAAGCCCTGAGTTCCAGGCACACTGGAGCTGTGAAAGACATCCAAAAGGGAGTGCAAAAGTGCCACAACATGGCTGCTTTCATGGCTTTTTCCTTGGCAAGAAGCCTAACACCAGGCTGATTTACATTCCCAGGGTTACTGTTAGGCTTAGGCCTAGGGCTAGGATTTTTAAAACTAGGAAGCCCTTAGATCCAGGCACACTGCAGCTGTTCAAGGCATCCCAAGGGGAGTACAAAAGTGCAACAACATGGCAGCTTTCACAGCTTTTTCCTTGGCACCATCCCTATACCTAGGCTGATTTATCTGCCTAGGGTTAGGGTTAGGGTTCAGCCTAGGGCTTGGAGATTTTAACCAGGAAGCCCTGAGTTCCAGGCTTACTGCATCTGCCAAAGGCATCCCAAAGGGAGTGCAAAAGTGCCACAACATGGCTGCTTTCACGGCTTTTCCCTTAGGAAGAACCCTAATACCCGGCTGATTTACCTTCCTAGGGTTACTGTTAGGCTTAGGCCTAGGACTTTTAAAACCAGGAAGCCCTGGGCTCCAGGCACACTGCAGCTGCGAAAGGCATCCCAAGGGGAGCGGAAAAGTGACACAACTTGGCTGCCACCACTGATATTTCCATGAGACCATCCCGAACCATAGGCTGATTTTCCTTCCTAGGGTTAAGGTTTGAGTTACGCCTAGGGTAAGGGTTCTATTAACCAGAAAGCCCTGAGTTCCAAGAACACAGCAGCTGCGAAGGACTTCCCAAGAAGAGCGCAAAAGTACCACAACATGCCTGCCTCTAAAGCTTTTTCCTTGGGGACATGCCTAATTCCTGGCTGATTTGCCTTTCTCGTCTTAGGGTTGGGGTTCGGCCTAGGGCTAGGATTTTTTTAACTAGGAAGCCCTGAGTTCCAGGCTTACTGCATCTGCCAAAGGCATCCCAAAGGGAGTGCAGAAGTGCAACAACATGGCTGCTTTCATGGCATTTTCCTTGGCAAGAAGCCTAACACCAGGCTGATTTCCCTTTCCAGGGTTACTGTTAGGCTTAGGCCTAGGACTTTTAAAATCAGGAAGCCCTGAGTTCCAGGCACACTGCAGCTGCGAAAGGCATCCCAAGGGGAGCGCAAAAGTGACACAACTTGGCTGCCACCACTGATATTTCCATGAGACCATCCCGAACCATAGGCTGATTTTCCTTCCTAGGGTTAAGGTTTGAGTTACGCCTAGGGTAAGGGTTCTATTAACCAGAAAGCCCTGAGTTCCAAGAACACAGCAGCTGCGAAGGACTTCCCAAGAAGAGCGCAAAAGTACCACAACATGCCTGCCTCCACAGCTTTTTCCTTGGGGACATGCCTAATTCCTGGCTGATTTGACATTCTCGTCTTAGGGTTGGGGTTCGGCCGGGGGCTAGGATTTTTAAAATCAGGAAGCCCGGAGATCCAGGCACACTGGAGCTGTGAAAGACATCCAAAAGGGAGTGCAAAAGTGCCACAACATGGCTGCTTTCATGTCTTTTTTCTCTGCAAGAAGCCTAACACCAGGCTGATTTCCCTTCCCAGGGTTACTGTAAGGCTTAGGCCTAGGGCTAGGATTTTTAAAACTAGGAAGCCCATAGATCCAGGCACACTGCAGATGTTCACAGCATCCCAAGGGGAGTACAAAAGTGCAACAACATGGCAACTTTCACAGCTTTTTCCTTGGCACCCTCCCTATACCTAGGCTGATTTATCTGCCTAGGGTTAGGGTTAGGGTTCAGCCTAGGGCTTGGAGATTTTAACCAGGAAGCCCTGAGTTCCAGGCTTACTGCATCTGCCAAAGGCATCCCAAAGGGAGTGCAGAAGTGCCACAACATGGCTGCTTTCACGGCTTTTCCCTTAGGAAGAACCCTAATACCCGGCTGATTTACCTTCCTAGGGTTACTGTTAGGCTTAGGCCTAGGACTTTTAAAACCAGGAAGCCCTGGGCTCCAGGCACACTGCAGCTGCGAAAGGCATCCCAAGGGGAGCGCAAAAGTGACACAACTTGGCTGCCACCACTGATATTTCCATGAGACCATCCAGAACCATAGGCTGATTTTCCTTCCTAGGGTTAAGGTTTGAGTTACGCCTAGGGTAAGGGTTCTATTAACCAGAAAGCCCTGAGTTCCAAGAACACAGCAGCTGCGAAGGACTTCCCAAGAAGAGCGCAAAAGTACCACAACATGTCTGCCTCCACAGCTTTTTCCTTGGGGACATGCCTAATTCCTGGCTGATTTGACATTCTCGTCTTAGGGTTGGGGTTCGGCCTAGGGCTAGGATTTTTAAAATCAGGAAGCCCTGAGTTCCAGGCACACTGGAGCTGTGAAAGGCATCCAAAAGGGAGTGCAAAAGTGCCACAACATGGCTGCTTTCATGGCTTTTTCCTTGGCAAGAAGCCTAACACCAGGCTGATTTCCCTTCCCGGGGTTACTGTAAGGCTTAGGCCTAGGGCTAGGATTTTTAAAACTAGGAAGCCCTTAGATCCAGGCACACTGCAGCTGCGAAAGGCATCCCAAGGGGAGTACAAAAGTGCAACAACATGGCAGCTTTCACAGCTTTTTCCTTGGCACCATCCCTATACCTAGGCTGATTTATCTGCCTAGGGTTAGGGTTAGGGTTCAGCCTAGGGCTTGGAGATTTTAACCAGGAAGCCCTGAGTTCCAGGCTTACTGCATCTCCCAAAGGCATCCCAAAGGGAGTGCAGAAGTGCCACAACATGGCTGCTTTCACGGCTTTTCCCTTAGGAAGAACCCTAATACCCGGCTGATTTACCTTCCTAGGGTTACTGTTAGGCTTAGGCCTAGGACTTTTAAAACCAGGAAGCCCTGGGCTCCAGGCACACTGCAGCTGCGAAAGGCATCCCAAGAGGGCTGCAGAAGTGACACAACTTGGCTGCCTCTGCTGCTATTCTCATGAGACCATCCCGAACCATAGGCTGATTTTCCTTCCTAGGGTTAAGGTTTGAGTTACGCCTAGGGTAAGGGTTCTATTAACCAGAAAGCCCTGAGTTCCAAGAACACAGCAGCTGCGAAGGACTAGCCAAGAAGAGCGCAAAAGTACCACAACATGCCTGCCTCCACAGCTTTTTCCTTGGGGACATGCCTAATTCCTGGCTGATTTGCCTTTCTCGTCTTAGGGTTGGGGTTCGGCCTAGGGCTAGGATTTTTAAAATCAGGAAGCCCTGAGTTCCAGGCACACTGGAGCTGTGAAAGACATCCAAAAGGGAGTGCAAAAGTGCCACAACATGGCTGCTTTCATGGCTTTTTCCTTGGCAAGAAGCCTAACACCAGGCTGATTTACATTCCCAGGGTTACTGTTAGGCTTAGGCCTAGGGCTAGGATTTTTAAAACTAGGAAGCCCTTAGATCCAGGCACACTGCAGCTGTTCAAGGCATCCCAAGGGGAGTACAAAAGTGCAACAACATGGCAGCTTTCACAGCTTTTTCCTTGGCACCATCCCTATACCTAGGCTGATTTATCTGCCTAGGGTTAGGGTTAGGGTTCAGCCTAGGGCTTGGAGATTTTAACCAGGAAGCCCTGAGTTCCAGGCTTACTGCATCTGCCAAAGGCATCCCAAAGGGAGTGCAAAAGTGCCACAACATGGCTGCTTTCACGGCTTTTCCCTTAGGAAGAACCCTAATACCCGGCTGATTTACCTTCCTAGGGTTACTGTTAGGCTTAGGCCTAGGACTTTTAAAACCAGGAAGCCCTGGGCTCCAGGCACACTGCAGCTGCGAAAGGCATCCCAAGGGGAGCGGAAAAGTGACACAACTTGGCTGCCACCACTGATATTTCCATGAGACCATCCCGAACCATAGGCTGATTTTCCTTCCTAGGGTTAAGGTTTGAGTTACGCCTAGGGTAAGGGTTCTATTAACCAGAAAGCCCTGAGTTCCAAGAACACAGCAGCTGCGAAGGACTTCCCAAGAAGAGCGCAAAAGTACCACAACATGCCTGCCTCTAAAGCTTTTTCCTTGGGGACATGCCTAATTCCTGGCTGATTTGCCTTTCTCGTCTTAGGGTTGGGGTTCGGCCTAGGGCTAGGATTTTTTTAACTAGGAAGCCCTGAGTTCCAGGCTTACTGCATCTGCCAAAGGCATCCCAAAGGGAGTGCAGAAGTGCAACAACATGGCTGCTTTCATGGCATTTTCCTTGGCAAGAAGCCTAACACCAGGCTGATTTCCCTTTCCAGGGTTACTGTTAGGCTTAGGCCTAGGACTTTTAAAATCAGGAAGCCCTGAGTTCCAGGCACACTGCAGCTGCGAAAGGCATCCCAAGGGGAGCGCAAAAGTGACACAACTTGGCTGCCACCACTGATATTTCCATGAGACCATCCCGAACCATAGGCTGATTTTCCTTCCTAGGGTTAAGGTTTGAGTTATGCCTAGGGTAAGGGTTCTATTAACCAGAAAGCCCTGAGTTCCAAGAACACAGCAGCTGCGAAGGACTTCCCAAGAAGAGCGCAAAAGTACCACAACATGCCTGCCTCCACAGCTTTTTCCTTGGGGACATGCCTAATTCCTGGCTGATTTGACATTCTCGTCTTAGGGTTGGGGTTCGGCCGGGGGTTAGGATTTTTAAAATCAGGAAGCCCGGAGATCCAGGCACACTGGAGCTGTGAAAGACATCCAAAAGGGAGTGCAAAAGTGCCACAACATGGCTGCTTTCATGTCTTTTTTCTCTGCAAGAAGCCTAACACCAGGCTGATTTCCCTTCCCAGGGTTACTGTAAGGCTTAGGCCTAGGGCTAGGATTTTTAAAACTAGGAAGCCCATAGATCCAGGCACACTGCAGATGTTCACAGCATCCCAAGGGGAGTACAAAAGTGCAACAACATGGCAACTTTCACAGCTTTTTCCTTGGCACCCTCCCTATACCTAGGCTGATTTATCTGCCTAGGGTTAGGGTTAGGGTTCAGCCTAGGGCTTGGAGATTTTAACCAGGAAGCCCTGAGTTCCAGGCTTACTGCATCTGCCAAAGGCATCCCAAAGGGAGTGCAGAAGTGCCACAACATGGCTGCTTTCACGGCTTTTCCCTTAGGAAGAACCCTAATACCCGGCTGATTTACCTTCCTAGGGTTACTGTTAGGCTTAGGCCTAGGACTTTTAAAACCAGGAAGCCCTGGGCTCCAGGCACACTGCAGCTGCGAAAGGCATCCCAAGGGGAGCGCAAAAGTGACACAACTTGGCTGCCACCACTGATATTTCCATGAGACCATCCAGAACCATAGGCTGATTTTCCTTCCTAGGGTTAAGGTTTGAGTTACGCCTAGGGTAAGGGTTCTATTAACCAGAAAGCCCTGAGTTCCAAGAACACAGCAGCTGCGAAGGACTAGCCAAGAAGAGCGCAAAAGTACCACAACATGCCTGCCTCTAAAGCTTTTTCCTTGGGGACATGCCTAATTCCTGGCTGATTTGCCTTTCTCGTCTTAGGGTTGGGGTTCGGCCTAGGGCTAGGATTTTTTTAACTAGGAAGCCCTGAGTTCCAGGCTTACTGCATCTGCCAAAGGCATCCCAAAGGGAGTGCAGAAGTGCCACAACATGGCTGCTTTCATGGCTTTTTCCTTGGCAAGAAGCCTAACACCAGGCTGATTTGCCTTCCCAGGGTTACTGTTAGGCTTAGGCCTAGGGCTAGGATTTTTAAAACTAGGAAGCCCTTAGATCCAGGCACACTGCAGCTGCGAAAGGCATCCCAAGGGGAGTACAAAAGTGCAACAACATGGCAGCTTTCACAGCTTTTTCCTTGGCACCATCCCTATACCTAGGCTGATTTATCTGCCTAGGGTTAGGGTTAGGGTTCAGCCTAGGGCTTGGAGATTTTAACCAGGAAGCCCTGAGTTCCAGGCTTACTGCATCTCCCAAAGGCATCCCAAAGGGAGTGCAGAAGTGCCACAACATGGCTGCTTTCACGGCTTTTCCCTTAGGAAGAACCCTAATACGCGGCTGATTTACCTTCCTAGGGTTACTGTTAGGCTTAGGCCTAGGACTTTTAAAACCAGGAAGCCCTGGGCTCCAGGCACACTGCAGCTGCGAAAGGCATCCCAAGGGGAGCGCAAAAGTGACACAACTTGGCTGCCACCACTGATATTTCCATGAGACCATCCAGAACCATAGGCTGATTTTCCTTCCTAGGGTTAAGGTTTGAGTTACGCCTAGGGTAAGGGTTCTATTAACCAGAAAGCCCTGAGTTCCAAGAACACAGCAGCTGCGAAGGACTTCCCAAGAAGAGCGCAAAAGTACCACAACATGCCTGCCTCCACAGCTTTTTCCTTGGGGAAATGCCTAATTCCTGGCTGATTTGCCTTTCTCGTCTTAGGGTTGGGGTTCGGCCTAGGGCTAGGATTTTTTTAACTAGGAAGCCCTGAGTTCCAGGCTTACTGCATCTGCCAAAGGCATCCCAAAGGGAGTGCAAAAGTGACACAACTTGGCTGCCACCACTGATATTTCCATGAGACCATCCAGAACCATAGGCTGATTTTCCTTCCTAGGGTTAAGGTTTGAGTTACGCCTAGGGTAAGGGTTCTATTAACCAGAAAGCCCTGAGTTCCAAGAACACAGCAGCTGCGAAGGACTAGCCAAGAAGAGCGCAAAAGTACCACAACATGCCTGCCTCTAAAGCTTTTTCCTTGGGGACATGCCTAATTCCTGGCTGATTTGCCTTTCTCGTCTTAGGGTTGGGGTTCGGCCTAGGGCTAGGATTTTTTTAACTAGGAAGCCCTGAGTTCCAGGCTTACTGCATCTGCCAAAGGCATCCCAAAGGGAGTGCAGAAGTGCCACAACATGGCTGCTTTCATGGCTTTTTCCTTGGCAAGAAGCCTAACACCAGGCTGATTTGCCTTCCCAGGGTTACTGTTAGGCTTAGGCCTAGGGCTAGGATTTTTAAAACTAGGAAGCCCTTAGATCCAGGCACACTGCAGATGTTCACAGCATCCCAAGGGGAGTACAAAAGTGCAACAACATGGCAGCTTTCACAGCTTTTTCCTTGGCACCATCCCTATACCTAGGCTGATTTATCTGCCTAGGGTTAGGGTTAGGGTTCAGCCTAGGGCTTGGAGATTTTAACCAGGAAGCCCTGAGTTCCAGGCTTACTGCATCTCCCAAAGGCATCCCAAAGGGAGTGCAGAAGTGCCACAACATGGCTGCTTTCACGGCTTTTCCCTTAGGAAGAACCCTAATACGCGGCTGATTTACCTTCCTAGGGTTACTGTTAGGCTTAGGCCTAGGACTTTTAAAACCAGGAAGCCCTGGGCTCCAGGCACACTGCAGCTGCGAAAGGCATCCCAAGGGGAGCGCAAAAGTGACACAACTTGGCTGCCACCCCTGATATTTCCATGAGACCATCCAGAACCATAGGCTGATTTTCCTTCCTAGGGTTAAGGTTTGAGTTACGCCTAGGGTAAGGGTTCTATTAACCAGAAAGCCCTGAGTTCCAAGAACACAGCAGCTGCGAAGGACTTCCCAAGAAGAGCGCAAAAGTACCACAACATGCCTGCCTCCACAGCTTTTTCCTTGGGGACATGCCTAATTCCTGGCTGATTTGCCTTTCTCGTCTTAGGGTTGGGGTTCGGCCTAGGGCTAGGATTTTTTTAACTAGGAAGCCCTGAGTTCCAGGCTTACTGCATCTGCCAAAGGCATCCCAAAGGGAGTGCAAAAGTGCCACAACATGGCTGCTTTCACGGCTTTTCCCTTAGGAAGAACCCTAATACCCGGCTTATTTACCTTCCTAGGGTTACTGTTAGGCTTAGGCCTAGGACTTTTAAAACCAGGAAGCCCTGGGCTCCAGGCACACTGCAGCTGCGAAAGGCATCCCAAGGGGAGCGCAAAAGTGACACAACTTGGCTGCCACCACTGATATTTCCATGAGACCATCCCGAACCATAGGCTGATTTTCCTTCCTAGGGTTAAGGTTTGAGTTACGCCTAGGGTAAGGGTTCTATTAACCAGAAAGCCCTGAGTTCCAAGAACACAGCAGCTGCGAAGGACTAGCCAAGAAGAGCGCAAAAGTACCACAACATGCCTGCCTCCACAGCTTTTTCCTTGGGGACATGCCTAATTCATGGCTGATTTGCCTTTCTCCTCTTAGGGTTGGGGTTCGGCCTAGGGCTAGGATTTTTAAAATTAGGAAGCCCTGAGTTCCAGGCACACTGGAGCTGTGAAAGACATCCAAAAGGGAGTGCAAAAGTGCCACAACATGGCTGCTTTCATGTCTTTTTCCTCTGCAAGAAGCCTAACACCAGGCTGATTTCCCTTCCCAGGGTTACTGTAAGGCTTAGGCCTAGGGCTAGGATTTTTAAAACTAGGAAGCCCTTAGATCCAGGCACACTGCAGCTGTTCAAGGCATCCCAAGGGGAGTACAAAAGTGCAACAACATGGCAGCTTTCACAGCTTTTTCCTTGGCACCCTCCCTATACCTAGGCTGATTTATCTGCCTAGGGTTAGGGTTAGGGTTCAGCCTAGGGCTTGGAGATTTTAACCAGGAAGCCCTGAGTTCCAGGCTTACTGCATCTGCCAAAGGCATCCCAAAGGGAGTGCAGAAGTGCCACAACATGGCTGCTTTCACGGCTTTTCCCTTAGGAAGAACCCTAATACCCGGCTGATTTACCTTCCTAGGTTTACTGTTAGGCTTAGGCCTAGGACTTTTAAAACCAGGAAGCCCTGGGCTCCAGGCACACTGCAGCTGCGAAAGGCATCCCAAGGGGAGCGCAAAAGTGACACAACTTGGCTGCCACCACTGATATTTCCATGAGACCATCCCGAACCATAGGCTGATTTTCCTTCCTAGGGTTAAGGTTTGAGTTACGCCTAGGGTAAGGGTTCTATTAACCAGAAAGCCCTGAGTTCCAAGAACACAGCAGCTGCGAAGGACTTCCCAAGAAGAGCGCAAAAGTACCACAACATGCCTGCCTCCACAGCTTTTTCCTTGGGGACATGCCTAATTCCTGGCTGATTTGCCTTTCTCGTCTTAGGGTTGGGGTTCGGCCTGGGGCTAGGATTTTTAAAATCAGGAAGCCCTGAGTTCTAGGCACACTGGAGCTGTGAAAGGCATCCAAAAGGGAGTGCAAAACTTCCACAACATGGCTGCTTTCATGGCTTTTTCCTTGGCAAGAAGCCTAACACCAGGCTGATTTCCCTTCCCAGGGTTACTGTTAGGCTTAGGCCTAGGGCTAGGATTTTTAAAACTAGGAAGCCCTTAGATCCAGGCACACTGCAGCTGTTCACAGCATCCCAAGGGGAGTACAAAAGTGCAACAACATGGCAGCTTTCACAGCTTTTTCCTTGGCACCCTCCCTATACCTAGGCTGATTTATCTGCCTAGGGTTAGGGTTAGGGTTCAGCCTAGGGCTTGGAGATTTTAACCAGGAAGCCCTGAGTTCCAGGCTTACTGCATCTCCCAAAGGCATCCCAAAGGGAGTGCAGAAGTGCCACAACATGGCTGCTTTCACGTCTTTTCCCTTAGGAAGAACCCTAATACCCGGCTGATTTACCTTCCTAGGGTTACTGTTAGGCTTAGGCCTAGGACTTTTAAAACCAGGAAGCCCTGGGCTCCAGGCACACTGCAGCTGCGAAAGGCATCCCAAGGGGAGCGCAAAAGTGACACAACTTGGCTGCCACCACTGATATTTCCATGAGACCATCCCGAACCATAGGCTGATTTTCCTTCCTAGGGTTAAGGTTTGAGTTACGCCTAGGGTAAGGGTTCTATTAACCAGAAAGCCCTGAGTTCCAAGAACACAGCAGCTGCGAAGGACTACCCAAGAAGAGCGCAAAAGTACCACAACATGCCTGCCTCCACAGCTTTTTCCTTGGGGACATGCCTAATTCCTGGCTGATTTGCCTTTCTCGTCTTAGGGTTGGGGTTCGGCCTGGGGCTAGGATTTTTAAAATCAGGAAGCCCTGAGTTCCAGGCACACTGGAGCTGTGAAAGGCATCCAAAAGGGAGTGCAAAAGTGCCACAACATGGCTGCTTTCATGGCTTTTTCCTTGGCAAGAAGCCTAACACCAGGCTGATTTCCCTTCCCAGGGTTACTGTTAGGCTTAGGCCTAGGGCTAGGATTTTTAAAACTAGGAAGCCCTTAGATCCAGGCACACTGCAGCTGTTCACAGCATCCCAAGGGGAGTACAAAAGTGCAACAACATGGCAGCTTTCACAGCTTTTTCCTTGGCACCATCCCTATACCTAGGCTGATTTATCTGCCTAGGGTTAGGGTTAGGGTTCAGCCTAGGGCTTGGAGATTTTAACCAGGAAGCCCTGAGTTCCAGGCTTACTGCATCTCCCAAAGGCATCCCAAAGGGAGTGCAGAAGTGCCACAACATGGCTGCTTTCACGTCTTTTCCCTTAGGAAGAACCCTAATACCCGGCTGATTTACCTTCCTAGGGTTACTGTTAGGCTTAGGCCTAGGACTTTTAAAACCAGGAAGCCCTTGGCTCCAGGCACATGCAGCTGCGAAAGGCATCCCAAGATGGCTGCAGAAGTGACACAACTTGGCTGCCTCTGCTGCTATTCTGATGAGACCATCCCGAACCATAGGCTGATTTTCCTTCCTAGGGTTAAGGTTTGAGTTACGCCTAGGGTAAGGGTTCTATTAACCAGAAAGCCCTGAGTTCCAAGAACACAGCAGCTGCGAAGGACTAGCCAAGAAGAGCGCAAAAGTACCACAACATGCCTGCCTCCACAGCTTTTTCCTTGGGGACATGCCTAATTCCTGGCTGATTTGCCTTTCTCGTCTTAGGGTTGGGGTTCGGCCTAGGGCTAGGATATTTTAACTAGGAAGCCCTGAGTTCCAGGCTTACTTCATCTGCCAAAGGCATCCCAAAGCGAGTGCAAAAGTGCCACAACATGGCTGCTTTCACGGCTTTTCCCTTAGGAAGAACCCTAATACCCGGCTGATTTACCTTCCTAGGGTTACTGTTAGGCTTAGGCCTAGGACTTTTAAAACCAGGAAGCCCTGGGCTCCAGGCACACTGCAGCTGCGAAAGGCATCCAAAAGGGAGTGCAAAAGTGCCACAACATGGCTGCTTTCGTGTCTTTTTCCTTGGCAAAAAGCCTAACACCAGGCTGATTTCCCTTCCCAGGGTTACTGTAAGGCTTAGGCCTAGGGCTAGGATTTTAAAACTAGGAAGCCCTTAGATCCAGGCACACTGCATCTGTTCAAGGCATCCCAAGGGGAGTACAAAAGTGCAACAACATGGCAGCTTTCACAGCTTTTTCCTTGGCACCATCCCTATACCTAGGCTGATTTATCTGCCTAGGGTTAGGGTTAGGGTTCAGCCTAGGGCTTGGAGATTTTAACCAGGAAGCCCTGAGTTCCAGGCTTACTGCATCTGCCAAAGGCATCCCAAAGGGAGTGCAGAAGTGCCACAACATGGCTGCTTTCACGGCTTTTCCCTTAGGAAGAACCCTAATACCCGGCTGATTTACCTTCCTAGGTTTACTGTTAGGCTTAGGCCTAGGACTTTTAAAACCAGGAAGCCCTGGGCTCCAGGCACACTGCAGCTGCGAAAGGCATCCCAAGGGGAGCGGAAAAGTGACACAACTTGGCTGCCACCACTGATATTTCCATGAGACCATCCCGAACCATAGGCTGATTTTCCTTCCTAGGGTTAAGGTTTGAGTTACGCCTAGGGTAAGGGTTCTATTAACCAGAAAGCCCTGAGTTCCAAGAACACAGCAGCTGCGAAGGACTTCCCAAGAAGAGCGCAAAAGTACCACAACATGCCTGCCTCCACAGCTTTTTCCTTGGGGACATGCCTAATTCCTGGCTGATTTGCCTTTCTCGTCTTAGGGTTGGGGTTCGGCCTGGGGCTAGGATTTTTAAAATCAGGAAGCCCTGAGTTCTAGGCACACTGGAGCTGTGAAAGGCATCCAAAAGGGAGTGCAAAAGTGCCACAACATGGCTGCTTTCATGGCTTTTTCCTTGGCAAGAAGCCTAACACCAGGCTGATTTCCCTTCCCAGGGTTACTGTTAGGCTTAGGCCTAGGGCTAGGATTTTTAAAACTAGGAAGCCCTTAGATCCAGGCACACTGCAGCTGTTCACAGCATCCCAAGGGGAGTACAAAAGTGCAACAACATGGCAGCTTTCACAGCTTTTTCCTTGGCACCATCCCTATACCTAGGCTGATTTATCTGCCTAGGGTTAGGGTTAGGGTTCAGCCTAGGGCTTGGAGATTTTAACCAGGAAGCCCTGAGTTCCAGGCTTACTGCATCTCCCAAAGGCATCCCAAAGGGAGTGCAGAAGTGCCACAACATGGCTGCTTTCACGGCTTTTCCCTTAGGAAGAACCCTAATACCCGGCTGATTTACCTTCCTAGGGTTACTGTTAGGCTTAGGCCTAGGACTTTTAAAACCAGGAAGCCCTTGGCTCCAGGCACATGCAGCTGCGAAAGGCATCCCAAGATGGCTGCAGAAGTGACACAACTTGGCTGCCTCTGCTGCTATTCTGATGAGACCATCCCGAACCATAGGCTGATTTTCCTTCCTAGGGTTAAGGTTTGAGTTACGCCTAGGGTAAGGGTTCTATTAACCAGAAAGCCCTGAGTTCCAAGAACACAGCAGCTGCGAAGGACTAGCCAAGAAGAGCGCAAAAGTACCACAACATGCCTGCCTCCACAACTTTTTCGTTGGGGACATGCCTAATTCCTGGCTGATTTGCCTTTCTCGTCTTAGGGTTGGGGTTCGGCCTAGGGCTAGGATTTTTTTAACTAGGAAGCCCTGAGTTCCAGGCTTACTTCATCTGCCAAAGGCATCCCAAAGCGAGTGCAAAAGTGCCACAACATGGCTGCTTTCACGGCTTTTCCCTTAGGAAGAACCCTAATACCCGGCTGATTTACGTTCCTAGGGTTACTGTTAGGCTTAGGCCGAGGACTTTTAAAACCAGGAAGCCCTGGGCTCCAGGCACACTGCAGCTGCGAAAGGCATCCAAAAGGGAGTGCAAAAGTGCCACAACATGGCTGCTTTCGTGTCTTTTTCCTTGGCAAAAAGCCTAACACCAGGCTGATTTCCCTTCCCAGGGTTACTGTAAGGCTTAGGCCTAGGGCTAGGATTTTTAAAACTAGGAAGCCCTTAGATCCAGGCACACTGCATCTGTTCAAGGCATCCCAAGGGGAGTACAAAAGTGCAACAACATGGCAGCTTTCACAGCTTTTTCCTTGGCACCATCCCTATACCTAGGCTGATTTATCTGCCTAGGGTTAGGGTTAGGGTTCAGCCTAGGGCTTGGAGATTTTAGCCAGGAAGCCCTGAGTTCCAGGCTTACTGCATCTGCCAAAGGCATCCCAAAGGGAGTGCAGAAGTGCCACAACATGGCTGCTTTCACAGCTTTTCCCTTAGGAAGAACCCTAATACCCGGCTTATTTACCT
This sequence comes from Ammospiza maritima maritima, assembly GCA_036010785.1. NCBI lineage: Eukaryota > Metazoa > Chordata > Aves > Passeriformes > Passerellidae > Ammospiza > Ammospiza maritima. Next base: position 114,154 of record JAYKTQ010000127.1, read on the forward strand.
TCCTAGGGTTACTGTTAGGCTTAGGCCTAGGACTTTTAAAACCAGGAAGCCCTGGGCTCCAGGCACACTGCAGCTGCGAAAGGCATCCCAAGGGGAGCGGAAAAGTGACACAACTTGGCTGCCACCACTGATATTTCCATGAGACCATCCCGAACCATAGGCTGATTTTCCTTCCTAGGGTTAAGGTTTGAGTTACGCCTAGGGTAAGGGTTCTATTAACCAGAAAGACCTGAGTTCCAAGAACACAGCAGCTGCGAAGGACTAGCCAAGAAGAGCGCAAAAGTACCACAACATGCCTGCCTCCACAGCTTTTTCCTTGGGGACATGCCTAATTCCTGGCTGATTTGCCTTTCTCGTCTTAGGGTTGGGGTTCGGCCTAGAGCTAGGATTTTTTTAACTAGGAAGCCCTGAGTTCCAGGCTTACTGCATCTGCCAAAGGCATCCCAAAGGGAGTGCAGAAGTGCCACAACATGGCTGCTTTCATGGCTTTTTCCTTGGCAAGAAGCCTAACACCAGGCTGATTTCCCTTCCCGGGGTTACTGTAAGGCTTAGGCCTAGGGCTAGGATTTTTAAAACTAGGAAGCCCTTAGATCCAGGCACACTGCAGCTGTTCAAGGCATCCCAAGGGGAGTACAAAAGTGCAACAACATGGCAGCTTTCACAGCTTTTTCCTTGGCACCATCCCTATACCTAGGCTGATTTATCTGCCTAGGGTTAGGGTTAGGGTTCAGCCTAGGGCTTGGAGATTTTAACCAGGAAGGCCTGAGTTCCAGGCTTACTGCATCTGCCAAAGGCATCCCAAAGGGAGTGCAGAAGTGCCACAACATGGCTGCTTTCACGGCTTTTCCCTTAGGAAGAACCCTAATACCCGGCTGATTTACCTTCCTAGGGTTACTGTTAGGCTTAGGCCTAGGACTTTTAAAACCAGGAAGCCCTGGGCTCCAGGCACACTGCAGCTGCGAAAGGCATCCAAAAGGGAGTGCAAAAGTGCCACAACATGGCTGCTTTCGTGTCTTTTTCCTTGGCAAAAAGCCTAACACCAGGCTGATTTCCCTTCCCAGGGTTACTGTAAGGCTTAGGCCTAGGGCTAGGATTTTTAAAACTAGGAAGCCCTTAGATCCAGGCACACTGCATCTGTTCAAGGCATCCCAAGGGGAGTACAAAAGTGCAACAACATGGCAGCTTTCACAGCTTTTTCCTTGGCACCATCCCTATACCTAGGCTGATTTATCTGCCTAGGGTTAGGGTTAGGGTTCAGCCTAGGGCTTGGAGATTTTAACCAGGAAGCCCTGAGTTCCAGGCTTACTGCATCTGCCAAAGGCATCCCAAAGGGAGTGCAGAAGTGCCACAACATGGCTGCTTTCACGGCTTTTCCCTTAGGAAGAACCCTAATACCCGGCTGATTTACCTTCCTAGGTTTACTGTTAGGCTTAGGCCTAGGACTTTTAAAACCAGGAAGCCCTGGGCTCCAGGCACACTGCAGCTGCGAAAGGCATCCCAAGGGGAGCGGAAAAGTGACACAACTTGGCTGCCACCACTGATATTTCCATGAGACCATCCCGAACCATAGGCTGATTTTCCTTCCTAGGGTTAAGGTTTGAGTTACGCCTAGGGTAAGGGTTCTATTAACCAGAAAGCCCTGAGTTCCAAGAACACAGCAGCTGCGAAGGACTTCCCAAGAAGAGCGCAAAAGTACCACAACATGCCTGCCTCCACAGCTTTTTCCTTGGGGACATGCCTAATTCCTGGCTGATTTGCCTTTCTCGTCTTAGGGTTGGGGTTCGGCCTGGGGCTAGGATTTTTAAAATCAGGAAGCCCTGAGTTCTAGGCACACTGGAGCTGTGAAAGGCATCCAAAAGGGAGTGCAAAAGTGCCACAACATGGCTGCTTTCATGGCTTTTTCCTTGGCAAGAAGCCTAACACCAAGCTGATTTCCCTTCCCAGGGTTACTGTTAGGCGTAGGCCTAGGGCTAGGATTTTTAAAACTAGGAAGCCCTTAGATCCAGGCACACTGCAGCTGTTCACAGCATCCCAAGGGGAGTACAAAAGTGCAACAACATGGCAGCTTTCACAGCTTTTTCCTTGGCACCATCCCTATACCTAGGCTGATTTATCTGCCTAGAGTTAGGGTTAGGGTTCAGCCTAGGGCTTGGAGATTTTAACCAGGAAGCCCTGAGTTCCAGGCTTACTGCATCTCCCAAAGGCATCCCAAAGGGAGTGCAGAAGTGCCACAACATGGCTGCTTTCACGTCTTTTCCCTTAGGAAGAACCCTAATACCCGGCTGATTTACCTTCCTAGGGTTACTGTTAGGCTTAGGCCTAGGACTTTTAAAACCAGGAAGCCCTTGGCTCCAGGCACATGCAGCTGCGAAAGGCATCCCAAGATGGCTGCAGAAGTGACACAACTTGGCTGCCTCTGCTGCTATTCTGATGAGACCATCCCGAACCATAGGCTGATTTTCCTTCCTAGGGTTAAGGTTTGAGTTACGCCTAGGGTAAGGGTTCTATTAACCAGAAAGCCCTGAGTTCCAAGAACACAGCAGCTGCGAAGGACTAGCCAAGAAGAGCGCAAAAGTACCACAACATGCCTGCCTCCACAGCTTTTTCCTTGGGGACATGCCTAATTCCTGGCTGATTTGCCTTTCTCGTCTTAGGGTTGGGGTTCGGCCTAGGGCTAGGATTTTTTTAACTAGGAAGCCCTGAGTTCCAGGCTTACTTCATCTGCCAAAGGCATCCCAAAGCGAGTGCAAAAGTGCCACAACATGGCTGCTTTCACGGCTTTTCCCTTAGGAAGAACCCTAATACCCGGCTGATTTACCTTCCTAGGGTTACTGTTAGGCTTAGGCCGAGGACTTTTAAAACCAGGAAGGCCTGGGCTCCAGGCACACTGCAGCTGTTCAAGGCATCCCAAGGGGAGTACAAAAGTGCAACAACATGGCAGCTTTCACAGCTTTTTCCTTGGCACCATCCCTATACCTAGGCTGATTTATCTGCCTAGGGTTAGGGTTAGGGTTCAGCCTAGGGCTTGGAGATTTTAACCAGGAAGGCCTGAGTTCCAGGCTTACTGCATCTGCCAAAGGCATCCCAAAGGGAGTGCAGAAGTGCCACAACATGGCTGCTTTCACGGCTTTTCCCTTAGGAAGAACCCTAATACCCGGCTGATTTACCTTCCTAGGGTTACTGTTAGGCTTAGGCCTAGGACTTTTAAAACCAGGAAGCCCTGGGCTCCAGGCACACTGCAGCTGCGAAAGGCATCCCAAGGGGAGCGCAAAAGTGAAACAACTTGGCTGCCACCACTGATATTTCCATGAGACCATCCCGAACCATAGGCTGATTTTCCTTCCTAGGGTTAAGGTTTGAGTTACGCCTAGGGTAAGGGTTCTATTAACCAGAAAGCCCTGAGTCCCAAGAACACAGCAGCTGCGAAGGACTTCCCAAGAAGAGCGCAAAAGTACCACAACATGCCTGCCTCCACAGCTTTTTCCTTGGGGACATGCCTAATTCCTGGCTGATTTGCCTTTCTCGTCTGAGGGTTGGGGTTCGGCCTAGGGCTAGGATTTTTTTAACTAGGAAGCCCTGAGTTCCAGGCTTACTGCATCTGCCAAAGGCATCCAAAAGGGAGTGCAAAAGTGCCACAACATGGCTGCTTTCACAGCTTTTCCCTTAGGAAGAACCCTAATACCCAGCTGATTTACCTTCCTAGGGTTACTGTTAGGCTTAGGCCTAGGACTTTCTAAAACCAGGAAGCCCTGGGCTCCAGGCACACTGCAGCTGCGAAGGCATCCCAAGGGGAGCGGAAAAGTGACACAACTTGGCTGCCACCACTGATATTTCCATGAGACCATCCCGAACCATAGGCTGATTTTCCTTCCTAGGGTTAAGGTTTGAGTTACGCCTAGGGTAAGGGTTCTATTAACCAGAAAGCCCTGAGTTCCAAGAACACAGCAGCTGCGAAGGACTTCCCAAGAAGAGCGCAAAAGTACCACAACATGCCTGCCTCCACAGCTTTTTCCTTGGGACATGCCTAATTCCTGGCTGATTTGCCTTTCTCGTCTTAGGGTTGGGGTTCGGCCTAGGGCTAGGATTTTTAAAATCAGGAAGCCCGGAGATCCAGCACACTGGAGCTGTGAAAGGCATCCAAAAGGGAGTGCAAAAGTGCCACAACATGGCTGCTTTCATGTCTTTTTCCTCTGCAAGAAGCCTAACACCAGGCTGATTTCCCTTCCCAGCGTTACTGTAAGGCTTAGGCCTAGGGCTAGGATTTTTAAAACTAGGAAGCCCATAGATCCAGGCACACTGCAGCTGTTCACAGCATCCCAAGGGAGTACAAAAGTGCAACAACATGGCAGCTTTCACAGCTTTTTCCTTGGCACCCTCCCTATACCTAGGCTGATTTATCTGCCTAGGGTTAGGGTTAGGGTTCAGCCTAGGGCTTGGAGATTTTAACCAGGAAGCCCTGAGTTCCAGGCTTACTGCATCTGCCAAAGGCATCCCAAAGGGAGTGCAAAAGTGCGACAACATGGCTGCTTTCACGGCTTTTCCCTTAGGAAGAACCCTAATACCCGGCTTATTTACCTTCCTAGGGTTACTGTTAGGCTTAGGCCTAGGACTTTTAAAACCAGGAAGCCCTGGGCTCCAGGCACACTGCAGCTGCGAAAGGCATCCCAAGGGGAGCGCAAAAGTGACACAACTTGGCTGCCACCACTGATATTTCCATGAGACCATCCCGAACCATAGGCTGATTTTCCTTCCTAGGGTTAAGGTTTGAGTTACGCCTAGGGTAAGGGTTCTATTAACCAGAAAGCCCTGAGTTCCAAGAACACAGCAGCTGCGAAGGACTAGCCAAGAAGAGCGCAAAAGTACCACAACATGCCTGCCTCCACAGCTTTTTCCTTGGGGACATGCCTAATTCCTGGCTGATTTGCCTTTCTCGTCTTAGGGTTGGGGTTCGGCCTGGGGCTAGGATTTTTAAAATCAGGAAGCCCTGAGTTCCAGGCACACTGGAGTTGTGAAAGGCATCCAAAAGGGAGTGCAAAAGTGCCACAACATGGCTGCTTTCATGGCTTTTTCCTTGGCAAGAAGCCTAACACCAGGCTGATTTCCCTTCCCAGGGTTACTGTTAGGCTTAGGCCTAGGGCTAGGATTTTTAAAACTAGGAAGCCCTTAGATCCAGGCACACTGCAGCTGTTCACAGCATCCCAAGGGGAGTACAAAAGTGCAACAACATGGCAGCTTTCACAGCTTTTTCCTTGGCACCATCCCTATACCTAGGCTGATTTATCTGCCTAGGGTTAGAGTTAGGGTTCAGCCTAGGGCTTGGAGATTTTAACCAGGAAGCCCTGAGTTCCAGGCTTACTGCATCTGCCAAAGGCATCCCAAAGGGAGTGCAGAAGTGCCACAACATGGCTGCTTTCACGGCTTTTCCCTTAGGAAGAACCCTAATACCCGGCTGATTTACCTTCCTAGGGTTACTGTTAGGCTTAGGCCTAGGACTTTTAAAACCAGGAAGCCCTGGGCTCCAGGCACACTGCACCTGCGAAAGGCATCCCAAGGGGAGCGCAAAAGTGACACAACTTGGCTGCCACCACTGATATTTCCATGAGACCATCCCGAACCATAGGCTGATTTTCCTTCCTAGGGTTAAGGTTTGAGTTACGCCTAGGGTAAGGGTTCTATTAACCAGAAAGCCCTGAGTTCCAAGAACACAGCAGCTGCGAAGGACTTCCCAAGAAGAGCGCAAAAGTACCACAACATGCCTGCCTCCACAGCTTTTTCCTTGGGGACATGCCTAATTCCTGGCTGATTTGCCTTTCTCGTCTTAGGGTTGGGGTTCGGCCTAGGGCTAGGATTTTTTTAACTAGGAAGCCCTGAGTTCCAGGCTTACTGCATCTGCCAAAGGCATCCCAAAGGGAGTGCAAAAGTGCCACAACATGGCTGCTTTCACAGCTTTTCCCTTAGGAAGAACCCTAATACCCAGCTGATTTACCTTCCTAGGGTTACTGTTAGGCTTAGGCCTAGGACTTTTAAAACCAGGAAGCCCTGGGCTCCAGGCACACTGCAGCTGCGAAAGGCATCCCAAGGGGAGCGCAAAAGTGACACAACTTGGCTGCCACCACTGATATTTCCATGAGACCATCCCGAACCATAGGCTGATTTTCCTTCCTAGGGTTAAGGTTTGAGTTACGCCTAGGGTAAGGGTTCTATTAACCAGAAAGCCCTGAGTTCCAAGAACACAGCAGCTGCGAAGGACTAGCCAAGAAGAGCGCAAAAGTACCACAACATGCCTGCCTCCACAGCTTTTTCCTTGGGGACATGCCTAATTCCTGGCTGATTTGCCTTTCTTGTCTTAGGGTTGGGGTTCGGCCTAGGGCTAGGATTTTTAAAATCAGGAAGCCCGGAGATCCAGGCACACTGGAGCTGTGAAAGGCATCCAAAAGGGAGTGCAAAAGTACCACAACATGGCTGCTTTCATGTCTTTTTCCTCTGCAAGAAGCCTAACACCAGGCTGATTTCCCTTCCCAGGGTTACTGTAAGGCTTAGGCCTAGGGCTAGGATTTTTAAAACTAGGAAGCCCATAGATCCAGGCACACTGCAGCTGTTCACAGCATCCCAAGGGGAGTACAAAAGTGCAACAACATGGCAGCTTTCACAGCTTTTTCCTTGGCACCCTCCCTATACCTAGGCTGATTTATCTGCCTAGGGTTAGGGTTAGGGTTCAGCCTAGGGCTTGGAGATTTTAACCAGGAAGCCCTGAGTTCCAGGCTTACTGCATCTGCCAAAGGCATCCCAAAGGGAGTGCAGAAGTGCCACAACATGGCTGCTTTCACGGCTTTTCCCTTAGGAAGAACCCTAATACCCGGCTGATTTACCTTCCTAGGTTTACTGTTAGGCTTAGGCCTAGGACTTTTAAAACCAGGAAGCCCTGAGTTCCAGGCTTACTTCATCTGCCAAAGGCATCCCAAAGGGAGTGCAAAAGTGCCAAACATGGCTGCTTTCATAGCTTTTCCCTTAGGAAGAACCCTAATACCCAGCTGATTTACCTTCCTGGGGTTACTGTTAGGCTTAGGCCTAGGACTTTTAAAACCAGGAAGCCCTTGGCTCCAGGCACATGCAGCTGCGAAAGGCATCCCAAGAGGGCTGCAGAAGTGACACAACTTGGCTGCCTCTGCTGCTATTCTGATGAGACCATCCCGAACCATAGGCTGATTTTCCTTCCTAGGGTTAAGGTTTGAGTTACGCTTAGGGTAAGGGTTCTATTTACCAGAAAGCCCTGAGTTCCAAGAACACAGCAGCTGCGAAGGACTAGCCAAGAAGAGCGCAAAAGTACCACAACATGCCTGCCTCCACAGCTTTTTCCTTGGGGACATGCCTAATTCCTGGCTGATTTGCCTTTCTTGTCTTAGGGTTGGGGTTCGGCCTAGGGCTAGGATTTTTTTAACTAGGAAGCTCTGAGTTCCAGGCTTACTTCATCTGCCAAAGGCATCCCAAAGCGAGTGCAAAAGTGCCACAACATGGCTGCTTTCACGGCTTTTCCCTTTGGAAGAACCCTAATACCCGGCTGATTTACCTTCCTAGGGTTACTGTTAGGCTTAGGCCTAGGAATTTTAAAACCAGGAAGCCCTGGGCTCCAGGCACACTGCAGCTGTGAAAGGCATCCAAAAGGGAGTGCCAAAGTGCCACATCATGGCTGCTTTCGTGTCTTTTTCCTTGGCAAAAAGCCTAACACCAGGCTGATATCCCTTCCCAGGGTTACTGTAAGGCTTAGGCCTAGGGCTAGGATTTTTAAAACTAGGAAGCCCTTAGATCCAGGCACACTGCAGCTGTTCAAGGCATCCCAAGGGGAGTACAAAAGTGCAACAACATGGCAGCTTTCACAGCTTTTTCCTTGGCACCATCCCTATATCTAGGCTGATTTATCTGCCTAGGGTTAGGGTTAGGGTTCAGCCTAGGGCTTGGAGATTTTAACCAGGAAGCCCTGAGTTCCAGGCTTACTGCATCTGCCAAAGGCATCCCAAAGGGAGTGCAAAAGTGCGACAACATGGCTGCTTTCACGGCTTTTCCCTTAGGAAGAACCCTAATACCCGGCTTATTTACCTTCCTAGGGTTACTGTTAGGCTTAGGCCTAGGACTTTTAAAACCAGGAAGCCCTGGGCTCCAGGCACACTGCAGCTGCGAAAGGCATCCCAAGGGGAGCGCAAAAGTGACACAACTTGGCTGCCACCACTGATATTTCTATGAGACCATCCCGAATCATAGGCTGATTTTCCTTCCTAGGGTTAAGGTTTGAGTTTCGCCTAGGGTAAGGGTTCTATTAACCAGAAAGCCCTGAGTTCCAAGAACACAGCAGCTGCGAAGGACTAGCCAAGAAGAGCGCAAAAGTACCACAACATGCCTGCCTCCACAGCTTTTTCCTTGGGGACATGCCTAATTCCTGGCTGATTTGCCTTTCTCGTCTTAGGGTTGGGGTTCGGCCTAGGGCTAGGATTTTTTTAACTAGGAAGCCCTGAGTTCCAGGCTTACTGCATCTGCCAAAGGCATCCCAAAGGGAGTGCAGAAGTGCCACAACATGGTTTCTTTCACGGCTTTTTCCTTGGCAAGAAGCCTAACACCAGGCTGATTTCCCTTTCCAGGGTTACTGTAAGGCTTAGGCCTAGGGCTAGGATTTTTAAAACTAGGAAGCCCTTAGATCCAGGCACACTGCAGCTGTTCACGGCATCCCAAGGGGAGTACAAAAGTGCAACAACATGGCAGCTTTCACAGCTTTTTCCTTGGCACCCTCCCTATACCTAGGCTGATTTATCTGCCTAGGGTTAGGGTTAGGGTTCAGCCTAGGGCTTGGAGATTTTAACCAGGAAGCCCTGAGTTCCAGGCTTACTGCATCTGCCAAAGGCATCCCAAAGGGAGTGCAGAAGTGCCACAACATGGCTGCTTTCACGTCTTTTCCCTTAGGAAGAACCCTAATACCCGGCTGATTTACCTTCCTAGGGTTACTGTTAGGCTTAGGCCTAGGACTTTTAAAATCAGGAAGCCCTGGGCTCCAGGCACATGCAGCTGTTAAAGGCATCCCAAGAGGGCCGCAAAAGTGACACAACTTGGCTGCCTCTGCTGCTATTCTCATGAGACCATCCCGAACCATAGGTTTATTTTCCTTCTTAGGGTTAAGGTTTGAGTTACGCCTAGGGTAAGAGTTCTATTAACCAGAAAGCCCTGAGTTCCAAGAATACAGCAGCTGCGAAGGACTTCCCACGAAGAGCGCAAAAGTACCACAACATGCCTGCCTCCACAGCTTTTTCCTTGGGGACATGCCTAATTCCTGGCTGATTTGCCTTTCTCGTCTTAGGCTTGGGGTTCGGCCTAGGGCTAGGATTTTTTTAACTAGGAAGCCCTGAGTTCCAGGCTTACTGCATCTGCCAAAGGCATCCCAAAGGGAGTGCAGAAGTGCCACAACATGGCTGCTTTCATGGCTTTTTCCTTGGCAAGAAGCCTAACACCTGGCTGATTTCCCTTTCCAGGGTTACTGTAAGGCTTAGGCCTAGGGCTAGGATTTTTAAAACTAGGAAGCCCTTAGATCCAGGCACACTGCAGCTGTTCACGGCATCCCAAGGGGAGTACAAAAGTGCAACAACATGGCAGCTTTCACAACTTTTTCCTTGGCACCCTCCCTATACCTAGGCTGATTTATCTGCCTAGGGTTAGGGTTAGGGTTCAGCCTAGGGCTTGGAGATTTTAACCAGGAAGCCCTGAGTTCCAGGCTTACTGCATCTGCCAAAGGCATCCCAAAGGGAGTGCAGAAGTGCCACAACATGGCTGCTTTCACGGCTTTTCCCTTAGGAAGAACCCTAATACCCGGCTGATTTACCTTCCTAGGGTTACTGTTAGGCTTAGGCCTAGGACTTTTAAAACCAGGAAGCCCTGGGCTCCAGGCACACTGCAGCTGCGAAAGGCATCCCAAGGGGAGCGCAAAAGTGACACAACTTGGCTGCCACCACTGATATTTCCATGAGACCATCCCGAACCATAGGCTGATTTTCCTTCCTAGGATTAAGGTTTGAGTTACGCCTAGGGTAAGGGTTCTATTAACCAGAAAGCCCTGAGTTCCAAGAACACAGCAGCTGCGAAGGACTTCCCAAGAAGAGCGCAAAAGTACCACAACATGCCTGCCTCCACAGCTTTTTCCTTGGGGACATGCCTAATTCCTGGCTGATTTGCCTTTCTCGTCTTAGGGTTGGGGTTCGGCCTGGGGCTAGGATTTATAAAATCAGGAAGCCCTGAGTTCTAGGCACACTGGAGCTGTGAAAGGCATCCAAAAGGGAGTGCAAAAGTGCCACAACATGGCTGCTTTCATGGCTTTTTCCTTGGCAAGAAGCCTAACACCAGGCTGATTTCCCTTCCCAGGGTTACTGTTAGGCTTAGGCCTAGGGCTAGGATTTTTAAAACTAGGAAGCCCTTAGATCCAGGCACACTGCAGCTGTTCACAGCATCCCAAGGGGAGTACAAAAGTGCAACAACATGGCAGCTTTCACAGCTTTTTCCTTGGCACCATCCCTATACCTAGGCTGATTTATCTGCCTAGGGTTAGGGTTAGGGTTCAGCCTAGGGCTTGGAGATTTTAACCAGGAAGCCCTGAGTTCCAGGCTTACTGCATCTCCCAAAGGCATCCAAAAGGGAGTGCAAAAGTGCCACAACATGGCTGCTTTCACGTCTTTTCCCTTAGGAAGAACCCTAATACCCGGCTGATTTACCTTCCTAGGGTTACTGTTAGGCTTAGGCCTAGGACTTTTAAAACCAGGAAGCCCTGGGCTAAAGGCACACTGCAGCTGCGAAAGGCATCCCATGGGGAGCGCAAAAGTGACACAACTTGGCTGCCACCACTGATGTTTCCATGAGACCATCCCGAACCATAGGCTGATTTTCCTTCCTAGGGTTAAGGTTTGAGTTACGCCTAGCGTAAGGGTTCTATTAACCAGAAAGCCCTGAGTTCCAAGAACACAGCAGCTGCGAAGGACTTCCCACGAAGAGCACAAAAGTACCACAACATGCCTGCCTCCACAGCTTTTTCCTTGGGGACATGCCTAATTGCTGGCTGATTTGCCTTTCTCGTCTTAGGGTTGGGGTTCAGCCTAGGGCTAGGATTTTATTAACTAAGAAGCCCTGAGTTCCAGGCTTACTTCAACTGCCAAAGGCATCCCAAAGGGAGTGCAGAAGTTCCACAACATGGCTGCTTTCACGGCTTTTCCCTTAGGAAGAACCCTAATACCCGGCTGATTTACCTTCCTAGGGTTACTGTTAGGCTTAGGCCTAGGACTTTTAAAACCAGGAAGCCCTGAGTTCCAGGCTTACTTCATCTGCCAAAGGCATCCCAAAGGGAGTGCAAAAGTGCCAAACATGGCTGCTTTCATAGCTTTTCCCTTAGGAAGAACCCTAATACCCAGCTGATTTACCTTCCTAGGGTTACTGTTAGGCTTAGGCCTAGGACTTTTAAAACCAGGAAGCCCTGGGCTCCAGGCACATGCAGCTGCGAAAGGCATCCCAAGAGGGCTGCAGAAGTGACACAACTTGGCTGCCTCTGCTGCTATTCTGATGAGACCATCCCGAACCATAGGCTGATTTTCCTTCCTAGGGTTAAGGTTTGAGCTACGCCTAGGGTAAGGGTTCTATTAACCAGAAAGCCCTGAGTTCCAAGAACACAGCAGCTGCGAAGGACTAGTCAAGAAGAGCGCAAAAGTACCACAACATGCCTGCCTCCACAGCTTTTTCCTTGGGGACATGCCTAATTCCTGGCTGATTTGCCTTTCTCGTCTTAGGGTTGGGCTTCGGCCTAGGGCTAGGATTTTTTTAACTAGGAAGCCCTGAGTTCCAGGCTTACTTCATCTGCCAAAGGCATCCCAAAGCGAGTGCAAAAGTGCCACAACATGGCTGCTTTCACGGCTTTTCCCTTAGGAAGAACCCTAATACCCGGCTGATTTACCTTCCTAGGGTTACTGTTAGGCTTAGGCCTAGGACTTTTAAAACCAGGAAGCCCTGGGCTCCAGGCACATGCAGCTGTTAAAGGCATCCCAAGAGGGCTGCAGAAGTGACACAACTTGGCTGCCTCTGCTGCTATTCTCATGAGACCATCCCGAACCATAGGCTGATTTTCCTTCCTAGGGTTAAGGTTTGAGTTACGCCTAGGGTAAGGGTTCTATTAACCAGAAAGCCCTGAGTTCCAAGAACACAGCAGCTGCGAAGGACTTCCCAAGAAGAGCGCAAAAGTACCACAACATGCCTGCCTCCACAGCTTTTTCCTTGGGGACATGCCTAATTCCTGGCTGATTTGCCTTTCTCGTCTTAGGGTTGGGGTTCGGCCTAGGGCTAGGATTTTTAAAATCAGGAAGCCCTGAGTTCCAGGCACACTGGAGCTGCGAAAGGCATCCAAAAGGGAGTGCAAAAGTGCCACAACATGGCTGCTTTCACGGCTTTTTCCTTGGCAAGAAGCCTAACACCAGGCTGATTTCCCTTCCCAGGGTTACTGTTAGGCTTAGGCCTAGGGCTAGGATTTTTAAAACTAGGAAGCCCTTAGATCCAGGAACACTGCATTTGTTCAAGGCATCCCAAGAGGAGTACAAAAGTACAACAACATGGCAGCTTTCACAGCTTTATCCTTGGCACCATCCCTATACCTAGGCTGATTTATCTGCCTAGGGTTAGGGTTAGGGTTCAGCCTAGGGCTTGGAGTTTTTTAACCAGGAAGCCCTGAGTTCCAGGCGCTCTGCAGCTTTTAAAGGCATCCCAAGAGGGCCGCAGAAGTGACACAACTTGGCTGCCTCTGCTTCTATTCTCATGAGACCATCCTGAACCATAGGGAGATTTTCCTCCCTAGGGTTAAGGTTTGAGTTACGCCTAGGGTAAGAGTTTTATTAACCAGAAAGACCTGAGTTCCAAGAACACAGCAGCAGCGAAGGACTACCCAAGAAGAGCGCAAAAGTACCACAACATGCCTGCCTCCACAGCTTTTTCCTTGGGGACATGCCTAATTCCTGGCTGATTTGCCTTTCTCGTCTTAGGCTTGGGGTTCGGCCTAGGGCTAGGATTTTTTTAACTAGGAAGCCCTGAGTTCCAGGCTTACTTCATCTGCCAAAGGCATCCCAAAGCGAGTGCAAAAGTGCCACAACATGGCTGCTTTCACGGCTTTTCCCTTAGGAAGAACCCTAATACCCGGCTGATTTACCTTCCTAGGGTTACTGTTAGGCTTAGGCCTAGGACTTTTAAAACCAGGAAGCCCTGGGCTCCAGGCACACTGCAGCTGCGAAAGGCATCCCATGGGGAGCGCAAAAGTGACACAACTTGGCTGCCACCACTGATATTTCCATGAGACCATCCCGAACCATAGGCTGATTTTCCTTCCTAGGGTTAAGGTTTGAGTTACGACAAGGGTAAGTGTTCTATTAACCAGAAAGCCCTGAGTTCCAAGAACACAGCAGCTGCGAAGGACTTCCCAAGAAGAGCGCAAAAGTACCACAACATGCCTGCCTCCACAGATTTTCCTTGCGAACATGCCTAATTCCTGGCTGATTTGCCTTTCTCGTCTTAGGGTTGGGGTTCGGACTAGGGCTAGGATTTTTTGAACTAGGAAGCCCTGAGTTCCAGGCTTACTGCATCTGTGAAAGGCATCCCAAGGGGAGTGCAGAAGTGCCACAACATGGTTGCTTCCACGGCTTTTTCCTTGGCAAGAAGCCTAACACCAGGCTGATTTCCCTTCCCTGGGTTACTGTTAGGCTTAGGCCGAGGGCTAGGATTTTTAAAACTAGGAAGACCTTAGCTCCAGGCACACTGCATCTGTTCAAGGCATCCCAAGGGGAGTAAAAAAGTGCAACAACATGGCAGCTTTCACAGCTTTTTCCTTGGCACCATCCCTATACCTAGGCTGATTTATCTGCCTAGGGTTAGGGTTAGGGTTCAGCCTAGGGCTTGGAGATTTTAACCAGGAAGCCCTGAGTTCCAGGCTTACTGCATCTGCCAAAGGCATCCCAAAGGGAGTGCAAAAGTGCCACAACATGGCTGCTTTCACGGCTTTTCCCTTAGGAAGAACCCTAATACCCGGCTGATTTAATTTCCTAGGGTTACTGTTAGGCTTAGGCCTAGGACTTTTAAAACCAGGAAGCCCTGGGCTCCAGGCACACTGCAGCTGCGAAAGGCATCCCAAGGGGAGCGCAAAAGTGACACAACTTGGTTGCCACCACTGATATTTCCATGAGACCATCCCGAACCATAGGCTGATTTTCCTTCCTAGGGTTAAGGTTTGAGTTACGACAAGGGTAAGGGTTCTATTAACCAGAAAGCCCTGAGTTCCAAGAACACAGCAGCTGCGAAGGACTTCCCAAGAAGAGCGCAAAAGTACCACAACATGCCTGCCTCCACAGCTTTTTCCTTGGGGACATGCCTAATTCCTGGCTGATTTGCCTTTCTCGTCTTAGGGTTGGGGTTCGGCCTAGGGCTAGGATTTTTTTAACTAGGAAGCCCTGAGTTCCAGGCTTACTGCATCTGCCAAAGGCATCCCAAAGGGAGTGCAGAAGTGCCACAACATGGCTGCTTTCACGGCTTTTCCCTTAGGAAGAACCCTAATACCCGGCTGATTTACCTTCCGAGGGTTACTGTTAGGCTTAGGCCTAGGACTTTTAAAACCAGGAAGCCCTGAGCTCCAGGCATACTGCAGCTGCGAAAGGCATCCCAAGGGGAGCGCAAAAGTGACACAACTTGGCTGCCACCACTGATATTTCCATGAGACCATCCCGAACCATAGGCTGATTTTCCTTCCTAGGGTTAAGGTTTGAGTTACGCCTAGGGTAAGGGTTCTATTAACCAGAAAGCCCTGAGTTCCAAGAACACAGCAGCTGCGAAGGACTAGCCAAGAAGAGCGCAAAAGTACCACAACATGCCTGCCTCCACAGCTTTTTCCTTGGGGACATGCCTAATTCCTGGCTGATTTGCCTTTCTCGTCTTAGGGTTGGGGTTCGGCCTAGGGCTAGGATTTTTTTAACTAGGAAGCCCTGAGTTCCAGGCTTACTGCATCTGCCAAAGGCATCCCAAAGGGAGTGCAGAAGTGCCACAACATGGCTGCTTTCACGGCTTTTTCCTTGGCAAGAAGCTTAACACCAGTCTGATTTCCCTTCCCAGAGTTACTGTTAGGCTTAGGCCTAGGGCTAGGATTTTTAAAACTAGGAAGCCCTTAGATCCAGGCACACTGAAGCTGTTCAAGGCATCCCAAGGGGAGTACAAAAGTGCAACAACATGGCAGCTTTCACAGCTTTTTCCTTGGCACCATCCCTATACCTAGGCTGATTTATCTGCCTAGCTTTAGGGTTAGGGTTCAGCCTAGGGCTTGGAGTTTTTTAACCAGGAAGCCCTGAGTTCCAGGCTTACTGCATCTGCCATAGGCATCCCAAAGGGAGTGCAAAAGTGCCACAACATGGCTGCTTTCACGGCTTTTCCCTTAGGAAGAACCCTAATACCCGGCTGATTTACCTTCCTAGGGTTACTGTTAGGCTTAGGCCTAGGACTTTTAAAACCAGGAAGCCCTGGGCTCCAGGCACACTGCAGCTGCGAAAGGCATCCCAAGGGGAGCGCAAAAGTGACACAACTTGGCTGCCACCACTGATATTTCCATGAGACCATCCCGAACCATAGGCTGATTTTCCTTCCTAGGGTTAAGGTTTGAGTTACGCCTGGGGTAAGGGTTCTATTAACCAGAAAGCCCTGAGTTCCAAGAACACAGCAGCTGCGAAGGACTAGCCAAGAAGAGCGCAAAAGTACCACAACATGCCTGCCTCCACAGCTTTTTCCTTGGGGACATGCCTAATTCCTGGCTGATTTGCCTTTCTCGTCTTAGGCTTGGGGTTCGGCCTAGGGCTAGTATATTTTTAACTAGGAAGCCCTGAGTTCCAGGCTTACTTCATCTGCCAAAGGCATCCCAAAGGGAGTGCAGAAGTGCCACAACATGGCTGCTTTCACGGCTTTTCCCTTAGGAAGAACCCTTATACGCGGCAGATTTACCTTCCTGGGGTTACTGTTAGGCTTAGGCCTAGGACTTTTAAAACCAGGAAGCCCTGGGCTCCAGGCACACTGCAGCTGCGAAAGGCATCCCAAGGAGAGCGCAAAAGTGACACAACTTGGCTGCCACCACTGATATTTCCATGAGACCATCCCGAACCATAGGCTGATTTTCCTTCCTAGGGTTAGGGTTTGAGTTACGCCTAGGGTAAGGGTTCTATTAACCAGAAAGCCCTGAGTTCCAAGAACACAGCAGCTGCGAAGGACTTCCCAAGAAGAGCGCAAAAGTACCACAACATGCCTGCCTCCACAGCTTTTTCCTTGGGGACATGCCTAATTCCTGGCTGATTTGCCTTTCTCGTCTTAGGCTTGGGGTTCGGCCTAGGGCTAGGATATTTTTAACTAGGAAGCCCTGAGTTCCAGGCTTACTGCATCTGCCAAAGTCATCCCAAAGGGAGTGCTGAAGTGCCACAACATGGCTGCTTTCACAGCTTTTCCCTTAGGAAGAACCCTAATACCCTGCTGATTTACCTTCCTAGGGTTACTGTTAGGCTTAGGCCTAGGACTTTTAAAACCAGGAAGCCCTGGGCTCCAGGCACATGCAGCTGTTAAAGGCATCCCAAGAAGGCTGCAAAAGTGACACAACTTGGCTGCCTCTCCTCCTATTCTCATGAGACCATCCCGAACCACAGGCTCATTTTCCTTCCTAGGGTTAAGGTTTGAGTTACGCCTAGGGTAAGGGTTCTATTAACCAGAAAGCCCTGAGTTCCAAGAACACAGCAGCTGCGAAGGACTAGCCAAGAAGAGCCAAAAGTACCACAACGTGCCTGCCTCCACAGCTTTTTCCTTGGGGACATGCCTAATTCCTGGCTGATTTGCCTTTCTCGTCTTAGGGTTGGGGTTCAGCCTAGGGCTAGGATTTTTTTAACTAGGAAGCCCTGAGTTCCAGGCTTACTGCATCTGCCAAAGGCATCCCAAAGGGAGTGCAGAAGTGCCACAACATGGTTGCTTTCACGGCTTTTTCCTTGGCAAGAAGCTTAACACCAGTCTGATTTCCCTTCCCAGAGTTACTGTTAGGCTTAGGCCTAGGGCTAGGATTTTTAAAACTAGGAAGCCCTTAGATCCAGGCACACTGAAGCTGTTCAAGGCATCCCAAGGGGAGTACAAAAGTGCAACAACATGGCAGCTTTCACAGCTTTTTCCTTGGCACCATCCCTATACCTAGGCTGATTTATCTGCCTAGCTTTAGGGTTAGGGTTCAGCCTAGGGCTTGGAGTTTTTTAACCAGGAAGCCCTGAGTTCCAGGCTTACTGCATCTGCCATAGGCATCCCAAAGGGAGTGCAAAAGTGCCACAACATGGCTGCTTTCACGGCTTTTCCCTTAGGAAGAACCCTAATACCCGGCTGATTTACCTTCCTAGGGTTACTGTTAGGCTTAGGCCTAGGACTTTTAAAACCAGGAAGCCCTGGGCTCCAGGCACACTGCAGCTGCGAAAGGCATCCCAAGGGGAGCGCAAAAGTGACACAACTTGGCTGCCACCACTGATATTTCCATGAGACCATCCCGAACCATAGGCTGATTTTCCTTCCTAGGATTAAGGTTTGAGTTACGCCTGGCGTAAGGGTTCTATTAACCAGAAAGCCCTGAGTTCCAAGAACACAGCAGCTGCGAAGGACTACCCAAGAAGAGCGCAAAAGTACCACAATATGCCTGCCTCCACAGCTTTTTCCTTGGGGACATGCCTAATTCCTGGCTGATTTGCCTTTCTCGTCTTAGGGTTGGGGTTCGGCCTAGGGCTAGGATTTTTTTAACTAGGAAGCCCTGAGTTCCAGGCTTACTGCATCTGCCAAAGGCATCCCAAAGGGAGTGCAAAAGTGCCACAACATGGCTGCTTTCACGGCTTTTCCCTTAGGAAGAACCCTTATACGCGGCTGATTTACCTTCCTAGGGTTACTGTTAGGCTTAGGCCTAGGACTTTTAAAACCAGGAAGCCCTGGGCTCCAGGCACACTGCAGCTGCGAAAGGTATCCCAAGGGGAGCGCAAAAGTGACACAACTTGGCTGCCACCACTGATATTTCCATGAGACCATCCCGAACCATAGGCTGATTTTCCTTCCTAGGGTTAAGGTTTGAGTTACGCCTAGGGTAAGGGTTCTATTAACCAGAAAGCCCTGAGTTCCAAGAACACAGCAGCTGCGAAGGACTTCCCAAGAAGAGCGCAAAAGTACCACAACATGCCTGCCTCCACAGCTTTTTCCTTGGGGACATGCCTAATTCCTGGCTGATTTGCCTTTCTCGTCTTAGGGTTGGGGTTCGGCCTAGGGCTAGGATTTTTAAAATCAGGAAGCCCTGAGTTCCAGGCACACTGGAGCTGTGAAAGGCATCCAAAAGGGAGCGCAAAAGTGCCCCAACATGGTTGCTTTCACGGCTTTTTCCTTGGCAAGAAGCCTAACACCAGGCTGATTTCCCTTCCCAGGGTTACTGTAAGGCTTAGGCCTAGGGCTAGGATTTTTAAAACTAGGAAGCCCTTAGATCCAGGCACACTGCAGCTGTTCAAGGCATCCCAAGGGGAGTACAAAAGTGCAACAACATGGCAGCTTTCACAGCTTTTTCCTTGGCACCATCCCTATACCTAGGCTGATTTATCTGCCAAGGGTTAGGATTAGGCTTCAGCCTAGGGCTTGGAGTTTTTTAACTAGGAAGCCCTGAGTTCCAGGCTTACTGCATCTGCCAAAGGCATCCCAAAGGGAGTGCAAAAGTGCCACAACATGGCTGCTTTCACGGCTTTTCCCTTAGGAAGAACCCTAATACCCGGCTGATTTACCTTCCTGGGATTACTGGTAGGCTTAGGCCTAGGACTTTTAAAACCAGGAAGCCCTGGGCTCCAGGCACACTGCAGCTGCGAAAGGCATCCCAAGGAGAGCGCAAAAGTGACACAACTTGGCTGCCTCTGCTGCTATTCTCATGAGACCATCCCGAACCATAGGCTGATTTTCCTTCCTAGGGTTAAGGTTTGAGTTACGCCTAGGGTAAGGGTTCTATTAACCAGAAAGCCCTGAGTTCCAAGAACACAGCAGCTGCGAAGGACTTCCCAAGAAGAGCGCAAAAGTACCACAACATGCCTGCCTCCACAGCTTTTTCCTTGGGGACATGCCTAATTCCTGGCTGATTTGCCTTTCTCTTCTTAGGCTTGGGGTTCGGCCTAGGGCTAGGATATTTTTAATTAGGAAGCCCTGAGTTCCAGGCTTACTGCATCTGCCAAAGTCATCCCAGAGGGAGTGCAGAAGTGCCACAACATGGCTGCTTTCACGGCTTTTCCCTTAGGAAGAACCCTTATACGCGGCTGATTTACCTTCCTAGGGTTACTGTTAGTCTTAGGCCTAGGACTTTTAAAACCAGGAAGCCCTGGGCTCCAGGCACACTGCAGCTGTTAAAGGCATCCCAAGAGGGCCGCCGAAGTGACACAATGTGGCTGTCTCTGCTGCTATTCTCATGAGACCATCCCGAACCATAGGCTGATTTTCCTTGCTAGGGTTAAGGTTTGAGTTACGCCTAGGGTACGGGTTCTATTAACCAGAAAGCTCTGAGTTCCAAGAACCCAGCAGCTGCGAAGGACATCCCAAGAAGAGCGCAAAAGTACCACAACATGCCTGCCTCCACAGCTTTTTCCTTGGGGACATGCCTAATTCCTGGCTGATTTGCCTTTCTCGTCTTAGGGTTGGGGTTCGGCCTAGGGCTAGGATTTTTAAAATCAGGAAGCCCTGAGTTCCAGGCACACTGGAGCTGTGAAAGGCATCCAAAAAGGAGTGCAAAAGTGCCACAACATGGCTGCTTTCATGGCTTTTTTCTTAGCAAGAAGCCTAACACCAGGCTGATTTCCCTTCCCAGGGTTACTGTAAGGCTTAGGCCTAGGGCTAGGATTTTTAAAACTAGGAAGCCCTGGGCTCCAGGCACACTGCATCTGTTCAAGGCATCCCAAGGGGAGTACAAAAGTGCAACAACATGGCAGCTTTCACAGCTTTTTCCTTGGCACTATCCCTATACCTAGGCTGATTTATCTGCCTAGGGTTAGGGTTAGGGTTCAGCCTAGGGCTTGGCGATTTTAACCCGGAAGGCCTGAGTTCCAGGCTTACTTCATCTGCCAAAGGCATCCCAAAGGGAGTGCAGAAGTGCCACAACATGGCTGCTTTCACGGCTTTTCCCTTAGGAAGAACCCTAATACCCGGCTGATTTACCTTCCTGGGGTTACTGTTAGGCTTAGGCCTAGGACTTTTAAAACCAGGAAGCCCTGGGCTCCAGGCACACTGCAGCTGCGAAAGGCATCCCAAGGAGAGCGCAAAAGTGACACAACTTGGCTGCCACCACTGATATTTCCATGAGACCATCCCGAACCATAGGCTGATTTTCCTTCCTAGGGTTAGGGTTTGAGTTACGCCTAGGGTAAGGGTTCTATTAACCAGAAAGCCCTGAGTTCCAAGAACACAGCAGCTGCGAAGGACTTCCCAAGAAGAGCGCAAAAGTACCACAACATGCCTGCCTCCACAGCTTTTTCCTTGGGGACATGCCTAATTCCTGGCTGATTTGCCTTTCTCGTCTTAGGCTTGGGGTTCGGCCTAGGGCTAGTATATTTTTAACTAGGAAGCCCTGAGTTCCAGGCTTACTGCATCTGCCAAAGTCATCCCAAAGGGAGTGCAGAAGTGCCACAACATGGCTGCTTTCACGGCTTTTCCCTTAGGAAGAACCCTAATACGCGGCTGATTTACCTTCCTAGGGTTACTGTTAGGCTTAGGCCTAAGACTTTTAAAACCAGGAAGCCCTGGGCTCCAGGCACATGCAGCTGTTAAAGGCATCCCAAGAGGGCTGCAGAAGTGACACAACTTGGCTGCCTCTGCTGCTATTCTCATGAGACCATCCCGAACCATAGGCTGATTTTCCTTCCTAGGGTTAAGGTTTGAGTTACGCCTAGGGTAAGGGTTCTATTAACCAGAAAGCCCTGAGTTCCAAGAACACAGCAGCTGCGAAGGACTAGCCAAGAAGAGCGCAAAAGTACCACAACGTGCCTGCCTCCACAGCTTTTTCCTTGGGGACATGCCTAATTCCTGGCTGATTTGCCTTTCTCGTCTTAGGGTTGGGGTTCAGCCTAGGGCTAGGATTTTTTTAACTATGAAGCCCTGAGTTCCAGGCACACTGGAGCTGTGAAAGGCATCCAAAAGGGAGTGCAGAAGTGCCACAACATGGTTTCTTTCACGGCTTTTTCCTTGGCAAGAAGCTTAACACCTGTCTGATTTCCCTTCCCAGAGTTACTGTTAGGCTTAGGCCTAGGGCTAGGATTTTTAAAACTAGGAAGCCCTTAGATCCAGGCACACTGCAGCTGTTCAAGGCATCCCAAGGGGAGTACAAAAGTGCAACAACATGGCAGCTTTCACAGCTTTTTCCTTGGCACCATCCCTATACCTAGGCTGATTTATCTGCCTAGCTTTAGGGTTAGGGTTCAGCCTAGGGCTTGGAGTTTTTTAACCAGGAAGCCCTGAGTTCCAGGCTTACTGCATCTGCCAAAGGCATCCCAAAGGGAGTGCAAAAGTGCCACAACATGGCTGCTTTCACGGCTTTTCCCTTAGGAAGAACCCTAATACCCGGCTGATTTACCTTCCTAGGGTTACTGTTAGGCTTAGGCCTAGGACTTTTAAAACCAGGAAGCCCTGGGCTCCAGGCACATGCAGCTGTTAAAGGCATCCCAAGAGGGCTGCAGAAGTGACACAACTTGGCTGCCTCTGCTGCTATTCTCATGAGACCATCCCGAACCATAGGCTGATTTTCCTTCCTAGGGTTAAGGTTTGAGTTACGCCTAGGGTAAGGGTTCTATTAACCAGAAAGCCCTGAGTTCCAAGAACACAGCAGCTGCGAAGGACTAGCCAAGAAGAGCGCAAAAGTACCACAACATGCCTGCCTCCACAGCTTTTTCCTTGGGGACATGCCTAATTCCTGGCTGATTTGCCTTTCTCGTCTTAGGGTTGGGGTTCGGCCTAGGGCTAGGATTTTTAAAATCAGGAAGCCCTGAGTTCCAGGCACACTGGAGCTGTGAAAGGCATCCAAAAAGGAGTGCAAAAGTGCCACAACATGGCTGCTTTCATGGGTTTTTCCTTAGCAAGAAGCCTAACACCAGGCTGATTTCCCTTCCCAGGGTTACTGTAAGGCTTAGGCCTAGGGCTAGGATTTTTAAAACTAGGAAGCCCTTAGCTCCAGGCACACTGCATCTGTTCAAGGCATCCCAAGGGGAGTACAAAAGTGCAACAACATGGCAGCTTTCACAGCTTTTTCCTTGGCACTAGACCTATACTTAGGCTGATTTATCTGCCTAGGGTTAGGGTTAGGGTTCAGCCTAGGGCTTGGAGATTTTAACCCGGAAGGCCTGAGTTCCAAGCTTACTTCATCTGCCAAAGGCATCCCAAAGGGAGTGCAGAAGTGCCACAACATGGCTGCTTTCACGGCTTTTCCCTTAGGAAGAACCCTAATACCCGGCTGATTTACCTTCCTGGGGTTACTGTTAGGCTTAGGCCTAGGACTTTTAAAACCAGGAAGCCCTGGGCTCCAGGCACACTGCAGCTGCGAAAGGCATCCCAAGGAGAGCGCAAAAGTGACACAACTTGGCTGCCACCACTGATATTTCCATGAGACCATCCCGAACCATAGGCTGATTTTCCTTCCTAGGGTTAGGGTTTGAGTTACGCCTAGGGTAAGGGTTCTATTAACCAGAAAGCCCTGAGTTCCAAGAACACAGCAGCTGCGAAGGACTTCCCAAGAAGAGCGCAAAAGTACCACAACATGCCTGCCTCCACAGCTTTTTCCTTGGGGACATGCCTAATTCCTGGCTGATTTGCCTTTCTCGTCTTAGGCTTGGGGTTCGGCCTAGGGCTAGTATATTTTTAACTAGGAAGCCCTGAGTTCCAGGCTTACTGCATCTGCCAAAGTCATCCCAAAGGGAGTGCAGAAGTGCCACAACATGGCTGCTTTCACGGCTTTTCCCTTAGGAAGAACCCGAATACGCTGCTGATTTACCTTCCTAGGGTTACTGTTAGGCTTAGGCCTAGGACTTTTAAAACCAGGAAGCCCTGGGCTCCAGGCACATGCAGCTGTTAAAGGCATCCCAAGAGGGCTGCAGAAGTGACACAACTTGGCTGCCACCACTGATATTTCCATGAGACCATCCCGAACCATAGGCTGATTTTCCTTCCTAGGGTTAAGGTTTGAGTTACGCCTGGGGTAAGGGTTCTATTAACCAGAAAGCCCTGAGTTCCAAGAACACAGCAGCTGCGAAGGACTAGCCAAGAAGAGCGCAAAAGTACCACAACATGCCTGCCTCCACAGCTTTTTCCTTGGGGACATGCCTAATTCCTGGCTGATTTGCCTTTCTCGTCTTAGGGTTGGGGTTCGGCCTAGGGCTAGGATTTTTTTAACTAGGAAGCCCTGAGTTCCAGGCACACTGGAGCTGTGAAAGGCATCCAAAAGGGAGTGCAAAAGTGCCACAACATGGTTGCTTTCACGGCTTTTTCCTTGGCAAGAAGCTTAACACCAGTCTGATTTCCCTTCCCTGAGTTACTGTTAGGCTTAGGCCTAGGGCTAGGATTTTTAAAACTAGGAAGCCCTTAGATCCAGGCACACTGCAGCTGTTCAAGGCATCCCAAGGGGAGTACAAAAGTGCAACAACATGGCAGCTTTCACAGCTTTTTCCTTGGCACCATCCCTATACCTAGGCTGATTTATGTGCCTAGCTTTAGGGTTAGGGTTCAGCCTAGGGCTTGGAGTTTTTTAACCAGGAAGCCCTGAGTTCCAGGCTTACTGCATCTGCCAAAGGCATCCCAAAGGGAGTGCAAAAGTGCCACAACATGGCTGCTTTCACGGCTTTTCCCTTAGGAAGAACCCTAATACACGGCTGATTTACCTTCCTAGGGTTACTGTTAGGCTTAGGCCTAGGACTTTTAAAACCAGGAAGCCCTGGGCTCCAGGCACACTGCAGCTGCGAAAGGCATCCCAAGGGGAGCGCAAAAGTGACACAACTTGGCTGCCACCACTGATATTTCCATGAGACCATCCCGAACCATAGGCTGATTTTCCTTCCTAGTATTAAGGTTTGAGTTACGCCTGGGGTAAGGGTTCTATTAACCAGAAAGCCCTGAGTTCCAAGAACACAGCAGCTGCGAAGGACTTCCCAAGAAGAGCGCAAAAGTACCACAACATGCCTGCCTCCACAGCTTTTTCCTTGGGGACATGCCTAATTCCTGGCTGATTTGCCTTTCTCGTCTTAGGGTTGGGGTTCGGCCTAGGGCTAGGATATTTTTTACTAGGAAGCCCTGAGTTCCAGGCTTACTGCATCTGCCAAAGTCATCCCAGAGGGAGTGCAGAAGTGCCACAACATGGCTGCTTTCACGGCTTTTTCCTTAGGAAGAACCCTTATACGCGGCTGATTTACCTTCCTAGGGTTACTGTTAGGCTTAGGCCTAGGACTTTTAAAACCAGGAAGCCCTGGGCTCCAGGCACACTGCAGCTATTAAAGGCATCCCAAGAGGGCCGCAGAAGTGACACAACGTGGCTGTCTCTGCTGCTATTCTCATGAGACCATCCCGAACCATAGGCTGATTTTCCTTCCTAGGGTTAAGGTTTGAGTTACGCCTAGGGTACGGGTTCTATTAACCAGAAAGCTCTGAGTTCCAAGAACCCAGCAGCTGCGAAGGACTTCCCAAGAAGAGCGCAAAAGTACCACAACATGCCTGCCTCCACAGCTTTTTCCTTGGGGACATGCCTAATTCCTGGCTGATTTGCCTTTCTCGTCTTAGGGTTGGGGTTCGGCCTAGGGTTAGGATTTTTAAAATCAGGAAGCCCTGAGTTCCAGGCACACTGGAGCTGTGAAAGGCATCCAAAAGGGAGTGCAAAAGTGCCACAACATGGTTGCTTTCACGGCTTTTTCCTTGGCAAGAAGCTTAACACCAGTCTGATTTCCCTTCCCAGAGTTACAGTTAGGCTTAGGCCTAGGGCTAGGATTTTTAAAACTAGGAAGCCCTTAGATCCAGGCACACTGCAGCGGTTCAAGGCATCCCAAGGGGAGTACAAAAGTGCAACAACATGGCAGCTTTCACAGCTTTTTCCTTGGCACCATCCCTATACCTAGGCTGATTTATCTGCCTAGCTTTAGGGTTAGGGTTCAGCCTAGGGCTTGGAATTTTTTAACCAGGAAGCCCTGTGTTCCAGGCTTACTGCATCTGCCAAAGGCATCCCAAAGGGAGTGCAAAAGTGCCACAACATGGCTGCTTTCACGGCTTTTCCCTTAGGAAGAACCCTAATACCCGGCTGATTTACCTTCCTAGGGTTACTGTTAGGCTTAGGCCTAGGACTTTTAAAACCAGGAAGCCCTGGGCTCCAGGCACACTGCAGCTGCGAAAGGCATCCCAAGGGGAGCGCAAAAGTGACACAACTTGGCTGCCACCACTGATATTTCCATGAGACCATCCCGAACCATAGGCTGATTTTCCTTCCTAGGATTAAGGTTTGAGTTACGCCTGGGGTAAGGGTTCTATAAACCAGAAAGCCCTGAGTTCCAAGAACACAGCAGCTGCGAAGGACTAGCCAAGAAGAGCGCAAAAGTACCACAATATGCCTGCCTCCACAGCTTTTTCCTTGGGGACATGCCTAATTCCTGGCTGATTTGCCTTTCTCGTCTTAGGCTTGGGGTTCGGCCTAGGGCTAGGATTTTTTTAACTAGGAAGCCCTGAGTTTCAGGCTTACTGCATCTGCCAAAGGCATCCCAAAGGGAGTGCAGAAGTGCCACAACATGGCTGCTTTCACGGCTTTTCCCTTAGGAAGAACCCTTATACGCGGCAGATTTACCTTCCTAAGGTTACTGTTAGGCTTAGGCCTAGGACTTTTAAAACCAGGAAGCCCTGGGCTCCAGGCACATGCAGCTGTTAAAGGCATCCCAAGAGGGCTGCAGAAGTGACACAACTTGGCTGCCTCTGCTGCTATTCTCATGAGACCATCCCGAACCATAGGCTGATTTTCCTTCCTAGGGTTAAGGTTTGAGTTACGCCTAGGGTAAGGGTTCTATTAACCAGAAAGCCCTGAGTTCCAAGAACACAGCAGCTGCGAAGGACTTCCCAAGAAGAGCGCAAAAGTACCACAACATGCCTGCCTCCACAGCTTTTTCCTTGGGGACATGCCTAATTCCTGGCCGATTTGCCTTTCTCGTCTTATGCTTGGGGTTCGGCCTAGGGCTAGGATTTTTAAAATCAGGAAGCCCTGAGTTCCAGGCACACTGGAGCTGTGAAAGACATCCAAAAAGGAGTGCAAAAGTGCCACAACATGGCTGCTTTTATGGCTTTTTCCTTGGCAAGAAGCCTAACACCAGGCTGATTTCCCTTCCCTGAGTTACTGTTAGGCTTAGGCCTAGGGCTAGGATTTTTAAAACTAGGAAGCCCTTAGCTCCAGGCACACTGCATCTGTTCAAGGCATCCCAAGAGGAGTACAAAAGTGCAACAACATGGCAGCTTTCACAGCTTTTTCCTTGGCACTATCCCTATACATAGGCTGAATTATCTGCCTAGGGTTAGGGTTAGGGTTCAGCCTAGGGCTTGGAGATTTTAACCCGGAAGGCCTGAGTTCCAGGCTTACTTCATCTGCCAAAGGCATCCCAAAGGGAGTGCAGAAGTGCCACAACATGGCTGCTTTCACGGCTTTTCCCTTAGGAAGAACCCTTATACGCGGCAGATTTACCTTCCTAGGGTTACTGTTAGGCTTAGGCCTAGGACTTTTAAAACCAGGAAGCCCTGGGCTCCAGGCACATGCAGCTGTTAAAGGCATCCCAAGAGGGCTGCAGAAGTGACACAACTTGGCTGCCTCTGCTGCTATTCTCATGAGACCATCCCGAACCATAGGCTGATTTTCCTTCCTAGGGTTAAGGTTTGAGTTACGCCTAGGGTAAGGGTTCTATTAACCAGAAAGCCCTGAGTTCCAAGAACACAGCAGCTGCGAAGGACTTCCCAAGAAGAGCGCAAAAGTACCACAACATGCCTGCCTCCACAGCTTTTTCCTTGGGGACATGCCTAATTCCTGGCTGATTTGCCTTTCTCGTCTTAGGGTTGGGGTTCGGCCTAGGGCTAGGATATTTTTAACTAGGAAGCCCTGAGTTCCAGGCTTACTGGAGCTGTGAAAGGCATCCCAAAGGGAGTGCAGAAGTGCCACAACATGGCTGCTTTCACGGCTTTTCCCTTAGGAAGAACCCTAATACCCGGCTGATTTACCTTCCTGGGGTTACTGTTAGGCTTAGGCCTAGGACTTTTAAAACCAGGAAGCCCTGGGCTCCAGGCACACTGCAGCTGCGAAAGCCATCCCAAGGAGAGCGCAAAAGTGACACAACTTGGCTGCCACCACTGATATTTCCATGAGACCATCCCGAACCATAGGCTGATTTTCCTTCCTAGGGTTAGGGTTTGAGTTACGCCTAGGGTAAGGGTTCTATTAACCAGAAAGCCCTGAGTTCCAAGAACACAGCAGCTGCGAAGGACATCCCAAGAAGAGCGCAAAAGTACCACAACATGCCTGCCTCCACAGCTTTTTCCTTGGGGACATGCCTAATTCCTGGCTGATTTGCCTTTCTCGTCTTAGGGTTGGGGTTCAGCCTAGGGCTAGTATATTTTTAACTAGGAAGCCCTGAGTTCCAGGCTTACTGCATCTGCCAAAGTCATCCCAAAGGGAGTGCAGAAGTGCCACAACATGGTTGCTTTCACGGCTCTTTCCTTGGCAAGAAGCTTAACACCAGTCTGATTTCCCTTCCAAGAGTTACTGTTAGGCTTCGGCCTAGGGCTAGGATTTTTAAAACTAGGAAGCCCTTAGATCCAGGCACACTGAAGCTGTTCAAGGCATCCCAAGGGGAGTACAAAAGTGCAACAACATGGCAGCTTTCACAGCTTTTTCCTTGGCACCATCCCTATACCTAGGCTGATTTATCTGCCTAGCTTTAGGGTTAGGGTTCAGCCTAGGGCTTGGAGTTTTTTAACCAGGAAGCCCTGAGTTCCAGGCTTACTGCATCTGCCAAAGGCATCCCAAAGGGAGTGCAGAAGTGCCACAACATGGCTGCTTTCACGGCTTTTCCCTTAGGAAGAACCCTAATACCCGGCTGATTTACCTTCCTGGGGTTACTGTTAGGCTTAGGCCTAGGACTTTTAAAACCAGGAAGCCCTGGGCTCCAGGCACATGCAGCTGTTAAAGGCATCCCAAGAGGGCTGCAGAAGTGACACAACTTGGCTGCCTCTGCTGCTATTCTCATGAGACCATCCCGAACCATAGGCTGATTTTCCTTCCTAGGGTTAAGGTTTGAGTTACGCCTAGGGTAAGGGTTCTATTAACCAGAAAGCCCTGAGTTCCAAGAACACAGCAGCTGCGAAGGACTTCCCAAGAAGAGCGCAAAAGTACCACAACATGCCTGCCTCCACAGCTTTTTCCTTGGGGACATGCCTAATTCCTGGCTGATTTGCCTTTCTCGTCTTAGGCTTGGGGTTCGGCCTAGGGCTAGGATTTTTTTAACTAGGAAGCCCTGAGTTCCAGGCTTACTGCATCTGCCAAAGGCATCCCAAAGGGAGTGCAGAAGTGCCACAACATGGCTGCTTTCACGGCTTTTTCCTTGGCAAGAAGCTTAACACCAGTCTGATTTCCCTTCCCAGAGTTACAGTTAGGCTTAGGCCTAGGGCTAGGATTTTTAAAACTAGGAAGCCCTTAGATCCAGGCACACTGAAGCTGTTCAAGGCATCCCAAGGGGAGTACAAAAGTGCAACAACATGGCAGCTTTCACAGCTTTTTCCTTGGCACCATCCCTATACCTAGGCTGATTTATCTGCCTAGCTTTAGGGTTAGGGTTCAGCCTAGGGCTTGGATTTCTTTAACCAGGAAGCCCTGAGTTCCAGGCTTACTGCATCTGCCAAAGGCATCCCAAAGGGAGTGCAAAAGTGCCACAACATGGCTGCTTTCATGGCTTTTCCCTTAGGAAGAACCCTAATACCCGGCTGATTTACCTTCCTGGGGTTACTGTTAGGCTTAGGCCTAGGACTTTTAAAACCAGGAAGCCCTGGGCTCCAGGCACACTGCAGCTGCGAAAGGCATCCCAAGGGGAGCGCAAAAGTGACACAACTTGGCTGCCACCACTGATATTTCCATGAGACCATCCCGAACCATAGGCTGATTTTCCTTCCTAGTATTAAGGTTTGAGTTACCCCTGGGGTAAGGGTTCTATTAACCAGAAAGCCCTGAGTTCCAAGAACACAGCAGCTGCGAAGGACTTCCCAAGAAGAGCGCAAAAGTACCACAACATGCCTGCCTCCACAGCTTTTTCCTTGGGGACATGCCTAATTCCTGGCTGATTTGCCTTTCTCGTCTTAGGGTTGGGGTTCGGCCTAGGGCTAGGATATTTTTAACTAGGAAGCCCTGAGTTCCAGGCTTACTGCATCTGCCAAAGTCATCCCAGAGGGAGTGCAGAAGTGCCACAACATGGCTGCTTTCACGGCTTTTTCCTTAGGAAGAACCCTTATACGCGGCTGATTTACCTTCCTAGGGTTACTGTTAGGCTTAGGCCTAGGACTTTTAAAACCAGGAAGCCCTGGGCTCCAGGCACACTGCAGCTGTTAAAGGCATCCCAAGAGGGCCGCAGAAGTGACACAACGTGGCTGTCTCTGCTGCTATTCTCATGAGACCATCCCGAACCATAGGCTGATTTTCCTTCCTAGGGTTAAGGTTTGAGTTACGCCTAGGGTACGGGATCTATTAACCAGAAAGCTCTGAGTTCCAAGAACCCAGCAGCTGCGAAGGACTTCCCAAGAAGAGCGCAAAAGTACCACCACATGCCTGCCTCCACAGCTTTTTCCTTGGGGACATGCCTAATTCCTGGCTGATTTGCCTTTCTCGTCTTAGGCTTGGGGTTCGGCCTAGGGCTAGGATTTTTAAAATCAGGAAGCCCTGAGTTCCAGGCACACTGGAGCTGTGAAAGGCATCCAAAAGGTAGTGCAAAAGTGCCACAACATGGTTGCTTTCACGGCTTTTTCCTTGGCAAGAAGCTTAACACCAGTCTGATTTCCCTTCCCAGAGTTACAGTTAGGCTTAGGCCTAGGGCTAGGATTTTTAAAACTAGGAAGCCCTTAGATCCAGGCACACTGCAGCGGTTCAAGGCATCCCAAGGGGAGTACAAAAGTGCAACAACATGGCAGCTTTCACAGCTTTTTCCTTGGCACCATCCCTATACCTAGGCTGATTTATCTGCCTAGCTTTAGGGTTAGGGTTCAGCCTAGGGCTTGGAATTTTTTAACCAGGAAGCCCTGTGTTCCAGGCTTACTGCATCTGCCAAAGGCATCCCAAAGGGAGTGCAAAAGTGCCACAACATGGCTGCTTTCGCGGCTTTTCCCTTAGGAAGAACCCTAATACCCGGCTGATTTACCTTCCTAGGGTTACTGTTAGGCTTAGGCCTAGGACTTTTAAAACCAGGAAGCCCTGGGCTCCAGGCACACTGCAGCTGCGAAAGGCATCCCAAGGGGAGCGCAAAAGTGACACAACTTGGCTGCCACCACTGATATTTCCATGAGACCATCCCGAACCATAGGCTGATTTTCCTTCCTAGGGTTAGGGTTTGAGTTACGCCTGGGGTAAGGGTTCTATAAACCAGAAAGCCCTGAGTTCCAAGAACACAGCAGCTGCGAAGGACTAGCCAAGAAGAGCGCAAAAGTACCACAATATGCCTGCCTCCACAGCTTTTTCCTTGGGGACATGCCTAATTCCTGGCTGATTTGCCTTTCTCGTCTTAGGGTTGGGGTTCGGCCTAGGGCTAGGATTTTTTTAACTAGGAAGCCCTGAGTTCCAGGCTTACTGCATCTGCCAAAGGCATCCCAAAGGGAGTGCAGAAGTGCCACAACATGGCTGCTTTCACGGCTTTTCCCTTAGGAAGAACCCTTATACGCCGCAGATTTACCTTCCTAAGGTTACTGTTAGGCTTAGGCCTAGGACTTTTAAAACCAGGAAGCCCTGGGCTCCAGGCACATGCAGCTGTTAAAGGCATCCCAAGAGGGCTGCAGAAGTGACACAACTTGGCTGCCTCTGCTGCTATTCTCATGAGACCATCCCGAACCATAGGCTGATTTTCCTTCCTA
This sequence comes from Ammospiza maritima maritima, assembly GCA_036010785.1. Taxonomy (NCBI): domain Eukaryota; kingdom Metazoa; phylum Chordata; class Aves; order Passeriformes; family Passerellidae; genus Ammospiza; species Ammospiza maritima. Next base: position 145,354 of record JAYKTQ010000127.1, read on the forward strand.
GGGTTAAGGTTTGAGTTACGCCTAGGGTAAGGGTTCTATTAACCAGAAAGCCCTGAGTTCCAAGAACACAGCAGCTGCGAAGGACTTCCCAAGAAGAGCGCAAAAGTACCACAACATGCCTGCCTCCACAGCTTTTTCCTTGGGGACATGCCTAATTCCTGGCTGATTTGCCTTTCTCGTCTTAGGCTTGGGGTTCGGCCTAGGGATAGTATATTTTTAACTAGGAAGCCCTGAGTTCCAGGCTTACTGCATCTGCCAAAGTCATCCCAAAGGGAGTGCAGAAGTGCCACAACATGGCTGCTTTCACGGCTTTTCCCTTAGGAAGAACCCTAATACGCGGCTGATTTACCTTCCTAGGGTTACTGTTAGGCTTAGGCCTAAGACTTTTAAAACCAGGAAGCCCTGGGCTCCAGGCACATGCAGCTGTTAAAGGCATCCCAAGAGGGCTGCAGAAGTGACACAACTTGGCTGCCTCTCCTGCTATTCTCATGAGACCATCCCGAACCATAGGCTGATTTTCCTTCCTAGGGTTAAGGTTTGAGTTACGCCTAGGGTAAGGGTTCTATTAACCAGAAAGCCCTGAGTTCCAAGAACACAGCAGCTGCGAAGGACTAGCCAAGAAGAGCGCAAAAGTACCACAACGTGCCTGCCTCCACAGCTTTTTCCTTGGGGACATGCCTAATTCCTGGCTGATTTGCCTTTCTCGTCTTAGGGTTGGGGTTCAGCCTAGGGCTAGGATTTTTTTAACTAGGAAGCCCTGAGTTCCAGGCTTACTGCATCTGCCAAAGGCATCCCAAAGGGAGTGCAGAAGTGCCACAACATGGTTGCTTTCACGGCTTTTTCCTTGGCAAGAAGCTTAACACCAGTCTGATTTCCCTTCCCAGAGTTACTGTTAGGCTTAGGCCTAGGGCTAGGATTTTTAAAACTAGGAAGCCCTTAGATCCAGGCACACTGAAGCTGTTCAAGGCATCCCAAGGGGAGTACAAAAGTGCAACAACATGGCAGCTTTCACAGCTTTTTCCTTGGCACCATCCCTATACCTAGGCTGATTTATCTGCCTAGCTTTAGGGTTAGGGTTCAGCCTAGGGCTTGGAGTTTTTTAACCAGGAAGCCCTGAGTTCCAGGCTTACTGCATCTGCCAAAGGCATCCCAAAGGGAGTGCAAAAGTGCCACAACATGGCTGCTTTCACGGCTTTTCCCTTAGGAAGAACCCTTATACGCGGCAGATTTACCTTCCTAGGGTTACTGTTAGGCTTAGGCCTAGGACTTTTAAAACCAGGAAGCCCTGGGCTCCAGGCACATGCAGCTGTTAAAGGCATCCCAAGAGGGCTGCAGAAGTGACACAACTTGGCTGCCTCTGCTGCTATTCTCATGAGACCATCCCGAACCATAGGCTGATTTTCCTTCCTAGGGTTAAGGTTTGAGTTACGCCTAGGGTAAGGGTTCTATTAACCAGAAAGCCCTGAGTTCCAAGAACACAGCAGCTGCGAAGGACTTCCCAAGAAGAGCGCAAAAGTACCACAACATGCCTGCCTCCACAGCTTTTTCCTTGGGGACATGCCTAATTCCTGGCTGATTTGCCTTTCTCGTCTTAGGCTTGGGGTTCGGCCTAGGGCTAGGAATTTTAAAATCAGGAAGCCCTGAGTTCCAGGCACACTGGAGCTGTGAAAGGCATCCAAAAAGGAGTGCAAAAGTGCCACAACATGGCTGCTTTCATGGCTTTTTCCTTAGCAAGAAGCCTAACACCAGGCTGATTTCCCTTCCCAGGGTTACTGTAAGGCTTAGGCCTAGGGCTAGGATTTTTAAAACTAGGAAGCCCTTAGCTCCAGGCACACTGCATCTGTTCAAGGCATCCCAAGGGGAGTACAAAAGTGCAACAACATGGCAGCTTTCACAGCTTTTTCCTTGGCACTATCCCTATAATTAGGCTGATTTATCTGCCTAGGGTTAGGGTTAGGGTTCAGCCTAGGGCTTGGAGATTTTAACCCGGAAGGCCTGAGTTCCAAGCTTACTTCATCTGCCAAAGGCATCCCAAAGGGAGTGCAGAAGTGCCACAACATGGCTGCTTTCACGGCTTTTCCCTTAGGAAGAACCCTAATACCCGGCTGATTTACCTTCCTGGGGTTACTGTTAGGCTTAGGCCTAGGACTTTTAAAACCAGGAAGCCCTGGGCTCCAGGCACACTGCAGCTGCGAAAGGCATCCCAAGGAGAGCGCAAAAGTGACACAACTTGGCTGCCACCACTGATATTTCCATGAGACCATCCCGAACCATAGGCTGATTTTCCTTCCTAGGGTTAGGGTTTGAGTTACGCCTAGGGTAAGGGTTCTATTAACCAGAAAGCCCTGAGTTCCAAGAACACAGCAGCTGCGAAGGACTTCCCAAGAAGAGCGCAAAAGTACCACAACATGCCTGCCTCCACAGCTTTTTCCTTGGGGACATGCCTAATTCCTGGCTGATTTGCCTTTCTCGTCTTAGGCTTGGGGTTCGGCCTAGGGATAGTATATTTTTAACTAGGAAGCCCTGAGTTCCAGGCTTACTGCATCTGCCAAAGTCATCCCAAAGGGAGTGCAGAAGTGCCACAACATGGCTGCTTTCACGGCTTTTCCCTTAGGAAGAACCCTAATACCCTGCTGATTTACCTTCCTAGGGTTACTGTTAGGCTTAGGCCTAGGACTTTTAAAACCAGGAAGCCCTGGGCTCCAGGCACATGCAGCTGTTAAAGGCATCCCAAGAGGGCTGCAGAAGTGACACAACTTGGCTGCCACCACTGATATTTCCATGAGACCATCCCGAACCATAGGCTGATTTTCCTTCCTAGGGTTAAGGTTTGAGTTACGCCTGGGGTAAGGGTTCTATTAACCAGAAAGCCCTGAGTTCCAAGAACACAGCAGCTGCGAAGGACTAGCCAAGAAGAGCGCAAAAGTACCACAACATGCCTGCCTCCACAGCTTTTTCCTTGGGGACATGCCTAATTCCTGGCTGATTTGCCTTTCTCGTCTTAGGGTTGGGGTTCGGCCTAGGGCTAGGATTTTTAAAATCAGGAAGCCCTGAGTTCCAGGCACACTGGAGCTGTGAAAGGCATCCAAAAGGGAGTGCAAAAGTGCCACAACATGGTTGCTTTCACGGCTTTTTCCTTGGCAAGAAGCTTAACACCAGTCTGATTTCCCTTCCCAGAGTTACTGTTAGGCTTAGGCCTAGGGCTAGGATTTTTAAAACTAGGAAGCCCTTAGATCCAGGCACACTGCAGCTGTTCAAGGCATCCCAAGGGGAGTACAAAAGTGCAACAACATGGCAGCTTTCACAGCTTTTTCCTTGGCACCATCCCTATACCTAGGCTGATTTATCTGCCTAGCTTTAGGGTTAGGGTTCAGCCTAGGGCTTGGAGTTTTTTAACCAGGAAGCCCTGTGTTCCAGGCTTACTGCATCTGCCAAAGGCATCCCAAAGGGAGTGCAAAAGTGCCACAACATGGCTGCTTTCACGGCTTTTCCCTTAGGAAGAACCCTTATACGCGGCAGATTTACCTTCCTAGGGTTACTGTTAGGCTTAGGCCTAGGACTTTTAAAACCAGGAAGCCCTGGGCTCCAGGCACATGCAGCTGTTAAAGGCATCCCAAGAGGGCTGCAGAAGTGACACAACTTGGCTGCCTCTGCTGCTATTCTCATGAGACCATCCCGAACCATAGGCTGATTTTCCTTCCTAGGGTTAAGGTTTGAGTTACGCCTAGGGTAAGGGTTCTATTAACCAGAAAGCCCTGAGTTCCAAGAACACAGCAGCTGCGAAGGACTTCCCAAGAAGAGCGCAAAAGTACCACAACATGCCTGCCTCCACAGCTTTTTCCTTGGGGACATGCCTAATTCCTGGCTGATTTGCCTTTCTCGTCTTAGGCTTGGGGTTCGGCCTAGGGCTAGGATTTTTAAAATCAGGAAGCCCTGAGTTCCAGGCACACTGGAGCTGTGAAAGGCATCCAAAAAGGAGTGCAAAAGTGCCACAACATGGCTGCTTTCATGGCTTTTTCCTTAGCAAGAAGCCTAACACCAGGCTGATTTCCCTTCCCAGGGTTACTGTAAGGCTTAGGCCTAGGGCTAGGATTTTTAAAACTAGGAAGCCCTTAGCTCACAGCACACTGCATCTGTTCAAGGCATCCCAAGGGGAGTACAAAAGTGCAACAACATGGCAGCTTTCACAGCTTTTTCCTTGGCACTATCCCTATACTTAGGCTGATTTATCTGCCTAGGGTTAGGGTTAGGGTCCAGCCTAGGGCTTGGAGATTTTAACCCGGAAGGCCTGAGTTCCAAGCTTACTTCATCTGCCAAAGGCATCCCAAAGGGAGTGCAGAAGTGCCACATCATGGCTGCTTTCACGGCTTTTCCCTTAGGAAGAACCCTAATACCCGGCTGATTTACCTTCCTGGGGTTACTGTTAGGCTTAGGCCTAGGACTTTTAAAAGCAGGAAGCCCTGGGCTCCAGGCACACTGCAGCTGCGAAAGGCATCCCAAGGAGAGCGCAAAAGTGACACAACTTGGCTGCCACCACTGATATTTCCATGAGACCATCCCGAACCATAGGCTGATTTTCCTTCCTAGGGTTAGGGTTTGAGTTACGCCTAGGGTAAGGGTTCTATTAACCAGAAAGCCCTGAGTTCCAAGAACACAGCAGCTGCGAAGGACTTCCCAAGAAGAGCGCAAAAGTACCACAACATGCCTGCCTCCACAGCTTTTTCCTTGGGGACATGCCTAATTCCTGGCTGATTTGCCTTTCTCGTCTTAGGCTTGGGGTTCGGCCTAGGGCTAGTATATTTTTAACTAGGAAGCCCTGAGTTCCAGGCTTACTGCATCTGCCAAAGTCATCCCAAAGGGAGTGCAGAAGTGCCACAACATGGCTGCTTTCACGGCTTTTCCCTTAGGAAGACCCCTAATACCCGGCTGATTTACCTTCCTAGGGTTACTGTTAGGCTTAGGCCTAGGACTTTTAAAACCAGGAAGCCCTGGGCTCCAGGCACATGCAGCTGTTAAAGGCATCCCAAGAGGGCTGCAGAAGTGACACAACTTGGCTGCCACCACTGATATTTCCATGAGACCATCCCGAACCATAGGCTGATTTTCCTTCCTAGGGTTAAGGTTTGAGTTATGCCTAGGGTAAGGGTTCTATTAACCAGAAAGCCCTGAGTTCCAAGAACACAGCAGCTGCGAAGGACTAGCCAAGAAGAGCACAAAAGTACCACAACATGCCTGCCTCCACAGCTTTTTCCTTGGGGACATGCCTAATTCCTGGCTGATTTGCCTTTCTCGTCTTAGGGTTGGGGTTCGGCCTAGGGCTAGGATTTTTAAAATCAGGAAGCCCTGAGTTCCAGGCACACTGGAGCTGTGAAAGGCATCCAAAAGGGAGTGCAAAAGTGCCACAACATGGTTGCTTTCACGGCTTTTTCCTTGGCAAGAAGCTTAACACCAGTCTGATTTCCCTTCCCTGAGTTACTGTTAGGCTTAGGCCTAGGGCTAGGATTTTTAAAACTAGGAAGCCCTTAGATCCAGGCACACTGCAGCTGTTCAAGGCATCGCAAGGGGAGTACAAAAGTGCAACAACATGGCAGCTTTCACAGCTTTTTCCTTGGCACCATCCCGATACCTAGGCTGATTTATCTGCCTGGCTTTAGGGTTAGGGTTCAGCCTAGGGCTTGGAGTTTTTTAACCAGGAAGCCCTGAGTTCCAGGCTTACTGCATCTGCCAAAGGCATCCCAAAGGGAGTGCAAAAGTGCCACAACATGGCTGCTTTCACGGCTTTTCCCTTAGGAAGAACCCTAATACCCGGCTGATTTACCTTCCTAGGGTTACTGTTAGGCTTAGGCCTAGGACTTTTAAAACCAGGAAGCCCTGGGCTCCAGGCACACTGCAGCTGCGAAAGGCATCCCAAGGGGAGCGCAAAAGTGACACAACTTGGCTGCCACCACTGATATTTCCATGAGACCATCCCGAACCATAGGCTGATTTTCCTTCCTAGGGTTAAGGTTTGAGTTACGCCTGGGGTAAGGGTTCTATAAGCCAGAAAGCCCTGAGTTCCAAGAACACAGCAGCTGCGAAGGACTTCCCAAGAAGAGCGCAAAAGTACCACAACGTGCCTGCCTCCACAGCTTTTTCCTTGGGGACATGCCTAATTCCTGGCTGATTTGCCTTTCTCGTCTTAGGGTTGGGGTTCGGCCTAGGGCTAGGATATTTTTAACTAGGAAGCCCTGAGTTCCAGGCTTACTGCATCTGCCAAAGGCATCCCAAAGGGAGTGCAGAAGTGCCACAACATGGCTGCTTTCACGGCTTTTCCCTTAGGAAGAACCCTTATACGCGGCAGATTTACCTTCCTATGGTTACTGTTAGGCTTAGGCCTAGGACTTTTAAAACCAGGAAGCCCTGGGCTCCAGGCACATGCAGCTGTTAAAGGCATCCCAAGAGGGCTGCAGAAGTGACACAACTTGGCTGCCTCTGCTGCTATTCTCATGAGACCATCCCGAACCATAGGCTGATTTTCCTTCCTAGGGTTAAGGTTTGAGTTACGCCTAGGGTAAGGGTTCTATTAACCAGAAAGCCCTGAGTTCCAAGAACACAGCAGCTGCGAAGGACTTCCCAAAAAGAGCGCAAAAGTACCACAACATGCCTGCCTCCACAGCTTTTTCCTTGGGGACATGCCTAATTCCTGGCTGATTTGCCTTTCTCGTCTTAGGCTTGGGGTTCAGCCTAGGGCTAGGATTTTTAAAATCAGGAAGCCCTGAGTTCCAGGCACACTGGAGCTGTGAAAGGCATCCAAAAAGGAGTGCAAAAGTTCCACAACATGGCTGCTTTCATGCCTTTTTCCTTAGCAAGAAGCCTAACACCAGGCTGATTTCCCTTCCCAGGGTTACTGTAAGGCTTAGGCCTAGGGCTAGGATTTTTAAAACTAGGAAGCCCTTAGCTCCAGGCACACTGCATCTGTTCAAGGCATCCCAAGGGGAGTACAAAAGTGCAACAACATGGCAGCTTTCACAGCTTTTTCCTTGGCACTATCCCTATACTTAGGCTGATTTATCTGCCTAGGGTTAGGGTTAGGGTTCAGCCTAGGGCTTGGAGATTTTAACCCGGAAGGCCTGAGTTCCAGGCTTACTTCATCTGCCAAAGGCATCCCAAAGGGAGTGCAGAAGTGCCACAACATGGCTGCTTTCACGGCTTTTCCCTTAGGAAGAACCCTAATACCCGGCTGATTTACCTTCCTGGGGTTACTGTTAGGCTTAGGCCTAGGACTTTTAAAACCAGGAAGCCCTGGGCTCCAGGCACACTGCAGCTGCGAAAGGCATCCCAAGGAGAGCGCAAAAGTGACACAACTTGGCTGCCACCACTGATATTTCCATGAGACCATCCCGAACCATAGGCTGATTTTCCTTCCTAGGGTTAGGGTTTGAGTTACGCCTAGGGTAAGGGTTCTATTAACCAGAAAGCCCTGAGTTCCAAGAACACAGCAGCTGCGAAGGACTAGCCAAGAAGAGCGCAAAAGTACCACAACATGCCTGCCTCCACAGCTTTTTCCTTGGGGACATGCCTAATTCCTGGCTGATTTGCCTTTCTCGTCTTAGGGTTGGGGTTGGGACTAGGGCTAGGATTTTTTTAACTAGGAAGCCCTGAGTTCCAGGCTTACTGGAGCTGTGAAAGGCATCCCAAAGGGAGTGCAGAAGTGCCACAACATGGCTGCTTTCACGGCTTTTCCCTTAGGAAGAACCCTAATACCCGGCTGATTTACCTTCCTAGGGTTACTGTTAGGCTTAGGCCTAGGACTTTTAAAACCAGGAAGCCCTGGGCTCCAGGCACATGCAGCTGTTAAAGGCATCCCAAGAGGGCTGCAGAAGTGACACAACTTGGCTGCCACCACTGATATTTCCATGAGACCATCCCGAACCATAGGCTGATTTTCCTTCCTAGGGTTAAGGTTTGAGTTACGCCTGGGGTAAGGGTTCTATTAACCAGAAAGCCCTGAGTTCCAAGAACACAGCAGCTGCGAAGGACTAGCCAAGAAGAGCGCAAAAGTACCACAACATGCCTGCCTCCACAGCTTTTTCCTTGGGGACATGCCTAATTCCTGGCTGATTTGCCTTTCTCGTCTTAGGCTTGGGGTTCGGCCTAGGGCTAGGATTTTTAAAATCAGGAAGCCCTGAGTTCCAGGCACACTGGAGCTGTGAAAGGCATCCAAAAAGGAGTGCAAAAGTGCCACAACATGGCAGCTTTCACAGCTTTTTCCTTGGCACTATCCCTATACTTAGGCTGATTTATCTGCCTAGGGTTAGGGTTAGGGTCCAGCCTAGGGCTTGGAGATTTTAACCCGGAAGGCCTGAGTTCCAAGCTTACTTCATCTGCCAAAGGCATCCCAAAGGGAGTGCAGAAGTGCCACATCATGGCTGCTTTCACGGCTTTTCCCTTAGGAAGAACCCTAATACCCGGCTGATTTACCTTCCTGGGGTTACTGTTAGGCTTAGGCCTAGGACTTTTAAAAGCAGGAAGCCCTGGGCTCCAGGCACACTGCAGCTGCGAAAGGCATCCCAAGGAGAGCGCAAAAGTGACACAACTTGGCTGCCACCACTGATATTTCCATGAGACCATCCCGAACCATAGGCTGATTTTCCTTCCTAGGGTTAGGGTTTGAGTTACGCCTAGGGTAAGGGTTCTATTAACCAGAAAGCCCTGAGTTCCAAGAACACAGCAGCTGCGAAGGACTTCCCAAGAAGAGCGCAAAAGTACCACAACATGCCTGCCTCCACAGCTTTTTCCTTGGGGACATGCCTAATTCCTGGCTGATTTGCCTTTCTCGTCTTAGGCTTGGGGTTCGGCCTAGGGCTAGTATATTTTTAACTAGGAAGCCCTGAGTTCCAGGCTTACTGCATCTGCCAAAGTCATCCCAAAGGGAGTGCAGAAGTGCCACAACATGGCTGCTTTCACGGCTTTTCCCTTAGGAAGACCCCTAATACCCGGCTGATTTACCTTCCTAGGGTTACTGTTAGGCTTAGGCCTAGGACTTTTAAAACCAGGAAGCCCTGGGCTCCAGGCACATGCAGCTGTTAAAGGCATCCCAAGAGGGCTGCAGAAGTGACACAACTTGGCTGCCACCACTGATATTTCCATGAGACCATCCCGAACCATAGGCTGATTTTCCTTCCTAGGGTTAAGGTTTGAGTTATGCCTAGGGTAAGGGTTCTATTAACCAGAAAGCCCTGAGTTCCAAGAACACAGCAGCTGCGAAGGACTAGCCAAGAAGAGCACAAAAGTACCACAACATGCCTGCCTCCACAGCTTTTTCCTTGGGGACATGCCTAATTCCTGGCTGATTTGCCTTTCTCGTCTTAGGGTTGGGGTTCGGCCTAGGGCTAGGATTTTTAAAATCAGGAAGCCCTGAGTTCCAGGCACACTGGAGCTGTGAAAGGCATCCAAAAGGGAGTGCAAAAGTGCCACAACATGGTTGCTTTCACGGCTTTTTCCTTGGCAAGAAGCTTAACACCAGTCTGATTTCCCTTCCCTGAGTTACTGTTAGGCTTAGGCCTAGGGCTAGGATTTTTAAAACTAGGAAGCCCTTAGATCCAGGCACACTGCAGCTGTTCAAGGCATCCCAAGGGGAGTACAAAAGTGCAACAACATGGCAGCTTTCACAGCTTTTTCCTTGGCACCATCCCTATACCTAGGCTGATTTATCTGCCTGGCTTTAGGGTTAGGGTTCAGCCTAGGGCTTGGAGTTTTTTAACCAGGAAGCCCTGAGTTCCAGGCTTACTGCATCTGCCAAAGGCATCCCAAAGGGAGTGCAAAAGTGCCACAACATGGCTGCTTTCACGGCTTTTCCCTTAGGAAGAACCCTAATACCCGCCTGATTTACCTTCCTAGGGTTACTGTTAGGCTTAGGCCTAGGACTTTTAAAACCAGGAAGCCCTGGGCTCCAGGCACACTGCAGCTGCGAAAGGCATCCCAAGGGGAGCGCAAAAGTGACACAACTTGGCTGCCACCACTGATATTTCCATGAGACCATCCCGAACCATAGGCTGATTTTCCTTCCTAGGGTTAAGGTTTGAGTTACGCCTGGGGTAAGGGTTCTATAAGCCAGAAAGCCCTGAGTTCCAAGAACACAGCAGCTGCGAAGGACTTCCCAAGAAGAGCGCAAAAGTACCACAACGTGCCTGCCTCCACAGCTTTTTCCTTGGGGACATGCCTAATTCCTGGCTGATTTGCCTTTCTCGTCTTAGGGTTGGGGTTCGGCCTAGGGCTAGGATATTTTTAACTAGGAAGCCCTGAGTTCCAGGCTTACTGCATCTGCCAAAGGCATCCCAAAGGGAGTGCAGAAGTGCCACAACATGGCTGCTTTCACGGCTTTTCCCTTAGGAAGAACCCTTATACGCGGCAGATTTACCTTCCTATGGTTACTGTTAGGCTTAGGCCTAGGACTTTTAAAACCAGGAAGCCCTGGGCTCCAGGCACATGCAGCTGTTAAAGGCATCCCAAGAGGGCTGCAGAAGTGACACAACTTGGCTGCCTCTGCTGCTATTCTCATGAGACCATCCCGAACCATAGGCTGATTTTCCTTCCTAGGGTTAAGGTTTGAGTTACGCCTAGGGTAAGGGTTCTATTAACCAGAAAGCCCTGAGTTCCAAGAACACAGCAGCTGCGAAGGACTTCCCAAAAAGAGCGCAAAAGTACCACAACATGCCTGCCTCCACAGCTTTTTCCTTGGGGACATGCCTAATTCCTGGCTGATTTGCCTTTCTCGTCTTAGGCTTGGGGTTCAGCCTAGGGCTAGGATTTTTAAAATCAGGAAGCCCTGAGTTCCAGGCACACTGGAGCTGTGAAAGGCATCCAAAAAGGAGTGCAAAAGTTCCACAACATGGCTGCTTTCATGCCTTTTTCCTTAGCAAGAAGCCTAACACCAGGCTGATTTCCCTTCCCAGGGTTACTGTAAGGCTTAGGCCTAGGGCTAGGATTTTTAAAACTAGGAAGCCCTTAGCTCCAGGCACACTGCATCTGTTCAAGGCATCCCAAGGGGAGTACAAAAGTGCAACAACATGGCAGCTTTCACAGCTTTTTCCTTGGCACTATCCCTATACTTAGGCTGATTTATCTGCCTAGGGTTAGGGTTAGGGTTCAGCCTAGGGCTTGGAGATTTTAACCCGGAAGGCCTGAGTTCCAGGCTTACTTCATCTGCCAAAGGCATCCCAAAGGGAGTGCAGAAGTGCCACAACATGGCTGCTTTCACGGCTTTTCCCTTAGGAAGAACCCTAATACCCGGCTGATTTACCTTCCTGGGGTTACTGTTAGGCTTAGGCCTAGGACTTTTAAAACCAGGAAGCCCTGGGCTCCAGGCACACTGCAGCTGCGAAAGGCATCCCAAGGAGAGCGCAAAAGTGACACAACTTGGCTGCCACCACTGATATTTCCATGAGACCATCCCGAACCATAGGCTGATTTTCCTTCCTAGGGTTAGGGTTTGAGTTACGCCTAGGGTAAGGGTTCTATTAACCAGAAAGCCCTGAGTTCCAAGAACACAGCAGCTGCGAAGGACTTCCCAAGAAGAGCGCAAAAGTACCACAACATGCCTGCCTCCACAGCTTTTTCCTTGGGGACATGCCTAATTCCTGGCTGATTTGCCTTTCTCGTCTTAGGGTTGGGGTTGGGACTAGGGCTAGGATTTTTTTAACTAGGAAGCCCTGAGTTCCAGGCTTACTGGAGCTGTGAAAGGCATCCCAAAGGGAGTGCAGAAGTGCCACAACATGGCTGCTTTCACGGCTTTTCCCTTAGGAAGAACCCTAATACCCGGCTGATTTACCTTCCTAGGGTTACTGTTAGGCTTAGGCCTAGGACTTTTAAAACCAGGAAGCCCTGGGCTCCAGGCACATGCAGCTGTTAAAGGCATCCCAAGAGGGCTGCAGAAGTGACACAACTTGGCTGCCACCACTGATATTTCCATGAGACCATCCCGAACCATAGGCTGATTTTCCTTCCTAGGGTTAAGGTTTGAGTTACGCCTGGGGTAAGGGTTCTATTAACCAGAAAGCCCTGAGTTCCAAGAACACAGCAGCTGCGAAGGACTAGCCAAGAAGAGCGCAAAAGTACCACAACATGCCTGCCTCCACAGCTTTTTCCTTGGGGACATGCCTAATTCCTGGCTGATTTGCCTTTCTCGTCTTAGGGTTGGGGTTCGGCCTAGGGCTAGGATTTTTAAAATCAGGAAGCCCTGAGTTCCAGGCACACTGGAGCTGCCAAAGGCATCCCAAAGGGAGTGCAGAAGTGCCACAACATGGCTGCTTTCACGGCTTTTTCCTTGGCAAGAAGCTTAACACCAGTCTGATTTCCCTTCCCAGAGTTACAGTTAGGCTTAGGCCTAGGGCTAGGATTTTTAAAACTAGGAAGCCCTTAGCTCCAGGCACACTGCAGCTGTTCAAGGCATCCCAAGGGGAGTACAAAAGTGCAACAACATGGCAGCTTTCACAGCTTTTTCCTTGGCACCATCCCTATACCTAGGCTGATTTATCTGCCTAGCTTTAGGGTTAGGGTTCAGCCTAGGGCTTGGATTTCTTTAACCAGGAAGCCCTGAGTTCCAGGCTTACTGCATCTGCCAAAGGCATCCCAAAGGGAGTGCAAAAGTGCCACAACATGGCTGCTTTCACGGCTTTTCCCTTTGGAAGAACCCTAATACCCGGCTGATTTACCTTCCTGGGGTTACTGTTAGGCTTAGGCCTAGGACTTTTAAAACCAGGAAGCCCTGGGCTCCAGGCACACTGCAGCTGCGAAAGGCATCCCAAGGGGAGCGCAAAAGTGACACAACTTGGCTGCCACCACTGATATTTCCATGAGACCATCCCGAACCATAGGCTGATTTTCCTTCCTAGTATTAAGGTTTGAGTTACGCCTAGGGTAAGGGTTCTATTAACCAGAAAGCCCTGAGTTCCAAGAACACAGCAGCTGCGAAGGACTTCCCAAGAAGAGCGCAAAAGTACCACAACATGCCTGCCTCCACAGCTTTTTCCTTGGGGACATGCCTAATTCCTGGCTGATTTGCCTTTCTCGTCTTAGGGTTGGGGTTCGGCCTAGGGCTAGGATATTTTTAACTAGGAAGCCCTGAGTTCCAGGCTTACTGCATCTGCCAAAGTCATCCCAGAGGGAGTGCAGAAGTGCCACAACATGGCTGCTTTCACGGCTTTTTCCTTAGGAAGAACCCTTATACGCGGCTGATTTACCTTCCTAGGGTTACTGTTAGGCTTAGGCCTAGGACTTTTAAAACCAGGAAGCCCTGGGCTCCAGGCACACTGCAGCTGTTAAAGGCATCCCAAGAGGGCCGCAGAAGTGACACAACGTGGCTGTCTCTGCTGCTATTCTCATGAGACCATCCCGAACCATAGGCTGATTTTCCTTCCTAGGGTTAAGGTTTGAGTTACGCCTAGGGTACGGGTTCTATTAACCAGAAAGCTCTGAGTTCCAAGAACCCAGCAGCTGCGAAGGACTTCCCAAGAAGAGCGCAAAAGTACCACCACATGCCTGCCTCCACAGCTTTTTCCTTGGGGACATGCCTAATTCCTGGCTGATTTGCCTTTCTCGTCTTAGGGTTGGGGTTCGGCCTAGGGCTAGGATTTTTAAAATCAGGAAGCCCTGAGTTCCAGGCACACTGGAGCTGTGAAAGGCATCCAAAAGGGAGTGCAAACGTGCCACAACATGGTTGCTTTCACGGCTTTTTCCTTGGCAAGAAGCTTAACACCAGTCTGATTTCCCTTCCCAGAGTTACAGTTAGGCTTAGGCCTAGGGCTAGGATTTTTAAAACTAGGAAGCCCTGGGCTCCAGGCACACTGCAGCGGTTCAAGGCATCCCAAGGGGAGTACAAAAGTGCAACAACATGGCAGCTTTCACAGCTTTTTCCTTGGCACCATCCCTATACCTAGGCTGATTTATCTGCCTAGGGTTAGGGTTAGGGTTCAGCCTAGGGCTTGGAGTTTTTTAACCAGGAAGCCCTGAGTTCCAGGCTTACTGCATCTGCCAAAGGCATCCCAATGGGAGTGCAAAAGTGCCACAACATGGCTGCTTTCACGGCTTTTCCCTTAGGAAGAACCCTAATACCCGGCTGATTTACCTTCCTAGGGTTACTGTTAGGCTTAGGCCTAGGACTTTTAAAACCAGGAAGCCCTGGGCTCCAGGCACACTGCAGCTGCGAAAGGCATCCCAAGGGGAGCGCAAAAGTGACACAACTTGGCTGCCACCACTGATATTTCCATGAGACCATCCCGAACCATAGGCTGATTTTCCTTCCTAGGATTAAGGTTTGAGTTACGCCTGGGGTAAGGGTTCTATAAACCAGAAAGCCCTGAGTTCCAAGAACACAGCAGCTGCGAAGGACTAGCCAAGAAGAGCGCAAAAGTACCACAATATGCCTGCCTCCACAGCTTTTTCCTTGGGGACATGCCTAATTCCTGGCTGATTTGCCTTTCTCGTCTTAGGGTTGGGGTTCGGCCTAGGGCTAGGATTTTTTTAACTAGGAAGCCCTGAGTTCCAGGCTTACTGCATCTGCCAAAGGCATCCCAAAGGGAGTGCAGAAGTGCCACAACATGGCTGCTTTCACGGCTTTTCCCTTAGGAAGAACCCTTATACGCGGCAGATTTACCTTCCTAAGGTTACTGTTAGGCTTAGGCCTAGGACTTTTAAAACCAGGAAGCCCTGGGCTCCAGGCACATGCAGCTGTTAAAGGCATCCCAAGAGGGCTGCAGAAGTGACACAACTTGGCTGCCTCTGCTGCTATTCTCATGAGACCATCCCGAACCATAGGCTGATTTTCCTTCCTAGGGTTAAGGTTTGAGTTACGCCTAGGGTAAGGGTTCTATTAACCAGAAAGCCCTGAGTTCCAAGAACACAGCAGCTGCGAAGGACTTCCCAAGAAGAGCGCAAAAGTACCACAACATGCCTGCCTCCACAGCTTTTTCCTTGGGGACATGCCTAATTCCTGGCTGATTTGCCTTTCTCGTCTTATGCTTGGGGTTCGGCCTAGGGCTAGGATTTTTAAAATCAGGAAGCCCTGAGTTCCAGGCACACTGGAGCTGTGAAAGGCATCCAAAAAGGAGTGCAAAAGTGCCACAACATGGCTGCTTTTATGGCTTTTTCCTTGGCAAGAAGCCTAACACCAGGCTGATTTCCCTTCCCAGGGTTACTGTTAGGCTTAGGCCTAGGGCTAGGATTTTTAAAACTAGGAAGCCCTTAGCTCCAGGCACACTGCATCTGTTCTAGGCATCCCAAGGGGAGTACAAAAGTGCAACAACATGGCAGCTTTCACAGCTTTTTCCTTGGCACTATCCCTATACTTAGGCTGATTTATCTGCCTAGGGTTAGGGTTCGGGTTCAGCCTAGGGCTTAAAGATTTTAACCCGGAAGGCCTGAGTTCCAAGCTTACTTCATCTGCCAAAGGCATCCCA
Organism: Ammospiza maritima maritima; assembly: GCA_036010785.1. Lineage (NCBI taxonomy): Eukaryota > Metazoa > Chordata > Aves > Passeriformes > Passerellidae > Ammospiza > Ammospiza maritima. Next base: position 160,788 of record JAYKTQ010000127.1, read on the forward strand.
AAGGGAGTGCAGAAGTGCCACAACATGGCTGCTTTCACGGCTTTTCCCTTAGGAAGAACCCTAATACGCGGCTGATTTACCTTCCTAGGGTTACTGTTAGGCTTAGGCCTAGGACTTTTAAAACCAGGAAGCCCTGGGCTCCAGGCACACTGCAGCTGCCAAAGGCATCCCAAGGCGAGCGCAAAAGTGACGCAACTTGGCTGCCACCACTGATATTTCCATGAGACCATCCCGAACCATAGGCTGATTTTCCTTCCTAGGGTTAGGGTTTGAGTTACGCCTAGGGTAAGGGTTCTATTAACCAGAAAGCCCTGAGTTCCAAGAACACAGCAGCTGCGAAGGACTTCCCAAGAAGAGCGCAAAAGTACCACAACATGCCTGCCTCCACAGCTTTTTCCTTGGGGACATGCCTAATTCCTGGCTGATTTGCCTTTCTCGTCTTAGGCTTGGGGTTCGGCCTAGGGCTGGTATATTTTTAACTAGGAAGCCCTGAGTTCCAGGCTTACTGCATCTGCCAAAGTCATCCCAAAGGGAGTGCAGAAGTGCCACAACATGGCTGCTTTCACGGCTTTTCCCTTAGGAAGAACCCTAATACCCTGCTGATTTACCTTCCTAGGGTTACTGTTAGGCTTAGGCCTAGGACTTTTAAAACCAGGAAGCCCTGGGCTCCAGGCACATGCAGCTGTTAAAGGCATCCCAAGAGGGCTGCAGAAGTGACACAACTTTGCTGCCTCTGCTGCTATTCTCCTGAGACCATCCCGAACCATAGGCTGATTTTCCTTCCTAGGGTTAAGGTTTGAGTTACGCCTAGGGTAAGGGTTCTAATAACCAGAAAGCCCTGAGTTCCAAGAACACAGCAGCTGCGAAGGACTTCCCAAGAAGAGCGCAAAAGTACCACAACATGCCTGCCTCCACAACATTTTCCTTGGGGACATGCCTAATTCCTGGCTGATTTGCCTTTCTCGTCTTAGGGTTGGGGTTCGGCCTAGGGCTAGGATTTTTAAAATCAGGAAGCCCTGAGTTCCAGGCACACTGGAGCTGTGAAAGGCATCCAAAAGGGAGTGCAGAAGTGCCACAACATGGCTGCTTTTATGGCTTTTTCCTTATCAAGAAGCCTAACACCAGGCTGATTTACCTTCCCAGGGTTACTGTAAGGCTTAGGCATAGGGCTAGGATTTTTAAAACTAGGAAGCCCTTAGCTCCAGGCACACTGCAGCTGTTCAAGTCATCCCAAGGGGAGTACAAAAGTGCAACAACATGGCAGCTTTCACAGCTTTTTCCTTGGCACCATCCCTATACCTAGGCTGATTTATCTGCCTAGGGTTAGGGTTAGGGTTCAGCCTAGGGCTTGGAGATTTTAACCAGGAAGCCCTGAGTTCCAGGCTTACTGCATCTGCCAAAGGCACCCCAAAGCAAGTGCAAAAGTGCCACAACATGGCTGCTTTCACGGCTTTTCCCTTTGGAAGAACCCTAATACCCGGCTGATTTACCTTCCTAGGGTTACTGTTAGGCTTAGTCTTAGAACTTTTAAAACCCGGAAGCCCTGGGCTCCAGGCACACTGCAGCTGCGAAAGCCATCCCAAGGGGAGCGCAAAAGTGACGCAACTTGGCTGCCACCACTGATATTTCCATGAGACCATCCCGAACCATAGGCTGATTTTCCTTCCTAGGGTTAAGGTTTGAGTTAGGCCTAGGGTAAGGGTTCTATTAACCAGAAAGCCCTGAGTTCCAAGAACACAGCAGCTGCGAAGGACTTCCCAAGAAGAGCGCAAAAGTACCACAACATGCCTGCCTCCACAGCTTTTTCCTTGGGGACATGCCTAATTCCTGGCTGATTTGCCTTTCTCGTCTTAGGGTTGGGGTTCGGCCTAGGGCTAGGATTTTTTAACTAGGAAGCCCTGAGTTCCAGGCTTACTTCACCTGCCAAAGGCATCCCAAAGTGAGTGCAGAAATGCCACAACATGGCTGCTTTCACGGCTTTTCCCTTAGGAAGAACCCTAATACCCGGCTGATTAACCTTCCTATGGTTACTGTTAGGCTTAGGCCTAGGACTTTTAAAACCAGGATTCCCTAGGCTCCAGGCACACTGCTGCTGCGAAAGGCATCCCAAGGGGAGTACAAAAGTGCAACAACATGGCAGCTTTCACAGCTTTTTCCTTGGCACCATCCTTATACCTAGGCTGATTTATCTGCCTAGGGTTAGGGTTAGGGTTCAGCCTAGGGCTTGGATTTCTTTAACCAGGAAGCCCTGAGTTCCAGGCTTACTTCATCTGCCAAAGGCATCCCAAAGGGAGTGCAGAAGTGCCACAACATGGCTGCTTTCACGGCTTTTCCCTTTGGAAGAACCCTAATACCCGGCTGATTTACCTTCCTAGGGTACTGTTAGGCTTAGGCCTAGGACTTTTAAAACCAGGAAGCCCTGGGCTCCAGGCACACTGCAGCTGCGAAAGGCATCCCAAGGGGAGCGCAAAAGTGACGCAACTTGGCTGCCACCACTGATATTTCCATGAGACCATCCCGAACCATAGGCTGATTTTCCTTCCTAGGGTTAAGGTTTGAGTTAGGCCTAGGGTAAGGGTTCTATTAACCAGAAAGCCCTGAGTTCCAAAAACACAGCAGCTGCGAAGGACTAGCCAAGAAGAGCGCAAAAGTACCACAACATGCCTGCCTCCACAGCTTTTTCCTTGGGGACATGCCTAATTCCTGGCTGATTTGCCTTTCTCGTCTTAGGGTTGGGGTTCGGCCTAGGGCTAGGATTTTTAAAATCAGGAAGCCCTGAGTTCCAGGCACACTGGAGCTGTGAAAGGCATCCAAAAGGGAGTGCAGAAGTGCCACAACATGGCTGCTTTTATGGCTTTTTCCTTAGCAAGAAGCCTAACACCAGGCTGATTTACCTTCCCAGGGTTACTGTAAGTCTTAGGCATAGGGCTAGGATTTTTAAAACTAGGAAGCCCTTAGATCCAGGCACACTGCAGCTGTTCAAGTCATCCCAAGGGGAGTACAAAAGTGCAACAACATGGCAGCTTTCACAGCTTTTTCCTTGGCACCATCCCTATACCTAGGCTGATTTATCTCCCTAGGGTTAGGGTTAGGGTTCAGCCTAGTGCTTGGAGATTTTAACCAGGAAGCCCTGAGTTCCAGGCTTACTGCATCTGCCAAAGGCATCCCAAAGGGAGTGCAAAAGTGCCACAACATGGCTGCTTTCACGGCTTTTCCCTTAGGAAGAACCCTTATACGCGGCTGATTTACCTTCTTAGGGTTACTGTTAGGCTTAGGCCTAGGACTTTTAAAACCAGGAAGCCCTGGGCTCCAGGCACACTGCAGCTGCGAAAGGCATCCCAAGGCGAGCGCAAAAGTGACGCAACTTGGCAGCCACCACTGATATTTCCATGAGACCATCCCGAACCATAGGCTGATTTTCCTTCCTAGGGTGTAGGTTTGAGTTACGCCTAGGGTAAGGGTTCTATTAACCAGAAAGCCCTGAGTTCCAAGAACACAGCAGCTGCGAAGGACTTCCCAAGAAGAGCGCAAAAGTACCACAACATGCCTGCCTCCACAGCTTTTTCCTTGGGGACATGCCTAATTCCTGGCTGATTTCCCTTTCTCGTCTTAGGCTTGGGGTTCGGCCTAGGGCTAGGATTTTTAAAATCAGGAAGCCCTGAGTTCCAGGCACACTGGAGCTGTGAAAGGCATCCAAAAGGGAGTGCAGAAGTGCCACAACATGGCTGCTTTTATGGCTTTTTCCTTATCAAGAAGCCTAACACCAGGCTGAGTTACCTTCCCAGGGTTACTGTAAGGCTTAGGCATAGGGCTAGATTTTTAAAACTAGGAAGCCCTTAGCTCCAGGCACACTGCAGCTGTTCAAGCCATCCCAAGGGGAGTACAAAAGTGCAACAACATGGCAGCTTTCACAGCTTTTTCCTTGGCACCATCCCTATACCTAGGCTGATTTATCTGCCTAGGGTTAGGGTTAGGGTTCAGCCTAGGGCTTGGAGATTTTAACCAGGAAGCCCTGAGTTCCAGGCTTACTGCATCTGCCAAAGGCACCCCAAAGCAAGTGCAAAAGTACCACAACATGGCTGCTTTCACGGCTTTTCCCTTAGGAAGAACCCTAATACCCGGCTGATTTACCTTCCTAGGGTTACTGTTAGGCTTAGTCTTAGAACTTTTAAAACCCGGAAGCCCTGGGCTCCAGGCACACTGCAGCTGCGAAAGCCATCCCAAGGGGAGCGCAAAAGTGACGCAACTTGGCTGCCACCACTGATATTTCCATGAGACCATCCCGAACCATAGGCTGATTTTCCTTCCTAGGGTTAAGGTTTGAGTTACGCCTAGGGTAAGGGTTCTATTAACCAGAAAGCCCTGAGTTCCAAGAACACAGCAGCTGCGAAGGACTAGCCAAGAAGAGCGCAAAAGTACCACAACATGCCTGCCTCCACAGCTTTTTCCTTGGGGACATGCCTAATTCCTGGCTGATTTGCCTTTCTCGTCTTAGGGTTGGGGTTCGGCCTAGGGCTAGGATTTTTTAACTAGGAAGCCCTGAGTTCCAGGCTTACTTCATCTGCCAAAGGCATCCCAAAGTGAGTGCAGAAATGCCACAACATGGCTGCTTTCACGGCTTTTCCCTTAGGAAGAACCCTAATACCCGGCTGATTAACCTTCCTATGGTTACTGTTAGGCTTAGGCCTAGGACTTTTAAAACCAGGATTCCCTAGGCTCCAGGCACACTGCAGCTGCGAAAGGCATCCCAAGGGGAGTACAAAAGTGCAACAACATGGCAGCTTTCACAGCTTTTTCCTTGGCACCATCCTTATACCTAGGCTGATTTATCTGCCTAGGGTTAGGGTTAGGGTTCAGCCTAGGGCTTGGATTTCTTTAACCAGGAAGCCCTGAGTTCCAGGCTTACTTCATCTGCCAAAGGCATCCCAAAGGGAGTGCAGAAGTGCCACAACATGGCTGCTTTCACGGCTTTTCCCTTTGGAAGAACCCTAATACCCGGCTGATTTACCTTCCTAGGGTACTGTTAGGCTTAGGCCTAGGACTTTTAAAACCAGGAAGCCCTGGGCTCCAGGCACACTGCAGCTGCGAAAGGCATCCCAAGGGGAGCGCAAAAGTGACGTAACTTGGCTGCCACCACTGATATTTCCATGAGACCATCCCGAACCATAGGCTGATTTTCCTTCCTAGGGTTAAGGTTTGAGTTAGGCCTAGGGTAAGGGTTCTATTAACCAGAAAGCCCTGAGTTCCAAAAACACAGCAGCTGCGAAGGACTAGCCAAGAAGAGCGCAAAAGTACCACAACATGCCTGCCTCCACAGCTTTTTCCTTGGGGACATGCCTAATTCCTGGCTGATTTGCCTTTCTCGTCTTAGGGTTGGGGTTCGGCCTAGGGCTAGGATTTTTAAAATCAGGAAGCCCTGAGTTCCAGGCACACTGGAGCTGTGAAAGGCATCCAAAAGGGAGTGCAGAAGTGCCACAACATGGCTGCTTTTATGGCTTTTTCCTTAGCAAGAAGCCTAAAACCAGGCTGATTTACCTTCCCAGGGTTACTGTAAGGCTTAGGCATAGGGCTAGGATTTTTAAAACTAGGAAGCCCTTAGATCCAGGCACACTGCAGCTGTTCAAGTCATCCCAAGGGGAGTACAAAAGTGCAACAACATGGCAGCTTTCACAGCTTTTTCCTTGGCACCATCCCTATACCTAGGCTGATTTATCTCCCTAGGGTTAGGGTTAGGGTTCAGCCTAGTGCTTGGAGATTTTAACCAGGAAGCCCTGAGTTCCAGGCTTACTGCATCTGCCAAAGGCATCCCAAAGGGAGTGCAAAAGTGCCACAACATGGCTGCTTTCACGGCTTTTCCCTTAGGAAGAACCCTTATACGCGGCTGATTTACCTTCTTAGGGTTACTGTTAGGCTTAGGCCTAGGACTTTTAAAACCAGGAAGCCCTGGGCTCCAGGCACACTGCAGCTGCGAAAGGCATCCCAAGGCGAGCGCAAAAGTGACGCAACTTGGCAGCCACCACTGATATTTCCATGAGACCATCCCGAACCATAGGCTGATTTTCCTTCCTAGGGTGTAGGTTTGAGTTACGCCTAGGGTAAGGGTTCTATTAACCAGAAAGCCCTGAGTTCCAAGAACACAGCAGCTGCGAAGGACTTCCCAAGAAGAGCGCAAAAGTACCACAACATGCCTGCCTCCACAGCTTTTTCCTTGGGGACATGCCTAATTCCTGGCTGATTTCCCTTTCTCGTCTTAGGCTTGGGGTTCGGCCTAGGGCTAGGATTTTTAAAATCAGGAAGCCCTGAGTTCCAGGCACACTGGAGCTGTGAAAGGCATCCAAAAGGGAGTGCAGAAGTGCCACAACATGGCTGCTTTTATGGCTTTTTCCTTAGCAAGAAGCCTAACACCAGGCTGATTTACCTTCCCAGGGTTACTGTAAGGCTTAGGCATAGGGCTAAGATTTTTAAAACTAGGAAGCCCTTAGCTCCAGGCACACTGCAGCTGTTCAAGTCATCCCAAGGGGAGTACAAAAGTGCAACAACATGGCAGCTTTCACAGCTTTTTCCTTGGCACCATCCCTATACCTAGGCTGATTTATCTGCCTAGGGTTAGGGTTAGGGTTCAGCCTAGGGCTTGGAGATTTTAACCAGGAAGCCCTGAGTTCCAGGCTTACTGCATCTGCCAAAGGCACCCCAAAGCAAGTGCAAAAGTGCCACAACATGGCTGCTTTCACGGCTTTTCCCTTTGGAAGAACCCTAATACCCGGCTGATTTACCTTCCTAGGGTTACTGTTAGGCTTAGTCTTAGAACTTTTAAAACCCGGAAGCCCTGGGCTCCAGGCACACTGCAGCTGCGAAAGCCATCCCAAGGGGAGCGCAAAAGTGACGCAACTTGGCTGCCACCACTGATATTTCCATGAGACCATCCCGAACCATAGGCTGATTTTCCTTCCTAGGGTTAAGGTTTGAGTTACGCCTAGGGTAAGGGTTCTATTAACCAGAAAGCCCTGAGTTCCAAGAACACAGCAGCTGCGAAGGACTAGCCAAGAAGAGCGCAAAAGTACCACAACATGCCTGCCTCCACAGCTTTTTCCTTGGGGACATGCCTAATTCCTGGCTGATTTGCCTTTCTCGTCTTAGGGTTGGGGTTCGGCCTAGGGCTAGGATTTTTTAACTAGGAAGCCCTGAGTTCCAGGCTTACTTCATCTGCCAAAGGCATCCCAAAGTGAGTGCAGAAATGCCACAACATGGCTGCTTTCACGGCTTTTCCCTTAGGAAGAACCCTAATACCCGGCTGATTAACCTTCCTATGGTTACTGTTAGGCTTAGGCCTAGGACTTTTAAAACCAGGATTCCCTAGGCTCCAGGCACACTGCAGCTGCGAAAGGCATCCCAAGGGGAGTACAAAAGTGCAACAACATGGCAGCTTTCACAGCTTTTTCCTTGGCACCATCCTTATACCTAGGCTGATTTATCTGCCTAGGGTTAGGGTTAGGGTTCAGCCTAGGGCTTGGATTTCTTTAACCAGGAAGCCCTGAGTTCCAGGCTTACTTCATCTGCCAAAGGCATCCCAAAGGGAGTGCAGAAGTGCCACAACATGGCTGCTTTCACGGCTTTTCCCTTTGGAAGAACCCTAATACCCGGCTGATTTACCTTCCTAGGGTACTGTTAGGCTTAGGCCTAGGACTTTTAAAACCAGGAAGCCCTGGGCTCCAGGCACACTGCAGCTGCGAAAGGCATCCCAAGGGGAGCGCAAAAGTGACGCAACTTGGCTGCCACCACTGATATTTCCATGAGACCATCCCGAACCATAGGCTGATTTTCCTTCCTAGGGTTAAGGTTTGAGTTAGGCCTAGGGTAAGGGTTCTATTAACCAGAAAGCCCTGAGTTCCAAAAACACAGCAGCTGCGAAGGACTAGCCAAGAAGAGCGCAAAAGTACCACAACATGCCTGCCTCCACAGCTTTTTCCTTGGGGACATGCCTAATTCCTGGCTGATTTGCCTTTCTCGTCTTAGGGTTGGGGTTCGGCCTAGGGCTAGGATTTTTAAAATCAGGAAGCCCTGAGTTCCAGGCACACTGGAGCTGTGAAAGGCATCCAAAAGGGAGTGCAGAAGTGCCACAACATGGCTGCTTTTATGGCTTTTTCCTTAGCAAGAAGCCTAACACCAGGCTGATTTACCTTCCCAGGGTTACTGTAAGGCTTAGGCATAGGGCTAGGATTTTTAAAACTAGGAAGCCCTTAGATCCAGGCACACTGCAGCTGTTCAAGTCATCCCAAGGGGAGTACAAAAGTGCAACAACATGGCAGCTTTCACAGCTTTTTCCTTGGCACCATCCCTATACCTAGGCTGATTTATCTCCCTAGGGTTAGGGTTAGGGTTCAGCCTAGTGCTTGGAGATTTTAACCAGGAAGCCCTGAGTTCCAGGCTTACTGCATCTGCCAAAGGCATCCCAAAGGGAGTGCAAAAGTGCCACAACATGGCTGCTTTCAAGGCTTTTCCCTTAGGAAGAACCCTTATACGCGGCTGATTTACCTTCTTAGGGTTACTGTTAGGCTTAGGCCTAGGACTTTTAAAACCAGGAAGCCCTGGGCTCCAGGCACACTGCAGCTGCGAAAGGCATCCCAAGGCGAGCGCAAAAGTGACGCAACTTGGCAGCCACCACTGATATTTCCATGAGACCATCCCGAACCATAGGCTGATTTTCCTTCCTAGGGTTAAGGTTTGAGTTAGGCCTAGGGTAAGGGTTCTATTAACCAGAAAGCCCTGAGTTCCAAGAACACAGCAGCTGCGAAGGACTTCCCAAGAAGAGCGCAAAAGTACCACAACATGCCTGCCTCCACAGCTTTTTCCTTGGGGACATGCCTAATTCCTGGCTGATTTGCCTTTCTCGTCTTAGGGTTGGGATTCGCCCTAGGGCTAGGATTTTTAAAATCAGGAAGCCCTGAGTTCCAGGCACACTGGAGCTGTGAAAGGCATCCAAAAGGGAGTGCAGAAGTGCCACAACATGGCTGCTTTTATGGCTTTTTCCTTAGCAAGAAGCCTAACACCAGGCTGATTTACCTTCCCAGGGTTACTGTATGGCTTAGGCATAGGGCTAGGATTTTTAAAACTAGGAAGCCCTTAGCTCCAGGCACACTGCAGCTGTTCAAGTCATCCCAAGGGGAGTACAAAAGTGCAACAACATGGCAGCTTTCACAGCTTTTTCCTTGGCACCATCCCTATACCTAGGCTGATTTATCTGCCTAGGGTTAGGGTTAGGGTTCAGCCTAGGGCTTGGAGATTTTAACCAGGAAGCCCTGAGTTCCAGGCTTACTGCATCTGCCAAAGGCACCCCAAAGCGAGTGCAAAAGTGCCACAACATGGCTGCTTTCACGGCTTTTCCCTTTGGAAGAACCCTAATACCCGGCTGATTTACCTTCCTAGGGTTACTGTTAGGCTTAGTCTTAGGACTTTTAAAACCCGGAAGCCCTGGGCTCCAGGCACACTGCAGCTGCGAAAGGCATCCCAAGGCGAGCGCAAAAGTGACGCAACTTGGCTGCCACCACTGATATTTCCATGAGACCATCCCGAACCATAGGCTGATTTTCCTTCCTAGGGTTAAGGTTTGAGTTAGGCCTAGGGTAAGGGTTCTATTAACCAGAAAGCCCTGAGTTCCAAGAACACAGCAGCTGCGAAGGACTAGCCAAGAAGAGCGCAAAAGTACCACAACATGCCTGCCTCCACAGCTTTTTCCTTGGGGACATGCCTAATTCCTGGCTGATTTGCCTTTCTCGTCTTAGGGTTGGGGTTCGGCCTAGGGCTAGGATTTTTTAACTAGGAAGCCCTGAGTTCCAGGCTTACTTCATCTGCCAAAGGCATCCCAAAGTGAGTGCAGAAGTGCCACAACATGGCTGCTTTCACGGCTTTTCCCTTAGGAAGAACCCTAATACCCGGCTGATTAACCTTCCTATGGTTACTGTTAGGCTTAGGCCTAGGACTTTTAAAACCAGTATTCCCTAGGCTCCAGGCACACTGCAGCTGCGAAAGGCATCCCAAGGGGAGTACAAAAGTGCAACAACATGGCAGCTTTCACAGCTTTTTCCTTGGCACCATCCTTATACCTAGGCTGATTTATCTGCCTAGGGTTAGGGTTAGGGTTCAACCTAGGGCTTGGATTTCTTTAACCAGGAAGCCCTGAGTTCCAGGCTTACTTCATCTGCCAAAGGCATCCCAAAGGGAGTGCAGAAGTGCCACAACATGGCTGCTTTCACGGCTTTTCCCTTTGGAAGAACCCTAATACCCGGCTGATTTACCTTCCTAGGGTACTGTTAGGCTTAGGCCTAGGACTTTTAAAACCAGGAAGCCCTGGGCTCCAGGCACACTGCAGCTGCGAAAGGCATCCCAAGGGGAGCGCAAAAGTGACGCAACTTGGCTGCCACCACTGATATTTCCATGAGACCATCCCGAACCATAGGCTGATTTTCCTTCCTAGGGTTAAGGTTTGAGTTAGGCCTAGGGTAAGGGTTCTATTAACCAGAAAGCCCTGAGTTCCAAAAACACAGCAGCTGCGAAGGACTAGCCAAGAAGAGCGCAAAAGTACCACAACATGCCTGCCTCCACAGCTTTTTCCTTGGGGACATGCCTAATTCCTGGCTGATTTGCCTTTCTCGTCTTAGGGTTGGGGTTCGGCCTAGGGCTAGGATTTTTAAAATCAGGAAGCCCTGAGTTCCAGGCACACTGGAGCTGTGAAAGGCATCCAAAAGGGAGTGCAGAAGTGCCACAACATGGCTGCTTTTATGGCTTTTTCCTTAGCAAGAAGCCTAAAACCAGGCTGATTTACCTTCCCAGGGTTACTGTAAGGCTTAGGCATAGGGCTAGGATTTTTAAAACTAGGAAGCCCTTAGATCCAGGCACACTGCAGCTGTTCAAGTCATCCCAAGGGGAGTACAAAAGTGCAACAACATGGCAGCTTTCACAGCTTTTTCCTTGGCACCATCCCTATACCTAGGCTGATTTATCTCCCTAGGGTTAGGGTTAGGGTTCAGCCTAGTGCTTGGAGATTTTAACCAGGAAGCCCTGAGTTCCAGGCTTACTGCATCTGCCAAAGGCATCCCAAAGGGAGTGCAAAAGTGCCACAACATGGCTGCTTTCACGGCTTTTCCCTTAGGAAGAACCCTTATACGCGGCTGATTTACCTTCTTAGGGTTACTGTTAGGCTTAGGCCTAGGACTTTTAAAACCAGGAAGCCCTGGGCTCCAGGCACACTGCAGCTGCGAAAGGCATCCCAAGGCGAGCGCAAAAGTGACGCAACTTGGCAGCCACCACTGATATTTCCATGAGACCATCCCGAACCATAGGCTGATTTTCCTTCCTAGGGTGTAGGTTTGAGTTACGCCTAGGGTAAGGGTTCTATTAACCAGAAAGCCCTGAGTTCCAAGAACACAGCAGCTGCGAAGGACTTCCCAAGAAGAGCGCAAAAGTACCACAACATGCCTGCCTCCACAGCTTTTTCCTTGGGGACATGCCTAATTCCTGGCTGATTTCCCTTTCTCGTCTTAGGCTTGGGGTTCGGCCTAGGGCTAGGATTTTTAAAATCAGGAAGCCCTGAGTTCCAGGCACACTGGAGCTGTGAAAGGCATCCAAAAGGGAGTGCAGAAGTGCCACAACATGGCTGCTTTTATGGCTTTTTCCTTAGCAAGAAGCCTAACACCAGGCTGATTTACCTTCCCAGGGTTACTGTAAGGCTTAGGCATAGGGCTAAGATTTTTAAAACTAGGAAGCCCTTAGCTCCAGGCACACTGCAGCTGTTCAAGTCATCCCAAGGGGAGTACAAAAGTGCAACAACATGGCAGCTTTCACAGCTTTTTCCTTGGCACCATCCCTATACCTAGGCTGATTTATCTGCCTAGGGTTAGGGTTAGGGTTCAGCCTAGGGCTTGGAGATTTTAACCAGGAAGCCCTGAGTTCCAGGCTTACTGCATCTGCCAAAGGCACCCCAAAGCAAGTGCAAAAGTGCCACAACATGGCTGCTTTCACGGCTTTTCCCTTTGGAAGAACCCTAATACCCGGCTGATTTACCTTCCTAGGGTTACTGTTAGGCTTAGTCTTAGAACTTTTAAAACCCGGAAGCCCTGGGCTCCAGGCACACTGCAGCTGCGAAAGCCATCCCAAGGGGAGCGCAAAAGTGACGCAACTTGGCTGCCACCACTGATATTTCCATGAGACCATCCCGAACCATAGGCTGATTTTCCTTCCTAGGGTTAAGGTTTGAGTTACGCCTAGGGTAAGGGTTCTATTAACCAGAAAGCCCTGAGTTCCAAGAACACAGCAGCTGCGAAGGACTAGCCAAGAAGAGCGCAAAAGTACCACAACATGCCTGCCTCCACAGCTTTTTCCTTGGGGACATGCCTAATTCCTGGCTGATTTGCCTTTCTCGTCTTAGGGTTGGGGTTCGGCCTAGGGCTAGGATTTTTTAACTAGGAAGCCCTGAGTTCCAGGCTTACTTCATCTGCCAAAGGCATCCCAAAGTGAGTGCAGAAATGCCACAACATGGCTGCTTTCACGGCTTTTCCCTTAGGAAGAACCCTAATACCCGGCTGATTAACCTTCCTATGGTTACTGTTAGGCTTAGGCCTAGGACTTTTAAAACCAGGATTCCCTAGGCTCCAGGCACACTGCAGCTGCGAAAGGCATCCCAAGGGGAGTACAAAAGTGCAACAACATGGCAGCTTTCACAGCTTTTTCCTTGGCACCATCCTTATACCTAGGCTGATTTATCTGCCTAGGGTTAGGGTTAGGGTTCAGCCTAGGGCTTGGATTTCTTTAACCAGGAAGCCCTGAGTTCCAGGCTTACTTCATCTGCCAAAGGCATCCCAAAGGGAGTGCAGAAGTGCCACAACATGGCTGCTTTCACGGCTTTTCCCTTTGGAAGAACCCTAATACCCGGCTGATTTACCTTCCTAGGGTACTGTTAGGCTTAGGCCTAGGACTTTTAAAACCAGGAAGCCCTGGGCTCCAGGCACACTGCAGCTGCGAAAGGCATCCCAAGGGGAGCGCAAAAGTGACACAACTTGGCTGCCACCACTGATATTTCCATGAGACCATCCCGAACCATAGGCTGATTTTCCTTCCTAGGGTTAAGGTTTGAGTTAGGCCTAGGGTAAGGGTTCTATTAACCAGAAAGCCCTGAGTTCCAAAAACACAGCAGCTGCGAAGGACTAGCCAAGAAGAGCGCAAAAGTACCACAACATGCCTGCCTCCACAGCTTTTTCCTTGGGGACATGCCTAATTCCTGGCTGATTTGCCTTTCTCGTCTTAGGGTTGGGGTTCGGCCTAGGGCTAGGATTTTTAAAATCAGGAAGCCCTGAGTTCCAGGCACACTGGAGCTGTGAAAGGCATCCAAAAGGGAGTGCAGAAGTGCCACAACATGGCTGCTTTTATGGCTTTTTCCTTAGCAAGAAGCCTAACACCAGGCTGATTTACCTTCCCAGGGTTACTGTAAGGCTTAGGCATAGGGCTAGGATTTTTAAAACTAGGAAGCCCTTAGATCCAGGCACACTGCAGCTGTTCAAGTCATCCCAAGGGGAGTACAAAAGTGCAACAACATGGCAGCTTTCACAGCTTTTTCCTTGGCACCATCCCTATACCTAGGCTGATTTATCTCCCTAGGGTTAGGGTTAGGGTTCAGCCTAGTGCTTGGAGATTTTAACCAGGAAGCCCTGAGTTCCAGGCTTACTGGATCTGCCAAAGGCATCCCAAAGGGAGTGCAAAAGTGCCACAACATGGCTGCTTTCAAGGCTTTTCCCTTAGGAAGAACCCTTATACGCGGCTGATTTACCTTCTTAGGGTTACTGTTAGGCTTAGGCCTAGGACTTTTAAAACCAGGAAGCCCTGGGCTCCAGGCACACTGCAGCTGCGAAAGGCATCCCAAGGCGAGCGCAAAAGTGACGCAACTTGGCAGCCACCACTGATATTTCCATGAGACCATCCCGAACCATAGGCTGATTTTCCTTCCTAGGGTTAAGGTTTGAGTTAGGCCTAGGGTAAGGGTTCTATTAACCAGAAAGCCCTGAGTTCCAAGAACACAGCAGCTGCGAAGGACTTCCCAAGAAGAGCGCAAAAGTACCACAACATGCCTGCCTCCACCGCTTTTTCCTTGGGGACATGCCTAATTCCTGGCTGATTTGCCTTTCTCGTCTTAGGGTTGGGATTCGCCCTAGGGCTAGGATTTTTAAAATCAGGAAGCCCTGAGTTCCAGGCACACTGGAGCTGTGAAAGGCATCCAAAAGGGAGTGCAGAAGTGCCACAACATGGCTGCTTTTATGGCTTTTTCCTTAGCAAGAAGCCTAACACCAGGCTGATTTACCTTCCCAGGGTTACTGTAAGGCTTAGGCATAGGGCTAGGATTTTTAAAACTAGGAAGCCCTTAGCTCCAGGCACACTGCAGCTGTTCAAGTCATCCCAAGGGGAGTACAAAAGTGCAACAACATGGCAGCTTTCACAGCTTTTTCCTTGGCACCATCCCTATACCTAGGCTGATTTATCTGCCTAGGGTTAGGGTTAGGGTTCAGCCTAGGGCTTGGAGATTTTAACCAGGAAGCCCTGAGTTCCAGGCTTACTGCATCTGCCAAAGGCACCCCAAAGCGAGTGCAAAAGTGCCACAACATGGCTGCTTTCACGGCTTTTCCCTTTGGAAGAACCCTAATACCCGGCTGATTTACCTTCCTAGGGTTACTGTTAGGCTTAGTCTTAGGACATTTAAAACCCGGAAGCCCTGGGCTCCAGGCACACTGCAGCTGCGAAAGCCATCCCAAGGGGAGCGCAAAAGTGACGCAACTTGGCTGCCACCACTGATATTTCCATGAGACCATCCCGAACCATAGGCTGATTTTCCTTCCTAGGGTTAAGGTTTGAGTTACGCCTAGGGTAAGGGTTCTATTAACCAGAAAGCCCTGAGTTCCAAGAACACAGCAGCTGCGAAGGACTAGCCAAGAAGAGCGCAAAAGTACCACAACATGCCTGCCTCCACAGCTTTTTCCTTGGGGACATGCCTAATTCCTGGCTGATTTGCCTTTCTCGTCTTAGGGTTGGGGTTCGGCCTAGGGCTAGGATTTTTTAACTAGGAAGCCCTGAGTTCCAGGCTTACTTCATCTGCCAAAGGCATCCCAAAGTGAGTGCAGAAATGCCACAACATGGCTGCTTTCACGGCTTTTCCCTTAGGAAGAACCCTAATACCCGGCTGATTAACCTTCCTATGGTTACTGTTAGGCTTAGGCCTAGGACTTTTAAAACCAGGATTCCCTAGGCTCCAGGCACACTGGAGCTGTGAAAGGCATCCAAAAGGGAGTGCAAAAGTGTCACAACATGGTTGCTTTCACGGCTTTTTCCTTCGCAAGAAGCCTAACACCAGGCTGATTTCCCTTCCCAGGGTTACTGTTAGGCTTAGGCCTAGGGCTAGGATTTTGAAAACTAGGAAGCCCTTAGCTCCAGGCACACTGCAGCTGTTCAAGGCATCCCAAGGGGAGTACAAAAGTGCAACAACATGGCAGCTTTCACAGCTTTTTCCTTGGCACCATCCCTATAGCTAGGCTGACTTATCTGCCTAGGGTTAGGGTTAGGGTTCAGCCCAGGGCTTGGAGTTTTTTAACTAGGAAGCCCTGAGTTCCAGGCTTACTGCAGCTGCGAAAGGCATCCCAAGGCGAGCGCAAAAGTGACGCAACTTCGCTGCCACCACTGATATTTCCATGAGACCATCCCGAACCATAGGCTGATTTTCCTTCCTAGGGTTAAGGTTTGAGATACGCCTGGGGTAAGGGTTCTATTAACCAGAAAGCCCTGAGTTCCAAGAACACAGCAGCTGCGAAGGACTAGCCAAGAAGAGCGCAAAAGTACCACAACATGCCTGCCTCCACAGCTTTTTCCTTGGGGACATGCCTAATTCCTGGCTGATTTGCCTTTCTCGTCTTAGGGTTGGGGTTCGGCCTAGGGCTAGGATTTTTAAAATCAGGAAGCCCTGAGTTCCAGACACACTGGAGCTTTGAAAGGCATCCAAAAGGGATTGCAAAAGGGCCACAACATGGCTGCTTTCACGGCTTTTTCCTTGGCAAGAAGCCTAACACCAGGCTGATTTACCTTCCCAGGGTTACTGTTAGGCTTAGGCCTAGGGCTAGGATTTTTAAAACTAGGAAGCCCTTAGCTCCAGGCACACTGCAGCTGTTCAAGGCATCCCAAGGGGAGTACAAAAGTGCAACAACATGGCAGCTTTCACAGCTTTTTCCTTGGCACCATCCCTATACCTAGGCTGATTTATCTGCCTAGGGTTAGGGTTAGGGTTCAGCCTAGGGCTTGGAGTTTTTTAACTAGGAAGCCCTGAGTTCCAGGCTTACTGCATCTGCCAAAGGCATCCCAAAGGGAGTGCAAAAGTTCCACAACATGGCTGCTTTCACGGCTTTTCCCTTAGGAAGAACCCTAATACCCGGCTGATTTACCTTCCTAGGGTTACTGTTTGGCTTAGGCCTCGGACTTTTAAAACCAGGAAGCCCTGGGCTCCAGGCACATGCAGCTGTTAAAGGCATCCCAAGAGGGCCGAAGAAGTAACACAACTTGGCTTCCTCTGCTGCTATTCTCATGAGACCATCCCGAACCATAGGCTGATTTTCCTTCTTTGGATTAAGGTTTGAGTTAGGCGTAGGGTATGAGTTCTATTAATTAGAAAGCCCTGAGTTCCAAGAACACAGCAGCTGCGAAGGACTAGCCAAGAAGAGCGCAAAAGTACCACAACATGCCTGCCTCCACAGCTTTTTCCTTGGGGACATGCCTAATTCCTGGCTGATTTGCCTTTCTCGTCTTAGGGTTGGCGTTCTGCTTAGGGCTAGGATTTTTTTAACTAGAAAGCCCTGAGTTCCAGGCTTACTTCATCTGCCAAAGGCATCCCAAAGGGAGTGCAAAAGTGCCACAACATGGCTGCTTTCACGGCTTTTCCCTTAGGAAGAACCCTAATACCCGCCTGATTTACCTTCCTAGGGTACTGTTAGGCTTAGGCCCAGGACTTTTAAAACCAGGAAGCCCTGAGCTCCAGGCACACTGCAGCTGCGAAAGGCATCCCAAGGGGAGCGCAAAAGTGACACAACTTGGCTGCCACCACTGATATTTCCATGAGACCATCCCGAACCATAGGCTGATTTTCCTTCCTAGGGTTAAGGTTTGAGTTATGCCTAGGGTAAGGGTTCTATTAACCAGAAAGCCCTGAGTTCCAAGAACACAGCAGCTGCGAAGGACTTCCCAAGAAGAGCGCAAAAGTACCACAACATGCCTGCCTCCACAGCTTTTTCCTTGGGGACATGCCTAATTCCTGGCTGATTTGCCTTTCTCGTCTTAGGGTTGGGGTTCGGCCTAGGGCTAGGATTTTTTTAACCAGGAATCCCTGAGTTCCAGGCTTACTTCATCTGCCAAAGGCATCCCAAAGGGAGGTCAAAAGTGCCACAACATGGCTGCTTTCACGGCTTTTCCCTTAGGAAGGACCCTAATACCCAGCTGATTTACCTTCCTAGGGTTACTGTTAGGCTTAGGCCCAGGACTTTTAAAACCAGGAAGCCCTGAGCTCCAGGCACACTGCAGCTGCGAAAGGCATCCCAAGGGGAGCGCAAAAGTGACACAACTTGGCTGCCACCACTGATATTTCCATGAGACCATCCCGAACCATAGGCTGATTTTCCTTCCTAGGGTTAAGGTTTGAGTTATGCCTAGGGTAAGGGTTCTATTAACCAGAAAGCCCTGAGTTCCAAGAACACAGCAGCTGCGAAGGACTTCCCAAGAAGAGCGCAAAAGTACCACAACATGCCTGCCTCCACAGCTTTTTCCTTGGGGACATGCCTAATTCCTGGCTGATTTGCCTTTCTCGTCTTAGGGTTGGGGTTCGGCCTAGGGCTAGGATTTTTTTAACCAGGAATCCCTGAGTTCCAGGCTTACTTCATCTGCCAAAGGCATCCCAAAGGGAGGTCAAAAGTGCCACAACATGGCTGCTTTCATGGCTTTTCCCTTAGGAAGGACCCTAATACCCAGCTGATTTAACTTCCTAGGGTTACTGTTAGGCTTAGGCCTAGGACTTTTAAAATCAGGAAGCCCTGGGATCCAGGCACATGCAGCTGTTAAAGGCATCCCAAGAGGGCCGCAGAAGTGACACAACTTGGCTGCCTCTGCTGCTATTCTCATGAGACCATCCCGAACCATAGGCTGATTTTCCTTCCTAGGGTTAAGGTTTGAGATACGCCTGGGGTAAGGGTTCTATTAACCAGAATGTCCTGAGTTCCAAGAACACAGCAGCTGCGAAGGACTAGCCAAGAAGAGCGCAAAAGTACCACAACATGCCTGCCTCCACAGCTTTTTCCTTGGGGACATGCCTAATTCCTGGCTGATTTGCCTTTCTCGTCTTAGGGTTGGGGTTCGGCCTAGGGCTAGGATTTTTAAAATCAGGAAGCCCTGAGTTCCAGGCACACTGGAGCTTTGAAAGGCATCCAAAAGCGAGTGCAAAAGGGCCACAACATGGCTGCTTTCACGGCTTTTTCCTTGGCAAGAAGCCTAACACCAGGCTGATTTCCCTTCCCAGGGTTACTGTAAGGCTTAGGCCTAGGGCTAGGATTTTTAAAACTAGGAAGCCCCTAGCTCCAGGCACACTGCAGCTGTTCAAGGCATCCCAAGGGGAGTACAAAAGTGCAACAACATGGCAGCTTTCACAGCTTTTTCCTTGGCACCGTCCTTATACCTAGGCTGATTTATCTGCCTAGGGTTAGGGTTAGGGTTCAGCCTAGGGCTTGGATTTCTTTAACCAGGAAGTCCTGAGTTCCAGGCTTACTTCATCTGCCAAAGGCATCCCAAAGGGAGTGCAAAAGTGCCACAACATGGCTGCTTTCACGGCTTTTCCCTTTGGAAGAACCCTAATACCCGGCTGATTTACCTTCCTAGGGTACTGTTAGGCTTAGGCCTAGGACTTTTAAAACCAGGAAGCCCTGGGCTCCAGGCACACTGCAGCTGCGAAAGGCATCCCAAGGCGAGCGCAAAAGTGACGCAACTTGGCTGCCACCACTGATACTTCCATGAGACCATCCCGAACCATAGGCTGATTTTCCTTCCTAGGGTTAAGGTTTGAGTTACGCCTAGGGTAAGGGTTCTATTAACCAGAAAGCCCTGAGTTCCAAGAACACAACAGCTGCGAAGGACTAGCCAAGAAGAGCGCAAAAGTACCACAACATGCCTGCCTCCACAGCTTTTTCCTTGGGGACATGCCTAATTCCTGGCTGATTTGCCTTTCTCGTCTTAGGGTTGGGGTTCAGCCTAGGGCTTGGATTTCTTTAACCAGGAAGTCCTGAGTTCCAGTCTTACTTCATCTGCCAAAGGCATCCCAAAGGGAGTGCAGAAGTGCCACAACATGGCTGCTTTCACGGCTTTTCCCTTAGGATGAACCCTAATACCCGGCTGATTTACCTTCCTAGGGTTACTGTTAGGCTTAGGCCTAGGACTTTTAAAACCAGGAAGCCCTGGGCTCCAGGCACATGCAGCAGTTAAAGGCATCCCAAGAGGGCCGCAGAAGTGACACAACTTGGCTGCCTCTGCTGCTATTCTCATGAGACCATCCCGAACCATAGGCTGATTTTCCTTCCTAGGGTTAAGGTTTGAGTTACGCCTAGGGTAAGGGTTCTAATAACCAGAAAGCCCTGAGTTCCAAGAACACAGCAGCTGCGAAGGACTTCCCAAGAAGAGCGCAAAAGTACCACAACATGCCTGCCTCCACAACATTTTCCTTGGGGACATGCCTAATTCCTGGCTGATTTGCCTTTCTCGTCTTAGGGTTGGGGTTCGGCCTAGGGCTAGGATTTTTAAAATCAGGAAGCCCTGAGTTCCAGGCACACTGGAGCTGTGAAAGACATCCAAAAGGGAGTGTGCAAAACTGCCACAACATGGCTGCTTTTATGGCTTTTTCCTTAGCAAGAAGCCTAACACCAGGCTGATTTACCTTCCCAGGGTTACTGTAAGGCTTAGGCATAGCACTAGGATTTTTAAAACTAGGAAGCCCTTAGCTCCAGGCACACTGCAGCTGTTCAAGTCATCCCAAGGGGAGTACAAAAGTGCAACAACATGGCAGCTTTCACAGCTTTTTCCTTGGCACCATCCCTATACCTAGGCTGATTTATCTGCCTAGGGTTAGGGTTAGGGTTCAGCCTAGGGCTTGGAGATTTTAACCAGGAAGCCCTGAGTTCCAGGCTTACTGCATCTGCCAAAGGAACCCCAAAGCGAGTGGAAAAGTGCCACAACATGGCTGCTTTCACGGCTTTTCCCTTAGGAAGAACCCTAATACCCGGCTGATTTACCTTCCTAGGGTTACTGTTAGGCTTAGTCTTAGGACTTTTAAAACCCGGAAGCCCTGGGCTCCAGGCACACTGCAGCTGCGAAAGGCATCCCAAGGGGAGCGCAAAAGTGACGCAACTTGGCTGCCACCACTGATATTTCCATGAGACCATCCCGAACCATAGGCTGATTTTCCTTCCTAGGGTTAAGGTTTGAGTTACGCCTGGGGTAAGGGTTCTATTAACCAGAAAGCCCTGAGTTCCAAGAACACAGCAGCTGCGAAGGACTAGCCAAGAAGTGAGCAAAAGTACCACAATATGCTTGCCTCCACAGCTTTTTCCTTGGGAACATGCCTAATTCCTGGCTGATTTGCCTTTCTCGTCTTAGGGTTGGGGTTCGGCCTAGGGCTAGGATTTTTTTAACTAGGAAGCCCTGAGTTCCAGGCTTACTTCATCTGCCAAAGGCATCCCAAAGGGAGTGCAGAAGTGCCACAACATGGCTGCTTTCACGGCTTTTCCCTTAGGATGAACCCTAATACCCGGCTGATTTACCTTCCTAGGGTTACTGTTAGGCTTAGGCCTAGGACTTTTAAAACCAGGAAGCCCTGGGCTCCAGGCACATGCAGCAGTTAAAGGCATCCCAAGAGGGCCGCAGAAGTGACACAACTTGGCTGCCTCTGCTGCTATTCTCATGAGACCATCCGGAACCATAGGCTGATTTTCCTTCCTAGGGTTAAGGTTTGAGTTACGCCTAGGGTAAGGGTTCTAATAACCAGAAAGCCCTGAGTTCCAAGAACACAGCAGCTGCGAAGGACTTCCCAAGAAGAGCGCAAAAGTACCACAACATGCCTGCCTCCACAGCTTTTTCCTTGGGGACATGCCTAATTCCTGGCTGATTTGCCTTTCTCGTCTTAGGGTTGGGGTTCGGCCTAGGGCTAGGATTTTTAAAATCAGGAAGCCCTGAGTTCCAGGCACACTGGAGCTGTGAAAGACATCCAAAAGGGAGTGTGCAAAACTGCCACAACATGGCTGCTTTTATGGCTTTTTCCTTATCAAGAAGCCTAACACCAGGCTGATTTACCTTCCCAGGGTTACTGTAAGGCTTAGGCATAGGGCTAGGATTTTTAAAACTAGGAAGCCCTTAGCTCCAGGCACACTGCAGCTGTTCAAGTCATCCCAAGGGGAGTACAAAAGTGCAACAACATGGCAGCTTTCACAGCTTTTTCCTTGGCACCATCCCTATACCTAGGCTGATTTATCTGCCTAGGGTTAGGGTTAGGGTTCAGCCTAGGGCTTGGAGATTTTACCCAGGAAGCCCTGAGTTCCAGGCTTACTGCATCTGCCAAAGGCACCCCAAAGCGAGTGCAAAAGTGCCACAACATGGCTGCTTTCACGGCTTTTCCCTTTGGAAGAACCCTAATACCCGGCTGATTTACCTTCCTAGGGTTACTGTTAGGCTTAGTCTTAGGACTTTTAAAACCCGGAAGCCCTGGGCTCCAGGCAAACTGCAGCTGCGAAAGGCATCCCAAGGGGATCGCAAAAGTGATGCAACTTGGCTGCCACCACTGATATTTCCATGAGACCATCCCGAACCATAGGCTGATTTTCCTTCCTAGGGTTAAGGTTTGAGTTACGCCTAGGGTAAGGGTTCTATTAACCAGAAAGCCCTGAGTTCCAAGAACACAGCAGCTGCGAAGGACTAGCCAAGAAGAGCGCAAAAGTACCACAACATGCCTGCCTCCACAGCTTTTTCCTTGGGGACATGCCTAATTCCTGGCTGATTTGCCTTTCTCGTCTTAGGGTTGGGGTTCGGCCTAGGGCTAGGATTTTTTTAACCAGGAATCCCTGAGTTCCAGGCTTACTTCATCTGCCAAAGGCATCCCAAAGGGAGTGCAGAAATGCCACAACATGGCTGCTTTCACGGTTTTTCCCTTAGGAAGAACCCTAATACCCGGCTGATTAACCTTCCTATGGTTACTGTTAGGCTTAGTCTTAGGACTTTTAAAACCCGGAAGCCCTGGGCTCCAGGCAAACTGCAGCTGCGAAAGGCATCCCAAGGGGATCGCAAAAGTGATGCAACTTGGCTGCCACCACTGATATTTCCATGAGACCATCCCGAACCATAGGCTGATTTTCCTTCCTAGGGTTAAGGTTTGAGTTACGCCTAGGGTAAGGGTTCTATTAACCAGAAAGCCCTGAGTTCCAAGAACACAGCAGCTGCGAAGGACTAGCCAAGAAGAGCGCAAAAGTACCACAACATGCCTGCCTCCACAGCTTTTTCCTTGGGGACATGCCTAATTCCTGGCTGATTTGCCTTTCTCGTCTTAGGGTTGGGGTTCGGCCTAGGGCTAGGATTTTTTTAACTAGGAAGCCCTGAGTTCCAGGCACACTGGAGCTGTGAAAGGCATCCAAAAGGGAGTGCAAAAGTGCCACAACATGGCTGCTTTCACGGCTTTTTCCTTGGCAAGAAGCCTAACACCTGGCTGATTTCCCTTCCCAGGGTTACTGTAAGGCTTTGGCCTAGGGCTAGGATTTTTAAAACTAGGAAGCCCTTAGCTCCAGGCACACTGCAGCTGTTCAAGGCATCCCAAGGAGAGTAAAAAGTGCAACAACATGGCAGCTTTCACAGCTTTTTCCTTGGCACCATCCCTATACATAGGCTGATTTATCTGCCTAGGGTTAGGGTTAGGTTCCAGTCTAGGGCTTGGAGATTTTAACCAGGAAGCCCTGAGTTCCAGGCTTACTGCATCTGCCAAAGGCATCCCAAAGGGAGTGCAAAAGTGCCACAACATGGCTGCTTTCACGGCTTTTCCCTTAGGAAGAACCGTAATACCCGGCTGATTTACCTTCCTAGGGTTACTGTTAGGCTTAGGCCTAGGACTTTTAAAACCAGGAAGCCCTGGGCTCCAGGCACACTGCAGCTGCGAAAGGCATCCCAAGGCGAGCGCAAAAGTGACGCAACTTGGCAGCCACCACAGATATTTCCATGAGACCATCCCGAACCATAGGCTGATTTTCCTTCCTAGGGTTAAGGTTTGAGTTACGCCTGGGGTAAGGGTTCTATTAACCAGAAAGCCCTGAGTTCCAAGAACACAGCAGCTGCGAAGGACTTCCCAAGAAGAGCGCAAAAGTACCACAACATGCCTGCCTCCACAGCTTTTTCCTTGGGGACATGCCTAATTCCTGGCTGATTTGCCTTTCTCGTCTTAGGGTTGGGGTTCGGCCTAGGGCTAGGATTTTTTTAACTAGGAAGCCCTGAGTTCCAGGCTTACTTCATCTGCCAAAGGCATCCCAAAGGGAGTGCAGAAGTGCCACAACATGGCTGCTTTCACGGCTTTTCCCTTAGGATGAACCCTAATACCCGGCTGATTTACCTTCCTAGGGTTACTGTTAGGCTTAGGCCTAGGACTTTTAAAACCAGGAAGCCCTGGGCTCCAGGCACATGCAGCAGTTAAAGGCATCCCAAGAGGGCCGCAGAAGTGACACAACTTGGCTGCCTCTGCTGCTATTCTCATGAGACCATCCGGAACCATAGGCTGATTTTCCTTCCTAGGGTTAAGGTTTGAGTTACGCCTAGGGTAAGGGTTCTAATAACCAGAAAGCCCTGAGTTCCAAGAACACAGCAGCTGCGAAGGACTTCCCAAGAAGAGCGCAAAAGTACCACAACATGCCTGCCTCCACAGCTTTTTCCTTGGGGACATGCCTAATTCCTGGCTGATTTGCCTTTCTCGTCTTAGGGTTGGGGTTCGGCCTAGGGCTAGGATTTTTAAAATCAGGAAGCCCTGAGTTCCAGGCACACTGGAGCTGTGAAAGACATCCAAAAGGGAGTGTGCAAAACTGCCACAACATGGCTGCTTTTATGGCTTTTTCCTTATCAAGAAGCCTAACACCAGGCTGATTTACCTTCCCAGGGTTACTGTAAGGCTTAGGCATAGGGCTAGGATTTTTAAAACTAGGAAGCCCTTAGCTCCAGGCACACTGCAGCTGTTCAAGTCATCCCAAGGGGAGTACAAAAGTGCAACAACATGGCAGCTTTCACAGCTTTTTCCTTGGCACCATCCCTATACCTAGGCTGATTTATCTGCCTAGGGTTAGGGTTAGGGTTCAGCCTAGGGCTTGGAGATTTTACCCAGGAAGCCCTGAGTTCCAGGCTTACTGCATCTGCCAAAGGCACCCCAAAGCGAGTGCAAAAGTGCCACAACATGGCTGCTTTCACGGCTTTTCCCTTTGGAAGAACCCTAATACCCGGCTGATTTACCTTCCTAGGGTTACTGTTAGGCTTAGTCTTAGGACTTTTAAAACCCGGAAGCCCTGGGCTCCAGGCAAACTGCAGCTGCGAAAGGCATCCCAAGGGGATCGCAAAAGTGATGCAACTTGGCTGCCACCACTGATATTTCCATGAGACCATCCCGAACCATAGGCTGATTTTCCTTCCTAGGGTTAAGGTTTGAGTTACGCCTAGGGTAAGGGTTCTATTAACCAGAAAGCCCTGAGTTCCAAGAACACAGCAGCTGCGAAGGACTAGCCAAGAAGAGCGCAAAAGTACCACAACATGCCTGCCTCCACAGCTTTTTCCTTGGGGACATGCCTAATTCCTGGCTGATTTGCCTTTCTCGTCTTAGGGTTGGGGTTCGGCCTAGGGCTAGGATTTTTTTAACCAGGAATCCCTGAGTTCCAGGCTTACTTCATCTGCCAAAGGCATCCCAAAGGGAGTGCAGAAATGCCACAACATGGCTGCTTTCACGGTTTTTCCCTTAGGAAGAACCCTAATACCCGGCTGATTAACCTTCCTATGGTTACTGTTAGGCTTAGTCTTAGGACTTTTAAAACCCGGAAGCCCTGGGCTCCAGGCAAACTGCAGCTGCGAAAGGCATCCCAAGGGGATCGCAAAAGTGATGCAACTTGGCTGCCACCACTGATATTTCCATGAGACCATCCCGAACCATAGGCTGATTTTCCTTCCTAGGGTTAAGGTTTGAGTTACGCCTAGGGTAAGGGTTCTATTAACCAGAAAGCCCTGAGTTCCAAGAACACAGCAGCTGCGAAGGACTAGCCAAGAAGAGCGCAAAAGTACCACAACATGCCTGCCTCCACAGCTTTTTCCTTGGGGACATGCCTAATTCCTGGCTGATTTGCCTTTCTCGTCTTAGGGTTGGGGTTCGGCCTAGGGCTAGGATTTTTTTAACTAGGAAGCCCTGAGTTCCAGGCACACTGGAGCTGTGAAAGGCATCCAAAAGGGAGTGCAAAAGTGCCACAACATGGCTGCTTTCACGGCTTTTTCCTTGGCAAGAAGCCTAACACCTGGCTGATTTCCCTTCCCAGGGTTACTGTAAGGCTTTGGCCTAGGGCTAGGATTTTTAAAACTAGGAAGCCCTTAGCTCCAGGCACACTGCAGCTGTTCAAGGCATCCCAAGGAGAGTAAAAAGTGCAACAACATGGCAGCTTTCACAGCTTTTTCCTTGGCACCATCCCTATACATAGGCTGATTTATCTGCCTAGGGTTAGGGTTAGGTTCCAGTCTAGGGCTTGGAGATTTTAACCAGGAAGCCCTGAGTTCCAGGCTTACTGCATCTGCCAAAGGCATCCCAAAGGGAGTGCAAAAGTGCCACAACATGGCTGCTTTCACGGCTTTTCCCTTAGGAAGAACCGTAATACCCGGCTGATTTACCTTCCTAGGGTTACTGTTAGGCTTAGGCCTAGGACTTTTAAAACCAGGAAGCCCTGGGCTCCAGGCACACTGCAGCTGCGAAAGGCATCCCAAGGCGAGCGCAAAAGTGACGCAACTTGGCAGCCACCACAGATATTTCCATGAGACCATCCCGAACCATAGGCTGATTTTCCTTCCTAGGGTTAAGGTTTGAGTTACGCCTGGGGTAAGGGTTCTATTAACCAGAAAGCCCTGAGTTCCAAGAACACAGCAGCTGCGAAGGACTTCCCAAGAAGAGCGCAAAAGTACCACAACATGCCTGCCTCCACAGCTTTTTCCTTGGGGACATGCCTAATTCCTGGCTGATTTGCCTTTCTCGTCTTAGGGTTGGGGTTCGGCCTAGGGCTAGGATTTTTAAAATCAGGAAGCCCTGAGTTCCAGGCACACTGGAGCTGTGAAAGGCATCCAAAAGGGAGTGCAATTGCCACAACATGGCTGCTTTCATGGCTTTTTCCTTGGCAAGAAGCCTAACACCAGGCTGATTTCCCTTCCCAGGGTTACTGTTAGGCTTAGGCCTAGGGCTAGGATTTTTAAAACTAGGAAGCCCTTAGCTCCAGGCACACTGCAGCTGTTCAAGGCATCCCAAGGGGAGTACAAAAGTGCAACAACATGGCAGCTTTCACAGCTTTTTCCTTGGCACCATCCCTATACCTAGGCTGATTTATCTGCCTAGCTTTAGGGTTAGGGTTCAGCCTAGGGCTTGGATTTCTTTAACCAGGAAGCCCTGAGTTCCAGGCTTACTTCATCTGCCAAAGGCATCCCAAAGGGAGTGCAGAAGTGCCACAACATGGCTGCTTTCACGGCTTTTCCCTTAGGATGAACCCTAATACCCGGCTGATTTACCTTCCTAGGGTTACTGTTAGGCTTAGTCTTAGGACTTTTAAAACCCGGAAGCCCTGGGCTCCAGGCACACTGCAGCTGCGAAAGGCATCCAAAGGGGAGCGCAAAAGTGACGCAACTTGGCTGCCACCACTGATATTTCCATGAGACCATCCCGAATCATAGGCTGATTTTCCTTCCTAGGGTTAAGGTTTGAGTTACGCCTAGGGTAAGGGTTCTATTAACCAGAAAGCCCTGAGTTCCAAGAACACAGCAGCTGCGAAGGACTAGCCAAGAAGAGCGCAAAAGTACCACAACATGCCTGCCTCCACAGCTTTTTCCTTGGGGACATGCCTAATTCCTGGCTGATTTGCCTTTCTCGTCTTAGGGTTGGGGTTCGGCCTAGGGCTAGGATTTTTTTAACCAGGAATCCCTGAGTTCCAGGCTTACTTCATCTGCCAAAGGCATCCCAAAGGGAGTGCAGAAATGCCACAACATGGCTGCTTTCACGGCTTTTCCCTTAGGAAGAACCCTAATACCCGGCTGATTAACCTTCCTATGGTTACTGTTAGGTTTAGGCCTAGGACTTTTAAAACCAGGATTCCCTAGGCTCCAGGCACACTGCAGCTGCGAAAGGCATCCCAAGGGGAGTACAAAAGTGCAACAACATGGCAGCTTTCACAGCTTTTTCCTTGGCACCATCCCTATACCTAGGCTGATTTATCTGCCTAGGGTTAGGGTTAGGGTTCAGCCTAGGGCCTGGAGTTTTTTAACTAGGAAGCCCTGAGTTCCAGGCTTACTGCAGCTGCGAAAGGCATCCCAAGGCGAGCGCAAAAGTGACGCAACTTGGCTGCCACCACTGATATTTCCATGAGACCATCCCGAACCATAGGCTGATTTTCCTTCCTAGGGTTAAGGTTTGAGATACGCCTGGGGTAAGGGTTCTATTAACCAGAAAGCCCTGAGTTCCAAGAACACAGCAGCTGCGAAGGACTAGCCAAGAAGAGCGCAAAAGTACCACAACATGCCTGCCTCCACAGCTTTTTCCTTGGGGACATGCCTAATTCCTGGCTGATTTGCCTTTCTCGTCTTAGGGTTGGGGTTCGGCCTAGGGCTAGGATTTTTAAAATCAGGAAGCCCTGAGTTCCAGGCACACTGGAGCTGCCAAAGGCATCCAAAAGGGAGTGCAAAAGGGCCACAACATGGCTGCTTTCACGGCTTTTTCCTTGGCAAGAAGCCTAACACCAGGCTGATTTCCCTTCCCAGGGTTACTGTTAGCCTTAGGCCTAGGGCTAGGATTTTTAAAACTAGGAAGCCCTTAGCTCCAGGCACACTGCAGCTGCGAAAGGCATCCCAAGGGGAGTACAAAAGTGCAACAACATGGCAGCTTTCACAGCTTTTTCCTTGGCACCATCCTTATACCTAGGCTGATTTATCTGCCTAGGGTTAGGGTTAGGGTTCAGCCTAGGGCTTGGATTTCTTTAACCAGGAAGCCCTGAGTTCCAGGCTTACTTCATCTGACAAAGGCATCCCAAAGGGAGTGCAGAAGTGCCACAACATGGCTGCTTTCACGGCTTTTCCCTTTGGAAGAACCCTAATACCCGGCTGATTTACCTTCCTAGGGTACTGTTAGGCTTAGGCCTAGGACTTTTAAAACCAGGAAGCCCTGGGCTCCAGGCACACTGCAGCTGCGAAAGGCATCCCAAGGGGAGCGCAAAAGTGACGCAACTTGGCTGCCACCACTGATATTTCCATGAGACCATCCCGAACCATAGGCTGATTTTCCTTCCTAGGGTTAAGGTTTGAGTTAGGCCTAGGGTAAGGGTTCTATTAACCAGAAAGCCCTGAGTTCCAAGAACACAGCAGCTGCGAAGGACTAGCCAAGAAGAGCGCAAAAGTACCACAACATGCCTGCCTCCACAGCTTTTTCGTTGGGGACATGCCTAATTCCTGGCTGATTTGCCTTTCTCGTCTTAGGGTTGGGGTTCGGCCTAGGGCTAGGATTTTTAAAATCAGGAAGCCCTGAGTTCCAGGCACACTGGAGCTGTGAAAGGCATCCAAAAGGGAGTGCAAAAGTGCCACAACATGGCTGCTTTTATGGCTTTTTCCTTAGCAAGAAGCCTAACACCAGGCTGATTTACCTTCCCAGGGTTACTGTAAGGCTTAGGCATAGGGCTAGGATTTTTAAAACTAGGAAGCCCTTAGCTCCAGGCACACTGCAGCTGTTCAAGTCATCCCAAGGGGAGTACAAAAGTGCAACAACATGGCAGCTTTCACAGCTTTTTCCTTGGCACCATCCCTATACCTAGGCTGATTTATCTGCCTAGGGTTAGGGTTAGGGTTCAGCCTAGGGCTTGGAGATTTTAACCAGGAAGCCCTGAGTTCCAGGCTCACTGCATCTGCCAAAGGCATCCCAAAGCGAGTGCAAAAGTGCCACAACATGGCTGCTTTCACGGCTTTTCCCTTAGGAAGAACCCTAATACGCGGCTGATTTACCTTCCTAGGGTTACTGTTAGGCTTAGTCTTAGGACTTTTAAAACCCGGAAGCCCTGGGCTCCAGGCACACTGCAGCTGCGAAAGGCATCCCAAGGGGAGCGCAAAAGTGACACAACTTGGCTGCCACCACTGATATTTCCATGAGACCATCCCGAACCATAGGCTGATTTTCCTTCCTAGGGTTAAGGTTTGAGTTACGCCTAGGGTAAGGTTTCTATTAACCAG
This sequence comes from Ammospiza maritima maritima, assembly GCA_036010785.1. NCBI lineage: Eukaryota > Metazoa > Chordata > Aves > Passeriformes > Passerellidae > Ammospiza > Ammospiza maritima. The sequence continues at coordinate 190,353 of JAYKTQ010000127.1, forward strand.
AAAGCCCTGAGTTCCAAGAACACAGCAGCTGCGAAGGACTAGCCAAGAAGAGCGCAAAAGTACCACAACATGCCTGCCTCCACAGCTTTTTCCTTGGGGACATGCCTAATTCCTGGCTGATTTGCCTTTCTCGTCTTAGGGTTGGGGTTCGGCCTAGGGCTAGGATTTTTTTAACTAGGAAGCCCTGAGTTCCAGGCTTACTTCATCTGACAAAGGCATCCCAAAGGGAGTGCAGAAATGCCACAACATGGCTGCTTTCACGGCTTTTCCCTTAGGAAGAACCCTAATACCCGGCTGATTAACCTTCCTATGGTTACTGTTAGGGTTAGGCCTAGGACTTTTAAAACCAGGATTCCCTAGGCTCCAGGCACATTGCAGCTGCGAAAGGCATCCCAAGGGGAGCGCAAAAGTGACACAACTTGGCTGCCACCACTGATATTTCCATGTGACCATCCCGAATCATAGGCTTATTTTCCTTCCTAGGGTTAAGGTTTGAGTTACGCCTAGGGTAAGGGTTCTATTAACCAGAAAGCCCTGAGTTCCAAGAACACAGCAGCTGCGAAGGACTTCCCAAGAAGAGCGCAAAAGTACCACAACATGCCTGCCTCCACAGCTTTTTCCTTGGGGACATGCCTAATTCCTGGCTGATTTGCCTTTCTCGTCTTAGGGTTGGGGTTCGGCCTAGGTCTAGGATTTTTAAAATCAGGAAGCCCTGAGTTCCAGGCACACTGGAGCTGTGAAAGGCATCCAAAAGGGAGTGCAATTGCCACAACATGGCTGCTTTCACGGCTTTTTCCTTGGCAAGAAGCCTAACACCAGGCTGATTTCCCTTCCCAGGGTTACTGTTAGGCTTAGGTCTAGGGCTAGGATTTTTAAAACTAGGAAGCCCTTAGATCCAGGCACACTGCAGCTGTTCAAGGCATCCCAAGGGGAGTACAAAAGTGCAACAACATGGCAGCTTTCACAGCTTTTTCCTTGGCACCATCCCTATACCTAGGCTGATTTATCTGCCTAGGGTTAGGGTTAGGGTTCAGCCTAGGGCTTGGATTTCTTTAACCAGGAAGCCCTGAGTTCCAGGCTTACTTCATCTGCCAAAGGCATCCCAAAGGGAGTGCAGAAGTGCCACAACATGGCTGCTTTCACGGCTTTTCCCTTAGGATGAACCCTAATACCCGGCTGATTTACCTTCCTAGGGTTACTGTTAGGCTTAGGCCTAGGACTTTTAAAACCAGGAAGCCCTGGGCTCCAGGCACACTGCAGCTGCGAAAGGCATCCAAAGAGGAGCGCAAAAGTGACGCAACTTGGCTGCCACCACTGATATTTCCATGAGACCATCCCGAACCATAGGCTGATTTTCCTTCCTAGGGTTAAGGTTTGAGTTACGCCTAGGGTAAGGGTTCTATTAACCAGAAAGCCCTGAGTTCCAAGAACACAGCAGCTGCGAAGGACTAGCCAAGAAGAGCGCAAAAGTACCACAACATGCCTGCCTCCACAGCTTTTTCCTTGGGGACATGCCTAATTCCTGGCTGATTTGCCTTTCTCGTCTTAGGGTTGGGGTTCGGCCTAGGGCTAGGATTTTTTTAACCAGGAATCCCTGAGTTCCAGGCTTACTTCATCTGACAAAGGCATCCCAAAGGAAGTGCAAAAGTGCCACAACATGGCTGCTTTCACGGCTTTTCCCTTTGGAAGAACCCTAATACCCGGCTGATTTACCTTCCTAGGGTTACTGTTAGACTTAGTCTTAGGACTTTTAAAACCCGGAAGCCCTGGGCTCCAGGCACACTGCAGCTGCGAAAGGCATCCCAAGGGGAGCGCAAAAGTGACGCAACTTGGCTGCCACCACTGATATTTCCATGAGACCATCCCGAACCATAGGCTGATTTTCCTTCCTAGGGTTAAGGTTTGAGTTACGCCTAGGGTAAGGTTTCTATTAACCAGAAAGCCCTGAGTTCCAAGAACACAGCAGCTGCGAAGGACTAGCCAAGAAGAGCGCAAAAGTACCACAACATGCCTGCCTCCACAGCTTTTTCCTTGGGGACATGCCTAATTCCTGGCTGATTTGCCTTTCTCGTCTTAGGGTTGGGGTTCGGCCTAGGGCTAGGATTTTTTTAACTAGGAAGCCCTGAGTTCCAGGCTTACTTCATCTGACAAAGGCATCCCAAAGGGAGTGCAGAAATGCCACAACATGGCTGCTTTCACGGCTTTTCCCTTAGGAAGAACCCTAATACCCGGCTGATTAACCTTCCTATGGTTACTGTTAGGCTTAGGCCTAGGACTTTTAAAACCAGGATTCCCTAGGCTCCAGGCACATTGCAGCTGCGAAAGGCATCCCAAGGGGAGCGCAAAAGTGACACAACTTGGCTGCCACCACTGATATTTCCATGTGACCATCCCGAACCATAGGCTTATTTTCCTTCCTAGGGTTAAGGTTTGAGTTACGCCTAGGGTAAGGGTTCTATTAACCAGAAAGCCCTGAGTTCCAAGAACACAGCAGCTGCGAAGGACTTCCCAAGAAGAGCGCAAAAGTACCACAACATGCCTGCCTCCACAGCTTTTTCCTTGGGGACATGCCTAATTCCTGGCTGATTTGCCTTTCTCGTCTTAGGGTTGGGGTTCGGCCTAGGGCTAGGATTTTTAAAATCAGGAAGCCCTGAGTTCCAGGCACACTGGAGCTGTGAAAGGCATCCAAAAGGGAGTGCAATTGCCACAACATGGCTGCTTTCACGGCTTTTTCCTTGGCAAGAAGCCTAACACCAGGCTGATTTCCCTTCCCAGGGTTACTGTTAGGCTTAGGCCTAGGGCTAGGATTTTTAAAACTAGGAAGCCCTTAGATCCAGGCACACTGCAGCTGTTCAAGGCATCGCAAGGGGAGTACAAAAGTGCAACAACATGGCAGCTTTCACAGCTTTTTCCTTGGCACCATCCCTATACCTAGGCTGATTTATCTGCCTAGGGTTAGGGTTAGGGTTCAGCCTAGGGCTTGGATTTCTTTAACCAGGAAGCCCTGAGTTCCAGGCTTACTTCATCTGCCAAAGGCATCCCAAAGGGAGTGCAGAAGTGCCACAACATGGCTGCTTTCACGGCTTTTCCCTTAGGATGAACCCTAATACCCGGCTGATTTACCTTCCTAGGGTTACTGTTAGGCTTAGGCCTAGGACTTTTAAAACCAGGAAGCCCTGGGCTCCAGGCACACTGCAGCTGCGAAAGGCATCCAAAGAGGAGCGCAAAAGTGACGCAACTTGGCTGCCACCACTGATATTTCCATGAGACCATCCCGAATCATAGGCTGATTTTCCTTCCTAGGGTTAAGGTTTGAGTTACGCCTAGGGTAAGGGTTCTATTAACCAGAAAGCCCTGAGTTCCAAGAACACAGCAGCTGCGAAGGACTAGCCAAGAAGAGCGCAAAAGTACCACAACATGCCTGCCTCCACAGCTTTTTCCTTGGGGACATGCCTAATTCCTGGCTGATTTGCCTTTCTCGTCTTAGGGTTGGGTTCGGCCTAGGGCTAGGATTTTTTTAACCAGGAATCCCTGAGTTCCAGGCTTACTTCATCTGACAAAGGCATCCCAAAGGAAGTGCAAAAGTGCCACAACATGGCTGCTTTCATGGCTTTTCCCTTAGGAAGAACCCTAATACCCAGCTGATTTACCTTCCTAGGGTTACTGTTAGGCTTAGGCCTAGGACTTTTAAAACCAGGAAGCCCTGGGCTCCAGGCACATGCAGCAGTTAAAGGCATCCCAAGAGGGCCGCAGAAGTGACACAACTTGGCTGCCTCTGCTGCTATTCTCATGAGACCATCCCGAACCATAGGCTGATTTTCCTTCCTAGGGTTAAGGTTTGAGTTACGCCTAGGGTAAGGGTTCTAATAACCAGAAAGCCCTGAGCTCCAAGAACACAGCAGCTGCGAAGGACTTCCCAAGAAGAGCGCAAAAGTACCACAACATGCCTGCCTCCACAGCTTTTTCCTTGGGGACATGCCTAATTCCTGGCTGATTTGCCTTTCTCGTCTTAGGGTTGGGGTTCGGCCTAGGGCTAGGATTTTTTAACTAGGAAGCCCTGAGTTCCAGGCTTACTTCATCTGCCAAAGGCATCCCAAAGTGAGTGCAGAAATGCCACAACATGGCTGCTTTCACGGCTTTTCCCTTAGGAAGAACCCTAATACCCGGCTGATTAACCTTCCTATGGTTACTGTTAGGCTTAGGCCTAGGACTTTTAAAACCAGGATTCCCTAGGCTCAAGGCACACTGCAGCTGTGAAAGGCATCCCAAGGGGAGCGCAAAAGTGACACAACTTGGCTGCCACCACTGATATTTCCATGAGACCATCCCGAACCATAGGCTGATTTTCCTTCCTAGGGTTAAGGTTTGAGTTACGCCTAGGGTAAGGGTTCTATTAACCAGAAAGCCCTGAGTTCCAAGAACACAGCAGCTGCGAAGGACTAGCCAAGAAGAGCGCAAAAGTACCACAATATGCCTGCCTCCACAGCTTTTTCCTTGGGGACATGCCTAATACCTGGCTGATTTGCCTTTCTCGTCTTAGGGTTGGGGTTGGGACTAGGGCTAGGATTTTTTTAACTAGGAAGCCCTGAGTTCCAGGCACACTGGAGCTGTGAAAGGCATCCAAAAGGGAGTGCAAAAGTGCCACAACATGGCTGCTTTCACGGCTTTTTCCTTGGCAAGAAGCCTAACACCAGGCTGATTTCCCTTCCCAGGGTTACTGTAAGGCTTTGGCCTAGGGCTAGGATTTTTAAAACTAGGAAGCCCTTAGCTCCAGGCACACTGCAGCTGTTCAAGGCATCCCAAGGGGAGTACAAAAGTGCAACAACATGGCAGCTTTCACAGCTTTTTCCTTGGCACCATCCCTATAGCAAGGCTGATTTATCTGCCTAGGGTTAGGGTTAGGGTTCAGCCTAGGGCTTGGATTTCTTTAACCAGGAAGCCCTGAGTTCCAGGCTTACTTCATCTGCCAAAGGCATCCCAAAGGGAGTGCAGAAGTGCCACAACATGGCTGCTTTCACGGCTTTTCCCTTTGGAAGAACCCTAATACCCGGCTGATTTACCTTCCTAGGGTTACTGTTAGGCTTAGTCTTAGGACTTTTAAAACCCGGAAGCCCTGGGCTCCAGGCACACTGCAGCTGCGAAAGGCATCCCAAGGGGAGCGCAAAAGTGACACAACTTGGCTGCCACCACTGATATTTCCATGAGACCATCCCGAACCATAGGCTGATTTTCCTTCCTAGGGTTAAGGTTTGAGTTACGCCTAGGGTAAGGTTTCTATTAACCAGAAAGCCCTGAGTTCCAAGAACACAGCAGCTGCGAAGGACTAGCCAAGAAGAGCGCAAAAGTACCACAACATGCCTGCCTCCACAGCTTTTTCCTTGGGGACATGCCTAATTCCTGGCTGATTTGCCTTTCTCGTCTTAGGGTTGGGGTTCGGCCTAGGGCTAGGATTTTTTTAACTAGGAAGCCCTGAGTTCCAGGCTTACTTCATCTGACAAAGGCATCCCAAAGGGAGTGCAGAAATGCCACAACATGGCTGCTTTCACGGCTTTTCCCTTAGGAAGAACCCTAATACCCGGCTGATTAACCTTCCTATGGTTACTGTTAGGGTTAGGCCTAGGACTTTTAAAACCAGGATTCCCTAGGCTCCAGGCACATTGCAGCTGCGAAAGGCATCCCAAGGGGAGCGCAAAAGTGACACAACTTGGCTGCCACCACTGATATTTCCATGTGACCATCCCGAATCATAGGCTTATTTTCCTTCCTAGGGTTAAGGTTTGAGTTACGCCTAGGGTAAGGGTTCTATTAACCAGAAAGCCCTGAGTTCCAAGAACACAGCAGCTGCGAAGGACTTCCCAAGAAGAGCGCAAAAGTACCACAACATGCCTGCCTCCACAGCTTTTTCCTTGGGGACATGCCTAATTCCTGGCTGATTTGCCTTTCTCGTCTTAGGGTTGGGGTTCGGCCTAGGTCTAGGATTTTTAAAATCAGGAAGCCCTGAGTTCCAGGCACACTGGAGCTGTGAAAGGCATCCAAAAGGGAGTGCAATTGCCACAACATGGCTGCTTTCACGGCTTTTTCCTTGGCAAGAAGCCTAACACCAGGCTGATTTCCCTTCCCAGGGTTACTGTTAGGCTTAGGTCTAGGGCTAGGATTTTTAAAACTAGGAAGCCCTTAGATCCAGGCACACTGCAGCTGTTCAAGGCATCCCAAGGGGAGTACAAAAGTGCAACAACATGGCAGCTTTCACAGCTTTTTCCTTGGCACCATCCCTATACCTAGGCTGATTTATCTGCCTAGGGTTAGGGTTAGGGTTCAGCCTAGGGCTTGGATTTCTTTAACCAGGAAGCCCTGAGTTCCAGGCTTACTTCATCTGCCAAAGGCATCCCAAAGGGAGTGCAGAAGTGCCACAACATGGCTGCTTTCACGGCTTTTCCCTTAGGATGAACCCTAATACCCGGCTGATTTACCTTCCTAGGGTTACTGTTAGGCTTAGGCCTAGGACTTTTAAAACCAGGAAGCCCTGGGCTCCAGGCACACTGCAGCTGCGAAAGGCATCCAAAGAGGAGCGCAAAAGTGACGCAACTTGGCTGCCACCACTGATATTTCCATGAGACCATCCCGAACCATAGGCTGATTTTCCTTCCTAGGGTTAAGGTTTGAGTTACGCCTAGGGTAAGGGTTCTATTAACCAGAAAGCCCTGAGTTCCAAGAACACAGCAGCTGCGAAGGACTAGCCAAGAAGAGCGCAAAAGTACCACAACATGCCTGCCTCCACAGCTTTTTCCTTGGGGACATGCCTAATTCCTGGCTGATTTGCCTTTCTCGTCTTAGGGTTGGGGTTCGGCCTAGGGCTAGGATTTTTTTAACCAGGAATCCCTGAGTTCCAGGCTTACTTCATCTGACAAAGGCATCCCAAAGGAAGTGCAAAAGTGCCACAACATGGCTGCTTTCACGGCTTTTCCCTTTGGAAGAACCCTAATACCCGGCTGATTTACCTTCCTAGGGTTACTGTTAGACTTAGTCTTAGGACTTTTAAAACCCGGAAGCCCTGGGCTCCAGGCACACTGCAGCTGCGAAAGGCATCCCAAGGGGAGCGCAAAAGTGACGCAACTTGGCTGCCACCACTGATATTTCCATGAGACCATCCCGAACCATAGGCTGATTTTCCTTCCTAGGGTTAAGGTTTGAGTTACGCCTAGGGTAAGGTTTCTATTAACCAGAAAGCCCTGAGTTCCAAGAACACAGCAGCTGCGAAGGACTAGCCAAGAAGAGCGCAAAAGTACCACAACATGCCTGCCTCCACAGCTTTTTCCTTGGGGACATGCCTAATTCCTGGCTGATTTGCCTTTCTCGTCTTAGGGTTGGGGTTCGGCCTAGGGCTAGGATTTTTTTAACTAGGAAGCCCTGAGTTCCAGGCTTACTTCATCTGACAAAGGCATCCCAAAGGGAGTGCAGAAATGCCACAACATGGCTGCTTTCACGGCTTTTCCCTTAGGAAGAACCCTAATACCCGGCTGATTAACCTTCCTATGGTTACTGTTAGGCTTAGGCCTAGGACTTTTAAAACCAGGATTCCCTAGGCTCCAGGCACATTGCAGCTGCGAAAGGCATCCCAAGGGGAGCGCAAAAGTGACACAACTTGGCTGCCACCACTGATATTTCCATGTGACCATCCCGAACCATAGGCTTATTTTCCTTCCTAGGGTTAAGGTTTGAGTTACGCCTAGGGTAAGGGTTCTATTAACCAGAAAGCCCTGAGTTCCAAGAACACAGCAGCTGCGAAGGACTTCCCAAGAAGAGCGCAAAAGTACCACAACATGCCTGCCTCCACAGCTTTTTCCTTGGGGACATGCCTAATTCCTGGCTGATTTGCCTTTCTCGTCTTAGGGTTGGGGTTCGGCCTAGGGCTAGGATTTTTAAAATCAGGAAGCCCTGAGTTCCAGGCACACTGGAGCTGTGAAAGGCATCCAAAAGGGAGTGCAATTGCCACAACATGGCTGCTTTCACGGCTTTTTCCTTGGCAAGAAGCCTAACACCAGGCTGATTTCCCTTCCCAGGGTTACTGTTAGGCTTAGGCCTAGGGCTAGGATTTTTAAAACTAGGAAGCCCTTAGATCCAGGCACACTGCAGCTGTTCAAGGCATCGCAAGGGGAGTACAAAAGTGCAACAACATGGCAGCTTTCACAGCTTTTTCCTTGGCACCATCCCTATACCTAGGCTGATTTATCTGCCTAGGGTTAGGGTTAGGGTTCAGCCTAGGGCTTGGATTTCTTTAACCAGGAAGCCCTGAGTTCCAGGCTTACTTCATCTGCCAAAGGCATCCCAAAGGGAGTGCAGAAGTGCCACAACATGGCTGCTTTCACGGCTTTTCCCTTAGGATGAACCCTAATACCCGGCTGATTTACCTTCCTAGGGTTACTGTTAGGCTTAGGCCTAGGACTTTTAAAACCAGGAAGCCCTGGGCTCCAGGCACACTGCAGCTGCGAAAGGCATCCAAAGAGGAGCGCAAAAGTGACGCAACTTGGCTGCCACCACTGATATTTCCATGAGACCATCCCGAATCATAGGCTGATTTTCCTTCCTAGGGTTAAGGTTTGAGTTACGCCTAGGGTAAGGGTTCTATTAACCAGAAAGCCCTGAGTTCCAAGAACACAGCAGCTGCGAAGGACTAGCCAAGAAGAGCGCAAAAGTACCACAACATGCCTGCCTCCACAGCTTTTTCCTTGGGGACATGCCTAATTCCTGGCTGATTTGCCTTTCTCGTCTTAGGGTTGGGTTCGGCCTAGGGCTAGGATTTTTTTAACCAGGAATCCCTGAGTTCCAGGCTTACTTCATCTGACAAAGGCATCCCAAAGGAAGTGCAAAAGTGCCACAACATGGCTGCTTTCATGGCTTTTCCCTTAGGAAGAACCCTAATACCCAGCTGATTTACCTTCCTAGGGTTACTGTTAGGCTTAGGCCTAGGACTTTTAAAACCAGGAAGCCCTGGGCTCCAGGCACATGCAGCAGTTAAAGGCATCCCAAGAGGGCCGCAGAAGTGACACAACTTGGCTGCCTCTGCTGCTATTCTCATGAGACCATCCCGAACCATAGGCTGATTTTCCTTCCTAGGGTTAAGGTTTGAGTTACGCCTAGGGTAAGGGTTCTAATAACCAGAAAGCCCTGAGCTCCAAGAACACAGCAGCTGCGAAGGACTTCCCAAGAAGAGCGCAAAAGTACCACAACATGCCTGCCTCCACAGCTTTTTCCTTGGGGACATGCCTAATTCCTGGCTGATTTGCCTTTCTCGTCTTAGGGTTGGGGTTCGGCCTAGGGCTAGGATTTTTTAACTAGGAAGCCCTGAGTTCCAGGCTTACTTCATCTGCCAAAGGCATCCCAAAGGGAGTGCAGAAATGCCACAACATGGCTGCTTTCACGGCTTTTCCCTTAGGAAGAACCCTAATACCCGGCTGATTAACCTTCCTATGGTTACTGTTAGGCTTAGGCCTAGGACTTTTAAAACCAGGATTCCCTAGGCTCAAGGCACACTGCAGCTGTGAAAGGCATCCCAAGGGGAGCGCAAAAGTGACACAACTTGGCTGCCACCACTGATATTTCCATGAGACCATCCCGAACCATAGGCTGATTTTCCTTCCTAGGGTTAAGGTTTGAGTTACGCCTAGGGTAAGGGTTCTATTAACCAGAAAGCCCTGAGTTCCAAGAACACAGCAGCTGCGAAGGACTAGCCAAGAAGAGCGCAAAAGTACCACAATATGCCTGCCTCCACAGCTTTTTCCTTGGGGACATGCCTAATACCTGGCTGATTTGCCTTTCTCGTCTTAGGGTTGGGGTTGGGACTAGGGCTAGGACTTTTTTAACTAGGAAGCCCTGAGTTCCAGGCACACTGGAGCTGTGAAAGGCATCCAAAAGGGAGTGCAAAAGTGCCACAACATGGCTGCTTTCACGGCTTTTTCCTTGGCAAGAAGCCTAACACCAGGCTGATTTCCCTTCCCAGGGTTACTGTAAGGCTTTGGCCTAGGGCTAGGATTTTTAAAACTAGGAAGCCCTTAGCTCCAGGCACACTGCAGCTGTTCAAGGCATCCCAAGGGGAGTACAAAAGTGCAACAACATGGCAGCTTTCACAGCTTTTTCCTTGGCACCATCCCTATAGCAAGGCTGATTTATCTGCCTAGGGTTAGGGTTAGGGTTCAGCCTAGGGCTTGGATTTCTTTAACCAGGAAGCCCTGAGTTCCAGGCTTACTTCATCTGCCAAAGGCATCCCAAAGGGAGTGCAGAAGTGCCACAACATGGCTGCTTTCACGGCTTTTCCCTTTGGAAGAACCCTAATACCCGGCTGATTTACCTTCCTAGGGTTACTGTTAGGCTTAGTCTTAGGACTTTTAAAACCCGGAAGCCCTGGGCTCCAGGCACACTGCAGCTGCGAAAGGCATCCCAAGGGGAGCGCAAAAGTGACGCAACTTGGCTGCCACCACTGATATTTCCATGAGACCATCCCGAACCATAGGCTGATTTTCCTTCCTAGGGTTAAGGTTTGAGTTACGCCTAGGGTAAGGGTTCTATTAACCAGAAAGCCCTGAGTTCCAAGAACACAGCAGCTGCGAAGGACTAGCCAAGAAGAGCGCAAAAGTACCACAACATGCCTGCCTCCACAGCTTTTTCCTTGGGGACATGCCTAATTCCTGGCTGATTTGCCTTTCTCGTCTTAGGGTTGGGGTTCGGCCTAGGGCTAGGATTTTTTTAACTAGGAAGCCCTGAGTTCCAGGCTTACTTCATCTGCCAAAGGCATCCCAAAGGGAGTGCAGAAATGCCACAACATGGCTTCTTTCACGGCTTTTCCCTTAGGAAGAACCCTAATACCCGGCTGATTAACCTTCCTATGGTTACTGTTAGGCTTAGGCCTAGGACTTTTAAAACCAGGATTCCCTAGGCTCCAGGCACACTGCAGCTGCGAAAGGCATCCCAAGGGGAGCGCAAAAGTGACACAACTTGGCTGCCACCACTGATATTTCCATGAGACCATCCCGAACCATAGGCTGATTTTCCTTCCTAGGGTTAAGGTTTGAGTTACGCCTAGGGTAAGGGTTCTATTAACCAGAAAGCCCTGAGTTCCAAGAACACAGCAGCTGCGAAGGACTTCCCAAGAAGAGCGCAAAAGTACCACAACATGCCTGCCTCCACAGCTCTTTCCTTGGGGACATGCCTAATTCCTGGCTGATTTGCCTTTCTCGTCTTAGGGTTGGGGTTGGGACTAGGGCTAGGATTTTTTTAACTAGGAAGCCCTGAGTTCCAGGCACACTGGAGCTGTGAAAGGCATCCAAAAGGGAGTGCAAAAGTGCCACAACATGGCTGCTTTCACGGCTTTTTCCTTGGCAAGACGCCTAACACCAGGCTGATTTCCCTTCCCAGGGTTACTGTAAGGCTTTGGCCTAGGGCTAGGATTTTTAAAACTAGGAAGCCCTTAGCTCCAGGCACACTGCAGCTGTTCAAGGCATCCCAAGGGGAGTACAAAAGTGCAACAACATGGCAGCTTTCACAGCTTTTTCCTTGGCACCATCCCTATAGCTAGGCTGATTTATCTGCCTAGGGTTAGGGTAAGGGTTCAGCCTAGGGCTTGGAGTTTTTTAACTAGGAAGCCCTGAGTTCCAGGCTTACTGCAGCTGCGAAAGGCATCCCAAGGCGAGCGCAAAAGTGACGCAACTTGGCTGCCACCACTGATATTTCCATGAGACCATCCCGAACCATAGGCTGATTTTCCTTCCTAGGGTTAAGGTTTGAGATACGCCTGGGGTAAGGGTTCTATTAACCAGAAAGCCCTGAGTTCCAAGAACACAGCAGCTGCGAAGGATTAGCCAAGAAGAGCGCAAAAGTACCACAACATGCCTGCCTCCACAGCTTTTTCCTTGGGGACATGCCTAATTCCTGGCTGATTTGCCTTTCTCGTCTTAGGGTTGGGGTTCGGCCTAGGGCTAGGATTTTTTTAACCAGGAATCCCTGAGTTCCAGGCTTACTTCATCTGACAAAGGCATCCCAAAGGGAGTGCAAAAGTGCCACAACATGGCTGCTTTCATGGCTTTTCCCTTAGGAAGAACCCTAATACCCAGCTGATTTACCTTCCTAGGGTTACTGTTAGGCTTAGGCCTAGGACTTTTAAAACCAGGAAGCCCTGGGCTCCAGGCACATGCAGCAGTTAAAGGCATCCCAAGAGGGCCGCAGAAGTGACACAACTTGGCTGCCTCTGCTGCTATTCTCATGAGACCATCCCGAACCATAGGCTGATTTTCCTTCCTAGGGTTAAGGTTTGAGTTACGCCTAGGGTAAGGTTTCTATTAACCAGAAAGCCCTGAGTTCCAAGAACACAGCAGCTGCGAAGGATTAGCCAAAAAGAGCGCAAAAGTACCACAACATGCCTGCCTCCACAGCTTTTTCGTTGGGGACATGCCTAATTCCTGGCTGATTTGCCTTTCTCGTCTTAGGGTTGGGGTTCGGCCTAGGGCTAGGATTTTTTTAACTAGGAAGCCCTGAGTTCCAGGCTTACTTCATCTGACAAAGGCATCCCAAAGGGAGTGCAGAAATGCCACAACATGGCTGCTTTCACGGCTTTTCCCTTAGGAAGAACCCTAATACCCGGCTGATTAACCTTCCTATGGTTACTGTTAGGCTTAGGCCTAGGACTTTTAAAACCAGGATTCCCTAGGCTCCAGGCAAATTGCAGCTGCGAAAGGCATCCCAAGGGGAGCGCAAAAGTGACACAACTTGGCTGCCACCACTGATACTTCCATGTGACCATCCCGAACCATAGGCTTATTTTCCTTCCTAGGGTTAAGGTTTGAGTTAGGCCTAGGGTAAGGGTTCTATTAACCAGAAAGCCCTGAGTTCCAAGAACACAGCAGCTGCGAAGGACTTCCCAAGAAGAGCGCAAAAGTACCACAACATGCCTGCCTCCACAGCTTTTTCCTTGGGGACATGCCTAATTCCTGGCTGATTTGCCTTTCTCGTCTTAGGGTTGGGGTTCGGCCTAGGTCTAGGATTTTTAAAATCCGGAAGCCCTGAGTTCCAGGCACACTGGAGCTGTGAAAGGCATCCAAAAGGGAGTGCAATTGCCACAACATGGCTGCTTTCACGGCTTTTTCCTTGGCAAGAAGCCTAACACCAGGCTGATTTCCCTTCCCAGTGTTACTGTTAGGCTTAGGCCTAGGGCTAGGATTTTTAAAACTAGGAAGCCCTTAGATCCAGGCACACTGCAGCTGTTCAAGGCATCCCAAGGGGAGTACAAAAGTGCAACAACATGGCAGCTTTCACAACTTTTTCCTTGGCACCATCCCTATACCTAGGCTGATTTATCTGCCTAGGGTTAGGGTTAGGGTTCAGCCTAGGGCTTGGATTTCTTTAACCAGGAAGCCCTGAGTTCCAGGCTTACTTCATCTGCCAAAGGCATCCCAAAGGGAGTGCAGAAGTGCCACAACATGGCTGCTTTCACGGCTTTTCCCTTAGGATGAACCCTAATACCCGGCTGATTTACCTTCCTAGGGTTACTGTTAGGCTTAGGCCTAGGACTTTTAAAACCAGGAAGCCCTGGGCTCCAGGCACACTGCAGCTGCGAAAGGCATCCAAAGAGGAGCGCAAAAGTGACGCAACTTGGCTGCCACCACTGATATTTCCATGAGACCATCCCGAATCATAGGCTGATTTTCCTTCCTAGGGTTAAGGTTTGAGTTACGCCTAGGGTAAGGGTTCTATTAACCAGAAAGCCCTGAGTTCCAAGAACACAGCAGCTGCGAAGGACTAGCCAAGAAAAGCGCAAAAGTACCACAACATGCCTGCCTCCACAGCTTTTTCCTTGGGGACATGCCTAATTCCTGGCTGATTTGCCTTTCTCGTCTTAGGGTTGGGGTTCGGCCTAGGGCTAGGATTTTTTAACCAGGAATCCCTGAGTTCCAGGCTTACTTCATCTGACAAAGGCATCCCAAAGGGAGTGCAAAAGTGCCACAACATGGCTGCTTTCATGGCTTTTCCCTTAGGAAGAACCCTAATACCCAGCTGATTTACCTTCCTAGGGTTACTGTTAGGCTTAGGCCTAGGACTTTTAAAACCAGGAAGCCCTGGGCTCCAGGCACATGCAGCAGTTAAAGGCATCCCAAGAGGGCCGCAGAAGTGACACAACTTGGCTGCCTCTGCTGCTATTCTCATGAGACCATCCCGAACCATAGGCTGATTTTCCTTCCTAGGGTTAAGGTTTGAGTTACGCCTAGGGTAAGGGTTCTAATAACCAGAAAGCCCTGAGTTGCAAGAACACAGCAGCTGCGAAGGACTTCCCAAGAAGAGCGCAAAAGTACCACAACATGCCTGCCTCCACAACATTTTCCTTGGGGACATGCCTAATTCCTGGCTGATTTGCCTTTCTCGTCTTAGGGTTGGGGTTCGGCCTAGGGCTAGGATTTTTAAAATCAGGAAGCCCTGAGTTCCAGGCACACTGGAGCTGTGAAAGGCATCCAAAAGGGAGTGCAGAAGTGCCACAACATGGCTGCTTTTATGGCTTTTTCCTTATCAAGAACCCTAACACCAGGCTGATTTACCTTCCCAGGGTTACTGTAAGGCTTAGGCATAGGGCTAGGATTTTTAAAACTAGGAAGCCCTTAGCTCCAGGCACACTGCAGCTGTTCAAGTCATCCCAAGGGGAGTACAAAAGTGCAACAACATGGCAGCTTTCACAGCTTTTTCCTTGGCACCATCCCTATACCTAGGCTGATTTATCTGCCTAGGGTTAGGGTTAGGGTTCAGCCTAGGGCTTGGAGATTTTACCAGGAAGCCCTGAGTTCCAGGCTTACTGCATCTGCCAAAGGCACCCCAAAGCGAGTGCAAAAGTGCCACAACATGGCTGCTTTCACGGCTTTTCCCTTTGGAAGAACCCTAATACCCGGCTGATTTACCTTCCTAGGGTTACTGTTAGGCTTAGTCTTAGGACTTTTAAAACCCGGAAGCCCTGGGCTCCAGGCACACTGCAGCTGCGAAAGCCATCCCAAGGGGAGCGCAAAAGTGACGCAACTTGGCTGCCACCACTGATATTTCCATGAGACCATCCCGAACCATAGGCTGATTTTCCTTCCTAGGGTTAAGGTTTGAGTTACGCCTAGGGTAAGGGTTCTATTAACCAGAAAGCCCTGAGTTCCAAGAACACAGCAGCTGCGAAGGACTAGCCAAGAAGAGCGCAAAAGTACCACAACATGCCTGCCTCCACAGCTTTTTCCTTGGGGACATGCCTAATTCCTGGCTGATTTGCCTTTCTCGTCTTAGGGTTGGGGTTCGGCCTAGGGCTAGGATTTTTTTAACTAGGAAGCCCTGAGTTCCAGGCTTACTTCATCTGCCAAAGGCATCCCAAAGGGAGTGCAGAAATGCCACAACATGGCTGCTTTCACGGCTTTTCCCTTAGGAAGAACCCTAATACCCGGCTGATTAACCTTCCTATGGTTACTGTTAGGCTTAGGCCTAGGACTTTTAAAACCAGGATTCCCTAGGCTCCAGGCACACTGCAGCTGCGAAAGGCATCCCAAGGCGAGCGCAAAAGTGACGCAACTTGGCTGCCACCACTGATATTTCCATGAGACCATCCCGAACCATAGGCTGATTTTCCTTCCTAGGGTTAAGGTTTGACATACGCCTGGGGTAAGGGTTCTATTAACCAGAAAGCCCTGAGTTCCAAGAACACAGCAGCTGCGAAGGACTAGCCAAGAAGAGCGCAAAAGTACCACAACATGCCTGCCTCCACAGCTTTTTCCTTGGGGACATGCCTAATTCCTGGCTGATTTGCCTTTCTCGTCTTAGGGTTGGGGTTCGGCCTAGGGCTAGGATTTTTAAAATCAGGAAGCCCTGAGTTCCAGGCACACTGGAGCTTTGAAAGGCATCCAAAAGGGAGTGCAAAAGGGCCACAACATGGCTGCTTTCACGGCTTTTTCCTTGGCAAGAAGCCTAACACCAGGCTGATTTACCTTCCCAGGGTTACTGTTAGGCTTAGGCCTAGGGCTAGGATTTTTAAAACTAGGAAGCCCTTAGCTCCAGGCACACTGCAGCTGTTCAAGGCATCCCAAGGGGAGTACAGAAGTGCAACAACATGGCAGCTTTCACAGCTTTTTCCTTGGCACCATCCTTATACCTAGGCTGATTTATCTGCCTAGGGTTAGGGTTAGGGTTCAGCCTAGGGCTTGGATTTCTTTAACCAGGAAGCCCTGAGTTCCAGGCTTACTTCATCTGCCAAAGGCATCCCAAAGGGAGTGCAGAAGTGCCACAACATGGCTGCTTTCACGGCTTTTCCCTTTGGAAGAACCCTAATACCCGGCTGATTTACTTTCCTAGGCTACTGTTAGGCTTAGGCCTAGGACTTTTAAAACCAGGAAGCCCTGGGCTCCAGGCACACTGCAGCTGCGAAAGGCATCCCAAGGGGAGCGCAAAAGTGACGCAACTTGGCTGCCACCACTGATATTTCCATGAGACCATCCCGAACCATAGGCTGATTTTCCTTCCTAGGGTTAAGGTTTGAGTTACGCCTAGGGTAAGGTTTCTATTAACCAGAAAACCCTGAGTTCCAAGAACACAGCAGCTGCGAAGGACTAGCCAAGAAGAGCACAAAAGTACCACAACATGCCTGCCTCCACAGCTTTTTCGTTGGGGACATGCCTAATTCCTGGCTGATTTGCCTTTCTCGTCTTAGGGTTGGGGTTCGGCCTAGGGCTAGGATTTTTTTAACTAGGAAGCCCTGAGTTCCAGGCTTACTTCATCTGACAAAGGCATCCCAAAGGGAGTGCAGAAATGCCACAACATGGCTGCTTTCACGGCTTTTCCCTTAGGAAGAACCCTAATACCCGGCTGATTAACCTTCCTATGGTTACTGTTAGGCTTAGGCCTAGGACTTTTAAAACCAGGATTCCCTAGGCTCCAGGCAAATTGCAGCTGCGAAAGGCATCCCAAGGGGAGCGCAAAAGTGACACAACTTGGCTGCCACCACTGATACTTCCATGTGACCATCCCGAACCATAGGCTTATTTTCCTTCCTAGGGTTAAGGTTTGAGTTAGGCCTAGGGTAAGGGTTCTATTAACCAGAAAGCCCTGAGTTCCAAGAACACAGCAGCTGCGAAGGACTTCCCAAGAAGAGCGCAAAAGTACCACAACATGCCTGCCTCCACAGCTTTTTCCTTGGGGACATGCCTAATTCCTGGCTGATTTGCCTTTCTCGTCTTAGGGTTGGGGTTCGGCCTAGGTCTAGGATTTTTAAAATCCGGAAGCCCTGAGTTCCAGGCACACTGGAGCTGTGAAAGGCATCCAAAAGGGAGTGCAATTGCCACAACATGGCTGCTTTCACGGCTTTTTCCTTGGCAAGAAGCCTAACACCAGGCTGATTTCCCTTCCCAGGGTTACTGTTAGGCTTAGGCCTAGGGCTAGGATTTTTAAAACTAGGAAGCCCTTAGATCCAGGCACACTGCAGCTGTTCAAGGCATCCCAAGGGGAGTACAAAAGTGCAACAACATGGCAGCTTTCACAACTTTTTCCTTGGCACCATCCCTATACCTAGGCTGATTTATCTGCCTAGGGTTAGGGTTAGGGTTCAGCCTAGGGCTTGGATTTCTTTAACCAGGAAGCCCTGAGTTCCAGGCTTACTTCATCTGCCAAAGGCATCCCAAAGGGAGTGCAGAAGTGCCACAACATGGCTGCTTTCACGGCTTTTCCCTTAGGATGAACCCTAATACCCGGCTGATTTACCTTCCTAGGGTTACTGTTAGGCTTAGGCCTAGGACTTTTAAAACCAGGAAGCCCTGGGCTCCAGGCACACTGCAGCTGCGAAAGGCATCCAAAGAGGAGCGCAAAAGTGACGCAACTTGGCTGCCACCACTGATATTTCCATGAGACCATCCCGAATCATAGGCTGATTTTCCTTCCTAGGGTTAAGGTTTGAGTTACGCCTAGGGTAAGGGTTCTATTAACCAGAAAGCCCTGAGTTCCAAGAACACAGCAGCTGCGAAGGACTAGCCAAGAAAAGCGCAAAAGTACCACAACATGCCTGCCTCCACAGCTTTTTCCTTGGGGACATGCCTAATTCCTGGCTGATTTGCCTTTCTCGTCATAGGGTTGGGGTTCGGCCTAGGGCTAGGATTTTTTAACCAGGAATCCCTGAGTTCCAGGCTTACTTCATCTGACAAAGGCATCCCAAAGGGAGTGCAAAAGTGCCACAACATGGCTGCTTTCATGGCTTTTCCCTTAGGAAGAACCCTAATACCCAGCTGATTTACCTTCCTAGGGTTACTGTTAGGCTTAGGCCTAGGACTTTTAAAACCAGGAAGCCCTGGGCTCCAGGCACATGCAGCAGTTAAAGGCATCCCAAGAGGGCCGCAGAAGTGACACAACTTGGCTGCCTCTGCTGCTATTCTCATGAGACCATCCCGAACCATAGGCTGATTTTCCTTCCTAGGGTTAAGGTTTGAGTTACGCCTAGGGTAAGGGTTCTAATAACCAGAAAGCCCTGAGTTGCAAGAACACAGCAGCTGCGAAGGACTTCCCAAGAAGAGCGCAAAAGTACCACAACATGCCTGCCTCCACAACATTTTCCTTGGGGACATGCCTAATTCCTGGCTGATTTGCCTTTCTCGTCTTAGGGTTGGGGTTCGGCCTAGGGCTAGGATTTTTAAAATCAGGAAGCCCTGAGTTGCAGGCACACTGGAGCTGTGAAAGGCATCCAAAAGGGAGTGCAGAAGTGCCACAACATGGCTGCTTTTATGGCTTTTTCCTTATCAAGAACCCTAACACCAGGCTGATTTACCTTCCCAGGGTTACTGTAAGGCTTAGGCATAGGGCTAGGATTTTTAAAACTAGGAAGCCCTTAGCTCCAGGCACACTGCAGCTGTTCAAGTCATCCCAAGGGGAGTACAAAAGTGCAACAACATGGCAGCTTTCACAGCTTTTTCCTTGGCACCATCCCTATACCTAGGCTGATTTATCTGCCTAGGGTTAGGGTTAGGGTTCAGCCTAGGGCTTGGAGATTTTACCAGGAAGCCCTGAGTTCCAGGCTTACTGCATCTGCCAAAGGCACCCCAAAGCGAGTGCAAAAGTGCCACAACATGGCTGCTTTCACGGCTTTTCCCTTTGGAAGAACCCTAATACCCGGCTGATTTACCTTCCTAGGGTTACTGTTAGGCTTAGTCTTAGGACTTTTAAAACCCGGAAGCCCTGGGCTCCAGGCACACTGCAGCTGCGAAAGCCATCCCAAGGGGAGCGCAAAAGTGACGCAACTTGGCTGCCACCACTGATATTTCGATGAGACCATCTCGAACCATAGGCTGATTTTCCTTCCTAGGGTTAAGGTTTGAGTTACGCCTAGGGTAAGGGTTCTATTAACCAGAAAGCCCTGAGTTCCAAGAACACAGCAGCTGCGAAGGACTAGCCAAGAAGAGCGCAAAAGTACCACAACATGCCTGCCTCCACAGCTTTTTCCTTGGGGACATGCCTAATTCCTGGCTGATTTGCCTTTCTCGTCTTAGGGTTGGGGTTCGGCCTAGGGCTAGGATTTTTTTAACTAGGAAGCCCTGAGTTCCAGGCTTACTTCATCTGCCAAAGGCATCCCAAAGGGAGTGCAGAAATGCCACAACATGGCTGCTTTCACGGCTTTTCCCTTAGGAAGAACCCTAATACCCGGCTGATTAACCTTCCTATGGTTACTGTTAGGCTTAGGCCTAGGACTTTTAAAACCAGGATTCCCTAGGCTCCAGGCACACTGCAGCTGCGAAAGGCATCCCAAGGCGAGCGCAAAAGTGACGCAACTTGGCTGCCACCACTGATATTTCCATGAGACCATCCCGAACCATAGGCTGATTTTCCTTCCTAGGGTTAAGGTTTGACATACGCCTGGGGTAAGGGTTCTATTAACCAGAAAGCCCTGAGTTCCAAGAACACAGCAGCTGCGAAGGACTAGCCAAGAAGAGCGCAAAAGTACCACAACATGCCTGCCTCCACAGCTTTTTCCTTGGGGACATGCCTAATTCCTGGCTGATTTGCCTTTCTCGTCTTAGGGTTGGGGTTCGGCCTAGGGCTAGGATTTTTAAAATCAGGAAGCCCTGAGTTCCAGGCACACTGGAGCTTTGAAAGGCATCCAAAAGGGAGTGCAAAAGGGCCACAACATGGCTGCTTTCACGGCTTTTTCCTTGGCAAGAAGCCTAACACCAGGCTGATTTACCTTCCCAGGGTTACTGTTAGGCTTAGGCCTAGGGCTAGGATTTTTAAAACTAGGAAGCCCTTAGCTCCAGGCACACTGCAGCTGTTCAAGGCATCCCAAGGGGAGTACAGAAGTGCAACAACATGGCAGCTTTCACAGCTTTTTCCTTGGCACCATCCTTATACCTAGGCTGATTTATCTGCCTAGGGTTAGGGTTAGGGTTCAGCCTAGGGCTTGGATTTCTTTAACCAGGAAGCCCTGAGTTCCAGGCTTACTTCATCTGCCAAAGGCATCCCAAAGGGAGTGCAGAAGTGCCACAACATGGCTGCTTTCACGGCTTTTCCCTTTGGAAGAACCCTAATACCCGGCTGATTTACTTTCCTAGGCTACTGTTAGGCTTAGGCCTAGGACTTTTAAAACCAGGAAGCCCTGGGCTCCAGGCACACTGCAGCTGCGAAAGGCATCCCAAGGGGAGCGCAAAAGTGACGCAACTTGGCTGCCACCACTGATATTTCCATGAGACCATCCCGAACCATAGGCTGATTTTCCTTCCTAGGGTTAAGGTTTGAGTTACGCCTAGGGTAAGGTTTCTATTAACCAGAAAACCCTGAGTTCCAAGAACACAGCAGCTGCGAAGGACTAGCCAAGAAGAGCACAAAAGTACCACAACATGCCTGCCTCCACAGCTTTTTCGTTGGGGACATGCCTAATTCCTGGCTGATTTGCCTTTCTCGTCATAGGGTTGGGGTTCGGCCTAGGGCTAGGATTTTTTAACCAGGAATCCCTGAGTTCCAGGCTTACTTCATCTGACAAAGGCATCCCAAAGGGAGTGCAAAAGTGCCACAACATGGCTGCTTTCATGGCTTTTCCCTTAGGAAGAACCCTAATACCCAGCTGATTTACCTTCCTAGGGTTACTGTTAGGCTTAGGCCTAGGACTTTTAAAACCAGGAAGCCCTGGGCTCCAGGCACATGCAGCAGTTAAAGGCATCCCAAGAGGGCCGCAGAAGTGACACAACTTGGCTGCCTCTGCTGCTATTCTCATGAGACCATCCCGAACCATAGGCTGATTTTCCTTCCTAGGGTTAAGGTTTGAGTTACGCCTAGGGTAAGGGTTCTAATAACCAGAAAGCCCTGAGTTGCAAGAACACAGCAGCTGCGAAGGACTTCCCAAGAAGAGCGCAAAAGTACCACAACATGCCTGCCTCCACAACATTTTCCTTGGGGACATGCCTAATTCCTGGCTGATTTGCCTTTCTCGTCTTAGGGTTGGGGTTCGGCCTAGGGCTAGGATTTTTAAAATCAGGAAGCCCTGAGTTGCAGGCACACTGGAGCTGTGAAAGGCATCCAAAAGGGAGTGCAGAAGTGCCACAACATGGCTGCTTTTATGGCTTTTTCCTTATCAAGAACCCTAACACCAGGCTGATTTACCTTCCCAGGGTTACTGTAAGGCTTAGGCATAGGGCTAGGATTTTTAAAACTAGGAAGCCCTTAGCTCCAGGCACACTGCAGCTGTTCAAGTCATCCCAAGGGGAGTACAAAAGTGCAACAACATGGCAGCTTTCACAGCTTTTTCCTTGGCACCATCCCTATACCTAGGCTGATTTATCTGCCTAGGGTTAGGGTTAGGGTTCAGCCTAGGGCTTGGAGATTTTACCAGGAAGCCCTGAGTTCCAGGCTTACTGCATCTGCCAAAGGCACCCCAAAGCGAGTGCAAAAGTGCCACAACATGGCTGCTTTCACGGCTTTTCCCTTTGGAAGAACCCTAATACCCGGCTGATTTACCTTCCTAGGGTTACTGTTAGGCTTAGTCTTAGGACTTTTAAAACCCGGAAGCCCTGGGCTCCAGGCACACTGCAGCTGCGAAAGCCATCCCAAGGGGAGCGCAAAAGTGACGCAACTTGGCTGCCACCACTGATATTTCGATGAGACCATCTCGAACCATAGGCTGATTTTCCTTCCTAGGGTTAAGGTTTGAGTTACGCCTAGGGTAAGGGTTCTATTAACCAGAAAGCCCTGAGTTCCAAGAACACAGCAGCTGCGAAGGACTAGCCAAGAAGAGCGCAAAAGTACCACAACATGCCTGCCTCCACAGCTTTTTCCTTGGGGACATGCCTAATTCCTGGCTGATTTGCCTTTCTCGTCTTAGGGTTGGGGTTCGGCCTAGGGCTAGGATTTTTTTAACTAGGAAGCCCTGAGTTCCAGGCTTACTTCATCTGACAAAGGCATCCCAAAGGGAGTGCAGAAATGCCACAACATGGCTGCTTTCACGGCTTTTCCCTTAGGAAGAACCCTAATACCCGGCTGATTAACCTTCCTATGGTTACTGTTAGGCTTAGGCCTAGGACTTTTAAAACCAGGATTCCCTAGGCTCCAGGCACACTGCAGCTGCGAAAGGCATCCCAAGGCGAGCGCAAAAGTGACGCAACTTGGCTGCCACCACTGATATTTCCATGAGACCATCCCGAACCATAGGCTGATTTTCCTTCCTAGGGTTAAGGTTTGACATACGCCTGGGGTAAGGGTTCTATTAACCAGAAAGCCCTGAGTTCCAAGAACACAGCAGCTGCGAAGGACTCGCCAAGAAGAGCGCAAAAGTACCACAACATGCCTGCCTCCACAGCTTTTTCCTTGGGGACATGCCTAATTCCTGGCTGATTTGCCTTTCTCGTCTTAGGGTTGGGGTTCGGCCTAGGGCTAGGATTTTTAAAATCAGGAAGCCCTGAGTTCCAGGCACACTGGAGCTTTGAAAGGCATCCAAAAGGGAGTGCAAAAGGGCCACAACATGGCTGCTTTCACGGCTTTTTCCTTGGCAAGAAGCCTAACACCAGGCTGATTTACCTTCCCAGGGTTACTGTTAGGCTTAGGCCTAGGGCTAGGATTTTTAAAACTAGGAAGCCCTTAGCTCCAGGCACACTGCAGCTGTTCAAGGCATCCCAAGGGGAGTACAGAAGTGCAACAACATGGCAGCTTTCACAGCTTTTTCCTTGGCACCATCCTTATACCTAGGCTGATTTATCTGCCTAGGGTTAGGGTTAGGGTTCAGCCTAGGGCTTGGATTTCTTTAACCAGGAAGCCCTGAGTTCCAGGCTTACTTCATCTGCCAAAGGCATCCCAAAGGGAGTGCAGAAGTGCCACAACATGGCTGCTTTCACGGCTTTTCCCTTTGGAAGAACCCTAATACCCGGCTGATTTACTTTCCTAGGCTACTGTTAGGCTTAGGCCTAGGACTTTTAAAACCAGGAAGCCCTGGGCTCCAGGCACACTGCAGCTGCGAAAGGCATCCCAAGGGGAGCGCAAAAGTGACGCAACTTGGCTGCCACCACTGATATTTCCATGAGACCATCCCGAACCATAGGCTGATTTTCCTTCCTAGGGTTAAGGTTTGAGTTACGCCTAGGGTAAGGTTTCTATTAACCAGAAAACCCTGAGTTCCAAGAACACAGCAGCTGCGAAGGACTAGCCAAGAAGAGCACAAAAGTACCACAACATGCCTGCCTCCACAGCTTTTTCGTTGGGGACATGCCTAATTCCTGGCTGATTTGCCTTTCTCGTCTTAGGGTTGGGGTTCGGCCTAGGGCTAGGATTTTTAAAATCAGGAAGCCCTGAGTTCCAGGCACACTGGAGCTGTGAAAGGCATCCAAAAGGGAGTGCAATTGCCACAACATGGCTGCTTTCACGGCTTTTTCCTTGGCAAGAAGCCTAACACCAGGCTGATTTCCCTTCCCAGTGTTACTGTAAGGCTTAGGCCTAGGGCTAGGATTTTTAAAATTAGGAAGCCCTTAGCTCCAGGCACACTGTAGCTATTCAAGGCATCCCAAGGGGAGTACAAAAGTGCAACAACATGGCAGCTTTCACAGCTTTTTCCTTGGCACCATCCCTATACCTAGGCTGATTTATCTGCCTAGGGTTAGGGTTAGGGTTCAGCCTAGGGCTTGGATTTCTTTAACCAGGAAGCCCTGAGTTCCAGGCTTACTTCATCTGCCAAAGGCATCCCAAAGGGAGTGCAAAAGTGCCACAACATGGCTGCTTTCACGGCTTTTCCCTTAGGATGAACCCTAATACCCGGCTGATTTACCTTCCTAGGGTTACTGTTAGGCTTAGGCCTAGGACTTTTAAAACCAGGAAGCCCTGGGCTCCAGGCACACTGCAGCTGCGAAAGGCATCCCAAGGGGAGCGCAAAAGTGACGCAACTTGGCTGCCACCACTGATATTTCCATGAGACCATCCCGAACCATAGGCTGATTTTCCTTCCTAGGGTTAAGGTTTGAGTTACGCCTAGGGTAAGGGTTCTATTAACCAGAAAGCCCTGAGTTCCAAGAACACAGCAGCTGCGAAGGACTAGCCAAGAAGAGCGCAAAAGTACCACAACATGCCTGCCTCCACAGCTTTTTCCTTGGGGACATGCCTAATTCCTGGCTGATTTGCCTTTCTCGTCTTAGGGTTGGGGTTCGGCCTAGGGCTAGGATTTTTAAAATCAGGAAGCCCTGAGTTCCAGGCACACTGGAGCTGTGAAAGGCATCCAAAAGGGAGTGCAAAAGTGCCACAACATGGCTGCTTTCACGGCTTTTTCCTTGGCAAGAAGCTTAACACCAGGCTGATTTCCCTTCCCAGGGTTACTGTTAGGCTTAGGCCTAGGGCTAGGATTTTTAAAACTAGGAAGCCCTTAGATCCAGGCACACTGCAGCTGTTCAAGGCATCCCAAGGGGAGTACAAAAGTGCAACAACATGGCAGCTTTCACAGCTTTTTCCTTGGCACCATCCCTATACCTAGGCTGATTTATCTGCCTAGGGTTAGGGTTAGGGTCCAGCCTAGGGCTTGGATTTTTTTAACCAGGAAGCCCTGAGTTCCAGGCTTACTTCATCTGCCAAAGGCATCCCAAAGGGACTGCAGAAGTGCCACAACATGGCTGCTTTCACGGCTTTTCCCTTTGGAAGAACCCTAATACCCGGCTGATTTACCTTCCTAGGGTTACTGTTAGGCCTAGGACTTTTAAAACCAGGAAGCCCTGGGCTCCAGGCACACTGCAGCTGCGAAAGGCATCCCAAGGGGAGCGCAAAAGTGACACAACTTGGCTTCCTCTGCTGCTATTCTCATGAGAGCATCCCGAACCATAGGCTGATTTTCCTTCCTAGGGTTAAGGTTTGAGTTACGCCTAGGGTAAGGTTTCTATTAACCAGAAAGCCCTGAGTTCCAAGAACACAGCAGCTGCGAAGGACTTCCCAAGAAGAGCGCAAAAGTACCACAACATGTGTGCCTCCACAGCTTTTTCCTTGGGGACATGCCTAATTCCTGGCTGATTTGCCTTTCTCGTCTTAGGGTTGGGGTTGGGACTAGGGCTAGGATTTTTTTAACTAGGAAGCCCTGAGTTCCAGGCACACTGGAGCTGTGAAAGGCATCCAAAAGGGAGTGCAAAAGTGCCACAACATGGCTGCTTTCACGGCTTTTTCCTTGGCAAGAAGCCTAACACCAGGCTGATTTCCCTTCCCAGGGTTACTGTTAGGCTTAGGCCTAGGGCTAGGATTTTTAAAACTAGGAAGCCCTTAGCTCCAGGCACACTGCAGCTGTTCAAGGCATCCCAAGGAGAGTACAAAAGTGCAACAACATGGCAGCTTTCACAGCTTTTTCCTTGGCACCATCCCTATACCTAGGCTGATTTATCTGCCTAGGGTTAGGGTTAGGGTTCAGCCTAGGGCTTGGATTTCTTTAACCAGGAAGCCCTGAGTTCCAGGCTTTCTGCATCTGCCAAAGGCATCCCAAAGAGAGTGCAGAAGTTCCACAACATGGCTGCTTTCACGGCTTTTCCCTTAGGAAGAACCCTAATACCCGGCTGATTTACCTTCCTAGGGTTACTGTTAGGCTTAGGCCTAGGACTTTTAAAACCAGGAAGCCCTGGGCTCCAGGCACACTGCAGCTGCGAAAGACATCCCAAGGGGAGCGCAAAAGTGACGCAACTTGGCTGCCACCACTGATATTTCCATGAGAGCATCCCGAACCATAGGCTGATTTTCCTTCCTAGGGTTAAGGTTTGAGTTACGCCTAGGGTAAGGGTTCTATTAACCAGAAAGCCCTGAGTTCCAAGAACACAGCAGCTGCGAAGGACTAGCCAAGAAGAGCGCAAAAGTACCACAACATGCCTGCCTCCACAGCTTTTTCCTTGGGGACATGCCTAATTCCTGGCTGATTTGCCTTTCTCGTCTTAGGGCTGGGGTTCGGCCTAGGGCTAGGATTTTTAAAATCAGGAAGCCCTGAGTTCCAGGCACACTGGAGCTGTGAAAGGCATCCAAAAGGGAGTGCAAAAGTGCCACAACATGGCTGCTTTCACGGCTTTTTCCTTGGCAAGAAGCCTAACACCAGGCTGATTTCCCTTCCCAGGGTTACTGTTAGGCTTAGGCCTAGGGCTAGGATTTTTAAAACTAGGAAGCCCTTAGCTCCAGGCACACTGCAGCTGTTCAAGGCATCCCAAGGGGAGTACAAAAGTGCAACAACATGGCAGCTTTCACAGCTTTTTCCTTGGCACCATCCCTATACCTAGGCTTATTTATCTGCCTAGGGTTAGGGTTAGGGTTCAGCCTAGGGCTTGGAGTTTTTTAACCAGGAAGCCCTGAGTTCCAGGCTTACTGCATCTGCCAAAGGCATCCCAAAGGGAGTGCAGAAGTGCCACAACATGGCTGCTTTCACGGCTTTTCCCTTAGGAAGAACCCTAATACCCGGCTGATTTACCTTCCTAGGGTTACTGTTAGGCTTAGGCCTAGGACTTTTAAAACCAGGAAGCCCTGGGCTCCAGGCACACTGCAGCTGCGAAAGGCATCCCAAGGGGAGCGCAAAAGTGACGCAACTTGGCTGCCACCACTGATATTTCCATGAGACCATCCCGAACCATAGGCTGATTTTCCTTCCTAGGGTTAAGGTTTGAGTTACGCCTAGGGTAAGGGTTCTATTAACCAGAAAGCCCTGAGTTCCAAGAACACAGCAGCTGCGAAGGACTAGCCAAGAAGAGCGCAAAAGTACCACAACATGCCTGCCTCCACAGCTTTTTCCTTGGGGACATGCCTAATTCCTGGCTGATTTGCCTTTCTCGTCTTAGGGTTGGGGTTCGGCCTAGGGCTAGGATTTTTAAAATCAGGAAGCCCTGAGTTCCAGGCACACTGGAGCTTTGAAAGGCATCCAAAAGGGAGTGTGCAAAAGTGCCACAACATGGCTGCTTTCACGGCTTTTTCCTTGGCAAGAAGCCTAACACCAGGCTGATTTACCTTCCCAGGGTTACTGTTAGGCTTAGGCCTAGGGCTAGGATTTTTAAAACTAGGAAGCCCTTAGCTCCAGGCACACTGCAGCTGTTCAAGGCATCCCAAGGGGAGTACAAAAGTGCAACAACATGGCAGCTTTCACAGCTTTTTCCTTGGCACCATCCCTATACCTAGGCTGATTTATCTGCCTAGGGTTAGGGTTAGGGTTCAGCCTAGGGCTTGGATTTCTTTAACCAGGAAGCCCTGATTTCCAGGCTTACTTCATCTGGCAAAGGCATCCCAAAGGGAGTGCAGAAGTGCCACAACATGGCTGCTTTC
The DNA here is from genome assembly GCA_036010785.1 of Ammospiza maritima maritima. Lineage (NCBI taxonomy): Eukaryota > Metazoa > Chordata > Aves > Passeriformes > Passerellidae > Ammospiza > Ammospiza maritima. The sequence continues at coordinate 218,112 of JAYKTQ010000127.1, forward strand.
ACGGCTTTTCCCTTAGGAAGAACCCTAATACCCGGCTGATTTACCTTCCTAGGGTTACTGTTAGGCTTAGGCCTAGGACTTTTAAAACCAGGAAGCCCTGGGCTCCAGGCACACTGCAGCTGCGAAAGGCATCCCAAGGGGAGCGCAAAAGTGACGCAACTTGGCTGCCACCACTGATATTTCCATGAGACCATCCCGAACCATAGGCTGATTTTCCTTCCTAGGGTTAAGGTTTGAGTTACGCCTAGGGTAAGGGTTCTATTAACCAGAAAGCCCTGAGTTCCAAGAACACAGCAGCTGCGAAGGACTAGCCAAGAAGAGTGCAAAAGTACCACAACATGCCTGCCTCCACAGCTTTTTCCTTGGGGACATGCCTAATTCCTGGCTGATTTGCCTTTCTCGTCTTAGGGCTGGGGTTCGGCCTAGGGTTAGGATTTTTAAAATCAGGAAGCCCTGAGTTCCAGGCACACTGGAGCTGTGAAAGGCATCCAAATTGGAGTGCAAAAGTGCCACAACATGGCTGCTTTCACGGCTTTTTCCTTGGCAAGAAGCCTAACACCAGGCTGATTTCCCTTCCCAGGGTTACTGTTAGGCTTAGGCCTAGGGCTAGGATTTTTAAAACTAGGAAGCCCTTAGCTCCAGGCACACTGCAGCTGTTCAAGGCATCCCAAGGGGAGTACAAAAGTGCAACAACATGGCAGCTTTCACAGCTTTTTCCTTGGCACCATCCCTATACCTAGGCTGATTTATCTGCCTAGGGTTAGGGTTAGGGTTCAGCCTAGGGCTTGGATTTCTTTAACCAGGAAGCCCTGAGTTCCAGGCTTACTGCATCTGCCAAAGGCATCCCAAAGGGAGTGCAGAAGTGCCACAACATGGCTGCTTTCACGGCTTTTCCCTTAGGAAGAACCCTAATACCCGGCTGATTTACCTTCCTAGGGTTACTGTTAGGCTTAGGCCTAGGACTTTTAAAACCAGGAAGCCCTGGGCTCCAGGCACACTGCAGCTGCGAAAGGCATCCCAAGGGGAGCGCAAAAGTGACGCAACTTGGCTGCCACCACTGATATTTCCATGAGACCATCCCGAACCATAGGCTGATTTTCCTTCCTAGGGTTAAGGTTTGAGTTACGCCTAGGGTAAGGGTTCTATTAACCAGAAAGCCCTGAGTTCCAAGAACACAGCAGCTGCGAAGGACTAGCCAAGAAGAGCGCAAAAGTACCACAACATGCCTGCCTCCACAGCTTTTTCCTTGGGGACATGCCTAATTCCTGGCTGATTTGCCTTTCTCGTCTTAGGGCTGGGGTTCGGCCTAGGGCTAGGATTTTTAAAATCAGGAAGCCCTGAGTTCCAGGCACACTGGAGCTTTGAAAGGCATCCAAAAGGGAGTGTGCAAAAGTGCCACAACATGGCTGCTTTCACGGCTTTTTCCTTGGCAAGAAGCCTAACACCAGGCTGATTTACCTTCCCAGGGTTACTGTTAGGCTTAGGCCTAGGGCTAGGATTTTTAAAACTAGGAAGCCCTTAGCTCCAGGCACACTGCAGCTGTTCAAGGCATCCCAAGGGGAGTACAAAAGTGCAACAACATGGCAGCTTTCACAGCTTTTTCCTTGGCACCATCCCTATACCTAGGCTGATTTATCTGCCTAGGGTTAGGGTTAGGGTTCAGCCTAGGGCTTGGATTTCTTTAACCAGGAAGCCCTGATTTCCAGGCTTACTTCATCTGGCAAAGGCATCCCAAAGGGAGTGCAGAAGTGCCACAACATGGCTGCTTTCACGGCTTTTCCCTTAGGAAGAACCCTAATACCCGGCTGATTTACCTTCCTAGGGTTACTGTTAGGCTTAGGCCTAGGACTTTTAAAACCAGGAAGCCCTGGGCTCCAGGCACACTGCAGCTGCGAAAGGCATCCCAAGGGGAGCGCAAAAGTGACGCAACTTGGCTGCCACCACTGATATTTCCATGAGAGCATCCCGAACCATAGGCTGATTTTCCTTCCTAGGGTTAAGGTTTGAGTTACGCCTAGGGTAAGGGTTCTATTAACCAGAAAGCCCTGAGTTCCAAGAACACAGCAGCTGCGAAGGACTAGCCAAGAAGAGCGCAAAAGTACCACAACATGCCTGCCTCCACAGCTTTTTCCTTGGGGACATGCCTAATTCCTGGCTGATTTGCCTTTCTCGTCTTAGGGCTGGGGTTCGGCCTAGGGTTAGGATTTTTAAAATCAGGAAGCCCTGAGTTCCAGTCACACTGGAGCTGTGAAAGGCATCCAAATTGGAGTGCAAAAGTGCCACAACATGGCTGCTTTCACGGCTTTTTCCTTGGCAAGAAGCCTAACACCAGGCTGATTTCCCTTCCCAGGGTTACTGTTAGGCTTAGGCCTAGGGCTAGGATTTTTAAAACTAGGAAGCCCTTAGCTCCAGGCACACTGCAGCTGTTCAAGGCATCCCAAGGGGAGTACAAAAGTGCAACAACATGGCAGCTTTCACAGCTTTTTCCTTGGCACCATCCCTATACCTAGGCTGATTTATCTGCCTAGGGTTAGGGTTAGGGTTCAGCCTAGGGCTTGGAGTTTTTTAACCAGGAAGCCCTGAGTTCCAGGCTTACTGCATCTGCCAAAGGCATCCCAAAGGGAGTGCAGAAGTGCCACAACATGGCTGCTTTCACGGCTTTTCCCTTAGGAAGAACCCTAATACCCGGCTGATTTACCTTCCTAGGGTTACTGTTAGGCTTAGGCCTAGGACTTTTAAAACCAGGAAGCCCTGGGCTCCAGGCACACTGCAGCTGCGAAAGGCATCCCAAGGGGAGCGCAAAAGTGACGCAACTTGGCTGCCACCACTGATATTTCCATGAGACCATCCCGAACCATAGGCTGATTTTCCTTCCTAGGGTTAAGGTTTGAGTTACGCCTAGGGTAAGGGTTCTATTAACCAGAAAGCCCTGAGTTCCAAGAACACAGCAGCTGCGAAGGACTAGCCAAGAAGAGCGCAAAAGTACCACAACATGCCTGCCTCCACAGCTTTTTCCTTGGGGACATGCCTAATTCCTGGCTGATTTGCCTTTCTCGTCTTAGGGCTGGGGTTCGGCCTAGGGCTAGGATTTTTAAAATCAGGAAGCCCTGAGTTCCAGGCACACTGGAGCTGTGAAAGGCATCCAAATTGGAGTGCAAAAGTGCCACAACATGGCTGCTTTCACGGCTTTTTCCTTGGCAAGAAGCCTAACACCAGGCTGATTTACCTTCCCAGGGTTACTGTTAGGCTTAGGCCTACGGCTAGGATTTTTAAAACTAGGAAGCCCTTAGCTGCAGGCACACTGCAGCTGTTCAAGGCATCCCAAGGGGAGTACAAAAGTGCAACAACATGGCAGCTTTCACAGCTTTTTCCTTGGCACCATCCCTATACCTAGGCTGATTTATCTGCCTAGGGTTAGGGTTAGGGTTCAGCCTAGGGCTTGGATATTTTTAACCAGGAAGCCCTGATTTCCAGGCTTACTTCATCTGGCAAAGGCATCCCAAAGGGAGTGCAGAAGTGCCACAACATGGCTGCTTTCACGGCTTTTCCCTTAGGAAGAACCCTAATACCCGGCTGATTTACCTTCCTAGGGTTACTGTTAGGCTTAGGCCTAGGACTTTTAAAAGCAGGAAGCCCTGGGCTCCAGGCACACTGCAGCTGCGAAAGGCATCCCAAGGGGAGTGCAAAAGTGACGCAACTTGGCTGCCACCACTGATATTTCCATGAGACCATCCCGAAACATAGGCTGATTTTCCTTCCTAGGGTTAAGGTTTGAGTTACGCCTAGGGTAAGGGTTCTATTAACCAGAAAGCCCTGAGTTCCAAGAACACAGCAGCTGCGAAGGACTAGCCAAGAAGAGCGCAAAAGTACCACAACATGCCTGCCTCCACAGCTTTTTCCTTGGGGACATGCCTAATTCCTGGCTGATTTGCCTTTCTCGTCTTAGGGTTGGGGTTCGGCCTAGGGCTAGGATTTTTAAAATCAGGAAGCCCTGAGTTCCAGGCACACTGGAGCTGTGAAAGGCATCCAAAAGGGAGTGCAAAAGTGCCACAACATGGCTGCTTTCACGGCTTTTTCCTTGGCAAGAAGCCTAACACCAGGCTGATTTCCCTTCCCAGGGTTACTGTTAGGCTTAGGCCTAGGGCTAGGATTTTTAAAACTAGGAAGCCCTTAGCTCCAGGCACACTGCAGCTGTTCAAGGCATCCCAAGGGGAGTACAAAAGTGCAACAACATGGCAGCTTTCACGGCTTTTTCCTTGGCACCATCCCTATACCTAGGCTGATTTATCTGCCTAGGGTTAGGGTTAGGGTTCAGCCTAGGGCTTGGATATTTTTAACCAGGAAGCCCTGAGTTCCAGGCTTACTGCATCTGCCAAAGGCATCCCAAAGGGAGTGCAGAAGTGCCACAACATGGCTGCTTTCACGGCTTTTCCCTTAGGAAGAACCCTAATATCCGGCTGATTTACCTTCCTAGGGTTACTGTTAGGCTTAGGCCTAGGACTTTTAAAACCAGGAAACCCTGGGCTCCAGGCACACTGCAGCTGCGAAAGGCATCCCAAGGGGAGCGCAAAAGTGATGCAACTTGGCTGCCACCATTGATATTTCCATGAGACCATCCCGAACCATAGGCTGATTTTCCTTCCTAGGGTTAAGGTTTGAGTTACGCCTAGGGCAAGGATTCTATTAACCAGAAAGCCCTGAGTTCCAAGAACACAGCAGCTGCGAAGGACTAGCCAAGAAGAGCGCAAAAGTACCACAACATGCCTGCCTCCACAGCTTTTTCCTTGGGGACATGCCTAATTCCTGGCTGATTTGCCTTTCTCGTCTTAGGGTTGGGGTTCGGCCTAGGGCTAGGATTTTTAAAATCAGGAAGCCCTGAGTTCCAGGCACACTAGAGCTGTGAAAGGCATCCAAAAGGGAGTGCAAAAGTGCCACAACATGGCTGCTTTCACGGCTTTTTCCTTGGCAAGAAGCCTAACACCAGGCTGATTTCCCTTCCCAGGGTTACTGTTAGGCTTAGGCCTAGGGCTAGGATTTTTAAAACTAGGAAGCCCTTAGCTCCAGGCACACTGCAGCTGTTCAAGGCATCCCAAGGGGAGTACAAAAGTGCAACAACATGGCAGCTTTCACAGCTTTTTCCTTGGCACCATCCCTATACCTAGGCTTATTTATCTGCCTAGGGTTAGGGTTAGGGTTCAGCCTAGGGCTTGGAGTTTTTTAACCAGGAAGCCCTGAGTTCCAGGCTTACTGCATCTGCCAAAGGCATCCCAAAGGGAGTGCAGAAGTGCCACAACATGGCTGCTTTCACGGCTTTTCCCTTTGGAAGAACCCTAATACCCGGCTGATTTACCTTCCTAGGGTTACTGTTAGGCTTAGGCCTAGGACTTTTAAAACCAGGAAGCCCTGGCCTCCAGGCACTCTGCAGCTGCGAAAGGCATCCCAAGGGGAGCGCAAAAGTGACGCAACTTGGCTGCCACCACTGATATTTCCATGAGACCATCCCGAACCATAGGCTGATTTTCCTTCCTAGGGTTAAGGTTTGAGTTATGCCTAGGGTAAGGGTTCTATTAACCAGAAAGCCCTGAGTTCCAAGAACACAGCAGCTGCGAAGGACTAGCCAAGAAGAGCGCAAAAGTACCACAACATGCCTGCCTCCACAGCTTTTTCCTTGGGGACATGCCTAATTCCTGGCTGATTTGCCTTTCTCGTCTTAGGGCTGGGGTTCGTCCTAGGGCTAGGATTTTTAAAATCAGGAAGCCCTGAGTTCCAGGCACACTGGAGCTTTGAAAGGCATCCAAAAGGGAGTGTGCAAAAGTGCCACAACATGGCTGCTTTCACGGCTTTTTCCTTGGCAAGAAGCCTCACCCCAGGCTGATTTACCTTCCCAGGGTTACTGTTAGGCTTAGGCCTAGGGCTAGGATTTTTAAAACTAGGAAGCCCTTAGCTCCAGGCACACTGCAGCTGTTCAAGGCATCCCAAGGGGAGTACAAAAGTGCAACAACATGGCAGCTTTCACAGCTTTTTCCTTGGCACCATCCCTATACCTAGGCTGATTTATCTGCCTAGGGTTAGGGTTAGGGTTCAGCCTAGGGCTTGGATTTCTTTAACCAGGAAGCCCTGAGTTCCAGGCTTACTTCATCTGCCAAAGGCATCCCAAAGGGAGTGCAGAAGTGCCACAACATGGCTGCTTTCACGGCTTTTCCCTTAGGAAGAACCCTAATACGCGGCTGATTTACCTTCCTAGGGTTACTGTTAGGCTTAGGCCTAGGACTTTTAAAAGCAGGAAGCCCTGGGCTCCAGGCACACTGCAGCTGCGAAAGGCATCCCAAGGGGAGCACAAAAGTGACGCAACTTGGCTGCCACCACTGATATTTCCATGAGACCATCCCGAACCATAGGCTGATTTTCCTTCCTAGGGTTAAGGTTTGAGTTACGCCTAGGGCAAGGATTCTATTAACCAGAAAGCCCTGAGTTCCAAGAACACAGCAGCTGCGAAGGACTAGCCAAGAAGAGCGCAAAAGTACCACAACATGCCTGCCTCCACAGCTTTTTCCTTGGGGACATGCCTAATTCCTGGCTGATTTGCCTTTCTCGTCTTAGGGTTGGGGTTCGGTCTAGGGCTAGGATTTTTAAAATCAGGAAGCCCTGAGTTCCAGGCACACTGGAGCTGTGAAAGGCATCCAAAAGGGAGTGTGCAAAAGTGCCACAACATGGCTGCTTTCACGGCTTTTTCCTTGGCAAGAAGCCTAACACCAGGCTGATTTCCCTTCCCAGGGTTACTGTTAGGCTTAGGCCTAGGGCTAGGATTTTTAAAACTAGGAAGCCCTTAGCTCCAGGCACACTGCAGCTGTTCAAGGCATCCCAAGGGGAGTACAAAAGTGCAACAACATGGCAGCTTTCACAGCTTTTTCCTTGGCACCATCCCTATACCTAGGCTGATTTATCTGCCTAGGGTTAGGGTTAGGGTTCAGCCTAGGGCTTGGATTTCTTTAACCAGGAAGCCCTGAGTTCCAGGCTTACTGCATCTGCCAAAGGCATCCCAAAGGGAGTGCAGAAGTGCCACAACATGGCTGCTTTCACGGCTTTTCCCTTAGGAAGAACCGTAATACCCGGCTGATTTACCTTCCTAGGGTTACTGTTAGGCTTAGTCTTAGGACTTTTAAAACCAGGAAGCCCTGGGCTCCAGGCACACTGCAGCTGCGAAAGGCATCCCAAGGGGAGCGCAAAAGTGACGCAACTTGGCTGCCACCACTGATATTTCCATGAGACCATCCCGAACCATAGGCTGATTTTCCTTCCTAGGGTTAAGGTTTGAGTTACGCCTAGGGTAAGGGTTCTATTAACCAGAAAGCCCTGAGTTCCAAGAACACAGCAGCTGCGAAGGACTAGCCAAGAAGAGCGCAAAAGTACCACAACATGCCTGCCTCCACAGCTTTTTCCTTGGGGACATGCCTAATTCCTGGCTGATTTGCCTTTCTCGTCTTAGGGCTGGGGTTCGGCCTATTGAGAGGATTTTTTAAATCAGGAAGCCCTGAGTTCCAGGCACACTGGAGCTGTGAAAGGCATCCAAAAGGGAGTGTGCAAAAGTGCCACAACATGGCTGCTTTCACAGCTTTTTCCTTGGCAAGAAGCCTAACACCAGGCTGATTTCCCTTCCCAGGGTTACTGTTAAGCTTAGGCCTAGGGCTAGGATTTTTAAAACTAGGAAGCCCTTAGCTCCAGGCACACTGCAGCTGTTCAAGGCATCCCAAGGGGAGTACAAAAGTGCAACAACATGGCAGCTTTCACGGCTTTTTCCTTAGCACCATCCCTATACCTAGGCTGATTTATCTGCCTAGGGTTAGGGTTAGGGTTCAGCCTAGGGCTTGGATATTTTTAACCAGGAAGCCCTGAGTTCCAGGCTTACTGCATCTGCCAAAGGCATCCCAAAGGGAGTGCAGAAGTGCCACAACATGGCTGCTTTCACGGCTTTTCCCTTAGGAAGAACCCTAATATCCGGATGATTTACCTTCCTAGGGTTACTGTTAGGCTTAGGCCTAGGACTTTTAAAACCAGGAAGCCCTGCGCTCCAGGCACACTGCAGCTGCGAAAGGCATCCCAAGGGGAGCGCAAAAGTGATGCAACTTGGCTGCCACCACTGATATTTCCATGAGACCATCCCGAACCATAGGCTGATTTTCCTTCCTAGGGTTAAGGTTTGAGTTACGCCTAGGGCAAGGATTCTATTAACCAGAAAGCCCTGAGTTCCAAGAACACAGCAGCTGCGAAGGACTAGCCAAGAAGAGCGCAAAAGTACCACAACATGCCTGCCTCCACAGCTTTTTCCTTGGGGACATGCCTAATTCCTGGCTGATTTGCCTTTCTCGTCTTAGGGTTGGGGTTCGGCCTAGGGCTAGGATTTTTAAAATCAGGAAGCCCTGAGTTCCAGGCACACTGGAGCTGTGAAAGGCATCCAAAAGGCAGTGCAAAAGTGCCACAACATGGCTGCTTTCACGGCTTTTTCCTTGGCAAGAAGCCTAACACCAGGCTGATTTCCCTTCCCAGGGTTACTGTTAGGCTTAGGCCTAGGGCTAGGATTTTTAAAACTAGGAAGCCCTTAGCTCCAGGCACACTGCAGCTGTTCAAGGCATCCCAAGGGGAGTACAAAAGTGCAACAACATGGCAGCTTTCACAGCTTTTTCCTTGGCACCATCCCTATACCTAGGCTGATTTATCTGCCTAGGGTTAGGGTTAGGCTTCAGCCTAGGGCTTGGATTTCTTTAACCAGGAAGCCCTGAGTTCCAGGCTTACTGCATCTGCCAAAGGCATCCCAAAGGGAGTGCAGAAGTGCCACAACATGGCTGCTTTCACGGCTTTTCCCTTTGGAAGAACCCTAATACCCGGCTGATTTACCTTCCTAGGGTTACTGTTAGGCTTAGGCCTAGGACTTTTAAAACCAGGAAGCCCTGGGCTCCAGGCACACTGCAGCTGCGAAAGGCATCCCAAGGGGAGCGCAAAAGTGACGCAACTTGGCTGCCACCACTGATATTTCCATGAGAGCATCCCGAACCATAGGCTGATTTTCCTTCCTAGGGTTAAGGTTTGAGTTATGCCTAGGGTAAGGGTTCTATTAACCAGAAAGCCCTGAGTTCCAAGAACACAGCAGCTGTGAAGGACTAGCCAAGAAGAGCGCAAAAGTACCACAACATGCCTGCCTCCACAGCTTTTTCCTTGGGGACATGCCTAATTCCTGGCTGATTTGCCTTTCTCGTCTTAGGGCTGGGGTTCGGCCTAGGGCTAGGATTTTTAAAATCAGGAAGCCCTGAGTTCCAGGCACACTGGAGCTTTGAAAGGCATCCAAAAGGGAGTGTGCAAAAGTGCCACAACATGGCTGCTTTCACGGCTTTTTCCTTGGCAAGAAGCCTAACACCAGGCTGATTTACCTTCCCAGGGTTACTGTTAGGCTTAGGCCTAGGGCTAGGATTTTTAAAACTAGGAAGCCCTTAGCTGCAGGCACACTGCAGCTGTTCAAGGCATCCCAAGGGGAGTACAAAAGTGCAACAACATGGCAGCTTTCACAGCTTTTTCCTTGGCACCATCCCTATACCTAGGCTGATTTATCTGCCTAGGGTTAGGGTTAGGGTTCAGCCTAGGGCTTGGATTTCTTTAACCAGGAAGCCCTGAGTTCCAGGCTTACTGCATCTGCCAAAGGCATCCCAAAGGGAGTGCAGAAGTGCCACAACATGGCTGCTTTCACGGCTTTTCCCTTAGGAAGAACCCTAATACCCGGCTGATTTACCTTCCTAGGGTTACTGTTAGGCTTAGTCTTAGGACTTTTAAAACCAGGAAGCCCTGGGCTCCAGGCACACTGCAGCTGCGAAAGGCATCCCAAGGGGAGCGCAAAAGTGACGCAACTTGGCTGCCACCACTGATATTTCCATGAGACCATCCCGAACCATAGGCTGATTTTCCTTCCTAGGGTTAAGGTTTGAGTTACGCCTAGGGTAAGGGTTCTATTAACCAGAAAGCCCTGAGTTCCAAGAACACAGCAGCTGCGAAGGACTAGCCAAGAAGAGCGCAAAAGTACCACAACATGCCTGCCTCCACAGCTTTTTCCTTGGGGACATGCCTAATTCCTGGCTGATTTGCCTTTCTCGTCTTAGGGCTGGGGTTCGGCCTATTGAGAGGATTTTTTAAATCAGGAAGCCCTGAGTTCCAGGCACACTGGAGCTGTGAAAGGCATCCAAAAGGGAGTGTGCAAAAGTGCCACAACATGGCTGCTTTCACAGCTTTTTCCTTGGCAAGAAGCCTAACACCAGGCTGATTTCCCTTCCCAGGGTTACTGTTAAGCTTAGGCCTAGGGCTAGGATTTTTAAAACTAGGAAGCCCTTAGCTCCAGGCACACTGCAGCTGTTCAAGGCATCCCAAGGGGAGTACAAAAGTGCAACAACATGGCAGCTTTCACGGGTTTTTCCTTAGCACCATCCCTATACCTAGGCTGATTTATCTGCCTAGGGTTAGGGTTAGGGTTCAGCCTAGGGCTTGGATATTTTTAACCAGGAAGCCCTGAGTTCCAGGCTTACTGCATCTGCCAAAGGCATCCCAAAGGGAGTGCAGAAGTGCCACAACATGGCTGCTTTCACGGCTTTTCCCTTAGGAAGAACCCTAATATCCGGATGATTTACCTTCCTAGGGTTACTGTTAGGCTTAGGCCTAGGACTTTTAAAACCAGGAAGCCCTGCGCTCCAGGCACACTGCAGCTGCGAAAGGCATCCCAAGGGGAGCGCAAAAGTGATGCAACTTGGCTGCCACCACTGATATTTCCATGAGACCATCCCGAACCATAGGCTGATTTTCCTTCCTAGGGTTAAGGTTTGAGTTACGCCTAGGGCAAGGATTCTATTAACCAGAAAGCCCTGAGTTCCAAGAACACAGCAGCTGCGAAGGACTAGCCAAGAAGAGCGCAAAAGTACCACAACATGCCTGCCTCCACAGCTTTTTCCTTGGGGACATGCCTAATTCCTGGCTGATTTGCCTTTCTCGTCTTAGGGTTGGGGTTCGGCCTAGGGCTAGGATTTTTAAAATCAGGAAGCCCTGAGTTCCAGGCACACTGGAGCTGTGAAAGGCATCCAAAAGGCAGTGCAAAAGTGCCACAACATGGCTGCTTTCACGGCTTTTTCCTTGGCAAGAAGCCTAACACCAGGCTGATTTCCCTTCCCAGGGTTACTGTTAGGCTTAGGCCTAGGGCTAGGATTTTTAAAACTAGGAAGCCCTTAGCTCCAGGCACACTGCAGCTGTTCAAGGCATCCCAAGGGGAGTACAAAAGTGCAACAACATGGCAGCTTTCACAGCTTTTTCCTTGGCACCATCCCTATACCTAGGCTGATTTATCTGCCTAGGGTTAGGGTTAGGCTTCAGCCTAGGGCTTGGATTTCTTTAACCAGGAAGCCCTGAGTTCCAGGCTTACTGCATCTGCCAAAGGCATCCCAAAGGGAGTGCAGAAGTGCCACAACATGGCTGCTTTCACGGCTTTTCCCTTTGGAAGAACCCTAATACCCGGCTGATTTACCTTCCTAGGGTTACTGTTAGGCTTAGGCCTAGGACTTTTAAAACCAGGAAGCCCTGGGCTCCAGGCACACTGCAGCTGCGAAAGGCATCCCAAGGGGAGCGCAAAAGTGACGCAACTTGGCTGCCACCACTGATATTTCCATGAGAGCATCCCGAACCATAGGCTGATTTTCCTTCCTAGGGTTAAGGTTTGAGTTATGCCTAGGGTAAGGGTTCTATTAACCAGAAAGCCCTGAGTTCCAAGAACACAGCAGCTGTGAAGGACTAGCCAAGAAGAGCGCAAAAGTACCACAACATGCCTGCCTCCACAGCTTTTTCCTTGGGGACATGCCTAATTCCTGGCTGATTTGCCTTTCTCGTCTTAGGGCTGGGGTTCGGCCTAGGGCTAGGATTTTTAAAATCAGGAAGCCCTGAGTTCCAGGCACACTGGAGCTTTGAAAGGCATCCAAAAGGGAGTGTGCAAAAGTGCCACAACATGGCTGCTTTCACGGCTTTTTCCTTGGCAAGAAGCCTAACACCAGGCTGATTTACCTTCCCAGGGTTACTGTTAGGCTTAGGCCTAGGGCTAGGATTTTTAAAACTAGGAAGCCCTTAGCTGCAGGCACACTGCAGCTGTTCAAGGCATCCCAAGGGGAGTACAAAAGTGCAACAACATGGCAGCTTTCACAGCTTTTTCCTTGGCACCATCCCTATACCTAGGCTGATTTATCTGCCTAGGGTTAGGGTTAGGGTTCAGCCTAGGGCTTGGATTTCTTTAACCAGGAAGCCCTGAGTTCCAGGCTTACTGCATCTGCCAAAGGCATCCCAAAGGGAGTGCAGAAGTGCCACAACATGGCTGCTTTCACGGCTTTTCCCTTAGGAAGAACCCTAATACCCGGCTGATTTACCTTCCTAGGGTTACTGTTAGGCTTAGTCTTAGGACTTTTAAAACCAGGAAGCCCTGGGCTCCAGGCACACTGCAGCTGCGAAAGGCATCCCAAGGGGAGCGCAAAAGTGACGCAACTTGGCTGCCACCACTGATATTTCCATGAGACCATCCCGAACCATAGGCTGATTTTCCTTCCTAGGGTTAAGGTTTGAGTTACGCCTAGGGTAAGGGTTCTATTAACCAGAAAGCCCTGAGTTCCAAGAACACAGCAGCTGCGAAGGACTAGCCAAGAAGAGCGCAAAAGTACCACAACATGCCTGCCTCCACAGCTTTTTCCTTGGGGACATGCCTAATTCCTGGCTGATTTGCCTTTCTCGTCTTAGGGCTGGGGTTCGGCCTATTGAGAGGATTTTTTAAATCAGGAAGCCCTGAGTTCCAGGCACACTGGAGCTGTGAAAGGCATCCAAAAGGGAGTGTGCAAAAGTGCCACAACATGGCTGCTTTCACAGCTTTTTCCTTGGCAAGAAGCCTAACACCAGGCTGATTTCCCTTCCCAGGGTTACTGTTAAGCTTAGGCCTAGGGCTAGGATTTTTAAAACTAGGAAGCCCTTAGCTCCAGGCACACTGCAGCTGTTCAAGGCATCCCAAGGGGAGTACAAAAGTGCAACAACATGGCAGCTTTCACGGCTTTTTCCTTAGCACCATCCCTATACCTAGGCTGATTTATCTGCCTAGGGTTAGGGTTAGGGTTCAGCCTAGGGCTTGGATATTTTTAACCAGGAAGCCCTGAGTTCCAGGCTTACTGCATCTGCCAAAGGCATCCCAAAGGGAGTGCAGAAGTGCCACAACATGGCTGCTTTCACGGCTTTTCCCTTAGGAAGAACCCTAATATCCGGATGATTTACCTTCCTAGGGTTACTGTTAGGCTTAGGCCTAGGACTTTTAAAACCAGGAAGCCCTGGGCTCCAGGCACACTGCAGCTGCGAAAGGCATCCCAAGGGGAGCGCAAAAGTGATGCAACTTGGCTGCCACCACTGATATTTCCATGAGACCATCCCGAACCATAGGCTGATTTTCCTTCCTAGGGTTAAGGTTTGAGTTACGCCTAGGGCAAGGATTCTATTAACCAGAAAGCCCTGAGTTCCAAGAACACAGCAGCTGCGAAGGACTAGCCAAGAAGAGCGCAAAAGTACCACAACATGCCTGCCTCCACAGCTTTTTCCTTGGGGACATGCCTAATTCCTGGCTGATTTGCCTTTCTCGTCTTAGGGTTGGGGTTCGGCCTAGGGCTAGGATTTTTAAAATCAGGAAGCCCTGAGTTCCAGGCACACTGGAGCTGTGAAAGGCATCCAAAAGGCAGTGCAAAAGTGCCACAACATGGCTGCTTTCACGGCTTTTTCCTTGGCAAGAAGCCTAACACCAGGCTGATTTCCCTTCCCAGGGTTATTGTTAGGCTTAGGCCTAGGGCTAGGATTTTTAAAACTAGGAAGCCCTTAGCTCCAGGCACACTGCAGCTGTTCAAGGCATCCCAAGGGGAGTACAAAAGTGCAACAACATGGCAGCTTTCACAGCTTTTTCCTTGGCACCATCCCTATACCTAGGCTGATTTATCTGCCTAGGGTTAGGGTTAGGCTTCAGCCTAGGGCTTGGATTTCTTTAACCAGGAAGCCCTGAGTTCCAGGCTTACTGCATCTGCCAAAGGCATCCCAAAGGGAGTGCAGAAGTGCCACAACATGGCTGCTTTCACGGCTTTTCCCTTTGGAAGAACCCTAATACCCGGCTGATTTACCTTCCTAGGGTTACTGTTAGGCTTAGGCCTAGGACTTTTAAAACCAGGAAGCCCTGGGCTCCAGGCACACTGCAGCTGCGAAAGGCATCCCAAGGGGAGCGCAAAAGTGACGCAACTTGGCTGCCACCACTGATATTTCCATGAGACCATCCCGAACCATAGGCTGATTTTCCTTCCTAGGGTTAAGGTTTGAGTTATGCCTAGGGTAACGGTTCTATTAACCAGAAAGCCCTGAGTTCCAAGAACACAGCAGCTGTGAAGGACTAGCCAAGAAGAGCGCAAAAGTACCACAACATGCCTGCCTCCACAGCTTTTTCCTTGGGGACATGCCTAATTCCTGGCTGATTTGCCTTTCTCGTCTTAGGGCTGGGGTTCGGCCTAGGGCTAGGATTTTTAAAATCAGGAAGCCCTGAGTTCCAGGCACACTGGAGCTTTGAAAGGCATCCAAAAGGGAGTGTGCAAAAGTGCCACAACATGGCTGCTTTCACGGCTTTTTCCTTGGCAAGAAGCCTAACACCAGGCTGATTTACCTTCCCAGGGTTACTGTTAGGCTTAGGCCTAGGGCTAGGATTTTTAAAACTAGGAAGCCCTTAGCTGCAGGCACACTGCAGCTGTTCAAGGCATCCCAAGGGGAGTACAAAAGTGCAACAACATGGCAGCTTTCACAGCTTTTTCCTTGGCACCATCCCTATACCTAGGCTGATTTATCTGCCTAGGGTTAGGGTTAGGGTTCAGCCTAGGGCTTGGATATTTTTAACCAGGAAGCCCTGAGTTCCAGGCTTACTTCATCTGGCAAAGGCATCCCAAAGGGAGTGCAGAAGTGCCACAACATGGCTGCTTTCACGGCTTTTCCCTTAGGAAGAACCCTAATACCCGGCTGATTTACCTTCCTAGGGTTACTGTTAGGCTTAGGCCTAGGACTTTTAAAAGCAGGAAGCCCTGGGCTCCAGGCACACTGCAGCTGCGAAAGGCATCCCAAGGGGAGTGCAAAAGTGACGCAACTTGGCTGCCACCACTGATATTTCCATGAGACCATCCCGAAACATAGGCTGATTTTCCTTCCTAGGGTTAAGGTTTGAGTTACGCCTAGGGTAAGGGTTCTATTAACCAGAAAGCCCTGAGTTCCAAGAACACAGCAGCTGCGAAGGACTAGCCAAGAAGAGCGCAAAAGTACCACAACATGCCTGCCTCCACAGCTTTTTCCTTGGGGACATGCCTAATTCCTGGCTGATTTGCCTTTCTCGTCTTAGGGTTGGGGTTCGGCCTAGGGCTAGGATTTTTAAAATCAGGAAGCCCTGAGTTCCAGGCACACTGGAGCTGTGAAAGGCATCCAAAAGGGAGTGCAAAAGTGCCACAACATGGCTGCTTTCACGGCTTTTTCCTTGGCAAGAAGCCTAACACCAGGCTGATTTCCCTTCCCAGGGTTACTGTTAGGCTTAGGCCTAGGGCTAGGATTTTTAAAACTAGGAAGCCCTTAGCTCCAGGCACACTGCAGCTGTTCAAGGCATCCCAAGGGGAGTACAAAAGTGCAACAACATGGCAGCTTTCACGGCTTTTTCCTTAGCACCATCCCTATACCTAGGCTGATTTATCTGCCTAGTGTTAGGGTTAGGGTTCAGCCTAGGGCTTGGATATTTTTAACCAGGAAGCCCTGAGTTCCAGGCTTACTGCATCTGCCAAAGGCATCCCAAAGGGAGTGCAGAAGTGCCACAACATGGCTGCTTTCATGGCTTTTCCCTTAGGAAGAACCCTAATATCCGGCTGATTTACCTTCCTAGGGTTACTGTTAGGCTTAGGCCTAGGACTTTTAAAACCAGGAAGCCCTGGGCTCCAGGCACACTGCAGCTGTGAAAGGCATCCCAAGGGGAGCGCAAAAGTGACACAACTTGGCTGCCACCACTGATATTTCCATGAGACCATCCCGAACCATAGGCTGATTTTCCTTCCTAGGGTTAAGGTTTGAGTTACGCCTAGGGTAAGGGTTCTATTACCAGAAAGCCCTGAGTTCCAAGAACACAGCAGCTGCGAAGGACTAGCCAAGAAGAGCGCAAAAGTACCACAACATGCCTGCCTCCACAGCTTTTTCCTTGGGGACATGCCTAATTCCTGGCTGATTTGCCTTTCTCGTCTTAGGCTTGGGTTCGGCCTAGGGCTAGGATTTTTTAAATCAGGAAGCTCTGAGTTCCAGGCACACTGGAGCTGTGAAAGGCATCCAAAAGGGAGTGCAAAAGTGCCACAACATGGCTGCTTTCACGGCTTTTTCCTTGGCAAGAAGCCTAACACCAGGCTGATTTCCCTTCCCAGGGTTACTGTTAGGCTTAGGCCTAGGGCTAGGATTTTTAAAACTAGGAAGCCCTTAGCTCCAGGCACACTGCAGCTGTTCAAGGCATCCCAAGGGGAGTACAAAAGTGCAACAACATGGCAGCTTTCACAGCTTTTTCCTTGGCACCATCCCTATACCTAGGCTTATTTATCTGCCTAGGGTTAGGGTTAGGGTTCAGCCTAGGGCTTGGAGTTTTTTAACCAGGAAGCCCTGAGTTCCAGGCTTACTGCATCTGCCAAAGGCATCCCAAAGGGAGTGCAGAAGTGCCACAACATGGCTGCTTTCACGGCTTTTCCCTTTGGAATAACCCTAATACCCGGCTGATTTACCTTCCTAGGGTTACTGTTAGGCTTAGGCCTAGGACTTTTAAAACCAGGAAGCCCTGGCCTCCAGGCACTCTGCAGCTGCGAAAGGCATCCCAAGGGGAGCGCAAAAGTGACGCAACTTGGCTGCCACCACTGATATTTCCATGAGACCATCCCGAACCATAGGCTGATTTTCCTTCCTAGGGTTAAGGTTTGAGTTACGCCTAGGGCAAGGATTCTTTTAACCAGAAAGCCCTGAGTTCCAAGAACACAGCAGCTGCGAAGGACTAGCCAAGAAGAGCGCAAAAGTACCACAACATGCCTGCCTCCACAGCTTTTTCCTTGGGGACATGCCTAATTCCTGGCTGATTTGCCTTTCTCGTCTTAGGGTTGGGGTTCGGTCTAGGGCTAGGATTTTTAAAATCAGGAAGCCCTGAGTTCCAGGCACACTGGAGCTGTGAAAGGCATCCAAAAGGGAGTGCAAAAGTGCCACAACATGGCTGCTTTCACGGCTTTTTCCTTGGCAAGAAGCCTAACACCAGGCTGATTTCCCTTCCCAGGGTTACTGTTAGGCTTAGGCCTAGGGCTAGGATTTTTAAAACTAGGAAGCCCTTAGCTCCAGGCACACTGCAGCTGTTCAAGGCATCCCAAGGGGAGTACAAAAGTGCAACAACATGGCAGCTTTCACAGCTTTTTCCTTGGCACCATCCCTATACCTAGGCTTATTTATCTGCCTAGGGTTAGGGTTAGGGTTCAGCCTAGGGCTTGGATTTCTTTAACCAGGAAGCCCTGAGTTCCAGGCTTACTGCATCTGCCAAAGGCATCCCAAAGGGAGTGCAGAAGTGCCACAACATGGCTGCTTTCACGGCTTTTCCCTTTGGAAGAACCCTAATACCCGGCTGATTTACCTTCCTAGGGTTACTGTTAGGCTTAGTCTTAGGACTTTTAAAACCAGGAAGCCCTGGGCTCCAGGCACACTGCAGCTGCGAAAGGCATCCCAAGGGGAGCGCAAAAGTGACGCAACTTGGCTGCCACCACTGATATTTCCATGAGACCATCCCGAACCATAGGCTGATTTTCCTTCCTAGGGTTAAGGTTTGAGTTACGCCTAGGGTAAGGGTTCTATTAACCAGAAAGCCCTGAGTTCCAAGAACACAGCAGCTGCGAAGGACTAGCCAAGAAGAGCGCAAAAGTACCACAACATGCCTGCCTCCACAGCTTTTTCCTTGGGGACATGCCTAATTCCTGGCTGATTTGCCTTTCTCGTCTTAGGGCTGGGGTTCGGCCTATTGAGAGGATTTTTTAAATCAGGAAGCCCTGAGTTCCAGGCACACTGGAGCTGTGAAAGGCATCCAAAAGGGAGTGTGCAAAAGTGCCACAACATGGCTGCTTTCACAGCTTTTTCCTTGGCAAGAAGCCTAACACCAGGCTGATTTCCCTTCCCAGGGTTACTGTTAGGCTTAGGCCTAGGGCTAGGATTTTTAAAACTAGGAAGCCCTTAGCTCCAGGCACACTGCAGCTGTTCAAGGCATCCCAAGGGGAGTACAAAAGTGCAACAACATGGCAGCTTTCACGGCTTTTTCCTTAGCACCATCCCTATACCTAGGCTGATTTATCTGCCTAGGGTTAGGGTTAGGGTTCAGCCTAGGGCTTGGATATTTTTAACCAGGAAGCCCTGAGTTCCAGGCTTACTGCATCTGCCAAAGGCATCCCAAAGGGAGTGCAGAAGTGCCACAACATGGCTGCTTTCACGGCTTTTCCCTTAGGAAGAACCCTAATATCCGGATGATTTACCTTCCTAGGGTTACTGTTAGGCTTAGGCCTAGGACTTTTAAAACCAGGAAGCCCTGCGCTCCAGGCACACTGCAGCTGCGAAAGGCATCCCAAGGGGAGCGCAAAAGTGATGCAACTTGGCTGCCACCACTGATATTTCCATGAGACCATCCCGAACCATAGGCTGATTTTCCTTCCTAGGGTTAAGGTTTGAGTTACGCCTAGGGCAAGGATTCTATTAACCAGAAAGCCCTGAGTTCCAAGAACACAGCAGCTGCGAAGGACTTCCCAAGAAGAGCGCAAAAGTACCACAACATGCCTGCCTCCACAGCTTTTTCCTTGGGGACATGCCTAATTCCTGGCTGATTTGCCTTTCTCGTCTTAGGGTTGGGGTTCGGCCTAGGGCTAGGATTTTTAAAATCAGGAAGCCCTGAGTTTCAGGCACACTGGAGCTGTGAAAGGCATCCAAAAGGCAGTGCAAAAGTGCCACAACATGGCTGCTTTCACGGCTTTTTCCTTGGCAAGAAGCCTAACACCAGGCTGATTTCCCTTCCCAGGGTTACTGTTAGGCTTAGGCCTAGGGCTAGGATTTTTAAAACTAGGAAGCCCTTAGCTCCAGGCACACTGCAGCTGTTCAAGGCATCCCAAGGGGAGTACAAAAGTGCAACAACATGGCAGCTTTCACAGCTTTTTCCTTGGCACCATCCCTATACCTAGGCTGATTTATCTGCCTAGGGTTAGGGTTAGGCTTCAGCCTAGGGCTTGGATTTCTTTAACCAGGAAGCCCTGAGTTCCAGGCTTACTGCATCTGCCAAAGGCATCCCAAAGGGAGTGCAGAAGTGCCACAACATGGCTGCTTTCACGGCTTTTCCCTTTGGAAGAACCCTAATACCCGGCTGATTTACCTTCCTAGTGTTACTGTTAGGCTTAGGCCTAGGACTTTTAAAACCAGGAAGCCCTGGGCTCCAGGCACACTGCAGCTGCGAAAGGCATCCCAAGGGGAGCGCAAAAGTGACGCAACTTGGCTGCCACCACTGATATTTCCATGAGACCATCCCGAACCATAGGCTGATTTTCCTTCCTAGGGTTAAGGTTTGAGTTACGCCTAGGGTAAGGGTTCTATTAACCAGAAAGCCCTGAGTTCCAAGAACACAGCAGCTGCGAAGGACTAGCCAAGAAGAGCGCAAAAGTACCACAACATGCCTGCCTCCACAGCTTTTTCCTTGGGGACATGCCTAATTCCTGGCTGATTTGCCTTTCTCGTCTTAGGGCTGGGGTTCGGCCTAGGGCTAGGATTTTTTAAATCAGGAAGCCCTGAGTTCCAGGCACACTGGAGCTGTGAAAGGCATCCAAAAGGGAGTGTGCAAAAGTGCCACAACATGGCTGCTTTCACAGCTTTTTCCTTGGCAAGAAGCCTAACACCAGGCTGATTTCCCTTCCCAGGGTTACTGTTAGGGTTAGGCCTAGGGCTAGGATTTTTAAAACTAGGAAGCCCTTAGCTCCAGACACACTGCAGCTGTTCAAGGCATCCCAAGGGGAGTACAAAAGTGCAACAACATGGCAGCTTTCACAGCTTTTTCCTTGGCACCATCCCTATACCTAGGCTGATTTATCTGCCTAGGGTTAGGGTTAGGGTTCAGCCTAGGGCTTGGATTTCTTTAACCAGGAAGCCCTGAGTTCCAGGCTTACTTCATCTGCCAAAGGCATCCCAAAGGGAGTGCAGAAGTGCCACAACATGGCTGCTTTCACGGCTTTTCCCTTAGGAAGAACCCTAATACCCGGCTGATTTACCTTCCTAGGGTTACTGTCAGGCTTACGCCTAGGACTTTTAAAAGCAGGAAGCCCTGGGCTCCAGGCACACTGCAGCTGCAAAAGGCATCCCAAGGGGAGCGCAAAAGTGACGCAACTTGGCTGCCATCACTGATATTTCCATGAGACCATCCCGAACCATAGGCTGATTTTCCTTCCTAGGGTTAAGGTTTGAGTTACGCCTAGGGTAAGGGTTCTATTAACCAGAAAGCCCTGAGTTCCAAGAACACAGCAGCTGCGAAGGACTAGCCAAGAAGAGCGCAAAAGTACCACAACATGCCTGCCTCCACAGCTTTTTCCTTGGGGACATGCCTAATTCCTGGCTGATTTGCCTTTCTCGTCTTAGGGCTGGGGTTCGGCCTAGGGCTAGGATTTTTTAAATCAGGAAGCCCTGAGTTCCAGGCACACTGGAGCTGTGAAAGGCATCCAAAAGGGAGTGTGCAAAAGTGCCACAACATGGCTGCTTTCACGGCTTTTTCCTTGGCAAGAAGCCTAACACCAGGCTGATTTCCCTTCCCAGGGTTACTGTTAGGCTTAGGCCTAGGGCTAGGATTTTTAAAACTAGGAAGCCCTTAGCTCCAGGCACACTGCAGCTGTTCAAGGCATCCCAAGGGGAGTACAAAAGTGCAACAACATGGCAGCTTTCACAGCTTTTTCCTTAGCACCATCCCTATACCTAGGCTGATTTATCTGCCTAGGGTTAGGGTTAGGGTTCAGCCTAGGGCTTGGATATTTTTAACCAGGAAGCCCTGAGTTCCAGGCTTACTGCATCTGCCAAAGGCATCCCAAAGGGAGTGCAGAAGTGCCACAACATGGCTGCTTTCACGGCTTTTCCCTTTGGAAGAACCCTAATACCCGGCTGATTTACCTTCCTAGGGTTACTGTTAGGCTTAGGCCTAGGACTTTTAAAACCAGGAAGCCCTGGGCTCCAGGCACACTGCAGCTGCGAAAGGCATCCCAAGGGGAGCGCAAAAGTGACGCAACTTGGCTGCCACCACTGATATTTCCATGAGACCATCCCGAACCATAGGCTGATTTTCCTTCCTAGGGTTAAGGTTTGAGTTACGCCTAGGGCAAGGATTCTATTAACCAGAAAGCCCTGAGTTCCAAGAACACAGCAGCTGCGAAGGACTAGCCAAGAAGAGCGCAAAAGTACCACAACATGCCTGCCTCCACAGCTTTTTCCTTGGGGACATGCCTAATTCCTGGCTGATTTGCCTTTCTCGTCTTAGGGTTGGGGTTCGGCCTAGGGCGAGGATTTTTTAAATCAGGAAGCCCTGAGTTCCAGGCACACTGGAGCTGTGAAAGGCATCCAAAAGGGAGTGCAAAAGTGCCACAACATGGCTGCTTTCACGGCTTTTTCCTTGGCAAGAAGCCTAACACCAGGCTGATTTCCCTTCCCAGGGTTACTGTTAGGCTTAGGCCTAGGGCTAGGATTTTTAAAACTAGGAAGCCCTTAGCTCCAGGCACACTGCAGCTGTTCAAGGCATCCCAAGGGGAGTACAAAAGTGCAACAACATGGCAGCTTTCACAGCTTTTTCCTTAGCACCATCCCTATACCTAGGCTGATTTATCTGCCTAGGGTTAGGGTTAGGGTTCAGCCTAGGGCTTGGATATTTTTAACCAGGAAGCCCTGAGTTCCAGGCTTACTGCATCTGCCAAAGGCATCCCAAAGGGAGTGCAGAAGTGCCACAACATGGCTGCTTTCACGGCTTTTCCCTTTGGAAGAACCCTAATACCCGGCTGATTTACCTTCCTAGGGTTACTGTTAGGCTTAGGCCTAGGACTTTTAAAACCAGGAAGCCCTGGGCTCCAGGCACACTGCAGCTGCGAAAGGCATCCCAAGGGGAGCGCAAAAGTGACGCAACTTGGCTGCCACAACTGATATTTCCATGAGACCATCCCGAACCATAGGCTGATTTTCCTTCCTAGGGTTAAGGTTTGAGTTACGCCTAGGGCAAGGATTCTATTAACCAGAAAGCCCTGAGTTCCAAGAACACAGCAGCTGCGAAGGACTAGCCAAGAAGAGCGCAAAAGTACCACAACATGCCTGCCTCCACAGCTTTTTCCTTGGGGACATGCCTAATTCCTGGCTGATTTGCCTTTCTCGTCTTAGGGTTGGGGTTCGGCCTAGGGCGAGGATTTTTTAAATCAGGAAGCCCTGAGTTCCAGGCACACTGGAGCTGTGAAAGGCATCCAAAAGGGAGTGCAAAAGTGCCACAACATGGCTGCTTTCACGGCTTTTTCCTTGGCAAGAAGCCTAACACCAGGCTGATTTCCCTTCCCAGGGTTACTGTTAGGCTTAGGCCTAGGGCTAGGATTTTTAAAACTAGGATGCCCTTAGCTCCAGGCACAACTGCAGGTGTTCAAGGCATCCCAAGGGGAGTACAAAAGTGCAACAACATGGCAGCTTTCACAGCTTTTTCCTTGGCACCATCCCTATACCTAGGCTGATTTATCTGCCTAGGGTTAGGGTTAGGGTTCAGCCTAGGGCTTGGATATTTTTAACCAGGAAGCCCTGAGTTCCAGGCTTACTGCATCTGCCAAAGGCATCCCAAAGGGAGTGCAGAAGTGCCACAACATGGCTGCTTTCACGGCTTTTCCCTTAGGAAGAACCCTAATACCCGGCTGATTTACCTTCCTAGGGTTACTGTTAGGCTTAGGCCTAGGACTTTTAAAACCAGGAAGCCCTGGGCTCCAGGCACACTGCAGCTGCGAAAGGCATCCCAAGGGGAGCGTAAAAGTGACGCAACTTGGCTGCCACCACTGATATTTCCATGAGACCATCCCGAACCATAGGCTGATTTTCCTTCCTAGGGTTAAGGTTTGAGTTAGGCCTAGGGTAAGGGTTCTATTAACCAGAAAGCCCTGAGTTCCAAAAACACAGCAGCTGCGAAGGACTAGCCAAGAAGAGCGCAAAAGTACCACAACATGCCTGCCTCCACAGCTTTTTCCTTGGGGACATGCCTAATTCCTGGCTGATTTGCCTTTCTCGTCTTAGGGCTGGGGTTCGGCCTAGGGCTAGGATTTTTTAAATCAGGAAGCCCTGAGTTCCAGGCACACTGGAGCTGTGAAAGGCATCCAAAAGGGAGTGTGCAAAAGTGCCACAACATGGCTGCTTTCACGGCTTTTTCCTTGGCAAGAAGCCTAACACCAGGCTGATTTCCCTTCCCAGGGTTACTGTTAGGCTTAGGCCTAGGGCTAGGATTTTTAAAACTAGGAAGCCCTTAGCTCCAGGCACACTGCAGCTGTTCAAGGCATCCCAAGGGGAGTACAAAAGTGCAACAACATGGCAGCTTTCACAGCTTTTTCCTTAGCACCATCCCTATACCTAGGCTGATTTATCTGCCTAGGGTTAGGGTTAGGGTTCAGCCTAGGGCTTGGATATTTTTAACCAGGAAGCCCTGAGTTCCAGGCTTACTGCATCTGCCAAAGGCATCCCAAAGGGAGTGCAGAAGTGCCACAACATGGCTGCTTTCACGGCTTTTCCCTTTGGAAGAACCCTAATACCCGGCTGATTTACCTTCCTAGGGTTACTGTTAGGCTTAGGCCTAGGACTTTTAAAACCAGGAAGCCCTGGGCTCCAGGCACACTGCAGCTGCGAAAGGCATCCCAAGGGGAGCGCAAAAGTGACGCAACTTGGCTGCCACCACTGATATTTCCATGAGACCATCCCGAACCATAGGCTGATTTTCCTTCCTAGGGTTAAGGTTTGAGTTACGCCTAGGGCAAGGATTCTATTAACCAGAAAGCCCTGAGTTCCAAGAACACAGCAGCTGCGAAGGACTAGCCAAGAAGAGCGCAAAAGTACCACAACATGCCTGCCTCCACAGCTTTTTCCTTGGGGACATGCCTAATTCCTGGCTGATTTGCCTTTCTCGTCTTAGGGTTGGGGTTCGGCCTAGGGCGAGGATTTTTTAAATCAGGAAGCCCTGAGTTCCAGGCACACTGGAGCTGTGAAAGGCATCCAAAAGGGAGTGCAAAAGTGCCACAACATGGCTGCTTTCACGGCTTTTTCCTTGGCAAGAAGCCTAACACCAGGCTGATTTCCCTTCCCAGGGTTACTGTTAGGCTTAGGCCTAGGGCTAGGATTTTTAAAACTAGGAAGCCCTTAGCTCCAGGCACACTGCAGCTGTTCAAGGCATCCCAAGGGGAGTACAAAAGTGCAACAACATGGCAGCTTTCACAGCTTTTTCCTTAGCACCATCCCTATACCTAGGCTGATTTATCTGCCTAGGGTTAGGGTTAGGGTTCAGCCTAGGGCTTGGATATTTTTAACCAGGAAGCCCTGAGTTCCAGGCTTACTGCATCTGCCAAAGGCATCCCAAAGGGAGTGCAGAAGTGCCACAACATGGCTGCTTTCACGGCTTTTCCCTTTGGAAGAACCCTAATACCCGGCTGATTTACCTTCCTAGGGTTACTGTTAGGCTTAGGCCTAGGACTTTTAAAACCAGGAAGCCCTGGGCTCCAGGCACACTGCAGCTGCGAAAGGCATCCCAAGGGGAGCGCAAAAGTGACGCAACTTGGCTGCCACAACTGATATTTCCATGAGACCATCCCGAACCATAGGCTGATTTTCCTTCCTAGGGTTAAGGTTTGAGTTACGCCTAGGGCAAGGATTCTATTAACCAGAAAGCCCTGAGTTCCAAGAACACAGCAGCTGCGAAGGACTAGCCAAGAAGAGCGCAAAAGTACCACAACATGCCTGCCTCCACAGCTTTTTCCTTGGGGACATGCCTAATTCCTGGCTGATTTGCCTTTCTCGTCTTAGGGTTGGGGTTCGGCCTAGGGCGAGGATTTTTTAAATCAGGAAGCCCTGAGTTCCAGGCACACTGGAGCTGTGAAAGGCATCCAAAAGGGAGTGCAAAAGTGCCACAACATGGCTGCTTTCACGGCTTTTTCCTTGGCAAGAAGCCTAACACCAGGCTGATTTCCCTTCCCAGGGTTACTGTTAGGCTTAGGCCTAGGGCTAGGATTTTTAAAACTAGGATGCCCTTAGCTCCAGGCACAACTGCAGGTGTTCAAGGCATCCCAAGGGGAGTACAAAAGTGCAACAACATGGCAGCTTTCACAGCTTTTTCCTTGGCACCATCCCTATACCTAGGCTGATTTATCTGCCTAGGGTTAGGGTTAGGGTTCAGCCTAGGGCTTGGATATTTTTAACCAGGAAGCCCTGAGTTCCAGGCTTACTGCATCTGCCAAAGGCATCCCAAAGGGAGTGCAGAAGTGCCACAACATGGCTGCTTTCACGGCTTTTCCCTTAGGAAGAACCCTAATACCCGGCTGATTTACCTTCCTAGGGTTACTGTTAGGCTTAGGCCTAGGACTTTTAAAACCAGGAAGCCCTGGGCTCCAGGCACACTGCAGCTGCGAAAGGCATCCCAAGGGGAGCGTAAAAGTGACGCAACTTGGCTGCCACCACTGATATTTCCATGAGACCATCCCGAACCATAGGCTGATTTTCCTTCCTAGGGTTAAGGTTTGAGTTACGCCTAGGGTAAGGGTTCTATTAACCAGAAAGCCCTGAGTTCCAAGAACACAGCAGCTGCGAAGGACTAGCCAAGAAGAGCGCAAAAGTACCACAACATGCCTGCCTCCACAGCTTTTTCCTTGGGGACATGCCTAATTCCTGGCTGATTTGCCTTTCTCGTCTTAGGGTTGGGGTTCGGCCTAGGGCTAGGATTTTTAAAATCAGGAAGCCCTGAGTTCCAGGCACACTGGAGCTGTGAAAGGCATCCAAAAGGCAGTGCAAAAGTGCCACAACATGGCTGCTTTCACGGCTTTTTCCTTGGCAAGAAGCCTAACACCAGGCTGATTTCCCTTCCCAGGGTTACTGTTAGGCTTAGGCCTAGGGCTAGGATTTTTAAAACTAGGAAGCCCTTAGCTCCAGGCACACTGCAGCTGTTCAAGGCATCCCAAGGGGAGTACAAAAGTGCAACAACATGGCAGCTTTCACAGCTTTTTCCTTGGCACCATCCCTATACCTAGGCTGATTTATCTGCCTAGGGTTAGGGTTAGAGTTCAGCCTAGGGCTTGGATTTCTTTAACCAGGAAGCCCTGAGTTCCAGGCTTACTGCATCTGCCAAAGGCATCCCAAAGGGAGTGCAGAAGTGCCACAACATGGCTGCTTTCACGGCTTTTCCCTTTGGAAGAACCCTAATACCCGGCTGATTTACCTTCCTAGGGTTACTGTCAGGCTTAGGCCTAGGACTTTTAAAACCAGGAAGCCCTGGGCTCCAGGCACACTGCAGCTGCGAAAGGCATCCCAAGGGGAGCGCAAAAGTGACGCAACTTGGCTGCCACCACTGATACTTCCATGAGACCATCCCGAACCATAGGCTGATTTTCCTTCCTAGGGTTAAGGTTTGAGTTACGCCTAGGGTAAGGGTTCTATTAACCAGAAAGCCCTGAGTTCCAAGAACACAGCAGCTGCGAAGGACTAGCCAAGAAGAGCGCAAAAGTACCACAACATGCCTGCCTCCACAGCTTTTTCCTTGGGGACATGCCTAATTCCTGGCTGATTTGCCTTTCTCGTCTTAGGGCTGGGGTTCGGCCTAGGGCTAGGATTTTTAAAATCAGGAAGCCCTGAGTTCCAGGCACACTCGAGCTGTGAAAGGCATCCAAAAGGGAGTGTGCAAAAGTGCCACAACATGGCTGCTTTCACGGCTTTTTCCTTGGCAAGAAGCCTAACACCAGGCTGATTTCCCTTCCCAGGGTTACTGTTAGGCTTAGGCCTAGGGCTAGGATTTTTAAAACTAGGAAGCCCTTAGCTCCAGGCACACTGCAGCTGTTTAAGGCATCCCAAGGGGAGTACAAAAGTGCAACAACATGGCAGCTTTCACAGCTTTTTCCTTGGCACCATCCCTATACCTAGGCTGATTTATCTGCCTAGGGTTAGGGTTAGAGTTCAGCCTAGGGCTTGGATTTCTTTAACCAGGAAGCCCTGAGTTCCAGGCTTACTGCATCTGCCAAAGGCATCCCAAAGGGAGTGCAGAAGTGCCACAACATGGCTGCTTTCACGGCTTTTCCCTTAGGAAGAACCCTAATACCCGGCTGATTTACCTTCCTAGGGTTACTGTTAGGCTTAGGCCTAGGACTTTTAAAAGCAGGAAGCCCTGGGCTCCAGGCACACTGCAGCTGCGAAAGGCATCCCAAGGGGAGCGCAATAGTGACGCAACTTGGCTGCCACCACTGATATTTCTATGAGACCATCCCGAACCATAGGCTGATTTTCCTTCCTAGGGTTAAGGTTTGAGTTACGCCTAGGGCAAGGATTCTATTAACCAGAAAGCCCTGAGTTCCAAGAACACAGCAGCTGCGAAGGACTAGCCAAGAAGAGCGCAAAAGTACCACAACATGCCTGCCTCCACAGCTTTTTCCTTGGGGACATGCCTAATTCCTGGCTGATTTGCCTTTCTCGTCTTAGGGTTGGGGTTCGGCCTAGGGCTAGGATTTTTAAAATCAGGAAGCCCTGAGTTCCAGGCACACTGGAGCTGTGAAAGGCATCCAAAAGGGAGTGCAAAAGTGCCACAACATGGCTGCTTTCACGGCTTTTTCCTTGGCAAGAAGCCTAACACCAGGCTGATTTCCCTTCCCAGGGTTACTGTTAGGCTTAGGCCTAGGGCTAGGATTTTTAAAACTAGGAAGCCCTTAGCTCCAGGCACACTGCAGCTGTTCAAGGCATCCCAAGGGGAGTACAAAAGTGCAACAACATGGCAGCTTTCACAGCTTTTTCCTTGGCACCATCCCTATATCTAGGCTTATTTATCTGCCTAGGGTTAGGGTTAGGGTTCAGCCTAGGGCTTGGATTTCTTTAACCAGGAAGCCCTGAGTTCCAGGCTTACTGCATCTGCCAAAGGCATCCCAAAGGGAGTGCAGAAGTGCCACAACATGGCTGCTTTCACGGCTTTTCCCTTTGGAAGAACCCTAATACGCGGCTGATTTACCTTCCTAGGGTTACTGTTAGGCTTAGGCCTAGGACTTTTAAAACCAGGAAGCCCTGGGCTCCAGGCACACTGCAGCTGCGAAAGGCATCCCAAGGGGAGCGCAAAAGTGACGCAACTTGGCTGCCACCACTGATATTTCCATGAGACCATCCCGAAACATAGGCTGATTTTCCTTCCTAGGGTTAAGGTTTGAGTTACGCCTGGGGTAAGAGTTCTATTATCCAGAAAGCCCTGAGTTCCAAGAACACAGCAGCTGCGAAGGACTAGCCAAGAAGAGCGCAAAAGTACCACAACATGCCTGCCTCCACAGCTTTTTCCTTGGGGACATGCCTAATTCCTGGCTGATTTGCCTTTCTCGTCTTAGGGTTGGGGTTCGGCCTAGGGCTAGGATTTTTAAAATCAGGAAGCCCTGAGTTCCAGGCACACTGGAGCTGTGAAAGGCATCCAAAAGGGAGTGCAAAAGTGCCACAACATGGCTGCTTTCACGGCTTTTTCCTTGGCAAGAAGCCTAACACCAGGCTGATTTCCCTTCCCAGGGTTACTGTTAGGCTTAGGCCTAGGGCTAGGATTTTTAAAACTAGGAAGCCCTTAGCTCCAGGCACACTGCAGCTGTTCAAGGCATCCCAAGGGGAGTACAAAAGTGCAACAACATGGCAGCTTTCACAGCTTTTTCCTTGGCACCATCCCTATATCTAGGCTTATTTATCTGCCTAGGGTTAGGGTTAGGGTTCAGCCTAGGGCTTGGATTTCTTTAACCAGGAAGCCCTGAGTTCCAGGCTTACTGCATCTGCCAAAGGCATCCCAAAGGGAGTGCAGAAGTGCCACAACATGGCTGCTTTCACGGCTTTTCCCTTTGGAAGAACCCTAATACGCGGCTGATTTACCTTCCTAGGGTTACTGTTAGGCTTAGGCCTAGGACTTTTAAAACCAGGAAGCCCTGGGCTCCAGGCACACTGCAGCTGCGAAAGGCATCCCAAGGGGAGCGCAAAAGTGACGCAACTTGGCTGCCACCACTGATATTTCCATGAGACCATCCCGAAACATAGGCTGATTTTCCTTCCTAGGGTTAAGGTTTGAGTTACGCCTGGGGTAAGAGTTCTATTATCCAGAAAGCCCTGAGTTCCAAGAACACAGCAGCTGCGAAGGACTAGCCAAGAAGAGCGCAAAAGTACCACAACATGCCTGCCTCCACAGCTTTTTCCTTGGGGACATGCCTAATTCCTGGCTGATTTGCCTTTCTCGTCTTAGGGTTGGGGTTCGGCCTAGGGCTAGGATTTTTAAAATCAGGAAGCCCTGAGTTCCAGGCACACTGGAGCTGTGAAAGGCATCCAAAAGGGAGTGTGCAGAAGTGCCACAACATGGCTGCTTTCACGGCTTTTTCCTTGGCAAGAAGCCTAACACCAGGCTGATTTCCCTTCCCAGGGTTACTGTTAGGCTTAGGCCTAGGGCTAGGATTTTTAAAACTAGGAAGCCCTTAGCTCCAGGCACACTGCAGCTGTTCAAGGCATCCCAAGGGGAGTACAAAAGTGCAACAACATGGCAGCTTTCACAGCTTTTTCCTTGGCACCATCCCTATACCTAGGCTGATTTATCTGCCTAGGGTTAGGGTTAGGCTTCAGCCTAGGGCTTGGATTTCTTTAACCAGGAAGCCCTGAGTTCCAGGCTTACTTCATCTGCCAAAGGCATCCCAAAGGGAGTGCAGAAGTGCCACAACATGGCTGCTTTCACGGCTTTTCCCTTAGGAAGAACCCTAATACCCGGCTGATTTACCTTCCTAGGGTTACTGTTAGGCTTAGGCCTAGGACTTTTAAAACCAGGAAGCCCTGCGCTCCAGGCACACTGCAGCTGCGAAAGGCATCCCAAGGGGAGCGCAAAAGTGATGCAACTTGGCTGCCACCACTGATATTTCCATGAGACCATCCCGAACCATAGGCTGATTTTCCTTCCTAGGGTTAAGGTTTGAGTTACGCCTAGGGTAAGGGTTCTATTAACCAGAAAGCCCTGAGTTCCAAGAACACAGCAGCTGCGAAGGACTAGCCAAGAAGAGCGCAAAAGTACCACAACATGCCTGCCTCCACAGCTTTTTCCTTGGGGACATGCCTAATTCCTGGCTGATTTGCCTTTCTCGTCTTAGGCTTGGGGTTCGGCCTAGGGCTAGGATTTTTAAAATCAGGAAGCCCTGAGTTCCAGGCACACTCGAGCTGTGAAAGGCATCCAAAAGGCAGTGCAAAAGTGCCACAACATGGCTGCTTTCACGGCTTTTTCCTTGGCAAGAAGCCTAACACCAGGCTGATTTCCCTTCCCAGGGTTACTGTTAGGCTTAGGCCTAGGGCTAGGATTTTTAAAACTAGGAAGCCCTTAGCTCCAGGCACACTGCAGCTGTTCAAGGCATCCCAAGGGGAGTACAAAAGTGCAACAACATGGCAGCTTTCACAGCTTTTTCCTTGGCACCATCCCTATACCTAGGCTGATTTATCTGCCTAGGGTTAGGGTTAGGCTTCAGCCTAGGGCTTGGATTTCTTTAACCAGGAAGCCCTGAGTTCCAGGCTTACTGCATCTGCCAAAGGCATCCCAAAGGGAGTGCAGAAGTGCCACAACATGGCTGCTTTCACGGCTTTTCCCTTAGGTAGTACCCTAATACCCGGCTGATTTACCTTCCTAGGGTTACTGTTAGGCTTAGGCCTAGGACTTTTAAAACCAGGAAGCCCTGGGCTCCAGGCACACTGCAGCTGCGAAAGGCATCCCAAGGGGAGCGCAAAAGTGACGCAACTTGGCTGCCACCACTGATATTCCCATGAGACCATCCCGAACCATAGGCTGATTTTCCTTCCTAGGGTTAAGGTTTGAGTTACGCCTAGGGTAAGGGTTCTATTAGCCAGAAAGCCCTGAGTTCCAAGAACACAGCAGCTGCGAAGGACTTCCCAAGAAGAGCGCAAAAGTACCACAACATGCCTGCCTCCACAGCTTTTTCCTTGGGGACATGCCTAATTCCTGGCCGATTTGCCTTTCTCGTCTTAGGCTTGGGGTTCGGCCTAGGGCTAGGATTTTTAAAATCAGGAAGCCCTGAGTTCCAGGCACACTGGAGCTGTGAAAGTCATCCAAAAGGCAGTGCAAAAGTGCCACAACTTGGCTGCTTTCATGGCTTTTTCCTTGGCAAGAAGCCTAACACCAGGCTGATTTCCCTTCCCAGGGTTACTGTTAGGCTTAGGCCTAGGGCTAGGATTTTTAAAACTAGGAAGCCCTTAGCTCCAGGCACACTGCAGCTGTTCAAGGCATCCCAAGGGGAGTACAAAAGTGCAACAACATGGCAGCTTTCACAGCTTTTTCCTTGGCACCATCCCTATTCCTAGGCTGATTTATCTGCCTAGGGTTAGGGTTAGGCTTCAGCCTAGGGCTTGGATTTCTTTAACCAGGAAGCCCTGAGTTCCAGGCTTACTGCATCTGCCAAAGGCATCCCAAAGGGAGTGCAGAAGTGCCACAACATGGCTGCTTTCACGGCTTTTCCCTTAGGTAGTGCCCTAATACCCGGCTGATTTACCTTCCTAGGGTTACTGTTAGGCTTAGGCCTAGGACTTTTAAAACCAGGAAGCCCTGGGCTCCAGGCACACTGCAGCTGCGAAAGGCATCCCAAGGGGAGCGCAAAAGTGACGCAACTTGGCTGCAACCACTGATATTTCCATGAGACCATCCCGAACCATAGGCTGATTTTCCTTCCTAGGGTTAAGGTTTGAGTTACGCCTAGGGTAAGGGTTCTATTAGCCAGAAAGCCCTGAGTTCCAAGAACACAGCAGCTGCGAAGGACTAGCCAAGAAGAGCGCAAAAGTACCACAACATGCCTGCCTCCACAGCTTTTTCCTTGGGGACATGCCTAATTCCTGGCTGATTTGCCTTTCTCGTCTTAGGGTTGGGGTTCGGCCTAGGGCTAGGATTTTTAAAATCAGGAAGCCCTGAGTTCCAGGCACACTCGAGCTGTGAAAGGCATCCAAAAGGCAGTGCAAAAGTGCCACAACTTGGCTGCTTTCACGGCTTTTTCCTTGGCAAGAAGCCTAACACCAGGCTGATTTCCCTTCCCAGGGTTACTGTTAGGCTTAGGCCTAGGGCTAGGATTTTTAAAATCAGGAAGCCCTGAGTTCCAGGCACACTGGAGCTGCGAAAGGCATCCAAAAGGGAGTGTGCAAAAGTGCCACAACATGGCTGCTTTCACGGCTTTTTCCTTGGCAAGAAGCCTAACACCAGGCTGATTTCCCTTCCCAGGGTTACTGTTAGGCTTAGGCCTAGGGCTAGGATTTTTAAAACTAGGAAGCCCTTAGCTCCAGGCACACTGCAGCTGTTCAAGGCATCCCAAGGGGAGTACAAAAGTGCAACAACATGGCAGCTTTCACAGCTTTTTCCTTAGCACCATCCCTATACCTAGGCTGATTTATCTGCCTAGGGTTAGGGTTAGGGTTCAGCCTAGGGCTTGGATTTCTGTAACCAGGAAGCCCTGAGTTCCAGGCTTACTTCATCTGCCAAAGGCATCCCAAAGGGAGTGCAGAAGTGCCACAACATGGCTGCTTTCACGGCTTTTCCCTTTGGAAGAACCCTAATACCCGGCTGATTTACCTTCCTAGGGTTACTGTTAGGCTTAGGCCTAGGACTTTTAAAACCAGGAAGCCCTGCGCTCCAGGCACACTGCAGCTGCGAAAGGCATCCCAAGGGGAGCGCAAAAGTGACGCAACTTGGCTGCCACCACTGATATTTCCATGAGACCATCCCGAACCATAGGCTGATTTTCCTTCCTAGGGTTAAGGTTTGAGTTACGCCTAGGGTAAGGGTTCTATTAGCCAGAAAGCCCTGAGTTCCAAGAACACAGCAGCTGCGAAGGACTAGCCAAGAAGAGCGCAAAAGTACCACAACATGCCTGCCTCCACAGCTTTTTCCTTGGGGACATGCCTAATTCCTGGCTGATTTGCCTTTCTCGTCTTAGGGTTGGGGTTCGGCCTAGGGCTAGGATTTTTAAAATCAGGAAGCCCTGAGTTCCAGGCACACTCGAGCTGTGAAAGGCATCCAAAAGGCAGTGCAAAAGTGCCACAACTTGGCTGCTTTCACGGCTTTTTCCTTGGCAAGAAGCCTAACACCAGGCTGATTTCCCTTCCCAGGGTTACTGTTAGGCTTAGGCCTAGGGCTAGGATTTTTAAAATCAGGAAGCCCTGAGTTCCAGGCACACTGGAGCTGCGAAAGGCATCCAAAAGGGAGTGTGCAAAAGTGCCACAACATGGCTGCTTTCACGGCTTTTTCCTTGGCAAGAAGCCTAACACCAGGCTGATTTCCCTTCCCAGGGTTACTGTTAGGCTTAGGCCTAGGGCTAGGATTTTTAAAACTAGGAAGCCCTTAGCTCCAGGCACACTGCAGCTGTTCAAGGCATCCCAAGGGGAGTACAAAAGTGCAACAACATGGCAGCTTTCACAGCTTTTTCCTTAGCACCATCCCTATACCTAGGCTGATTTATCTGCCTAGGGTTAGGGTTAGGGTTCAGCCTAGGGCTTGGATTTCTGTAACCAGGAAGCCCTGAGTTCCAGGCTTACTTCATCTGCCAAAGGCATCCCAAAGGGAGTGCAGAAGTGCCACAACATGGCTGCTTTCACGGCTTTTCCCTTAGGAAGAACCCTAATACCCGGCTGATTTACCTTCCTAGGGTTACTGTTAGGCTTACGCCTAGGACTTTTAAAACCAGGAAGCCCTGCGCTCCAGGCACACTGCAGCTGCGAAAGGCTTTCCAAGGGCGGCGCAAAAGTGACGCAACTTGGCTGCCACCACTGATATTTCCATGAGACCATCCCGAACCATAGGCTGATTTTCCTTCCTAGGGTTAAGGTTTGAGTTACGCCTAGGGTAAGGGTTCTATTAACCAGAAAGCCCTGAGTTCCAAGAACACAGCAGCTGCGAAGGACTAGCCAAGAAGAGCGCAAAAGTACCACAACATGCCTGCCTCCACAGCTTTTTCCTTGGGGACATGCCTAATTCCTGGCTGATTTGCCTTTCTCGTCTTAGGGTTGGGGTTCGGCCTAGGGCTAGGATTTTTAAAATCAGGAAGCCCTGAGTTCCAGGCACACTCGAGCTGTGAAAGGCATCCAAAAGGGAGTGCAAAAGTGCCACAACATGGCTGCTTTCACGGCTTTTTCCTTGGCAAGAAGCTTAACACCAGGCTGATTTCCCTTCCCAGGGTTACTGTTAGGCTTAGGCCTAGGGCTAGGATTTTTAAAACTAGGAAGCCCTTAGCTCCAGGCACACTGCAGCTGTTCAAGGCATCCCAAGGGGAGTACAAAAGTGCAACAACATGGCAGCTTTCACAGCTTTTTCCTTGGCACCATCCCTATTCCTAGGCTGATTTATCTGCCTAGGGTTAGGGTTAGGCTTCAGCCTAGGGCTTGGATTTCTTTAACCAGGAAGCCCTGAGTTCCAGGCTTACTTCATCTGCCAAAGGCATCCCAAAGGGAGTGCAGAAGTTCCACAACATGGCTGCTTTCACGGCTTTTCCCTTTGGAAGAACCCTAATACCCGGCTGATTTACCTTCCTAGGGTTACTGTTAGGCTTAGGCCTAGGACTTTTAAAACCAGGAAGCCCTGGGCTCCAGGCACACTGCAGCTGCGAAAGGCATCCCAAGGGGAGCGCAAAAGTGACGCAACTTGGCTGCCACCACTGATATTTCCATGAGACCATCCCGAACCATAGGCTGATTTTCCTTCCTAGGGTTAAGGTTTGAGTTACGCCTAGGGTAAGGGTTCTATTAACCAGAAAGCCCTGAGTTCCAAGAACACAGCAGCTGCGAAGGACTAGCCAAGAAGAGCGCAAAAGTACCACAACATGCCTGCCTCCACAGCTTTTTCCTTGGGGACATGCCTAATTCCTGGCTGATTTGCCTTTCTCGTCTTATGGTTGGGGTTCGGCCTAGGGCTAGGATTTTTAAAATCAGGAAGCCCTGAGTTCCAGGCACACTCGAGCTGTGAAAGGCATCCAAAAGGGAGTGCAAAAGTGCCACAACATGGCTGCTTTCACGGCTTTTTCCTTGGCAAGAAGCCTAACACCAGGCTGATTTCCCTTCCCAGGGTTACTGTTAGGCTTAGGCCTAGGGCTAGGATTTTTAAAACTAGGAAGCCCTTAGCTCCAGGCACACTGCAGATGTTCAAGGCATCCCAAGGGGAGTACAAAAGTGCAACAACATGGCAGCTTTCACAGCTTTTTCCTTGGCACCATCCCTATACCTAGGCTGATTTATCTGCCTAGGGTTAGGGTTAGGGTTCAGCCTAGGGCTTGGATTTCTTTAACCAGGAAGCCCTGAGTTCCAGGCTTACTTCATCTGCCAAAGGCATCCCAAAGGGAGTGCAGAAGTGCCACAACATGGCTGCTTTCACGGCTTTTCCCTTAGGAAGAACCCTAATACCCGGCTGATTTACCTTCCTAGGGTTACTGTTAGGCTTAGGCCTAGGACATTTAAAACCAGGAAGCCCTGGGCTCCAGGCACACTGCAGCTGCGAAAGGCATCCCAAGGGGAGCGCAAAAGTGACGCAACTTGGCTGCCACCACTGATATTTCCATGAGACCATCCCGAACCATAGGCTGATTTTCCTTCCTAGGGTTAAGGTTTGAGTTACGCCTAGGGTAAGGGTTCTATAAACCAGAAAGCCCTGAGTTCCAAGAACACAGCAGCTGCGAAGGACTAGCCAAGAAGAGCGCAAAAGTACCACAACATGCCTGCCTCCACAGCTTTTTCCTTGGGGACATGCCTAATTCCTGGCTGATTTGCCTTTCTCGTCTTAGGGTTGGGGTTCAGCCTAGGGCTAGGATTTTTTTAACTAGGAAGCCCTGAGTTCCAGGCTTAGTGCATCTGCCAAAGGCATCCCAAAGAGAGTGCAGAAGTGCCACAACATGGCTGCTTTCACGGCTTTTCCCTTTGGAAGAACCCTAATACCCGGCTGATTTACCTTCCTAGGGTTACTGTTAGGCTTAGGCCTAGGACTTTTAAAACCAGGAAGCCCTGGGCTCCAGGCACACTGCAGCTGCGAAAGGCATCCAGAAGGGAGCGCAAAAGTGACGCAACTTGGCTGCCACCACTGATACTTCCATGAGACCATCCCGAACCATAGGCTGATTTTCCTTCCTAGGGTTAAGGTTTGAGTTACGCCTAGGGTAAGGGTTCTATTAACCAGAAAGCCCTGAGTTCCAAGAACACAGCAGCTGCGAAGGACTAGCCAAGAAGAGCGCAAAAGTACCACAACATGCCTGCCTCCACAGCTTTTTCCTTGGGGACATGCCTAATTCCTGGCTGATTTGCCTTTCTCGTCTTATGGTTGGGGTTCGGCCTAGGGCTAGGATTTTTAAAATCAGGAAGCCCTGAGTTCCAGGCACACTCGAACTGTGAAAGGCATCCAAAAGGGAGTGTGCAAAAGTGCCACAACATGGCTGCTTTCACGGCTTTTTCCTTGGCAAGAAGCCTAACACCAGGCTGATTTCCCTTCCCAGGGTTACTGTTAGGCTTAGGCCTAGGGCTAGGATTTTTAAAACTAGGAAGCCCTTAGCTCCAGGCACACTGCAGATGTTCAAGGCATCCCAAGGGGAGTACAAAAGTGCAACAACATGGCAGCTTTCAAAGCTTTTTCCTTGGCACCATCCCTATACCTAGGCTGATTTATCTGCCTAGGGTTAGGGTTAGGGTTCAGCCTAGGGCTTGGATATTTTTAACCAGGAAGCCCTGAGTTCCAGGCTTACTGCATCTGCCAAAGGCATCCCAAAGGGAGTGCAGAAGTGCCACAACATGGCTGCTTTCACGGCTTTTCCCTTTGGAAGAACCCTAATACGCGGCTGATTTACCTTCCTGGGGTTACTGTTAGGCTTAGGCCTAGGACTTTTAAAACCAGGAAGCCCTGGGCTCCAGGCACACTGCAGCTGCGAAAGGCATCCCAAGGAGAGCGCAAAAGTGATGCAACTTGGCTGCCACCACTGATATTTCCATGAGACCATCCCGAACCATAGGCTGATTTTCCTTCCTAGGGTTAGGGTTTGAGTTACGCCTAGGGTAAGGGTTC
Organism: Ammospiza maritima maritima; assembly: GCA_036010785.1. Taxonomy (NCBI): domain Eukaryota; kingdom Metazoa; phylum Chordata; class Aves; order Passeriformes; family Passerellidae; genus Ammospiza; species Ammospiza maritima. The sequence continues at coordinate 255,535 of JAYKTQ010000127.1, forward strand.
TATTAACCAGAAAGCCCTGAGTTCCAAGAACACAGCAGCTGCGAAGGACTTCCCAAGAAGAGCGCAAAAGTACCACAACATGCCTGCCTCCACAGCTTTTTCCTTGGGGACATGCCTAATTCCTGGCTGATTTGCCTTTCTCGTCTTAGGGTTGGGGTTCGGCCTAGGGCTAGGATTTTTAAAATCAGGAAGCCCTGAGTTCCAGGCACACTGGAGCTGTGAAAGGCATCCAAAAGGGAGTGCAAAAGTGCCACAACATGGCTGCTTTCACGGCTTTTTCCTTGGCAAGAAGCCTAACACCAGGCTGATTTCCCTTCCCAGGGTTACTGTTAGGCTTAGGCCTAGGGCTAGGATTTTTAAAACTAGGAAGCCCTTAGCTCCAGGCACACTGCAGCTGTTCAAGGCATCCCAAGGGGAGTACAAAAGTGCAACAACATGGCAGCTTTCACAGCTTTTTCCTTGGCACCATCCCTATACCTAGGCTGATTTATCTGCCTAGGGTTAGGGTTAGGGTTCAGCCTAGGGCTTGGATTTCTTTAACCAGGAAGCCCTGAGTTCCAGGCTTACTGCATCTGCCAAAGGCATCCCAAAGAGAGTGCAGAAGTGCCACAACATGGCTGCTTTCACGGCTTTTCCCTTAGGAAGAACCCTAATACTAGGCTGATTTACCTTCCTAGGGTTACTGTTAGGCTTAGGCCTAGGACTTTTAAAACCAGGAAGCCCTGGGCTCCAGGCACACTGCAGCAGTTAAAGGCATCACAAGAGGGCCGCAGAAGTGACACAACTTGTCTGTCTCTGCTGCTATTCTCATGAGACCAACCTGAACCATAGGCTGATTTTCCTTCCTAGGTTAAGGTTTGAGTTTCGCCTAGGGTAAGGGTTCTATTAACAAGAAAGCCCTGAGTTCCAAGAACACAGCAGCTGCGAAGGACTAGCCAAGAAGAGCGCAAAAGTACCACAACATGCCTGCCTCCACAGCTTTTTCCTTGGGGACATGCCTAATTCCTAGCTGATTTGCATTTCTCGTCTTAGGGTTGGGGTTCGGCCTAGGGCTAGGATTTTTTTAACTAGGAAGCCCTGAGTTCCAGGCTTACTTCATCTGCCAAAGGCATCCCAAAGGGAGTGCAGAAGTGCCACAACATGGCTGCTTTCACGGCTTTTCCCTTAGGAAGAACCCTAATACCTGGCTGATTTACCTTCCTAGGGTAACTGTTAGGCTTAGGCCTAGGACTTTTAAAACCAGGAAGCCCTGGGCTCCAGGCACACTGCAGCTGCGAAAGGCATCCCAAGGGGAGCGCAGAAGTGACACAACTTGGCTGCCACCACTGATATTTCCATGAGACCATCCCGAACCATAGGCTGATTTTCCTTCCTAGGGTTAAGGTTTGAGTTACGCCTGGGGTAAGGGTTCTATTAACCAGAAAGCCCTGAGTTCCAAGAACACAGCAGCTGCGAAGGACTACCCAAGAAGAGCACAAAAGTACCACAATATGCCTGCCTCCACAGCTTTTTCCTTGGGGACATGCCTAATTCCTGGCTGATTTGCCTTTCTCGTCTTAGGGTTGGGGTTCGGCCTAGGGCTTGGATTTTTTTAACTAGGAAGCCCTGAGTTCCAGGCTTACTGCATCTGCCAAAGGCATCCCAAAGGGAGTGCCGAAGTGCCACAACATGGCTGCTTTCACGGCTTTTCCCTTAGGAAGAACCCTAATACCCGGCTGATTTACCTTCCTAGGGTTACTGTTAGGCATAGGCCTAGGACTTTTAAAACCAGGAAGCCCTGGGCTCCAGGCACATGCAGCTGTTAAAGGCATCCCAAGAGGGCTGCAGAAGTGACACAACTTGGCTGCCTCTGCTGCTATTCTCATGAGACCATCCCGAACCATAGGCTGATTTTCCTTCCTAGGGTTAAGGTTTGAGTTACGCCTAGGGTAAGGGTTCTATTAACCAGAAAGCCCTGAGTTCCAAGAACACAGCAGCTGCGAAGGACTTCCCAAGAAGAGCGCAAAAGTACCACAACATGCCTGCCTCCACAGCTTTTTCCTTGGGGACATGCCTCATTCCTGGCTGATTTGCCTTTCTCGTCTTAGGGTTGGGGTTCGGCCTAGGGCTAGGATTTTTACAATCAGGAAGCCCTGAGTTCCAGGCACACTGGAGCTGTGAAAGGCACCCAAAAAGGAGTGCAAAAGTGCCACAACATGGCTGCTTTCATGGCTTTTTCCTTAGCAAGAAGCCTAACACCAGGCTGATTTCCCTTCCCAGGGTTACTGTTAGGCTTAGGCCTAGGGCTAGGATTTTTAAAACTAGGAAGCCCTTAGCTCCAGGCACACTGCATCTGTTCAAGGCATCCCAAGGGGAGTACAAAAGTGCAACAACATGGCAGCTTTCACAGCTTTTTCCTTGGCACTATCCCTATACATAGGCTGATTTATCTGCCTAGGGTTAGGGTTAGGGTTCAGCCTTGGGCTTGGAGATTTTAACCCGGAAGGCCTGAGTTCCAGGCTTACTTCATCTGCCAAAGGCATCCCAAAGGGAGTGCAGAAGTGCCACAACATGGCTGCTTTCACGGCTTTTCCCTTAGGAAGAACCCTAATACGCGGCTGATTTACCTTCCTAGGGTTACTGTTAGGCTTAGGCCTAGGACTTTTAAAACCAGGAAGCCCTGGGCTCCAGGCACACTGCAGCTGTTAAAGGCATCTCAAGAGGGCCGCAGAAGCGACACAACTTTGCTGCCTCTGCTTCTATTCTCATGAGACCATACCGAACCATAGGCTGATTTTCCTTCCTAGGGTTAAGGTTTGAGTTACGCCTAGGGTAAGGGTTCTATTAACCAGAAAGCCCTGAGTTCCAAGAACACAGCAGCTGCGAAGGACTAGCCAAGAAGAGCGCAAAAGTACCACAACATGCCTGCCTCCACAGCTTTTTCCTTGGGGACATGCCTAATTCCTGGCTGATTTGCCTTTCTCGTCTTAGGGTTGGGGTTCGGACTAGGGCTAGGATATTTTTAACTAGGAAGCCCTGAGTTCCAGGCTTACTGCATCTGCCAAAGGCATCCCAAAGGGAGTGCAGAAATGCCACAACATGGCTGCTTTCACGGCTTTTTCCTTAGGAAGGACCCTAATACCCGGCTGATTTACCTTCCTAGGGTTACTGTTAGGCTTAGGCCTAGGACTTTTAAAACCAGGAAGCCCTGGGCTCCAGGCACACTGCAGCTGCGAAAGTCATCCCAAGGGGAGCACAAAAGTGACACAACTTGGCTGCCACCACTGATATTTCCATGAGAGCATCCCGAACCATAGGCTGATTTTCCATCCTAGGGTTAAGGTTTGAGTTACGCCTAGGGTAAGGGTTCTATTAACCAGAAAGCCCTGAGTTCCAAGAACACAGCAGCTGCGAAGGACTAGCCAAGAAGAGCGCAAAAGTACCACAACGTGCCTGCCTCCACAGCTTTTTCCTTGGGGACATGCCTAATTCCTGGCTGATTTGCCTTTCTCGTCTTAGGGTTGGGGTTCGGCCTAGGGCTAGGATATTTTAACAAGGAAGCCCTGAGTTCCAGGCTTAATTCATCTGCAAAAAGCATCCCAAAGGGAGTGCAGAAGTGCCACAACATGGCTGCTTTCACGGCTTTTCCCTTAGGAAGAACCCTAATACGCGGCTGATTTACCTTCCTAGGGTTACTGTTAGGCTTAGGCCTAGGACTTTTAAAACCAGGAAGCCCTGGGCTCCAGGCACACTGCAGCTGCGAAAGGCATCCCAAGGGGAGCGCAAAAGTGACACAACTTGGCTGCCACCACTGATATTTCCATGAGACCATCCCGAACCATAGGCTGATTTTCCTTCCTATGGTTAAGGTTTGAGTTACGCCTAGGGTAAGAGTTCTATTAACCAGAAAGCCCTGAGTTCCAAGAACACAGCAGCTGCGAAGGACTACCCAAGAAGAGCGCAAAAGTACCACAACCTGCCTGCCTCCACAGCTTTTTCCTTGGGGACATGCCTAATTCCTGGCTGATTTGCCTTTCTCGTCTTAGGGTTGGGGTTCGGCCTAGGGCTAGGATATTTTAACAAGGAAGCCCTGAGTTCCAGGCTTAATTCATCTGCAAAAAGCATCCCAAAGGGAGTGCAGAAGTGCCACAACATGGCTGCTTTCACGGCTTTTCCCTTAGGAAGAACCCTAATACGCGGCTGATTTACCTTCCTAGGGTTACTGTTAGGCTTAGGCCTAGGACTTTTAAAACCAGGAAGCCCTGGGCTCCAGGCACACTGCAGCTGCGAAAGGCATCCCAAGGGGAGCGCAAAAGTGACACAACTTGGCTGCCACCACTGATATTTCCATGAGACCATCCCGAACCATAGGCTGATTTTCCTTCCTAGGGTTAAGGTTTGAGTTACGCCTAGGGTAAGGGTTCTATTAACCAGAAAGCCCTGAGTTCCAAGAACACAGCAGCTGCGAAGGACTAGCCAAGAAGAGCGCAAAAGTACCACAACATGCCTGCCTCCACAGCTTTTTCCTTGGGGACATGCCTAATTCCTGGCTGATTTGCCTTTCTCGTCTTAGGGTTGGGGTTCGGCCTAGGGCTAGGATTTTTAAAATCAGGAAGCCCTGAGTTCCAGGCACACTGGAGCTGTGAAAGGCATCCAAAAGGGAGTGTGCAAAAGTGCCACAACATGGCTGCTTTCACGGCTTTTTCCTTGGCAAGAAGCCTAACACCAGGCTGATTTCCCTTCCCAGGGTTACTGTTAGGCTTAGGCCTAGGGCTAGGATTTTTAAAACTAGGAAGCCCTTAGCTCCAGGAACACTGCAGCTGTTCAAGGCATCCCAAGGGGAGTACAAAAGTGCAACAACATGGCAGCTTTCACAGCTTTTTCCTTGGCACCATCCCTATACCTAGGCTGATTTATCTGCCTAGCTTTAGGGTTAGGGTTCAGCCTAGGGCTTGGATATTTTTAATCAGGAAGCCCTGAGTTCCAGGCTTACTTCATCTGCCAAAGGCATCCCAAAGGGAGTGCAGAAGTTCCACAACATGGCTGCTTTCACGGCTTTTCCCTTTGGAAGAACCCTAATACGCGGCTGATTTACCTTCCTAGGGTTACTGTTAGGCTTAGGCCTAGGACTTTTAAAACCAGGAAGCCCTGGGCTCCAGGCACACTGCAGCTGTTAAAGGCATCCCAAGAGGGCCGCAGAAGTGACACAATTTGGCTGCCTCTGCTTCTATTCTCATGAGACCATCCTGAATCATAGGCTGATTTTCCTTCCTATGGTTAAGGTTTGAGTTACGCCTAGGGTAAGAGTTCTATTAACCAGAAAGCCCTGAGTTCCAAGAACACAGCAGCTGCGAAGGACTACCCAAGAAGAGCGCAAAAGTACCACAACGTGCCTGCCTCCACAGCTTTTTCCTTGGGGACATGCCTAATTCCTGGCTGATTTGCCTTTCTCGTCTTAGGGTTGGGGTTCGGCCTAGGGCTAGGATATTTTAACAAGTAAGCCCTGAGTTCCAGGCTTAATTCATCTGCAAAAAGCATCCCAAAGGGAGTGCAGAAGTGCCACAACATGGCTGCTTTCACGGCTTTTCCCTTAGGAAGAACCCTAATACGCGGCTGATTTACCTTCCTAGGGTTACTGTTAGGCTTAGGCCTAGGACTTTTAAAACCAGGAAGCCCTGGGCTCCAGGCACACTGCAGCTGCGAAAGGCATCCCAAGGGGAGCGCAAAAGTGACACAACTTGGCTGCCACCACTGATATTTCCATGAGACCATCCCGAACCATAGGCTGATTTTCCTTCCTATGGTTAAGGTTTGAGTTACGCCTAGGTTAAGAGTTCTATTACCCAGAAAGCCCTGAGTTCCAAGAACACAGCAGCTGCGAAGGACTACCCAAGAAGAGCGCAAAAGTACCACAACGTGCCTGCCTCCACAGCTTTTTCCTTGGGGACATGCCTAATTCCTGGCTGATTTGCCTTTCTCGTCTTAGGGTTGGGGTTCGGCCTAGGGCTAGGATATTTTTAACTAGGAAGCCCTGAGTTCCAGGCTTACTTCATCTGCCAAAGTCATCCCAAAGGGAGTGCAAAAGTGCCACAACATGGCTGCTTTCACAGCTTTTCCCTTAGGAAGAACCCTAATACGCGGCTGATTTACCTTCCTAGGGTTACTGTTAGGCTTAGGCCTAGGACTTTTAAAACCAGGAAGCCCTGGGCTCCAGGCACACTGCAGCTGTTAAAGGCATCCCAAGAGGGCCGCAGAAGTGACACAATTTGGCTGCCTCTGCTTCTATTCTCATGAGACCATCCTGAATCATAGGCTGATTTTCCTTCCTATGGTTAAGGTTTGAGTTACGCCTAGGGTAAGAGTTCTATTAACCAGAAAGCCCTGAGTTCCAAGAACACAGCAGCTGCGAAGGACTACCCAAGAAGAGCGCAAAAGTACCACAACGTGCCTGCCTCCACAGCTTTTTCCTTGGGGACATGCCTAATTCCTGGCTGATTTGCCTTTCTCGTCTTAGGGTTGGGGTTCGGCCTAGGGCTAGGATATTTTAACAAGGAAGCCCTGAGTTCCAGGCTTAATTCATCTGCAAAAAGCATCCCAAAGGGAGTGCAGAAGTGCCACAACATGGCTGCTTTCACGGCTTTTCCCTTAGGAAGAACCCTAATACGCGGCTGATTTACCTTCCTAGGGTTACTGTTAGGCTTAGGCCTAGGACTTTTAAAACCAGGAAGCCCTGGGCTCCAGGCACACTGCAGCTGCGAAAGGCATCCCAAGGGGAGCGCAAAAGTGACACAACTTGGCTGCCACCACTGATATTTCCATGAGACCATCCCGAACCATAGGCTGATTTTCCTTCCTATGGTTAAGGTTTGAGTTACGCCTAGGTTAAGAGTTCTATTACCCAGAAAGCCCTGAGTTCCAAGAACACAGCAGCTGCGAAGGACTACCCAAGAAGAGCGCAAAAGTACCACAACGTGCCTGCCTCCACAGCTTTTTCCTTGGGGACATGCCTAATTCCTGGCTGATTTGCCTTTCTCGTCTTAGGGTTGGGGTTCGGCCTAGGGCTAGGATATTTTTAACTAGGAAGCCCTGAGTTCCAGGCTTACTTCATCTGCCAAAGTCATCCCAAAGGGAGTGCAAAAGTGCCACAACATGGCTGCTTTCACAGCTTTTCCCTTAGGAAGAACCCTAATACGCGGCTGATTTACCTTCCTAGGGTTACTGTTAGGCTTAGGCCTAGGACTTTTAAAACCAGGAAGCCCTGGGCTCCAGGCACACTGCAGCTGCGAAAGGCATCACAAGGGGAGCGCAAAAGTGACACAACTTGGCTGCCACCACTGATATTTCCATGAGACCATCCCGAACCATAGGCTGATTTTCCTTCCTAGGGTTAAGGTTTGAGTTACGCCTAGGGTTAAGGGTTCTATTAACCAGAAAGCCCTGAGTTCCAAGAACACAGCAGCTGCGAAGGACTAGCCAAGAAGTGCGCAAAAGTACCACAACATGCCTGCCTCCACAGCTTTTTCCTTGGGGACATGCCTAATTCCTGGCTGATTTGCCTTTCTGGTCTTAGGGTTGGGGTTCGGCCTAGGGCTAGGATTTTTTTAACTAGGAAGCCCTGAGTTCCAGGCTTACTGCATCTGCCAAAAGCATCCCAAAGGGAGTGCAGAAGTGCCACAACATGGCTGCTTTCACGGCTTTTCCCTTAGGAAGAACCCTAATACCCGGCTGATTTACCTTCCTAGGGTTACTGTTAGGCTTAGGCCTGGGACTTTTAAAACCAGGAAGCCCTGGGCTCCAGGCACACTGCAGCTGCGAAAGGCATCCCAAGGGGAGCGCAAAAGTGACACAACTTGGCTGCCACCACTGATATTTCCATGAGACCATCCCGAACCATAGGCTGATTTTCCTTCCTAAGGTTAAGGTTTGAGTTACGCCTAGGGTAAGGGTTCTATTAACCAGAAAGCCCTGAGTTCCAAGAACACAGCAGCTGCGAAGGACTAGCCAAGAAGAGCGCAAAAGTACCACAACATGCCTGCCTCCACAGCTTTTTCCTTGGGGACATGCCTAATTCCTGGCTGATTTGCCTTTCTCGTCTTAGGGTTGGGGTTCGGCCTAGGGCTAGGATTTTTAAAATCAGGAAGCCCTGAGTTCCAGGCACACTGGAGCTGTGAAAGGCATCCAAAAGGGAGTGTGCAAAAGTGCCACAACATGGCTGCTTTCACGGCTTTTTCCTTGGCAAGAAGCCTAACACCAGGCTGATTTCCCTTCCCAGGGTTACTGTTAGGCTTAGGCCTAGGGCTAGGATTTTTAAAACTAGGAAGCCCTTAGCTCCAGGAACACTGCAGCTGTTCAAGGCATCCCAAGGGGAGTACAAAAGTGCAACAACATGGCAGCTTTCACAGCTTTTTCCTTGGCACCATCCCTATACCTAGGCTGATTTATCTGCCTAGGTTAAGGGTTAGGGTTCAGCCTAGGGCTTGGATATTTTTAATCAGGAAGCCCTGAGTTCCAGGCTTACTTCATCTGCCAAAGGCATCCCAAAGGGAGTGCAGAAGTTCCACAACATGGCTGCTTTCACGGCTTTTCCCTTTGGAAGAACCCTAATACGCGGCTGATTTACCTTCCTAGGGTTACTGTTAGGCTTAGGCCTAGGACTTTTAAAACCAGGAAGCCCTGGGCTCCAGGCACACTGCAGCTGTTAAAGGCATCCCAAGAGGGCCGCAGAAGTGACACAATTTTGCTGCCTCTGCTTCTATTCTCATGAGACCATCCTGAATCATAGGCTGATTTTCCTTCCTATGGTTAAGGTTTGAGTTACGCCTAGGGTAAGAGTTCTATTAACCAGAAAGCCCTGAGTTCCAAGAACACAGCAGCTGCGAAGGACTACCCAAGAAGAGCGCAAAAGTACCACAACGTGCCTGCCTCCACAGCTTTTTCCTTGGGGACATGCCTAATTCCTGGCTGATTTGCCTTTCTCGTCTTAGGGTTGGGGTTCGGCCTAGGGCTAGGATATTTTAACAAGGAAGCCCTGAGTTCCAGGCTTAATTCATCTGCAAAAAGCATCCCAAAGGGAGTGCAGAAGTGCCACAACATGGCTGCTTTCACGGCTTTTCCCTTAGGAAGAACCCTAATACGCGGCTGATTTACCTTCCTAGGGTTACTGTTAGGCTTAGGCCTAGGACTTTTAAAACCAGGAAGCCCTGGGCTCCAGGCACACTGCAGCTGCGAAAGGCATCCCAAGGGGAGCGCAAAAGTGACACAACTTGGCTGCCACCACTGATATTTCCATGAGACCATCCCGAACCATAGGCTGATTTTCCTTCCTATGGTTAAGGTTTGAGTTACGCCTAGGTTAAGAGTTCTATTACCCAGAAAGCCCTGAGTTCCAAGAACACAGCAGCTGCGAAGGACTACCCAAGAAGAGCGCAAAAGTACCACAACGTGCCTGCCTCCACAGCTTTTTCCTTGGGGACATGCCTAATTCCTGGCTGATTTGCCTTTCTCGTCTTAGGGTTGGGGTTCGGCCTAGGGCTAGGATATTTTTAACTAGGAAGCCCTGAGTTCCAGGCTTACTTCATCTGCCAAAGTCATCCCAAAGGGAGTGCAAAAGTGCCACAACATGGCTGCTTTCACAGCTTTTCCCTTAGGAAGAACCCTAATACGCGGCTGATTTACCTTCCTAGGGTTACTGTTAGGCTTAGGCCTAGGACTTTTAAAACCAGGAAGCCCTGGGCTCCAGGCACACTGCAGCTGTTAAAGGCATCCCAAGAGGGCCGCAGAAGTGACACAATTTGGCTGCCTCTGCTTCTATTCTCATGAGACCATCCTGAATCATAGGCTGATTTTCCTTCCTATGGTTAAGGTTTGAGTTACGCCTAGGGTAAGAGTTCTATTAACCAGAAAGCCCTGAGTTCCAAGAACACAGCAGCTGCGAAGGACTACCCAAGAAGAGCGCAAAAGTACCACAACGTGCCTGCCTCCACAGCTTTTTCCTTGGGGACATGCCTAATTCCTGGCTGATTTGCCTTTCTCGTCTTAGGGTTGGGGTTCGGCCTAGGGCTAGGATATTTTAACAAGGAAGCCCTGAGTTCCAGGCTTAATTCATCTGCAAAAAGCATCCCAAAGGGAGTGCAGAAGTGCCACAACATGGCTGCTTTCACGGCTTTTCCCTTAGGAAGAACCCTAATACGCGGCTGATTTACCTTCCTAGGGTTACTGTTAGGCTTAGGCCTAGGACTTTTAAAACCAGGAAGCCCTGGGCTCCAGGCACACTGCAGCTGCGAAAGGCATCCCAAGGGGAGCGCAAAAGTGACACAACTTGGCTGCCACCACTGATATTTCCATGAGACCATCCCGAACCATAGGCTGATTTTCCTTCCTATGGTTAAGGTTTGAGTTACGCCTAGGTTAAGAGTTCTATTACCCAGAAAGCCCTGAGTTCCAAGAACACAGCAGCTGCGAAGGACTACCCAAGAAGAGCGCAAAAGTACCACAACGTGCCTGCCTCCACAGCTTTTTCCTTGGGGACATGCCTAATTCCTGGCTGATTTGCCTTTCTCGTCTTAGGGTTGGGGTTCGGCCTAGGGCTAGGATATTTTTAACTAGGAAGCCCTGAGTTCCAGGCTTACTTCATCTGCCAAAGTCATCCCAAAGGGAGTGCAAAAGTGCCACAACATGGCTGCTTTCACAGCTTTTCCCTTAGGAAGAACCCTAATACGCGGCTGATTTACCTTCCTAGGGTTACTGTTAGGCTTAGGCCTAGGACTTTTAAAACCAGGAAGCCCTGGGCTCCAGGCACACTGCAGCTGCGAAAGGCATCACAAGGGGAGCGCAAAAGTGACACAACTTGGCTGCCACCACTGATATTTCCATGAGACCATCCCGAACCATAGGCTGATTTTCCTTCCTAGGGTTAAGGTTTGAGTTACGCCTAGGGTTAAGGGTTCTATTAACCAGAAAGCCCTGAGTTCCAAGAACACAGCAGCTGCGAAGGACTAGCCAAGAAGTGCGCAAAAGTACCACAACATGCCTGCCTCCACAGCTTTTTCCTTGGGGACATGCCTAATTCCTGGCTGATTTGCCTTTCTGGTCTTAGGGTTGGGGTTCGGCCTAGGGCTAGGATTTTTTTAACTAGGAAGCCCTGAGTTCCAGGCTTACTGCATCTGCCAAAGGCATCCCAAAGGGAGTGCAGAAGTGCCACAACATGGCTGCTTTCACGGCTTTTCCCTTAGGAAGAACCCTAATACCCGGCTGATTTACCTTCCTAGGGTTACTGTTAGGCTTAGGCCTGGGACTTTTAAAACCAGGAAGCCCTGGGCTCCAGGCACACTGCAGCTGCGAAAGGCATCCCAAGGGGAGCGCAAAAGTGACACAACTTGGCTGCCACCACTGATATTTCCATGAGACCATCCCGAACCATAGGCTGATTTTCCTTCCTAGGGTTAAGGTTTGAGTTACGCCTAGGGTAAGGGTTCTATTAACCAGAAAGCCCTGAGTTCCAAGAACACAGCAGCTGCGAAGGACTAGCCAAGAAGAGCGCAAAAGTACCACAACATGCCTGCCTCCACAGCTTTTTCCTTGGGGACATGCCTAATTCCTGGCTGATTTGCCTTTCTCGTCTTAGGGTTGGGGTTCGGCCTAGGGCTAGGATTTTTAAAATCAGGAAGCCCTGAGTTCCAGGCACACTGGAGCTGTGAAAGGCATCCAAAAGGGAGTGTGCAAAAGTGCCACAACATGGCTGCTTTCACGGCTTTTTCCTTGGCAAGAAGCCTAACACCAGGCTGATTTCCCTTCCCAGGGTTACTGTTAGGCTTAGGCCTAGGGCTAGGATTTTTAAAACTAGGAAGCCCTTAGCTCCAGGAACACTGCAGCTGTTCAAGGCATCCCAAGGGGAGTACAAAAGTGCAACAACATGGCAGCTTTCACAGCTTTTTCCTTGGCACCATCCCTATACCTAGGCTGATTTATCTGCCTAGCTTTAGGGTTAGGGTTCAGCCTAGGGCTTGGATATTTTTAATCAGGAAGCCCTGAGTTCCAGGCTTACTTCATCTGCCAAAGGCATCCCAAAGGGAGTGCAGAAGTGCCACAACATGGCTGCTTTCACGGCTTTTTCCTTGGCAAGAAGCCTAACACCAGGCTGATTTCCCTTCCTAGGGTTACTGTTAGGCTTAGGCCTAGGACTTTTAAAACCAGGAAGCCCTGGGCTCCAGGCACACTGCAGCTGTTAAAGGCATCCCAAGAGGGCCGCAGAAGTGACACAACTTGGCTGCCTCTGCTGCTATTCTCATGAGTCCATCCCGAACCATAGGCTGATTTTCCTTCCTTGCGTGAGGGTTAGAGTTACGCCTAGGGTTAGTGTTTTTTTAACCAGAAAGCCCTGAGTTCCAAGAACACAGCAGCTGCGAAGGACTACCCAAGAGGAGGGGAAATGTGCCACAACATGGCTGCCTCCAGCGCTTTTTCCTTGGGACCATCATTGAACCTAGGCTGATTTACTTGTCTCCAGTTGCACCTATGGTCACGCCAAGGGATAGGGATTTTATATCAGTAAACCCTGAGCTCCAGACCCAGTGCAGCTGCAAAAGGCTTCCCAAGGGCAGCCAAAAATTGCCTCAACATGCTCCTTCCAGTGCTTTTTTCCTTGGGAACATCCCTATACCCAGGCTGATTTATCTGCCTAGGCTTAGGGTTCGGGTTCAGCCTAGAGATAGGATTTTTTCAAACAGGAAGCCCTGAATTCCAGGCATACTGCAGCTGTTAAAGGCAGTGTTCTACATCAACCGCAACTTAGTCTGAAATAAATGCTTTTTCCCTGAGAGCATCTGAGAGGTTTGCATGAAGCACTGATATCTGACATTTGCAATTTTGAATAGGAGAGGAGAAAGAAAATGGGAAGAAGTTTTTAATTTTAGTGGTTTCAATGTTAATTTCCATACACTTTTTCAAAACTTGTCAGCTCAAATGCCCATCAACATCTTTTAGTCATCTGTAAGTCAGTATTCATATAAAATGTGCTTCAAATCAAAAGAATTTCAAATTTGCACTCCAAATTTCTATGCCTAGATTTATGATTTCCTACACATATTAGATGAAAGGAAGGCCTTTTTTACTGTGGGAGTGCTGGAACACTGGAACAGGTTGCCCAGGGAAGTTGTGGGTGTCCCATCCCTGAAAGTATTCAAGGTCAGCTTGGACGGGGCTTGGAGCAGCAACAAAGGAGAAGCTTGATGGTAGAGAAACAAAGTTGGACTATAGAAGAAACTGGGATTGAAGTATAGGAGCAAGTTTTCTCTCAGCTCTTGGGGTACATTCAAAGTTGTACAAAATGACATTTATCTGTGCTATTCACTACTGTAACAGAAATGTTCATGAAAACTGTACAGAAGATAGCAAATTTTAAAAGAGATAAGAATTACAGCATAAAATCCATGGGATGGGTTACAACATGAGACACTCTCTAAGAGAAAATCTCTGTGTTTCAGCACTTCATCATGGTAAGATTTCATGAAGTGCCAAAGAAGGCGGCAAAATATCATTCGGGACGTTATTTCCTGGAATTCAGCCTGGCCATTAGTAGGAACTGGGTTTGAACACATCATGTAGATATACCACACACACTTGCCCTTCACTGAAAAATGACTGTTTACAACGAAGAAGCAATTGACGATCAAAATTGATTGAAAGCATCTTAAACATGTCAAGTATTTCATTGTAGATGATCTGTGATCCAAATGCTTCTTCCACCTTCGAGAGGGACAGAACAATTCTTCCATATCATGATGGTTTAAAATTGTATCAACCAATCTATTTTTTTCTATTTTTGGAAGAAAATATTCCTAGACATACAACAGGTGAGAACTAAGTAATTTTAAAGAAACAAATGAAAAGAAAATATTCTGTAAATAGAATGAAATGAAAAGCTGTGTTTTAAATAGGAGCTAAATATGAAACAGAATTTTTGTACCAGGCATTTGAATTACTGCACCAGCTCTTTTGCCCATCAAGAGAGGCATTGAGCATTTCAGTCTTTTCCAAGGTGTTCATGATCTGCTATGCTGATCTCTGTGTGTGCCTAGGTGTGTGTGGAAGGGGGGGCATGTGAAGGGGAGTGTGTATGTTTGCTTTACAATTGTTGTGGCAGATTCATGCCTCAGCTCCACATTTTGTTTTAGAAAGGTCACACAGAGTGGATGTGAAGTTTACTATCAACAAGAGATCAATTCCCAAATCATCCATTTCACTCTACCTTATAAATCATGTGCTTTGTTGCATATTTTATCAAATCTACTTTCAAGCCAGATGGAGGAAGGAGGATGTGGCAATCCCTCCACCATCTTGCAACTTTTATGCAAGTAGGTTTTCAAGAAAATCATCATTTCTCTTGGAAATATGTCTGGAACAGGCATGATGGTAGTGTCAACCTGTTGGAGTTTTTGTTGCTGGAAGAAGTTATACAAAAGGATTGGTTTTTACATTGACCAGTTACTGAATCAAGCTCAGGAATACATTGGAAATTCAACTGGGGCTTCCTTTCCCCGGCAGACTACTTCTAGAACGAGCTTGTACACTGAAGCTTACTCTTTTGCCCTCTTTTTGTTTCTTTCCTATTTTCTTGGCTTCTTTGCCACTCTCTAGATAATTCTGGAACTTTTTTCCCAACTCAAATGGTTTCAATAGTCTGATTGTGATCATACATTTTTACAAGGAATTTTTAAAATCTTTCCTCCAGTTAAGAAAGTCAAGGACTTAGGTCTTTTTCTTCCCTTATCAATATTGCAATGAAATTGATAAGTAAAGACCAACTCTTTCTTTTTGTTTTTAACCCAAGCAGATAATTCCCATCCATTCATCCATTTGGTGGACCAATAGTTGCCATTCTGATGGAAGTTGTCACTTCTTAAAAATAGGCATTCTGTGACTATGTTGACAGCACTTTGGGTGAAGATCCTAACTGGTCTTAGATACACATAGGGAGAAATTTGCTCAGCCAGTGTCAGTCTTAAGCATGCGTATCAGAAGATCTTTCTAGAGCTGGGAATTTTCCCATGAAAGGGATTCAGTTAGGGAAGAGACACTTGCCCCAGAGGTTTACATTCTTCTTGAAGACTGCTTAAGGAACTTAGATGCCATGTCCATTTGGATCTGTGTCTGCACAGAACTTTGTCATGCCAGTGCTTGAAATGCATCTTGAAGAGAATTCACTAGCACAGAATGAATGAGAGTGGAAGGGGTTGGTGGGGCTAACCAGGCCCAACCCCCCTGCCTAAACCAGGATACCTAGAGCCTCTTGCCCAGGATTCTATCTGGGTGTACTTTGAATGTCTTCAAAGATCCAGGCTCCACAATCTTTCTGGGCAGTCTGTGCCGTGGTTCACTCACCCTCACAGTAAAGAATCATTTCCTGATGTTCCTGTATTTCAGTGTGTGCCCACTGCCTCTTGTCTTTTCACTCAGCATCACTGAAAAGACACTGATTCCCTCCCCTTTGCACTATTGCTTCCATATGGATGTGTGCTGCCATGTAGAGATATGTCAAAAACCTCCCTGAAGCCCAGGCAGATAATATTCCCTTCATCTACCAGTCAAGTTGATTCATCAGAGGAGTTTAAAGTTATGTTCAGCATGAAATGCCCCTGAAAAATCATGCTAACTACATTATTGTGTCGTCTTTCATGTGCCTGGCAAGGTTTTCCAGGAAGAGCTGCTTCATCAACTTCCTGGGTATAAAAAAGAGGCTGGCTGGTTTGTACGATTGTGAGTCCTCCTAATTGCCTTTTTTGAAGATGAGTGTCATTTGCTTACATCCAGTCCTTAGCCTCTCTTCTCGTCTACATCTTAGCAAAAAGCTTTTCCATTATGTCTGGCAAGGAGAAATTGTGCCAGCACAGAAAACATCTCCTATCGTGTTCTAGACGTTGCACGGAGGTGTGCCGAGTGTTTGGCATGAAGAAAAGAAAACTTGTCCAAAACAGCTTCCAATCGAATGTTCATGTGATTGGAAAAGTCAGGAGAGTGCAAAGGTACTGTTTTCTAGCAGTTGGCAAGCTGCGCACACAATCCCAGTGTTGTACAGCTTCCTTCTTCACCTTTCCGATGCTGCCGCTCTCTCCGGCTCCCGGAGGCGAAGAAGCGGCTTCTTCGCGCAAAGACGATTGTGCTGCTCACTGTGCACTCCTTAGCGCGGCTTCTGCCGAAAGACGCCCGGGAGCGGCTCTTAGCTCCGGACAGCATCGTACCTTTGTCTTTAGCGTCTCTTCTCGTCTACATCTTAGCAAAAAGCTTTTCCACTATGTCTGGCGAGGAAAAACTGTGCCAGCACAGAAAACATCTCCTATCGTGTTCTAGACGTTGCACGGAGGTGTGCCGAGTGTTTGGCATGAAGGAAAGAAAAGTTGTCCAAAACAGCTTCCAATCGAATGTTCATGTGATTGGAAAAGTCAGGAGAGTGCAAAGGTACTGTTTTCTATCAGTTGGCAAGCTGCGCACACAATCCCAGTGTTGTACAGCTTCCTTCTTCACCTTTCCGAAGGTGCCGCTCTCTCCGGCTCCCGGAGGCGAAGAAGCGGCTTCTTCGCACAAAGACGATTGTGCCGCTCACTGTGCACTCCTTAGCGCGGCTTCTGCCGAAAGACGCCCGGGAGCGGCTCTTAGCTCCGGACAGCATCGTACCTTCGTCTTTAGCCTCTCTTCTCGTCTACATCTTAGCAAAAAGCTTTTCCACTATGTCTGGCGAGGAAAAACTGTGCCAGCACAGAAAACATCTCCCATCGTGTTCTAGACGTTGCACGGAGGTGTGCCGAGTGTTTGGCATGAAGGAAAGAAAAGTTGTCCAAAACAGCTTCCAATCGAATGTTCATGTGATTGGAAAAGTCAGGAGAGTGCAAAGGTACTGTTTTCTATCAGTTGGCAAGCTGCGCACACAATCCCAGTGTTGTACAGCTTCCTTCTTCACCTTTCCGAAGGTGCCGCTCTCTCCGGCTCCCGGAGGCGAAGAAGCGGCTTTTTCGCGCAAAGACGATTGTGCCGCTCACTGTGCACTCCTTAGCGCGGCTTCTGCCGAAAGACGCCCGGGAGCGGCTCTTAGCTCCGGACAGCATCGTACCTTCGTCTTTAGCGTCTCTTCTCGTCTACATCTTAGCAAAAAACTTTTCTACTATGTCAGGCGAGGAAAAACTGTGCCAGCACAGAAAACATCTCCCATCGTGCTCTAGACGTTGCACGGAGGTGTGCCGAGTGTTTGGCATGAAGGAAAGAAAAGTTGTCCAAAACAGCTTCCAATCGAATGTTCATGTGATTGGAAAAGTCAGGAGAGTGCAAAGGTACTGTTTTCTATCAGTTGGCAAGCTGCGCACACAATCCCAGTGTTGTACAGCTTCCTTCTTCACCTTTCCGATGCTGCCGCTCTCTCCGGCTCCCGGAGGCGAAGAAGCGGCTTCTTCGCGCAAAGACGATAGTGCCGCTCACTGTGCACTCCTTAGCGCGGCTTCTGCCGAAAGACGCCCGGGAGCGGCTCTTAGCTCCGGACAGCATCGTACCTTCGTCTTTAGCGTCTCTTCTCGTCTACATCTTAGCAAAAAGCTTTTCCACTATGTCTGGCGAGGAAAAACTGTGCCAGCACAGAAAACATCTCCCATCGTGTTCTAGACGTTGGACGATCCCTATACTTAGGCTGATTTTCCTTCCTGGGGATAGGGTTAGCCTTCAGCCTAGGGCTTGGTGTTTTTTAACCAGGAAGCCCTGAGTTCCAGGCTTACTGCATCTGCCAAAGGCATCCCAAAGCGAGTGCAGAAGTGCCACAACATGGTTGCTTTCACGGCTTTTCCCTTAGGAAGAACCCTAATACGCGGCTGATTTACCTTCCTAGGGTTACTGTTAGGTTTAGGCCTAGGACTTTTAAAACCAGGAAGCCCTGGGCTCCAGGCACACTGCAGCTGCAAAAGGCATCCCAAGGGGAGCGCAAAAGTGACACAACTTGGCTGCCACCACTGATATTTCCATGAGACCATCCCGAACCATAGGCTGATTTTCCTTCCTAGGGTTAAGGTTTGAGTTACGCCTGGGGTAAGGGTTCTATTAACCAGAAAGCCCTGAGTTCCAAGAACACAGCAGCTGCGAAGGACTAGCCAAGAAGTGCGCAAAAGTACCACAACATGCCTGCCTCCACAGCTTTTTCCTTGGGGACATGCCTAATTCCTGGCTGATTTGCCTTTCTGGTCTTAGGGTTGGGGTTCGGCCTAGGGCTAGGATTTTTTTAACTAGGAAGCCCTGAGTTCCAGGCTTACTGCATCTGCCAAAGGCATCCCAAAGGGAGTGCAGAAGTGCCACAACATGGCTGCTTTCACGGCTTTTCCCTTAGGAAGAACCCTAATACGCGGCTGATTTACCTTCCTAGGGTTACTGTTAGGCTTAGGCCTGGGACTTTTAAAACCAGGAAGCCCTGGGCTCCAGGCACACTGCAGCTGCGAAAGGCATCCCAAGGGGAGCGCAAAAGTGACACAACTTGGCTGCCACCACTGATATTTCCATGAGACCATCCCGAACCATAGGCTGATTTTCCTTCCTAAGGTTAAGGTTTGAGTTACGCCTAGGGTAAGGGTTCTATTAACCAGAAAGCCCTGAGTTCCAAGAACACAGCAGCTGCGAAGGACTAGCCAAGAAGAGCGCAAAAGTACCACAACATGCCTGCCTCCACAGCTTTTTCCTTGGGGACATGCCTAATTCCTGGCTGATTTGCCTTTCTCGTCTTAGGGTTGGGGTTCGGCCTAGGGCTTGTATTTTTAAAATCAGGAAGCCCTGAGTTCCAGGCACACTGGAGCTGTGAAAGGCATCCAAAAGGGAGTGTGCAAAAGTGCCACAACATGGCTGCTTTCACGGCTTTTTCCTTGGCAAGAAGCCTAACACCAGGCTGATTTACCTTCCCAGGGTTACTGTAAGGCTTAGGCCTAGGGCTAGGATTTTTAAAACTAGGAAGCCCTTAGCTCCAGGCACACTGCAGCTGTTAAAGGCATCCCAAGAGGGCCGCAGAACTGACACAACTTGGCTGCCTCTGCTGCTATTCTCATGAGTCCATACCGAACCATAGGCTGATTTTCCTTCCTTGCGTGAGGGTTAGAGTTACGCCTAGGGTTAGTGTTTTTTTAACCAGAAAGCCCTGAGTTCCAAGAACACAGCAGCTGCGAAGGACTACCCAAGAGGAGGGGAAATGTGCCACAACATGGCTGCCTCCAGCGCTTTTTCCTTGGGACCATCATTGAACCTAGGCTGATTTACTTGTCTCCAGTTGCACCTATGGTCACGCCAAGGGATAGGGATTTTAAATCAGTAAACCCTGAGCTCCAGACCCAGTGCAGCTGCAAAAGGCTTCCCAAGGGCAGCCAAAAATTGCCTCAACATGCTCCTTCCAGTGCTTTTTTCCTTGGGAACATCCCTATACCCAGGCTGATTTATCTGCCTAGGCTTAGGGTTAGGGTTCAGCCTAGAGATAGGATTTTTTCAAACAGGAAGCCCTGAATTCCAGGCACACTGCAGCTGTTAAAGGCAGTGTTCTACATCAACCGCAACTTAGTCTGAAATAAATGCTTTTTCCCTGAGAGCATCTGAGAGGTTTGCATGAAGCACTGATATCTGACATTTGCAATTTTGAATAGGAGAGGAGAAAGAAAATGGGAAGAAGTTTTTAATTTTAGTGGTTTCAATGTTAATTTCCGTACACTTTTTCAAAACTTGTCAGCTCAAATGCCCATCAACATCTTTTAGTCATCTGTAAGTCAGTATTCATATAAAATGTGCTTCAAATCAAAAGAATTTCAAATTTGCACTCCAAATTTCTATGCCTAGATTTATGATTTCCTACACATATTAGATGAAAGGAAGGCCTTTTTTACTGTGGGAGTGCTGGAACACTGGAACAGGTTGCCCAGGGAAGTTGTGGGTGTCCCATCCCTGAAAGTATTCAAGGTCAGCTTGGACGGGGCTTGGAGCAGCAACAAAGGAGAAGCTTGATGGTAGAGAAACAAAGTTGGACTATAGAAGAAACTGGGATTGAAGTATAGGAGCAAGTTTTCTCTCAGCTCTTGGGGTACATTCAAAGTTGTACAAAATGACATTTATCTGTGCTATTCACTACTGTAACAGAAATGTTCATGAAAACTGTACAGAAGATAGCAAATTTTAAAAGAGATAAGAATTACAGCATAAAATCCATGGGATGGGTTACAACATGAGACACTCTCTAAGAGAAAATCTCTGTGTTTCAGCACTTCATCATGGTAAGATTTCATGAAGTGCCAAAGAAGGCGGCAAAATATCATTCGGGACGTTATTTCCTGGAATTCAGCCTGGCCATTAGTAGGAACTGGGTTTGAACACATCATGTAGATATACCACACACACTTGCCCTTCACTGAAAAATGACTGTTTACAACGAAGAAGCAATTGACGATCAAAATTGATTGAAAGCATCTTAAACATGTCAAGTATTTCATTGTAGATGATCTGTGATCCAAATGCTTCTTCCACCTTTGAGAGGGACAGAACAATTCTTCCATATCATGATGGTTTAAAATTGTATCAACCAATCTATTTTTTTCTATTTTTGGAAGAAAATATTCCTAGACATACAACAGGTGAGAACTAAGTAATTTTAAAGAAACAAATGAAAAGAAAATATTCTGTAAATAGAATGAAATGAAAAGCTGTGTTTTAAATAGGAGCTAAATATGAAACAGAATTTTTGTACCAGGCATTTGAATTACTGCACCAGCTCTTTTGCCCATCAAGAGAGGCATTGAGCATTTCAGTCTTTTCCAAGGTGTTCATGATCTGCTATGCTGATCTCTGTGTGTGCCTAGGTGTGTGTGGAAGGGGGGGCATGTGAAGGGGAGTGTGTATGTTTGCTTTACAATTGTTGTGGCAGATTCATGCCTCAGCTCCACATTTTGTTTTAGAAAGGTCACACAGAGTGGATGTGAAGTTTACTATCAACAAGAGATCAATTCCCAAATCATCCATTTCACTCTACCTTATAAATCATGTGCTTTGTTGCATATTTTATCAAATCTACTTTCAAGCCAGATGGAGGAAGGAGGATGTGGCAATCCCTCCACCATCTTGCAACTTTTATGCAAGTAGGTTTTCAAGAAAATCATCATTTCTCTTTGAAATATGTCTGGAACAGGCATGATGGTAGTGTCAACCTGTTGGAGTTTTTGTTGCTGGAAGAAGTTATACAAAAGGATTGGTTTTTACATTGACCAGTTACTGAATCAAGCTCAGGAATACATTGGAAATTCAACTGGGGCTTCCTTTCCCCGGCAGACTACTTCTAGAACGAGCTTGTACACTGAAGCTTACTCTTTTGCCCTCTTTTTGTTTCTTTCCTATTTTCTTGGCTTCTTTGCCACTCTCTAGATAATTCTGGAACTTTTTTCCCAACTCAAATGGTTTCAATAGTCTGATTGTGATCATACATTTTTACAAGGAATTTTTAAAATCTTTCCTCCAGTTAAGAAAGTCAAGGACTTAGGTCTTTTTCTTCCCTTATCAATATTGCAATGAAATTGATAAGTAAAGACCAACTCTTTCTTTTTGTTTTTAACCCAAGCAGATAATTCCCATCCATTCATCCATTTGGTGGACCAATAGTTGCCATTCTGATGGAAGTTGTCACTTCTTAAAAATAGGCATTCTGTGACTATGTTGACAGCACTTTGGGTGAAGATCCTAACTGGTCTTAGATACACATAGGGAGAAATTTGCTCAGCCAGTGTCAGTCTTAAGCATGCGTATCAGAAGATCTTTCTAGAGCTGGGAATTTTCCCATGAAAGGGATTCAGTTAGGGAAGAGACACTTGCCCCAGAGGTTTACATTCTTCTTGAAGACTGCTTAAGGAACTTAGATGCCATGTCCATTTGGATCTGTGTCTGCACAGAACTTTGTCATGCCAGTGCTTGAAATGCATCTTGAAGAGAATTCACTAGCACAGAATGAATGAGAGTGGAAGGGGTTGGTGGGGCTAACCAGGCCCAACCCCCCTGCCTAAACCAGGATACCTAGAGCCTCTTGCCCAGGATTCTATCTGGGTGTACTTTGAATGTCTTCAAAGATCCAGGCTCCACAATCTTTCTGGGCAGTCTGTGCCGTGGTTCACTCACCCTCACAGTAAAGAATCATTTCCTGATGTTCCTGTATTTCAGTGTGTGCCCACTGCCTCTTGTCTTTTCACTCAGCATCACTGAAAAGACACTGATTCCCTCCCCTTTGCACTATTGCTTCCATATGGATGTGTGCTGCCATGTAGAGATATGTCAAAAACCTCCCTGAAGCCCAGGCAGATAATATTCCCTTCATCTACCAGTCAAGTTGATTCATCAGAGGAGTTTAAAGTTATGTTCAGCATGAAATGCCCCTGAAAAATCATGCTAACTACATCATTGTGTCGTCTTTCATGTGCCTGGCAAGGTTTTCCAGGAAGAGCTGCTTCATTAACTTCCTGGGTATAAAAAAGAGGCTGGCTGGTTTGTACGATTGCGAGTCCTCCTAATTGCCTTTTTTGAAGATGAGTGTCATTTGCTTACATCCAGTCCTTAGCCTCTCTTCTCGTCTACATCTTAGCAAAAAGCTTTTCCACTATGTCTGGCGAGGAAAAACTGTGCCAGCACAGAAAACATCTCCCATCGTTTTCTAGACGTTGCACGGAGGTGTGCCGAGTGTTTGGCATGAAGAAAAGAAAAGTTGTCCAAAACAGCTTCCAATCGAATGTTCATGTGATTGGAAAAGTCAGGAGAGTGCAAAGGTACTGAGTTCTAGCAGTTGGCAAGCTGCGCACACAATCCCAGTGTTGTACAGCTTCCTTCTTCACCTTTCCGAAGGTGCCGCTCTCTCCGGCTCCCGGAGGCGAAGAAGCGGCTTCTTCGCGCAAAGACGATTGTGCCGCTCACTGTGCACTCCTTAGCGCGGCTTCTGCCGAAAGACGCCCGGGAGCGGCTCTTAGCTCCGGACAGCATCGTACCTTCGTCTTTAGCGTCTCTTCTCGTCTACATCTTAGCAAAAAGCTTTTCCACTATGTCAGGCGAGGGAAAACTGTGCCAGCACAGAAAACATCTCCCATCGTGTTCTAGACGTTGCACGGAGGTGTGCCGAGTGTTTGGCATGAAGGAAAGAAAAGTTGTCCAAAACAGCTTCCAATCGAATGTTCATGTGATTGGAAAAGTCAGGAGAGTGCAAAGGTACTGTTTTCTGGCAGTTGGCAAGCTGCGCACACAATCCCAGTGTTGTACAGCTTCCTTCTTCACCTTTCCGAAGGTGCCGCTCTCTCCGGCTCCCGGAGGCGAAGAAGCGGCTTCTTCGCGCAAAGACGATTGTGCCGCTCACTGTGCACTCCTTAGCGCGGCTTCTGCCGAAAGACGCCCGGGAGCGGCTCTTAGCTCCGGAGAGCATCGTACCTTCGTCTTTAGCGTCTCTTCTCGTCTACGTCTTAGCAAAAAGCTTTTCCACTATGTCTGGCGAGGAAAAACTGTGCCAGCACAGAAAACATCTCCCATCGTGCTCTAGACGTTGCACGGAGGTGTGCCGAGTGTTTGGCATGAAGGAAAGAAAAGTTGTCCAAAACAGCTTCCAATCGAATGTTCATGTGATTGGAAAAGTCAGGAGAGTGCAAAGGTACTGTTTTCTATCAGTTGGCAAGCTGCGCACACAATCCCAGTGTTGTACAGCTTCCTTCTTCACCTTTCCGAAGGTGCCGCTCTCTCCGGCTCCCGGAGGCGAAGAAGTGGCTTCTTCGCGCAAAGACGATTGTGCCGCTCACTGTGCACTCCTTAGCTCGGCTTCTGCCGAAAGACGCCCGGGAGCGGCTCTTAGCTCCGGAGAGCATCGTACCTTCGTCTTTAGCGTCTCTTCTCGTCTACATCTTAGCAAAAAGCTTTTCTACTATGTCTGGCGAGGAAAAACTGTGCCAGCACAGAAAACATCTCCCATCGTGTTCTAGACGTTGCACGGAGGTGTGCCGAGTGTTTGGCATGAAGGAAAGAAAAGTTGTCCAAAACAGCTTCCAATCGAATGTTCATGTGATTGGAAAAGTCAGGAGAGTGCAAAGGTACTGTTTTCTAGCAGTTGGCAAGCTGCGCACACAATCCCAGTGTTGTACAGCTTCCTTCTTCACCTTTCCGAAGGTGCCGCTCTCTCCGGCTCCCGGAGGCGAAGAAGCGGCTTCTTCGCGCAAAGACGATTGTGCCGCTCACTGTGCACTCCTTAGCGCGGCTTCTGCCGAAAGACGCCCGGGAGCGGCTCTTAGCTCCGGACAGCATCGTACCTTCGTCTTTAGCGTCTCTTCTCGTCTACATCTTAGCAAAAAGCTTTTCTACTATGTCTGGCGAGGAAAAACTGTGCCAGCACAGAAAATATCTCCCATCGTGTTCTAGACGTTGCACGATTCCTATACATAGGCTGATTTTCCTTCCTGGGGATAGCGTTAGGCTCCAGCCTAGGGCTAGGAGAATTTTAACCAGGAAGCCCTGAATTCCTGGCTTACTACATCTGCCAAAGGCATCCCAAAGGGAGTGTAGAAGTGCCACAACATGGGTGCTTTCACGGCTTTTCCCTTAGGAAGAACCCTAATACCGGGCTGATTTACCTTCCTAGGGTTACTGTTAGGCTTAGGCCTAGGACTTTTAAAAGCAGGAAGCCCTGGGCTCCAGGCACATGCAGCTGTTAAAGGCATCCCAAGAGGGCCGCAGAAGTGACACAACTTGGCTGCCTCTGCTTCTATTCTCATGAGACCATCCCGAACCATAGGCTGATTTTCCTTCCTAGGGTTAAGGTTTGAGTTACGCCTGGGGTAAGGGTTCTATTAACCAGAAAGCCCTGAGTTCCAAGAACACAGCAGCTGCGAAGGACTAGCCAAGAAGAGCGCAAAAGTACCACAACATGCCTGCCTCCACAGCTTTTTCCTTGGGGACATGCCTAATTCCTGGCTGATTTGCCTTTCTCGTCTGAGGGTTGGGGTTCGGCCTAGGATTTTTTTAACTAGGAAGCCCTGAGTTCCAGGCTTACTTCATCTGCAAAAAGCATCCCAAAGGGAGTGCAGAAGTGCCACAACATGGCTGCTTTCACGGCTTTTCCCTTTGGAAGAACCCTAATACGCGGCTGATTTCCCTTCCTAGGGTTACTGTTAGGCTTAGGCCTAGGACTTTTAAAACCAGGAAGCCCTGGGCTCCAGGCACATGCAGCTGCGAAAGGCATCCCAAGAGGGCCGCAGAAGTGACACAACTTGGCTGCCTCTGCTTCTATTCTCATGAGACCATCCCGAACCATAGGCTGATTTTCCTTCCTAGGGTTAAGGTTTGAGTTATGCCTAGGGTAAGAGCTCTATTAACCAGAAAGACCTGAGTTCCAAGAACACAGCAGCTGCGAAGGACTAGCCAAGAAGAGCACAAAAGTACCACAACGTGCCTGCCTCCACAGCTTTTTCCTTGGGGACATGCCTAATTCCTGCCTGATTTGCCTTTCTCGTCTTAGGGTTGGGGTTCGGGCTAGGGCTAGGATTTTTTTAACTAGGAAGCCCTGAGTTCCAGGCTTACTTCATCTGCCAAAGGCATCCCAAAGGGTGTGCAAAAGTCCCACAACATGGCTGCTTTCAC
This sequence comes from Ammospiza maritima maritima, assembly GCA_036010785.1. NCBI lineage: Eukaryota > Metazoa > Chordata > Aves > Passeriformes > Passerellidae > Ammospiza > Ammospiza maritima. Next base: position 281,149 of record JAYKTQ010000127.1, read on the forward strand.
GGCTTTTCCCTTAGGAAGAACCCTAATACGCGGCTGATTTACCTTCCTAGGGTTACTGTTAGGCTTAGGCCTAGGACTTCTAAAACCAGGAAGCCCTGGGCTCCAGGCACACTGCAGCTGCCAAAGGCATCCCAAGGGGAGCGCAAAAGTGACACAACTTGGCTGCCACCACTGATATTTCCATGAGACCATCCCGAACCATAGGCTGATTTTCCTTCCTAGGGTTAAGGTTTGAGATACGCCTGGGGTAAGGGTTCTATTAACCAGAAAGCCCTGAGTTCCAAGAACACAGCAGCTGCGAAGGACTAGCCAAGAAGAGCGCAAAAGTACCACAACATGCCTGCCTCCACAGCTTTTTCCTTGGGGACATGCCTAATTCCTGGCTGATTTGCCTTTCTGGTCTTAGGGTTGGGGTTCGGCCTAGGGCTAGGATTTTTTTAACTAGGAAGCCCTGAGTTCCAGGCTTACTTCATCTGCAAAAAGCATCCCAAAGGGAGTGCAGAAGTGCCACAACATGGCTGCTTTCACGGCTTTTCCCTTAGGAAGAACCCTAATACGCGGCTGATTTACCTTCCTAGGGTTACTGTTAGGCTTAGGCCTAGGACTTTTAAAACCAGGAAGCCCTGGGCTCCAGGCACATGCAGCTGCGAAAGGCATCCCAAGAGGGCCGCAGAAGTGACACAACTTGGCTGCCTCTGCTTCTATTCTCATGAGACCATCCCGAACCATAGGCTGATTTTCCTTCCTAGGGTTAAGGTTTGAGTTACGCCTAGGGTAAGAGTTCTATTAACCAGAAAGCCCTGAGTTCCAAGAACACAGCAGCTGCGAAGGACTAGCCAAGAAGAGCACAAAAGTACCACAACGTGCCTGCCTCCACAGCTTTTTCCTTGGGGACATGCCTAATTCCTGGCTGATTTGCCTTTCTCGTCTTAGGGTTGGGGTTCGGACGAGGGCTAGGATTTTTTTAACTAGGAAGCCCTGAGTTCCAGGCTTAGTTCATCTGCCAAAGGCATCCAAAAGGGAGTGCAAAAGTGCCACAACATGGCTGCTTTCACGGCTTTTCCCTTAGGAAGAACCCTAATACCCAGCTGATTTCCCTTCCTAGGGTTACTGTTAGGCTTAGGCCTAGGACTTTTAAAACCAGGAAGCCCTGGGCTCCAGGCACATGCAGCTGCGAAAGGCATCCCAAGAGGGCCGCAGAAGTGACACAACTTGGCTGCCTCTGCTGCTATTCTCATGAGACCATCCCGAACCATAGGCTGATTTTCCTTCCTAGGGTTAAGGTTTGAGTTACGCCTAGGGTAAGGGTTCTATTAACCAGAAAGCCCTGAGTTCCAAGAACACAGCAGCTGCGAAGGACTAGCCAAGAAGAGCGCAAAAGTACCACAACATGCCTGCCTCCACAGCTTTTTCCTTGGGGACATGCCTAATTCCTGGCTGATTTGCCTTTCTCGTCTTAGGGTTGGGGTTCGGCCTAGGGCTAGGATTTTTTTAACTAGGAAGCCCTGAGTTCCAGGCTTACTTCATCTGCAAAAAGCATCCCAAAGGGAGTGCAGAAGTGCCACAACATGGCTGCTTTCACGGCTTTTCCCTTAGGAAGAACCCTAATACCCAGCTGATTTCACTTCCTAGGGTTACTGATAGGCTTAGGCCTAGGACTTTTAAAACCAGGAAGCCCTGGGCTCCAGGCACATGCAGCTGCGAAAGGCATCCCAAGAGGGCCGCAGAAGTGACTCAACTTGGCTGCCTCTGCTGCTATTCTCATGAGACCATCCTGAACCATAGGCTGATTTTCCTTCCTAGGGTTAAGGTTTGAGTTATGCCTGGGTTAAGGGTTCTATTAACCAGAAAGACCTGAGTTCCAAGAACACAGCAGCTGCGAAGGACTAGCCAAGAAGAGCGCAAAAGTACCACAACATGCCTGCCTCCACAGCTTTTTCCTTGGGGACATGCCTAATTCCTGGCTGATTTGCCTTTCTCTTCTTAGGGTTGCGGTTCGGCCTACGGCTAGGATTTTTTAACTAGGAAGCCCTGAGTTCCAGTCTTACTGCATTTGCCAAAGGCATCCCAAAGGGAGTGCAGAAGTGCCACAACATGGCTGCTTTCACGGCTTTTCCCTTAGGAAGAACCCTAATACCCGGCTGATTTACCTTCCTAGGGTTACTGTTAGGCTTAGGCCTAGGACTTTTAAAACCAGGAAGCCCTGGGCTCCAGGCACATGAAGCTGCGAAAGGCATCCCAAGAGGGCCGCAGAAGTGACACAACTTGGCTGCCTCTGCTTCTATTCTCATGAGACCATCCTGAACCATAGGCTGATTTTCCTTCCTAGGGTTAAGGTTTGAGTTACGCCTAGGGTAAGAGTTCTATTAACCAGAAAGACCTGAGTTCCAAGAACACAGCAGCTGCGAAGGACTAGCCAAGAAGAGCGCAAAAGTACCACAACGTGCCTGCCTCCACAGCTTTTTCCTTGGGGACATGCCTAATTCCTGGCTGATTTGCCTTTCTCGTCTTAGGGTTGGGGTTCGGCCTAGGGCTAGGATTTTTTTAACTAGGAAGCCCTGAGTTCCAGGCTTACTTCATCTGCCAAAGGCATCCCAAAGGGTGTGCAAAAGTGCCACAACATGGCTGCTTTCACGGCTTTTCCCTTAGGAAGAACCCTAATACGCGGCTGATTTACCTTCCTAGGGTTACTGTTAGGCTTAGGCCTAGGACTTTTAAAACCAGGAAGCCCTGGGCTCCAGGCACACTGCAGCTGCAAAAGGCATCCCAAGAGGGCCGCAGAAGTGACACAACTTGGCTGCCTCTGCTGCTATTCTCATGAGACCATCCCGAACCATAGGCTGATTTTCCTTCCTAGGGTTAAGGTTTGAGTTACGCCTAGGGTAAGGGTTCTATTAACCAGAAAGCCCTGAGTTCCAAGAACACAGCAGCTGCGAAGGACTAGCCAAGAAGAGCGCAAAAGTACCACAACGTGCCTGCCTCCACAGCTTTTTCCTTGGGGACATGCCTAATTCCTGGCTGATTTGCCTTTCTCGTCTTAGGGTTGGGGTTCGGCCTAGGGCTAGGATTTTTTTAACTAGGAAGCCCTGAGTTCCAGGCTTACTTCATCTGCAAAAAGCATCCCAAAGGGAGTGCAGAAGTGCCACAACATGGCTGCTTTCACGGCTTTTCCCTTAGGAAGAACCCTAATACCCAGCTGATTTCACTTCCTAGGGTTACTGTTAGGCTTAGGCCTAGGACTTTTAAAACCAGGAAGCCCTGGGCTCCAGGCACATGCAGCTGCGAAAGGCATCCCAAGAGGGCCGCAGAAGTGACTCAACTTGGCTGTCTCTGCTGCTATTCTCATGAGACCATCCTGAACCATAGGCTGATTTTCCTTCCTAGGGTTAAGGTTTGAGTTACGCCTGGGGTAAGGGTTCTATTATCCAGAAAGCCCTGAGTTCCAAGAAAACAGCAGCTGCGAAGGACTACCCAAGAAGAGCGCAAAAGTACCACAACATGCCTGCCTCCACAGCTTTTTCCTTGGGGACATGCCTAATTCCTGGCTGATTTGCCTTTCTCGTCTTAGGGTTGGGGTTCGGCCTAGGGCTAGGATAGTTTTAACTAAGAAGCCCTGAATTCCAGGGTTACTTCATCTGCAAAAAGCATCCCAAAGGGAGTGCAGAAGTGCCACAACATGGCTGCTTTCACGGCTTTTCCCTTAGGAAGAACCCTAATACGCGGCTGATTTACCTTCCTAGTGTTACTGTTAGGCTTAGGCCTAGGACTTTTAAAACCAGGAAGCCCTGGGCTCCAGGCACACTGCAGCTGCGAAAGGCATCCCAAGGGGAGCGCAAAAGTGACACAACTTGGCTGCCACCACTGATATTTCCATGAGACCATCCCGAACCATAGGCTGATTTTCCTTCCTAGGGTTAAGGTTTGAGTTACGCCTAGGGTAAGGGTTCTATTAACCAGAAAGCCCTGAGTTCCAAGAACACAGCAGCTGCGAAGGACTAGCCAAGAAGAGCGCAGAAGTACCACAACATGCCTGCCTCCACACCTTTTTCCTTGGGGACATGCCTAATTCCTGGCTGATTTGCCTTTCTCGTCTTAGGGTTGGGGTTCGGCCTAGGGCTAGGATTTTTAAAATCAGGAAGCCCTGAGTTCCAGGCACACTGGAGCTGTGGAAGGCATCCCAAAGGGAGTGCAAAAGTGCCACAACATGGCTGCTTTCACGGCTTTTTCCTTGGCAGGAAGCCTAACACCAGGCTGATTTACCTTCCTAGGGTTACTGTAAGGCTTAGGCCTAGGGCTAGGATTTTTAAAACTAGGAAGCCCTTAGCTGCAGGCACACTGCAGCTGTTCAAGGCATCCCAAGAGGGCCGCAGAAGTGACACAACTTGGCTGCCTCTGCTGCTATTCTCATGAGTCCATCCCGAACCATAGGCTGATTTTCCTTCCTAGGGTGAGGGTTAGAGTTACGCCTAGGGTTAGTGTTTTTTTAACCAGAAAGCCCTGAGTTCCAAGAACACAGCAGCTGCCAAGGACTACCCAAGAGGAGGGGAAAAGTGCCACAACATGGCTGCCTCCAGCGCTTTTTCCTTGGGACCATCATTGAACCTAGGCTGATTTACTTGCCTCCAGTTGCACCTATGGTCACGCCAAGAGATAGGGATTTTAAATCAGTAAACCCTGAGCTCCAGACCCATTGCAGCTGCAAAAGGCTTCCCAAGGGCAGCCAAAAATTGCCTCAACATGCTCCTTCCAGTGCTTTTTTCCTTGGGAACATCCCTATACCCAGGCTGATTTATCTGCCTAGGGTTAGGGTTAGGGTTCAGCCTAGAGATAGGATTTTTTCAAACAGGAAGCCCTGAATTCCAGGCACACTGCAGCTGTTAAAAGCAGTGTTCTACGTCACCCGCAACTTAGTCTGAAATAAATGCTTTTTCCCTGAGAGCATCTGAGAGGTTTGCATGAAGCACTGATATCTGACATTTGCAATTTTGAATAGGAGAGGAGAAAGAAAATGGGAAGAAGTTTTTAATTTTAGTGGTTTCAATGTTAATTTCCGTACACTTTTTCAAAACTTGTCAGCTCAAATGCCCATCAACATCTTTTAGTCATCTGTAAGTCAGTATTCATATAAAATGTGCTTCAAATCAAAAGAATTTCAAATTTGCACTCCAAATTTCTATGCCTAGATTTATGATTTCCTACACATATTAGATGAAAGGAAGGCCTTTTTTACTGTGGGAGTGCTGGAACACTGGAACAGGTTGCCCAGGGAAGTTGTGGGTGTCCCATCCCTGAAAGTATTCAAGGTCAGCTTGGACGGGGCTTGGAGCAGCAACAAAGGAGAAGCTTGATGGTAGAGAAACAAAGTTGGACTATAGAAGAAACTGGGATTGAAGTATAGGAGCAAGTTTTCTCTCAGCTCTTGGGGTACATTCAAAGTTGTACAAAATTACATTTATCTGTGCTATTCACTACTGTAACAGAAATGTTCATGAAAACTGTACAGAAGATAGCAAATTTTAAAAGAGATAAGAATTACAGCATAAAATCCATGGGATGGGTTACAACATGAGACACTCTCTAAGAGAAAATCTCTGTGTTTCAGCACTTCATCATGGTAAGATTTCATGAAGTGCCAAAGAAGGCGGCAAAATATCATTCGGGACGTTATTTCCTGGAATTCAGCCTGGCCATTAGTAGGAACTGGGTTTGAACACATCATGTAGATATACCACACACACTTTCCCTTCACTGAAAAATGACTGTTTACAACGAAGAAGCAATTGACGATCAAAATTGATTGAAAGCATCTTAAACATGTCAAGTATTTCATTGTAGATGATCTGTGATCCAAATGCTTCTTCCACCTTTGAGAGGGACAGAACAATTCTTCCATATCATGATGGTTTAAAATTGTATCAACCAATGTTTTCTGCTGAAAAGATAGCATCTATTTTTTTCTAGTTTTGGAAGAAAATATTCCTAGACATACAACAGGTGAGAACTAAGTAATTTTAAAGAAACAAATGAAAAGAAAATATTCTGTAAATAGAATGAAATGAAAAGCTGTGTTTTAAATAGGAGCTAAATATGAAACAGAATTTTTGTACCAGGCATTTGAATTACTGCACCAGCTCTTTTGCCCATCAAGAGAGGCATTGAGCATTTCAGTCTTTTCCAAGGTGTTCATGATCTGCTATGCTGATCTCTGTGTGTGCCTAGGTGTGTGTGGAAGGGGGGGCATGTGAAGGGGAGTGTGTATGTTTGCTTTACAATTGTTGTGGCAGATTCATGCCTCAGCTCCACATTTTGTTTTAGAAAGGTCACACAGAGTGGATGTGAAGTTTACTATCAACAAGAGATCAATTCCCAAATCATCCATTTGACTCTACCTTATAAATCATGTGCTTTGTTGCATATTTTATCAAATCTACTTTCAAGCCAGATGGAGGAAGGAGGATGTGGCAATCCCTCCACCATCTTGCAACTTTTATGCAAGTAGGTTTTCAAGAAAATCATCATTTCTCTTGGAAATATGTCTGGAACAGGCATGATGGTAGTGTCAACCTGTTGGAGTTTTTGTTGCTGGAAGAAGTTATACAAAAGGATTGGTTTTTACATTGACCAGTTACTGAATCAAGCTCAGGAATACATTGGAAATTCAACTGGGGCTTCCTTTCCCCGGCAGACTACTTCTAGAACGAGCTTGTACACTGAAGCTTACTCTTTTGCCCTCTTTTTGTTTCTTTCCTATTTTCTTGGCTTCTTTGCCACTCTCTAGACAATTTTGGAACTTTTTTCCCAACTCAAATGGTTTCAATAGTCTGATTGTGATCATACATTTTTACAAGGAATTTTTAAAATCTTTCCTCCAGTTAAGAAAGTCAAGGACTTAGGTCTTTTTCTTCCCTTATCAATATTGCAATGAAATTGATAAGTAAAGACCAACTCTTTCTTTTTGTTTTTAACCCAAGCAGATAATTCCCATCCATTCATCCATTTGGTGGACCAATAGTTGCCATTCTGATGGAAGTTGTCACTTCTTAACAATAGGCATTCTGTGACTATGTTGACAGCACTTTGGGTGAAGATCCTAACTGGTCTTAGATACACATAGGGAGAAATTTGCTCAGCCAGTGTCAGTCTTAAGCATGTGTATCAGAAGATCTTTCTAGAGCTGGGAATTTTCCCATGAAAGGGATTCAGTTAGGGAAGAGACACTTGCCCCAGAGGTTTACATTCTTCTTGAAGACTGCTTAAGGAATTTAGATGCCATGTCCATTTGGATCTGTGTCTGCACAGAACTTTGTCATGCCAGTGCTTGAAATGCATCTTGAAGAGAATTCACTAGCACAGAATGAATGAGAGTGGAAGGGGTTGGTGGGGCTAACCAGGCCCAACCCCCCTGCCTAAACCAGGATACCTAGAGCCTCTTGCCCAGGATTCTATCTGGGTGTACTTTGAATGTCTTCAAAGATCCAGGCTCCACAATCTTTCTGGGCAGTCTGTGCCGTGGTTCACTCACCCTCACAGTAAAGAATCATTTCCTGATGTTCCTGTATTTCAGTGTGTGCCCACTGCCTCTTGTCTTTTCACTCAGCATCACTGAAAAGACACTGATTCCCTCCCCTTTGCACTATTGCTTCCATATGGATGTGTGCTGCCATGTAGAGATATGTCAAAAACCTCCCTGAAGCCCAGGCAGATAATATTCCCTTCATCTACCAGTCAAGTTGATTCATCAGAGGAGTTTAAAGTTATGTTCAGCATGAAATGCCCCTGAAAAATCATGCTAACTACATTATTTTGTCGTCTTTCATGTGCCTGGCAAGGTTTTCCAGGAAGAGCTGCTTCATCAACTTCCTGGGTATAAAAAAGAGGCTGGCTGGTTTGTACGATTGCGAGTCCTCCTAATTGCCTTTTTTGAAGATGAGTGTCATTTGCTTACATCCAGTCCTTAGCCTCTCTTCTCGTCTACATCTTAGCAAAAAGCTTTTCCATTATGTCTGGCAAGGAGAAATTGTGCCAGCACAGAAAACATCTCCTATCGTGTTCTAGACGTTGCACGGAGGTGTGCCGAGTGTTTGGCATGAAGAAAAGAAAAGTTGTCCAAAACAGCTTCCAATCGAATGTTCATGTGATTGGAAAAGTCAGGAGAGTGCAAAGGTACTGAGTTCTAGCAGTTGGCAAGCTGCGCACACAATCCCAGTGTTGGACAGCTTCCTTCTTCACCTTTCCGATGCTGCCGCTCTCTCCGGCTCCCGGAGGCGAAGAAGCGGCTTCTTCGCGCAAAGACGATTGTGCCGCTCACTGTGCACTCCTTAGCGCGGCTTCTGCCGAAAGACGCCCGGGAGCGGCTCTTAGCTCCAGACAGCATCGTACCTTCGTCTTTAGCGTCTCTTCTCGTCTACATCTTAGCAAAAAGCTTTTCCACTATGTCTGGCGAGGGAAAACTGTGCCAGCACAGAAAACATCTCCTATCGTGTTCTAGACGTTGCACGGAGGTGTGCCGAGTGTTTGGCATGAAGGAAAGAAAAGTTGTCCAAAACAGCTTCCAATCGAATGTTCATGTGATTGGAAAAGTCAGGAGAGTGCAAAGGTACTGTTTTCTATCAGTTGGCAAGCTGCGCACACAATCCCAGTGTTGGACAGCTTCCTTCTTCACCTTTCCGAAGGTGCCGCTCTCTCCGGCTCCCGGAGGCGAAGAAGCGGCTTCTTCGCACAAAGACGATTGTGCCGCTCACTGTGCACTCCTTAGCGCGGCTTCTGCCGAAAGACGCCCGGGAGCGGCTCTTCGCTCCGGACAGCATCGTACCTTCGTCTTTAGCGTCTCTTCTCGTCTACATCTTAGCAAAAAGCTTTTCCACTATGTCTGGCGAGGAAAAACTGTGCCAGCACAGAAAACATCTCCCATCGTGTTCTAGACGTTGCACGGAGGTGTGCCGAGTGTTTGGCATGAAGGAAAGAAAAGTTGTCCAAAACAGCTTCCAACGGAATGTTCATGTGATTGGAAAAGTCAGGAGAGTGCAAAGGTACTGTTTTCTATCAGTTGGCAAGCTGCGCACACAATCCCAGTGTTGTACAGCTTCCTTCTTCACCTTTCCGAAGGTGCCGCTCTCTCCGGCTCCCGGAGGCGAAGAAGCGGCTTCTTCGCGCAAAGACGATTGTGCCGCTCACTGTGCACTCCTTAGCGCGGCTTCTACCGAAAGACGCCCGGGAGCGGCTCTTAGCTCCGGACAGCATCGTACCTTCGTCTTTAGCGTCTCTTCTCGTCTACATCTTAGCAAAAAGCTTTTCCACTATGTCTGGCGAGGAAAAACTGTGCCAGCACAGAAAACATCTCCCATCGTGTTCTAGACGTTGGACGATCCCTATACTTAGGCTGATTTTCCTTCCTGGGGATAGGGTTAGCCTTCAGCCTAGGGCTTGGTGTTTTTTAACCAGGAAGCCCTGAGTTCCAGGCTTACTGCATCTGCCAAAGGCATCCCAAAGCGAGTGCAGAAGTGCCACAACATGGTTGCTTTCACGGCTTTTCCCTTAGGAAGAACCCTAATACGCGGCTGATTTACCTTCCTAGGGTTACTGTTAGGTTTAGGCCTAGGACTTTTAAAACCAGGAAGCCCTGGGCTCCAGGCACACTGCAGATGCAAAAGGCATCCCAAGGGGAGCGCAGAAGTGACACAACTTGGCTGCCTCTGCTTCTATTCTCATGAGACCATCCTGAACCATAGGCTGATTTTCCTTCCTAGGGTTAAGGTTTGAGTTACGCCTAGGGTAAGAGTTCTATTAACCAGAAAGACCTGAGTTCCAAGAACACAGCAGCTGCGAAGGACTAGCCAAGAAGAGCGCAAAAGTACCACAACGTGCCTGCCTCCACAGCTTTTTCCTTGGGGACATCCCTAATTCCTGGCTGATTTGCCTTTCTCGTCTTAGGGTTGGGGTTCGGCCTAGGGCTAGGAGTTTTAAAATCAGGAAGTCCTGAGTTCCAGGCACACTGGAGCTGTGAAAGGCATCCCAAAGGGAGTGCAAAAGTGCCACAACATGGTTGCTTTCACGGTTTTTTCCTTGGCAGAAAGCCTAACACCAGGCTGATTTACCTTCCTAGGGTTACTGTAAGGCTTAGGCCTAGGGCTAGGATTTTTAAAACTAGGAAGCCCTTAGCTGCAGGCACACTGCAGCTGTTCAAGGCATCCCAAGAGGGCCGCAGAAGTGACACAACTTGGCTGCCTCTGCTGCTATTCTCATGAGTCCATCCCGAACCATAGGCTGATTTTCCTTCCTAGGGTGAGGGTTAGAGTTACGCCTAGGGTTAGTGTTTTTTTAACCAGAAAGCCCTGAGTTCCAAGAACACAGCAGCTGCCAAGGACTACCCAAGAGGAGGGGAAAAGTGCCACAACATGGCTGCCTCCAGCGCTTTTTCCTTGGGACCATCATTGAACCTAGGCTGATTTACTTGCCTCAAGTTGCACCTATGGTCACGCCAAGAGATAGGGATTTTAAATCAGTAAACCCTGAGCTCCAGACCCATTGCAGCTGCAAAAGGCTTCCCAAGGGCAGCCAAAAATTGCCTCAACATGCTCCTTCCAGTGCTTTTTTCCTTGGGAACATCCCTATACCCAGGCTGATTTATCTGCCTAGGGTTAGGGTTAGGGTTCAGCCTAGAGATAGGATTTTTTCAAACAGGAAGCCCTGAATTCCAGGCACACTGCAGCTGTTAAAAGCAGTGTTCTACGTCACCCGCAACTTAGTCTGAAATAAATGCTTTTTCCCTGAGAGCATCTGAGAGGTTTGCATGAAGCACTGATATCTGACATTTGCAATTTTGAATAGGAGAGGAGAAAGAAAATGGGAAGAAGTTTTTAATTTTAGTGGTTTCAATGTTAATTTCCGTACACTTTTTCAAAACTTGTCAGCTCAAATGCCCATCAACATCTTTTAGTCATCTGTAAGTCAGTATTCATATAAAATGTGCTTCAAATCAAAAGAATTTCAAATTTGCACTCCAAATTTCTATGCCTAGATTTATGATTTCCTACACATATTAGATGAAAGGAAGGCCTTTTTTACTGTGGGAGTGCTGGAACACTGGAACAGGTTGCCCAGGGAAGTTGTGGGTGTCCCATCCCTGAAAGTATTCAAGGTCAGCTTGGACGGGGCTTGGAGCAGCAACAAAGGAGAAGCTTGATGGTAGAGAAACAAAGTTGGACTATAGAAGAAACTGGGATTGAAGTATAGGAGCAAGTTTTCTCTCAGCTCTTGGGGTAAATTCAAAGTTGTACAAAATTACATTTATCTGTGCTATTCACTACTGTAACAGAAATGTTCATGAAAACTGTACAGAAGATAGCAAATTTTAAAAGAGATAAGAATTACAGCATAAAATCCATGGGATGGGTTACAACATGAGACACTCTCTAAGAGAAAATCTCTGTGTTTCAGCACTTCATCATGGTAAGATTTCATGAAGTGCCAAAGAAGGCGGCAAAATATCATTCGGGACGTTATTTCCTGGAATTCAGCCTGGCCATTAGTAGGAACTGGGTTTGAACACATCATGTAGATATACCACACACACTTTCCCTTCACTGAAAAATGACTGTTTACAACGAAGAAGCAATTGACGATCAAAATTGATTGAAAGCATCTTAAACATGTCAAGTATTTCATTGTAGATGATCTGTGATCCAAATGCTTCTTCCACCTTTGAGAGGGACAGAACAATTCTTCCATATCATGATGGTTTAAAATTGTATCAACCAATGTTTTCTGCTGAAAAGATAGCATCTATTTTTTTCTAGTTTTGGAAGAAAATATTCCTAGACATACAACAGGTGAGAACTAAGTAATTTTAAAGAAACAAATGAAAAGAAAATATTCTGTAAATAGAATGAAATGAAAAGCTGTGTTTTAAATAGGAGCTAAATATGAAACAGAATTTTTGTACCAGGCATTTGAATTACTGCACCAGCTCTTTTGCCCATCAAGAGAGGCATTGAGCATTTCAGTCTTTTCCAAGGTGTTCATGATCTGCTATGCTGATCTCTGTGTGTGCCTAGGTGTGTGTGGAAGGGGGGGCATGTGAAGGGGAGTGTGTATGTTTGCTTTACAATTGTTGTGGCAGATTCATGCCTCAGCTCCACATTTTGTTTTAGAAAGGTCACACAGAGTGGATGTGAAGTTTACTATCAACAAGAGATCAATTCCCAAATCATCCATTTGACTCTACCTTATAAATCATGTGCTTTGTTGCATATTTTATCAAATCTACTTTCAAGCCAGATGGAGGAAGGAGGATGTGGCAATCCCTCCACCATCTTGCAACTTTTATGCAAGTAGGTTTTCAAGAAAATCATCATTTCTCTTGGAAATATGTCTGGAACAGGCATGATGGTAGTGTCAACCTGTTGGAGTTTTTGTTGCTGGAAGAAGTTATACAAAAGGATTGGTTTTTACATTGACCAGTTACTGAATCAAGCTCAGGAATACATTGGAAATTCAACTGGGGCTTCCTTTCCCCGGCAGACTACTTCTAGAACGAGCTTGTACACTGAAGCTTACTCTTTTGCCCTCTTTTTGTTTCTTTCCTATTTTCTTGGCTTCTTTGCCACTCTCTAGACAATTTTGGAACTTTTTTCCCAACTCAAATGGTTTCAATAGTCTGATTGTGATCATACATTTTTACAAGGAATTTTTAAAATCTTTCCTCCAGTTAAGAAAGTCAAGGACTTAGGTCTTTTTCTTCCCTTATCAATATTGCAATGAAATTGATAAGTAAAGACCAACTCTTTCTTTTTGTTTTTAACCCAAGCAGATAATTCCCATCCATTCATCCATTTGGTGGACCAATAGTTGCCATTCTGATGGAAGTTGTCACTTCTTAACAATAGGCATTCTGTGACTATGTTGACAGCACTTTGGGTGAAGATCCTAACTGGTCTTAGATACACATAGGGAGAAATTTGCTCAGCCAGTGTCAGTCTTAAGCATGTGTATCAGAAGATCTTTCTAGAGCTGGGAATTTTCCCATGAAAGGGATTCAGTTAGGGAAGAGACACTTGCCCCAGAGGTTTACATTCTTCTTGAAGACTGCTTAAGGAATTTAGATGCCATGTCCATTTGGATCTGTGTCTGCACAGAACTTTGTCATGCCAGTGCTTGAAATGCATCTTGAAGAGAATTCACTAGCACAGAATGAATGAGAGTGGAAGGGGTTGGTGGGGCTAACCAGGCCCAACCCCCCTGCCTAAACCAGGATACCTAGAGCCTCTTGCCCAGGATTCTATCTGGGTGTACTTTTAATGTCTTCAAAGATCCAGGCTCCACAATCTTTCTGGGCAGTCTGTGCCGTGGTTCACTCACCCTCACAGTAAAGAATCATTTCCTGATGTTCCTGTATTTCAGTGTGTGCCCACTGCCTCTTGTCTTTTCACTCAGCATCACTGAAAAGACACTGATTCCCTCCCCTTTGCACTATTGCTTCCATATGGATGTGTGCTGCCATGTAGAGATATGTCAAAAACCTCCCTGAAGCCCAGGCAGATAATATTCCCTTCATCTACCAGTCAAGTTGATTCATCAGAGGAGTTTAAAGTTATGTTCAGCATGAAATGCCCCTGAAAAATCATGCTAACTACATTATTTTGTCGTCTTTCATGTGCCTGGCAAGGTTTTCCAGGAAGAGCTGCTTCATCAACTTCCTGGGTATAAAAAAGAGGCTGGCTGGTTTGTACGATTGCGAGTCCTCCTAATTGCCTTTTTTGAAGATGAGTGTCATTTGCTTACATCCAGTCCTTAGCCTCTCTTCTCGTCTACATCTTAGCAAAAAGCTTTTCCATTATGTCTGGCAAGGAGAAATTGTGCCAGCACAGAAAACATCTCCTATCGTGTTCTAGACGTTGCACGGAGGTGTGCCGAGTGTTTGGCATGAAGAAAAGAAAAGTTGTCCAAAACAGCTTCCAATCGAATGTTCATGTGATTGGAAAAGTCAGGAGAGTGCAAAGGTACTGAGTTCTAGCAGTTGGCAAGCTGCGCACACAATCCCAGTGTTGTACAGCTTCCTTCTTCACCTTTCCGAAGGTGCCGCTCTCTCCGGCTCCCGGAGGCGAAGAAGCGGCTTCTTCGCGCAAAGACGATTGTGCCGCTCACTGTGCACTCCTTAGCGCGGCTTCTGCCGAAAGACGCCCGGGAGCGGCTCTTAGCTCCGGACAGCATCGTACCTTCGTCTTTAGCGTCTCTTCTCGTCTACATCTTAGCAAAAAGCTTTTCCACTATGTCTGGCGAGGAAAAACTGTGCCAGCACAGAAAACATCTCCCATCGTGTTCTAGACGTTGCACGGAGGTGTGCCGAGTGTTTGGCATGAAGGAAAGAAAAGTTGTCCAAAACAGCTTCCAATCGAATGTTCATGTGATTGGAAAAGTCAGGAGAGTGCAAAGGTACTGTTTTCTATCAGTTGGCAAGCTGAGCACACAATCCCAGTGTTGTACAGCTTCCTTCTTCACCTTTCCGAAGGTGCCGCTCTCTCCGGCTCCCGGAGGCGAAGAAGCGGCTTCTTCGCGCAAAGACGATTGTGCCGCTCACTGTGCACTCCTTAGCGCGGCTTCTGCCGAAAGACGCCCGGGAGCGGCTCTTAGCTCCGGACAGCATCGTACCTTCGTCTTTAGCGTCTCTTCTCGTCTACATCTTAGCAAAAAACTTTTCTACTATGTCAGGCGAGGGAAAACTGTGACAGCACAGAAAACATCTCCCATCGTGTTCTAGACGTTGCACGGAGGTGTGCCGAGTGTTTGGCATGAAGGAAAGAAAAGTTGTCCAAAACAGCTTCCAATCGAATGTTCATGTGATTGGAAAAGTCAGGAGAGTGCAAAGGTACTGTTTTCTATCAGTTGGCAAGCTGCGCACACAATCCCAGTGTTGTACAGCTTCCTTCTTCACCTTTCCGAAGGTGCCGCTCTCTCCGGCTCCCGGAGGCGAAGAAGCGGCTTCTTCGCGCAAAGACGATTGTGCCGCTCACTGTGCTCTCCTTAGCGCGGCTTCTGCCGAAAGACGCCCGGAGCGGCTCTTAGCTCCGGAGAGCATCGTACCTTCGTCTTTAGCGTCTCTTCTCGTCTACATCTTAGCAAAAAGCTTTTCCACTATGTCTGGCGAGGAAAAACTGTGCCAGCACAGAAAACATCTCCCATCGTGTTCTAGACGTTGCACGGAGGTGTGCCGAGTGTTTGGCATGAAGGAAAGAAAAGTTGTCCAAAACAGCTTCCAACGGAATGTTCATGTGATTGGAAAAGTCAGGAGAGTGCAAAGGTACTGTTTTCTATCAGTTGGCAAGCTGCGCACACAATCCCAGTGTTGTACAGCTTCCTTCTTCACCTTTCCGAAGGTGCCGCTCTCTCCGGCTCCCGGAGGCGAAGAAGCGGCTTCTTCGCGCAAAGACGATTGTGCCGCTCACTGTGCACTCCTTAGCGCGGCTTCTACCGAAAGACGCCCGGGAGCGGCTCTTAGCTCCGGACAGCATCGTACCTTCGTCTTTAGCGTCTCTTCTCGTCTACATCTTAGCAAAAAGCTTTTCCACTATGTCTGGCGAGGAAAAACTGTGCCAGCACAGAAAACATCTCCCATCGTGTTCTAGACGTTGGACGATCCCTATACTTAGGCTGATTTTCCTTCCTGGGGATAGGGTTAGCCTTCAGCCTAGGGCTTGGTGTTTTTTAACCAGGAAGCCCTGAGTTCCAGGCTTACTGCATCTGCCAAAGGCATCCCAAAGCGAGTGCAGAAGTGCCACAACATGGTTGCTTTCACGGCTTTTCCCTTAGGAAGAACCCTAATACGCGGCTGATTTACCTTCCTAGGGTTACTGTTAGGTTTAGGCCTAGGACTTTTAAAACCAGGAAGCCCTGGGCTCCAGGCACACTGCAGATGCAAAAGGCATCCCAAGGGGAGCGCAGAAGTGACACAACTTGGCTGCCTCTGCTTCTATTCTCATGAGACCATCCTGAACCATAGGCTGATTTTCCTTCCTAGGGTTAAGGTTTGAGTTACGCCTAGGGTAAGAGTTCTATTAACCAGAAAGACCTGAGTTCCAAGAACACAGCAGCTGCGAAGGACTAGCCAAGAAGAGCGCAAAAGTACCACAACGTGCCTGCCTCCACAGCTTTTTCCTTGGGGACATCCCTAATTCCTGGCTGATTTGCCTTTCTCGTCTTAGGGTTGGGGTTCGGCCTAGGGCTAGGAGTTTTAAAATCAGGAAGTCCTGAGTTCCAGGCACACTGGAGCTGTGAAAGGCATCCCAAAGGGAGTGCAAAAGTGCCACAACATGGTTGCTTTCACGGTTTTTTCCTTGGCAGAAAGCCTAACACCAGGCTGATTTACCTTCCTAGGGTTACTGTAAGGCTTAGGCCTAGGGCTAGGATTTTTAAAACTAGGAAGCCCTTAGCTGCAGGCACACTGCAGCTGTTCAAGGCATCCCAAGAGGGCCGCAGAAGTGACACAACTTGGCTGCCTCTGCTGCTATTCTCATGAGTCCATCCCGAACCATAGGCTGATTTTCCTTCCTAGGGTGAGGGTTAGAGTTACGCCTAGGGTTAGTGTTTTTTTAACCAGAAAGCCCTGAGTTCCAAGAACACAGCAGCTGCCAAGGACTACCCAAGAGGAGGGGAAAAGTGCCACAACATGGCTGCCTCCAGCGCTTTTTCCTTGGGACCATCATTGAACCTAGGCTGATTTACTTGCCTCAAGTTGCACCTATGGTCACGCCAAGAGATAGGGATTTTAAATCAGTAAACCCTGAGCTCCAGACCCATTGCAGCTGCAAAAGGCTTCCCAAGGGCAGCCAAAAATTGCCTCAACATGCTCCTTCCAGTGCTTTTTTCCTTGGGAACATCCCTATACCCAGGCTGATTTATCTGCCTAGGGTTAGGGTTAGGGTTCAGCCTAGAGATAGGATTTTTTCAAACAGGAAGCCCTGAATTCCAGGCACACTGCAGCTGTTAAAAGCAGTGTTCTACGTCACCCGCAACTTAGTCTGAAATAAATGCTTTTTCCCTGAGAGCATCTGAGAGGTTTGCATGAAGCACTGATATCTGACATTTGCAATTTTGAATAGGAGAGGAGAAAGAAAATGGGAAGAAGTTTTTAATTTTAGTGGTTTCAATGTTAATTTCCGTACACTTTTTCAAAACTTGTCAGCTCAAATGCCCATCAACATCTTTTAGTCATCTGTAAGTCAGTATTCATATAAAATGTGCTTCAAATCAAAAGAATTTCAAATTTGCACTCCAAATTTCTATGCCTAGATTTATGATTTCCTACACATATTAGATGAAAGGAAGGCCTTTTTTACTGTGGGAGTGCTGGAACACTGGAACAGGTTGCCCAGGGAAGTTGTGGGTGTCCCATCCCTGAAAGTATTCAAGGTCAGCTTGGACGGGGCTTGGAGCAGCAACAAAGGAGAAGCTTGATGGTAGAGAAACAAAGTTGGACTATAGAAGAAACTGGGATTGAAGTATAGGAGCAAGTTTTCTCTCAGCTCTTGGGGTAAATTCAAAGTTGTACAAAATTACATTTATCTGTGCTATTCACTACTGTAACAGAAATGTTCATGAAAACTGTACAGAAGATAGCAAATTTTAAAAGAGATAAGAATTACAGCATAAAATCCATGGGATGGGTTACAACATGAGACACTCTCTAAGAGAAAATCTCTGTGTTTCAGCACTTCATCATGGTAAGATTTCATGAAGTGCCAAAGAAGGCGGCAAAATATCATTCGGGACGTTATTTCCTGGAATTCAGCCTGGCCATTAGTAGGAACTGGGTTTGAACACATCATGTAGATATACCACACACACTTTCCCTTCACTGAAAAATGACTGTTTACAACGAAGAAGCAATTGACGATCAAAATTGATTGAAAGCATCTTAAACATGTCAAGTATTTCATTGTAGATGATCTGTGATCCAAATGCTTCTTCCACCTTTGAGAGGGACAGAACAATTCTTCCATATCATGATGGTTTAAAATTGTATCAACCAATGTTTTCTGCTGAAAAGATAGCATCTATTTTTTTCTAGTTTTGGAAGAAAATATTCCTAGACATACAACAGGTGAGAACTAAGTAATTTTAAAGAAACAAATGAAAAGAAAATATTCTGTAAATAGAATGAAATGAAAAGCTGTGTTTTAAATAGGAGCTAAATATGAAACAGAATTTTTGTACCAGGCATTTGAATTACTGCACCAGCTCTTTTGCCCATCAAGAGAGGCATTGAGCATTTCAGTCTTTTCCAAGGTGTTCATGATCTGCTATGCTGATCTCTGTGTGTGCCTAGGTGTGTGTGGAAGGGGGGGCATGTGAAGGGGAGTGTGTATGTTTGCTTTACAATTGTTGTGGCAGATTCATGCCTCAGCTCCACATTTTGTTTTAGAAAGGTCACACAGAGTGGATGTGAAGTTTACTATCAACAAGAGATCAATTCCCAAATCATCCATTTGACTCTACCTTATAAATCATGTGCTTTGTTGCATATTTTATCAAATCTACTTTCAAGCCAGATGGAGGAAGGAGGATGTGGCAATCCCTCCACCATCTTGCAACTTTTATGCAAGTAGGTTTTCAAGAAAATCATCATTTCTCTTGGAAATATGTCTGGAACAGGCATGATGGTAGTGTCAACCTGTTGGAGTTTTTGTTGCTGGAAGAAGTTATACAAAAGGATTGGTTTTTACATTGACCAGTTACTGAATCAAGCTCAGGAATACATTGGAAATTCAACTGGGGCTTCCTTTCCCCGGCAGACTACTTCTAGAACGAGCTTGTACACTGAAGCTTACTCTTTTGCCCTCTTTTTGTTTCTTTCCTATTTTCTTGGCTTCTTTGCCACTCTCTAGACAATTTTGGAACTTTTTTCCCAACTCAAATGGTTTCAATAGTCTGATTGTGATCATACATTTTTACAAGGAATTTTTAAAATCTTTCCTCCAGTTAAGAAAGTCAAGGACTTAGGTCTTTTTCTTCCCTTATCAATATTGCAATGAAATTGATAAGTAAAGACCAACTCTTTCTTTTTGTTTTTAACCCAAGCAGATAATTCCCATCCATTCATCCATTTGGTGGACCAATAGTTGCCATTCTGATGGAAGTTGTCACTTCTTAACAATAGGCATTCTGTGACTATGTTGACAGCACTTTGGGTGAAGATCCTAACTGGTCTTAGATACACATAGGGAGAAATTTGCTCAGCCAGTGTCAGTCTTAAGCATGTGTATCAGAAGATCTTTCTAGAGCTGGGAATTTTCCCATGAAAGGGATTCAGTTAGGGAAGAGACACTTGCCCCAGAGGTTTACATTCTTCTTGAAGACTGCTTAAGGAATTTAGATGCCATGTCCATTTGGATCTGTGTCTGCACAGAACTTTGTCATGCCAGTGCTTGAAATGCATCTTGAAGAGAATTCACTAGCACAGAATGAATGAGAGTGGAAGGGGTTGGTGGGGCTAACCAGGCCCAACCCCCCTGCCTAAACCAGGATACCTAGAGCCTCTTGCCCAGGATTCTATCTGGGTGTACTTTTAATGTCTTCAAAGATCCAGGCTCCACAATCTTTCTGGGCAGTCTGTGCCGTGGTTCACTCACCCTCACAGTAAAGAATCATTTCCTGATGTTCCTGTATTTCAGTGTGTGCCCACTGCCTCTTGTCTTTTCACTCAGCATCACTGAAAAGACACTGATTCCCTCCCCTTTGCACTATTGCTTCCATATGGATGTGTGCTGCCATGTAGAGATATGTCAAAAACCTCCCTGAAGCCCAGGCAGATAATATTCCCTTCATCTACCAGTCAAGTTGATTCATCAGAGGAGTTTAAAGTTATGTTCAGCATGAAATGCCCCTGAAAAATCATGCTAACTACATTATTTTGTCGTCTTTCATGTGCCTGGCAAGGTTTTCCAGGAAGAGCTGCTTCATCAACTTCCTGGGTATAAAAAAGAGGCTGGCTGGTTTGTACGATTGCGAGTCCTCCTAATTGCCTTTTTTGAAGATGAGTGTCATTTGCTTACATCCAGTCCTTAGCCTCTCTTCTCGTCTACATCTTAGCAAAAAGCTTTTCCATTATGTCTGGCAAGGAGAAATTGTGCCAGCACAGAAAACATCTCCTATCGTGTTCTAGACGTTGCACGGAGGTGTGCCGAGTGTTTGGCATGAAGAAAAGAAAAGTTGTCCAAAACAGCTTCCAATCGAATGTTCATGTGATTGGAAAAGTCAGGAGAGTGCAAAGGTACTGAGTTCTAGCAGTTGGCAAGCTGCGCACACAATCCCAGTGTTGTACAGCTTCCTTCTTCACCTTTCCGAAGGTGCCGCTCTCTCCGGCTCCCGGAGGCGAAGAAGCGGCTTCTTCGCGCAAAGACGATTGTGCCGCTCACTGTGCACTCCTTAGCGCGGCTTCTGCCGAAAGACGCCCGGGAGCGGCTCTTAGCTCCGGACAGCATCGTACCTTCGTCTTTAGCGTCTCTTCTCGTCTACATCTTAGCAAAAAGCTTTTCCACTATGTCTGGCGAGGAAAAACTGTGCCAGCACAGAAAACATCTCCCATCGTGTTCTAGACGTTGCACGGAGGTGTGCCGAGTGTTTGGCATGAAGGAAAGAAAAGTTGTCCAAAACAGCTTCCAATCGAATGTTCATGTGATTGGAAAAGTCAGGAGAGTGCAAAGGTACTGTTTTCTATCAGTTGGCAAGCTGAGCACACAATCCCAGTGTTGTACAGCTTCCTTCTTCACCTTTCCGAAGGTGCCGCTCTCTCCGGCTCCCGGAGGCGAAGAAGCGGCTTCTTCGCGCAAAGACGATTGTGCCGCTCACTGTGCACTCCTTAGCGCGGCTTCTGCCGAAAGACGCCCGGGAGCGGCTCTTAGCTCCGGACAGCATCGTACCTTCGTCTTTAGCGTCTCTTCTCGTCTACATCTTAGCAAAAAACTTTTCTACTATGTCAGGCGAGGGAAAACTGTGACAGCACAGAAAACATCTCCCATCGTGTTCTAGACGTTGCACGGAGGTGTGCCGAGTGTTTGGCATGAAGGAAAGAAAAGTTGTCCAAAACAGCTTCCAATCGAATGTTCATGTGATTGGAAAAGTCAGGAGAGTGCAAAGGTACTGTTTTCTATCAGTTGGCAAGCTGCGCACACAATCCCAGTGTTGTACAGCTTCCTTCTTCACCTTTCCGAAGGTGCCGCTCTCTCCGGCTCCCGGAGGCGAAGAAGCGGCTTCTTCGCGCAAAGACGATTGTGCCGCTCACTGTGCTCTCCTTAGCGCGGCTTCTGCCGAAAGACGCCCGGAGCGGCTCTTAGCTCCGGAGAGCATCGTACCTTCGTCTTTAGCGTCTCTTCTCGTCTACATCTTAGCAAAAAGCTTTTCCACTATGTCTGGCGAGGAAAAACTGTGCCAGCACAGAAAACATCTCCCATCGTGTTCTAGACGTTGCACGGAGGTGTGCCGAGTGTTTGGCATGAAGAAAAAAAACTTGTCCAAAACAGCTTCCAATCGAATGTTCATGTGATTGGAAAAGTCAGGAGAGTGCAAAGGTACTGTTTTCTATCAGTTGGCAAGCTGCGCACACAATCCCAGTGTTGGACAGCTTCCTTCTTCACCTTTCCGAAGGTGCCGCTCTCTCTGGTTCCCGGAGGCGAAGAAGCAGCTTCTTCGCGCAAAGACGATTGTGCCGCTCACTGTGCACTCCTTAGCGCGGCTTCTGCCGAAAGACGCCCGGGAGCGGCTCTTAGCTCCGGACAGCATCGTACCTTCGTCTTTAGCGTCTCTTCTCGTCTACATCTTAGCAAAAAGCTTTTCCACTATGTCTGGCGAGGAAAAACTGTGCCAGCACAGAAAACATCTCCCATCGTGTTCTAGACGTTGGACGATCCCTATACTTAGGCTGATTTTCCTTCCTGGGTATAGGGTTAGGCTTCAGCCTAGGGCTTGGTGTTTTTTAACCAGGAAGCCCTGAGTTCCAGGCTTACTGCATCTGCCAAAGGCATCCCAAAGGGAGTGCAGAAGTGCCACAACATGGTTGCTTTCACGGCTTTTCCCTTAGGAAGAACCCTAATACCCGGCTGATTTACCTTCCTAGGGTTACTGTTAGGCTTAGGCCTAGGACTTTTAAAACCAGGAAGCCCTGGGCTCCAGGCACACTGCAGCTGCGAAAGGCATCCCAAGGGGAGCGCAAAAGTGACACAACTTGGCTGCCACCACTGATATTTCCATGAGACCATCCCGAACCATAGGCTGATTTTCCTTCCTAGGGTTAAGGTTTGAGTTACGCCTAGGGTAAGGGTTCTATTAACCAGAAAGCCCTGAGTTCCAAGAACACAGCAGCTGCGAAGGACTAGCCAAGAAGAGCGCAAAAGTACCACAACATGCCTGCCTCCACAGCTTTTTCCTTGGGGACATGCCTAATTCCTGGCTGATTTGCCTTTCTCGTCTTAGGGTTGGGGTTCGGCCTAGGGCTAGGATTTTTTTAACTAGGAAGCCCTGAGTTCCAGGCTTACTTCAACTGCAAAAAGCATCCCAAAGGGAGTGCAGAAGTGCCACAACATGGCTGCTTTCATGGCTTTTCCCTTAGGAAGAAACCTAATACCCGGCCGATTTACCTTCCTAGGGTTACTGTTAGGCTTAGGCCTAGGACTTTTAAAGCCAGGAAGCCCTGGGCTCCAGGCACATGCAGCTGTTAAAGGCATCCCAAGAGGGCCGCAGAAGTGACACAACTTGGCTGCCTCTGCTTCTATTCTCATGAGTCCATCCCGAACCATAGGCTGATTTTCCTTCCTAGGGTGAGGGTTAGAGTTACGCCTAGGGTTAGTGTTTTTTTAACCAGAAAGCCCTGAGTTCCAAGAACACAGCAGCTGCCAAGGACTACCCAAGAGGAGGGGAAAAGTGCCACAACATGGCTGCCTCCAGCGCTTTTTCCTTGGGACCATCATTGAACCTAGGCTGATTTACTTGCCTCCAGTTGCACCTATGGTCACACCAAGAGATAGGGATTTTAAATCAGTAAACCCTGAGCTCCAGACCCATTGCAGCTGCAAAAGGCTTCCCAAGGGCAGCCAAAAATTGCCTCAACATGCTCCTTCCAGTGCTTTTTTCCTTGGGAACATCCCTATACCCAGGCTGATTTATCTGCCTAGGGTTAGGGTTAGGGTTCAGCCTAGAGATAGGATTTTTTCAAACAGGAAGCCCTGAATTCCAGGCACACTGCAGCTGTTAAAAGCAGTGTTCTACGTCACCCGCAACTTAGTCTGAAATAAATGCTTTTTCCCTGAGAGCATCTGAGAGGTTTGCATGAAGCACTGATATCTGACATTTGCAATTTTGAATAGGAGAGGAGAAAGAAAATGGGAAGAAGTTTTTAATTTTAGTGGTTTCAATGTTAATTTCCGTACACTTTTTCAAAACTTGTCAGCTCAAATGCCCATCAACATCTTTTAGTCATCTGTAAGTCAGTATTCATATAAAATGTGCTTCAAATCAAAAGAATTTCAAATTTGCACTCCAAATTTCTATGCCTAGATTTATGATTTCCTACACATATTAGATGAAAGGAAGGCCTTTTTTACTGTGGGAGTGCTGGAACACTGGAACAGGTTGCCCAGGGAAGTTGTGGGTGTCCCATCCCTGAAAGTATTCAAGGTCAGCTTGGACGGGGCTTGGAGCAGCAACAAAGGAGAAGCTTGATGGTAGAGAAACAAAGTTGGACTATAGAAGAAACTGGGATTGAAGTATAGGAGCAAGTTTTCTCTCAGCTCTTGGGGTAAATTCAAAGTTGTACAAAATTACATTTATCTGTGATTTTCACTACTGTAACAGAAAGGTTCATGAAAACTGTACAGAAGATAGCAAATTTTAAAAGAGATAAGAATTACAGCATAAAATCCATGGGATGGGTTACAACATGAGACACTCTCTAAGAGAAAATCTCTGTGTTTCAGCACTTCATCATGGTAAGATTTCATGAAGTGCCAAAGAAGGCGGCAAAATATCATTCGGGACATTATTTCCTGGAATTCAGCCTGGCCATTAGTAGGAACTGGGTTTGAACACATCATGTAGATATACCACACACACTTTCCCTTCACTGAAAAATGACTGTTTACAACGAAGAAGCAATTGACGATCAAAATTGATTGAAAGCATCTTAAACATGTCAAGTATTTCATTGTAGATGATCTGTGATCCAAATGCTTCTTCCACCTTCGAGAGGGACAGAACAATTCTTCCATATCATGATGGTTTAAAATTGTATCAACCAATGTTTTCTGCTGAAAAGATAGCATCTATTTTTTTCTAGTTTTGGAAGAAAATATTCCTAGACATACAACAGGTGAGAACTAAGTAATTTTAAAGAAACAAATGAAAAGAAAATATTCTGTAAATAGAATGAAATGAAAAGCTGTGTTTTAAATAGGAGCTAAATATGAAACAAAATTTTTGTACCAGGCATTTGAATTACTGCACCAGCTCTTTTGCCCATCAAGAGAGGCATTGAGCATTTCAGTCTTTTCCAAGGTGTTCATGATCTGCTATGCTGATCTCTGTGTGTGCCTAGGTGTGTGTGGAAGGGGGGGCATGTGAAGGGGAGTGTGTATGTTTGCTTTACAATTGTTGTGGCAGATTCATGCCTCAGCTCCACATTTTGTTTTAGAAAGGTCACACAGAGTGGATGTGAAGTTTACTATCAACAAGAGATCAATTCCCAAATCATCCATTTCACTCTACCTTATAAATCATGTGCTTTGTTGCATATTTTATCAAATCTACTTTCAAGCCAGATGGAGGAAGGAGGATGTGGCAATCCCTCCACCATCTTGCAACTTTTATGCAAGTAGGTTTTCAAGAAAATCATCATTTCTCTTTGAAATATGTCTGGAACAGGCATGATGGTAGTGTCAACCTGTTGGAGTTTTTGTTGCTGGAAGAAGTTATACAAAAGGATTGGTTTTTACATTGACCAGTTACTGAATCAAGCTCAGGAATACATTGGAAATTCAACTGGGGCTTCCTTTCCCCGGCAGACTACTTCTAGAACGAGCTTGTACACTGAAGCTTACTCTTTTGCCCTCTTTTTGTTTCTTTCCTATTTTCTTGGCTTCTTTGCCACTCTCTAGATAATTCTGGAACTTTTTTCCCAACTCAAATGGTTTCAATAGTCTGATTGTGATCATACATTTTTACAAGGAATTTTTAAAATCTTTCCTCCAGTTAAGAAAGTCAAGGACTTAGGTCTTTTTCTTCCCTTATCAATATTGCAATGAAATTGATAAGTAAAGACCAACTCTTTCTTTTTGTTTTTAACCCAAGCAGATAATTCCCATCCATTCATCCATTTGGTGGACCAATAGTTGCCATTCTGATGGAAGTTGTCACTTCTTAACAATAGGCATTCTGTGACTATGTTGACAGCACTTTGGGTGAAGATCCTAACTGGTCTTAGATACACATAGGGAGAAATTTGCTCAGCCAGTGTCAGTCTTAAGCATGCGTATCAGAAGATCTTTCTAGAGCTGGGAATTTTCCCATGAAAGGGATTCAGTTAGGGAAGAGACACTTGCCCCAGAGGTTTACATTCTTCTTGAAGACTGCTTAAGGAACTTAGATGCCATGTCCATTTGGATCTGTGTCTGCACAGAACTTTGTCATGCCAGTGCTTGAAATGCATCTTGAAGAGAATTCACTAGCACAGAATGAATGAGAGTGGAAGGGGTTGGTGGGGCTAACCAGGCCCAACCCCCCTGCCTAAACCAGGATACATAGAGCCTCTTGCCCAGGATTCTATCTGGGTGTACTTTGAATGTCTTCAAAGATCCAGGCTCCACAATCTTTCTGGGCAGTCTGTGCCGTGGTTCACTCACCCTCACAGTAAAGAATCATTTCCTGATGTTCCTGTATTTCAGTGTGTGCCCACTGCCTCTTGTCTTTTCACTCAGCATCACTGAAAAGACACTGATTCCCTCCCCTTTGCACTATTGCTTCCATATGGATGTGTGCTGCCATGTAGAGATATGTCAAAAACCTCCCTGAAGCCCAGGCAGATAATATTCCCTTCATCTACCAGTCAAGTTGATTCATCAGAGGAGTTTAAAGTTATGTTCAGCATGAAATGCCCCTGAAAAATCATGCTAACTACATTATTGTGTCGTCTTTCATGTGCCTGGCAAGGTTTTCCAGGAAGAGCTGCTTCATCAACTTCCTGGGTATAAAAAAGAGGCTGGCTGGTTTGTACGATTGTGAGTCCTCCTAATTGCCTTTTTTGAAGATGAGTGTCATTTGCTTACATCCAGTCCTTAGCCTCTCTTCTCGTCTACATCTTAGCAAAAAGCTTTTCCATTATGTCTGGCAAGGAGAAATTGTGCCAGCACAGAAAACATCTCCTATCGTGTTCTAGACGTTGCACGGAGGTGTGCCGAGTGTTTGGCATGAAGAAAAGAAAACTTGTCCAAAACAGCTTCCAATCGAATGTTCATGTGATTGGAAAAGTCAGGAGAGTGCAAAGGTACTGTTTTCTAGCAGTTGGCAAGCTGCGCACACAATCCCAGTGTTGTACAGCTTCCTTCTTCACCTTTCCGATGCTGCCGCTCTCTCCGGCTCCCGGAGGCGAAGAAGCGGCTTCTTCGCGCAAAGACGATTGTGCCGCTCACTGTGCACTCCTTAGCGCGGCTTCTGCCGAAAGACGCCCGGGAGCGGCTCTTAGCTCCGGACAGCATCGTACCTTCGTCTTTAGCGTCTCTTCTCGTCTACATCTTAGCAAAAAACTTTTCTACTATGTCAGGCGAGGGAAAACTGTGCCAGCACAGAAAACATCTCCCATCATGTTCTAGACGTTGCACGGAGGTGTGCCGAGTGTTTGGCATGAAGGAAAGAAAAGTTGTCCAAAACAGCTTCCAATCGAATGTTCATGTGATTGGAAAAGTCAGGAGAGTGCAAAGGTACTGTTTTCTATCAGTTGGCAAGCTGCGCACACAATCCCAGTGTTGTACAGCTTCCTTCTTCACCTTTCCGAAGGTGCCGCTCTCTCCGGCTCCCGGAGGCGAAGAAGCGGCTTCTTCGCGCAAAGACGATTGTGCCGCTCACTGTGCTCTCCTTAGCGCGGCTTCTGCCGAAAGACGCCCGGAGCGGCTCATAGCTCCGGAGAGCATCGTACCTTCGTCTTTAGCGTCTCTTCTCGTCTACATCTTAGCAAAAAGCTTTTCCACTATGTCTGGCGAGGAAAAACTGTGCCAGCACAGAAAACATCTCCCATCGTGTTCTAGACGTTGCACGGAGGTGTGCCGAGTGTTTGGCATGAAGGAAAGAAAAGTTGTCCAAAACAGCTTCCAATCGAATGTTCATGTGATTGGAAAAGTCAGGAGAGTGCAAAGGTACTGTTTTCTATCAGTTGGCAAGCTGCGCACACAATCCCAGTGTTGTACAGCTTCCTTCTTCACCTTTCCGATGCTGCCGCTCTCTCCGGCTCCCGGAGGCGAAGAAGCGGCTTCTTCGCGCAAAGACGATTGTGCCGCTCACTGTGCACTCCTTAGCGCGGCTTCTGCCGAAAGACGCCCGGGAGCGGCTCTTAGCTCCGGAGAGCATCGTACCTTCGTCTTTAGCGTCTCTTCTCGTCTACATCTTAGCAAAAAGCTTTTCCACTATGTCTGGCGAGGAAAAACTGTGCCAGCACAGAAAACATCTCCCATCGTGTTCCAGACGTTGGACGATCCCTATACTTAGGCTGATTTTCCTTCCTGGGGATAGGGTTAGCCTTCAGCCTAGGGCTTGGTGTTTTTTAACCAGGAAGCCCTGAGTTCCAGGCTTACTGCATCTGCCAAAGGCATCCCAAAGCGAGTGCAGAAGTGCCACAACATGGTTGCTTTCACGGCTTTTCCCTTAGGAAGAACCCTAATACGCGGCTGATTTACCTTCCTAGGGTTACTGTTAGGTTTAGGCCTAGGACTTTTAAAACCAGGAAGCCCTGGGCTCCAGGCACACTGCAGCTGCAAAAGGCATCCCAAGGGGAGCGCAAAAGTGACACAACTTGGCTGCCACCACTGATATTTCCATGAGACCATCCCGAACCATAGGCTGATTTTCCTTCCTAGGGTTAAGGTTTGAGTTACGCCTGGGGTAAGGGTTCTATTAACCAGAAAGCCCTGAGTTCCAAGAACACAGCAGCTGCGAAGGACTAGCCAAGAAGAGCGCAAAAGTACCACAACATGCCTGCCTCCACAGCTTTTTCCTTGGGGACATGCCTAATTCCTGGCTGATTTGCCTTTCTCGTCTTAGGGTTGGGGTTCGGCCTAGGGCTAGGATAGTTTTAACTAAGAAGCCCTGAGTTCCAGGCTTACTGCATCTGCAAAAAGCATCCCAAAGGGAGTGCAGAAGTGCCACAACATGGCTGCTTTCACGGCTTTTCCCTTAGGAAGAACCCTTATACGCGGCTGATTTACCTTCCTAGGGTTACTGTTAGGCTTAGGCCTAGGACTTTTAAAACCAGGAAGCCCTGGGCTCCAGGCGCATGCAGCTGCGAAAGGCATCCCAAGAGGGCCGCAGAAGTGACACAACTTGGCTGCCTCTGCTTCTATTCTCATGAGACCATCCTGAACCATAGCCTGATTTTCCTTCCTAGGGTTAAGGTTTGAGTTACGCCTAGGGTAAGAGTTCTATTAACCAGAAAGACCTGAGTTCCAAGAACACAGCAGCTGCGAAGGACTAGCCAAGAAGAGCGCAAAAGTACCACAACGTGCCTGCCTCCACAGCTTTTTCCTTGGGGACATGCCTAATTCCTGGCTGATTTGCCTTTCTCGTCTTAGGGTTGGGGTTCGGCCTAGGGCTAGGATTTTTTTAACTAGGAAGCCCTGAGTTCCAGGCTTACTTCATCTGCCAAAGGCATCCCAAAGGGAGTGCAAAAGTGCCACAACATGGCTGCTTTCACGGCTTTTCCCTTAGGAAGAACCCTAATACGCGGCTGATTTACCTTCCTAGGGTTACTGTTAGGCTTAGGCCTAGGACTTTTAAAACCAGGAAGCCCTGGGCTCCAGGCACACTGAAGCTGCGAAAGGCATCCCAAGGGGAGCGCAAAAGTGACACAACTTGGCTGCCACCACTGATATTTCCATGAGACCATCCCGAACCATAGGCTGATTTTCCTTCCTAGGGTTAAGGTTTGAGATACGCCTGGGGTAAGGGTTCTATTAACCAGAAAGCCCTGAGTTCCAAGAACACAGCAGCTGCGAAGGACTAGCCAAGAAGAGCGCAAAAGTACCACAACATGCCTGCCTCCACAGCTTTATCCTTGGGGACATGCCTAATTCCTGGCTGATTTGCCTTTCTCGTCTTAGGGTTGGGGTTCGGCCTAAGGCTAGGATTTTTTTAACTAGGAAGCCCTGAGTTCCAGGCTTACTGCATCTGCATAAAGCATCCCAAAGGGAGTGCAGAAGTGCCACAACATGGCTGCTTTCACGGCTTTTCCCTTAGGAAGAACCCTAATACGCGGCTGATTTACCTTCCTAGGGTTACTGTTAGGCTTAGGCCTAGGACTTTTAAAACCAGGAAGCCCTGGGCTCCAGGCACACTGCAGCTGCAAAAGGCATCCCAAGAGGACCGCAGAAGTGACACAACTTGGCTGCCACCACTGATATTTCCATGAGACCATCCCGAACCATAGGCTGATTTTCCTTCCTAGGGTTAAGGTTTGAGATACGCCTGGGGTAAGGGTTCTATTAACCAGAAAGCCCTGAGTTCCAAGAACACAGCAGCTGCGAAGGACTAGCCAAGAAGAGCGCAAAAGTACCACAACATGCCTGCCTCCACAGCTTTTTCCTTGGGGACATGCCTAATTCCTGGCTGATTTGCCTTTCTCGTCTTAGGGTTGGGGTTCGGCCTAGGGCTAGGATTTTTTTAACTAGGAAGCCCTGAGTTCCAGGCTTACTTCATCTGCAAAAAGCATCCCAAAGGGAGTGCAGAAGTGCCACAACATGGCTGCTTTCACGGCTTTTCCCTTAGGAAGAACCCTAATACGCGGCTGATTTACCTTCCTAGGGTTACTGTTAGGCTTAGGCCTAGGACTTTTAAAACCAGGAAGCCCTGGGCTCCAGGCACATGCAGCTGCGAAAGGCATCCCAAGAGGGCCGCAGAAGTGACACAACTTGGCTGCCTCTGCTGCTATTCTCATGAGACCATCCTGAACCCTAGGCTGATTTTCCTTCCTAGGGTTAAGGTTTGAGTTACGCCTAGGGTAAGGGTTCTATTAACCAGAAAGCCCTGAGTTCCAAGAACACAGCAGCTGCGAAGGACTAGCCAAGAAGAGCGCAAAAGTACCACAACATGCCTGCCTCCACAGCTTTTTCCTTGGGGACATGCCTAATTCCTGGCTGATTTGCCTTTCTCGTCTTAGGGTTGGGGTTCGGCCTAGGGCTAGGATTTTTTTAACTAGGAAGCCCTGAGTTCCAGGCTTACTGCATCTGCCAAAAGCATCCCAAAGGGAGTGCAGAAGTGCCACAACATGGCTGCTTTCACGGCTTTTCCCTTAGCAAGAACCCTAATACGCGGCTGATTTACCTTCCTAGGGTTACTGTTAGGCTTAGGCCTAGGACTTTTAAAACCAGGAAGCCCTGGGCTCCAGGCACTCGGCAGCTGCGAAAGGCATCCCAAGGGGAGCGCAAAAGTGACATAACTTGGCTGCCACCACTGATATTTCCATGAGAGCATCCCGAACCATAGGCTGATTTTCCTTCCTAGGGTTAAGGTTTGAGTTACGCCTGGGGTAAGGGTTCTATTAACCAGAAAGCCCTGAGTTCCAAGAACACAGCAGCTGCGAAGGACTAGCCAAGAAGAGCGCAAAAGTACCACAACATGCCTGCCTCCACAGCTTTATCCTTGGGGACATGCCTAATTCCTGGCTGATTTGCCTTTCTCGTCTTAGGGTTTGGTGTGGCCTAGGGCTAGGATTTTTTTAACTAGGAAGCCCTGAGTTCCAGGCTTACTTCATCTGCAAAAAGCATCCCAAAGGGAGTGCAGAAGTGCCACAACATGGCTGCTTTCACGGCTTTTCCCTTAGGAAGAACCCTAATACGCGGCTGATTTACCTTCCTAGGGTTACTGTTAGGCTTAGGCCTAGGACTTTTAAAACCAGGAAGCCCTGGGCTCCAGGCACATGCAGCTGCGAAAGGCATCCCAAGAGGGCCGCAGAAGTGACACAACTTGGCTGCCTCTGCTTCTATTCTCATGAGACCATCCTGAACCATGGGCTGATTTTCCTTCCTAGGGTTAAGGTTTGAGTTACGCCTAGGGTAAGAGTTGTATTAACCAGAAAGACCTGAGTTCCAAGAACACAGCAGCTGCGAAAGACTAGCCAAGAAGAGCGCATAAGTACCACAACGTGCCTGCCTCCACAGCTTTTTCCTTCTTCACCTTTCCGAAGGTGCCGCTCTCTCCGGCTCCCGGAGGCGAAGAAGCGGCTTCTTCGCACAAAGACGATTGTGCCGCTCACTGTGCACTCCTTAGCGCGGCTTCTGCCGAAAGACGCCCGGGAGCGGCTCTTCGCTCCGGACAGCATCGTACCTTCGTCTTTAGCCTCTCTTCTCATCTACATCTTAGCAAAAAGCTTTTCCACTATGTCTGGCGAGGAAAAACTGTGCCAGCACAGAAAACATCTCCCATCGTGTTCTAGACGTTGCACGGAGGTGTGCCGAGTGTTTGGCATGAAGGAAAGAAAAGTTGTCCAAAACAGCTTCCAATCGAATGTTCATGTGATTGGAAAAGTCAGGAGAGTGCAAAGGTACTGTTTTCTATCAGTTGGCAAGCTGCGCACACAATCCCAGTGTTGGACAGCTTCCTTCTTCACCTTTCCGAAGGTGCCGCTCTCTCCGGCTCCCGGAGGCGAAGAAGCGGCTTTTTCGCGCAAAGACGATTGTGCCGCTCACTGTGCACTCCTTAGCGCGGCTTCTGCCGAAAGACGCCCGGGAGCGGCTCTTAGCTCCGGACAGCATCGTACCTTCGTCTTTAGCGTCTCTTCTCGTCTACATCTTAGCAAAAAACTTTTCTACTATGTCAGGCGAGGGAAAACTGTGCCAGCACAGAAAACATCTCCCATCGTGTTCTAGACGTTGCACGGAGGTGTGCCGAGTGTTTGGCATGAAGGAAAGAAAAGTTGTCCAAAACAGCTTCCAATCGAATGTTCATGTGATTGGAAAAGTCAGGAGAGTGCAAAGGTACTGTTTTCTATCAGTTGGCAAGCTGCGCACACAATCCCAGTGTTGTACAGCTTCCTTCTTCACCTTTCCGAAGGTGCCGCTCTCTCCGGCTCCCGGAGGCGAAGAAGCGGCTTCTTCGCGCAAAGACGATTGTGCCGCTCACTGTGCTCTCCTTAGCGCGGCTTCTGCCGAAAGACGCCCGGAGCGGCTCATAGCTCCGGAGAGCATCGTACCTTCGTCTTTAGCGTCTCTTCTCGTCTACATCTTAGCAAAAAGCTTTTCCACTATGTCTGGCGAGGAAAAACTGTGCCAGCACAGAAAACATCTCCCATCGTGTTCTAGACGTTGCACGGAGGTGTGCCGAGTGTTTGGCATGAAGGAAAGAAAAGTTGTCCAAAACAGCTTCCAATCGAATGTTCATGTGATTGGAAAAGTCAGGAGAGTGCAAAGGTACTGTTTTCTATCAGTTGGCAAGCTGCGCACACAATCCCAGTGTTGTACAGCTTCCTTCTTCACCTTTCCGATGCTGCCGCTCTCTCCGGCTCCCGGAGGCGAAGAAGCGGCTTCTTCGCGCAAAGACGATTGTGCCGCTCACTGTGCACTCCTTAGCGCGGCTTCTGCCGAAAGACGCCCGGGAGCGGCTCTTAGCTCCGGACAGCATCGTACCTTCGTCTTTAGCGTCTCTTCTCGTCTACATCTTAGCAAAAAGCTTTTCCACTATGTCTGGGGAGGAAAAACTGTGCCAGCACAGAAAACATCTCCCATCGTGTTCTAGACGTTGGACGATCCCTATACTTAGGCTGATTTTCCTTCCTGGGGATAGGGTTAGCCTTCAGCCTAGGGCTTGGTGTTTTTTAACCAGGAAGCCCTGAGTTCCAGGCTTACTGCATCTGCCAAAGGCATCCAAAAGCGAGTGCAGAAGTGCCACAACATGGTTGCTTTCACGGCTTTTCCCTTAGGAAGAACCCTAATACGCGGCTGATTTACCTTCCTAGGTTTACTGTTAGGTTTAGGCCTAGGACTTTTAAAACCAGGAAGCCCTGGGCTCCAGGCACACTGCAGCTGCAAAAGGCATCCCAAGGGGAGCGCAAAAGTGACACAACTTGGCTGCCACCACTGATATTTCCATGAGACCATCCCGAACCATAGGCTGATTTTCCTTCCTAGGGTTAAGGTTTGAGTTACGCCTGGGGTAAGGGTTCTATTAACCAGAAAGCCCTGAGTTCCAAGAACACAGCAGCTGCGAAGGACTAGCCAAGAAGAGCGCAAAAGTACCACAACATGCCTGCCTCCACAGCTTTTTCCTTGGGGACATGCCTAATTCCTGGCTGATTTGCCTTTCTCGTCTTAGGGTTGGGGTTCGGCCTAGGGCTAGGATTTTTTTAACTAGGAAGCCCTGAGTTCCAGGCTTACTGCATCTGCAAAAAGCATCCCAAAGGGAGTGCAGAAGTGCCACAACATGGCTGCTTTCACGGCTTTTCCCTTAGGAAGAACCCTTATACACGGCTGATTTACCTTCCTAGGGTTACTGTTAGGCTTAGGCCTAGGACTTTTAAAACCAGGAAGCCCTGGGCTCCAGGCACATGCAGCTGCGAAAGGCATCCCAAGAGGGCCGCAGAAGTGACACAACTTGGCTGCCTCTGCTTCTATTCTCATGAGACCATCCTGAACCATAGGCTGATTTTCCTTCCTAGGGTTAAGGTTTGAGTTACGCCTAGGGTAAGAGTTGTATTAACCAGAAAGCCCTGAGTTCCAAGAACACAGCAGCTGCGAAGGACTACCCAAGAAGAGCGCAAAAGTACCACAACGTGCCTGCCTCCACAGCTTTTTCCTTGGGGACATGCCTAATTCCTGGCTGATTTGCCTTTCTCGTCTTAGGGTTGGGGTTCGGCCTAGGGCTAGGATTTTTTTAACTAAGAAGCCCTGAATTCCAGGGTTACTGCATCTGCAAAAAGCATCCCAAAGGGAATGCAGAAGTGCCACAACATGGCTGCTTTCATGGCTTTTCCCTTAGGAAGAACCCTAATACGCGGCTGATTTACCTTCCTAGGGTTACTGTTAGGCATAGGCCTAGGACTTTTAAAACCACGAAGCCCTGGGCTCCAGGCACATGCAGCTGCGAAAGGCAACCCACGAGGGCCGCAGAAGTGACACAACTTGGCTGCCTCTGCTTCTATTCTCATGAGACCATCCTGAACCATAGGCTGATTTTCCTTCCTAGGGTTAAGGTTTTAGTTACGCCTAGGGTAAGAGTTCTATTAACCAGAAAGACCTGAGTTCCAAGAACACAGCAGCTGCGAAGGACTAGCCAAGAAGAGCGCAAAAGTACCACAACGTGCCTGCCTCCACAGCTTTTTCCTTGGGGACATGCCTAATTCCTGGCTGATTTGCCTTTCTCGTCTTAGGGTTGGGGTTCGGCCTAGGGCTAGGATTTTTTTAACTAGGAAGCCCTGAGTTCCAGGCTTACTTCATCTGCAAAAAGCATCCCAAAGGGAGTGCAAAAGTGACACAACATGGCTGCTTTCACGGCTTTTCCCTTAGGAAGAACCCTAATACACGGCTGATTTACCTTCCTAGGGTTACTGTTAGGCTTAGGCCTAGGACTTTTAAAACCAGGAAGCCCTGGGCTCCAGGCACATGCAGCTGCAAAAGGCATCCCAAGAGGGCCGCAGAAGTGACACAACTTGGCTGCCTCTGCTTCTATTCTCATGAGACCATCCTGAACCATAGGCTGATTTTCCTTCCTAGGGTTAAGGTTTGAGTTACGCCTAGGGTAAGAGTTCTATTAACCAGAAAGACCTGAGTTACAAGAACACAGCAGCTGCGAAGGACTAGCCAAGAAGAGCGCAAAAGTACCACAACGTGCCTACCTCCACAGCTTTTTCCTTGGGGACATGCCTAATTCCTGGCTGATTTGCCTTTCTCGTCTTAGG
Source organism: Ammospiza maritima maritima (assembly GCA_036010785.1). Lineage (NCBI taxonomy): Eukaryota > Metazoa > Chordata > Aves > Passeriformes > Passerellidae > Ammospiza > Ammospiza maritima. Next base: position 316,277 of record JAYKTQ010000127.1, read on the forward strand.
GTTGGGGTTCGGCCTAGGGCTAGGATATTTTTAACTAGGAAGCCCTGAGTTCCAGGCTTACTTCATCTGCCAAAGGCATCCCAAAGGGTGTGCAAAAGTGCCACAACATGGCTGCTTTCACGGCTTTTCCCTTAGGAAGAACCCTAATAAGCGGCTGATTTACCTTCCTAGGGTTACTGTTAGGCTTAGGCCTAGGACTTTTAAAACCAGGAGGCCCTGGGCTCCAGGCACACTGCAGCTGCGAAAGACATCCAAAGGGGAGCGCAAAAGTGACACAACTTGGCTGCCACCACTGATATTTCCATGAGACCATCCCGAACCATAGGCTGATTTTCCTTCCTAGGGTTAAGGTTTGAGTTACGCCTGGGGTAAGGGTTCTATTAACCAGAAAGCCCTGAGTTCCAAGAACACAGCAGCTGCGAAGGACTAGCCAAGAAGAGCGCAAAAGTACCACAACATGCCTGCCTCCACAGCTTTTTCCTTGGGGACATGCCTAATTCCTGGCTGATTTGCCTTTCTCGTCTTAGGGTTGGGGTTCGGCCTAAGGCTAGGATTTTTTTAACTAGGAAGCCCTGAGTTCCAGGCTTACTGCATCTGCAAAAAGCATCCCAAAGGGAGTGCAGAAGTGCCACAACATGGCTGCTTTCACAGCTTTTCCCTTAGGAAGATCCCTAATACGCGGCTGATTTACCTTCCTAGGGTTACTGTTAGGCTTAGGCCTAGGACTTTTAAAACCAGGAAGCCCTGGGCTCCAGGCACATGAAGCAGCGAAAGGCATCCCAAGGGGAGCGCAAAAGTGACACAACTTGGCTGCCACCACTGATATTTCCATGAGACCATCCCGAACCATAGGCTGATTTTCCTTCCTAGGGTTAAGGTTTGAGATACGCCTGGGGTAAGGGTTCTATTAACCAGAAAGCCCTGAGTTCCAAGAACACAGCAGCTGCGAAGGACTACCCAAGAAGAGCGCAAAAGTACCACAACATGCCTGCCTCCACAGCTTTATCCTTGGGGACATGCCTAATTCCTGGCTGATTTGCCTTTCTCGTCTTAGGGTTGGGGTTCGGCCTAAGGCTAGGATTTTTTTAACTAGGAAGCCCTGAGTTCCAGGCTTACTGCATCTGCCAAAGGCATCCCAAAGGGTGTGCAAAAGTGCCACAACATGGCTGCTTTCACGGCTTTTCCCTTAGGAAGAACCCTAATACGCGGCTGATTTACCTTCCTAGGGTTACTGTTAGGCTTAGGCCTAGGACTTTTAAAACCAGGAAGCCCTGGGCTCCAGGCACATGCAGCTGCGAAAGGCATCCCAAGAGGGCCGCAGAAGTGACACAACTTGGCTGCCACCACTGATATTTCCATGAGACCATCCCGAACCATAGGCTGATTTTCCTTCCTAGGGTTAAGGTTTGAGTTACGCCTGGGGTAAGGGTTCTATTAACCAGAAAGCCCTGAGTTCCAAGAACACAGCAGCTGCGAAGGACTAGCCAAGAAGAGCGCAAAAGTACCACAACATGCCTGCCTCCACAGCTTTTTCCTTGGGGACATGCCTAATTCCTGGCTGATTTGCCTTTCTCGTCTTAGGGTTGGGGTTCGGCCTAGGGCTAGGATAGTTTTAACTAAGAAGCCCTGAGTTCCAGGCTTACTGCATCTGCAAAAAGCATCCCAAAGGGAGTGCAGAAGTGCCACAACATGGCTGCTTTCACGGCTTTTCCCTTAGGAAGAACCCTTATACACGGCTGATTTACCTTCCTAGGGTTACTGTTAGGCTTAGGCCTAGGACTTTTAAAACCAGGAAGCCCTGGGCTCCAGGCACATGCAGCTGCGAAAGGCATCCCAAGAGGGCCGCAGAAGTGACACAACTTGGCTGCCTCTGCTTCTATTCTCATGAGACCATCCTGAACCATGGGCTGATTTTCCTTCCTAGGGTTAAGGTTTGAGTTACGCCTAGGGTAAGAGTTGTATTAACCAGAAAGACCTGAGTTCCAAGAACACAGCAGCTGCGAAAAACTAGCCAAGAAGAGCGCATAAGTACCACAACGTGCCTGCCTCCACAGCTTTTTCCTTCTTCACCTTTCCGAAGGTGCCGCTCTCTCCGGCTCCCGGAGGCGAAGAAGCGGCTTCTTCGCACAAAGACGATTGTGCCGCTCACTGTGCACTCCTTAGCGCGGCTTCTGCCGAAAGACGCCCGGGAGCGGCTCTTCGCTCCGGACAGCATCGTACCTTCGTCTTTAGCCTCTCTTCTCGTCTACATCTTAGCAAAAAGCTTTTCCACTATGTCTGGCGAGGAAAAACTGTGCCAGCACAGAAAACATCTCCCATCGTGTTCTAGACGTTGCACGGAGGTGTGCCGAGTGTTTGGCATGAAGGAAAGAAAAGTTGTCCAAAACAGCTTCCAATCGAATGTTCATGTGATTGGAAAAGTCAGGAGAGTGCAAAGGTACTGTTTTCTATCAGTTGGCAAGCTGCGCACACAATCCCAGTGTTGTACAGCTTCCTTCTTCACCTTTCCGAAGGTGCCGCTCTCTCCGGCTCCCGGAGGCGAAGAAGCGGCTTCTTCGCGCAAAGACGATTGTGCCGCTCACTGTGCTCTCCTTAGCGCGGCTTCTGCCGAAAGACGCCCGGAGCGGGCTCATAGCTCCGGAGAGGCATCGTACCTTCGTCTTTAGCGTCTCCTTCTCGTCTACATCTTAGCAAAAAGCTTTTCCACTATGTCTGGCGAGGAAAAACTGTGCCAGCACAGAAAACATCTCCCATCGTGTTCTAGACGTTTGCACGGAGGTGTGCCGAGTGTTTGGCATGAAGGAAAGAAAAGTTGTCCAAAACAGCTTCCAATCGAATGTTCATGTGATTGGAAAAGTCAGGAGAGTGCAAAGGTACTGTTTTCTATCAGTTGGCAAGCTGCGCACACATTCCCAGTGTTGTACAGCTTCCTTCTTCACCTTTCCGATGCTGCCGCTCTCTCCGGCTCCCGGAGGCGAAGAAGCGGCTTCTTCGCGCAAAGACGATTGTGCCGCTCACTGTGCACTCCTTAGCGCGGCTTCTGCCGAAAAGACGCCCGGGAGCGGCTCTTAGCTCCGGACAGCATCGTACCTTCGTCTTTAGCGTCCTCTTCTCGTCTACATCTTAGCAAAAAGCTTTTCCACTATGTCTGGGGAGGAAAAACTGTGCCAGCACAGAAAACATCTCCCATCGTGTTCTAGACGTTGACGATCCCTATACTTAGGCTGATTTTCCTTCCTGGGGATAGGGTTAGCCTTCAGCCTAGGGCTTGGTGTTTTTAACCAGGAAGCCCTGAGTTCCAGGCTTACTGCATCTGCCAAAGGCATCCCAAAGCGAGTGCAGAAGTGCCACAACATGGTTGCTTTCACGGCTTTTCCCTTAGGAAGAACCCTAATACGCGGCTGATTTACCTTCCTAGGTTTACTGTTAGGTTTAGGCCTAGGACTTTTAAAACCAGGAAGCCCTGGGCTCCAGGCACACTGCAGCTGCAAAAGGCATCCAAGGGGAGCGCAAAAGTGACACAACTTGGCTGCCACCACTGATATTCCATGAGACCATCCCGAACCATAGGCTGATTTTCCTTCCTAGGTTAAGGTTTGAGTTACGCCTGGGGTAAGGGTTCTATTACCAGAAAGCCCTGAGTTCCAAGAACACAGCAGCTGCGAAGGACTAGCCAAGAAGAGCGCAAAAGTACCACAACATGCCTGCCTCCACAGCTTTTTTCCTTGGGGACATGCCTAATTCCTGGCTGATTTTGCCTTTCTCGTCTTAGGGGTTGGGGTCGGCCTAGGGCTAGGATAGTTTTTAACTAAGAAGCCTGAGTTCCAGGCTTACTGCATCTGCAAAAAGCATCCCAAAGGGAGTGCAGAAGTGCCACAACATGGCTGCTTTCACGGCTTTTCCCTTAGGAAGAACCCTTATACAAGGCTGATTTACCTTCCTAGGGTTACTGTTAGGCTTAGGCCTAGGACTTTTAAAACCAGGAAGCCCTGGGCTTCCCAGGCACATGCAGCTGCGAAAGGCATCCCAAGAGGGCCGCAGAAGTGACACAACTGGCTGCCTCTGCTTCTATTCTCATGAGACCATCCTGAACCATAGGCTGATTTTCCTTCCTAGGGTTAAGGTTTGAGTTACGCCTAGGGTAAGAGTTGTATTAACCAGAAAGCCCTGAGTTCCCAAGAACACAGCAGCTGCCGAAGGACTAGCCAAGAAGAGCGCACAAGTACCACAACGTGCCTGCCTCCACAGCTTTTTCCTTGGGGACATGCCTAATTCCTGGCTGATTTGCCTTTCTCGTCTTAGGGTTGGGGTTCGGCCTAGGGCTAGGATTTTTTTTAACTAAGAAGCCCTGAATTCCAGGGTTACTGCATCTGCAAAAAGCATCCCAAAGGGAATGCAGAAGTGCCACAACATGGCTGCTTTCACGGCTTTTTCCCTTAGGAAGAACCCTAATACGCGGCTGATTTACCTTCCTAGGGTTACTGTTAGGCATAGGCCTAGGACTTTTAAAACCACGAAGCCCTGGGCTCCAGGCACATGCAGCTGCGAAAGGCATCCACGAGGGCCGCAGAAGTGACACAACTTGGCTGCCTCTGCTTCTATTCTCATGAGACCATCCTGAACCATAGGCTGATTTTCCTTCCTAGGGTTAAGGTTTTAGTTACGCCTAGGGTAAGAGTTCTATTAACCAGAAAGACCTGAGTTCCAAGAACACAGCAGCTGCGAAGGACTAGCCAAGAAGAGCGCAAAAGTACCACAACGTGCCTGCCTCCACAGCTTTTTCCTTGGGGACATGCCTAATTCCTGGCTGATTTGCCTTCTCGTCTTAGGGTTGGGGTTCGGCCTAGGGCTAGGATTTTTTTAACTAGGAAGCCCTGAGTTCCAGGCTTACTTCATCTGCAAAAAGCATCCCAAAGGGAGTGCAAAAGTGACACAACATGGCTGCTTTCACGGCTTTTCCCTTAGGAAGAACCCTAATACACGGCTGATTTACCTTCCTAGGGTTACTGTTAGGCTTAGGCCTAGGACTTTTAAAACCAGGAAGCCCTGGGCTCCAGGCACATGCAGCTGCAAAAGGCATCCAAGAGGGCCGCAGAAGTGACACAACTTGGCTGCCTCTGCTTCTATTCTCATGAGACCATCCTGAACCATAGGCTGATTTTCCTTCCTAGGGTTAAGGTTTGAGTTACGCCTAGGGTAAGAGTTCTATTAACCAGAAAGACCTGAGTTACAAGAACACAGCAGCTGCGAAGGACTAGCCAAGAAGAGCGCAAAAGTACCACAACGTGCCTACCTCCACAGCTTTTTCCTTGGGGACATGCCTAATTCCTGGCTGATTTGCCTTTCTCGTCTTAGGGTTGGGGTTCGGCCTAGGGCTAGGATATTTTTAACTAGGAAGCCTGAGTTCCAGGCTTACTTCATCTGCCAAAGGCATCCAAAGGGTGTGCAAAAAGTTGCCACAACATGGCTGCTTTCACGGCTTTTCCCTTAGGAAGAACCCTAATAAGCGGCTGATTTACCTTCCTAGGGTTACTGTTAGGCTTAGGCCTAGGACTTTTAAAACCAGGAGGCCCTGGGCTCCAGGCACACTGCAGCTGCGAAAGACATCCAAAGGGGAGCGCAAAAGTGACACAACTTGGCTGCCACCACTGATATTTCCATGAGACCATCCCGAACCATAGGCTGATTTTCCTTCCTAGGGTTAAGGTTTGAGTTACGCCTGGGGTAAGGGTTCTATTAACCAGAAAGCCCTGAGTTCCAAGAACACAGCAGCTGCGAAGGACTAGCCAAGAAGAGCGCAAAAGTACCACAACATGCCTGCCTCCACAGCTTTTTCCTTGGGGACATGCCTAATTCCTGGCTGATTTGCCTTTCTCGTCTTAGGGTTGGGGTTCGGCCTAAGGCTAGGATTTTTTTAACTAGGAAGCCCTGAGTTCCAGGCTTACTGCATCTGCAAAAAGCATCCCAAAGGGAGTGCAGAAGTGCCACAACATGGCTGCTTTCACAGCTTTTCCCTTAGGAAGATCCCTAATACGCGGCTGATTTACCTTCCTAGGGTTACTGTTAGGCTTAGGCCTAGGACTTTTAAAACCAGGAAGCCCTGGGCTCCAGGCACATGAAGCAGCGAAAGGCATCCCAAGGGGAGCGCAAAAGTGACACAACTTGGCTGCCACCACTGATATTTCCATGAGACCATCCCGAACCATAGGCTGATTTTCCTTCCTAGGGTTAAGGTTTGAGATACGCCTGGGGTAAGGGTTCTATTAACCAGAAAGCCCTGAGTTCCAAGAACACAGGAGCTGCGAAGGACTACCCAAGAAGAGCGCAAAAGTACCACAACATGCCTGCCTCCACAGCTTTATCCTTGGGGACATGCCTAATTCCTGGCTGATTTGCCTTTCTCGTCTTAGGGTTGGGGTTCGGCCTAAGGCTAGGATTTTTTTAACTAGGAAGCCCTGAGTTCCAGGCTTACTGCATCTGCCAAAGGCATCCCAAAGGGTGTGCAAAAGTGCCACAACATGGCTGCTTTCACGGCTTTTCCCTTAGGAAGAACCCTAATACGCGGCTGATTTACCTTCCTAGGGTTACTGTTAGGCTTAGGCCTAGGACTTTTAAAACCAGGAAGCCCTGGGCTCCAGGCACATGCAGCTGCGAAAGGCATCCCAAGAGGGCCGCAGAAGTGACACAACTTGGCTGCCACCACTGATATTTCCATGAGACCATCCCGAACCATAGGCTGATTTTCCTTCCTAGGGTTAAGGTTTGAGTTACGCCTGGGGTAAGGGTTCTATTAACCAGAAAGCCCTGAGTTCCAAGAACACAGCAGCTGCGAAGGACTAGCCAAGAAGAGCGCAAAAGTACCACAACATGCCTGCCTCCACAGCTTTTTCCTTGGGGACATGCCTAATTCCTGGCTGATTTGCCTTTCTCGTCTTAGGGTTGGGGTTCGGCCTAGGGCTAGGATAGTTTTAACTAAGAAGCCCTGAGTTCCAGGCTTACTGCATCTGCAAAAAGCATCCCAAAGGGAGTGCAGAAGTGCCACAACATGGCTGCTTTCACGGCTTTTCCCTTAGGAAGAACCCTTATACACGGCTGATTTACCTTCCTAGGGTTACTGTTAGGCTTAGGCCTAGGACTTTTAAAACCAGGAAGCCCTGGGCTCCAGGCACATGCAGCTGCGAAAGGCATCCCAAGAGGGCCGCAGAAGTGACACAACTTGGCTGCCTCTGCTTCTATTCTCATGAGACCATCCTGAACCATAGGCTGATTTTCCTTCCTAGGGTTAAGGTTTGAGTTACGCCTAGGGTAAGAGTTGTATTAACCAGAAAGCCCTGAGTTCCAAGAACACAGCAGCTGCGAAGGACTAGCCAAGAAGAGCGCACAAGTACCACAACGTGCCTGCCTCCACAGCTTTTTCCTTGGGGACATGCCTAATTCCTGGCTGATTTGCCTTTCTCGTCTTAGGGTTGGGGTTCGGCCTAGGGCTAGGATTTTTTTAACTAAGAAGCCCTGAATTCCAGGGTTACTGCATCTGCAAAAAGCATCCCAAAGGGAATGCAGAAGTGCCACAACATGGCTGCTTTCACGGCTTTTCCCTTAGGAAGAACCCTAATACGCGGCTGATTTACCTTCCTAGGGTAACTGTTAGGCATAGGCCTAGGACTTTTAAAACCACGAAGCCCTGGGCTCCAGGCACATGCAGCTGCGAAAGGCATCCCACGAGGGCCGCAGAAGTGACACAACTTGGCTGCCTCTGCTTCTATTCTCATGAGACCATCCTGAACCATAGGCTGATTTTCCTTCCTAGGGTTAAGGTTTTAGTTACGCCTAGGGTAAGAGTTCTATTAACCAGAAAGACCTGAGTTCCAAGAACACAGCAGCTGCGAAGGACTAGCCAAGAAGAGCGCAAAAGTACCACAACGTGCCTGCCTCCACAGCTTTTTCCTTGGGGACATGCCTAATTCCTGGCTGATTTGCCTTTCTCGTCTTAGGGTTGGGGTTCGGCCTAGGGCTAGGATTTTTTTAACTAGGAAGCCCTGAGTTCCAGGCTTACTTCATCTGCAAAAAGCATCCCAAAGGGAGTGCAAAAGTGACACAACATGGCTGCTTTCACGGCTTTTCCCTTAGGAAGAACCCTAATACACGGCTGATTTACCTTCCTAGGGTTACTGTTAGGCTTAGGCCTAGGACTTTTAAAACCAAGAAGCCCTGGGCTCCAGGCACATGCAGCTGCAAAAGGCATCCCAAGAGGGCCGCAGAAGTGACACAACTTGGCTGCCTCTGCTTCTATTCTCATGAGACCATCCTGAACCATAGGCTGATTTTCCTTCCTAGGGTTAAGGTTTGAGTTACGCCTAGGGTAAGAGTTCTATTAACCAGAAAGACCTGAGTTACAAGAACACAGCAGCTGCGAAGGACTAGCCAAGAAGAGCGCAAAAGTACCACAACGTGCCTACCTCCACAGCTTTTTCCTTGGGGACATGCCTAATTCCTGGCTGATTTGCCTTTCTCGTCTTACGGTTGGGGTTCGGCCTAGGGCTAGGATATTTTTAACTAGGAAGCCCTGAGTTCCAGGCTTACTTCATCTGCCAAAGGCATCCCAAAGGGTGTGCAAAAGTGCCACAACATGGCTGCTTTCACGGCTTTTCCCTTAGGAAGAACCCTAATAAGCGGCTGATTTACCTTCCTAGGGTTACTGTTAGGCTTAGGCCTAGGACTTTTAAAACCAGGAGGCCCTGGGCTCCAGGCACACTGCAGCTGCGAAAGACATCCAAAGGGGAGCGCAAAAGTGACACAACTTGGCTGCCACCACTGATATTTCCATGAGACCATCCCGAACCATAGGCTGATTTTCCTTCCTAGGGTTAAGGTTTGAGTTACGCCTGGGGTAAGGGTTCTATTAACCAGAAAGCCCTGAGTTCCAAGAACACAGCAGCTGCGAAGGACTAGCCAAGAAGAGCGCAAAAGTACCACAACATGCCTGCCTCCACAGCTTTTTCCTTGGGGACATGCCTAATTCCTGGCTGATTTGCCTTTCTCGTCTTAGGGTTGGGGTTCGGCCTAAGGCTAGGATTTTTTTAACTAGGAAGCCCTGAGTTCCAGGCTTACTGCATCTGCAAAAAGCATCCCAAAGGGAGTGCAGAAGTGCCACAACATGGCTGCTTTCACAGCTTTTCCCTTAGGAAGATCCCTAATACGCGGCTGATTTACCTTCCTAGGGTTACTGTTAGGCTTAGGCCTAGGACTTTTAAAACCAGGAAGCCCTGGGCTCCAGGCACATGAAGCAGCGAAAGGCATCCCAAGGGGAGCGCAAAAGTGACACAACTTGGCTGCCACCACTGATATTTCCATGAGACCATCCCGAACCATAGGCTGATTTTCCTTCCTAGGGTTAAGGTTTGAGATACGCCTGGGGTAAGGGTTCTATTAACCAGAAAGCCCTGAGTTCCAAGAACACAGCAGCTGCGAAGGACTACCCAAGAAGAGCGCAAAAGTACCACAACATGCCTGCCTCCACAGCTTTATCCTTGGGGACATGCCTAATTCCTGGCTGATTTGCCTTTCTCGTCTTAGGGTTGGGGTTCGGCCTAAGGCTAGGATTTTTTTAACTAGGAAGCCCTGAGTTCCAGGCTTACTGCATCTGCCAAAGTCATCCCAAAGGGTGTGCAAAAGTGCCACAACATGGCTGCTTTCACGGCTTTTCCCTTAGGAAGAACCCTAATACGCGGCTGATTTACCTTCCTAGGGTTACTGTTAGGCTTAGGCCTAGGACTTTTAAAACCAGGAAGCCCTGGGCTCCAGGCACATGCAGCTGCGAAAGGCATCCCAAGAGGGCCGCAGAAGTGACACAACTTGGCTGCCACCACTGATATTTCCATGAGACCATCCCGAACCATAGGCTGATTTTCCTTCCTAGGGTTAAGGTTTGAGTTACGCCTGGGGTAAGGGTTCTATTAACCAGAAAGCCCTGAGTTCCAAGAACACAGCAGCTGCGAGGACTAGCCAAGAAGAGCGCAAAAGTACCACAACATTCCTGCCTCCACAGCTTTTTCCTTGGGGACATGCCTAATTCCTGGCTGATTTGCCTTTCTCGTCTTAGGGTTGGGGTTCGGCCTAGGGCTAGGATTTTTTTAACTAGGAAGCCCTGAGTTCCAGACTTACTGCATCTGCCAAAAGCATCCCAAAGGGAGTGCAGAAGTGCCACAACATTGCTGCTTTCACGGCTTTTCCCTTATGAAGAACCCTAATACGCGATTGATTTCCCTTCCTAGGGTTACTGTTAGGCTTAGGCCTAGGACTTTTAAAACCAGGAAGCCCTGGGCTCCAGGCACATGCAGCTGCGAAAGGCATCCCAAGAGGGCCGCAGAAGTGACACAACTTGGCTGCCTCTGCTTCTATTCTCATGAGACCATCCTGAACCCTAGGCTGATTTTCCTTCCTAGGGTTAAGGTTTGAGTTACGCCTAGGGTAAGAGTTGTATTAACCAGAAAGCCCTGAGTTCCAAGAACACAGCAGCTGCGAAGGACTAGCCAAGAAGAGCGCACAAGTACCACAACGTGCCTGCCTCCACAGCTTTTTCCTTGGGGACATGCCTAATTCCTGGCTGATTTGCCTTTCTCGTCTTAGGGTTGGGGTTCGGCCTAGGGCTAGGATTTTTTTAACTGGGAAGCCCTGAGTTCCAGGCTTACTTCATCTGCAAAAAGCATCCCAAAGGGAGTGCAAAAGTGCCACAACATGGCTGCTTTCACGGCTTTTCCCTTAGGAAGAACCCTAATACGCGGCTGATTTACCTTCCTGGGGTTACTGTTAGGCTTAGGCCTAGGACTTTTAAAACCAGGAAGCCCTGGGCTCCAGGCACATGCAGCTGCAAAAGGCATCCAAAGGGGAGCGCAAAAGTGACACAACTTGGCTGCCACCACTGATATTTCCATGAGACCATCCCGAACCATAGGCTGATTTTCCTTCCTAGGGTTAAGGTTTGAGTTACGCCTAGGGTAAGGGTTCTATTAACCAGAAAGCCCTGAGTTCCAAGAACACAGCAGCTGCGAAGGACTAGCCAAGAAGAGCGCAAAAGTACCACAACATGCCTGCCTCCACAGCTTTTTCCTTGGGGACATGCCTAATTCCTGGCTGATTTGCCTTTCTCGTCTTAGGGTTGGGGTTCGGCCTAAGGCTAGGATTTTTTTAACTAGGAAGCCCTGAGTTCCAGGCTTACTGCATCTGCAAAAAGCATCCCAAAGGGAGTGCAGAAGTGCCACAACATGGCTGCTTTCACGGCTTTTCCCTTAGGAAGAACCCTAATACGCGGCTGATTTCCCTTCCTAGGGTTACTGTTAGGCTTAGGCCTAGGACTTTTAAAACCAGGAAGCCCTGGGCTCCAGGCACATGAAGCAGCGAAAGGCATCCCAAGGGGAGCGCAAAAGTGACACAACTTTGCTGCCACCACTGATATTTCCATGAGACCATCCCGAACCATAGGCTGATTTTCCTTCCTAGGGTTAAGGTTTGAGATACGCCTGGGGTAAGGGTTCTATTAACTAGAAAGACCTGAGTTCCAAGAACACAGCAGCTGCGAAGGACTACCCAAGAAGAGCGCAAAAGTACCACAACATGCCTGCCTCCACAGCTTTATCCTTGGGGACATGCCTAATTCCTGGCTGATTTGCCTTTCTCGTCTTAGGGTTGGGGTTCGGCCTAAGGCTAGGATTTTTTTAACTAGGAAGCCCTGAGTTCCAGGCTTACTGCATCTGCCAAAGGCATCCCAAAGGGTGTGCAAAAGTGCCACAACATGGCTGCTTTCACGGCTTTTCCCTTAGAAGAACCCTAATACGCGGCTGATTTCCCTTCCTAGGGTTACTGTTAGGCTTAGGCCTAGGACTTTTAAAACCAGGAAGCCCTGGGCTCCAGTCACATGCAGCAGCGAAAGGCATCCCAAGAGGGCCGCAGAAGTGACACAACTTGGCTACCTCTGCTGCTATTCTCATGAGACCATCCTGAGCCATAGGCTGATTTTCCTTCCTAGGGTTAAGGTTTGACTTACGCCTGGGGTAAGGGTTCTCTTAACCAGAAAGCCCTCAGTTCCAAGGACACAGCAGCTGCGAAGGACTACCCAAGAAGAGCGCAAAAGTACCACAACATGCCTGCCTCCACAGCTTTTTCCTTGGGGACATGCCTAATTCCTGGCTGATTTGCCTTTCTGGTCTTAGGGTTGGGGATCGGCCTAGGGCTAAGATATTTTAACTAGGAAGCCCTGAGTTCCAGGCTTACTTCATCTGCAAAAAGCATCCCAAAGGGAGTGCAGAAGTGCCACAACATGGCTGCTTTCACGGCTTTTCCCTTAGGAAGAACCCTAATACGCGGCTGATTTACCTTCCTAGGGTTACTGTTAGGCTTAGGCCTAGGACTTTTAAAACCACGAAGCTCTGAGCTCCAGGCACATGCAGCTGCGAAAGGCATCCCAAGAGGGCCGCAGAAGTGACACAACTTGGCTGCCTCTGCTTCTATTCTCATGAGACCATCCTGAACAATAGGCTGATTTTCCTTCCTAGGGTTAAGGTTTCAGTTACGCCTAGGGTAAGAGTTGTATTAACCAGAAAGCCCTGAGTTCCAAGAACACAGCAGCTGCGAAGGACTAGCCAAGAAGAGCGCAAAAGTACCACAACGTGCCTGCCTCCACAGCTTTTTCCTTGGGCACATGCCTAATTCCTGGCTGATTTGCCTTTCTCGTCTTAGGGTTGGGGTTCGGCCTAGGGCTAGGATATTTTTAACTAGGAAGCCCTGAGTTCCAGGCTTACTTCATCTGCCAAAGGCATCCCAAAGGGTGTGCAAAAGTGCCACAACATGGCTGCTTTCACGGCTTTTCCCTTAGGAAGAACCCTAATACCCGGCTGATTTACCTTCCTAGGGTTACTGTTAGGCTTAGGCCTAGGACTTTTAAAACCAGGAAGCCCTGGGCTCCAGGCACACTGCAGCTTCAGAAGGCATCCCAAGGGGAGCTCAAAAGTGACACAACTTGGCTGCCACAACTGATATTTCCATGAGACCATCCCGAACCATAGGCTGATTTTCCTTCCTAGGGTTAAGGTTTGAGTTACGCCTGGGGTAAGAGTTCTATTAACCAGAAAGCCCTGAGTTCCAAGAACACAGCAGCTGCGAAGGACTACCCAAGAAGAGCGCAAAAGTACCACAACATGCCTGCCTCCACAGCTTTTTCCTTGGGGACATGCCTAATTCCTGGCTGATTTGCCTTTCTCGTCTTAGGGTTGGGGTTCGGCCTAGGGCTAGGATTTTTTTAACTAGGAAGCCCTGAGTTCCAGGCTTACTGCATCTGCCAAAGGCATCCCAAAGGGAGTGCAGAAGTGCCACAACATGGCTGCTTTCACGGCTTTTCCCTTAGGAAGAACCCTAATACCCGTCTGATTTACCTTCCTAGGGTTACTCTTAGGCTTAGGCCTAGGACCGTTAAAACCAGGAAGCCCTGGGCTCCTGGCACACTGCAGCTGCGAAAGGCATCCCAAGGGGAGCGCAAAAGTGACACAACTTGGCTGCCTCTGCTGCTATTCTCATGAGACCATCCCGAACCATAGGCTGATTTTCCTTCCTAGGGTTAAGGTTTGAGTTACGCCTGGGGTAAGGGTTCTATTAACCAGAAAGCCCTGAGGTCCAAGAACACAGCAGCTGCGAAGGACTAGCCAAGAAGAGCGCAAAAGTACCACAACATGCCTGCCTCCACAACTTTTTCCTTGGGGACATGACTAATTCCTGGCTGATTTGCCTTTCTCGTCTTAGGCTTGGGGTTCGGCCTAGGGATAGGATTTTTAAAATCAGGAAGCCCTGAGTTCCAGGCACACTGGAGCTGTGAAAGGCATCCCAAGAGGGCCGCAGAAGTGACACAACTTGGCTGCCTCTGCTGCTATTCTCATGAGTCCATCCCGAACCATAGGCTGATTTTCCTTCCTAGGGTGAGGGTTAGAGTTACGCCTAGGGTTAGTGTTTTTTTAACCAGAAAGCCCTGAGTTCCAAGAACAAAGCAGCTGCGAAGGACTACCCAAGAGGAGGGGAAAAGTGCCACAACATGGTTGCTTTCACGGCTTTTTCCTTGGCAAGAAGCTTAACACCAGGCTGGTTTCCCTTCCCATGGTTACTGTTAGGCTTAGGCCTAGGGCTAGGATTTTTAAAACTAGGAAGCCCTTACATCCAGGCACACTGCAGCTGTTCAAGGCATCCCAAGGGAGTACAAAAGTGCAACAACATGGCAGCTTTCACAGCTTTTTCCTTGGCACCATCCCTATACCTAGGCTGTTTTATATGCCTAGGGTTAGGGTTAGGGTTCAGCCTAGGGCTTGGAGTTTTTTAACCAGGAAGCCCTGAGTTCCAGAATTACTGCATCTGCCAAAGGCATCCCAAAGGGAGTGCAAAAGTGCCACAACATGGCTGCTTTCACAGCTTTTCCCTTAGGAAGAACCCTTATACGCGGCTGATTTACCTTCCTAGGGTTACTGTTAGGCTTAGGCCTAGGACTTTTAAAACCAGGAAGCCCTGGGCTCCAGGCACACTGCAGCTGCAAAAGGCATCCCAAGGGGAGTGCAAAAGTGACACAACTTGGCTGCCACCACTGATATTTCCATGAGACCATCCCGAACCATAGGCTGATTTTCCTTCCTAGGGTTAAGTTTTCAGTTACGCCTAGGGTAAGGGTTCTATTAACCAGAAAGCCCTGAGTTCCAAGAACACAGCAGCTGCGAAGGACTAGCCAAGAAGAGCGCAAAAGTACCACAACATGCCTGCCTCCACAGCTTTTAACTTGGGGACATGCCTAATTCCTGGCTGATTTGCCTTTCTCGTCTTAGGGTTGGGGTTCGGCCTAGGGCTAGGATTTTTTTAACTAGGAAGCCCTGAGTTCCAGGCTTACTTCATCTGCCAAAGGCATCCAAAAAGTGTGCAAAAATGCAACAAAATGGCTGCTTTCACGGCTTTTCCCTTAGGAAGAACCCTAATACGCGGCTGATTTACCTTCCTAGGGTTACTGTTAGGCTTAGGCCTAGGACTTTTAAAACCAGGAAGCCCTGGGCTCCAGGCACACTGCAGCTGTGAAAGGCATCCCAAGGGGAGCGCAAAAGTGACACAACTTGGCTGCCACCACTGATATTTCCATGAGACCATCCCGAACCATAGGCTGATTTTCCTTCCTAGGGTTAAGGTTTGAGTTACGCCTAGGGTAAGGGTTCTATTAACCAGAAAGACCTGAGTTCCAAGAACACAGCAGCTGCGAAGGACTAGCCAAGAAGAGCGCAAAAGTACCACAACATGCCTGCCTCCACAGCTTTTTCCTTGGGGACATGCCTAATTCCTGGCTGATTTGCCTTTCTCGTCTTAGGGTTGGGGTTCGGCCTAGGGCTAGGATTTTTTTAACTAGGAAGCCCTGAGTTCCAGGCTTACTGCATCTGCCAAAGGCATCCCAAAGGGAGTGCAGAAGTGCCACAACATGGCTGCTTTCACGGCTTTTCCCTTAGGAAGAACCCTAATACCCGGCTGATTTACCTTCCTAGGGTTACTGTTAGGCTTAGGCCTAGGACTTTTAAAACCAGGAAGCCCTGGGCTCCAGGCACACTGCAGCTGCGAAAGGCATCCCAAGGGGAGCGCAAAAGTGATGCAACTTGGCTGCCACCACTGATATTTCCATGAGACCATCCCGAACCATAGGCTGATTTTCCTTCCTAGGGTTAAGGTTTGAGTTACGCCTAGGGTAAGGGTTCTATTAACCAGAAAGACCCGAGTTCCAAGAACACAGCAGCTGCGAAGGACTACCCAAGAAGAGCGCAAAAGTACCACAACATGCCTGCCTCCACAGCTTTTTCCTTGGGGACATGCCTAATTCCTGGCTGATTTGCCTTTCTCGTCTTAGGGTTGGGGTTCGGCCTAGGGCTAGGATATTTTTAACTAGGAAGCCCTGAGTTCCAGGCACACTGGAGCTGTGAAAGGCATCCCAAGAGGGCCGCAGAAGTGACACAACTTGGCTGCTTCTGCTGCTATTCTCATGAGTCCATCCCGAACCATTAGCTGATTTTCCTTCCTAGGGTGAGGGTTAGAGTTACGCCTAGGGTTACTGTTTTTTTAACCAGAAAGCCCTGAGTTCCAAGAACACAGCAGCTTCCATGGACTACCCAAGAGGAGGGGAAAAGTGCCACAACATGGTTGCTTTCACGGCTTTTTCCTTGGCAACAAGCCTAACACCAGGCTGATTTACCTTCCCAGGGTTACTGTTAGGCTTAGGCCTAGGGCATGGATTTTTAAAACTAGGAAGCCCTTAGATCCAGGCACACTGCAGCTGTTCAAGGCATCCCAAGGGGAGTACAAAAGTGCAACAACATGGCAGCTTTCACAGCTTTTTCCTTGGCACCATCCCTATACCTAGGCTGTTTTATCTGCCTAGGGTTAGGGTTAGGGTTCAGCCTAGGGCTTGGAGTTTTTTAACCAGGAAGCCCTGAGTTCCAGGCTTACTGCATCTGCCAAAGGCATCCCAAAGGGAGTGCAAAAGTGCCACAACATGGCTGCTTTCACAGCTTTTCCCTTAGGAAGAACCCTAATACGCGGCTGATTTACCTTCCTAGGGTTACTGTTAGGCTTAGGCCTAGGACTTTTAAAACCAGGAAGCCCTGGGCTCCAGGCACACTGCAGCTGCGAAAGGCATCCCAAGGGGAGCGCAAAAGTGACACAACTTGGCTGCCACCACTGATATTTCCATGAGACCATCCCGAACCATAGGCTGATTTTCCTTCCTAGGGTTAAGGTTTGAGTTACGCCTGGGGTAAGGGTTCTATTAACCAGAAAGCCCTGAGTTCCAAGAACACAGCAGCTGCGAAGGACTAGCCAAGAAGAGCGCAAAAGTACCACAACATGCCTGCCTCCACAGCTTTTAACTTGGGGACATGCCTAATTCCTGGCTGATTTGCCTTTCTCGTCTTAGGGTTGGGGTTCGGCCTAGGGCTAGGATTTTTAAAATCAGGAAGCCCTGAGTTCCAGGCACAGTGGAGCTGTGAAAGGCATCCCAAGGGGAGCGCAAAAGTGACGCAACTTGGCTGCCTCTGCTTCTATTCTCATGAGTCCATCCCGAACCATAGGCTGATTTTCCTTCCTAGGGTGAGGGTTAGAGTTAAGCCTAGGGTTAGTGTTTTTTTAACCAGAAAGCCCTGAGTTCCAAGAACACAGCAACAGCGAAGGACTACCCAAGAGGAGGGGAAAAGTGCCAAAACATGGCTGCTTTCACGGCTTTTTCCTTGGCAAGAAGCTTAACACCAGGCTGATTTCCCTTCCCAGGGTTACTGTTAGGCTTACGCCTAGGGCTAGGATTTTTAAAACTAGGAAGCCCTTAGATCCAGGCACACTGCAGCTGTTCAAGGCATCCCAAGGGGAGTACAAAAGTGCAACAACATGGCAGCTTTCACAGCTTTTTCCTTGGCACCATCCCTATACCTAGGTTGTTTTATCTGCCTAGGGTTAGGGTTAGGGTTCAGCCTAGGGCTTGGATTTCTATAACCAGGAAGCCCTGAGTTCCAGGCTTACTGCATCTGCCAAAGGCATCCCAAAGGGAGTGCAAAAGTGCCACAACATGGCTGCTTTCACAGCTTTTCCCTTAGGAAGAACCCTAATACCCGGCTGATTTACCTTCCTAGGGTTACTGTTAGGCTTAGGCCTAGGACTTTTAAAACCAGGAAGCCCTAGGCTCCAGGCACACTGCAGCTGCGAAAGGCATCCCAAGGGGAGCGCAAAAGTGACACAACTTGGCTGCCACCACTGATATTTCCATGAGACCATCCCGAACCATAGGCTGATTTTCCTTCCTAGGGTTAAGGTTTGAGTTACGCCTGGGGTAAGGGTTCTATTAACCAGAAAGACCTGAGTTCCAAGAACACAGCAGCTGCGAAGGACTACCCAAGAAGAGCGCAAAAGTACCACAACATGCCTGCCTCCACAGCTTTTTCCTTGGGGACATGCCTAATTCCTGGCTGATTTGCCTTTCTGGTCTTAGGGTTGGGGTTCGGCCTAGGGCTAGGATTTTTTTAACTAGGAAGCCCTGAGTTCCAGGCTTACTGCATCTGCCAAAGGCATCCCAAAGGGAGTGCAGAAGTGCCACAACATGGCTGCTTTCACGGCTTTTCCCTTAGGAAGAACCCTAATACGCGGCTGACTTACCTTTCTAGGGTTACTATTAGGCTTAGGACTAGGACTTTTAAAACCAGGAAGCCCTGAGCTCCAGGCACATGCAGCTGCGAAAGACATCCCAAGAGGGCTGCAGAAGTAACACAACTTGGCTGCCTCTGCTTCTATTTTCATGAGACCATCCTGAACCATAGGCTGATTTTCCTTCCTAGGGTTAAGGTTTGAGTTACGCCTGGGGTAAGGGTTCTATAAACCAGAAAGCCCTGAGGTCCAAGAACACAGCAGCTGCGAAGGACTAGCCAAGAAGAGCGCAAAAGTACCACAACGTGCCAGCCTCCACAGCTTTTTCCTTGGGGACATGCCTAATTCCTGGCTGATTTGCCTTTCTCGTCTTAGGGTTGGGGTTCGGCCTAGGGCTAGGATTTTTAAAATCAGGAAGCCCTGAGTTCCAGGCACACTGGAGCTGTGAAAGGCATCCCAAGAGGGCCGCAGAAGTGACGCAACTTAGCTGCCTCTGCTGCTATTCTCATGAGTCCATCCCGAATCATAGGCTGATTTTCCTTCCTAGGGTGAGGGTTAGAGTTAAGCCTAGGGTTAGTGTTTTTTTAACCAGAAAGCCCTGAGTTCCAAGAGCACAGCAACTGCGAAGGACTACCCAAGAGGAGGGGAAAAGTGCCACAACATGGTTGCTTTCACGGCTTTTTCCTTCGCAAGAAGCTTAACACCAGGCTGATTTCCCTTCCCAGGGTTACTGTTAGGCTTAGGCCTAGGGGTAAGATTTTTAAAACTAGGAAGCCCTTAGATCCAGGCACACAGCAGCTGTTCAAGGCATCCCAAGGGGAGTACAAAAGTGCAACAACATGGCAGCTTTCACAGCTTTTTCCTTGGCACCATCCCTATACCTAGGCTGTTTTATCTGCCTAGGGTTAGGGTTAGGGTTCAGCCTAGGGCTTGGAGTCTTTTAACCAGGAAGCCCTGAGTTCCAGGCTTACTGCATCTGCCAAAGGCATCCCAAAGGGAGTGCAAAAGTGCCACAACATGGCTGCTTTCACGGCTTTTCCCTTAGGAAGAACCCTAATACCCGGCTGATTTACCTTCCTAGGGTTACTGTTAGGCTTAGGCCTAGGACTTTTAAAACCAGGAAGCCCTGGGCTCCAGGCACACTGCAGCTTCAGAAGGCATCCCAAGGGGAGCTCAAAAGTGACACAACTTGGCTGCCACAACTGATATTTCCATGAGACCATCCCGAACCATAGGCTGATTTTCCTTCCTAGGGTTAAGGTTTGAGTTACGCCTGGGGTAAGGGTTTTATTAACCAGAAAGCCCTGAGTTCCAAGAACACAGCAGCTGCGAAGGACTACCCAAGAAGAGCGCAAAAGTACCACAACATGCCTGCCTCCACATCTTTTTCCTTGGGGACATGCCTAATTCCTGGCTGATTTGCCTTTCTCGTCTTAGGGTTGGGGTTCGGCCTAGGGCTAGGATTTTTTTAACTAGGAAGCCCTGAGTTCCAGGCTTACTTCATCTGCAAAAACCATCCCAAAGGGAGTGCAGAAGTGCCACAACATGGCTGCTTTCACGACTTTTCCCTTAGGAAGAACCCTAATACGCGGCTGATTTACCTTCCTAGGGTTACTGTTAGGCTTAGGCCTAGGACTTTTAAAACCAGGAAGCCCTGGGCTCCAGGCACACTGCAGCTGCGAAAGGCATCCCAAGGGGAGCGCAAAAGTGACACAACTTGGCTACCACCACTGATATTTCCATGAGACCATCCCGAACCATAGGCTGATTTTCCTTCCTAGGGTTAAGGTTTGAGTTACGCCTGGGGTAAGGGTTCTATTAACCAGAAAGCCCTGAGTTCCAAGAACACAGCAGCTGCGAAGGACTAGCCAAGAAGAGCGCAAAAGTACCACAACATGCCTGCCTCCAGAGCTTTTTCCTTGGGGACATGCCTAATTCCTGGCTGATTTGCCTTTCTCGTCTTAGGGTTGGGGTTCGGCCTAGGGCTAGGATTTTGTTAACTAGGAAGCCCTGAGTTCCAGGCTTACTGCATCTGCCAAAGGCATCCCAAAGGGAGTGCAAAAGTGCCACAACATGGCTGCTTTCACGGCTTTTCCCTTAGGAAGAACCCTAATACGCGGCTGATTTCCCTTCCTAGGGTTACTGTTAGGCTTAGGCCTAGGACTTTTAAAAGCAGGAAGCCCTGGGCTCCAGGCACACTGCAGCTGCGAAAGGCATCCCAAGGAGAGCGCAAAAGTGACACAACTTGGCTGCCACCACTGATATTTCCATGAGACCATCCCGAACCATAGGCTGATTTTCCTTCCTAGGGTTAAGGTTTGAGTTACGCCTAGGGTAAGGGTTCTATTAACCAGAAAGCCCTGAGTTCCAAGAACACAGCAGCTGCGAAGGACTACCCAAGAAGAGCGCAAAAGTACCACAACATGCCTGCCTCCACAGCTTTTTGCTTGGGGACATGCCTAATTCCTGGCTGATTTGCCTTTCTCGTCTTAGGGTTGGGGTTCGGCCTAGGGCTAGGATTTTTAAAATCAGGAAGCCCTGAGTTCCAGGCACACAGGAGCTGTGAAAGGCATCCCAAGAGGGCCGCAGAAGTGACACAACTTGGCTGCCTCTGCTGCTATTCTCATGAGTCCATCCCGAACCATAGGCTGATTTTCCTTCCTAGGGTGAGGGGTAGAGTTACGCCTAGGGTTAGTGTTTTTTTAACCAGAAAGCCCTGAGTTCCAAGAACACAGCAGCTGCCAAGGACTACCCAAGAGGAGGGGAAAAGTGCCACAATATGGTTGCTTTCACGGATTGTCCTTGGCAACAAGCCTAACACCAGGCTGATTTACCTTCCCAGGGTTACTGTAAGGCTTAGGCCTAGGGCTAGGATTTTTAAAACTAGGAAGCCCTTAGCTCCAGGCACACTGCAGCTGTTCAAGGCATCCCAAGGGGAGTACAAAAGTGCAACAACATGGCAGCTTTCACAGCTTTTTCCTTGGCACCATCCCTATACCTAGGCTGTTTTATCTGCCTAGGGTTAGGGTTAGGGTTCAGCCTAGGGCTTGGAGTTTTTTAACCAGGAAGCCCTGAGTTCCAGGCTTACTGCATCTGCCAAAGGCATCCCAAAGGGAGTGCAAAAGTGCCACAACATGGCTGCTTTCACAGCTTTTCCCTTAGGAAGAACCCTAATACACGGCTGATTTACCTTCCTAGGGTTACTGTTAGGCTTAGGCCTAGGACTTTAAAACCAGGAAGCCCTGGGCTCCAGGCACACTGCAGCTGCGAAAGGCATCCCAAGGGGAGCGCAAAAGTGACACAACTTGGCTGCCACCACTGATATTTCCATGAGACCATCCCGAACCATAGGCTGATTTTCCTTCATAGGGTTAAGGTTTGAGTTACGCCTGGGGTAAGGGTTCTATTAACCAGAAAGCCCTGAGTTCCAACAACACAGCAGCTGCGAAGGACTAGCCAAGAAGAGCGCAAAAGTACCACAACATGCCTGCCTCCACAGCTTTTTCCTTGGGGACATGCCTAATTCCTGGCTGATTTGCCTTTCTTGTCTTAGGCTTGGGGTTCGGCCTAGGGCTAGGATTTTTTTAACTAGGAAGCCCTGAGTTCCAGGCTTACTTCATCTGCCAAAGGCATCCCAAAGGGTGTGCAAAAGTGCCACAACATGGCTGCTTTCACGGCTTTTCCCTTAGGAAGAACCCTAATACGCGGCTGATTTACCTTCCTAGGGTTACTGTTAGGCTTAGGACTAGGAGTTTTAAAACCAGAAAGCCCTGGGCTCCAGGCACATGCAGCTGTTAAAGGCATCCCAAGAGGGCTGCAGAAGTGACACAACTTGGCTGCCTCTGCTGCTATTCTCATGAGACCATCCCGAACCATAGGCTGATTTTCCTTCCTAGGGTTAAGGTTTGAGTTACGCCTGGGGTAAGGGTTCTATTAACCAGAAAGCCCTGAGTTCCAAGAACACAGCAGCTGCGAAGGACTAGCCAAGAAGAGCGCAATAGTACCACAACATGCATGCCTCCACAGCTTTTTCCTTGGGGACATGCCTAATTCCTGGCTGATTTGCCTTTCTCGTCTTAGGGTTGGGGTTCGGACTAGGGCTAGGATTTTTAAAATCAGGAAGCCCTGAGTTCCAGGCACACTGGAGGTGTGAAAGGCATCCAAAAGGCAGTGCAAAAGTGCCACAACATGGTTGCTTTCACGGCTTTTTCCTTGGCAAGAAGCTTAACACCAGGCTGATTTCCCTTCCCAGGGTTACTGTAAGGCTTAGGCCTAGGGCTAGGATTTTTAAAACTAGGAAGCCCTTAGCTCCAGGCACACTGCAGCTTTCAAGGCATCCCAAGGGGAGTACAAAAGTACAACAACATGGCAGCTTTCACAGCTTTTTCCTTGGCACCATCCCTATACCTAGGGTGTTTTATCTGCCTAGGGTTAGGTTTAGGGTTCATCCTAGGGCTTGGAGTTTTTTAACGAGGAAGCCCTGAGTTCCAGGCTTACTGCATCTGCCAAAGGCATCCCAAAGGGACTGCAAAAGTGCCACAACATGGCTGCTTTCACGGCTTTTCCCTTAGGAAGAACCCTAATACCCGGCTGATTTACCTTCCTAGGGTTACTGTTAGGCTTAGGCCTAGGACTTTTAAAACCAGGAAGCCCTGGGCTCCAGGCACACTGCAGCTGCGAAAGGCATCCCAAGGGGAGCGCAGAAGTGACACAACTTGGCTGCCACCACTGATATTTCCATGAGACCATCCCGAACCATAGGCTGATTTTCCTTCCTAGGGTTAAGGTTTGAGTTACGCCTAGGGTAAGGGTTCTATTAACCAGAAAGCCCTGAGTTCCAAGAACACAGCAGCTGCGAAGGACTAGCCAAGAAGAGCGCAAAAGTACCACAACATGCCTGCCTCCACAGCTTTTTCCTTGGGGACATGCCTAATTCCTGGCTGATTTGCCTTTCTCGTCTTAGGCTTGGGGTTCGGCCTAGGGCTAGGATTTTTTTAACTAGGAAGCCCTGAGTTCCAGGCACACTGGAGCTGTGAAAGGCATCACAAGAGGGCCGCAGAAGTGGCACAACTTGGCTGCCTCTGCTGGTATTCTCATGAGTCCATCCCGAACCATAGGCTGATTTTCCTTCCTAGGGTGAGAGTTAGAGTTACGCCTACGGGTAGTGTTTTTTTAACCAGAAATCCCTGAGTTCCAAGAACACAGCAGCTGCCAAGGACTACCCAAGAGGAGGGGAAAAGTGCCAAAACATGGCTGCTTTCACGGCTTTTCCCTTAGGAAGAACCCTAATACGCGGCTGATTTCCCTTCCTAGGGTTACTGTTAGGCTTAGGCCTAGGACTTTTAAAACCAGGAAGCCCTGAGCTCCAGGCACATGCAGCTGCGAAAGGCATCCCAAGAGGGCTGCAGAAGTGACACAAATTGGCTGCCTCTGCTTCTATTTTCATGAGACCATCCTGAACCATATGCTGATTTTCCTTCCTAGGGTTAAGGTTTGAGTTACGCCTGGGGTAAGGGTCCTTTTAACCAGAAAGCCCTGAGTTCCAAGAACAAAGCAGCTGCGAAGGACTAGCCAAGAAGAGCGCAAAAGTACCACAACGTGCCAGCCTCCACAGCTTTTTCCTTGGGGACATGCCTAATTCCTGGCTGATTTGCCTTTCTCGTCTTAGGGTTGGGGTTCGGCCTAGGGCTAGGATTTTTTTAACTAGGAAGCCCTGAGTTCCAGGCTTACTGCATCTGCCAAAGGCATCCCAAAGGGAGTGCAGAAGTGCCACAACATGGCTGCTTTCACGGCTTTTCCCTTAGGAAGAACCCTAATACGCGGCTGATTTACCTTCCTAGGGTTACTGTTAGGCTTAGGCCTAGGACTTTTAAAACCAGGAAGCCCTGGGCTCCAGGCACACTGCAGCTGCGAAAGGCATCCCAAGGGGAGCGCAAAAGTGACACAACTTGGCTGCCACCACTGATATTTCCATGAGACCATCCTGAACCATAGGCTGATTTTCCTTCCTAGGGTTAAGGTTTGAGTTACGCCTAGGGTAAGAGTTGTATTAACCAGAAAGACCTGAGTTCCAAGAACACAGCAGCTGCGAAGGACTTCCCAAGAAGAGCGCAAAAGTACCACAACATGCCTGCCTCCACAGCTTTTTCCTTGGGGACATGCCTAATTCCTGGCTGATTTGCCTTTCTCCTCTTAGGGTTGGGGTTCGGCCTAGGGCTAGGATTTTTAAAATCAGGAAGCCCTGAGTTCCAGGCACACTGGAGCTGTGAAAGGCATCCCAAGGGGAGCGCAAAAGTGACGCAACTTGGCTGCCTCTGCTTCTATTCTCATGAGTCCATCCCGAACCATAGGCTGATTTTCCTTCCTAGGGTGAGGGTTAGAGGTAAGCCTAGGGTTAGTGTTTTTTTAACCAAAAAGCCCTGAGTTCCAAGAACACAGCAACAGCGAAGGACTACCCAAGAGGAGGGGAAAAGTGCCACAACATGGCTGCTTTCACGGCTTTTTCCTTGGCAAGAAGCTTAACACCAGGCTGATTTCCCTTCCCAGGGTTACTGTTAGGCTTACGACTAGGGCTAGGATTTTTAAAACTAGGAAGCCCTTAGATCCAGGCACACTGCAGCTGTTCAAGGCATCCCAAGGGGAGTACAAAAGTGCAACAACATTGCAGCTTTAACAGCTTTTTCCTTGGCACCATCCCTATACCTAGGCTGTTTTATCTGCCTAGGGTTAGGGTTAGGGTTCAGCCTAGGGCTTGGAGTTTTTTAACCAGGAATCCCTGAGTTCCAGGCTTACTGCATCTGCCAAAGGCATCCCAAAGGGAGTGCAAAAGTGCCACAACATGGCTGCTTTCACAGCTTTTCCCTTAGGAAGAACCCTAATACGCGGCTGATTTACCTTCCTAGGGTTACTGTTAGGCTTAGGCCTAGGACTTTTAAAACCAGGAAGCCCTGGGCACCAGGCACACTGCAGCTGCGAAAGGCATCACAAGGGGAGCGCAAAAGTGACACAACTTGGCTGCCACCACTGATATTTCCATGAGACCATCCCGAACCATAGGCTGATTTTCCTTCCTAGGGTTAAGGTTTGAGTTACTCATGGGGTAAGGGTTTTATTAACCAGAAAGATCTGAGTTCCAAGAACACAGCAGCTGCGAAGGACTACCCAAGAAGAGCGCAAAAGTACCACAACATGCCTGCCTCCACAGCTTTTTCCTTGGGGACATGCCTAATTCCTGGCTGATTTGCCTTTCTCGTCTTAGGGTTGGGGTTCGGCCTAGGGCTAGGATTTTTTTAACTAGGAAGCCCTGAGTTCCAGGCTTACTTCATCTGCCAAAGGCCTCCCAAAGGGTGTGCAAAAGTGCCACAACATGGCTGCTTTCACGGCTTTTCCCTTAGGAAGAACCCTAATACGCGGCTGATTTACCTTCCTAGGGTTACTGTTAGGCTTAGGCCTAGGACTTTTAAAACCAGGAAGCCCTGGGCACCAGGCACACTGCAGCTGCGAAAGGCATCCCAAGGGGAGTGCAAAAGTGACACAACTTGGCTGCCACCACTGATATTTCCATGAGACCATCCCGAACCATAGGCTGATTTTCCTTCCTAGGGTTAAGGTTTGAGTTACTCCTGGGGTAAGGGTTTTATTTACCAGAAAGATCTGAGTTCCAAGAACACAGCAGCTGCGAAGGACTACCCAAGAAGAGCGCAAAAGTACCACAACATGCCTGCCTCCACAGCTTTTTCCTTGGGGACATGCCTAATTCCTGGCTGATTTGCCTTTCTCGTCTTAGGCTTGGGGTTCGGCCTAGGGCTAGGATTTTTTTAACTAGGAAGCCCTGAGTTCCAGGCTTACTGCATCTGCCAAAGGCATCCCAAAGGGAGTGCAAAAGTGCCACAACATGGCTGCTTTCACAGCTTTTCCCTTAGGAAGAACCCTAATACCCAGCTTATTTACCTTCCTTGGGTTACTGTTAGGCTTAGGCCTAGGACTTTTAAAACCAGGAAGCCCTGGGCTCCAGGCACACTGCAGCTGCGAAAGGCATCCCAAGGGGAGCGCAAAAGTGACACAACTTGGCTGCCACCACTTATATTTCCATGAGACCATCCCGAACCATAGGCTGATTTTCCTTCCTAGGGTTAAGGTTTGAGTTACGCCTGGGGTAAGGGTTCTATTAACCAGAAAGCCCTGAGTTCCAAGAACACAGCAGCTGCGAAGGACTAGCCAAGAAGAGCGCAAAAGTACCACAACATGCCTGCCTCCACAGCTTTTTCCTTGGGGACATGCCTAATTCCTGGCTGATTTGCCTTTCTGGTCTTAGGGTTGGGGTTCGGCCTAGGGCTAGGATTTTTTTAACTAGGAAGCCCTGAGTTCCAGGCTTACTTCATCTGCAAAAACCATCCCAAAGGGAGTGCAGAAGTGCCACAACATGGCTGCTTTCACGACTTTTCCCTTAGGAAGAACCCTAATACGCGGCTGATTTACCTTCCTAGGGTTACTGTTAGGCTTAGGCCTAGGACTTTTAAAACCAGGAAGCCCTGGGCTCCAGGCACACTGCAGCTGCGAAAGGCATCCCAAGGGGAGCGCAAAAGTGACACAACTTGGCTACCACCACTGATATTTCCATGAGACCATCCCGAACCATAGGCTGATTTTCCTTCCTAGGGTTAAGGTTTGAGTTACGCCTGGGGTAAGGGTTCTATTAACCAGAAAGCCCTGAGTTCCAAGAACACAGCAGCTGCGAAGGACTAGCCAAGAAGAGCGCAAAAGTACCACAACATGCCTGCCTCCAGAGCTTTTTCCTTGGGGACATGCCTAATTCCTGGCTGATTTGCCTTTCTCGTCTTAGGGTTGGGGTTCGGCCTAGGGCTAGGATTTTGTTAACTAGGAAGCCCTGAGTTCCAGGCTTACTGCATCTGCCAAAGGCATCCCAAAGGGAGTGCAAAAGTGCCACAACATGGCTGCTTTCACGGCTTTTCCCTTAGGAAGAACCCTAATACGCGGCTGATTTCCCTTCCTAGGGTTACTGTTAGGCTTAGGCCTAGGACTTTTAAAAGCAGGAAGCCCTGGGCTCCAGGCACACTGCAGCTGCGAAAGGCATCCCAAGGAGAGCGCAAAAGTGACACAACTTGGCTGCCACCACTGATATTTCCATGAGACCATCCCGAACCATAGGCTGATTTTCCTTCCTAGGGTTAAGGTTTGAGTTACGCCTAGGGTAAGGGTTCTATTAACCAGAAAGCCCTGAGTTCCAAGAACACAGCAGCTGCGAAGGACTACCCAAGAAGAGCGCAAAAGTACCACAACATGCCTGCCTCCACAGCTTTTTGCTTGGGGACATGCCTAATTCCTGGCTGATTTGCCTTTCTCGTCTTAGGGTTGGGGTTCGGCCTAGGGCTAGGATTTTTAAAATCAGGAAGCCCTGAGTTCCAGGCACACAGGAGCTGTGAAAGGCATCCCAAGAGGGCCGCAGAAGTGACACAACTTGGCTGCCTCTGCTGCTATTCTCATGAGTCCATCCCGAACCATAGGCTGATTTTCCTTCCTAGGGTGAGGGGTAGAGTTACGCCTAGGGTTAGTGTTTTTTTAACCAGAAAGCCCTGAGTTCCAAGAACACAGCAGCTGCCAAGGACTACCCAAGAGGAGGGGAAAAGTGCCACAATATGGTTGCTTTCACGGATTGTCCTTGGCAACAAGCCTAACACCAGGCTGATTTACCTTCCCAGGGTTACTGTAAGGCTTAGGCCTAGGGCTAGGATTTTTAAAACTAGGAAGCCCTTAGCTCCAGGCACACTGCAGCTGTTCAAGGCATCCCAAGGGGAGTACAAAAGTGCAACAACATGGCAGCTTTCACAGCTTTTTCCTTGGCACCATCCCTATACCTAGGCTGTTTTATCTGCCTAGGGTTAGGGTTAGGGTTCAGCCTAGGGCTTGGAGTTTTTTAACCAGGAAGCCCTGAGTTCCAGGCTTACTGCATCTGCCAAAGGCATCCCAAAGGGAGTGCAAAAGTGCCACAACATGGCTGCTTTCACAGCTTTTCCCTTAGGAAGAACCCTAATACACGGCTGATTTACCTTCCTAGGGTTACTGTTAGGCTTAGGCCTAGGACTTTAAAACCAGGAAGCCCTGGGCTCCAGGCACACTGCAGCTGCGAAAGGCATCCCAAGGGGAGCGCAAAAGTGACACAACTTGGCTGCCACCACTGATATTTCCATGAGACCATCCCGAACCATAGGCTGATTTTCCTTCATAGGGTTAAGGTTTGAGTTACGCCTGGGGTAAGGGTTCTATTAACCAGAAAGCCCTGAGTTCCAACAACACAGCAGCTGCGAAGGACTAGCCAAGAAGAGCGCAAAAGTACCACAACATGCCTGCCTCCACAGCTTTTTCCTTGGGGACATGCCTAATTCCTGGCTGATTTGCCTTTCTTGTCTTAGGCTTGGGGTTCGGCCTAGGGCTAGGATTTTTTTAACTAGGAAGCCCTGAGTTCCAGGCTTACTTCATCTGCCAAAGGCATCCCAAAGGGTGTGCAAAAGTGCCACAACATGGCTGCTTTCACGGCTTTTCCCTTAGGAAGAACCCTAATACGCGGCTGATTTACCTTCCTAGGGTTACTGTTAGGCTTAGGACTAGGAGTTTTAAAACCAGAAAGCCCTGGGCTCCAGGCACATGCAGCTGTTAAAGGCATCCCAAGAGGGCTGCAGAAGTGACACAACTTGGCTGCCTCTGCTGCTATTCTCATGAGACCATCCCGAACCATAGGCTGATTTTCCTTCCTAGGGTTAAGGTTTGAGTTACGCCTGGGGTAAGGGTTCTATTAACCAGAAAGCCCTGAGTTCCAAGAACACAGCAGCTGCGAAGGACTAGCCAAGAAGAGCGCAATAGTACCACAACATGCATGCCTCCACAGCTTTTTCCTTGGGGACATGCCTAATTCCTGGCTGATTTGCCTTTCTCGTCTTAGGGTTGGGGTTCGGACTAGGGCTAGGATTTTTAAAATCAGGAAGCCCTGAGTTCCAGGCACACTGGAGGTGTGAAAGGCATCCAAAAGGCAGTGCAAAAGTGCCACAACATGGTTGCTTTCACGGCTTTTTCCTTGGCAAGAAGCTTAACACCAGGCTGATTTCCCTTCCCAGGGTTACTGTAAGGCTTAGGCCTAGGGCTAGGATTTTTAAAACTAGGAAGCCCTTAGCTCCAGGCACACTGCAGCTTTCAAGGCATCCCAAGGGGAGTACAAAAGTACAACAACATGGCAGCTTTCACAGCTTTTTCCTTGGCACCATCCCTATACCTAGGGTGTTTTATCTGCCTAGGGTTAGGTTTAGGGTTCATCCTAGGGCTTGGAGTTTTTTAACGAGGAAGCCCTGAGTTCCAGGCTTACTGCATCTGCCAAAGGCATCCCAAAGGGACTGCAAAAGTGCCACAACATGGCTGCTTTCACGGCTTTTCCCTTAGGAAGAACCCTAATACCCGGCTGATTTACCTTCCTAGGGTTACTGTTAGGCTTAGGCCTAGGACTTTTAAAACCAGGAAGCCCTGGGCTCCAGGCACACTGCAGCTGCGAAAGGCATCCCAAGGGGAGCGCAGAAGTGACACAACTTGGCTGCCACCACTGATATTTCCATGAGACCATCCCGAACCATAGGCTGATTTTCCTTCCTAGGGTTAAGGTTTGAGTTACGCCTAGGGTAAGGGTTCTATTAACCAGAAAGCCCTGAGTTCCAAGAACACAGCAGCTGCGAAGGACTAGCCAAGAAGAGCGCAAAAGTACCACAACATGCCTGCCTCCACAGCTTTTTCCTTGGGGACATGCCTAATTCCTGGCTGATTTGCCTTTCTCGTCTTAGGCTTGGGGTTCGGCCTAGGGCTAGGATTTTTTTAACTAGGAAGCCCTGAGTTCCAGGCACACTGGAGCTGTGAAAGGCATCACAAGAGGGCCGCAGAAGTGGCACAACTTGGCTGCCTCTGCTGGTATTCTCATGAGTCCATCCCGAACCATAGGCTGATTTTCCTTCCTAGGGTGAGAGTTAGAGTTACGCCTACGGGTAGTGTTTTTTTAACCAGAAATCCCTGAGTTCCAAGAACACAGCAGCTGCCAAGGACTACCCAAGAGGAGGGGAAAAGTGCCAAAACATGGCTGCTTTCACGGCTTTTCCCTTAGGAAGAACCCTAATACGCGGCTGATTTCCCTTCCTAGGGTTACTGTTAGGCTTAGGCCTAGGACTTTTAAAACCAGGAAGCCCTGAGCTCCAGGCACATGCAGCTGCGAAAGGCATCCCAAGAGGGCTGCAGAAGTGACACAAATTGGCTGCCTCTGCTTCTATTTTCATGAGACCATCCTGAACCATATGCTGATTTTCCTTCCTAGGGTTAAGGTTTGAGTTACGCCTGGGGTAAGGGTCCTTTTAACCAGAAAGCCCTGAGTTCCAAGAACAAAGCAGCTGCGAAGGACTAGCCAAGAAGAGCGCAAAAGTACCACAACGTGCCAGCCTCCACAGCTTTTTCCTTGGGGACATGCCTAATTCCTGGCTGATTTGCCTTTCTCGTCTTAGGGTTGGGGTTCGGCCTAGGGCTAGGATTTTTTTAACTAGGAAGCCCTGAGTTCCAGGCTTACTGCATCTGCCAAAGGCATCCCAAAGGGAGTGCAGAAGTGCCACAACATGGCTGCTTTCACGGCTTTTCCCTTAGGAAGAACCCTAATACGCGGCTGATTTACCTTCCTAGGGTTACTGTTAGGCTTAGGCCTAGGACTTTTAAAACCAGGAAGCCCTGGGCTCCAGGCACACTGCAGCTGCGAAAGGCATCCCAAGGGGAGCGCAAAAGTGACACAACTTGGCTGCCACCACTGATATTTCCATGAGACCATCCTGAACCATAGGCTGATTTTCCTTCCTAGGGTTAAGGTTTGAGTTACGCCTAGGGTAAGAGTTGTATTAACCAGAAAGACCTGAGTTCCAAGAACACAGCAGCTGCGAAGGACTTCCCAAGAAGAGCGCAAAAGTACCACAACATGCCTGCCTCCACAGCTTTTTCCTTGGGGACATGCCTAATTCCTGGCTGATTTGCCTTTCTCCTCTTAGGGTTGGGGTTCGGCCTAGGGCTAGGATTTTTAAAATCAGGAAGCCCTGAGTTCCAGGCACACTGGAGCTGTGAAAGGCATCCCAAGGGGAGCGCAAAAGTGACGCAACTTGGCTGCCTCTGCTTCTATTCTCATGAGTCCATCCCGAACCATAGGCTGATTTTCCTTCCTAGGGTGAGGGTTAGAGGTAAGCCTAGGGTTAGTGTTTTTTTAACCAAAAAGCCCTGAGTTCCAAGAACACAGCAACAGCGAAGGACTACCCAAGAGGAGGGGAAAAGTGCCACAACATGGCTGCTTTCACGGCTTTTTCCTTGGCAAGAAGCTTAACACCAGGCTGATTTCCCTTCCCAGGGTTACTGTTAGGCTTACGACTAGGGCTAGGATTTTTAAAACTAGGAAGCCCTTAGATCCAGGCACACTGCAGCTGTTCAAGGCATCCCAAGGGGAGTACAAAAGTGCAACAACATTGCAGCTTTAACAGCTTTTTCCTTGGCACCATCCCTATACCTAGGCTGTTTTATCTGCCTAGGGTTAGGGTTAGGGTTCAGCCTAGGGCTTGGAGTTTTTTAACCAGGAATCCCTGAGTTCCAGGCTTACTGCATCTGCCAAAGGCATCCCAAAGGGAGTGCAAAAGTGCCACAACATGGCTGCTTTCACAGCTTTTCCCTTAGGAAGAACCCTAATACGCGGCTGATTTACCTTCCTAGGGTTACTGTTAGGCTTAGGCCTAGGACTTTTAAAACCAGGAAGCCCTGGGCACCAGGCACACTGCAGCTGCGAAAGGCATCACAAGGGGAGCGCAAAAGTGACACAACTTGGCTGCCACCACTGATATTTCCATGAGACCATCCCGAACCATAGGCTGATTTTCCTTCCTAGGGTTAAGGTTTGAGTTACTCATGGGGTAAGGGTTTTATTAACCAGAAAGATCTGAGTTCCAAGAACACAGCAGCTGCGAAGGACTACCCAAGAAGAGCGCAAAAGTACCACAACATGCCTGCCTCCACAGCTTTTTCCTTGGGGACATGCCTAATTCCTGGCTGATTTGCCTTTCTCGTCTTAGGGTTGGGGTTCGGCCTAGGGCTAGGATTTTTTTAACTAGGAAGCCCTGAGTTCCAGGCTTACTTCATCTGCCAAAGGCCTCCCAAAGGGTGTGCAAAAGTGCCACAACATGGCTGCTTTCACGGCTTTTCCCTTAGGAAGAACCCTAATACGCGGCTGATTTACCTTCCTAGGGTTACTGTTAGGCTTAGGCCTAGGACTTTTAAAACCAGGAAGCCCTGGGCACCAGGCACACTGCAGCTGCGAAAGGCATCCCAAGGGGAGTGCAAAAGTGACACAACTTGGCTGCCACCACTGATATTTCCATGAGACCATCCCGAACCATAGGCTGATTTTCCTTCCTAGGGTTAAGGTTTGAGTTACTCCTGGGGTAAGGGTTTTATTTACCAGAAAGATCTGAGTTCCAAGAACACAGCAGCTGCGAAGGACTACCCAAGAAGAGCGCAAAAGTACCACAACATGCCTGCCTCCACAGCTTTTTCCTTGGGGACATGCCTAATTCCTGGCTGATTTGCCTTTCTCGTCTTAGGCTTGGGGTTCGGCCTAGGGCTAGGATTTTTTTAACTAGGAAGCCCTGAGTTCCAGGCTTACTGCATCTGCCAAAGGCATCCCAAAGGGAGTGCAAAAGTGCCACAACATGGCTGCTTTCACAGCTTTTCCCTTAGGAAGAACCCTAATACCCAGCTTATTTACCTTCCTTGGGTTACTGTTAGGCTTAGGCCTAGGACTTTTAAAACCAGGAAGCCCTGGGCTCCAGGCACACTGCAGCTGCGAAAGGCATCCCAAGGGGAGCGCAAAAGTGACACAACTTGGCTGCCACCACTTATATTTCCATGAGACCATCCCGAACCATAGGCTGATTTTCCTTCCTAGGGTTAAGGTTTGAGTTACGCCTGGGGTAAGGGTTCTATTAACCAGAAAGCCCTGAGTTCCAAGAACACAGCAGCTGCGAAGGACTAGCCAAGAAGAGCGCAAAAGTACCACAACATGCCTGCCTCCACAGCTTTTTCCTTGGGGACATGCCTAATTCCTGGCTGATTTGCCTTTCTGGTCTTAGGGTTGGGGTTCGGCCTAGGGCTAGGATTTTTTTAACTAGGAAGCCCTGAGTTCCAGGCTTACTTCATCTGCAAAAAGCATCCCAAAGGGAGTGCAGAAGTGCCACAACATGGCTGCTTTCACGGCTTTTCCCTTAGGAAGAACCCTAATACGCGGCTGACTTACCTTCCTAGGGTTACTGTTAGGCTTAGGACTAGGACTTTTAAAACCAGGAAGCCCTGAGCTCCAGGCACATGCAGCTGCGAAAGGCATCCCAAGAGGGCTGCAGAAGTAACACAACTTGGCTGCCTCTGCTTCTATTTTCATGACACCATCCTGAACCATAGGCTGATTTTCCTTCCTAGGGTTAAGGTTTGAGATACGCCTAGCGTAAGGGTTCTATTAACCAGAAAGCCCTGAGTTCCAAGAACACAGCAGCTGCGAAGGACTACCCAAGAAGAGCGCAAAAGTACCACAACGTGCCTGCCTCCACAGCTTTTTCCTTGGGGACATGCCTAATTCCTGGCTGATTTGCCTTTCTCGTCTTAGGGTTGGGGTTCGACCTAGGGCTAGGATTTTTAAAATCAGGAAGCCCTGAGTTCCAGGCACACTGGAGTTGTGAAAGGCATCCCAAGAGGGCAGCAGAAGTGACACAACTTGGCTGCCTCTGCTGCTATTCTCATGAGTCCATCCCGAACCATAGGCTGATTTTCCTTCCTAGGGTGAGGGTTAGAGTTACGCCTAGGGTTACTGTTTTTTTAACCAGAAAGCCCTGAGTTCCAAGAACACAGCAGCTGCCAAGGACTACCCAAGAGGAGGGGAAAAGTGCCACAACATGGTTGCTTTCACGGCTTTTTCCTTGGCAACAAGCCTAACACCAGGCTGATTTACCTCACCAGGGTTACTGTTAGGCTTAGGCCTAGAGCTAGGATTTTTAAAACTAGGAAGCCCTTAGATCCAGGCGCACTGCAGCTGTTCAAGGCATCCCAAGGGGAGTACAAAAGTGCAACAACATGGCAGCTTTCACAGCTTTTTCCTTGGCACCATCCCTATACCTAGGCTGATTTATCTGCCTAGGGTTAGGGTTAGGGTTCAGCCTAGGGCTTGGAGTTTTTTAACCAGGAAGCCCTGAGTTCCAGGCTTACTGCATCTGCCAAAGGCATCCCAAAGGGAGTGCAAAAGTGCCACAACATGGCTGCTTTCACAGCTTTTCCCTTAGGAAGAACCCTAATACGCGGCTGATTTACCTTCCTAGGGTTACTGTTAGGCTTAGGCCTAGGACTTTTAAAACCAGGAAGCCCTGGGCTCCAGGCGCATGCAGCTGTTAAAGGCATCCCAAGCGGCCTGCAGAAGTGACACAACTTGGCTGCCTCTGCTGCTATTCTCATGAGACCATCCCGAACCATAGGCTGATTTTCCTTCCTAGGGTTAAGGTTTGAGTTACGCCTGGGGTAAGGGTTCTATTAACCAGAAAGCCCTGAGTTCCAAGAACACAGCAGCTGCGAAGGACTAGCCAAGAAGAGCGCAAAAGTACCACAACATGCATGCCTCCACAGCTTTTTCCTTGGGGACATGCCTAATTCCTGGCTGATTTGCCTTTCTCGTCTTAGGGTTGGGGTTCGGCCTAGGGTTAGGATTTTTAAAATCAGGAAGCCCTGAGTTCCAGGCACACTGGAGCTGTGAAAGGCATCCAAAAGGCAGTGCAAAAGTTCCACAACATGGTTGCTTTCACGGCTTTTTCCTTGGCAAGAAGCTTAACACCAGGCTGATTTCCCTTCCCAGGGTTACTGTAAGGCTTAGGCCTAGGGCTAGGATTTTTAAAACTAGGAAGCCCTTAGCTCCAGGCACACTGCAGCTGTTCAAGGCATCCCAAGGGGAGTACAGAAGTGCAACAACATGGCAGCTTTCACAGCTTTTTCCTTGGCACCATCCCTATACCAAGGGTGTTTTATCAGCCTAGGGTTAGGGTTAGGGTTCAGCCTAGGTCTTGGAGTTTTTTAACCAGGAAGCCCTGAGTTCCAGGCTTACTGCATCTGCCAAAGGCATCCCAAAGGGACTGCAAAAGTGCCACAACATGGCTGCTTTCACAGCTTTTCCCTTAGGAAGAACCCTAATACCCAGCTGATTTACCTTCCTAGGGTTACTGTTAGGCTTAGGCCTAGGACTTTTAAAACCAGGAAGCCCTGGGCTCCAGGCACACTGCAGCTGCGAAAGGCATCCCAAGGGGAGCGCAAAAGTGACACAACTTGGCTGCCACCACTGATATTTCCATGAGACCATCCCGAACCATAGGCTGATTTTCCTTCCTAGGGTTAAGGTTTGAGTTACGCCTAGGGTAAGGGTTCTATTAACCAGAAAGCCCTGAGTTCCAAGAACACAGCAGCTGCGAAGGACTACCCAAGAAGAGCGCAAAAGTACCACAACGTGCCTGCCTCCACAGCTTTTTCCTTGGGGACATGCCTAATTCCTGGCTGATTTGCCTTTCTCGTCTTAGGGTTGGGGTTCGGCCTAAGGCTAGGATTTTTTTAACTAGGAAGCCCTGAGTTCCAGGCTTACTTCATCTGCCAAAGGCCTCCCAAAGGGTGTGCAAAAGTGCCACAACATGGCTGCTTTCACGGCTTTTCCCTTAGGAAGAACCCTAATACGCGGCTGATTTACCTTCCTAGGGTTACTGTTAGGCTTAGGCCTAGGACTTTTAAAACCAGGAAGCCCTGGGCTCCAGGCACACTGCAGCTGCGAAAGGCATCCCAAGGGGAGCGCAGAAGAGACACAACTTGGCTGCCACCACTGATATTTCCATGAGACCATCCCGAACCATAGGCTGATTTTCCTTCCTAGGGTTAAGGTTTCAGTTACGCCTAGGGTAAGGGCTCTATTAACCAGAAAGCCCTGAGTTCCAAGAACACAGCAGCTGCGAAGGACTAGCCAAGAAGAGCGCAAAAGTACCACAACATGCCTGCCTCCACAGCTTTTTCCTTGGGGACATGCCTAATTCCTGGCTGATTTGCCTTTCTCGTCTTAGGGTTGGGGTTCGGCCTAGGGCTAGGATATTTTTAACTAGGAAGCCCTGAGTTCCAGGCTTACTGCATCTGCCAAAGGCATCCCAAAGGGAGTGCAAAAGTGCCACAACATGGCTGCTTTCACGGCTTTTCCCTTAGGAAGAACCCTAATACGCGGCTGATTTACCTTCCTAGGGTTACTGTTAGGCTTAGGCCTAGGACTTTTAAAACCAGGAAGCCCTGGGCTCCAGGCACACTGCAGCTGCGAAAGGAATCCCAAGGGGAGCGCGGAAGTGACACAACTTGGCTGCCACCACTGATATTTCCATGAGACCATCCCGAACCATAGGCTGATTTTCCTTCCTAGGGTTAAGGTTTGAGTTACGCCTAGGGTAAGGGTTCTATTAACCAGAAAGCCCTGAGTTCCAAGAACACAGCAGCTGCGAAGGACTAGCCAAGAAGAGCGCAAAAGTACCACAACATGCCTGCCTCCACAGCTTTTTCCTTGGGGACATGCCTAATTCCTGGCTGATTTGCCTTTCTCGTCTTAGGCTTGGGGTTCAGCCTAGGGCTAGAATATTTTTAACTAGGAAGCCCTGAGTTCCAGGCTTACTGCATCTTCCAAAGGCATCCCAAAGGGTGTGCAAAAGTGCCACAACATGGCTGCTTTCACGGCTTTTCCCTTAGGAAGAACCCTAATACGCGGCTGATTTACCTTCCTAGTGTTACTGTTAGGCTTAGGCCTAGGACTTTTAAAACCAGGAAGCCCTGGGCTCCAGGCACACTGCAGCTGCGAAAGGAATCCCAAGGGGAGCGCAAAAGTTACACAACTTGGCTGCCACCACTGATATTTCCATGAGACCATCCCGAACCATAGGCTGATTTTCCTTCCTAGGGTTAAGGTTTGAGTTACGCCTAGGGTAAGGGTTCTATTAACCAGAAAGCCCTGAGTTCCAAGAACACAGCAGCTGCGAAGGACTAGCCAAGAAGAGCGCAAAAGTACCACAACATGCCTGCCTCCACAGCTTTTTCCTTGGGGACATGCCTAATTCCTGGCTGATTTGCCTTTCTCGTCTTAGGGTTGGGGTTCGGCCTAGGGCTAGGATTTTTAAAATCAGGAAGCCCTGAGTTCCAGGCACACTGGAGCTGTGAAAGGCATCCCAAAGGGAGTGCAAAAGTGCCACAACATGGTTGCTTTCATGGCTTTTTCCTTGGCAAGAAGCTTAACACCAGGCTGATTTCCCTTCCCAGGGTTACTGTTAGGCTTAGGCCTAGGGCTAGGATTTTTAAAACTAGGAAGCCCTTAGATCCAGGCACACTGCAGCTGGGAAAGGCATCCCAAGGGCAGTACAAAAGTGCAACAACATGGCAGCTTTCACAGCTTTTTCCTTGGCACCATCCCTATACCTAGGCTGTTTTATCTGCCTAGGGTTAGGGTTAGGGTTCAGCCTAGGGCTTGGAGTTTTTTAACCAGGAAGCCCTGAGTTCCAGGCTTACTGCATCTGCCAAAGGCATCCCAAAGGGAGTGCAAAAGTGCCACAACATGGCTGCTTTCACAGCTTTTCCCTTAGGAAGAACCCTAATACCCAGCTGATTTACCTTCCTAGGGTTACAGTTAGGCTTAGGCCTAGGACTTTTAAAACCAGGAAGCCCTGGGCTCCAGGCACACTGCAGCTGCGAAAGGCATCCCAAGGGGAGCGCAAAAGTGACACAACTTGGCTGCCACCACTGATATTTCCATGAGACCATCCCGAACCATAGGCTGATTTTCCTTCCTAGGGTTAAGGTTTGAGTTACGCCTAGGGTAAGGGTTCTATTAACCAGAAAGCCCTGAGTTCCAAGAACACAGCAGCTGCGAAGGACTACCCAAGAAGAGCGCAAAAGTACCACAACATGCCTGCCTCCACAGCTTTTTCCTTGGGGACATGCCTAATTCCTGGCTGATTTGCCTTTCTCGTCTTAGGCTTGGGGTTCGGCCTAGGGCTAGGATTTTTTTAACTAGGAAGCCCTGAGTTCCAGGCACACTGGAGCTGTGAAAGGCATCCCAAGAGGGCCGCAGAAGTGACACAACTTGGCTGCCTCTGCTGCTATTCTCATGAGTCCATCCCGAACCATAGGCTGATTTTCCTTCCTAGGGTGAGGGTTAGAGTTACGCCTAGGGGTAGTGTTTTTTTAACCAGAAATCCCTGAGTTCCAAGAACACAGCAGCTGCCAAGGACTACTCAAGAGGAGGGGAAAAGTGCCACAACATGGTTGCTTTCACGGCTTTTTCCTTGGCAACAAGCCTAACACCAGGCTGATTTACCTTCCCAGGGTTACTGTTAGGCTTAGGCCTAGGGCTAGGATTTTTAAAACTAGGAAGCCCTTAGCTCCAGGCACACTGCAGCTGTTCAAGGCATCCCAAGTGGAGTAAAAAAGTGCAACAACATGGCAGCTTTCACAGCTTTTTCCTTGGCACCATCCCTATACCTAGGCTGTTTTATCTGCCTAGGGTTAGGTTTAGGGTTCAGCCTAGGGCTTGGAGTTTTTTAACCAGGAAGCACTGAGTTCCAGGCTTACTGCATCTGCCAAAGGCAACCCAAAGGGAGTGCAAAAGTGCCACAACATGGCTGCTTTCACAGCTTTTCCCTTAGGAAGAACCCTAATACCCGGCTGATTTACCTTCCTAGGGTTACTGTTAGGCTTAGGCCTAGGACTTTTAAAACCAGGAAGCCCTGGGCTCCAGGCACACTGCAGCTGCGAAAGGCATCCCAAGGGGAGCGCAAAAGTGACACAACTTGGCTGCCACCACTGATATTTCCATGAGACCATCCCGAACCATAGGCTGATTTTCCTTCCTAGGGTGAAGGTTTGAGTTACGCCTAGGGTAAGGGTTCTATTAACCAGAAAGCCCTGAGTTCCAAGAACACAGCAGCTGCGAAGGACTAGCCAAGAAGAGCGCAAAAGTACCACAACATGCCTGCCTCCACAGCTTTTTCCTTGGGGACATGCCTAATTCCTGGCTGATTTGCCTTTCTCGTCTTAGGGTTGGGGTTCGGCCTAGGGCTAGGATTTTTTTAACTAGGAAGCCCTGAGTTCCAGGCTTACTGCATCTGCCAAAGGCATCCCAAAGGGTGTGCAAAAGTGCCACAACATGGCTGCTTTCACGGCTTTTCCCTTAGGAAGAACCCTAATACGCGGCTGATTTACCTTCCTAGGGTTACTGTTAGGCTTAGACCTAGGACTTTTAAAACCAGGAAGCCCTGGGCTCCAGGCACATGCAGCTGCGAAAGGCATCCCAAGAGGGCCGCAGAAGTGACACAACTTGGCTGCCTCTGCTTCTATTCTCATGAGACCATCCTGAACCATAGGCTGATTTTCCTTCCTAGGGTTAAGGTTTGAGTTACGCCTAGGGTAAGAGTTCTATTAACCAGAAAGACCTGAGTTCCAAGAACACAGCAGCTGCGAAGGACTAGCCAAGAAGAGCGCAAAAGTACCACAACGTGCCTGCCTCCACAGCTTTTTCCTTGGGGACATGCCTAATTCCTGGCTGATTTGCCTTTCTCGTCTTAGGGTTGGGGTTCGGCCTAGGGCTAGGATATTTTTAACTAGGAAGCCCTGAGTTCCAGGCTTACTTCATCTGCCAAAGGCATCCCAAAGGGTGTGCAAATGTGCCACAACATGGCTGCTTTCACGGCTTTTCCCTTAGGAAGAACCCTAATACGCGGCTGATTTACCTTCCTAGGGTTACTGTTAGGCTTACGCCTAGGACTTTTAAAACCAGGAAGCCCTGGGCTCCAGGCACACTGCAGCTGCGAAAGGCATCCCAAGGGGAGCGCAAAAGTGACACAACTTGGCTGCCACCACTGATACTTCCATGAGACCATCCCGAACCATAGGCTGATTTTCCTTCCTAGGGTTAAGGTTTGAGTTACGCCTGGGGTAAGGGTTCTATTAACCAGAAGGCCCTGAGTTCCAAGAACACAGCAGCTGCGAAGGACTAGCCAAGAAGAGCGCAAAAGTACCACAACATGCCTGCCTCCACAGCTTTTTCCTTGGGGACATGCCTAATTCCTGGCTGATTTGCCTTTCTCGTCTTAGGGTTGGGGTTCGGCCTAGGGCCAGGATGTTTTTAACTAGGAAGCCCTGAGTTCCAGGCTTACTGCATCTGCCAAAGGCATCCCAAAGGGTGTGCAAAAGTGCCACAACATGGCTGCTTTCACGGCTTTTCCCTTAGGAAGAACCCTAATACGCGGCTGATTTACCTTCCTAGGGTTACTGTTAGGCTTAGGCCTAGGACTTTTAAAACCAGGAAGCCCTGGGCTCCAGGCACATGCAGCTGTTAAAGGCATCCCAAGAGGGCTGCAGAAGTGACACAACTTGGCTGCCTCTGCTGCTATTCTCATGAGACCATCCCGAACCATAGGCTGATTTTCCTTCCTAGGGTTAAGGTTTGAGTTACGCCTGGGGTAAGGGTTCTATTAACCAGAAAGCCCTGAGTTCCAAGAATACAGCAGCTGCGAAGGACTTCCCAAGAAGAGCGCAAAAGTACCACAACATGCATGCCTCCACAGCTTTTTCCTTGGGGACATGCCTAATTCCTGGCTGATTTGCCTTTCTCGTCTTAGGGTTGGGGTTCGGCCTAGGGCTAGGATTTTTAAAATCAGGAAGCCCTGAGTTCCAGGCAAACTGGAGCTGTGAAAGGCATCCAAAAGGCAGTGCAAAAGTGCCACAACATGGTTGCTTTCACGGCTTTTTCCTTGGCAAGAAGCTTAACACCAGGCTGATTCCCCTTCCCAGGGTTACTGTAAGGCTTAGGCCTAGGGCTAGGATTTTTAAAACTAGGAAGCCCTTAGCTCCAGGCACACTGCAGCTGTTCAAGGCATCCCAAGGGGAGTACAAAAGTACAACAACATGGCAGCTTTCACAGCTTTTTCCTTGGCACCATCCCTACACCTAGGCTGTTTTATCTGCCTAGGGTTAGGATTAGGGTTCAGCCTAGGTCTTGAAGTTTTTTAACCAGGAAGCCCTGAGTTCCAGGCTTACTGCATCTGCCAAAGGCAACCCAAAGGGAGTGCAAAAGTGCCACAAAATGGCTGCTTTCACAGCTTTTCCCTTAGGAAGAACCCTAATACCCAGCTGATTTACCTTCCTAGGGTTACTGTTAGGCTTAGGCCTAGGACTTTTAAAACCAGGAAGCCCTGGGCTCCAGGCACACTGCAGCTGTTAAAGGCATCCCATGAGGGCTGCAGAAGTGACACAACTTGGCTGCCTCTGCTTCTATTCTCATGAGACCATCCCGAGCCATAGGCTGATTTTCCTTCCTAGGTTTAAGGTTTGAGTTACGCCTGGGCTAAGGGTTCTATTAACCAGAAAGCCCTGAGTTCCAAGAACACAGCAGCTGCGAAGGACTACCCAAGAAGAGCGCAAAAGTACCACAACGTGCCTGCCTCCACAGCTTTTTCCTTGGGGACATGCCTAATTCCTGGCTGATTTGCCTTTCTCGTCTTAGGGTTGGGGTTCGGCCTAGGGCTAGGATTTTTAAAATCAGGAAGCCCTGAGTTCCAGGCACACTGGAGCTGTGAAAGGCATCCCAAGAGGGCCGCAGAAGTGACACAACTTGGCTGCCTCTGCTACTATTCTCATGAGTCCATCCCGAACCATAAGCTGATTTTCCTTCCTAGGGTGAGGGTTAGAGTTACGCCTAGGGTTAGTGTTTTTTTTACCAGAAAGCCCTGAGTTCCAAGAACACAGCAGCTGCCATGGACTACCCAAGAGGAGGGGAAAAGTGCCACAACATGGTTGCTTTCATGGCTTTTTCCTTGGCAAGAATCTTAACACCAGGCTGATTTCCCTTCCCATGGTTACTGTTAGGCTTAGGCCTAGGGCTAGGAATTTTATAACTAGGAAGCCCTTAGATCCAGGCACACTGCAGCTGCAAAAGGCATCCCAAGGGGAGTACAAAAGTGCAACAACATGGCAGCTTTCACAGCTTTTTCCTTGGCACCATCCCTATACCTAGGCTGATTTATCTGCCTAGGGTTAGGGTTAGGGTTCAGCCTAGGGCTTGGAGTTTTTTAACCAGGAAGCCCTGAGTTCCAGGCTTACTGCATCTGCCAAAGGCATCCCAAAGGGAGTGCAAAAGTGCCACAACATGGCTGCTTTCACAGCTTTTCCCTTAGGAAGAACCCTAATACCCGGCTGATTTACCTTCCTAGGGTTACTGTTAGGCTTATGCCTAGGACTTTTAAAACCAGGAAGCCCTGGGCTCCAGGCACACTGCAGCTGCGAAAGGCATCCCAAGGGGAGCGCAAAAGTGACACAACTTGGCTGCCACCACTGATATTTCCATGAGACCATCCCGAAACATAGGCTGATTTTCCTTCCTAGGGTGAAGGTTTGAGTTAGGCCTGGGGTAAGGGTTCTATTAACAAGAAAGCCCTGAGTTCCAAGAACACAGCAGCTGCGAAGGACTACCCAAGAAGAGCGCAAAAGTACCACAACATGCCTGCCTCCACAGCTTTTTCCTTGGGGACATGCCTAATTCCTGGCTGATTTGCCTTTCTCGTCTTAGGGTTGGGGTTCGGCCTAGGGCTAGGATTTTTTTAACTAGGAAGCCCTGAGTTCCAGGCTTACTTCATCTGCAAAAAGCATCCCAAAGGGAGTGCAGAAGTGCCACAAGATGGCTGCTTTCACGGCTTTTCCCTAAGGAAGAACCCTAATACGCGGCTGATTTACCTTCCTAGGGTTACTGTTAGGCCTAGGACTTTTAAAACCAGGAAGCCCTGGGCTCCAGGCACACTGCAGCTGCGAAAGGCATCCCAAGGGGAGCGCAAAAGTGACACAACTTGGCTGCCTCTGCTTCTATTCTCATGAGACCATCCCGAACCATAGGCTGATTTTCCTTCCTAGGGTTAAGCTTTGAGTTACGCCTGGGGTAAGGGTTCTATTAACCAGAAAGCCCTGAGTTCCAAGAACACAGCAGCTGCGAAGGACTACCGAAGAAGAGCGCAAAAGTACCACAACATGCCTGCCTCCACAGCTTTTTCCTTGGGGACATGCCTAATTCCTGGCTGATTTGCCTTTCTCGTCTTAGGCTTGGGGTTCGGCCTAGGGCTAGGATTTTTTTAACTAGGAAGCCCTGAGTTCCAGGCACACTGGAGCTGTGAAAGGCATCCCAAGAGGGCCGCAGAAGTGACACAACTTGGCTGCCTCTGCTGCTATTCTCATGAGTCCATCCCGAACCATAGGCTGATTTTCCTTCCTAGGGTGAGGGTTAGAGTTACGCCTAGGGGTAGTGTTTTTTTAACCAGAAATCCCTGAGTTCCAAGAACACAGCAGCTGCCAAGGACTACTCAAGAGGAGGGGAAAAGTGCCACAACATGGTTGCTTTCACGGCTTTTTCCTTGGCAACAAGCCTAACACCAGGCTGATTTACCTTCCCAGGGTTACTGTTAGGCTTAGGCCTAGGGCTAGGATTTTTAAAACTAGGAAGCCCTTAGCTCCAGGCACACTGCAGCTGTTCAAGGCATCCCAAGTGGAGTAAAAAAGTGCAACAACATGGCAGCTTTCACAGCTTTTTCCTTGGCACCATCCCTATACCTAGGCTGTTTTATCTGCCTAGGGTTAGGTTTAGGGTTCAGCCTAGGGCTTGGAGTTTTTTAACCAGGAAGCACTGAGTTCCAGGCTTACTGCATCTGCCAAAGGCAACCCAAAGGGAGTGCAAAAGTGCCACAACATGGCTGCTTTCACAGCTTTTCCCTTAGGAAGAACCCTAATACCCGGCTGATTTACCTTCCTAGGGTTACTGTTAGGCTTAGGCCTAGGACTTTTAAAACCAGGAAGCCCTGGGCTCCAGGCACATGCAGCTGCGAAAGGCATCCCAAGGGGAGCGCAAAAGTGACACAACTTGGCTGCCACCACTGATACTTCCATGAGACCATCCCGAACCATAGGCTGATTTTCCTTCCTAGGGTTAAGGTTTGAGTTACGCCTGGGGTAAGGGTTCTATTAACCAGAAGGCCCTGAGTTCCAAGAACACAGCAGCTGCGAAGGACTACCCAAGAAGAGCGCAAAAGTACCACAACATGCCTGCCTCCACAGCTTTTTCCTTGGGGACATGCCTAATTCCTGGCTGATTTGCCTTTCTCGTCTTAGGGTTGGGGTTCGGCCTAGGGCCAGGATGTTTTTAACTAGGAAGCCCTGAGTTCCAGGCTTACTGCATCTGCCAAAGGCATCCCAAAGGGTGTGCAAAAGTGCCACAACATGGCTGCTTTCACGGCTTTTCCCTTAGGAAGAACCCTAATACGCGTCTGATTTACCTTCCTAGGGTTACTGTTAGGCTTAGGCCTAGGACTTTTAAAACCAGGAAGCCCTGGGCTCCAGGCACATGCAGCTGTTAAAGGCATCCCAAGAGGGCT
This sequence comes from Ammospiza maritima maritima, assembly GCA_036010785.1. Classification (NCBI taxonomy): domain Eukaryota; kingdom Metazoa; phylum Chordata; class Aves; order Passeriformes; family Passerellidae; genus Ammospiza; species Ammospiza maritima. Next base: position 361,024 of record JAYKTQ010000127.1, read on the forward strand.
GCAGAAGTGACACAACTTGGCTGCCTCTGCTGCTATTCTCATGAGACCATCCCGAACCATAGGCTGATTTTCCTTCCTAGGGTTAAGGTTTGAGTTACGCCTGGGGTAAGGGTTCTATTAACCAGAAAGCCCTGAGTTCCAAGAATACAGCAGCTGCGAAGGACTTCCCAAGAAGAGCGCAAAAGTACCACAACATGCATGCCTCCACAGCTTTTTCCTTGGGGACATGCCTAATTCCTGGCTGATTTGCCTTTCTCGTCTTAGGGTTGGGGTTCGGCCTAGGGCTAGGATTTTTAAAATCAGGAAGCCCTGAGTTCCAGGCACACTGGAGCTGTGAAAGGCATCCAAAAGGCAGTGCAAAAGTGCCACAACATGGTTGCTTTCACGGCTTTTTCCTTGGCAAGAAGCTTAACACCAGGCTGATTCCCCTTCCCAGGGTTACTGTAAGGCTTAGGCCTAGGGCTAGGATTTTTAAAACTAGGAAGCCCTTAGCTCCAGGCACACTGCAGCTGTTCAAGGCATCCCAAGGGGAGTACAAAAGTACAACAACATGGCAGCTTTCACAGCTTTTTCCTTGGCACCATCCCTATACCTAGGCTGTTTTATCTGCCTAGGGTTAGGATTAGGGTTCAGCCTAGGGCTTGAAGTTTTTTAACCAGGAAGCCCTGAGTTCCAGGCTTACTGCATCTGCCAAAGGCAACCCAAAGGGAGTGCAAAAGTGCCACAACATGGCTGCTTTCACAGCTTTTCCCTTAGGAAGAACCCTAATACCCAGCTGATTTACCTTCCTAGGGTTACTGTTAGGCTTAGGCCTAGGACTTTTAAAACCAGGAAGCCCTGGGCTCCAGGCACACTGCAGCTGTTAAAGGCATCCCATGAGGGCTGCAGAAGTGACACAACTTGGCTGCCTCTGCTTCTATTCTCATGAGACCATCCCGAGCCATAGGCTGATTTTCCTTCCTAGGTTTAAGGTTTGAGTTACGCCTGGGGTAAGGGTTCTATTAACCAGAAAGCCCTGAGTTCCAAGAACACAGCAGCTGCGAAGGACTACCCAAGAAGAGCGCAAAAGTACCACAACGTGCCTGCCTCCACAGCTTTTTCCTTGGGGACATGCCTAATTCCTGGCTGATTTGCCTTTCTCGTCTTAGGGTTGGGGTTCGGCCTAGGGCTAGGATTTTTTTAACTAGGAAGCCCTGAGTTCCAGGCTTATTTCATCTGCAAAAAGCATCCCAAAGGGAGTGCAGAAGTGCCACAACATGGCTGCTTTCACGGCTTTTCCCTAAGGAAGAACCCTTATACGCTGCTGATTTACCTTCCTAGGGTTACTGTTAGGCCTAGGACTTTTAAAACCAGGAAGCCCTGGGCTCCAGGCACACTGCAGCTGCGTAAGGCATCCCAAGGGGAGCGCAAAAGTGACACAACTTGGCTGCCTCTGCTTCTATTCTCATGAGACCATCCCGAACCATAGGCTGATTTTCCTTCCTAGGGTTAAGCTTTGAGTTACGCCTGGGGTAAGGGTTCTATTAACCAGAAAGCCCTGAGTTCCAAGAACACAGCAGCTGCGAAGGACTAGCCAAGAAGAGCGCAAAAGTACCACAACATGCCTGCCTCCACAGCTTTTTCCTTGGGGACATGCCTAATTCCTGGCTGATTTGCCTTTCTCGTCTTAGGGTTGGGGTTCGGCCTAGGGCTAGGATTTTTAAAATCAGGAAGCCCTGAGTTCCAGGCACACTGGAGCTGTGAAAGGCATCCCAAGAGGGCCGCAGAAGTGACACAACTTGGCTGCCTCTGCTACTATTCACATGAGTCCATCCCGAACCATAGGCTGATTTTCCTTCCTAGGGTGAGGGTTAGAGTTACGCCTAGGGTTAGTGTTTTTTTAACCAGAAAGCCCTGAGTTCCAAGAACACAGCAGCTGCGAAGGACTAGCCAAGAAGAGCGCAAAAGTACCACAACGTGCCTGCCTCCACAGCTTTTTCCTTGGGGATATGCCTAATTCCTGGCTGATATGCCTTTCTCGTCTTAGGGTTGGGGTTCGGCCTAGGGCTAGGATTTTTAAAATCAGGAAGCCCTGAGTTCCAGGCACACTGGAGCTGTGAAAGGCATCCAAAAGGGAGTGCAAAAGTGCCACAACATGGCTGCTTTCACGGCTTTTCCCTTAGGAAGAACCCTAATACGCGGCTGATTTACCTTCCTAAGGTTACTGTTAGGCTTAGGCCTAGGACTTTTAAAACCAGGAAGCCCTGGGCTCCAGGCACACTGCAGCTGCGAAAGGCATCCCAAGGGGAGCGCAAAAGTGACACAACTTGGCTGTCACCACTGATATTTCCATGAGACCATCCCGAACCATAGGCTGATTTTCCTTCCTAGGGTTAAGGTTTGAGTTACGCCTAGGGTAAGGGTTCTATTAACCAGAAAGCCCTGAGTTCCAAGAACACAGCAGCTGCGAAGGACTAGCCAAGAAGAGCGCAAAAGTACCACAACATGCCTGCCTCCACAGCTTTTTCCTTGGGGACATGCCTAATTCCTGGCTGATTTGCCTTTCTCGTCTTAGGGTTGGGGTTCGGCCTAGAGCTAGGATTTTTAAAATCAGGAAGCCCTGAGTTCCAGGCACACTGGAGCTGTGAAAGGCATCCAAAAGGGAGTGCAAAAGTGCCACAACATGGTTGCTTTCACGGCTATTTCCTTGGCAAGAAGCTTAACACCAGGCTGATTTCGATTACCAGGGTTACTGTAAGGCTTAGGCCTAGGGCTAGGATTTTTAAAACTAGGAAGCCCTTAGCTCCAGGCACACTGCAGCTGCTTAAGACATCCCAAGGGGAGTACAAAAGTACAACAACATGGCAGCTTTCACAGCTTTTTCCTTGGAACCATCCCTATACCTAGGCTGTTTTATCTGCCTAGGGATAGGGTTAGGGTTCAGCCTAGGGCTTGGAGTTTTTTAACCAGGAAGCCCTGAGTTCCAGGCTTACTGCATCTGCCAAAGGCATCCCAAAGGGAGTGCAAAAGTGCCACAACATGGCTGCTTTCACAGCTTTTCCCTTAGGAAGAACCCTAACACCCGGCTGATTTACCTTCCTAGGGTTACTGTTAGGCTTAGGCCTAGGACTTTTAAAACCAGGAAGCCCTGGGCTCCAGGCACACTGCAGCTGCGAAAGGCATCCCAAGAGGGCCGCAGAAGTGACACAACTTGGCTGCCTCTGCTTCTATTCTCATGAGACCATCCTGAACCATAGGCAGATTTTCCTTCCTATGTTTAAGGTTTGAGTTTCGCCTGCGGTAAGAGTTCTATTAACCAGAAAGCCCTGAGTTCCAAGAACACAGCAGCTGCGAAGGACTAGCCAAGAAGAGCGCAAAAGTACCACAACATGCCTGCCTCCACAGCTTTTTCCTTGGGGACATGCCTAATTCCTGGCTGATTTGCCTTTCTCGTCTTAGGGTTGGGGTTCGGCCTAGGGCTAGGATTTTTTTAACTAGGAAGCCCTGAGTTCCAGGCTTACTGCATCTGCCAAAGGCATCCCGAAGGGTGTGCAGAAGTGCCACAACATGGCTGCTTTCACGGTTTTTCCCTTAGGAAGAACCCTAATACCCGGCTGATTTACCTTCCTAGGGTTACTGTTAGGCTTAGGCCTAGGACTTTTAAAACCAGGAAGCCCTGGGCTCCAGGCACACTGCAGCTGCGAAAGGCATCCCAAGGGGAGCGCAAAAGTGACACAACTTGGCTGCCTCTGCTGCTATTCTCATGAGACCATCCCGAACCATAGGCCGATTTTCCTTCCTAGGGTTAAGGTTTGAGTTACGCCTGGGGTAAGGGTTCTATTAACCAGAAAGCCCTGAGTTCCAAGAACACAGCAGCTGCGAAGGACTAGCCAAGAAGAGCGCAAAAGTACCACAACATGCCTGCCTCCACAGCTTTTTCCTTGGGGACATGCCTAATTCCTGGATGATTTGCCTTTCTCGTCTTAGGGTTGGGGTTCGGCCTAGGGCTAGGATTTTTAAAATCAGGAAGCCCTGAGTTCCAGGCACACTGGAGCTGTGAAAGGCATCCCAAGAGGGCCGTAGAAGTGACACAACTTGGCTGCCTCTGCTGCTATTCTCATGAGTCCATCCCGAACCACAGGCTGATTTTCCTTCCTAGGGTGAGGGTTAGAGTTACGCCTAGGGTTAGTGTTTTTTTAACCAGAAAGCCCTGAGTTCCAAGAACACAGCAGATGCGAAGGATTACCCAAGAGGAGGGGAAAAGTGCCACAACATGGTTGCTTTCACGGCTTTTTCCTTGGCAAGAAGCTTAACACCAGGCTGATTTACCTTCCCATGGTTACTGTTAGGCTTAGGCCTAGGGCTAGAATTTTTAAAACTAGGAAGCCCTTAGATCCAGGCACACTGCAGCTGTTCAAGGCATCCCAAGGGGAGTACAAAAGTGCAACAACATGGCAGCTTTCACAGCTTTTTCCTTGGCACCATCCCTATACCTAGGCTGATTTATCTGCCTAGGGTTAGGGTTAGGGTTCAGCCTAGGGCTTGGAGTTTTTTAACCAGGAAGCCCTGAGTTCCAGGCTTACTGCATCTGCCAAAGGCATCCCAAAGGGAGTGCAAAAGTGCCACAACATGGCTGCTTTCACAGCTTTTCCCTTAGGAAGAACCCGAATACCCGGCTGATTTACCTTCCTAGGGTTACTGTTAGGCTTAGGCCTAGGACTTTTAAAACCAGGAAGCCCTGGGCTCCAGGCACATGCAGCTGCGAAAGGCATCCCAAGAGGGCCGCAGAAGTGACACAACTTGGCTGCCTCTGCTTCTATTCTCATGAGACCATCCTGAACCATAGGCTGATTTTCCTTCCTAGGGTTAAGGTTTGAGTTACGCCTAGGGTAAGAGTTCTATTAACCAGAAAGACCTGAGTTCCAAGAACACAGCAGCTGCGAAGGACTACCCAAGAAGAGCGCAAAAGTACCACAACGTGCCTGCCTCCACAGCTTTTTCCTTGGGGACATGCCTAATTCCTGGCTGATTTGCCTTTCTCGTCTTAGGGTTGGGGTTCGGCCTAGGGCTAGGATTTTTTTAACTAGGAAGCCCTGAGTTCCAGGTTTACTGCATCTGCCAAAGGCATCCCAAAGGGAGTGCAGAAGTGCCACAACATGGCTGCTTTCACGGCTTTTCCCTTAGGAAGAACCCTAATACGCGGCTGATTTACCTTCCTAGGGTTACTGTTAGGCTTAGGCCTAGGACTTTTAAAACCAGGAAGCCCTGGGCTCCAGGCACACTGCAGCTGCGAAAGGCATCCCAAGGGGAGCGCAAAAGTGACACAACTTGGCTGCCACCACTGATATTTCCATGAGACCATCCCGAACCATAGGCAGATTTTCCTTCCTAGGGTTAAGGTTTGAGTTACGCCTGGGGTAAGGGTTCTATTAACCAGAAGGCCCTGAGTTCCAAGAACACAGCAGCTGCGAAGGACTAGCCAAGAAGAGCGCAAAAGTACCACAACATGCCTGCCTCCACAGCTTTTTCCTTGGGGACATGCCTAATTCCTGGCTGATTTGCCTTTCTCGTCATAGGCTTGGGGTTCGGCCTAGGGCTAGGATATTTTTAACTAGGAAGCCCTGAGTTCCAGGCTTACTTCATCTGCAAAAAGCATCCTAAAAGGAGTGCAGAAGTGCCACAACATGGCTGCTTTCACGGCTTTTCCCTTAGGAAGAACCCTAATACGCGGCTGATTTACCTTCCTAGGGTTACTGTTAGGCTTAGGCCTAGGACTTTTAAAACCAGGAAGCCCTGGGCTCCAGGCACATGCAGCTGTTAAAGTCATCCCAAGAGGGCTGCAGAAGTGACACAACTTGGCTGTCTCTGCTGCTATTCTCATGAGACCATCCCGAACCATAGGCTGGTTTTCCTTCCTAGGGTTAAGGTTTGAGATACGCCTAGGGTAAGGGTTCTATTAACCAGAAAGCCCTGAGTTCCAAGAACACAGCAGCTGCGAAGGACTAGCCAAGAAGAGCGCAAAAGTACCACAACATGCCTGCCTCCACAGCTTTTTCCTTGGGGACATGCCTAATTCCTGGCTGATTTGCCTTTCTCGTCTTAGGGTTGGGGTTCGGCCTAGGGCTAGGATTTTTAAAATCAGGAAGCCTTGAGTTCCAGGCACACTGGAGCTGTGAAAGGCATCCCAAGAGGGCCGCAGAAGTGACACAACTTGGCTGCCTCTGCTACTATTCTCATGAGTCCATCCCTAACCATAGGCCTATTTTCCTTCCTAGGGTGAGGGTTAGAGTTGCGCCTTGGGTTAGTGTTTTTTAACCAGAAAGCCCTGAGTTCCAAGAACACAGCAGCTGCCAAGGACTACCAAAGAGGAGGGGAAAAGTGCCACAACATGGTTGCTTTCACGGCTTTTTCCTTGGCAACAAGCCTAACACCAGGCTGATTTACCTTCCCAGGGTTACTGTTAGGCTTAGGCCTAGGGATAGGATTTTTAAAACTAGGAAGCCCTTAGATCCAGGCACACTGCAGCTGTTCAAGGCATCCCAAGGGGAGTACAAAAGTGCAACAACATGGCAACTTTCACAGCTTTTTCCTTGGCACCATCCCTAAACCTAGGCTGTTTTATCTGCCTAGGGTTAGGGTTAGGGTTCAGCCTAGGGCTTGGAGTTTTTTAACCAGGAAGCCCTGAGTTCCAGGCTTACTGCATCTGCCAAAGGCATCCCAAAGGGAGTGCAAAAGTGCCACAACATGGCTGCTTTCACGGCTTTTCCCTTTGGAAGAACCCTAATACCCGGCTGATTTACCTTCCTATGGTTACTGTTAGGCTTAGGCCTAGGACTTTTAAAACCAGGAAGCCCTGGGCTCCAGGCACACTGCAGCTGCGAAAGGCATCCCAAGGGGAGCGCAAAAGTGACACAACTTGGCTGCCACCACTGATATTTCCATGAGACCATCCCGAACCATAGGCTGATTTACCTTCCTAGGGTTACTGTTAGGCTTAGGCCTAGGACTTTTAAAACCAGGAAGCCCTGGGCTCCAGGCACATGCAGCTGTTAAAGGCATCCCAAGAGGGCTGCAGAAGTGACACAACTTGGTTGCCACCACTGATATTTCCATGAGACCATCCCGAACCATAGGCTGATTTTCCTTCCTAGGGTTAAGGTTTGAGTTTCGCCTAGGGTAAGGGTTATATTAACCAGAAAGACCTCAGTTCCAAGAACACAGCAGCTGCGAAGGACTACCCAAGAAGAGCGAAAAAGTACCACAACATGCCTGCCTCCACAGCTTTTTCCTTGGGGACATGCCTAATTCCTGGCTGATTTGCCTTTCTCGTCTTAGGGTTGTGGTTCGGCCTAGGGCTAGGATTTTTAAAATCAGGAAGCCCTGAGTTGCAGGCACACTGGAGCTGTGAAAGGCATCCAAAAGGGAGTTGAAAAGTGCCACAACATGGCTGCTTTCATGGCTTTTTCCTTGGCAAGAAGCTTAACACCAGGCTGATTTCCCTTCCCAGGGTTACTGTTAGGCTTAGGCCTAGGGCTAGGATTTTTAAAACTCGGAAGCCCTTAGATCCAGGCACACTGCAGCTGTTCAAGGCATCCCAAGGGCAGTACAAAAGTGCAACAACATGGCAGCTTTCACAGCTTTTTCCTTGGCACCATCCCTATACCTAGGCTGTTTTATATGCCTAGGGTTAGGGTTAGGGTTCAGCCTAGGGCTTGGAGTTTTTTAACCAGGAAGCCCTGAGTTCCAGGCTTACTGCATCTGCCAAAGGCATCCCAAAGGGAGTGCAAAAGTGCCACAACATGGCTGCTTTCACGGCTTTTCCCTTAGGAAGAACCCTAATACGCGGCTGATTTACCTTCCTAGGGTTACTGTTAGGCTTAGGCCTAGGACTTTTAAAACCAGGAAGCCCTGGGCTCCAGGCACATGCAGCTGTTAAAGGCATCCCAAGAGGGCTGCAGAAGTGACACAACTTGGCTGCCTCTGCTGCTATTCTCATGAGACCATCCCGAACCATAGGCTGATTTTCCTTCCTAGGGTTAAGGTTTGAGTTACGCCTAGGGTAAGGGTTCTATTAACCAGAAAGCCCTGAGTTCCAAGAACACAGCAGCTGCGAAGGACTAGCCAAGAAGAGCGCAAAAGTACCACAACATGCCTGCCTCCACAGCTTTTTCCTTGGGGACATGCCTAATTCCTGGCTGATTTGCCTTTCTCGTCTTAGGGTTGGGGTTCGGCCTAGGGCTAGGATTTTTAAAATCAGGAAGCCCTGAGTTGCAGGCACACTGGAGCTGTGAAAGGCATCCAAAAGGGAGTTGAAAAGTGCCACAACATGGTTGCTTTCATGGCTTTTTCCTTGGCAAGAAGCTTAACACCAGGCTGATTTCCCTTCCCAGGGTTACTGTTAGGCTTAGGCCTAGGGCTAGGATTTTTAAAACTAGGAAGCCCTTAGATCCAGGCACACTGCAGCTGGGAAAGGCATCCCAAGGGCAGTACAAAAGTGCAACAACATGGCAGCTTTCACAGCTTTTTCCTTGGCACCATCCCTATACCTAGGCTGTTTTATCTGCCTAGGGTTAGGGTTAGGGTTCAGCCTAGGGCTTGGAGTTTTTTAACCAGGAAGCCCTGAGTTCCAGGCTTACTGCATCTGCCAAAGGCATCCCAAAGGGAGTGCAAAAGTGCCACAACATGGCTGCTTTCACGGCTTTTCCCTTAGGAAGAACCCTAATACGCGGCTGATTTACCTTCCTAGGGTTACTGTTAGGCTTAGGCCTAGGACTTTTAAAACCAGGAAGCCCTGTCATCCAGGCACACTGCAGCTGTTAAAGGCATCCCAAGAGGGCCGCAGAAGTGACACAACTTGGCTGCCTCTGCTTCTATTTACTTGAGACCATCCTGAACCATAGGCTGATTTTCCTTCCTAGGGTTAAAGTTTGAGTTTCGCCTAGGGTAAGAGTTCTATTAACCAGAAAGCCCTGAGTTCCAAGAACACAGCAGCTGCGAAGGACTACCCAAGAAGAGCGCAAAAGTACCACAACATGCCTGCCTCCACAGCTTTTTCCTTGGGGACATGCCTAATTCCTGGCTGATTTGCCTTTCTCGTCTTAGGGTTGGGGTTCGGCCTAGGGCTAGGATTTTTTTAACTAGGAAGCCCTGAGTTCCAGGCTTACTGCATCTGCAAAAAGCATCCCAAAGGGAGTGCAGAAGTGCCACAACATGGCTGCTTTCACGGCTTTTCCCTTAGGAAGAACCCTAATACGCGGCTGATTTACCTTCCTAGGGTTACTGTTAGGCTTAGGCCTAGGACTTTTAAAACCAGGAAGCCCTGGGCTCCAGGCACATGCAGCTGCGAAAGGCATCCCAAGAGGGCCGCAGAAGTGACACAACTTGGCTGCCTCTGCTTCTATTCTCATGAGACCATCCTGAACCATAGGCAGATTTTCCTTCCTAGGTTTAAGGTTTGAGTTACGCCTAGGGTAAGGGTTCTATTAACCAGAAAGACCTGAGTTCCAAGAACACAGCAGCTGCGAAGGACTACCCAAGAAGAGCGCAAAACTACCACAACGTGCCTGCCTCCACAGCTTTTTCCTTGGGGACATGCCTAATTCCTGGCTGATTTGCCTTTCTCGTCTTAGGGTTGGGGTTCGGCCTAGGGCTAGGATTTTTTTAACTAGGAAGCCCTGAGTTCCAGGCTTACTGCATCTGCCAAAGGCATCCCAAAGGGTGTGCAGAAGTGCCACAACATGGCTGCTTTCACGGCTTTTCCCTTAGGAAGAACCCTAATACGCGGCTGATTTACCTTCCTAGGGTTACTGTTAGGCTTACGCCTAGGACTTTTAAAACCAGGAAGCCCTGGGCTCCAGGCACACTGCAGCTGCGAAAGGCATCCCAAGGGGAGCGCAAAAGTGACACAACTTGGCTGCCACCACTGATACTTCCATGAGACCATCCCGAACCATAGGCTGATTTTCCTTCCTAGGGTTAAGGTTTGAGTTACGCCTGGGGTAAGGGTTCTATTAACCAGAAGGCCCTGAGTTCCAAGAACACAGCAGCTGCGAAGGACTAGCCAAGAAGAGCGCAAAAGTACCACAACATGCCTGCCTCCACAGCTTTTTCCTTGGGGACATGCCTAATTCCTGGCTGATTTGCCTTTCTCGTCTTAGGGTTGTGGTTCGTCCTAGGGCTAGGATTTTTAAAATCAGGAAGCCCTGAGTTGCAGGCACACTGGAGCTGTGAAAGGCATCCAAAAGGGAGTTGAAAAGTGCCACAACATGGTTGCTTTCATGGCTTTTTCCTTGGCAAGAAGCTTAACACCAGGCTGATTTCCCTTCCCAGGGTTACTGTTAGGCTTAGGCCTAGGGCTAGGATTTTTAAAACTCGGAAGCCCTTAGATCCAGGCACACTGCAGCTGTTCAAGGCATCCCAAGGGCAGTACAAAAGTGCAACAACATGGCAGCTTTCACAGCTTTTTCCTTGGCACCATCCCTATACCTAGGCTGTTTTATCTGCCTAGGGTTAGGGTTAGGGTTCAGCCTAGGGCTTGGAGTTTTTTAACCAGGAAGCCCTGAGTTCCAGGCTTACTGCATCTGCCAAAGGCATCCCAAAGGGAGTGCAAAAGTGCCACAACATGGCTGCTTTCACGGCTTTTCCCTTAGGAAGAACCCTAATACGCGGCTGATTTACCTTCCTAGGGTTACTGTTAGGCTTAGGCCTAGGACTTTTAAAACCAGGAAGCCCTGTCATCCAGGCACACTGCAGCTGTTAAAGGCATCCCAAGAGGGCCGCAGAAGTGACACAACTTGGCTGCCTCTGCTGCTATTCTCATGAGACCATCCCGAATCATAGGCTGATTTTCCTTCCTAGGGTTAAGGTTTGAGTTACGCCTGGGGTAAGGGTTCTATTAACCAGAAAGCCCTGAGATCCAAGAACACAGCAGCTGCGAAGGACTAGCCAAGAAGAGCGCAAAAGTACCACAACATGCCTGCCTCCACAGCTTTTTCCTTGGGGACATGCCTAATTCCTGGCTGATTTTCCTTTCTGGTCTAAGGGTTGGAGATCGGCCTAGGGCTAGGATTTTTTTAACTAGGAAGCCCTGAGTTCCAGGCTTACTGCATCTGCAAAAAGCATCCCAAAGGGAGTGCAGAAGTGCCACAACATGGCTGCTTTCACGGCTTTTCCCTTAGGAAGAACCCTAATACGCGGCTGATTTACCTTCCTAGGGTTACTGTTAGGCTTAGGCCTAGGACTTTTAAAACCAGGAAGCCCTGGGCTCCAGGCACCTGCAGCTGCGAAAGGCATCCCAAGGGGAGCGCAAAAGTGACACAACTTGGCTGCCACCACTGATATTTCCATGAGACCATCCCGAACCATAGGCTGATTTTCCTTCCTAGGGTTAAGCTTTGAGTTACGCCTGGGGTAAGGGTTCTATTAACCAGAAAGCCCTGAGTTCCAAGAACACAGCAGCTGCGAAGGACTAGCCAAGAAGAGCGCAAAAGTACCACAACATGCCTGCCTCCACAGCTTTTTCCTTGGGGACATGCCTAATTCCTGGCTGATTTGCCTTTCTCGTCTTAGGGTTGGGGTTCGGCCTAGGGCTAGGATTTTTTTAACTAGGAAGCCCTGAGTTCCAGGCTTGCTTTATCTGCAAAAAGCATCCCAAAGGGAGTGCAGAAGTGCCACAACATGGCTGCTTTCACGGCTTTTCCCTTAGGAAGAACCCTAATACGCGGCTGATTTACCTTCCTAGGGTTACTGTTAGGCTTAGGCCTAGGACTTTTAAAACCAGGAAGCCCTGGGCTCCAGGCACATGCAGCTGCGAAAGGCATCCCAAGAGGGCTGCAGAAGTGACACAACTTGGCTGCCTCTGCTGCTATTCTCATGAGACCATCCCGAACCATAGGCTGATTTTCCTTCCTAGGGTTAAGGTTTGAGTTACGCCTAGGGTCAGGGTTCTATTAACCAGAAAGCCCTGAGTTCCAAGAACACAGCAGCTGCGAAGGACTAGCCAAGAAGAGCGCAAAAGTACCACAACATGCCTGCCTCCACAGCTTTTTCCTTGGGGACATGCCTAATTCCTGGCTGATTTGCCTTTCTCGTCTTAGGGTTGGGGTTCGGCCTAGGGCTAGGATTTTTAAAATCAGGAAGCCCTGAGTTCCAGGCACACTGGAGCTGTGAAAGGCATTCAAAAGGGAGTGCAAAAGTGCCACAACATGGCTGCTTTCCCGGCTTTTTCCTTGGCAAGAAGCCTAACACCAGGCTGATTTCCCTTCCCAGGGTTACTGTTAGGCTTAGGCCTAGGGCTAGGATTTTTAAAACTAGGAAGCCCTTAGTTCCAGGCACACTGCAGCTGTTCAAGGCATCCCAAGGGCAGTGCAAAAGTGCAACAACATGGCAGCTTTCACAGGTTTTTCCTTGGCACCATCCCTATACATAGGCTGTTTTATCTGCCTAGGGTTCGGGTTAGGGTTCAGCCTAGGGCTTGGAGTTTTTTAACCAGGAAGCCCTGAGTTCCAGGCTTACTGCATCTGCCAAAGGCATCCCAAAGGGAGTGCAAAAGTGCCACAACATGGCTGCTTTAACAGCTTTTCCCTTAGGAAGAACCCTAATACCCGGCTGATTTACCTTCCTAGGGTTACTGTTAGGCTTAGGCCTAGGACTTTTAAAACCAGGAAGCCCTGGGCTCCAGGCACACTGCAGCTGTTAAAGGCATCCCAAGAGGGCCGCAGAAGTGACACAACTTGGCTGCCTCTGCTTCTATTCTCATGAGACCAACCTGAACCATAGGCTGATTTTCCTTCCTAGGGTTAAGTTTTGAGTTTCGCCTAGGGTAAGAGTTCTATTAACCAGAAAGCCCTGAGTTCCAAGAACACAGCAGCTGCGAAGGACTACCCAAGAAGAGCGCAAAAGTACCACAACATGCCTGCCTCCACAGCTTTTTCCTTGGGGACATGCCTAATTCCTGGCTGATTTGCCTTTCTCGTCTTAGGGTTGGGGTTCGGCCTAGGGCTAGGATTTTTTTAACTAGGAAGCCCTGAGTTCCAGGCTTACTACATCTGCCAAAGGCATCCCGAAGGGAGTGCAAAAGTGCCACAACATGGCTGCTTTCACGGCTTTTCCCTTAGGAAGAACTCTAATACGCGGCTGATTTTCCTTCCTAGGGTTACTGTTAGGCTTAGGCCTAGGACTTTTAAAACCAGGAAGCCCTGGGCTCCAGGCACACTGCAGCTGCGAAAGGCATCCCAAGGGGAGCGCAAAAGTGACACAACTTGGCTGCCTCTGCTGCTATTCTCATGAGACCATCCCGAACCATAGGCTGATTTTCCTCCCTGGGGTTAAGCTTTGAGTTACGCCTGGGGTAAGGGTTCTATTAACCAGAAAGCCCTGAGTTCCAAGAACACAGCAGCTGCGAAGGACTAGCCAAGAAGAGCGCAAAAGTACCACAACATGCCTGCCTCCACAGCTTTTTCCTTGGGGACATGCCTAATTCCTGGCTGATTTGCCTTTCTGGTCTTAGGGTTGGAGTTCGGCCTAGGGCTAGGATTTTTTTAACTAGGAAGCCCTGAGTTCCAGGCTTACTGCATCTGCAAAAAGCATCCCAAAGGGAGTGCAGAAGTGCCACAACATGGCTGCTTTCACGGCTTTTCCCTTAGGAAGAACCCTAATACGCGGCTGATTTACCTTCCTAGGGTTACTGTTAGGCTTAGGCCTAGGACTTTTAAAACCAGGAAGCCCTGGGCTCCAGGCGCATGCAGCTGCGAAAGGCATCCCAAGAGGGCCGCAGAAGTGACACAACTTGGCTGCCTCTGCTTCTATTCTCATGAGACCATCCTGAACCATAGCCTGATTTTCCTTCCTAGGGTTAAGGTTTGAGTTACGCCTAGGGTAAGAGTTCTATTAACCAGAAAGACCTGAGTTCCAAGAACACAGCAGCTGCGAAGGACTACCCAAGAAGAGCGCAAAAGTACCACAAGGTGCCTGCCTCCACAGCTTTTTCCTTGGGGACATGCCTAATTCCTGGCTGATTTGCCTTTCTCGTCTTAGGGTTGGGGTTCGGCCTAGGGCTAGGATTTTTTTAACTAGGAAGCCCTGAGTTCCAGGTTTACTGCATCTGCCAAAGGCATCCCAAAGGGAGTGCAAAAGTGCCACAACATGGCTGCTTTCACGGCTTTTCCCTTAGGAAGAACCCTAATACGCGGCTGATTTACCTTCCTAGGGTTACTGTCAGGCTTAGGCCTAGGACTTTTAAAACCAGGAAGCCCTGGGCTCCAGGCACACTGCAGCTGCGAAAGGCATCCCAAGGGGAGCGCAGAAGTGACACAACTTGGCTGCCTCTGCTGCTGTTCTCATGAGACCATCCTGAACCATAGGCTGATTTTCCTTCCTAGGGTTAAGGTTTGAGTTACGCCTAGGGTAAGGGTTCTATTAACCAGAAAGCCCTGAGTTCCAAGAACACAGCAGCTGCGAAGGACTAGCCAAGAAGAGCGCAAAAGTACCACAACATGCCTGCCTCCACAGCTTTTTCCTTGGGGACATGCCTAATTCCTGGCTGATTTGCCTTTCTCGTCTTAGGGTTGGGGTTCGGCCTAGGGCTAGGATTTTTTTAACTAGGAAGCCCTGAGTTCCAGGCTTACTTCATCTGCAAAAAGCATCCCAAAGGGAGTGCAGAAGTGCCACAACATGGCTGCTTTCACGGCTTTTCCCTTAGGAAGAACCCTAATACCCGGCTGATTTACCTTCCTAGGGTTACTGTTAGGCTTAGGCCTAGGACTTTTAAAACCAGGAAGCCCTGGGCTCCAGGCACATGCAGCTGTTAAAGGCATCCCAAGAGGGCTGCAGAAGTGACACAACTTGGCTGCCTCTGCTGCTATTCTCATGAGACCATCCCGAACCATAGGCTGATTTTCCTTCCTAGGGTTAAGGTTTGAGTTACGCCTAGGGTAAGGGTTCTATTAACCAGAAAGACCTGAGTTCCAAGAACACAGCAGCTGCGAAGGACTAGCCAAGAAGAGCGCAAAAGTACCACAACGTGCCTGCCTCCACAGCTTTTTCCTTGGGGACATGCCTAATTTCTGGCTGATTTGCCTTTCTCGTCTTGGGGTTGGGGTTCGGCCTAGGGCTAGGATTTTTTTAACTAGGAAGCCCTGAGTTCCAGGTTTACTGCATCTGCCAAAGGCATCCCAAAGGGAGTGCAAAAGTGCCACAACATGGCTGCTTTCACGGCTTTTCCCTTAGGAAGAACCCTAATACGCGGCTGATTTACCTTCCTAGGGTTACTGTCAGGCTTAGGCCTAGGACTTTTAAAACCAGGAAGCCCTGGGCTCCAGGCACACTGCAGCTGCGAAAGGCATCCCAAGGGGAGCGCAGAAGTGACACAACTTGGCTGCCTCTGCTGCTGTTCTCATGAGACCATCCCGAACCATAGGCTGATTTTCCTTCCTAGGGTTAAGGTTTGAGTTACGCCTAGGGTAAGGGTTCTATTAACCAGAAAGCCCTGAGTTCCAAGAACACAGCAGCTGCGAAGGACTAGCCAAGAAGAGCGCAAAAGTACCACAACATGCCTGCCTCCACAGCTTTTTCCTTGGGGACATGCCTAATTCCTGGCTGATTTGCCTTTCTCGTCTTAGGGTTGGGGTTCGGCCTAGGGCTAGGATTTTTTTAACTAGGAAGCCCTGAGTTCCAGGCTTACTTCATCTGCAAAAAGCATCCCAAAGGGAGTGCAGAAGTGCCACAACATGGCTGCTTTCACGGCTTTTCCCTTAGGAAGAACCCTAATACGCGGCTGATTTACCTTCCTAGGGTTACTGTTAGGCTTAGGCCTAGGACTTTTAAAACCAGGAAGCCCTGGGCTCCAGGCACATGCAGCTGTTAAAGGCATCCCAAGAGGGCTGCAGAAGTGACACAACTTGGCTGCCTCTGCTGCTATTCTCATGAGACCATCCCGAACCATAGGCTGATTTTCCTTCCTAGGGTTAAGGTTTGAGTTACGCCTAGGGTAAGGGTTCTATTAACCAGAAAGCCCTGAGTTCCAAGAACACAGCAGCTGCGAAGGACTAGCCAAGAAGAGCGCAAAAGTACCACAACATGCCTGCCTCCACAGCTTTTTCCTTGGGGACATGCCTAATTCCTGGCTGATTTGCCTTTCTCGTCTTAGGGTTTGGGTTCGGCCTAGGGCTAGGATTTTTAAAATCAGGAAGCCCTGAGTTCCAGGCTCACTGGAGCTGTGAAAGGCATCCAAAAAAGAGTGCAAAAGTGCCACAACATGGTTGCTTTCTCGGCTTTTTCCTTGGCAAGAAGCTTAACACCAGGCTGATTTCGATTCCCAGGGTTACTGTAAGGCTTAGGCCTAGGGCTAGGATTTTTAAAACTAGGAAGCCCTGGGCTCCAGGCACACTGCAGCTGTTCAAGGCATCCCAAGGGGAGTACAAAAGTACAACAACATGGCAGCTTTCACAGCTTTTTCCTTGGCACCATCCCTATACCTAGGCTGTTTTATCTGCCTAGGGTTAGGGTTAGGGTTCAGCCTAGGGCTAGGAGTTTTTTAACCAGGAAGCCCTGAGTTCCAGGCTTACTGCATCTGCCAAAGGCATCCCAAAGGGAGTGCAAAAGTGCCACAACATGGCTGCTTTCACAGCTTTTCCCTTAGGAAGAACCCTAATACCCGGCTGATTTACCTTCCTAGGGTTACTGTTAGGCTTAGGCCTAGGACTTTTAAAACCAGGAAGCCCTGGGCTCCAGGCACACTGCAGCTGCGAAAGGCATCCCAAGAGGGCCGCAGAAGTGACACAAATTGGCTGCCTCTGCTTCTATTCTCATGAGACCATCCTGAACCATAGGCAGATTTTCCTTCCTAGGGTTAAGGTTTGAGTTTCGCCTGGGGTAAGAGTTCTATTATCCAGAAAGCCCTGAGTTCCAAGAACACAGCAGCTGCGAAGGACTAGCCAAGAAGAGCGCAAAAGTACCACAACATGCCTGCCTCCACAGCTTTTTCCTTGGGGACATGCCTAATTCCTGACTGATTTGCCTTTCTCGTCTTAGGGTTGGGGTTCGGCCTAGGGTTAGGATTTTTTTAACTCGGAAGCCCTGAGTTCCAGGCTTACTGCATCTGCCAAAGGCATCCCGAAGGGTGTGCAGAAGTGCCACCACATGGCTGCTTTCGCGGCTTTTCCCTTAGGAAGAACCCTAATACCCGGCTGATTTACCTTCCTAGGGTTACTGTTAGGCTTAGGCCTAGGACTTTTAAAACCAGGAAGCCCTGGGCTCCAGGCACACTGCAGCTGCGAAAGGCATCCCAAGGGGAGCGCAAAAGTGACACAACTTGGCTGCCTCTGCTGCTATTCTCATGAGACCATCCCGAACCATAGGCTGATTTTCCTTCCTAGGGTTAAGGTTTGAGTTACACCTGGGGTAAGGGTTCTATTAACCAGAAAGCCCTGAGTTCCAAAAACACAGCAGCTGCGAAGGACTAGCCAAGAAGAGCGCAAAAGTACCACAACATGCCTGCCTCCACAGCTTTTTCCTTGGGGACATGCCTAATTCCTGGCTGATTTGCCTTTCTCGTCTTAGGGTTGGGGTTCGGCCTAGGGCTAGGATTTTTAAAATCAGGAAGCCCTGAGTTCCAGGCACACTGGAGCTGTGAAAGGCATCCCAAGAGGGCCGCAGAAGTGACACAACTTGGCTGCTTCTGCTGCTATTCTCATGAGTCCATCCCGAACCATAGGCTGATTTTCCTTCCTAGGGTGAGGGTTAGAGTTACGCCTAGGGTTAGTGTTTTTTTAACCAGAAAGCCCTGAGTCCCAAGAACACAGCAGCTGCCAAGGACTACCAAGAGGAGGGGAAAAGTGCCACAACATGGTTGCTTTCACGGCTTTTTCCTTGGCAACAAGCCTAACACCAGGCTGATTTACCTTCCCAGGGTTACTGTTAGGCTTAGGCCTAGGGCTAGGATTTTTAAAACTAGGAAGCCCTTAGATCCAGGCACACTGCAGCTGTTCAAGGCATCCCAAGGGGAGTACAAAAGTGCAACAACATGGCAGCTTTCACAGCTTTTTCCTTGGCACCATCCCTATACCTAGGCTGATTTATCTGCCTAGGGTTAGGGTTAGGGTTCAGCCTAGGGCTTGGAGTTTTTTAACCAGGAAGCCCTGAGTTCCAGGCTTACTGCATCTGCCAAAGGCATCCCAAAGGGAGTGCAAAAGTGCCACAACATGGCTGCTTTCACAGCTTTTCCCTTAGGAAGAACCCTAATACCCGGCTGATTTACCTTCCTAGGGTTACTGTTAAGCTTAGGCCTAGGACTTTTAAAACCAGGAAGCCCTGGGCTCCAGGCACACTGCAGCTGCGAAAGGCATCCCAAGGGGAGCGCAAAAGTGACACAACTTGGCTGCCACCACTGATATTTCCATGAGACCATCCCGAACCATAGGCTGATTTTCCTTCCTAGGGTGAAGGTTTTAGTTAGGCCTGGGGTAAGGGTTCTATTAACCAGAAAGCCCTGAGTTCCAAGAACACAGCAGCTGCGAAGGACTACCCAAGAAGAGCGCAAAAGTACCACAACATGCCTGCCTCCACAGCTTTTTCCTTGGGGACATGCCTAATTCCTGGCTGATTTGCCTTTCTCGTCTTAGGGTTGGGGTTCGGCCTAGGGCTAGGATTTTTTTAACTAGGAAGCCCTGAGTTCCAGGCTTACTTCATCTGAAAAAAGGCATCCCAAAGGGTGTGCAAAAGTGCCACAACATGGCTGCTTTCACGGCTTTTCCCTTAGGAAGAACCCTAATACGCGGCTGATTTACCTTCCTAGGGTTACTGTTAGGCTTAGGCCTAGGACTTTTAAAACCAGGAAGCCCTGGGCTCCAGGCACATGCAGCTGCGAAAAGCATCCCAAGAGGGCCGCAGAAGTGACACAACTTGGCTGCCTCTGCTTCTATTCTCATGAGACCATCCTGAACCATAGGCTGATTTTCCTTCCTAGGGTTAAGGTTTGAGTTACGCCTAGGGTAAGAGTTCTATTAACCAGAAAGACCTGAGTTCCAAGAACACAGCAGCTGCGAAGGACTAGCCAAAAAGAGCGCAAAAGTACCACAACGTGCCTGCCTCCACAGCTTTTTCCTTGGGGACATGCCTAATTCCTGGCTGATTTGCCTTTCTCGTCTTAGGGTTGGGGTTCGGCCTAGGGCTAGGATATTTTTAACTAGGAAGCCCTGAGTTCCAGGCTTACTGCATCTGCCAAAGGCATCCCAAAGGGTGTGCAAATGTGCCACAACATGGCTGCTTTCACGGCTTTTCCCTTAGGAAGAACCCTAATACGCGGCTGATTTACCTTCCTAGGGTTACTGTTAGGCTTAGGCCTAGGACTTTTAAAACCAGGAAGCCCTGGGCTCCAGGCACACTGCAGCTGCGAAAGGCATCCCAAGGGGAGCGTAAAAGTGACACAACTTGGCTGCCTCTGCTGCTATTCTCATGAGACCATCCCGAACCATAGGCTGATTTTCATTCCTAGGGTTAAGGTTTGAGTTACGCCTGGGGTAAGGGTTCTATTAACCAGAAAGCCCTGAGTTCCAAGAACACAGCAGCTGCGAAGGACTACCCAAGAAGAGCGCAAAAGTACCACAACATGCCTGCCTCCACAGCTTTTTCCTTGGGGACATGCCTAATTCCTGGCTGATTTGCCTTTCTCGTCTTAGGGTTGGGGTTCGGCCTAGGGCTAGGATTTTTTTAACTAGGAAGCCCTGAGTTCCAGGCTTACTTCATCTGAAAAAAGGCATCCCAAAGGGTGTGCAAAAGTGCCACAACATGGCTGCTTTCACGGCTTTTCCCTTAGGAAGAACCCTAATACGCGGCTGATTTACCTTCCTAGGGTTACTGTTAGGCTTAGGCCTAGGACTTTTAAAACCAGGAAGCCCTGGGCTCCAGGCACATGCAGCTGTTAAAGGCATCCCAAGAGGGCTGCAGAAGTGACACAACTTGGCTGCCTCTGCTGCTATTCTCATGAGACCATCCCGAACCATAGGCTGATTTTCCTTCCTAGGGTTAAGGTTTGAGTTACGCCTAGGGTAAGAGTTCTATTAACCAGAAAGACCTGAGTTCCAAGAACACAGCAGCTGCGAAGGACTAGCCAAGAAGAGCGCAAAAGTACCACAACATGCCTGCCTCCACAGCTTTTTCCTTGGGGACATGCCTAATTCCTGGCTGATTTGCCTTTCTCGTCTTAGGGTTGGGGTTCGGCCTAGAGCTAGGATTTTTAAAATCAGGAAGCCCTGAGTTCCAGGCACACTGGAGCTGTGAAAGGCATCCCAAGAGGGCCGCAGAAGTGACACAACTTGGCTGCTTCTGCTGCTATTCTCATGAGTCCATCCCGAACCATAGGCTGATTTTCCTTCCTAGGGTGAGGGTTAGAGTTACGCCTAGGGTTAGTGTTTTTTTAACCAGAAAGCCCTGAGTCCCAAGAACACAGCAGCTGCCAAGGACTACCAAGAGGAGGGGAAAAGTGCCACAACATGGTTGCTTTCACGGCTTTTTCCTTGGCAACAAGCCTAACACCAGGCTGATTTACCTTCCCAGGGTTACTGTTAGGCTTAGGCCTAGGGCTAGGATTTTTAAAACTAGGAAGCCCTTAGATCAAGGCACACTGCAGCTGTTCAAGGCATCCCAAGGGGAGTACAAAAGTGCAACAACATGGCAGCTTTCACAGCTTTTTCCTTGGCACCATCCCTATACCTAGGCTGATTTATCTGCCTAGGGTTAGGGTTAGGGTTCAGCCTAGGGCTTGGAGTTTTTTAACCAGGAAGCCCTGAGTTCCAGGCTTACTGCATCTGCCAAAGGCATCCCAAAGGGAGTGCAAAAGTGCCACAACATGGCTGCTTTCACAGCTTTTCCCTTAGGAAGAACCCTAATACCCGGCTGATTTACCTTCCTAGGGTTACTGTTAGGCTTAGGCCTAGGACTTTTAAAACCAGGAAGCCCTGGGCTCCAGGCACACTGCAGCTGCGAAAGGCATCCCAAGGGGAGCGCAAAAGTGACACAACTTGGCTGCCACCACTGATATTTCCATGAGACCATCCCGAACCATAGGCTGATTTTCCTTCCTAGGGTGAAGGTTTTAGTTAGGCCTGGGGTAAGGGTTCTATTAACCAGAAAGCCCTGAGTTCCAAGAACACAGCAGCTGTGAAGGACTACCCAAGAAGAGCGCAAAAGTACCACAACATGCCTGCCTCCACAGCTTTTTCCTTGGGGACATGCCTAATTCCTGGCTGATTTGCCTTTCTCGTCTTAGGGTTGGGGTTCGGCCTAGGGCTAGGATTTTTTTAACTAGGAAGCCCTGAGTTCCAGGCTTACTTCATCTGAAAAAAGGCATCCCAAAGGGTGTGCAAAAGTGCCACAACATGGCTGCTTTCACGGCTTTTCCCTTAGGAAGAACCCTAATACGCGGCTGATTTACCTTCCTAGGGTTACTGTTAGGCTTAGGCCTAGGACTTTTAAAACCAGGAAGCCCTGGGCTCCAGGCACATGCAGCTGCGAAAAGCATCCCAAGAGGGCTGCAGAAGTGACACAAATTGGCTGCCTCTGCTTCTATTCTCATGAGACCATCCTGAACCATAGGCTGATTTTCCTTCCTAGGGTTAAGGTTTGAGTTACGCCTGGGGTAAGGGTTCTATTAACCAGAAAGCCCTGAGTTCCAAGAACAAAGCAGCTGCGAAGGACTACCCAAGAAGAGCGCAAAAGTACCACAACATGCCTGCCTCCACAGCTTTTTCCTTGGGGACATGCCTAATTCCTGGCTGATTTGCCTTTCTCGTCTTAGGGTTGGGGTTCGGCCTAGGGCTAGGATTATTTAACTAGGAAGCCCTGAGTTCCAGGCTTACTGCATCTGCAAAAAGCATCCCAAAGGGAGTGCAGAAGTGCCACAACATGGCTGCTTTCACGGCTTTTCCCTTAGGAAGAACCCTAACACCCGGCTGGTTTACCTTCCTAGGGTTACTGTTAGGCTTAGGCCTAGGACTTTTAAAACCAGGAAGCCCTGGGCTCCAGGCACATGCAGCTGTTAAAGGCATCCCAAGAGGGCTGCAGAAGTGACACAACTTGGCTGCCTCTGCTGCGATTCTCATGAGACCATCCCGAACCATAGGCTGATTTTCCTTCCTAGGGTTAAGGTTTGAGTTACGCCTAGGGTAAGAGTTCTATTAACCAGTAAGACCTGAGTTCCAAGAACACAGCAGCTGCGAAGGACTAGCCAAGAAGAGCGCAAAAGTACCACAACGTGCCTGCCTCCACAGCTTTTTCCTTGGGGACATGCCTAATTCCTGGCTGATTTGCCTTTCTCGTCTTAGGGTTGGGGTTCGGCCTAGAGCTAGGATTTTTAAAATCAGGAAGCCCTGAGTTCCAGGCACACTGGAGCTGTGAAAGGCATCCCAAGAGGGCCGCAGAAGTGACACAACTTGGCTGCTTCTGCTGCTATTCTCATGAGTCCATCCCGAACCATAGGCTGATTTTCCTTCCTAGGGTGAGGGTTAGAGTTATGCCTAGGGTTAGTGTTTTTTTAACCAGAAAGCCCTGAGTCCCAAGAACACAGCAACTGCCAAGGACTACCAAGAGGAGGGGAAAAGTGCCACAACATTGTTGCTTTCACGGCTTTTTCCTTGGCAACAAGCCTAACACCAGGCTGATTTACCTTCCCAGGGTTACTGTTAGGCTTAGGCCTAGGGCTAGGATTTTTAAAACTAGGAAGCCCTTAGATCAAGGCACACTGCAGCTGTTCAAGGCATCCCAAGGGGAGTACAAAAGTGCAACAACATGGCAGCTTTCACAGCTTTTTCCTTGGCACCATCCCTATACCTAGGCTGATTTATCTGCCTAGGGTTAGGGTTAGGGTTCAGCCTAGGGCTTGGAGTTTTTTAACCAGGAAGCCCTGAGTTCCAGGCTTACTGCATCTGCCAAAGGCATCCCAAAGGGAGTGCAAAAGTGCCACAACATGGCTGCTTTCACAGCTTTTCCCTTAGGAAGAACCCTAATACCCGGCTGATTTACCTTCCTAGGGTTACTGTTAGGCTTAGGCCTAGGACTTTTAAAACCAGGAAGCCCTGGGCTCCAGGCACACTGCAGCTGCGAAAGGCATCCCAAGGGGAGCGCAAAAGTGACACAACTTGGCTGCCACCACTGATATTTCCATGAGACCATCCCGAACCATAGGCTGATTTTCCTTCCTAGGGTGAAGGATTTAGTTAGGCCTGGGGTAAGGGTTCTATTAACCAGAAAGCCCTGAGTTCCAAGAACACAGCAGCTGCGAAGGACTACCCAAGAAGAGCGCAAAAGTACCACAACATGCCTGCCTCCACAGCTTTTTCCTTGGGGACATGCCTAATTCCTGGCTGATTTGCCTTTCTCGTCTTAGGGTTGGGGTTCGGCCTAGGGCTAGGATTTTTTTAACTAGGAAGCCCTGAGTTCCAGGCTTACTTCATCTGAAAAAAGGCATCCCAAAGGGTGTGCAAAAGTGCCACAACATGGCTGCTTTCACGGCTTTTCCCTTAAGAAGAACCCTAATACGCGGCTGATTTACCTTCCTAGGGTTACTGTTAGGCTTAGGCCTAGGACTTTTAAAACCAGGAAGCCCTGGGCTCCAGGCACATGCAGCTGCGAAAAGCATCCCAAGAGGGCTGCAGAAGTGACACAAATTGGCTGCCTCTGCTTCTATTCTCATGAGACCATCCTGAACCATAGGCTGATTTTCCTTCCTAGGGTTAAGGTTTGAGTTACGCCTGGGGTAAGGGTTCTATTAACCAGAAAGCCCTGAGTTCCAAGAACACAGCAGCTGCGAAGGACTACCCAAGAAGAGCGCAAAAGTACCACAACATGCCTGCCTCCACAGCTTTTTCCTTGGGGACATGCCTAATTCCTGGCTGATTTGCCTTTCTCGTCTTAGGGTTGGGGTTCGGCCTAGGGCTAGGATTTTTTTAACTAGGAAGCCCTGAGTTCCAGGCTTACTGCATCTGCAAAAAGCATCCCAAAGGGAGTGCAGAAGTGCCACAACATGGCTG
This sequence comes from Ammospiza maritima maritima, assembly GCA_036010785.1. Taxonomy (NCBI): domain Eukaryota; kingdom Metazoa; phylum Chordata; class Aves; order Passeriformes; family Passerellidae; genus Ammospiza; species Ammospiza maritima. Next base: position 385,023 of record JAYKTQ010000127.1, read on the forward strand.
CTTTCACGGCTTTTCCCTTAGGAAGAACCCTAACACCCGGCTGATTTACCTTCCTAGGGTTACTGTTAGGCTTAGGCCTAGGACTTTTAAAACCAGGAAGCCCTGGGCTCCAGGCACATGCAGCTGTTAAAGGCATCCCAAGAGGGCTGCAGAAGTGACACAACTTGGCTGCCTCTGCTGCTATTCTCATGAGACCATCCCGAACCATAGGCTGATTTTCCTTCCTAGGGTTAAGGTTTGAGTTACGCCTAGGGTAAGAGTTCTATTAACCAGTAAGACCTGAGTTCCAAGAACACAGCAGCTGCGAAGGACTAGCCAAGAAGAGCGCAAAAGTACCACAACGTGCCTGCCTCCACAGCTTTTTCCTTGGGGACATGCCTAATTCCTGGCTGATTTGCCTTTCTCGTCTTAGGGTTGGGGTTCGGCCTAGAGCTAGGATTTTTAAAATCAGGAAGCCCTGAGTTCCAGGCACACTGGAGCTGTGAAAGGCATCCCAAGAGGGCCGCAGAAGTGACACAACTTGGCTGCTTCTGCTGCTATTCTCATGAGTCCATCCCGAACCATAGGCTGATTTTCCTTCCTAGGGTGAGGGTTAGAGTTACGCCTAGGGTTAGTGTTTTTTTAACCAGAAAGCCCTGAGTCCCAAGAACACAGCAACTGCCAAGGACTACCAAGAGGAGGGGAAAAGTGCCACAACATGGTTGCTTTCACGGCTTTTTCCTTGGCAACAAGCCTAACACCAGGCTGATTTACCTTCCCAGGGTTACTGTTAGGCTTAGGCCTAGGGCTAGGATTTTTAAAACTAGGAAGCCCTTAGATCAAGGCACACTGCAGCTGTTCAAGGCATCCCAAGGGGAGTACAAAAGTGCAACAACATGGCAGCTTTCACAGCTTTTTCCTTGGCACCATCCCTATACCTAGGCTGATTTATCTGCCTAGGGTTAGGGTTAGGGTTCAGCCTAGGGCTTGGAGTTTTTTAACCAGGAAGCCCTGAGTTCCAGGCTTACTGCATCTGCCAAAGGCATCCCAAAGGGAGTGCAAAAGTGCCACAACATGGCTGCTTTCACAGCTTTTCCCTTAGGAAGAACCCTAATACGCGGCTTATTTACCTTCCTAGGGTTACTGTTAGGCTTAGGCCTAGGACTTTTAAAACCAGGAAGCCCTGGGCTCCAGGCACACTGCAGCTGCGAAAGGCATCCCAAGGGGAGCGCAAAAGTGACACAACTTGGCTGCCACCACTGATATTTCCATGAGACCATCCCGAACCATAGGCTGATTTTCCTTCCTAGGGTGAAGGTTTTAGTTAGGCCTGGGGTAAGGGTTCTATTAACCAGAAAGCCCTGAGTTCCAAGAACACAGCAGCTGCGAAGGACTACCCAAGAAGAGCGCAAAAGTACCACAACATGCCTGCCTCCACAGCTTTTTTCTTTGGGGACATGCCTAATTCCTGGCTGATTTGCCTTTCTCGTCTTAGGGTTGGGGTTCGGCCTAGGGCTAGGATTTTTTTAACTAGGAAGCCCTGAGTTCCAGGCTTACTTCATCTGAAAAAAGGCATCCCAAAGGGTGTGCAAAAGTGCCACAACATGGCTGCTTTCACGGCTTTTCCCTTAGGAAGAACCCTAATACGCGGCTGATTTACCTTCCTAGGGTTACTGTTAGGCTTAGGCCTAGGACTTTTAAAACCAGGAAGCCCTGGGCTCCAGGCACATGCAGCTGCGAAAAGCATCCCAAGAGGGCTGCAGAAGTGACACAACTTGGCTGCCTCTGCTTCTATTCTCATGAGACCATCCTGAACCATAGGCTGATTTTCCTTCCTAGGGTTAAGGTTTGAGTTACGCCTGGGGTAAGGGTTCTATTAACCAGAAAGCCCTGAGTTCCAAGAACACAGCAGCTGCGAAGGACTACCCAAGAAGAGCGCAAAAGTACCACAACATGCCTGCCTCCACAGCTTTTTCCTTGGGGACATGCCTAATTCCTGGCTGATTTGCCTTTCTCGTCTTAGGGTTGGGGTTCGGCCTAGGGCTAGGATTTTTTTAACTAGGAAGCCCTGAGTTCCAGGCTTACTGCATCTGCAAAAAGCATCCCAAAGGGAGTGCAGAAGTGCCACAACATGGCTGCTTTCACGGCTTTTCCCTTAGGAAGAACCCTAACACCCGGCTGATTTACCTTCCTAGGGTTACTGTTAGGCTTAGGCCTAGGACTTTTAAAACCAGGAAGCCCTGGGCTCCAGGCACATGCAGCTGTTAAAGGCATCCCAAGAGGGCTGCAGAAGTGACACAACTTGGCTGCCTCTGCTGCTATTCTCATGAGACCATCCCGAACCATAGGCTGATTTTCCTTCCTAGGGTTAAGGTTTGAGTTACGCCTAGGGTAAGAGTTCTATTAACCAGTAAGACCTGAGTTCCAAGAACACAGCAGCTGCGAAGGACTAGCCAAGAAGAGCGCAAAAGTACCACAACGTGCCTGCCTCCACAGCTTTTTCCTTGGGGACATGCCTAATTCCTGGCTGATTTGCCTTTCTCGTCTTAGGGTTGGGGTTCGGCCTAGAGCTAGGATTTTTAAAATCAGGAAGCCCTGAGTTCCAGGCACACTGGAGCTGTGAAAGGCATCCCAAGAGGGCCGCAGAAGTGACACAACTTGGCTGCTTCTGCTGCTATTCTCATGAGTCCATCCCGAACCATAGGCTGATTTTCCTTCCTAGGGTGAGGGTTAGAGTTACGCCTAGGGTTAGTGTTTTTTTAACCAGAAAGCCCTGAGTCCCAAGAACACAGCAACTGCCAAGGACTACCAAGAGGAGGGGAAAAGTGCCACAACATGGTTGCTTTCACGGCTTTTTCCTTGGCAACAAGCCTAACACCAGGCTGATTTACCTTCCCAGGGTTACTGTTAGGCTTAGGCCTAGGGCTAGGATTTTTAAAACTAGGAAGCCCTTAGATCAAGGCACACTGCAGCTGTTCAAGGCATCCCAAGGGGAGTACAAAAGTGCAACAACATGGCAGCTTTCACAGCTTTTTCCTTGGCACCATCCCTATACCTAGGCTGATTTATCTGCCTAGGGTTAGGGTTAGGGTTCAGCCTAGGGCTTGGAGTTTTTTAACCAGGAAGCCCTGAGTTCCAGGCTTACTGCATCTGCCAAAAGCATCCCAAAGGGAGTGCAAAAGTGCCACAACATGGCTGCTTTCACAGCTTTTCCCTTAGGAAGAACCCTAATACGCGGCTTATTTACCTTCCTAGGGTTACTGTTAGGCTTAGGCCTAGGACTTTTAAAACCAGGAAGCCCTGGGCTCCAGGCACACTGCAGCTGCGAAAGGCATCCCAAGGGGAGCGCAAAAGTGACACAACTTGGCTGCCACCACTGATATTTCCATGAGACCATCCCGAACCATAGGCTGATTTTCCTTCCTAGGGTGAAGGTTTTAGTTAGGCCTGGGGTAAGGGTTCTATTAACCAGAAAGCCCTGAGTTCCAAGAACACAGCAGCTGCGAAGGACTAGCCAAGAAGAGCGCAAAAGTACCACAACATGCCTGCCTCCACAGCTTTTTTCTTTGGGGACATGCCTAATTCCTGGCTGATTTGCCTTTCTCGTCTTAGGGTTGGGGTTCGGCCTAGGGCTAGGATTTTTTTAACTAGGAAGCCCTGAGTTCCAGGCTTACTTCATCTGAAAAAAGGCATCCCAAAGGGTGTGCAAAAGTGCCACAACATGGCTGCTTTCACGGCTTTTCCCTTAGGAAGAACCCTAATACGCGGCTGATTTACCTTCCTAGGGTTACTGTTAGGCTTAGGCCTAGGACTTTTAAAACCAGGAAGCCCTGGGCTCCAGGCACATGCAGCTGCGAAAAGCATCCCAAGAGGGCTGCAGAAGTGACACAACTTGGCTGCCTCTGCTTCTATTCTCATGAGACCATCCTGAACCATAGGCTGATTTTCCTTCCTAGGGTTAAGGTTTGAGTTACGCCTGGGGTAAGGGTTCTATTAACCAGAAAGCCCTGAGTTCCAAGAACACAGCAGCTGCGAAGGACTACCCAAGAAGAGCGCAAAAGTACCACAACATGCCTGCCTCCACAGCTTTTTCCTTGGGGACATGCCTAATTCCTGGCTGATTTGCCTTTCTCGTCTTAGGGTTGGGGTTCGGCCTAGGGCTAGGATTTTTTTAACTAGGAAGCCCTGAGTTCCAGGCTTACTGCATCTGCAAAAAGCATCCCAAAGGGAGTGCAGAAGTGCCACAACATGGCTGCTTTCACGGCTTTTCCCTTAGGAAGAACCCTAACACCCGGCTGATTTACCTTCCTAGGGTTACTGTTAGGCTTAGGCCTAGGACTTTTAAAACCAGGAAGCCCTGGGCTCCAGGCACATGCAGCTGTTAAAGGCATCCCAAGAGGGCTGCAGAAGTGACACAACTTGGCTGCCTCTGCTGCTATTCTCATGAGACCATCCCGAACCATAGGCTGATTTTCCTTCCTAGGGTTAAGGTTTGAGTTACGCCTAGGGTAAGAGTTCTATTAACCAGTAAGACCTGAGTTCCAAGAACACAGCAGCTGCGAAGGACTAGCCAAGAAGAGCGCAAAAGTACCACAACGTGCCTGCCTCCACAGCTTTTTCCTTGGGGACATGCCTAATTCCTGGCTGATTTGCCTTTCTCGTCTTAGGGTTGGGGTTCGGCCTAGAGCTAGGATTTTTAAAATCAGGAAGCCCTGAGTTCCAGGCACACTGGAGCTGTGAAAGGCATCCCAAGAGGGCCGCAGAAGTGACACAACTTGGCTGCTTCTGCTGCTATTCTCATGAGTCCATCCCGAACCATAGGATGATTTTCCTTCCTAGGGTGAGGGTTAGAGTTACGCCTAGGGTTAGTGTTTTTTTAACCAGAAAGCCCTGAGTCCCAAGAACACAGCAACTGCCAAGGACTACCAAGAGGAGGGGAAAAGTGCCACAACATGGTTGCTTTCACGGCTTTTTCCTTGGCAACAAGCCTAACACCAGGCTGATTTACCTTCCCAGGGTTACTGTTAGGCTTAGGCCTAGGGCTAGGATTTTTAAAACTAGGAAGCCCTTAGATCAAGGCACACTGCAGCTGTTCAAGGCATCCCAAGGGGAGTACAAAAGTGCAACAACATGGCAGCTTTCACAGCTTTTTCCTTGGCACCATCCCTATACCTAGGCTGATTTATCTGCCTAGGGTTAGGGTTAGGGTTCAGCCTAGGGCTTGGAGTTTTTTAACCAGGAAGCCCTGAGTTCCAGGCTTACTGCATCTGCCAAAGGCATCCCAAAGGGAGTGCAAAAGTGCCACAACATGGCTGCTTTCACAGCTTTTCCCTTAGGAAGAACCCTAATACGCGGCTGATTTACCTTCCTAGGGTTACTGTTAGGCTTAGGCCTAGGACTTTTAAAACCAGGAAGCCCTGGGCTCCAGGCACACTGCAGCTGCGAAAGGCATCCCAAGGGGAGCGCAAAAGTGACACAACTTGGCTGCCACCACTGATATTTCCATGAGACCATCCCGAACCATAGGCTGATTTTCCTTCCTAGGGTGAAGGTTTTAGTTACGCCTGGGGTAAGGGTTCTATTAACCAGAAAGCCCTGAGTTCCAAGAACACAGCAGCTGCGAAGGACTACCCAAGAAGAGCGCAAAAGTACCACAACATGCCTGCCTCCACAGCTTTTTTCTTTGGGGACATGCCTAATTCCTGGCTGATTTGCCTTTCTCGTCTTAGGGTTGGGGTTCGGCCTAGGGCTAGGATTTTTTTAACTAGGAAGCCCTGAGTTCCAGGCTTACTTCATCTGAAAAAAGGCATCCCAAAGGGTGTGCAAAAGTGCCACAACATGGCTGCTTTCACGGCTTTTCCCTTAGGAAGAACCCTAATACGCGGCTGATTTACCTTCCTAGGGTTACTGTTAGGCTTAGGCCTAGGACTTTTAAAACCAGGAAGCCCTGGGCTCCAGGCACATGCAGCTGCGAAAAGCATCCCAAGAGGGCCGCAGAAGTGACACAACTTGGCTGCCTCTGCTTCTATTCTCATGAGACCATCCTGAACCATAGGCTGATTTTCCTTCCTAGGGTTAAGGTTTGAGTTACGCCTAGGGTAAGAGTTCTATTAACCAGAAAGACCTGAGTTCCAAGAACACAGCAGCTGCGAAGGACTAGCCAAGAAGAGCGCAAAAGTACCACAACGTGCCTGCCTCCACAGCTTTTTCCTTGGGGACATGCCTAATTCCTGGCTGATTTGCCTTTCTCGTCTTAGGGTTGGGGTTCGGCCTAGGGCTAGGATATTTTTAACTAGGAAGCCCTGAGTTCCAGGCTTACTGCATCTGCCAAAGGCATCCCAAAGGGTGTGCAAATGTGCCACAACATGGCTGCTTTCACGGCTTTTCCCTTAGGAAGAACCCTAATACGCGGCTGATTTACCTTCCTAGGGTTACTGTTAGGCTTAGGCCTAGGACATTTAAAACCAGGAAGCCCTGGGCTCCAGGCACACTGCAGCTGCGAAAGGCATCCCAAGGGGAGCGTAAAAGTGACACAACTTGGCTGCCTCTGCTGCTATTCTCATGAGACCATCCCGAACCATAGGCTGATTTTCCTTCCTAGGGTTAAGGTTTGAGTTACGCCTGGGGTAAGGGTTCTATTAACCAGAAAGCCCTGAGTTCCAAGAACTCAGCAGCTGCGAAGGACTACCCAAGAAGAGCGCAAAAGTACCACAACATGCCTGCCTCCACAGCTTTTTCCTTGGGGACATGCCTAATTCCTGGCTGATTTGCCTTTCTCGTCTTAGGGTTGGGGTTCGGCCTAGGGCTAGGATTTTTTTAACTAGGAAGCCCTGAGTTCCAGGCTTACTGCATCTGCAAAAAGCATCCCAAAGGGAGTGCAAAAGTGCCACAACATGGCTGCTTTCACGGCTTTTCCCTTAGGAAGAACCCTAACACCCGGCTGATTTACCTTCCTAGGGTTACTGTTAGGCTTAGGCCTAGGACTTTTAAAACCAGGAAGCCCTGGGCTCCAGGCACATGCAGCTGTTAAAGGCATCCCAAGAGGGCTGCAGAAGTGACACAACTTGGCTGCCTCTGCTGCTATTCTCATGAGACCATCCCGAACCATAGGCTGATTTTCCTTCCTAGGGTTAAGGTTTGAGTTACGCCTAGGGTAAGAGTTCTATTAACCAGAAAGACCTGAGTTCCAAGAACACAGCAGCTGCGAAGGACTAGCGAAGAAGAGCGCAAAAGTACCACAACATGCCTGCCTCCACAGCTTTTTCCTTGGGGACATGCCTAATTCCTGGCTGATTTGCCTTTCTCGTCTTAGGGTTGGGGTTCGGCCTAGAGCAAGGATTTTTAAAATCAGGAAGCCCTGAGTTACAGGCACACTGGAGCTGTGAAAGGCATCCCAAGAGGGCCGCAGAAGTGACACAACTTGGCTGCTTCTGCTGCTATTCTCATGAGTCCATCCCGAACCATAGGCTGATTTTCCTTCCTAGGGTAAGGGTTAGAGTTACGCCTAGGGTTAGTGTTTTTTTAACCAGAAAGCCCTGAGTCCCAAGAACACAGCAGCTGCCAAGGACTACCAAGAGGAGGGGAAAAGTGCCACAACATGGTTGCTTTCACGGCTTTTTCCTTGGCAACAAGCCTAACACCAGGCTGATTTACCTTCCCAGGGTTACTGTTAGGCTTAGGCCTAGGGCTAGGATTTTTAAAACTAGGAAGCCCTTAGTTCAAGGCACACTGCAGCTGTTCAAGGCATCCCAAGGGGAGTACAAAAGTGCAACAACATGGCAGCTTTCACTGCTTTTTCCTTGGCACCATCCCTATACCTAGGCTGATTTATCTGCCTAGGGTTAGGGTTAGGGTTCAGCCTAGGGCTTGGAGTTTTTTAACCAGGAAGCCCTGAGTTCCAGGCTTACTGCATCTGCCAAAGGCATCCCAAAGGGAGTGCAAAAGTGCCACAACATGGCTGCTTTCACAGCTTTTCCCTTAGGAAGAACCCTAATACCCGGCTGATTTACCTTCCTAGGGTTACTGTTAGGCTTAGGCCTAGGACTTTTAAAACCAGGAAGCCCTGGGCTCCAGGCACACTGCAGCTGCGAAAGGCATCCCAAGGGGAGCGTAAAAGTGACACAACTTGGCTGCCTCTGCTGCTATTCTCATGAGACCATCCCGAACCATAGGCTGATTTTCCTTCCTAGGGTGAAGGTTTTAGTTAGGCCTGGGGTAAGGGTTCTATTAACCAGAAAGCCCTGAGTTCCAAGAACACAGCAGCTGCGAAGGACTACCCAAGAAGAGCGCAAAAGTACCACAACATGCCTGCCTCCACAGCTTTTTCCTTGGGGACATGCCTAATTCCTGGCTGATTTGCCTTTCTCGTCTTAGGGTTGGGGTTCGGCCTAGGGCTAGGATTTTTTTAACTAGGAAGCCCTGAGTTCCAGGCTTACTTCATCTGAAAAAAGGCATCCCAAAGGGTGTGCAAAAGTGCCACAACATGGCTGCTTTCACGGCTTTTCCCTTAGGAAGAACCCTAATACGCGGCTGATTTACCTTCCTAGGGTTACTGTTAGGCTTAGGCCTAGGACTTTTAAAACCAGGAAGCCCTGGGCTCCAGGCACATGCAGCTGCGAAAAGCATCCCAAGAGGGCCGCAGAAGTGACACAACTTGGCTGCCTCTGCTTCTATTCTCATGAGACCATCCTGAACCATAGGCTGATTTTCCTTCCTAGGGTTAAGGTTTGAGTTACGCCTAGGGTAAGAGTTCTATTAACCAGAAAGACCTGAGTTCCAAGAACACAGCAGCTGCGAAGGACTAGCCAAGAAGAGCGCAAAAGTACCACAACGTGCCTGCCTCCACAGCTTTTTCCTTGGGGACATGCCTAATTCCTGGCTGATTTGCCTTTCTCGTCTTAGGGTTGGGGTTCGGCCTAGGGCTAGGATATTTTTAACTAGGAAGCCCTGAGTTCCAGGCTTACTGCATCTGCCAAAGGCATCCCGAAGGGAGTGCAAAAGTGCCACAACATGGCTGCTTTCACGGCTTTTCCCTTAGGAAGAACTCTAATACGCGGCTGATTTTCCTTCCTAGGGTTACTGTTAGGCTTAGGCCTAGGACTTTTAAAACCAGGAAGCCCTGGGCTCCAGGCACACTGCAGCTGCGAAAGGCATCCCAAGGGGAGCGCAAAAGTGACACAACTTGGCTGCCTCTGCTGCTATTCTCATGAGACCATCCCGAACCATAGGCTGATTTTCCTTCCTGGGGTTAAGCTTTGAGTTACGCCTGGGGTAAGGGTTCTATTAACCAGAAAGCCCTGAGTTCCAAGAACACAGCAGCTGCGAAGGACTAGCCAAGAAGAGCGCAAAAGTACCACAACATGCCTGCCTCCACAGCTTTTTCCTTGGGGACATGCCTAATTCCTGGCTGATTTGCCTTTCTCGTCTTAGGGTTGGGGTTCGGCCTAGGGCTAGGATTTTTTTAACTAGGAACCCCTGAGTTCCAGGCTTACTGCATCTGCAAAAAGCATCCCAAAAGGGAGTGCAGAAGTGCCACAACATGGCTGCTTTCACGGCTTTTCCCTTAGGAAGAACCCTAACACCCGGCTGATTTACCTTCCTAGGGTTACTGTTAGGCTTAGGCCTAGGACTTTTGAAACCAGGAAGCCCTGGGCTCCAGGCACACTGCAGCTGCGAAAGGCATCCCAAGGGGAGCGCAAAAGTGACACAACTTGGCTGCCTCTGCTTCTATTCTCATGAGACCATCCTGAACCATAGGCTAATTTTCCTTCCTAGGGTTAAGGTTTGAGTTACGCCTGGGGTAAGGGTTCTATTAACCAGAAAGCCCAGAGTTCCAAGAACACAGCAGCTGCGAAGGACTAGCCAAGAAGAGCGCAAAAGTACCACAACATGCCTGCCTCCACAGCTTTTTCCTTGGGGACATGCCTAATTCCTGGCTGATTTGCCTTTCTGGTCTTAGGGTTGGGGTTCGCCCTAGGGCTAGGATTTATTTAACTAGGAAGCCCTGAGTTCCAGGCTTACTGCATCTGCAAAAAGCATCCCAAAGGGAGTGCAGAAGTGCCACAACATGGCTGCTTTCACGGCTTTTCCCTTAGGAAGAACCCTAATACGCGACTGATTTACCTTCCTAGGGTTACTGTTAGGCTTAGGCCTAGGACTTTTAAAACCAGGAAGCCCTGGGCTCCAGGCACATGCAGCTGTAAAAGGCATCCCAAGAGGGCCGCAGAAGTGACACAACTTGGCTGCCTCTGCTTCTATTCTCATGAGACCATCCTGAACCATAGGCAGATTTTCCTTCCTAGGTTTAAGGTTTGAGTTACGCCTAGGGTAAGAGTTCTATTAACCAGAAAGACCTGAGTTCCAAGAACACAGCAGCTGCGAAGGACTACCCAAGAAGAGCGCAAAAGTACCAAAACGTGCCTGCCTCCACAGCTTTTTCCTTGGGGACATGCCTAAATCCTGGCTGATTTGCCTTTCTCGTCTTAGGGTTGGGGTTCGACCTAGGGCTAGGATATTTTTAACTAGGAAGCCCTGAGTTCCAGGCTTACTTCATCTGCCAAAGGCATCCAAAAGGGTGTGCAAACGTGCCACAACATGGCTGCTTTCACGGCTTTTCCTTTAGGAAGAACCCTAATACGCGGCTGATTTACCTTCCTAGGGTTACTGTCAGGCTTAGGCCTAGGACTTTTAAAACCAGGAAGCCCTGGGCTCCAGGCACACTGAAGCTGTGAAAGGCATCCCAAGGGGAGCGCAAAAGTGACACAACTTGGCTGCCACCACTGATATTTCCATGAGACCATCCCGAACCATAGGCTGATTTTCCTTCCTAGGGTTAAGGTTTGAGTTACGCCTGGGGTAAGGGTTCTATTAACCAGAAAGCCCTGAGTTCCAAGAACACAGCAGCTGCGAAGGACTTCCCAAGAAGAGCGCAAAAGTACCACAACATGCCTGCCTCCACAGCTTTTTCCTTGGGGACATGCCGAATTCCTGGCTGATTTGCCTTTCTGGTCTTAGGGTTGGGGTTCGGCCTAGGGCTAGGATTTTTTTAACTAGGAAGCCCTGAGTTCCAGGCTTACTGCATCTGCAAAAAGCATCCCAAAGGGAGTGCAGAAGTGCCACAACATGGCTGCTTTCACGGCTTTTCCCTTAGGAAGAACCCTAATACGCTGCTGATTTACCTTCCTACGGTTACTGTTAGGCTTAGGCCTAGGACTTTTAAAACCAGGAAGCCCTGGGCTCCAGGCACATGCAGCTGCGAAAGGCATCCAGAGAGGGCCGCAGAAGTGACACAACTTGGCTGCCTCTGCTTCTATTCTCATGAGACCATCCTGAACCATAGGCTGATTTTCCTTCATAGGGTTAAGGTTTGAGTTACGCCTACGGTGAGAGTTCTATTAACCAGAAAGACCTGAGTTACAAGAACACAACAGCTGCGAAGGACTAGCCAAGAAGAGCGCAAAAGTACCACAACGTGCCTGCCTCCACAGCTTTTTCCTTGGGGACATGCCTAATTCCTGGCTGATTTGCCTTTCTCGTCTTAGGGTTGGGGTTCGGCCTAGGGCTAGGATTTTTTTAACTAGGAAGCCCTGAGTTCCAGGTTTACTGCATCTGCCAAAGGCATCCCAAAGGGAGTGCAGAAGTGCCACAACATGGCTGCTTTCACGGCTTTTCCCTTAGGAAGAACCCTAATACCCGGCTGATTTACCTTCCTAGGGTTACTGTTAGGCTTAGGCCTAGGACTTTTAAAACCAGGAAGCCCTGGGCTCCAGGCACATGCAGATGTTAAAGGCATCCCAAGAGGGCTGCAGAAGTGACACAACTTGGCTGCCTCTGCTGCTATTCTCATGAGACCATCCCGAACCATAGGCTGATTTTCCTTCCTAGGGTTAAGGTTTGAGTTACGCCTAGGGTAAGGGTTCTATTAACCAGAAAGCCCTGAGTTCCAAGAACACAGCAGCTGCGAAGGACTTCCCAAGAAGAGCGCAAAAGTACCACAACATGACTGCCTCCACAGCTTTTACCTTGGGGACATGCCTAATTCCTGGCTGATTTGCCTTTCTCGTCTTAGGGTTGGGGTTCGGCCTAGGGCTCGGATTGTTAAAATCAGGAAGCCCTGAGTTTCAGGCACACTGGAGCTGTGAAAGGCATCCAAAAGGGAGTGCAAAAGTGCCACAACATGGTTGCTTTAATGGCTTTTTCCTTGGCAAGAAGCTTAACACCAGGCTGATTTCCCTTCCCAGGGTTACTGTTAGGCTTAGGCCTAGGGCTAGGATTTTTAAAACTAGGAAGCCCTTAGCTCCAGGCACACTGCAGCTGTTCAAGGCATCCCAAGGGGAGTACAAAAGTGCAACAACATGGCAGCTTTCACAGCTTTTTCCTTGGCACCATCCCTATACCTAGGCTGTTTTATCTGCCTAGGGTTAGGGTTAGGGTTCAGCCTAGGGCTTGGAGTTTTTTAACCAGGAAGCCCTGAGTTCCAGGCTTACTGCATCTGCCAAAGGCATCCCAAAGGGAGTGCAAAAGTGCCACAACATGGCTGCTTTCACGGCTTTTCCCTTAGGAAGAACCCTAATACGCGGCTGATTTACCTTCCTAGGGTTACTGTTAGGCTTAGGCCTAGGACTTTTAAAACCAGGAAGCCCTGGGCTCCAGGCACACTGCAGCTGCAAAAGGCATCCCAAGAGGGCTGCAGAAGTGACACAAATTGGCTGCCTCTGCTTCTATTCTCATGAGACCATCCTGAAACAAAGGCTGATTTTCCTTCCTAGGGTTAAGGTTTCAGTTTCGCCTAGGGTAAGAGTTCTATTAACCAGAAAGCCCTGAGTTCCAAGAACACAGCAGCTGCGAAGGACTAGCCAAGAAGAGCGCAAAAGTACCACAACATGCCTGCCTCCACAGCTTTTTCCTTGGGGACATGCCTAATTCCTGGCTGATTTGCCTTTCTCGTCTTAGGGTTGGGGTTCGGACTAGGGCTAGGATTTTTTTCACTAGGAAGCCCTGAGTTCCAGGCTTACTTCATCTGCAAAAAGCATCTCAAAGGGAGTGCAGAAGTGCCACAACATGGCTGCTTTCACGGCTTTTCCCTTAGGAAGAACCCTAATACGCGGCTGATTTACCTTCCTAGGGTTACTGTTAGGCTTAGGCCTAGGACTTTTAAAACCAGGAAGCCCTGGGCTCCAGGCACATGCAGCTGTTAAAGGCATCCCAAGAGGGCTGCAGAAGTTTCACAACTTGGCTGCCTCCGCTGCTATTCTCATGAGACCATCCCGAACCATAGGCTGATTTTCCTTCCTAGGGTTAAGGTTTGAGATACGCCTAGGGTAAGGGTTCTATTAACCAGAAAGCCCTGAGTTCCAAGAACACAGCAGCTGCGAAGGACTAGCCAAGAAGAGCGCAAAAGTACCACAACATGCCTGCCTCCACAGCTTTTTCCTTGGGGACATGCCTAATTCCTGGCTGATTTGCCTTTCTCGTCTTAGGGTTGGGGTTCGGCCTAGGGCTAGGATTTTTAAAATCAGGAAGCCCTGAGTTCCAGGCACACTGGAGCTGTGAAAGGCATCCAAAAGGGAGTGCAAAAGTGCCACAACATGGTTGCTTTAATGGCTTTTTCCTTGGCAAGAAGCTTAACACCAGGCTGATTTCCCTTCCCAGGGTTACTGTTAGGCTTAGGTCTAGGGCTAGGATTTTTAAAACTAGGAAGCCCTTAGCTCCAGGCACACTGCAGCTGCGAAAGGCATCCCAAGGGGAGTACAAAAATGCAACAACATGGCAGCTTTCACAGCTTTTTCCTTGGCACCATCCCTATACCTAGGCTGTTTTATCTGCCTAGGGTTAGGGTTGGGGTTCAGCCTAGGGCTTGGAGTTTTTTAACCAGGAAGCCCTGAGTTCCAGGCTTACTGCATCTGCAAAAGGCATCCCAAAGGGAGTGCAAAAGTGCCACAACATGGCTGCTTTCACGGCTTTTCCCTTAGGAAGAACCCTAATACGCGGCTGATTTACCTTCCTAGGGTTACTGTTAGGCTTAGGCCTAGGACTTTTAAAACCAGGAAGCCCTGGGCTCCAGGCACATGTAGCTGTTAAAGGCATCCCAAGAGGGCCGCAGAAGTGACACAACTTGGCTGCCTCTGCTTCTATTCTCATGAGACCATCCTGAACCATAGGCTGATTTTCCTTCCTAGGGTTAAGGTTTGAGTTTCGCCTAGGGTAAGAGTTCTATTAACCAGAAAGCCCTGAGTTCCAAGAACACAGCAGCTGCGAAGGACTAGCCAAGAAGAGCGCAAAAGTACCACAACATGCCTGCCTCCACAGCTTTTTCCTTGGGGACATGCCTAATTCCTGGCTGATTTGCCTTTCTCGTCTTAGGGTTGGGGTTCGGCCTAGGGCAAGGATTTTTTTAACTCGGAAGCCCTGAGTTCCAGGCTTACTGCATCTGCCAAAGGCATCCCAAAGGGAGTGCAAAAGTGCCACAACATGGCTGCTTTCCCGGCTTTTTCCTTGGCAAGAAGCCTAACACCAGGCTGATTTACCTTCCCAGGGTTACTGTAAGGCTTAGGCTTAGGACTTTTAAAACCAGGAAGCCCTGGGCTCCAGGCATACTGCAGCTGCGAAAGGCATCCCAAGGGGAGCGTAAAAGTGACACAACTTGGCTGCCTCTGCTGCTATTCTCATGAGACCATCCCGAACCATAGGCTGATTTTCCTTCCTAGGGTTAAGGTTTGAGTTACGCCTGGGGTAAGGGTTCTATTAACCAGAAAGCCCTGAGTTCCAAGAACACAGCAGCTGCGAAGGACTACCCAAGAAGAGCGCAAAAGTACCACAACATGCCTGCCTCCACAGCTTTTTCCTTGGGGACATGCCTAATTCCTGGCTGATTTGCCTTTCTCGTCTTAGGGTTGGGGTTCGGCCTAGGGCTAGGATTTTTAAAATCAGGAAGCCCTGAGTTCCAGGCACATGCAGCTGCGAAAGGCATCCAAAAGGGAGTGCAAAAGTGCCACAACATGGCTGCTTTCCCGGCTTTTTCCTTGGCAAGAAGCCTAACACCAGGCTGATTTACCTTCCCAGGGTTACTGTAAGGCTTAGGCTTAGGGCTAGGATTTTTAAAACTAGGAAGCCCTTAGCTCCAGGCACACTGCAGCTGCGAAAGGCATCCCAAGTGGAGTAAAAAAGTGCAACAACATGGCAGCTTTCACAGCTTTTTCCTTGGCACCATCCCTATACCTAGGCTGATTTATCTGCCTAGGGTTAGGGTTAGGCTTCAGCCTAGGGCTTGGAGATTTTAACCAGGAAGCCCTGAGTTCCAGGCTTACTGCATCTGCCAAAGGCATCCCAAAGGGAGTGCAAAAGTGCCACAACATGGCTGCTTTCACGGCTTTTCCCTTAGGAAGAACCCTAATACGCGGCTGATTTACCTTCCTAGGGTTACTGTTAGGCTTAGGCCTAGGACTTTTAAAACCAGGAAGCCCTGGGCTCCAGGCACACTGCAGCTGCGAAAGGCATCCCAAGGGGAGCGCAAAAGTGACACAACTTGGCTGACACCACTGATATTTCCATGAGACCATCCCGAACCATAGGCTGATTTTCCTTCCTAGGGTTAAGGTTTGAGTTTCGCCTAGGGTAAGGGTTCTATTAACCAGAAAGCCCTGAGTTCCAAGAACACAGCAGCTGCGAAGGACTAGCCAAGAAGAGCGCAAAAGTACCACAACATGCCTGCCTCCACAGCTTTTTCCTTGGGGACATGCCTAATTCCTGGCTGATTTGCCTTTCTCGTCTTAGGGTTGGGGTTCGGCCTAGGGCTAGGATTTTTAAAATCAGGAAGCCCTGAGTTCCAGGCACACTGGAGCTGTGAAAGGCATCCCAAATGGAGTGCAAAAGTGCCACAACATGGCTGCTTTCCCGGCTTTTTCCTTGGCAATAAGCCTAACACCAGGCTGATTTCCCTTCCCAGGGTTAATGTAAGGCTTAGGCTTAGGGTTGGATTTTTAAAACTAGGAAGCCCTTAGCTCCAGGCGCACTGCATCTGTTCAAGGCATCCCAAGTGGAGTAAAAAAGTGCAAAAACATGGCAGCTTTCACAGCTTTTTCCTTGGCACCATCCCTATACCTAGGCTGTTTTATCTGCCTAGGGTTAGGGTTAGGCTTCAGCCTAGGGCTTGGAGTTTTTTAACCAGGAAGCCCTGAGTTCCAGGCTTACTGCATCTGCCAAAGGCATCCCAAAGGGAGTGCAAAAGTGCCACAACATGGCTGCTTTCACGGCTTTTCCCTTAGGAAGAACCCTAATACGCGGCTGATTTACCTTCCTAGGGTTACTGTTAGGCTTAGGCCTAGGACTTTTAAAACCAGGAAGCCCTGGGCTCCAGGCACATGCAGCCTTTAAAGGCATCCCAAGAGGGCTGCAGAAGTGACACAACTTGGCTGCCTCTGCTTCTATTCTCATGAGACCATCCTGAACCATAGGCTGATTTTCCTTCCTAGGGTTAAGGTTTCAGTTTCACCTAGGGTAAGATTTCTATTAACCAGAAAGCCCTGAATTCCAAGAACACAGCAGCTGCGAAGGACTAGCCAAGAAGAGCGCTAAAGTACCACAACATGCCTGCCTCCACAGCTTTTTCCTTGGGGACATGCCTAATTCCTGGCTGATTTGCCTTTCTCGTCTTAGGGTTGGGGTTCGGCCTAGGGCTAGGATTTTTTTCACTAGGAAGCCCTGAGTTCCAGGCTTACTTCATCTGCAAAAAGCATCCCAAAGGGAGTGCAGAAGTGCCACAACATGGCTGCTTTCACGGCTTTTCCCTTAGGAAGAACCCTAATACGCGGCTGCTTTACCTTCCTACGGTTACTGTTAGGCTTAGGCCTAGGACTTTTAAAACCAGGAAGCCCTGGGCTCCAGGCACATGCAGCTGCGAAAGCCATCCCAAGAGGGCCGCAGAAGTGACACAACTTGGCTGCCTCTGCTTCTATTCTCATGAGACCATCCTGAACCATAGGCTGATTTTCCTTCCTAGGGTTAAGGTTTGAGTTACGCCTAGGGTAAGGGTTCTATTAACCAGAAAGCCCTGAGTTCCAAGAACACAGCAGCTGCGAAGGACTACCCAAGAAGAGCGAAAAAGTACCACGACATGCCTGCCTCCACAGCTTTTTCCTTGGGGACATGCCTAATTCCTGGCTGATTTGCCTTTCTCGTCTTAGGGTTGGGGTTCGGCCTAGGGCTAGGATTTTTTTAACTAGGAAGCCCTGAGTTCCAGGCACACTGGAGCTGTGAAAGGCATCCAAAAGGGAGTGCTAAAGTGCCACAACATGGCTGTTTTCCCGGCTTTTTCCTTGGCAAGAAGACTAACACCAGGCTGATTTACCTTCCCAGGGTTACTGTAAGGCTTAGGCTTAGGGCTAGGATTTTTAAAACTAGGAAGCCCTTAGCTCCAGGCACACTGCATCTGTTCAAGGCATCCCAAGTGGAGTAAAAAAGTGCAACAACATGGCAGCTTTCACAGCTTTTTCCTTGGCACCATCCCTATACCTAGGCTGATTTATCTGCCTAGGGTTAGGGTTAGGCTTCGGCCTAGAGCTTGGAGTTTTTTAACCAGGAAGCCCTGAGTTCCAGGCTTACTGCATCTGCCAAAGGCATCCCAAAGGGAGTGCAAAAGTGCCACAACATGGCTGCTTTCACAGCTTTTCCCTTAGGAAGAACCCTAATACGCGGCTGATTTACCTTCCTAGGGTTACTGTTAGGCTTAGGCCTAGGACTTTTAAAACCAGGAAGCCCTGGGCTCCAGGCACACTGCAGTTGCGAAAGGCATCCCAAGGGGAGCGCAAAAGTGACACAACTTGGCTGCCACCACTGATATTTCCATGAGACCATCCCGAACCATAGGCTGATTTTCCTTCCTAGGGTTAAGGTTTGAGTTACGCCTAGGGTAAGGGTTCTATTAACCAGAAAGCGCTGAGTTCCAAGAACACAGCAGCTGCGAAGGACTTCCCAAGAAGAGCGCAAAAGTACCACAACATGCCTGCCTCCACAGCTTTTTCCTTGGGGACATGCCTAATTCCTGGCTGATTTGCCTTTCTCGTCTTAGGGTTGGGGTTCGGCCTAGGGCTAGGATATTTTTAACTAGGAAGCCCTGAGTTCCAGGCTTACTGCATCTGCAAAAAGCATCCCAAAGGGAGTGCAGAAGTGCCACAACATGGCTGCTTTCACGGCTTTTCCCTTAGGAAGAACCCTAATACGCGGCTGATTTACCTTCCTAGGGTTACTGTTAGGCTTAGGCCTAGGACTTTTAAAACCAGGAAGCCCTGGGCTCCAGGCACATGCAGCTGTTAAAGGCATCCCAAGAGGGCCGCAGAAGTGACACAACTTGGCTGCCTCTGCTTCTGTTCTCATGAGACCATCCTGAACCATAGGCAGATTTTCCTTCCTAGGGTTAAGGTTTGAGTTTCGCCTAGGGTAAGAGTTCTATTAACCAGAAAGCCTTGAGTTCCAAGAACACAGCAGCTGCGAAGGACTAGCCAAGAAGAGCGCAAAAGTACCACAACATGCCTGCCTCCACAGCTTTTTCCTTGGGGAAATGCCTAATTCCTGGCTGATTTGCCATTCTCGTCTTAGGGTTGGGGATCATCCTAGGGCTAGGATTTTTTTAACTAGGAAGCCCTGAGTTCCAGGCTTACTGCATCTGCCAAAGGCATCCCAAAGGGAGTGCAAAAGTGCCACAACATGGCTGCTTTCACAGCTTTTTCCTTGGCAAGAAGCCTAACACCAGGCTGATTTCCCTTCCCAGGGTTACTGTTAGGCTTAGGTCTAGGGCTAGGATTTTTAAAACTAGGAAGCCCTTAGTTCCAGGCACACTGCAGCTGCGAAAGGCATCCCAAGGGGAGTACAAAAGTGCAACAACATGGCAGCTTTCACAGCTTTTTCCTTGGCACCATCCCTATACTTAGGCTGATTTATCTGCCTAGGGTTAGGGTTAGGGTTCAGCCTAGGGCTTGGAGTTTTTTAACCAGGAAGCCCTGAGTTCCAGGCTTACTGCATCTGCCAAAGGCATCCCAAAGGGAGTGCAGAAGTGCCACAACATGGCTGCTTTCACGGCTTTTCCCTTAGGAAGAACCCTAATACGCGGCTGATTTACCTTCCTAGGGTTACTGTTAGGCTTAGGCCTAGGACTATTAAAACCAGGAAGCCCTGGGCTCCAGGCATATGCAGCTGTTAAAGGCATCCCAAGAGGGCCGCAGAAGTGACACAACTTGGCTGCCTCTGCTTCTATTCTCATGAGACCATCCTGAACCATAGGCTGATTTTCCTTCCTAGGGTTAAGGTTTGAGTTTCGCCTAGGGTAAGAGTTCTATTAACCAGAAAGCCCTGAGTTCCAAGAACACAGCAGCTGCGAAGGACTACCCAAGAAGAGCGCAAAAGTACCACAACATGCCTGCCTCCACAGCTTTTTCCTTGGGGACATGCCTAATTCCTGGCTGATTTGCCTTTCTCATCTTAGGGTTGGGGTTCGGCCTAGGGCTAGGATTTTTTTAACTAGGAAGCCCTGAGTTCCAGGCTTACTTCATCTGCAAAAAGCATCCCAAAGGGAGTGCAGAAGTGCCACAACATGGCTGCTTTCACGGCTTTTCCCTTAGGAAGAACCCTAATACGCGGCTGATTTACCTTCCTAGGGTTACTGTTAGGCTTAGGCCTAGGACTTTTAAAACCAGGAAGCCCTGGGCTCCAGGCACATGCAGCTGCAAAAGGCATCCCAAGAGGGCCGCAGAAGTGACACAACTTGGCTGCCTCTGCTGCTATTCTCATGAGACCATCCCGAACCATAGGCTGATTTTCCTTCCTAGGGTTAAGGTTTGAGTTACGCCTGGGGTAAGGGTTCTATTAACCAGAAAGCCCTGAGTTCCAAGAACACAGCAGCTGCGAAGGACTAGCCAAGAAGAGCGCAAAAGTACCACAACATGCCTGCCTCCACAGCTTTTTCCTTGGGGACATGCCTAATTCCTGGCTGATTTGCCTTTCTCGTCTTAGGGTTGGGGTTCGGCCTAGGGCTAGGATTTTTTTAACTAGGAAGCCCTGAGTTCCAGGCTTACTTCATCTGCAAAAAGCATCCCAAAGGGAGTGCAGAAGTGCCACAACATGGCTGCTTTCACGGCTTTTCCCTTAGGAAGAACCCTAATACGCGGCTGATTTACCTTCCTAGGGTTACTGTTAGGCTTAGGCCTAGGACTTTTAAAACCAGGAAGCCCTGGGCTCCAGGCACATGCAGCTGCGAAAGGCATCCCAAGAGGGCCGCAGAAGTGACACAACTTGGCTGCCTCTGCTTCTATTCTCATGAGACCATCCTGAACCATAGGCTGATTTTCATTCCTAGGGTTAAGGTTTGAGTTACGCCTAGGGTAAGAGTTCTATTAACCAGAAAGACCTGAGTTCCAAGAACACAGCAGCTGCGAAGGACTAGCCAAGAAGAGCGCAAAAGTACCACAACGTGCCTGCCTCCACAGCTTTTTCCTTGGGGACATGCCTAATTCCTGGCTGATTTGCCTTTCTCGTCTTAGGGTTGGGGTTCGGCCTAGGGCTAGGATATTTTTAACTAGGAAGCCCTGAGTTCCAGGCTTACTTCATCTGCCAAAGGCATCCCAAAGGGTGTGCAAAAGTGCCACAACATGGCTGCTTTCACGGCTTTTCCCTTAGGAAGAACCCTAATACGCGGCTGATTTACCTTCCTACGGTTACTGTTAGGCTTAGGCCTAGGACTTTTAAAACCAGGAAGCCCTGGGCTCCAGGCACATGCAGCTGTTAAAGGCATCCCAAGAGGGCTGCAGAAGTGACACAACTTGGCTGCCTCTCCTGCTATTCTCATGAGACCATCCCGAACCATAGGCTGATTTTCCTTCCTAGGGTTAAGGTTTGAGTTTCGCCTAGGGTAAGAGTTCTATTAACCAGAAAGCCCTGAGTTCCAAGAACACAGCAGCTGCGAAGGACTTCCCAAGAAGAGCGCAAAAGTACCACAACATGCCTGCCTCCACAGCTTTTTCCTTGGGGACATGCCTAAATCCTGGCTGATTTGCCTTTCTCGTCTTAGGGTTGGGGTTCGGCCTAGGGCTAGGATTTTTAAAATCAGGAAGCCCTGAGTTCCAGGCACACTGGAGCTGTGAAAGGCATCCAAAAGGGAGTGCAAAAGTGCCACAACATGTCTGCTTTCACACCTTTTTCCTTGGCAAGAAGCCTAAAACCAGGCTGATTTCCCTTCCCAGGGTTACTGTAAGGCTTAGGCCTAGGGCTAGGATTTTTAAAACTAGGAAGCCCTTAGCTCCAGGCACACTGCAGCTGTTCAAGGCATCCCAAGGGGAGTACAAAAGTGCAACAACATGGCAGCTTTCACAGCTTTTTCCTTGGCACCATCCCTATACCTAGGCTGATTTATCTGCCTAGGGTTAGGGTTAGGGTTCAGCCTAGGGCTTGGAGTTTTTTAACCAGGAAGCCCTGAGTTCCAGGCTTACTGCATCTGCCAAAGGCATCCCAAAGGGAGTGCAGAAGTGCCACAACATGGCTGCTTTCACGGCTTTTCCCTTAGGAAGAACCCTAATACGCGGCTGATTTACCTTCCTAGTGTTACTGTTAGGCTTAGGCCTAGGACTATTAAAACCAGGAAGCCCTGGGCTCCAGGCACATGCAGCTGTTAAAGGCATCCCAAGAGGGCTGCGGAAGTGACACAACTTGGTTGCCTCCGCTGCTATTCTCATGAGACCATCCCGAACCATAGGCTGATTTTCCTTCCTAGGGTTAAGGTTTGAGTTACGCCTAGGGTAAGGGTTCTATTAACCAGAAAGCCCTGAGTTCCAAGAACACAGCAGCTGCGAAGGACTAGCCAAGAAGAGCGCAAAAGTACCACAACATGCCTGCCTCCACAGCTTTTTCCTTGGGGACATGCCTAATTCCTGGCTGATTTGCCTTTCTCGTCTTAGGGTTGGGGTTCGGCCTAGGGCTAGGATTTTTAAAATCAGGAAGCCCTGGGCTCCAGGCACACTGGAGCTGTGAAAGGCATCCAAAAGGGAGTGCAAAAGTGCCACAACATGGCTGCTTTCCCGGCTTTTTCCTTGGCAAGAAGCCTAACACCAGGCTGATTTACCTTCCCAGGGTTACTGTAAGGCTTAGGCTTAGGGCTAGGATTTTTAAAACTAGGAAGCCCTTAGCTCCAGGCACACTGCAGCTGCGAAAGCCATCCCAAGTGGAGTAAAAAAGTGCAACAACATGGCAGCTTTCACAGCTTTTTCCTTGGCACCATCCCTATACCTAGGCTGATTTATCTGCCTAGGGTTAGGGTTAGGCTTCAGCCTAGGGCTTGGAGATTTTAACCAGGAAGCCCTGAGTTCCAGGCTTACTGCATCTGCCAAAGGCATCCCAAAGGGAGTGCAAAAGTGCCACAACATGGCTGCTTTCACGGCTTTTCCCTTAGGAAGAACCCTAATACGCGGCTGATTTACCTTCCTAGGCTTACTGTTAGGCTTAGGCCTAGGACTTTTAAAACCAGGCAGCCCTGGGCTCCAGGCACATGCAGCTGTTAAAGGCATCCCAAGAGGGCCGCAGAAGTGACACAACTTGGCTGCCTCTGCTTCTATTCTCATGAGACCATCCTGAACCATAGGCTGATTTTCCTTCCTAGGGTTAAGGTTTGAGTTTCGCCTAGGGTAAGAGTTCTATTAACCAGAAAGCCCTGAGTTCCAAGAACACAGCAGCTGCGAAGGACTAGCCAAGAAGAGCGCAAAAGTACCACAACATGCCTGCCTCCACAGCTTTTTCCTTGGGGACATGCCTAATTCCTGGCTGATTTGCCTTTCTGGTCTTAGGGTTGGGGTTCGGCCTAGGGCTAGGATTTTTTTAACTCGGAAGCCCTGAGTTCCAGGCTTACTTCATCTGCAAAAAGCATCCCAAAGGGAGTGCAGAAGTGCCACAACATGGCTGCTTTCACGGCTTTTCCCTTAGGAAGAACCCTAATACGCGGCTGCTTTACCTTCCTACGGTTACTGTTAGGCTTAGGCCTAGGACTTTTAAAACCAGGAAGCCCTGGGCTCCAGGCACATGCAGCTGCAAAAGGCATCCCAAGAGGGCCGCAGAAGTGACACAACTTGGCTGCCTCTGCTGCTATTCTCATGATACCATCCCGAACCATAGGCTGATTTTCCTTCCTAGGGTTAAGGTTTGAGTTACGCCTGGGGTAAGGGTTCTATTAACCAAAAAGCCCTGAGTTCCAAGAACACAGCAGCTGCGAAGGACTAGCCAAGAAGAGCGCAAAAGTACCACAACATGCCTGCCTCCACAGCTTTTTCCTTGGGGACATGCCTAATTCCTGGCTGATTTGCCTTTCTCGTCTTAGGGTTGGGGTTCGGCCTAGGGCTAGGATTTTTTTAACTAGGAAGCCCTGAGTTCCAGGCTTACTTCATCTGCAAAAAGCATCCCAAAGGGAGTGCAGAAGTGCCACAACATGGCTGCTTTCACGGCTTTTCCCTTAGGAAGAACCCTAATACGCGGCTGATTTACCTTCCTGGGGTTACTGTTAGGCTTAGGCCTAGGACTCTTAAAACCAGGAAGCCCTGGGCTCCAGGCACATGCAGCTGCGAAAGGCATCCCAAGAGGGCCGCAGAAGTGACACAACTTGGCTGCCTCTGTTTCTATTCTCATGAGACCATCCTGAACCATAGGCTGATTTTCATTCCTAGGGTTAAGGTTTGAGTTACGCCTAGGGTAAGAGTTCTATTAACCAGAAAGCCCTGAGTTCCAAGAACACAGCAGCTGCGAAGGACTAGCCAAGAAGAGCGCAAAAGTACCACAACGTGCCTGCCTCCACAGCTTTTTCCTTGGGGACATGCCTAATTCCTGGCTGATTTGCCTTTCTCGTCTTAGGGTTGGGGTTCGGCCTAGGGCTAGGATATTTTTAACTAGGAAGCCCTGAGTTCCAGGCTTACTTCATCTGCCAAAGGCATCCCAAAGGGTGTGCAAAAGTGCCACAACATGGCTGCTTTCACGGCTTTTCCCTTAGGAAGAACCCTAATACGCGGCTGATTTACCTTCCTACGGTTACTGTTAGGCTTAGGCCTAGGACTTTTAAAACCAGGAAGCCCTGGGCTCCAGGCACATGCAGCTGTTAAAGGCATCCCAAGAGGGCTGCAGAAGTGACACAACTTGGCTGCCTCTCCTGCTATTCTCATGAGACCATCCCGAACCATAGGCTGATTTTCCTTCCTAGGGTTAAGGTTTGAGTTTCGCCTAGGGTAAGAGTTCTATTAACCAGAAAGCCCTGAGTTCCAAGAACACAGCAGCTGCGAAGGACTTCCCAAGAAGAGCGCAAAAGTACCACAACATGCCTGCCTCCACAGCTTTTTCCTTGGGGACATGCCTAAATCCTGGCTGATTTGCCTTTCTCGTCTTAGGGTTGGGGTTCGGCCTAGGGCTAGGATTTTTAAAATCAGGAAGCCCTGAGTTCCAGGCACACTGGAGCTGTGAAAGGCATCCAAAAGGGAGTGCAAAAGTGCCACAACATGGCTGCTTTCACACCTTTTTCCTTGGCAAGAAGCCTAAAACCAGGCTGATTTCCCTTCCCAGGGTTACTGTTAGGCTTAGGCCTAGGGCTAGGATTTTTAAAACTAGGAAGCCCTTAGCTCCAGGCACACTGCAGATGTTCAAGGCATCACAAGGGGAGTACAAAAGTGCAACAACATGGCAGCTTTCACAGCTTTTTCCTTGGCACCATCCCTATACCTAGGGTGATTTATCTGCCTAGGGTTAGGGTTAGGGTTCAGCCTAGGGCTTGGAGTTTTTTAACCAGGAAGCCCTGAGTTCCAGGCTTACTGCATCTGCCAAAGGCATCCCAAAGGGAGTGCAGAAGTGCCACAACATGGCTGCTTTCACGGCTTTTCCCTTAGGAAGAACCCTAATACGCGGCTGATTTACCTTCCTAGTGTTACTGTTAGGCTTAGGCCTAGGACTATTAAAACCAGGAAGCCCTGGGCTCCAGGCACATGCAGCTGTTAAAGGCATCCCAAGAGGGCTGCGGAAGTGACACAACTTGGTTGCCTCTGCTGCTATTCTCATGAGAGCATCCCGAACCATAGGCTGATTTTCCTTCCTAGGGTTAAGGTTTGAGTTACGCCTAGGGTAAGCGTTCTATTAACCAGAAAGCCCTGAGTTCCAAGAACACAGCAGCTGCGAAGGACTAGCCAAGAAGAGCGCAAAAGTACCACAACATGCCTGCCTCCACAGCTTTTTCCTTGGGGACATGCCTAATTCCTGGCTGATTTGCCTTTCTCGTCTTAGGGTTGGGGTTCGGCCTAGGGCTAGGATTTTTAAAATCAGGAAGCCCTGGGCTCCAGGCACACTGGAGCTGTGAAAGGCATCCAAAAGGGAGTGCAAAAGTGCCACAACATGGCTGCTTTCCCGGCTTTTTCCTTGGCAAGAAGCCTAACACCAGGCTGATTTACCTTCCCAGGGTTACTGTAAGGCTGAGGCTTAGGGCTAGGATTTTTAAAACTAGGAAGCCCTTAGCTCCAGGCACACTGCAGCTGCGAAAGGCATCCCAAGTGGAGTAAAAAAGTGCAACAACATGGCAGCTTTCACAGCTTTTTCCTTGGCACCATCCCTATACCTAGGCTGATTTATCTGCCTAGGGTTAGGGTTAGGCTTCAGCCTAGGGCTTGGAGATTTTAACCAGGAAGCCCTGAGTTCCAGGCTTACTGCATCTGCCAAAGGCATCCCAAAGGGAGTGCAAAAGTGCCACAACATGGCTGCTTTCACGGCTTTTCCCTTAGGAAGAACCCTAATACGCGGCTGATTTACCTTCCTAGGGTTACTGTTAGGCTTAGGCCTAGGACTTTTAAAACCAGGCAGCCCTGGGCTCCAGGCACATGCAGCTGTTAAAGGCATCCCAAGAGGGCCGCAGAAGTGACACAACTTGGCTGCCTCTGCTTCTATTCTCATGAGACCATCCTGAACCATAGGCTGATTTTCCTTCCTAGGGTTAAGGTTTGAGTTTCGCCTAGGGTAAGAGTTCTATTAACCAGAAAGCCCTGAGTTCCAAGAACACAGCAGCTGCGAAGGACTAGCCAAGAAGAGCGCAAAAGTACCACAACATGCCTGCCTCCACAGCTTTTTCCTTGGGGACATGCCTAATTCCTGGCTGATTTGCCTTTCTGGTCTTAGGGTTGGGGTTCGGCCTAGGGCTAGGATTTTTTTAACTCGGAAGCCCTGAGTTCCAGGTTTACTGTAACTGCCAAAGGCATCCAAAAGGGAGTGCAAAAGTGCCACAAAATGGCTGCTTTCACGGCTTTTTCCTTGGCAAGAAGCCTAACATCTGGCTGATTTACCTTCCTAGGGTTACTGTTAGGCTTAGGCCTAGGACTTTTAAAACCAGGAAGCCCTGGGCTCCAGGCACATGCAGCTGCGAAAGGCCTCCCAAGGGGAGCGTAAAAGTGACACAACTTGGCTGCCTCTGCTTCTATTCTCATGAGACCATCCCGAACCATAGGCTGATTTTCCTTCCTAGGGTTAATGTTTGAGTTTCGCCTAGGGTAAGAGGTCTATTAACCAGAAAGACCTGAGTCCCAAGAACACAGCAGCTGCGAAGGACTACCCAAGAAGAGCGCAAAAGTACCACAACATGCCTGCCTCCACAGCTTTTTCCTTGGGGACATGCCTAATTCCTGGCTGATTTGCCTTTCTCGTCTTAGGGTTGGGGTTCGGCCTAGGGCTAGGATTTTTAAAATCAGGAAGCCCTTAGTTCCAGGCACACTGGAGCTGTGAAAGGCATCCAAAAGGGAGTGCAAAAGTGCCACAACATGGCTGCTTTCCCGGCTTTTTCCTTGGCAATAAGCCTAACACCAGGCTGATTTAACTTCCCAGGGTTACTGTAAGGCTTAGGCTTACGGTTGGATTTTTAAAACTAGGAAGCCCTTAGATCCAGGCTCACTGCATCTGTTCAAGGCATCCCAAGTGGAGTAAAAAAGTGCAAAAACATGGCAGCTTTCACAGCTTTTTCCTTGGCACCATCCCTATACCTAGGCTGTTTTATCTGCCTAGGGTTAGGGTTAGGCTTCAGCCTAGGGCTTGGAGTTTTTTAACCAGGAAGCCCTGAGTTCCAGGCTTACTGCATCTGCCAAAGGCATCCCAAAGGGAGTGCAAAAGTGCCACAACATGGCTGCTTTCACGGCTTTTCCCTTAGGAAAAACCCTAATACGCGGCTGATTTACCTTCCTAGGGTTACTGTTAGGCTTAGGCCTAGGACTTTTAAAACCAGGAAGCCCTGGGCTCCAGGCACATGCAGCTGTTAAAGGCATCCCAAGAGGGCCGCAGAAGTGACACAACTTGGCTGCCTCTGCTTCTATTCTCATGAGACCATCCTGAACCATAGGCTGATTTTCCTTCCTAGGGTTAAGGTTTCAGTTTCGCCTAGGGTAAGATTTCTATTAACCAGAAAGCCCTGAATTCCAAGAACACAGCAGCTGCGAAGGACTAGCCAAGAAGAGCGCAAAAGTACCACAACATGCCTGCCTCCACAGCTTTTTCCTTGGGGACATGCCTAATTCCTGGCTGATTTGCCTTTCTCGTCTTAGGGTTGGGGTTCGGCCTAGGGCTAGGATTTTTTTAACTCGGAAGCCCTGAGTTCCAGGCTTACTTCATCTGCAAAAAGCATCCCAAAGGGAGTGCAGAAGTGCCACAACATGGCTGCTTTCACGGCTTTTCCCTTAGGAAGAACCCTAATACGCGGCTGCTTTACCTTCCTATGGTTACTGTTAGGCTTAGGCCTAGGACTTTTAAAACCAGGAAGCCCTGGGCTCCAGGCACATGCAGCTGCGAAAGCCATCCCAAGAGGGCCGCAGAAGTGACACAACTTGGCTGCCTCTGCTTCTATTCTCATGAGACCATCCTGAACCATAGGCTGATTTTCCTTCCTAGGGTTAAGGTTTGAGTTACGCCTAGGGTAAGGGTTCTATTAACCAGAAAGCCCTGAGTTCCAAGAACACAGCAGCTGCGAAGGACTACCCAAGAAGAGCGAAAAAGTACCACGACATGCGTGCCTCCGCAGCTTTTTCCTTGGGGACATGCCTAATTCCTGGCTGATTTGCCTTTCTCGTCTTAGGGTTGGGGTTCGGCCTAGGGCTAGGATTTTTAAAATCAGGAAGCCCTGAGTTCCAGGCACACTGGAGCTGTGAAAGGCATCCAAAAGGGAGTGCTAAAGTGCCACAACATGGCTGTTTTCCCGGCTTTTTCCTTGGCAAGAAGACTAACACCAGGCTGATTTACCTTCCCAGGGTTACTGTAAGGCTTAGGCTTAGGGCTAGGATTTTTAAAACTAGGAAGCCCTTAGCTCCAGGCACACTGCATCTGTTCAAGGCATCCCAAGTGGAGTAAAAAAGTGCAACAACATGGCAGCTTTCACAGCTTTTTCCTTGGCACCATCCCTATACCTAGGCTGATTTATCTGCCTAGGGTTAGGGTTAGGCTTCGGCCTAGGGCTAGGATTTTTTTAACTAGGAAGCCCTGAGTTCCAGGCTTACTTCATCTGCAAAAAGCATCCCAAAGGGAGTGCAAAAGTGCCACAACATGGCTGCTTTCACGGCTTTTCCCTTAGGAAGAACCCTAATACGCGGCTGATTTACCTTCCTAGGGTTACTGTTAGGCTTAGGCCTAGGACTTTTAAAACCAGGAAGCCCTGGGCTCCAGGCACACTGCAGCTGCGAAAGGCATCCCAAGGGGAGCGCAAAAGTGACACAACTTGGCTGCCACCACTGATATTTCCATGAGACCATCCCGAACCATAGGCTGATTTTCCTTCCTAGGGTTAAGGTTTGAGTTACGCCTAGGGTAAGGGTTCTATTAACCAGAAAGCCCTGAGTTCCAAGAACACAGCAGCTGCGAAGGACTAGCCAAGAAGAGCGCAAAAGTACCACAACATGCCTGCCTCCACAGCTTTTTCCTTGGGGACATGCCTAATTCCTGGCTGATTTGCCTTTCTGGTCTTAGGGTTGGGGTTCGGCCTAGGGCTAGGATTTTTTTAACTAGGAAGCCCTGAGTTCCAGGCTTACTGCATCTGCAAAAAGCATCCCAAAGGGAGTGCAGAAGTGCCACAACATGGCTGCTTTCACGGCTTTTCCCTTAGGAAGAACCCTAATACGCGGCTGATTTACCTTCCTAGGGTTACTGTTAGGCTTAGGCCTAGGACTTTTAAAACCAGGAAGCCCTGGGCTCCAGGCACATGCAGCTGTTAAAGGCATCCCAAGAGGGCCGCAGAAGTGACACAACTTGGCTGCCTCTGCTTCTGTTCTCATGAGACCATCCCGAACCATAGGCAGATTTTCTTTCCTAGGGTTAAGGTTTGAGTTTCGCCTAGGGTAAGAGTTCTATTAACCAGAAAGCCCTGAGTTCCAAGAACACAGCAGCTGCGAAGGACTAGCCAAGAGGAGCGCAAAAGTACCACAACATGCCTGCCTTCACAGCTTTTTCCTTGGGGAAATGCCTAATTCCTGGCTGATTTGCCTTTCTCGTCTTAGGATTGGGGATCGGCCTAGGGCTAGGATTTTTTTAACTAGGAAGCCCTGAGTTCCAGGCTTACTGCATCTGCCAAAGGCATCCCAAAGGGAGTGCAAAAGTGCCACAACATGGCTGCTTTCACAGCTTTTTCCTTGGCAAGAAGCCTAACACCAGGCTGATTTCCCTTCCCAGGGTTACTGTTAGGCTTAGGTCCAGGGCTAGGATTTTTAAAACTAGGAAGCCCTTAGTTCCAGGCACACTGCAGCTGCGAAAGGCATCCCAAGGGGAGTACAAAAGTGCAACAACATGGCAGCTTTCACAGCTTTTTCCTTGGCACCATCCCTATACCTAGGCTGATTTATCTGCCTAGGGTTAGGGTTAGGGTTCAGCCTAGGGCTTGGAGTTTTTTAACCAGGAAGCCCTGAGTTCCAGGCTTACTGCATCTGCCAAAGGCATCCCAAAGGGAGTGCAGAAGTGCCACAACATGGCTGCTTTCACGGCTTTTCCCTTAGGAAGAACCCTAATACCCGGCTGATTTACCTTCCTAGGTTTACTGTTAGGCTTAGGCCTAGGACTATTAAAACCAGGAAGCCCTGGGCTCCAGGCATATGCAGCTGTTAAAGGCATCCCAAGAGGGCCGCAGAAGTGACACAACTTGGCTGCCTCTGCTTCTATTCTCATGAGACCATCCTGAACCATAGGCTGATTTTCCTTCCTAGGGTTAAGGTTTGAGTTTCGCCTAGGGTAAGAGTTCTATTAACCAGAAAGCCCTGAGTTCCAAGAACACAGCAGCTGCGAAGGACTACCCAAGAAGAGCGCAAAAGTACCACAACATGCCTGCCTCCACAGCTTTTTCCTTGGGGACATGCCTAATTCCTGGCTGATTTGCCTTTCTCGTCTTAGGGTTGGGGTTCGGCCTAGGGCTAGGATTTTTTTAACTAGGAAGCCCTGAGTTCCAGGCTTACTTCATCTGCAAAAAGCATCCCAAAGGGAGTGCAGAAGTGCCACAACATGGCTGCTTTCACGGCTTTTCCCTTAGGAAGAACCCTAATACGCGGCTGATTTACCTTCCTAGGGTTACTGTTAGGCTTAGGCCTAGGACTCTTAAAACCAGGAAGCCCTGGGCTCCAGGCACATGCAGCTGCGAAAGGCATCCCAAGAGGGCCGCAGAAGTGACACAACTTGGCTGCCACCACTGATATTTCCATGAGACCATCCCGAACCGTAGGCTGATTTTCCTTCCTAGGGTTAAGGTTTGAGTTACGCCTGGGGTAAGGGTTCTATTAACCAGAAAGCCCTGAGTTCCAAGAACACAGCAGCTGCGAAGGACTAGCCAAGAAGAGCGCAAAAGTACCACAACATGCCTGCCTCCACAGCTTTTTCCTTGGGGACATGCCTAATTCCTGGCTGATTTGCCTTTCTCGTCTTAGGGTTGGGGTTCGGCCTAGGGCTAGGATTTTTTTAACAAGGAAGCCCTGAGTTCCAGGCTTACTTCATCTGCAAAAAGCATCCCAAAGGGTGTGCAAAAGTGCCACAACATGGCTGCTTTCACGGCTTTTCCCTTAGGAAGAACCCTAATACGCGGCTGATTTACCTTCCTAGGGTTACTGTTAGGCTTAGGCCTAGGACTTTTAAAACCAGGAAGCCCTGGGCTCCAGGCACATGCAGCTGTTGAAGGCATCCCAAGAGGGCTGCAGAAGTGACACAACTTGGCTGCCTCTCCTGCTATTCTCATGAGACCATCCCGAACCATAGGCTGATTTTCCTTCCTAGGGTTAAGGTTTGAGTTACGCCTAGGGTAAGGGTTCTATTAACCAGAAAGCCCTGAGTTCCAAGAACACAGCAGCTGCGAAGGACTTCCCAAGAAGAGCGCAAAAGTACCACAACATGCCTGCCTCCACAGCTTTTTCCTTGGGGACATGCCTAATTCCTGGCTGATTTGCCTTTCTCGTCTTAGGGTTGGGGTTCGGCCTAGGGCTAGGATTTTTAAAATCAGGAAGCCCTGAGTTCCAGGCACACTGGAGCTGTGAAAGGCATCCAAAAGGGAGTGCAGAAGTGCCACAACATGGCTGCTTTCACAGCTTTTTCCTTGGCAAGAAGCCTAACACCAGGCTGATTTCCCTTCCCAGGGTTACTGTTAGGCTTAGGCTTAGGGCTAGGATTTTTAAAACTAGGAAGCCCTTAGCTCCAGGCACACTGCAGCTGTTCAAGGCATCCCAAGGGGAGTACAAAAGTGCAACAACATGGCAGCTTTCACAGCTTTTTCCTTGGCACCATCCCTATACCTAGGCTGATTTATCTGCCTAGGGTTAGGGTTAGGGTTCAGCCTAGGGCTTGGAGTTTTTTAACCAGGAAGCCCTGAGTTCCAGGCTTACTGCATCTGCCAAAGGCATCCCAAAGGGAGTGCAGAAGTGCCACAACATGGCTGCTTTCACGGCTTTTCCCTTAGGAAGAACCCTAATACCCGGCTGATTTACCTTCCTAGGGTTACTGTTAGGCTTAGGCCTAGGACTTTTAAAACCAGGAAGCCCTGGGCTCCAGGCACATGCAGCTGTTAAAGGCATCCCAAGAGGGCCGCAGAAGTGACACAACTTGGCTGCCTCTGCTTCTATTCTCATTAGACCATCCTGAACCATAGGCAGATTTTCCTTCCTAGGGTTAAGGTTTGAGTTTCGCCTAGGGTAAGAGTTCTATTAACCAGAAAGCCCTGAGTTCCAAGAACACAGCAGCTGCGAAGGACTACCCAAGAAGAGCGCAAAAGTACCACAACATGCCTGCCTCCACAGCTTTTTCCTTGGGGACATGCCTAATTCCTGGCTGATTTGCCTTTCTCGTCTTAGGGTTGGGGTTCGGCCTAGGGCTAGGATATTTTTAACTAGGAAGCCCTGAGTTCCAGGCTTACTTCATCTGCAAAAAGCATCCCAAAGGGAGTGCAGAAGTGCCACAACATGGCTGCTTTCACGGCTTTTCCCTTAGGAAGAACCCTAATACGCGGCTGATTTCCCTTCCCAGGGTTACTGTTAGGCTTAGGCCTAGGTCTTTTAAAACCAGGAAGCCCTGGGCTCCAGGCACATGCAGCTGCGAAAGGCATCCCAAGAGGGCCGCAGAAGTGACACAACTTGGCTGCCTCTGCTTCTATTCTCATGAGACCATCCTGAACCATAGGCTGATTTTCATTCCTAGGGTTAAGGTTTGAGTTACGCCTAGGGTAAGAGTTCTATTAACCAGAAAGCCCTGAGTTCCAAGAACACAGCAGCTGCGAAGGACTACCCAAGAAGAGCGCAAAAGTACCACAACGTGCCTGCCTCCACAGCTTTTTCCTTGGGGACATGCCTAATTCCTGGCTGATTTGCCTTTCTCGTCTTAGGGTTGGTGTTCGTCCTAGGGCTAGGATTTTTAAAATCAGGAAGCCCTGAGTTCCAGGCACACTGGAGCTGTGAAAGGCATCCAAAAGGGAGTGCAAAAGTGCCACAACATGGCTGCTTTCACGGCTTTTTCCTTGGCAAGAAGCCTAACACCAGGCTGATTTCCCTTCCCAGGGTTACTGTTAGGCTTAGGCCTAGGGCTAGGACTTTTAAAACTAGGAAGCCCTTAGTTCCAGGCACACTGCAGCTGCGAAAGGCATCCCAAGGGGAGTACAAAAGTGCAACAACATGGCAGCTTTCACAGCTTTTTCCTTGGCACCATCCCTATACCTAGGCTGATTTATCTGCCTAGGGTTAGGGTTAGGGTTCAGCCTAGGGCTTGGAGTTTTTAAACCAGGAAGCCCTGAGTTCCAGGCTTACTGCATCTGCCAAAGGCATCCCAAAGGGAGTGCAGAAGTGCCACAACATGGCTGCTTTCACGGCTTTTCCCTTAGGAAGAACCCTAATACACGGCTGATTTACCTTCCTAGGTTTACTGTTAGGCTTAGGCCTAGGACTATTAAAACCAGGAAGCCCTGGGCTCCAGGCATATGCAGCTGTTAAAGGCATCCCAAGAGGGCCGCAGAAGTGACACAACTTGGCTGCCTCTGCTTCTATTCTCATGAGACCATCCTGAACCATAGGCTGATTTTCCTTCCTAGGGTTAAGGTTTGAGTTTCGCCTAGGGTAAGAGTTCTATTAACCAGAAAGCCCTGAGTTCCAAGAACACAGCAGCTGCGAAGGACTACCCAAGAAGAGCGCAAAAGTACCACAACATGCCTGCCTCCACAGCTTTTTCCTTGGGGACATGCCTAATTCCTGGCTGATTTGCCTTTCTCGTCTTAGGGTTGGGGTTCGGCCTAGGGCTAGGATTTTTTTAACTAGGAAGCCCTGAGTTCCAGGCTTACTTCATCTGCAAAAAGCATCCCAAAGGGAGTGCAGAAGTGCCACAACATGGCTGCTTTCACGGCTTTTCCCTTAGGAAGAACCCTAATACGCGGCTGATTTACCTTCCTAGGGTTACTGTTAGGCTTAGGCCTAGGACTCTTAAAACCAGGAAGCCCTGGGCTCCAGGCACATGCAGCTGCGAAAGGCATCCCAAGAGGGCCGCAGAAGTGACACAACTTGGCTGCCACCACTGATATTTCCATGAGACCATCCCGAACCGTAGGCTGATTTTCCTTCCTAGGGTTAAGGTTTGAGTTACGCCTGGGGTAAGGGTTCTATTAACCAGAAAGCCCTGAGTTCCAAGAACACAGCAGCTGCGAAGGACTAGCCAAGAAGAGCGCAAAAGTACCACAACATGCCTGCCTCCACAGCTTTTTCCTTGGGGACATGCCTAATTCCTGGCTGATTTGCCTTTCTCGTCTTAGGGTTGGGGTTCGGCCTAGGGCTAGGATTTTTTTAACAAGGAAGCCCTGAGTTCCAGGCTTACTTCATCTGCAAAAAGCATCCCAAAGGGTGTGCAAAAGTGCCACAACATGGCTGCTTTCACGGCTTTTCCCTTAGGAAGAACCCTAATACGCGGCTGATTTACCTTCCTAGGGTTACTGTTAGGCTTAGGCCTAGGACTTTTAAAACCAGGAAGCCCTGGGCTCCAGGCACATGCAGCTGTTAAAGGCATCCCAAGAGGGCTGCAGAAGTGACACAACTTGGCTGCCTCTCCTGCTATTCTCATGAGACCATCCCGAACCATAGGCTGATTTTCCTTCCTAGGGTTAAGGTTTGAGTTACGCCTAGGGTAAGGGTTCTATTAACCAGAAAGCCCTGAGTTCCAAGAACACAGCAGCTGCGAAGGACTTCCCAAGAAGAGCGCAAAAGTACCACAACATGCCTGCCTCCACAGCTTTTTCCTTGGGGACATGCCTAATTCCTGGCTGATTTGCTTTTCTCGTCTTAGGGTTGGGGTTCGGCCTAGGGCTAGGATTTTTAAAATCAGGAAGCCCTGAGTTCCAGGCACACTGGAGCTGTGAAAGGCATCCAAAAGGGAGTGCAGAAATGCCACAACATGGCTGCTTTCACAGCTTTTTCCTTGGCAAGAAGCCTAACACCAGGCTGATTTCCCTTCCCAGGGTTACTGTTAGGCTTAGGCCTAGGGCTAGGATTTTTAAAACTAGGAAGCCCTTAGCTCCAGGCACACTGCAGCTGTTCAAGGCATCCCAAGGGGAGTACAAAAGTGCAACAACATGGCAGCTTTCACAGCTTTTTCCTTGGCACCATCCCTATACCTAGGGTGATTTATCTGCCTAGGGTTAGGGTTAGGGTTCAGCCTAGGGCTTGGAGTTTTTTAACCAGGAAGCCCTGAGTTCCAGGCTTACTTCATCTGCCAAAGGCATCCCAAAGGGAGTGCAGAAGTGCCACAACATGGCTGCTTTCACGGCTTTTCCCTTAGGAAGAACCCTAATACCCGGCTGATTTACCTTCCTAGGGTTACTGTTAGGCTTAGGCCTAGGACTTTTAAAACCAGGAAGCCCTGGGCTCCAGGCACATGCAGCTGTTAAAGGCATCCCAAGAGGGCCGCAGAAGTGACACAACTTGGCTGCCTCTGCTTCTATTCTCATTAGACCATCCTGAACCATAGGCAGATTTTCCTTCCTAGGGTTAAGGTTTGAGTTTCGCCTAGGGTAAGAGTTCTATTAACCAGAAAGCCCTGAGTTCCAAGAACACAGCAGCTGCGAAGGACTACCCAAGAAGAGCGCAAAAGTACCACAACGTGCCTGCCTCCACAGCTTTTTCCTTGGGGACATGCCTAATTCCTGGCTGATTTGCCTTTCTCGTCTTAGGGTTGGTGTTCGTCCTAGGGCTAGGATTTTTAAAATCAGGAAGCCCTGAGTTCCAGGCACACTGGAGCTGTGAAAGGCATCCAAAAGGGAGTGCAAAAGTGCCACAACATGGCTGCTTTCACGGCTTTTTCCTTGGCAAGAAGCCTAACACCAGGCTGATTTCCCTTCCCAGGGTTACTGTTAGGCTTAGGCCTAGGGCTAGGACTTTTAAATCTAGGAAGCCCTTAGTTCCAGGCACACTGCAGCTGCGAAAGGCATCCCAAGGGGAGTACAAAAGTGCAACAACATGGCAGCTTTCACAGCTTTTTCCTTGGCACCATCCCTATACCTAGGCTGATTTATCTGCCTAGGGTTAGGGTTAGGGTTCAGCCTAGGGCTTGGAGTTTTTTAACCAGGAAGCCCTGAGTTCCAGGCTTACTGCATCTGCCAAAGGCATCCCAAAGGGAGTGCAAAAGTGCCACAACATGGCTGCTTTCACGGCTTTTCCCTTAGGAAGAACCCTAATACCCGGCTGATTTACCTTCCTAGGGTTACTGTTAGGCTTAGGCCTAGGACTATTAAAACCAGGAAGCCCTGGGCTCCAGGCATATGCAGCTGTTAAAGGCATCCCAAGAGGGCTGCAGAAGTGACACAACTTGGCTGCCTCTGCTGCTATTCTCATGATGCCATCCCGAACCATAGGCTGATTTTCCTTCCTAGGGTTAAGGTTTGAGTTACGCCTGGACTAAGGGTTCTATTAACCAGAAAGCCCTGAGTTCCAAGAACACAGCAGCTGCGAAGGACTAGCGAAGAAGAGCGCAAAAGTACCACAACATGCCTGCCTCCACAGCTTTTTCCTTGGGGACATGCCTAATTCCTGGCTGATTTGCCTTTCTCGTCTTAGGGTTGGGGTTCGGCCTAGGGCTTGGAGTTTTTAAACCAGGAAGCCCTGAGTTCCAGGCTTACTGCATCTGCCAAAGGCATCCCAAAGGGAGTGCAGAAGTGCCACAACATGGCTGCTTTCACGGCTTTTCCCTTAGGAAGAACCCTAATACACGGCTGATTTACCTTCCTAGGTTTACTGTTAGGCTTAGGCCTAGGACTATTAAAACCAGGAAGCCCTGGGCTCCAGGCATATGCAGCTGTTAAAGGCATCCCAAGAGGGCCGCAGAAGTGACACAACTTGGCTGCCTCTGCTTCTATTCTCATGAGACCATCCTGAACCATAGGCTGATTTTCCTTCCTAGGGTTAAGGTTTGAGTTTCGCCTAGGGTAAGAGTTCTATTAACCAGAAAGCCCTGAGTTCCAAGAACACAGCAGCTGCGAAGGACTACCCAAGAAGAGCGCAAAAGTACCACAACATGCCTGCCTCCACAGCTTTTTCCTTGGGGACATGCCTAATTCCTGGCTGATTTGCCTTTCTCGTCTTAGGGTTGGGGTTCGGCCTAGGGCTAGGATTTTTTTAACTAGGAAGCCCTGAGTTCCAGGCTTACTTCATCTGCAAAAAGCATCCCAAAGGGAGTGCAGAAGTGCCACAACATGGCTGCTTTCACGGCTTTTCCCTTAGGAAGAACCCTAATACGCGGCTGATTTACCTTCCTAGGGTTACTGTTAGGCTTAGGCCTAGGACTCTTAAAACCAGGAAGCCCTGGGCTCCAGGCACATGCAGCTGCGAAAGGCATCCCAAGAGGGCCGCAGAAGTGACACAACTTGGCTGCCACCACTGATATTTCCATGAGACCATCCCGAACCGTAGGCTGATTTTCCTTCCTAGGGTTAAGGTTTGAGTTACGCCTGGGGTAAGGGTTCTATTAACCAGAAAGCCCTGAGTTCCAAGAACACAGCAGCTGCGAAGGACTAGCCAAGAAGAGCGCAAAAGTACCACAACATGCCTGCCTCCACAGCTTTTTCCTTGGGGACATGCCTAATTCCTGGCTGATTTGCCTTTCTCGTCTTAGGGTTGGGGTTCGGCCTAGGGCTAGGATTTTTTTAACAAGGAAGCCCTGAGTTCCAGGCTTACTTCATCTGCAAAAAGCATCCCAAAGGGTGTGCAAAAGTGCCACAACATGGCTGCTTTCACGGCTTTTCCCTTAGGAAGAACCCTAATACGCGGCTGATTTACCTTCCTAGGGTTACTGTTAGGCTTAGGCCTAGGACTTTTAAAACCAGGAAGCCCTGGGCTCCAGGCACATGCAGCTGTTAAAGGCATCCCAAGAGGGCTGCAGAAGTGACACAACTTGGCTGCCTCTCCTGCTATTCTCATGAGACCATCCCGAACCATAGGCTGATTTTCCTTCCTAGGGTTAAGGTTTGAGTTACGCCTAGGGTAAGGGTTCTATTAACCAGAAAGCCCTGAGTTCCAAGAACACAGCAGCTGCGAAGGACTTCCCAAGAAGAGCGCAAAAGTACCACAACATGCCTGCCTCCACAGCTTTTTCCTTGGGGACATGCCTAATTCCTGGCTGATTTGCTTTTCTCGTCTTAGGGTTGGGGTTCGGCCTAGGGCTAGGATTTTTAAAATCAGGAAGCCCTGAGTTCCAGGCACACTGGAGCTGTGAAAGGCATCCAAAAGGGAGTGCAGAAATGCCACAACATGGCTGCTTTCACAGCTTTTTCCTTGGCAAGAAGCCTAACACCAGGCTGATTTCCCTTCCCAGGGTTACTGTTAGGCTTAGGCCTAGGGCTAGGATTTTTAAAACTAGGAAGCCCTTAGCTCCAGGCACACTGCAGCTGTTCAAGGCATCCCAAGGGGAGTACAAAAGTGCAACAACATGGCAGCTTTCACAGCTTTTTCCTTGGCACCATCCCTATACCTAGGGTGATTTATCTGCCTAGGGTTAGGGTTAGGGTTCAGCCTAGGGCTTGGAGTTTTTTAACCAGGAAGCCCTGAGTTCCAGGCTTACTTCATCTGCCAAAGGCATCCCAAAGGGAGTGCAGAAGTGCCACAACATGGCTGCTTTCACGGCTTTTCCCTTAGGAAGAACCCTAATACCCGGCTGATTTACCTTCCTAGGGTTACTGTTAGGCTTAGGCCTAGGACTTTTAAAACCAGGAAGCCCTGGGCTCCAGGCACATGCAGCTGTTAAAGGCATCCCAAGAGGGCCGCAGAAGTGACACAACTTGGCTGCCTCTGCTTCTATTCTCATTAGACCATCCTGAACCATAGGCAGATTTTCCTTCCTAGGGTTAAGGTTTGAGTTTCGCCTAGGGTAAGAGTTCTATTAACCAGAAAGCCCTGAGTTCCAAGAACACAGCAGCTGCGAAGGACTACCCAAGAAGAGCGCAAAAGTACCACAACGTGCCTGCCTCCACAGCTTTTTCCTTGGGGACATGCCTAATTCCTGGCTGATTTGCCTTTCTCGTCTTAGGGTTGGTGTTCGTCCTAGGGCTAGGATTTTTAAAATCAGGAAGCCCTGAGTTCCAGGCACACTGGAGCTGTGAAAGGCATCCAAAAGGGAGTGCAAAAGTGCCACAACATGGCTGCTTTCACGGCTTTTTCCTTGGCAAGAAGCCTAACACCAGGCTGATTTCCCTTCCCAGGGTTACTGTTAGGCTTAGGCCTAGGGCTAGGACTTTTAAATCTAGGAAGCCCTTAGTTCCAGGCACACTGCAGCTGCGAAAGGCATCCCAAGGGGAGTACAAAAGTGCAACAACATGGCAGCTTTCACAGCTTTTTCCTTGGCACCATCCCTATACCTAGGCTGATTTATCTGCCTAGGGTTAGGGTTAGGGTTCAGCCTAGGGCTTGGAGTTTTTTAACCAGGAAGCCCTGAGTTCCAGGCTTACTGCATCTGCCAAAGGCATCCCAAAGGGAGTGCAAAAGTGCCACAACATGGCTGCTTTCACGGCTTTTCCCTTAGGAAGAACCCTAATACCCGGCTGATTTACCTTCCTAGGGTTACTGTTAGGCTTAGGCCTAGGACTATTAAAACCAGGAAGCCCTGGGCTCCAGGCATATGCAGCTGTTAAAGGCATCCCAAGAGGGCTGCAGAAGTGACACAACTTGGCTGCCTCTGCTGCTATTCTCATGATGCCATCCCGAACCATAGGCTGATTTTCCTTCCTAGGGTTAAGGTTTGAGTTACGCCTGGACTAAGGGTTCTATTAACCAGAAAGCCCTGAGTTCCAAGAACACAGCAGCTGCGAAGGACTAGCGAAGAAGAGCGCAAAAGTACCACAACATGCCTGCCTCCACAGCTTTTTCCTTGGGGACATGCCTAATTCCTGGCTGATTTGCCTTTCTCGTCTTAGGGTTGGGGTTCGGCCTAGGGCTAGGATTTTTTTAACTAGGAAGCCCTGAGTTCCAGGCTTACTGCATCTGCCAAAGGCATCCCAAAGGGAGTGCAGAAGTGCCACAACATGGCTGCTTTCACGGCTTTTCCCTTAGGAAGAACCCTAATACCCGGCTGATTTACCTTCCTAGGGTTACTGTTAGGCTTAGGCCTAGGACTTTTAAAACCAGGAAGCCCTGGGCTCCAGGCACACTGCAGCTGCGAAAGGCATCCCAAGGGGAGCGCAAAAGTGACACAACTTGGCTGCCACCACTGATATTTCCATGAGACCATCACGAATCATAGGCTGATTATCCTTCCTAGGGTTAAGGTTTGAGTTACGCCTGGGGTAAGGGTTCTATTAACCAGAAAGCCCTGAGTTCCAAGAACACAGCAGCTGCGAAGGACTACCCAAGAAGAGCGCAAAAGTACCACAACATGCCTGCCTCCACAGCTTTTTCCTTGGGGACATGCCTAATTCCTGGCTGATTTGCCTTTCTCGTCTTAGGGTTGGGGTTCGGGCTAGGGCTAGGATTTTTAAAATCAGGAAGCCCTGAGTTCCAGGCTTACTTCATCTGCAAAAAGCATCCCAAAGGGAGTGCAGAAGTGCCACAACATGGCTGCTTTCACGGCTTTTCCCTTAGGAAGAACCCTAATACGCGGCTGATTTACCTTCCTAGGGTTACTGTTAGGCTTAGGCCTAGGACTTTTAAAACCAGGAAGCCCTGGGCTCCAGGCACACTGCAGCTGCGAAAGGCATCCCAAGGGGAGCGTAAAAGTGACACAACTTGGCTGCCACCACTGATATTTCCAAGAGACCATCCCGAACCATAGGCTGATTTTCCTTCCTAGGGTTAAGGTTTGAGTTACGCCTAGGGTAAGGGTTCTATTAACCAGAAAGCCCTGAGTTCCAAGAACATAGCAGCTGCGAAGGACTACCCAACAAGAGCGAAAAAGTACCACAACATGCCTGCCTCCACAGCTTTTTCCTTGGGGACATGCCTAATTCCTGGCTGATTTGCCTTTC
Source organism: Ammospiza maritima maritima (assembly GCA_036010785.1). Lineage (NCBI taxonomy): Eukaryota > Metazoa > Chordata > Aves > Passeriformes > Passerellidae > Ammospiza > Ammospiza maritima. Next base: position 425,959 of record JAYKTQ010000127.1, read on the forward strand.
TCGTCTTAGGGTTGGGGTTCGGCCTAGGGCTAGGATTTTTAAAATCAGGAAGCCCTGAGTTCCAGGCACATTGGAGCTGTGAAAGGCATCCAAAAGGGAGTGCAAAAGTGCCACAACATGGCTGCTTTCACGGCTTTTTCCTTGGCAAGAAGCTTAACACCAGGCTGATTTACCTTCCCAGGGTTACTGTTAGGCTTAGGCTTAGGGCTAGGATTTTTAAAACTAGGAAGCCCTTAGCTCCAGGCACACTGCATCTATTCAAGGCATCCCAAGTGGAGTAAAAAAGTGCAACAACATGGCAGCTTTCACGGCTTTTTCCTTGGCACCATCCCTATACCTAGGCTGATTTATCTGCCTAGGGTTAGGGTTAGGGTTCAGCCTAGGGCTTGGAGTTTTTTAACCAGGAAGCCCTGAGTTCCAGGCTTACTGCATCTGCCAAAGGCATCCCAAAGGGAGTGCAGAAGTGCCACAACATGGCTGTTTTCACGGCTTTTCACTTAGGAAGAACCCTAATACGCGGCTGATTTACCTTCCTAGGGTTACTGTTAGGCTTAGACCTAGGACTTTTAAAACCAGGAAGCCCTGGGCACCAGGCACACTGCAGCTGCGAAAGGCATCCAAAGGGGAGCGCAACAGTGACACAACTTGGCTGCTTTCACGGCTTTTCCCTTAGGAAGAACCCTAATACGCGGCTGATTTACCTTCCTAGGGTTACTGTTAGGCTTAGGCCTAGGACTATTAAAACCAGGAAGCCCTGGGCTCCAGGCACATGCAGCTGTTAAAGGCATCCCAAGAGGGCCGCAGAAGTGACACAACTTGGCTGCCTCTGCTTCTGTTCTCATGAGACCATCCTGAACCATAGGCAGATTTTCCTTCCTAGGGTTAAGGTTTGAGATACGCCTAGGGTAAGGGTTCTATTAACCAGAAAGCCCTGAGTTCCAAGAACACAGCAGCTGCGAAGGACTAGCCAAGAAGAGCGCAAAAGTACCACAACATGCCTGCCTCCACAGCTTTTTCCTTGGGGACATGCCTAATTCCTGGCTGATTTGCCTTTCTCGTCTTAGGGTTGGGGTTCGGCATAGGGCTAGGATTTTTAAAATCAGGAAGCCCTGAGTTCCAGGCACATTGGAGCTGTGAAAGGCATCCAAAAGGGAGTGCAAAAATGCCACAACATGGCTGCTTTCCCGGCTTTTTCCTTGGCAAGAAGCCTAACACCAGGCTGATTTACCTTCCCAGGGTTACTGTTAGGCTTAGGGTTAGGGCCAGGATTTTTAAAACTAGGAAGCCCTTAGCTCCAGGCACACTGCGTCTGTTCAAGGCATCCCAAGTGGAGTAAAAAAGTGCAACAACATGGCAGCTTTCACGGCTTTTTCCTTGGCACCATCCCTATACCTAGGCTGATTTATCTGCCTAGGGTTAGGGTTAGGCTTCAGCCTAGGGCTTGGAGTTTTTTAACCAGGAAGCCCTGAGTTCCAGGCTTACTGCATCTGCCAAAGGCATCCCAAAGGGAGTGCAGAAGTGCCACAACATGGCTGCTTTCACGGCTTTTCCCTTAGGAAGAACCCTAATACCCGGCTGATTTACCTTCCTAGGGTTACTGTTAGGCTTAGGCCTAGGACTTTTAAAACCAGGAAGCCCTGGGCTCCAGGCACACTGCAGCTGCGAAAGGCATCCCAAGGGGAGCGCAAAAGTGACACAACTTGGCTGCCTCTGCTGCTATTCTCATGAGACCATCCCGAACCATAGGCTGATTTTCCTTCCTAGGGTTAAGGTTTGAGTTACGCCTGGGGTAAGAGTTCTATTAACCAGAAAGCCCTGAGTTCCAAGAACACAGCAGCTGCGAAGGACTAGCCAAGAAGAGCGCAAAAGTACCACAACCTGCCTGCCTCCACAGCTTTTTCCTTGGGGACATGCCTAATTCCTGGCTGATTTGCCTTTCTCGTCTTAGGGTTGGGGTTCGGCCTAGGGCTAGGATTTCTTTAACTAGGAAGCCCTGAGTTCCAGGCACATTGGAGCTGTGAAAGGCATCCAAGAGGGAGTGCAAAAGTGCCACAACATGGCTGCTTTCCCGGCTTTTTCCTTGGCAAGAAGCATAACACCAGGCTGATTTACCTTCCCAGGGTTACTGTAAGGCTTAGGCTTAGGGCTAGGATTTTTAAAACTAGGAAGCCCTTAGCTCCAGGCACACTGCATCTGTTCAAGTCATCCCAAGTGGAGTAAAAAAGTGCAACAACATGGCAGCTTTCACAGCTTTTTCCTTGGCACCATCCCTATACCTAGGCTGATTTATCTGCCTAGGGTTAGGGTTAGGCTTCAGCCTAGGGCTTGGAGTTTTTTAACCAGGAAGCCCTGAGTTCCAGGCTTACTGCATCTGCCAAAGGCATCCCAAAGGGAGTGCAAAAGTGCCACAACATGGCTGCTTTCACAGCTTTTCCCTTAGGAAGAACCCTAATACGCGGCTGATTTACCTTCCTAGGGTTACTGTTAGGCTTAGGCCTAGGACTTTTAAAACCAGGAAGCCCTGGGCTCCAGGCACACTGCAGCTGCGAAAGGCATCCCAAGGGGAGCGCAAAAGTGACACAACTTGGCTGCCCCTGCTGCTATTCTTATGAGACCATCCCGAACCATAGGCTGATTTTCCTTCCTAGGGTTAAGGTTTGAGTTACGCCTGGGGTAAGGGTTCTATTAACCAGAAAGCCCTGAGTTCCAAGAACACAGCAGCTGCGAAGGACTAGCCAAGAAGAGCGCAAAAGTACCACAACATGCCTGCCTCCACAGCTTTTTCCTTGGGGACATGCCTAATTCCTGGCTGATTTGCCTTTCTCGTCTTAGGGTTGGGGTTCGGGCTAGGGCTAGGATTTTTAAAATCAGGAAGCCCTGAGTTCCAGGCTTACTTCATCTGCAAAAAGCATCCCAAAGGGAGTGCAGAAGTGCCACAACATGGCTGCTTTCACGGCTTTTCCCTTAGGAAGAACCCTAATACGCGGCTGATTTACCTTCCTAGGGTTACTGTTAGGCTTAGGCCTAGGACTTTTAAAACCAGGAAGCCCTGGGCTCCAGGCACACTGCAGCTGCGAAAGGCATCCCAAGGGGAGCGTAAAAGTGACACAACTTGGCTGCCACCACTGATATTTCCAAGAGACCATCACGAACCATAGGCTGATTTTCCTTCCTAGGGTTAAGGTTTGAGTTACGCCTAGGGTAAGGGTTCTATTAACCAGAAAGCCCTGAGTTCCAAGAACATAGCAGCTGCGAAGGACTACCCAACAAGAGCGAAAAAGTACCACAACATGCCTGCCTCCACAGCTTTTTCCTTGGGGACATGCCTAATTCCTGGCTGATTTGCCTTTCTCGTCTTAGGGTTGGGGTTCGGCCTAGGGCTAGGATTTTTAAAATCAGGAAGCCCTGAGTTCCAGGCACATTGGAGCTGTGAAAGGCATCCAAAAGGGAGTGCAAAAGTGCCACAACATGGCTGCTTTCACGGCTTTTTCCTTGGCAAGAAGCCTAACACCAGGCTGATTTACCTTCCCAGGGTTACTGTTAGGCTTAGGCTTAGGGCTAGGATTTTTAAAACTAGGAAGCCCTTAGCTCCAGGCACACTGCATCTATTCAAGGCATCCCAAGTGGAGTAAAAAAGTGCAACAACATGGCAGCTTTCACGGCTTTTTCCTTGGCACCATCCCTATACCTAGGCTGATTTATCTGCCTAGGGTTAGGGTTAGGGTTCAGCCTAGGGCTTGGAGTTTTTTAACCAGGAAGCCCTGAGTTCCAGGCTTACTGCATCTGCCAAAGGCATCCCAAAGGGAGTGCAGAAGTGCCACAACATGGCTGTTTTCACGGCTTTTCACTTAGGAAGAACCCTAATACGCGGCTGATTTACCTTCCTAGGGTTACTGTTAGGCTTAGACCTAGGACTTTTAAAACCAGGAAGCCCTGGGCACCAGGCACACTGCAGCTGCGAAAGGCATCCAAAGGGGAGCGCAACAGTGACACAACTTGGCTGCTTTCACGGCTTTTCCCTTAGGAAGAACCCTAATACGCGGCTGATTTACCTTCCTAGGGTTACTGTTAGGCTTAGGCCTAGGACTATTAAAACCAGGAAGCCCTGGGCTCCAGGCACATGCAGCTGTTAAAGGCATCCCAAGAGGGCCGCAGAAGTGACACAACTTGGCTGCCTCTGCTTCTGTTCTCATGAGACCATCCTGAACCATAGGCAGATTTTCCTTCCTAGGGTTAAGGTTTGAGATACGCCTAGGGTAAGGGTTCTATTAACCAGAAAGCCCTGAGTTCCAAGAACACAGCAGCTGCGAAGGACTAGCCAAGAAGAGCGCAAAAGTACCACAACATGCCTGCCTCCACAGCTTTTTCCTTGGGGACATGCCTAATTCCTGGCTGATTTGCCTTTCTCGTCTTAGGGTTGGGGTTCGGCATAGGGCTAGGATTTTTAAAATCAGGAAGCCCTGAGTTCCAGGCACATTGGAGCTGTGAAAGGCATCCAAAAGGGAGTGCAAAAATGCCACAACATGGCTGCTTTCCCGGCTTTTTCCTTGGCAAGAAGCCTAACACCAGGCTGATTTACCTTCCCAGGGTTACTGTTAGGCTTAGGGTTAGGGCCAGGATTTTTAAAACTAGGAAGCCCTTAGCTCCAGGCACACTGCGTCTGTTCAAGGCATCCCAAGTGGAGTAAAAAAGTGCAACAACATGGCAGCTTTCACGGCTTTTTCCTTGGCACCATCCCTATACCTAGGCTGATTTATCTGCCTAGGGTTAGGGTTAGGCTTCAGCCTAGGGCTTGGAGTTTTTTAACCAGGAAGCCCTGAGTTCCAGGCTTACTGCATCTGCCAAAGGCATCCCAAAGGGAGTGCAGAAGTGCCACAACATGGCTGCTTTCACGGCTTTTCCCTTAGGAAGAACCCTAATACCCGGCTGATTTACCTTCCTAGGGTTACTGTTAGGCTTAGGCCTAGGACTTTTAAAACCAGGAAGCCCTGGGCTCCAGGCACACTGCAGCTGCGAAAGGCATCCCAAGGGGAGCGCAAAAGTGACACAACTTGGCTGCCTCTGCTGCTATTCTCATGAGACCATCCCGAACCATAGGCTGATTTTCCTTCCTAGGGTTAAGGTTTGAGTTACGCCTGGGGTAAGAGTTCTATTAACCAGAAAGCCCTGAGTTCCAAGAACACAGCAGCTGCGAAGGACTAGCCAAGAAGAGCGCAAAAGTACCACAACCTGCCTGCCTCCACAGCTTTTTCCTTGGGGACATGCCTAATTCCTGGCTGATTTGCCTTTCTCGTCTTAGGGTTGGGGTTCGGCCTAGGGCTAGGATTTCTTTAACTAGGAAGCCCTGAGTTCCAGGCACATTGGAGCTGTGAAAGGCATCCAAGAGGGAGTGCAAAAGTGCCACAACATGGCTGCTTTCCCGGCTTTTTCCTTGGCAAGAAGCATAACACCAGGCTGATTTACCTTCCCAGGGTTACTGTAAGGCTTAGGCTTAGGGCTAGGATTTTTAAAACTAGGAAGCCCTTAGCTCCAGGCACACTGCATCTGTTCAAGTCATCCCAAGTGGAGTAAAAAAGTGCAACAACATGGCAGCTTTCACAGCTTTTTCCTTGGCACCATCCCTATACCTAGGCTGATTTATCTGCCTAGGGTTAGGGTTAGGCTTCAGCCTAGGGCTTGGAGTTTTTTAACCAGGAAGCCCTGAGTTCCAGGCTTACTGCATCTGCCAAAGGCATCCCAAAGGGAGTGCAAAAGTGCCACAACATGGCTGCTTTCACAGCTTTTCCCTTAGGAAGAACCCTAATACGCGGCTGATTTACCTTCCTAGGGTTACTGTTAGGCTTAGGCCTAGGACTTTTAAAACCAGGAAGCCCTGGGCTCCAGGCACACTGCAGCTGCGAAAGGCATCCCAAGGGGAGCGCAAAAGTGACACAACTTGGCTGCCCCTGCTGCTATTCTTATGAGACCATCCCGAACCATAGGCTGATTTTCCTTCCTAGGGTTAAGGTTTGAGTTACGCCTGGGGTAAGGGTTCTATTAACCAGAAAGCCCTGAGTTCCAAGAACACAGCAGCTGCGAAGGACTAGCCAAGAAGAGCGCAAAAGTACCACAACATGCCTGCCTCCACAGCTTTTTCCTTGGGGACATGCCTAATTCCTGGCTGATTTGCCTTTCTCGTCTTAGGGTTGGGGTTCGGGCTAGGGCTAGGATTTTTAAAATCAGGAAGCCCTGAGTTCCAGGCTTACTTCATCTGCAAAAAGCATCCCAAAGGGAGTGCAGAAGTGCCACAACATGGCTGCTTTCACGGCTTTTCCCTTAGGAAGAACCCTAATACGCGGCTGATTTACCTTCCTAGGGTTACTGTTAGGCTTAGGCCTAGGACTTTTAAAACCAGGAAGCCCTGGGCTCCAGGCACACTGCAGCTGCGAAAGGCATCCCAAGGGGAGCGTAAAAGTGACACAACTTGGCTGCCACCACTGATATTTCCAAGAGACCATCACGAACCATAGGCTGATTTTCCTTCCTAGGGTTAAGGTTTGAGTTACGCCTAGGGTAAGGGTTCTATTAACCAGAAAGCCCTGAGTTCCAAGAACATAGCAGCTGCGAAGGACTACCCAACAAGAGCGAAAAAGTACCACAACATGCCTGCCTCCACAGCTTTTTCCTTGGGGACATGCCTAATTCCTGGCTGATTTGCCTTTCTCGTCTTAGGGTTGGGGTTCGGCCTAGGGCTAGGATTTTTAAAATCAGGAAGCCCTGAGTTCCAGGCACATTGGAGCTGTGAAAGGCATCCAAAAGGGAGTGCAAAAGTGCCACAACATGGCTGCTTTCACGGCTTTTTCCTTGGCAAGAAGCCTAACACCAGGCTGATTTACCTTCCCAGGGTTACTGTTAGGCTTAGGCTTAGGGCTAGGATTTTTAAAACTAGGAAGCCCTTAGCTCCAGGCACACTGCATCTATTCAAGGCATCCCAAGTGGAGTAAAAAAGTGCAACAACATGGCAGCTTTCACGGCTTTTTCCTTGGCACCATCCCTATACCTAGGCTGATTTATCTGCCTAGGGTTAGGGTTAGGGTTCAGCCTAGGGCTTGGAGTTTTTTAACCAGGAAGCCCTGAGTTCCAGGCTTACTGCATCTGCCAAAGGCATCCCAAAGGGAGTGCAGAAGTGCCACAACATGGCTGTTTTCACGGCTTTTCACTTAGGAAGAACCCTAATACGCGGCTGATTTACCTTCCTAGGGTTACTGTTAGGCTTAGACCTAGGACTTTTAAAACCAGGAAGCCCTGGGCACCAGGCACACTGCAGCTGCGAAAGGCATCCAAAGGGGAGCGCAACAGTGACACAACTTGGCTGCTTTCACGGCTTTTCCCTTAGGAAGAACCCTAATACGCGGCTGATTTACCTTCCTAGGGTTACTGTTAGGCTTAGGCCTAGGACTATTAAAACCAGGAAGCCCTGGGCTCCAGGCACATGCAGCTGTTAAAGGCATCCCAAGAGGGCCGCAGAAGTGACACAACTTGGCTGCCTCTGCTTCTGTTCTCATGAGACCATCCTGAACCATAGGCAGATTTTCCTTCCTAGGGTTAAGGTTTGAGATACGCCTAGGGTAAGGGTTCTATTAACCAGAAAGCCCTGAGTTCCAAGAACACAGCAGCTGCGAAGGACTAGCCAAGAAGAGCGCAAAAGTACCACAACATGCCTGCCTCCACAGCTTTTTCCTTGGGGACATGCCTAATTCCTGGCTGATTTGCCTTTCTCGTCTTAGGGTTGGGGTTCGGCATAGGGCTAGGATTTTTAAAATCAGGAAGCCCTGAGTTCCAGGCACATTGGAGCTGTGAAAGGCATCCAAAAGGGAGTGCAAAAATGCCACAACATGGCTGCTTTCCCGGCTTTTTCCTTGGCAAGAAGCCTAACACCAGGCTGATTTACCTTCCCAGGGTTACTGTTAGGCTTAGGGTTAGGGCCAGGATTTTTAAAACTAGGAAGCCCTTAGCTCCAGGCACACTGCGTCTGTTCAAGGCATCCCAAGTGGAGTAAAAAAGTGCAACAACATGGCAGCTTTCACGGCTTTTTCCTTGGCACCATCCCTATACCTAGGCTGATTTATCTGCCTAGGGTTAGGGTTAGGCTTCAGCCTAGGGCTTGGAGTTTTTTAACCAGGAAGCCCTGAGTTCCAGGCTTACTGCATCTGCCAAAGGCATCCCAAAGGGAGTGCAGAAGTGCCACAACATGGCTGCTTTCACGGCTTTTCCCTTAGGAAGAACCCTAATACCCGGCTGATTTACCTTCCTAGGGTTACTGTTAGGCTTAGGCCTAGGACTTTTAAAACCAGGAAGCCCTGGGCTCCAGGCACACTGCAGCTGCGAAAGGCATCCCAAGGGGAGCGCAAAAGTGGCACAACTTGGCTGCCTCTGCTGCTATTCTCATGAGACCATCCCGAACCATAGGCTGATTTTCCTTCCTAGGGTTAAGGTTTGAGTTACGCCTGGGGTAAGAGTTCTATTAACCAGAAAGCCCTGAGTTCCAAGAACACAGCAGCTGCGAAGGACTAGCCAAGAAGAGCGCAAAAGTACCACAACCTGCCTGCCTCCACAGCTTTTTCCTTGGGGACATGCCTAATTCCTGGCTGATTTGCCTTTCTCGTCTTAGGGTTGGGGTTCGGCCTAGGGCTAGGATTTCTTTAACTAGGAAGCCCTGAGTTCCAGGCACATTGGAGCTGTGAAAGGCATCCAAGAGGGAGTGCAAAAGTGCCACAACATGGCTGCTTTCCCGGCTTTTTCCTTGGCAAGAAGCATAACACCAGGCTGATTTACCTTCCCAGGGTTACTGTAAGGCTTAGGCTTAGGGCTAGGATTTTTAAAACTAGGAAGCCCTTAGCTCCAGGCACACTGCATCTGTTCAAGTCATCCCAAGTGGAGTAAAAAAGTGCAACAACATGGCAGCTTTCACAGCTTTTTCCTTGGCACCATCCCTATACCTAGGCTGATTTATCTGCCTAGGGTTAGGGTTAGGCTTCAGCCTAGGGCTTGGAGTTTTTTAACCAGGAAGCCCTGAGTTCCAGGCTTACTGCATCTGCCAAAGGCATCCCAAAGGGAGTGCAAAAGTGCCACAACATGGCTGCTTTCACAGCTTTTCCCTTAGGAAGAACCCTAATACGCGGCTGATTTACCTTCCTAGGGTTACTGTTAGGCTTAGGCCTAGGACTTTTAAAACCAGGAAGCCCTGGGCTCCAGGCACACTGCAGCTGCGAAAGGCATCCCAAGGGGAGCGCAAAAGTGACACAACTTGGCTGCCCCTGCTGCTATTCTTATGAGACCATCCCGAACCATAGGCTGATTTTCCTTCCTAGGGTTAAGGTTTGAGTTACGCCTGGGGTAAGGGTTCTATTAACCAGAAAGCCCTGAGTTCCAAGAACACAGCAGCTGCGAAGGACTAGCCAAGAAGAGCGCAAAAGTACCACAACATGCCTGCCTCCACAGCTTTTTCCTTGGGGACATGCCTAATTCCTGGCTGATTTGCCGTTCTCGTCTTAGGGTTGGGGTTCGGGCTAGGGCTAGGATTTTTAAAATCAGGAAGCCCTGAGTTCCAGGCTTACTTCATCTGCAAAAAGCATCCCAAAGGGAGTGCAGAAGTGCCACAACATGGCTGCTTTCACGGCTTTTCCCTTAGGAAGAACCCTAATACGCGGCTGATTTACCTTCCTAGGGTTACTGTTAGGCTTAGGCCTAGGACTTTTAAAACCAGGAAGCCCTGGGCTCCAGGCACACTGCAGCTGCGAAAGGCATCCCAAGGGGAGCGTAAAAGTGACACAACTTGGCTGCCACCACTGATATTTCCAAGAGACCATCACGAACCATAGGCTGATTTTCCTTCCTAGGGTTAAGGTTTGAGTTACGCCTAGGGTAAGGGTTCTATTAACCAGAAAGCCCTGAGTTCCAAGAACATAGCAGCTGCGAAGGACTACCCAACAAGAGCGAAAAAGTACCACAACATGCCTGCCTCCACAGCTTTTTCCTTGGGGACATGCCTAATTCCTGGCTGATTTGCCTTTCTCGTCTTAGGGTTGGGGTTCGGCCTAGGGCTAGGATTTTTAAAATCAGGAAGCCCTGAGTTCCAGGCACATTGGAGCTGTGAAAGGCATCCAAAAGGGAGTGCAAAAGTGCCACAACATGGCTGCTTTCACGGCTTTTTCCTTGGCAAGAAGCCTAACACCAGGCTGATTTACCTTCCCAGGGTTACTGTTAGGCTTAGGCTTAGGGCTAGGATTTTTAAAACTAGGAAGCCCTTAGCTCCAGGCACACTGCATCTATTCAAGGCATCCCAAGTGGAGTAAAAAAGTGCAACAACATGGCAGCTTTCACGGCTTTTTCCTTGGCACCATCCCTATACCTAGGCTGATTTATCTGCCTAGGGTTAGGGTTAGGGTTCAGCCTAGGGCTTGGAGTTTTTTAACCAGGAAGCCCTGAGTTCCAGGCTTACTGCATCTGCCAAAGGCATCCCAAAGGGAGTGCAGAAGTGCCACAACATGGCTGTTTTCACGGCTTTTCACTTAGGAAGAACCCTAATACGCGGCTGATTTACCTTCCTAGGGTTACTGTTAGGCTTAGACCTAGGACTTTTAAAACCAGGAAGCCCTGGGCACCAGGCACACTGCAGCTGCGAAAGGCATCCAAAGGGGAGCGCAACAGTGACACAACTTGGCTGCTTTCACGGCTTTTCCCTTAGGAAGAACCCTAATACGCGGCTGATTTACCTTCCTAGGGTTACTGTTAGGCTTAGGCCTAGGACTATTAAAACCAGGAAGCCCTGGGCTCCAGGCACATGCAGCTGTTAAAGGCATCCCAAGAGGGCCGCAGAAGTGACACAACTTGGCTGCCTCTGCTTCTGTTCTCATGAGACCATCCTGAACCATAGGCAGATTTTCCTTCCTAGGGTTAAGGTTTGAGATACGCCTAGGGTAAGGGTTCTATTAACCAGAAAGCCCTGAGTTCCAAGAACACAGCAGCTGCGAAGGACTAGCCAAGAAGAGCGCAAAAGTACCACAACATGCCTGCCTCCACAGCTTTTTCCTTGGGGACATGCCTAATTCCTGGCTGATTTGCCTTTCTCGTCTTAGGGTTGGGGTTCGGCATAGGGCTAGGATTTTTAAAATCAGGAAGCCCTGAGTTCCAGGCACATTGGAGCTGTGAAAGGCATCCAAAAGGGAGTGCAAAAATGCCACAACATGGCTGCTTTCCCGGCTTTTTCCTTGGCAAGAAGCCTAACACCAGGCTGATTTACCTTCCCAGGGTTACTGTTAGGCTTAGGGTTAGGGCCAGGATTTTTAAAACTAGGAAGCCCTTAGCTCCAGGCACACTGCGTCTGTTCAAGGCATCCCAAGTGGAGTAAAAAAGTGCAACAACATGGCAGCTTTCACGGCTTTTTCCTTGGCACCATCCCTATACCTAGGCTGATTTATCTGCCTAGGGTTAGGGTTAGGCTTCAGCCTAGGGCTTGGAGTTTTTTAACCAGGAAGCCCTGAGTTCCAGGCTTACTGCATCTGCCAAAGGCATCCCAAAGGGAGTGCAGAAGTGCCACAACATGGCTGCTTTCACGGCTTTTCCCTTAGGAAGAACCCTAATACCCGGCTGATTTACCTTCCTAGGGTTACTGTTAGGCTTAGGCCTAGGACTTTTAAAACCAGGAAGCCCTGGGCTCCAGGCACACTGCAGCTGCGAAAGGCATCCCAAGGGGAGCGCAAAAGTGGCACAACTTGGCTGCCTCTGCTGCTATTCTCATGAGACCATCCCGAACCATAGGCTGATTTTCCTTCCTAGGGTTAAGGTTTGAGTTACGCCTGGGGTAAGAGTTCTATTAACCAGAAAGCCCTGAGTTCCAAGAACACAGCAGCTGCGAAGGACTAGCCAAGAAGAGCGCAAAAGTACCACAACCTGCCTGCCTCCACAGCTTTTTCCTTGGGGACATGCCTAATTCCTGGCTGATTTGCCTTTCTCGTCTTAGGGTTGGGGTTCGGCCTAGGGCTAGGATTTCTTTAACTAGGAAGCCCTGAGTTCCAGGCACATTGGAGCTGTGAAAGGCATCCAAGAGGGAGTGCAAAAGTGCCACAACATGGCTGCTTTCCCGGCTTTTTCCTTGGCAAGAAGCATAACACCAGGCTGATTTACCTTCCCAGGGTTACTGTAAGGCTTAGGCTTAGGGCTAGGATTTTTAAAACTAGGAAGCCCTTAGCTCCAGGCACACTGCATCTGTTCAAGTCATCCCAAGTGGAGTAAAAAAGTGCAACAACATGGCAGCTTTCACAGCTTTTTCCTTGGCACCATCCCTATACCTAGGCTGATTTATCTGCCTAGGGTTAGGGTTAGGCTTCAGCCTAGGGCTTGGAGTTTTTTAACCAGGAAGCCCTGAGTTCCAGGCTTACTGCATCTGCCAAAGGCATCCCAAAGGGAGTGCAAAAGTGCCACAACATGGCTGCTTTCACAGCTTTTCCCTTAGGAAGAACCCTAATACGCGGCTGATTTACCTTCCTAGGGTTACTGTTAGGCTTAGGCCTAGGACTTTTAAAACCAGGAAGCCCTGGGCTCCAGGCACACTGCAGCTGCGAAAGGCATCCCAAGGGGAGCGCAAAAGTGACACAACTTGGCTGCCCCTGCTGCTATTCTTATGAGACCATCCCGAACCATAGGCTGATTTTCCTTCCTAGGGTTAAGGTTTGAGTTACGCCTGGGGTAAGGGTTCTATTAACCAGAAAGCCCTGAGTTCCAAGAACACAGCAGCTGCGAAGGACTAGCCAAGAAGAGCGCAAAAGTACCACAACATGCCTGCCTCCACAGCTTTTTCCTTGGGGACATGCCTAATTCCTGGCTGATTTGCCGTTCTCGTCTTAGGGTTGGGGTTCGGCCTAGGGCTAGGATTTTTTTAATTGGGAAGCCCTGAGTTCCAGGCTTACTTCATCTGCAAAATCATCCCAAAGGGAGTGCAGAAGTGCCACAACATGGCTGCTTTCACGGCTTTTCCCTTAGGAAGAACCCTAATACGCGGCTGATTTACCTTCCTAGGGTTACTGTTAGGCTTAGGCCTAGGACTTTTAAAACCAGGAAGCCCTGGGCTCCAGGCACACTGCAGCTGCGAAAGGCATCCCAAGGGGAGCGTAAAAGTGACACAACTTGGCTGCCACCACTGATATTTCCAAGAGACCATCACGAACCATAGGCTGATTTTCCTTCCTAGGGTTAAGGTTTGAGTTACGCCTAGGGTAAGGGTTCGATTAACCAGAAAGCCCTGAGTTCCAAGAACATAGCAGCTGCGAAGGACTACCAAACAAGAGCGAAAAAGTACCACAACATGCCTGCCTCCACAGCTTTTTCCTTGGGGACATGCCTAATTCCTGGCTGATTTGCCTTTCTCGTCTTAGGGTTGGGGTTCGGCCTAGGGCTAGGATTTTTAAAATCAGGAAGCCCTGAGTTCCAGGCACATTGGAGCTGTGAAAGGCATCCAAAAGGGAGTGCAAAAGTGCCACAACATGGCTGCTTTCACAGCTTTTTCCTTGGCAGGAAGCCTAACACCAGGCTGATTTACCTTCCCAGGGTTACTGTTAGGCTTAGGCTTAGGGCTAGTATTTTTAAAACTAGGAAGCCCTTAGCTCCAGGCACACTGCATCTATTCAAGGCATCCCAAGTGGAGTAAAAAAGTGCAACAACATGGCAGCTTTCACGGCTTTTTCCTTGGCACCATCCCTATACCTAGGCTGATTTATCTGCCTAGGGTTAGGGTTAGGCTTCAGCCTAGGGCTTGGAGTTTTTTAACCAGGAAGCCCTGAGTTCCAGGCTTACTGCATCTGCCAAAGGCATCCCAAAGGGAGTGCAAAAGTGCCACAACATGGCTGCTTTCACGGCTTTTCCCTTAGGAAGAGCCCTAATACCCGGCTGATTTACCTTCCTAGGGTTACTGTTAGGCTTAGGCCTAGGACTTTTAAAACCAGGAAGCCCTGGGCTCCAGGCACACTGCAGCTGCGAAAGGCATCCCAAGGGGAGCGCAAAAGTGACACAACTTGGCTGCCTCTGCTGCTATTCTCATGAGACCATCCCGAACCATAGGCTGATTTTCCTTCCTAGGGTTAAGGTTTGAGTTACGCCTGGGGTAAGAGTTCTATTAACCAGAAAGCCCTGAGTTCCAAGAACACAGCAGCTGCAAAGGACTAGCCAAGAAGAGCGCAAAAGTACCACAACATGCCTGCCTCCACAGCTTTTTCCTTGGGGACATGCCTAATTCCTGGCTGATTTGCCTTTCTCGTCTTAGGGTTGGGGTTCGGCCTAGGGCTAGGATATTTTTAACTAGGAAGCCCTGAGTTCCAGGCTTACTGCATCTGCAAAATCATCCCAAAGGGAGTGCAGAAGTGCCACAACATGGCTGCTTTCACGGCTTTTCCCTTAGGAAGAACCCTAATACGCGGCTGATTTACCTTCCTAGGGTTAGTGTTAGGCTTAGGCCTAGGACTTTTAAAACCAGGAAGCCCTGGGCTCCAGGCACATGCAGCTGTTAAAGGCATCCCACGAGGGCTGCAGAAGTGACACAACTTGGCTGCCTCTGCTGCTATTCTCATGAGACCATCCCAAACCATAGGCTGATTTTCCTTCCTAGGGTTAAGGTTTGAGTTACGCCTAGGGTAAGGGTTCTATTAACCAGAAAGTCCTGAGTTCCAAGAACACAGCAGCTGCGAAGGACTACCCAAGAAGAGCGCAAAAGTACCACAACATGCCTGTCTCCACAGCTTTTTCCTTGGGGACATGCCTAATTCCTGGCTGATTTGCCTTTCTCATCTTAGGGTTTGGGGTCGGCCTAGGGCTAGGATTTTTTTAACTAGGAAGCCCTGAGTTCCAGGCTTACTGCATCTGCCAAAGGCATCCCAAAGGGAGTGCAGAAGTGCCACAACATGGCTGTTTTCACGGCTTTTCACTTAGGAAGAACCCTAATACGCGGCTGATTTACCTTCCTAGGGTTACTGTTAGGCTTAGACCTAGGACTTTTAAAACCAGGAAGCCCTGGGCACCAGGCACACTGCAGCTGCGAAAGGCATCCCAAGGGGAGCGCAACAGTGACACAACTTGGCTGCTTTCACGGCTTTTCCCTTAGGAAGAACCCTAATACGCGGCTGATTTACCTTCCTAGGGTTACTGTTAGGCTTAGGCCTAGGACTTTTAAAACCAGGAAGCCCTGGGCTCCAGGCACATGCAGCTGTTAAAGGCATCCCAAGAGGGCCGCAGAAGTGACACAACTTGGCTGCCTCTGCTTCTGTTCTCATGAGACCATCCTGAACCATAGGCAGATTTTCCTTCCTAGGGTTAAGGTTTGAGATACGCCTAGGGTAAGGGTTCTATTAACCAGAAAGCCCTGAGTTCCAAGAACACAGCAGCTGCGAAGGACTAGCCAAGAAGAGCGCAAAAGTACCACAACATGCCTGCCTCCACAGCTTTTTCCTTGGGGACATGCCTAATTCCTGGCTGATTTGCCTTTCTCGTCTTAGGGTTGGGGTTCGGCATAGGGCTAGGATTTTTAAAATCAGGAAGCCCTGAGTTCCAGGCACATTGGAGCTGTGAAAGGCATCCAAGAGGGAGTGCAAAAGTGCCACAACATGGCTGCTTTCCCGGCTTTTTCCTTGGCAAGAAGCATAACACCAGGCTGATTTACCTTCCCAGGGTTACTGTAAGGCTTAGGCTTAGGGCTAGGATTTTTAAAACTAGGAAGCCCTTAGCTCCAGGCACACTGCATCTGTTCAAGTCATCCCAAGTGGAGTAAAAAAGTGCAACAACATGGCAGCTTTCACAGCTTTTTCCTTGGCACCATCCCTATACCTAGGCTGATTTATCTGCCTAGGGTTAGGGTTAGGCTTCAGCCTAGGGCTTGGAGTTTTTTAACCAGGAAGCCCTGAGTTCCAGGCTTACTGCATCTGCCAAAGGCATCCCAAAGGGAGTGCAAAAGTGCCACAACATGGCTGCTTTCACAGCTTTTCCCTTAGGAAGAACCCTAATACGCGGCTGATTTACCTTCCTAGGGTTACTGTTAGGCTTAGGCCTAGGACTTTTAAAACCAGGAAGCCCTGGGCTCCAGGCACACTGCAGCTGCGAAAGGCATCCCAAGGGGAGCGCAAAAGTGACACAACTTGGCTGCCTCTGCTGCTATTCTTATGAGACCATCCCGAACCATAGGCTGATTTTCCTTCCTAGGGTTAAGGTTTGAGTTACGCCTGGGGTAAGGGTTCTATTAACCAGAAAGCCCTGAGTTCCAAGAACACAGCAGCTGCGAAGGACTAGCCAAGAAGAGCGCAAAAGTACCACAACATGCCTGCCTCCACAGCTTTTTCCTTGGGGACATGCCTAATTCCTGGCTGATTTGCCTTTCTCGTCTTAGGGTTGGGGTTCGGCCTAGGGCTAGGATTTTTTTAATTGGGAAGCCCTGAGTTCCAGGCTTACTTCATCTGCAAAATCATCCCAAAGGGAGTGCAGAAGTGCCACAACATGGCTGCTTTCACGGCTTTTCCCTTAGGAAGTACCCTAATACCCGGCTGATTTACCTTCCTATGGTTACTGTTAGGCTTAGGCCTAGGACTTTTAAAACCAGGAAGCCCTGGGCTCCAGGCACATGCAGCTGCGAAAGGCATCCCATGAGGGCCGCAGAAGTGACACAACTTGGCTGCCTCTGCTTCTATTCTCATGAGACCATCCTGAACCATAGGCTGATTTTCCTTCCTAGGGTTAAGGTTTGAGTTACGCCTGGGGTAAGGGTTCTATTAACCAGAAAGCCCTGAGTTCCAAGAACACAGCAGCTGCGAAGGACTAGCCAAGAAGAGCGCAAAAGTACCACAACGTGCCTGCCTCCACAGCTTTTTCCTTGGGGACATGCCTAATTCCTGGCTGATTTGCCTTTCTCGTCTTAGGGTTGGGGTTCGGCCTAGGGCTAGGATTTTTTTAACTAGGAAGCCCTGAGTTCCAGGCTTACTGCATCTGCCAAAGGCATCCCAAAGGGAGTGCAGAAGTGCCACAACATGGCTTCTTTCACGGCTTTTCCCTTAGGAAGAACCCTAATACGCGGCTGATTTACCTTCCTAGGGTTACTGTTAGGCTTAGGCCTAGGACTTTTAAAACCAGGAAGCCCTGGGCTCCAGGCACACTGCAGCTGCGAAAGGCATCCCAAGGGGAGCGTAAAAGTGACACAACTTGGCTGCCACCACTGATATTTCCAAGAGACCATCACGAACCATAGGCTGATTTTCCTTCCTAGGGTTAAGGTTTGAGTTACGCCTAGGGTAAGGGTTCTATTAACCAGAAAGCCCTGAGTTCCAAGAACATAGCAGCTGCGAAGGACTACCCAACAAGAGCAAAAACGTACCACAACATGCCTGCCTCCACAGCTTTTTCCTTGGGGACATGCCTAATTCCTGGCTGATTTGCCTTTCTCGTCTTAGGGTTGGGGTTCGGCCTAGGGCTAGGATTTTTAAAATCAGGAAGCCCTGAGTTCCAGGCACATTGGAGCTGTGAAAGGCATCCAAAAGGGAGTGCAAAAGTGCCACAACATGGCTGCTTTCACAGCTTTTTCCTTGGCAAGAAGCCTAACACCAGGCTGATTTACCTTCCCAGGGTTACTGTTAGGCTTAGGCTTAGGGCTAGGATTTTTAAAACTAGGAAGCCCTTAGCTCCAGGCACACTGCATCTATTCAAGGCATCCCAAGTGGAGTAAAAAAGTGCAACAACATGGCAGCTTTCACGGCTTTTTCCTTGGCACCATCCCTATACCTAGGCTGATTTATCTGCCTAGGGTTAGGGTTAGGCTTCAGCCTAGGGCTTGGAGTTTTTTAACCAGGAAGCCCTGAGTTCCAGGCTTACTGCATCTGCCAAAGGCATCCCAAAGGGAGTGCAAAAGTGCCACAACATGGCTGCTTTCACGGCTTTTCCCTTAGGAAGAGCCCTAATACCCGGCTGATTTACCTTCCTAGGGTTACTGTTAGGCTTAGGCCTAGGACTTTTAAAACCAGGAAGCCCTGGGCTCCAGGCACACTGCAGCTGCGAAAGGCATCCCAAGGGGAGCGCAAAAGTGACACAACTTGGCTGCCTCTGCTGCTATTCTCATGAGACCATCCCGAACCATAGGCTGATTTTCCTTCCTAGGGTTAAGGTTTGAGTTACGCCTGGGGTAAGGGTTCTATTAACCAGAAAGCCCTGAGTTCCAAGAACACAGCAGCTGCAAAGGACTAGCCAAGAAGAGCGCAAAAGTACCACAACGTGCCTGCCTCCACAGCTTTTTCCTTGGGGACATGCCTAATTCCTGGCTGATTTGCCTTTCTCGTCTTAGGGTTGGGGTTCGGCCTAGGGCTAGGATTTTTTTAACTTGGAAGCCCTGAGTTCCAGGCTTACTGCATCTGCAAAATCATCCCAAAGGGAGTGCAGAAGTGCCACAACATGGCTGCTTTCACGGCTTTTCCCTTAGGAAGACCCCTAATACGCGGCTGATTTACCTTCCTAGGGTTACTGTTAGGCTTAGGCCTAGGACTTTTAAAACCAGGAAGCCCTGGGCTCCAGGCACATGCAGCTGTTAAAGGCATCCCACGAGGGCTGCAGAAGTGACACAACTTGGCTGCCTCTGCTGCTATTCTCATGAGACCATCCCAAACCATAGGCTGATTTTCCTTCCTAGGGTTAAGGTTTGAGTTACGCCTAGGGTAAGGGTTCTATTAACCAGAAAGTCCTGAGTTCCAAGAACACAGCAGCTGCGAAGGACTACCCAAGAAGAGCGCAAAAGTACCACAACATGCCTGTCTCCACAGCTTTTTCCTTGGGGACATGCCTAATTCCTGGCTGATTTGCCTTTCTCATCTTAGGGTTTGGGGTCGGCCTAGGGCTAGGATTTTTTTAACTAGGAAGCCCTGAGTTCCAGGCTTACTGCATCTGCCAAAGGCATCCCAAAGGGAGTGCAGAAGTGCCACAACATGGCTGTTTTCACGGCTTTTCACTTAGGAAGAACCCTAATACGCGGCTGATTTACCTTCCTAGGGTTACTGTTAGGCTTAGACCTAGGACTTTTAAAACCAGGAAGCCCTGGGCACCAGGCACACTGCAGCTGCGAAAGGCATCCCAAGGGGAGCGCAACAGTGACACAACTTGGCTGCTTTCACGGCTTTTCCCTTAGGAAGAACCCTAATACGCGGCTGATTTACCTTCCTAGGGTTACTGTTAGGCTTAGGCCTAGGACTTTTAAAACCAGGAAGCCCTGGGCTCCAGGCACATGCAGCTGTTAAAGGCATCCCAAGAGGGCCGCAGAAGTGACACAACTTGGCTGCCTCTGCTTCTGTTCTCATGAGACCATCCTGAACCATAGGCAGATTTTCCTTCCTAGGGTTAAGGTTTGAGATACGCCTAGGGTAAGGGTTCTATTAACCAGAAAGCCCTGAGTTCCAAGAACACAGCAGCTGCGAAGGACTAGCCAAGAAGAGCGCAAAAGTACCACAACATGCCTGCCTCCACAGCTTTTTCCTTGGGGACATGCCTAATTCCTGGCTGATTTGCCTTTCTCGTCTTAGGGTTGGGGTTCGGCATAGGGCTAGGATTTTTAAAATCAGGAAGCCCTGAGTTCCAGGCACATTGGAGCTGTGAAAGGCATCCAAGAGGGAGTGCAAAAGTGCCACAACATGGCTGCTTTCCCGGCTTTTTCCTTGGCAAGAAGCATAACACCAGGCTGATTTACCTTCCCAGGGTTACTGTAAGGCTTAGGCTTAGGGCTAGGATTTTTAAAACTAGGAAGCCCTTAGCTCCAGGCACACTGCATCTGTTCAAGTCATCCCAAGTGGAGTAAAAAAGTGCAACAACATGGCAGCTTTCACAGCTTTTTCCTTGGCACCATCCCTATACCTAGGCTGATTTATCTGCCTAGGGTTAGGGTTAGGCTTCAGACTAGGGCTTGGAGTTTTTTAACCAGGAAGCCCTGAGTTCCAGGCTTACTGCATCTGCCAAAGGCATCCCAAAGGGAGTGCAAAAGTGCCACAACATGGCTGCTTTCACAGCTTTTCCCTTAGGAAGAACCCTAATACGCGGCTGATTTACCTTCCTAGGGTTACTGTTAGGCTTAGGCCTAGGACTTTTAAAACCAGGAAGCCCTGGGCTCCAGGCACACTGCAGCTGCGAAAGGCATCCCAAGGGGAGCGCAAAAGTGACACAACTTGGCTGCCTCTGCTGCTATTCTTATGAGACCATCCCGAACCATAGGCTGATTTTCCTTCCTAGGGTTAAGGTTTGAGTTACGCCTGGGGTAAGGGTTCTATTAACCAGAAAGCCCTGAGTTCCAAGAACACAGCAGCTGCGAAGGACTAGCCAAGAAGAGCGCAAAAGTACCACAACATGCCTGCCTCCACAGCTTTTTCCTTGGGGACATGCCTAATTCCTGGCTGATTTGCCTTTCTCGTCTTAGGGTTGGGGTTCGGCCTAGGGCTAGGATTTTTTTAATTGGGAAGCCCTGAGTTCCAGGCTTACTTCATCTGCAAAATCATCCCAAAGGGAGTGCAGAAGTGCCACAACATGGCTGCTTTCACGGCTTTTCCCTTAGGAAGTACCCTAATACCCGGCTGATTTACCTTCCTATGGTTACTGTTAGGCTTAGGCCTAGGACTTTTAAAACCAGGAAGCCCTGGGCTCCAGGCACATGCAGCTGCGAAAGGCATCCCATGAGGGCCGCAGAAGTGACACAACTTGGCTGCCTCTGCTTCTATTCTCATGAGACCATCCTGAACCATAGGCTGATTTTCCTTCCTAGGGTTAAGGTTTGAGTTACGCCTGGGGTAAGGGTTCTATTAACCAGAAAGCCCTGAGTTCCAAGAACACAGCAGCTGCGAAGGACTAGCCAAGAAGAGCGCAAAAGTACCACAACGTGCCTGCCTCCACAGCTTTTTCCTTGGGGACATGCCTAATTCCTGGCTGATTTGCCTTTCTCGTCTTAGGGTTGGGGTTCGGCCTAGGGCTAGGATTTTTTTAACTAGGAAGCCCTGAGTTCCAGGCTTACTGCATCTGCCAAAGGCATCCCAAAGGGAGTGCAGAAGTGCCACAACATGGCTTCTTTCACGGCTTTTCCCTTAGGAAGAACCCTAATACGCGGCTGATTTACCTTCCTAGGGTTACTGTTAGGCTTAGGCCTAGGACTTTTAAAACCAGGAAGCCCTGGGCTCCAGGCACACTGCAGCTGCGAAAGGCATCCCAAGGGGAGCGTAAAAGTGACACAACTTGGCTGCCACCACTGATATTTCCAAGAGACCATCACGAACCATAGGCTGATTTTCCTTCCTAGGGTTAAGGTTTGAGTTACGCCTAGGGTAAGGGTTCTATTAACCAGAAAGCCCTGAGTTCCAAGAACATAGCAGCTGCGAAGGACTACCCAACAAGAGCAAAAACGTACCACAACATGCCTGCCTCCACAGCTTTTTCCTTGGGGACATGCCTAATTCCTGGCTGATTTGCCTTTCTCGTCTTAGGGTTGGGGTTCGGCCTAGGGCTAGGATTTTTAAAATCAGGAAGCCCTGAGTTCCAGGCACATTGGAGCTGTGAAAGGCATCCAAAAGGGAGTGCAAAAGTGCCACAACATGGCTGCTTTCACAGCTTTTTCCTTGGCAAGAAGCCTAACACCAGGCTGATTTACCTTCCCAGGGTTACTGTTAGGCTTAGGCTTAGGGCTAGGATTTTTAAAACTAGGAAGCCCTTAGCTCCAGGCACACTGCATCTATTCAAGGCATCCCAAGTGGAGTAAAAAAGTGCAACAACATGGCAGCTTTCACGGCTTTTTCCTTGGCACCATCCCTATACCTAGGCTGATTTATCTGCCTAGGGTTAGGGTTAGGCTTCAGCCTAGGGCTTGGAGTTTTTTAACCAGGAAGCCCTGAGTTCCAGGCTTACTGCATCTGCCAAAGGCATCCCAAAGGGAGTGCAAAAGTGCCACAACATGGCTGCTTTCACGGCTTTTCCCTTAGGAAGAGCCCTAATACCCGGCTGATTTACCTTCCTAGGGTTACTGTTAGGCTTAGGCCTAGGACTTTTAAAACCAGGAAGCCCTGGGCTCCAGGCACACTGCAGCTGCGAAAGGCATCCCAAGGGGAGCGCAAAAGTGACACAACTTGGCTGCCTCTGCTGCTATTCTCATGAGACCATCCCGAACCATAGGCTGATTTTCCTTCCTAGGGTTAAGGTTTGAGTTACGCCTGGGGTAAGGGTTCTATTAACCAGAAAGCCCTGAGTTCCAAGAACACAGCAGCTGCAAAGGACTAGCCAAGAAGAGCGCAAAAGTACCACAACGTGCCTGCCTCCACAGCTTTTTCCTTGGGGACATGCCTAATTCCTGGCTGATTTGCCTTTCTCGTCTTAGGGTTGGGGTTCGGCCTAGGGCTAGGATTTTTTTAACTTGGAAGCCCTGAGTTCCAGGCTTACTGCATCTGCAAAATCATCCCAAAGGGAGTGCAGAAGTGCCACAACATGGCTGCTTTCACGGCTTTTCCCTTAGGAAGACCCCTAATACGCGGCTGATTTACCTTCCTAGGGTTACTGTTAGGCTTAGGCCTAGGACTTTTAAAACCAGGAAGCCCTGGGCTCCAGGCACATGCAGCTGTTAAAGGCATCCCACGAGGGCTGCAGAAGTGACACAACTTGGCTGCCTCTGCTGCTATTCTCATGAGACCATCCCAAACCATAGGCTGATTTTCCTTCCTAGGGTTAAGGTTTGAGTTACGCCTAGGGTAAGGGTTCTATTAACCAGAAAGTCCTGAGTTCCAAGAACACAGCAGCTGCGAAGGACTACCCAAGAAGAGCGCAAAAGTACCACAACATGCCTGTCTCCACAGCTTTTTCCTTGGGGACATGCCTAATTCCTGGCTGATTTGCCTTTCTCATCTTAGGGTTTGGGTTCGGCCTAGGGCTAGGATTTTTTTAACTAGGAAGCCCTGAGTTCCAGGCTTACTGCATCTGCCAAAGGCATCCCAAAGGGAGTGCAGAAGTGCCACAACATGGCTGTTTTCACGGCTTTTCACTTAGTAAGAACCCTAATACGCGGCTGATTTACCTTCCTAGGGTTACTGTTAGGCTTAGACCTAGGACTTTTAAAACCAGGAAGCCCTGGGCACCAGGCACACTGCAGCTGCGAAAGGCATCCAAAGGGGAGCGCAACAGTGACACAACTTGGCTGCTTTCACGGCTTTTCCCTTAGGAAGAACCCTAATACGCGGCTGATTTACCTTCCTAGGGTTACTGTTAGGCTTAGGCCTAGGACTTTTAAAACCAGGAAGCCCTGGGCTCCAGGCACATGCAGCTGTTAAAGGCATCCCAAGAGGGCCGCAGAAGTGACACAACTTGGCTGCCTCTGCTTCTGTTCTCATGAGACCATCCTGAACCATAGGCAGATTTTCCTTCCTAGGGTTAAGGTTTGAGATACGCCTAGGGTAAGGGTTCTATTAACCAGAAAGCCCTGAGTTCCAAGAACACAGCAGCTGCGAAGGACTAGCCAAGAAGAGCGCAAAAGTACCACAACATGCCTGCCTCCTCAGCTTTTTCCTTGGGGACATGCCTAATTCCTGGCTGATTTGCCTTTCTCGTCTTAGGGTTGGGGTTCGGCATAGGGCTAGGATTTTTAAAATCAGGAAGCCCTGAGTTCCAGGCACATTGGAGCTGTGAAAGGCATCCAAAAGGGAGTGCAAAAGTGCCACAACATGGCTGCTTTCCCTGCTTTTTCCTTGGCAAGAAGCCTAACACCAGGCTGATTTACCTTCCCAGGGTTACTGTTAGGCTTAGGGTTAGGGCTAGGATTTTTAAAACTAGGAAGCCCTTAGCTCCAGGCACACTGCAGCTTTTCAAGGCATCCCAAGGGGAGTACAAAAGTGCAACAACATGGCAGCTTTCACAGCTTTTTCCTTGGCACCATCCCTATACCTAGGCTGTTTTATCTGCCTAGGGTTAGGGTTAGGGTTCAGCCTAGGGCTTGGAGTTTTTTAACCAGGAAGCCCTGAGTTCCAGGCTTACTGCATCTGCCAAAGGCATCCCAAAGGGAGTGCAAAAGTGCCACAACATGGCTGCTTTCACGGCTTTTCCCTTAGGAAGAACCCTAATACCCGGCTGATTTACCTTCCTAGGGTTACTGTTAGGCTTAGGCCTAGGACTTTTAAAACCAGGAAGCCCTGGGCTCCAGGCACATACAGCTGTTAAAAGCATCCCAAGAGGGCCGCAGAAGTGACACAACTTGGCTGCCTCTGCTTCTATTCTCATGAGACCATCCTGAACCATAGGCTGATTTTCCTTCCTAGGGTTAAGGTTTGAGTTTCGCCTAGGGTAAGAGTTCTATTAACCAGAAAGCCCTGAGTTCCAAGAACACAGCAGCTGCGAAGGACTAGCCAAGAAGAGCGCAAAAGTACCACAACATGCCTTCCTCCACAGCTTTTTCCTTGGGGGCATGCCTAATTCCTGGCTGATTTGCCTTTCTCGTCTTAGGGTTGGGGTTCGGCCTAGGGCTAGGATTTTTTTAACTAGGAAGCCCTGAGTTCCAGGCACACTGGAGCTGTGAAAGGCATCCAAAAGGGAGTGCAAAAGTGCCACAACATGGCTGCTTTCCCGGCTTTTTCCTTGGCAAGAAGCCTAACACCAGGCTGATTTACCTTCCCAGGGTTACTGTAAGTCTTAGGCTTAGGGCTAGGATTTTTAAAACTAGGAAGCCCTTAGCTCCAGGCACACTGCATCTGTTCAAGGCATCCCAAGTGGAGTAAAAAAGTGCAACAACATGGCAGCTTTCACAGCTTTTTCCTTGGCACCATCCCTATACCTAGGCTGTTTTATCTGCCTAGGGTTAGGGTTAGGGTTCAGCCTAGGGCTTGGAGTTTTTTAACCAGGAAGCCCTGAGTTCCAGGCTTACTGCATCTGCCAAAGGCATCCCAAAGGGAGTGCAAAAGTGCCACAACATGGCTGCTTTCACGGCTTTTCCCTTAGGAAGAACCCTAATATGCGGCTGATTTACCTTCCTAGGGTTACTGTTAGGCTTAGGCCTAGGACTTTTAAAACCAGGAAGCCCTGAGTTCCAGGCACACTGGAGCTGCGAAAGGCATCCCAAGGGGAGCGTAAAAGTGACACAACTTGGCTGCCACCACTGATATTTCCATGAGACCATCCCGAACCATAGGCTGATTTTCCTTCCTAGGGTTAAGGTTTGAGTTACGCCTGGGGTAAGGGTTCTATTAATCAGAAAGCCCTGAGTTCCAAGAACACAGCAGCTGCGAAGGACTACCCAAGAAGAGCGCAAAAGTACCACAACATGCCTGCCTCCACAGCTTTTTCCTTGGGGACATGCCTAATTCCTGGCTGATTTGCCTTTCTCGTCTTAGGGTTGGGGTTCGGCCTAGGGCTAGGATTTTTTTAACTAGGAAGCCCTGAGTTCCAGGCTTACTTCATCTGCAAAAAGCATCCAAAAGGGAGTGCAGAAGTGCCACAACATGGCTGCTTTCACGGCTTTTCCCTTAGGAAGAACCCTAATACCCGGCTGATTTACCTTCCTAGGGTTACTGTTAGGCTTAGGCCTAGGACATTTAAAACCAGGCAGCCCTGGGCTCCAGGCACACTGCAGCTGCGAAAGGCATCCCAAGGGGAGCGTAAAAGTGACACAAGTTGGCTGCCACCACTGATATTTCCATGAGACCATCCCGAACCATAGGCTGATTTTCCTTCCTAGGGTTAAGGTTTGAGTTACGCCTAGGGTAAGGGTTCTATTAACCAGAAAGCCCTGAGTTCCAAGAACACAGCAGCTGCGAAGGACTACCCAAGAAGAGCGCAAAAGTACCACAACATGCCTGCCTTCACAGCTTTTTCCTTAGGGACATGCCTAATTCCTGGCTGATTTGCCTTTCTCGTCTTAGGGTTGGGGTTCGGCCTAGGGCTTGGATTTTTAAAATCAGGAAGCCCTGAGTTCCAGGCACATTGGAGCTGTGAAAGGCATCCAAAAGGGAGTGCAAAAGTGCCACAACATGGCTGCTTTCACGGCTTTTTCCTTGGCAAGAAGACTAACACCAGGCTGATTTACCTTCCCCGGGTTACTGTAAGGCTTAGGCTTAGGGCTAGGATTTTTAAAACTAGGAAGCCCTTAGCTCCAGGCACACTGCATCTGTTCAAGGCATCCCAAGTGGAGTAAAAAAGTGCAACAACATGGCAGCTTTCACAGCTTTTTCCTTGGCACCATCCCTATACCTAGGCTGATTTATCTGCCTAGGGTTAGGGTTAGGCTTCAGCCTAGGGCTTGGAGTTTTTTAACCAGGAAGCCCTGAGTTCCAGGCTTACTGCATCTGCCAAAGGCATCCCAAAGGGAGTGCAAAAGTGCCACAACATGGCTGCTTTCACGGCTTTTCCCTTAGGAAGAACCCTAATACGCGGCTGATTTACCTTCCTAGGGTTACTGTTAGGCTTAGGCCTAGGACTTTTAAAACCAGGAAGCCCTGGGCTCCAGGCACACTGCAGCTGCGAAAGGCATCCCAAGGGGAGCGCAGAAGTGACACAACTTGGCTGCCACCACTGATATTTCCATGAGACCATCCCGAACCATAGGCTGATTTTCCTTCCTAGGGTTAAGGTTTGAGTTACGCCTGGGGTAAGGGTTCTATTAACCAGAAAGCCCTGAGTTCCAAGAACACAGCAGCTGCGAAGGACTAGCCAAGAAGAGCGCAAAAGTACCACAACATGCCTGCCTCCACAGCTTTTTCCTTGGGGACATGCCTTATTCCTGGCTGATTTGCCTTTCTCGTCTTAGGGTTGGGGTTCGGCCTAGGGCTAGGATTTTTTTAACTAGGAAGCCCTGAGTTCCAGGCTTACTGCATCTGCAAAAAGCATCCCAAAGGGAGTGCAGAAGTGCCACAACATGGCTGCTTTCACGGCTTTTCCCTTAGGAAGAACCCTAATACGCGGCTGATTTACCTTCCTAGGGTTACTGTTAGGCTTAGGCCTAGGACTTTTAAAACCAGGAAGCCCTGGGCTCCAGGCACATGCTGCTGCGAAAGGCATCCCAAGAGGGCTTCAGAAGTTACACAACTTGGCTGCCTCTTCTGCTATTCTCATGAGACCATCCTGAACCATAGGGTGATTTTCATTCCTAGGGTTAAGGTTTGAGTTACGCCTAGGGTAAGAGTTCTATTAACCAGAAAGCCCTGAGTTCCAAGAACACAGCAGCTGCGAAGGACTACCCAAGAAGAGCGCAAAAGTACCACAACGTGCCTGCCTCCACAGCTTTTTCCTTGGGGACATGCCTAATTCCTGGCTGATTTGCCTTTCTCGTCTTAGGGTTGGGGTTCGGCCTAGGGCTAGGATATTTTTAACTAGGAAGCCCTGAGTTCGAGGCTTACTTCAACTGACAAAGGCATCCCACAGGGTGTGCAAAAGTGCCACAACATGGCTGCTTTCACGGCTTTTCCCTTAGGAAGAACCCTAATACGCGGCTGACTTACCTTCCTAGGGTTACTGTCAGGCTTAGGCCTAGGACTTTTTAAACCAGGTAGCCCTGGGCTCCAGGCACATGCAGCTCATAAAGGCATCCCAAGAGGGCTGCAGAAGTGACACAACTTGGCTGCCTCTGCTGCTATTCTCATGAGACCATCCCGAACCATAGGCTGATTTTCCTTCCTAGGGTTAAGGTTTGAGTTACGCCTAGGGAAAGGGTTCTATTAACCAGAAAGCCCTGAGTTCCAAGAACACAGCAGCTGCGAAGGACTACCCAAGAAGAGCGCAAAAGTACCACAACATGCCTGCCTCCACAGCTTTTTCCTTGGGGACATGCCTAATTCCTGGCTGATTTGCCTTTCTCGTCTTAGGGTTGGGGTTCGGCCTAGGGCTTGGATTTTTAAAATCAGGAAGCCCTGAGTTCCAGGCACACTGGAGCTGTGAAAAGCATCCAAAAGGGAGTGCAAAAGTGCCACAACATGGCTGCTTTCCCGGCTTTTTCCTTGGCAAGAAGCCTAACACCAGGCTGATTTACCTTCCCAGGGTTACTGTTAGGCTTAGGCCTAGGGCTAGGATTTTTCAAACTAGGAAGCCCTTAGATCCAGGCACACTGCAGCTGTTCAAGGCATCCCAAGGGGAGTACAAAAGTGCAACAACATGGCAGCTTTCACAGCTTTTTCCTTGGCACCATCTCTATACCTCGGCTGATTTATCTGCCTAGGGTTAGGGTTAGGCTTCAGCCTAGGGCTTGGAGTTTTTTAACCAGGAAGCCCTGAGTTCCAGGTTTACTGCATCTGCCAAAGGCATCCCAAAGGGAGTGCAAAAGTGCCACAACATGGCTGCTTTCACGGCTTTTCCCTTAGGAAGAACCCTAATACGCGGCTGATTTACCTTCCTAGGGTTACTGTTAGGCTTAGGCCTAGGACCTTTAAAACCAGGAAGCCCTGGGCTCAAGGCACACTGCAGCTGCGAAAGGCATCCCAAGGGGAGCGCAGAAGTGACACAACTTGGCTGCCACCACTGATATTTCCATGAGACCATCCTGAACCATAGGCTGATTTTCCTTCCTAGGGTTAAGGTTTGAGTTACGCCTAGGGTAAGAGTTCTAATTACCAGAAAGCCCTGAGTTCCAAGAACACAGCAGCTGCGAAGGACTACCCAAGAAGAGCGCAAAAGTACCACAACATGCCTGCCTCCACAGCTTTTTCCTTGGGGACATGCCTAATTCCTGGCTGATTTGCCTTTCCCGTCTTAGGGTTGGGGTTCGGCCTAGGGCTAGGATTTTTTAACTAGGAAGCCCTGAGTTCCAGGCTTACTTCATCTGCAAAAAGCATCCAAAAGGGAGTGCAGAAGTGCCACAACATGGCTGCTTTCACGGCTTTTCCCTTAGGAAGAACCCTAATACCCGGCTGATTTACCTTCCTAGGGTTACTGTTAGGCTTAGGCCTAGGACTTTTAAAACCAGGAAGCCCTGGGCTCAAGGCACACTGCAGCTGCGAAAGGCATCCAAAGGGGAGCGCAAAAGTGACACAACTTGGCTGCCACCACTGATATTTCCATGAGACCATCCCGAACCATAGGCTGATTTTCCTTCCTAGGGTTAAGGTTTGAGATACGCCTGGGGTAAGGGTTCTATTAACCAGAAAGCCCTGAGTTCCAAGAACACAGCAGCTGCGAAGGACTAGCCAAGAAGAGCGCAAAAGTACCACAACATGCCTTCCTCCACAGCTTTTTCCTTGGGGACATGCCTAATTCCTGGCTGATTTGCCTTTCTCGTCTTAGGGTTGGGGTTCGGCCTAGGGCTAGGATATTTTAACTAGGAAGCCCTGAGTTCCAGGCTTACTTCATCTGCCAAAAGCATCCCAAAGGGAGTGCAGAAGTGCCACAACATGGCTGCATTCACGGCTTTTCCCTTAGGAAGACCCCTAATACGCGGCTGATTTACCTTCCTAGGGTTACTGTTAGGCTTAGGCCTAGGACTTTTAAAACCAGGAAGCCCTGGGCTCCAGGCACATGCAGCTGCGAAAGGCATCCCAAGAGGGCCGCAGAAGTGACACAACTTGGCTGCCTCTGCTTCTATTCTCATGAGACCATCCTGAACCATAGGCTGATTTTCCTTCCTAGGGTTAAGGTTTGAGTTACGCCTAGGATAAGAGTT
Source organism: Ammospiza maritima maritima (assembly GCA_036010785.1). NCBI lineage: Eukaryota > Metazoa > Chordata > Aves > Passeriformes > Passerellidae > Ammospiza > Ammospiza maritima. Next base: position 455,594 of record JAYKTQ010000127.1, read on the forward strand.
CTAATTACCAGAAAGCCCTGAGTTCCAAGAACACAGCAGCTGCGAAGGACTACCCAAGAAGAGCGCAAAAGTACCACAACATGCCTGCCTCCACAGCTTTTTCCTTGGGGACATGCCTTATTCCTGGCTGATTTGCCTTTCTCGTCTTAGGGTTGGGGTTCGGCCTAGGGCTAGGATTTTTTTAACTAGGAAGCCCTGAGTTCCAGGCTTACTGCATCTGCCAAAGGCATCCCAAAGGGAGTGCAGAAGTGCCACAACATGGCTGTTTTCACGGCTTTTCACTTAGGAAGAACCCTAATACGCGGCTGATTTACCTTCCTAGGGTTACTGTTAGGCTTAGACCTAGGACTTTTAAAACCAGGAAGCCCTGGGCACCAGGCACACTGCAGCTGAGAAAGGCATCCAAAGGGGAGCGCAACAGTGACACAACTTGGCTGCTTTCACGGCTTTTCCCTTAGGAAGAACCCTAATACGCGGCTGATTTACCTTCCTAGGGTTACTGTTAGGCTTAGGCCTAGGACTTTTAAAACCAGGAAGCCCTGGGCTCCAGGCACATGCAGCTGTTAAAGGCATCCCAAGAGGGCCGCAGAAGTGACACAACTTGGCTGCCTCTGCTTCTGTTCTCATGAGACCATCCTGAACCATAGGCAGATTTTCCTTCCTAGGGTTAAGGTTTGAGATACGCCTAGGGTAAGGGTTCTATTAACCAGAAAGCCCTGAGTTCCAAGAACACAGCAGCTGCGAAGGACTAGCCAAGAAGAGCGCAAAAGTACCACAACATGCCTGCCTCCACAGCTTTTTCCTTGGGGACATGCCTAATTCCTGGCTGATTTGCCTTTCTCGTCTTAGGGTTGGGGTTCGGCATAGGGCTAGGATTTTTAAAATCAGGAAGCCCTGAGTTCCAGGCACATTGGAGCTGTGAAAGGCATCCAAAAGGGAGTGCAAAAGTGCCACAACATGGCTGCTTTCAAGGCTTTTTCCTTGGCAAGAAGCCTAACACCAGGCTGATTTACCTTCCCAGGGTTACTGTTAGGCTTAGGGTTAGGGCTAGGATTTTTAAAACTAGGAAGCCCTTAGCTCCAGGCACACTGCAGCTTTTCAAGGCATCCCAAGGGGAGTACAAAAGTGCAACAACATGGCAGCTTTCACAGCTTTTTCCTTGGCACCATCCCTATACCTAGGCTGTTTTATCTGCCTAGGGTTAGGGTTAGGGTTCAGCCTAGGGCTTGGAGTTTTTTAACCAGGAAGCCCTGAGTTCCAGGCTTACTGCATCTGCCAAAGGCATCCCAAAGGGAGTGCAAAAGTGCCACAACATGGCTGCTTTCACAGCTTTTCCCTTAGGAAGAACCCTAATACCCGGCTGATTTACCTTCCTAGGGTTACTGTTAGGCTTAGGCCTAGGACTTTTAAAACCAGGAAGCCCTGGGCTCCAGGCACATACAGCTGTTAAAAGCATCCCAAGAGGGCCGCAGAAGTGACACAACTTGGCTGCCTCTGCTTCTATTCTCATGAGACCATCCTGAAACATAGGCTGATTTTCCTTCCTAGGGTTAAGGTTTGAGTTTCGCCTAGGGTAAGAGTTCTATTAACCAGAAAGCCCTGAGTTCCAAGAACACAGCAGCTGCGAAGGACTAGCCAAGAAGAGCGCAAAAGTACCACAACATGCCTTCCTCCACAGCTTTTTCCTTGGGGGCATGCCTAATTCCTGGCTGATTTGCCTTTCTCGTCTTAGGGTTGGGGTTCGGCCTAGGGCTAGGATTTTTTTAACTAGGAAGCCCTGAGTTCCAGGCACACTGGAGCTGCGAAAGGCATCCCAAGGGGAGCGTAAAAGTGACACAACTTGGCTGCCACCACTGATATTTGTATGAGACCATCCCGAACCATAGGCTGATTTTCCTTCCTAGGGTTAAGGTTTGAGTTACGCCTGGGGTAAGGGTTCTATTAATCAGAAAGCCCTGAGTTCCAAGAACACAGCAGCTGCGAAGGACTACCCAAGAAGAGCGCAAAAGTACCACAACATGCCTGCCTCCACAGCTTTTTCCTTGGGGACATGCCTAATTCCTGGCTGATTTGCCTTTCTCGTCTTAGGGTTGGGGTTCGGCCTAGGGCTAGGATTTTTTTAACTAGGAAGCCCTGAGTTCCAGGCTTACTTCATCTGCAAAAAGCATCCAAAAGGGAGTGCAGAAGTGCCACAACATGGCTGCTTTCACGGCTTTTCCCTTAGGAAGAACCCTAATACCCGGCTGATTTACCTTCCTAGGGTTACTGTTAGGCTTAGGCCTAGGACATTTAAAACCAGGCAGCCCTGGGCTCCAGGCACACTGCAGCTGCGAAAGGCATCCCAAGGGGAGCGTAAAAGTGACACAACTTGGCTGCCACCACTGATATTTCCATGAGACCATCCCGAACCATAGGCTGATTTTCCTTCCTAGGGTTAAGGTTTGAGTTACGCCTAGGGTAAGAGTTCTATTAACCAGAAAGCCCTGAGTTCCAAGAACACAGCAGCTGCGAAGGACTACCCAAGAAGAGCGCAAAAGTACCACAACATGCCTGCCTCCACAGCTTTTTCCTTAGGGACATGCCTAATTCCTGGCTGATTTGCCTTTCTCGTCTTAGGGTTGGGGTTCGGCCTAGGGCTTGGATTTTTAAAATCAGGAAGCCCTGAGTTCCAGGCACATTGGAGCTGTGAAAGGCATCCAAAAGGGAGTGCAAAAGTGCCACAACATGGCTGCTTTCCCGGCTTTTTCCTTGGCAAGAAGACTAACACCAGGCTGATTTACCTTCCCAGGGTTACTGTAAGGCTTAGGCTTAGGGCTAGGATTTTTAAAACTAGGAAGCCCTTAGCTCCAGGCACACTGCATCTGTTCAAGGCATCCCAAGTGGAGTAAAAAAGTGCAACAACATGGCAGCTTTCACAGCTTTTTCCTTGGCACCATCCCTATACCTAGGCTGATTTATCTGCCTAGGGTTAGGGTTAGGCTTCAGCCTAGGGCTTGGAGTTTTTTAACCAGGAAGCCCTGAGTTCCAGGCTTACTGCATCTGCCAAAGGCATCCCAAAGGGAGTGCAAAAGTGCCACAACATGGCTGCTTTCACGGCTTTTCCCTTAGGAAGAACCCTAATACGCGGCTGATTTACCTTCCTAGGGTTACTGTTAGGCTTAGGCCTAGGACCTTTTAAAACCAGGAAGCCCTGGGCTCCAGGCACACTGCAGCTGCGAAAGGCATCCCAAGGGGAGCGCAGAAGTGACACAACTTGGCTGCCACCACTGATATTTCCATGAGACCATCCCGAACCATAGGCTGATTTTCCTTCCTAGGGTTAAGGTTTGAGTTACGCCTGGGGTAAGGGTTCTATTAACCAGAAAGCCCTGAGTTCCAAGAACACAGCAGCTGCGAAGGACTAGCCAAGAAGAGCGCAAAAGTACCACAACATGCCTGCCTCCACAGCTTTTTCCTTGGGGACATGCCTAATTCCTGGCTGATTTGCCTTTCTCGTCTTAGGGTTGGGGTTCGGCCTAGGGCTAGGATTTTTTTAACTAGGAAGCCCTGAGTTCCAGGCTTACTGCATCTGCAAAAAGCATCCCAAAGGGAGTGCAGAAGTGCCACAACATGGCTGCTTTCACGGCTTTTCCCTTAGGAAGAACCCTAATACGCGGCTGATTTACCTTCCTAGGGTTACTGTTAGGCTTAGGCCTAGGACTTTTAAAACCAGGAAGCCCTGGGCTCCAGGCACATGCTGCTGCGAAAGGCATCCCAAGAGGGCTTCAGAAGTTACACAACTTGGCTGCCTCTGCTGCTATTCTCATGAGACCATCCTGAACCATAGGGTGATTTTCATTCCTAGGGTTAAGGTTTGAGTTACGCCTAGGGTAAGAGTTCTATTAACCAGAAAGCCCTGAGTTCCAAGAACACAGCAGCTGCGAAGGACTACCCAAGAAGAGCGCAAAAGTACCACAACGTGCCTGCCTCCACAGCTTTTTCCTTGGGGACATGCCTAATTCCTGGCTGATTTGCCTTTCTCGTCTTAGGGTTGGGGTTCGGCCTAGGGCTTGGATTTTTAAAATCAGGAAGCCCTGAGTTCCAGGCACACTGGAGCTGTGAAAAGCATCCAAAAGGGAGTGCAAAAGTGCCACAACATGGCTGCTTTCCCGGCTTTTTCCTTGGCAAGAAGCCTAACACCAGGCTGATTTACCTTCCCAGGCTTACTGTTAGGCTTAGGCCTAGGGCTAGGATTTTTCAAACTAGGAAGCCCTTAGATCCAGGCACACTGCAGCTGTTCAAGGCATCCCAAGGGGAGTACAAAAGTGCAACAACATGGCAGCTTTCACAGCTTTTTCCTTGGCACCATCCCTATACCTCGGCTGATTTATCTGCCTAGGGTTAGGGTTAGGCTTCAGCCTAGGGCTTGGAGTTTTTTAACCAGGAAGCCCTGAGTTCCAGGTTTACTGCATCTGCCAAAGGCATCCCAAAGGGAGTGCAAAAGTGCCACAACATGGCTGCTTTCACGGCTTTTCCCTTAGGAAGAACCCTAATACGCGGCTGATTTACCTTCCTAGGGTTACTGTTAGGCTTAGGCCTAGGACCTTTAAAACCAGGAAGCCCTGGGCTCAAGGCACACTGCAGCTGCGAAAGGCATCCCAAGGGGAGCGCAGAAGTGACACAACTTGGCTGCCACCACTGATATTTCCATGAGACCATCCTGAACCATAGGCTGATTTTCCTTCCTAGGGTTAAGGTTTGAGTTACGCCTAGGGTAAGAGTTCTAATTACCAGAAAGCCCTGAGTTCCAAGAACACAGCAGCTGCGAAGGACTACCCAAGAAGAGCGCAAAAGTACCACAACATGCCTGCCTCCACAGCTTTTTCCTTGGGGACATGCCTAATTCCTGGCTGATTTGCCTTTCCCGTCTTAGGGTTGGGGTTCGGCCTAGGGCTAGGATTTTTTAACTAGGAAGCCCTGAGTTCCAGGCTTACTTCATCTGCAAAAAGCATCCAAAAGGGAGTGCAGAAGTGCCACAACATGGCTGCTTTCACGGCTTTTCCCTTAGGAAGAACCCTAATACGCGGCTGATTTACCTTCCTAGGGTTACTGTTAGGCTTAGGCCTAGGACTTTTAAAACCAGGAAGCCCTGGGCTCCAGGCACATGCAGCTGCGAAAGGCATCCCAAGAGGGCCGCAGAAGTGACACAACTTGGCTGCCTCTGCTTCTATTCTCATGAGACCATCCTGAACCATAGGCTGATTTTCCTTCCTAGGGTTAAGGTTTGAGTTACGCCTAGGGTAAGAGTTCTAATTACCAGAAAGCCCTGAGTTCCAAGAACACAGCAGCTGCGAAGGACTAGCCAAGAAGAGCGCAAAAGTACCACAACATGCCTGCCTCCACAGCTTTTTCCTTGGGGACATGCCTTATTCCTGGCTGATTTGCCTTTCTCGTCTTAGGGTTGGGGTTCGGCCTAGGGCTAGGATTTTTTTAACTAGGAAGCCCTGAGTTCCAGGCTTACTGCATCTGCAAAAAGCATCCCAAAGGGAGTGCAGAAGTGCCACAACATGGCTGCTTTCACGGCTTTTCCCTTAGGAAGAACCCTAATACGCGGCTGATTTACCTTCCTAGGGTTACTGTTAGGCTTAGGCCTAGGACTTTTAAAACCAGGAAGCCCTGGGCTCCAGGCACATGCTGCTGCGAAAGGCATCCCAAGAGGGCTTCAGAAGTTACACAACTTGGCTGCCTCTGCTGCTATTCTCATGAGACCATCCTGAACCATAGGGTGATTTTCATTCCTAGGGTTAAGGTTTGAGTTACGCCTAGGGTAAGAGTTCTATTAACCAGAAAGCCCTGAGTTCCAAGAACACAGCAGCTGCGAAGGACTACCCAAGAAGAGCGCAAAAGTACCACAACGTGCCTGCCTCCACAGCTTTTTCCTTGGGGACATGCCTAATTCCTGGCTGATTTGCCTTTCTCGTCTTAGGGTTGGGGTTCGGCCTAGGGCTAGGATATTTTTAACTAGGAAGCCCTGAGTTCGAGGCTTACTTCAACTGACAAAGGCATCCCACAGGGTGTGCAAAAGTGCCACAACATGGCTGCTTTCACGGCTTTTCCCTTAGGAAGAACCCTAATACGCGGCTGACTTACCTTCCTAGGGTTACTGTTAGGCTTAGGCCTAGGACTTTTTAAACCAGGTAGCCCTGGGCTCCAGGCACATGCAGCTCATAAAGGCATCCCAAGAGGGCTGCAGAAGTGACACAACTTGGCTGCCTCTGCTGCTATTCTCATGAGGCCATCCCGAACCATAGGCTGATTTTCCTTCCTAGGGTTAAGGTTTGAGTTACGCCTAGGGAAAGGGTTCTATTAACCAGAAAGCCCTGAGTTCCAAGAACACAGCAGCTGCGAAGGACTACCCAAGAAGAGCGCAAAAGTACCACAACATGCCTGCCTCCACAGCTTTTTCCTTGGGGACATGCCTAATTCCTGGCTGATTTGCCTTTCTCGTCTTAGGGTTGGGGTTCGGCCTAGGGCTTGGATTTTTAAAATCAGGAAGCCCTGAGTTCCAGGCACACTGGAGCTGTGAAAAGCATCCAAAAGGGAGTGCAAAAGTGCCACAACATGGCTGCTTTCCCGGCTTTTTCCTTGGCAAGAAGCCTAACACCAGGCTGATTTACCTTCCCAGGGTTACTGTTAGGCTTAGGCCTAGGGCTAGGATTTTTCAAACTAGGAAGCCCTTATATCCAGGCACACTGCAGCTGTTCAAGGCATCCCAAGGGGAGTACAAAAGTGCAACAACATGGCAGCTTTCACAGCTTTTTCCTTGGCACCATCCCTATACCTCGGCTGATTTATCTGCCTAGGGTTAGGGTTAGGCTTCAGCCTAGGGCTTGGAGTTTTTTAACCAGGAAGCCCTGAGTTCCAGGTTTACTGCATCTGCCAAAGGCATCCCAAAGGGAGTGCAAAAGTGCCACAACATGGCTGCTTTCACGGCTTTTCCCTTAGGAAGAACCCTAATACGCGGCTGATTTACCTTCCTAGGGTTACTGTTAGGCTTAGGCCTAGGACCTTTAAAACCAGGAAGCCCTGGGCTCAAGGCACACTGCAGCTGCGAAAGGCATCCCAAGGGGAGCGCAGAAGTGACACAACTTGGCTGCCACCACTGATATTTCCATGAGACCATCCTGAAACATAGGCTGATTTTCCTTCCTAGGGTTAAGGTTTGAGTTACGCCTAGGGTAAGAGTTCTAATTACCAGAAAGCCCTGAGTTCCAAGAACACAGCAGCTGCGAAGGACTAGCCAAGAAGAGCGCAAAAGTACCACAACATGCCTGCCTCCACAGCTTTTTCCTTGGGGACATGCCTAATTCCTGGCTGATTTGCCTTTCCCGTCTTAGGGTTGGGGTTCGGCCTAGGGCTAGGATTTTTTAACTAGGAAGCCCTGAGTTCCAGGCTTACTTCATCTGCAAAAAGCATCCAAAAGGGAGTGCAGAAGTGCCACAACATGGCTGCTTTCACGGCTTTTCCCTTAGGAAGAACCCTAATACCCGGCTGATTTACCTTCCTAGGGTTACTGTTAGGCTTAGGCCTAGGACTTTTAAAACCAGGAAGCCCTGGGCTCCAGGCACATGCTGCTGCGAAAGGCATCCCAAGAGGGCTTCAGAAGTTACACAACTTGGCTGCCTCTGCTGCTATTCTCATGAGACCATCCTGAACCATAGGGTGATTTTCATTCCTAGGGTTAAGGTTTGAGTTACGCCTAGGGTAAGAGTTCTATTAACCAGAAAGCCCTGAGTTCCAAGAACACAGCAGCTGCGAAGGACTACCCAAGAAGAGCGCAAAAGTACCACAACGTGCCTGCCTCCACAGCTTTTTCCTTGGGGACATGCCTAATTCCTGGCTGATTTGCCTTTCTCGTCTTAGGGTTGGGGTTCGGCCTAGGGCTAGGATATTTTTAACTAGGAAGCCCTGAGTTCGAGGCTTACTTCAACTGACAAAGGCATCCCACAGGGTGTGCAAAAGTGCCACAACATGGCTGCTTTCACGGCTTTTTCCTTAGGAAGAACCCTAATACGCGGCTGACTTACCTTCCTAGGGTTACTGTTAGGCTTAGGCCTAGGACTTTTAAAACCAGGAAGCCCTGGGCTCCAGGCACACTGCAGCTGCGAAAGGCATCCCAAGGGGAGCGCAGAAGTGACACAACTTGGCTGCCACCACTGATATTTCCATGAGACCATCCCGAACCATAGGCTGATTTTCCTTCCTAGGGTTAAGGTTTGAGTTACGCCTAGGGAAAGGGTTCTATTAACCAGAAAGCCCTGAGTTCCAAGAACACAGCAGCTGCGAAGGACTACCCAAGAAGAGCGCAAAAGTACCACAACATGCCTGCCTCCACAGCTTTTTCCTTGGGGACATGCCTAATTCCTGGCTGATTTGCCTTTCTCGTCTTAGGGTTGGGGTTCGGCCTAGGGCTTGGATTTTAAAATCAGGAAGCCCTGAGTTCCAGGCACACTGGAGCTGTGAAAAGCATCCAAAAGGGAGTGCAAAAGTGCCACAACATGGCTGCTTTCCCGGCTTTTTCCTTGGCAAGAAGCCTAACACCAGGCTGATTTACCTTCCCAGGGTTACTGTTAGGCTTAGGCCTAGGGCTAGGATTTTTCAAACTAGGAAGCCCTTAGATCCAGGCACACTGCAGCTGTTCAAGGCATCCCAAGGGGAGTACAAAAGTGCAACAACATGGCAGCTTTCACAGCTTTTTCCTTGGCACCATCCCTATACCTCGGCTGATTTATCTGCCTAGGGTTAGGGTTAGGCTTCAGCCTAGGGCTTGGAGTTTTTTAACCAGGAAGCCCTGAGTTCCAGGTTTACTGCATCTGCCAAAGGCATCCCAAAGGGAGTGCAAAAGTGCCACAACATGGCTGCTTTCACGGCTTTTCCCTTAGGAAGAACCCTAATACGCGGCTGATTTACCTTCCTAGGGTTACTGTTAGGCTTAGGCCTAGGACCTTTAAAACCAGGAAGCCCTGGGCTCAAGGCACACTGCAGCTGCGAAAGGCATCCCAAGGGGAGCGCAGAAGTGACACAACTTGGCTGCCACCACTGATATTTCCATGAGACCATCCTGAACCATAGGCTGATTTTCCTTCCTAGGGTTAAGGTTTGAGTTACGCCTAGGGTAAGAGTTCTAATTACCAGAAAGCCCTGAGTTCCAAGAACACAGCAGCTGCGAAGGACTACCCAAGAAGAGCGCAAAAGTACCACAACATGCCTGCCTCCACAGCTTTTTCCTTGGGGACATGCCTAATTCCTGGCTGATTTGCCTTTCCCGTCTTAGGGTTGGGGTTCGGCCTAGGGCTAGGATTTTTTAACTAGGAAGCCCTGAGTTCCAGGCTTACTTCATCTGCAAAAAGCATCCAAAAGGGAGTGCAGAAGTGCCACAACATGGCTGCTTTCACGGCTTTTCCCTTAGGAAGAACCCTAATACGCGGCTGATTTACCTTCCTAGGGTTACTGTTAGGCTTAGGCCTAGGACTTTTAAAACCAGGAAGCCCTGGGCTCCAGGCACATGCAGCTGCGAAAGGCATCCCAAGAGGGCCGCAGAAGTGACACAACTTGGCTGCCTCTGCTTCTATTCTCATGAGACCATCCTGAACCATAGGCTGATTTTCCTTCCTAGGGTTAAGGTTTGAGTTACGCCTAGGGTAAGAGTTCTAATTACCAGAAAGCCCTGAGTTCCAAGAACACAGCAGCTGCGAAGGACTAGCCAAGAAGAGCGCAAAAGTACCACAACATGCCTGCCTCCACAGCTTTTTCCTTGGGGACATGCCTTATTCCTGGCTGATTTGCCTTTCTCGTCTTAGGGTTGGGGTTCGGCCTAGGGCTAGGATTTTTTAACTAGGAAGCCCTGAGTTCCAGGCTTACTGCATCTGCAAAAAGCATCCCAAAGGGAGTGCAGAAGTGCCACAACATGGCTGCTTTCACGGCTTTTCCCTTAGGAAGAACCCTAATACGCGGCTGATTTACCTTCCTAGGGTTACTGTTAGGCTTAGGCCTAGGACTTTTAAAACCAGGAAGCCCTGGGCTCCAGGCACATGCTGCTGCGAAAGGCATCCCAAGAGGGCTTCAGAAGTTACACAACTTGGCTGCCTCTGCTGCTATTCTCATGAGACCATCCTGAACCATAGGGTGATTTTCATTCCTAGGGTTAAGGTTTGAGTTACGCCTAGGGTAAGAGTTCTATTAACCAGAAAGCCCTGAGTTCCAAGAACACAGCAGCTGCGAAGGACTACCCAAGAAGAGCGCAAAAGTACCACAACGTGCCTGCCTCCACAGCTTTTTCCTTGGGGACATGCCTAATTCCTGGCTGATTTGCCTTTCTCGTCTTAGGGTTGGGGTTCGGCCTAGGGCTAGGATATTTTTAACTAGGAAGCCCTGAGTTCGAGGCTTACTTCAACTGACAAAGGCATCCCACAGGGTGTGCAAAAGTGCCACAACATGGCTGCTTTCACGGCTTTTCCCTTAGGAAGAACCCTAATACGCGGCTGACTTACCTTCCTAGGGTTACTGTTAGGCTTAGGCCTAGGACTTTTTAAACCAGGTAGCCCTGGGCTCCAGGCACATGCAGCTCATAAAGGCATCCCAAGAGGGCTGCAGAAGTGACACAACTTGGCTGCCTCTGCTGCTATTCTCATGAGACCATCCCGAACCATAGGCTGATTTTCCTTCCTAGGGTTAAGGTTTGAGTTACGCCTAGGGAAAGGGTTCTATTAACCAGAAAGCCCTGAGTTCCAAGAACACAGCAGCTGCGAAGGACTACCCAAGAAGAGCGCAAAAGTACCACAACATGCCTGCCTCCACAGCTTTTTCCTTGGGGACATGCCTAATTCCTGGCTGATTTGCCTTTCTCGTCTTAGGGTTGGGGTTCGGCCTAGGGCTTGGATTTTTAAAATCAGGAAGCCCTGAGTTCCAGGCACACTGGAGCTGTGAAAAGCATCCAAAAGGGAGTGCAAAAGTGCCACAACATGGCTGCTTTCCCGGCTTTTTCCTTGGCAAGAAGCCTAACACCAGGCTGATTTACCTTCCCAGGGTTACTGTTAGGCTTAGGCCTAGGGCTAGGATTTTTCAAACTAGGAAGCCCTTATATCCAGGCACACTGCAGCTGTTCAAGGCATCCCAAGGGGAGTACAAAAGTGCAACAACATGGCAGCTTTCACAGCTTTTTCCTTGGCACCATCCCTATACCTCGGCTGATTTATCTGCCTAGGGTTAGGGTTAGGCTTCAGCCTAGGGCTTGGAGTTTTTTAACCAGGAAGCCCTGAGTTCCAGGTTTACTGCATCTGCCAAAGGCATCCCAAAGGGAGTGCAAAAGTGCCACAACATGGCTGCTTTCACGGCTTTTCCCTTAGGAAGAACCCTAATACGCGGCTGATTTACCTTCCTAGGGTTACTGTTAGGCTTAGGCCTAGGACCTTTAAAACCAGGAAGCCCTGGGCTCAAGGCACACTGCAGCTGCGAAAGGCATCCCAAGGGGAGCGCAGAAGTGACACAACTTGGCTGCCACCACTGATATTTCCATGAGACCATCCTGAAACATAGGCTGATTTTCCTTCCTAGGGTTAAGGTTTGAGTTACGCCTAGGGTAAGAGTTCTAATTACCAGAAAGCCCTGAGTTCCAAGAACACAGCAGCTGCGAAGGACTAGCCAAGAAGAGCGCAAAAGTACCACAACATGCCTGCCTCCACAGCTTTTTCCTTGGGGACATGCCTAATTCCTGGCTGATTTGCCTTTCCCGTCTTAGGGTTGGGGTTCGGCCTAGGGCTAGGATTTTTTAACTAGGAAGCCCTGAGTTCCAGGCTTACTTCATCTGCAAAAAGCATCCAAAAGGGAGTGCAGAAGTGCCACAACATGGCTGCTTTCACGGCTTTTCCCTTAGGAAGAACCCTAATACCCGGCTGATTTACCTTCCTAGGGTTACTGTTAGGCTTAGGCCTAGGACTTTTAAAACCAGGAAGCCCTGGGCTCAAGGCACACTGCAGCTGCGAAAGGCATCCAAAGGGGACCGCAAAAGTGACACAACTTGGCTGCCACCACTGATATTTCCATGAGACCATCCCGAACCATAGGCTGATTTTCCTTCCTAGGGTTAAGGTTTGAGATACGCCTGGGGTAAGGGTTCTATTAACCAGAAAGCCCTGAGTTCCAAGAACACAGCAGCTGCGAAGGACTAGCCAAGAAGAGCGCAAAAGTACCACAACATGCCTTCCTCCACAGCTTTTTCCTTGGGGACATGCCTAATTCCTGGCTGATTTGCCTTTCTCGTCTTAGGGTTGGGGTTCGGCCTAGGGCTAGGATATTTTAACTAGGAAGCCCTGAGTTCCAGGCTTACTTCATCTGCCAAAAGCATCCCAAAGGGAGTGCAGAAGTGCCACAACATGGCTGCATTCACGGCTTTTCCCTTAGGAAGAACCCTAATACGCGGCTGATTTACCTTCCTAGGGTTACTGTTAGGCTTAGGCCTAGGACTTTTAAAACCAGGAAGCCCTGGGCTCCAGGCACATGCAGCTGCGAAAGGCATCCCAAGAGGGCCGCAGAAGTGACACAACTTGGCTGCCTCTGCTTCTATTCTCATGAGACCATCCTGAACCATAGGCTGATTTTCCTTCCTAGGGTTAAGGTTTGAGTTACGCCTAGGGTAAGAGTTCTAATTACCAGAAAGCCCTGAGTTCCAAGAACACAGCAGCTGCGAAGGACTACCCAAGAAGAGCGCAAAAGTACCACAACATGCCTGCCTCCACAGCTTTTTCCTTGGGGACATGCCTAATTCCTGGCTGATTTGCCTTTCCCGTCTTAGGGTTGGGGTTCGGCCTAGGGCTAGGATTTTTTTAACTAGGAAGCCCTGAGTTCCAGGCTTACTTCATCTGCAAAAAGCATCCAAAAGGGAGTGCAGAAGTGCCACAACATGGCTGCTTTCACGGCTTTTCCCTTAGGAAGAACCCTAATACGCGGCTGCTTTACCTTCCTACGGTTACTGTTAGGCTTAGGCCTAGGACTTTTAAAACCAGGAAGCCCTGGGCTCCAGGCACATGCAGCTGTTAAAGGCATCCCAAGAGGGCTGCAGAAGTGACACAACTTGGCTGCCTCTGCTGCTATTCTCATGAGACCATCCCGAACCATAGGCTGATTTTCCTTCCTACGGTTAAGGTTTGAGATACGCCTAGGGTAAGGGTTCTATTAACCAGAAAGCCCTGAGTTCCAAGAACACAGCAGCTGCGAAGGACTACCCAAGAAGAGCGCAAAAGTACCACAACATGCCTGCCTCCACAGCTTTTTCCTTGGGGACATGCCTAATTCCTGGCTGATTTGCCTTTCTCCTCTTAGGGTTGGGGTTCGGCCTAGGGCTAGGATTTTTAAAATCAGGAAGCCCTGAGTTCCAGGCACACTGGAGCTGTGAAAGGCATCCAAAAGGGAGTGCAAAAGTGCCACAACATGGTTGCTTTCACGGCTTTTTCCTTGGCAAGAAGCTTAACACCAGGCTGATTTCCCTTCCCAGGGTTACGGTTAGGCTTAGGTCTAGGGCTAGGATTTTTAAAACTAGGAAGCCCTTAGCTCCAGGCACACTGCAGCTGTTCAAGGCATCCCAAGGGGAGTACAAAAGTGCAACAACATGGCAGCTTTCACAGCTTTTTCCTTGGCACCATCCCTATACCTAGTCTGTTTTATCTGCCTAGGGTTAGGGTTAGAATTCAGCCTAGGGCTTGGAGTTTTTTAACCAGGAAGCCCTGAGTTCCAGGCTTACTGCATCTGCCAAAGGCATCCCAAAGGGAGTGCAAAAGTGCCACAACATGGCTGCTTTCACGGCTTTTCCCTTAGGAAGAACCCTAATACGCGGCTGATTTACCTTCCTAGGGTTACTGTTAGGCTTAGGCCTAGGACTTTTAAAACCAGGAAGCCCTGGGCTCCAGGCACATGCAGCTGTTAAAGGCATCCCAAGAGGGCCACAGAAGTGACACAACTTGGCTGCCTCTGCTTCTATTCTCATGAGACCATCCTGAACCATAGGCAGATTTTCCTTCCTAGGGTTAAGGTTTGAGTTTCGCCTAGGGTAAGATTTCTATTAACCAGAAAGCCCTGAGTTCCAAGAACACAGCAGCTGCGAAGGACTACCCAAGAAGAGCGCAAAAGTACCACAACATGCCTGCCTCCACAGCTTTTTCCTTGGGGACATGCCTAATTCCTGGCTGATTTGCCTTTCTCGTCTTAGGGTTGGGGTTCGGCCTAGGGCTAGGATTTTTTTAACTAGGAAGCCCTGAGTTCCAGGCTTACTGCATCTGCCAAAGGCATCCCAAAGGGAGTGCAGAAGTGCCACAACATGGCTGCTTTCACGGCTTTTCCCTTAGGAAGAACCCTAATACCCGGCTGATTTACCTTCCTAGGGTTACTGTTAGGCTTAGGCCTAGGACTTTTAAAACCAGGAAGCCCTGGGCTCCAGGCACACTGCAGCTGCGAAAAACATCCCAAGGGGAGCGCAAAAGTGACACAACTTGGCTGCCACCACTGATATTTCCATGAGACCATCCCGAACCATAGGCTGATTTTCCTTCCTAGGGTTAAGGTTTGAGTTACGCCTGGGGTAAGGGTTCTATTAACCAGAAAGCCCTGAGTTCCAAGAACACAGCAGCTGCGAAGGACTACCCAAGAAGAGCGCAAAAGTACCACAACATGCCTGCCTCTACAGCTTTTTCCTTGGGGACATGCCTAATTCCTGGCTGATTTGCCTTTCCCGTCTTAGGGTTGGGGTTCGGCCTAGGGCTAGGATTTTTTTAACTAGGAAGCCCTGAGTTCCAGGCTTACTTCATCTGCAAAAAGCATCCAAAAGGGAGTGCAGAAGTTCCACAACATGGCTGCTTTCACGGCTTTTCCCTTAGGAAGAACCCTAATACGCGGCTGATTTACCTTCCTAGGGTTACTGTTAGGCTTAGGCCTAGGACTTTTAAAACCAGGAAGCCCTGGGCTCCAGGCACATGCAGCTGTTAAAGGCATCCCAAGAGGGCTGCAGAAGTGACACAACTTGGCTGCCTCTGCTGCTATTCTCATGAGACCATCCCGAACCATAGGCTGATTTTCCTTCCTACGGTTAAGGTTTGAGATACGCCTAGGGTAAGGGTTCTATTAACCAGAAAGCCCTGAGTTCCAAGAACACAGCAGCTGCGAAGGACTTCCCAAGAAGAGCGCAAAAGTACCACAACATGCCTGCCTCCACAGCTTTTTCCTTGGGGACATGCCTAATTCCTGGCTGATTTGCCTTTCTCCTCTTAGGGTTGGGGTTCGGCCTAGGGCTAGGATTTTTAAAATCAGGAAGCCCTGAGTTCCAGGCACACTGGAGCTGTGAAAGGCATCCAAAAGGGAGTGCAAAAGTGCCACAACATGGTTGCTTTCACGGCTTTTTCCTTGGCAAGAAGCTTAACACCAGGCTGATTTCCCTTCCCAGGGTTACGGTTAGGCTTAGGCCTAGGGCTAGGATTTTTAAAACTAGGAAGCCCTTAGCTCCAGGCACACTGCAGCTGTTCAAGGCATCCCAAGGGGAGTACAAAAGTGCAACAACATGGCAGCTTTCACAGCTTTTTCCTTGGCACCATCCCTATACCTAGTCTGTTTTATCTGCCTAGGGTTAGGGTTAGAATTCAGCCTAGGGCTTGGAGTTTTTTAACCAGGAAGCCCTGAGTTCCAGGCTTACTGCATCTGCCAAAGGCATCCCAAAGGGAGTGCAAAAGTGCCACAACATGGCTGCTTTCACGGCTTTTTCCTTGGCAAGAAGCTTAACACCAGGCTGATTTCCCTTCCCAGGGTTACTGTTACGCTTAGCCCTAGGGCTAGGATTTTTAAAACTAGGAAGCCCTTAGCTCCAGGCACACTGCAGCTGTTCAAGGCATCCCAAGGGGAGTACAAAAGTGCAACAACATGGCAGCTTTCACAGCTTTTTCCTTGGCACCATCCCTATACCTAGGCTGTTTTATCTGCCTAGGGTTAGGGTTAGGGTTCAGCCTAGGGCTTGGAGTTTTTTAACCAGGAAGCCCTGAGTTCCAGGCTTACTGCATCTGCCAAAGGCATCCCAAAGGGAGTGCAAAAGTGCCACAACATGGCTGCTTTCACGGCTTTTCCCTTAGGAAGAACCCTAATACCCGGCTGATTTACCTTCCTAGGGTTACTGTTAGGCTTAGGCCTAGGACTTTTAAAACCAGGAAGCCCTGGGCTCCAGGCACATGCAGCTGTTAAAGGCATCCCAAGAGGGCCGCAGAAGTGACACAACTTGGCTGCCTCTGCTGCTATTCTCATGAGACCATCCTGAACCATAGGCTGATTTTCCTTCCTTAGGTTAAGTTTTGAGTTTCGCCTAGGGTAAGAGTTCTATTAACCAGAAAGCCCTGAGTTCCAAGAACACAGCAGCTGCGAAGGACTAGCCAAGAAGAGCGCAAAAGTACCACAACATGCCTGCCTCCACAGCTTTTTCCTTGGGGACATGCCTAATTCCTGGCTGATTTGCCTTTCTCGTCTTAGGGTTGGGGTTCGGCCTAGGGCTAGGATTTTTGTAACTAGGAAGCCCTGAGTTCCAGGCACACTGGAGCTGTGAAAGGCATCCAAAAGGGAGTGCAAAAGTGCCACAACATGGTTGCTTTCACGGCTTTTTCCTTGGCAAGAAGCTTAACACCAGGCTGATTTCCCTTCCCAGGGTTACTGTTAGGCTTAGGCCTAGGGCTAGGATTTTTAAAACTAGGAAGCCCTTAGCTCCAGGCACACTGCAGCTGTTCAAGGCATCCCAAGTGGAGTAAAAAAGTGCAAAAACATGGCAGCTTTCACAGCTTTTTCCTTGGCACCATCCCTATACCTAGGCTGTTTTATCTGCCTAGGGTTAGGGTTAGGGTTCAGCCTAGGGCTTGGAGTTTTTTAACCAGGAAGCCCTGAGTTCCAGGCTTACTGCATCTGCCAAAGGCATCCCAAAGGGAGTGCAAAAGTGCCACAACATGGCTGCTTTCACGGCTTTTCCCTTAGGAAAAACCCTAATACGCGGCTGATTTACCTTCCTAGGGTTACTGTTAGGCTTAGGCCTAGGACTTTTAAAACCAGGAAGCCCTGGGCTCCAGGCACATGCAGCTGTTAAAGGCATCCCAAGAGGGCCGCAGAAGTGACACAACTTGGCTGCCTCTGCTTCTATTCTCATGAGACCATCCTGAACCATAGGCTGATTTTCCTTCCTAGGGTTAAGGTTTGAGTTTCGCCTAGGGTAAGAGTTCTATTAACCAGAAAGCCCTGAGTTCCAAGAACACAGCAGCTGCCAAGGACTAGCTAAGAAGAGCGCAAAAGTACCACAACATGCCTGCCTCCACAGCTTTTTCCTTGGGGACATGCCTAATTCCTGGCTGATTTGCCTTTCTCGTCTTAGGGTTGGGGTTCGGCCTAGGGCTAGGATATTTTTAACTAGGAAGCCCTGAGTTCCAGGCACACTGGATCTGTGAAAGGCATCCAAAAGGGAGTGCAAAAGTGCCACAACATGGTTGCTTTCACGGCTTTTTCCTTGGCAAGAAGCTTAACACCAGTCTGATTTACCTTCCCAGGGTTACTGTAAGGCTTAGGCTTAGGGCTAGGATTTTTAAAACTAGGAAACCCTTAGCTCCAGGCACACTGCATCTGTTCAAGGCATCCCAAGTGGAGTAAAAAAGTGCAACAACATGGCAGCTTTCACAGCTTTTTCCTTGGCACCATCCCTATACCTAGGCTGTTTTATCTGCCTAGGGTTAGGGTTAGGGTTCAGCCTAGGGCTTGGAGTTTTTTAACCAGGAAGCCCTGAGTTCCAGGCTTACTGCATCTGCCAAAGGCATCCCAAAGGGAGTGCAAAAGTGCCACAACATGGCTGCTTTCACGGCTTTTCCCTTAGGAAGAACCCTAATACGCGGCTGATTTACCTTCCTAGGGTTACTGTTAGGCTTAGGCCTAGGACTTTTAAAACCAGGAAGCCCTGGGCTCCAGGCACATGCAGCTGTTAAAGGCATCCCAAGAGGGCCGCAGAAGTGACACAACTTGGCTGCCTCTGCTTCTATTCTCATGAGACCATCCTGAATCATAGGCTGATTTTCCTTCCTAGGGTTAAGGTTTGAGTTACGCCTGGGGTAAGGGTTCTATTAACCAGAAAGCCCTGAGTTCCAAGAACACAGCAGCTGCGAAGGACTACCCAAGAAGAGCGCAAAAGTACCACAACATGCCTGCCTCCACAGCTTTTTCCTTGGGGACATGCCTTATTCCTGGCTGATTTGCCTTTCCCGTCTTAGGGTTGGGGTTCGGCCTAGGGCTAGGATTTTTTTAACTAGGAAGCCCTGAGTTCCAGGCTTACTTCATCTGCAAAAAGCATCCAAAAGGGAGTGCAGAAGTGCCACAACATGGCTGCTTTCACGGCTTTTCCCTTAGGAAGAACCCTAATACGCGGCTGATTTACCTTCCTAGGGTTACTGTTAGGCTTAGGCCTAGGACTTTTAAAACCAGGAAGCCCTGGGCTCCAGGCACATGCAGCTGTTAAAGGCATCCCAAGAGGGCCGCAGAAGTGACACAACTTGGCTGCCTCTGCTTCTATTCTCATGAGACCATCCTGAATCATAGGCTGATTTTCCTTCCTAGGGTTAAGGTTTGAGTTTCGCCTAGGGTAAGAGTTCTATTAACCAGAAAGCCCTGAGTTCCAAGAACACAGCAGCTGCGAAGGACTAGCCAAGAAGAGCGCAAAAGTACCACAACATGCCTGCCTCCACAGCTTTTTCCTTGGGGACATGCCTAATTCCTGGCTGATTTGCCTTTCTCGTCTTAGGGTTGGGGTTCGGCCTAGGGCTAGGATTTTTTTAACTAGGAAGCCCTGAGTTCCAGGCACACTGGAGCTGTGAAAGGCATCCAAAAGGGAGTGCAAAAGTGCCACAACATGGCTGCTTTCCCGGCTTTTTCCTTGGCAAGAAGCCTAACACCAGGCTGATTTACCTTCCCAGGGTTACTGTAAGGCTTAGGCTTAGGGCTAGGATTTTTAAAACTAGGAAGCCCTTAGCTCCAGGCACACCGCATCTATTCAAGGCATCCCAAGTGGAGTAAAAAAGTGCAACAACATGGCAGCTTTCACAGCTTTTCCCTTAGGAAGAACCCTAATACGCGGCTGATTTACCTTCCTAGGGTTACTGTTAGGCTTAGGCCTAGGACTTTTAAAACCAGGAAGCCCTGGGCTCCAGGCACACTGCAGCTGCGAAAGGCATCCCAAGGGGAGCGCAAAAGTGACACAACTTGGCTGCCACCACTGATATTTCCATGATACCATCCTGAACCATAGGCTGATTTTCCTTCCTAGGGTTAAGGTTTGAGTTACGCCTGGGGTAAGGGTTCTATTAACCAGAAAGCCCTGAGTTCCAACAACACAGCAGCTGCGAAGGACTACCCAAGAAGAGCGCAAAAGTACCACAACATGCCTGCCTCCACAGCTTTTTCCTTGGGGACATGCCTAATTCCTGGCTGATTTGCCTTTCTCGTCTTAGGGTTGGGGTTCGGCCTAGGGCTAGGATTTTTTTAACTAGGAAGCCCTGAGTTCCAGGCTTACTGCATCTGCCAAAGGCATCCCAAAGGGAGTGCAGAAGTGCCACAACATGGCTGCTTTCACGGCTTTTCCCTTAGGAAGAACCCTAATACCCGGCTGATTTACCTTCCTAGGGTTACTGTTAGGCTTAGGCCTAGGACTTTTAAAACCAGGAAGCCCTGGGCTCCAGGCACACTGCAGCTGCGAAAAACATCCCAAGGGGAGCGCAAAAGTGACACAACTTGGCTGCCACCACTGATATTTCCATGAGACCATCCCGAACCATAGGCTGATTTTCCTTCCTAGGGTTAAGGTTTGAGTTACGCCTGGGGTAAGGGTTCTATTAACCAGAAAGCCCTGAGTTCCAAGAACACAGCAGCTGCGAAGGACTACCCAAGAAGAGCGCAAAAGTACCACAACATGCCTGCCTCTACAGCTTTTTCCTTGGGGACATGCCTAATTCCTGGCTGATTTGCCTTTCCCGTCTTAGGGTTGGGGTTCGGCCTAGGGCTAGGATTTTTTTAACTAGGAAGCCCTGAGTTCCAGGCTTACTTCATCTGCAAAAAGCATCCAAAAGGGAGTGCAGAAGTTCCACAACATGGCTGCTTTCACGGCTTTTCCCTTAGGAAGAACCCTAATACGCGGCTGATTTACCTTCCTAGGGTTACTGTTAGGCTTAGGCCTAGGACTTTTAAAACCAGGAAGCCCTGGGCTCCAGGCACATGCAGCTGTTAAAGGCATCCCAAGAGGGCTGCAGAAGTGACACAACTTGGCTGCCTCTGCTGCTATTCTCATGAGACCATCCCGAACCATAGGCTGATTTTCCTTCCTACGGTTAAGGTTTGAGATACGCCTAGGGTAAGGGTTCTATTAACCAGAAAGCCCTGAGTTCCAAGAACACAGCAGCTGCGAAGGACTTCCCAAGAAGAGCGCAAAAGTACCACAACATGCCTGCCTCCACAGCTTTTTCCTTGGGGACATGCCTAATTCCTGGCTGATTTGCCTTTCTCGTCTTAGGGTTGGGGTTCGGCCTAGGGCTAGGATTTTTAAAATCAGGAAGCCCTGAGTTCCAGGCACACTGGAGCTGTGAAAGGCATCCAAAAGGGAGTGCAAAAGTGCCACAACATGGTTGCTTTCACGGCTTTTTCCTTGGCAAGAAGCTTAACACCAGGCTGATTTCCCTTCCCAGGGTTACGGTTAGGCTTAGGCCTAGGGCTAGGATTTTTAAAACTAGGAAGCCCTTAGCTCCAGGCACACTGCAGCTGTTCAAGGCATCCCAAGGGGAGTACAAAAGTGCAACAACATGGCAGCTTTCACAGCTTTTTCCTTGGCACCATCCCTATACCTAGTCTGTTTTATCTGCCTAGGGTTAGGGTTAGAATTCAGCCTAGGGCTTGGAGTTTTTTAACCAGGAAGCCCTGAGTTCCAGGCTTACTGCATCTGCCAAAGGCATCCCAAAGGGAGTGCAAAAGTGCCACAACATGGCTGCTTTCACGGCTTTTTCCTTGGCAAGAAGCTTAACACCAGGCTGATTTCCCTTCCCAGGGTTACTGTTACGCTTAGCCCTAGGGCTAGGATTTTTAAAACTAGGAAGCCCTTAGCTCCAGGCACACTGCAGCTGTTCAAGGCATCCCAAGGGGAGTACAAAAGTGCAACAACATGGCAGCTTTCACAGCTTTTTCCTTGGCACCATCCCTATACCTAGGCTGTTTTATCTGCCTAGGGTTAGGGTTAGGGTTCAGCCTAGGGCTTGGAGTTTTTTAACCAGGAAGCCCTGAGTTCCAGGCTTACTGCATCTGCCAAAGGCATCCCAAAGGGAGTGCAAAAGTGCCACAACATGGCTGCTTTCACGGCTTTTCCCTTAGGAAGAACCCTAATACCCGGCTGATTTACCTTCCTAGGGTTACTGTTAGGCTTAGGCCTAGGACTTTTAAAACCAGGAAGCCCTGGGCTCCAGGCACATGCAGCTGTTAAAGGCATCCCAAGAGGGCCGCAGAAGTGACACAACTTGGCTGCCTCTGCTGCTATTCTCATGAGACCATCCTGAACCATAGGCTGATTTTCCTTCCTTAGGTTAAGTTTTGAGTTTCGCCTAGGGTAAGAGTTCTATTAACCAGAAAGCCCTGAGTTCCAAGAACACAGCAGCTGCGAAGGACTAGCCAAGAAGAGCGCAAAAGTACCACAACATGCCTGCCTCCACAGCTTTTTCCTTGGGGACATGCCTAATTCCTGGCTGATTTGCCTTTCTCGTCTTAGGGTTGGGGTTCGGCCTAGGGCTAGGATTTTTGTAACTAGGAAGCCCTGAGTTCCAGGCACACTGGAGCTGTGAAAGGCATCCAAAAGGGAGTGCAAAAGTGCCACAACATGGTTGCTTTCACGGCTTTTTCCTTGGCAAGAAGCTTAACACCAGGCTGATTTCCCTTCCCAGGGTTACTGTTAGGCTTAGGCCTAGGGCTAGGATTTTTAAAACTAGGAAGCCCTTAGCTCCAGGCACACTGCAGCTGTTCAAGGCATCCCAAGTGGAGTAAAAAAGTGCAAAAACATGGCAGCTTTCACAGCTTTTTCCTTGGCACCATCCCTATACCTAGGCTGTTTTATCTGCCTAGGGTTAGGGTTAGGGTTCAGCCTAGGGCTTGGAGTTTTTTAACCAGGAAGCCCTGAGTTCCAGGCTTACTGCATCTGCCAAAGGCATCCCAAAGGGAGTGCAAAAGTGCCACAACATGGCTGCTTTCACGGCTTTTCCCTTAGGAAAAACCCTAATACGCGGCTGATTTACCTTCCTAGGGTTACTGTTAGGCTTAGGCCTAGGACTTTTAAAACCAGGAAGCCCTGGGCTCCAGGCACATGCAGCTGTTAAAGGCATCCCAAGAGGGCCGCAGAAGTGACACAACTTGGCTGCCTCTGCTTCTATTCTCATGAGACCATCCTGAACCATAGGCTGATTTTCCTTCCTAGGGTTAAGGTTTGAGTTTCGCCTAGGGTAAGAGTTCTATTAACCAGAAAGCCCTGAGTTCCAAGAACACAGCAGCTGCCAAGGACTAGCTAAGAAGAGCGCAAAAGTACCACAACATGCCTGCCTCCACAGCTTTTTCCTTGGGGACATGCCTAATTCCTGGCTGATTTGCCTTTCTCGTCTTAGGGTTGGGGTTCGGCCTAGGGCTAGGATTTTTTTAACTAGGAAGCCCTGAGTTCCAGGCACACTGGATCTGTGAAAGGCATCCAAAAGGGAGTGCAAAAGTGCCACAACATGGTTGCTTTCACGGCTTTTTCCTTGGCAAGAAGCTTAACACCAGTCTGATTTACCTTCCCAGGGTTACTGTAAGGCTTAGGCTTAGGGCTAGGATTTTTAAAACTAGGAAACCCTTAGCTCCAGGCACACTGCATCTGTTCAAGGCATCCCAAGTGGAGTAAAAAAGTGCAACAACATGGCAGCTTTCACAGCTTTTTCCTTGGCACCATCCCTATACCTAGGCTGTTTTATCTGCCTAGGGTTAGGGTTAGGGTTCAGCCTAGGGCTTGGAGTTTTTTAACCAGGAAGCCCTGAGTTCCAGGCTTACTGCATCTGCCAAAGGCATCCCAAAGGGAGTGCAAAAGTGCCACAACATGGCTGCTTTCACGGCTTTTCCCTTAGGAAGAACCCTAATACGCGGCTGATTTACCTTCCTAGGGTTACTGTTAGGCTTAGGCCTAGGACTTTTAAAACCAGGAAGCCCTGGGCTCCAGGCACATGCAGCTGTTAAAGGCATCCCAAGAGGGCCGCAGAAGTGACACAACTTGGCTGCCTCTGCTTCTATTCTCATGAGACCATCCTGAATCATAGGCTGATTTTCCTTCCTAGGGTTAAGGTTTGAGTTACGCCTGGGGTAAGGGTTCTATTAACCAGAAAGCCCTGAGTTCCAAGAACACAGCAGCTGCGAAGGACTACCCAAGAAGAGCGCAAAAGTACCACAACATGCCTGCCTCCACAGCTTTTTCCTTGGGGACATGCCTTATTCCTGGCTGATTTGCCTTTCCCGTCTTAGGGTTGGGGTTCGGCCTAGGGCTAGGATTTTTTTAACTAGGAAGCCCTGAGTTCCAGGCTTACTTCATCTGCAAAAAGCATCCAAAAGGGAGTGCAGAAGTGCCACAACATGGCTGCTTTCACGGCTTTTCCCTTAGGAAGAACCCTAATACGCGGCTGATTTACCTTCCTAGGGTTACTGTTAGGCTTAGGCCTAGGACTTTTAAAACCAGGAAGCCCTGGGCTCCAGGCACATGCAGCTGTTAAAGGCATCCCAAGAGGGCCGCAGAAGTGACACAACTTGGCTGCCTCTGCTTCTATTCTCATGAGACCATCCTGAATCATAGGCTGATTTTCCTTCCTAGGGTTAAGGTTTGAGTTTCGCCTAGGGTAAGAGTTCTATTAACCAGAAAGCCCTGAGTTCCAAGAACACAGCAGCTGCGAAGGACTAGCCAAGAAGAGCGCAAAAGTACCACAACATGCCTGCCTCCACAGCTTTTTCCTTGGGGACATGCCTAATTCCTGGCTGATTTGCCTTTCTCGTCTTAGGGTTGGGGTTCGGCCTAGGGCTAGGATTTTTTTAACTAGGAAGCCCTGAGTTCCAGGCACACTGGAGCTGTGAAAGGCATCCAAAAGGGAGTGCAAAAGTGCCACAACATGGCTGCTTTCCCGGCTTTTTCCTTGGCAAGAAGCCTAACACCAGGCTGATTTACCTTCCCAGGGTTACTGTAAGGCTTAGGCTTAGGGCTAGGATTTTTAAAACTAGGAAGCCCTTAGCTCCAGGCACACCGCATCTATTCAAGGCATCCCAAGTGGAGTAAAAAAGTGCAACAACATGGCAGCTTTCACAGCTTTTTCCTTGGAACCATCCCTATACCTAGGCTGATTTATCTGCCTAGGGTTAGGGTTAGGTTTCAGCCTAGGGCTTGGAGTTTTTTAACCAGGAAGCCCTGAGTTCCAGGCTTACTGCATCTTCCAAAGGCATCCCAAAGGGAGTGCAAAAGTGCCACAACATGGCTGCTTTCACGGCTTTTCCCTTAGGAAGAACCCTAATACGCGGCTGATTTACCTTCCTAGGGTTACTGTTAGGCTTAGGCCTAGGACTTTTAAAACCAGGAAGCCCTGGGCTCCAGGCACACTGCAGCTGCGAAAGGCATCCCAAGGGGAGCGCAAAAGTGACACAACTTGGCTGCCACCACTGATATTTCCATGATACCATCCTGAACCATAGGCTGATTTTCCTTCCTAGGGTTAAGGTTTGAGTTACGCCTGGGGTAAGGGTTCTATTAACCAGAAAGCCCTGAGTTCCAACAACACAGCAGCTGCGAAGGACTACCCAAGAAGAGCGCAAAAGTACCACAACATGCCTGCCTCTACAGCTTTTTCCTTGGGGACATGCCTAATTCCTGGCTGATTTGCCTTTCCCGTCTTAGGGTTGGGGTTCGGCCTAGGGCTAGGATTTTTTTAACTAGGAAGCCATGAGTTCCAGGCTTACTTCATCTGCAAAAAGCATCCAAAAGGGAGTGCAGAAGTGCCACAACATGGCTGCTTTCACGGCTTTTCCCTTAGGAAGAACCCTAATACGCGGCTGATTTACCTTCCTAGGGTTACTGTTAGGCTTAGGCCTAGGACTTTTAAAACCAGGAAGCCCTGGGCTCCAGGCACATGCAGCTGTTAAAGGCATCCCAAGAGGGCCGCAGAAGTGACACAACTTGGCTGCCTCTGCTTCTATTCTCATGAGACCATCCTGAACCATAGGCTGATTTTCCTTCCTAGGGTTAAGGTTTGAGTTTCGCCTAGGGTAAGAGTTCTATTAACCAGAAAGCCCTGAGTTCCAAGAACACAGCAGCTGCGAAGGACTACCCAAGAAGAGCGCAAAAGTACCACAACATGCCTGCCTCCACAGCTTTTTCCTTGGGGACATGCCTTATTCCTGGCTGATTTGCCTTTCCCGTCTTAGGGTTGGGGTTCGGCCTAGGGCTAGGATTTTTTTAACTAGGAAGCCCTGAGTTCCAGGCTTACTTCATCTGCAAAAACCATCCAAAAGGGAGTGCAGAAGTGCCACAACATGGCTGCTTTCACGGCTTTTCCCTTAGGAAGAACCCTAATACGCGGCTGATTTACCTTCCTAGGGTTACTGTTAGGCTTAGGCCTAGGACTTTTAAAACCAGGAAGCCCTGGGCTCCAGGCACATGCAGCTGTTAAAGGCATCCCAAGAGGGCCGCAGAAGTGACACAACTTGGCTGCCTCTGCTTCTATTCTCATGAGACCATCCTGAATCATAGGCTGATTTTCCTTCCTAGGGTTAAGGTTTGAGTTTCGCCTAGGGTAAGAGTTCTATTAACCAGAAAGCCCTGAGTTCCAAGAACACAGCAGCTGCGAAGGACTAGCCAAGAAGAGCGCAAAAGTACCACAACATGCCTGCCTCCACAGCTTTTTCCTTGGGGACATGCCTAATTCCTGGCTGATTTGCCTTTCTCGTCTTAGGGCTGGGGTTCGGCCTAGGGCTAGGATTTTTGTAACTAGGAAGCCCTGAGTTCCAGGCACACTGGAGCTGTGAAAGGCATCCAAAAGGGAGTGCAAAAGTGCCACAACATGGCTGCTTTCCCGGCTTTTTCCTTGGCAAGAAGCCTAACACCAGGCTGATTTACCTTCCCAGGGTTACTGTAAGGCTTAGGCTTAGGGCTAGGATTTTTAAAACTAGGAAGCCCTTAGCTCCAGGCACACCGCATCTATTCAAGGCATCCCAAGTGGAGTAAAAAAGTGCAACAACATGGCAGCTTTCACAGCTTTTTCCTTGGCACCATCCCTATACCTAGGCTGATTTATCTGCCTAGGGTTAGGGTTAGGCTTCAGCCTAGGGCTTGGAGTTTTTTAACCAGGAAGCCCTGAGTTCCAGGCTTACTGCATCTGCCAAAGGCATCCCAAAGGGAGTGCAAAAGTGCCACAACATGGCTGCTTTCACGGCTTTTCCCTTAGGAAGAACCCTAATACCCGGCTGATTTACCTTCCTAGGGTTACTGTTAGGCTTAGGCCTAGGACTTTTAAAACCAGGAAGCCCTGGGCTCCAGGCACACTGCAGCTGCGAAAGGCATCCCAAGGGGAGCGCAAAAGTGACACAACTTGGCTGCCACCACTGATATTTCCATGATACCATCCCGAACCATAGGCTGATTTTCCTTCCTAGGGTTAAGGTTTGAGTTACGCCTGGGGTAAGGGTTCTATTAACCAGAAAGCCCTGAGTTCCAAGAACACAGCAGCTGCGAAGGACTACCCAAGAAGAGCGCAAAAGTACCACAACATGCCTGCCTCTACAGCTTTTTCCTTGGGGACATGCCTAATTCCTGGCTGATTTGCCTTTCTCGTCTTAGGGTTGGGGTTCGGCCTAGGGCTAGGATATTTTTAACTAGGAAGCCCTGAGTTCCAGGCTTACTTCATCTGCCAAAAGCATCCCAAAGGGTGTGCAGAAGTGCCACAACATGGCTGCTTTCACGGCTTTTCCCTTAGGAAGAACCCTAATACGCGGCTGATTTACCTTCCTAGGGTTACTGTTAGGCTTAGGCCTAGGACTTTTAAAACCAGGAAGCCCATGGCTCCAGGCACATGCAGCTGTTAAAGGCATCCCAAGAGGGCTGCAGAAGTGACACAACTTGGCTGCCTCTGCTGCTATTCTCATGAGAACATCCCGAACCATAGGCTGATTTTCCTTCCTAGGGTTAAGTTTTGAGATACGCCTAGGGTAAGGGTTCTATTAACCAGAAAGCCCTGAGTTCCAAGAACACAGCAGCTGCAAAGGACTAGCCAAGAAGAGCGCAAAAGTACCACAACATGCCTGCCTCCACAGCTTTTTCCTTGGGGACATGCCTAATTCCTGGCTGATTTGCCTTTCTCGTCTTAGGGTTGGGGTTCGGCCTAGGGCTAGGATTTTTTAAATCAGGAAGCCCTGAGTTCCAGGCACATTGGAGCTGTGAAAGGCATCCAAAAGGGAGTGCAAAAGTGCCACAACATGGTTGCTTTCACGGCTTTTTCCTTGGCAAGAAGCTTAACACCAGGCTGATTTCCCTTCCCAGGGTTACTGTAAGGCTTAGGCTTAGGGCTAGGATTTTTAAAACTAGGAAGCCCTTAGCTCCAGGCACACTGCAGCTGTTCAAGGCATCCCAAGGGGAGTACAAAAGTGCAACACCATGGCAGCTTTCACAGCTTTTTCCTTGGCACCATCCCTATACCTAGGCTGTTTTATCTGCCTAGGGTTAGGGTTAGGGTTCAGCCTAGGGCTTGGAGTTTTTTAACCAGGAAGCCCTGAGTTCCAGGCTTACTGCATCTGCCAAAGGCATCCCAAAGGGAGTGCAAAAGTGCCACAACATGGCTGCTTTCACGGCTTTTCCCTTAGGAAGAACCCTAATACCCGGCTGATTTACCTTCCTAGGGTTACTGTTAGGCTTAGGCCTAGGACTTTTAAAACCAGGAAGCCCTGGGCTCCAGGCACATGCAGCTGTTAAAGGCATCCCAAGGGGAGCGCAAAAGTGACACAACTTGGCTGCCTCTGCTGCTATTCTCATGAGACCATCCCGAACAATAGGCTGATTTTCCTTCCTAGGGTTAAGGTTTGAGTTACGCCTAGGGAAAGGGTTCTATTAACCAGAAAGCCCTGAGTTCCAAGAACACAGCAGCTGCGAAGGACTAGCCAAGAAGAGCGCAAAAGTACCACAACATGCCTGCCTCCACAGCTTTTTCCTTGGGGACATGCCTAATTCCTGGCTGATTTGCCTTTCTCGTCTTAGGGTTGGGGTTCGGCCTAGGGCTAGGATTTTTAAAATCAGGAAGCCCTGAGTTCCAGGCACACTGGAGCTGTGAAAGGCATCCAAAAGGGAGTGCAAAAGTGCCACAACATGGTTGCTTTCACGGCTTTTTCCTTGGCAAGAAGCTTAACACCAGGCTGATTTCCCTTCCCAGGGTTACTGTTAGGCTTAGGCCTAGATATAGGATTTTTAAAACTAGGAAGCCCTTAGCTCCAGGCACACTGCAGCTGTTCAAGGCATCCCAAGGGGAGTACAAAAGTGCAACAACATGGAAGCTTTCACAGCTTTTTCCTTGGCACCATCCCTATACCTAGGCTGTTTTATCTGCCTAGGGTTAGGGTTAGGGTTCAGCCTAGGGCTTGGAGTTTTTTAACCAGGAAGCCCTGAGTTCCAGGCTTACTGCATCTGCCAAAGGCATCCCAAAGGGTGTGCAAAAGTGCCACAACATGGCTGCTTTCACGGCTTTTCCCTTAGGAAGAACCCTAATACGCGGCTGATTTACCTTCCTAGGGTTACTGTTAGGCTTAGGCCTAGGACTTTTAAAACCAGGAAGCCCTGGGCTCCAGGCACATGCAGCTGTTAAAGGCATCCCAAGAGGGCCGCAGAAGTGACACAACTTGGCTGCCTCTGCTGCTATTCTCATGAGACCATCCTGAACCATAGGCTGATTTTCCTTCCTAGGGTTAAGGTTTGAGTTTCGCCTAGGGTAAGAGTTCTATTAACCAGAAAGCCCTGAGTTCCAAGAACACAGCAGCTGCGAAGGACTAGCCAAGAAGAGCGCAAAAGTACCACAACATGCCTGCCTCCACAGCTTTTTCCTTGGGGACATGCCTAATTCCTGGCTGATTTGCCTTTCTCGTCTTAGGGTTGGGGTTCGGCCTAGGGCTAGGATTTTTAAAATCAGGAAGCCCTGAGTTCCAGGCACACTGGAGCTGTGAAAGGCATCCAAAAGGGAGTGCAAAAGTGCCACAACATGGCTGCTTTCCCGGCTTTTTCCTTGGCAAGAAGCCTAACACCAGGCTGATTTACCTTCCCAGGGTTACTGTAAGGCTTCGGCTTAGGGCTAGGATTTTTAAAACTTGGAAGCCCTTAGCTCCAGGCACACTGCATCTATTCAAGGCATCCCAAGTGGAGTAAAAAAGTGCAACAACATGGCAGCTTTCACAGCTTTTTCCTTGGCACCATCCCTATACCTAGGCTGTTTTATCTGCCTAGGGTTAGGGTTAGGGTTCAGCCTAGGGCTTGGAGTTTTTTAACCAGGAAGCCCTGAGTTCCAGGCTTACTGCATCTGCCAAAGGCATCCCAAAGGGAGTGCAAAAGTGCCACAACATGGCTGCTTTCACGGCTTTTCCCTTAGGAAGAACCCTAATACGCGGCTGATTTACCTTCCTAGGGTTACTGTTAGGCTTAGGCCTAGGACTTTTAAAACCAGGAAGCCCTGGCCTCTAGGCACACTGCAGCTGCGAAAGGCATCCCAAGGGGTGCGTAAAAGTGACAGAACTTGGCTGCCACCACTGATATTTCCATGAGACCATCCCGAACCATAGGCTGATTTACCTTCCTAGGGTTAAGGTTTGAGTTACGCCTGGGGTAAGGGTTCTATTAACCAGAAAGCCCTGAGTTCCAAGAACACAGCAGCTGCGAAGGACTACCCAAGAAGAGCGCAAAAGTACCACAACATGCCTGCCTCCACAGCTTTTTCCTTGGGGACATGCCTAATTCCTGGCTGATTTGCCTTTCTCGTCTTAGGGTTGGGGTTCGGACTAGGACTAGGATTTTTTTAACTAGGAAGCCCTGAGTTCCAGGCTTACTGAATCTGCCAAAGGCATCCCAAAGGGTGTGCAAAAGTGCCACAACATGGCTGCTTTCACGGCTTTTCCCTTAGGAAGAACCCTAATACGCGGCTGATTTACCTTCCTAGGGTTACTGTTAGGCTTAGGCCTAGGACTTTTAAAACCAGGAAGCCCTGGGCTCCAGGCACGCTGCAGCTGTTAAAGGCATCCCAAGAGGGCTGCAGAAGTGACACAACTTGGCTACCTCTGCTGCTATTCTCATGAGACCATCCCGAACCATAGGCTGATTTTCCTTCCTAGGGTTAAGGTTTGAGTTACGCCTAGGGTAAGGGTTCTATTAACCAGAAAGCCCTGAGTTCCAAGAACACAGCAGCTGCGAAGGACTAGCCAAGAAGAGCGCAAAAGTACCACAACATGCCTGCCTCCACAGCTTTTTCCTTGGGGACATGCCTAATTCCTGGCTGATTTGCCTTTCTCGTCTTAGGGTTGGGGTTCGGCCTAGGGTTAGGATTTTTTTAACTAGGAAGCCCTGAGTTCCAGGCTTACTGCATCTGCCAAAGGCATCCCAAAGGGAGTGCAGAAGTGCCACAACATGGCTGCTTTCACGGGTTTTCCCTTAGGAAGAACCCTAATACGCGGCTGATTTACCTTCCTAGGGTTACTCTTAGGCTTAGGCCTAGGACTTTTAAAACCAGGAAGCCCTGGGCTCCAGGCACACTGCAGCTGCGAAAGGCATCCCAAGGGGAGCGCAAAAGTGACACAACTTGGCTGCCTCTGCTGCTATTCTCATGAGACCATCCCGAACCATAGGCTGATTTTCCTTCCTAGGGTTAAGGTTTGAGTTACGCCTGGGGTAAGGGTTCTATTAACCAGAAAGCCCTGAGTTCCAAGAACACAGCAGCTGCGAAGGACTACCCAAGAAGAGCGCAAAAGTAGCACAACATGCCTGCCTCCACAGCTTTTTCCTTGGGGACATGCCTAATTCCTGGCTGATTTGCCTTTCTCGTCTTAGGGTTGGGGTTCGGCCTAGGGCTAGGATTTTTAAAATCAGGAAGCCCTGAGTTCCAGGCACACTGGAGCTGTGAAAGGCATCCAAAAGGGAGTGCAAAAGTGCCACAACATGGCTGCTTTCCCGGCTTTTTCCTTGGGAAGAAGCCTAACACCAGGCTGATTTACCTTCCCAGGGTTACTGTAAGGCTTAGGCTTAGGGCTAGGATTTTTAAAACTAGGAAGCCCTTAGCTCCAGGCACACTGCATCTGTTCAAGGCATCCCAAGTGGAGTAAAAAAGTGCAACAACATGGCAGCTTTCACAGCTTTTTCCTTGGCACCATCCCTATACCTAGGCTGATTTATCTGCCTAGGGTTAGGGTTAGGCTTCAGCCTAGGGCTTGGAGTTTTTTAACCAGGAAGCCCTGAGTTCCAGGCTTACTGCATCTGCCAAAGGCATCCCAAAGGGAGTGCAAAAGTGCCACAACATGGCTGCTTTCACGGCTTTTCCCTTAGGAAGAACCCTAATACGCGGCTGATTTAACTTCCTAGGGTTACTGTTAGGCTTAGGCCTAGGACTTTTAAAACCAGGAAGCCCTGTGCTCCAGGCACACTGTAGCTGCGAAAGGCATCCCAAGGGGAGCGCAAAAGTGACACAACTTGGTTGCCACCACTGATATTTCCATGAGACCATCCCGAACCATAGGCTGATTTTCCTTCCTAGGGTTAAGGTTTGAGTTACGCCTGGGGTAAGGGTTCTATTAACCAGAAAGCCCTGAGTTCCAAGAACACAGCAGCTGCGAAGGACTAGCCAAGAAGAGCGCAAAAGTACCACAACATGCCTGCCTCCACAGCTTTTTCCTTTGGGACATGCCTAATTCCTGGCTGATTTCCCTTTCTCGTCTTAGGGTTGGGGTTCGGCCTAGGGCTAGGATTTTTTTAACTAGGGAGCCCTGAGTTCCAGGCTTGCTTCATCTGCAAAAAGCATCCCAAAGGGAGTGCAGAAGTGCCACAACATGGCTGCTTTCACGGCTTTTCCCTTAGGAAGAACCCTAATACCCGACTGATTTACCTTCCTAGGGTTACTGTTAGGCTTAGGCCTAGGACTTTTAAAACCAGGAAGCCCTGGGCTCCAGGCACATGCAGCTGCGAAAGGCATCCCAAGAGGGCCGCAGAAGTGACACAACTTGGCTGCCTCTGCTTCTATTCTCCTGAGACCATCCTGAACCATAGGCAGATTTTCCTTCCTAGGGTTAAGGTTTGAGTTTCGCCTAGGGTAAGATTTCTATTAACCAGAAAGCCCTGAGTTCCAAGAACACAGCAGCTGCGAAGGACTAGCCAAGAAGAGCGCAAAAGTACCACAACATGCCTGCCTCCACAGCTTTTTCCTTGGGGACATGCCTAATTCCTGGCTGATTTGCCTTTCTCGTCTTAGGGTTGGGGTTCGGCCTAGGGCTAGGATTTTTTTAACTAGGAAGCCCTGAGTTCCAGGCTTACTTCATCTGGCAAAGGCATCACAAAGGGTGTGCAAAAGTGCCACAACATGGCTGCTTTCACGGCTTTTCCCTTAGGAAGAACCCTAATACGCGGCTGATTTACCTTCCTAGGGTTACTCTTAGGCTTAGGCCTAGGACTTTTAAAACCAGGAAGCCCTGGGCTCCAGGCACATGCAGCTGTTAAAGGCATCCCAAGAGGGCTGCAGAAGTGACACAACTTGGCTGCCTCTGCTGCTATTCTCATGAGACCATCCCGAACCATAGGCTGATTTTCCTTCCTAGGGTTAAGGTTTGAGTTACGCCTAGGGTAAGGGTTCTATTAACCAGAAAGACCTGAGTTCCAAGAACACAGCAGCTGCGAAGGACTAGCCAAGAAGAGCGCAAAAGTACCACAACATGCCTGCCTCCACAGCTTTTTCCTTGGGGACATGCCTAATTCCTGGCTGATTTGCCTTTCTCGTCTTAGGGTTGGGGTTCGGCCTAGGGCTAGGATTTTTAAAATCAGGAAGCCCTGAGTTCCAGGCACACTGGAGCTGTGAAAGGCATCCAAAAGGGAGTGCAAAAGTGCCACAACATGGCTGCTTTCCCGGCTTTTTCCTTGGCAAGAAGCCTAACACCAGGCTGATTTCCCTTCCCAGGGTTACTGTTAGGCTTAGGACTAGGGCTAGGATTTTTAAAACTAGGAAGCCCTTAGTTCCAGGCACACTGCAGCTGTGAAAGGCATCCCAAGTGGAGTACAAAAGTGCAACAACATGGCAGCTTTCACAGCTTTTTCCTTGGCACCATCCCTACACCTAGGCTGATTTATCTGCCTAGGGTTAGGGTTAGGCTTCAGCCTAGGGCTTGGAGTTTTTTAACCAGGAAGCCGTGCGTTCCAGGCTTACTGCATCTGCCAAAGGCATCCCAAAGAGAGTGCAAAAGTGCCACAACATGGCTGCTTTCACGGCTTTTTCCTTGGCAAGAAGCTTAACACCAGGTTGATTTACCTTCCCAGGGTTACTGTAAGGCTTAGGTTTAAGGCTAGGATTTTTAAAACTAGGAAGCCCTTAGCTCCAGGCACACTGCATCTGTTCAAGGCATCCCAAGTGGAGTAAAAAAGTGCAACAACATGGCAGCTTTCACAGCTTTTTCCTTGGCACCATCCCTATACCTAGGCTGTTTTATCTGCCTAGGGTTAGGGTTAGGCTTCAGCCTAGGGCTTGGAGTTTTTTAACCAGGAAGCCCTGAGTTCCAGGCTTACTGCATCTGCCAAAGGCATCCCAAAGGGAGTGCAAAAGTGCCACAACATGGCTGCTTTCACGGCTTTTCCCTTAGGAAGAACCCTAATACGCGGCTGATTTACCTTCCTAGGGTTACTGTTAGGCTTAGGCCTAGGACTTTTAAAACCAGGAAGCCCTGGGCTCCAGGCACATGCAGCTGTTAAAGGCATCCCAAGAGGGCCGCAGAAATGACACAACTTGGCTGCCTATGCTGCTATTCTCATGAGACCATCCTGAACCATAGGCAGATTTTCCTTCCTAGTGTTAAGGTTTGAGTTTCGCCTAGGGTAAGATTTCTATTAACCAGAAAGCCCTGAGTTCCAAGAACAGAGCAGCTTCGAAGGACTAGCCAAGAAGAGCACAAAAGTACCACAACATGCCTGCCTCCACAGCTTTTTCCTTGGGGACATGCCTAATTCCTGGCTGATTTGCCTTTCTCGTCTTAGGGTTGGGGTTCGGCCTAGGGCTAGGATTTTTTTAACTAGGAAGCCCTGAGTTCCAGGCTTACTTCATCTGCAAAAAGCATCCCAAAGGGAGTGCAGAAGTGCCACAACATGGCTGCTTTCACGGCTTTTCCCTTAGGAAGAACCCTAATACGCGGCTGATTTACCTTCCTAGGGTTACTCTTAGGCTTAGGCCTAGGACTTTTAAAACCAGGAAGCCCTGGGCTCCAGGCACATGCAGCTGCGAAAGGCATCCCAAGAGGGCCGCAGAAGTGACACAACTTGGCTGCCTCTGCTTCTATTCTCATGAGACCATCCTGAACCATAGGCTGATTTTCATTCCTAGGGTTAAGGTTTGAGTTACGCCTAGGGTAAGAGTTCTATTAACCAGAAAGCCCTGAGTTCCAAGAACACAGCAGCTGCGAAGGACTAGCCAAGAAGAGCGCAAAAGTACCACAACCTGCCTGCCTCCACAGCTTTTTCCTTGGGGACATGCCTAATTCCTGGCTGATTTGCCTTTCTCGTCTTAGGGTTGGGGTTCGGCCTAGGGCTAGGATTTTTTTAACTAGGAAGCCCTGAGTTCCAGGCTTACTTCATCTGCCAAAGGCATCCCAAAGGGTGTGCAAAAGTGCCACAACATGGCTGCTTTCACGGCTTTTCCCTTAGGAAGAACCCTAATACGCGGCTGATTTACCTTCCTAGGGTTACTGTTAGGCTTAGGCCTAGGACTTTTAAAACCAGGAAGCCCTGGGCTCCAGGCACATGCAGCTGTTAAAGGCATCCCAAGAGGGCTGCAGAAGTGACACAACTTGGCTGCCTCTGCTGCTATTCTCATGAGACCATCCCGAACCATAGGCTGATTTTCCTTCCTAGGGTTAAGGTTTGAGTTACGCCTAGGGTAAGGGCTCTATTAACCAGAAAGCCCTGAGTTCCAAGAACACAGCAGCTGCGAAGGACTAGCCAAGAAGAGCGCAAAAGTACCACAACATGCCTGCCTCCACAGCTTTTTCCTTGGGGACATGCCTAATTCCTGGCTGATTTGCCTTTCTCGTCTTAGGGTTGGGGTTCGGCCTAGGGCTAGGATTTTTAAAATCAGGAAGCCCTGATTTCCAGGCACACTGGAGCTGTGAAAGGCATCCAAAAGGGAGTGCAGAAGTGCCACAACATGGCTGCTTTCCCGGCTTTTTCCTGGGCAAGAAGCCTAACACCAGGCTGATTTCCCTTCCCAGGGTTACTGTTAGGCTTAGGCCTCGGGCCAGGATTTTTAAAAGTAGGAAGCCCTTAGTTCCAGGCACACTGCAGCTGCGAAAGGCATCCCAAGGGGAGTACAAAAGTGCAACAACATGGCAGCTTTCACAGCTTTTTCCTTGGCACCATCCCTATACCTAGGCTGATTTATCTGCCTAGGGTTAGGGTTAGGCTTCAGCCTAGGGCTTGGAGTTTTTTAACCAGGAAGCCCTGAGTTCCAGGCTTACTGCATCTGCCAAAGGCATCGCAAAGAGAGTGCAGAAGTGCCACAACATGGCTGCTTTCACGGCTTTTCCCTTAGGAAGAACCCTAATACGCGGCTGATTTACCTTCCTAGGGTTACTGTTAGGCTTAGGCCTAGGACTTTTAAAACCAGGAAGCCCTGGGCTCCAGGCACACTGCAGCTGCGAAAGGCATCCCAAGGGGAGCGCAAAAGTGTCACAACTTGGCTGCCACCACTGATATTTCCATGAGACCATCCCGAACCATAGGCTGATTTTCCTTCCTAGGGTTAAGGTTTGAGTTACGCCTGGGGTAAGGGTTCTATTAACCAGAAAGCCCTGAGTTCCAAGAACACAGCAGCTGCGAAGGACTAGCCAAGAAGAGCGCAAAAGTACCACAACATGCCTGCCTCCACAGCTTTTTCCTTTGGGACATGCCTAATTCCTGGCTGATTTCCCTTTCTCGTCTTAGGGTTGGGGTTCGGCCTAGGGCTAGGATTTTTTTAACTAGGAAGCCCTGAGTTCCAGGCTTGCTTCATCTGCAAAAAGCATCCCAAAGGGAGTGCAGAAGTGCCACAACATGGCTGCTTTCACGGCTTTTCCCTTAGGAAGAACCCTAATACCCGACTGATTTACCTTCCTAGGGTTACTGTTAGGCTTAGGCCTAGGACTTTTAAAACCAGGAAGCCCTGGGCTCCAGGCACATGCAGCTGCGAAAGGCATCCCAAGAGGGCCGCAGAAGTGACACAACTTGGCTGCCTCTGCTTCTATTCTCATGAGACCATCCTGAACCATAGGCAGATTTTCCTTCCTAGGGTTAAGGTTTGAGTTTCGCCTAGGGTAAGATTTCTATTAACCAGAAAGCCCTGAGTTCCAAGAACACAGCAGCTGCGAAGGACTAGCCAAGAAGAGCGCAAAAGTACCACAACATGCCTGCCTCCACAGCTTTTTCCTTGGGGACATGCCTAATTCCTGGCTGATTTGCCTTTCTCGTCTTAGGGTTGGGGTTCGGCCTAGGGCTAGGATTTTTTTAACTAGGAAGCCCTGAGTTCCAGGCTTACTTCATCTGGCAAAGGCATCACAAAGGGTGTGCAAAAGTGCCACAACATGGCTGCTTTCACGGCTTTTCCCTTAGGAAGAACCCTAATACGCGGCTGATTTACCTTCCTAGGGTTACTCTTAGGCTTAGGCCTAGGACTTTTAAAACCAGGAAGCCCTGGGGTCCAGGCACATGCAGCTGTTAAAGGCATCCCAAGAGGGCTGCAGAAGTGACACAACTTGGCTGCCTCTGCTGCTATTCTCATGAGACCATCCCGAACCATAGGCTGATTTTCCTTCCTAGGGTTAAGGTTTGAGTTACGCCTAGGGTAAGGGTTCTATTAACCAGAAAGACCTGAGTTCCAAGAACACAGCAGCTGCGAAGGACTAGCCAAGAAGAGCGCAAAAGTACCACAACATGCCTGCCTCCACAGCTTTTTCCTTGGGGACATGCCTAATTCCTGGCTGATTTGCCTTTCTCGTCTTAGGGTTGGGGTTCGGCCTAGGGCTAGGATTTTTAAAATCAGGAAGCCCTGAGTTCCAGGCACACTGGAGCTGTGAAAGGCATCCAAAAGGGAGTGCAAAAGTGCCACAACATGGCTGCTTTCCCGGCTTTTTCCTTGGCAAGAAGCCTAACACCAGGCTGATTTCCCTTCCCAGGGTTACTGTTAGGCTTAGGACTAGGGCTAGGATTTTTAAAACTAGGAAGCCCTTAGTTCCAGGCACACTGCAGCTGTGAAAGGCATCCCAAGTGGAGTACAAAAGTGCAACAACATGGCAGCTTTCACAGCTTTTTCCTTGGCACCATCCCTACACCTAGGCTGATTTATCTGCCTAGGGTTAGGGTTAGGCTTCAGCCTAGGGCTTGGAGTTTTTTAACCAGGAAGCCGTGCGTTCCAGGCTTACTGCATCTGCCAAAGGCATCCCAAAGAGAGTGCAAAAGTGCCACAACATGGCTGCTTTCACGGCTTTTTCCTTGGCAAGAAGCTTAACACCAGGTTGATTTACCTTCCCAGGGTTACTGTAAGGCTTAGGTTTAAGGCTAGGATTTTTAAAACTAGGAAGCCCTTAGCTCCAGGCACACTGCATCTGTTCAAGGCATCCCAAGTGGAGTAAAAAAGTGCAACAACATGGCAGCTTTCACAGCTTTTTCCTTGGCACCATCCCTATACATAGGCTGTTTTATCTGCCTAGGGTTAGGGTTAGGCTTCAGCCTAGGGCTTGGAGTTTTTTAACCAGGAAGCCCTGAGTTCCAGGCTTACTGCATCTGCCAAAGGCATCCCAAAGGGAGTGCAAAAGTGCCACAACATGGCTGCTTTCACGGCTTTTCCCTTAGGAAGAACCCTAATACGCGGCTGATTTACCTTCCTAGGGTTACTGTTAGGCTTAGGCCTAGGACTTTTAAAACCAGGAAGCCCTGGGCTCCAGGCACATGCAGCTGTTAAAGGCATCCCAAGAGGGCCGCAGAAATGACACAACTTGGCTGCCTATGCTGCTATTCTCATGAGACCATCCTGAACCATAGGCAGATTTTCCTTCCTAGTGTTAAGGTTTGAGTTTCGCCTAGGGTAAGATTTCTATTAACCAGAAAGCCCTGAGTTCCAAGAACAGAGCAGCTTCGAAGGACTAGCCAAGAAGAGCGCAAAAGTACCACAACATGCCTGCCTCCACAGCTTTTTCCTTGGGGACATGCCTAATTCCTGGCTGATTTGCCTTTCTCGTCTTAGGGTTGGGGTTCGGCCTAGGGCTAGGATTTTTTTAACTAGGAAGCCCTGAGTTCCAGGCTTACTTCATCTGCAAAAAGCATCCCAAAGGGAGTGCAGAAGTGCCACAACATGGCTGCTTTCACGGCTTTTCCCTTAGGAAGAACCCTAATACGCGGCTGATTTACCTTCCTAGGGTTACTCTTAGGCTTAGGCCTAGGACTTTTAAAACCAGGAAGCCCTGGGCTCCAGGCACATGCAGCTGCGAAAGGCATCCCAAGAGGGCCGCAGAAGTGACACAACTTGGCTGCCTCTGCTTCTATTCTCATGAGACCATCCTGAACCATAGGCTGATTTTCATTCCTAGGGTTAAGGTTTGAGTTACGCCTAGGGTAAGAGTTCTATTAACCAGAAAGCCCTGAGTTCCAAGAACACAGCAGCTGCGAAGGACTAGCCAAGAAGAGCGCAAAAGTACCACAACCTGCCTGCCTCCACAGCTTTTTCCTTGGGGACATGCCTAATTCCTGGCTGATTTGCCTTTCTCGTCTTAGGGTTGGGGTTCGGCCTAGGGCTAGGATTTTTTTAACTAGGAAGCCCTGAGTTCCAGGCTTACTTCATCTGCCAAAGGCATCCCAAAGGGTGTGCAAAAGTGCCACAACATGGCTGCTTTCACGGCTTTTCCCTTAGGAAGAACCCTAATACGCGGCTGATTTACCTTCCTAGGGTTACTGTTAGGCTTAGGCCTAGGACTTTTAAAACCAGGAAGCCCTGGGCTCCAGGCACATGCAGCTGTTAAAGGCATCCCAAGAGGGCTGCAGAAGTGACACAACTTGGCTGCCTCTGCTGCTATTCTCATGAGACCATCCCGAACCATAGGCTGATTTTCCTTCCTAGGGTTAAGGTTTGAGTTACGCCTAGGGTAAGGGCTCTATTAACCAGAAAGCCCTGAGTTCCAAGAACACAGCAGCTGCGAAGGACTAGCCAAGAAGAGCGCAAAAGTACCACAACATGCCTGCCTCCACAGCTTTTTCCTTGGGGACATGCCTAATTCCTGGCTGATTTGCCTTTCTCGTCTTAGGGTTGGGGTTCGGCCTAGGGCTAGGATTTTTAAAATCAGGAAGCCCTGATTTCCAGGCACACTGGAGCTGTGAAAGGCATCCAAAAGGGAGTGCAGAAGTGCCACAACATGGCTGCTTTCCCGGCTTTTTCCTGGGCAAGAAGCCTAACACCAGGCTGATTTCCCTTCCCAGGGTTACTGTTAGGCTTAGGCCTCGGGCCAGGATTTTTAAAAGTAGGAAGCCCTTAGTTCCAGGCACACTGCAGCTGCGAAAGGCATCCCAAGGGGAGTACAAAAGTGCAACAACATGGCAGCTTTCACAGCTTTTTCCTTGGCACCATCCCTATACCTAGGCTGATTTATCTGCCTAGGGTTAGGGTTAGGCTTCAGCCTAGGGCTTGGAGTTTTTTAACCAGGAAGCCCTGAGTTCCAGGCTTACTGCATCTGCCAAAGGCATCGCAAAGAGAGTGCAGAAGTGCCACAACATGGCTGCTTTCACGGCTTTTCCCTTAGGAAGAACCCTAATACGCGGCTGATTTACCTTCCTAGGGTTACTGTTAGGCTTAGGCCTAGGACTTTTAAAACCAGGAAGCCCTGGGCTCCAGGCACACTGCAGCTGCGAAAGGCATCCCAAGGGGAGCGCAAAAGTGTCACAACTTGGCTGCCACCACTGATATTTCCATGAGACCATCCCGAACCATAGGCTGATTTACCTTCCTAGGGTTAAGGTTTGAGTTACGCCTGGGGTAAGGGTTCTATTAACCAGAAAGCCCTGAGTTCCAAGAACACAGCAGCTGCGAAGGACTACCCAAGAAGAGCGCAAAAGTACCACAACATGCCTGCCTCCACAGCTTTTTCCTTGGGGACATGTTTAATTCCTGGCTGATTTGCCTTTCTCGTCTTAGGGTTGGGGTTCGGCCTAGGGCTAGGATTTTTTTAACTAGGAAGCCCTGAGTTCCAGGCTTACTACATCTGCAAAAGGCATCCCGAAGGGAGTGCAAAAGTGCCACAACATGGCTGCTTTCACGGCTTTTCCCTTAGGAAGAACTCTAATAGGCGGCTGATTTACCTTCCTAGGGTTACTGTTAGGCTTAGACCTAGGACTTTTAAAACCAGGAAGCCCTGGGCTCCAGGCACACTGCAGCTGCGAAAGGCATCCCAAGGGGACTGCAAAAGTTACACAACTTGGCTGCCACCACTGATATTTCCATGAGACCATCCCGAACAATAGGCTGATTTTCCTTCCTAGGGTTAAGGTTTGAGTTACGCCTGGGGTAAGGGTTCTATTAACCAGAAAGCCCTGAGTTCCAAGAACACAGCAGCTGCGAAGGACTTCCCAAGAAGAGCGCAAAAGTACCACAACGTGCCTGCCTCCACAGCTTTTTCCTTGGGGACATGCCTAATTCTTGGCTGATTTGCCTTTCTCGTCTTAGGGTTGGGGTTCGGACTAGGGCTAGGATTTTTTTAACTAGGAAGCCCTGAGTTCCAGGCTTACTGAATCTGCCAAAGGCATCCCAAAGGGTGTGCAAAAGTGCCACAACATGGCTGCTTTCACGGCTTTTCCCTTAGGAAGAACCCTAATACCTGGCTGATTTACCTTCCTAGGGTTACTGTTAGGCTTAGGCCTAGGACTTTTAAAACCAGGAAGCCCTGGGCTCCAGGCACATGCAGCTGTTAAAGGCATCCCAAGAGGGCCGTAGAAGTGACACAACTTGGCTGCCTCTGCTTCTATTCTCATGAGACCATCCTGAACCATAGGCTGATTTTCCTTCCTAGGGTTAAGGTTTGAGTTTCGCCTAGGGTAAGAGTTCTATTAACCAGAAAGCCCTGAGTTCCAAGAACACAGCAGCTGCGAAGGACTAGCCAAGAAGAGCGCAAAAGTACCACAACATGCCTGCCTCCACAGCTTTTTCCTTGGGGACATGCCTAATTCCTGGCTGATTTGCCTTTCTCGTCTTAGGGTTGGGGTTCGGACTAGGGCTAGGATTTTTTTAACTAGGAAGCCCTGAGTTCCAGGCTTACTGCATCTGCCAAAGGCATCCCAAAGGGTGTGCAGAAGTGCCACAACATGGCTGCTTTCACGGCTTTTCCCTTAGGAAGAACCCTAATACGCGGCTGATATACCTTCCTAGGGTTACTGTTAGGCTTAGGCCTAGGACTTTTAAAACCAGGAAGCCCTGGGCTCCAGGCACATGCAGCTGCGAAAGGCATCCCAAGAGGGCCGCAGAAGTGACACAACTTGGCTGCCTCTGCTTCTATTCTCATGAGACCATCCTGAACCATAAGCTGATTTTCCTTCCTAGGGTTAAGGTTTGAGTTTCGCCTAGGGTAAGAGTTCTATTAACCAGAAAGCCCTGAGTTCCAAGAACACAGCAGCTGCGAAGGACTAGCCAAGAAGAGCGCAAAAGTACCACAACATGCATGCCTCCACAGCTTTTTCCTTGGGGACATGCCTAATTCCTGGCTGATTTGCCTTTCTCGTCTTAGGGTTGGGGTTCGGCCTAGGGCTAGGAATTTTTAACTAGAAAGCCCTGAGTTCCAGGCACACTGGAGCTGTGAAAGGCATCCAAAAGGGAGTGCAAAAGTGCCACAACATGGCTGCTTTCCCGGCTTTTTCCTTGGCAAGAAGCATAACACCAGGCTGATTTACCTTACCAGGGTTACTGTAA
Source organism: Ammospiza maritima maritima (assembly GCA_036010785.1). Lineage (NCBI taxonomy): Eukaryota > Metazoa > Chordata > Aves > Passeriformes > Passerellidae > Ammospiza > Ammospiza maritima. Next base: position 497,878 of record JAYKTQ010000127.1, read on the forward strand.
GGCTTAGGCCTAGGGCTAGGATTTTTAAAACTAGGAAGCCCTTAGCTCCAGGCAAACTGCATCTGTTCAAGGCAACCCAAGTGGAGTACAAAAGTGCAACAGCATGGCAGCTTTCACAGCTTTTTCCTTGGCACCATCCCTATACCTAGGCTGATTTATCTGCCTAGGATTAGGGTTAGGCTTCAGCCTAGGGCTTGGCGTTTTTTAACCAGGAAGCCCTGAGTTCCAGGCTTACTGCATCTGCCAAAGGCATCCCAAAGGGAGTGCAAAAGTGCCACAACATGGCTGCTTTCACGGCTTTTCCCTTAGGAAGAACCCTAATACCCGGCTGATTTACCTTCCTAGGGTTACTGTTATGCTTAGGCCTAGGACTTTTAAAACCAGGAAGCCCTGGGCTCCAGGCACACTGCAGCTGCGAAAGGCATCCCAAGGGGAGCGCTAAAGTGACACAACTTGGCTGCCACCACTGATATTTCCATGAGACCATCCCGAACCATAGGCTGATTTACCTTCCTAGGGTTAAGGTTTGAGTTACGCCTGGGGTAAGGGTTCTATTAACCAGAAAGCCCTGAGTTCCAAGAACACAGCAGCTGCGAAGGACTACCCAAGAAGAGCGCAAAAGTACCACAACATGCCTGCCTCCACAGCTTTTTCCTTGGGGACATGCCTAATTCCTGGCTGATTTGCCTTTCTCGCCTTACGGTTGGGGTTCGGCCTAGGGCTAGGATTTTTTAGCTAGGAAGCCCTGATTTCCAGGCTTACTTCATCTGCAAAAAGCATCCCAAAGGGAGTGCAGAAGTGCCACAACATGGCTGCTTTCACGGCTTTTCCCTTAGGAAGAACCCTAATACGCGGCTGATTTACCTTCCTAGGGTTACTGTTAGGCTTAGGCCTAGGACTTTTAAAACCAGGAAGCCCTGGGCTCCAGGCACATGCAGCTGTTAAAGGCATCCCAAGAGGGCTGCAGAAGTGACACAACTTGGCTGCCTCTGCTGCTATTCTCATGAGACCATCCCGAACCATAGGCTGATTTTCCTTCCTACGGTTAAGGTTTGAGATACGCCTAGGGTAAGGCTTCTATTAACCAGAAAGCCCTGAGTTCCAAGAACACAGCAGCTGCGAAGGACTTCCTAAGAACAGCGCAAAAGTACCACAACATGCATGCCTCCACAGCTTTTTCCTTGGGGACATGCCTAATTCCTGGCTGATTTGCCTTTCTCGTCTTAGGGTTGGGGTTCGGCCTAGGGCTAGGATTTTTAAAATCAGGAAGCCCTGAGTTCCAGGCACACTGGAGCTGTGAAAGGCATCCAAAAGGGAGTGCAAAAGTGCCACAACATGGCTGCTTTCCCGGCTTTTTCCTTGGCAAGGAGCCTAACACCAGGCTGATTTACCTTCCCAGGGTTACTGTAAGGCTTAGGCTTAGGGCTAGGATTTTTAAAACTAGGAAGCCCTTAGCTCCAGGCACACTGCATCTGTTCATGTCATCCCAAGTGGAGTAAAAAAGTGCAACAACATGGCAGCTTTCACAGCTTTTTCCTTGGCACCATCCCTATACATAGGCTGTTTTATCTGCCTAGGGTTAGGGTTAGGGTTCAGCCTAGGGCTTGGAGTTTTTTAACCAGGAAGCCCTGAGTTCCAGGCTTACTTCATCTGCCAAAGGCATCCCAAAGGGAGTGCAAAAGTGCCACAACATGGCTGCTTTCACGGCTTTTCCCTTAGGAAGAACCCTAATACCCGGCTGATTTACCTTCCTAGGGTTACTGTTAGGCTTAGGCCTAGGACTTTAAAAACCAGGAAGCCCTGGGCTCCAGGCACACTGCAGCTGCGAAAGGCATCCCAAGGGGAGCGCAAAAGTTACACAACTGTCCTGCCTCTGCTGCTATTCTCATGAGACCTTCCCGAACAATAGGCTGATTTTCCTTCCTAGGGTTAAGGTTTGAGTTACGCCTGGGGTAAGGGTTCTATTAACCAGAAAGCCCTGAGTTCCAAGAACACAGCAGCTGCGAAGGACTTCCCAAGAAGAGCGCAAAAGTACCACAACGTGCCTGCCTCCACAGCTTTTTCCTTGGGGACATGACTAATTCTTGGCTGATTTGCCTTTCTCGTCTTAGGGTTGGGGTTCGGCCTAGGGCTAGGATTTTTTAACTAGGAAGCCCTGAGTTCCAGGCTTACTGCATCTGCCAAAGGCATCCCAAAGGGTGTGCAAAAGTGCCACAACATGGCTGCTTTCACGGCTTTTCCCTTATCAAGAACCCTAATACCCGGCTGATTTACCTTCCTAGGGTTACTGTTAGGCTTAGGCCTAGGACTTTTAAAACCAGGAAGCCCTGTGCTCCAGGCTCATGCAGCTGCGAAAGGCATCCCAAGAGGGCCGCAGAAGTGACACAACTTGGCTGCCTCTTCTTCTATTCTCTTGAGACCATCCTGAACCATAGGCAGATTTTCCTTCCTAGGGTTAAGGTTTGAGTTTCGCCTAGGGTAAGAGTTCTATTAACCAGAAAGCCCTGAGTTCCAAGAACTCAGCAGCTGCGAAGGACTAGCCAAGAAGAGCGCAAAAGTACCACAACATGCCTGCCTCCACAGCTTTTTCCTTGGGGACATGCCTAATTCCTGGCTGATTTGCCTTTCTCGTCTTAGGGTTGGGGTTCGTCCTAGGGCTAGGTTTTTTTTAACTAGGAAGCCCTGAGTTCCAGGCTTACTTCATCTGCAAAAAGCATCCCAAAGGGAGTGCAGAAGTGCCACAACATGGCTGCTTTCACGGCTTTTCCCTTAGGAAGAACCCTAATACGCGGCTGATTTACCTTCCTAGGGTTACTGTTAGGCTTAGGCCTAGGACTTTTAAAACCAGGAAGCCCTGGGCTCCAGGCACATGCAGCTGTTAAAGGCATCCCAAGAGGGCTGCAGAAGTGACACAACTTGGCTGCCTCTGCTGCTATTCTCATGAGACCATCCCGAACCATAGGCTGATTTTCCTTCCTACGGTTAAAGTTTGAGATACGCCTAGGGTAAGGGTTCTATTAACCAGAAAGCCCTGAGTTCCAAGAACACAGCAGCTGCGAAGGACTTCCTAAGAACAGCGCAAAAGTACCACAACATGCCTGCCTCCACAGCTTTTTCCTTGGGGACATGCCTAATTCCTGGCTGATTTGCCTTTCTCGTCTTAGGGTTGGGGTTCGGCCTAGGGCTAGGATTTTTAAAATCAGGAAGCCCTGAGTTCCAGGCACACTGGAGCTGTGAAAGGCATCCAAAAGGGAGTGCAAAAGTGCCACAACATGGCTGCTTTCCCGGCTTTGTCCTTGGCAAGAAGCCTAACACCTGGCTGATTTCCCTTCCCAGGGTTATTGTTAGGCTTAGGCCTAGGGCTAGGATTTTTAAAACTAGGAAGCCCTTAGTTCCAGGCACACTGCAGCTGCGAAAGGCATCCCAAGTGGAGTACAAAAGTGCAACAACATGGCAGCTTTCACAGCTTTTTCCTTGTCACCATCCCTATACCTAGGCTGATTTATCTGCCTAGGGTTAGGGTTAGGCTTCAGCCTAGGGCTTGGAGATTTTTAACCAGGAAGCCCTGAGTTCCAGGCTTACTGCATCTGCCAAAGGCATCCCAAAGGGAGTGCAAAAGTGCAACAACATGGCTGCTTTCACGGCTTTTCCCTTAGGAAGAACCCTAATACCCGGCTGATTTACCTTCCTAGGGTTACTGTTAGGCTTAGGCCTAGGACTTTTAAAACCAGGAAGCCCTGTGCTCCAGGCTCATGCAGCTTCGAAAGGCATCCCAAGAGGGCCGCAGAAGTGACACAACTTGGCTGCCTCTTCTTCTATTCTCATGAGACCATCCTGAACCATAGGCTGATTTTCCTTCCTACGGTTAAGGTTTGAGTTTCGCCTAGGGTAAGAGTTCTATTAACCAGAAAGCCCTGAGTTCCAAGAACACAGCAGCTGCGAAGGACTAGCCAAGAAGAGCGCAAAAGTACCACAACATGCCTGCCTCCACAGCTTTTTCCTTGGGGACATGCCTAATTCCTGGCTGATTTGCCTTTCTCGTCTTAGGGTTGGGGTTCGTCCTAGGGCTAGGATTTTTTTAACTAGGAAGCCCTGAGTTCCAGGCATACTTCATCTGCAAAAAGCATCCCAAAGGGAGTGCAGAAGTGCCACAACATGGCTGCTTTCACGGCTTTTCCCTTAGGAAGAACCCTAATACGCGGCTGATTTACCTTCCTAGGGTTACTGTAAGGCTTAGGCCTAGGACTTTTAAAACCAGGAAGCCCTGGGCTCCAGGCACATGCAGCTGCGAAAGGCATCCCAAGAGGGCCGCAGAAGTGACACAACTTGGCTGCCTCTGCTTCTATTCTCTTGAGACCATCCTGAACCATAGGCAGATTTTCCTTCCTAGGGTTAAGGTTTGAGTTTCGCCTAGGGTAAGATTTCTATTAACCAGAAAGCCCTGAGTTCCAAGAACACAGCAGCTGCGAAGGACTAGCCAAGAAGAGCGCAAAAGTACCACAACATGCCTGCCTCCACAGCTTTTTCCTTGGGGACATGCCTAATTCCTGGCTGATTTGCCTTTCTCGTCTTAGGGTTGGGGTTCGTCCTAGGGCTAGGATTTTTTTAACTAGGAAGCCCTGAGCTCCAGGCTTACTTCATCTGCAAAAAGCATCCCAAAGGGAGTGCAGAAGTGCCACAACATGGCTGCTTTGACGGCTTTTCCCTTAGGAAGAACCCTAATACGCGGCTGATTTACCTTCCTAGGGTTACTGTTAGGCTTAGGCCTAGGACTTTTAAAACCAGGAAGCCCTGGGCTCCAGGCACATGCAGCTGCGAAAGGCATCCCAAGAGGGCTGCAGAAGCGACACAACTTGGCTGCCTCTGCTTCTATTCTCATGAGACCATCCAGAACCATAGGCTGATTTTCATTCCTAGGGTTAAGGTTTGAGTTACGCCTAGGGTAAGGGTTCTATTAACCAGAAAGCCCTGAGTTCCAAGAACACAGCAGCTGCTAAGGACTACCCAAGAAGAGCGCAAAAGTACCACAACGTGCCTGCCTCCACAGCTTTTTCCTTGGGGACATGCCTAATTCTTGGCTGATTTGCCTTTCTCGTCTTAGGGTTGGGGTTCGGCCTAGGGCTAGGATTTTTTTAACTAGGAAGCCCTGAGTTCCAGGCTTACTGCATCTGCCAAAGGCATCCCAAAGGGTGTGCAAAAGTGCCACAACATGGCTGCTTTCACGGCTTTTCCCTTAGGAAGAACCCTAATACGCGGCTGATTTACCTTCCTAGGGTTACTGTTAGGCTTAGGCCTAGGACTTTTAAAACCAGGAAGCCCTGGGCTCCAGGCACATGCAGCTGTTAAAGGCATCCCAAGAGGGCTGCAGAAGTGACACAACTTGGCTGCCTCTGCTGCTATTCTCATGAGACCATCCCGAACCATAGGCTGATTTTCCTTCCTAGGGTTAAGGTTTGAGTTACGCCTAGGGAAAGGGTTCTATTAACCAGAAAGCCCTGAGTTCCAAGAACACAGCAGCTGCGAAGGACTACCCAAGAAGAGCGCAAAAGTACCACAACATGCCTGCCTCCACAGCTTTTTCCTTGGGGACATGCCTAATTCCTGGCTGATTTGCCTTTCTCGTCTTAGGGTTGGGGTTCGGCCTAGGGCTAGGACTTTAAAATCAGGAAGCCCTGAGTTCCAGGCACACTGCAGCTGCGAAAGGCATCCCAAGGGGAGTACAAAAGTGCAACAACATGGCAGCTTTCACATCTTTTTCCTTGCCACCATCCCTATACCTAGTCTGATTTATCTGCCTAGGGTTAGGGTTAGGCTTCAGCCTAGGGCTTGGAGTTTTTTAACCAGGAAGCCCTGAGTTCCAGGTTTTCTGCATCTGCCAAAGGCATCCCATAGGGAGTGCAGAAGTGCCACAACATGGCTGCTTTCACGGCTTTTCCCTTAGGAAGAACCCTAATACGCGGCTTATTTACCTTCCTAGGGTTACTGTTAGGCTTAGGCCTAGGACTTTTAAAACCAGGAAGCCCTGGGCTCCAGGCACACTGCAGCTGCGAAAGGCATCCCAAGGGGAGCGCAAAAGTGTCACAACTTGGCTGCCACCACTGATATTTCCATGAGACCATCCCGAACCATAGGCTGATTTACCTTCCTAGGGTTAAGGTTTGAGTTACGCCTGGGGTAAGGGTTCTATTGACCAGAAAGCCCTGAGTTCCAAGAACACAGCAGCTGCGAAGGACTAGCCAAGAAGAGCGCAAAAGTACCACAACATGCCTGCCTCCACAGCTTTTTCCTTGGGGACATGTTTAATTCCTGGCTGATTTGCCTTTCTCGTCTTACGGTTGGGGTTCGGCCTAGGGCTAGGATTTTTTTAACTAGGAAGCCCTGAGTTCCAGGCTTACTACATCTGCAAAAGGCATCCCAAAGGGAGTGCAAAAGTGCCACAACATGGCTGCTTTCACGGCTTTTCCCTTAGGAAGAACTCTAATACGCGGCTGATTTACCTTCCTAGGGTTACTGTTAGGCTTAGACCTAGGACTTTAAAAACCAGGAAGCCCTGGGCTCCAGGCACACTGCAGCTGCGAAAGGCATCCCAAGGGGAGCGCAAAAGTGACACAACTTGGCTGCCGCTGCTGCTACTCTCATGAGACCATCCCGAACAATAGGCTGATTTTCCTTCCTAGGGTTAAGGTTTGAGTTACGCCTGGGGTAAGGGTTCTATTAACCAGAAAGCCCTGAGTTCCAAGAACACAGCAGCTGCGAAGGACTTCCCAAGAAGAGCGCAAAAGTACCACAACGTGCCTGCCTCCACAGCTTTTTCCTTGGGGACATGCCTAATTCTTGGCTGATTTGCCTTTCTCGTCTTAGGGTTGGGGTTCGGACTAGGGCTAGGATTTTTTTAACTAGGAAGCCCTGAGTTCCAGGCTTACTGCATCTGCCAAAGGCATCCCAAAGGGTGTGCAAAAGTGCCACAACATGGCTGCTTTCACGGCTTTTCCCTTAGGAAGAACCCTAATACCCGGCTGATTTACCTTCCTAGGGTTACTGTTAGGCTTAGGCCTAGGACTTTTAAAACCAGGAAGCCCTGGGCTCCAGGCACATGCAGCTGTTAAAGGCATCCCAAGAGGGCCGCAGAAGTGACACAACTTGGCTGCCTCTGCTTCTATTCTCATGAGACCATCCTGAACCATAGGCTGATTTTCCTTCCTACGGTTAAGGTTTGAGATACGCCTAGGGTAAGTGTTCTATTAACCAGAAAGCCCTGAGTTCCAAGAACACAGCAGCTGCGAAGGACTTCCTAAGAACAGCGCAAAAGTACCACAACATGCATGCCTCCACAGCTTTTTCCTTGGGGACATGCCTAATTCCTGGCTGATTTGCCTTTCTCGTCTTAGGGTTGGGGTTCGGCCTAGGGCTAGGATTTTTAAAATCAGGAAGCCCTGAGTTCCAGGCACACTGGAGCTGTGAAAGGCATCCAAAAGGGAGTGCAAAAGTGCCACAACATGGCTGCTTTCCCGGCTTTGTCCTTGGCAAGAAGCCTAACACCAGGCTGATTTCCCTTCCCAGGGTTACTCTTAGGCTTAGGCCTAGGGCTAGGATTTTTAAAACTAGGAAGCCCTTAGTTCCAGGCACACTGCAGCTGCGAAAGGCATCCCAAGTGGAGTACAAAAGTGCAACAACATGGCAGCTTTCACAGCTTTTTCCTTGGCACCATCCCTATACCTAGGCTGTTTTATCTGCCTAGGGTTAGGGTTAGGGTTCAGCCTAGGGCTTGGAGTTTTTTAACCAGGAAGCCCTGAGTTCCAGGCTTACTTCATCTGCTAAAGGCATCCCAAATGGAGTGCAAAAGTGCCACAACATGGCTGCTTTCAAGGCTTTTCCCTTAGGAAGAACCCTAATACCCGGCTGATTTACCTTCCTAGGGTTACTGTTAGGCTTAGGCCTAGGACTTTTAAAACCAGGAAGCCCTGGGCTCCAGGCACACTGCAGCTGCGAAAGGCATCCCAAGGGGAGCGCAAAAGTGACACAACTTGGCTGCCACCACTGATATTTCCATGAGACCATCCCGAACCATAGGCTGATTTACCTTCCTAGGGTTAAGGTTTGAGTTACGCCTAGGGTAAGGGTTCTATAAACCAGAAAGCCCTGAGTTCCAAGAACACAGCAGCTGCGAAGGACTAGCCAAGAAGAGCGCAAAAGTACCACAACATGCCTGCCTCCACAGCTTTTTCCTTGGGGACATGCCTAATTCCTGGCTGATTTGCCTTTCTCGTCTTAGGGTTGGGGTTCGTCCTAGGGCTAGGATTTTTTTAACTAGGAAGCCCTGAGTTCCAGGCTTACTTCATCTGCAAAAAGCATCCCAAAGGGAGTGCAGAAGTGCCACAACATGGCTGCTTTCACGGCTTTTCCCTTAGGAAGAACCCTAATACGCGGCTGATTTACCTTTCTAGGGTTACTGTTAGGCTTAGGCCTAGGACTTTTAAAACCAGGAAGCCCTGGGCTCCAGGCACATGCAGCTGTTAAAGGCATCCCAAGAGGGCTGCAGAAGTGACACAACTTGGCTGCCTCTGCTGCTATTCTCATGAGACCATCCCGAACCATAGGCTGATTTTCCTTCTAACGGTTAAGGTTTGAGATACGCCTAGGGTAAGGGTTCTATTAACCAGAAAGCCCTGAGTTCCAAGAACACAGCAGCTGCGAAGGACTTCCTAAGAACAGCGCAAAAGTACCACAACATGCATGCCTCCACAGCTTTTTCCTTGGGGACATGCCTAATTCCTGGCTGATTTGCCTTTCTCGTCTTAGGGTTGGGGTTCGGCCTAGGGCTAGGATTTTTAAAATCAGGAAGCCCTGAGTTCCAGGCACACTGGAGCTGTGAAAGGCATCCAAAAGGGAGTGCAGAAGTGCCACAACATGGCTGCTTTCCCGGCTTTTTCCTTGGCAAGGAGCCTAACACCAGGCTGATTTACCTTCCCAGGGTTACTGTAAGGCTTAGGCTTAGGGCCAGGATTTTTAAAACTAGGAAGCCCTTAGCTCCAGGCACACTGCATCTGTTCAAGGCATCCCAAGTGGAGTAAAAAAGTGCAACAACATGGCAGCTATCACAGCTTTTTCCTTGGCACCATCCCTATACCTAGGCTGTTTTATCTGCCTAGGGTTAGGGTTAGGGTTCAGCCTAGGGCTTGGAGTTTTTTAACCAGGAAGCCCTGAGTTCCAGGCTTACTTCATCTGCCAAAGGCATCCCAAAGGGAGTGCAAAAGTGCCACAACATGGCTGCTTTCACGGCTTTTCCCTTAGGAAGAACCCTAATACCCGGCTGATTTACCTTCCTAGGGTTACTGTTAGGCTTAGGCCTAGGACTTTTAAAACCTGGAAGCCCTGGGCTCCAGGCACATGCACCTGTTAAAGGCATCCCAAGAGGGCCGCAGAAGTGACACAACTTGGCTGCCTCTGCTTCTATTCTCATGAGACCATCCTGAACCATAGGCAGATTTTCCTTCCTAGGGTTAAGGTTTGAGTTTCGCCTAGGGTAAGATTTCTATTAACCAGAAAGCCCTGAGTTCCAAGAACACAGCAGCTGCGAAGGACTAGCCAAGAAGAGCGCAAAAGTACCACAACATGCCTGCCTCCACAGCTTTTTCCTTGGGGACATACCTAATTCCTGGCTGATTTGCCTTTCTCGTCTTAGGGTTGGGGTTCGGCCTAGGGCTAGGATATTTTTAACTAGGAAGCCCTGAGTTCCAGGCTTACTTCATCTGCCAAAAGCATCCCAAAGGGTGTGCAAAAGTGCCACAACATGGCTGCTTTCACGGCTTTTCCCTTAGGAAGAACCCTAATACGCGGCTGATTTACCTTCCTAGGGTTACTGTTAGGCTTAGGCCTAGGACTTTTAAAACCAGGAAGCCCTGGTCTCCAGGCACATGCAGCTGTTAAAGGCATCCCAAGAGGGCTGCAGAAGTGACACAACTGGGCTGCCTCTGCTGCTATTCTCATGAGACCATCCCGAACCATAGGCTGATTTTCCTTCCTAGGGTTAAGGTTTGAGTTACGCCTAGGGTAAGGGCTCTATTAACCAGAAAGCCCTGAGTTCCAAGAACACAGCAGCTGCGAAGGACTACCCAAGAAGAGCGCAAAAGTACCACAACATGCCTGCCTCCACAGCTTTTTCCTTGGGGACATGCCTAATTCCTGGCTGATTTGCCTTTCTCGTCTTAGGGTTGGGGTTCGGCCTAGGGCTAGGATTTTTAAAATCAGGAAGCCCTGAGTTCCAGGCGCACTGGAGCTGTGAAAGGCATCCAAAAGGGAGTGCAAAAGTGCCACAACATGGCTGCTTTCCCGGCTTTTTCCTTGGCAAGGAGCCTAACACCAGGCTGATTTACCTTCCCAGGGTTACTGTAAGGCTTAGGCTTAGGGCTAGGATTTTTAAAACTAGGAAGCCTTTAGCTCCAGGCACACTGCATCTGTTCAAGGCATCCCAAGTGGAGTAAAAAAGTGCAACAACATGGCAGCTTTCACAGCTTTTTCCTTGGCACCATCCCTATACCTAGGCTGTTTTATCTGCCTAGGGTTAGGGTTAGGGTTCAGCCTAGGGCTTGGAGTTTTTTAACCAGGAAGCCCTGAGTTCCAGGCTTACTTCATCTGCCAAAGGCATCCCAAAGGGAGTGCAAAAGTGCCACAACATGGCTGCTTTCACGGCTTTTCCCTTAGGAAGAACCCTAATACCCGGCTGATTTGCCTTCCTAGGGTTACTGTTAGGCTTAGGCCTAGGACTTTTAAAACCTGGAAGCCCTGGGCTCCAGGCACATGCAGCTGTTAAAGGCATCCCAATAGGGCCGCAGAAGTGACACAACTTGGCTGCCTCTGCTTCTATTCTCATGAGACCATCCTGAACCATAGGCAGATTTTCCTTCCTAGGGTTAAGGTTTGAGTTTCGCCTAGGGTAAGATTTCTATTAACCAGAAAGCCCTGAGTTCCAAGAACACAGCAGCTGCGAAGGACTAGCCAAGAAGAGCGCAAAAGTACCACAACATGCCTGCCTCCACAGCTTTTTCCTTGGGGACATGCCTAATTCCTGGCTGATTTGCCTTTCTCGTCTTAGGGTTGGGGTTCGGCCTAGGGCTAGGATATTTTTAACTAGGAAGCCCTGAGTTCCAGGCTTACTTCATCTGCCAAAAGCATCCCAAAGGGTGTGCAGAAGTGCCACAACATGGCTGCTTTCACGGCTTTTCCCTTAGGAAGAACCCTAATACGCGGCTGATTTACCTTCCTAGGGTTACTGTTAGGCTTAGGCCTAGGACTTTTAAAACCAGGAAGCCCTGGGCTCCAGGCACATGCAGCTGTTAAAGGCATCCCAAGAGGGCTGCAGAAGTGACACAACTTGGCTGCCTCTGCTGCTATTCTCATGAGACCATCCCGAACCATAGGCTGATTTTCCTTCCTAGGGTTAAGGTTTGAGTTACGCCTAGGGTAAGGGCTCTATTAACCAGAAAGCCCTGAGTTCCAAGAACACAGCAGCTGCGAAGGACTACCCAAGAAGAGCGCAAAAGTACCACAACATGCCTGCCTCCACAGCTTTTTCCTTGGGGACATGCCTAATTCCTGGCTGATTTGCCTTTCTCGTCTTAGGGTTGGGGTTCGGCCTAGGGCTAGGATTTTTAAAATCAGGAAGCCCTGAGTTCCAGGCGCACTGGAGCTGTGAAAGGCATCCAAAAGGGAGTGCAAAAGTGCCACAACATGGCTGCTTTCCCGGCTTTGTCCTTGGCAAGAAGCCTAACACCAGGCTGATTTCCCTTCCCAGGGTTACTATTAGGCTTAGGCCTAGGGCTAGGATTTTTAAAACTAGGAAGCCCTTAGTTCCAGGCACACTGCAGCTGCGAAAGGCATCCCAAGTGGAGTACAAAAGTGCAACAACATGGCAGCTTTCACAGCTTTTTCCTTGGCACCATCCCTATACCTAGGCTGATTTATCTGCCTAGGGTTAGGGTTAGGCTTCAGCCTAGGGCTTGGAGATTTTTAACCAGGAAGCCCTGAGTTCCAGGCTTACTGCATCTGCCAAAGGCATCCCAAAGGGAGTGCAAAAGTGCAAAAACATGGCTGCTTTCACGGCTTTTCCCTTAGGAAGAACCCTAATACGCGGCTGATTTACCTTCCTAGGGTTACTGTTAGGCTTAGGCCTAGGACTTTTAAAACCAGGAAGCCCTGTGCTCCAGGCTCATGAAGCTTCGAAAAGCATCCCAAGAGGGCCGCAGAAGTGACACAACTTGGCTGCCTCTTCTTCTATTCTCTTGAGACCATCCTGAACCATAGGCAGATTTTCCTTCCTAGGGTTAAGGTTTGAGTTTCGCCTAGGGTAAGAGTTCTATTAACCAGAAAGCCCTGAGTTCCAAGAACACAGCAGCTGCGAAGGACTAGCCAAGAAGAGCGCAAATATACCACAACATGCCTGCCTCCACAGCTTTTTCCTTGGGGACATGCCTAATTCCTGGCTGATTTGCCTTTCTCGTCTTAGGGTTGGGGTTCGGCCTAGGGCTAGGATTTTTTTAACTAGGAAGCCCTGAGTTCCAGGCATACTTCATCTGCCAAAGGCATCCCAAAGTGTGTGCAAAAGTGCCACAACATGGCTGCTTTCACGGCTTTTCCCTTAGGAAGAACCCTAATACGCGGCTGATTTACCTTCCTAGGGTTACTGTTAGGCTTAGGCCTAGGACTTTTAAAACCAGGAAGCCCTGGGCTCCAGGCACATGCAGCTGTTAAAGGCATCCCAAGAGGGCTGCAGAAGTGACACACCTTGGCTGCCTCTGCTGCTATTCTCATGAGACCATCCCGAACCATAGGCTGATTTTCCTTCCTAGGGTTAAGGTTTGAGTTACGCCTAGGGAAAGGGTTCTATTAACCAGAAAGCCCTGAGTTACAAGAGCACAGCAGCTGCGAAGGACTACCCAAGAAGAGCGCAAAAGTACCACAACATGCCTGCCTCCACAGCTTTTTCCTTGGGGACATGCCTAATTCCTGGCTGATTTGCCTTTCTCGTCTTAGGGTTGGGGTTCGGCCTAGGGCTAGGATTTTTAAAATCAGGAAGCCCTGAGTTCCAGGCACACTGGAGCTGTGAAAGGCATCCAAAAGGGAGTGCAAAAGTGCCACAACATGGCTGCTTTCACGGCTTTTTCCTTGGCAAGAAGCCTAACACCAGGCTGATTTCCCTTCCCAGGGTTACTGTTAGGCTTAGGCCTAGGGCTAGGATTTTTAAAACTAGGAAGCCCTTAGTTCCAGGCACACTGCAGCTGCGAAAGGCATCCCAAGGGGAGTACAAAAGTGCAACAACATGGCAGCTTTCACAGCTTTTTCCTTGGCACCATCCCTATACCTAGGCTGATTTATCTGCCTAGGGTTAGGGTTAGGCTTCAGCTTAGGGCTTGGAGTTTTTTAACCAGGAAGCACTGAGTTCCAGGTTTACTGCATCTGCCAAAGGCATCCCAAAGGGAGTGCAGAAGTGCCACAATATGGCTGCTTTCACGGCTTTTCCCTTAGGAAGAACCCTAATACCCGGCTGATTTACCTTCCTAGGGTTACTGTTAGGCTTAGGCCTAGGACTTTTAAAACCAGGAAACCCTGGGCTCCAGGCACACTGCAGCTGCGAAAGGAATCCCAAGGGGAGCGCAAAAGTCTCACAACTTGCCTGCCACCACTGATATTTCCATGAGACCATCCCGAACCATAGGCTGATTTACCTTCCTAGGGTTAAGGTTTGAGTTACGCCTGGGGTAAGGGTTCTATTAACCAGAAAGCCCTGAGTTCCAAGAACACAGCAGCTGCGAAGGACTACCCAAGAAGAGTGCAAAAGTACCACAACATGCCTGCCTCCACAGCTTTTTCCTTGGGGACATGTTTAATTCCTGGCTGATTTGCCTTTCTCGTCTTACGGTTGGGGTTCGGCCTAGGGCTAGGATTTTTTTAACTAGGAAGCCCTGAGTTCCAGGCTTACTACATCTGCAAAAGGCATCCCGAAGGGAGTGCAAAAGTGCCACAACATGGCTGCTTTCACGGCTTTTCCCTTAGGAAGAACTCTAATACGCGGCTGATTTACCTTCCTAGTGTTACTGTTAGGCTTAGACCTAGGACTTTTAAAACCAGGAAGCCCTGGGCTCAAGGCACACTGCAGCTGCGAAAGGCATCCCAAGGGGAGCGCAAAAGTGACACAACTTGGCTGCCTCTGCTGCTATTCTCATGAGACCATCCCGAACAATAGGCTGATTTTCCTTCCTAGGGTTAAGGTTTGAGTTACGCCTGGGGTAAGGGCTCTATTAACCAGAAAGCCCTGAGTTCCAAGAACACAGCAGCTGCGAAGGACTACCCAAGAAGAGCGCAAAAGTACCACAACCTGCCTGCCTCCACAGCTTTTTCCTTGGGGACATGCCTAATTCCTGGCTGATTTGCCTTTCTCGTCTTAGGGTTGGGGTTCGGCCTAGGGCTAGGATTTTTTTAACTAGGAAGCCCTGAGTTCCAGGCTTACTTCATCTGCCAAAGGCATCCCAAAGGGTGTGCAAAAGTGCCACAACATGGCTGCTTTCACGGCTTTTCCCTTAGGAAGAACCCTAATACCCGGCTGATTTACCTTCCTAGGGTTACTGTTAGGCTTAGGCCTAGGACTTTTAAAACCAGGAAGCCCTGGGCTCCAGGCACATGCAGCTGTTAAAGGCATCCCAAGGGGAGTACAAAAGTGCAACAACATGGCAGCTTTCACAGGTTTTTCCTTGGCACCATCCCTATACATAGGCTGTTTTATCTGCCTAGGGTTAGGGTTAGGGTTCAGCCTAGGGCTTGGCGTTTTTTAACCAGGAAGCCCTGAGTTCCAGGCTTACTGCATCTGCCAAAGGCATCCCAAAGAGAGTGCAGAAGTGCCACAACATGGCTGCTTTCCCGGCTTTTTCCTTGGCAGGAAGCTTAACACCAGGCTGATTTACCTTCCCAGGGTTACTGTAAGGCTTCGGCTTAGGGCTAGCATTTTTAAAACTAGTAAGCCCTTAGCTCCAGGCACACTGCATCTGTTCAAGGCATCCCAAGTGGAGTAAAAAAGTGCAACAACATGGCAGCTTTCACAGCTTTTTCCTTGGTACCATCCCTATACCTAGGCTGATTTATCTGCCTAGGGTTAGGGTTAGGGTTCACCTAGGGCTTGGAGATTTTTAACCAGGAAGCCCTGAGTTCCAGGCTTACTGCATCTGCCAAAGGCATCCCAAAGGGAGTGCAAAAGTGCCACAACATGGCTGCTTTCACGGCTTTTCCCTTAGGAAGAACCCTAATACCCGGCTGATTTACCTTCCTAGGGTTACTGTTAGGCTTAGGCCTAGGACTATTAAAACCAGGAAGCCCTGGGCTCCAGGCATATGCAGCTGTTAAAGGCATCCCAAGAGGGCCGCAGAAGTGACACAACTTGGCTGCCTCTGCTTCTATTCTCATAAGATCATCCTGAACCATAGGCTGATTTTCCTTCCTAGGGTTAAGGTTTGAGTTTCGCCTAGGGTAAGAGTTCTATTAACCAGAAAGCCCTGAGTTCCAAGAACACAGCAGCTGCGAAGGACTAGCCAAGAAGAGCGCAAAAGTACCACAACATGCCTGCCTCCACAGCTTTTTCCTTGGGGACATGCCTAATTCCTGGCTGATTTGCCTTTCTCGTCTTAGGGTTGGGGTTCGGCCTAGGGCTAGGATTTTTTTAACTAGGAAGCCCTGAGTTCCAGGTTTACTGCATCTGCCAAAGGCATCCCAAAGGGAGTGCAGAAGTGCCACAACATGGCTGCTTTCACAGCTTTTCCCTTAGGAAGAACCCTAATACGCGGCTGATTTACCTTCCTAGGGTTACTGTTAGGCTTAGGCCTAGGACTTTTAAAACCAGGAAGCCCTGGGCTCCAGGCATACTGCAGCTGCGAAAGGCATCCCAAGGGGAGCGCAAAAGTGACACAACTTGGCTGCCACCACTGATATTTCCATGAGACCATCCCGAACCATAGGCTGATTTTCCTTCCTAGGGTTAAGGTTTGAGTTACGCCTAGGGTAAGGGTTCTATTAACCAGAAAGCCCTGAGTTCCAAGAACACAGCAGCTGCGAAGGACTAGCCAAGAAGAGCGCAAAAGTACCACAACATGCCTGCCTCCACAGCTTTTTCCTTGGGGACATGCCTAATTCCTGGCTGATTTGCCTTTCTCGTCTTAGGGTTGGGGTTCGGCCTAGGGCTAGGATTTTTTTAACTAGGAAGCCCTGAGTTCCAGGCTTACTTCATCTGCAAAAAGCATCCCAAAGGGAGTGCAGAAGTGCCACAACATGGCTGCTTTCACGGCTTTTCCCTTAGGAAGAACCCTAATACGCGGCTGATTTACCTTCCTAGGGTTACTGTTAGGCTTAGGCCTAGGACTTTTAAAACCAGGAAGCCCTGGGCTCCAGGCACATGCAGCTGTTAAAGGCATCCCAAGAGGGCTGCAGAAGTGACACAACTTGGCTGCCTCTGCTGCTATTCTCATGAGACCATCCCGAACCATAGGCTGATTTTCCTTCCTAGGGTTAAGGTTTGAGTTTCGCCTAGGGTAAGGGTTCTATTAACCAGAAAGCCCTGAGTTCCAAGAACACAGCAGCTGCGAAGGACTTCCCAAGAAGAGCGCAAAAATACCACAACATGCATGCCTCCACAGCTTTTTCCTTGGGGACATGCCTAATTCCTGGCTGATTTGCCTTTCTCGTCTTAGGGTTGGGGTTCGGCCTAGGGCTAGGATTTTTAAAATCAGGAAGCCCTGAGTTCCAGGCACACTGGAGCTGTGAAAGGCATCCAAAAGGGAGTGCAAAAGTTGCACAACATGGTTGCTTTCACGGCTTTTTCCTTGGCAAGAAGCTTAACACCAGGCTGATTTCCCTTCCCAGGGTTACTGTTAGGCTTAGGCCTAGGGCAAGGATTTTTAAAACTAGGAAGCCCTTAGATCCAGGCACACTGCAGCTGTTCAAGGCATCCCAAGGGGAGTACAAAAGTGCAACACCATGGAAGCTTTCACAGCTTTTTCCTTGGCACCATCCCTATACCTAGGCTGATTTATCTGCCTAGGGTTAGGCTTAGGCTTCAGCCTAGGGCTTGGAGTTTTTTAACCAGGAAGCCCTGAGTTCCAGGCTTACTGCATCTGCCAAAGGCATCCCAAAGGGTGTGCAAAAGTGCCACAACATGGCTGCTTTCACGGCTTTTCCCTTAGGAAGAACCCTAATACGCGGCTGATTTACCTTCCTAGGGTTACTGTTAGGCTTAGGCCTAGGACTTTTAAAACCAGGAAGCCCTGGGCTCCAGGCACATGCAGCTGTTAAAGGCATCCCAAGAGGGCTGCAGAAGTGACACAACTTGGCTGCCTCTGCTGCTATTCTCATGAGACCATCCCGAACCATAGGCTGATTTTCCTTCCTAGGGTTAAGGTTTGAGTTACGCCTAGGGAAAGGGTTCTATTAACCAGAAAGCCCTGAGTTCCAAGAACACAGCAGCTGCGAAGGACTACCCAAGAAGAGCGCAAAAGTACCACAACATGCCTGCCTCCACAGCTTTTTCCTTGGGGACATGCCTAATTCCTGGCTGATTTGCCTTTCTCGTCTTAGGGTTGGGGTTCGGCCTAGGGCTAGGATTTTTAAAATCAGGAAGCCCTGAGTTCCAGGCACACTGGAGCTGTGAAAGGCATCCAAAAGGGAGTGCAAAAGTTCCACAACATGGCTGCTTTCACGGCTTTTTCCTTGGCAAGAAGCCTAACACCAGGCTGATTTCCCTTCCCAGGGTTACTGTTAGGCTTAGGCCTAGGGCTAGGATTTTTAAAACTAGGAAGCCCTTAGTTCCAGGCACACTGCAGCTGCGAAAGGCATCCCAAGGGGAGTACAAAAGTGCAACAACATGGCAGCTTTCACAGCTTTTTCCTTGGCACCATCCCTATACCTAGGCTGATTTATCTGCCTAGGGTTAGGGTTAGGCTTCAGCCTAGGGCTTGGAGTTTTTTAACCAGGAAGCACTGAGTTCTAGGTTTACTGCATCTGCCAAAGGCATCCCAAATGGAGTGCAGAAGTGCCACAATATGGCTGCTTTCACGGCTTTTCCCTTAGGAAGAACCCTAATACCCGGCTGATTTACCTTCCTAGGGTTACTGTTAGGCTTAGGCCTAGGACTTTTAAAACCAGGAAGCCCTGGTCTCCAGGCACACTGCAGCTGCGAAAGGAATCCCAAGGGGAGCGCAAAAGTCTCACAACTTGGCTGCCACCACTGATATTTCCATGAGACCATCCCGAACCATAGGCTGATTTACCTTCCTAGGGTTAAGGTTTGAGTTTCGCCTAGGGTAAGAGTTCTATTAACCAGAAGGCCCTGAGTTCCAAGAACACAGCAGCTGCGAAGGACTAGCCAAGAAGAGCGCAAAAGTACCACAACATGCCTGCCTCCACAGCTTTTTCCTTGGGGACATGCCTAATTCCTGGCTGATTTGCCTTTCTCGTCTTAGGGTTGGGGTTCGTCCTAGGGCTAGGATTTTTTTAACTAGGAAGCCCTGAGTTCCAGGCATACTTCATCTGCAAAAAGCATCCCAAAGGGAGTGCAGAAGTGCCACAACATGGCTGCTTTCACGGCTTTTCCCTTAGGAAGAACCCTAATACGCGGCTGATTTACCTTCCTAGGGTTACTGTAAGGCTTAGGCCTAGGACTTTTAAAACCAGGAAGCCCTGGGCTCCAGGCACATGCAGCTGCGAAAGGCATCCCAAGAGGGCCGCAGAAGCGACACAACTTGGCTGCCTCTGCTTCTATTCTCATGAGACCATCCAGAACCATAGGCTGATTTTCATTCCTAGGGTTAAGGTTTGAGTTACGCCTAGGGTAAGGGTTCTATTAACCAGAAAGCCCTGAGTTCCAAGAACACAGCAGCTGCGAAGGACTACCCAAGAAGAGCGCAAAAGTACCACAACGTGCCTGCCTCCACAGCTTTTTCCTTGGGGACATGCCTAATTCCTGGCTGATTTGCCTTTCTCGTCTTAGGGTTGGGGTTCGGCCTAGGGCTAGGATTTTTAAAATCAGGAAGCCCTGAGTTCCAGGCACACTGGAGCTGTGAAAGGCATCCAAAAGGGAGTGCAAAAGTTGCACAACATGGTTGCTTTCAAGGCTTTTTCCTTGGCAAGAAGCTTAACACCAGGCTGATTTCCCTTCCCAGGGTTATTGTTAGGCTTAGGCCTAGGGCAAGGATTTTTAAAACTAGGAAGCCCTTAGATCCAGGCACACTGCAGCTGTTCAAGGCATCCCAAGGGGAGTACAAAAGTGCAACACCATGGCAGCTTTCACAGCTTTTTCCTTGGCACCATCCCTATACCTAGGCTGATTTATCTGCCTAGGGTTAGGCTTAGGCTTCAGCCTAGGGCTTGGAGTTTTTTAACCAGGAAGCCCTGAGTTCCAGGCTTACTGCATCTGCCAAAGGCATCCCAAAGGGTGTGCAAAAGTGCCACAACATGGCTGCTTTCACGGCTTTTCCCTTAGGAAGAACCCTAATACGCGGCTGATTTACCTTCCTAGGGTTACTGTTAGGCTTAGGCCTAGGACTTTTAAAACCAGGAAGCCCTGGGCTCCAGGCACATGCAGCTGTTAAAGGCATCCCAAGAGGGCTGCAGAAGTGACACAACTTGGCTGCCTCTGCTGCTATTCTCATGAGACCATCCTGAACCATAGGCTGATTTTCCTTCCTAGGGTTAAGGTTTGAGTTACGCCTAGGGAAAGGGTTCTATTAACCAGAAAGCCCTGAGTTCCAAGAACACAGCAGCTGCGAAGGACTACCCAAGAAGAGCGCAAAAGTACCACAACATGCCTGCCTCCACAGCTTTTTCCTTGGGGACATGCCTAATTCCTGGCTGATTTGCCTTTCTCGTCTTAGGGTTGGGGTTCGGCCTAGGGCTAGGATTTTTAAAATCAGGAAGCCCTGAGTTCCAGGCACACTGGAGCTGTGAAAGGCATCCAAAAGGGAGTGCAAAAGTTCCACAACATGGCTGCTTTCACGGCTTTTTCCTTGGCAAGAAGCCTAACACCAGGCTGATTTCCCTTCCCAGGGTTACTGTTAGGCTTAGGCCTAGGGCTAGGATTTTTAAAACTAGGAAGCCCTTAGTTCCAGGCACACTGCAGCTGCGAAAGGCATCCCAAGGGGAGTACAAAAGTGCAACAACATGGCAGCTTTCACAGCTTTTTCCTTGGCACCATCCCTATACCTAGGCTGATTTATCTGCCTAGGGTTAGGGTTAGGCTTCAGCCTAGGGCTTGGAGTTTTTTAACCAGGAAGCACTGAGTTCTAGGTTTACTGCATCTGCCAAAGGCATCCCAAAGGGAGTGCAGAAGTGCCACAATATGGCTGCTTTCACGGCTTTTCCCTTAGGAAGAACCCTAATACCCGGCTGATTTACCTTCCTAGGGTTACTGTTAGGCTTAGGCCTAGGACTTTTAAAACCAGGAAGCCCTGGGCTCCAGGCACACTGCAGCTGCGAAAGGAATCCCAAGGGGAGCGCAAAAGTCTCACAACTTGGCTGCCACCACTGATATTTCCATGAGACCATCCCGAACCATAGGCTGATTTACCTTCCTAGGGTTAAGGTTTGAGTTTCGCCTAGGGTAAGAGTTCTATTAACCAGAAGGCCCTGAGTTCCAAGAACACAGCAGCTGCGAAGGACTAGCCAAGAAGAGCGCAAAAGTACCACAACATGCCTGCCTCCACAGCTTTTTCCTTGGGGACATGCCTAATTCCTGGCTGATTTGCCTTTCTCGTCTTAGGGTTGGGGTTCGTCCTAGGGCTAGGATTTTTTTAACTAGGAAGCCCTGAGTTCCAGGCATACTTCATCTGCAAAAAGCATCCCAAAGGGAGTGCAGAAGTGCCACAACATGGCTGCTTTCACGGCTTTTCCCTTAGGAAGAACCCTAATACGCGGCTGATTTACCTTCCTAGGGTTACTGTAAGGCTTAGGCCTAGGACTTTTAAAACCAGGAAGCCCTGGGCTCCAGGCACATGCAGCTGCGAAAGGCATCCCAAGAGGGCCGCAGAAGCGACACAACTTGGCTGCCTCTGCTGCTATTCTCATGAGACCATCCCGAACAATAGGCTGATTTTCCTTCCTAGGGTTAAGGTTTGAGTTACGCCTGGGGTAAGGGTTCTATTAACCAGAAAGCCCTGAGTTCCAAGAACACAGCAGCTGCGAAGGACTACCCAAGAAGAGCGCAAAAGTACCACAACCTGCCTGCCTCCACAGCTTTTTCCTTGGGGACATGCCTAATTCCTGGCTGATTTGCCTTTCTCGTCTTAGGGTTGGGGTTCGGCCTAGGGCTAGGATTTTTTTAACTAGGAAGCCCTGAGTTCCAGGCTTACTTCATCTGCCAAAGGCATCCCAAAGGGTGTGCAAAAGTGCCACAACATGGCTGCTTTCACGGCTTTTCCCTTAGGAAGAACCCTAATACCCGGCTGATTTACCTTCCTAGGGTTACTGTTAGGCTTAGGCCTAGGACTTTTAAAACCAGGAAGCCCTGGGCTCCAGGCACATGCAGCTGTTAAAGGCATCCCAAGAGGGCTGCAGAAGTGACACAACTTGGCTGCCTCTGCTGCTATTCTCATGAGACCATCCTGAACCATAGGCTGATTTTCCTTCCTAGGGTTAAGGTTTGAGTTACGCCTAGGGTAAGGGCTCTATTAACCAGAAAGCCCTGAGTTCCAAGAACACAGCAGCTGCAAAGGACTACCCAAGAAGAGCGCAAAAGTACCACAACATGCCTGCCTCCACAGCTTTTTCCTTGGGGACATGCCTAATTCCTGGCTGATTTGCCTTTCTCGTCTTAGGGTTGGGGTTCGGCCTAGGGCTAGGATTTTTAAAATCAGGAAGCCCTGAGTTCCAGGCACACTGGAGCTGTGAAAGGCATCCAAAAGGGCGTGCAAAAGTGCCACAACATGGCTGCTTTCCCGGCTTTGTCCTTGGCAAGAAGCCTAACACCAGGCTGATTTCCCTTCCCAGGGTTACTGTTAGGCTTAGGCCTAGGGCTAGGATTTTTAAAACTAGGAAGCCCTTAGTTCCAGGCACACTGCAGCTGCGAAAGGCATCCCAAGGGGAGTACAAAAGTGCAACAACATGGCAGCTTTCACAGCTTTTTCCTTGGCACCATCCCTATACCTAGGCTGATTTATCTGCCTAGGGTTAGGGTTAGGCTTCAGCCTAGGGCTTGGCGTTTTTTAACCAGGAAGCCCTGAGTTCCAGGCTTACTGCATCTGCCAAAGGCATCCCAAAGAGAGTGCAGAAGTGCCACAACATGGCTGCTATCCCAGCTTTTTCCTTGGCAGGAAGCTTAACACCAGGCTGATTTACCTTCCCAGGGTTACTGTAAGGCTTCGGCTTAGGGCTAGAATTTTTAAAACTAGGAAGCCCTTAGCTCCAGGCACACTGAATCTGTTCAAGGCATCCCAAGTGGAGTAAAAAAGTGCAACAACATGGCAGCTTTCACAGCTTTTTCCTTGGTACCATCCCTATACCTAGGCTGATTTATCTGCCTAGGGTTAGGGTTAGGGTTCAGCCTAGGGCTTGGAGTTTTTTAACCAGGAAGCCCTGAGTTCCAGGCTTACTGCATCTGCCAAAGGCATCCCAAAGGGAGTGCAAAAGTGCCACAACATGGCTGCTTTCACGGCTTTTCCCTTAGGAAGAACCCTAATACCCGGCTGATTTACCTTCCTAGGGTTACTGTTAGGCTTAGGCCTAGGACTATTAAAACCAGGAAGCCCTGGGCTCCAGGCATATGCAGCTGTTAAAGGCATCCCAAGAGGGCCGCAGAAGTGACACAACTTGGCTGCCTCTGCTTCTATTCTCATAAGACCATCCTGAACCATAGGCAGATTTTCCTTCCTAGGGTTAAGGTTTGAGTTTCGCCTAGGGTAAGAGTTCTATTAACCAGAAAGCCCTGAGTTCCAAGAACACAGCAGCTGCGAAGGACTAGCCAAGAAGAGCGCAAAAGTACCACAACATGCCTGCCTCCACAGCTTTTTCCTTGGGGACATGCCTAATTCCTGGCTGATTTGCCTTTCTCGTCTTAGGGTTGGGGTTCGGCCTAGGGCTAGGATTTTTTTAACTAGGAAGCCCTGAGTTCCAGGTTTACTGCATCTGCCAAAGGCATCCCAAAGGGAGTGCAGAAGTGCCACAACATGGCTGCTTTCACAGCTTTTCCCTTAGGAAGAACCCTAATACGCGGCTGATTTACCTTCCTAGGGTTACTGTTAGGCTTAGGCCTAGGACTTTTAAAACCGGGAAGCCCTGGGCTCAAGGCACACTGCAGCTGCGAAAGGCATCCCAAGGGGAGCGCAAAAGTGACACAACTTGGCTGCCACCACTGATATTTCCATGAGACCATCCCGATCCATAGGCTGATTTTCCTTCTTAGGGTTAAGGTTTGAGTTACGCCTAGGGTAAGGGTTCTATTAACCAGAAAGCCCTGAGTTCCAAGAACACAGCAGCTGCGAAGGACTAGCCAAGAAGAGCACAAAAGTACCACAACATGCCTGCCTCCACAGCTTTTTCCTTGGGGACATGCCTAATTCCTGGCTGATTTGCCTTTCTCGTCTTAGGGTTGGGGTTCGGCCTAGGGCTAGGATTTTTTTAACTAGGAAGCCCTGAGTTCCAGGCTTACTTCATCTGCAAAAAGCATCCCAAAGGGAGTGCAGAAGTGCCACAACATGGCTGCTTTCACGGCTTTTCCCTTAGGAAGAACCCTAATACGCGGCTGATTTACCTTCCTAGGGTTACTGTTAGGCTTAGGCCTAGGACTTTTAAAACCAGGAAGCCCTGGGCTCCAGGCACATGCAGCTGTTAAAGGCATCCCAAGAGGGCTGCAGAAGTGACACAACTTGGCTGCCTCTGCTGCTATTCTCATGAGACCATCCCGAACAATAGGCTGATTTTCCTTCCTAGGGTTAAGGTTTGAGTTACGCCTAGGGTAAGGGTTCTATTAACCAGAAAGCCCTGAGTTCCAAGAACACAGCAGCTGCGAAGGACTTCCCAAGAAGTGCGCAAAAATACCACAACATGCCTGCCTCCACAGCTTTTTCCTTGGGGACATGCCTAATTCCTGGCTGATTTGCCTTTCTCGTCTTAGGGTTGGGGTTCGGCCTAGGGCTAGGATTTTTAAAATCAGGAAGCCCTGAGTTCCAGGCACACTGGAGCTGTGAAAGGCATCCAAAAGGGAGTGCAAAAGTGCCACAACATGGTTGCTTTCACGGCTTTTTCCTTGGCAAGAAGCTTAACACCAGGCTGATTTCCCTTCCCAGGGTTACTGTTAGGCTTAGGCCTAGGGCAAGGATTTTTAAAACTAGGAAGCCCTTAGATCCAGGCACACTGCAGCTGTTCAAGGCATCCCAAGGGGAGTACAAAAGTGCAACACCATGGAAGCTTTCACAGCTTTTTCCTTGGCACCATCCCTATACCTAGGCTGATTTATCTGCCTAGGGTTAGGCTTAGGCTTCAGCCTAGGGCTTGGAGTTTTTTAACCAGGAAGCCCTGAGTTCCAGGCTTACTGCATCTGCCAAAGGCATCCCAAAGGGTGTGCAAAAGTGCCACAACATGGCTGCTTTCACGGCTTTTCCCTTAGGAAGAACCCTAATACGCGGCTGATTTACCTTCCTAGGGTTACTGTTAGGCTTAGGCCTAGGACTTTTAAAACCAGGAAGCCCTGGGCTCCAGGCACATGCAGCTGTTAAAGGCATCCCAAGAGGGCTGCAGAAGTGACACAACTTGGCTGCCTCTGCTGCTATTCTCATGAGACCATCCCGAACCATAGGCTGATTTTCCTTCCTAGGGTTAAGGTTTGAGTTACGCCTAGGGAAAGGGTTCTATTAACCAGAAAGCCCTGAGTTCCAAGAACACAGCAGCTGCGAAGGACTACCCAAGAAGAGCGCAAAAGTACCACAACATGCCTGCCTCCACAGCTTTTTCCTTGGGGACATGCCTAATTCCTGGCTGATTTGCCTTTCTCGTCTTAGGGTTGGGGTTCGGCCTAGGGCTAGGATTTTTAAAATCAGGAAGCCCTGAGTTCCAGGCACACTGGAGCTGTGAAAGGCATCCAAAAGGGAGTGCAAAAGTTCCACAACATGGCTGCTTTCACGGCTTTTTCCTTGGCAAGAAGCCTAACACCAGGCTGATTTCCCTTCCCAGGGTTACTGTTAGGCTTAGGCCTAGGGCTAGGATTTTTAAAACTAGGAAGCCCTTAGTTCCAGGCACACTGCAGCTGCGAAAGGCATCCCAAGGGGAGTACAAAAGTGCAACAACATGGCAGCTTTCACAGCTTTTTCCTTGGCACCATCCCTATACCTAGGCTGATTTATCTGCCTAGGGTTAGGGTTAGGCTTCAGCCTAGGGCTTGGAGTTTTTTAACCAGGAAGCACTGAGTTCTAGGTTTACTGCATCTGCCAAAGGCATCCCAAATGGAGTGCAGAAGTGCCACAATATGGCTGCTTTCACGGCTTTTCCCTTAGGAAGAACCCTAATACCCGGCTGATTTACCTTCCTAGGGTTACTGTTAGGCTTAGGCCTAGGACTTTTAAAACCAGGAAGCCCTGGTCTCCAGGCACACTGCAGCTGCGAAAGGAATCCCAAGGGGAGCGCAAAAGTCTCACAACTTGGCTGCCACCACTGATATTTCCATGAGACCATCCCGAACCATAGGCTGATTTACCTTCCTAGGGTTAAGGTTTGAGTTTCGCCTAGGGTAAGAGTTCTATTAACCAGAAGGCCCTGAGTTCCAAGAACACAGCAGCTGCGAAGGACTAGCCAAGAAGAGCGCAAAAGTACCACAACATGCCTGCCTCCACAGCTTTTTCCTTGGGGACATGCCTAATTCCTGGCTGATTTGCCTTTCTCGTCTTAGGGTTGGGGTTCGTCCTAGGGCTAGGATTTTTTTAACTAGGAAGCCCTGAGTTCCAGGCATACTTCATCTGCAAAAAGCATCCCAAAGGGAGTGCAGAAGTGCCACAACATGGCTGCTTTCACGGCTTTTCCCTTAGGAAGAACCCTAATACGCGGCTGATTTACCTTCCTAGGGTTACTGTAAGGCTTAGGCCTAGGACTTTTAAAACCAGGAAGCCCTGGGCTCCAGGCACATGCAGCTGCGAAAGGCATCCCAAGAGGGCCGCAGAAGCGACACAACTTGGCTGCCTCTGCTTCTATTCTCATGAGACCATCCAGAACCATAGGCTGATTTTCATTCCTAGGGTTAAGGTTTGAGTTACGCCTAGGGTAAGGGTTCTATTAACCAGAAAGCCCTGAGTTCCAAGAACACAGCAGCTGCGAAGGACTACCCAAGAAGAGCGCAAAAGTACCACAACGTGCCTGCCTCCACAGCTTTTTCCTTGGGGACATGCCTAATTCCTGGCTGATTTGCCTTTCTCGTCTTAGGGTTGGGGTTCGGCCTAGGGCTAGGATTTTTAAAATCAGGAAGCCCTGAGTTCCAGGCACACTGGAGCTGTGAAAGGCATCCAAAAGGGAGTGCAAAAGTTGCACAACATGGTTGCTTTCAAGGCTTTTTCCTTGGCAAGAAGCTTAACACCAGGCTGATTTCCCTTCCCAGGGTTATTGTTAGGCTTAGGCCTAGGGCAAGGATTTTTAAAACTAGGAAGCCCTTAGATCCAGGCACACTGCAGCTGTTCAAGGCATCCCAAGGGGAGTACAAAAGTGCAACACCATGGCAGCTTTCACAGCTTTTTCCTTGGCACCATCCCTATACCTAGGCTGATTTATCTGCCTAGGGTTAGGCTTAGGCTTCAGCCTAGGGCTTGGAGTTTTTTAACCAGGAAGCCCTGAGTTCCAGGCTTACTGCATCTGCCAAAGGCATCCCAAAGGGTGTGCAAAAGTGCCACAACATGGCTGCTTTCACGGCTTTTCCCTTAGGAAGAACCCTAATACGCGGCTGATTTACCTTCCTAGGGTTACTGTTAGGCTTAGGCCTAGGACTTTTAAAACCAGGAAGCCCTGGGCTCCAGGCACATGCAGCTGTTAAAGGCATCCCAAGAGGGCTGCAGAAGTGACACAACTTGGCTGCCTCTGCTGCTATTCTCATGAGACCATCCCGAACCATAGGCTGATTTTCCTTCCTAGGGTTAAGGTTTGAGTTACGCCTAGGGAAAGGGTTCTATTAACCAGAAAGCCCTGAGTTCCAAGAACACAGCAGCTGCGAAGGACTACCCAAGAAGAGCGCAAAAGTACCACAACATGCCTGCCTCCACAGCTTTTTCCTTGGGGACATGCCTAATTCCTGGCTGATTTGCCTTTCTCGTCTTAGGGTTGGGGTTCGGCCTAGGGCTAGGATTTTTAAAATCAGGAAGCCCTGAGTTCCAGGCACACTGGAGCTGTGAAAGGCATCCAAAAGGGAGTGCAAAAGTGCCACAACATGGCTGCTTTCACGGCTTTTTCCTTGGCAAGAAGCCTAACACCAGGCTGATTTCCCTTCCCAGGGTTACTGTTAGGCTTAGGCCTAGGGCTAGGATTTTTAAAACTAGGAAGCCCTTAGTTCCAGGCACACTGCAGCTGCGAAAGGCATCCCAAGGGGAGTACAAAAGTGCAACAACATGGCAGCTTTCACAGCTTTTTCCTTGGCACCATCCCTATACCTAGGCTGATTTATCTGCCTAGGGTTAGGGTTAGGCTTCAGCCTAGGGCTTGGAGTTTTTTAACCAGGAAGCACTGAGTTCTAGGTTTACTGCATCTGCCAAAGGCATCCCAAAGGGAGTGCAGAAGTGCCACAATATGGCTGCTTTCACGGCTTTTCCCTTAGGAAGAACCCTAATACCCGGCTGATTTACCTTCCTAGGGTTACTGTTAGGCTTAGGCCTAGGACTTTTAAAACCAGGAAGCCCTGGGCTCCAGGCACACTGCAGCTGCGAAAGGAATCCCAAGGGGAGCGCAAAAGTCTCACAACTTGGCTGCCACCACTGATATTTCCATGAGACCATCCCGAACCATAGGCTGATTTACCTTCCTAGGGTTAAGGTTTGAGTTTCGCCTAGGGTAAGAGTTCTATTAACCAGAAGGCCCTGAGTTCCAAGAACACAGCAGCTGCGAAGGACTAGCCAAGAAGAGCGCAAAAGTACCACAACATGCCTGCCTCCACAGCTTTTTCCTTGGGGACATGCCTAATTCCTGGCTGATTTGCCTTTCTCGTCTTAGGGTTGGGGTTCGTCCTAGGGCTAGGATTTTTTTAACTAGGAAGCCCTGAGTTCCAGGCATACTTCATCTGCAAAAAGCATCCCAAAGGGAGTGCAGAAGTGCCACAACATGGCTGCTTTCACGGCTTTTCCCTTAGGAAGAACCCTAATACGCGGCTGATTTACCTTCCTAGGGTTACTGTAAGGCTTAGGCCTAGGACTTTTAAAACCAGGAAGCCCTGGGCTCCAGGCACATGCAGCTGCGAAAGGCATCCCAAGAGGGCCGCAGAAGCGACACAACTTGGCTGCCTCTGCTGCTATTCTCATGAGACCATCCCGAACAATAGGCTGATTTTCCTTCCTAGGGTTAAGGTTTGAGTTACGCCTGGGGTAAGGGTTCTATTAACCAGAAAGCCCTGAGTTCCAAGAACACAGCAGCTGCGAAGGACTACCCAAGAAGAGCGCAAAAGTACCACAACCTGCCTGCCTCCACAGCTTTTTCCTTGGGGACATGCCTAATTCCTGGCTGATTTGCCTTTCTCGTCTTAGGGTTGGGGTTCGGCCTAGGGCTAGGATTTTTTTAACTAGGAAGCCCTGAGTTCCAGGCTTACTTCATCTGCCAAAGGCATCCCAAAGGGTGTGCAAAAGTGCCACAACATGGCTGCTTTCACGGCTTTTCCCTTAGGAAGAACCCTAATACCCGGCTGATTTACCTTCCTAGGGTTACTGTTAGGCTTAGGCCTAGGACTTTTAAAACCAGGAAGCCCTGGGCTCCAGGCACATGCAGCTGTTAAAGGCATCCCAAGAGGGCTGCAGAAGTGACACAACTTGGCTGCCTCTGCTGCTATTCTCATGAGACCATCCTGAACCATAGGCTGATTTTCCTTCCTAGGGTTAAGGTTTGAGTTACGCCTAGGGTAAGGGCTCTATTAACCAGAAAGCCCTGAGTTCCAAGAACACAGCAGC
Organism: Ammospiza maritima maritima; assembly: GCA_036010785.1. NCBI lineage: Eukaryota > Metazoa > Chordata > Aves > Passeriformes > Passerellidae > Ammospiza > Ammospiza maritima. The sequence goes on from JAYKTQ010000127.1 coordinate 527,019, forward strand.
TGCAAAGGACTACCCAAGAAGAGCGCAAAAGTACCACAACATGCCTGCCTCCACAGCTTTTTCCTTGGGGACATGCCTAATTCCTGGCTGATTTGCCTTTCTCGTCTTAGGGTTGGGGTTCGGCCTAGGGCTAGGATTTTTAAAATCAGGAAGCCCTGAGTTCCAGGCACACTGGAGCTGTGAAAGGCATCCAAAAGGGCGTGCAAAAGTGCCACAACATGGCTGCTTTCCCGGCTTTGTCCTTGGCAAGAAGCCTAACACCAGGCTGATTTCCCTTCCCAGGGTTACTGTTAGGCTTAGGCCTAGGGCTAGGATTTTTAAAACTAGGAAGCCCTTAGTTCCAGGCACACTGCAGCTGCGAAAGGCATCCCAAGGGGAGTACAAAAGTGCAACAACATGGCAGCTTTCACAGCTTTTTCCTTGGCACCATCCCTATACCTAGGCTGATTTATCTGCCTAGGGTTAGGGTTAGGCTTCAGCCTAGGGCTTGGCGTTTTTTAACCAGGAAGCCCTGAGTTCCAGGCTTACTGCATCTGCCAAAGGCATCCCAAAGAGAGTGCAGAAGTGCCACAACATGGCTGCTATCCCAGCTTTTTCCTTGGCAGGAAGCTTAACACCAGGCTGATTTACCTTCCCAGGGTTACTGTAAGGCTTCGGCTTAGGGCTAGAATTTTTAAAACTAGGAAGCCCTTAGCTCCAGGCACACTGAATCTGTTCAAGGCATCCCAAGTGGAGTAAAAAAGTGCAACAACATGGCAGCTTTCACAGCTTTTTCCTTGGTACCATCCCTATACCTAGGCTGATTTATCTGCCTAGGGTTAGGGTTAGGGTTCAGCCTAGGGCTTGGAGTTTTTTAACCAGGAAGCCCTGAGTTCCAGGCTTACTGCATCTGCCAAAGGCATCCCAAAGGGAGTGCAAAAGTGCCACAACATGGCTGCTTTCACGGCTTTTCCCTTAGGAAGAACCCTAATACCCGGCTGATTTACCTTCCTAGGGTTACTGTTAGGCTTAGGCCTAGGACTATTAAAACCAGGAAGCCCTGGGCTCCAGGCATATGCAGCTGTTAAAGGCATCCCAAGAGGGCCGCAGAAGTGACACAACTTGGCTGCCTCTGCTTCTATTCTCATAAGACCATCCTGAACCATAGGCAGATTTTCCTTCCTAGGGTTAAGGTTTGAGTTTCGCCTAGGGTAAGATTTCTATTAACCAGAAAGCCCTGAGTTCCAAGAACACAGCAGCTGCGAAGGACTAGCCAAGAAGAGCGCAAAAGTACCACAACATGCCTGCCTCCACAGCTTTTTCCTTGGGGACATGCCTAATTCCTGGCTGATTTGCCTTTCTCGTCTTAGGGTTGGGGTTCGGCCTAGGGCTAGGATTTTTTTAACTAGGAAGCCCTGAGTTCCAGGTTTACTGCATCTGCCAAAGGCATCCCAAAGGGAGTGCAGAAGTGCCACAACATGGCTGCTTTCACAGCTTTTCCCTTAGGAAGAACCCTAATACGCGGCTGATTTACCTTCCTAGGGTTACTGTTAGGCTTAGGCCTAGGACTTTTAAAACCGGGAAGCCCTGGGCTCAAGGCACACTGCAGCTGCGAAAGGCATCCCAAGGGGAGCGCAAAAGTGACACAACTTGGCTGCCACCACTGATATTTCCATGAGACCATCCCGATCCATAGGCTGATTTTCCTTCTTAGGGTTAAGGTTTGAGTTACGCCTAGGGTAAGGGTTCTATTAACCAGAAAGCCCTGAGTTCCAAGAACACAGCAGCTGCGAAGGACTAGCCAAGAAGAGCGCAAAAGTACCACAACATGCCTGCCTCCACAGCTTTTTCCTTGGGGACATGCCTAATTCCTGGCTGATTTGCCTTTCTCGTCTTAGGGTTGGGGTTCGGCCTAGGGCTAGGATTTTTTTAACTAGGAAGCCCTGAGTTCCAGGCTTACTTCATCTGCAAAAAGCATCCCAAAGGGAGTGCAGAAGTGCCACAACATGGCTGCTTTCACGGCTTTTCCCTTAGGAAGAACCCTAATACGCGGCTGATTTACCTTCCTAGGGTTACTGTTAGGCTTAGGCCTAGGACTTTTAAAACCAGGAAGCCCTGGGCTCCAGGCACATGCAGCTGTTAAAGGCATCCCAAGAGGGCTGCAGAAGTGACACAACTTGGCTGCCTCTGCTGCTATTCTCATGAGACCATCCCGAACAATAGGCTGATTTTCCTTCCTAGGGTTAAGGTTTGAGTTACGCCTAGGGTAAGGGTTCTATTAACCAGAAAGCCCTGAGTTCCAAGAACACAGCAGCTGCGAAGGACTTCCCAAGAAGTGCGCAAAAATACCACAACATGCCTGCCTCCACAGCTTTTTCCTTGGGGACATGCCTAATTCCTGGCTGATTTGCCTTTCTCGTCTTAGGGTTGGGGTTCGGCCTAGGGCTAGGATTTTTAAAATCAGGAAGCCCTGAGTTCCAGGCACACTGGAGCTGTGAAAGGCATCCAAAAGGGAGTGCAAAAGTGCCACAACATGGTTGCTTTCACGGCTTTTTCCTTGGCAAGAAGCTTAACACCAGGCTGATTTCCCTTCCCAGGGTTACTGTTAGGCTTAGGCCTAGGGCAAGGATTTTTAAAACTAGGAAGCCCTTAGATCCAGGCACACTGCAGCTGTTCAAGGCATCCCAAGGGGAGTACAAAAGTGCAACACCATGGCAGCTTTCACAGCTTTTTCCTTGGCACCATCCCTATACCTAGGCTGATTTATCTGCCTAGGGTTAGGGTTAGGCTTCAGCCTAGGGCTTGGAGTTTTTTAACCAGGAAGCCCTGAGTTCCAGGCTTACTGCATCTGCCAAAGGCATCCCAAAGGGTGTGCAAAAGTGCCACAACATGGCTGCTTTCACGGCTTTTCCCTTAGGAAGAACCCTAATACGCGGCTGATTTACCTTCCTAGGGTTACTGTTAGGCTTAGGCCTAGGACTTTTAAAACCAGGAAGCCCTGGGCTCCAGGCACATGCAGCTGTTAAAGGCATCCCAAGAGGGCCGCAGAAGTGACACAACTTGGCTGCCTCTGCTTCTATTCTCATGAGACCATCCTGAACCATAGGCTGATTTTCCTTCCTAGGGTTAAGGTTTGAGTTTAGCCTAGGGTAAGAGTTCTATTTACCAGAAGGCCCTGAGTTCCAAGAACACAGCAGCTGCGAAGGACTAGCCAAGAAGAGCGCAAAAGTACCACAACATGCCTGCCTCCACAGCTTTTTCCTTGGGGACATGCCTAATTCCTGGCTGATTTGCCTTTCTCGTCTTAGGGTTGGGGTTCGGCCTAGGGCTAGGATTTTTTTAACTAGGAAGCCCTGAGTTCCAGGCATACTTCATCTGCAAAAAGCATCCCAAAGGGAGTGCAGAAGTGCCACAACATGGCTGCTTTCACGGCTTTTCCCTTAGGAAGAACCCTAATACGCGGCTGATTTACCTTCCTAGGGTTACTGTAAGGCTTAGGCCTAGGACTTTTAAAACCAGGAAGCCCTGGGCTCCAGGCACATGCAGCTGCGAAAGGCATCCCAAGAGGGCCGCAGAAGCGACACAACTTGGCTGCCTCTGCTTCTATTCTCATGAGACCATCCAGAACCATAGTCTGATTTTCATTCTTGGGTTAAGGTTTGAGTTACGCCTAGGGTAAGGGTTCTATTAACCAGAAAGCCCTGAGTTCCAAGAACACAGCAGCTGCGAAGGACTAGCCAAGAAGAGCGCAAAAGTACCACAACGTGCCTGCCTCCACAGCTTTTTCCTTGGGGACATGCCTAATTCTTGTCTGATTTGCCTTTCTCGTCTTAGGGTTGGGGTTCGGCCTAGGGCTAGGATTTTTTTAACTAGGAAGCCCTGAGTTCCAGGCTTACTTCATCTGCCAAAGGCATCCCAAAGGGTGTGCAAAAGTGCCACAACATGGCTGCTTTCACGGCTTTTCCCTTAGGAAGAACCCTAATACCCGGCTGATTTACCTTCCTAGGGTTACTGTTAGGCTTAGGCCTAGGACTTTTAAAACCAGGAAGCCCTGGGCTCCAGGCACATGCAGCTGTTAAAGGCATCCCAAGAGGGCTGCAGAAGTGACACAACTTGGCTGCCTCTGCTGCTATTCTCATGAGACCATCCCGAACCATAGGCTGATTTTCCTTCCTAGGGTTAAGGTTTGAGTTACGCCTAGGGTAAGGGCTCTATTAACCAGAAAGCCCTGAGTTCCAAGAACACAGCAGCTGCGAAGGACTACCCAAGAAGAGCGCAAAAGTACCACAACATGCCTGCCTCCACAGCTTTTTCCTCGGGGACATGCCTAATTCCTGGCTGATTTGCCTTTCTCGTCTTAGGGTTGGGGTTCGGCCTAGGGCTAGGATTTTTAAAATCAGGAAGCCCTGAGTTCCAGGCACACTGGAGCTGTGAAAGGCATCCAAAAGGGAGTGCAAAAGTGCCACAACATGGCTGCTTTCACGGCTTTTTCCTTGGCAAGAAGCCTAACACCAGGCTGATTTCCCTTCCCAGGGTTACTGTTAGGCTTAGGCCTAGGGCTAGGATTTTTAAAACTAGGAAGCCCTTAGTTCCAGGCACACTGCAGCTGCGAAAGGCATCCCAAGGGGAGTACAAAAGTGCAACAACATGGCAGCTTTCACAGCTTTTTCCTTGGCACCATCCCTATACCTAGGCTGATTTATCTGCCTAGGGTTAGGGTTAGGCTTCAGCCTAGGGCTTGGAGTTTTTTAACCAGGAAGCACTGAGTTCCAGGTTTACTGCATCTGCCAAAGGCATCCCAAAGGGAGTGCAGAAGTGCCACAATATGGCTGCTTTCACGGCTTTTCCCTTAGGAAGAACCCTAATACCCGGCTGATTTACCTTCCTAGGGTTACTGTTAGGCTTAGGCCTAGGACTTTTAAAACCAGGAAGCCCTGGGCTCCAGGCACACTGCAGCTGCGAAAGGAATCCCAAGGGGAGCGCAAAAGTCTCACAACTTGGCTGCCACCACTGATATTTCCATGAGACCATCCCGAACCATAGGCTGATTTACCTTCCTAGGGTTAAGGTTTGAGTTACGCCTGGGGTAAGGGTTCTATTAACCAGAAAGCCCTGAGTTCCAAGAACACAGCAGCTGCGAAGGACTACCCAAGAAGAGTGCAAAAGTACCACAACATGCCTGCCTCCACAGCTTTTTCCTTGGGGACATGTTTAATTCCTGGCTGATTTGCCTTTCTCGTCTTAGGGTTGGGGTTCGGCCTAGGGCTAGGATTTTTTTAACTAGGAAGCCCTGAGTTCCAGGCTTACTACATCTGCAAAAGGCATCCCGAAGGGAGTGCAAAAGTGCCACAACATGGCTGCTTTCACGGCTTTTCCCTTAGGAAGAACTCTAATACGCGGCTGATTTACCTTCCTAGGGTTACTGTTAGGCTTAGACCTAGGACTTTTAAAACCAGGAAGCCCTGGGCTCAAGGCACACTGCAGCTGCGAAAGGCATCCCAAGGGGAGCGCAAAAGTGACACAACTTGGCTGCCTCTGCTGCTATTCTCATGAGACCATCCCGAACAATAGGCTGATTTTCCTTCCTAGGGTTAAGGTTTGAGTTACGCCTGGGGTAAGGGCTCTATTAACCAGAAAGCCCTGAGTTCCAAGAACACAGCAGCTGCGAAGGACTACCCAAGAAGAGCGCAAAAGTACCACAACCTGCCTGCCTCCACAGCTTTTTCCTTGGGGACATGCCTAATTCCTGGCTGATTTGCCTTTCTCGTCTTAGGGTTGGGGTTCGGCCTAGGGCTAGGATTTTTTTAACTAGGAAGCCCTGAGTTCCAGGCTTACTTCATCTGCCAAAGGCATCCCAAAGGGTGTGCAAAAGTGCCACAACATGGCTGCTTTCACGGCTTTTCCCTTAGGAAGAACCCTAACACCAGGCTGATTTCCCTTCCCAGGGTTACTGTTAGGCTTAGGCCTAGGGCTAGGATTTTTAAAACTAGGAAGCCCTTAGCTCCAGGCACACTGCATCTGTTCAAGGCATCCCAAGTGGAGTAAAAAAGTGCAACAACATGGCAGCTTTCACAGCTTTTTCCTTGGTACCATCCCTATACCTAGGCTGATTTATCTGCCTAGGGTTACGGTTAGGGTTCAGCCTAGGGCTTGGAGTTTTTTAACCAGGAAGCCCTGAGTTCCAGGCTTACTGCATCTGCCAAAGGCATCCCAAAGGGAGTGCAAAAGTGCCACAACATGGCTGCTTTCACGGCTTTTCCCTTAGGAAGAACCCTAATACCCGGCTGATTTACCTTCCTAGGGTTACTGTTAGGCTTAGGCCTAGGACTATTAAAACCAGGAAGCCCTGGGCTCCAGGCATATGCAGCTGTTAAAGGCATGCCAAGAGGGCCGCAGAAGTGACACAACTTGGCTGCCTCTGCTTCTATTCTCATAAGACCATCCTGAACCATAGGCAGATTTTCCTTCCTAGGGTTAAGGTTTGAGTTTCGCCTAGGGTAAGAGTTCTATTAACCAGAAAGCCCTGAGTTCCAAGAACACAGCAGCTGCGAAGGACTAGCCAAGAAGAGCGCAAAAGTACCACAACATGCCTGCCTCCACAGCTTTTTCCTTGGGGACATGCCTAATTCCTGGCTGATTTGCCTTTCTCGTCTTAGGGTTGGGGTTCGGCCTAGGGCTAGGATTTTTTTAACTAGGAAGCCCTGAGTTCCAGGCTTACTGCATCTGCCAAAGGCATCCCAAAGGGAGTGCAGAAGTGCCACAACATGGCTGCTTTCACGGCTTTTCCCTTAGGAAGAACCCTAATACGCGGCTGATTTACCTTCCTAGGGTTACTGTTAGGCTTAGGCCTAGGACTTTTAAAACCAGGAAGCCCTGGGCTCCAGGCACACTGCAGCTGCGAAAGGAATCCCAAGGGGAGCGCAAAAGTGACACAACTTGGCTGCCACCACTGATATTTCCATGAGACCATCCCGAACCATAGGCTGATTTTCCTTCCTAGGGTTAAGGTTTGAGTTACGCCTAGGGTAAGGGTTCTATTAACCAGAAAGCCCTGAATTCCAAGAACACAGCAGCTGCGAAGGACTAGCCAAGAAGAGCGCAAAAGTACCACAACATGCCTGCCTCCACAGCTTTTTCCTTGGGGACATGCCTAATTCCTGGCTGATTTGCCTTTCTCGTCTTAGGGTTGGGGTTCGGCCTAGGGCTAGGATTTTTTTAACTAGGAAGCCCTGAGTTCCAGGCTTACTTCATCTGCAAAAAGCATCCCAAAGGGAGTGCAGAAGTGCCACAACATGGCTGCTTTCACGGCTTTTCCCTTCGGAAGAACCCTAATACGCGGCTGATTTACCTTCCTAGGGTTACTGTTAGGCTTAGGCCTAGGACTTTTAAAACCAGGAAGCCCTGGGCTCCAGGCACATGCAGCTGTTAAAGGCATCCCAAGAGGGCTGCAGAAGTGACACAACTTGGCTGCCTCTGCTGCTATTCTCATGAGACCATCCCGAACCATAGGCTGATTTTCCTTCCTAGGGTTAAGGTTTGAGTTTCGCCTAGGGTAAGGGTTCTATTAACCAGAAAGCCCTGAGTTCCAAGAACACAGCAGCTGTGAAGGACTTCCCAAGAAGTGCGCAAAAATACCACAACATGCATGCCTCCACAGCTTTTTCCTTGGGGACATGCCTAATTCCTGGCTGATTTGCCTTTCTCGTCTTAGGGTTGGGGTTCGGCCTAGGGCTAGGATTTTTAAAATCAGGAAGCCCTGAGTTCCAGGCACACTGGAGCTGTGAAAGGCATCCAAAAGGGAGTGCAAAAGTGCCACAACATGGTTGCTTTCACGGCTTTTTCCTTGGCAAGAAGCTTAACACCAGGCTGATTTCCCTTCCCAGGGTTACTGTTAGGCTTAGGCCTAGGGCAAGGATTTTTAAAACTAGGAAGCCCTTAGATCCAGGCACACTGCAGCTGTTCAAGGCATCCCAAGGGGAGTACAAAAGTGCAACACCATGGCAGCTTTCACAGCTTTTTCCTTGGCACCATCCCTATACCTAGGCTGATTTATCTGCCTAGGGTTAGGGTTAGGCTTCAGCCTAGGGCTTGGAGTTTTTTAACCAGGAAGCCCTGAGTTCCAGGCTTACTGCATCTGCCAAAGGCATCCCAAAGGGTGTGCAAAAGTGCCACAACATGGCTGCTTTCACGGCTTTTCCCTTAGGAAGAACCCTAATACACGGCTGATTTACCTTCCTAGGGTTACTGTAAGGCTTAGGCCTAGGACTTTTAAAACCAGGAAGCCCTGGGCTCCAGGCACATGCAGCTGCGAAAGGCATCCCAAGAGGGCCGCAGAAGCGACACAACTTGGCTGCCTCTGCTTCTATTCTCATGAGACCATCCAGAACCATAGGCTGATTTTCATTCCTAGGGTTAAGGTTTGAGTTACGCCTAGGGTAAGATTTCTATTAACCAGAAAGCCCTGAGTTCCAAGAACACAGCAGCTGCGAAGGACTAGCCAAGAAGAGCGCAAAAGTACCACAACGTGCCTGCCTCCACAGCTTTTTCCTTGGGGACATGCCTAATTCTTGTCTGATTTGCCTTTCTCGTCTTAGGGTTGGGGTTCGGCCTAGGGCTAGGATTTTTTTAACTAGGAAGCCCTGAGTTCCAGGCTTACTACATCTGCAAAAGGCATCCCGAAGGGAGTGCAAAAGTGCCACAACATGGCTGTTTTCCCGGCTTTTCCCTTAGGAAGAACTCTAATACGCGGCTGATTTACCTTCCTAGGGTTACTGTTAGGCTTAGGCCTAGGACTTTTAAAACCAGGAAGCCCTGGGCTCAAGGCACACTGCAGCTGCGAAAGGCATCCCAAGGGGAGCGCAAAAGTGACACAACTTGGCTGCCTCTGCTGCTATTCTCATGAGACCATCCCGAAAAATAGGCTGATTTTCCTTCCTAGTGTTAAGGTTTGAGTTACGCCTGGGGTAAGGGCTCTATTAACCAGAAAGCCCTGAGTTCCAAGAACACAGCAGCTGCGAAGGACTACCCAAGAAGAGCGCAAAAGTACCACAACCTGCCTGCCTCCACAGCTTTTTCCTTGGGACATGCCTAATTCCTGGCTGATTTGCCTTTCTCGTCTTAGGGTTGGGGTTCGGCCTAGGGCTAGGATTTTTTTAACTAGGAAGCCCTGAGTTCCAGGCTTACTTCATCTGCCAAAGGCATCCCAAAGGGTGTGCAAAAGTGCCACAACATGGCTGCTTTCACGGCTTTTCCCTTAGGAAGAACCCTAATACCCGGCTGATTTACCTTCCTAGGGTTACTGTTAGGCTTAGGCCTAGGACTTTTAAAACCAGGAAGCCCTGGGCTCCAGGCACACTGCAGCTGCGAAAGGCATCCCAAGGGGAGCGTAAAAGTGACACAACTTGTCTGCCACCACTGATATTTCCATGAGACCATCCCGAACCATAGGCTGATTTTCCTTCCTAGGGTTAAGGTTTGAGTTACGCCTAGGGTAAGGGTTCTATTAACCAGAAAGCCCTGAGTTCCAAGAACACAGCAGCTGCGAAGGACTAGCCAAGAAGAGCGCAAAAGTACCACAACATGCCTGCCTCCACAGCTTTTTCCTTGGGGACATGCCTAAATCCTGGCTGATTTGCCTTTCTCGTCTTAGGGTTGAGGTTCGGCCTATGGCTAGGATATTTAAAATCAGGAAGCCCTTAGTTCCAGGCACACTGGAGCTGTGAAAGGCATCCAAAAGGGAGTGCAAAAGTGCCACAACATGGCTGCTTTCACGGCTTTTTCCTTGGCAAGAAGCCTAACACCAGGCTGATTTCCCTTCCCAGGGTTACTGTTAGGCTTCGGCTTAGGGCTAGGATTTTTAAAACTAGGAAGCCCTTAGATCCAGGCACACTGCATCTGTTCAAGGCATCCCAAGTGGAGTAAAAAAGTGCAACAACATGGCAGCTTTCACAGCTTTTTCCTTGGCACCATCCCTATACCTAGGCTGATTTATCTGCCTAGGGTTAGGGTTAGGCTTCAGCCTAGGGCTTGCAGTTTTTTAACCAGGAAGCCCTGAGTTCCAGGCTTACTGCATCTGCCAAAGGCATCCCAAAGGGAGTGCAAAAGTGCCACAACATGGCTGCTTTCACGGCTTTTCCCTTAGGAAGAACCCTAATACCTGGCTGATTTACCTTCCTAGGGTTACTGTTAGGCTTAGGCCTAGGACTTTTAAAACCAGGAAGCCCTGGGCTCCAGGCACACTGCAGCTGCGAAAGGCATCCCAAGGGGAGCGCAAAAGTGACACAACTTGGCTGCCACCACTGATATTTCCATGAGACCATCCCGAAATATAGGCTGATTTTCCTTCCTAGGGTTAAGGTTTGAGTTACGCCTGGGGTAAGGGTTCTATTAACCAGAAAGCCCTGAGTTCCAAGAACACAGCAGCTGCGAAGGACTAGCCAAGAAGAGCGCAAAAGTACCACAACAAGCCTGCCTCCACAGCTTTTTCCTTTGGGACATGCCTAATTCCTGGCTGATTTGCCTTTCTCGTCTTAGGGTTGGGGTTCGGCCTAGGGCTAGGATTTTTTTAACTAGGAAGCCCTGAGTTCCAGGCTTACTTCATCTGCAAAAAGCATCCCAAAGGGAGTGCAGAAGTGCCACAACATGGCTGCTTTCACGGCTTTTCCCTTAGGAAGAACCCTAATACGCGGCTGATTTACCTTCCTAGGGTTACTGTTAGGCTTAGGCCTAGGACTTTTAAAACCAGGAAGCCCTGGGCTCCAGGCACATGCAGCTGCGAAAGGCATCCCAAGAGGGCCGCAGAAGTGACACAACTTGGCTGCCTCTGCTTCTATTCTCATGAGACCATCCTGAACCATAGGCTGATTTTCATTCCTAGGGTTAAGGTTTGAGTTACGCCTAGGGTAAGAGTTCTATTAACCAGAAAGCCCTGAGTTCCAAGAACACAGCAGCTGCGAAGGACTTCCCAAGAAGAGCGCAAAAGTACCACAACGTGCCTGCCTGCACAGCTGTTTCCTTGTGGACATGCCTAATTCCTGGCTGATTTGCCTTTCTCGTCTTAGGGTTGGGGTTCGGCCTAGGGCTAGGATATTTTTAACTAGGAAGCCCTGAGTTCCAGGCTTACTTCATCTGCCAAAGGCATCCCAAAGGGTGTGCAAAAGTGCCACAACATGGCTGCTTTCACGGCTTTTCCCTTAGGAAGAACCCTAATACGCGGCTGATTTACCTTCCTAGGGTTACTGTTAGGCTTAGGCCTAGGACTTTTAAAACCAGGAAGCCCTGGGCTCCAGGCACATGCAGCTGTTAAAGGCATCCCAAGAGGGCTGCAGAAGTGACACAACTTGGCTGCCTCTGCTTCTATTCTCATGAGACCATCCTGAACCATAGGCAGATTTTCCTGCCTAGGGTTAAGGTTTGAGTTACGCCTAGGGTAAGATTTCTATTAACCAGAAAGCCCTGAGTTCCAAGAACACAGCAGCTGCGAAGGACTACCCAAGAAGAGCGCAAAAGTACCACAACATGCCTGCCTCCACAGCTTTTTCCTTGGGGACATGCCTAATTCCTGGCTGATTTGCCTTTCTCGTCTTAGGGTTGGGGTTCGGCCTAGGGCTAGGATTTTTTTAACTAGGAAGCCCTGAGTTCCAGGCTTACTGCATCTGCCAAAGGCATCCCAAAGGGAGTGCAGAAGTGCCACAACATGGCTGCTTTCACGGCTTTTCCCTTAGGAAGAAACCTAATACGCGGCTGATTTACCTTCCTAGGGTTACTGTTAGGCTTAGGCCTAGGACTTTTAAAACCAGGAAGCCCTGGGCTCCAGGCACATGCAGCTGCGAAAGGCATCCCAAGAGGGCCGCAGAAGTTGCACAACTTGGCTGCCTCTGCTTCTATTCTCATGAGACCATCCTGAACCATAGGCTGATTTTCCTTCCTAGGGTTAAGGTTTGAGTTACGCCTAAGGTAAGAGTTCGATTAACCAGAAAGCCCTGAGTTCCAAGAACACAGCAGCTGCGAAGGACTACCCAAGAAGAGCGCAAAAGTACCACAACGTGCCTGCCTCCACAGCTTTTTCCTTGGGGACATGCCTAATTCCTGGCTGATTTGCCTTTCTCGTCTTAGGGTTGGGGTTCGGCCTAGGGCTAGGATTTTTAAAACCAGGAAGCCCTGAGTTCCAGGCACACATGAGCTTTGAAAGGCATCCAAAAGAGAGTGCAAAAGTGCCACAACATGGCTGCTTTCCCGGCTTTTTCCTTGGCAAGAAGCCTAACACCAGGCTAATTTCCCTTCCCAGGGTTACTGTAAGGCTTAGGCCTAGGGCTAGGATTTTTAAAACTAGGAAGCCCTTAGTTCCAGGCACACTGCAGCTGCGAAATGCATCCCAAGGGGAGTACAAAAGTGCAACAACATGGCAGCTTTCACAGCTTTTTCCTTGGCACCATCCCTATACCTAGGCTGATTTATCTGCCTAGGGTTAGGGTTAGGCTTCAGCCTAGAGCTTGGAGTTTTTTAACCAGGAAGCTCTGAATTCCAGGCTTACTGCATCTGCCAAAGGCATCCCAAAGAGAGTGCAGAAGTGCCACAACATGGCTGCTTTCCCGGCTTTTTCCTTGGCAAGAAGCTTAACACCAGGCTGATTTACCTTCCCAGGGTTACTGTAAGGCTTAGGCTTAGGGCTAGGATTTTTAAAACTAGGAAGCCCTTAGCTCCAGGCACACTGCATCTGTTCAAGGCATCCCAAGTGGAGTAAAAAAGTGCAACAACATGGCAGCTTTCACAGCTTTTTCCTTGGTACCATCCCTATACATAGGCTGATTTATCTGCCTAGGGTTAGGGTTAGGGTTCAGCCTAGGGCTTGGAGTTTTTTAACCAGGAAGCCCTTAGTTCCAGGCTTACTGCATCTGCCAAAGGCATCCCAAAGGGAGTGCAAAAGTGCCACAACATGGCTGCTTTGACGGCTTTTCCCTTAGGAAGAACCCTAATACCCGGCTGATTTACCTTCCTAGGGTTACTGTTAGGCTTAGGCCTAGGACTTTTAAAACCAGGAAGCCCTGGGCTCCAGGCATATGCAGCTGTTAAAGGCATCCCAAGAGGGCCGCAGAAGTGACACAACTTGGCTGCCTCTGCTTCTATTCTCATGAGACCATCCTGAACCATAGGCAGATTTTCCTTCCTAGGGTTAAGGTTTGAGTTTCGCCTAGGGTAAGAGTTCTATTAACCAGAAAGTCCTGAGTTCCAAGAACACAGCAGCTGCGAAGGACTACCCAAGAAGAGTGCAAAAGTACCACAAAATGCCTGCCTCCACAGCTTTTTCCTTGGGGACATGTTTAATTCCTGGCTGATTTGCCTTTCTCGTCTTAGGGTTGGGGTTCGGCCTAGGGCTAGGATTTTTTTAACTAGGAAGCCCTGAGTTCCAGGCTTACTACATCTGCAAAAGGCATCCCAAAGGGAGTGCAAAAGTGCCACAACATGGCTGCTTTCCCGGCTTTTCCCTTAGGAAGAACTCTAATACGCGGCTGATTTACCTTCCTAGGGTTACTGTTAGGCTTAGGCCTAGGACTTTTAAAACCAGGAAGCCCTGGGCTCCAGGCACACTGCAGCTGCGAAAGGCATCCCAAGGGGAGCGCAAAAGTGACACAACTTGGCTGCCTCTGCTGCTATTCTCATGAGACCATCCCGAAAAATAGGCTGATTTTCCTTCCTAGTGTTAAGGTTTGAGTTACGCCTGGGGTAAGGGCTCTATTAACCAGAAAGCCCTGAGTTCCAAGAACACAGCAGCTGCGAAGGACTACCCAAGAAGAGCGCAAAAGTACCACAACCTGCCTGCCTCCACAGCTTTTTCCTTGGGACATGCCTAATTCCTGGCTGATTTGCCTTTCTCGTCTTAGGGTTGGGGTTCGGCCTAGGGCTAGGATTTTTTTAACTAGGAAGCCCTGAGTTCCAGGCTTACTTCATCTGCCAAAGGCATCCCAAAGGGTGTGCAAAAGTGCCACAACATGGCTGCTTTCACGGCTTTTCCCTTAGGAAGAACCCTAATACCCGGCTGATTTACCTTCCTAGGGTTACTGTTAGGCTTAGGCCTAGGACTTTTAAAACCAGGAAGCCCTGGGCTCCAGGCACACTGCAGCTGCGAAAGGCATCCCAAGGGGAGCGTAAAAGTGACACAACTTGGCTGCCACCACTGATATTTCCATGAGACCATCCCGAACCATAGGCTGATTTTCCTTCCTAGGGTTAAGGTTTGAGTTACGCCTAGGGTAAGGGTTCTATTAACCAGAAAGCCCTGAGTTCCAAGAACACAGCAGCTGCGAAGGACTAGCCAAGAAGAGCGCAAAAGTACCACAACATGCCTGCCTCCACAGCTTTTTCCTTGGGGACATGCCTAATTCCTGGCTGATTTGCCTTTCTCGTCTTAGGGTTGGGGTTCGGCCTAGGGCTAGGATTTTTAAAATCAGGAAGCCCTGAGTTCCAGGCACACTGGAGCTGTGAAAGGCATCCAAAAGGGAGTGCAAAAGTGCCACAACATGGCTGCTTTCACGGCTTTTTCCTTGGCAAGAAGCCTAACACCAGGCTGATTTCCCTTCCCAGGGTTACTGTTAGGCTTCGGCTTAGGGCTAGGATTTTTAAAACTAGGAAGCCCTTAGATCCAGGCACACTGCATCTGTTCAAGGCATCCCAAGTGGAGTAAAAAAGTGCAACAACATGGCAGCTTTCACAGCTTTTTCCTTGGCACCATCCCTATACCTAGGCTGATTTATCTGCCTAGGGTTAGGGTTAGGCTTCAGCCTAGGGCTTGCAGTTTTTTAACCAGGAAGCCCTGAGTTCCAGGCTTACTGCATCTGCCAAAGGCATCCCAAAGGGAGTGCAAAAGTGCCACAACATGGCTGCTTTCACGGCTTTTCCCTTAGGAAGAACCCTAATACCCGGCTGATTTACCTTCCTAGGGTTACTGTTAGGCTTAGGCCTAGGACTTTTAAAACCAGGAAGCCCTGGGCTCCAGGCACACTGCAGCTGCGAAAGGCATCCCAAGGGGAGCGCAAAAGTGACACAACTTGGCTGCCACCACTGATATTTCCATGAGACCATCCCGAAATATAGGCTGATTTTCCTTCCTAGGGTTAAGGTTTGAGTTACGCCTGGGGTAAGGGTTCTATTAACCAGAAAGCCCTGAGTTCCAAGAACACAGCAGCTGCGAAGGACTAGCCAAGAAGAGCGCAAAAGTACCACAACGTGCCTGCCTCCACAGCTTTTTCCTTTGGGACATGCCTAATTCCTGGCTGATTTGCCTTTCTCGTCTTAGGGTTGGGGTTCGGCCTAGGGCTAGGATTTTTTTAACTAGGAAGCCCTGAGTTCCAGGCTTACTTCATCGGCAAAAAGCATCCCAAAGGGAGTGCAGAAGTGCCACAACATGGCTGCTTTCACGGCTTTTCCCTTAGGAAGAACCCTAATACGCGGCTGATTTACCTTCCTAGGGTTACTGTTAGGCTTAGGCCTAGGACTTTTAAAACCAGGAAGCCCTGGGCTCCAGGCACATGCAGCTGCGAAAGGCATCCCAAGAGGGCCGCAGAAGTGACACAACTTGGCTGCCTCTGCTTCTATTCTCATGAGACCATCCTGAACCATAGGCTGATTTTCATTCCTAGGGTTAAGGTTTGAGTTACGCCTAGGGTAAGAGTTCTATTAACCAGAAAGACCTGAGTTCCAAGAACACAGCAGCTGCGAAGGACTTCCCAAGAAGAGCGCAAAAGTACCACAACGTGCCTGCCTCCACAGCTGTTTCCTTGGGGACATGCCTAATTCCTGGCTGATTTGCCTTTCTCGTCTTAGGGTTGGGGTTCGGCCTAGGGCTAGGATATTTTTAACTAGGAAGCCCTGAGTTCCAGGCTTACTTCATCTGCCAAAGGCATCCCAAAGGGTGTGCAAAAGTGCCACAACATGGCTGCTTTCACGGCTTTTCCCTTAGGAAGAACCCTAATACGCGGCTGATTTACCTTCCTAGGGTTACTGTTAGGCTTAGGCCTAGGACTTTTAAAACCAGGAAGCCCTGGGCTCCAGGCACATGCAGCTGTTAAAGGCATCCCAAGAGGGCTGCAGAAGTGACACAACTTGGCTGCCTCTGCTTCTATTCTCATGAGACCATCCTGAACCATAGGCAGATTTTCCTGCCTAGGGTTAAGGTTTGAGTTACGCCTAGGGTAAGATTTCTATTAACCAGAAAGCCCTGAGTTCCAAGAACACAGCAGCTGCGAAGGACTAGCCAAGAAGAGCGCAAAAGTACCACAACATGCCTGCCTCCACAGCTTTTTCCTTGGGGACATGCCTAATTCCTGGCTGATTTGCCTTTCTCCTCTTAGGGTTGGGGTTCGGCCTAGGGCTAGGATTTTTTTAACTAGGAAGCCCTGAGTTCCAGGCTTACTGCATCTGCCAAAGGCATCCCAAAGGGAGTGCAGAAGTGCCACAACATGGCTGCTTTCACGGCTTTTCCCTTAGGAAGAAACCTAATACGCGGCTGATTTACCTTCCTAGGGTTACTGTTAGGCTTAGGCCTAGGACTTTTAAAACCAGGAAGCCCTGGGCTCCAGGCACATGCAGCTGCGAAAGGCATCCCAAGAGGGCCGCAGAAGTTGCACAACTTGGCTGCCTCTGCTTCTATTCTCATGAGACCATCCTGAACCATAGGCTGATTTTCCTTCCTAGGGTTAAGGTTTGAGTTACGCCTAAGGTAAGAGTTCTATTAACCATAAAGCCCTGAGTTCCAAGAACACAGCAGCTGCGAAGGACTACCCAAGAAGAGCGCAAAAGTACCACAACGTGCCTGCCTCCACAGCTTTTTCCTTGGGGACATGCCTAATTCCTGGCTGATTTGCCTTTCTCGCCTTACGGTTGGGGTTCGGCCTAGGGCTAGGATTTTTAAAACTAGGAAGCCCTGAGTTCCAGGCTTACTTCATCTGCAAAAAGCATCCCAAAGGGAGTGCAGAAGTGCCACAACATGGCTGCTTTCACGGCTTTTCCCTTAGGAAGAACCCTAATACCCGGCTGATTTACCTTCCTAGGGTTACTGTTAGGCTTAGGCCTAGGACTTTTAAAACCAGGAAGCCCTGGGCTCCAGGCACATGCAGCTGTTAAAGGCATCCCAAGAGGGCCGCAGAAGTGACACAACTTGGCTGCCTCTTCTTCTATTCTCATGAGACCATCCTGAACCATAGGCTGATTTTCCTTCCTAGGGTTAAGGTTTGAGTTACGCCTAGGGTAAGGGTTCTATTAACCAGAACGCCCTGAGTTCCAAGAACACAGCAGCTGCGAAGGACTTCCCAAGAAGAGCGCAAAAGTACCACAACATGCCTGCCTCCACAGCTTTTTCCTCGGGGACATGCCTAATTCCTGGCTGATTTGCCTTTCTCGTCTTAGGGTTGGGGTTCGGCCTAGGGCTAGGATTTTTAAAATCAGGAAGCCCTGAGTTCCAGGCACACTGGAGCTGTGAAAGGCATCCAAAAGGGAGTGCAAAAGTGCCACAACATGGCTGCTTTCACGGCTTTTTCCTTGGCAAGAAGCCTAACACCAGGCTGATTTACCTTCCCAGGGTTACTGTAAGGCTTTGGCTTAGGGCTAGGATTTTTAAAACTAGGAAGCCCTTAGATCCAGGCACACTGCCTCTGTTCAAGGCATCCCAAGTGGAGTAAAAAAGTGCAACAACATGGCAGCTTTCACAGCTTTTTCCTTGGCACCATCCCTATACCTAGGCTGATTTATCTGCCTAGGGTTAGGGTTAGGCTTCAGCCTAGGGCTTGGAGTTTTTTAACCAGGAAGCCCTGAGTTCCAGGCTTACTGCATCTGCCAAAGGCATCCCAAAGGGAGTGCAGAAGTGCCACAACATGGCTGCTTTCACGGCTTTTCCCTTAGGAAGAATCCTAATACGCGGCTGATTTACCTTCCTAGGGTTACTGTTAGGCTTAGGCCTAGGACTTTTAAAACCAGGAAGCCCTTAGTTCCAGGCACACTGCAGCTGCGAAAGGCATCCCAAGGGGAGCGCAAAAGTGACACAACATGGCTGCCACCACTGATATTTCCATGAGACCATCCTGAACCATAGGCTGATTTTCCTTCCTAGGGTTAAGGTTTGAGTTACGCCTGGGGTAAGGGTTCTATTAACCAGAAAGCCCTGAGTTCCAAGAACACAGCAGCTGCGAAGGACTACCCAAGAAGAGCGCAAAAGTACCACAACATGCCTGCCTCCACAGCTTTTTCCTTGGGGACATGCCTAATTCCTGGCTGATTTGCCTTTCTCGTCTTAGGGTTGGGGTTCGGCCTAGGGCTAGGATTTTTTTAACTAGGAAGCCCTGAGTTCCAGGCTTACTTCATCTGCAAAAAGCATCCCAAAGGGAGTGCAGAAGTGCCACAACATGGCTGCTTTCACGGCTTTTCCCTTAGGAAGAACCCTAATACGCGGCTGATTTACCTTCCTAGGGTTACTGTTAGGCTTAGGCCTAGGACTTTTAAAACCAGGAAGCCCTGGGCTCCAGGCACATGCAGCTGTTAAAGGCATCCAAAGAGGGCTGCAGAAGTGACACAACTTGGCTGCCTCTGCTGCTATTCTGATGAGACCATCCCGAACCATAGGCTGATTTTCCTTCCTAGGGTTAAGGTTTGAGTTACGCCTAGGGTAAGGGTTCTATTAACCAGAAAGCCCTGAGTTCCAAGAACACAGCAGCTGCGAAGGACTACCCAAGAAGAGCGCAAAAGTACCACAACATGCCTGCCTCCACAGCTTTTTCCTTGGGGACATGCCTAATTCCTGGCTGATTTGCCTTTCTCGTCTTAGGGTTGGGGTTCGGCCTAGGGCTAGGATTTTTAAAATCAGGAAGCCCTAAGTTAGAGGCACACTGGAGCTGTGAAAGGCATCCAAAAGGGAGTGCAAAAGTGCCACAACATGGCTGCTTTCACGGCTTTTTCCTTGGCAAGAAGCCTAACACCAGGCTGATTTACCTTCCCAGGGTTACTGTAAGGCTTTGGCTTAGGGCTAGGATTTTTAAAACTAGGAAGCCCTTAGATCCAGGCACACTGCATCTGTTCAAGGCATCCCAAGTGGAGTAAAAAAGTGCAACAACATGGCAGCTTTCACAGCTTTTTCCTTGGCACCATCCCTATACCTAGGCTGATTTATCTGCCTAGGGTTAGGGTTAGGCTTCAGCCTAGGGCTTGGAGTTTTTTAACCAGGAAGCCCTGAGTTCCAGGCTTACTGCATCTGCCAAAGGCATCCCAAAGGGAGTGCAAAAGTGCCACAACATGGCTGCTTTCACGGCTTTTCCCTTAGGAAGAACCCTAATACGCGGCTGATTTACCTTCCTAGGGTTACTGTTAGGCTTAGGCCTAGGACTTTTAAAACCAGGAAGCCCTGGGCTCCAGGCACACTGCAGCTGCGAAAGGCATACCAAGGGGAGCGCAAAAGTGACACAACTTGGCTGCCTCTGCTTCTATTCTCATGAGACCATCCCGAACCATAGGCTGATTTTCCTTCCTAGGGTTAAGGTTTGAGTTACGCCTGGGGTAAGGGTTCAATTAACCAGAAAGCCCTGAGTTCCAAGAACACAGCAGCTGCGAAGGACTACCCAAGAAGAGCGCAAAAGTACCACAACATGCCTGCCTCCACAGCTTTTTCCTTGGGGACATGCCTAATTCCTGGCTGATTTGCCTTTCTCGTCTTAGGGTTGGGGTTCGGCCTAGGGCTAGGATTTTTCAAACTAGGAAGCCCTGAGTTCCAGGCTTACTTCATCTGCAAAAAGCATCCCAAAGGGAGTGCAGAAGTGCCACAACATGGCTGCTTTCACGGCTTTTCCCTTAGGAAGAACCCTAATACCCGGCTGATTTACCTTCCTAGGGTTACTGTTAGGCTTAGGCCTAGGACTTTTAAAACCAGGAAGCCCTGGGCTCCAGGCACATGCAGCTGTTAAAGGCATCCCAAGAGGGCCGCAGAAGTGACACAACTTGGCTGCCTCTTCTTCTATTCTCATGAGACGATCCTGAACCATAGGCTGATTTTCCTTCCTAGGGTTAAGGTTTGAGTTTCGCCTAGGGTAAGAGTTCTATTAACTAGAAAGCCCTGAGTTCCAAGAACACAGCAGCTGCGAAGGACTAGCCAAGAAGAGCGCAAAAGTACCACAACATGCCTGCCTCCACAGCTTTTTCCTTGGGGACATGCCTAATTCCTGGCTGATTTGCCTTTCTCGTCTTAGGGTTGGGGTTCGGCCTAGGGCTAGGATTTTTTTAACTAGGAAGCCCTGAGTTCCAGGCTTACTGCATCTGCCAAAGGCATCCCAAAGGGAGTGCAGAAGTGCCACAACATGGCTGCTTTCACGGCTTTTCCCTTAGGAAGAACCCTAATACGCGGCTGATTTACCTTCCTAGGGTTACTGTTAGGCTTAGTCCTAGGACTTTTAAAACCAGGAAGCCCTGGGCTCCAGGCACACTGCAGCTTTTCAAGGCATCCCAAGGGGAGTACAAAAGTGCAACAACGTGGCAGCTTTCACAGCTTTTTCCTTGGCACCATCCCTATACCTAGGCTGATTTATCTGCCTAGGGTTAGGGTTAGGGTTCAGCCTAGGGCTTGGAGTTTTTTAACCAGGAAGCCCTGAGTTCCAGGCTTACTGCATCTGCCAAAGGCATCCCAAAGGGAGTGCAAAAGTGCCACAACATGGCTGCTTTCACGGCTTTTCCCTTAGGAAGAACCCTAATACGCGGCTGATTTACCTTCCTAGGGTTTCTGTTAGGCTTAGGCCTAGGACTTTTAAAACCAGGAAGCCCTGGGCTCCAGGCACATGCAGCTGCGAAAGGCATCCCAAGGGGAGCGTAAAGGTGACACAACTTGGCTGCCTCTGCTGCTATTCTCATGAGACCATCCCGAACCATAGGCTGATTTTCCTTCCTATGGTTAAGGTTTGAGTTCGCCTAGGGTAAGGGTTCTATTAACCAGAAAGCCCTGAGTTCCAAGAACACAGCAGCTGCGAAGGACTTCCCAAGAAGAGCGCAAAAGTACCACAACATGCCTGCCTCCACAGCTTTTTCCTCGGGGACATGCCTAATTCCTGGCTGATTTGTCTTTCTCGTCTTAGGGTTGGGGTTCGGCCTAGGGCTAGGACTTTTAAAATCAGGAAGCCCTGAGTTCCAGGCACACTGGAGCTGTGAAAGGCATCCAAAAGGGAGTGCTAAAGTGCCACAACATGGTTGATTTCACGGCTTTTTCCTTGGCAAGAAGCTTAACACCAGGCTGATTTCCCTTCCCAGGGTTACTGTTAGGCTTAGGCCTAGGGCTAGGATTTTTAAAACTAGGAAGCCCTTAGCTCCAGGCACACTGCAGCTGTTCAAGGCATCCCAAGGGGAGTACAAAAGTGCAACAACATGGCAGCTTTCACAGCTTTTTCCTTGGCACCATCCCTATACCTAGGCTGTTTTATCTGCCTAGGGTTAGGGTTAGGGTTCAGCCTAGGGCTTGGAGTTTTTTAACCAGGAAGCCCTGAGTTCCAGGCTTACTGCATCTGCCAAAGGCATCCCAAAGGGAGTGCAAAAGTGCCACAACATGGCTGCTTTCACGGCTTTTCCCTTAGGAAGAACCCTAATACCCGGCTGATTTACCTTCCTAGGGTTACTGTTAGGCTTAGGCCTAGGACTTTTAAAACCAGGAAGCCCTGGGCTCCAGGCACACTGCAGCTGCGAAAGGCATACCAAGGGGAGCGCAAAAGTGACACAACTTGGCTGCCTCTGCTTCTATTCTCATGAGACCATCCCGAACCATAGGCTGATTTTCCTTCCTAGGGTTAAGGTTTGAGTTACGCCTGGGGCAAGGGTTCAATTAACCAGAAAGCCCTGAGTTCCAAGAACACAGCAGCTGCGAAGGACTACCCAAGAAGAGCGCAAAAGTACCACAACATGCCTGCCTCCACAGCTTTTTCCTTGGGGACATGCCTAATTCCTGGCTGATTTGCCTTTCTCGCCTTACGGTTGGGGTTCGGCCTAGGGCTAGGATATTTTTAACTAGGAAGCCCTGAGTTCCAGGCTTACTGCATCTGCCAAAGGCATCCCAAAGGGAGTGCAGAAGTGCCACAACATGGCTGCTTTCACGGCTTTTCCCTTA
Source organism: Ammospiza maritima maritima (assembly GCA_036010785.1). Taxonomy (NCBI): domain Eukaryota; kingdom Metazoa; phylum Chordata; class Aves; order Passeriformes; family Passerellidae; genus Ammospiza; species Ammospiza maritima. The sequence goes on from JAYKTQ010000127.1 coordinate 549,115, forward strand.
GGAAGAACCCTAATACGCGGCTGATTTACCTTCCTAGGGTTACTGTTAGGCTTAGGCCTAGGACTTTTAAAACCAGGAAGCCCTGGGCTCCAGGCACACTGCAGCTTTTCAAGGCATCCCAAGGGGAGTACAAAAGTGCAACAACATGGCAGCTTTCACAGCTTTTTCCTTGGCACCATCCCTATACCTAGGCTGTTTTATCTGCCTAGGGTTAGGGTTAGGGTTCAGCCTAGGGCTTGGAGTTTTTTAACCAGGAAGCCCTGAGTTCCAGGCTTACTGCATCTGCCAAAGGCATCCCAAAGGGAGTGCAAAAGTGCCACAACATGGCTGCTTTCACGGCTTTTCCCTTAGGAAGAACCCTAATACGCGGCTGATTTACCTTCCTAGGGTTTCTGTTAGGCTTAGGCCTAGGACTATTAAAACCAGGAAGCCCTGGGCTCCAGGCACATGCAGCTGCGAAAGGCATCCCAAGGGGAGCGTAAAAGTGACACAACTTGGCTGCCTCTGCTGCTATTCTCATGAGACCATCCCGAACCATAGGCTGATTTTCCTTCCTATGGTTAAGGTTTGAGTTACGCCTAGGGTAAGGGTTCTATTAACCAGAAAGCCCTGAGTTCCAAGAACACAGCAGCTGCGAAGGACTTCCCAAGAAGAGCGCAAAAGTACCACAACATGCCTGCCTCCACAGCTTTTTCCTCGGGGACATGCCTAATTCCTGGCTGATTTGTCTTTCTCGTCTTAGGGTTGGGGTTCGGCCTAGGGCTAGGACTTTTAAAATCAGGAAGCCCTGAGTTCCAGGCACACTGGAGCTGTGAAAGGCATCCAAAAGGGAGTGCAAAAGTGCCACAACATGGCTGCTTTCACGGCTTTTTCCTTGGCAAGAAGCCTAACACCAGGCTGATTTACCTTCCCAGGGTTATTGTAAGGCTTAGGCTTAGGGCTAGGATTTTTAAAACTAGGAAGCCCTTAGTTCCAGGCACACTGCAGCTGTTCAAGGCATCCCAAGGGGAGTACAAAAGTGCAACAACATGGCAGCTTTCACAGCTTTTTCCTTGGCACCATCCCTATACCTAGGCTGATTTATCTGCCTAGGGTTAGGGTTAGGGTTCAGCCTAGGGCTTGGAGTTTTTTAACCAGGAAGCCCTGAGTTCCAGGCTTACTGAATCTGCCAAAGGCATCCCAAAGGGAGTGCAAAAGTGCCACAACATGGCTGCTTTCACGGCTTTTCCCTTAGGAAGAACCCTAATACGCGGCTGATTTACCTTCCTAGGGTTACTGTTAGGCTTAGGCCTAGGACTTTTAAAACCAGGAAGCCCTGGGCTCCAGGCACACTGCAGCTGCGAAAGGCATCCCAAGGGGAGCGCAAAAGTGACACAACTTGGCTGCCACCACTGATATTTCCAGGAGACCATCCCGAACCATAGGCTGATTTTCCTTCCTAGGGTTAAGGTTTGAGATACGCCTGGGGTAAGGGTTCTATTAACCAGAAAGCCCTGAGTTCCAAGAACACAGCAGCTGCGAAGGACTTCCCAAGAAGAGCGCAAAAGTACCACAACATGCCTGCCTCCACAGCTTTTTCCTTGGGGACATGCCTAATTCCTGGGTGATTTGCCTTTCTCGTCTTAGGGTTGGGGTTCGGCCTAGGGCTAGGATTTTTTTAACTAGGAAGCCCTGAGTTCCAGGCTTCCTTCATCTGCAAAAAGCATCCCAAAGCGAGTGCAGAAGTGCCACAACATGGCTGCTTTCACGGCTTTTCCCTTAGGAAGAACCCTAATACGCGGCTGATTTACCTTCCTAGGGTTACTGTTAGGCTTAGGCCTAGGACTTTTAAAACCAGGAAGCCCTGGGCTCCAGGCACATGCAGCTGCGAAAGGCATCCCAAGAGGGCCGCAGAAGTGACACAACTTGGCTGCCTCTGCTTCTATTCTCATGAGACCATCCTGAACCATAGGCTGATTTTCATTCCTAGGGTTAAGGTTTGAGTTACACCTAGGGTAAGGGTTGTATTAACCAGAAAGCCCTGAGTTCCAAGAACACAGCAGCTGCGAAGGACTACCCAAGAAGAGCGCAAAAGTACCACAACCTGCCTGCCTCCACAGCTTTTTCCTTGGGGACATGCCTAATTCCTGGCTGATTTGCCTTTCTCGTCTTAGGGTTGGGGTTCGGCCTAGGGCTAGGATATTTTTAACTAGGAAGCCCTGAGTTCCAGGCTTAATTCATCTGCCAAAGGCATCCCAAAGGGTGTGCAAAAGTGCCACAACATGGCTGCTTTCACGGCTTTTCCCTTAGGAAGAACCCTAATACGCGGCTGATTTACCTTCCTAGGGTTACTGTTAGGCTTAGGCCTAGGACTTTTAAAACCAGGAAGCCCTGGGCTCCAGGCACATGCAGCTGTTAAAGGCATCCCAAGAGGGCCGCAGAAGTGACACAACTTGGCTGCCTCTGCTGCTATTCTCATGAGACCATCCCGAACCATAGGCTGATTTTCCTTCCTAGGGTTAAGGTTTGAGTTACGCCTAGGGTAAGAGTTCTATTAACCAGAAAGCCCTGAGTTCAAAGAACACAGCAGCTGCGAAGGACTACCCAAGAAGAGCGCAAAAGTACCACAACATGCCTGCCTCCACAGCTTTTTCCTTGGGGACATGCCTAATTCCTGGCTGATTTGCCTTTCTCGTCTTAGGGTTGGGGTTCGGCCTAGGGCTAGGATTTTTAAAATCAGGAAGCCCTGAGTTCCAGGCACACTGGAGCAGTGAATGGCATCCACAAGGGAGTGCAAAAGTGCCACAACATGGCTGCTTTCCCGGCTTTTTCCTTGGCAAGAAGCCTAACACCAGGCTGATTTCCCTACCCAGGGTTACTGTTAGGCTTAGGCTTAGGGCTAGGATTTTAAAAACTAGGAAGCCCTTAGTTCCAGGCACACTGCAGCTGCGAAAGGCATCCCAAGGGGAGTACAAAAGTGCAACAACATGGCAGCTTTCACAGCTTTTTCCTTGGCACCATCCCTATACCTAGGCTGATTTATCTGCCTAGGGTTAGGGTTAGGCTTCAGCCTAGGGCTTGGAGTTTTTTAACCAGGAAGCCCTGAGTTCCAGGCTTACTGCATCTGCCAAAGGCATCCCAAAGAGAGTACAGAAGTGCCACAACATGGCTGCTTTCCCGGCTTTTTCCTTGGCAAGAAGCTTAACACCAGGCTGATTTACCTTCCCAGGGTTACTCTAAGGCTTAGGCTTAGGGCTAGGATTTTTAAAACTAGGAAGCCCTTAGCTCCAGGCACACTGCATCTGTTCAAGGCATCCCAAGTGGAGTAAAATGGTGCAACAACATGGCAGCTTTCACAGCTTTTTCCTTGGTACCATCCCTATACCTAGGCTGATTTATCTGCCTAGGGTTAGGGTTAGGGTTCAGCCTAGGGCTTGGAGTTTTTTAACCAGGAAGCCCTGAGTTCCAGGCTTACTGCATCTGCCAAAGGCATCCCAAAGGGAGTGCAGAAGTGCCACAACATGGCTGCTTTCACGGCTTTTCCCTTAGGAAGAACCCTAATACGCGGCTGATTTACCTTCCTAGGGTTACTGTTAGGCTTAGACCTAGGAGTTTTAAAGCCAGGAAGCCTTGGGCTCCAGGCATATGCAGCTGTTAAAGGCATCCCAAGAGGGCCGCAGAAGTGACACAACTTGGCTGCCTCTGCTTCTATTCTCATGAGACCATCCTGAACCATAGGCTGATTTTCCTTCCTAGGGTTAAGGTTTGAGTTTCGCCTAGGGTAAGAGTTCTATTAACCAGAAAGCCCTGAGTTCCAAGAACACAGCAGCTGCGAAGGACTAGCCAAGAAGAGCGCAAAAGTACCACAACATGCCTGCCTCCACAGCTTTTTCCTTGGGGACATGCCTAATTCCTGGCTGATTTGCCTTTCTCATCTTAGGGTTGGGGTTCGGCCTAGGGCTAGGATTTTTTTAACTAGGAAGCCCTGAGTTCCAGGCTTACTGCATCTGCCAAAGGCATCCCAAAGGGAGTGCAGAAGTGCCACAACATGGCTGCTTTCACGGCTTTTCCCTTAGGAACAACCCTAATACGCGGCTGATTTACCTTCCTAGGGTTACTGTTAGGCTTAGACCTAGGAGTTTTAAAACCAGGAAGCCCTGGGCTCCAGGCACACTGCAGCTGCGAAAGGCATCCAAAGGGGAGCGCAACAGTGACACCACTTGGCTGCCACCACTGATATTTCCATGAGACCATCCCGAACCATAGGCTGATTTTCCTTCCTAGGGTTAAGGTTTGAGTTACGCCTGGGGTAAGAGTTCTATTAACCAGAAAGCCCTGAGTTCCAAGAACACAGCAGCTGCGAAGGACTACCCAAGAAGAGCGCAAAAGTACCACAACCCGCCTGCCTCCACAGCTTTTTCCTTGGGGACATGCCTAATTCCTGGCTGATTTGCCTTTCTCGTCTTAGGGTTGGGGTTCGGCCTAGGGCTAGGATATTTTTAACTAGGAAGCCCTGAGTTCCAGGCTTACTTCATCTGCCAAAGGCATCCCAAAGGGTGTGCAAAAGTGCCACAACATGGCTGCTTTCACGGCTTTTCCCTTAGGAAGAACCCTAATACGCGGCTGATTTACCTTCCTAGGGTTACTCTTAGGCTTAGGCCTAGGACTTTTAAAACCAGGAAGCCCTGGGCTCAAGGCACATGCAGCTGTTAAAGGCATCCCAAGAGGGCCGCAGAAGTGACACAACTTGGCTGCCTCTGCTGCTATTCTCATGAGACCATCCCGAACCATAGGCTGATTTTCCTTCCTAGGGTTAAGGTTTGAGTTACGCCTAGGGTAAGGGTTCTATTAACCAGAAAGCCCTGAGTTCCAAGAACACAGCAGCTGCGAAGGACTACCCAAGAAGAGCGCAAAAGTACCACAACATGCCTGCCTCCACAGCTTTTTCCTTGGGGACATGCCTAATTCCTGGCTGATTTGCCTTTCTCATCTTAGGGTTGGGGTTCGGCCTAGGGCTAGGATTTTTTTAACTAGGAAGCCCTGAGTTACAGGCTTACTGCATCTGCCAAAGGCATCCCAAAGGGAGTGCAGAAGTGCCACAACATGGCTGCTTTCACGGCTTTTCCCTTAGGAACAACCCTAATACGCGGCTGATTTACCTTCCTAGGGTTACTGTTAGGCTTAGACCTAGGAGTTTTAAAACCAGGAAGCCCTGGGCTCCAGGCACACTGCAGCTGCGAAAGGCATCCAAAGGGGAGCGCAACAGTGACACCACTTGGCTGCCACCACTGATATTTCCATGAGACCATCCCGAACCATAGGCTGATTTTCCTTCCTAGGGTTAAGGTTTGAGTTACGCCTGGGGTAAGAGTTCTATTAACCAGAAAGCCCTGAGTTCCAAGAACACAGCAGCTGCGAAGGACTACCCAAGAAGAGCGCAAAAGTACCACAACCCGCCTGCCTCCACAGCTTTTTCCTTGGGGACATGCCTAATTCCTGGCTGATTTGCCTTTCTCGTCTTAGGGTTGGGGTTCGGCCTAGGGCTAGGATATTTTTAACTAGGAAGCCCTGAGTTCCAGGCTTACTTCATCTGCCAAAGGCATCCCAAAGGGTGTGCAAAAGTGCCACAACATGGCTGCTTTCACGGCTTTTCCCTTAGGAAGAACCCTAATACGCGGCTGATTTACCTTCCTAGGGTTACTCTTAGGCTTAGGCCTAGGACTTTTAAAACCAGGAAGCCCTGGGCTCCAGGCACATGCAGCTGTTAAAGGCATCCCAAGAGGGCCGCAGAAGTGACACAACTTGGCTGCCTCTGCTGCTATTCTCATGAGACCATCCCGAACCATAGGCTGATTTTCCTTCCTAGGGTTAAGGTTTGAGTTACGCCTAGGGTAAGGGTTCTATTAACCAGAAAGCCCTGAGTTCCAAGAACACAGCAGCTGCGAAGGACTACCCAAGAAGAGCGCAAAAGTACCACAACATGCCTGCCTCCACAGCTTTTTCCTTGGGGACATGCCTAATTCCTGGCTGATTTGCCTTTCTCGTCTTAGGGTTGGGGTTCGGCCTAGGGCTAGGATTTTTTTAACTATGAAGCCCTGAGTTCCAGGCTTCCTTCATCTGCAAAAAGCATCCCAAAGCGAGTGCAGAAGTGCCACAACATGGCTGCTTTCACGGCTTTTCCCTTAGGAAGAACCCTAATACCCGGCTGATTTACCTTCCTAGGGTTACTGTTAGGCTTAGGCCTAGGAGTTTTAAAACCAGGAAGCCCTGGGCTCCAGGCACATGCAGCTGCGAAAGGCATCCCAAGAGGGCCGCAGAAGTGACACAACTTGGCTGCCTCTGCTTCTATTCTCATGAGACCATCCTGAACCATAGGCTGATTTTCATTCCTAGGGTTAAGGTTTGAGTTACACCTAGGGTAAGGGTTGTATTAACCAGAAAGCCCTGAGTTCCAAGAACACAGCAGCTGCGAAGGACTACCCAAGAAGAGCGCAAAAGTACCACAACCTGCCTGCCTCCACAGCTTTTTCCTTGGGGACATGCCTAATTCCTGGCTGATTTGCCTTTCTCGTCTTAGGGTTGGGGTTCGGCCTAGGGCTAGGATATTTTTAACTAGGAAGCCCTGAGTTCCAGGCTTAATTCATCTGCCAAAGGCATCCCAAAGGGTGTGCAAAAGTGCCACAACATGGCTGCTTTCACGGCTTTTCCCTTAGGAAGAACCCTAATACGCGGCTGATTTACCTTCCTAGGGTTACTGTTAGGCTTAGGCCTAGGACTTTTAAAACCAGGAAGCCCTGGGCTCCAGGCACATGCAGCTGTTAAAGGCATCCCAAGAGGGCCGCAGAAGTGACACAACTTGGCTGCCTCTGCTGCTATTCTCATGAGACCATCCCGAACCATAGGCTGATTTTCCTTCCTAGGGTTAAGGTTTGAGTTACGCCTAGGGTAAGAGTTCTATTAACCAGAAAGCCCTGAGTTCAAAGAACACAGCAGCTGCGAAGGACTACCCAAGAAGAGCGCAAAAGTACCACAACATGCCTGCCTCCACAGCTTTTTCCTTGGGGACATGCCTAATTCCTGGCTGATTTGCCTTTCTCGTCTTAGGGTTGGGGTTCGGCCTAGGGCTTGGATTTTTAAAATCAGGAAGCCCTGAGTTCCAGGCACACTGGAGCAGTGAATGGCATCCACAAGGGAGTGCAAAAGTGCCACAACATGGCTGCTTTCCCGGCTTTTTCCTTGGCAAGAAGCCTAACACCAGGCTGATATCCCTACCCAGGGTTACTGTTAGGCTTAGGCTTAGGGCTAGGATTTTAAAAACTAGGAAGCCCTTAGTTCCAGGCACACTGCAGCTGCGAAAGGCATCCCAAGGGGAGTACAAAAGTGCAACAACATGGCAGCTTTCACAGCTTTTTCCTTGGTACCATCCCTATACCTAGGCTGATTTATCTGCCTAGGGTTAGGGTTAGGGTTCAGCCTAGGGCTTGGAGTTTTTTAACCAGGAAGCCCTGAGTTCCAGGCTTACTGCATCTGCCAAAGGCATCCCAAAGGGAGTGCAGAAGTGCCACAACATGGCTGCTTTCACGGCTTTTCCCTTAGGAAGAACCCTAATACGCGGCTGATTTACCTTCCTAGGGTTACTGTTAGGCTTAGACCTAGGAGTTTTAAAGCCAGGAAGCCCTGGGCTCCAGGCATATGCAGCTGTTAAAGGCATCCCAAGAGGGCCGCACAAGTGACACAACTTGGCTGCCTCTGCTTCTATTCTCATGAGACCATCCTGAACCATAGGCTGATTTTCCTTCCTAGGGTTAAGGTTTGAGTTTCGCCTAGGGTAAGAGTTCTATTAACCAGAAAGCCCTGAGTTCCAAGAACACAGCAGCTGCGAAGGACTAGCCAAGAAGAGCGCAAAAGTACCACAACATGCCTGCCTCCACAGCTTTTTCCTTGGGGACATGCCTAATTCCTGGCTGATTTGCCTTTCTCATCTTAGGGTTGGGGTTCGGCCTAGGGCTAGGATTTTTTTAACTAGGAAGCCCTGAGTTCCAGGCTTACTGCATCTGCCAAAGGCATCCCAAAGGGAGTGCAGAAGTGCCACAACATGGCTGCTTTCACGGCTTTTCCCTTAGGAACAACCCTAATACGCGGCTGATTTACCTTCCTAGGGTTACTGTTAGGCTTAGACCTAGGAGTTTTAAAACCAGGAAGCCCTGGGCTCCAGGCACACTGCAGCTGCGAAAGGCATCCAAAGGGGAGCGCAACAGTGACACCACTTGGCTGCCACCACTGATATTTCCATGAGACCATCCCGAACCATAGGCTGATTTTCCTTCCTAGGGTTAAGGTTTGAGTTACGCCTGGGGTAAGAGTTCTATTAACCAGAAAGCCCTGAGTTCCAAGAACACAGCAGCTGCGAAGGACTACCCAAGAAGAGCGCAAAAGTACCACAACCCGCCTGCCTCCACAGCTTTTTCCTTGGGGACATGCCTAATTCCTGGCTGATTTGCCTTTCTCGTCTTAGGGTTGGGGTTCGGCCTAGGGCTAGGATATTTTTAACTAGGAAGCCCTGAGTTCCAGGCTTACTTCATCTGCCAAAGGCATCCCAAAGGGTGTGCAAAAGTGCCACAACATGGCTGCTTTCACGGCTTTTCCCTTAGGAAGAACCCTAATACGCGGCTGATTTACCTTCCTAGGGTTACTGTTAGGCTTAGGCCTAGGACTTTTAAAACCAGGAAGCCCTGGGCTCCAGGCACACTGCAGCTGCGAAAGGCATCCCAAGAGGGCCGCAGAAGTGACACAACTTGGCTGCCTCTGCTGCTATTCTCATGAGACCATCCCGAACCATAGGCTGATTTTCCTTCCTAGGGTTAAGGTTTGAGTTACGCCTAGGGTAAGGGTTCTATTAACCAGAAAGCCCTGAGTTCCAAGAACACAGCAGCTGCGAAGGACTTCCCAAGAAGAGCGCAAAAGTACCACAACATGCCTGCCTCCACAGCTTTTTCCTTGGGGACATGCCTAATTCCTGGGTGATTTGCCTTTCTCGTCTTAGGGTTGGGGTTCGGCCTAGGGCTAGGATTTTTTTAACTAGGAAGCCCTGAGTTCCAGGCTTCCTTCATCTGCAAAAAGCATCCCAAAGCGAGTGCAGAAGTGCCACAACATGGCTGCTTTCACGGCTTTTCCCTTAGGAAGAACCCTAATACGCGGCTGATTTACCTTCCTAGGGTTACTGTTAGGCTTAGGCCTAGGACTTTTAAAACCAGGAAGCCCTGGGCTCCAGGCACATGCAGCTGCGAAAGGCATCCCAAGAGGGCCGCAGAAGTGACACAACTTGGCTGCCTCTGCTTCTATTCTCATGAGACCATCCTGAACCATAGGCTGATTTTCATTCCTAGGGTTAAGGTTTGAGTTACACCTAGGGTAAGGGTTGTATTAACCAGAAAGCCCTGAGTTCCAAGAACACAGCAGCTGCGAAGGACTACCCAAGAAGAGCGCAAAAGTACCACAACCTGCCTGCCTCCACAGCTTTTTCCTTGGGGACATGCCTAATTCCTGGCTGATTTGCCTTTCTCGTCTTAGGGTTGGGGTTCGGCCTAGGGCTAGGATATTTTTAACTAGGAAGCCCTGAGTTCCAGGCTTAATTCATCTGCCAAAGGCATCCCAAAGGGTGTGCAAAAGTGCCACAACATGGCTGCTTTCACGGCTTTTCCCTTAGGAAGAACCCTAATACGCGGCTGATTTACCTTCCTAGGGTTACTGTTAGGCTTAGGCCTAGGACTTTTAAAACCAGGAAGCCCTGGGCTCCAGGCACATGCAGCTGTTAAAGGCATCCCAAGAGGGCCGCAGAAGTGACACAACTTGGCTGCCTCTGCTGCTATTCTCATGAGACCATCCCGAACCATAGGCTGATTTTCCTTCCTAGGGTTAAGGTTTGAGTTACGCCTAGGGTAAGAGTTCTATTAACCAGAAAGCCCTGAGTTCAAAGAACACAGCAGCTGCGAAGGACTACCCAAGAAGAGCGCAAAAGTACCACAACATGCCTGCCTCCACAGCTTTTTCCTTGGGGACATGCCTAATTCCTGGCTGATTTGCCTTTCTCGTCTTAGGGTTGGGGTTCGGCCTAGGGCTAGGATTTTTAAAATCAGGAAGCCCTGAGTTCCAGGCACACTGGAGCAGTGAATGGCATCCACAAGGGAGTGCAAAAGTGCCACAACATGGCTGCTTTCCCGGCTTTTTCCTTGGCAAGAAGCCTAACACCAGGCTGATTTCCCTACCCAGGGTTACTGTTAGGCTTAGGCTTAGGGCTAGGATTTTAAAAACTAGGAAGCCCTTAGTTCCAGGCACACTGCAGCTGCGAAAGGCATCCCAAGGGGAGTACAAAAGTGCAACAACATGGCAGCTTTCACAGCTTTTTCCTTGGCACCATCCCTATACCTAGGCTGATTTATCTGCCTAGGGTTAGGGTTAGGCTTCAGCCTAGGGCTTGGAGTTTTTTAACCAGGAAGCCCTGAGTTCCAGGCTTACTGCATCTGCCAAAGGCATCCCAAAGAGAGTACAGAAGTGCCACAACATGGCTGCTTTCCCGGCTTTTTCCTTGGCAAGAAGCTTAACACCAGGCTGATTTACCTTCCCAGGGTTACTCTAAGGCTTAGGCTTAGGGCTAGGATTTTTAAAACTAGGAAGCCCTTAGCTCCAGGCACACTGCATCTGTTCAAGGCATCCCAAGTGGAGTAAAATGGTGCAACAACATGGCAGCTTTCACAGCTTTTTCCTTGGTACCATCCCTATACCTAGGCTGATTTATCTGCCTAGGGTTAGGGTTAGGGTTCAGCCTAGGGCTTGGAGTTTTTTAACCAGGAAGCCCTGAGTTCCAGGCTTACTGCATCTGCCAAAGGCATCCCAAAGGGAGTGCAGAAGTGCCACAACATGGCTGCTTTCACGGCTTTTCCCTTAGGAAGAACCCTAATACGCGGCTGATTTACCTTCCTAGGGTTACTGTTAGGCTTAGACCTAGGAGTTTTAAAGCCAGGAAGCCCTGGGCTCCAGGCATATGCAGCTGTTAAAGGCATCCCAAGAGGGCCGCAGAAGTGACACAACTTGGCTGCCTCTGCTTCTATTCTCATGAGACCATCCTGAACCATAGGCTGATTTTCCTTCCTAGGGTTAAGGTTTGAGTTTCGCCTAGGGTAAGAGTTCTATTAACCAGAAAGCCCTGAGTTCCAAGAACACAGCAGCTGCGAAGGACTAGCCAAGAAGAGCGCAAAAGTACCACAACATGCCTGCCTCCACAGCTTTTTCCTTGGGGACATGCCTAATTCCTGGCTGATTTGCCTTTCTCATCTTAGGGTTGGGGTTCGGCCTAGGGCTAGGATTTTTTTAACTAGGAAGCCCTGAGTTCCAGGCTTACTGCATCTGCCAAAGGCATCCCAAAGGGAGTGCAGAAGTGCCACAACATGGCTGCTTTCACGGCTTTTCCCTTAGGAACAACCCTAATACGCGGCTGATTTACCTTCCTAGGGTTACTGTTAGGCTTAGACCTAGGAGTTTTAAAACCAGGAAGCCCTGGGCTCCAGGCACACTGCAGCTGCGAAAGGCATCCAAAGGGGAGCGCAACAGTGACACCACTTGGCTGCCACCACTGATATTTCCATGAGACCATCCCGAACCATAGGCTGATTTTCCTTCCTAGGGTTAAGGTTTGAGTTACGCCTGGGGTAAGAGTTCTATTAACCAGAAAGCCCTGAGTTCCAAGAACACAGCAGCTGCGAAGGACTACCCAAGAAGAGCGCAAAAGTACCACAACCCGCCTGCCTCCACAGCTTTTTCCTTGGGGACATGCCTAATTCCTGGCTGATTTGCCTTTCTCGTCTTAGGGTTGGGGTTCGGCCTAGGGCTAGGATATTTTTAACTAGGAAGCCCTGAGTTCCAGGCTTACTTCATCTGCCAAAGGCATCCCAAAGGGAGTGCAGAAGTGCCACAACATGGCTGCTTTCACGGCTTTTCCCTTAGGAAGAACCCTAATACGCGGCTGATTTACCTTCCTAGGGTTACTCTTAGGCTTAGGCCTAGGACTTTTAAAACCAGGAAGCCCTGGGCTCAAGGCACATGCAGCTGTTAAAGGCATCCCAAGAGGGCCGCAGAAGTGACACAACTTGGCTGCCTCTGCTGCTATTCTCATGAGACCATCCCGAACCATAGGCTGATTTTCCTTCCTAGGGTTAAGGTTTGAGTTACGCCTAGGGTAAGGGTTCTATTAACCAGAAAGCCCTGAGTTCCAAGAACACAGCAGCTGCGAAGGACTACCCAAGAAGAGCGCAAAAGTACCACAACATGCCTGCCTCCACAGCTTTTTCCTTGGGGACATGCCTAATTCCTGGCTGATTTGCCTTTCTCATCTTAGGGTTGGGGTTCGGCCTAGGGCTAGGATTTTTTTAACTAGGAAGCCCTGAGTTACAGGCTTACTGCATCTGCCAAAGGCATCCCAAAGGGAGTGCAGAAGTGCCACAACATGGCTGCTTTCACGGCTTTTCCCTTAGGAACAACCCTAATACGCGGCTGATTTACCTTCCTAGGGTTACTGTTAGGCTTAGACCTAGGAGTTTTAAAACCAGGAAGCCCTGGGCTCCAGGCACACTGCAGCTGCGAAAGGCATCCAAAGGGGAGCGCAACAGTGACACCACTTGGCTGCCACCACTGATATTTCCATGAGACCATCCCGAACCATAGGCTGATTTTCCTTCCTAGGGTTAAGGTTTGAGTTACGCCTGGGGTAAGAGTTCTATTAACCAGAAAGCCCTGAGTTCCAAGAACACAGCAGCTGCGAAGGACTACCCAAGAAGAGCGCAAAAGTACCACAACCCGCCTGCCTCCACAGCTTTTTCCTTGGGGACATGCCTAATTCCTGGCTGATTTGCCTTTCTCGTCTTAGGGTTGGGGTTCGGCCTAGGGCTAGGATATTTTTAACTAGGAAGCCCTGAGTTCCAGGCTTACTTCATCTGCCAAAGGCATCTCAAAGGGTGTGCAAAAGTGCCACAACATGGCTGCTTTCACGGCTTTTCCCTTAGGAAGAACCCTAATACGCGGCTGATTTACCTTCCTAGGGTTACTCTTAGGCTTAGGCCTAGGACTTTTAAAACCAGGAAGCCCTGGGCTCCAGGCACATGCAGCTGTTAAAGGCATCCCAAGAGGGCCGCAGAAGTGACACAACTTGGCTGCCTCTGCTGCTATTCTCATGAGACCATCCCGAACCATAGGCTGATTTTCCTTCCTAGGGTTAAGGTTTGAGTTACGCCTAGGGTAAGGGTTCTATTAACCAGAAAGCCCTGAGTTCCAAGAACACAGCAGCTGCGAAGGACTACCCAAGAAGAGCGCAAAAGTACCACAACATGCCTGCCTCCACAGCTTTTTCCTTGGGGACATGCCTAATTCCTGGCTGATTTGCCTTTCTCGTCTTAGGGTTGGGGTTCGGCCTAGGGCTAGGATTTTTTTAACTATGAAGCCCTGAGTTCCAGGCTTCCTTCATCTGCAAAAAGCATCCCAAAGCGAGTGCAGAAGTGCCACAACATGGCTGCTTTCACGGCTTTTCCCTTAGGAAGAACCCTAATACCCGGCTGATTTACCTTCCTAGGGTTACTGTTAGGCTTAGGCCTAGGAGTTTTAAAACCAGGAAGCCCTGGGCTCCAGGCACATGCAGCTGCGAAAGGCATCCCAAGAGGGCCGCAGAAGTGACACAACTTGGCTGCCTCTGCTTCTATTCTCATGAGACCATCCTGAACCATAGGCTGATTTTCATTCCTAGGGTTAAGGTTTGAGTTACACCTAGGGTAAGGGTTGTATTAACCAGAAAGCCCTGAGTTCCAAGAACACAGCAGCTGCGAAGGACTACCCAAGAAGAGCGCAAAAGTACCACAACCTGCCTGCCTCCACAGCTTTTTCCTTGGGGACATGCCTAATTCCTGGCTGATTTGCCTTTCTCGTCTTAGGGTTGGGGTTCGGCCTAGGGCTAGGATATTTTTAACTAGGAAGCCCTGAGTTCCAGGCTTAATTCATCTGCCAAAGGCATCCCAAAGGGTGTGCAAAAGTGCCACAACATGGCTGCTTTCACGGCTTTTCCCTTAGGAAGAACCCTAATACGCGGCTGATTTACCTTCCTAGGGTTACTGTTAGGCTTAGGCCTAGGACTTTTAAAACCAGGAAGCCCTGGGCTCCAGGCACATGCAGCTGTTAAAGGCATCCCAAGAGGGCCGCAGAAGTGACACAACTTGGCTGCCTCTGCTGCTATTCTCATGAGACCATCCCGAACCATAGGCTGATTTTCCTTCCTAGGGTTAAGGTTTGAGTTACGCCTAGGGTAAGAGTTCTATTAACCAGAAAGCCCTGAGTTCAAAGAACACAGCAGCTGCGAAGGACTACCCAAGAAGAGCGCAAAAGTACCACAACATGCCTGCCTCCACAGCTTTTTCCTTGGGGACATGCCTAATTCCTGGCTGATTTGCCTTTCTCGTCTTAGGGTTGGGGTTCGGCCTAGGGCTTGGATTTTTAAAATCAGGAAGCCCTGAGTTCCAGGCACACTGGAGCAGTGAATGGCATCCACAAGGGAGTGCAAAAGTGCCACAACATGGCTGCTTTCCCGGCTTTTTCCTTGGCAAGAAGCCTAACACCAGGCTGATATCCCTACCCAGGGTTACTGTTAGGCTTAGGCTTAGGGCTAGGATTTTAAAAACTAGGAAGCCCTTAGTTCCAGGCACACTGCAGCTGCGAAAGGCATCCCAAGGGGAGTACAAAAGTGCAACAACATGGCAGCTTTCACAGCTTTTTCCTTGGTACCATCCCTATACCTAGGCTGATTTATCTGCCTAGGGTTAGGGTTAGGGTTCAGCCTAGGGCTTGGAGTTTTTTAACCAGGAAGCCCTGAGTTCCAGGCTTACTGCATCTGCCAAAGGCATCCCAAAGGGAGTGCAGAAGTGCCACAACATGGCTGCTTTCACGGCTTTTCCCTTAGGAAGAACCCTAATACGCGGCTGATTTACCTTCCTAGGGTTACTGTTAGGCTTAGACCTAGGAGTTTTAAAGCCAGGAAGCCCTGGGCTCCAGGCATATGCAGCTGTTAAAGGCATCCCAAGAGGGCCGCAGAAGTGACACAACTTGGCTGCCTCTGCTTCTATTCTCATGAGACCATCCTGAACCATAGGCTGATTTTCCTTCCTAGGGTTAAGGTTTGAGTTTCGCCTAGGGTAAGAGTTCTATTAACCAGAAAGCCCTGAGTTCCAAGAACACAGCAGCTGCGAAGGACTAGCCAAGAAGAGCGCAAAAGTACCACAACATGCCTGCCTCCACAGCTTTTTCCTTGGGGACATGCCTAATTCCTGGCTGATTTGCCTTTCTCATCTTAGGGTTGGGGTTCGGCCTAGGGCTAGGATTTTTTTAACTAGGAAGCCCTGAGTTCCAGGCTTACTGCATCTGCCAAAGGCATCCCAAAGGGAGTGCAGAAGTGCCACAACATGGCTGCTTTCACGGCTTTTCCCTTAGGAACAACCCTAATACGCGGCTGATTTACCTTCCTAGGGTTACTGTTAGGCTTAGACCTAGGAGTTTTAAAACCAGGAAGCCCTGGGCTCCAGGCACACTGCAGCTGCGAAAGGCATCCAAAGGGGAGCGCAACAGTGACACCACTTGGCTGCCACCACTGATATTTCCATGAGACCATCCCGAACCATAGGCTGATTTTCCTTCCTAGGGTTAAGGTTTGAGTTACGCCTGGGGTAAGAGTTCTATTAACCAGAAAGCCCTGAGTTCCAAGAACACAGCAGCTGCGAAGGACTACCCAAGAAGAGCGCAAAAGTACCACAACCCGCCTGCCTCCACAGCTTTTTCCTTGGGGACATGCCTAATTCCTGGCTGATTTGCCTTTCTCGTCTTAGGGTTGGGGTTCGGCCTAGGGCTAGGATATTTTTAACTAGGAAGCCCTGAGTTCCAGGCTTACTTCATCTGCCAAAGGCATCCCAAAGGGTGTGCAAAAGTGCCACAACATGGCTGCTTTCACGGCTTTTCCCTTAGGAAGAACCCTAATACGCGGCTGATTTACCTTCCTAGGGTTACTCTTAGGCTTAGGCCTAGGACTTTTAAAACCAGGAAGCCCTGGGCTCCAGGCACATGCAGCTGTTAAAGGCATCCCAAGAGGGCCGCAGAAGTGACACAACTTGGCTGCCTCTGCTGCTATTCTCATGAGACCATCCCGAACCATAGGCTGATTTTCCTTCCTAGGGTTAAGGTTTGAGTTACGCCTAGGGTAAGGGTTCTATTAACCAGAAAGCCCTGAGTTCCAAGAACACAGCAGCTGCGAAGGACTACCCAAGAAGAGCGCAAAAGTACCACAACATGCCTGCCTCCACAGCTTTTTCCTTGGGGACATGCCTAATTCCTGGCTGATTTGCCTTTCTCGTCTTAGGGTTGGGGTTCGGCCTAGGGCTAGGATTTTTTTAACTATGAAGCCCTGAGTTCCAGGCTTCCTTCATCTGCAAAAAGCATCCCAAAGCGAGTGCAGAAGTGCCACAACATGGCTGCTTTCACGGCTTTTCCCTTAGGAAGAACCCTAATACCCGGCTGATTTACCTTCCTAGGGTTACTGTTAGGCTTAGGCCTAGGAGTTTTAAAACCAGGAAGCCCTGGGCTCCAGGCACATGCAGCTGCGAAAGGCATCCCAAGAGGGCCGCAGAAGTGACACAACTTGGCTGCCTCTGCTTCTATTCTCATGAGACCATCCTGAACCATAGGCTGATTTTCATTCCTAGGGTTAAGGTTTGAGTTACACCTAGGGTAAGGGTTGTATTAACCAGAAAGCCCTGAGTTCCAAGAACACAGCAGCTGCGAAGGACTACCCAAGAAGAGCGCAAAAGTACCACAACCTGCCTGCCTCCACAGCTTTTTCCTTGGGGACATGCCTAATTCCTGGCTGATTTGCCTTTCTCGTCTTAGGGTTGGGGTTCGGCCTAGGGCTAGGATATTTTTAACTAGGAAGCCCTGAGTTCCAGGCTTAATTCATCTGCCAAAGGCATCCCAAAGGGTGTGCAAAAGTGCCACAACATGGCTGCTTTCACGGCTTTTCCCTTAGGAAGAACCCTAATACGCGGCTGATTTACCTTCCTAGGGTTACTGTTAGGCTTAGGCCTAGGACTTTTAAAACCAGGAAGCCCTGGGCTCCAGGCACATGCAGCTGTTAAAGGCATCCCAAGAGGGCCGCAGAAGTGACACAACTTGGCTGCCTCTGCTGCTATTCTCATGAGACCATCCCGAACCATAGGCTGATTTTCCTTCCTAGGGTTAAGGTTTGAGTTACGCCTAGGGTAAGAGTTCTATTAACCAGAAAGCCCTGAGTTCAAAGAACACAGCAGCTGCGAAGGACTACCCAAGAAGAGCGCAAAAGTACCACAACATGCCTGCCTCCACAGCTTTTTCCTTGGGGACATGCCTAATTCCTGGCTGATTTGCCTTTCTCGTCTTAGGGTTGGGGTTCGGCCTAGGGCTTGGATTTTTAAAATCAGGAAGCCCTGAGTTCCAGGCACACTGGAGCAGTGAATGGCATCCACAAGGGAGTGCAAAAGTGCCACAACATGGCTGCTTTCCCGGCTTTTTCCTTGGCAAGAAGCCTAACACCAGGCTGATATCCCTACCCAGGGTTACTGTTAGGCTTAGGCTTAGGGCTAGGATTTTAAAAACTAGGAAGCCCTTAGTTCCAGGCACACTGCAGCTGCGAAAGGCATCCCAAGGGGAGTACAAAAGTGCAACAACATGGCAGCTTTCACAGCTTTTTCCTTGGCACCATCCCTATACATAGGCTGATTTATCTGCCTAGGGATAGGGTTAGGCTTCAGCCTAGGGCTTGGAGTTTTTTAACCAGGAAGCCCTGAGTTCCAGGCTTACTGCATCTGCCAAAGGCATCCCAAAGAGAGTACAGAAGTGCCACAACATGGCTGCTTTCCCGGCTTTTTCCTTGGCAAGAAGCCTAACACCAGGCTGATTTCCCTACCCAGGGTTACTGTTAGGCTTAGGCTTAGGGCTAGGATTTTAAAAACTAGGAAGCCCTTAGTTCCAGGCACACTGCAGCTGCGAAAGGCATCCCAAGGGGAGTACAAAAGTGCAACAACATGGCAGCTTTCACAGCTTTTTCCTTGGCACCATCCCTATACATAGGCTGATTTATCTGCCTAGGGTTAGGGTTAGGCTTCAGCCTAGGGCTTGGAGTTTTTTAACCAGGAAGCCCTGAGTTCCAGGCTTACTGCATCTGCCAAAGGCATCCCAAAGAGAGTACAGAAGTGCCACAACATGGCTGCTTTCCCGGCTTTTTCCTTGGCAAGAAGCTTAACACCAGGCTGATTTACCTTCCCAGGGTTACTCTAAGGCTTAGGCTTAGGGCTAGGATTTTTAAAACTAGGAAGCCCTTAGCTCCAGGCACACTGCATCTGTTCAAGGCATCCCAAGTGGAGTAAAATGGTGCAACAACATGGCAGCTTTCACAGCTTTTTCCTTGGTACCCTCCCTATACCTAGGCTGATTTATCTGCCTAGGGTTAGGGTTAGGGTTCAGCCTAGGGCTTGGAGTTTTTTAACCAGGAAGCCCTGAGTTCCAGGCTTACTGCATCTGCCAAAGGCATCCCAAAGGGAGTGCAGAAGTGCCACAACATGGCTGCTTTCACGGCTTTTCCCTTAGGAAGAACCCTAATACGCGGCTGATTTACCTTCCTAGGGTTACTGTTAGGCTTAGACCTAGGAGTTTTAAAGCCAGGAAGCCCTGGGCTCCAGGCATATGCAGCTGTTAAAGGCATCCCAAGAGGGCCGCAGAAGTGACACAACTTGGCTGCCTCTGCTTCTATTCTCATGAGACCATCCTGAACCATAGGCTGATTTTCCTTCCTAGGGTTAAGGTTTGAGTTTCGCCTAGGGTAAGAGTTCTATTAACCAGAAAGCCCTGAGTTCCAAGAACACAGCAGCTGCGAAGGACTAGCCAAGAAGAGCGCAAAAGTACCACAACATGCCTGCCTCCACAGCTTTTTCCTTGGGGACATGCCTAATTCCTGGCTGATTTGCCTTTCTCATCTTAGGGTTGGGGTTCGGCCTAGGGCTAGGATTTTTTTAACTAGGAAGCCCTGAGTTCCAGGCTTACTGCATCTGCCAAAGGCATCCCAAAGGGAGTGCAGAAGTGCCACAACATGGCTGCTTTCACGGCTTTTCCCTTAGGAAGAACCCTAATACGCGGCTGATTTACCTTCCTAGGGTTACTGTTAGGCTTAGACATAGGAGTTTTAAAACCAGGAAGCCCTGGGCTCCAGGCACACTGCAGCTGCGAAAGGCATCCAAAGGGGAGCGCAACAGTGACACCACTTGGCTGCCACCACTGATATTTCCATGAGACCATCCCGAACCATAGGCTGATTTTCCTTCCTAGGGTTAAGGTTTGAGTTACGCCTGGGGTAAGAGTTCTATTAACCAGAAAGCCCTGAGTTCCAAGAACACAGCAGCTGCGAAGGACTAGCCAAGAAGAGCGCAAAAGTACCACAACCCGCCTGCCTCCACAGCTTTTTCCTTGGGGACATGCCTAATTCCTGGCTGATTTGCCTTTCTCGTCTTAGGGTTGGGGTTCGGCCTAGGGCTAGGATATTTTTAACTAGGAAGCCCTGAGTTCCAGGCTTACTTCATCTGCCAAAGGCATCCCAAAGGGTGTGCAAAAGTGCCACAACATGGCTGCTTTCACGGCTTTTCCCTTAGGAAGAACCCTAATACGCGGCTGATTTACCTTCCTAGGGTTACTCTTAGGCTTAGGCCTAGGACTTTTAAAACCAGGAAGCCCTGGGCTCCAGGCACATGCAGCTGTTAAAGGCATCCCAAGAGGGCCGCAGAAGTGACACAACTTGGCTGCCTCTGCTGCTATTCTCATGAGACCATCCCGAACCATAGGCTGATTTTCCTTCCTAGGGTTAAGGTTTGAGTTACCCCTACGGTAAGGGTTCTATTAACCAGAAAGCCCTGAGTTCCAAGAACACAGCAGCTGCGAAGGACTAGCCAAGAAGAGCGCAAAAGTACCACAACATGCCTGCCTCCACAGCTTTTTCCTTGGGGACATGCCTAATTCCTGGCTGATTTGCCTTTCTCGTCTTAGGGTTGGGGTTCGGCCTAGGGCTAGGATTTTTAAAATCAGGAAGCCCTGAATTCCAGGCACACTGGAGCTGTGAAAGGCATCCAAAAGGGAGTGCAAAAGTGCCACAACATGGCTGCTTTCCCGGCTTTTTCCTTGCCAAGAAGCCTAACACCAGGCTGATTTCCCTTCCAGGGTTACTGTTAGGCTTAGGCCTAGGGCTAGGATTTTTAAAACTAGGAAGCCCTTAGATCCAGGCAAACTGCAGCTGCGAAAGGCATCCCAAGGGGAGTACAAAAGTGCAACAACATGGCAGCTTTCACAGCTTTTTCCTTGGCACCATCCCTATACCTAGGCTGATTTATCTGCCTAGGGTTAGGGTTAGGCTTCAGCCTAGGGCTTGGAGTTTTTTAACCAGGAAGCCCTGAGTTCCAGGCTTACTGCATCTGCCAAAGGCATCCCAAAGAGAGTACAGAAGTGCCACAACATGGCTGCTTTCCCGGCTTTTTCCTTGGCAAGAAGCTTAACACCAGGCTGATTTACCTTCCCAGGGTTACTCTAAGGCTTAGGCTTAGGGCTAGGATTTTTAAAACTAGGAAGCCCTTAGCTCCAGGCACACTGCATCTGTTCAAGGCATCCCAAGTGGAGTAAAATGGTGCAACAACATGGCAGCTTTCACAGCTTTTTCCTTGGTACCATCCCTATACCTAGGCTGATTTATCTGCCTAGGGTTAGGGTTAGGGTTCAGCCTAGGGCTTGGAGTTTTTTAACCAGGAAGCCCTGAGTTCCAGGCTTACTTCATCTGCCAAAGGCATCCCAAAGGGAGTGCAAAAGTGCCACAACATGGCTGCTTTCACGGCTTTTCCCTTAGGAAGAACCCTAATACGCGGCTGATTTACCTTCCTAGGGTTACTGTTAGGCTTAGGCCTAGGACTTTTAAAACCAGGAAGCCCTGGGCTCCAGGCACACTGCAGCTGCGAAAGGCATCCCAAGGGGAGCGCAAAAGTGACACAACTTGGCTGCCACCACTGATATTTCCATGAGACCATCCCGAACCATAGGCTGATTTTCCTTCCTAGGGTTAAGGTTTGAGTTACGCCTGGGGTAAGGGTTCTATTAACCAGAAAGTCCTGAGTTCCAAGAACACAGCAGCTGCGAAGGACTAGCCAAGAAGAGCGCAAAAGTACCACAACATGCCTGCCTCCACAGCTTTTTCCTTGGGGACATGCCTAATTCCTGGCTGATTTGCCTTTCTCGTCTTAGGGTTGGGGTTCGGCCTAGGGCTAGGATTTTTTTAACTAGGAAGCCCTGAGTTCCAGGCTTACTTCATCTGCAAAAAGCATCCCAAAGGGAGTGCAGAAGTGCCACAACATGGCTGCTTTCACGGCTTTTCCCTTAGGAAGTACCCTAATACGCGGCTGATTTACCTTCCTAGGGTTACTGTTAGGCTTAGGCCTAGGACTTTTAAAACCAGGAAGCCCTGGGCTCCAGGCACATGCAGCTGTTAAAGGCATCCCAAGAGGGCTGTTAAGTGACACAACTTGGCTGCCTCTGCTGCTATTCTCATGAGACCATCCCGAACCATAGGCTGATTTTCCTTCCTAGGGTTAAGGTTTGAGATACGCCTGGGGTAAGGGTTCTATTAACCAGAAAGCCCTGAGTTCCAAGAACACAGCAGCTGCGAAGGACTTCCCAAGAAGAGCGCAAAAGTACCACAACATGCCTGCCTCCACAGCTTTTTCCTTGGGGACATGCCTAATTCCTGGCTGATTTGCCTTTCTCGTCTTAGGGTTGGGGTTCGGCCTAGGGCTAGGATTTTTAAAATCAGGAAGCCCTGAGTTCCAGGCACACTGGAGCTGTGAAAGACATCCAAAAGGGAGTGCAAAAGTGCCACAACATGGCTGCTTTCCCGGCTTTTTCCTTGGCAAGATGCCTAACACCAGGCTGATTTCCCTTCCAGGGTTACTGTTAGGCTTAGGACTAGGGCTAGGATTTTTAAAACTAGGAAGCCCTTAGATCCAGGCACACTGCAGCTGCGAAAGGCATCCCAAGGGGAGTACAAAAGTGCAACAACATGGCAGCTTTCACAGCTTTTTCCTTGGCACCATCCCTATACCTAGGCTGATTTATCTGCCTCTGGTTAGGGTTAGGGTTCAGCCTAGGGCTTGGAGTTTTTTAACCAGGAAGACCTGAGTTCCAGGCTTACTTCATCTGCCAAAGGCATCCCAAAGAGAGTACAGAAGTGCCACAACATGGCTGCTTTCCCGGCTTTTTCCTTGGCAAAAAGCTTAACACCAGGCTGATTTACCTTCCCAGGGTTACTCTAAGGCTTAGGCTTAGGGCTAGGATTTTTAAAACTAGGAAGCCCTTAGCTCCAGGCACACTGCATCTGTTCAAGGCATCCCAAGTGGAGTAAAATAGTGCAACAACATGGCAGCTTTCACAGATTTTTCCTTGGTACCATCCCTATACCTAGGCTGATTTATCTGCCTAGGGTTAGGGTTAGGGTTCAGCCTAGGGCTTGGAGTTTTTTAACCAGGAAGCCCTGAGTTCCAGGCTTACTGCATCTGCCAAAGGCATCCCAAAGGGAGTGCAGAAGTGCCACAACATGGCTGCTTTCACGGCTTTTCCCTTAGGAAGAACCCTAATACGCGGCTGATTTACCTTCCTAGGGTTACTGTTAGGCTTAGACCTAGGAGTTTTAAAACCAGGAAGCCCTGGGCTCCAGGCACACTGCAGCTGCGAAAGGCATCCAAAGGGGAGCGCAACAGTGACACAACTTGGCTGCCACCACTGATATTTCCATGAGACCATCCCGAAATATAGGCTGATTTTCCTTCCTAGGGTTAAGGTTTGAGTTACGCCTGGGGTAAGGGTTCTATTAACCAGAAAGCCCTGAGTTCCAAGAACACAGCAGCTGCGAAGGACTAGCCAAGAAGAGCGCAAAAGTACCACAACCTGCCTGCCTCCACAGCTTTTTCCTTGGGGACATGCCTAATTCCTGGCTGATTTGCCTTTCTCGTCTTAGGGTTGGGGTTCGGCCTAGGGCTAGGATATTTTTAACTAGGAAGCCCTGAGTTCCAGGCTTACTTCATCTGCCAAAGGCATCCCAAAGGGTGTGCAAAAGTGCCACAACATGGCTGCTTTCACAGCTTTTCCCTTAGGAAGAACCCTAATACGCGGCTGATTTACCTTCTTAGGGTTACTCTTAGGCTTAGGCCTAGGACTTTTAAAACCAGGAAGCCCTGGGCTCCAGGCACATGCAGCTGTTAAAGGCATCCCAAGAGGGCCGCAGAAGTGACACAACTTGTCTGCCTCTGCTGCTATTCTCATGAGACCATCCCGAATCATAGGCTGATTTTCCTTCCTAGGGTTAAGGTTTGAGTTACGCCTAGGGTAAGGGTTCTATTAACCAGAAAGCCCTGAGTTCCAAGAACACAGCAGCTGCGAAGGACTACCCAAGAAGAGCGCAAAAGTACCACAACATGCCTGCCTCCACAGCTTTTTCCTTGGGGACATGCCTAATTCCTGGCTGATTTGCCTTTCTCGTCTTAGGGTTGGGGTTCGGCCTAGGGCTAGGATTTTTAAAATCAGGAAGCCCTGAATTCCAGGCACACTGGAGCTGTGAAAGGCATCCAAAAGGGAGTGCAAAAGTGCCACAACATGGCTGCTTTCCCGGCTTTTTCCTTGCCAAGAAGCCTAACACCAGGCTGATTTCCCTTCCAGGGTTACTGTTAGGCTTAGGCCTAGGGCTAGGATTTTTAAAACCAGGAAGCCCTTAGATCCAGGCACACTGCAGCTGTTCAAGGCATCCCAAGGGGAGTACAAAAGTGCAACAACATGGCAGCTTTCACAGCTTTTTCCTTGGCACCATCCCTATACCTAGGCTGATTTATCTGCCTCTGGTTAGGGTTAGGCTTCAGCCTAGGGCTTGGAGTTTTTTAACCAGGAAGCCCTGAGTTCCAGGCTTACTTCATCTGCCAAAGGCATCCCAAAGGGAGTGCAAAAGTGCCACAACATGGCTGCTTTCACGGCTTTTCCCTTAGGAAGAACCCTAATACGCGGCTGATTTACCTTCCTAGGGTTACTGTTAGGCTTAGGCCTAGGACTTTTAAAACCAGGAAGCCCTGGGCTCCAGGCACACTGCAGCTGCGAAAGGCATCCCAAGGGGAGCGCAAAAGTGACACAACTTGGCTGCCACCACTGATATTTCCATGAGACCATCCCGAACCATAGGCTGATTTTCCTTCCTAGGGTTAAGGTTTGAGTTACGCCTGGGGAAAGGGTTCTATTAACCAGAAAGTCCTGAGTTCCAAGAACACAGCAGCTGCGAAGGACTAGCCAAGAAGAGCGCAAAAGTACCACAACATGCCTGCCTCCACAGCTTTTTCCTTGGGGACATGCCTAATTCCTGGCTGATTTGCCTTTCTCGTCTTAGGGTTGGGGTTCGGCCTAGGGCTAGGATTTTTTTAACTAGGAAGCCCTGAGTTCCAGGCTTACTTCATCTGCAAAAAGCATCCCAAAGGGAGTGCAGAAGTGCCACAACATGGCTGCTTTCACGGCTTTTCCCTTAGGAAGTACCCTAATACGCGGCTGATTTACCTTCCTAGGGTTACTGTTAGGCTTAGGCCTAGGACTTTTAAAACCAGGAAGCCCTGGGCTCCAGGCACATGCAGCTGTTAAAGGCATCCCAAGAGGGCTGTTAAGTGACACAACTTGGCTGCCTCTGCTGCTATTCTCATGAGACCATCCCGAACCATAGGCTGATTTTCCTTCCTAGGGTTAAGGTTTGAGATACGCCTGGGGTAAGGGTTCTATTAACCAGAAAGCCCTGAGTTCCAAGAACACAGCAGCTGCGAAGGACTTCCCAAGAAGAGCGCAAAAGTACCACAACATGCCTGCCTCCACAGCTTTTTCCTTGGGGACATGCCTAATTCCTGGCTGATTTGCCTTTCTCGTCTTAGGGTTGGGGTTCGGCCTAGGGCTAGGATTTTTAAAATCAGGAAGCCCTGAGTTCCAGGCACACTGGAGCTGTGAAAGACATCCAAAAGGGAGTGCAAAAGTGCCACAACATGGCTGCTTTCCCGGCTTTTTCCTTGGCAAGAAGCCTAACACCAGGCTGATTTCCCTTCCAGGGTTACTGTTAGGCTTAGGCCTAGGGCTAGGATTTTTAAAACTAGGAAGCCCTTAGTTCCAGGCACACTGCAGCTGCGAAAGGCATCCCAAGGGGAGTACAAAAGTGCAACAACATGGCAGCTTTCACAGCTTTTTCCTTGGCACCATCCCTATACCTAGGCTGATTTATCTGCCTCTGGTTAGGGTTAGGGTTCAGCCTAGGGCTTGGAGTTTTTTAACCAGGAAGCCCTGAGTTCCAGGCTTACTTCATCTGCCAAAGGCATCCCAAAGAGAGTACAGAAGTGCCACAACATGGCTGCTTTCCCGGCTTTTTCCTTGGCAAAAAGCTTAACACCTGGCTGATTTACCTTCCCAGGGTTACTCTAAGGCTTAGGCTTAGGGCTAGGATTTTTAAAACTAGGAAGCCCTTAGCTCCAGGCACACTGCATCTGTTCAAGGCATCCCAAGTGGAGTAAAATAGTGCAACAACATGGCAGCTTTCACAGCTTTTTCCTTGGTACCATCCCTATACCTAGGCTGATTTATCTGCCTAGGGTTAGGGTTAGGGTTCAGCCTAGGGCTTGGAGTTTTTTAACCAGGAAGCCCTGAGTTCCAGGCTTACTGCATCTGCCAAAGGCATCCCAAAGGGAGTGCAGAAGTGCCACAACATGGCTGCTTTCACGGCTTTTCCCTTAGGAAGAACCCTAATACGCGGCTGATTTACCTTCCTAGGGTTACTGTTAGGCTTAGACCTAGGAGTTTTAAAACCAGGAAGCCCTGGGCTCCAGGCACACTGCAGCTGCGAAAGGCATCCAAAGGGGAGCGCAACAGTGACACAACTTGGCTGCCACCACTGATATTTCCATGAGACCATCCCGAACCATAGGCTGATTTTCCTTCCTAGGGTTAAGGTTTGAGTTACGCCTGGGGTAAGGGTTCTATTAACCAGAAAGCCCTGAGTTCCAAGAACACAGCAGCTGCGAAGGACTAGCCAAGAAGAGCGCAAAAGTACCACAACCTGCCTGCCTCCACAGCTTTTTCCTTGGGGACATGCCTAATTCCTGGCTGATTTGCCTTTCTCGTCTTAGGGTTGGGGTTCGGCCTAGGGCTAGGATATTTTTAACTAGGAAGCCCTGAGTTCCAGGCTTACTTCATCTGCCAAAGGCATCCCAAAGGGTGTGCAAAAGTGCCACAACATGGCTGCTTTCACGGCTTTTCCCTTAGGAAGAACCCTAATACGCGGCTGATTTACCTTCCTAGGGTTACTCTTAGGCTTAGGCCTAGGACTTTTAAAACCAGGAAGCCCTGGGCTCCAGGCACATGCAGCTGTTAAAGGCATCCCAAGAGGGCCGCAGAAGTGACACAACTTGGCTGCCTCTGCTGCTATTCTCATGAGACCATCCCGAACCATAGGCTGATTTTCCTTCCTAGGGTTAAGGTTTGAGTTACGCCTAGGGTAAGGGTTCTATTAACCAGAAAGCCCTGAGTTCCAAGAACACAGCAGCTGCGAAGGACTACCCAAGAAGAGCGCAAAAGTACCACAACATGCCTGCCTCCACAGCTTTTTCCTTGGGGACATGCCTAATTCCTGGCTGATTTGCCTTTCTCGTCTTAGGGTTGGGGTTCGGCCTAGGGCTAGGATTTTTAAAATCAGGAAGCCCTGAATTCCAGGCACACTGGAGCTGTGAAAGGCATCCAAAAGGGAGTGCAAAAGTGCCACAACATGGCTGCTTTCCCGGCTTTTTCCTTGCCAAGAAGCCTAACACCAGGCTGATTTCCCTTCCAGGGTTACTGTTAGGCTTAGGCCTAGGGCTAGGATTTTTAAAACCAGGAAGCCCTTAGATCCAGGCACACTGCAGCTGCGAAAGGCATCCCAAGGGGAGTACAAAAGTGCAACAACATGGCAGCTTTCACAGCTTTTTCCTTGGCACCATCCCTATACCTAGGCTGATTTATCTGCCTCTGGTTAGGGTTAGGCTTCAGCCTAGGGCTTGGAGTTTTTTAACCAGGAAGCCCTGAGTTCCAGGCTTACTTCATCTGCCAAAGGCATCCCAAAGGGAGTGCAAAAGTGCCACAACATGGCTGCTTTCACGGCTTTTCCCTTAGGAAGAACCCTAATACGCGGCTGATTTACCTTCCTAGGGTAACTGTTAGGCTTAGGCCTAGGACTTTTAAAACCAGGAAGCCCTGGGCTCCAGGCACACTGCAGCTGCGAAAGGCATCCCAAGGGGAGCGCAAAAGTGACACAACTTGGCTGCCACCACTGATATTTCCATGAGACCATCCCGAACCATAGGCTGATTTTCCTTCCTAGGGTTAAGGTTTGAGTTACGCCTGGGGAAAGGGTTCTATTAACCAGAAAGTCCTGAGTTCCAAGAACACAGCAGCTGCGAAGGACTAGCCAAGAAGAGCGCAAAAGTACCACAACATGCCTGCCTCCACAGCTTTTTCCTTGGGGACATGCCTAATTCCTGGCTGATTTGCCTTTCTCGTCTTAGGGTTGGGGTTCGGCCTAGGGCTAGGATTTTTAAAATCAGGAAGCCCTGAGTTCCAGGCACACTGGAGCTGTGAAAGGCATCCAAAAGGCAGTGCAAAAGTGCCACAACATGGCTGCTTTCCCGGCTTTTTCCTTGGCAACAAGTCTAACACCAGGCTGATTTACCTTCCCAGGGTTACTGTAAGGCTTAGGCTTAGGGCTAGGATTTTTAAAACTAGGAAGCCCTTAGCTCCAGGCACACTGCATCTGTTCAAGGCATCCCAAGTGGAGTAAAAAAGTGCAACAACATGGCAGCTTTCACAGCTTTTTCCTTGGCACCATCCCTATACCTAGGCTGATTTATCTGCCTAGGGTTAGGGTTAGGCTTCAGCCTAGGGCTTGGAGTTTTTTAACCAGGAAGCCCTGAGTTCCAGGCTTACTGCATCTGCCAAAGGCATCCCAAAGCATGTGCAAAAGTGCCACAACATGGCTGCTTTCACGGCTTTTCCCTTAGGAAGAACCCTAATACGCGGCTGATTTACCTTCCTAGGGTTACTGTTAAGCTTAGGCCTAGGACTTTTAAAACCAGGAAGCCCTGGGCTCCAGGCACATGCAGCAGTTAAAGGCATCCCAAGAGGGCTGCAGAAGTGACACAACTTGGCTGCCTCTGCTTCTATTCTCATGAGACCATCCCGAACCATAGGCTGATTTTCCTTCCTAGGGTTAAGGTTTGAGTTACGCCTAGGGTAAGTGTTCTTTTAACCAGAAAGCCCTGAGTTCCAAGAACACAGCAGCTGCGAAGGACTACCCAAGAAGAGCGCAAAAGTACCACAACATGCCTGCCTCCACAGCTTTTTCCTTGGGGACATGCCTAATTCCTGGCTGATTTGCCTTTCTCGTCTTAGGGTTGGGGTTCGGCCTAGGGCTAGGATTTTTAAAATCAGGAAGCCCTGAGTTCCAGGCACACTGGAGCTGTGAAAGGCATCCAAAAGGGAGTGCAAAAGTGCCACAACATGGTTGCTTTCACGGCTTTTTTCTTGGCAAGAAGCTTAACACCAGGCTGATTTCCCTTCCCAGGGTTACTGTTAGGCTTAGGCCTAGGGCTAGGATTTTTAAAACTAGGAAGCCCTTAGCTCCAAGCACACTGCAACTGTTCAAGGCATCCCAAGGGGAGTACAAAAGTGCAACAACATGGCAGCTTTCACAGCTTTTTCCTTGGCACCATCCCTATACCTAGGCTGATTTATCTGCCTCTGGTTAGGGTTAGGCTTCAGCCTAGGGCTTGGAGATTTTAAACAGGAAGCCCTGAGTTCCAGGCTTACTGCATCTGCCAAAGGCATCCCAAAGGGAGTGCAGAAGTGCCACAACATGGCTGCTTTCACGGCTTTTCCCTTAGGAAGAACCCTAATACGCGGCTGATTTACCTTCCTAGGGTTACTGTTAGGCTTAGGCCTAGGACTTTTAAAACCAGGAAGCCCTGGGCTCCAGGCACATGCAGCTGCGAAAGGCATCCCAAGAGGGCCGCAGAAGTGACACAACTTGGCTGCCTCTGCTTCTATTCTCATGAGACCATCCTGAACCATAGGCTGATTTTCCTTCCTAGGGTTAAGGTTTGAGTTTCGCCTAGGGTAAGAGTTCTATTAACCAGAAAGCCCTGAGCTCCAAGAACACAGCAGCTGCGAAGGACTAGCCAAGAAGAGCGCAAAAGTACCACAACATGCCTGCCTCCACAGCATTTTCCTTGGGGACATGCCTAATTCCTGGCTGATTTGCCTTTCTCCTCTTAGGGTTGGGGTTCGGCCTAGGGCTAGGATTTTTTTAACTAGGAAGCCCTGAGTTCCAGGCTTACTGCATCTGCCAAAGGCATCCCAAAGGGAGTGCAGAAGTGCCACAACATGGCTGCTTTCACGGCTTTTCCCTTAGGAAGAACCCTAATACGCGGCTGATTTACCTTCCTAGGGTTACTGTTAGGCTTAGGCCTAGGACTTTTAAAACCAGGAAGCCCTGGGCTCCAGGCACATGCAGCTGCGAAAGGCATCCCAAGAGGGCCGCAGAAGTGACACAACTTGGCTGCCTCTGCTTCTATTCTCATGAGACCATCCTGAACCATAGGCTGATTTTCCTTCCTAGGGTTAAGGTTTGAGTTTCGCCTAGGGTAAGAGTTCTATTAACCAGAAAGCCCTGAGCTCCAAGAACACAGCAGCTGCGAAGGACTAGCCAAGAAGAGCGCAAAAGTACCACAACATGCCTGCCTCCACAGCATTTTCCTTGGGGACATGCCTAATTCCTGGCTGATTTGCCTTTCTCCTCTTAGGGTTGGGGTTCGGCCTAGGGCTAGGATTTTTTTAACTAGGAAGCCCTGAGTTCCAGGCTTACTGCATCTGCCAAAGGCATCCCAAAGGGAGTGCAGAAGTGCCACAACATGGCTGCTTTCACGGCTTTTCCCTTAGGAAGAACCCTAATACGCGGCTGATTTACCTTCCTAGGGTTACTGTTAGGCTTAGGCCTAGGACTTTTAAAACCAGGAAGCCCTGGGCTCCAGGCACATGCAGCTGCGAAAGGCATCCCAAGAGGGCCGCAGAAGTGACACAACTTGGCTGCCTCTGCTTCTATTCTCATGAGACCATCCTGAACCATAGGCTGATTTTCATTCCTAGGGTTAAGGTTTGAGTTACGCCTAGGGTAAGCGTTCTATTAACCAGAAAGACCTGAGTTCCAAGAACACAGCAGCTGCGAAGGACTAGCCAAGAAGAGCGCAAAAGTAGCACAACGTGCCTGCCTCCACAGCTTTTTCCTTGGGGACATGCCTAATTCCTGGGTGATTTGCTTTTCTCGTCTTAGGGTTAGGGTTCAGCCTAGGGCTAGGATTTTTTTAACTAGGAAGCCCTGAGTTCCAGGCTTACTGCATCTGCCAAAGGCATCCCAAAGGGTGTGCAAAAGTGCCAAAACATGGCTGCTTTCACGGCTTTTCCCTTAGGAAGAACCCTATTACGCGGCTGATTTACCTTCCTAGGGTTACTGTTAAGCTTAGGCCTAGGACTTTTAAAACCAGGAAGCCCTGGGCTCCAGGCACATGCAGCTGTTAAAGGCATCCCAAGAGGGCTGCAGAAGTTACAAAACTTGGCTGCCTCTGCTTCTATTCTCATGAGACCATCCTGGACCATAGGCTGATTTTCCTTCCTAGGGTTAAGGTTTGAATTTCGCCTAGGGTAAGATTTCCATTAACCAGAAAGCCCTGAGTTCCAAGAACACAGCAGCTGCGAAGGACTACCCAAGAAGAGCGCAAAAGTACCACAACATGCCTGCCTCCACAGCTTTTTCCTTGGGGACATGCCTAATTCCTGGCTGATTTGCCTTTCTCATCTTAGGGTTGGGGTTCGGCCTAGGGCTAGGATTTTTTTAACTAGGAAGCCCTGAGTTCCAGGCTTACTGCATCTGCCAAAGGCATCCCAAAGGGAGTGCAGAAGTGCCACAACATGGCTGCTTTGACGGCTTTTCCCTTAGGAAGAACCCTAATACGCGGCTGATTTACCTTCCTAGGGTTACTGTTAGGCTTAGGCCTAGGAGTTTTAAAACCAGGAAGCCCTGGGCTCCAGGCACATGCAGCTGCGAAAGGCATCCCAAGAGGGCCGCAGAAGTGACACAACTTGGCTGCCTCTGCTTCTATTCTCATGAGACCATCCTGAACCATAGGCTGATTTTCATTCCTAGGGTTAAGATTTGAGTTACGCCTAGGGTAAGAGTTCTATTAAGCAGAAAGCCCTGAGTTCCAAGAACACAGCAGCTGCGAAGGACTACCCAAGAAGAGCGCAAAAGTACCACAACCTGCCTGCCTCCACAGCTTTTTCCTTGGGGACATGCCTAATTCCTGGCTGATTTGCCTTTCTCGTCTTAGGGTTGGGGTTCGGACTAGGGCTAGGATGTTTTTAACTAGGAAGCCCTGAGTTCCAGGCTTACTGCATCTGCCAAAGGCATCCCAAAGGGAGTGCAGAAGTGCCACAACATGGCTGCTTTCACGGCTTTTCCCTTAGGAAGAACCCTAATACGCGGCTGATTTACCTTCCTAGGGTTACTGTTAGGCTTAGGCCTAGGACTTTTAAAACCAGGAAGCCCTGGGCTCCAGGCACACTGCAGCTGCGAAAGGCATCCCAAGGGGAGCGCAAAAGTGACACAACTTGGCTGCCACCACTGATATTTCCATGAGACCATCCCGAACCATAGGCTGATTTTCCTTCCTAGGGTTAAGCTTTGAGTTACGCCTAGGGTAAGGGTTCTATTAACCAGAAAGCCCTGAGTTCCAAGAACACAGCAGCTGCGAAGGACTACCCAAGAAGAGCGCAAAAGTACCACAACATGCCTGCCTCCACAGCTTTTTCCTTGGGGACATGCCTAATTCCTGGCTGATTTGCCTTTCTCGTCTTAGGGTTGGGGTTCGGCCTAGGGCTAGGATTTTTTTAACTAGGAAGCCCTGAGTTCCAGGCTTACTTCATCTGCAAAAAGCATCCCAAAGCGAGTGCAGAAGTGCCACAACATGGCTGCTTTCACGGCTTTTCCCTTTGGAAGAACCCTAATACCCGGCTGATTTACCTTCCTAGGGTTACTGTTAGGCTTAGGCCTAGGACTATTAAAACCAGGAAGCCCTGGGCTCCAGGCACATGCAGCTGCGAAAGGCATCCCAAGAGGGCCGCAGAAGTGACACAACTTGGCTGCCTCTGCTTCTATTCTCATGAGACCATCCTGAACCATAGGCTGATTTTCATTCCTAGGGTTAAGGTTTGAGTTACACCTACGGTAAGAGTTGTATTAACCAGAAAGCCCTGAGTTCCAAGAACACAGCAGCTGCGAAGGACTACCCAAGAAGATCGCAAAAGTACCACAACCTGCATGCCTCCACAGCTTTTTCCTTGGGGACATGCCTAATTCCTGGCTGATTTGCCTTTCTCGTCTTAGGGTTGGGGTTCGGCCTAGGGCTAGGATATTTTTAACTAGGAAGCCCTGAGTTCCAGGCTTACTTCATCTGCCAAAGGCATCTCAAAGGGTGTGCAAAAGTGCCACAACATGGCTGCTTTCACGGCTTTTCCCTTAGGAAGAACCCTAATACGCAGCTGATTTACCTTCCTAGGGTTACTCTTAGGCTTAGGCCTAGGACTTTTAAAACCAGGAAGCCCTGGGCTCCAGGCACATGCAGCTGTTAAAGGCATCCCAAGAGGGCTGCAGAAGTGACACAACTTGGCTGCCTCTGCTGCTATTCTCATGAGACCATCCCGAACCATAGGCTGATTTTCCTTCCTAGGGTTAAGGTTTGAGTTACGCCTAGGGTAAGAGTTCTATTAACCAGAAAGCCCTGAGTTCCAAGAACACAGCAGCTGCGAAGGACTACCCAAGAAGAGCGCAAAAGTACCACAACATGCCTGCCTCCACAGCTTTTTCCTTGGGGACATGCCTAATTCCTGGCTGATTTGCCTTTCTCGTCTTAGGGTTGGGGTTCGGCCTAGGGCTAGGATTTTTAAAATCAGGAAGCCCTGAGGTCCAGGCTTACTGCATCTGCCAAAGGCATCCCAAAGAGAGTACAGAAGTGCCACAACATGGCTGCTTTCCCGGCTTTTTCCTTGGCAAGAAGCTTAACACCAGGCTGATTTCCCTTCCCAGGGTTACTGTAAGGCTTAGGCTTAGGTCTAGGATTTTTAAAACTAGGAAGCCCTTAGCTCCAGGCACACTGCATCTGTTCAAGGCATCCCAAGTGGAGTAAAATAGTGCAACAACATGGCAGCTTTCACAGCTTTTTCCTTGGTACCATCCCTATACCTAGGCTGATTTATCTGCCTAGGGTTAGGGTTAGGGTTCAGCCTAGGGCTTGGAGTTTTTTAACCAGGAAGCCCTGAGTTCCAGGCTTACTGCATCTGCCAAAGGCATCCCAAAGGGAGTGCAGAAGTGCCACAACATGGCTGCTTTCACGGCTTTTCCCTTAGGAAGAACCCTAATACGCGGCTGATTTACCTTCCTAGGGTTACTGTTAGGCTTAGGCCTAGGACTTTTAAAACCAGGAAGCTCTGGGCTCCAGGCACACTGCAGCTGTGAAAGGCATCCCAAGAGGGCCGCAGAAGTGACACAACTTGGCTGCCTCTGCTTCTATTCTCATGAGACCATCCTGAACCATAGGCAGATTTTCCTTCCTAGGGTTAAGGTTTGAGTTTCGCCTAGGGTAAGAGTTGTATTAACCAGAAAACCCTGAGTTCCAAGAACACAGCAGCTGCGAAGGACTAGCCAAGAAGAGCGCAAAAGTACCACAACATGCCTGCCTCCACAGCTTTTTCCTTGGGGACATGCCTAATTCCTGGCTGATTTGCCTTTCTCATCTTAGGGTTGGGGTTCGGCCTAGGGCTAGGATTTTTTTAACTAGGAAGCCCTGAGTTCCAGGCTTACTGCATCTGCCAAAGGCATCCCAAAGCGAGTGCAGAAGTGCCACAACATGGCTGCTTTCACGGCTTTTCCCTTAGGAAGAACCCTAATACGCGGCTGATTTACCTTCCTAGGGTTACTGTTAGGCTTAGACCTAGGAGTTTTAAAACTAGGAAGCCCTGGGCTCCAGGCACACTGCAGCTGCGAAAGGCATCCAAAGGGGAGCGCAACAGTGACACAACTTGGCTGCCACCACTGATATTTCCATGAGACCGTCCCGAACCATAGGCTGATTTTCCTTCCTAGGGTTAAGGTTTGAGTTAAGCCTGAGGTAAGGGTTCTATTAACCAGAAAGCCCTGAGTTCCAAGAACACAGCAGCTGCGAAGGACTACCCAAGAAGAGCGCAAAAGTACCACAACATGCCTGCCTCCACAGCTTTTTCCTTGGGGACATGCCTAATTCCTGGCTGATTTGCCTTTCTCGTCTTAGGGTTGGGGTTCGGCCTAGGGCTAGGATATTTTTAACAAGGAAGCCCTGAGTTCCAGGCTTACTTCATCTGCCAAAGGCATCCCAAAGGGAGTGCAAAAGTGCCACAACATGGCTGCTTTCACGGCTTTTCCCTTAGGAAGAACCCTAATACGCGGCTGATTTACCTTCCTAGGGTTACTGTTAGGCTTAGGCCTAGGACTTTTAAAACCAGGAAGCCCTGGGCTCCAGGCACATGCAGCTGTTAAAGGCATCCCAAGAGGGCTGCAGAAGTGACACAACTTGGCTGCCTCTGCTGCTATTCTCATGAGACCATCCCGAACCATAGGCTGATTTTCCTTCCTAGGGTTAAGGTTTGAGATACGCCTAGGGTAAGGGTTCTATTAACCAGAAAGCCCTGAGTTCCAAGAACACAGCAGCTGCGAAGGACTAGCCAAGAAGAGCGCAAAAGTACCACAACATGCCTGCCTCCACAGCTTTTTCCTT
The DNA here is from genome assembly GCA_036010785.1 of Ammospiza maritima maritima. NCBI lineage: Eukaryota > Metazoa > Chordata > Aves > Passeriformes > Passerellidae > Ammospiza > Ammospiza maritima. The sequence continues at coordinate 584,175 of JAYKTQ010000127.1, forward strand.
GGGGACATGCCTAATTCCTGGCTGATTTGCCTTTCTCGTCTTAGGATTGAGGTTCGGCCTAGGGCTAGGATTTTTAAAATCAGGAAGCCCTGAGTTCCAGGCACACTGGAGCTGTGAAAGGCATCCAAAAGGGAGTGCAAAAGTGCCACAACATGGCTGCTTTCCCGGCTTTTTCCTTGGCAAGAAGCCTAAAACCAGGCTGATTTCCCTTCCAGGGTTACTGTTAGGCTTAGGCCTAGGGCTAGGATTTTTAAAACTAGGAAGCCCTTAGATCCAGGCACACTGCAGCTGCGAAAGGCATCCCAAGGGGAGTACAAAAGTGCAACAACATGGCAGCTTTCACAGCTTTTTCCTTGGCACCATCCCTATACCTAGGCTGATTTATCTGCCTCTGGTTAGGGTTAGGCTTCAGCCTAGGGCTTGGAGATTTTAAACAGGAAGCCCTGAGTTCCAGGCTTACTGCATCTGCCAAAGGCATCCCAAAGGGAGTGCAAAAGTGCCACAACATGGCTGCTTTCACGGCTTTTCCCTTAGGAAGAACCCTAATACGCGGCTGATTTACCTTCCTAGGGTTACTGTTAGGCTTAGGCCTAGGACTTTTAAAACCAGGAAGCCCTGGGCTCCAGGAACGTAGCTGCGAAAGGCATCCCAAGGGGAGCGCAAAAGTGACACAACTTGGCTGCCTCTGCTGCTATTCTCATGAGACCATCCCGAACCATAGGCTGATTTTCCTTCCTAGGGTTAAGGTTTGAGATACGCCTAGGGTAAGGGTTCTATTAACCAGAAAGCCCTGAGTTCCAAGAACACAGCAGCTGCGAAGGACTAGCCAAGAAGAGCGCAAAAGTACCACAACATGCCTGCCTCCACAGCTTTTTCCTTGGGGACATGCCTAATTCCTGGCTGATTTGCCTTTCTCGTCTTAGGATTGAGGTTCGGCCTAGGGCTAGGATTTTTAAAATCAGGAAGCCCTGAGTTCCAGGCACACTGGAGCTGTGAAAGGCATCCAAAAGGGAGTGCAAAAGTGCCACAACATGGCTGCTTTCCCGGCTTTTTCCTTGGCAAGAAGCCTAAAACCAGGCTGATTTCCCTTCCAGGGTTACTGTTAGGCTTAGGCCTAGGGCTAGGATTTTTAAAACTAGGAAGCCCTTAGATCCAGGCACACTGCAGCTGCGAAAGGCATCCCAAGGGGAGTACAAAAGTGCAACAACATGGCAGCTTTCACAGCTTTTTCCTTGGCACCATCCCTATACCTAGGCTGATTTATCTGCCTCTGGTTAGGGTTAGGCTTCAGCCTAGGGCTTGGAGATTTTAAACAGGAAGCCCTGAGTTCCAGGCTTACTGCATCTGCCAAAGGCATCCCAAAGGGAGTGCAAAAGTGCCACAACATGGCTGCTTTCACGGCTTTTCCCTTAGGAAGAACCCTAATACGCGGCTGATTTACCTTCCTAGGGTTACTGTTAGGCTTAGGCCTAGGACTTTTAAAACCAGGAAGCCCTGGGCTCCAGGAACGTAGCTGCGAAAGGCATCCCAAGGGGAGCGCAAAAGTGACACAACTTGGCTGCCACCACTGATATTTCCATGAGACCATCCCGAACCATAGGCTGATTTTCCTTCCTAGGGTTAAGGTTTGAGTTACGCCTAGGGTAAGGGTTCTTTTAACCAGAAAGCCCTGAGTTCCAAGAACACAGCAGCTGCGAAGGACTACCCAAGAAGAGCGCAAAAGTACCACAACATGCCTGCCTCCACAGCTTTTTCCTTGGGGACATGCCTAATTCCTGGCTGATTTGCCTTTCTCGTCTTAGGGTTGGGGTTCGGCCTAGGGCTAGGATTTTTAAAATCAGGAAGCCCTGAGTTCCAGGCACACTGGAGCTGTGAAAGGCATCCAAAAGGGAGTGCAAAAGTGCCACAACATGGTTGCTTTCACGGCTTTTTTCTTGGCAAGAAGCTTAACACCAGGCTGATTTCCCTTCCCAGGGTTACTGTTAGGCTTAGGCCTAGGGCTAGGATTTTAAAACTAGGAAGCCCTTAGCTCCAAGCACACTGCAACTGTTCAAGGCATCCCAAGGGGAGTACAAAAGTGCAACAACATGGCAGCTTTCACAGCTTTTTCCTTGGCACCATCCCTATACCTTGGCTGTTTTATCAGCCTAGGGTTAGGGTTAGGGTTCAGCCTAGGGCTTGGAGTTTTTTAACCAGGAAGCCCTGAGTTCCAGGCTTACTGCATCTGCCAAAGGCATCCCAAAGGGAGTACAAAAGTGCCACAACATGGCTGCTTTCACGGCTTTTCCCTTAGGAAGAACCCTAATACGCGGCTGATTTACCTTCCTAGGGTTACTGTTAGGCTTAGGCCTAGGACTTTTAAAACCAGGAAGCCCTGGGCTCCAGGCACATGCAGCTGCGAAAGGCATCCCAAGAGGGCCGCAGAAGTGACACAACTTGGCTGCCTCTGCTTCTATTCTCATGAGACCATCCTGAACCATAGGCTGATTTTCCTTCCTAGGGTTAAGGTTTGAGTTTCGCCTAGGGTAAGAGTTCTATTAACCAGAAAGCCCTGAGCTCCAAGAACACAGCAGCTGCGAAGGACTAGCCAAGAAGAGCGCAAAAGTACCACAACATGCCTGCCTCCACAGCTTTTTCCTTGGGGACATGCCTAATTCCTGGCTGATTTGCCTTTCTCCTCTTAGGGTTGGGGTTCGGCCTAGGGCTAGGATTTTTTTAACTAGGAAGCCCTGAGTTCCAGGCTTACTGCATCTGCCAAAGGCATCCCAAAGGGAGTGCAGAAGTGCCACAACATGGCTGCTTTCACGGCTTTTCCCTTAGGAAGAACCCTAATACGCGGCTGATTTACCTTCCTAGGGTTACTGTTAGGCTTAGGCCTAGGACTTTTAAAACCAGGAAGCCCTGGGCTCCAGGCACATGCAGCTGCGAAAGGCATCCCAAGAGGGCCGCAGAAGTGACACAACTTGGCTGCCTCTGCTTCTATTCTCATGAGACCATCCTGAACCATAGGCTGATTTTCATTCCTAGGGTTAAGGTTTGAGTTACGCCTAGGGTAAGCGTTCTATTAACCAGAAAGACCTGAGTTCCAAGAACACAGCAGCTGCAAAGGACTAGCCAAGAAGAGCGCAAAAGTACCACAACGTGCCTGCCTCCACAGCTTTTTCCTTGGGGACATGCCTAATTCCTGGCTGATTTGCTTTTCTCGTCTTAGGGTTAGGGTTCAGCCTAGGGCTAGGATTTTTTTAACTAGGAAGCCCTGAGTTCCAGGCTTACTGCATCTGCCAAAGGCATCCCAAAGGGTGTGCAAAAGTGCCAAAACATGGCTGCTTTCACGGCTTTTCCCTTAGGAAGAACCCTATTACGCGGCTGATTTACCTTCCTAGGGTTACTGTTAAGCTTAGGCCTAGGACTTTTAAAACCAGGAAGCCCTGGGCTCCAGGCACATGCAGCTGTTAAAGGCATCCCAAGAGGGCCGCAGAAGTTACAAAACTTGGCTGCCTCTGCTTCTATTCTCATGAGACCATCCTGAACCATAGGCTGATTTTCCTTCCTAGGGTTAAGCTTTGAATTTCGCCTAGGGTAAGATTTCCATTAACCAGAATGCCCTGAGTTCCAAGAACACAGCAGCTGCGAAGGACTACCCAAGAAGAGCGCAAAAGTACCACAACATGCCTGCCTCCACAGCTTTTTCCTTGGGGACATGCCTAATTCCTGGCTGATTTGCCTTTCTCATCATAGGGTTGGGGTTCGGCCTAGGGCTAGGATTTTTTTAACTAGGAAGCCCTGAGTTCCAGGCTTACTGCATCTGCCAAAGGCATCCCAAAGGGAGTGCAGAAGTGCCACAACATGGCTGCTTTGACGGCTTTTCCCTTAGGAAGAACCCTAATACGCGGCTGATTTACCTTCCTAGGGTTACTGTTAGGCTTAGGCCTAGGAGTTTTAAAACCAGGAAGCCCTGGGCTCCAGGCACATGCAGCTGCGAAAGGCATCCCAAGAGGGCCGCAGAAGTGACACAACTTGGCTGCCTCTGCTTCTATTCTCATGAGACCATCCTGAACCATAGGCTGATTTTCATTCCTAGGGTTAAGATTTGAGTTACGCCTAGGGTAAGAGTTCTATTAAGCAGAAAGCCCTGAGTTCCAAGAACACAGCAGCTGCGAAGGACTACCCAAGAAGAGCGCAAAAGTACCACAACCTGCCTGCCTCCACAGCTTTTTCCTTGGGGACATGCCTAATTCCTGGCTGATTTGCCTTTCTCGTCTTAGGGTTGGGGTTCGGCCTAGGGCTAGGATATTTTTAACTAGGAAGCCCTGAGTTCCAGGCTTACTGCATCTGCCAAAGGCATCCCAAAGGGAGTGCAGAAGTGCCACAACATGGCTGCTTTCACGGCTTTTCCCTTAGGAAGAACCCTAATACGCGGCTGATTTACCTTCCTAGGGTTACTGTTAGGCTTAGGCCTAGGACTTTTAAAACCAGGAAGCCCTGGGCTCCAGGCACACTGCAGCTGCGAAAGGCATCCCAAGGGGAGCGCAAAAGTGACACAACTTGGCTGCCACCACTGATATTTCCATGAGACCATCCCGAACCATAGGCTGATTTTCCTTCCTAGGGTTAAGCTTTGAGATACGCCTAGGGTAAGGGTTCTATTAACCAGAAAGCCCTGAGTTCCAAGAACACAGCAGCTGCGAAGGACTACCCAAGAAGAGCGCAAAAGTACCACAACATGCCTGCCTCCACAGCTTTTTCCTTGGGGACATGCCTAATTCCTGGCTGATTTGCCTTTCTCGTCTTAGGGTTGGGGTTCGGCCTAGGGCTAGGATTTTTTTAACTAGGAAGCCCTGAGTTCCAGGCTTACTTCATCTGCAAAAAGCATCCCAAAGCGAGTGCAGAAGTGCCACAACATGGCTGCTTTCACGGCTTTTCCCTTTGGAAGAACCCTAATACCCGGCTGATTTACCTTCCTAGGGTTACTGTTAGGCTTAGGCCTAGGACTATTAAAACCAGGAAGCCCTGGGCTCCAGGCACATGCAGCTGCGAAAGGCATCCCAAGAGGGCCGCAGAAGTGACACAACTTGGCTGCCTCTGCTTCTATTCTCATGAGACCATCCTGAACCATAGGCTGATTTTCATTCCTAGGGTTAAGGTTTGAGTTACACCTACGGTAAGAGTTGTATTAACCAGAAAGCCCTGAGTTCCAAGAACACAGCAGCTGCGAAGGACTACCCAAGAAGATCGCAAAAGTACCACAACCTGCCTGCCTCCACAGCTTTTTCCTTGGGGACATGCCTAATTCCTGGCTGATTTGCCTTTCTCGTCTTAGGGTTGGGGTTCGGCCTAGGGCTAGGATATTTTTAACTAGGAAGCCCTGAGTTCCAGGCTTACTTCATCTGCCAAAGGCATCTCAAAGGGTGTGCAAAAGTGCCACAACATGGCTGCTTTCACGGCTTTTCCCTTAGGAAGAACCCTAATACGCGGCTGATTTACCTTCCTAGGGTTACTCTTAGGCTTAGGCCTAGGACTTTTAAAACCAGGAAGCCCTGGGCTCCAGGCACATGCAGCTGTTAAAGGCATCCCAAGAGGGCTGCAGAAGTGACACAACTTGGCTGCCTCTGCTTCTATTCTCATGAGACCATCCTGAACCATAGGCTGATTTTCCTTCCTAGGGTTAAGGTTTGAGTTTCGCCTAGGGTAAGAGTTCTATTAACCAGAAAGCCCTGAGCTCCAAGAACACAGCAGCTGCGAAGGACTAGCCAAGAAGAGCGCAAAAGTACCACAACATGCCTGCCTCCACAGCTTTTTCCTTGGGGACATGCCTAATTCCTGGCTGATTTGCCTTTCTCGTCTTAGGGTTGGGGTTCGGCCTAGGGCTAGGATTTTTAAAATCAGGAAGCCCTGAGTTCCAGGCACACTGGAGCAGTGAAAGGCATCCAAAAGGGAGTGCAAAAGTGCCACAACATGGCTGCTTTCACGGCTTTTTCCTTGGCAAGAAGCCTAACACCAGGCTGATTTCCCTTCCCAGGGTTACTGTTAGGCTTAGGCTTAGGGCTAGGATTTTTAAATCTAGGAAGCCCTTAGTTCCAGGCACACTACAGCTGCGAAAGGCATCCCAAGGGGAGTACAAAAGTGCAACAACATGGCAGCTTTCACAGCTTTTTCCTTGGCACCATCCCTATACATAGGCTGATTTATCTGCCTAGGGTTAGGGTTAGGCTTCAGCCTAGGGCTTGGAGATTTTTAACCAGGAAGCCCTGAGGTCCAGGCTTACTGCATCTGCCAAAGGCATCCCAAAGAGAGTACAGAAGTGCCACAACATGGCTGCTTTCCCGGCTTTTTCCTTGGCAAGAAGCTTAACACCAGGCTGATTTACCGTCCCAGGGTTACTGTAAGGCTTAGGCTTAGGTCTAGGATTTTTAAAACTAGGAAGCCCTTAGCTCCAGGCACACTGCATCTGTTCAAGGCATCCCAAGTGGAGTAAAATAGTGCAACAACATGGCAGCTTTCACAGCTTTTTCCTTGGTACCATCCCTATACCTAGGCTGATTTATCTGCCTAGGGTTAGGGTTAGGGTTCAGCCTAGGGCTTGGAGTTTTTTAACCAGGAAGCCCTGAGTTCCAGGCTTACTGCATCTGCCAAAGGCATCCCAAAGGGAGTGCAGAAGTGCCACAACATGGCTGCTTTCACGGCTTTTCCCTTAGGAAGAACCCTAATACGCGGCTGATTTACCTTCCTAGGGTTACTGTTAGGCTTAGGCCTAGGACTTTTAAAACCAGGAAGCCCTGGGCTCCAGGCACACTGCAGCTGCGAAAGGCATCCCAAGAGGGCCGCAGAAGTGACACAACTTGGCTGCCTCTGCTTCTATTCTCATGAGACCATCCTGAACCATAGGCAGATTTTCCTTCCTAGGGTTAAGGTTTGAGTTTCGCCTAGGGTAACAGTTGTATTAACCAGAAAGCCCTGAGTTCCAAGAACACAGCAGCTGCGAAGGACTAGCCAAGAAGAGCGCAAAAGTACCACAACATGCCTGCCTCCACAGCTTTTTCCTTGGGGACATGCCTAATTCCTGGCTGATTTGCCTTTCTCATCTTAGGGTTGGGGTTCGGCCTAGGGCTAGGATTTTTTTAACTAGGAAGCCCTGAGTTCCAGGCTTACTGCATCTGCCAAAGGCATCCCAAAGGGAGTGCAGAAGTGCCACAACATGGCTGCTTTCACGGCTTTTCCCTTAGGAAGAACCCTAATACGCGGCTGATTTACCTTCCTAGGGTTACTGTTAGGCTTAGGCCTAGGACTTTTAAAACTAGGAAGCCCTGGGCTCCAGGCACACTGCAGCTGCGAAAGGCATCCCAAGGGGAGCGCAACAGTGACACAACTTGGCTGCCACCACTGATATTTCCATGAGACCATCCCGAACCATAGGCTGATTTTCCTTCCTAGGGTTAAGGTTTGAGTTACGCCTGAGGTAAGGGTTCTATTAACCAGAAAGCCCTGAGTTCCAAGAACACAGCAGCTGCGAAGGACTACCCAAGAAGAGCGCAAAAGTACCACAACATGCCTGCCTCCACAGCTTTTTCCTTGGGGACATGCCTAATTCCTGGCTGATTTGCCTTTCTCGTCTTAGGGTTGGGGTTCGGCCTAGGGCTAGGATATTTTTAACTAGGAAGCCCTGAGTTCCAGGCTTACTTCATCTGCCAAAGGCATCCCAAAGGGAGTGCAAAAGTGCCACAACATGGCTGCTTTCACGGCTTTTCCCTTAGGAAGAACCCTAATACGCGGCTGATTTACCTTCCTAGGGTTACTGTTAGGCTTAGGCCTAGGACTTTTAAAACCAGGAAGCCCTGGGCTCCAGGCACATGCAGCTGTTAAAGGCATCCCAAGAGGGCTGCAGAAGTGACACAACTTGGCTGCCTCTGCTGCTATTCTCATGAGACCATCCCGAACCATAGGCTGATTTTCCTTCCTAGGGTTAAGGTTTGAGATACGCCTAGGGTAAGGGTTCTATTAACCAGAAAGCCCTGAGTTCCAAGAACACAGCAGCTGCGAAGGACTAGCCAAGAAGAGCGCAAAAGTACCACAACATGCCTGCCTCCACAGCTTTTTCCTTGGGGACATGCCTAATTCCTGGCTGATTTGCCTTTCTCGTCTTAGGGTTGAGGTTCGGCCTAGGGCTAGGATTTTTAAAATCAGGAAGCCCTGAGTTCCAGGCACACTGGAGCTGTGAAAGGCATCCAAAAGGGAGTGCAAAAGTGCCACAACATGGCTGCTTTCCCGGCTTTTTCCTTTGCAAGAAGCCTAAAACCAGGCTGATTTCCCTTCCAGGGTTACTGTTAGGCTTAGGCCTAGGGCTAGGATTTTTAAAACTAGGAAGCCCTTAGATCCAGGCACACTGCAGCTGCGAAAGGCATCCCAAGGGGAGTACAAAAGTGCAACAACATGGCAGCTTTCACAGCTTTTTCCTTGGCACCATCCCTATACCTAGGCTGATTTATCTGCCTCTGGTTAGGGTTAGGCTTCAGCCTAGGGCTTGGAGATTTTAAACAGGAAGCCCTGAGTTCCAGGCTTACTGCATCTGCCAAAGGCATCCCAAAGGGAGTGCAGAAGTGCCACAACATGGCTGCTTTCACGGCTTTTCCCTTAGGAAGAACCCTAATACGCGGCTGATTTACCTTCCTAGGGTTACTGTTAGGCTTAGGCCTAGGACTTTTAAAACCAGGAAGCCCTGGGCTCCAGGAACGTAGCTGCGAAAGGCATCCCAAGGGGAGCGCAAAAGTGACACAACTTGGCTGCCACCACTGATATTTCCATGAGACCATCCCGAACCATAGGCTGATTTTCCTTCCTAGGGTTAAGGTTTGAGTTACGCCTAGGGTAAGGGTTCTATTAACCAGAAAGCCCTGAGTTCCAAGAACACAGCAGCTGCGAAGGACTAGCCAAGAAGATCGCAAAAGTACCACAACATGCCTGCCTCCACAGCTTTTTCCTTGGGGACATGCCTAATTCCTGGCTGATTTGCCTTTCTCGTCTTAGGGTTGGGGTTCGGCATAGGGCTAGGATTTTTAAAATCAGGAAGCCCTGAGTTCCAGGCACACTGGAGCTGTGAAAGGCATCCAAAAGGCAGTGCAAAAGTGCCACAACATGGCTGCTTTCCCGGCTTTTTCCTTGGCAACAAGTCTAACACCAGGCTGATTTACCTTCCCAGGGTTACTGTAAGGCTTAGGCTTAGGGCTAGGATTTTTAAAACTAGGAAGCCCTTAGCTCCAGGCACACTGCATCTGTTCAAGGCATCCCAAGTGGAGTAAAAAAGTGCAACAACATGGCAGCTTTCACAGCTTTTTCCTTGGCCCCATCCCTATACCTAGGCTGATTTATCTGCCTAGGGTTAGGGTTAGGCTTCAGCCTAGGGCTTGGAGTTTTTTAACCAGGAAGCCCTGAGTTCCAGGCTTACTGCATCTGCCAAAGGCATCCCAAAGCATGTGCAAAAGTGCCACAACATGGCTGCTTTCACGGCTTTTCCCTTAGGAAGAACCCTAATACGCGGCTGATTTACCTTCCTAGGGTTACTGTTAGGCTTAGGCCTAGGACTATCAAAACCAGGAAGCCCTGTGCTCCAGGCACACTGCAGCTGCGAAAGGCATCCCAAGAGGGCCGCAGAAGTGACACAACTTGGCTGCCTCTGCTTCTATTCTCATGAGACCATCCTGAACCATAGGCTGATTTTCCTTCCTAGGGTTAAGGTTTGAGTTACGCCTGGGGTAAGGGTTCTATTAACCAGAAAGCCCTGAGTTCCAAGAACACAGCAGCTGCGAAGGACATCCCAAGAAGAGCGCAAAAGTACCACAACGTGCCTGCCTCCACAGCTTTTTCCTTGGGGACATGCCTAATTCCTGGCTGATTTGCCTTTCTCGTCTTAGGGTTGGGGTTGGTCCTAGGGCTAGGATTTTTTTAACTAGGAAGCCCTGAGTTCCAGGCTTACTTCATCTGCAAAAAGCATCCCAAAGGGAGTGCAGAAGTGCCACAACATGGCTGCTTTCACGGCTTTTCCCTTAGGAAGAACCCTAATACGCGGCTGATTTACCTTCCTAGGGTTACTGTTAAGCTTAGGCCTAGGACTTTTAAAACCAGGAAGCCCTGGGCTCCAGGCACATGCAGCAGTTAAAGGCATCCCAAGAGGGCTGCAGAAGTCACACAACTTGGCTGCCTCTGCTTCTATTCTCATGAGACCATCCCGAACCATAGGCTGATTTTCCTTCCTAGGGTTAAGGTTTGAGTTACGCCTAGGGTAAGTGTTCTTTAAACCAGAAAGCCCTGAGTTCCAAGAACACAGCAGCTGCGAAGGACTACCCAAGAAGAGCGCAAAAGTACCACAACATGCCTGCCTCCACAGCTTTTTCCTTGGGGACATGCCTAATTCCTGGCTGATTTGCCTTTCTCGTCTTAGGGTTGGGGTTCGGCCTAGGGCTAGGATTTTTAAAATCAGGAAGCCCTGAGTTCCAGGCACACTGGAGCTGTGAAAGGCATCCAAAAGGGAGTGCAAAAGTGCCACAACATGGTTGCTTTCACGGCTTTTTTCTTGGCAAGAAGCTTAACACCAGGCTGATTTCCCTTCCCAGGGTTACTGTTAGGCTTAGGCCTATGGCTAGGATTTTTAAAACTAGGAAGCCCTTAGCTCCAAGCACACTGCAACTGTTCAAGGCATCCCAAGGGGAGTACAAAAGTGCAACAACATGGCAGCTTTCACAGCTTTTTCCTTGGCACCATCCCTATACCTTGGCTGTTTTATCAGCCTAGGGTTAGGGTTAGGGTTCAGCCTAGGGCTTGGAGTTTTTTAACCAGGAAGCCCTGAGTTCCAGGCTTACTGCATCTGCCAAAGGCATCCCAAAGGGAGTGCAAAAGTGCCACAACATGGCTGCTTTCACGGCTTTTCCCTTAGGAAGAACCCTAATACGCGGCTGATTTACCTTCCTAGGGTTACTGTTAGGCTTAGGCCTAGGACTTTTAAAACCAGGAAGCCCTGGGCTCCAGGCACATGCAGCTGCGAAAGGCATCCCAAGAGGGCCGCAGAAGTGACACAACTTGGCTGCCTCTGCTTCTATTCTCATGAGACCATCCTGAACCATAGGCTGATTTTCATTCCTAGGGTTAAGGTTTGAGTTACACCTACGGTAAGAGTTGTATTAACCAGAAAGCCCTGAGCTCCAAGAACACAGCAGCTGCGAAGGACTAGCCAAGAAGAGCGCAAAAGTACCACAACATGCCTGCCTCCACAGCATTTTCCTTGGGGACATGCCTAATTCCTGGCTGATTTGCCTTTCTCCTCTTAGGGTTGGGGTTCGGCCTAGGGCTAGGATTTTTTTAACTAGGAAGCCCTGAGTTCCAGGCTTACTGCATCTGCCAAAGGCATCCCAAAGGGAGTGCAGAAGTGCCACAACATGGCTGCTTTCACGGCTTTTCCCTTAGGAAGAACCCTAATACGCGGCTGATTTACCTTCCTAGGGTTACTGTTAGGCTTAGGCCTAGGACTTTTAAAACCAGGAAGCCCTGGGCTCCAGGCACATGCAGCTGCGAAAGGCATCCCAAGAGGGCCGCAGAAGTGACACAACTTGGCTGCCTCTGCTTCTATTCTCATGAGACCATCCTGAACCATAGGCTGATTTTCATTCCTAGGGTTAAGGTTTGAGTTACGCCTAGGGTAAGCGTTCTATTAACCAGAAAGACCTGAGTTCCAAGAACACAGCAGCTGCGAAGGACTAGCCAAGAAGAGCGCAAAAGTACCACAACGTGCCTGCCTCCACAGCTTTTTCCTTGGGGACATGCCTAATTCCTGGCTGATTTGCTTTTCTCGTCTTAGGGTTAGGGTTCAGCCTAGGGCTAGGATTTTTTTAACTAGGAAGCCCTGAGTTCCAGGCTTACTGCATCTTCCAAAGGCATCCCAAAGGGTGTGCAAAAGTGCCAAAACATGGCTGCTTTCACGGCTTTTCCCTTAGGAAGAACCCTATTACGCGGCTGATTTACCTTCCTAGGGTTACTCTTAGGCTTAGCCCTAGGACTTTTAAAACCAGGAAGCCCTGGGCTCCAGGCACATGCAGCTGTTAAAGGCATCCCAAGAGGGCTGCAGAAGTTACAAAACTTGGCTGCCTCTGCTTCTATTCTCATGAGACCATCCTGAACCATAGGCTGATTTTCCTTCCTAGGGTTAAGGTTTGAATTTCGCCTAGGGTAAGATTTCCATTAACCAGAAAGCCCTGAGTTCCAAGAACACAGCAGCTGCGAAGGACTACCCAAGAAGAGCGCAAAAGTACCACAACATGCCTGCCTCCACAGCTTTTTCCTTGGGGACATGCCTAATTCCTGGCTGATTTGCCTTTCTCATCTTAGGGTTGGGGTTCGGCCTAGGGCTAGGATTTTTTTAACTAGGAAGCCCTGAGTTCCAGGCTTACTGCATCTGCCAAAGGCATCCCAAAGGGAGTGCAGAAGTGCCACAACATGGCTGCTTTGACGGCTTTTCCCTTAGGAAGAACCCTAATACGCGGCTGATTTACCTTCCTAGGGTTACTGTTAGGCTTAGGCCTAGGAGTTTTAAAACCAGGAAGCCCTGGGCTCCAGGCACATGCAGCTGCGAAAGGCATCCCAAGAGGGCCGCAGAAGTGACACAACTTGGCTGCCTCTGCTTCTATTCTCATGAGACCATCCTGAACCATAGGCTGATTTTCATTCCTAGGGTTAAGATTTGAGTTACGCCTAGGGTAAGAGTTCTATTAAGCAGAAAGCCCTGAGTTCCAAGAACACAGCAGCTGCGAAGGACTACCCAAGAAGAGCGCAAAAGTACCACAACCTGCCTGCTTCCACAGCTTTTTCCTTGGGGACATGCCTAATTCCTGGCTGATTTGCCTTTCTCGTCTTAGGGTTGGGGTTCGGCCTAGGGCTAGGATATTTTTAACTAGGAAGCCCTGAGTTCCAGGCTTACTGCATCTGCCAAAGGCATCCCAAAGGGAGTGCAGAAGTGCCACAACATGGCTGCTTTCACGGCTTTTCCCTTAGGAAGAACCCTAATACGCGGCTGATTTACCTTCCTAGGGTTACTGTTAGGCTTAGGCCTAGGACTTTTAAAACCAGGAAGCCCTGGGCTCCAGGCACACTGCAGCTGCGAAAGGCATCCCAAGGGGAGCGCAAAAGTGACACAACTTGGCTGCCACCACTGATATTTCCATGAGACCATCCCGAACCATAGGCTGATTTTCCTTCCTAGGGTTAAGCTTTGAGTTACGCCTAGGGTAAGGGTTCTATTAACCAGAAAGCCCTGAGTTCCAAGAACACAGCAGCTGCGAAGGACTACCCAAGAAGAGCGCAAAAGTACCACAACATGCCTGCCTCCACAGCTTTTTCCTTGGGGACATGCCTAATTCCTGGCTGATTTGCCTTTCTCGTCTTAGGGTTGGGGTTCGGCCTAGGGCTAGGATTTTTAAAATCAGGAAGCCCTGAGTTCCAGGCACACTGGAGCTGTGAAAGGCATCCAAAAGGGAGTGCAAAAGTGCCACAACATGGTTGCTTTCACGGCTTTTTCCTTGGCAAGAACCTTAACACCAGGCTGATTTCCCTTCCCAGGGTTACTGTTAGGCTTAGGCCTAGGGCTAGGATTTTTAAACCTAGGAAGCCCTTAGCTCCAGGCACACTGCATCTGTTCAAGGCATCCCAAGTGGAGTACAAAAGTGCAACAACATGGCAGCTTTCACAGCTTTTTCCTTGGCACCATCCCTATACCTAGGCTGATTAATCTGCCTAGGGTTAGGGTTAGGGTTCAGCCTAGGGCTTGGAGTTTTTTAACCAGGAAGCCCTGAGTTCCAGGCTTACTGCATCTGCCAAAGGCATCCCAAAGGGAGTGCAAAAGTGCCACAACATGGCTGCTTTCACGGCTTTTCCCTTAGGAAGAACCCTAATACGCGGCTGATTTACCTTCCTAGGGTTACTGTTAGGCTTAGGCCAAGGACTTTTAAAACCAGGAAGCCCTGGGCTCCAGGCACACTGCAGCTGCGAAAGGCATCCCAAGGGGAGCGCAAAAGTGACACAACTTGGCTGCCACCACTGATATTTCCATGAGACCATCCCGAACCATAGGCTGATTTTCCTTCCTAGGGTTAAGGTTTGAGTTACGCCTGGGGAAAGGGTTCTATTAACCAGAAAGTCCTGAGTTCCAAGAACACAGCAGCTGCGAAGGACTACCCAAGAAGAGCGCAAAAGTACCACAACATGCCTGCCTCCACAGCTTTTTCCTTGGGGACATGCCTAATTCCTGACTGATTTGCCTTTCTCGTCTTAGGGTTGGGGTTCGGCCTAGGGCTAGGATTTTTTTAACTAGGAAGCCCTGAGTTCCAGGCTTACTTCATCTGCAAAAAGCATCCCAAAGGGAGTGCAGAAGTGCCACAACATGGCTGCTTTCACGGCTTTTCCCTTAGGAAGAACCCTAATACGCGGCTGATTTACCTTCCTAGGGTTACTGTTAGGCTTAGGCCTAGGACTTTTAAAACCAGGAAGCCCTGGGCTCCAGGCACATGCAGCTGTTAAAGGCATCCCAAGAGGGCTGCAGAAGTGACACAACTTGGCTGCCTCTGCTGCTATTCTCATGAGACCATCCCGAACCATAGGCTGATTTTCCTTCCTAGGGTTAAGGTTTGAGTTACGCCTGGGGTAAGGGTTCTATTAACCAGAAAGCCCTGAGTTCCAAGAACACAGCAGCTGCGAAGGACTTCCCAAGAAGAGCGCAAAAGTACCACAACATGCCTGCCTCCACAGCTTTTTCCTTGGGGACATGCCTAATTCCTGGCTGATTTGCCTTTCTCGTCTTAGGGTTGGGGTTCGGCCTAGGGCTAGGATTTTTAAAATCAGGAAGCCCTGAGTTCCAGGCACACTGGAGCTGTGAAAGGCATCCAAAAGGGAGTGCAAAAGTGCCACAACATGGCTGCTTTCTCGGCTTTTTCCTTGGCAAGAAGCTTAACACCAGGCTGATTTCCCTTCCCAGGGTTACTGTTACGCTTAGGCCTAGGGCTAGGATTTTTAAAATTAGGAAGCCCTTAGCTCCAGGAACACTGCAGCTGTTCAAGGCATCCCAAGGGGAGTACAAAAGTGCAACAACATGTCAGCTTTCACAGCTTTTTCCTTGGCACCATCCCTATACCTAGGCTGTTTTATCTGCCTAGGGTTAGGGTTAGGCTTCAGCCTAGGGCTTGGAGTTTTTTAACCAGGAAGCCCTGAGTTCCAGGCTTACTTCATCTGCCAAAGGCATCCCAAAGGGTGTGCAAAAGTGCCACAACATGGCTGCTTTCACGGCTTTTCCCTTAGGAAGAACCCTAATACGCGGCTGATTTACCTTCCTAGGGTTACTGTTGGGCTTAGGCCTAGGACTTTTAAAACCAGGAAGCCCTGGGCTACAGGCACATGCAGCTGCGAAAGGCATCCCAAGAGGGCCGCAGAAGTGACACAACTTGGCTGCCTCTGCTTCTATTCTCATGAGACCATCCTGAACCATAGGCTGATTTTCATTCCTATGGTTAAGTTTTGAGTTACGCCTAGGGTAAGAGTTCTATTAACCAGAAAGCCCTGAGTTCCAAGAACACAGGAGCTGCGAAGGACTACCCAAGAAGAGCGCAAAAGTACCACAACCTGCCTGCCTCCACAGCTTTTTCCTTGGGGACATGCCTAATTCCTGGCTGATTTGCCTTTCTCGTCTTAGGGTTGGGGTTCGGCCTAGGGCTAGGATATTTTTAACTAGGAAGCCCTGAGTTCCAGGCTTACTGCATCTGCCAAAGGCATCCCAAAGGGAGTGCAGAAGTGCCACAACATGGCTGCTTTCACGGCTTTTCCCTTAGGAAGAACCCTAATACGCGGCTGATTTACCTTCCTAGGGTTACTGTTAGGCTTAGGCCTAGGACTTTTAAAACCAGGAAGCCCTGGGCTCCAGGCACACTGCAGCTGCGAAAGGCATCCCAAGGGGAGCGCAAAAGTGACACAACTTGGCTGCCACCACTGATATTTCCATGAGACCATCCCGAACCATAGGCTGATTTTCCTTCCTAGGGTTAAGGTTTGAGTTACGCCTAGGGTAAGGGTTCTATTAACCAGAAAGCCCTGAGTTCCAAGAACACAGCAGCTGCGATGGACTAGCCAAGAAGAGCGCAAAAGTACCACAACATGCCTGCCTCCACAGCTTTTTCCTTGGGGACATGCCTAATTCCTGGCTGATTTGCCTTTCTCGTCTTAGGGTTGGGGTTCGGACTAGGGCTAGGATTTTTAAAATCATGAAGCCCTGAGTTCCAGGCACACTGGAGCTGTGAAAGGCATCCAAAAGGGAGTGCAAAAGTGCCACAACATGGTTGCTCTCACGGCTTTTTCCTTGGCAAGAACCTTAACACCAGGCTGATTTCCCTTCCCAGGGTTACTGTTAGGCTTAGGCCTAGGGCTATGATTTTTAAACCTAGGAAGCCCTTAGCTCCAGGCACACTGCATCTGTTCAAGGCATCCCAAGTGGAGTACAAATGTGCAACAACATGGCAGCTTTCACAGCTTTTTCCTTGGCACCATCCCTAAACCTAGGCTGATTAATCTGCCTAGGGTTAGGGTTAGGGTTCAGCCTAGGGCTTGGAGTTTTTTAACCAGGAAGCCCTGAGTTCCAGGCTTACTGCATCTGCCAAAGGCATCCCAAAGGGAGTGCAAAAGTGCCACAACATGGCTGCTTTCACGGCTTTTCCCTTAGGAAGAACCCTAATACCCGGCTGATTTACCTTCCTAGGGTTACTGTTAGGCTTAGGCCTAGGACTTTTAAAACCAGGAAGCCCTGGGCTCCAGGCACATGCAGCTGTTAAAGGCATCCCAAGAGGGCCGCAGAAGTGACACAACTTGGCTGCCTCTGCTTCTATTCTCATGAGACCATCCTGAACCATAGGCTGATTTTCCTTCCTAGGGTTAAGGTTTGAGTTTCGCCTAGGGTAAGAGTTCTATTAACCAGAAAGCCCTGAGTTCCAAGAACACAGCAGCTGCGAAGGACTACCCAAGAAGAGCGCAAAAGTACCACAACATGCCTGCCTCCACAGCTTTTTCCTTGGGGACATGCCTAATTCCTGGCTGATTTGCCTTTCTCGTCTTAGGGTTGGGGTTCGGCCTAGGGCTAGGATTTTTTTAACTAGGAAGCCCTGAGTTCCAGGCTTACTTCATCTGCCAAAGGCATCCCAAAGGGTGTGCAAAAGTGCCACAACATGGCTGCTTTCACGGCTTTTCCCTTAGGAAGAACCCTAATACCCGGCTGATTTACCTTCCTAGGGTTACTGTTAGGCTTAGGCCTAGGACTTTTAAAACCAGGAAGCCCTGGGCTCCAGGCACACTGCAGCTGCGAAAGGCATCCCAAGGGGAGCGCAAAAGTGACACAACTTGGCTGCCTCTGCTGCTATTCTCATGAGACCATCCCGAACCATAGGCTGATTTTCCTTCCTAGGGTTAAGGTTTGAGTTACGCCTAGGGTAAGGGTTCTATTAACCAGAAAGCCCTGAGTTCCAAGAACACAGCAGCTGCGAAGGACTACCCAAGAAGAGCGCAAAAGTACCACAACATGCCTGCCTCCACAGCTTTTTCCTTGGGGACATGCCTAATTCCTGGCTGATTTGCCTTTCTCGTCTTAGGGTTGGGGTTCGGCCTAGGGCTAGGATTTTTAAAATCAGGAAGCCCTGAGTTCCAGGCACACTGGAGCTGTGAAAGGCATCCAAAAGGGAGCGCAACATTCCCACAACATGGCTGCTTTCCCGGCTTTTTCCTTGGCAAGAAGCCTAACACCAGGCTGATTTCCCTTCCCAGGGTTACTGTTACGCTTAGGCCTAGGGCTAGGATTTTTAAAATTAGGAAGCCCTTAGCTCCAGGAACACTGCAGCTGTTCAAGGCATCCCAAGGGGAGTACAAAAGTGCAACAACATGTCAGCTTTCACAGCTTTTTCCTTGGCACCATCCCTATACCTAGGCTGTTTTATCTGCCTAGGGTTAGGGTTAGGCTTCAGCCTAGGGCTTGGAGTTTTTTAACCAGGAAGCCCTGAGTTCCAGGCTTACTTCATCTGCCAAAGGCATCCCAAAGGGTGTGCAAAAGTGCCACAACATGGCTGCTTTCACGGCTTTTCCCTTAGGAAGAACCCTAATACCCGGCTGATTTACCTTCCTAGGGTTACTGTTAGGCTTAGGCCTAGGACTTTTAAAACCAGGAAGCCCTGGGCTCCAGGCACATGCAGCTGTTAAAGGCATCCCAAGAGGGCTGCAGAAGTTACAAAACTTGGCTGCCTCTGCTTCTATTCTCATGAGACCATCCTGAACCATAGGCTGATTTTCCTTCCTAGGGTTAAGGTTTGAGTTTCGCCTAGGGTAAGATTTCTATTAACCAGAAAGCCCTGAGTTCCAAGAACACAGCAGCTGCGAAGGATTAGCCAAGAAGAGCGCAAAAGTACCACAACATGCCTGCCTCCACAGCTTTTTCCTTGGGGACATGCCTAATTCCTGGCTGATTTGCCTTTCTCGTCTTAGGGTTGGGGTTCGGCCTAGGGCTAGGATTTTTTTAACTAGGAAGCCCTGAGTTCCAGGCTTACTGCATCTACCAAAGGCATCCCAAAGGGAGTGCAGAATGCCACAACATGGCTCCTTTGACGGCTTTTCCCTTAGGAAGAACCCTAATACGCGGCTGATTTACCTTCCTAGGGTTACTGTTAGGCTTAGGCCTAGGAGTTTTAAAACCAGGAAGCCCTGGGCTCCAGGCACATGCAGCTGCGAAAGGCATCCCAAGAGGGCCGCAGAAGTGACACAACTTGGCTGCCTCTGCTTCTATTCTCATGAGACCATCCTGAACCATAGGCTGATTTTCATTCCTATGGTTAAGTTTTGAGTTACGCCTAGGGTAAGAGTTCTATTAACCAGAAAGCCCTGAGTTCCAAGAACACAGGAGCTGCGAAGGACTACCCAAGAAGAGCGCAAAAGTACCACAACCTGCCTGCCTCCACAGCTTTTTCCTTGGGGACATGCCTAATTCCTGGCTGATTTGCCTTTCTCGTCTTAGGGTTGGGGTTCGGCCTAGGGCTAGGATATTTTTAACTAGGAAGCCCTGAGTTCCAGGCTTACTGCATCTGCCAAAGGCATCCCAAAGGGAGTGCAGAAGTGCCACAACATGGCTGCTTTCACGGCTTTTCCCTTAGGAAGAACCCTAATACGTGGCTGATTTACCTTCCTAGGGTTACTGTTAGGCTTAGGCCTAGGACTTTTAAAACCAGGAAGCCCTGGGCTCCAGGCACACTGCAGCTGCGAAAGGCATCCCAAGGGGAGCGCAAAAGTGACACAACTTGGCTGCCACCACTGATATTTCCATGAGACCATCCCGAACCATAGGCTGATTTTCCTTCCTAGGGTTAAGGTTTGAGTTACGCCTAGGGTAAGGGTTCTATTAACCAGAAAGCCCTGAGTTCCAAGAACACAGCAGCTGCGATGGACTAGCCAAGAAGAGCGCAAAAGTACCACAACATGCCTGCCTCCACAGCTTTTTCCTTGGGGACATGCCTAATTCCTGGCTGATTTGCCTTTCTCGTCTTAGGGTTGGGGTTCGGACTAGGGCTAGGATTTTTAAAATCAGGAAGCCCTGAGTTCCAGGCACACTGGAGCTGTGAAAGGCATCCAAAAGGGAGTGCAAAAGTGCCACAACATGGTTGCTCTCACGGCTTTTTCCTTGGCAAGAACCTTAACACCAGGCTGATTTCCCTTCCCAGGGTTACTGTTAGGCTTAGGCCTAGGGCTATGATTTTTAAACCTAGGAAGCCCTTAGCTCCAGGCACACTGCATCTGTTCAAGGCATCCCAAGTGGAGTACAAATGTGCAACAACATGGCAGCTTTCACAGCTTTTTCCTTGGCACCATCCCTAAACCTAGGCTGATTAATCTGCCTAGGGTTAGGGTTAGGGTTCAGCCTAGGGCTTGGAGTTTTTTAACCAGGAAGCCCTGAGTTCCAGGCTTACTGCATCTGCCAAAGGCATCCCAAAGGGAGTGCAAAAGTGCCACAACATGGCTGCTTTCACGGCTTTTCCCTTAGGAAGAACCCTAATACCCGGCTGATTTACCTTCCTAGGGTTACTGTTAGGCTTAGGCCTAGGACTTTTAAAACCAGGAAGCCCTGGGCTCCAGGCACATGCAGCTGTTAAAGGCATCCCAAGAGGGCCGCAGAAGTGACACAACTTGGCTGCCTCTGCTTCTATTCTCATGAGACCATCCTGAACCATAGGCTGATTTTCCTTCCTAGGGTTAAGGTTTGAGTTTCGCCTAGGGTAAGAGTTCTATTAACCAGAAAGCCCTGAGTTCCAAGAACACAGCAGCTGCGAAGGACTACCCAAGAAGAGCGCAAAAGTACCACAACATGCCTGCCTCCACAGCTTTTTCCTTGGGGACATGCCTAATTCCTGGCTGATTTGCCTTTCTCGTCTTAGGGTTGGGGTTCGGCCTAGGGCTAGGATTTTTTTAACTAGGAAGCCCTGAGTTCCAGGCTTACTTCATCTGCCAAAGGCATCCCAAAGGGTGTGCAAAAGTGCCACAACATGGCTGCTTTCACGTCTTTTCCCTTAGGAAGAACCCTAATACCCGGCTGATTTACCTTCCTAGGGTTACTGTTAGGCTTAGGCCTAGGACTTTTAAAACCAGGAAGCCCTGGGCTCCAGGCACACTGCAGCTGCGAAAGGCATCCCAAGGGGAGCGCAAAAGTGACACAACTTGGCTGCCTCTGCTGCTATTCTCATGAGACCATCCCGAACCATAGGCTTCTTTTCCTTCCTAGGGTTAAGGTTTGAGTTACGCCTAGGGTAAGGGTTCTATTAACCAGAAAGCCCTGAGTTCCAAGAACACAGCAGCTGCGAAGGACTACCCAAGAAGAGCGCAAAAGTACCACAACATGCCTGCCTCCACAGCTTTTTCCTTGGGGACATGCCTAATTCCTGGCTGATTTGCCTTTCTCGTCTTAGGGTTGGGGTTCGGCCTAGGGCTAGGATTTTTAAAATCAGGAAGCCCTGAGTTCCAGGCTTACTGCATCTGCCAAAGGCATCCCAAAGGGAGCGCAACAGTCCCACAACATGGCTGCTTTCCCGGCTTTTTCCTTGGCAAGAAGCCTAACACCAGGCTGATTTACCTTCCCAGGGTTACTGTAAGGCTTAGGCTTAGGGCTAGGATTTTTAAAACTAGGAAGCCCTTAGATCCAGGCACACTGCATCTGTTCAAGGCATCCCAAGTTGAGTAAAAAAGTGCAACAACATGGCAGCTTTCACAGCTTTTTCCTTGGCACCATCCCTATACCTAGGCTGATTTATCTGCCTAGGGTTAGGGTTAGGGTTCAGCCTAGGGCTTGGATTTCTTTAACCAGGAAGCCCTGAGTTCCAGGCTTACTGCATCTGCAAAAGGCATCCCAAAGGGAGTGCAAAAGTGCCACAACATGGCTGCTTCCACGGCTTTTCCCTTAGGAAGAACCCTAATACGCGGCTGATTTACCTTCCTAGGGTTACTGTTAGGCTTAGGCCTAGGACTTTTAAAACCAGGAAGCCCTGGGCTCCAGGCACACTGCAGCTTTTAAAGGCATCCCAAGAGGGCCGCAGAAGTGACACAACTTGGCTGCCTCTGCTTCTATTCTCATGAGACCATCCTGAACCATAGGCAGATTTTCCTTCCTAGGGTTAAGGTTTGAGTTTCGCCTAGGGTAAGAGTCCTATTAACCAGAAAGCCCTGAGTTCCAAGAACACAGCAGCTGCGAAGGACTACCCAAGAAGAGCGCAAAAGTACCACAACATGCCTGCCTCCACAGCTTTTTCCTTGGGGACATGCCTAATTCCTGGCTGATTTGCCTTTCTCGTCTTAGGGTTGGGGTTCGGCCTAGGGCTAGGATTTTTTTAACTAGGAAGCCCTGAGTTCCAGGCTTACTGCATCTGCCAAAGGCATCCCAAAGGGAGTGCAAAAGTGCCACAACATGGCTGCTTTCACGGCTTTTCCCTTAGGAAAAACCCTAATACCCGGCTGATTTACCTTCCTAGGGTTACTGTTAGGCTTAGGCCTAGGACTTTTAAAACCAGGAAGCCCTGGTCTCCAGGCACATGCAGCTGTTAAAGGCATCCCAAGAGGGCTGCAGAAGTTACACAACTTGGCTGCCTCTGCTGCTATTCTCATGAGACCATCCCGAACCATAGGCTGATTTTCCTTCCTAGGGTTAAGGTTTGAGTTACGCCTAGGGTAAGGGTTCTATTAACCAGAAAGCCCTGAGTTCCAAGAACACAGTAGCTGCGAAGGACTAGCCAAGAAGAGCGCAAAAGTACCACAACATGCCTGCCTCCACAGCTTTTTCCTTGGGGACATGCCTAATTCCTGGCTGATTTGCCTTTCTCGTCTTAGGGTTGGGGTTCGGCCTAGGGCTAGGATTTTTAAAATCAGGAAGCCCTGAGTTCCAGGCACACTGGAGCTGTGAAAGGCATCCAAAAGGGAGTGCAAAAGTGCCACAACATGGCTGCTTTCCCGGCTTTTTCCTTGGCAAGAAGCTTAACACCAGTCTGATTTACCTTCCCAGGGTTACTGTAAGGCTTAGGCTTAGGGCTAGGATTTTTAAAACTAGGAAGCCCTTAGCTCCAGGCACACTGCATCTGTTCAAGGCATCCCAAGTGGAGTACAAAAGTGCAACAACATGGCAGCTTTCACAGCTTTTTCCTTGGTACCATCCCTATACCTAGGCTGATTAATCTGCCTAGGGTTAGGGTTAGGGTTCAGCCTAGGGCTTGGAGTTTTTTAACCAGGAAGCCCTGAGTTCCAGGCTTACTGCATCTGCCAAAGGCATCCCAAAGGGAGTGCAAAAGTGCCACAACATGGCTGCTTTCACGGCTTTTCCCTTAGGAAGAACCCTAATACCCGGCTGATTTACCTTCCTAGGGTTACTGTTAGGCTTAGGCCTAGGACTATTAAAACCAGGAAGCCCTGGGCTCCAGGCATATGCAGCTGTTAAAGGCATCCCAAGAGGGCCGCAGAAGTGACACAACTTGGCTGCCTCTGCTTCTATTCTCATGAGACCATCCTGAACCATAGGCAGATTTTCCTTCCTAGGTTTAAGGTTTGAGTTTCGCCTAGGGTAAGAGTTCTATTAACCAGAAAGCCCTGAGTTCCAAGAACACAGCAGCTGCGAAGGACTAGCCAAGAAGAGCGCAAAAGTACCACAACATGCCTGCCTCCACAGCTTTTTCCTTGGGGACATGCCTAATTCCTGGCTGATTTGCCTTTCTCATCTTAGGGTTGGGGTTCGGCCTAGGGCTAGGATTTTTTTAACTAGGAAGCCCTGAGTTCCAGGCTTACTGCATCTGCCAAAGGCATCCCAAAGGGAGTGCAGAAGTGCCACAACATGGCTGCTTTCACGGCTTTTCCCTTAGGAAGAACCCTAATACCCGGCTGATTTACCTTCCTAGGGTTACTCTTAGGCTTAGGCCTAGGACTTTTAAAACCAGGAAGCCCTGGGCTCCAGGCACACTGCAGCTGCGAAAGGCATCCCAAAGGGAGCGCAAAAGTGACACAACTTGGCTGCCACCACTGATATTTCCATGAGACCATCCCGAACCATAGGCTGATTTTCCTTCCTAGGGTTAAGGTTTGAGTTACGCCTGGGGTAAGGGTTCTATTAACCAGAAAGCCCTGAGTTCCAAGAACACAGCAGCTGCGAAGGACTTCCCAAGAAGAGCGCAAAAGTACCACAACATTCCTGCCTCCACAGCTTTTTCCTTGGGGACATGCCTAATTCCTGGCTGATTTGCCTTTCTCGTCTTAGGGTTGGGGTTCGGCCTAGGGCTAGGATATTTTTAACTAGGAAGCCCTGAGTTCCAGGCTTACTTCATCTGCCAAAGGCATCCCAAAGGGTGTGCAAAAGTGCCACAACATGGCTGCTTTCACGGCTTTTCCCTTAGGAAGATCCCTAATACGCGGCTGATTTACCTTCCTAGGGTTACTGTTAGGCTTAGGCCTAGGACTTTTAAAACCAGGAAGCCCTGGGCTCCAGGCACATGCAGCTGTTAAAGGCATCCCAAGAGGGCTGCAGAAGTGACACAACTTGGCTGCCTCTGCTGCTATTCTCATGAGACCATCCCGAACCATAGGCTGATTTTCCTTCCTAGGGTTAAGGTTTGAGTTACGCCTAGGGTAAGGGTTCTATTAACCAGAAAGCCCTGAGTTCCAAGAACACAGCAGCTGCGAAGGACTACCCAAGAAGACCGCAAAAGTACCACACCATGCCTGCCTCCACAGCTTTTTCCTTGGGGACATGCCTAATTCCTGGCTGATTTGCCTTTCTCGTCTTAGGGTTGGGGTTCGGCCTAGGGCTAGGATTTTTAATATCAGGAAGCCCTGAGTTCCAGGCACACTGGAGCTGTGTAAGGCATCCAAAAGGGAGTGCAAAAGTGCCACAACATGGCTGCTTTCACGGCTTTTTCCTTGGCAAGAAGCTTAACACCAGGCTGATTTCCCTCACCAGGGTTACTGTTAGGCTCAGGCCTAGGGCTAGGATTTTTAAAACTAGGAAGCCCTTAGATCCAGGCACACTGCAGCTGCGAAAGGCATCCCAAGGGGAGTACAAAAGTGCAACAACATGGCAGCTTTCACAGCTTTTTCCTTGGCACCATCCCTATACCTTGGCTGATTTATCTGCCTAGTGTTAGGGTTAGGCTTCAGCCTAGGGCTTGGAGATTTTAACCAGGAAGCCCTGAGTTCCAGGCTTACTGCATCTGCCAAAGGCATCCCAAAGGGAGTGCAGAAGTGCCACAACATGGCTGCTTTCACGGCTTTTCCCTTAGGAAGAACCCTAATACGCGGCTGATTTACCTTCCTAGGGTTACTGTTAGGCTTAGGCCTAGGACTTTTAAAACCAGGAAGCCCTGGGCTCCAGGCACACTGCAGCTGCGAAAGGCATCCCAAGGGGAGCGCAAAAGTGACACAACTTGGCTGCCACCACTGATATTTCCATGAGACCATCCCGAACCATAGGCTGATTTTCCTTCCTAGGGTTAAGGTTTGAGTTACGCCTAGGGTAAGGGTTCTATTAACCAGAAAGCCCTGAGTTCCAAGAACACAGCAGCTGCGAAGGACTAGCCAAGAAGAGCGCAAAAGTACCACAACATGCCTGCCTCCACAGCTTTTTCCTTGGGGACATGCCTAATTCCTGGCTGATTTGCCTTTCTCGTCTTAGGGTTGGGGTTCGGCCTAGGGCTAGGATTTTTAAAATCAGGAAGCCCTGAGTTCCAGGCTTACTGGAGCTGTGAAAGGCATCCAAAAGGGAGTGCAAAAGTGCCACAACATGGCTGCTTTCTCGGCTTTTTCCTTGGCAACAAGTCTAACACCAGGCTGATTTACCTTCCCAGGGTTACTGTAAGGCTTAGGCTTAGGGCTAGGATTTTTAAAACTAGGAAGCCCTTAGCTCCAGGCACACTGCATCTGTTGAAGGCATCCCAAGTGGAGTAAAAAAGTGCAACAACATGGCAGCTTTCACTGCTTTTTCCTTGGCACCATCCCTATACCTAGGCTGATTTATCTGCCTAGGGTTAGGGTTAGGGTTCAGCCTAGGGCTTGGAGTTTTTTAACCAGGAAGCCCTGAGTTCCAGGCTTACTGCATCTGCCAAAGGCATCCCAAAGCGAGTACAAAAGTGCCACAACATGGCTGCTTTCACGGCTTTTCCCTTAGGAAGAACCCCTAATACCCGGCTGATTTATCTTCCTAGGGTTACTGTTAGGCTTAGGCCTAGGACTTTTAAAACCAGGAAGCCCTGGGCTCCAGGCATATGCAGCTGCGAAAGGCATCCCAAGAGGGCCGCAGAAGTGACACAACTTGGCTGCCTCTGCTTCTATTCTCATGAGACCATCCTGAACCATAGGCAGATTTTCCTTCCTAGGGTTAAGGTTTGAGTTTTGTCTAGGGTAAGAGTTCTATTAACCAGAAAGCCCTGAGTTCCAAGAACACAGCAGCTGCGAAGGACTAGCCAAGAAGAGCGCAAAAGTACCACAACATGCCTGCCTCCACAGCTTTTTCCTTGGGGACATGCCTAATTCCTGGCTGATTTGCCTTTCTCGTCTTAGGGTTGGGGTTCGGCCTAGGGCTAGGATTTTTAAAATCAGGAAGCCCTGAGTTCCAGGCTTACTGGAGCTGTGAAAGGCATCCAAAAGGGAGTGCAAAAGTGCCACAACATGGCTGCTTTCACGGCTTTTTCCTTGGCAAGAAGCCTAACACCAGGCTGATTTACCTTCCCAGGGTTACTGTAAGGCTTAGGCTTAGGGCTAGGATTTTTAAAACTAGGAAGCCCTTAGATCGAGGCACACTGCATCTGTTCAAGGCATCCCAAGTGGAGTACAAAAGTGCAACAACATGGCAGCTTTCACAGCTTTTTCCTTGGCACCATCCCTATACCTAGGCTGATTTATCTGCCTAGGGTTAGGGTTAGGGTTCAGCCTAGGGCTTGGAGTTTTTTAACCAGGAAGCCCTGAGTTCCAGGCTTACTGCATCTGCCAAAGGCATCCCAAAGGGAGTGCAAAAGTGCCACAACATGGCTGCTTTCACGGCTTTTCCCTTAGGAAGAACCCTAATACGCGGCTGATTTACCTTCCTAGGGTTACTGTTAGGCTTAGGCCTAGGACTTTTAAAACCAGGAAGCCCTGGGCTCCAGGCACATGCAGCTGTTAAAGGCATCCCAAGAGGGCTGCAGAAGTGACACAACTTGGCTGCCTCTGCTTCTATTCTCATGAGACCATCCCGAATCATAGGCTGATTCCCCTTCCTAGGGTTAAGGTTTGAGTTACGCCTGGGGTAAGGGTTCTATTAACCAGAAAGCCCTGAGTTCCAAGAACACAGCAGCTGCGAAGGACTAGCCAAGAAGAGCGCAAAAGTACCACAACATGCCTGCCTCCACAGCTTTTTCCTTGGGGACATGCCTAATTCCTGGCTGATTTGCCTTTCTCGTCTTAGGGTTAGGGTTCGGCCTAGGGCTAGGATATTTTTAACTAGGAAGCCCTGAGTTCCAGGCTTACTTCATCTGCAAAAGCATCCCAAAGGGAGTGCAGAAGTGCCACAACATGGCTGCTTTCACGGCTTTTCCCTTAGGAAGAACCCTAATACGCGGCTGATTTACCTTCCTAGGGTTACTGTTAGGCTTAGGCCTAGGACTTTTAAAACCAGGAAGCCCTGGGCTCCAGGCACACTGCAGCTGCGAAAGGCATCCCAAGAGGGCCGCAGAAGTGACACAACTTGGCTACCGACACTGATATTTCCATGAGTCCATCCCGAACCATAGGCTGATTTTCCTTCCTAGGGTAAAGGTTTGAGTTACGCCTAGGGTAAGGGTACTATTAACCAGAAAGCCCTGAGTTCCAGGCACACTGGAGCTGTGAAAGGCATCCAAAAGTGAGCGCAAAAGTACCACAACCTGCCTGCCTCCACAGCTTTTTCCTTGGGGACATGCCTAATTCCTGGCTGATTTGCCTTTCTCGTCTTAGGGTTGGGGTTCGGCCTAGGGCTAGGATTTTTAAAATCAGGAAGCCCTGAGTTCCAGGCACACTGGAGCTGTGAAAGGCATCCCAAAGGGAGTGCAAAAGTGCCACAACATGGCTGCTTTCCCAGCTTTTTCCTTGGAAAGAAGCGTAACACCAGGCTGATTTACCTTCCCAGGGTTACTGTAAGGGTAAGGCTTAGGGCTAGGATTTTTAAAACTAGGAAGCCCTTAGCTCCAGGCACACTGCATCTGTTCAAGCAATCCCAAGTGGAGTAAAAAAGTGCAACAACATGGCAGCTTTCACAGCTTTTTCCTTGGTACCATCCCTATACCTAGGCTGATTTATCTGCCTAGGGTTAGGGTTAGGCTTCAGCCTAGGGCTTGGAGTTTTTCAACCAGGAAGCCCTGAGTTCCAGGATTACTGCATCTGCCAAAGGCATCCCAAAGGGAGTGCAAAAGTGCCACAACATGGCTGCTTTCACGGCTTTTCCCTTAGGACGAACCCTAATACCCGTCTGATTTACCTTCCTAGGGTTACTGTTAGGCTTAGGCCTAGGACTATTAAAACCAGGAAGCCCTGGGCTCCAGGCATATGCAGCTGTTAAAGGCATCCCAAGAGGGCCGCAGAAGTGACACAACTTGGCTGCCTCTGCTTCTATTCTCATGAGACCATCCTGAACCATAGGCAGATTTTCCTTCCGAGGGTTAAGGTTTGAGTTTCGCCTAGGGTAAGAGTTCTATTAACCAGAAAGCCCTGAGTTCCAAGAACACAGCAGCTGCGAAGGACTAGCCAAGAAGAGCGCAAAAGTACCACAACATGCCTGCCTCCACAGCTTTTTCCTTGGGGACATGCCTAATTCCTGGCTGATTTGCCTTTCTCCTCTTAGGGTTGGGGTTCGGCCTAGGGCTAGGATATTTTTAACTAGGAAGCCCTGAGTTCCAGGCTTACTGCATCTGCCAAAGGCATCCCAAAGGGAGTGCAGAAGTGCCACAACATGGCTGCTTTGACGGCTTTTCCCTTAGGAAGAACCCTAATACGCGGCTGATTTACCTTCCTAGGGTTACTGTTAGGCTTAGGCCTAGGACTTTTAAAACCAGGAAGCCCTGGGCTCCAGGCACACTGCAGCTGCGAAAGGCATCCCAAAGGGAGCGCAAAAGTGACACAACTTGGCTGCCACCACTGATATTTCCATTAGACCATCCCGAAACATAGGCTGATTCTCCTTCCTAGGGTTAAGGTTTGAGTTACGCCTGGGGTAAGGGTTCTATTAACCAGAAAGCCCTGAGTTCCAAGAACACAGCAGCTGCGAAGGACTAGCCAAGAAGAGCGCAAAAGTACCACAACATGCCTGCCTCCACTGCTTTTTCCTTGGGGACATGCCTAATTCCTGGCTGATTTGCCTTTCTCGTCTTAGGGTTGGGGTTCGGCCTAGGGCTAGGATATTTTTAACTAGGAAGCCCTGAGTTCCAGGCTTACTTCATCTGCCAAAGGCATCCCAAAGGGTGTGCAAAAGTGCCACAACATGGCTGCTTTCACGGCTTTTCCCTTAGGAAGAACCCTAATACGCGGCTGATTTACCTTCCTAGGGTTACTGTTAGGCTTAGGCCAGGGACTTTTAAAACCAGGAAGCCCTTAGTTCCAGGCACACTGCAGCTGCGAAAGGCATCCCAAGAGGGCCGCAGAAATGACACAACTTGGCTGCCTCTGCTTCTATTCTCATGAGACCATCCTGAACCATAGGCTGATTTTCATTCCTAGGGTTAAGGTTTGAGTTACGCCTAGGGTAAGGGTTCTATTAACCAGAAAGACCTGAGTTCCAAGAACACAGCAGCTGCGAAGGACTAGCCAAGAAGAGCGCAAAAGTACCACAACCTGCCTGCCTCCTCAGCTTTTTCCTTGGGGACATGCCTAATTCCTGGCTGATTTGCCTTTCTCGTCTTGGGGTTAGGGTTCGGCCTAGGGCTAGGATATTTTTACTTAGGAAGCCCTGAGTTCCAGGCTTACTTCATCTGACAAAGGCATCCCAAAGGGTGTGCAAAAGTGCCACAACATGGCTGCTTTCACGGCTTTTCCCTTAGGAAGAACCCTAATACGCGGCTGATTTACCTTCCTAGGGTTACTGTTAGGCTTAGGCCTAGGACTTTTAAAACCAGGAAGCCCTGGGCTCCAGGCACACTGCAGCTGCGAAAGGCATCCCAAGAGGGCCGCAGAAGTGACACAACTTGGCTGCCGCCACTGATATTTCCATGAGTCCATCCCGAACCATAGGCTGATTTTCCTTCCTAGGGTTAAGGTTTGAGTTACGCCTAGGGTAAGGGTTCTATTAACCAGAAAGCCCTGAGTTCCAGGCACACTGGAGCTGTGAAAGTCATCCAAAAGAGAGTGCAAAAGTGCCACAACCTGGCTGCTTTCCCGGCTTTTTCCTTGGCAAGAAGCCTAACACCAGGCTGATTTCCCTTCCCAGGGTTACTGTTAGGCTTAGGCTTAGGGCTAGGATTTTTAAAACTAGGAAGCCCTTAGCTCCAGGCACACTGCATCTGTTCAAGGCATCCCAAGTGGAGTACAAAAGTGCAACAACATGGCAGCTTTCACAGCTTTTTCCTTGGCACCATCCCTATACCTAGGCTGTTTTATCTGCCTAGGGTTAGGGTTAGGGTTCAGCCTAGGGCTTGGAGTTTTTTAACCAGGAAGCCCTGAGTTCCAGGCTTACTGCATCTGCCAAAGGCATCCAAAAGGGATTGCAGAAGTGCCACAACATGGCTGCTTTCAAGGCTTTTCCCTTAGGAAGAACCCTAATACGCGGCTGATTAACCTTCCTAGGGTTACTGTTAGGCTTAGGCCTAGGACTTTTAAAACCAGGAAGCCCTGGGCTCCAGGCACACTGCAGCTGCGAAAGGCATCCCAAGGGGAGCGCAAAAGTGACACAACTTGGCTGCCACCACTGATATTTCCATGAGACCATCCCGAACCATAGGCTGATTTTCCTTCCTAGGGTTAAGGTTTGAGTTACGCCTAAGGTAAGGGTTCTATTAACCAGAAAGCCCTGAGTTCCAAGAACACAGCAGCTGCGAAGGACTTCCCAAGAAGAGCGCAAAAGTACCACAACATGCCTGCCTCCACAGCTTTTTCCTTGGGGACATGCCTAATTCCTGGCTGATTTGCCTTTCTCCTCTTAGGGTTGGGGTTCGGCCTAGGGCTAGGATTTTTAAAATCAGGAAGCCCTGAGTTCCAGGCACACTGGAGCTGTGAAAGGCATCCAAAAGGGAGTGCAGAAGTGCCACAACATGGCTGCTTTCATGGCTTTTTCCTTGGCAAGAAGCCTAACACCAGGCTGATTTCCCTTCCCAGGATTACTGTAAGGCTTAGGCCTAGAGCTAGGATTTTTAAAACTAGGAAGCCCTTAGCTCCAGGCACACTGCAGCTGTTCAAGGCATCCCAAGGGGAGTACAAAAGTGCAACAACATGGCAGCTTTCACAGCTTTTTCCTTGGCACCATCCCTATACCTTGGCTGATTTATCTGCCTAGGGTTAGGGTTAGGCTTCAGCCTAGGGCTTAGAGTTTTTTAACCTGGGAAGCCCTGAGTTCCAGGCTTACTGCATCTGCCAAAGGCATCCCAAAGGGAGTGCAAAAGTGCCACAACATGGCTTCTTTCACGGCTATTCCCTTAGGAAGAAGCCTAATACCCGGCTGATTTACCTTCCTAGGGTTACTGTTAGGCTTAGGCCTAGGACTTTTAAAACCAGGAAGCCCTGGGCTGCAGGCACTCTGCAGCTGCGAAAGGCATCCCAAGGGGAGCGCAAAAGTGACACAACTTGGCTGCCACCACTGATATTTCCATGAGACCATCCCGAACCATAGGCTGATTTTCCTTCCTAGGGTTAAGGTTTCAGTTACGCCTAGGGTAAGGGTTCTATTAACCAGAAAGCCCTGAGTTCCAAGAACACAGCAGCTGCGAAGGACTTCCCAAGAAGAGCGCAAAAGTACCACAACATGCCTGGCTCCACAGCTTTTTCCTTGGGGACATGCCTAATTCCTGGCTGATTTGCCATTCTCGTCTTAGGGTTAGGGTTCGGCCTAGGGCTAGGATTTTTTTAACTAGGAAGCCCTGAGTTCCAGGCTTACTTCATCTGCCAAAGGCATCCCAAAGGGAGTACAAAAGTGCAACAACATTGCTGCTTAAACAGCTTTTTCTTTGGCACCATCCCTATACCTAGGCTGATTTATCTGCCTCGGGTTAGTGTTAGGCTTCAGCCTCGGGCTTGGAGTTTTTTTAACCAGGAAACCCTGAGTTCCAGGCTTACTTCATCTGCCAAAGGCATCCCAAAGGGAGTGCAGAAGTGCCACAACATGGCTGCTTTCACGGCTTTTCCCTTAGGAAGAACCCTAATACCCGGCTGATTTACCTTCCTAAGGTAACTGTTAGGCTTAGGCCTAGGACTTTTAAAACCAGGAAGCCCTGGGCTCCAGGCACACTGCAGCTGCGAAAGGCATCCCAAGGGGAGCGCAAAAGTGACACAACTTGGCTGCCACCACAGATA
Organism: Ammospiza maritima maritima; assembly: GCA_036010785.1. Classification (NCBI taxonomy): domain Eukaryota; kingdom Metazoa; phylum Chordata; class Aves; order Passeriformes; family Passerellidae; genus Ammospiza; species Ammospiza maritima. Next base: position 616,242 of record JAYKTQ010000127.1, read on the forward strand.
TTTCCATGAGACCATCCCGAACCATAGGCTGATTTGCCTTCCTAGGTTTAATGTTTGAGTTACGCCTAGGGTAAGTGTTCTATTAACCAGAAAGCCCTGAGTTCCAAGAACACAGCAGCTGCGAAGGACTACCCAAGAAGAGTGCAAAAGTATCACAACATGCCTGCCTCCACAGCTTTTTCCTTGGGGACATGCCAAAATCCTGGCTGATTTGCCTTTCTCGTCTTAGGGTTGGGGTTCGGCCTAGGGCTAGGATTTTTTTAACTAGGAAGCCCTGAGTTCCAGGTTTACTGCATCTGCCAAAGGCATCCAAAAGGGATTGCAGAAGTGCCACAACATGGCTGCTTTCAAGGCTTTTCCCTTAGGAAGAACCCTAATACCCGGCTGATTAACCTTCCTAGGGTTACTGTTAGGCTTAGGCCTAGGACTTTTAAAACCAGGAAGCCCTGGGCTCCAGGCACACTGCAGCTGCGAAAGGCATCCCAAGGGGAGCGCAAAAGTGACACAACTTGGCTGCCACCACTGATATTTCCATGAGACCATCCCGAACCATAGGCTGATTTGCCTTCCTAGGGTTAAGGTTTGAGTTACGCCTAAGGTAAGGGTTCTATTAACCAGAAAGCCCTGAGTTCCAAGAACACAGCAGCTGCGAAGGACTTCCCAAGAAGAGCGCAAAAGTACCACAACATGCCTGCCTCCACAGCTTTTTCCTTGGGGACATGCCTAATTCCTGGCTGATTTGCCTTTCTCGTCTTAGGGTTGGGGTTCGGCCTAGTGCTAGGATTTTTAAAATCAGGAAGCCCTGAGTTCCAGGCACACTGGAGCTGTGAAAGGCATCCAAAAGGGAGTGCAGAAGTGCCACAACATGGCTGCTTTCATGGCTTTTTCCTTGGCAAGAAGCCTAACACCAGGCTGATTTCCCTTCCCAGGATTACTGTAAGGCTTAGGGCTAGAGCTAGGATTTTTAAAACTAGGAAGCCCTTAGCTCCAGGAACACTGCAGCTGTTCAAGGCATCCCAAGGGGAGTACAAAAGTGCAACAACATGGCAGCTTTCACAGCTTTTTCCTTGGCACCATCCCTATACATTGGCTGATTTATCTGCCTAGGGTTAGGGTTAGGCTTCAGCCTAGGGCTTGGAGTTTTTTAACCTGGGAAGCCCTGAGTTCCAGGCTTACTGCATCTGCCAAAGGCATCCCAAAGGGAGTGCAAAAGTGCCACAACATGGCTGCTTTCACGGCTTTTCCCTTAGGAAGAAGCCTAATACCCGGCTGATTTACCTTCCTAGGGTTACTGTTAGGCTTAGGCCTAGGACTTTTAAAACCAGGAAGCCCTGGGCTCCAGCCACTCTGCAGCTGCGAAAGGCATCCCAAGGGGAGCGCAAAAGTGACACAACTTGGCTGCCACCACTGATATTTCAATGAGACCATCCCGAACCATAGGCTGATTTGCCTTCCTAGGGTTAAGGTTTGAGTTACGCCTAGGGTAAGGGTTCTATTAACCAGAAAGCCCTGAGTTCCAAGAACACAGCAGCTGCGAAGGACTTCCCAAGAAGAGCGCAAAAGTACCACAACATGCCTGCCTCCACAGCTTTTTCCTTGGGGACATGCCTAATTCCTGGCTGATTTGCCTTTCTCGTCTTAGGGTTAGGGTTCGGCCTAGGGCTAGGATTTTTTTAACTAGGAAGCCCTGAGTTCCAGGCTTACTTCATCTGCCAAAGGCATCCCAAAGGGAGTACAAAAGTGCAACAACATTGCTGCTTAAACAGCTTTTTCTTTGGCACCATCCCTATATTTAGGCTGATTTATCTGCCTCGGGATAGTGTTAGGCTTCAGCCTAGGGCTTGGAGTTTTTTAACCAGGAAGCCCTGAGTTCCAGGCTTACTGCATCTGCCAAAGGCATCCCAAAGGGAGTGCAGAAGTGCCACAACATGGCTGCTTTCACGGCTTTTCCCTTAGGAAGAACCCTAATACCCGGCTGATTTACCTTCCTAGGGTTACTGTTAGGCTTAGGCCTAGGACTTTTAAAACCAGGAAGCCCTGGGCTCCAGGCACACTGCAGCTGCAAAAGGCATCCCTAGGGGAGCGCAAAAGTGACACAACTTGGCTGCCACCACTGATATTTCCATCAGACCATCCCGAACCATAGGCTGATTTTCCTTCCTAGGGTTAAGGTTTGAGTTACACCTAGGGTAAGGGTTCTATTAACCAGAAAGCCCTGAGTTCCAATAACACAGCAGCTGGGAAGGACTACCCAAGAAGAGCGCAAAAGTACCACAACATGCCTGCCTCCACAGCTTTTTCCTTGGGGACATGCCTAATTCCTGGCTGATTTGCCTTTCTCGTCTTAGGGTTGGGGTTCGGCCTAGGGCTAGGATTTTTTTAACTAGGAAGCCCTGAGTTCCAGGCTTACTTCATCTGCCAAAGGCATCCCAAAGGGAGTGCAAAAGTGCCACAACATGGCTGCTTTCACGGCTTTTCCCTTAGGAAGAACCCTAATACCCGTCTGATTTACCTTCCAAGCGTTACTGTTAGGCTTAGGCCTAGGACTTTTAAAACCAGGAAGCCCTGGGCTCCATGCACACTGCAGCTGCGAAAGGCACCCCAAGGGGAGCGCAAAAGTGACACAACTTGGCTGCCACCACTGATATTTCCATGAGACCATCCCGAACCATAGGCTGATTTTCCTTCCTAGGGTTAAGGTTTGAGTTACGCCTAGGGTACGGGTTCTATTAACCAGAAAGCCCTGAGTACCAAGAACACAGCAGCTGGAAGGACTTCCCAAGAAGAGCGCAAAAGTACCACAACATGCCTGCCTCCACAGCTTTTTCCTTGGGGACATACCAAATTCCTGGCTGATTTGCCTTTCTGGTCTTAGTGTTGGGGTCCGGCCTAGGGCTAGGATATTTTTTACTAGGAAGGCCTGAGATCCAGGCTTACTGCATCTGCCAAAGGCATCCCAAAGGGAGTGCAGAAGTGCCACAACATGGCTGCTTTCACGGCTTTTTCCTTGGCAAGAAGCCTAACACCAGGCTGATTTCCCTTCCCAGGGTTACTGTTAGGCTTAGGCCTAGGGCTAGGATTTTTAAAACTAGGAAGCCCTTAGCTCCAGGCACACTGCAGCTGTTCAAGGCATCCCAAGGGGAGTACAAAAGTGCAACAACATGGCAGCTTTCCGAGCTTTTTCCTTGGAACCATCCCTATACCTAGGCTGATTTACCTGCCTAGGGTTAGGGTTAGGCTTCAGCCTAGGGCTTGGAGTTTTTTAACCAGGAAGCCCTGAGTTCCAGGCTTACTGCATCTGCCAAAGGTATCCCAAAGGGAGTGCAAAAGTGTCACAACATGGCTGCTTTCACGGCTTTTCCCTTAGGAAGAACCCTAATACCCGGCTGATTTACCTTCCTAGGGTTACTGTTAGGCTTAGGCCTAGGACTTTTAAAACCAGGAAGCCCTGGGCTCCAGGCGCACTGCAGCTGCGAAAGGCATCCCAAGGGGAGCGCAAAAGCTACACAACTTAGCTGCCACCACTGATATTTCCATCAGACCATCCCGAACCAGAGGCTGATTTTCCTTCCTAGGGTTAAGGTTGAGTAAGGCCTAGGGTAAGTGTTCTATTAACCAGAAAGCCCTGAGTTCCAAGAACACAGCAGCTACGAAGGACTTCCCAAGAAGAGTGCAAAAGTACCACAACATGCCTGCCTCCACAGCTTTTTCCTTGGGGACATGCCAAATTCCTGGCTGATTTGCCTTTCTCGTCTTAGGGTTGGGGTTCGGCCTAGGGCAAGGTTTTTTTTAACTAAGAAGCCCTGAGTTCCAGGCTTACTTCATCTGCCAAAGGCATCCCAAAGGGAGTGCAAAAGTGCCACAACATGGCTGCTTTCACGGCTTTTCCCTTAGGAAGAACCCTAATACCCGGCTGATTTACCTTCCTAGGGTTACTGTTAGGCTTAGGCCTAGGACTTTTAAAACCAGGAAGCCCTGGGCTCCAGCCACTCTGCAGCTGCGAAAGGCATCCCAAGGGGAGCGCAAAAGTGACACAACTTGGCTGCCACCACTGATATTTCCATGAGACCATCCCGAACCATAGGCTGATTTGCCTTCCTAGGGTTAAGGTTTGAGTTACGCCTAGGGTAAGGGTTCTATTAACCAGAAAGCCCTGAGTTCCAAGAACACAGCAGCTGCGAAGGACTTCCCAAGAAGAGCGCAAAAGTACCACAACATGCCTGCCTCCACAGCTTTTTCCTTGGGGACATGCCTAATTCCTGGCTGATTTGCCTTTCTCGTCTTAGGGTTAGGGTTCGGCCTAGGGCTAGGATTTTTTTAACTAGGAAGCCCTGAGTTCCAGGCTTACTTCATCTGCCAAAGGCATCCCAAAGGGAGTACAAAAGTGCAACAACATTGCTGCTTAAACAGCTTTTTCTTTGGCACCATCCCTATATTTAGGCTGATTTATCTGCCTCGGGATAGTGTTAGGCTTCAGCCTAGGGCTTGGAGTTTTTTAACCAGGAAGCCCTGAGTTCCAGGCTTACTGCATCTGCCAAAGGCATCCGAAAGGGAGTGCAGAAGTGCCACAACATGGCTGCTTTCACGGCTTTTCCCTTAGGAAGAACCCTAATACCCGGCTGATTTACCTTCCTAGGGTTACTGTTAGGCTTAGGCCTAGGACTTTTAAAACCAGGAAGCCCTGGGCTCCAGGCACACTGCAGCTGCAAAAGGCATCCCTAGGGGAGCGCAAAAGTGACACAACTTGGCTGCCACCACTGATATTTCCATCAGACCATCCCGAACCATAGGCTGATTTTCCTTCCTAGGGTTAAGGTTTGAGTTACACCTAGGGTAAGGGTTCTATTAACCAGAAAGCCCTGAGTTCCAATAACACAGCAGCTGGGAAGGACTACCCAAGAAGAGCGCAAAAGTACCACAACATGCCTGCCTCCACAGCTTTTTCCTTGGGGACATGCCTAATTCCTGGCTGATTTGCCTTTCTCGTCTTAGGGTTGGGGTTCGGCCTAGGGCTAGGATTTTTTTAACTAGGAAGCCCTGAGTTCCAGGCTTACTTCATCTGCCAAAGGCATCCCAAAGGGAGTGCAAAAGTGCCACAACATGGCTGCTTTCACGGCTTTTCCCTTAGGAAGAACCCTAATACCCGGCTGATTTACCTTCCAAGCGTTACTGTTAGGCTTAGGCCTAGGACTTTTAAAACCAGGAAGCCCTGGGCTCCAGGCACACTGCAGCTGCGAAAGGCACCCCAAGGGGAGCGCAAAAGTGACACAACTTGGCTGCCACCACTGATATTTCCATGAGACCATCCCGAACCATAGGCTGATTTTCCTTCCTAGGGTTAAGGTTTGAGTTACGCCTAGGGTACGGGTTCTATTAACCAGAAAGCCCTGAGTACCAAGAACACAGCAGCTGGAAGGACTTCCCAAGAAGAGCGCAAAAGTACCACAACATGCCTGCCTCCACAGCTTTTTCCTTGGGGACATACCAAATTCCTGGCTGATTTGCCTTTCTGGTCTTAGTGTTGGGGTCCGGCCTAGGGCTAGGATATTTTTTACTAGGAAGGCCTGAGATCCAGGCTTACTGCATCTGCCAAAGGCATCCCAAAGGGAGTGCAGAAGTGCCACAACATGGCTGCTTTCACGGCTTTTTCCTTGGCAAGAAGCCTAACACCAGGCTGATTTCCCTTCCCAGGGTTACTGTTAGGCTTAGGCCTAGGGCTAGGATTTTTAAAACTAGGAAGCCCTTAGCTCCAGGCACACTGCAGCTGTTCAAGGCATCCCAAGGGGAGTACAAAAGTGCAACAACATGGCAGCTTTCCGAGCTTTTTCCTTGGAACCATCCCTATACCTAGGCTGATTTACCTGCCTAGGGTTAGGGTTAGGCTTCAGCCTAGGGCTTGGAGTTTTTTAACCAGGAAGCCCTGAGTTCCAGGCTTACTGCATCTGCCAAAGGTATCCCAAAGGGAGTGCAAAAGTGTCACAACATGGCTGCTTTCACGGCTTTTCCCTTAGGAAGAACCCTAATACCCGGCTGATTTACCTTCCTAGGGTTACTGTTAGGCTTAGGCCTAGGACTTTTAAAACCAGGAAGCCCTGGGCTCCAGGCGCACTGCAGCTGCGAAAGGCATCCCAAGGGGAGCGCAAAAGCTACACAACTTAGCTGCCACCACTGATATTTCCATCAGACCATCCCGAACCAGAGGCTGATTTTCCTTCCTAGGGTTAAGGTTGAGTAAGGCCTAGGGTAAGTGTTCTATTAACCAGAAAGCCCTGAGTTCCAAGAACACAGCAGCTACGAAGGACTTCCCAAGAAGAGTGCAAAAGTACCACAACATGCCTGCCTCCACAGCTTTTTCCTTGGGGACATGCCAAATTCCTGGCTGATTTGCCTTTCTCGTCTTAGGGTTGGGGTTCGGCCTAGGGCAAGGTTTTTTTTAACTAAGAAGCCCTGAGTTCCAGGCTTACTTCATCTGCCAAAGGAATCCCAAAGGGAGTGCAAAAGTGCCACAACATGGCTGCTTTCACGGCTTTTCCCTTAGGAAGAACCCTAATACCCGTCTGATTTACCTTCCGAGAGTTACTGTTAGGCTTAGGCCTAGGACTTTTAAAACCAGGAAGCCCTGGGCTCCAGCCACTCTGCAGCTGCGAAAGGCATCCCAAGGGGAGCGCAAAAGTGACACAACTTGGCTGCCACCACTGATATTTCCATGAGACCATCCCGAACCATAGGCTGAATTTCCTTCCTAGGGTTAAGGTTTGAGTTACACCTAAGGTAAGGGTTCTATTAACCAGAAAGCCCTGAGTTCCAAGAACACAGCAGCTGCGAAGGACTTCCCAAGAAGAGCGCAAAAGTACCACAACATGCCTGCCTCCACAGCTTTTTCCTTGGGGACATGCCTAATTCCTGGCTGATTTGCCTTTCTCGTCTTAGGGTTGGAGTTCGGCCTAGGGCTAGGATTTTTAAAATCAGGAAGCCCTGAGTTCCAGGCTTACTTCATCTGCCAAAGGCATCCCAAAGGGAGGGCAAAAGTGCCACAACATGGCTGCTTTCACGGCTTTTCCCTTAGGAAGAACCCTAATACCCGGCAGATTTAGCTTCCGAGGGTTACTGTTAGGCTTAGACCTAACAGTAACCCTCGGAAGCTAAATCAGCCTTTTAAACCAGGAAGCCCTGGGCTCCAGGCGCACTGCAGCTGCAAAAGGCATCCCAAGGGGAGCGCAAAAGTGTCACAACTTGGCTGCCTTGTCTGATATTTCCATGAGACCATCCCGAAACATAGGCTGATTTTCCTTCCTAGGGTTAAGGTTTGAGTTACACCTAGGGTAAGGGTTCTATTAACCAGAAAGCCCTGAGTGCCAAGAACACAGCAGCTGCGAAGGACTTCCCAAGAAGAGCGCAAAAGTACCACAACATGCCTGCCTCCACAGCTTTTTCCTTGGGGACATGCGTAATTCCTGGCTGATTTGCCTTTCTCCTCTTAGGGTTGGGGTTTGGCCTAGGGCTAGGATTTTTAAAATCAGGAAGCCCAGAGTTCCAGGCACACTAGAGCTGTGAAAGGCATCCAAAAGGGAGTGCAAAAGTGCCACAACATGGCTGCTTTCACGGCTTATTCCTTGGCAAGAAGCCTAACACCAGGCTGATTTACCTTCCGAGGGTTACTGTTAGGCTTAGGCCTGGGGCTAGGATTTTTAAAACTAGGAAGCCCTTAGCTCCAGGCACACTGCAGCTGTTCAAGGCATTCCAAGAGGGCCGCAGAAGTGACACAACTTGGCTGCCTCTGCTGCTATTCTCATGAGTCCATAGCGAACCATAGGCTGATTTTCCTTCCTGGGGTTAGGGTTAGAGTTACGCCTAGGTTTAATGTTTTTTTAACCAGAAAGCCCTGAGTTCCAAGAACACAGCAGCTGCGAAGGACTACCCAAGAGGAGTGGAAAAGTGCCACAACATGGCTGCCTCCAGCGCTTTTTCCTTGGGACCATCATTGAACCTAGGCTGATTTACTTGCCTCCAGTTGCACCTATGGTCACGCCAAGAGATAGGGATTTTAAATCAGTAATCCCTGAGCTCCAGACCCAGTGCAGCTGCAAAAGGCTTCCCAAGGGCAGCCAAAAATTGCCTCAACATGCTCCTTCCAGTGCTTTTTTCCTTGGGAACATCCCTATACCCAGGCTGATTTATCTGCCTAGGGTTAGGGTTAGGGTTCAGCCTAGAGATAGGATTTTTTCAAACAGGAAGCCCTGAATTCCAGGCACACTGCAGCTGTTAAAGGCAGTGTTCTACGTCAACCGCAACTTAGTCTGAAATAAATGCTTTTTCCCTGAGAGCATCTGAGAGGTTTGCATGAAGCACTGATATCTGACATTTGCAATTTTGAATAGGAGAGGAGAAAGAAAATGGGAAGAAGTTTTTAATTTTAGTGGTTTCAATGTTAATTTCCGTACACTTTTTCAAAACTTGTCAGCTCAAATGCCCATCAACATCTTTTAGTCATCTGTAAGTCAGTATTCATATAAAATGTGCTTCAAATCAAAAGAATTTCAAATTTGCACTCCAAATTTCTATGCCTAGATTTATGATTTCCTACACATATTAGATGAAAGGAAGGCCTTTTTTACTGTGGGAGTGCTGGAACACTGGAACAGGTTGCCCAGGGAAGTTGTGGGTGTCCCATCCCTGAAAGTATTCAAGGTCAGCTTGGACGGGGCTTGGAGCAGCAACAAAGGAGAAGCTTGATGGTAGAGAAACAAAGTTGGACTATAGAAGAAACTGGGATTGAAGTATAGGAGCAAGTTTTCTCTCAGCTCTTGGGGTAAATTCAAAGTTGTACAAAATGACATTTATCTGTGCTATTCACTACTGTAACAGAAATGTTCATGAAAACTGTACAGAAGATAGCAAATTTTAAAAGAGATAAGAATTACAGCATAAAATCCATGGGATGGGTTACAACATGAGACACTCTCTAAGAGAAAATCTCTGTGTTTCAGCACTTCATCATGGTAAGATTTCATGAAGTGCCAAAGAAGGCGGCAAAATATCATTCGGGACGTTATTTCCTGGAATTCAGCCTGGCCATTAGTAGGAACTGGGTTTGAACACATCATGTAGATATACCACACACGCTTTCCCTTCACTGAAAAATGACTGTTTACAACGAAGAAGCAATTGACGATCAAAATTGATTGAAAGCATCTTAAACATGTCAAGTATTTCATTGTAGATGATCTGTGATCCAAATGCTTCTTCCACCTTCGAGAGGGACAGAACAATTCTTCCATATCATGAGGGTTTAAAATTGTATCAACCAATGTTTTCTGCTGAAAAGATAGCATCTATTTTTTTCTATTTTTGGAAGAAAATATGCCTAGACATACAACAGGTGAGAACTAAGTAATTTTAAAGAAACAAATGAAAAGAAAATATTCTGTAAATAGAATGAAATGAAAAGCTGTGTTTTAAATAGGAGCTAAATATGAAACAGAATTTTTGTACCAGGCATTTGAATTACTGCACCAGCTCTTTTGCCCATCAAGAGAGGCGTTTAGCATTTCAGTCTTTTCCAAGGTGTTCATGATCTGCTATGCTGATCTCTGTGTGTGCCTAGGTGTGTGTGGAAGGGGGGGCATGTGAAGGGGAGTGTGTATGTTTGCTTTACAATTGTTGTGGCAGATTCATGCCTCAGCTCCACATTTTGTTTTAGAAAGGTCACACAGAGTGGATGTGAAGTTTACTATCAACAAGAGATCAATTCCCAAATCATCCATTTGACTCTACCTTATAAATCATGTGCTTTGTTGCATATTTTATCAAATCTACTTTCAAGCCAGATGGAGGAAGGAGGATGTGGCAATCCCTCCACCATCTTGCAACTTTTATGCAAGTAGGTTTTCAAGAAAATCATCATTTCTCTTTGAAATATGTCTGGAACAGGCATGATGGTAGTGTCAACCTGTTGGAGTTTTTGTTGCTGGAAGAAGTTATACAAAAGGATTGGTTTTTACATTGACCAGTTACTGAATCAAGCGCAGGAATACATTGGAAATTCAACTGGGGCTTCCTTTCCCCAGCAGACTACTTCTAGAACGAGCTTGTACACTGAAGCTTACTCTTTTGCCCTCTTTTTGTTTCTTTCCTATTTTCTTGGCTTCTTTGCCACTCTCTAGACAATTTTGGAACTTTTTTCCCAACTCAAATGGTTTCAATAGTCTGATTGTGATCATACATTTTTACAAGGAATTTTTAAAATCTTTCCTCCAGTTAAGAAAGTCAAGGACTTAGGTCTTTTTCTTCCCTTATCAATATTGCAATGAAATTGATAAGTAAAGACCAACTCTTTCTTTTTGTTTTTAACACAAGCAGATAATTCCCATCCATTCATCCATTTGGTGGACCAATAGTTGCCATTCTGATGGAAGTTGTCACTTCTTAACAATAGGCATTCTGTGACTATGTTGACAGCACTTTGGGTGAAGATCCTAACTGGTCTTAGATACACATAGGGAGAAATTTGCTCAGCCAGTGTCAGTCTTAAGCATGCGTATCAGAAGATCTTTCTAGAGCTGGGAATTTTCCCATGAAAGGGATTCAGTTAGGGAAGAGACACTTGCCCCAGAGGTTTACATTCTTCTTGAAGACTGCTTAAGGAACTTAGATGCCATGTCCATTTGGATCTGTGTCTGCACAGAACTTTGTCATGCAAGTGCTTGAAATGCATCTTGAAGAGAATTCACTAGCACAGAATGAATGAGAGTGGAAGGGGTTGGTGGGGCTAACCAGGCCCAAACCCCCTGCCTAAACCAGGATACCTAGAGCCTCTTGCCCAGGATTCTATCTGGGTGTACTTTTAATGTCTTCAAAGGTCCAGGCTCCACAATCTTTCTGGGCAGTCTGTGCCGTGGTTCAGTCACCCTCACAGTAAAGAATCATTTCCTGATGTTCCTGTATTTCAGTGTGTGCCCACTGCCTCTTGTCTTTTCACTCAGCATCACTGAAAAGACACTGATTCCCTCCCCTTTGCACTATTGCTTCCATATGGATGTGTGCTGCCATGTAGAGATATGTCAAAAACTTCCCTGAAGCCCAGGCAGATAATATTGCCTTCATCTACCAGTCAAGTTGATTCATCAGAGGAGTTTAAAGTGATGTTCAGCATGAAATGCCCCTGAAAAATCATGCTAATTACATTATTGTGTCGTCTTTCATGTGCCTGGCAAGGTTTTCCAGGAAGAGCTGCTTCATCAACTTCCTGGGGATAAAAAAGAGGCTGGCTGGTTTGTACTATTGCGAGTCCTCCTAATTGCCTTTTTTGAAGATGAGTGTCATTTGCTTACATCCAGTCCTTAGCCACTCTTGTCGTCTACATCTTAGCAAAAAGCTTTTCCACTATGTCTGGCAAGGAGAAATTGTGCCAGCACAGAAAACATCTCCCATCGTGTTCTAGACGTTGCACGGAGGTCTTCCAAGTGTTTGGCATGAAGAAAAGAAAAGTTGTCCAAAACAGATTCCAATCGAATGTTCATGTGATTGGAAAAGTCAGGAGAGTGCAAAGGTACTGTTTTCTAGCAGTTGGCAAGCTGCGCACACAATCCCAGTGTTGTACAGCTTCCTTCTTCACCTTTCCGAAGGTGCCGCTCTCTCCGGCTCCCGGAGGCGAAGAAGCGGCTTCTTTGCGCAAAGACGATTGTGCCGCTCACTGTGCACTCCTTAGCGCGGCTTCTGCCGAAAGACGCCCGGGAGCGGCTCTTAGCTCCGGACAGCATCGTACCTTCGTCTTTAGCGTCTCTTCTCGTCTACATCTTAGCAAAAAGCTTTTCCACTATGTCTGGTGAGGAAAAACTATGCCAGCACAGAAAACATCTCCCATCGTGTTCTAGACGTTGCACGGAGGTCTTCCAAGTGTTTGGCATGAAGAAAAGGAAAGGTGTCCAAAACAGCTTCCAATCGAATGTTCATGTGATTGGAAAAGTCAGGAGAGTGCAAAGGTACTGTTTTCTAGCAGTTGGCAAGCTGCGCACACAATCCCAGTGTTGTACAGCTTCCTTCTTCACCTTTCCGAAGGTGCCGCTCTCTCCGGCTCCCGGAGGCGAAGAAGCGGCTTCTTCGCGCAAAGACGATTGTGCTGCTCACTGTGCACTCCTTAGCGCGGCTTCTGCCGAAAGACGCCCGGGAGCGGCTCTTAGCTCCGGACAGCATCGTACCTTCGTCTTTAGCGTCTCTTCTCGTCTACATCTTAGCAAAAAGCTTTTCTACTATGTCTGGCGAGGAAAAACTGTGCCAGCACAGAAAACATCTCCCATCGTGTTCTAGACGTTTCACGATCTCTATGCTTAGGCTATTTTTCCTTCCTGGGGATAGGGTTAGGGTTCAGCCTAGGGCTAGGATTTTTTAACTAGGAAACCCTGAGTTCCAGGCTTACTGCATCTGCCAAAAGCATCCCAAAGGGAGTGCAGAAGTGCCACAACATGGCTGCTTTCACGGCTTTTCCCTTAGGAAGAACCCTAATACCCGGCTGATTTACCTTCCTAGGGTTACTGTTAGGCTTAGGCCTAGGACTTTTAAAACCAGGAAGCCCTGGGCTCCAGGCACACTGCAGCTGCGAAAGGCATCCCAAGGAGAGCGCAAAAGTGACACAACTTGGCTGCCACCACTGATATTTCCATGAGACCATCCCGAACCATAGGCTGATTTTCCTTCCTAGGGTTAAGGTTTGAGTTACGCCTAGGGTAAGGGTTCTATTAACCAGAAAGCCCTGAGTTCCAAGAACACAGCAGCCTCGAAGGACTAGCCAAGAAGAGCGCAAAAGTACCACAACATGCCTGCCTCCACAGCTTTTTCCTTGGGGACATGCCTAATTCCTGGCTGATTTGCCTTTCTCGTCTTAGGGTTGGGGTTCGGCCTAGGGCTAGGATTTTTAAAATCAGGAAGCCCTGAGTTCCAGGCACACTGGAGCTGTGAAAGGTATCCAAAAGGGAGTGCAAAAGTGCCACAACATGGCTGCTTTCACGGCTTTTTCCTTTGCAAGAAGCCTAACACCAGGCTGATTTTCCTTCCCAGGGTTACTGTAAGGCTTAGGCCTAGGGCTAGGATTTTTAAAACTAGGAAACCCTTAGCTCCAGGCACACTGCAGCTGTTCAAGTCATCCCAAGGGGAGTACAAAAGTGCAACAACATGGCAGCTTTCACAGCTTTTTCCTTGGCACCATCCCTATACCTAGGCTGATTTATCTGCCTAGGGTTAGGGTTAGGGTTCAGCTCAGGGCTTGGAGATTTTAACCAGGAAGCCCTGAGTTCCAGGCTTACTGCATCTGCCAAAGGCATCCCAAAGGGAGTGCAGAAGTGCCACAACATGGCTGCTTTCACGGCCTTTCCCTTAGGAAGAACCCTAATACCCGGATGATTTACCTTCCTAGGGTTACTGTTAGGCTTAGGCCTAGGACTTTTAAAACCAGGAAGCCCTGGGCTCCAGGCACACTGCAGCTGAGAAAGGCATCCCAAGGGGGGAGCAAAAGTGACACAACTTGGCTGCCACCACTGATATTTCCATGAGACCATCCCGAACCATAGGCTGATTTTCCTTCCCAGGCTTATGGTTTGAGTTACGCCTAGGGTAAGGGTTCTATTAACCAGAAAGCCCTGAGTTCCAAGAACACAGCAGCTGCGAAGGACTTCCCAAGAAGAGCGCAAAAGTACCACAACATGCGTGCCTCCACAGCTTTTTCCTTGGGGACATGCTTAATTCCTGGCTGATTTGCCTTTCACCTCTTAGGGTTGGGGTTCGGCCTACGGCTAGGATTTTTTTACTTAGGAAGCCCTGAGTTCCAGGCTTACTTCATCTGCCAAAGGCATCCCAAAGGGAGTGCAGAAGTGCCACAACATGGCTGCTTTCACGGCTTTTCCCTTAGGAAGAACCCTAATACCCGGCTGATTTACCTTCCTAGGGTTACTGTTAGGCTTAGGCCTAGGACTTTTAAAACCAGGAAGCCCTGGGCTCTAGGCACACTGCAGCTGCGAAAGGCATCCCAAGGGGAGCACAAAAGTGACACAACTTGGGTGCCACCACTGATATTTCCATGAGACCAGCCCGAAACATAGGCTGATTTTCCTTCCTAGGGTGAAGGTTTGAGTTACGCCTAGGGTAAGGGTTCTATTAATCAGAAAGCACTGAGTTCCAAGAACACAGCAGCTGCGAAGGACTAGCCAAGAAGAGCGCAAAAGTACCACAACATGCCTGCCTCCACAGCTTTTTCGTTGGGGACATGCCTAATTCCTGGCTGATTTGCCTTTCTCGTCTTAGGGTTGGGGTTCGGCCTAGGGCTAGGATTTTTAAAATCAGGAAGCCCTGATTTCCAGCCTTACTTCATCTGCCAAAGGCATCCCAAAAAGAGTGCAGAAGTGCCACAACATGGCTGCTTTCACGTCTTTTTCCTTGGCAAGAAGCCTAACACCAGGCTGATTTCCCTTCCCAGGGTTACTGTAAGGCTTAGGCCTAGGGCTAGGATTTTTAAAACTAGGAAGCCCTTAGATCAAGGCACACTGCAGCTGTTCAAGGCATCCCAAGGGGAGTACAAAAGTGCAACAACATGGCAGCTTTCACAGCTTTTTCCTTGGCACCATCCCTATACCTAGGCTGATTTATCTGCCTAGGGTTAGGGTTAGCGTTCAGCCTAGAGCTTGGAGTTTTTTAACCAGGAAGCCCTGAGTTCCAGGCTTACTGCATCTGCCAAAGGCATCCCAAAGGGAGTGCAGAAGTGCCACAACATGGCTGCTTTCACGGCTTTTCCCTTAGGAAGAACCCTAATACCCGGCTGATTTACCTTCCTAGGGTTACTGTTAGGCTTAGGCCTAGGACTTTTAAAACCAGGAAGCCCTGGGCTCCAGGAACACTGCAGCTGCGAAAGGCATCCCAAGGGGAGCGCAAAAGTGGCACAACTTGGCTGTCACCTCTGATATTTCCATGAGACCATCCCGAAACATAGGCTGATTTTCCTTCCTAGGGTTAAGGTTTGAGTTACGCCTAGGGTAAGGGTTCTATTAACCAGAAAGCCCTGAGTTCCAAGAACACAGCAGCTGCGAAGGACTACCCAAGAAGAGCGCAAAAGTACCACAACATGCCTGCCTCCACAGCTTTTTCCTTGGGGACATGCCTAATTCCTGGCTGATTTGCCTTTCTCGTCTTAGGGTTGGGGTTCGGCCTAGGGCTAGGATTTTTAAAATCTGGAAGCCCTAAGTTCCAGGCTTACTTCATCTGCCAAAGGCATCCCAAAGGGAGTGCCGAAGTGCCAGAAAATGGCTGCTTTCACGTCTTTTCCTTTAGGAAGAACCCTAATACCCGGCTGATTTACCTTCCTAGGGTTACTATTACGCTTAGGCCTAGGACTTTTAAAACCAGGAAGCCCTGGGCTCCAGGCACTCTGCAGCTGTGAAAGGCATCCCAAGGGGAGCGCAAAAGTGACACAACTTGGCTGCCACCACTGATATTTCCATGAGCCCATCCCGAACCATAGGCTGATTTTCCTTCCTAGGGTTAAGGTTTGAGTTACGCCTAGGGTAAGGGTTCTATTAACCAGAAAGCCCTGAGTTCCAAGAACACAGCAGCTGGGAAGGACTACCCAAGAAGAGCGCAAAAGTACCACAACATGCCTGCCTCCACAGCTTTTTCCTTGGGGACATGCCTAATTCCTGGCTGATTTGCCTTTCTCGTCTTAGGGTTGGGGTTCGGCCTAGGGCTAGGATTTTTAAAATCAGGAAGCCCTGAGTTCCAGGCACACTGGAGCTGTGAAAGGCATCCAAAAGGGAGTGCAAAAGTGCCACAACATGGCTGCTTTCACGGCTTTTTCCTTGGCAAGAAGCCTAACACCAGGCTGATTTCCCTTCCCAGGGTTACTGTTAGGCTTAGGCCTAGGGCTAGGATTTTTAAAACTAGGAAGCCCTTAGTTCCAGGCACACTGCAGCTGCGAAAGGCATCCCAAGGGGAGTACAAAAGTGCAACAACATGGCAGCTTTCACAGCTTTTTCCTTGGCACCATCCCTATACCTAGGCTGATTTATCTGCCTAGGGTTAGGGTTAGGGTTCAGCCTAGGGCTTGGAATTTTTTAACCAGGAAGCCCTGAGTTCCAGGCTTACTGCATCTGCCAAAGGCGTCCCAAAGAGAATGCAGAAGTGCCAGAAAATGGCTGCTTTCATGGCTTTTCCCTTGGGAAGAACCCTAATACGCGGCTGATTTACCTTCCTAGGGTTACTGTTAGGCTTAGGCCTAGGACTTTTAAAACCAGGAAGCCCTGGGCTCCAGGCACATGCAGCTATTAAAGGCATCCCAAGAGGGCCACAGAAGTGACACAACTTGGCAGTCTCTGCTGCAATTCTCATGAAACCATCCCGAACCATAGGCTGATTTTCCTTCCTAGGGTTAAGGTTTGAGTTACGCCTAGGGTAAGGGTTCTATTAACCAGAAAGCCCTGAGTTCCAAGAACACAGCAGCTGCGAAGGACTAGCCAAGAAGAGTTCAAAAGTATCACAACATGCCTGCCTCCACAGCTTTTTCCTTGGGGACATGCCTAATTCCTGGCTGATTTGCCTTTCTCGTCTTAGGGTTGGGGTTCGGCCTAGGGCTAGGATTTTTTTAACTAGGAAGCCCTGAGTTCCAGGCTTACTTAATCTGCCAAAGGCATCCCAAAGGGAGTGCAGAAGTGCCACAACATGGCTGCTTTCACGGCTTTTCCCTTAGGAAGAACCCTAATACCCGGCTGATTTACCTTCCTAGGGTTACTGTTAGGCTTAGGCCTAGGACTTTTAAAACCAGGAAGCCCTGGGCTCCAGGCGCACTGCAGTTTCGAAAGGCATCCCAAGGGGAGCGCAAAAGTGACACAACTTGGCTGCCACCACTGATATTTCCATGAGACCATCCCGAATCATAGGCTGATTTTCCTTCCTAGTGTTAAGGTTTGAGTTACGCCTATTGTAAGGGTTCTATTAACCAGAAAGCCCTGAGTTCCAAGAACACAGCAGCTGCGAAGGACTACCCAAGAAGAGCGCAAAAGTACCACAACATGCCTGCCTCCACAGCTTTTTCCTTGGGGACATGCCTAATTCCTGGCTGATTTGCCTTTCTCGTCTTAGGGTTGGGGTTCGGCCTAGGGCTAGGATTTTTAAAATCAGGAAGCCCTGAGTTTCAGGCTTACTTCATCTCCCAAAGGCACCCCAAAGGGAGTGCAGAAGTGCCACAACATGGCTGCTTTCACGGCTTTTCCCTTAGGAAGAACCCTAATACCCAGCTGATTTACCTTCCTAGGGTTACTGTTAGGCTTAGGCCTAGGACTTTTAAAACCAGGAAGCCCTGGGCTCCAGGCACACTGCAGCTGCGAAAGGCATCCCAAGGGGAGCGCAAAAGTGACACAACTTGGCTGCCACCACTGATATTTCCATGAGACCATCCCGAACCATAGGCTGATTTTCCTTCCTATGGTTAAGGTTTGAGTTACGCCTAGGGTAAGGGTTCTATTAACCAGAAAGCCCTGAGTTCCAAGAACACAGCAGATGTGAAGGACTACCCAAGAAGAGCGCAAAAGTACCACAACATGCCCGCCTCCACAGCTTTTTCCTTGGGGACATGCCTAATTCCTGGCTGATTTGCCTTTCTCGTCTTAGGGTTGGGGTTCGGCCTAGGGCTAGGATTTTTTAACTAGGAAGCCCTGAGTTCCAGGCTTACTTAATCTGCCAAAGGCATCCCAAAGGGAGTGCAGAAGTGCCACAACATGGCTGCTTTGACGGCTTTTCCCTTAGGAAGAACCCTAATACGCGGCTGATTTACCTTCCTAGGGTTACTGTTAGGCTTAGGCCTAGGACTTTTAAAACCAGGAAACCCTGGGCTCCAGGCACACTGCAGCTGCAAAAGGCATCCCAAGGGGAGCGCAAAAGTGACACAACTTGGCTGACACCACTGATATTTCCATGAGACCATCCCGAATCATAGGCTGATTTTCCTTCCTAGGCTTATGTTTGTAGATATGCCTAGGGTAAGGGTTCTATTAACCAGAAACTGCTGAGTTCCAAGAACACAGCAGCTGCGAAGGACTTCCCTAGAAGAGCGCAAAAGTACCACAACATGTGTGCCTCCACAGCTTTTTCCTTGGGGACATGCCTAATTCCTGGCTGATTTGCCTTTCTCCTCTTAGGGTTGGGGTTCGGCCTAGGGCTAGGATTTTTAAAATCAGGAAGCCCTGAGTTCCAGGCACACTGGAGCTGTGAAAGGCATCCAAAAGGGATTGCAAAGGTGCCACAACATGGCTGCTTTCACGGCTTTTTCCTTGGCAAGAAGCCTAACACCAGGCTGATTTCCCTTCCCAGGGTTACTGTAAGGCTTAGGCCTAGGGCTAGGATTTTTAAAACTAGGAAGCCCTTAGCTCCAGGCACACAGCAGCTGTTCAAGGCATCCCAAGGGGAGTACAAAAGTGCAACAACATGGCAGCTTTCATAGCTTTTTCCTTGGCACCATCCCTATACCTAGGCTGATTTATCTGCCTAGGGTTAGGTTTAGGGTTCAGCCTAGGGCTTGGAGTTCTTTAACTAGGAAGCCCTGAGTTCCAGGCTTACTGCATCTGCCAAAGGCATCCCAAAGAGAGTGCAGAAGTGCCAGAAAATGGCTGCTTTCATGGCTTTTCCCTTAGGAAGAACCCTAATACCCGGCTGATTTACCATCCTAGGGTTACTGTTAGGCTTAGGCCTAGGACTTTTAAAACCAGGAAGCCCTGGGCTCCAGGCACACTGCAGCTGCGAAAGGCATCCCAAGGAGAGCGCAAAAGTGACACAACTTGGCTGCCACCACTGATATTTCCATGAGACCATCCCGAACCATAGGCTGATTTTCCTTCCTAGGGTTAAGGTTTGAGTTACGCCTAGGGTAAGGGTTCTATTAACCAGAAAGCCCTGAGTTCCAAGAACACAGCAGCCTCGAAGGACTAGCCAAGAAGAGCGCAAAAGTACCACAACATGCCTGCCTCCACAGCTTTTTCCTTGGGGACATGCCTAATTCCTGGCTGATTTGCCTTTCTCATCTTAGGGTTGGGGTTCGGCCTAGGGCTAGGATTTTTAAAATCAGGAAGCCCTGAGTTCCAGGCACACTGGAGCTGTGAAAGGTATCCAAAAGGGAGTGCAAAAGTGCCACAACATGGCTGCTTTCACGGCTTTTTCCTTTGCAAGAAGCCTAACACCAGGCTGATTTTCCTTCCCAGGGTTACTGTAAGGCTTAGGCCTCGGGCTAGGATTTTTAAAACTAGGAAGCCCTTAGCTCCAGGCACACTGCAGCTGTTCAAGTCATCCCAAGGGGAGTACAAAAGTGCAACAACATGGCAGCTTTCACAGCTTTTTCCTTGGCACCATCCCTATACCTAGGCTGATTTATCTGCCTAGGGTTAGGGTTAGGGTTCAGCTCAGGGCTTGGAGATTTTAACCAGGAAGCCCTGAGTTCCAGGCTTACTGCATCTGCCAAAGGCATCCCAAAGGGAGTGCAGAAGTGCCACAACATGGCTGCTTTCACGGCCTTTCCCTTAGGAAGAACCCTAATACCCGGATGATTTACCTTCCTAGGGTTACTGTTAGGCTTAGGCCTAGGACTTTTAAAACCAGGAAGCCCTGCGCTCCAGGCACACTGCAGCTGAGAAAGGCATCCCGAGGGGGGAGCAAAAGTGACACAACTTGGCTGCCACCACTGATATTTCCATGAGACCATCCCGAACCATAGGCTGATTTTCCTTCCCAGGCTTATGGTTTGAGTTACGCCTAGGGTAAGGGTTCTATTAACCAGAAAGCCCTGAGTTCCAAGAACCCAGCAGCTGCGAAGGACTTCCCAAGAAGAGCGCAAAAGTACCACAACATGCGTGCCTCCACAGCTTTTTCCTTGGGGACATGCTTAATTCCTGGCTGATTTGCCTTTCACCTCTTAGGGTTGGGGTTCGGCCTACGGCTAGGATTTTTTTACCTAGGAAGCCCTGAGTTCCAGGCTTACTTCATCTGCCAAAGGCATCCCAAAGGGAGTGCAGAAGTGCCACAACATGGCTGCTTTCACGGCTTTTCCCTTAGGAAGAACCCTAATACCCGGCTGATTTACCTTCCTAGGGTTACTGTTAGGCTTAGGCCTAGGACTTTTAAAACCAGGAAGCCCTGGGCTCTAGGCACACTGCAGCTGCGAAAGGCATCCCAAGGGGAGCACAAAAGTGACACAACTTGGGTGCCACCACTGATATTTCCATGAGACCATCCCGAAACATAGGCTGATTTTCCTTCCTAGGGTTAAGGTTTGAGTTACGCCTAGGGTAAGGGTTCTATTAATCAGAAAGCACTGAGTTCCAAGAACACAGCAGCTGCGAAGGACTAGCCAAGAAGAGCGCAAAAGTACCACAACATGCCTGCC
This sequence comes from Ammospiza maritima maritima, assembly GCA_036010785.1. Classification (NCBI taxonomy): domain Eukaryota; kingdom Metazoa; phylum Chordata; class Aves; order Passeriformes; family Passerellidae; genus Ammospiza; species Ammospiza maritima. The sequence continues at coordinate 636,646 of JAYKTQ010000127.1, forward strand.
TCCACAGCTTTTTCCTTGGGGACATGCCTAATTCCTGGCTGATTTGCCTTTCTCGTCTTAGGGTTGGGGTTCGGCCTAGGGCTAGGATTTTTTTAACTAGGAAGCCCTGAGTTCCAGGCTTACTGCATCTGCAAAAAGCATCCCAAAGGGAGTGCAGAAGTGCCACAACATGGCTGCTTTCACGTCTTTTTCCTTGGCAAGAAGCCTAACACCAGGCTGATTTCCCTTCCCAGGGTTACTGTTAGGCTTAGGCCTAGGGCTAGGATTTTTAAAACCAGGAAGCCCTTAGTTCCAGGCACACTGCAGCTGCGAAACGCATCCCAAGGGGAGTACAAAAGTGCAACAACATGGCAGCTTTCACAGCTTTTTCCTTGGCACCATCCCTATACCTAGGCTGATTTATCTGCCTAGGGTTAGGGTTAGGGTTCGGCCTAGGGCTTGGAATTTTTTAACCAGGAAGCCCTGAGTTCCAGGCTTACTGCATCTGCCAAAGGCGTCCCAAAGAGAATGCAGAAGTGCCAGAAAATGGCTGCTTTCATGGCTTTTCCCTTGGGAAGAACCCTAATACGCGGCTGATTTACCTTCCTAGGGTTACTGTTAGGCTTAGGCCTAGGACTTTTAAAACCAGGAAGCCCTGGGCTCCAGGCACACTGCAGCTGTTAAAGGCATCCCAAGAGGGCTGCAGAAGTGACACAACTTGGCTGCCTCTGCTTCTATTCTCATGAGACCATCCCGAACCATAGGCTGATTTTCCTTCCTAGGGTTAAGGTTTGAGTTACGCCTGGGGTAAGGGTTCTATTAACCAGAAAGCCCTGAGTTCCAAGAACACAGCAGCTGCGAAGGACTACCCAAGAAGAGCGCAAAAGTACCACAACATGCCTGCCTCCACAGCTTTTTCCTTGGGGACATGCCTAATTCCTGGCTGATTTGCCTTTCTCGTCTTAGGGTTGGGGTTTGGCCTAGGGCTAGGATTTTTTTAACTAGGAAGCCCTGAGTTCCAGGCTTACTTCATCTGCCAAAAGCATCCCAAAGGGAGTGCAGAAGTGCCACAACATGGCTGCTTTCACGGCTTTTCCCTTAGGAAGAACCCTAATACGCGGCTGATTTACCTTCCTAGGGTTACTGTTAGGCTTAGGCCTAGGACTTTTAAAACCAGGAAGCCCTGGGCTCCAGGCACATGCAGCTGTTAAAGGCATCCCAAGAGGGCCGCAGAAGTGACACAACTTGGCTGCCTCTGCTGCTATTCTCATGAGACCATCCCGAACCATAGGCTGATTTTCCTTCCTAGGGTGAAGGTTTGAGTTACGCCTGGGGTAAGGGTTCTATTAACCAGAAAGCCCTGAGTTCCAAGAACACAGCAGCTGCGAAGGACTAGCCAAGAAGAGCGCAAAAGTACCACAACATGCCTGCCTCCACAGCTTTTTCCTTGGGGACATGCCTAATTCCTGGCTGATTTGCCTTTCTCGTCTTAGGGTTGGGGTTCGGCCTAGGGCTAGGATTTTTAAAATCAGGAAGCCCTGAGTTCCAGGCTTACTGCATCTGCAAAAAGCATCCCAAAGGGAGTGCAGAAGTGCCACAACATGGCTGCTTTCACGGCTTTTCCCTTAGGAAGAACCCTAATACGCGGCTGATTTACCTTCCTAGGGTTACTGTTAGGCTTAGGCCTAGGACTTTTAAAACCAGGAAGCCCTGGGCTCCAGGCACATGCAGCTGTTAAAGGCATCCCAAGAGGGCCGCAGAAGTGACACAACTTGGCTGCCTCTGCTGCTATTCTCATGAGACCATCCCGAACCATAGGCTGATTTTCCTTCCTAGGGTTAAGGTTTGAGTTACGCCTAGGGTAAGGGTTCTATTAACCAGAAAGCCCTGAGTTCCAAGAACACAGCAGCTGCGAAGGACTACCCAAGAAGAGCGCAAAAGTACCACAACATGCCTGCCTCCACAGCTTTTTCCTTGGGGACATGCCTAATTCCTGGCTGATTTGCCTTTCTCGTCTTAGGGTTGGGGTTCGGCCTAGGGCTAGGATTTTTAAAATCAGGAAGCCCTGAGTTCCAGGCACACTGGAGCTGTGAAAGGCATCCAAAAGGGAGTGCAAAAGTGCCACAACATGGTTGCTTTCACGGCTTTTTCCTTGGCAAGAAGCTTAACACGAGGCTGATTTCCCTTCCCTTGGTTACTGTAAGGCTTAGGCCTAGGGCTAGGATTTTTAAAACTAGGAAGCCCTTAGATCCAGGCACACTGCAGCTGTTCAAGGCATCCCAAGTGGAGTACAAAAGTGCAACAACATGGGAGCTTTCAGAGCATTTTCCTTGGCACCATCCCTATACCTAGGCTGATTTATCTGCCTAGGGTTAGGGTTAGGGTTCAGCCTAGGGCTTGGAGTTTTTTAACCAGGAAGCCCTGAGTTCCAGGCTTACTGCATCTGCCAAAGGCATCCCAAAGGGAGTGCAGAAGTGCCACAACATGGCTGCTTTCACGGCTTTTCCCTTAGGAAGAACCCTAATACGCGGCTGATTTACCTTCCTAGGGTTACTGTTAGGCTTAGGCCTAGGACTTTTAAAACCAGGAAGCCCTGGGCTCCAGGCACATGCAGCTGTTAAAGGCATCCCAAGAGGGCCGCAGAAGTGACACAACTTGGCTGCCTCTGCTGCTATTCTCATGAGACCATCCCGAACCATAGGCTGATTTTCCTTCCTAGGGTGAAGGTTTGAGTTACGCCTGGGGTAAGGATTCTATTAACCAGAAAGCCCTGAGTTCCAAGAACACAGCAGCTGCGAAGGACTACCCAAGAAGAGCGCAAAAGTACCACAACATGCCTGCCTCCACAGCTTTTTCCTTGGGGACATGCCTAATTCCTGGCTGATTTGCCTTTCTCGTCTTAGGGTTGGGGTTCGGCCTAGGGCTAGGATTTTTTTAACTAGGAAGCCCTGAGTTCCAGGCTTACTGCATCTGCCAAAAGCATCCCAAAGGGAGTGCAGAAGTGCCACAACATGGCTGCTTTCACGGCTTTTCCCTTAGGAAGAACCCTAATACGCGGCTGATTTACCTTCCTAGGGTTACTGTTAGGCTTAGGCCTAGGACTTTTAAAACCAGGAAGCCCTGGGCTCCAGGCACACTGCAGCTGCGAAAAGCATCCCAAGGGGAGCGAAAAAGTGACACAACTTGGCTGCCTCTGCTGCTATTCTCATGAGACCATCCCGAACCATAGGCTGATTTTCCTTCCTAGGGTGAAGGTTTGAGTTACGCCTGGGGTAAGGGTTCTATTAACCAGAAAGCCCTGAGTTCCAAGAACACAGCAGCTGCGAAGGACTAGCCAAGAAGAGCGCAAAAGTACCACAACATGCCTGCCTCCACAGCTTTTTCCTTGGGGACATGCCTAATTCCTGGCTGATTTGCCTTTCTCGTCTTAGGGTTGGGGTTCGGCCTAGGGCTTGGAGTTTTTTAACTAGGAAGCCCTGAGTTCCAGGCTTACTGCATCTGCAAAAAGCATCCCAAAGGGAGTGCAGAAGTGCCACAACATGGCTGCTTTCACGGCTTTTCCCTTAGGAAGAACCCTAATACGCGGCTGATTTACCTTCCTAGGGTTACTGTTAGGCTTAGGCCTAGGACTTTTAAAACCAGGAAGCCCTGGGCTCCAGGCACATGCAGCTGTTAAAGGCATCCCAAGAGGGCCGCAGAAGTGACACAACTTGGCTGCCTCTGCTGCTATTCTCATGAGACCATCCCGAACCATAGGCTGATTTTCCTTCCTAGGGTTAAGGTTTGAGTTACGCCTAGGGTAAGGGTTCTATTAACCAGAAAGCCCTGAGTTCCAAGAACACAGCAGCTGCGAAGGACTACCCAAGAAGAGCGCAAAAGTACCACAACATGCCTGCCTCCACAGCTTTTTCCTTGGGGACATGCCTAATTCCTGGCTGATTTGCCTTTCTCGTCTTAGGGTTGGGGTTCGGCCTAGGGCTAGGATTTTTAAAATCAGGAAGCCCTGAGTTCCAGGCACACTGGAGCTGTGAAAGGCATCCAAAAGGGAGTGCAAAAGTGCCACAACATGGTTGCTTTCACGGCTTTTTCCTTGGCAAGAAGCTTAACACCAGGCTGATTTCCCTTCCCTTGGTTACTGTAAGGCTTAGGCCTAGGGCTAGGATTTTTAAAACTAGGAAGCCCTTAGATCCAGGCACACTGCAGCTGTTCAAGGCATCCCAAGGGGAGTACAAAAGTGCAACAACATGGCAGCTTTCAGAGCTTTTTCCTTGGCACCATCCCTATACCTAGGCTGATTTATCTGCCTAGGGTTAGGGTTAGGGTTCAGCCTAGGGCTTGGAGTTTTTTAACCAGGAAGCCCTGAGTTCCAGGCTTACTGCATCTGCCAAAGGCATCCCAAAGGGAGTGCAGAAGTGCCACAACATGGCTGCTTTCACGGCTTTTCCCTTAGGAAGAACCCTAATACGCGGCTGATTTACCTTCCTAGGGTTACTGTTAGGCTTAGGCCTAGGACTTTTAAAACCAGGAAGCCCTGGGCTCCAGGCACATGCAGCTGTTAAAGGCATCCCAAGAGGGCCGCAGAAGTGACACAACTTGGCTGCCTCTGCTGCTATTCTCATGAAACCATCCCGAACCATAGGCTGATTTTCCTTCCTAGGGTTAAGGTTTGAGTTACGCCTAGGGTAAGAGTTCTATTAACCAGAAAGCCCTGAGTTCCAAGAACACAGCAGCTGCGAAGGACTACCCAAGAAGAGTGCAAAAGTACCACAACATGCCTGCCTCCACAGCTTTTTCCTTGGGGACATGCCTAATTCCTGGCTGATTTGCCTTTCTCGTCTTAGGGTTGGGGTTCGGCCTAGGGCTAGGATTTTTTTAACTAGGAAGCCCTGAGTTCCAGGCTTACTGTATCTGCCAAAAGCATCCCAAAGGGAGTGCAGAAGTGCCACAACATGGCTGCTTTCACGGCTTTTCCCTTAGGAAGAACCCTAATACGCGGCTGATTTACCTTCCTAGGGTTACTGTTAGGCTTAGGCCTAGGACTTTTAAAACCAGGAAGCCCTGGGCTCCAGGCACATGCAGCTGTTAAAGGAATCCCAAGAGGGCCGCAGAAGTGACACAACTTGGCTGCCTCTGCTGCTATTCTCATGAGACCATCCCGAATCATAGGCTGATTTTCCTTCCTAGGGTTAAGGTTTGAGTTACGCCTAGGGTAAGGGTTCTATTAACCAGAAAGCCCTGAGTTCCAAGAACACAGCAGCTGCGAAGGACTACCCAAGAAGAGCGCAAAAGTACCACAACATGCCTGCCTCCACAGCTTTTTCCTTGGGGACATGCCTAATTCCTGGCTGATTTGCCTTTCTCGTCTTAGGGTTGGGGTTCGGCCTAGGGCTAGGATTTTTAAAATCAGGAAGCCCTGAGTTCCAGGCACACTGGAGCTGTGAAAGGCATCCAAAAGGGAGTGCAAAAGTGCCACAACATGGTTGCTTTCACGGCTTTTTCCTTGGCAAGAAGCTTAACACCAGGCTGATTTCCCTTCCCTTGGTTACTGTTAGGCTTAGGCCTAGAGCAAGGATTTTTAAAACTAGGAAGCCCTTAGATCCAGGCACACTGCAGCTGTTCAAGGCATCCCAAGGGGACTACAAAAGTGCAACAACATGGCAGCTTTCACAGCTTTTTCCTTGGCACCATCCCTATACCTAGGCTGATTTATCTGCCTAGGGTTAGGGTTAGGGTTCAGCCTAGGGCTTGGAGTTTTTTAACCAGGAAGCCCTGAGTTCCAGGCTTACTGCATCTGCCAAAGGCATCCCAAAGGGAGTGCAGAAGTGCCACAACATGGCTGCTTTCACGGCTTTTCCCTTAGGAAGAACCCTAATACGCGGCTGATTTACCTTCCTAGGGTTACTGTTAGGCTTAGGCCTAGGACTTTTAAAACCAGGAAGCCCTGGGCTCCAGGCACATGCAGCTGTTAAAGGCATCCCAAGAGGGCCGCAGAAGTGACACAACTTGGCTGCCTCTGCTTCTATTCTCATGAGACCATCCCGAACCATAGGCTGATTTTCCTTCCTAGGGTGAAGGTTTGAGTTACGCCTGGGGTAAGGATTCTATTAACCAGAAAGCCCTGAGTTCCAAGAACACAGCAGCTGCGAAGGACTAGCCAAGAAGAGCGCAAAAGTACCACAACATGCCTGCCTCCACAGCTTTTTCCTTGGGGACATGCCTAATTCCTGGCTGATTTGCCTTTCTCGTCTTAGGGTTGGGGTTCGGCCTAGGGCTAGGATTTTTTTAACTAGGAAGCCCTGAGTTCCAGGCTTACTGCATCTGCCAAAAGCATCCCAAAGGGAGTGCAGAAGTGCCACAACATGGCTGCTTTCACGGCTTTTCCCTTAGGAAGAACCCTAATACGCGGCTGATTTACCTTCCTAGGGTTACTGTTAGGCTTAGGCCTAGGACTTTTAAAACCAGGAAGCCCTGGGCTCCAGGCACATGCAGCTGTTAAAGGCATCCCAAGAGGGCCGCAGAAGTGACACAACTTGGCTGCATCTGCTGCTATTCTCATGAAACCATCCCGAACCATAGGCTGATTTTCCTTCCTAGGGTTAAGGTTTGAGTTACGCCTAGGGTAAGAGTTCTATTAACCAGAAAGCCCTGAGTTCCAAGAACACAGCAGCTGCGAAGGACTACCCAAGAAGAGTGCAAAAGTACCACAACATGCCTGCCTCCACAGCTTTTTCCTTGGGGACATGCCTAATTCCTGGCTGATTTGCCTTTCTCGTCTTAGGGTTGGGGTTCGGCCTAGGGCTAGGATTTTTTTAACTAGGAAGCCCTGAGTTCCAGGCTTACTGTATCTGCCAAAAGCATCCCAAAGGGAGTGCAGAAGTGCCACAACATGGCTGCTTTCACGGCTTTTCCCTTAGGAAGAACCCTAATACGCGGCTGATTTACCTTCCTAGGGTTACTGTTAGGCTTAGGCCTAGGACTTTTAAAACCAGGAAGCCCTGGGCTCCAGGCACATGCAGCTGTTAAAGGAATCCCAAGAGGGCCGCAGAAGTGACACAACTTGGCTGCCTCTGCTGCTATTCTCATGAGACCATCCCGAATCATAGGCTGATTTTCCTTCCTAGGGTTAAGGTTTGAGTTACGCCTAGGGTAAGGGTTCTATTAACCAGAAAGCCCTGAGTTCCAAGAACACAGCAGCTGCGAAGGACTACCCAAGAAGAGCGCAAAAGTACCACAACATGCCTGCCTCCACAGCTTTTTCCTTGGGGACATGCCTAATTCCTGGCTGATTTGCCTTTCTCGTCTTAGGGTTGGGGTTCGGCCTAGGGCTAGGATTTTTAAAATCAGGAAGCCCTGAGTTCCAGGCACACTGGAGCTGTGAAAGGCATCCAAAAGGGAGTGCAAAAGTGCCACAACATGGTTGCTTTCACGGCTTTTTCCTTGGCAAGAAGCTTAACACCAGGCTGATTTCCCTTCCCTTGGTTACTGTTAGGCTTAGGCCTAGAGCAAGGATTTTTAAAACTAGGAAGCCCTTAGATCCAGGCACACTGCAGCTGTTCAAGGCATCCCAAGGGGAGTACAAAAGTGCAACAACATGGCAGCTTTCACAGCTTTTTCCTTGGCACCATCCCTATACCTAGGCTGATTTATCTGCCTAGGGTTAGGGTTAGGGTTCGGCCTAGGGCTTGGAATTTTTTAACCAGGAAGCCCTGAGTTCCAGGCTTACTGCATCTGCCAAAGGCGTCCCAAAGAGAATGCAGAAGTGCCAGAAAATGGCTGCTTTCATGGCTTTTCCCTTGGGAAGAACCCTAATACGCGGCTGATTTACCTTCCTAGGGTTACTGTTAGGCTTAGGCCTAGGACTTTTAAAACCAGGAAGCCCTGGGCTCCAGGCACACTGCAGCTGTTAAAGGCATCCCAAGAGGGCTGCAGAAGTGACACAACTTGGCTGCCTCTGCTTCTATTCTCATGAGACCATCCCGAACCATAGGCTGATTTTCCTTCCTAGGGTTAAGGTTTGAGTTACGCCTGGGGTAAGGGTTCTATTAACCAGAAAGCCCTGAGTTCCAAGAACACAGCAGCTGCGAAGGACTACCCAAGAAGAGCGCAAAAGTACCACAACATGCCTGCCTCCACAGCTTTTTCCTTGGGGACATGCCTAATTCCTGGCTGATTTGCCTTTCTCGTCTTAGGGTTGGGGTTTGGCCTAGGGCTAGGATTTTTTTAACTAGGAAGCCCTGAGTTCCAGGCTTACTTCATCTGCCAAAAGCATCCCAAAGGGAGTGCAGAAGTGCCACAACATGGCTGCTTTCACGGCTTTTCCCTTAGGAAGAACCCTAATACGCGGCTGATTTACCTTCCTAGGGTTACTGTTAGGCTTAGGCCTAGGACTTTTAAAACCAGGAAGCCCTGGGCTCCAGGCACATGCAGCTGTTAAAGGCATCCCAAGAGGGCCGCAGAAGTGACACAACTTGGCTGCCTCTGCTGCTATTCTCATGAGACCATCCCGAACCATAGGCTGATTTTCCTTCCTAGGGTGAAGGTTTGAGTTACGCCTGGGGTAAGGGTTCTATTAACCAGAAAGCCCTGAGTTCCAAGAACACAGCAGCTGCGAAGGACTAGCCAAGAAGAGCGCAAAAGTACCACAACATGCCTGCCTCCACAGCTTTTTCCTTGGGGACATGCCTAATTCCTGGCTGATTTGCCTTTCTCGTCTTAGGGTTGGGGTTCGGCCTAGGGCTAGGATTTTTTTAACTAGGAAGCCCTGAGTTCCAGGCTTACTGCATCTGCAAAAAGCATCCCAAAGGGAGTGCAGAAGTGCCACAACATGGCTGCTTTCACGGCTTTTCCCTTAGGAAGAACCCTAATACGCGGCTGATTTACCTTCCTAGGGTTACTGTTAGGCTTAGGCCTAGGACTTTTAAAACCAGGAAGCCCTGGGCTCCAGGCACATGCAGCTGTTAAAGGCATCCCAAGAGGGCCGCAGAAGTGACACAACTTGGCTGCCTCTGCTGCTATTCTCATGAGACCATCCCGAACCATAGGCTGATTTTCCTTCCTAGGGTTAAGGTTTGAGTTACGCCTAGGGTAAGGGTTCTATTAACCAGAAAGCCCTGAGTTCCAAGAACACAGCAGCTGCGAAGGACTACCCAAGAAGAGCGCAAAAGTACCACAACATGCCTGCCTCCACAGCTTTTTCCTTGGGGACATGCCTAATTCCTGGCTGATTTGCCTTTCTCGTCTTAGGGTTGGGGTTCGGCCTAGGGCTAGGATTTTTAAAATCAGGAAGCCCTGAGTTCCAGGCACACTGGAGCTGTGAAAGGCATCCAAAAGGGAGTGCAAAAGTGCCACAACATGGTTGCTTTCACGGCTTTTTCCTTGGCAAGAAGCTTAACACCAGGCTGATTTCCCTTCCCTTGGTTACTGTAAGGCTTAGGCCTAGGGCTAGGATTTTTAAAACTAGGAAGCCCTTAGATCCAGGCACACTGCAGCTGTTCAAGGCATCCCAAGGGGAGTACAAAAGTGCAACAACATGGCAGCTTTCAGAGCTTTTTCCTTGGCACCATCCCTATACCTAGGCTGATTTATCTGCCTAGGGTTAGGGTTAGGGTTCAGCCTAGGGCTTGGAGTTTTTTAACCAGGAAGCCCTGAGTTCCAGGCTTACTGCATCTGCCAAAGGCATCCCAAAGGGAGTGCAGAAGTGCCACAACATGGCTGCTTTCACGGCTTTTCCCTTAGGAAGAACCCTAATACGCGGCTGATTTACCTTCCTAGGGTTACTGTTAGGCTTAGGCCTAGGACTTTTAAAACCAGGAAGCCCTGGGCTCCAGGCACATGCAGCTGTTAAAGGCATCCCAAGAGGGCCGCAGAAGTGACACAACTTGGCTGCATCTGCTGCTATTCTCATGAAACCATCCCGAACCATAGGCTGATTTTCCTTCCTAGGGTTAAGGTTTGAGTTACGCCTAGGGTAAGAGTTCTATTAACCAGAAAGCCCTTAGTTCCAAGAACACAGCAGCTGCGAAGGACTACCCAAGAAGAGTGCAAAAGTACCACAACATGCCTGCCTCCACAGCTTTTTCCTTGGGGACATGCCTAATTCCTGGCTGATTTGCCTTTCTCGTCTTAGGGTTGGGGTTCGGCCTAGGGCTAGGATTTTTTTAACTAGGAAGCCCTGAGTTCCAGGCTTACTGTATCTGCCAAAAGCATCCCAAAGGGAGTGCAGAAGTGCCACAACATGGCTGCTTTCACGGCTTTTCCCTTAGGAAGAACCCTAATACGCGGCTGATTTACCTTCCTAGGGTTACTGTTAGGCTTAGGCCTAGGACTTTTAAAACCAGGAAGCCCTGGGCTCCAGGCACATGCAGCTGTTAAAGGAATCCCAAGAGGGCCGCAGAAGTGACACAACTTGGCTGCCTCTGCTGCTATTCTCATGAGACCATCCCGAATCATAGGCTGATTTTCCTTCCTAGGGTTAAGGTTTGAGTTACGCCTAGGGTAAGGGTTCTATTAACCAGAAAGCCCTGAGTTCCAAGAACACAGCAGCTGCGAAGGACTACCCAAGAAGAGCGCAAAAGTACCACAACATGCCTGCCTCCACAGCTTTTTCCTTGGGGACATGCCTAATTCCTGGCTGATTTGCCTTTCTCGTCTTAGGGTTGGGGTTCGGCCTAGGGCTAGGATTTTTAAAATCAGGAAGCCCTGAGTTCCAGGCACACTGGAGCTGTGAAAGGCATCCAAAAGGGAGTGCAAAAGTGCCACAACATGGTTGCTTTCACGGCTTTTTCCTTGGCAAGAAGCTTAACACCAGGCTGATTTCCCTTCCCTTGGTTACTGTTAGGCTTAGGCCTAGAGCAAGGATTTTTAAAACTAGGAAGCCCTTAGATCCAGGCACACTGCAGCTGTTCAAGGCATCCCAAGGGGAGTACAAAAGTGCAACAACATGGCAGCTTTCAGAGCTTTTTCCTTGGCACCATCCCTATACCTAGGCTGATTTATCTGCCTAGGGTTAGGGTTAGGGTTCAGCCTAGGGCTTGGAGTTTTTTAACCAGGAAGCCCTGAGTTCCAGGCTTACTGCATCTGCCAAAGGCATCCCAAAGGGAGTGCAGAAGTGCCACAACATGGCTGCTTTCACGGCTTTTCCCTTAGGAAGAACCCTAATACGCGGCTGATTTACCTTCCTAGGGTTACTGTTAGGCTTAGGCCTAGGACTTTTAAAACCAGGAAGCCCTGGGCTCCAGGCACATGCAGCTGTTAAAGGCATCCCAAGAGGGCCGCAGAAGTGACACAACTTGGCTGCATCTGCTGCTATTCTCATGAAACCATCCCGAACCATAGGCTGATTTTCCTTCCTAGGGTTAAGGTTTGAGTTACGCCTAGGGTAAGAGTTCTATTAACCAGAAAGCCCTTAGTTCCAAGAACACAGCAGCTGCGAAGGACTACCCAAGAAGAGTGCAAAAGTACCACAACATGCCTGCCTCCACAGCTTTTTCCTTGGGGACATGCCTAATTCCTGGCTGATTTGCCTTTCTCGTCTTAGGGTTGGGGTTCGGCCTAGGGCTAGGATTTTTTTAACTAGGAAGCCCTGAGTTCCAGGCTTACTGTATCTGCCAAAAGCATCCCAAAGGGAGTGCAGAAGTGCCACAACATGGCTGCTTTCACGGCTTTTCCCTTAGGAAGAACCCTAATACGCGGCTGATTTACCTTCCTAGGGTTACTGTTAGGCTTAGGCCTAGGACTTTTAAAACCAGGAAGCCCTGGGCTCCAGGCACATGCAGCTGTTAAAGGAATCCCAAGAGGGCCGCAGAAGTGACACAACTTGGCTGCCTCTGCTGCTATTCTCATGAGACCATCCCGAATCATAGGCTGATTTTCCTTCCTAGGGTTAAGGTTTGAGTTACGCCTAGGGTAAGGGTTCTATTAACCAGAAAGCCCTGAGTTCCAAGAACACAGCAGCTGCGAAGGACTACCCAAGAAGAGCGCAAAAGTACCACAACATGCCTGCCTCCACAGCTTTTTCCTTGGGGACATGCCTAATTCCTGGCTGATTTGCCTTTCTCGTCTTAGGGTTGGGGTTCGGCCTAGGGCTAGGATTTTTAAAATCAGGAAGCCCTGAGTTCCAGGCACACTGGAGCTGTGAAAGGCATCCAAAAGGGAGTGCAAAAGTGCCACAACATGGTTGCTTTCACGGCTTTTTCCTTGGCAAGAAGCTTAACACCAGGCTGATTTCCCTTCCCTTGGTTACTGTTAGGCTTAGGCCTAGAGCAAGGATTTTTAAAACTAGGAAGCCCTTAGATCCAGGCACACTGCAGCTGTTCAAGGCATCCCAAGGGGAGTACAAAAGTGCAACAACATGGCAGCTTTCACAGCTTTTTCCTTGGCACCATCCCTATACCTAGGCTGATTTATCTGCCTAGGGTTAGGGTTAGGGTTCAGCCTAGGGCTTGGAGTTTTTTAACCAGGAAGCCCTGAGTTCCAGGCTTACTGCATCTGCCAAAGGCATCCCAAATGGAGTGCAGAAGTGCCACAACATGGCTGCTTTCACGGCTTTTCCCTTAGGAAGAACCCTAATACGCGGCTGATTTACCTTCCTAGGGTTACTGTTAGGCTTAGGCCTAGGACTTTTAAAACCAGGAAGCCCTGGGCTCCAGGCACATGCAGCTGTTAAAGGCATCCCAAGAGGGCCGCAGAAGTGACACAACTTGGCTGCCTCTGCTGCTATTCTCATGAGACCATCCCGAACCATAGGCTGATTTTCCTTCCTAGGGTGAAGGTTTGAGTTACGCCTGGGGTAAGGGTTCTATTAACCAGAAAGCCCTGAGTTCCAAGAACACAGCAGCTGCGAAGGACTAGCCAAGAAGAGCGCAAAAGTACCACAACATGCCTGCCTCCACAGCTTTTTCCTTGGGGACATGCCTAATTCCTGGCTGATTTGCCTTTCTCGTCTTAGGGTTGGGGTTCGGCCTAGGGCTAGGATTTTTTTAACTAGGAAGCCCTGAGTTCCAGGCTTACTGCATCTGCCAAAAGCATCCCAAAGGGAGTGCAGAAGTGCCACAACATGGCTGCTTTCACGGCTTTTCCCTTAGGAAGAACCCTAATACGCGGCTGATTTACCTTCCTAGGGTTACTGTTAGGCTTAGGCCTAGGACTTTTAAAACCAGGAAGCCCTGGGCTCCAGGCACATGCAGCTGTTAAAGGAATCCCAAGAGGGCCGCAGAAGTGACACAACTTGGCTGCCTCTGCTGCTATTCTCATGAGACCATCCCGAATCATAGGCTGATTTTCCTTCCTAGGGTTAAGGTTTGAGTTACGCCTAGGGTAAGGGTTCTATTAACCAGAAAGCCCTGAGTTCCAAGAACACAGCAGCTGCGAAGGACTACCCAAGAAGAGTGCAAAAGTACCACAGCATGCCTGCCTCCACAGCTTTTTCCTTGGGGACATGCCTAATTCCTGGCTGATTTGCCTTTCTCGTCTTAGGGTTGGGGTTCGGCCTAGGGCTAGGATTTTTAAAATCAGGAAGCCCTGAGTTCCAGGCACACTGGAGCTGTGAAAGGCATCCAAAAGGGAGTGCAAAAGTGCCACAACATGGTTGCTTTCACCGCTTTTTCTTGGCAAGAAGCTTAACACCAGGCTGATTTCCCTTCCCTTGGTTACTGTTAGGCTTAGGCCTAGAGCAAGGATTTTTAAAACTAGGAAGCCCTTAGATCCAGGCACACTGCAGCTGTTCAAGGCATCCCAAGGGGACTACAAAAGTGCAACAACATGGCAGCTTTCACAGCTTTTTCCTTGGCACCATCCCTATACCTAGGCTGATTTATCTGCCTAGGGTTAGGGTTAGGGTTCAGCCTAGGGCTTGGAGTTTTTTAACCAGGAAGCCCTGAGTTCCAGGCTTACTGCATCTGCCAAAGGCATCCCAAATGGAGTGCAGAAGTGCCACAACATGGCTGCTTTCACGGCTTTTCCCTTAGGAAGAACCCTAATACGCGGCTGATTTACCTTCCTAGGGTTACTGTTAGGCTTAGGCCTAGGACTTTTAAAACCAGGAAGCCCTGGGCTCCAGGCACACTGCAGCTGTTAAAGGCATCCCAAGAGGGCTGCAGAAGTGACACAACTTGGCTGCCTCTGCTTCTATTCTCATGAGACCATCCCGAACCATAGGCTGATTTTCCTTCCTAGGGTTAAGGTTTGAGTTTTGCCTAGGGTAAGAGGTCTATTAACCAGAAAGACCTGAGTTCCAAGAACACAGCAGCTGCGAAGGACTACCCAAGAAGAGCGCAAAAGTACCACAACATGCCTGCCTCCACAGCTTTTTCCTTGGGGACATGCCTAATTCCTGGCTGATTTGCCTTTCTCGTCTTAGGGTTGGGGTTCGGCCTAGGGCTAGGATTTTTTTAACTAGGAAGCCCTGAGTTCCAGGCTTACTTCATCTGCCAAAAGCATCCCAAAGGGAGTGCAGAAGTGCCACAACATGGCTGCTTTCACGGCTTTTCCCTTAGGAAGAACCCTAATACGCGGCTGATTTACCTTCCTAGGGTTACTGTTAGGCTTAGGCCTAGGACTTTTAAAACCAGGAAGCCCTGGGCTCCAGGCACATGCAGCTGTTAAAGGCATCCCAAGAGGGCCGCAGAAGTGACACAACTTGGCTGCCTCTGCTGCTATTCTCATGAGACCATCCCGAACCATAGGCTGATTTTCCTTCCTAGGGTTAAGGTTTGACTTACGCCTGGGGTAAGGGTTCTATTAACCAGAAAGCCCTGAGTTCCAAGAACACAGCAGCTGCGAAGGACTTCCAAAGAAGAGCGCAAAAGTACCACAGCATGCCTGCCTCCACAGCTTTTTCCTTGGGGACATGCCTAATTCCTGGCTGATTTGCCTTTCTCGTCTTAGGGTTGGGGTTCGGCCTAGGGCTAGGATTTTTAAAATCAGGAAGCCCTGAGTTCCAGGCACACTGGAGCTGTGAAAGGCATCCAAAAGGGAGTGCAAAAGTGCCACAACATGGCTGCTTTCACTGCTTTTTCCTTGGCAAGAAGCATAACACCAGGCTGATTTCCCTTCCCAGGGTTACTGTAAGGCTTAGGCCTAGGGCTAGGATTTTTAAAACTAGGAAGCCCTTAGATCCAGGCACACTGCAGCTGTTCAAGGCATCCCAAGGGGAGTACAAAAGTGCAACAACATGGCAGCTTTCACAGCTTTTTCCTTGGCACCATCCCTATACCTAGGCTGATTTATCTGCCTAGGGTTAGGGTTAGGGTTCAGCCTAGGGCTTGGAGTTTTTTAACCAGGAAGCCCTGAGTTCCAGGCTTACTGCATCTGCCAAAGGCATCCCAAAGGGAGTGCAGAAGTGCCACAACATGGCTGCTTTCACGGCTTTTCCCTTAGGAAGAACCCTAATACGCGGCTGATTTACCTTCCTAGGGTTACTGTTAGGCTTAGGCCTAGGACTTTTAAAACCAGGAAGCCCTGGGCTCCAGGCACATGCAGCTGTTAAAGGCATCCCAAGAGGGCCGCAGAAGTGACACAACTTGGCTGCCTCTGCTGCTATTCTCATGAGACCATCCCGAACCATAGGCTGATTTTCCTTCCAAAGGTTAAGGTTTGAGTTACGCCTAGGGTAAGAGTTCTATTAACCAGAAAGCCCTGAGTTCCAAGAACACAGCAGCTGCGAAGGACTAGCCAAGAAGAGCGCAAAAGTACCACAACATGCCTGCCTCCACAGCTTTTTCCTTGGGGACATGCCTAATTCCTGGCTGATTTGCCTTTCTCGTCTTAGGGTTGGGGTTCGGCCTAGGGCTAGGATTTTTTTAACTAGGAAGCCCTGAGTTCCAGGCTTACTGCATCTGCCAAAAGCATCCCAAAGGGAGTGCAGAAGTGCCACAACATGGCTGCTTTCACGGCTTTTGCCTTAGGAAGAACCCTAATACGCGGCTGATTTACCTTCCTAGGGTTACTGTTAGGCTTAGGCCTAGGACTTTTAAAACCAGGAAGCCCTGGGCTCCAGGCACACTGCAGCTGCGAAAGGCATCCCAAGGGGAGCGCAAAAGTGACACAACTTGGCTGCCTCTGCTTCTATTCTCATGAGACCATCCCGAACCATAGGCTGACTTTCCTTCCTAGGGTTAATGTTTGAGTTACGCCTGGGGTAAGGGTTCTATTAACCAGAAAGACCTGAGTTCCAAGAACACAGCAGCTGCGAAGGACTACCCAAGAAGAGCGCAAAAGTACCACAACATGCCTGCCTCCACAGCTTTTTCCTTGGGGACATGCCTAATTCCTGGCTGATTTGCCTTTCTCGTCTTAGGGTTGGGGTTCGGCCTAGGGCTAGGATATTTTTAACTAGGAAGCCCTGAGTTCCAGGCTTACTGCATCTGCCAAAGGCATCCCAAAGGGAGTGCAGAAGTGCCACAACATGGCTGCTTTCACGGCTTTTCCCTTAGGAAGAACCCTAATACGCGGCTGATTTACCTTCCTAGGGTTACTGTTAGGCTTAGGCCTAGGACTTTTAAAACCAGGAAGCCCTGGGCTCCAGGCACACTGCAGCTGCGAAAGGCATCCCAAGGGAAGCGCAAAAGTGACACAACTTGGCTGCCTCTGCTGCTATTCTCATGAGACCATCCCGAACCATAGGCTGATTTTCCTTCCTAGGGTTAAGGTTTGAGTTACGCCTGGGGTAAGGGTTCTATTAACCAGAAAGCCCTGAGTTCCAAGAACACAGCAGCTGCGAAGGACTACCCAAGAAGAGCTCAAAAGTACCACAACATGCCTGCCTCCACAGCTTTTTCCTTGGGGACATGCCTAATTCCTGGCTGATTTGCCTTTCTCGTCTTAGGGTTGGGGTTCGGCCTAGGGCTAGGATTTTTTAAACTCGGAAGCCCTGAGTTCCAGGCTTACTTCATCTGCAAAAAGCATCCCAAAGGGAGTGCAGAAGTGCCACAACATGGCGGCTTTCACGGCTTTTCCCTTAGGAAGAACCCTAATACGCGGCTGATTTACCTTCCTAGGGTTACTGTTAGGCTTAGGCCTAGGACTTTTTAAACCAGGAAGCCCTGGGCTCCAGGCACATGCAGCTGTTAAAGGCATCCCAAGAGGGCCGCAGAAGTGACACAACTTGGCTGCCTCTGCTTCTATTCTCATGAGACCATCCTGAACCATAGGCTGATTTTCCTTCCTAGGGTTAAGGTTTGATTTTCGCCTGGGGTAAGGGTTCTATTAACTAGAAAGCCCTGAGTTCCAAGAACACAGCAGCTGCGAAGGACTACCCAAGAAGAGCGCAAAAGTACCACAACATGCCTGCCTCCACAGCTTTTTCCTTGGGGACATGCCTAATTCCTGGCTGATTTGCCTTTCTCGTCTTAGGGTTGGGGTTCGGCCTAGGGCTAGGATTTTTAAAATCAGGAAGCCCTGAGTTCCAGGCACACTGGAGCTGTGAAAGGCATCCAAAAGGGAGTGCAAAAGTGCCACAACATGGTTGCTTTCACGGCTTTTTCCTTGGCAAGAAGCTTAACACCAGGCTGATTTCCCTTCCCTTGGTTACTGTTAGGCTTAGGCCTAGGGCTAGGATTTTTAAAACTAGGAAGCCCTTAGATCCAGGCACACTGCAGCCCTTAGATCCAGGCACACTGCAGCTGTTCAAGGCATCCCAAGGGGAGTACAAAAGTGCAACAACATGGCAGCTTTCACAGCTTTTTCCTTGGCACCATCCCTATACCTAGGCTGATTTATCTGCCTAGGGTTAGGGTTAGGGTTCAGCCTAGGGCTTGGAGTTTTTTAACCAGGAAGCCCTGAGTTCCAGGCTTACTGCATCTGCCAAAGGCATCCCAAAGGGAGTGCAGAAGTGCCACAACATGGCTGCTTTCACGGCTTTTCCCTTAGGAAGAACCCTAATACGCGGCTGATTTACCTTCCTAGGGTTACTGTTAGGCTTAGGCCTAGGACTTTTAAAACCAGGAAGCCCTGGGCTCCAGGCACATGCAGCTGTTAAAGGCATCCCAAGAGGGCCGCAGAAGCGACACAACTTGGCTGCCTCTGCTTCTATTCTCATGAGACCATCCCGAACCATAGGCTGATTTTCCTTCCTAGGGTTAAGGTTTGAGTTACGCCTAGGGTAAGGGTTCTATTAACCAGAAAGCCCTGAGTTCCAAGATCACAGCAGCTGCGAAGGACTAGCCAAGAAGAGCGCAAAAGTACCACAACATGCCTGCCTCCACAGCTTTTTCCTTGGGGACATGCCTAATTCCTGGCTGATTTGCCTTTCTCGTCTTAGGGTTGGGGTTCGGCCTAGGGCTGGGATTTTTAAAATCAGGAAGCCCTGAGTTCCAGGCACACTGGAGCTGTGAAAGGCATCCAAAAGGGAGTGCAAAAGTGCCACAACATGGTTGCTTTCACCGCTTTTTCCTTGGCAAGAAGCTTAACACCAGGCTGATTTCCCTTCCCAGGGTTACTGTAAGGCTTAGGCCTAGGGCTAGGATTTTTAAAACTAGGAAGCCCTTAGATCCAGGCACACTGCAGCTGCGAAACGCATCCCAAGGGGAGTACAAAAGTGCAACAACATGGCAGCTTTCACAGCTTTTTCCTTGGCACCATCCCTATACCTAGGCTGATTTATCTGCCTAGGGTTAGGGTTAGGCTTCAGCCTAGGGCTTGGAGTTTTTTAACCAGGAAGCCCTGAGTTCCAGGCTTACTGCATCTGCCAAAGGCATCCCAAAGGGACTGGAAAAGTACCACAACATGGCTGCTTTCACGGCTTTTCCCTTAGGAAGAACCCTAATACCCGGCTGATTTACCTTCCTAGGGTTACTGTTAGGCTTAGGCCTAGGACTTTTAAAACCAGGAAGCCCTGGGCTCCAGGCACACTGCAGCTGTTAAAGGCATCCCAAGAGGGCCGCAGAAGTGACACAACTTGGCTGCCTCTGCTTCTATTCTCATGAGACCATCCCGAACCATAGGCTGATTTTCCTTCCTAGGGTTAAGGTTTGAGTTTTGCCTAGGGTAAGAGGTCTATTAACCAGAAAGACCTGAGTTCCAAGAACACAGCAGCTGCGAAGGACTACCCAAGAAGAGCGCAAAAGTACCACAACATGCCTGCCTCCACAGCTTTTTCCTTGGGGACATGCCTAATTCCTGGCTGATTTGCCTTTCTCGTCTTAGGGTTGGGGTTCGGCCTAGGGCTAGGATATTTTTAACTAGGAAGCCCTGAGTTCCAGGCTTACTGCATCTGCCAAAGGCATCCCAAAGGGAGTGCAGAAGTGCCACAACATGGCTGCTTTCACGGCTTTTCCCTTAGGAAGAACCCTAATACGCGGCTGATTTACCTTCCTAGGGTTACTGTTAGGCTTAGGCCTAGGACTTTTAAAACCAGGAAGCCCTGGGCTCCAGGCACACTGCAGCTGCGAAAGGCATCCCAAGGGAAGCGCAAAAGTGACACAACTTGGCTGCCTCTGCTGCTATTCTCATGAGACCATCCCGAACCATAGGCTGATTTTCCTTCCTAGGGTTAAGCTTTGAGTTACGCCTGGGGTAAGGGTTCTATTAACCAGAATGCCCTGAGTTCCAAGAACACAGCAGCTGCGAAGGACTAGCCAAGAAGAGCGCAAAAGTACCACAACATGCCTGCCTCCACAGCTTTTTCCTTGGGGACATGCCTAATTCCTGGCTGATTTGCCTTTCTCGTCTTAGGGTTGGGGTTCGGCCTAGGGCTAGGATTTTTTTAACTAGGAAGCCCTGAGTTCCAGGCTTACTTAATCTGCAAAAAGCATCCCAAAGGGAGTGCAGAAGTGCCACAACATGGCTGCTTTCACGGCTTTTCCCTTAGGAAGAACCCTAATACCAGGCTGATTTACCTTCCTAGGGTTACTGTTAGGCTTAGGCCTAGGACTTTTAAAACCAGGAAGCCCTGGGCTCCAGGCACATGCAGCTGTTAAAGGCATCCCAAGAGGGCCGCAGAAGTGACACAACTTGGCTGCCTCTGCTTCTATTCTCATGAGAACATCCCGAACCATAGGCTGATTTTCCTTCCTAGGGTTAAGGTTTGAGTTACGCCTGGGGTAAGGGTTCTATTAACCAGAAAGCCCTGAGTTCCAAGAACACAGCAGCTGCGAAGGACTAGCCAAGAAGAGCGCAAAAGTACCACAACATGCCTGCCTCCACAGCTTTTTCCTTGGGGACATGCCTAATTCCTGGCTGATTTGCCTTTCTCGTCTTAGGGTTGGGGTTCGGCCTAGGGCTAGGATTTTTTTAACTAGGAAGCCCTGAGTTCCAGGCTTACTGCATCTGCCAAAAGCATCCCAAAGGGAGTGCAGAAGTGCCACAACATGGCTGCTTTCACGGCTTTTGCCTTAGGAAGAACCCTAATACGCGGCTGATTTACCTTCCTAGGGTTACTGTTAGGCTTAGGCCTAGGACTTTTAAAACCAGGAAGCCCTGGGCTCCAGGCACACTGCAGCTGCGAAAGGCATCCCAAGGGGAGCGCAAAAGTGACACAACTTGGCTGCCTCTGCTTCTATTCTCATGAGACCATCCCGAACCATAGGCTGACTTTCCTTCCTAGGGTTAATGTTTGAGTTACGCCTGGGGTAAGGGTTCTATTAACCAGAAAGACCTGAGTTCCAAGAACACAGCAGCTGCGAAGGACTACCCAAGAAGAGCGCAAAAGTACCACAACATGCCTGCCTCCACAGCTTTTTCCTTGGGGACATGCCTAATTCCTGGCTGATTTGCCTTTCTCGTCTTAGGGTTGGGGTTCGGCCTAGGGCTAGGATATTTTTAACTAGGAAGCCCTGAGTTCCAGGCTTACTGCATCTGCCAAAGGCATCCCAAAGGGAGTGCAGAAGTGCCACAACATGGCTGCTTTCACGGCTTTTCCCTTAGGAAGAACCCTAATACGCGGCTGATTTACCTTCCTAGGGTTACTGTTAGGCTTAGGCCTAGGACTTTTAAAACCAGGAAGCCCTGGGCTCCAGGCACACTGCAGCTGCGAAAGGCATCCCAAGGGAAGCGCAAAAGTGACACAACTTGGCTGCCTCTGCTGCTATTCTCATGAGACCATCCCGAACCATAGGCTGATTTTCCTTCCTAGGGTTAAGGTTTGAGTTACGCCTGGGGTAAGGGTTCTATTAACCAGAAAGCCCTGAGTTCCAAGAACACAGCAGCTGCGAAGGACTACCCAAGAAGAGCTCAAAAGTACCACAACATGCCTGCCTCCACAGCTTTTTCCTTGGGGACATGCCTAATTCCTGGCTGATTTGCCTTTCTCGTCTTAGGGTTGGGGTTCGGCCTAGGGCTAGGATTTTTTAAACTCGGAAGCCCTGAGTTCCAGGCTTACTTCATCTGCAAAAAGCATCCCAAAGGGAGTGCAGAAGTGCCACAACATGGCGGCTTTCACGGCTTTTCCCTTAGGAAGAACCCTAATACGCGGCTGATTTACCTTCCTAGGGTTACTGTTAGGCTTAGGCCTAGGACTTTTTAAACCAGGAAGCCCTGGGCTCCAGGCACATGCAGCTGTTAAAGGCATCCCAAGAGGGCCGCAGAAGTGACACAACTTGGCTGCCTCTGCTTCTATTCTCATGAGACCATCCTGAACCATAGGCTGATTTTCCTTCCTAGGGTTAAGGTTTGATTTTCGCCTGGGGTAAGGGTTCTATTAACTAGAAAGCCCTGAGTTCCAAGAACACAGCAGCTGCGAAGGACTACCCAAGAAGAGCGCAAAAGTACCACAACATGCCTGCCTCCACAGCTTTTTCCTTGGGGACATGCCTAATTCCTGGCTGATTTGCCTTTCTCGTCTTAGGGTTGGGGTTCGGCCTAGGGCTAGGATTTTTAAAATCAGGAAGCCCTGAGTTCCAGGCACACTGGAGCTGTGAAAGGCATCCAAAAGGGAGTGCAAAAGTGCCACAACATGGTTGCTTTCACGGCTTTTTCCTTGGCAAGAAGCTTAACACCAGGCTGATTTCCCTTCCCTTGGTTACTGTTAGGCTTAGGCCTAGGGCTAGGATTTTTAAAACTAGGAAGCCCTTAGATCCAGGCACACTGCAGCCCTTAGATCCAGGCACACTGCAGCTGTTCAAGGCATCCCAAGGGGAGTACAAAAGTGCAACAACATGGCAGCTTTCACAGCTTTTTCCTTGGCACCATCCCTATACCTAGGCTGATTTATCTGCCTAGGGTTAGGGTTAGGGTTCAGCCTAGGGCTTGGAGTTTTTTAACCAGGAAGCCCTGAGTTCCAGGCTTACTGCATCTGCCAAAGGCATCCCAAAGGGAGTGCAGAAGTGCCACAACATGGCTGCTTTCACGGCTTTTCCCTTAGGAAGAACCCTAATACGCGGCTGATTTACCTTCCTAGGGTTACTGTTAGGCTTAGGCCTAGGACTTTTAAAACCAGGAAGCCCTGGGCTCCAGGCACATGCAGCTGTTAAAGGCATCCCAAGAGGGCCGCAGAAGCGACACAACTTGGCTGCCTCTGCTTCTATTCTCATGAGACCATCCCGAACCATAGGCTGATTTTCCTTCCTAGGGTTAAGGTTTGAGTTACGCCTAGGGTAAGGGTTCTATTAACCAGAAAGCCCTGAGTTCCAAGATCACAGCAGCTGCGAAGGACTAGCCAAGAAGAGCGCAAAAGTACCACAACATGCCTGCCTCCACAGCTTTTTCCTTGGGGACATGCCTAATTCCTGGCTGATTTGCCTTTCTCGTCTTAGGGTTGGGGTTCGGCCTAGGGCTGGGATTTTTAAAATCAGGAAGCCCTGAGTTCCAGGCACACTGGAGCTGTGAAAGGCATCCAAAAGGGAGTGCAAAAGTGCCACAACATGGTTGCTTTCACCGCTTTTTCCTTGGCAAGAAGCTTAACACCAGGCTGATTTCCCTTCCCAGGGTTACTGTAAGGCTTAGGCCTAGGGCTAGGATTTTTAAAACTAGGAAGCCCTTAGATCCAGGCACACTGCAGCTGCGAAACGCATCCCAAGGGGAGTACAAAAGTGCAACAACATGGCAGCTTTCACAGCTTTTTCCTTGGCACCATCCCTATACCTAGGCTGATTTATCTGCCTAGGGTTAGGGTTAGGCTTCAGCCTAGGGCTTGGAGTTTTTTAACCAGGAAGCCCTGAGTTCCAGGCTTACTGCATCTGCCAAAGGCATCCCAAAGGGACTGGAAAAGTACCACAACATGGCTGCTTTCACG
Source organism: Ammospiza maritima maritima (assembly GCA_036010785.1). Taxonomy (NCBI): domain Eukaryota; kingdom Metazoa; phylum Chordata; class Aves; order Passeriformes; family Passerellidae; genus Ammospiza; species Ammospiza maritima. The sequence goes on from JAYKTQ010000127.1 coordinate 659,789, forward strand.
GCTTTTCCCTTAGGAAGAACCCTAATACCCGGCTGATTTACCTTCCTAGGGTTACTGTTAGGCTTAGGCCTAGGACTTTTAAAACCAGGAAGCCCTGGGCTCCAGGCACACTGCAGCTGTTAAAGGCATCCCAAGAGGGCCGCAGAAGTGACACAACTTGGCTGCCTCTGCTTCTATTCTCATGAGACCATCCCGAACCATAGGCTGATTTTCCTTCCTAGGGTTAAGGTTTGAGTTTTGCCTAGGGTAAGAGGTCTATTAACCAGAAAGACCTGAGTTCCAAGAACACAGCAGCTGCGAAGGACTACCCAAGAAGAGCGCAAAAGTACCACAACATGCCTGCCTCCACAGCTTTTTCCTTGGGGACATGCCTAATTCCTGGCTGATTTGCCTTTCTCGTCTTAGGGTTGGGGTTCGGCCTAGGGCTAGGATATTTTTAACTAGGAAGCCCTGAGTTCCAGGCTTACTGCATCTGCCAAAGGCATCCCAAAGGGAGTGCAGAAGTGCCACAACATGGCTGCTTTCACGGCTTTTCCCTTAGGAAGAACCCTAATACGCGGCTGATTTACCTTCCTAGGGTTACTGTTAGGCTTAGGCCTAGGACTTTTAAAACCAGGAAGCCCTGGGCTCCAGGCACACTGCAGCTGCGAAAGGCATCCCAAGGGAAGCGCAAAAGTGACACAACTTGGCTGCCTCTGCTGCTATTCTCATGAGACCATCCCGAACCATAGGCTGATTTTCCTTCCTAGGGTTAAGCTTTGAGTTACGCCTGGGGTAAGGGTTCTATTAACCAGAATGCCCTGAGTTCCAAGAACACAGCAGCTGCGAAGGACTAGCCAAGAAGAGCGCAAAAGTACCACAACATGCCTGCCTCCACAGCTTTTTCCTTGGGGACATGCCTAATTCCTGGCTGATTTGCCTTTCTCGTCTTAGGGTTGGGGTTCGGCCTAGGGCTAGGATTTTTTTAACTAGGAAGCCCTGAGTTCCAGGCTTACTTAATCTGCAAAAAGCATCCCAAAGGGAGTGCAGAAGTGCCACAACATGGCTGCTTTCACGGCTTTTCCCTTAGGAAGAACCCTAATACCAGGCTGATTTACCTTCCTAGGGTTACTGTTAGGCTTAGGCCTAGGACTTTTAAAACCAGGAAGCCCTGGGCTCCAGGCACATGCAGCTGTTAAAGGCATCCCAAGAGGGCCGCAGAAGTGACACAACTTGGCTGCCTCTGCTTCTATTCTCATGAGAACATCCCGAACCATAGGCTGATTTTCCTTCCTAGGGTTAAGGTTTGAGTTACGCCTGGGGTAAGGGTTCTATTAACCAGAAAGCCCTGAGTTCCAAGAACACAGCAGCTGCGAAGGACTACCCAAGAAGAGCGCAAAAGTACCACAACATGCCTGCCTCCACAGCTTTTTCCTTGGGGACATGCCTAATTCCTGGCTGATTTGCCTTTCTCGTCTTAGGGTTGGGGTTCGGCCTAGGGCTAGGATTTTAAAATCAGGAAGCCCTGAGTTCCAGGCACACTGGAGCTGTGAAAGGCATCCAAAAGGGAGTGCAAAAGTGCCACAACATGGTTGCTTTCACGGCTTTTTCCTTGGCAAGAAGCTTAACACCAGGCTGATTTCCCTTCCCAGGGTCACTGTAAGGCTTAGGCCTAGGGCTAGGATTTTTAAAACTAGGAAGCCCTTAGATCCAGGCACACTGCAGCTGTTCAAGGCATCCCAAGGGGAGTACAAAAGTGCAACAACATGGCAGCTTTCACAGCTTTTTCCTTGGCACCATCCCTATACCTAGGCTGATTTATCTGCCTAGGGTTAGGGTTAGGGTTCAGCCTAGGGCTTGGAGTTTTTTAACCAGGAAGCCCTGAGTTCCAGGCTTACTGCATCTGCCAAAGGCATCCCAAAGGGAGTGCAGAAGTGCCACAACATGGCTGCTTTCACGGCTTTTCCCTTAGGAAGAACCCTAATACGCGGCTGATTTACCTTCCTAGGGTTACTGTTAGGCTTAGGCCTAGGACTTTTAAAACCAGGAAGCCCTGGGCTCCAGGCACACTGCAGCTGTTAAAGGCATCCCAAGAGGGCCGCAGAAGTGACACAACTTGGCTGCCTCTGCTGCTATTCTCATGAGACCATCCCGAACCATAGGCTGATTTTCCTTCCTAGGGTTAATGTTTGAGTTTCGCCTAGGGTAAGAGGTCTATTAACCATAAAGACCTGAGTTCCAAGAACACAGCAGCTGCGAAGGACTACCCAAGAAGAGCGCAAAAGTACCACAACATGCCTGCCTCCACAGCTTTTTCCTTGGGGACATGCCTAATTCCTGGCTGATTTGCCTTTCTCGTCTTAGGGTTGGGGTTCGGCCTAGGGCTAGGATATTTTTAACTAGGAAGCCCTGAGTTCCAGGCTTACTGCATCTGCCAAAGGCATCCCAAAGGGAGTGCAGAAGTGCCACAACATGGCTGCTTTCACGGCTTTTCCCTTAGGAAGAACCCTAAGACGCGGCTGTTTTACCTTCCTAGGGTTACTGTTAGGCTTAGGCCTAGGACTTTTAAAACCAGGAAGCCCTGGGCTCCAGGCACACTGCAGCTGCGAAAGGCATCCCAAGGGGAGCGCAAAAGTGACACAACTTGGCTGCCTCTGCTGCTATTCTCATGAGACCATCCCGAACCATAGGCTGATTTTCCTTCCTAGGGTTAAGGTTTGAGTTACACCTAGGGTAAGGGTTCTATTAACCAGAAAGCCCTGAGTTCCAAGAACACAGCAGCTGCGAAGGACTCGCCAAGAAGAGCGCAAAAGTACCACAACATGCCTGCCTCCACAGCTTTTTCCTTGGGGACATGCCTAATTCCTGGCTGATTTGCCTTTCTCGTCTTAGGGTTGGGGTTCGGCGTAGGGCTAGGATTTTTAAAATCAGGAAGCCCTGAGTTCCAGGCACACTGGAGCTGTGAAAGGCATCCAAAAGGGAGTGCAAAAGTGCCACAACATGGTTGCTTTCACGGCTTTTTCCTTGGCAAGAAGCTTAACACCAGGCTGATTTCCCTTCCCTTGGTTACTGTTAGGCTTAGGCCTAGGGCTAGGATTTTTAAAACTAGGAAGCCCTTAGATCCAGGCACACTGCAGCTGTTCAAGGCATCCCAAGGGGAGTACAAAAGTGCAACAACATGGCAGCTTTCACAGCTTTTTCCTTGGCACCATCCCTATACCTAGGCTGATTTATCTGCCTAGTGTTAGGGTTAGGGTTCAGCCTAGGGCTTGGAGTTTTTTAACCAGGAAGCCCTGAGTTCCAGGCTTACTGCATCTGCCAAAGGCATCCCAAAGGGAGTGCAGAAGTGCCACAACATGGCTGCTTTCACGGCTTTTCCCTTAGGAAGAACCCTAATACGCGGCTGATTTACCTTCCTAGGGTTACTGTTAGGCTTAGGCCTAGGACTTTTAAAACCAGGAAGCCCTGGGCTCCAGGCACACTGCAGCTGTTAAAGGCATCCCAAGAGGGCCGCAGAAGCGACACAACTTGGCTGCCTCTGCTTCTATTCTCATGAGACCATCCCGAACCATAGGCTGATTTTCCTTCCTAGGGTTAAGGTTTGAGTTACGCCTAGGGTAAGGGTTCTATTAACCAGAAAGCCCTGAGTTCCAAGATCACAGCAGCTGCGAAGGACTACCCAAGAAGAGCGCAAAAGTACCACAACATGCCTGCCTCCACAGCTTTTTCCTTGGGGACATGCCTAATTCCTGGCTGATTTGCCTTTCTCCTCTTAGGGTTGGGGTTCGGCCTAGGGCTAGGATTTTTAAAATCAGGAAGCCCTGAGTTCCAGGCACACTGGAGCTGTGAAAGTCATCCAAAAGGGAGTGCAAAAGTGCCACAACATGGTTGCTTTCACGGCTTTTTCCTTGGCAAGAAGCTTAACACCAGGCTGATTTCCCTTCCCAGGGTTACTGTTAGGCTTAGGACTAGGGCTAGGATTTTTAAAACTAGGAAGCCCTAAGATCCAGGCACACTGCAGCTGCGAAACGCATCCCAAGGGGAGTACAAAAGTGCAACAACATGGCAGCTTTCACAGCTTTTTCCTTGGCACCATCCCTATACCTAGGCTGATTTATCTGCCTAGGGTTAGGGTTAGGCTTCAGCCTAGGGCTTGGAGTTTTTTAACCAGGAAGCCCTGAGTTCCAGGCTTACTGCATCTGCCAAAGGCATCCCAAAGGGACTGGAAAAGTACCACAACATGGCTGCTTTCACGGCTTTTCCCTTAGGAAGAACCCTAATACCCGGCTGATTTACCTTCCTAGGGTTACTGTTAGGCTTAGGCCTAGGACTTTTAAAACCAGGAAGCCCTGGGCTCCAGGCACACTGCAGCTGTTAAAGGCATCCCAAGAGGGCCGCAGAAGTGACACAACTTGGCTGCCTCTGCTTCTATTCTCATGAGACCATCCCGAACCATAGGCTGATTTTCCTTCCTAGGGTTAAGGTTTGAGTTTCGCCTAGGGTAAGAGGTCTATTAACCAGAAAGACCTGAGTTCCAAGAACACAGCAGCTGCGAAGGACTACCCAAGAAGAGCGCAAAAGTACCACAACATGCCTGCCTCCACAGCTTTTTCCTTGGGGACATGCCTAATTCCTGGCTGATTTGCCTTTCTCGTCTTAGGGTTGGGGTTCGGCCTAGGGCTAGGATATTTTTAACTAGGAAGCCCTGAGTTCCAGGCTTACTGCATCTGCCAAAGGCATCCCAAAGGGAGTGCAGAAGTGCCACAACATGGCTGCTTTCACGGCTTTTCCCTTAGGAAGAACCCTAATACGCGGCTGATTTACCTTCCTAGGGTTACTGTTAGGCTTAGGCCTAGGACTTTTAAAACCAGGAAGCCCTGGGCTCCAGGCACACTGCAGCTGCGAAAGGCATCCCAAGGGAAGCGCAAAAGTGACACAACTTGGCTGCCTCTGCTGCTATTCTCATGAGACCATCCCGAACCATAGGCTGATTTTCCTTCCTAGGGTTAAGCTTTGAGTTACGCCTGGGGTAAGGGTTCTATTAACCAGAAAGCCCTGAGTTCCAAGAACACAGCAGCTGCGAAGGACTAGCCAAGAAGAGCGCAAAAGTACCACAACATGCCTGCCTCCACAGCTTTTTCCTTGGGGACATGCCTAATTCCTGGCTGATTTGCCTTTCTCGTCTTAGGGTTGGGGTTCGGCCTAGGGCTAGGATTTTTTTAACTAGGAAGCCCTGAGTTCCAGGCTTACTTCATCTGCAAAAAGCATCCCAAAGGGAGTGCAGAAGTGCCACAACATGGCTGCTTTCACGGCTTTTCCCTTAGGAAGAACCCTAATACCCGCCTGATTTACCTTCCTAGGGTTACTGTTAGGCTTAGGCCTAGGACTTTTAAAACCAGGAAGCCCTGGGCTCCAGGCACATGCAGCTGTTAAAGGCATCCCAAGAGGGCCGCAGAAGTGACACAACTTGGCTGCCTCTGCTTCTATTCTCATGAGAACATCCCGAACCATAGGCTGATTTTCCTTCCTAGGGTTAAGGTTTGAGTTACGCCTGGGGTAAGGGTTCTATTAACCAGAAAGCCCTGAGTTCCAAGAACACAGCAGCTGCGAAGGACTACCCAAGAAGAGCGCAAAAGTACCACAACATGCCTGCCTCCACAGCTTTTTCCTTGGGGACATGCCTAATTCCTGGCTGATTTGCCTTTCTCGTCTTAGGGTTGGGGTTCGGCCTAGGGCTAGGATTTTTAAAATCAGGAAGCCCTGAGTTCCAGGCACACTGGAGCTTTGAAAGGCATCCCAAAGGGAGTGCAGAAGTGCCACAACATGGTTGCTTTCACGGCTTTTTCCTTGGCAAGAAGCTTAACACCAGGCTGATTTCCCTTCCCAGGGTTACTGTAAGGCTTAGGCCTAGGGCTAGGATTTTTAAAACTAGGAAGCCCTTAGATCCAGGCACACTGCAGCTGTTCAAGGCATCCCAAGGGGAGTACAAAAGTGCAACAACATGGCAGCTTTCACAGCTTTTTCCTTGGCACCATCCCTATACCTAGGCTGATTTATCTGCCTAGGGTTAGGGTTAGGGTTCAGCCTAGGGCTTGGAGTTTTTTAACCAGGAAGCCCTGAGTTCCAGGCTTACTGCATCTGCCAAAGGCATCCCAAAGGGAGTGCAGAAGTGCCACAACATGGCTGCTTTCACGGCTTTTCCCTTAGGAAGAACCCTAAGACGCGGCTGTTTTACCTTCCTAGGGTTACTGTTAGGCTTAGGCCTAGGACTTTTAAAACCAGGAAGCCCTGGGCTCCAGGCACACTGCAGCTGCGAAAGGCATCCCAAGGGGAGCGCAAAAGTGACACAACTTGGCTGCCTCTGCTGCTATTCTCATGAGACCATCCCGAACCATAGGCTGATTTTCCTTCCTAGGGTTAAGGTTTGAGTTACGCCTGGGGTAAGGGTTCTATTAACCAGAAAGCCCTGAGTTCCAAGAACACAGCAGCTGCGAAGGACTCGCCAAGAAGAGCGCAAAAGTACCACAACATGCCTGCCTCCACAGCTTTTTACTTGGGGACATGCCTAATTCCTGGCTGATTTGCCTTTCTCGTCTTAGGGTTGGGGTTCGACCTAGGGCTAGGATTTTTAAAATCAGGAAGCCCTGAGTTCCAGGAACACTGGAGCTGTGAAAGGCATCCAAAAGGGAGTGCAAAAGTGCCACAACATGGTTGCTTTCACGGCTTTTTCCTTGGCAAGAAGCTTAACACCAGGCTGATTTCCCTTCCCAGGGTTACTGTTAGGCTTAGGCCTAGGGCTAGGATTTTTAAAACTAGGAAGCCCTTAGATCCAGGCACACTGCAGCTGCGAAACGCATCCCAAGGGGAGTACAAAAGTGCAACAACATGGCAGCTTTCACAGCTTTTTCCTTGGCACCATCCCTATACCTAGGCTGATTTATCTGCCTAGGGTTAGGGTTAGGCTTCAGCCTAGGGCTTGGAGTTTTTTAACCAGGAAGCCCTGAGTTCCAGGCTTACTGCATCTGCCAAAGGCATCCCAAAGGGACTGGAAAAGTACCACAACATGGCTGCTTTCACGGCTTTTCCCTTAGGAAGAACCCTAATACCCGGCTGATTTACCTTCCTAGGGTTACTGTTAGGCTTAGGCCTAGGACTTTTAAAACCAGGAAGCCCTGGGCTCCAGGCACACTGCAGCTGTTAAAGGCATCCCAAGAGGGCCGCAGAAGTGACACAACTTGGCTGCCTCTGCTTCTATTCTCATGAGACCATCCCGAACCATAGGCTGATTTTCCTTCCTAGGGTTAAGGTTTGAGTTTTGCCTAGGGTAAGAGGTCTATTAACCAGAAAGACCTGAGTTCCAAGAACACAGCAGCTGCGAAGGACTACCCAAGAAGAGCGCAAAAGTACCACAACATGCCTGCCTCCACAGCTTTTTCCTTGGGGACATGCCTAATTCCTGGCTGATTTGCCTTTCTCGTCTTAGGGTTGGGGTTCGGCCTAGGGCTAGGATATTTTTAACTAGGAAGCCCTGAGTTCCAGGCTTACTGCATCTGCCAAAGGCATCCCAAAGGGAGTGCAGAAGTGCCACAACATGGCTGCTTTCACGGCTTTTCCCTTAGGAAGAACCCTAATACGCGGCTGATTTACCTTCCTAGGGTTACTGTTAGGCTTAGGCCTAGGACTTTTAAAACCAGGAAGCCCTGGGCTCCAGGCACACTGCAGCTGCGAAAGGCATCCCAAGGGAAGCGCAAAAGTGACACAACTTGGCTGCCTCTGCTGCTATTCTCATGAGACCATCCCGAACCATAGGCTGATTTTCCTTCCTAGGGTTAAGCTTTGAGTTACGCCTGGGGTAAGGGTTCTATTAACCAGAATGCCCTGAGTTCCAAGAACACAGCAGCTGCGAAGGACTAGCCAAGAAGAGCGCAAAAGTACCACAACATGCCTGCCTCCACAGCTTTTTCCTTGGGGACATGCCTAATTCCTGGCTGATTTGCCTTTCTCGTCTTAGGGTTGGGGTTCGGCCTAGGGCTAGGATTTTTTTAACTAGGAAGCCCTGAGTTCCAGGCTTACTTAATCTGCAAAAAGCATCCCAAAGGGAGTGCAGAAGTGCCACAACATGGCTGCTTTCACGGCTTTTCCCTTAGGAAGAACCCTAATACCCGGCTGATTTACCTTCCTAGGGTTACTGTTAGGCTTAGGCCTAGGACTTTTAAAACCAGGAAGCCCTGGGCTCCAGGCACATGCAGCTGTTAAAGGCATCCCAAGAGGGCCGCAGAAGTGACACAACTTGGCTGCCTCTGCTTCTATTCTCATGAGAACATCCCGAACCATAGGCTGATTTTCCTTCCTAGGGTTAAGGTTTGAGTTACGCCTGGGGTAAGGGTTCTATTAACCAGAAAGCCCTGAGTTCCAAGAACACAGCAGCTGCGAAGGACTACCCAAGAAGAGCGCAAAAGTACCACAACATGCCTGCCTCCACAGCTTTTTCCTTGGGGACATGCCTAATTCCTGGCTGATTTGCCTTTCTCGTCTTAGGGTTGGGGTTCGGCCTAGGGCTAGGATTTTAAAATCAGGAAGCCCTGAGTTCCAGGCACACTGGAGCTGTGAAAGGCATCCAAAAGGGAGTGCAAAAGTGCCACAACATGGTTGCTTTCACGGCTTTTTCCTTGGCAAGAAGCTTAACACCAGGCTGATTTCCCTTCCCAGGGTCACTGTAAGGCTTAGGCCTAGGGCTAGGATTTTTAAAACTAGGAAGCCCTTAGATCCAGGCACACTGCAGCTGTTCAAGGCATCCCAAGGGGAGTACAAAAGTGCAACAACATGGCAGCTTTCACAGCTTTTTCCTTGGCACCATCCCTATACCTAGGCTGATTTATCTGCCTAGGGTTAGGGTTAGGGTTCAGCCTAGGGCTTGGAGTTTTTTAACCAGGAAGCCCTGAGTTCCAGGCTTACTGCATCTGCCAAAGGCATCCCAAAGGGAGTGCAGAAGTGCCACAACATGGCTGCTTTCACGGCTTTTCCCTTAGGAAGAACCCTAATACGCGGCTGATTTACCTTCCTAGGGTTACTGTTAGGCTTAGGCCTAGGACTTTTAAAACCAGGAAGCCCTGGGCTCCAGGCACACTGCAGCTGTTAAAGGCATCCCAAGAGGGCCGCAGAAGTGACACAACTTGGCTGCCTCTGCTGCTATTCTCATGAGACCATCCCGAACCATAGGCTGATTTTCCTTCCTAGGGTTAATGTTTGAGTTTCGCCTAGGGTAAGAGGTCTATTAACCATAATAACCTGAGTTCCAAGAACACAGCAGCTGCGAAGGACTACCCAAGAAGAGCGCAAAAGTACCACAACATGCCTGCCTCCACAGCTTTTTCCTTGGGGACATGCCTAATTCCTGGCTGATTTGCCTTTCTCGTCTTAGGGTTGGGGTTCGGCCTAGGGCTAGGATATTTTTAACTAGGAAGCCCTGAGTTCCAGGCTTACTGCATCTGCCAAAGGCATCCCAAAGGGAGTGCAGAAGTGCCACAACATGGCTGCTTTCACGGCTTTTCCCTTAGGAAGAACCCTAAGACGCGGCTGTTTTACCTTCCTAGGGTTACTGTTAGGCTTAGGCCTAGGACTTTTAAAACCAGGAAGCCCTGGGCTCCAGGCACACTGCAGCTGCGAAAGGCATCCCAAGGGGAGCGCAAAAGTGACACAACTTGGCTGCCTCTGCTGCTATTCTCATGAGACCATCCCGAACCATAGGCTGATTTTCCTTCCTAGGGTTAAGGTTTGAGTTACACCTAGGGTAAGGGTTCTATTAACCAGAAAGCCCTGAGTTCCAAGAACACAGCAGCTGCGAAGGACTCGCCAAGAAGAGCGCAAAAGTACCACAACATGCCTGCCTCCACAGCTTTTTCCTTGGGGACATGCCTAATTCCTGGCTGATTTGCCTTTCTCGTCTTAGGGTTGGGGTTCGGCGTAGGGCTAGGATTTTTAAAATCAGGAAGCCCTGAGTTCCAGGCACACTGGAGCTGTGAAAGGCATCCAAAAGGGAGTGCAAAAGTGCCACAACATGGTTGCTTTCACGGCTTTTTCCTTGGCAAGAAGCTTAACACCAGGCTGATTTCCCTTCCCTTGGTTACTGTTAGGCTTAGGCCTAGGGCTAGGATTTTTAAAACTAGGAAGCCCTTAGATCCAGGCACACTGCAGCTGTTCAAGGCATCCCAAGGGGAGTACAAAAGTGCAACAACATGGCAGCTTTCACAGCTTTTTCCTTGGCACCATCCCTATACCTAGGCTGATTTATCTGCCTAGTGTTAGGGTTAGGGTTCAGCCTAGGGCTTGGAGTTTTTTAACCAGGAAGCCCTGAGTTCCAGGCTTACTGCATCTGCCAAAGGCATCCCAAAGGGAGTGCAGAAGTGCCACAACATGGCTGCTTTCACGGCTTTTCCCTTAGGAAGAACCCTAATACGCGGCTGATTTACCTTCCTAGGGTTACTGTTAGGCTTAGGCCTAGGACTTTTAAAACCAGGAAGCCCTGGGCTCCAGGCACACTGCAGCTGTTAAAGGCATCCCAAGAGGGCCGCAGAAGCGACACAACTTGGCTGCCTCTGCTTCTATTCTCATGAGACCATCCCGAACCATAGGCTGATTTTCCTTCCTAGGGTTAAGGTTTGAGTTACGCCTAGGGTAAGGGTTCTATTAACCAGAAAGCCCTGAGTTCCAAGATCACAGCAGCTGCGAAGGACTACCCAAGAAGAGCGCAAAAGTACCACAACATGCCTGCCTCCACAGCTTTTTCCTTGGGGACATGCCTAATTCCTGGCTGATTTGCCTTTCTCCTCTTAGGGTTGGGGTTCGGCCTAGGGCTAGGATTTTTAAAATCAGGAAGCCCTGAGTTCCAGGCACACTGGAGCTGTGAAAGTCATCCAAAAGGGAGTGCAAAAGTGCCACAACATGGTTGCTTTCACGGCTTTTTCCTTGGCAAGAAGCTTAACACCAGGCTGATTTCCCTTCCCAGGGTTACTGTTAGGCTTAGGACTAGGGCTAGGATTTTTAAAACTAGGAAGCCCTAAGATCCAGGCACACTGCAGCTGCGAAACGCATCCCAAGGGGAGTACAAAAGTGCAACAACATGGCAGCTTTCACAGCTTTTTCCTTGGCACCATCCCTATACCTAGGCTGATTTATCTGCCTAGGGTTAGGGTTAGGCTTCAGCCTAGGGCTTGGAGTTTTTTAACCAGGAAGCCCTGAGTTCCAGGCTTACTGCATCTGCCAAAGGCATCCCAAAGGGACTGGAAAAGTACCACAACATGGCTGCTTTCACGGCTTTTCCCTTAGGAAGAACCCTAATACCCGGCTGATTTACCTTCCTAGGGTTACTGTTAGGCTTAGGCCTAGGACTTTTAAAACCAGGAAGCCCTGGGCTCCAGGCACACTGCAGCTGTTAAAGGCATCCCAAGAGGGCCGCAGAAGTGACACAACTTGGCTGCCTCTGCTTCTATTCTCATGAGACCATCCCGAACCATAGGCTGATTTTCCTTCCTAGGGTTAAGGTTTGAGTTTCGCCTAGGGTAAGAGGTCTATTAACCAGAAAGACCTGAGTTCCAAGAACACAGCAGCTGCGAAGGACTACCCAAGAAGAGCGCAAAAGTACCACAACATGCCTGCCTCCACAGCTTTTTCCTTGGGGACATGCCTAATTCCTGGCTGATTTGCCTTTCTCGTCTTAGGGTTGGGGTTCGGCCTAGGGCTAGGATATTTTTAACTAGGAAGCCCTGAGTTCCAGGCTTACTGCATCTGCCAAAGGCATCCCAAAGGGAGTGCAGAAGTGCCACAACATGGCTGCTTTCACGGCTTTTCCCTTAGGAAGAACCCTAATACGCGGCTGATTTACCTTCCTAGGGTTACTGTTAGGCTTAGGCCTAGGACTTTTAAAACCAGGAAGCCCTGGGCTCCAGGCACACTGCAGCTGCGAAAGGCATCCCAAGGGAAGCGCAAAAGTGACACAACTTGGCTGCCTCTGCTGCTATTCTCATGAGACCATCCCGAACCATAGGCTGATTTTCCTTCCTAGGGTTAAGCTTTGAGTTACGCCTGGGGTAAGGGTTCTATTAACCAGAAAGCCCTGAGTTCCAAGAACACAGCAGCTGCGATGGACTACCCAAGAAGAGCGCAAAAGTACCACAACATGCCTGCCTCCACAGCTTTTTCCTTGGGGACATGCCTAATTCCTGGCTGATTTGCCTTTCTCGTCTTAGGGTTGGGGTTCGGCCTAGGGCTAGGATTTTTTTAACTAGGAAGCCCTGAGTTCCAGGCTTACTTCATCTGCAAAAAGCATCCCAAAGGGAGTGCAGAAGTGCCACAACATGGCTGCTTTCACGGCTTTTCCCTTAGGAAGAACCCTAATACGCGGCTGATTTACCTTCCTAGGGTTACTGTTAGGCTTAGGCCTAGGACTTTTAAAACCAGGAAGCCCTGGGCTCCAGGCACATGCAGCTGTTAAAGGCATCCCAAGAGGGCCGCAGAAGTGACACAACTTGGCTGCCTCTGCTTCTATTCTCATGAGAACATCCCGAACCATAGGCTGATTTTCCTTCCTAGGGTTAAGGTTTGAGTTACGCCTGGGGTAAGGGTTCTATTAACCAGAAAGCCCTGAGTTCCAAGAACACAGCAGCTGCGAAGGACTACCCAAGAAGAGCGCAAAAGTACCACAACATGCCTGCCTCCACAGCTTTTTCCTTGGGGACATGCCTAATTCCTGGCTGATTTGCCTTTCTCGTCTTAGGGTTGGGGTTCGGCCTAGGGCTAGGATTTTTAAAATCAGGAAGCCCTGAGTTCCAGGCACACTGGAGCTTTGAAAGGCATCCCAAAGGGAGTGCAGAAGTGCCACAACATGGTTGCTTTCACGGCTTTTTCCTTGGCAAGAAGCTTAACACCAGGCTGATTTCCCTTCCCAGGGTTACTGTAAGGCTTAGGCCTAGGGCTAGGATTTTTAAAACTAGGAAGCCCTTAGATCCAGGCACACTGCAGCTGTTCAAGGCATCCCAAGGGGAGTACAAAAGTGCAACAACATGGCAGCTTTCACAGCTTTTTCCTTGGCACCATCCCTATACCTAGGCTGATTTATCTGCCTAGGGTTAGGGTTAGGGTTCAGCCTAGGGCTTGGAGTTTTTTAACCAGGAAGCCCTGAGTTCCAGGCTTACTGCATCTGCCAAAGGCATCCCAAAGGGAGTGCAGAAGTGCCACAACATGGCTGCTTTCACGGCTTTTCCCTTAGGAAGAACCCTAAGACGCGGCTGTTTTACCTTCCTAGGGTTACTGTTAGGCTTAGGCCTAGGACTTTTAAAACCAGGAAGCCCTGGGCTCCAGGCACACTGCAGCTGCGAAAGGCATCCCAAGGGGAGCGCAAAAGTGACACAACTTGGCTGCCTCTGCTGCTATTCTCATGAGACCATCCCGAACCATAGGCTGATTTTCCTTCCTAGGGTTAAGGTTTGAGTTACGCCTGGGGTAAGGGTTCTATTAACCAGAAAGCCCTGAGTTCCAAGAACACAGCAGCTGCGAAGGACTCGCCAAGAAGAGCGCAAAAGTACCACAACATGCCTGCCTCCACAGCTTTTTACTTGGGGACATGCCTAATTCCTGGCTGATTTGCCTTTCTCGTCTTAGGGTTGGGGTTCGACCTAGGGCTAGGATTTTTAAAATCAGGAAGCCCTGAGTTCCAGGAACACTGGAGCTGTGAAAGGCATCCAAAAGGGAGTGCAAAAGTGCCACAACATGGTTGCTTTCACGGCTTTTTCCTTGGCAAGAAGCTTAACACCAGGCTGATTTCCCTTCCCAGGGTTACTGTTAGGCTTAGGCCTAGGGCTAGGATTTTTAAAACTAGGAAGCCCTTAGATCCAGGCACACTGCAGCTGCGAAACGCATCCCAAGGGGACTACAAAAGTGCAACAACATGGCAGCTTTCACAGCTTTTTCCTTGGCACCATCCCTATACCTAGGCTGATTTATCTGCCTAGGGTTAGGGTTAGGCTTCAGCCTAGGGCTTGGAGTTTTTTAACCAGGAAGCCCTGAGTTCCAGGCTTACTGCATCTGCCAAAGGCATCCCAAAGGGAGTGCAGAAGTGCCACAACATGGCTGCTTTCACGGCTTTTCCCTTAGGAAGAACCCTAATACGCGGCTGATTTACCTTCCTAGGGTTACTGTTAGGCTTAGGCCTAGGACTTTTAAAACCAGGAAGCCCTGGGCTCCAGGCACATGCAGCTGTTAAAGGCATCCCAAGAGGGCCGCAGAAGCGACACAACTTGGCTGCCTCTGCTTCTATTCTCATGAGACCATCCCGAACCATAGGCTGATTTTCCTTCCTAGGGTTAAGGTTTGAGTTACGCCTAGGGTAAGGGTTCTATTAACCAGAAAGCCCTGAGTTCCAAGAACACAGCAGCTGCGAAGGACTACCCAAGAAGAGCGCAAAAGTACCACAACATGCCTGCCTCCACAGCTTTTTCCTTGGGGACATGCCTAATTCCTGGCTGATTTGCCTTTCTCCTCTAAGGGTTGGGGTTCGGCCTAGGGCTAGGATATTTTTAACTAGGAAGCCCTGAGTTCCAGGCTTACTGCATCTGCCAAAGGCATCCCAAAGGGAGTGCAGAAGTGCCACAACATGGCTGCTTTCACGGCTTTTCCCTTAGGAAGAACCCTAATACGCGGCTGATTTACCTTCCTAGGGTTACTGTTAGGCTTAGGCCTAGGACTTTTAAAACCAGGAAGCCCTGGGCTCCAGGCACACTGCAGCTGCGAAAGGCATCCCAAGGGAAGCGCAAAAGTGACACAACTTGGCTGCCTCTGCTGCTATTCTCATGAGACCATCCCGAACCATAGGCTGATTTTCCTTCCTAGGGTTAAGCTTTGAGTTACGCCTGGGGTAAGGGTTCTATTAACCAGAAAGCCCTGAGTTCCAAGAACACAGCAGCTGCGAAGGACTAGCCAAGAAGAGCGCAAAAGTACCACAACATGCCTGCCTCCACAGCTTTTTCCTTGGGGACATGCCTAATTCCTGGCTGATTTGCCTTTCTCGTCTTAGGGTTGGGGTTCGGCCTAGGGCTAGGATTTTTTTAACTAGGAAGCCCTGAGGTCCAGGCTTACTTCATCTGCAAAAAGCATCCCAAAGGGAGTGCAGAAGTGCCACAACATGGCTGCTTTCACGGCTTTTCCCTTAGGAAGAACCCTAATACGCGGCTGATTTACCTTCCTAGGGTTACTGTTAGGCTTAGGCCTAGGACTTTTAAAACCAGGAAGCCCTGGGCTCCAGGCACATGCAGCTGTTAAAGGCATCCCAAGAGGGCCGCAGAAGTGACACAACTTGGCTGCCTCTGCTTCTATTCTCATGAGAACATCCCGAACCATAGGCTGATTTTCCTTCCTAGGGTTAAGGTTTGAGTTACGCCTGGGGTAAGGGTTCTATTAACCAGAAAGCCCTGAGTTCCAAGAACACAGCAGCTGCGAAGGACTACCCAAGAAGAGCGCAAAAGTACCACAACATGCCTGCCTCCACAGCTTTTTCCTTGGGGACATGCCTAATTCCTGGCTGATTTGCCTTTCTCGTCTTAGGGTTGGGGTTCGGCCTAGGGCTAGGATTTTTAAAATCAGGAAGCCCTGAGTTCCAGGCACACTGGAGCTGTGAAAGGCATCCAAAAGGGAGTGCAAAAGTGCCACAACATGGTTGCTTTCACGGCTTTTTCCTTGGCAAGAAGCTTAACACCAGGCTGATTTCCCTTCCCAGGGTTACTGTAAGGCTTAGGCCTAGGGCTAGGATTTTTAAAACTAGGAAGCCCTTAGATCCAGGCACACTGCAGCTGTTCAAGGCATCCCAAGGGGAGTACAAAAGTGCAACAACATGGCAGCTTTCACAGCTTTTTCCTTGGCACCATCCCTATACCTAGGCTGATTTATCTGCCTAGGGTTAGGGTTAGGGTTCAGCCTAGGGCTTGGAGTTTTTTAACCAGGAAGCCCTGAGTTCCAGGCTTACTGCATCTGCCAAAGGCATCCCAAAGGGAGTGCAGAAGTGCCACAACATGGCTGCTTTCACGGCTTTTCCCTTAGGAAGAACCCTAACACGCGGCTGATTTACCTTCCTAGGGTTACTGTTAGGCTTAGGCCTAGGACTTTTAAAACCAGGAAGCCCTGGGCTCCAGGCACACTGCAGCTGTTAAAGGCATCCCAAGAGGGCCGCAGAAGTGACACAACTTGGCTCCCTCTGCTTCTATTCTCATGAGACCATCCCGAACCATAGGCTGATTTTCCTTCCTAGGGTTAATGTTTGAGTTTCGCCTAGGGTAAGAGGTCTATTAACCAGAAAGACCTGAGTTCCAAGAACACAGCAGCTGCGAAGGACTAGCCAAGAAGAGCGCAAAAGTACCACAACATGCCTGCCTCCACAGCTTTTTCCTTGGGGACATGCCTAATTCCTGGCTGATTTGCCTTTCTCGTCTTAGGGTTGGGGTTCGGCCTAGGGCTAGGATATTTTTAACTAGGAAGCCCTGAGTTCCAGGCTTACTGCATCTGCCAAAGGCATCCCAAAGGGAGTGCAGAAGTGCCACAACATGGCTGCTTTCACGGCTTTTCCCTTAGGAAGAACCCTAAGACGCGGCTGTTTTACCTTCCTAGGGTTACTGTTAGGCTTAGGCCTAGGACTTTTAAAACCAGGAAGCCCTGGGCTCCAGGCACACTGCAGCTGCGAAAGGCATCCCAAGGGGAGCGCAAAAGTGACACAACTTGGCTGCCTCTGCTGCTATTCTCATGAGACCATCCCGAACCATAGGCTGATTTTCCTTCCTAGGGTTAAGGTTTGAGTTACGCCTGGGGTAAGGGTTCTATTAACCAGAAAGCCCTGAGTTCCAAGAACACAGCAGCTGCGAAGGACTCGCCAAGAAGAGCGCAAAAGTACCACAACATGCCTGCCTCCACAGCTTTTTCCTTGGGGACATGCCTAATTCCTGGCTGATTTGCCTTTCTCGTCTTAGGGTTGGGGTTCGGCCTAGGGCTAGGATTTTTAAAATCAGGAAGCCCTGAGTTCCAGGCACACTGGAGCTGTGAAAGGCATCCAAAAGGGAGTGCAAAAGTGCCACAACATGGTTGCTTTCACGGCTTTTTCCTTGGCAAGAAGCTTAACACCAGGCTGATTTCCCTTCCCTTGGTTACTGTTAGGCTTAGGCCTAGGGCTAGGATTTTTAAAACTAGGAAGCCCTTAGATCCAGGCACACTGCAGCTGCGAAACGCATCCCAAGGGGACTACAAAAGTGCAACAACATGGCAGCTTTCACAGCTTTTTCCTTGGCACCATCCCTATACCTAGGCTGATTTATCTGCCTAGGGTTAGGGTTAGGCTTCAGCCTAGGGCTTGGAGTTTTTTAACCAGGAAGCCCTGAGTTCCAGGCTTACTGCATCTGCCAAAGGCATCCCAAAGGGAGTGCAGAAGTGCCACAACATGGCTGCTTTCACGGCTTTTCCCTTAGGAAGAACCCTAATACGCGGCTGATTTACCTTCCTAGGGTTACTGTTAGGCTTAGGCCTAGGACTTTTAAAACCAGGAAGCCCTGGGCTCCAGGCACATGCAGCTGTTAAAGGCATCCCAAGAGGGCCGCAGAAGCGACACAACTTGGCTGCCTCTGCTTCTATTCTCATGAGACCATCCCGAACCATAGGCTGATTTTCCTTCCTAGGGTTAAGGTTTGAGTTACGCCTAGGGTAAGGGTTCTATTAACCAGAAAGCCCTGAGTTCCAAGAACACAGCAGCTGCGAAGGACTACCCAAGAAGAGCGCAAAAGTACCACAACATGCCTGCCTCCACAGCTTTTTCCTTGGGGACATGCCTAATTCCTGGCTGATTTGCCTTTCTCCTCTTAGGGTTGGGGTTCGGCCTAGGGCTAGGATTTTTAAAATCAGGAAGCCCTGAGTTCCAGGCACACTGGAGCTGTGAAAGGCATCCCAAAGGGAGTGCAAAAGTGCCACAACATGGTTGCTTTCACGGCTTTTTCCTTGGCAAGAAGCTTAACACCAGGCTGATTTCCCTTCCCAGGGTTACTGTAAGGCTTAGGCCTAGGGCTAGGATTTTTAAAACTAGGAAGCCCTTAGATCCAGGCACACTGCAGCTGCGAAACGCATCCCAAGGGGAGTACAAAAGTGCAACAACATGGCAGCTTTCACAGCTTTTTCCTTGGCACCATCCCTATACCTAGGCTGATTTATCTGCCTAGGGTTAGGGTTAGGGTTCAGCCTAGGGCTTGGAGTTTTTTAACCAGGAAGCCCTGAGTTCCAGGCTTACTGCATCTGCCAAAGGCATCCCAAAGGGACTGGAAAAGTACCACAACATGGCTGCTTTCAGGGCTTTTCACTTAGGAAGAACCCTAATACCTGGCTGATTTACCTTCCTAGGGTTACTGTTAGGCTTAGGCCTAGGACTTTTAAAACCAGGAAGCCCTGGGCTCCAGGCACACTGCAGCTGTTAAAGGCATCCCAAGAGGGCCGCAGAAGTGACACAACTTGGCTGCCTCTGCTTCTATTCTCATGAGACCATCCCGAACCATAGGCTGATTTTCCTTCCTAGGGTTAAGGTTTGAGTTTCGCCTAGGGTAAGAGGTCTATTAACCAGAAAGACCTGAGTTCCAAGAACACAGCAGCTGCGAAGGACTACCCAAGAAGAGCGCAAAAGTACCACAACATGCCTGCCTCCACAGCTTTTTCCTTGGGGACATGCCTAATTCCTGGCTGATTTGCCTTTCTCGTCTTAGGGTTGGGGTTCGGCCTAGGGCTAGGATATTTTTAACTAGGAAGCCCTGAGTTCCAGGCTTACTGCATCTGCCAAAGGCATCCCAAAGGGAGTGCAGAAGTGCCACAACATGGCTGCTTTCACGGCTTTTCCCTTAGGAAGAACCCTAAGACGCGGCTGTTTTACCTTCCTAGGGTTACTGTTAGGCTTAGGCCTAGGACTTTTAAAACCAGGAAGCCCTGGGCTCCAGGCACACTGCAGCTGCGAAAGGCATCCCAAGGGGAGCGCAAAAGTGACACAACTTGGCTGCCTCTGCTGCTATTCTCATGAGACCATCCCGAACCATAGGCTGATTTTCCTTCCT
Organism: Ammospiza maritima maritima; assembly: GCA_036010785.1. NCBI lineage: Eukaryota > Metazoa > Chordata > Aves > Passeriformes > Passerellidae > Ammospiza > Ammospiza maritima. Next base: position 678,883 of record JAYKTQ010000127.1, read on the forward strand.
AGGGTTAAGGTTTGAGTTACGCCTGGGGTAAGGGTTCTATTAACCAGAAAGCCCTGAGTTCCAAGAACACAGCAGCTGCGAAGGACTAGCCAAGAAGAGCGCAAAAGTACCACAACATGCCTGCCTCCACAGCTTTTTTTTTGGGGACATGCCTAATTCCTGGCTGATTTGCCTTTCTCGTCTTAGGGTTGGGGTTCGGCCTAGGGCTAGGATTTTTTTAACTAGGAAGCCCTGAGTTCCAGGCTTACTTCATCTGCAAAAAGCATCCCAAAGGGAGTGCAGAAGTGCCACAACATGGCTGCTTTCACGGCTTTTCCCTTAGGAAGAACCCTAATACGCGGCTGATTTACCTTCCTAGGGTTACTGTTAGGCTTAGGCCTAGGACTTTTAAAACCAGGAAGCCCTGGGCTCCAGGCACATGCAGCTGTTAAAGGCATCCCAAGAGGGCTGCAGAAGTGACACAACTTGGCTGCCTCTGCTGCTATTCTCATGAGACCATCCCGAACCATAGGCTGATTTTCCTTCCTAGGGTTAAGGTTTGAGTTACGCCTAGGGTAAGGGTTCTATTAACCAGAAAGCCCTGAGTTCCAAGTATACAGCAGCTGCGAAGGACTACCCAAGAAGAGCGCAAAAGTACCACAACATGCCTGCCTCCACAGCTTTTTCCTTGGGGACATGCCTAATTCCTGGCTGATTTGCCTTTCTCGTCTTAGGGTTGGGGTTCGGCCTAGGGCTAGGATTTTTAAAATCAGGAAGCCCTGAGTTCCAGGCACACTGGAGCTGTGAAAGGCATCCAAAAGGGAGTGCAAAAGTGCCACAACATGGTTGCTTTCACGGCTTTTTCCTTGGCAAGAAGCTTAACACCAGGCTGATTTCCCTTCCCTTGGTTACTGTTAGGCTTAGGCCTAGGGCTAGGATATTTAAAACTAGGAAGCCCTTAGATCCAGGCACACTGCAGCTGCGAAACGCATCCCAAGGGGAGTACAAAAGTGCAACAACATGGCAGCTTTCACAGCTTTTTCCTTGGCACCATCCCTATACCTAGGCTGATTTATCTGCCTAGGGTTAGGGTTAGGGTTCAGCCTAGGGCTTGGAGTTTTTTAACCAGGAAGCCCTGAGTTCCAGGCTTACTGCATCTGCCAAAGGCATCCCAAAGGGAGTGCAGAAGTGCCACAACATGGCTGCTTTCACGGCTTTTCCCTTAGGAAGAACCCTAACACGCGGCTGATTTACCTTCCTAGGGTTACTGTTAGGCTTAGGCCTAGGACTTTTAAAACCAGGAAGCCCTGGGCTCCAGGCACACTGCAGCTGTTAAAGGCATCCCAAGAGGGCCGCAGAAGTGACACAACTTGGCTCCCTCTGCTTCTATTCTCATGAGACCATCCCGAACCATAGGCTGATTTTCCTTCCTAGGGTTAATGTTTGAGTTTCGCCTAGGGTAAGAGGTCTATTAACCAGAAAGACCTGAGTTCCAAGAACACAGCAGCTGCGAAGGACTAGCCAAGAAGAGCGCAAAAGTACCACAACATGCCTGCCTCCACAGCTTTTTCCTTGGGGACATGCCTAATTCCTGGCTGATTTGCCTTTCTCGTCTTAGGGTTGGGGTTCGGCCTAGGGCTAGGATATTTTTAACTAGGAAGCCCTGAGTTCCAGGCTTACTGCATCTGCCAAAGGCATCCCAAAGGGAGTGCAGAAGTGCCACAACATGGCTGCTTTCACGGCTTTTCCCTTAGGAAGAACCCTAAGACGCGGCTGTTTTACCTTCCTAGGGTTACTGTTAGGCTTAGGCCTAGGACTTTTAAAACCAGGAAGCCCTGGGCTCCAGGCACACTGCAGCTGCGAAAGGCATCCCAAGGGGAGCGCAAAAGTGACACAACTTGGCTGCCTCTGCTGCTATTCTCATGAGACCATCCCGAACCATAGGCTGATTTTCCTTCCTAGGGTTAAGGTTTGAGTTACGCCTGGGGTAAGGGTTCTATTAACCAGAAAGCCCTGAGTTCCAAGAACACAGCAGCTGCGAAGGACTCGCCAAGAAGAGCGCAAAAGTACCACAACATGCCTGCCTCCACAGCTTTTTCCTTGGGGACATGCCTAATTCCTGGCTGATTTGCCTTTCTCGTCTTAGGGTTGGGGTTCGGCCTAGGGCTAGGATTTTTAAAATCAGGAAGCCCTGAGTTCCAGGCACACTGGAGCTGTGAAAGGCATCCAAAAGGGAGTGCAAAAGTGCCACAACATGGTTGCTTTCACGGCTTTTTCCTTGGCAAGAAGCTTAACACCAGGCTGATTTCCCTTCCCTTGGTTACTGTTAGGCTTAGGCCTAGGGCTAGGATTTTTAAAACTAGGAAGCCCTTAGATCCAGGCACACTGCAGCTGCGAAACGCATCCCAAGGGGACTACAAAAGTGCAACAACATGGCAGCTTTCACAGCTTTTTCCTTGGCACCATCCCTATACCTAGGCTGATTTATCTGCCTAGGGTTAGGGTTAGGCTTCAGCCTAGGGCTTGGAGTTTTTTAACCAGGAAGCCCTGAGTTCCAGGCTTACTGCATCTGCCAAAGGCATCCCAAAGGGAGTGCAGAAGTGCCACAACATGGCTGCTTTCACGGCTTTTCCCTTAGGAAGAACCCTAATACGCGGCTGATTTACCTTCCTAGGGTTACTGTTAGGCTTAGGCCTAGGACTTTTAAAACCAGGAAGCCCTGGGCTCCAGGCACATGCAGCTGTTAAAGGCATCCCAAGAGGGCCGCAGAAGCGACACAACTTGGCTGCCTCTGCTTCTATTCTCATGAGACCATCCCGAACCATAGGCTGATTTTCCTTCCTAGGGTTAAGGTTTGAGTTACGCCTAGGGTAAGGGTTCTATTAACCAGAAAGCCCTGAGTTCCAAGAACACAGCAGCTGCGAAGGACTACCCAAGAAGAGCGCAAAAGTACCACAACATGCCTGCCTCCACAGCTTTTTCCTTGGGGACATGCCTAATTCCTGGCTGATTTGCCTTTCTCCTCTTAGGGTTGGGGTTCGGCCTAGGGCTAGGATTTTTAAAATCAGGAAGCCCTGAGTTCCAGGCACACTGGAGCTGTGAAAGGCATCCCAAAGGGAGTGCAAAAGTGCCACAACATGGTTGCTTTCACGGCTTTTTCCTCGGCAAGAAGCTTAACACCAGGCTGATTTCCCTTCCCAGGGTTACTGTAAGGCTTAGGCCTAGGGCTAGGATTTTTAAAACTAGGAAGCCCTTAGATCCAGGCACACTGCAGCTGCGAAACGCATCCCAAGGGGAGTACAAAAGTGCAACAACATGGCAGCTTTCACAGCTTTTTCCTTGGCACCATCCCTATACCTAGGCTGATTTATCTGCCTAGGGTTAGGGTTAGGGTTCAGCCTAGGGCTTGGAGTTTTTTAACCAGGAAGCCCTGAGTTCCAGGCTTACTGCATCTGCCAAAGGCATCCCAAAGGGACTGGAAAAGTACCACAACATGGCTGCTTTCAGGGCTTTTCACTTAGGAAGAACCCTAATACCTGGCTGATTTACCTTCCTAGGGTTACTGTTAGGCTTAGGCCTAGGACTTTTAAAACCAGGAAGCCCTGGGCTCCAGGCACACTGCAGCTGTTAAAGGCATCCCAAGAGGGCCGCAGAAGTGACACAACTTGGCTGCCTCTGCTTCTATTCTCATGAGACCATCCCGAACCATAGGCTGATTTTCCTTCCTAGGGTTAAGGTTTGAGTTTCGCCTAGGGTAAGAGGTCTATTAACCAGAAAGACCTGAGTTCCAAGAACACAGCAGCTGCGAAGGACTACCCAAGAAGAGCGCAAAAGTACCACAACATGCCTGCCTCCACAGCTTTTTCCTTGGGGACATGCCTAATTCCTGGCTGATTTGCCTTTCTCGTCTTAGGGTTGGGGTTCGGCCTAGGGCTAGGATATTTTTAACTAGGAAGCCCTGAGTTCCAGGCTTACTGCATCTGCCAAAGGCATCCCAAAGGGAGTGCAGAAGTGCCACAACATGGCTGCTTTCACGGCTTTTCCCTTAGGAAGAACCCTAAGACGCGGCTGTTTTACCTTCCTAGGGTTACTGTTAGGCTTAGGCCTAGGACTTTTAAAACCAGGAAGCCCTGGGCTCCAGGCACACTGCAGCTGCGAAAGGCATCCCAAGGGGAGCGCAAAAGTGACACAACTTGGCTGCCTCTGCTGCTATTCTCATGAGACCATCCCGAACCATAGGCTGATTTTCCTTCCTAGGGTTAAGGTTTGAGTTACGCCTGGGGTAAGGGTTCTATTAACCAGAAAGCCCTGAGTTCCAAGAACACAGCAGCTGCGAAGGACTACCCAAGAAGAGCGCAAAAGTACCACAACATGCCTGCCTCCACAGCTTTTTTTTTGGGGACATGCCTAATTCCTGGCTGATTTGCCTTTCTCGTCTTAGGGTTGGGGTTCGGCCTAGGGCTAGGATTTTTTTAACTAGGAAGCCCTGAGTTCCAGGCTTACTTCATCTGCAAAAAGCATCCCAAAGGGAGTGCAGAAGTGCCACAACATGGCTGCTTTCACGGCTTTTCCCTTAGGAAGAACCCTAATACGCGGCTGATTTACCTTCCTAGGGTTACTGTTAGGCTTAGGCCTAGGACTTTTAAAACCAGGAAGCCCTGGGCTCCAGGCACATGCAGCTGTTAAAGGCATCCCAAGAGGGCTGCAGAAGTGACACAACTTGGCTGCCTCTGCTGCTATTCTCATGAGACCATCCCGAACCATAGGCTGATTTTCCTTCCTAGGGTTAAGGTTTGAGTTACGCCTAGGGTAAGGGTTCTATTAACCAGAAAGCCCTGAGTTCCAAGTATACAGCAGCTGCGAAGGACTACCCAAGAAGAGCGCAAAAGTACCACAACATGCCTGCCTCCACAGCTTTTTCCTTGGGGACATGCCTAATTCCTGGCTGATTTGCCTTTCTCGTCTTAGGGTTGGGGTTCGGCCTAGGGCTAGGATTTTTAAAATCAGGAAGCCCTGAGTTCCAGGCACACTGGAGCTGTGAAAGGCATCCAAAAGGGAGTGCAAAAGTGCCACAACATGGTTGCTTTCACGGCTTTTTCCTTGGCAAGAAGCTTAACACCAGGCTGATTTCCCTTCCCTTGGTTACTGTTAGGCTTAGGCCTAGGGCTAGGATATTTAAAACTAGGAAGCCCTTAGATCCAGGCACACTGCAGCTGCGAAACGCATCCCAAGGGGAGTACAAAAGTGCAACAACATGGCAGCTTTCACAGCTTTTTCCTTGGCACCATCCCTATACCTAGGCTGATTTATCTGCCTAGGGTTAGGGTTAGGGTTCAGCCTAGGGCTTGGAGTTTTTTAACCAGGAAGCCCTGAGTTCCAGGCTTACTGCATCTGCCAAAGGCATCCCAAAGGGAGTGCAGAAGTGCCACAACATGGCTGCTTTCACGGCTTTTCCCTTAGGAAGAACCCTAATACGCGGCTGATTTACCTTCCTAGGGTTACTGTTAGGCTTAGGCCTAGGACTTTTAAAACCAGGAAGCCCTGGGCTCCAGGCACACTGCAGCTGTTAAAGGCATCCCAAGAGGGCCGCAGAAGTGACACAACTTGGCTGCCTCTGCTTCTATTCTCATGAGACCATCCCGAACCATAGGCTGATTTTCCTTCCTAGGGTTAATGTTTGAGTTTCGCCTAGGGTAAGAGGTCTATTAACCATAAAGACCTGAGTTCCAAGAACACAGCAGCTGCGAAGGACTACCCAAGAAGAGCGCAAAAGTACCACAACATGCCTGCCTCCACAGATTTTCCTTGGGGACATGCCTAATTCCTGGCTGATTTGCCTTTCTCGTCTTAGGGTTGGGGTTCGGCCTAGGGCTAGGATTTTTAAAATCAGGAAGCCCTGAGTTCCAGGCACACTGGAGCTGTGAAAGGCATCCCAAAGGGAGTGCAAAAGTGCCACAACATGGTTGCTTTCACGGCTTTTTCCTTGGCAAGAAGCTTAACACCAGGCTGATTTCCCTTCCCAGGGTTACTGTAAGGCTTAGGCCTAGGGCTAGGATTTTTAAAACTAGGAAGCCCTTAGATCCAGGCACACTGCAGCTGCGAAACGCATCCCAAGGGGAGTACAAAAGTGCAACAACATGGCAGCTTTCACAGCTTTTTCCTTGGCACCATCCCTATACCTAGGCTGATTTATCTGCCTAGGGTTAGGGTTAGGGTTCAGCCTAGGGCTAGGAGTTTTTTAACCAGGAAGCCCTGAGTTCCAGGCTTACTGCATCTGCCAAAGGCATCCCAAAGGGAGTGCAGAAGTGCCACAACATGGCTGCTTTCACGGCTTTTCCCTTAGGAAGAACCCTAATACCCGCCTGATTTACCTTCCTAGGGTTACTGTTAGGCTTAGGCCTAGGACTTTTAAAACCAGGAAGCCCTGGGCTCCAGGAACACTGCAGCTGTTAAAGGCATCCCAAGAGGGCCGCAGAAGTGACACAACTTGGCTGCCTCTGCTTCTATTCTCATGAGACCATCCCGAACCATAGGCTGATTTTCCTTCCTAGGGCTAATGTTTGAGTTTCGCCTAGGGTAAGAGGTCTATTAACCATAAAGACCTGAGTTCCAAGAACACAGCAGCTGCGAAGGACTAGCCAAGAAGAGCGCAAAAGTACCACAACATGCCTGCCTCCACAGCTTTTTCCTTGGGGACATGCCTAATTCCTGGCTGATTTGCCTTTCTCGTCTTAGGGTTGGGGTTCGGCCTAGGGCTAGGATATTTTTAACTAGGAAGCCCTGAGTTCCAGGCTTACTGCATCTGCCAAAGGCATCCCAAAGGGAGTGCAGAAGTGCCACAACATGGCTGCTTTCACGGCTTTTCCCTTAGGAAGAACCCTAAGACGCGGCTGTTTTACCTTCCTAGGGTTACTGTTAGGCTTAGGCCTAGGACTTTTAAAACCAGGAAGCCCTGGGCTCCAGGCACACTGCAGCTGCGAAAGGCATCCCAAGGGGAGCGCAAAAGTGACACAACTTGGCTGCCTCTGCTGCTATTCTCATGAGACCATCCCGAACCATAGGCTGATTTTCCTTCCTAGGGTTAAGGTTTGAGTTACGCCTAGGGTAAGGGTTCTATTAACCAGAAAGCCCTGAGTTCCAAGAACACAGCAGCTGCGAAGGACTCGCCAAGAAGAGCGCAAAAGTACCACAACATGCCTGCCTCCACAGCTTTTTCCTTGGGGACATGCCTAATTCCTGGCTGATTTGCCTTTCTCGTCTTAGGGTTGGGGTTCGGCCTAGGGCTAGGATTTTTAAAATCAGGAAGCCCTGAGTTCCAGGCACACTGGAGCTGTGAAAGGCATCCAAAAGGGAGTGCAAAAGTGCCACAACATGGTTGCTTTCACGGCTTTTTCCTTGGCAAGAAGCTTAACACCAGGCTGATTTCCCTTCCCTTGGTTACTGTTAGGCTTAGGCCTAGGGCTAGGATTTTTAAAACTAGGAAGCCCTTAGATCCAGGCACACTGCAGCTGCGAAACGCATCCCAAGGGGAGTACAAAAGTGCAACAACATGGCAGCTTTCAGAGCTTTTCCCTTGGCACCATCCCTATACCTAGGCTGATTTATCTGCCTAGGGTTAGGGTTAGGGTTCAGCCTAGGGCTTGGAGTTTTTTAACCAGGAAGCCCTGAGTTCCAGGCTTACTGCATCTGCCAAAGGCATCCCAAAGGGAGTGCAGAAGTGCCACAACATGGCTGCTTTCACGGCTTTTCCCTTAGGAAGAACCCTAATACGCGGCTGATTTACCTTCCTAGGGTTACTGTTAGGCTTAGGCCTAGGACTTTTAAAACCAGGAAGCCCTGGGCTCCAGGCACATGCAGCTGTTAAAGGCATCCCAAGAGGGCCGCAGAAGCGACACAACTTGGCTACCTCTGCTTCTATTCTCATGAGACCATCCCGAACCATAGGCTGATTTTCCTTCCTAGGGTTAAGGTTTGAGTTACGCCTAGGGTAAGGGTTCTATTAACCAGAAAGCCCTGAGTTCCAAGATCACAGCAGCTGCGAAGGACTACCCAAGAAGAGCGCAAAAGTACCACAACATGCCTGCCTCCACAGCTTTTTCCTTGGGGACATGCCTAATTCCTGGCTGATTTGCCTTTCTCGTCTTAGGGTTGGGGTTCGGCCTAGGGCTAGGATTTTTAAAATCAGGAAGCCCTGAGTTCCAGGCACACTGGAGCTGTGAAAGGCATCCAAAAGGGAGTGCAAAAGTGCCACAACATGGTTGCTTTCACGGCTTTTTCCTTGGCAAGAAGCTTAACACCAGGCTGATTTCCCTTCCCAGGGTTACTGTAAGGCTTAGGCCTAGGGCTAGGATTTTTAAAACTAGGAAGCCCTTAGATCCAGGCACACTGCAGCTGCGAAACGCATCCCAAGGGGAGTACAAAAGTGCAACAACATGGCAGCTTTCACAGCTTTTTCCTTGGCACCATCCCTATACCTAGGCTGATTTATCTGCCTAGGGTTAGGGTTAGGCTTCAGCCTAGGGCTTGGAGTATTTTAACCAGGAAGCCCTGAGTTCCAGGCTTACTGCATCTGCCAAAGGCATCCCAAAGGGACTGGAAAAGTACCACAACATGGCTGCTTTCACGGCTTTTCCCTTAGGAAGAACCCTAATACCCGGCTGATTTACCTTCCTAGGGTTACTGTTAGGCTTAGGCCTAGGACTTTTAAAACCAGGAAGCCCTGGGCTCCAGGCACACTGCAGCTGTTAAAGGCATCCCAAGAGGGCCGCAGAAGTGACACAACTTGGCTGCCTCTGCTGCTATTCTCATGAGACCATCCCGAACCATAGGCTGATTTTCCTTCCTAGGGTTAAGGTTTGAGTTTCGCCTAGGGTAAGAGGTCTATTAACCAGAAAGACCTGAGTTCCAAGAACACAGCAGCTGCGAAGGACTACCCAAGAAGAGCGCAAAAGTACCACAACATGCCTGCCTCCACAGCTTTTTCCTTGGGGACATGCCTAATTCCTGGCTGATTTGCCTTTCTCGTCTTAGGGTTGGGGTTCGGCCTAGGGCTAGGATATTTTTAACTAGGAAGCCCTGAGTTCCAGGCTTACTGCATCTGCCAAAGGCATCCCAAAGGGAGTGCAGAAGTGCCACAACATGGCTGCTTTCACGGCTTTTCCCTTAGGAAGAACCCTAATACGCGGCTGATTTACCTTCCTAGGGTTACTGTTAGGCTTAGGCCTAGGACTTTTAAAACCAGGAAGCCCTGGGCTCCAGGCAAACTGCAGCTGCGAAAGGCATCCCAAGGGAAGCGCAAAAGTGACACAACTTGGCTACCTCTGCTGCTATTCTCATGAGACCATCCCGAAACATAGGCTGATTTTCCTTCCTAGGGTTAAGCTTTGAGTTACGCCTGGGGTAAGTGTTCTATTAACCAGAAAGCCCTGAGTTCCAAGAACACAGCAGCTGCGAAGGACTAGCCAAGAAGAGCGCAAAAGTACCACAACATGCCTGCCTCCACAGCTTTTTCCTTGGGGACATGCCTAATTCCTGGCTGATTTGCCTTTCTCGTCTTAGGGTTGGGGTTCGGCCTAGGGCTAGGATTTTTTTAACTAGGAAGCCCTGAGTTCCAGGCTTACTTCATCTGCAAAAAGCATCCCAAAGGGAGTGCAGAAGTGCCACAACATGGCTGCTTTCACGGCTTTTCCCTTAGGAAGAACCCTAATACGCGGCTGATTTACCTTCCTAGGGTTACTGTTAGGCTTAGGCCTAGGACTTTTAAAACCAGGAAGCCCTGGGCTCCAGGCACATGCAGCTGTTAAAGGCATCCCAAGAGGGCCGCAGAAGTGACACAACTTGGCTGCCTCTGCTTCTATTCTCATGAGAACATCCCGAACCATAGGCTGATTTTCCTTCCTAGGGTTAAGGTTTGAGTTACGCCTGGGGTAAGGGTTCTATTAACCAGAAAGCCCTGAGTTCCAAGAACACAGCAGCTGCGAAGGACTAGCCAAGAAGAGCGCAAAAGTACCACAACATGCCTGCCTCCACAGCTTTTTCCTTGGGGACATGCCTAATTCCTGGCTGATTTGCCTTTCTCGTCTTAGGGTTGGGGTTCGGCCTAGGGCTAGGATTTTTTTAACTAGGAAGCCCTGAGTTCCAGGCACACTGGAGCTGTGAAAGGCATCCAAAAGGGAGTGCAAAAGTGCCACAACATGGTTGCTTTCACGGCTTTTTCCTTGGCAAGAAGCTTAACACCAGGCTGATTTCCCTTCCCAGGGTTACTGTAAGGCTTAGGCCTAGGGCTAGGATTTTTAAAACTAGGAAGCCCTTAGATCCAGGCACACTGCAGCTGTTCAAGGCATCCCAAGGGGAGTACAAAAGTGCAACAACATGGCAGCTTTCACAGCTTTTTCCTTGGCACCATCCCTATACCTAGGCTGATTTATCTGCCTAGGTTAGGGTTAGGGTTCAGCCTAGGGCTTGGAGTTTTTTAACCAGGAAGCCCTGAGTTCCAGGCTTACTGCATCTGCCAAAGGCATCCCAAAGGGAGTGCAGAAGTGCCACAACATGGCTGCTTTCACGGCTTTTCCCTTAGGAAGAACCCTAATACGCGGCTGATTTACCTTCCTAGGGTTACTGTTAGGCTTAGGCCTAGGACTTTTAAAACCAGGAAGCCCTGGGCTCCAGGCACACTGCAGCTGTTAAAGGCATCCCAAGAGGGCCGCAGAAGTGACACAACTTGGCTGCCTCTGCTTCTATTCTCATGAGACCATCCCGAACCATAGGCTGATTTTCCTTCCTAGGGTTAATGTTTGAGTTTCGCCTAGGGTAAGAGGTCTATTAACCAGAAAGACCTGAGTTCCAAGAACACAGCAGCTGCGAAGGACTACCCAAGAAGAGCGCAAAAGTACCACAACATGCCTGCCTCCACAGCTTTTTCCTTGGGGACATGCCTAATTCCTGGCTGATTTGCCTTTCTCGTCTTAGGGTTGGGGTTCGGCCTAGGGCTAGGATATTTTTAACTAGGAAGCCCTGAGTTCCAGGCTTACTGCATCTGCCAAAGGCATCCCAAAGGGAGTGCAGAAGTGCCACAACATGGCTGCTTTCACGGCTTTTCCCTTAGGAAGAACCCTAATACGCGGCTGATTTACCTTCCTAGGGTTACTGTTAGGCTTAGGCCTAGGACTTTTAAAACCAGGAAGCCCTGGGCTCCAGGCACACTGCAGCTGCGAAAGGCATCCCAAGGGAAGCGCAAAAGTGACACAACTTGGCTACCTCTGCTGCTATTCTCATGAGACCATCCAGAAACATAGGCTGATTTTCCTTCCTAGGGTTAAGCTTTGAGTTACGCCTGGGGTAAGGGTTCTATTAACCAGAAAGCCCTGAGTTCCAAGAACACAGCAGCTGCGAAGGACTAGCCAAGAAGAGTGCAAAAGTACCACAACATGCCTGCCTCCACAGCTTTTTCCTTGGGGACATGCCTAATTCCTGGCTGATTTGCCTTTCTCGTCTTAGGGTTGGGGTTGGTCCTAGGGCTAGGATTTTTTTAACTAGGAAGCCCTGAGTTCCAGGCTTACTTCATCTGCAAAAAGCATCCAAAAGGGAGTGCAGAAGTGCCACAACATGGCTGCTTTCACGGCTTTTCCCTTAGGAAGAAACCTAATACCCGGCTGATTTACCTTCCTAGGGTTACTGTTAGGCTTAGGCCTAGGACTTTTAAAACCAGGAAGCCCTGGGCTCCAGGCACATGCAGCTGTTAAAGGCATCCCAAGAGGGCCGCAGAAGTGACACAACTTGGCTGCCTCTGCTTCTATTCTCATGAGAACATCCCGAACCATAGGCTGATTTTCCTTCCTAGGGTTAAGGTTTGAGTTACGCCTGGGGTAAGGGTTCTATTAACCAGAAAGCCCTGAGTTCCAAGAACACAGCAGCTGCGAAGGACTAGCCAAGAAGAGCGCAAAAGTACCACAACATGCCTGCCTCCACAGCTTTTTCCTTGGGGACATGCCTAATTCCTGGCTGATTTGCCTTTCTCGTCTTAGGGTTGGGGTTCGGCCTAGGGCTAGGATTTTTTTAACTAGGAAGCCCTGAGTTCCAGGCACACTGGAGCTGTGAAAGGCATCCAAAAGGGAGTGCAAAAGTGCCACAACATGGTTGCTTTCACGGCTTTTTCCTTGGCAAGAAGCTTAACACATGGCTGATTTCCCTTCCCAGGGTTACTGTAAGGCTTAGGCCTAGGGCTAGGATTTTTAAAACTAGGAAGCCCTTAGATCCAGGCACACTGCAGCTGTTCAAGGCATCCCAAGGGGAGTACAAAAGTGCAACAACATGGCAGCTTTCACAGCTTTTTCCTTGGCACCATCCCTATACCTAGGCTGATTTATCTGCCTAGGGTTAGGGTTAGGGTTCAGCCTAGGGCTTGGAGTTTTTTAACCAGGAAGCCCTGAGTTCCAGGCTTACTGCATCTGCCAAAGGCATCCCAAAGGGAGTGCAGAAGTGCCACAACATGGCTGCTTTCACGGCTTTTCCCTTAGGAAGAACCCTAATACGCGGCTGATTTACCTTCCTAGGGTTACTGTTAGGCTTAGGCCTAGGACTTTTAAAACCAGGAAGCCCTGGGCTCCAGGCACACTGCAGCTGTTAAAGGCATCCCAAGAGGGCCGCAGAAGTGACACAACTTGGCTGCCTCTGCTTCTATTCTCATGAGACCATCCCGAACCATAGGCTGATTTTCCTTCCTAGGGTTAATGTTTGAGTTTCGCCTAGGGTAAGAGGTCTATTAACCAGAAAGACCTGAGTTCCAAGAACACAGCAGCTGCGAAGGACTACCCAAGAAGAGCGCAAAAGTACCACAACATGCCTGCCTCCACAGCTTTTTCCTTGGGGACATGCCTAATTCCTGGCTGATTTGCCTTTCTCGTCTTAGGGTTGGGGTTCGGCCTAGGGCTAGGATATTTTTAACTAGGAAGCCCTGAGTTCCAGGCTTACTGCATCTGCCAAAGGCATCCCAAAGGGAGTGCAGAAGTGCCACAACATGGCTGCTTTCACGGCTTTTCCCTTAGGAAGAACCCTAATACCCGGCTGATTTACCTTCCTAGGGTTACTGTTAGGCTTAGGCCTAGGACTTTTAAAACCAGGAAGCCCTGGGCTCCAGGCACACTGCAGCTGCGAAAGGCATCCCAAGGGAAGCGCAAAAGTGACACAACTTGGCTACCTCTGCTGCTATTCTCATGAGACCATCCAGAAACATAGGCTGATTTTCCTTCCTAGGGTTAAGCTTTGAGTTACGCCTGGGGTAAGGGTTCTATTAACCAGAAAGCCCTGAGTTCCAAGAACACAGCAGCTGCGAAGGACTAGCCAAGAAGAGTGCAAAAGTACCACAACATGCCTGCCTCCACAGCTTTTTCCTTGGGGACATGCCTAATTCCTGGCTGATTTGCCTTTCTCGTCTTAGGGTTGGGGTTGGTCCTAGGGCTAGGATTTTTTTAACTAGGAAGCCCTGAGTTCCAGGCTTACTTCATCTGCAAAAAGCATCCAAAAGGGAGTGCAGAAGTGCCACAACATGGCTGCTTTCACGGCTTTTCCCTTAGGAAGAAACCTAATACCCGGCTGATTTACCTTCCTAGGGTTACTGTTAGGCTTAGGCCTAGGACTTTTAAAACCAGGAAGCCCTGGGCTCCAGGCACATGCAGCTGTTAAAGGCATCCCAAGAGGGCCGCAGAAGTGACACAACTTGGCTGCCTCTGCTTCTATTCTCATGAGAACATCCCGAACCATAGGCTGATTTTCCTTCCTAGGGTTAAGGTTTGAGTTACGCCTGGGGTAAGGGTTCTATTAACCAGAAAGCCCTGAGTTCCAAGAACACAGCAGCTGCGAAGGACTAGCCAAGAAGAGCGCAAAAGTACCACAACATGCCTGCCTCCACAGCTTTTTCCTTGGGGACATGCCTAATTCCTGGCTGATTTGCCTTTCTCGTCTTAGGGTTGGGGTTCGGCCTAGGGCTAGGATTTTTTTAACTAGGAAGCCCTGAGTTCCAGGCACACTGGAGCTGTGAAAGGCATCCAAAAGGGAGTGCAAAAGTGCCACAACATGGTTGCTTTCACGGCTTTTTCCTTGGCAAGAAGCTTAACACATGGCTGATTTCCCTTCCCAGGGTTACTGTAAGGCTTAGGCCTAGGGCTAGGATTTTTAAAACTAGGAAGCCCTTAGATCCAGGCACACTGCAGCTGTTCAAGGCATCCCAAGGGGAGTACAAAAGTGCAACAACATGGCAGCTTTCACAGCTTTTTCCTTGGCACCATCCCTATACCTAGGCTGATTTATCTGCCTAGGGTTAGGGTTAGGGTTCAGCCTAGGGCTTGGAGTTTTTTAACCAGGAAGCCCTGAGTTCCAGGCTTACTGCATCTGCCAAAGGCATCCCAAAGGGAGTGCAGAAGTGCCACAACATGGCTGCTTTCACGGCTTTTCCCTTAGGAAGAACCCTAATACGCGGCTGATTTACCTTCCTAGGGTTACTGTTAGGCTTAGGCCTAGGACTTTTAAAACCAGGAAGCCCTGGGCTCCAGGCACACTGCAGCTGTTAAAGGCATCCCAAGAGGGCCGCAGAAGTGACACAACTTGGCTGCCTCTGCTTCTATTCTCATGAGACCATCCCGAACCATAGGCTGATTTTCCTTCCTAGGGTTAATGTTTGAGTTTCGCCTAGGGTAAGAGGTCTATTAACCAGAAAGCCCTGAGTTCCAAGAACACAGCAGCTGTGAAGGACTACCCAAGAAGAGCGCAAAAGTACCACAACATGCCTGCCTCCACAGCTTTTTCCTTGGGGACATGCCTAATTCCTGGCTGATTTGCCTTTCTCGTCTTAGGGTTGGGGTTCGGCCTAGGGCTAGGATATTTTTAACAAGGAAGCCCTGAGTTCCAGGCTTACTGCATCTGCCAAAGGCATCCCAAAGGGAGTGCAGAAGTGCCACAACATGGCTGCTTTCACGGCTTTTCCCTTAGGAAGAACCCTAATACGCGGCTGATTTACCTTCCTAGGGTTACTGTTAGGCTTAGGCCTAGGACTTTTAAAACCAGGAAGCCCTGGGCTCCAGGCACACTGCAGCTGCGAAAGGCATCCTAAGGGAAGCGCAAAAGTGACACAACTTGGCTGCCTCTGCTGCGATTCTCATGAGACCATCCCGAACCATAGGCTGATTTTCCTTCCTAGGGTTAAGCTTTCAGTTACGCCTGGGTTAAGGGTTCTATTAACCAGAAAGCCCTGAGTTCCAAGAACACAGCAGCTGCGAAGGACTAGCCAAGAAGAGCGCAAAAGTACCACAACATGCCTGCCTCCACAGCTTTTTCCTTGGGGACATGCCTAATTCCTGGCTGATTTGCCTTTCTCGTCTTAGGGTTGGGGTTCGGCCTAGGGCTAGGATTTTTAAAATCAGGAAGCCCTGAGTTCCAGGCACACTGGAGCTGTGAAAGGCATCCAAAAGGGAGTGCAAAAGTGCCACAACATGGTTGCTTTCACGGCTTTTTCCTTGGCAAGAAGCTTAACACCAGGCTGATTTCCCTTCCCTTGGTCACTGTTTAGGCTTAGGCCTAGGGCTAGGATTTTTAAAACTAGGATGCCTTTAGATCCAGGCACACTGCAGCTGTTCAAGGCATCCCAAGGGGACTACAAAAGTGCAACAACATGGCAGCTTTCACAGCTTTTTCTATGGCACCATCCCTATACCTAGGCTGATTTATCTGCCTAGGGTTAGGGTTAGGCTTCAGCCTAGGGCTAGGATATTTTTAACTAGGAAGCCCTGAGTTGAAGGCTTACTGCATCTGCCAAAGGCATCCCAAAGGGAGTGCAGAAGTGCCACAACATGGCTGCTTTCACGGCTTTTCCCTTAGGAAGAACCCTAATACGCGGCTGATTTACCTTCCTAGGGTTACTGTTAGACTTGGGCCTAGGACTTTTAAAACCAGGAAGCCCTGGGCTCCAGGCACATGCAGCTGTTAAAGGCATCCCAAGAGGGCAGCAGAAGTGACACAACTTGGCTGCCTCTGCTGCTATTCTCATGAGACCATCCCGAACCATAGGCTGATTTTCCTTCCTAGGGTTAAGGTTTGAGTTACGCCTAGGGTAAGGGTTCTATTAACCAGAAAGCCCTGAGTTCCAAGAACACAGCAGCTGCGAAGGACTACCCAAGAAGAGCGCAAAAGTACCACAACATCCCTGCCTCCACAGCTTTTTCCTTGGGGACATGCCTAATTCCTGGCTGATTTGCCTTTCTCCTCTTAGGGTTGGGGTTCGGCCTAGGGCTAGGATTTTTAAAATCAGGAAGCCCTGAGTTCCAGGCACACTGGAGCTGTGAAAGGCATCCAAAAGGGAGTGCAAAAGTGCCACAACATGGTTGCTTTCACGGCTTTTTCCTTGGCAAGAAGCTTAACACCAGGCTGATTTCCCTTCCCAGGGTTACTGTAAGGCTTAGGCCTAGGGCTAGGATTTTTAAAACTAGGAAGCCCTTAGATCCAGGCACACTGCAGCTGCGAAACGCATCCCAAGGGGAGTACAAAAGTGCAACAACATGGCAGCTTTCACAGCTTTTTCCTTGGCACCATCCCTATACCTAGGCTGATTTATCTGCCTAGGGTTAGGGTTAGGGTTCAGCCTAGGGCTAGGATTTTTTTAACCAGGAAGCCCTGAGTTCCAGGCTTACTGCATCTGCCAAAGGCATCCCAAAGGGAGTGCAAAAGTTCCACAACATGGCTGCTTTCACGGCTTTTCCCTTAGGAAGAACCCTAATACGCGGCTGATTTACCTTCCTAGGGTTACTGTTAGGCTTAGGCCTAGGACTTTTAAAACCAGGAAGCCCTGGGCTCCAGGCACACTGCAGCTGTTAAAGGCATCCCAAGAGGGCCGCAGAAGTGACACAACTTGGCTGCCTCTGCTTCTATTCTCATGAGACCATCCCGAACCATAGGCTGATTTTCCTTCCTAGGGTTAATGTTTGAGTTTTGCCTAGGGAAAGAGGTCTATTAACCAGAAAGACCTGAGTTCCAAGAACACAGCAGCTGCGAAGGACTACCCAAGAAGAGCGCAAAAGTACCACAACATGCCTGCCTCCACAGCTTTTTCCTTGGGGACATGCCTAATTCCTGGCTGATTTGCCTTTCTCGTCTTAGGGTTGGGGTTCGGCCTAGGGCTAGGATATTTTTAACTAGGAAGCCCTGAGTTCCAGGCTTACTGCATCTGCCAAAGGCATCCCAAAGGGAGTGCAGAAGTGCCACAACATGGCTGCTTTCACGGCTTTTCCCTTAGGAAGAACCCTAATACGCGGCTGATTTACCTTCCTAGGGTTACTGTTAGGCTTAGGCCTAGGACTTTTAAAACCAGGAAGCCCTGGGCTCCAGGCACACTGCAGCTTTTCAAGGCATCCCAAGGGGAGCGCAAAAGTGACACAACTTGGCTGCCTCTGCTGCTATTCTCATGAGACCATCCCGAACCATAGGCTGATTTTCCTTCCTAGGGTTAAGCTTTGAGTTACGCCTGGGGTAAGGGTTCTATTAACCAGAAAGCCCTGAGTTCCAAGAACACAGCAGCTGCGAAGGACTAGCCAAGAAGAGCGCAAAAGTACCACAACATGCCTGCCTCCACAGCTTTTTCCTTGGGGACATGCCTAATTCCTGGCTGATTTGCCTTTCTCGTCTTAGGCTTGGGGTTCGGCCTAGGGCTAGGATTTTTTTAACTAGGAAGCCCTGAGTTCCAGGCTTACTTCATCTGCAAAAAGCATCCCAAAGGGAGTGCAGAAGTGCCACAACATGGCTGCTTTCACGTCTTTTCCCTTAGGAAGAACCCTAATACGCGTCTGATTTACCTTCCTAGGGTTACTGTTAGGCTTAGGCCTAGGACTTTTAAAACCAGGAAGCCCTGGGCTCCAGGCACACTGCAGCTGCGAAAGGCATCCCAAGAGGGCCGCAGAAGCGACACAACTGGGCTGCCTCTGCTTCTATTCTCATGAGACCAACCTGAACCATAGGCTGATTTTCCTTCCTAGGGTTAAGGTTTGAGTTATGCCTAGTGTAAGAGTTCTATTAATTAGAAAGACCTGAGTTCCAAGAACACAGCAGCTGCGAAGGACTACCCAAGAAGAGCGCAAAAGTACCACAACGTGCCTGCCTCCACAGCTTTTTCCTTGGGGACATGCCTAATTCCTGGCTGATTTGCCTTTCTCGTCTTAGGGTTGGGGTTCGGCCTAGGGCTAGGATTTTTTTAACTAGGAAGCCCTGAGTTCCAGGCTTACTTCATCTGCCAAAGGCATCCCAAAGGGAGTGCAGAAGTGCCACAACATGGCTGCTTTCACGGCTTTTCCCTTAGGAAGAACCCTAATACGCGGCTGATTTACCTTCCTAGGGTTACTGTTAGGCTTAGGCCTAGGACTTTTAAAACCAGGAAGCCCTGTGCTCCAGGCACACTGCAGCTGCGAAAAGCATCCCACGTGGAGCGCAAAAGTGACACAACTTGGCTGCCACCACTGATATTTCCATGAGACCATCCCGAACCATAGGCTGATTTTCCTTCCTAGGGTTAAGGTTTGAGTTACGCCTAGGGTAAGGGTTCTATTAACCAGAAAGCCCTGAGTTCCAAGAACACAGCAGCTGCGAAGGACTACCCAAGAAGAGCGCAAAAGTACCACAACATGCCTGCCTCCACAGCTTTTTCCTTGGGGACATGCCTAATTCCTGGCTGATTTGCCTTTCTCATCTTAGGGTTGGGGTTCGGCCTAGTGCTAGGATTTTTAAAATCAGGAAGCCCTGAGTTCCAGGCACACTGGAGCTGTGAAAGGCATCCAAAAGGGAGTGCAAAAGTGCCACAACATGGCTGCTTTCACGGCTTTTTCCTTGGCAAGAAGCTTAACACCAGGCTGATTTCCCTTCCCTGCGTTACTGTTACGCTTAGCCCTAGGGCTAGGATTTTTAACACTATGAAGCCCTTAGTTCCAGGCACACTGCAGCTGTTCAAGGCATCCCAAGGGGAGTACAAAAGTGCAACAACATGGCAGCTTTCACAGCTTTTTCCTTGGCACCATCCCTATACCTAGGCTGATTTATCTGCCTACAGTTAGGGTTAGGCTTCAGCCTAGGGCTTGGAGTTTTTTAACCAGGAAGCCCTGAGTTCCAGGCTTACTGCATCTGCCAAAGGCATCCCAAAGGGAGTGCAAAAGTGCCACAACATGGCTGCTTTCACGGCTTTTCCCTTAGGAAGAACCCTAATACCCGGCTGATTTACCTTCCTAGGGTTACTGTTAGGCTTAGGCCTAGGACTTTTAAAACCAGGAAGCCCTGGGCTCCAGGCACACTGCAGCTGTTAAAGGCATCCCAAGAGGGCCGCAGAAGTGACACAACTTGGCTGCCTCTGCTTCTATTCTCATGAGACCAGTCCGAACCATAGGCTGATTTTCCTTCCTAGGGTTAATGTTTGAGTTTTGCCTAGGGAAAGAGGTCTATTAACCAGAAAGACCTGAGTTCCAAGAACACAGCAGCTGCGAAGGACTACCCAAGAAGAGCGCAAAAGTACCACAACATGCCTGCCTCCACAGCTTTTTCCTTGGGGACATGCCTAATTCCTGGCTGATTTGCCTTTCTCGTCTTAGGGTTGGGGTTCGGCCTAGTGCTAGGATTTTTAAAATCAGGAAGCCCTGAGTTCCAGGCACACTGGAGTTGTGAAAGGCATCCCAAAGGGAGTGCAGAAGTGCCACAACATGGCTGCTTTCACGGCTTTTCCCTTAGGAAGAACCCTAATACGCGGCTGATTTACCTTCCTAGGGTTACTGTTAGGCTTAGGCCTAGGACTTTTAAAACCAGGAAGCCCTGGGCTCCAGGCACACTGCAGCTGCGAAAGGCATCCCAAGGGGAGCGCAAAAGTGACACAACTTGGCTGCCTCTGCTGCTATTCTCATGAGACCATCCCGAACCATAGCCTGATTTTCCTTCCTAGGGTTAAGGTTTGAGTTACGCCTGGGGTAAGGGTTCTATTAACAAGAAAGCCCTGAGTTCCAAGAACACAGCAGCTGCGAAGGACTAGCCAAGAAGAGCGCAAAAGTACCACAACATGCCTGCCTCCACAGCTTTTTCCTTGGGGACATGCCTAATTCCTGGCTGATTTGCCTTTCTCGTCTTAGGGTTGGGGTTCGGCCTAGGGCTAGGATTTTTTTAACTAGGAAGCCCTGAGTTCCAGGCTTACTTCATCTGCAAAAAGCATCCCAAAGGGAGTGCAGAAGTGCCACAACATGGCTGCTTTCACGGCTTTTCCCTTAGGAAGAACCCTAATACGCGTCTGATTTACCTTCCTAGGGTTACTGTTAGGCTTAGGCCTAGGACTTTTAAAACCAGGAAGCCCTGGGCTCCAGGCACACTGCAGCTGCGAAAGGCATCCCAAGAGGGCCGCAGAAGCGACACAACTGGGCTGCCTCTGCTTCTATTCTCATGAGACCAACCTGAACCATAGGCTGATTTTCCTTCCTAGGGTTAAGGTTTGAGTTATGCCTAGTGTAAGAGTTCTATTAATTAGAAAGACCTGAGTTCCAAGAACACAGCAGCTGCGAAGGACTACCCAAGAAGAGCGCAAAAGTACCACAACGTGCCTGCCTCCACAGCTTTTTCCTTGGGGACATGCCTAATTCCTGGCTGATTTGCCTTTCTCGTCTTAGGGTTGGGGTTCGGCCTAGGGCTAGGATATTTTTAACTAGGAAGCCCTGAGTTCCAGGCTTACTGCATCTGCCAAAGGCATCCAAAAGGGAGTGCAGAAGTGCCACAACATGGCTGCTTTCACGGCTTTTCCCTTAGGAAGAACCCTAATACGCGGCTGATTTACCTTCCTAGGGTTACTGTTAGGCTTAGGCCTAGGACTTTTAAAACCAGGAAGCCCTGGGCTCCAGGCACACTGCAGCTGCGAAAGGCATCCCAAGGGAAGCGCAAAAGTGACACAACTTGGCTGCCTCTGCTGCTATTCTCATGAGACCATCCAGAAACATAGGCTGATTTTCCTTCCTAGTGTTAAGCTTTGAGTTACGCCTGGGGTAAGGGTTCTATTAACCAGAAAGCCCTGAGTTCCAAGAACACAGCAGCTGCGAAGGACTAGCCAAGAAGAGTGCAAAAGTACCACAACATGCCTGCCTCCACAGCTTTTTCCTTGGGGACATGCCTAATTCCTGGCTGATTTGCCTTTCTCGTCTTAGGGTTGGGGTTGGTCCTAGGGCTAGGATTTTTTTAACTAGGAAGCCCTGAGTTCCAGGCTTACTTCATCTGCAAAAAGCATCCAAAAGGGAGTGCAGAAGTGCCACAACATGGCTGCTTTCACGGCTTTTCCCTTAGGAAGAAACCTAATACCCGGCTGATTTACCTTCCTAGGGTTACTGTTAGGCTTAGGCCTAGGACTTTTAAAACCAGGAAGCCCTGGGCTCCAGGCACATGCAGCTGTTAAAGGCATCCCAAGAGGGCCGCAGAAGTGACACAACTTGGCTGCCTCTGCTTCTATTCTCATGAGAACATCCCGAACCATAGGCTGATTTTCCTTCCTAGGGTTAAGGTTTGAGTTACGCCTGGGGTAAGGGTTCTATTAACCAGAAAGCCCTGAGTTCCAAGAACACAGCAGCTGCGAAGGACTCGCCAAGAAGAGCGCAAAAGTACCACAACATGCCTGCCTCCACAGCTTTTTCCTTGGGGACATGCCTAATTCCTGGCTGATTTGCCTTTCTCGTCTTAGGGTTGGGGTTCGGCCTAGGGCTAGGATTTTTTTAACTAGGAAGCCCTGAGTTCCAGGCACACTGGAGCTGTGAAAGGCATCCAAAAGGGAGTGCAAAAGTGCCACAACATGGTTGCTTTCACGGCTTTTTCCTTGGCAAGAAGCTTAACACCAGGCTGATTTCCCTTCCCAGGGTTACTGTAAGGCTTAGGCCTAGGGCTAGGATTTTTAAAACTAGGAAGCCCTTAGATCCAGGCACACTGCAGCTGTTCAAGGCATCCCAAGGGGAGTACAAAAGTGCAACAACATGGCAGCTTTCACAGCTTTTTCCTTGGCACCATCCCTATACCTAGGCTGATTTATCTGCCTAGGGTTAGGGTTAGGGTTCAGCCTAGGGCTTGGAGTTTTTTAACCAGGAAGCCCTGAGTTCCAGGCTTACTGCATCTGCCAAAGGCATCCCAAAGGGAGTGCAGAAGTGCCACAACATGGCTGCTTTCACGGCTTTTCCCTTAGGAAGAACCCTAATACGCGGCTGATTTACCTTCCTAGGGTTACTGTTAGGCTTAGGCCTAGGACTTTTAAAACCAGGAAGCCCTGGGCTCCAGGCACACTGCAGCTGTTAAAGGCATCCCAAGAGGGCCGCAGAAGTGACACAACTTGGCTGCCTCTGCTTCTATTCTCATGAGACCATCCCGAACCATAGGCTGATTTTCCTTCCTAGGGTTAATGTTTGAGTTTCGCCTAGGGTAAGAGGTCTATTAACCAGAAAGACCTGAGTTCCAAGAACACAGCAGCTGCGAAGGACTACCGAAGAAGAGCGCAAAAGTACCACAACATGCCTGCCTCCACAGCTTTTTCCTTGGGGACATGCCTAATTCCTGGCTGATTTGCCTTTCTCGTCTTAGGGTTGGGGTTCGGCCTAGGGCTAGGATATTTTTAACTAGGAAGCCCTGAGTTCCAGGCTTACTGCATCTGCCAAAGGCATCCCAAAGGGAGTGCAGAAGTGCCACAACATGGCTGCTTTCACGGCTTTTCCCTTAGGAAGAACCCTAATACCCGGCTGTTTTACCTTCCTAGGGTTACTGTTAGGCTTAGGCCTAGGACTTTTAAAACCAGGAAGCCCTGGGCTCCAGGCACACTGCAGCTGCGAAAGGCATCCCAAGGGGAGCGCAAAAGTGACACAACTTGGCTGCCTCTGCTGCTATTCTCATGAGACCATCCCGAACCATAGGCTCATTTTCCTTCCTAGGGTTAAGGTTTGAGTTACGCCTAGGGTAAGGGTTCTATTAACCAGAAAGCCCTGAGTTCCAAGAACACAGCAGCTGCGAAGGACTCGCCAAGAAGAGCGCAAAAGTACCACAACATGCCTGCCTCCACAGCTTTTTCCTTGGGGACATGCCTAATTCCTGGCTGATTTGCCTTTCTCGTCTTAGGGTTGGGGTTCGGCCTAGGGCTAGGATTTTTAAAATCAGGAAGCCCTGAGTTCCAGGCACACTGGAGCTGTGAAAGGCATCCAAAAGGGAGTGCAAAAGTGCCACAACATGGTTGCTTTCACGGCTTTTTCCTTGGCAAGAAGCTTAACACCAGGCTGATTTCCCTTCCCTTGGTTACTGTTAGGCTTAGGCCTAGGGCTAGGATTTTTAAAACTAGGAAGCCCTTAGATCCAGGCACACTGCAGCTGTTCAAGGCATCCCAAGGGGAGTACAAAAGTGCAACAACATGGCAGCTTTCACAGCTTTTTCCTTGGCACCATCCCTATACCTAGGCTGATTTATCTGCCTAGGGTTAGGGTTAGGGTTCAGCCTAGGGCTTGGAGTTTTTTAACCAGGAAGCCCTGAGTTCCAGGCTTACTGCATCTGCCAAAGGCATCCCAAAGGGAGTGCAGAAGTGCCACAACATGGCTGCTTTCACGGCTTTTCCCTTAGGAAGAACCCTAATACGCGGCTGATTTACCTTCCTAGGGTTACTGTTAGGCTTAGGCCTAGGACTTTTAAAACCAGGAAGCCCTGGGCTCCAGGCACATGCAGCTGTTAAAGGCATCCCAAGAGGGCCGCAGAAGCGACACAACTTGGCTGCCTCTGCTTCTATTCTCATGAGACCATCCCGAACCATAGGCTGATTTTCCTTCCTAGGGTTAAGGTTTGAGTTACGCCTAGGGTAAGGGTTCTATTAACCAGAAAGCCCTGAGTTCCAAGATCACAGCAGCTGCGAAGGACTACCCAAGAAGAGCGCAAAAGTACCACAACATGCCTGCCTCCACAGCTTTTTCCTTGGGGACATGCCTAATTCCTGGCTGATTTGCCTTTCTCCTCTTAGGGTTGGGGTTCGGCCTAGGGCTAGGATTTTTAAAATCAGGAAGCCCTGAGTTCCAGGCACACTGGAGCTGTGAAAGGCATCCAAAAGGGAGTGCAAAAGTGCCACAACATGGTTGCTTTCACGGCTTTTTCCTTGGCAAGAAGCTTAACACCAGGCTGATTTCCCTTCCCAGGGTTACTGTAAGGCTTAGGCCTAGGGCTAGGATTTTTAAAACTAGGAAGCCCTTAGATCCAGGCACACTGCAGCTGCGAAACGCATCCCAAGGGGAGTACAAAAGTGCAACAACATGGCAGCTTTCACAGCTTTTTCCTTGGCACCATCCCTATACCTAGGCTGATTTATCTGCCTAGGGTTAGGGTTAGGGTTCAGCCTAGGGCTTGGAGTTTTTTAACCAGGAAGCCCTGAGTTCCAGGCTTACTGCATCTGCCAAAGGCATCCCAAAGGGACTGGAAAAGTACCACATCATGGCTGCTTTCACGGCTTTTCCCTTAGGAAGAACCCTAATACGCGGCTGATTTACCTTCCTAGGGTTACTGTTAGGCTTAGGCCTAGGACTTTTAAAACCAGGAAGCCCTGGGCTCCAGGCACACTGCAGCTGTTAAAGGCATCCCAAGAGGGCCGCAGAAGTGACACAACTTGGCTGCCTCTGCTTCTATTCTCATGAGACCATCCCGAACCATAGGCTGATTTTCCTTCCTAGGGTTAATGTTTGAGTTTCGCCTAGGGTAAGAGGTCTATTAACCAGAAAGACCTGAGTTCCAAGAACACAGCAGCTGCGAAGGACTACCCAAGAAGAGCGCAAAAGTACCACAACATGCCTGCCTCCACAGCTTTTTCCTTGGGGACATGCCTAATTCCTGGCTGATTTGCCTTTCTCGTCTTAGGGTTGGGGTTCGGCCTAGGGCTAGGATATTTTTAACTAGGAAGCCCTGAGTTCCAGGCTTACTGCATCTGCCAAAGGCATCCCAAAGGGAGTGCAGAAGTGCCACAACATGGCTGCTTTCACGGCTTTTCCCTTAGGAAGAACCCTAATACGCGGCTGTTTTACCTTCCTAGGGTTACTGTTAGGCTTAGGCCTAGGACTTTTAAAACCAGGAAGCCCTGGGCTCCAGGCACACTGCAGCTGCGAAAGGCATCCCAAGGGGAGCGCAAAAGTGACACAACTTGGCTGCCTCTGCTGCTATTCTCATGAGACCATCCCGAACCATAGGCTGATTTTCCTTCCTAGGGTTAAGGTTTGAGTTACGCCTAGGGTAAGGGTTCTATTAACCAGAAAGCCCTGAGTTCCAAGAACACAGCAGCTGTGAAGGACTCGCCAAGAAGAGCGCAAAAGTACCACAACATGCCTGCCTCCACAGCTTTTTCCTTGGGGACATGCCTAATTCCTGGCTGATTTGCCTTTCTCGTCTTAGGGTTGGGGTTCGGCCTAGGGCTAGGATTTTTAAAATCAGGAAGCCCTGAGTTCCAGGCACACTGGAGCTGTGAAAGGCATCCAAAAGGGAGTGCAAAAGTGCCACAACATGGTTGCTTTCACGGCTTTTTCCTTGGCAAGAAGCTTAACACCAGGCTGATTTCCCTTCCCTTGGTTACTGTTAGGCTTAGGCCTAGGGCTAGGATTTTTAAAACTAGGAAGCCCTTAGATCCAGGCACACTGCAGCTGTTCAAGGCATCCCAAGGGGAGTACAAAAGTGCAACAACATGGCAGCTTTCACAGCTTTTTCCTTGGCACCATCCCTATACCTAGGCTGATTTATCTGCCTAGGGTTAGGGTTAGGGTTCAGCCTAGGGCTTGGAGTTTTTTAACCAGGAAGCCCTGAGTTCCAGGCTTACTGCATCTGCCAAAGGCATCCCAAAGGGAGTGCAGAAGTGCCACAACATGGCTGCTTTCACGGCTTTTCCCTTAGGAAGAACCCTAATACGCGGCTGATTTACCTTCCTAGGGTTACTGTTAGGCTTAGGCCTAGGACTTTTAAAACCAGGAAGCCCTGGGCTCCAGGCACATGCAGCTGTTAAAGGCATCCCAAGAGGGCCGCAGAAGCGACACAACTTGGCTGCCTCTGCTTCTATTCTCATGAGACCATCCCGAACCATAGGCTGATTTTCCTTCCTAGGGTTAAGGTTTGAGTTACGCCTAGGGTAAGGGTTCTATTAACCAGAAAGCCCTGAGTTCCAAGATCACAGCAGCTGCGAAGGACTACCCAAGAAGAGCGCAAAAGTACCACAACATGCCTGCCTCCACAGCTTTTTCCTTGGGGACATGCCTAATTCCTGGCTGATTTGCCTTTCTCCTCTTAGGGTTGGGGTTCGGCCTAGGGCTAGGATATTTTTAACTAGGAAGCCCTGAGTTCCAGGCTTACTGCATCTGCCAAAGGCATCCCAAAGGGAGTGCAGAAGTGCCACAACATGGCTGCTTTCACGGCTTTTCCCTTAGGAAGAACCCTAATACGCGGCTGATTTACCTTCCTAGGGTTACTGTTAGGCTTAGGCCTAGGACTTTTAAAACCAGGAAGCCCTGGGCTCCAGGCACACTGCAGCTGCGAAAGGCATCCCAAGGGAAGCGCAAAAGTGACACAACTTGGCTGCCTCTGCTGCTATTCTCATGAGACCATCCAGAAACATAGGCTGATTTTCCTTCCTAGGGTTAAGCTTTGAGTTACGCCTGGGGTAAGGGTTCTATTAACCAGAAAGCCCTGAGTTCCAAGAACACAGCAGCTGCGAAGGACTAGCCAAGAAGAGTGCAAAAGTACCACAACATGCCTGCCTCCACAGCTTTTTCCTTGGGGACATGCCTAATTCCTGGCTGATTTGCCTTTCTCGTCTTAGGGTTGGGGTTGGTCCTAGGGCTAGGATTTTTTTAACTAGGAAGCCCTGAGTTCCAGGCTTACTTCATCTGCAAAAAGCATCCAAAAGGGAGTGCAGAAGTGCCACAACATGGCTGCTTTCACGGCTTTTCCCTTAGGAAGAAACCTAATACCCGGCTGATTTACCTTCCTAGGGTTACTGTTAGGCTTAGGCCTAGGACTTTTAAAACCAGGAAGCCCTGGGCTCCAGGCACATGCAGCTGTTAAAGGCATCCCAAGAGAGCCGCAGAAGTGACACAACTTGGCTGCCTCTGCTTCTATTCTCATGAGAACATCCCGAACCATAGGCTGATTTTCCTTCCTAGGGTTAAGGTTTGAGTTACGCCTGGGGTAAGGGTTCTATTAACCAGAAAGACCTGAGTTCCAAGAACACAGCAGCTGCGAAGGACTAGCCAAGAAGAGCGCAAAAGTACCACAACATGCCTGCCTCCACAGCTTTTTCCTTGGGGACATGCCTAATTCCTGGCTGATTTGCCTTTCTCGTCTTAGGGTTGGGGTTCGGCCTAGGGCTAGGATATTTTTAACTAGGAAGCCCTGAGTTCCAGGCTTACTGCATCTGCCAAAGGCATCCCAAAGGGAGTGCAGAAGTGCCACAACATGGCTGCTTTCACGGCTTTTCCCTTAGGAAGAACCCTAATACCCGGCTGTTTTACCTTCCTAGGGTTACTGTTAGGCTTAGGCCTAGGACTTTTAAAACCAGGAAGCCCTGGGCTCCAGGCACACTGCAGCTGCGAAAGGCATCCCAAGGGGAGCGCAAAAGTGACACAACTTGGCTGCCTCTGCTGCTATTCTCATGAGACCATCCCGAAACATAGGCTCATTTTCCTTCCTAGGGTTAAGGTTTGAGTTACGCCTAGGGTAAGGGTTCTATTAACCAGAAAGCCCTGAGTTCCAAGAACACAGCAGCTGCGAAGGACTCGCCAAGAAGAGCGCAAAAGTACCACAACATGCCTGCCTCCACAGCTTTTTCCTTGGGGACATGCCTAATTCCTGGCTGATTTGCCTTTCTCGTCTTAGGGTTGGGGTTCGGCCTAGGGCTAGGATTTTTAAAATCAGGAAGCCCTGAGTTCCAGGCACACTGGAGCTGTGAAAGGCATCCAAAAGGGAGTGCAAAAGTGCCACAACATGGTTGCTTTCACGGCTTTTTCCTTGGCAAGAAGCTTAACACCAGGCTGATTTCCCTTCCCTTGGTTACTGTTAGGCTTAGGCCTAGGGCTAGGATTTTTAAAACTAGGAAGCCCTTAGATCCAGGCACACTGCAGCTGTTCAAGGCATCCCAAGGGGAGTACAAAAGTGCAACAACATGGCAGCTTTCACAGCTTTTTCCTTGGCACCATCCCTATACCTAGGCTGATTTATCTGCCTAGGGTTAGGGTTAGGGTTCAGCCTAGGGCTTGGAGTTTTTTAACCAGGAAGCCCTGAGTTCCAGGCTTACTGCATCTGCCAAAGGCATCCCAAAGGGAGTGCAGAAGTGCCACAACATGGCTGCTTTCACGGCTTTTCCCTTAGGAAGAACCCTAATACGCGGCTGATTTACCTTCCTAGGGTTACTGTTAGGCTTAGGCCTAGGACTTTTAAAACCAGGAAGCCCTGGGCTCCAGGCACATGCAGCTGTTAAAGGCATCCCAAGAGGGCCGCAGAAGCGACACAACTTGGCTGCCTCTGCTGCTATTCTCATGAGACCATCCCGAACCATAGGCTGATTTTCCTTCCTAGGGTTAAGGTTTGAGTTACGCCTAGGGTAAGGGTTCTATTAACCAGAAAGCCCTGAGTTCCAAGATCACAGCAGCTGCGAAGGACTACCCAAGAAGAGCGCAAAAGTACCACAACATGCCTGCCTCCACAGCTTTTTCCTTGGGGACATGCCTAATTCCTGGCTGATTTGCCTTTCTCCTCTTAGGGTTGGGGTTCGGCCTAGGGCTAGGATTTTTAAAATCAGGAAGCCCTGAGTTCCAGGCACACTGGAGCTGTGAAAGGCATCCAAAAGGGAGTGCAAAAGTGCCACAACATGGTTGCTTTCACGGCTTTTTCCTTGGCAAGAAGCTTAACACCAGGCTGATTTCCCTTCCCAGGGTTACTGTAAGGCTTAGGCCTAGGGCTAGGATTTTTAAAACTAGGAAGCCCTTAGATCCAGGCACACTGCAGCTGCGAAACGCATCCCAAGGGGAGTACAAAAGTGCAACAACATGGCAGCTTTCACAGCTTTTTCCTTGGCACCATCCCTATACCTAGGCTGATTTATCTGCCTAGGGTTAGGGTTAGGGTTCAGCCTAGGGCTTGGAGTTTTTTAACCAGGAAGCCCTGAGTTCCAGGCTTACTGCATCTGCCAAAGGCATCCCAAAGGGACTGGAAAAGTTCACATCATGGCTGCTTTCACGGCTTTTCCCTTAGGAAGAACCCTAATACGCGGCTGATTTACCTTCCTAGGGTTACTGTTAGGCTTAGGCCTAGGACTTTTAAAACCAGGAAGCCCTGGGCTCCAGGCACATGCAGCTGTTAAAGGCATCCCAAGAGAGCCGCAGAAGTGACACAACTTGGCTGCCTCTGCTTCTATTCTCATGAGAACATCCCGAACCATAGGCTGATTTTCCTTCCTAGGGTTAAGGTTTGAGTTACGCCTGGGGTAAGGGTTCTATTAACCAGAAAGACCTGAGTTCCAAGAACACAGCAGCTGCGAAGGACTAGCCAAGAAGAGCGCAAAAGTACCACAACATGCCTGCCTCCACAGCTTTTTCCTTGGGGACATGCCTAATTCCTGGCTGATTTGCCTTTCTCGTCTTAGGGTTGGGGTTCGGCCTAGGGCTAGGATATTTTTAACTAGGAAGCCCTGAGTTCCAGGCTTACTGCATCTGCCAAAGGCATCCCAAAGGGAGTGCAGAAGTGCCACAACATGGCTGCTTTCACGGCTTTTCCCTTAGGAAGAACCCTAATACCCGGCTGTTTTACCTTCCTAGGGTTACTGTTAGGCTTAGGCCTAGGACTTTTAAAACCAGGAAGCCCTGGGCTCCAGGCACACTGCAGCTGCGAAAGGCATCCCAAGGGGAGCGCAAAAGTGACACAACTTGGCTGCCTCTGCTGCTATTCTCATGAGACCATCCCGAAACATAGGCTCATTTTCCTTCCTAGGGTTAAGGTTTGAGTTACGCCTAGGGTAAGGGTTCTATTAACCAGAAAGCCCTGAGTTCCAAGAACACAGCAGCTGCGAAGGACTCGCCAAGAAGAGCGCAAAAGTACCACAACATGCCTGCCTCCACAGCTTTTTCCTTGGGGACATGCCTAATTCCTGGCTGATTTGCCTTTCTCGTCTTAGGGTTGGGGTTCGGCCTAGGGCTAGGATTTTTAAAATCAGGAAGCCCTGAGTTCCAGGCACACTGGAGCTGTGAAAGGCATCCAAAAGGGAGTGCAAAAGTGCCACAACATGGTTGCTTTCACGGCTTTTTCCTTGGCAAGAAGCTTAACACCAGGCTGATTTCCCTTCCCTTGGTTACTGTTAGGCTTAGGCCTAGGGCTAGGATTTTTAAAACTAGGAAGCCCTTAGATCCAGGCACACTGCAGCTGTTCAAGGCATCCCAAGGGGAGTACAAAAGTGCAACAACATGGCAGCTTTCACAGCTTTTTCCTTGGCACCATCCCTATACCTAGGCTGATTTATCTGCCTAGGGTTAGGGTTAGGGTTCAGCCTAGGGCTTGGAGTTTTTTAACCAGGAAGCCCTGAGTTCCAGGCTTACTGCATCTGCCAAAGGCATCCCAAAGGGAGTGCAGAAGTGCCACAACATGGCTGCTTTCACGGCTTTTCCCTTAGGAAGAACCCTAATACGCGGCTGATTTACCTTCCTAGGGTTACTGTTAGGCTTAGGCCTAGGACTTTTAAAACCAGGAAGCCCTGGGCTCCAGGCACATGCAGCTGTTAAAGGCATCCCAAGAGGGCCGCAGAAGCGACACAACTTGGCTGCCTCTGCTGCTATTCTCATGAGACCATCCCGAACCATAGGCTGATTTTCCTTCCTAGGGTTAAGGTTTGAGTTACGCCTAGGGTAAGGGTTCTATTAACCAGAAAGCCCTGAGTTCCAAGATCACAGCAGCTGCGAAGGACTACCCAAGAAGAGCGCAAAAGTACCACAACATGCCTGCCTCCACAGCTTTTTCCTTGGGGACATGCCTAATTCCTGGCTGATTTGCCTTTCTCCTCTTAGGGTTGGGGTTCGGCCTAGGGCTAGGATTTTTAAAATCAGGAAGCCCTGAGTTCCAGGCACACTGGAGCTGTGAAAGGCATCCAAAAGGGAGTGCAAAAGTGCCACAACATGGTTGCTTTCACGGCTTTTTCCTTGGCAAGAAGCTTAACACCAGGCTGATTTCCCTTCCCAGGGTTACTGTAAGGCTTAGGCCTAGGGCTAGGATTTTTAAAACTAGGAAGCCCTTAGATCCAGGCACACTGCAGCTGCGAAACGCATCCCAAGGGGAGTACAAAAGTGCAACAACATGGCAGCTTTCACAGCTTTTTCCTTGGCACCATCCCTATACCTAGGCTGATTTATCTGCCTAGGGTTAGGGTTAGGGTTCAGCCTAGGGCTTGGAGTTTTTTAACCAGGAAGCCCTGAGTTCCAGGCTTACTGCATCTGCCAAAGGCATCCCAAAGGGACTGGAAAAGTTCACATCATGGCTGCTTTCACGGCTTTTCCCTTAGGAAGAACCCTAATACGCGGCTGATTTACCTTCCTAGGGTTACTGTTAGGCTTAGGCCTAGGACTTTTAAAACCAGGAAGCCCTGGGCTCCAGGCACATGCAGCTGTTAAAGGCATCCCAAGAGGGCCGCAGAAGCGACACAACTTGGCTGCCTCTGCTGCTATTCTCATGAGACCATCCCGAACCATAGGCTGATTTTCCTTCCTAGGGTTAAGGTTTGAGTTACGCCTAGGGTAAGGGTTCTATTAACCAGAAAGCCCTGAGTTCCAAGATCACAGCAGCTGCGAAGGACTACCCAAGAAGAGCGCAAAAGTACCACAACATGCCTGCCTCCACAGCTTTTTCCTTGGGGACATGCCTAATTCCTGGCTGATTTGCCTTTCTCCTCTTAGGGTTGGGGTTCGGCCTAGGGCTAGGATTTTTAAAATCAGGAAGCCCTGAGTTCCAGGCACACTGGAGCTGTGAAAGGCATCCAAAAGGGAGTGCAAAAGTGCCACAACATGGTTGCTTTCACGGCTTTTTCCTTGGCAAGAAGCTTAACACCAGGCTGATTTCCCTTCCCAGGGTTACTGTAAGGCTTAGGCCTAGGGCTAGGATTTTTAAAACTAGGAAGCCCTTAGATCCAGGCACACTGCAGCTGCGAAACGCATCCCAAGGGGACTACAAAAGTGCAACAACATGGCAGCTTTCACAGCTTTTTCCTTGGCACCATCCCTATACCTAGGCTGATTTATCTGCCTAGGGTTAGGGTTAGGGTTCAGCCTAGGGCTTGGAGTTTTTTAACCAGGAAGCCCTGAGTTCCAGGCTTACTGCATCTGCCAAAGGCATCCCAAAGGGACTGGAAAAGTACCACATCATGGCTGCTTTCACGGCTTTTCCCTTAGGAAGAACCCTAATACGCGGCTGATTTACCTTCCTAGGGTTACTGTTAGGCTTAGGCCTAGGACTTTTAAAACCAGGAAGCCCTGGGCTCCAGGCACACTGCAGCTGTTAAAGGCATCCCAAGAGGGCCGCAGAAGTGACACAACTTGGCTGCCTCTGCTTCTATTCTCATGAGACCATCCCGAACCATAGGCTGATTTTCCTTCCTAGGGTTAATGTTTGAGTTTCGCCTAGGGTAAGAGGTCTATTAACCAGAAAGACCTGAGTTCCAAGAACACAGCAGCTGCGAAGGACTACCCAAGAAGAGCGCAAAAGTACCACAACATGCCTGCCTCCACAGCTTTTTCCTTGGGGACATGCCTAATTCCTGGCTGATTTGCCTTTCTCGTCTTAGGGTTGGGGTTCGGCCTAGGGCTAGGATATTTTTAACTAGGAAGCCCTGAGTTCCAGGCTTACTGCATCTGCCAAAGGCATCCCAAAGGGAGTGCAGAAGTGCCACAACATGGCTGCTTTCACGGCTTTTCCCTTAGGAAGAACCCTAATACCCGGCTGTTTTACCTTCCTAGGGTTACTGTTAGGCTTAGGCCTAGGACTTTTAAAACCAGGAAGCCCTGGGCTCCAGGCACACTGCAGCTGCGAAAGGCATCCCAAGGGGAGCGCAAAAGTGACACAACTTGGCTGCCTCTGTGTCCTGGTTTAGGACAAATTAGGGGAAATCTCCAAAAGGGAGCCCCCCAAAAACAAAACAAACCTCCAACCACCCCTCCCCCAACACCGGGTTCGGGAAGGAATTTCTCGGAGGAGCAAAGTGGAAAACAAAACCTATTTATTTACAAGTAACAAAAGAACACTCCCCAACACAAGAAAAGAAAAGAAAACAGAAAAAAACAGACTGTGTGTTGAGAGGGCGCGGCGCTTCTCTGCAAGCTTAGGGTGTCCTGGACGTCTTCAGGTCACGTCCGGAGCCGGTCCAGTATCTTCAGGGGAGGGTAAGAAAGAGGGAGCAAGAGAAAAGGAAAAAAACAGCACAAAAAAGCAGAAAGCAAGCAAGCAAAGCGGCTAGCCAAGCCAAGCAGCAAAAGCCCCAAAAGCAAAAAGGCCTGGTCAAACACTCCCCCCTCTCTTCCCCGCCCCGCCGCAGCAAGACGGCCGGGGGGGGGGAAGAGAGAAAAGGTACAGCTGCCAGACACAACACACGATATTGGGATAAAGGCTGTCAACCCACGACACTCCACCCCTTATCCCATATCGTGAATATACAATAAAAACTTTCATTTCACTTACTCACACCTTTGACACTTACACATTCCTCTCATCTTACTTGCTCAGACCTTTGACACTTACAGTTTCCTTCTGTCTCACATTCAACGAACAATGACATTCATATATGAATCTCATCCCACAATCAGGTCTCCCTGAGGTACACACCGTGTTGTTCCATCTTTCTGCATTATCCACCATGTATAACCTGGTCCTTGAGCAAAGGCAATCCCACGGATGGGTTTGTCTGTACTCGAGGCAGGGTTGATCCATACTGTCTTTCCCAACAAACCTCTGACATGGGCCACTGGGGCTTTATCCCCATCTACTATATTAAGGAGCTCAGACTGA
The DNA here is from genome assembly GCA_036010785.1 of Ammospiza maritima maritima. Classification (NCBI taxonomy): domain Eukaryota; kingdom Metazoa; phylum Chordata; class Aves; order Passeriformes; family Passerellidae; genus Ammospiza; species Ammospiza maritima. The sequence continues at coordinate 712,915 of JAYKTQ010000127.1, forward strand.
GCAGGACCCGCTCGGTTGGTGGAACCTCGAGTGTTAACTAACCAGGTAGCCTTTGCCAAATGCTGCTCCCAGTTTTTAAAAGACCCCCCACCCAATGCTTTTAAGGTGGTTTTTAACAATCCATTATACCTTTCCACTTTCCCTGCAGCTGGTGCATGATAGGGGATATGGTATATCCACTCGATGCCATGTTCCCTAGCCCAAGTATTAATAAGATTGTTTTTAAAATGAGTTCCATTATCTGACTCAATTCTCTCGGGAGTACCGTGCCTCCAAAGGACCTGCTTTTCAAGGCCCAAGATAGTGTTACGGGCTGTGGCATGAGACACAGGGTAGGTTTCCAACCATCCCGTGGTGGCTTCTACCATGGTTAGTACATAGCGCTTGCCCTGGCGGGTTTGAGGCAGTGTGATGTAATCAATCTGCCAGGCCTCCCCGTATTTGTACTTAGACCACCGCCCCCCATACCAGAGGGGCTTCACCCGCTTGGCCTGCTTGATGGCAGCGCACGTCTCACAGTCACAAATAACCTGAGAGATACTGTCCATGGTTAGATCCACCCCTCGGTCTCGTGCCCACTTATAGGTGGCATCTCTACCCTGGTGGCCTGAGGCATCATGGGCCCATCGTGCTAAGAATAACTCTCCCTTATGCTCCCAGTCGAGATCTATCTTCAACTCCCCTATCTTTGCAGCCTGATGTACTTGCTGGTTGTTTTGCTGCTCTTCATTAGCTCTACTTCTGGGGACATGGGCATCTACATGGCGAATCTTCACAGGTAACTTCTCTACCCGAGTAGCGATATCTTTCCACTCTTCCGCAGCCCAAATTGGTTTTCCTCTGCGCTGCCAGTTCGCCTCTTTCCATCTCTTCAGCCATCCCCATAGAGCATTGGCTACCATCCAGGAATCGGTATACAAATAGAGCCTTGGCCACCTCTCTTTCTCTGCAATACCTAGGGCCAGTTGAATAGCTTTGATTTCAGCAAATTGACTGGATTCACCCTCTCCTTCAGTAGCCTGTGCAACCCGTCGAGTGGGACTCCACACAGCTGCTTTCCACCTCCGTTTCATCCCTATGACACGACAAGAACCATCGGTGAATAGAGCATAGCGTGTTTCTTCTACTGGTAACTGATTGTATGGCGGAGCTTCCTCAACCCGGGTCACTGGCTCTTGTTCCTCATCTGCGACACTAAAGCTTTCACCTTCAGGCCAATTTGTAATTATCTCCAGGATCCCAGGGCGATTTAACTTCCCAATTCGAGCGCGCTGCGTAATGAGGGCAATCCACTTACTCCAAGTAGCACTGGTGGCATGGTGGGTAGAGGGAACCTTTCCTCTGAACATCCATCCCAACACCGGTAGTCGGGGTGCCAAAAAGAGTTGTGCCTCTGTACCAATCACCTCCGAGGCGGCTTGGACTCCTTCATAGGCGGCCAAGATCTCCTTTTCTGTTGGAGTATAGTTATCTTCAGACCCCCTGTAGCTCCGACTCCAAAATCCCAATGGTCGGCCTCGGGTCTCGCCAGGTACCTTCTGCCAAAGGCTCCAGGACAGACCATGGCTCCCGGCTGCAGAGTAGAGCACGTTCTTCACATCTGGTCCCGTCCTGACTGGACCAAGGGCTACAGCATGAGCGATCTCCTGCTTGATTTGGACAAAAGCTTGCTGCTGCTCAGGGCCCCAATGGAAGTCGTTCTTCTTGCGGGTAACCAGATAAAGGGGTCTCACAATCTGACTATACTCAGGGATGTGCATCCTCCAGAAACCTATAGCGCCTAAGAAAGCTTGTGTTTCCTTTTTATCAGTTGGTGGGGACATGGCAGTGATTTTATTAATAACATCCACAGGAATCTGACGCCGTCCATCTTGCCACTTCACCCCCAAGAACTGAATTTCTCGGGCAGGTCCCTTGACTTTGCTCTTCTTAATGGCAAATCCAGCTTCCAAGAGAATATGAATTATCTTCTCTCCTTTCTCGAACACTTCTATTGCCGTTCTCCCCCAAACGATGATATCATCAATATATTGCAGATGTTCTGGAGCCTCACCCTCTTCTAGTGCAGCCTGGATCAGTCCATGACAGATGGTAGGACTGTGTTTCCACCCTTGGGGCAGTCGGTTCCAGGTATACTGCACTCCCCTCCATGTAAAAGCAAACTGAGGCCTGCATTCTGCTGCCAGAGGGATGGAGAAAAACGCGTTAGCAATATCGATGGTCGCATACCACTTTGCTGCCTTAGACTCCAGCTCGTACTGCAGTTCCAGTATGTCCGGTACAGCCGCACTCAGTGGTGGAGTCACTTCATTCAAGGCACGATAGTCCACAGTCAGTCTCCATTCTCCGTCAGATTTTCGCACAGGCCAGATAGGGCTGTTAAAGGGTGAGTGGGTTTTACTGACCACCCCTTGGCTCTCCAGCTCTCGGATCATTTTGTGGATGGGGATCACGGCATCTCGATTCGTCCGGTACTGCCTGCGGTGCACTGTTGAGGTGGCAATTGGCACTCGCTGCTCCTCTACCTTCAAGAGTCCTACTGCAGATGGGTTCTCTGATAGTCCAGACAAGGTGTTCAATTGTTTAATACCCTCTATCTCCACTGCAGCTATTCCAAAAGCCCACCTGAATCCCTTAGGATCTTTGTAATAGCCATTCCGGAGGAAGTCTATGCCCAAAATACACGGAGCCTCTGGACCAGTCACAATCGGGTGTTCCTGCCATTCCTTCCCAGTCAAGCTCACCTCAGCTTCCAACAAAGTCAACTGTTGTGATCCTCCCGTCACTCCAGCAATGGAAACAGGTTCTGTCCCCACGTGTTCCGATGGCATTAAGGTACACTGTGATCCAGTGTCAACCAACGCTTCATAGTCTTGTGGCTCTGATGTGCCAGGCCATCTGATCCACACCTTCCAAAAAACCCGGTTCTCCCGTGCCTCTTCCTGGCTGGAGGCAGGGCCCCTCTAAGCCAGATTGTCCTTCTTTCCTTGGGCATATGCCTTAGAAGTTCCTTCAAGGGGATCGGACATGTCATCGTCATCATTATACTTAACATCTCGGCTACGAGCGACCGGAGCTGCTATCCTTTTGGTGATACTTTCTCTTTTCTTCAAATCACGCACCCGTTGTGCCAAAGCAGCGGTGGGTTTTCCATCCCATCTCCTCATGTCTTCTCCAGACTCACGCAGAAAAGCCCATAACTCAGTCCGTGGGGTGTACCTTCTCTCCCCATCAAAGGAGCGCCAGCGTTGGACACCAGGACCTCTAATTTGTACAGCTGAGATTTGAATAAGGTCCTCCTTAATCTCTTCCCAGAGTTTCTTATGATTCTCCTCAATTTTATCCTCTAGTTTCTGCAGTCGGGTTTCCACTGCTGCAATTCTGGCATGAGTTGGGCCATGCACAGCATCTGCATACGCTCGAAGTTTCTTTGCCATATCGAGCACAGTCTCATATGTATCATCCCGCTTCATTGTTGCTAGGGCAGAAGCGTATTCAGGTGGCCCAAGTCGCACGAGTTTCCTCCACATTACAGGTGTGCATGGTACCAGGTCCGGATTTCTAGTTGTTGTGTCATCTGAGAAAATGAGCTCTGCCACCGCCATCTCTCTCAGGCGTTGGATCCCCTGTTCTATGGTCTTCCACCGTGTCTGCTGCATATAGAGATCATCCGTACACAGGTATCGTTCTGCTACGCTTCTTAGGACCCGTTCCCAGAGGCTGTGAGGGTTAGCCCCCCTCATCATACCTTGATCGATGACAGGATCATGTGACAGGGATCCCAAATGCCTCGCTTCAGTACCATCCAAAATCGTAACCTCCCCTGCAGCATCCCAAAGGCGGACTAACCAACTAATTATAGATTCGTCAGGTTGTCGTCTGTAATCCTTTCTTAGGCCTCTGAGGTCCTTCAGAGAAAAGGAGTCAATATTAGCTCCAGATTCTGTGCCCCTTGATGTGGCCTCTGATTTTGGTGAGGGTCCTTCTCCTGCATCATCATCCTCATCATCCTCCACCTTTCGATCGGTCTTGCCTTTACACTTTCCACCTCTTGTATTAGCTGCAACAGCCATGGTTTGGGGCCTACTGTCTGATGCAGCTGCTAGCCTGGAGCCTGGGAGGTTAGCTGCAGCCTGGGTCACTGGGGTAGTAACTAACTTATCACCCTGTTCCCTTTCTGCTATCTGCTGCTCCACAGTATCTAGCAGAGTACGGTAAACAAATGCCAAGGCCCAGCTCACTGCAGTAATCCTTTCTTCCTTAGTGTTACCATGGCACTTCTCCCTCAAATACTTTGCCACCTCGACTGGATTCTGAATTTGATCAGATGGAAAGTCCCAGTCCATAGGATCAGAAAATTCCTTTAAAGTCTGGCCCATGTCCTCCCATTTCCCACTCCAGTCAAGATTTTTCCTGCTTTGTTTTACTCCTAAGTCAGGAGTGTCTCTAACCCCTCTAGAAATCTCAGTCTTCATTTTATACACACTCCAGACAGTATAGAAAAGGCTTAATAAATTAAATGCCAGAAAGATGGTTTCTTTCAAACTCAGGGGAAATTCAGTATTTTCTAATAGAGATGTCAACAATTTGGAGGACAAGAAGGAAGACAAAGGCTGAAAAGCCCCTTCCCCTTCTTCTCCCCAAACAAACTGAGTAAACAACCATAATAACAGTCCATACATTCCTGAAATAAAGTCCAGCATTTTTATCCGACACATCATCATACATAAGACCAGCACAATGACTATTCTGGTTAGTGCCCCCCGCTTACAAAAGCTACTTATTAGGGCCAACATCAGAGCTATTTTTGGGTAAGGAAATAACCCCAGGGACCACAAAAGTATTAAAACTTCAAAAACCCCTAGGGACCAGAACGACCGGCAAGCTTCCACTCCAAATGACATTATGAATCACCGATATGCCCACAAAATAGCCAAAACCAAAATATTATTGTTATAGGTTTTTTTTCCACTGTTTTTTGGCCTCCCTTTCCCGGCCAATGCACCAAAAAGTATATTGTCCTGGTTTAGGACAAATTAGGGGAAATCTCCAAAAGGGAGCCCCCCAAAAACAAAACAAACCTCCAACCACCCCTCCCCCAACACCGGGTTCGGGAAGGAATTTCTCGGAGGAGCAAAGTGGAAAACAAAACCTATTTATTTACAAGTAACAAAAGAACACTCCCCAACACAAGAAAAGAAAAGAAAACAGAAAAAAACAGACTGTGTGTTGAGAGGGCGCGGCGCTTCTCTGCAAGCTTCGGGTGTCCTGGACGTCTTCAGGTCACGTCCGGAGCCGGTCCAGTATCTTCAGGGGAGGGTAAGAAAGAGGGAGCAAGAGAAAAGGAAAAAAACAGCACAAAAAAGCAGAAAGCAAGCAAGCAAAGCGGCTAGCCAAGCCAAGCAGCAAAAGCCCCAAAAGCAAAAAGGCCTGGTCAAACACTCCCCCCTCTCTTCCCCGCCCCGCCGCAGCAAGACGGCCGGGGGGGGGGAAGAGAGAAAAGGTACAGCTGCCAGACACAACACACGATATTGGGATAAAGGCTGTCAACCCACGACACTCTGCTGCTATTCTCATGAGACCATCCCGAACCATAGGCTCATTTTCCTTCCTAGGGTTAAGGTTTGAGTTACGCCTAGGGTAAGGGTTCTATTAACCAGAAAGCCCTGAGTTCCAAGAACACAGCAGCTGCGAAGGACTCGCCAAGAAGAGCGCAAAAGTACCACAACATGCCTGCCTCCACAGCTTTTTCCTTGGGGACATGCCTAATTCCTGGCTGATTTGCCTTTCTCGTCTTAGGGTTGGGGTTCGGCCTAGGGCTAGGATTTTTAAAATCAGGAAGCCCTGAGTTCCAGGCACACTGGAGCTGTGAAAGGCATCCAAAAGGGAGTGCAAAAGTGCCACAACATGGTTGCTTTCACGGCTTTTTCCTTGGCAAGAAGCTTAACACCAGGCTGATTTCCCTTCCCTTGGTTACTGTTAGGCTTAGGCCTAGGGCTAGGATTTTTAAAACTAGGAAGCCCTTAGATCCAGGCACACTGCAGCTGTTCAAGGCATCCCAAGGGGAGTACAAAAGTGCAACAACATGGCAGCTTTCACAGCTTTTTCCTTGGCACCATCCCTATACCTAGGCTGATTTATCTGCCTAGGGTTAGGGTTAGGGTTCAGCCTAGGGCTTGGAGTTTTTTAACCAGGAAGCCCTGAGTTCCAGGCTTACTGCATCTGCCAAAGGCATCCCAAAGGGAGTGCAGAAGTGCCACAACATGGCTGCTTTCACGGCTTTTCCCTTAGGAAGAACCCTAATACGCGGCTGATTTACCTTCCTAGGGTTACTGTTAGGCTTAGGCCTAGGACTTTTAAAACCAGGAAGCCCTGGGCTCCAGGCACATGCAGCTGTTAAAGGCATCCCAAGAGGGCCGCAGAAGCGACACAACTTGGCTGCCTCTGCTTCTATTCTCATGAGACCATCCCGAACCATAGGCTGATTTTCCTTCCTAGGGTTAAGGTTTGAGTTACGCCTAGGGTCAGGGTTCTATTAACCAGAAAGCCCTGAGTTCCAAGATCACAGCAGCTGCGAAGGACTACCCAAGAAGAGCGCAAAAGTACCACAACATGCCTGCCTCCACAGCTTTTTCCTTGGGGACATGCCTAATTCCTGGCTGATTTGCCTTTCTCGTCTTAGGGTTGGGGTTCGGCCTAGGGCTAGGATATTTTTAACAAGGAAGCCCTGAGTTCCAGGCTTACTGCATCTGCCAAAGGCATCCCAAAGGGAGTGCAGAAGTGCCACAACATGGCTGCTTTCACGGCTTTTCCCTTAGGAAGAACCCTAATACGCGGCTGATTTACCTTCCTAGGGTTACTGTTAGGCTTAGGCCTAGGACTTTTAAAACCAGGAAGCCCTGGGCTCCAGGCACACTGCAGCTGCGAAAGGCATCCTAAGGGAAGCGCAAAAGTGACACAACTTGGCTGCCTCTGCTGCTATTCTCATGAGACCATCCCGAACCATAGGCTGATTTTCCTTCCTAGGGTTAAGCTTTCAGTTACGCCTGGGTTAAGGGTTCTATTAACCAGAAAGCCCTGAGTTCCAAGAACACAGCAGCTGCGAAGGACTAGCCAAGAAGAGCGCAAAAGTACCACAACATGCCTGCCTCCACAGCTTTTTCCTTGGGGACATGCCTAATTCCTGGCTGATTTGCCTTTCTCGTCTTAGGGTTGGGGTTCGGCCTAGGGCTAGGATTTTTAAAATCAGGAAGCCCTGAGTTCCAGGCACACTGGAGCTGTGAAAGGCATCCAAAAGGGAGTGCAAAAGTGCCACAACATGGTTGCTTTCACGGCTTTTTCCTTGGCAAGAAGCTTAACACCAGGCTGATTTCCCTTCCCTTGGTCACTGTTTAGGCTTAGGCCTAGGGCTAGGATTTTTAAAACTAGGATGCCCTTAGATCCAGGCACACTGCAGCTGTTCAAGGCATCCCAAGGGGACTACAAAAGTGCAACAACATGGCAGCTTTCACAGCTTTTTCTATGGCACCATCCCTATACCTAGGCTGATTTATCTGCCTAGGGTTAGGGTTAGGCTTCAGCCTAGGGCTAGGATATTTTTAACTAGGAAGCCCTGAGTTGAAGGCTTACTGCATCTGCCAAAGGCATCCCAAAGGGAGTGCAGAAGTGCCACAACATGGCTGCTTTCACGGCTTTTCCCTTAGGAAGAACCCTAATACGCGGCTGATTTACCTTCCTAGGGTTACTGTTAGACTTAGGCCTAGGACTTTTAAAACCAGGAAGCCCTGGGCTCCAGGCACATGCAGCTGTTAAAGGCATCCCAAGAGGGCAGCAGAAGTGACACAACTTGGCTGCCTCTGCTGCTATTCTCATGAGACCATCCCGAACCATAGGCTGATTTTCCTTCCTAGGGTTAAGGTTTGAGTTACGCCTAGGGTAAGGGTTCTATTAACCAGAAAGCCCTGAGTTCCAAGAACACAGCAGCTGCGAAGGACTACCCAAGAAGAGCGCAAAAGTACCACAACATGCCTGCCTCCACAGCTTTTTCCTTGGGGACATGCCTAATTCCTGGCTGATTTGCCTTTCTCCTCTTAGGGTTGGGGTTCGGCCTAGGGCTAGGATTTTTAAAATCAGGAAGCCCTGAGTTCCAGGCACACTGGAGCTGTGAAAGGCATCCAAAAGGGAGTGCAAAAGTGCCACAACATGGTTGCTTTCACGGCTTTTTCCTTGGCAAGAAGCTTAACACCAGGCTGATTTCCCTTCCCAGGGTTACTGTAAGGCTTAGGCCTAGGGCTAGGATTTTTAAAACTAGGAAGCCCTTAGATCCAGGCACACTGCAGCTGCGAAACGCATCCCAAGGGGAGTACAAAAGTGCAACAACATGGCAGCTTTCACAGCTTTTTCCTTGGCACCATCCCTATACCTAGGCTGATTTATCTGCCTAGGGTTAGTGTTAGGGTTCAGCCTAGGGCTTGGAGTTTTTTAACCAGGAAGCCCTGAGTTCCAGGCTTACTGCATCTGCCAAAGGCATCCCAAAGGGACTGGAAAAGTACCACAACATGGCTGCTTTCACGGCTTTTCACTTAGGAAGAACCCTAATACCCGGCTGATTTACCTTCCTAGGGTTACTGTTAGGCTTAGGCCTAGGACTTTTAAAACCAGGAAGCCCTGGGCTCCAGGCACACTGCAGCTGTTAAAGGCATCCCAAGAGGGCCGCAGAAGTGACACAACTTGGCTGCCTCTGCTTCTATTCTCATGAGACCATCCCGAACCATAGGCTGATTTTCCTTCCTAGGGTTAAGGTTTGAGTTTCGCCTAGGGTAAGAGGTCTATTAACCAGAAAGACCTGAGTTCCAAGAACACAGCAGCTGCGAAGGACTACCCAAGAAGAGCGCAAAAGTACCACAACATGCCTGCCTCCACAGCTTTTTCCTTGGGGACATGCCTAATTCCTGGCTGATTTGCCTTTCTCGTCTTAGGGTTGGGGTTCGGCCTAGGGCTAGGATATTTTTAACAAGGAAGCCCTGAGTTCCAGGCTTACTGCATCTGCCAAAGGCATCCCAAAGGGAGTGCAGAAGTGCCACAACATGGCTGCTTTCACGGCTTTTCCCTTAGGAAGAACCCTAATACGCGGCTGATTTACCTTCCTAGGGTTACTGTTAGGCTTAGGCCTAGGACTTTTAAAACCAGGAAGCCCTGGGCTCCAGGCACACTGCAGCTGCGAAAGGCATCCTAAGGGAAGCGCAAAAGTGACACAACTTGGCTGCCTCTGCTGCTATTCTCATGAGACCATCCCGAACCATAGGCTGATTTTCCTTCCTAGGGTTAAGCTTTCAGTTACGCCTGGGTTAAGGGTTCTATTAACCAGAAAGCCCTGAGTTCCAAGAACACAGCAGCTGCGAAGGACTAGCCAAGAAGAGCGCAAAAGTACCACAACATGCCTGCCTCCACAGCTTTTTCCTTGGGGACATGCCTAATTCCTGGCTGATTTGCCTTTCTCGTCTTAGGGTTGGGGTTCGGCCTAGGGCTAGGATTTTTAAAATCAGGAAGCCCTGAGTTCCAGGCACACTGGAGCTGTGAAAGGCATCCAAAAGGGAGTGCAAAAGTGCCACAACATGGTTGCTTTCACGGCTTTTTCCTTGGCAAGAAGCTTAACACCAGGCTGATTTCCCTTCCCTTGGTCACTGTTTAGGCTTAGGCCTAGGGCTAGGATTTTTAAAACTAGGATGCCCTTAGATCCAGGCACACTGCAGCTGTTCAAGGCATCCCAAGGGGACTACAAAAGTGCAACAACATGGCAGCTTTCACAGCTTTTTCTATGGCACCATCCCTATACCTAGGCTGATTTATCTGCCTAGGGTTAGGGTTAGGCTTCAGCCTAGGGCTAGGATATTTTTAACTAGGAAGCCCTGAGTTGAAGGCTTACTGCATCTGCCAAAGGCATCCCAAAGGGAGTGCAGAAGTGCCACAACATGGCTGCTTTCACGGCTTTTCCCTTAGGAAGAACACTAATACGCGGCTGATTTACCTTCCTAGGGTTACTGTTAGACTTAGGCCTAGGACTTTTAAAACCAGGAAGCCCTGGGCTCCAGGCACATGCAGCTGTTAAAGGCATCCCAAGAGGGCAGCAGAAGTGACACAACTTGGCTGCCTCTGCTGCTATTCTCATGAGACCATCCCGAACCATAGGCTGATTTTCCTTCCTAGGGTTAAGGTTTGAGTTACGCCTAGGGTAAGGGTTCTATTAACCAGAAAGCCCTGAGTTCCAAGAACACAGCAGCTGCGAAGGACTACCCAAGAAGAGCGCAAAAGTACCACAACATCCCTGCCTCCACAGCTTTTTCCTTGGGGACATGCCTAATTCCTGGCTGATTTGCCTTTCTCGTCTTAGGGTTGGGGTTCGGCCTAGGGCTAGGATTTTTAAAATCAGGAAGCCCTGAGTTCCAGGCACACTGGAGCTGTGAAAGGCATCCAAAAGGGAGTGCAAAAGTGCCACAACATGGTTGCTTTCACGGCTTTTTCCTTGGCAAGAAGCTTAACACCAGGCTGATTTCCCTTCCCAGGGTTACTGTAAGGCTTAGGCCTAGGGCTAGGATTTTTAAAACTAGGAAGCCCTTAGATCCAGGCACACTGCAGCTGCGAAACGCATCCCAAGGGGAGTACAAAAGTGCAACAACATGGCAGCTTTCACAGCTTTTTCCTTGGCACCATCCCTATACCTAGGCTGATTTATCTGCCTAGGGTTAGGGTTAGGGTTCAGCCTAGGGCTAGGATTTTTTTAACCAGGAAGCCCTGAGTTCCAGGCTTACTGCATCTGCCAAAGGCATCCCAAAGGGAGTGCAAAAGTTCCACAACATGGCTGCTTTCACGGCTTTTCCCTTAGGAAGAACCCTAATACGCGGCTGATTTACCTTCCTAGGGTTACTGTTAGGCTTAGGCCTAGGACTTTTAAAACCAGGAAGCCCTGGGCTCCAGGCACACTGCAGCTGTTAAAGGCATCCCAAGAGGGCCGCAGAAGTGACACAACTTGGCTGCCTCTGCTTCTATTCTCATGAGACCATCCCGAACCATAGGCTGATTTTCCTTCCTAGGGTTAATGTTTGAGTTTTGCCTAGGGAAAGAGGTCTATTAACCAGAAAGACCTGAGTTCCAAGAACACAGCAGCTGCGAAGGACTACCCAAGAAGAGCGCAAAAGTACCACAACATGCCTGCCTCCACAGCTTTTTCCTTGGGGACATGCCTAATTCCTGGCTGATTTGCCTTTCTCGTCTTAGGGTTGGGGTTCGGCCTAGGGCTAGGATATTTTTAACTAGGAAGCCCTGAGTTCCAGGCTTACTGCATCTGCCAAAGGCATCCCAAAGGGAGTGCAGAAGTGCCACAACATGGCTGCTTTCACGGCTTTTCCCTTAGGAAGAACCCTAATACGCGGCTGATTTACCTTCCTAGGGTTACTGTTAGGCTTAGGCCTAGGACTTTTAAAACCAGGAAGCCCTGGGCTCCAGGCACACTGCAGCTGCGAAAGGCATCCCAAGGGGAGCGCAAAAGTGACACAACTTGGCTGCCTCTGCTGCTATTCTCATGAGACCATCCCGAACCATAGGCTGATTTTCCTTCCTAGGGTTAAGGTTTGAGTTACGCCTGGGGTAAGGGTTCTATTAACCAGAAAGCCCTGAGTTCCAAGAACACAGCAGCTGCGAAGGACTAGCCAAGAAGAGCGCAAAAGTACCACAACATGCCTGCCTCCACAGCTTTTTCCTTGGGGACATGCCTAATTCCTGGCTGATTTGCCTTTCTCGTCTTAGGCTTGGGGTTCGGCCTAGGGCTAGGATTTTTTTAACTAGGAAGCCCTGAGTTCCAGGCTTACTTCATCTGCAAAAAGCATCCCAAAGGGAGTGCAGAAGTGCCACAACATGGCTGCTTTCACGGCTTTTCCCTTAGGAAGAACCCTAATACGCGTCTGATTTACCTTCCTAGGGTTACTGTTAGGCTTAGGCCTAGGACTTTTAAAACCAGGAAGCCCTGGGCTCCAGGCACACTGCAGCTGCGAAAGGCATCCCAAGAGGGCCGCAGAAGCGACACAACTGGGCTGCCTCTGCTTCTATTCTCATGAGACCAACCTGAACCATAGGCTGATTTTCCTTCCTAGGGTTAAGGTTTGAGTTATGCCTAGTGTAAGAGTTCTATTAATTAGAAAGACCTGAGTTCCAAGAACACAGCAGCTGCGAAGGACTACCCAAGAAGAGCGCAAAAGTACCACAACGTGCCTGCCTCCACAGCTTTTTCCTTGGGGACATGCCTAATTCCTGGCTGATTTGCCTTTCTCGTCTTAGGGTTGGGGTTCGGCCTAGGGCTAGGATTTTTTTAACTAGGAAGCCCTGAGTTCCAGGCTTACTTCATCTGCCAAAGGCATCCCAAAGGGAGTGCAGAAGTGCCACAACATGGCTGCTTTCACGGCTTTTCCCTTAGGAAGAACCCTAATACGCGGCTGATTTACCTTCCTAGGGTTACTGTTAGGCTTAGGCCTAGGACTTTTAAAACCAGGAAGCCCTGGGCTCCAGGCACACTGCAGCTGCGAAAAGCATCCCACGTGGAGCGCAAAAGTGACACAACTTGGCTGCCACCACTGATATTTCCATGAGACCATCCCGAACCATAGGCTGATTTTCCTTCCTAGGGTTAAGGTTTGAGTTACGCCTAGGGTAAGGGTTCTATTAACCAGAAAGCCCTGAGTTCCAAGAACACAGCAGCTGCGAAGGACTAGCCAAGAAGAGCGCAAAAGTACCACAACATGCCTGCCTCCACAGCTTTTTCCTTGGGGACATGCCTAATTCCTGGCTGATTTGCCTTTCTCGTCTTAGGGTTGGGGTTCGGCCTAGTGCTAGGATTTTTAAAATCAGGAAGCCCTGAGTTCCAGGCACACTGGAGCTGTGAAAGGCATCCAAAAGGGAGTGCAAAAGTGCCACAACATGGCTGCTTTCACGGCTTTTTCCTTGGCAAGAAGCTTAACACCAGGCTGATTTCCCTTCCCAGCGTTACTGTTACGCTTAGCCCTAGGGCTAGGATTTTTAACACTATGAAGCCCTTAGTTCCAGGCACACTGCAGCTGTTCAAGGCATCCCAAGGGGAGTACAAAAGTGCAACAACATGGCAGCTTTCACAGCTTTTTCCTTGGCACCATCCCTATACCTAGGCTGATTTATCTGCCTACAGTTAGGGTTAGGCTTCAGCCTAGGGCTTGGAGTTTTTTAACCAGGAAGCCCTGAGTTCCAGGCTTACTGCATCTGCCAAAGGCATCCCAAAGGGAGTGCAAAAGTGCCACAACATGGCTGCTTTCACGGCTTTTCCCTTAGGAAGAACCCTAATACCCGGCTGATTTACCTTCCTAGGGTTACTGTTAGGCTTAGGCCTAGGACTTTTAAAACCAGGAAGCCCTGGGCTCCAGGCACACTGCAGCTGTTAAAGGCATCCCAAGAGGGCCGCAGAAGTGACACAACTTGGCTGCCTCTGCTTCTATTCTCATGAGACCAATCCGAACCATAGGCTGATTTTCCTTCCTAGGGTTAATGTTTGAGTTTTGCCTAGGGAAAGAGGTCTATTAACCAGAAAGACCTGAGTTCCAAGAACACAGCAGCTGCGAAGGACTACCCAAGAAGAGCGCAAAAGTACCACAACATGCCTGCCTCCACAGCTTTTTCCTTGGGGACATGCCTAATTCCTGGCTGATTTGCCTTTCTCGTCTTAGGGTTGGGGTTCGGCCTAGTGCTAGGATTTTTAAAATCAGGAAGCCCTGAGTTCCAGGCACACTGGAGCTGTGAAAGGCATCCCAAAGGGAGTGCAGAAGTGCCACAACATGGCTGCTTTCACGGCTTTTCCCTTAGGAAGAACCCTAATACGCGGCTGATTTACCTTCCTAGGGTTACTGTTAGGCTTAGGCCTAGGACTTTTAAAACCAGGAAGCCCTGGGCTCCAGGCACACTGCAGCTGTTAAAGGCATCCCAAGAGGGCCGCAGAAGTGACACAACTTGGCTCCCTCTGCTTCTATTCTCATGAGACCATCCCGAACCATAGGCTGATTTTCCTTCCTAGGGTTAATGTTTGAGTTTCGCCTAGGGTAAGAGGTCTATTAACCAGAAAGACCTGAGTTCCAAGAACACAGCAGCTGCGAAGGACTACCCAAGAAGAGCGCAAAAGTACCACAACATGCCTGCCTCCACAGCTTTTTCCTTGGGGACATGCCTAATTCCTGGCTGATTTGCCTTTCTCGTCTTAGGGTTGGGGTTCGGCCTAGGGCTAGGATTTTTTTAACTAGGAAGCCCTGAGTTCCAGGCTTACTGCATCTGCCAAAGGCATCCCAAAGGGAGTGCAGAAGTGCCACAACATGGCTGCTTTCACGGCTTTTCCCTTAGGAAGAACCCTAATACCCGGCTGTTTTACCTTCCTAGGGTTACTGTTAGGCTTAGGCCTAGGACTTTTAAAACCAGGAAGCCCTGGGCTCCAGGCACACTGCAGCTGCGAAAGGCATCCCAAGGGGAGCGCAAAAGTGACACAACTTGGCTGCCTCTGCTGCTATTCTCATGAGACCATCCCGAACCATAGGCTGATTTTCCTTCCTAGGGTTAAGGTTTGAGTTACGCCTAGGGTAAGGGTTCTATTAACCAGAAAGCCCTGAGTTCCAAGAACACAGCAGCTGTGAAGGACTCGCCAAGAAGAGCGCAAAAGTACCACAACATGCCTGCCTCCACAGCTTTTTCCTTGGGGACATGCCTAATTCCTGGCTGATTTGCCTTTCTCGTCTTAGGGTTGGGGTTCGGCCTAGGGCTAGGATTTTTAAAATCAGGAAGCCCTGAGTTCCAGGCACACTGGAGCTGTGAAAGGCATCCAAAAGGGAGTGCAAAAGTGCCACAACATGGTTGCTTTCACGGCTTTTTCCTTGGCAAGAAGCTTAACACCAGGCTGATTTCCCTTCCCTTGGTTACTGTTAGGCTTAGGCCTAGGGCTAGGATTTTTAAAACTAGGAAGCCCTTAGATCCAGGCACACTGCAGCTGTTCAAGGCATCCCAAGGGGAGTACAAAAGTGCAACAACATGGCAGCTTTCACAGCTTTTTCCTTGGCACCATCCCTATACCTAGGCTGATTTATCTGCCTAGGGTTAGGGTTAGGGTTCAGCCTAGGGCTTGGAGTTTTTTAACCAGGAAGCCCTGAGTTCCAGGCTTACTGCATCTGCCAAAGGCATCCCAAAGGGAGTGCAGAAGTGCCACAACATGGCTGCTTTCACGGCTTTTCCCTTAGGAAGAACCCTAATACGCGGCTGATTTACCTTCCTAGGGTTACTGTTAGGCTTAGGCCTAGGACTTTTAAAACCAGGAAGCCCTGGGCTCCAGGCACATGCAGCTGTTAAAGGCATCCCAAGAGGGCCGCAGAAGCGACACAACTTGGCTGCCTCTGCTTCTATTCTCATGAGACCATCCCGAACCATAGGCTGATTTTCCTTCCTAGGGTTAAGGTTTGAGTTACGCCTAGGGTAAGGGTTCTATTAACCAGAAAGCCCTGAGTTCCAAGATCACAGCAGCTGCGAAGGACTACCCAAGAAGAGGGCAAAAGTACCACAACATGCCTGCCTCCACAGCTTTTTCCTTGGGGACATGCCTAATTCCTGGCTGATTTGCCTTTCTCCTCTTAGGGTTGGGGTTCGGCCTAGGGCTAGGATTTTTAAAATCAGGAAGCCCTGAGTTCCAGGCACACTGGAGCTGTGAAAGGCATCCAAAAGGGAGTGCAAAAGTGCCACAACATGGTTGCTTTCACGGCTTTTTCCTTGGCAAGAAGCTTAACACCAGGCTGATTTCCCTTCCCAGGGTTACTGTAAGGCTTAGGCCTAGGGCTAGGATTTTTAAAACTAGGAAGCCCTTAGATCCAGGCACACTGCAGCTGCGAAACGCATCCCAAGGGGAGTACAAAAGTGCAACAACATGGCAGCTTTCACAGCTTTTTCCTTGGCACCATCCCTATACCTAGGCTGATTTATCTGCCTAGGGTTAGTGTTAGGGTTCAGCCTAGGGCTTGGAGTTTTTTAACCAGGAAGCCCTGAGTTCCAGGCTTACTGCATCTGCCAAAGGCATCCCAAAGGGACTGGAAAAGTACCACAACATGGCTGCTTTCACGGCTTTTCACTTAGGAAGAACCCTAATACCCGGCTGATTTACCTTCCTAGGGTTACTGTTAGGCTTAGGCCTAGGACTTTTAAAACCAGGAAGCCCTGGGCTCCAGGCACACTGCAGCTGTTAAAGGCATCCCAAGAGGGCCGCAGAAGTGACACAACTTGGCTGCCTCTGCTTCTATTCTCATGAGACCATCCCGAACCATAGGCTGATTTTCCTTCCTAGGGTTAAGGTTTGAGTTTCGCCTAGGGTAAGAGGTCTATTAACCAGAAAGACCTGAGTTCCAAGAACACAGCAGCTGCGAAGGACTACCCAAGAAGAGCGCAAAAGTACCACAACATGCCTGCCTCCACAGCTTTTTCCTTGGGGACATGCCTAATTCCTGGCTGATTTGCCTTTCTCGTCTTAGGGTTGGGGTTCGGCCTAGGGCTAGGATATTTTTAACAAGGAAGCCCTGAGTTCCAGGCTTACTGCATCTGCCAAAGGCATCCCAAAGGGAGTGCAGAAGTGCCACAACATGGCTGCTTTCACGGCTTTTCCCTTAGGAAGAACCCTAATACGCGGCTGATTTACCTTCCTAGGGTTACTGTTAGGCTTAGGCCTAGGACTTTTAAAACCAGGAAGCCCTGGGCTCCAGGCACACTGCAGCTGCGAAAGGCATCCTAAGGGAAGCGCAAAAGTGACACAACTTGGCTGCCTCTGCTGCTATTCTCATGAGACCATCCCGAACCATAGGCTGATTTTCCTTCCTAGGGTTAAGCTTTCAGTTACGCCTGGGTTAAGGGTTCTATTAACCAGAAAGCCCTGAGTTCCAAGAACACAGCAGCTGCGAAGGACTAGCCAAGAAGAGCGCAAAAGTACCACAACATGCCTGCCTCCACAGCTTTTTCCTTGGGGACATGCCTAATTCCTGGCTGATTTGCCTTTCTCGTCTTATGGTTGGGGTTCGGCCTAGGGCTAGGATTTTTAAAATCAGGAAGCCCTGAGTTCCAGGCACACTGGAGCTGTGAAAGGCATCCAAAAGGGAGTGCAAAAGTGCCACAACATGGTTGCTTTCACGGCTTTTTCCTTGGCAAGAAGCTTAACACCAGGCTGATTTCCCTTCCCTTGGTCACTGTTTAGGCTTAGGCCTAGGGCTAGGATTTTTAAAACTAGGATGCCCTTAGATCCAGGCACACTGCAGCTGTTCAAGGCATCCCAAGGGGACTACAAAAGTGCAACAACATGGCAGCTTTCACAGCTTTTTCTATGGCACCATCCCTATACCTAGGCTGATTTATCTGCCTAGGGTTAGGGTTAGGCTTCAGCCTAGGGCTAGGATATTTTTAACTAGGAAGCCCTGAGTTGAAGGCTTACTGCATCTGCCAAAGGCATCCCAAAGGGAGTGCAGAAGTGCCACAACATGGCTGCTTTCACGGCTTTTCCCTTAGGAAGAACCCTAATACGCGGCTGATTTACCTTCCTAGGGTTACTGTTAGACTTAGGCCTAGGACTTTTAAAACCAGGAAGCCCTGGGCTCCAGGCACATGCAGCTGTTAAAGGCATCCCAAGAGGGCAGCAGAAGTGACACAACTTGGCTGCCTCTGCTGCTATTCTCATGAGACCATCCCGAACCATAGGCTGATTTTCCTTCCTAGGGTTAAGGTTTGAGTTACGCCTAGGGTAAGGGTTCTATTAACCAGAAAGCCCTGAGTTCCAAGAACACAGCAGCTGCGAAGGACTACCCAAGAAGAGCGCAAAAGTACCACAACATGCCTGCCTCCACAGCTTTTTCCTTGGGGACATGCCTAATTCCTGGCTGATTTGCCTTTCTCCTCTTAGGGTTGGGGTTCGGCCTAGGGCTAGGATTTTTAAAATCAGGAAGCCCTGAGTTCCAGGCACACTGGAGCTGTGAAAGGCATCCAAAAGGGAGTGCAAAAGTGCCACAACATGGTTGCTTTCACGGCTTTTTCCTTGGCAAGAAGCTTAACACCAGGCTGATTTCCCTTCCCAGGGTTACTGTAAGGCTTAGGCCTAGGGCTAGGATTTTTAAAACTAGGAAGCCCTTAGATCCAGGCACACTGCAGCTGCGAAACGCATCCCAAGGGGAGTACAAAAGTGCAACAACATGGCAGCTTTCACAGCTTTTTCCTTGGCACCATCCCTATACCTAGGCTGATTTATCTGCCTAGGGTTAGTGTTAGGGTTCAGCCTAGGGCTTGGAGTTTTTTAACCAGGAAGCCCTGAGTTCCAGGCTTACTGCATCTGCCAAAGGCATCCCAAAGGGACTGGAAAAGTACCACAACATGGCTGCTTTCACGGCTTTTCACTTAGGAAGAACCCTAATACCCGGCTGATTTACCTTCCTAGGGTTACTGTTAGGCTTAGGCCTAGGACTTTTAAAACCAGGAAGCCCTGGGCTCCAGGCACACTGCAGCTGTTAAAGGCATCCCAAGAGGGCCGCAGAAGTGACACAACTTGGCTGCCTCTGCTTCTATTCTCATGAGACCATCCCGAAGCATAGGCTGATTTTCCTTCCTAGGGTTAAGGTTTGAGTTTCGCCTAGGGTAAGAGGTCTATTAACCAGAAAGACCTGAGTTCCAAGAACACAGCAGCTGCGAAGGACTACCCAAGAAGAGCGCAAAAGTACCACAACATGCCTGCCTCCACAGCTTTTTCCTTGGGGACATGCCTAATTCCTGGCTGATTTGCCTTTCTCGTCTTAGGGTTGGGGTTCGGCCTAGGGCTAGGATTTTTTTAACTAGGAAGCCCTGAGTTCCAGGCTTACTGCATCTGCCAAAGGCATCCCAAAGGGAGTGCAGAAGTGCCACAACATGGCTGCTTTCACGGCTTTTCCCTTAGGAAGAACCCTAATACGCGGCTGATTTACCTTCCTAGGGTTACTGTTAGGCTTAGGCCTAGGACTTTTAAAACCAGGAAGCCCTGGGCTCCAGGCACACTGCAGCTGCGAAAGGCATCCCAAGGGGAGCGCAAAAGTGACACAACTTGGCTGCCACAACTGATATTTCCATGAGACCATCCCGAACCATAGGCTGATTTTCCTTCCTAGGGTTAAGGTTTGAGTTACGCCTGGGGTAAGGGTTCTATTAACCAGAAAGCCCTGAGTTCCAAGAACACAGCAGCTGCGAAGGACTTCCCAAGAAGAGCGCAAAAGTACCACAACATGCCTGCCTCCACAGCTTTTTCCTTGGGGACATGCCTAATTCCTGGCTGATTTGCCTTTCTCGTCTTAGGGTTGGGGTTCGGCCTAGGGCTAGGATTTTTAAAATCAGGAAGCCCTGAGTTCCAGGCACACTGGAGCTGTGAAAGGCATCCAAAAGGGAGTGCAAAAGTGCCACAACATGGCTGCTTTCAAGGCTTTTTCCTTGGCAAGAAGCCTAACACCAGGCTGATTTCCCTTCCCAGGGTTACTGTTAGGCTTAGGCCTAGGGCTAGGATTTTAAAAACTAGGAAGCCCTTAGCTCCAGGCACACTGCAGCTGTTCAAGGCATCCCAAGGGGAGTACAAAAGTGCAACAACATGGCAGCTTTCACAGCTTTTTCCTTGGCACCATCCCTATACCTTGGCTGTTTTATCTGCCTAGGGTTAGGGTTAGGGTTCAGCCTAGGGCTTGGAGTTTTTTAACCAGGAAGCCCTGAGTTCCAGGCTTACTGCATCTGCCAAAGGCATCCCAAAGGGAGTGCAGAAGTGCCACAACATGGCTGCTTTCACGTCTTTTCCCTTAGGAAGAACCCTAATACGCGGCTGATTTACCTTCCTAGGGTTACTGTTAGGCTTAGACCTAGGACTTTTAAAACCAGGAAGCCCTGGGCTCCAGGCACACTGCAGCTGCGAAAGGCATCCCAAGGGGTGCGCAGAAGTGACACAACTTGGCTGCCTCTGCTTCTATTCTCATGAGACCATCCTGAACGATAGGCTGATTTTCCTTCCTAGGGTTAAGGTTTGACTTACGCCTGGGGTAAGGGTTCTATTAACCAGAAAGCCCTGAGTTCCAAGAACACAGCAGCTGCGAAGGACTACCCAAGAAGAGCGCAAAAGTACCACAACATGCCTGCCTCCACAGCTTTTTCCTTGGGGACATGCCTAATTCCTGGCTGATTTGCCTTTCTCGTCTTAGGGTTGGGGTTCGGCCTAGGGCTAGGATTTTTTTAACTAGGAAACCCTGAGTTCCAGGCTTACTTCATCTGCAAAAAGCATCCCAAAGGGAGTGCAGAAGTGCCACAACATGGCTGCTTTCACGGCTTTTCCCTTAGGAAGAACCCTAATACGCGGCTGATTTACCTTCCTAGGGTTACTGTTAGGCTTAGGCCTAGGACTTTTAAAACCAGGAAGCCCTGGGCTCCAGGCACATGCAGCTACGAAAGGCATCCCAAGAGGGCCGCAGAAGCGACACAACTTGGCTGCCTCTGCTTCTATTCTCATGAGGCCATCCTGAACCATAGGCTGATTTTCCTTCCTAGGGTTAAGGTTTGACTTACGCCTAGGGTAAGGGTTCTATTAACCAGAAAGCCCTGAGTTCCAAGAACACAGCAGCTGCGAAGGACTACCCAAGAAGAGCGCAAAAGTACCACAACGTGCCTGCCTTCACAGCTTTTTCCTTGGGGACATGCCTAATTCCTGGCTGATTTGCCTTTCTCGTCTTAGGGTTGGGGTTCGGCCTAGGGCTAGGATTTTTTTAACTAGGAAGCCCTGAGTTCCAGGCTTACTGCATCTGCCAAAGGCATCCCAAAGGGAGTGCAGAAGTGCCACAACATGGCTGCTTTCACGGCTTTTCCCTTAGGAAGAACCCTAATACGCGGCTGATTTACCTTCCTAGGGTTACTGTTAGGCTTAGGCCTAGGACATTTAAAACCAGGAAGCCCTGGGCTCCAGGCACACTGCAGCTGCGAAAGGCATCCCAAGGGGAGCGCAAAAGTGACACAACTTGGCTGCCTCTGCTGCTATTCTCATGAGACCATCCCGAACCATAAGCTGATTTTCCTTCCTAGGGTTAAGGTTTGACTTACGCCTAGGGTAAGGGTTCTATTAACCAGAAAGCCCTGAGTTCCAAGAACACAGCAGCTGCGAAGGACTTCCCAAGAAGAGCGCAAACGTTCCACAACATGCCTGCCTCCACAGCTTTTTCCTTGGGGACATGCCTAATTCCTGGCTGATTTGCCTTTCTCGTCTTAGGGTTGGGGTTCGGCCTAGGGCTAGGATTTTTTTAACTAGGAAGCCCTGAGTTCCAGGCTTACTTCATCTGCAAAAAGCATACCAAAGGGAGTGCAGAAGTGCCACAACATGGCTGCTTTCACGGCTTTTCCCTTAGGAAGAACCCTAATACGCAGCTGATTTACCTTCCTAGGGTTACTGTTAGGCTTAGGCCTAGGACTTTTAAAACCAGGAAGCCCTGGGCTCCAGGCACATGCAGCTGCGAAAGGCATCCCAAGAGGGCCGCAGAAGTGACACAACTTGGCTGCCTCTGCTTCTATTCTCATGAGGCCATCCTGAACCATAGGCTGATTTTCCTTCCTAGGGTTAAGGTTTGAGTTACGCCTAGGGTAAGAGTTCTATTAACCAGAAAGCCCTGAGTTCCAAGAACACAGCAGCTGCGAAGGACTACCCAAGAAGAGCGCAAAAGTACCACAACGTGCCTGCCTCCACAGCTTTTTCCTTGGGGACATGCCTAATTCCTGACTGATTTGCCTTTCTCGTCTTAGGGTTGGGGTTCGGCCTAAGGCTAGGATTTTTAAAATCAGGAAGCCCTGAGTTCCAGGCACACTGGAGCTGTGAAAGGCATCCAAAAGGGAGTGCAAAAGTGCCACAACATGGCTGCTTTCATGGCTTTTTCCTTGGCAAGAAGCCTAACACCAGGCTGATTTCCCTTCCCAGGGTTACTGTTACGCTTAGGCCTAGGGCTAGGATTTTTAAAACTAGGAAGCCCTTAGCTCCAGGCACACTGCAGCTGTTCAAGGCATCCCAAGGGGAGTACAAAAGTGCAACAACATGGCAGCTTTCACAGCTTTTTCCTTGGCACCATCCCTATACCGTGGTTGTTTTATCTGCCTAGGGTTAGGGTTAGGGTTCAGCCTAGGGCTTGGAGATTTTAACCCGGAAGCCCTGAGTTCCAGGCTTACTTCATCTGCAAAAAGCATCCCAAAGGGAGTGCAGAAGTGCCACAACATGGCTGCTTTCACGGCTTTTCCCTTAGGAAGAACCCTAATACGCGGCTGATTTACCTTCCTAGGGTTACTGTTAGGCATAGGCCTAGGACTTTTAAAACCAGGAAGCCCTGGGCTCCAGGCACATGCAGCTGCGAAAGGCATCCCAAGAGGGCCGCAGAAGTGACACAACTTGGCTGCCTCTGCTTCTATTCTCATGAGACCATCCTGAACCATATGCTGATTTTCCTTCCTAGGGTTAAGGTTTGAGTTACGCCTGGGGTAAGGGTTCTATTAACCAGAAAGCCCTGAGTTCCAAGAACACAGCAGCTGCGAAGGACTAGCCAAGAAGAGCGCAAAAGTACCACAACATGCCTGCCTCCACAGCTTTTTCCTTGGGGACATGCCTAATTCCTGGCTGATTTGCCTTTCTCGTCTTAGGGTTGGGGTTCGGCCTAGGGCTAGGATTTTTTTAACTAGGAAGCCCTGATTTCCAGGCTTACTGCATCTGCCAAAGGCATCCCAAAGGGAGTGCAGAAGTGCCACAACATGGCTGCTTTCACGGCTTTTCCCTTAGGAAGAACCCTAATACGCGGCTGATTTACCTTCCTAGGGTTACTGTTAGGCTTAGGCCTAGGACTTTTAAAACCAGGAAGCCCTGGGCTCCAGGCACACTGCAGCTGCGAAAGGCATCCCAAGGGGAGCGCAAAAGTGACACAACTTGGCTGCCTCTGCTGCTATTCTCATGAGACCATCCCGAACCATAAGCTGATTTTCCTTCCTAGGGTTAAGGTTTGACTTACGCCTAGGGTAAGGGTTCTATTAACCAGAAAGCCCTGAGTTCCAAGAACACAGCAGCTGCGAAGGACTTCCCAAGAAGAGCGCAAAAGTTCCACAACATGCCTGCCTCCACAGCTTTTTCCTTGGGGACATGCCTAATTCCTGGCTGATTTGCCTTTCTCGTCTTAGGGTTGGGGTTCGGCCTAGGGCTAGGATTTTTTTAACTAGGAAGCCCTGAGTTCCAGGCTTACTGCATCTGCCAAAGGCATCCCAAAGGGAGTGCAGAAGTGCCACAACATGGCTGCTTTCACGGCTTTTCCCTTAGGAAGAACCCTAATACGCGGCTGATTTACCTTCCTAGGGTTACTGTTAGGCTTAGGCCTAGGACTTTTAAAACCAGGAAGCCCTGGGCTCCAGGCACACTGCAGCTGCGAAAGGCATCCCAAGGGGAGCGCAAAAGTGACACAACTTGGCTGCCACCTCTGATATTTCCATGAGACCATCCCGAACCATAGGCTGATTTTCCTTCCTAGGGTTAAGGTTTGAGTTACGCCTAGGGTAAGAGTTCTATTAACCAGAAAGCCCTGAGTTCCAAGAACACAGCATCTGCGAAGGACTTCCCAAGAAGAGCGCAAAAGTACCACAACGTGCCTGCCTCCACAGCTTTTTCCTTGGGGACATGCCTAATTCCTGGCTGATTTGCCTTTCTCGTCTTAGGGTTGGGGTTCGGCCTAGGGCTAGGATTTTTAAAATCAGGAAGCCCTGAGTTCCAGGCACACTGGAGCTGTGAAAGGCATCCAAAAGGGAGTGCAAAAGTGCCACAACATGGCTGCTTTCACGGCTTTTTCCTTGGCAAGATGCCTAACACCAGGCTGATTACCCTTCCCAGGGTTACTGTAAGGCTTAGGCCTAGGGCTAGGATTTTAAAAACTAGGAAGCCCTTAGCTCCAGGCACACTGCAGCTGTTCAAGGCATCCCAAGGGGAGTACAAAAGTGCAACAACATGGCAGCTTTCACAGCTTTTTCCTTGGCACCATCCCTATACCTAGGCTGTTTTATCTGCCTAGGGTTAGGGTTAGGGTTCAGCCTAGGGCTTGGAGTTTTTTAACCAGGAAGCCCTGAGTTCCACGCTTACTGCATCTGCCAAAGGCATCCCAAAGGGAGTGCAGAAGTGCCACAACATGGCTGCTTTCATGGCTTTTCCCTTGGGAAGAACCCTAATACGCGGCTGATTTACCTTCCTAGGGTTACTGTTAGGCTTAGGCCTAGGACTTTTAAAACCAGGAAGCCCTGGGCTCCAGGCACACTGCAGCTGTGAAAGGCACCCAAGGGGAGCGCAGAAGTGACACAACTTGGCTGCCTCTGCTTCTATTCTCATGAGACCATCCTGAAAGATAGGCTGATTTTCCTTCCTAGGGTTAAGGTTTGAGTTACGCCTGGGGTAAGGGTTCTATTAACCAGAAAGCCCTGAGTTCCAAGAACACAGCAGCTGCGAAGGACTTCCCAAGAAGAGCGCAAAAGTACCACAACATGCCTGCCTCCACAGCTTTTTCCTTGGGGACATGCCTAATTCCTGGCTGATTTGCCTTTCTCGTCTTAGGGTTGGGGTTCGGCTTAGGGCTAGGATTTTTTTAACTAGGAAGCCCTGAGTTCCAGGCTTACTGTATCTGCTAAAGGCATCCCAAAGGGAGTGCAGAAGTGCCACAACATGGCTGCTTTCACGGCTTTTCCCTTAGGAAGAACCCTAATACGCGGCTGATTTACCTTCCTAGGGTTACTGTTAGGCTTAGGCCTAGGACTTTTAAAACCAGGAAGCCCTGGGCTCCAGGCACACTGCAGCTGCGAAAGGCATCCCAAGGGGAGCGCAAAAGTGACACAACTTGGCTGCCACCACTGATATTTCCATGAGACCATCCCGAACCATAGGCTGATTTTCCTTCCTAGGGTTAAGGTTTGAGTTACGCCTGGGGTAAGGGTTCTATTAACCAGAAAGCCCTGAGTTCCAAGAACACAGCAGCTGCGAAGGACTACCCAAGAAGAGCGCAAAAGTACCACAACATGCCTGCCTCCACAGTTTTTCCTTGGGGACATGCCTAATTCCTGGCTGATTTGCCTTTCTCATCTTAGGGTTGGGGTTCGGCCTAGGGCTAGGATTTTTTTAACTAGGAAGCCCTGAGTTCCAGGCTTACTTCATCTGCAAAAAGCATCCCAAAGGGAGTGCAGAAGTGCCACAACATGGCTGCTTTCACGGCTTTTCCCTTAGGAAGAACCCTAATACCCGGCTGATTTACCTTCCTAGGGTTACTGTTAGGCTTAGGCCTAGGACTTTTAAAACCAGGAAGCCCTGGGCTCCAGGCACATGCAGCTGCGAAAGGCATCCCAAGGGGGCCGCAGAAGCGACACAACTTGGCTGCCTCTGCTTCTATTCTCATGACACCATCCCGAACCATAGGCTGATTTTCCTTCCAAGGGTTAAGGTTTGAGTTACGCCTAGGGTAAGTGTTCTATTAACGAGAAAGCCCTGAGTTCCAAGAACACAGCATCTGCGAAGGCCTACCCAAGAAGAGCGCAAAAGTACCACAACGTGCCTGCCTCCACAGCTTTTTCCTTGGGGACATGCCTAATTCCTGGCTGATTTGCCTTTCTCGTCTTAGGGTTGGGGTTCGGCCTATGGTTAGTATTTTTAAAATCAGGAAGCCCTGAGTTCCAGGCACACTGGAGCTGTGAAAGGCATCCAAAAGGGAGTGCAGAAGTGCCACAACATGGCTGCTTTCACGGCTTTTTCCTTGGCAAGAAGCCTAACACCAGGCTGATTTCCCTTCCCAGGGTTACTGTTAGGCTTAGGCCTAGGGCTAGGATTTTTAAAACTAGGAAGCCCTTAGTTCCAGGCACACTGCAGCTGCGAAAGGCATCCCAAGGGGAGTACAAAAGTGCAACAACATGGCAGCTTTAACAGCTTTTTCCTTGGCACCATCCCTATACCTAGGCGGATTTATCTCCCTCTGGTTAGGGTTAGGGTTAAGCCTAGGGCTTGGAGATTTTAACCCAGAAGCCCTGAGTTCCAGGCTTACTGCATCTGCCAAAGGCATCCCAAAGGGAGTGCGAAAGTGCCACAACATGGCTGCTTTCACGGCTTTTCCCTTAGGAAGAACCTTAATATTCGGCTGATTTACCTTCCTAGGGTTACTGTTAGGCTTAGGCCTAGGACTTTTAAAACCAGGAAGCCCTGGGCTCCAGGCACACTGCAGCTGCGAAAGGCATCCCAAGGGGAGCGCAAAAGTGACACAACTTGGCTGCCTCTGCTGCTATTCTCATGAGACCATCCCGAATCATAGGCTGATTTTCCTTCCTAGGGTTAAGGTTTGAGTTACGCCTAGGGTAAGGGTTCTATTAACCAGAAAGCCCTGAGTTCCAACAACACAGCAGCTGCGAAGGACTAGCCAAGAAGAGCGCAAAAGTACCACAACATGCCTGCCTCCACAGCTTTTTCCTTGGGGACATGCCTAATTCCTGGCTGATTTGCCTTTCTCGTCTTAGGCTTGGGGTTCGGCCTAGGGCTAGGATTTTTTTAACTAGGAAGCCCTGAGTTCCAGGCTTACTGCATCTGCCAAAGGCATCCCAAAGGGAGTGCAGAAGTGCCATAACATGGCTGCTTTCACGGTTTTTCCCTTAGGAAGAACACTAATATGCGGCTGATTTACCTTCCTAGGGTTACTGTAAGGCTTAGGCCTAGGGCTAGGATTTTTAAAACTAGGAAGCCCTTAGCTCCAGGCACACTGCAGCTGTTCAAGTCATCCCAAGAGGGCCGCAGAAGTGACACAACTTGGCTGCCTCTGCTGCTATTCTCATGAGTCCAACCGAACCATAGGCTGATTTTCCTTCCTAGGGTGAGGGTTAGAGTTACGCCTAGGGTTAGTGTTTTTTTAACCAGAAAGCCCTGAGTTCCAAGAACACAGCAGCTGCAAAGGACT
The DNA here is from genome assembly GCA_036010785.1 of Ammospiza maritima maritima. Lineage (NCBI taxonomy): Eukaryota > Metazoa > Chordata > Aves > Passeriformes > Passerellidae > Ammospiza > Ammospiza maritima. The sequence goes on from JAYKTQ010000127.1 coordinate 739,962, forward strand.
ACCCAAGAGGAGGGGAAAAGTGCCACAACATGGCTGCCTCCAGCGCTTTTTCCTTGGGACCATCATTGAACCTAGGCTGATTTACTTGCCTCCAGTTGCACCTATGGTCACGCCAAGAGATAGGGATTTTAAATCAGTAAACCCTGAGTCCAGACCCAGTGCAGCTGCAAAAGGCTTCCCAAGGGCAGCCAAAAATTGCCTCAACATGCTCCTTCCAGTGCTTTTTTCCTTGGGAACATCCCTATACCCAGGCTTATTTATCTGCCTAGGGTTAGGGTTAGGGTTCAGCCTAGAGATAGGATTTTTTCAAACAGGAAGCCCTGAATTCCAGGCACACTGCAGCTGTTAAAGGCAGTGTTCTACGTCAACCGCAACTTAGTCTGAAATAAATGCTTTTTCCCTGAGAGCATCTGAGAGGTTTGCATGAAGCACTGATATCTGACATTTGCAATTTTGAATAGGAGAGGAGAAAGAAAATGGGAAGAAGTTTTTAATTTTAGTGGTTTCAATGTTAATTTCCGTACACTTTTTCAAAACTTGTCAGCTCAAATGCCCATCAACATCTTTTAGTCATCTGTAAGTCAGTATTCATATAAAATGTGCTTCAAATCAAAAGAATTTCAAATTTGCACTCCAAATTTCTATGCCTAGATTTATGATTTCCTACACATATTAGATGAAAGGAAGGCCTTTTTTACTGTGGGAGTGCTGGAACACTGGAACAGGTTGCCCAGGGAAGTTGTGGGTGTCCCATCCCTGAAAGTATTCAAGGTCAGCTTGGACGGGGCTTGGAGCAGCAACAAAGGAGAAGCTTGATGGTAGAGAAACAAAGTTGGACTATAGAAGAAACTGGGATTGAAGTATAGGAGCAAGTTTTCTCTCAGCTCTTGGGGTAAATTCAAAGTTGTACAAAATTACATTTATCTGTGCTATTCACTACTGTAACAGAAATGTTCATGAAAACTGTACAGAAGATAGTAAATTTTAAAAGAGATAAGAATTACAGCATAAAATCCATGGGATGGGTTACAACATGAGACACTCTCTAAGAGAAAATCTCTGTGTTTCAGCACTTCATCATGGTAAGATTTCATGAAGTGCCAAAGAAGGCGGCAAAATATCATTCGGGACGTTATTTCCTGGAATTCAGCCTGGCCATTAGTAGGAACTGGGTTTGACCACATCATGTAGATATACCACACACACTTTCCCTTCACTGAAAAATGACTGTTTACAACGAAGAAGCAATTGACGATCAAAATTGATTGAAAGCATCTTAAACATGTCAAGTATTTCATTGTAGATGATCTGTGATCCAAATGCTTCTTCCACCTTCGAGAGGGACAGAACAATTCTTCCATATCATGATGGTTTAAAATTGTATCAACCAATGTTTTCTGCTGAAAAGATAGCATCTATTTTTTTCTATTTTTGGAAGAAAATATTCCTAGATACAACAGGTGAGAACTAAGTAATTTTAAAGAAACAAATGAAAAGAAAATATTCTGTAAATAGAATGAAATGAAAAGCTGTGTTTTAAATAGGAGCTAAATATGAAACAGAATTTTTGTACCAGGCATTTGAATTACTGCACCAGCTCTTTTGCCCATCAAGAGAGGCATTTAGCATTTCAGTCTTTTCCAAGGTGTTCATGATCTGCTATGCTGATCTCTGTGTGTGCCTAGGTGTGTGTGGAAGGGGGGGCATGTGAAGGGGAATGTGTATGTTTGCTTTACAATTGTTGTGGCAGATTCATGCCTCAGCTCCACATTTTGTTTTAGAAAGGTCACACAGAGTGGATGTGAAGTTTACTATCAACAAGAGATCAATTCCCAAATCATCCATTTCACTCTACCTTATAAATCATGTGCTTTGTTGCATATTTTATCAAATCTACTTTCAAGCCAGATGGAGGAAGGAGGATGTGGCAATCCCTCCACCATCTTGCAACTTTTATGCAAGTAGGTTTTCAAGAAAATCATCATTTCTCTTTGAAATATGTCTGGAACAGGCATGATGGTAGTGTCAACCTGTTGGAGTTTTTGTTGCTGGAAGAAGTTATACAAAAGGATTGGTTTTTACATTGACCAGTTACTGAATCAAGCTCAGGAATACATTGGAAATTCAACTGGGGCTTCCTTTCCCCGGCAGACTACTTCTAGAACGAGCTTGTACACTGAAGCTTACTCTTTTGCCCTCTTTTTGTTTCTTTCCTATTTTCTTGGCTTCTTTGCCACTCTCTAGACAATTTTGGAACTTTTTTCCCAACTCAAATGGTTTCAATAGTCTGATTGTGATCATACATTTTTACAAGGAATTTTTAAAATCTTTCCTCCAGTTAAGAAAGTCAAGGACTTAGGTCTTTTTCTTCCCTTATCAATATTTTGTTTTTAACCCAAGCAGATAATTCCCATCCATTCATCCATTTGGTGGACCAATAGTTGCCATTCTGATGGAAGTTGTCACTTCTTAACAATAGGCATTCTGTGACTATGTTGACAGCACTTTGGGTGAAGATCCTAACTGGTCTTAGATAGACATAGGGAGAAATTTGCTCAGCCAGTGTCAGTCTTAAGCATGCGTATCAGAAGATCTTTCTAGAGCTGGGAATTTTCCCATGAAAGGGATTCAGTTAGGGAAGAGACACTTGCCCCAGAGGTTTACATTCTTCTTGAAGACTGCTTAAGGAACTTAGATGCCATGTCCATTTGGATCTGTGTCTGCACAGAACTTTGTCATGCCAGTGCTTGAAATGCATCTTGAAGAGAATTCACTAGCACAGAATGAATGAGAGTGGAAGGGGTTGGTGGGGCTAACCAGGCCCAACCCCCCTGCCTAAACCAGGATACCTAGAGCCTCTTGCCCAGGATTCTATCTGGGTGTACTTTGAATGTCTTCAAAGATCCAGGCTCCACAATCTTTCTGGGCAGTCTGTGCCGTGGTTCACTCACCCTCACAGTAAAGAATCATTTCCTGATGTTCCTGTATTTCAGTGTGTGCCCACTGCCTCTTGTCTTTTCACTCAGCATCACTGAAAAGACACTGATTCCCTCCCCTTTGCACTATTGCTTCCATATGGATGTGTGCTGCCATGTAGAGATATGTCAAAAACCTCCCTGAAGCCCAGGCAGATAATATTCCCTTCATCTACCAGTCAAGTTGATTCATCAGAGGAGTTTAAAGTTATGTTCAGCATGAAATGCCCCTGAAAAATCATGCTAACTACATTATTGTGTCGTCTTTCATGTGCCTGGCAAGGTTTTCCAGGAAGAGCTGCTTCATCAACTTCCTGGGTATAAAAAAGAGGCTGGCTGGTTTGTACGATTGCGAGTCCTCCTAATTGCCTTTTTTGAACATGAGTGTCATTTGCTTACATCCAGTCCTTAGACTCTCTTCTCGTCTACATCTTAGCAAAAAGCTTTTCCACAATGTCTGGCGAGGAAAAACTGTGCCAGCACAGAAAACATCTCCCATCGTGTTCTAGACGTTGCACGGAGGTGTGCCGAGTGTTTGGCATGAAGGAAAGAAAAGTTGTCCAAAACAGCTTCCAATCGAATGTTCATGTGATTGGAAAAGTCAGGAGAGTGCAAAGGTACTGTTTTCTATCAGTTGGCAAGCTGCGCACACAATCCCAGTGTTGGACAGCTTCCTTCTTCACCTTTCCGAAGGTGCAGCTCTCTCCGGCTCCCGGAGGCGAAGAAGCGGCTTCTTCGCGCAAAGACGATTGTGCCGCTCACTGTGCACTCCTTAGCGCGGCTGCTGCCGAAAGACGCCCGGGAGCGGCTCTTAGCTCCGGACAGCATCGTACCTTCGTCTTTAGCGTCTCTTCTCGTCTACATCGTAGCAAAAAGCTTTTCCACTATGTCTGGCGAGGAAAAACTGTGCAAGCACAGAAAACATCTCCCATCGTGTTCTAGACGTTGCACGGAGGTGTGCCGAGTGTTTGGCATGAAGAAAAGAAAACTTGTCCAAAACAGCTTCCAATCGAATGTTCATGTGATTGGAAAAGTCAGGAGAGTGCAAAGGTACTGTTTTCTAGCAGTTGGCAAGCTGCGCACACAATCCCAGTGTTGGACAGCTTCCTTCTTCACCTTTCCGAAGGTGCCGCTCTCTCCGGCTCCCGGAGGCGAAGAAGCGGCTTCTTCGCGCAAAGACGATTGTGCCGCTCACTGTGCACTCCTTAGCGCGGCTGCTGCCGAAAGACGCCCGGGAGCGGCTCTTAGCTCCGGACAGCATCGTACCTTCGTCTTTAGCGTCTCTTCTCGTCTACATCTTAGCAAAAAGCTTTTCCACTATGTCTGGCGAGGAAAAACTGTGCCAGCACAGGAAACATCTCCCATCGTGTTCTAGACGTTGCACGGAGGTGTGCCGAGTGTTTGGCATGAAGAAAAGAAAAGTTGTCCAAAACAGCTTCCAATCGAATGTTCATGTGATTGGAAAAGTCAGGAGAGTGCAAAGGTACTGTTTTCTAGCAGTTGGCAAGCTGCGCACACAATCCCAGTGTTGGACAGCTTCCTTCTTCACCTTTCCGAAGTTGCCGCTCTCTCCGGCTCCCGGAGGCGAAGAAGCGGCTTCTTCGCGCAAAGACGATTGTGCCGCTCACTGTGCACTCCTTAGCGCGGCTTCTGCCAAAAGACGCCCGGGAGCGGCTCTTAGCTCCGGACAGCATCGTACCTTCGTCTTTAGCGTCTCTTCTCGTCTACATCTTAGCAAAAAGCTTTTCCACTATGTCTGGCGAGGAAAAACTGTGCCAGCACAGAAAACATCTCCCATCGTGTTCTAGACGATGCACGGAGGTGTGCCGAGTGTTTGGCATGAAGAAAAGAAAAGGTGTCCAAAACAGCTTCCAATCGAATGTTCATGTGATTGGAAAAGTCAGGAGAGTGCAAAGGTACTGTTTTCTAGCAGTTGGCAAGCTGCGCACACAATCCCAGTGTTGTACAGCTTCCTTCTTCACCTTTCCGAAGGTGCCGCTCTCTCCGGCTCCCGGAGGCGAAGAAGCGGCTTCTTCGCGCAAAGACGATTGTGCCGCTCACTGTGCACTCCTTAGCGCGGCTTCTGCCGAAAGACGCCCGGGAGCGGCTCTTAGCTCCGGACAGCATCGTACCTTCGTCTTTAGCGTCTCTTCTCGTCTACATCGTAGCAAAAAGATTTTCCACTATGTCTGGCGAGGAAAAACTGTGCCAGCACAGAAAACATCTCCCATCGTGTTCTAGATGTTGCACGGAGGTGTGCCGAGTGTTTGGCATGAAGAAAAGAAAACTTGTCCAAAACAGCTTCCAATCGAATGTTCATGTGATTGGAAAAGTCAGGAGAGTGCAAAGGTACTGTTTTCTAGCAGTTGGCAAGCTGCGCACACAATCCCAGTGTTGGACAGCTTCCTTCTTCACCTTTCCGAAGGTGCCGCTCTCTCCGGCTCCCGGAGGCGAAGAAGCGGCTTCTTCGCGCAAAGACGATTGTGCCGCTCACTGTGCACTCCTTAGCGCGGCTGCTGCCGAAAGACGCCCGGGAGCGGCTCTTAGCTCCGGACAGCATCGTACCTTCGTCTTTAGCGTCTCTTCTCGTCTACATCTTAGCAAAAAGCTTTTCCACTATGTCTGGCGAGGAAAAACTGTGCCAGCACAGAAAACATCTCCCATCGTGTTCTAGACGTTGCACGGAGGTGTGCCGAGTGTTTGGCATGAAGAAAAGAAAAGTTGTCCAAAACAGCTTCCAATCGAATGTTCATGTGATTGGAAAAGTCAGGAGAGTGCAAAGGTACTGTTTTCTAGCAGTTGGCAAGCTGCGCACACAATCCCAGTGTTGGACAGCTTCCTTCTTCACCTTTCCGAAGGTGCCGCTCTCTCCGGCTCCCGGAGGCGAAGAAGCGGCTTCTTCGCGCAAAGACGATTGTGCCGCTCACTGTGCACTCCTTAGCGCGGCTTCTGCCAAAAGACGCCCGGGAGCGGCTCTTAGCTCCGGACAGCATCGTACCTTCGTCTTTAGCGTCTCTTCTCGTCTACATCTTAGCAAAAAGCTTTTCCACTATGTCTGGCGAGGAAAAACTGTGCCAGCACAGGAAACATCTCCCATCGTGTTCTAGACGTTGCACGGAGGCGTGCCGAGTGTTTGGCATGAAGAAAAGAAAAGTTGTCCAAAACAGCTTCCAATCGAATGTTCATGTGATTGGAAAAGTCAGGAGAGTGCAAAGGTACTGTTTTCTAGCAGTTGGCAAGCTGCGCACACAATCCCAGTGTTGGACAGCTTCCTTCTTCACCTTTCCGAAGGTGCCGCTCTCTCCGGCTCCCGGAGGCGAAGAAGCGGCTTCTTCGCGCAAAGACGATTGTGCCGCTCACTGTGCACTCCTTAGCGCGGCTTCTGCCAAAAGACGCCCGGGAGCGGCTCTTAGCTCCGGACAGCATCGTACCTTCGTCTTTAGCGTCTCTTCTCGTCTACATCTTAGCAAAAAGCTTTTCCACTATGTCTGGCGAGGAAAAACTGTGCCAGCACAGAAAACATCTCCCATCGTGTTCTAGACGATGCACGGAGGTGTGCCGAGTGTTTGGCATGAAGAAAAGAAAAGGTGTCCAAAACAGCTTCCAATCGAATGTTCATGTGATTGGAAAAGTCAGGAGAGTGCAAAGGTACTGTTTTCTAGCAGTTGGCAAGCTGCGCACACAATCCCAGTGTTGTACAGCTTCCTTCTTCACCTTTCCGAAGGTGCCGCTCTCTCCGGCTCCCGGAGGCGAAGAAGCGGCTTCTTCGTGCAAAGACGATTGTGCCGCTCACTGTGCACTCCTTAGCGCGGCTTCTGCCGAAAGACGCCCGGGAGCGGCTCTTAGCTCCGGACAGCTTCGTACCTTCGTCTTTAGCGTCTCTTCTCGTCTACATCTTAGCAAAAAGCTTTTCCACTATGTCTGGCGAGGAAAAACTGTGCCAGCACAGAAAACATCTCCCATCTGTTTCTAGACGTTGCACGATCCCTATACTTAGGCTGATTTTCCTTCCTGGGGATAGGGTAAGGCTTCAGCCTAGGGCTTGGAGTTTTTTAACCAGGAAGCCCTGAGTTCCAGGCTTACTGCATCTGCCAAAGGCATCCCAAAGGGAGTGCAGAAGTGCCACAACATGGTTGCTTTCACGGCTTTTCCCTTAGGAAGAACCCTTATACGCGGCTGATTTACCTTCCTAGGGTTACTGTTAGGCTTAGGCCTAGGACTTTTGAAACCAGGAAGCCCTGGGCTCCAGGCACACTGCAGCTGCGAAAGGCATCCCAAGGGGAGCGCAAAAGTGACACAACTTGGCTGCCACCACTGATATTTCCATGAGACCATCCCGAGCCATAGGCTGATTTTCCTTCCTAGGGTTAAGGTTTGAGTTACGCCTAGGGTAAGGGTTCTATTAACCAGAAAGCCCTGAGTTCCAAGAACACAGCAGCTGCGAAGGACTAGCCAAGAAGAGCGCAAAAGTACCACAACATGCCTGCCTCCACAGCTTTTTCCTTGGGGACATGCCTAATTCCTGGCTGATTTGCCTTTCTCGTCTTAGGGTTGGGGTTCGGCCTAGGGCTAGGATTTTTAAAATCAGGAAGCCCTGAGTTCCAGGCACACTGGAGCTGTGAAAGGCATCCAAAAGGGAGTGCAAAAGTGCCACAACATGGTTGCTTTCACGGCTTTTTCCTTGGCAAGAAGCTTAACACCAGGCTGATTTCCCTTGCCAGGGTTACTGTAAGGCTTAGGCCTAGGGCTAGGATTTTTAAAACTAGGAAGCCCTTAGCTCCAGGCACACTGCAGCTGTTCAAGGCATCCCAAGAGGGCCGCAGAAGTGACACAACTTGGCTGCCTCTGCTGCTATTCTCATGAGTCCATCCCGAACCATAGGCTGATTTTCCTTCCTAGGGTGAGGGTTAGAGTTACGCCTAGGGTTAGTGTTTTTTTAACCAGAAAGCCCTGAGTTCCAAGAACACAGCAGCTGCGAAGGACTACCCAAGAGGAGGGGAAAAGTGCCACAACATGGCTGCCTCCAGCGCTTTTTCCTTGGGACCATCATTGAACCTAGGCTGATTTACTTGCCTCCAGTTGCACCTATGGTCACGCCAAGAGATAGGGATTTTAAATCAGTAAACCCTGAGTCCAGACCCAGTGCAGCTGCAAAAGGCTTCCCAAGGGCAGCCAAAAATTGCCTCAACATGCTCCTTCCAGTGCTTTTTTCCTTGGGAACATCCCTATACCCAGGCTTATTTATCTGCCTAGGGTTAGGGTTAGGGTTCAGCCTAGAGATAGGATTTTTTCAAACAGGAAGCCCTGAATTCCAGGCACACTGCAGCTGTTAAAGGCAGTGTTCTACGTCAACCGCAACTTAGTCTGAAATAAATGCTTTTTCCCTGAGAGCATCTGAGAGGTTTGCATGAAGCACTGATATCTGACATTTGCAATTTTGAATAGGAGAGGAGAAAGAAAATGGGAAGAAGTTTTTAATTTTAGTGGTTTCAATGTTAATTTCCGTACACTTTTTCAAAACTTGTCAGCTCAAATGCCCATCAACATCTTTTAGTCATCTGTAAGTCAGTATTCATATAAAATGTGCTTCAAATCAAAAGAATTTCAAATTTGCACTCCAAATTTCTATGCCTAGATTTATGATTTCCTACACATATTAGATGAAAGGAAGGCCTTTTTTACTGTGGGAGTGCTGGAACACTGGAACAGGTTGCCCAGGGAAGTTGTGGGTGTCCCATCCCTGAAAGTATTCAAGGTCAGCTTGGACGGGGCTTGGAGCAGCAACAAAGGAGAAGCTTGATGGTAGAGAAACAAAGTTGGACTATAGAAGAAACTGGGATTGAAGTATAGGAGCAAGTTTTCTCTCAGCTCTTGGGGTAAATTCAAAGTTGTACAAAATTACATTTATCTGTGCTATTCACTACTGTAACAGAAATGTTCATGAAAACTGTACAGAAGATAGTAAATTTTAAAAGAGATAAGAATTACAGCATAAAATCCATGGGATGGGTTACAACATGAGACACTCTCTAAGAGAAAATCTCTGTGTTTCAGCACTTCATCATGGTAAGATTTCATGAAGTGCCAAAGAAGGCGGCAAAATATCATTCGGGACGTTATTTCCTGGAATTCAGCCTGGCCATTAGTAGGAACTGGGTTTGAACACATCATGTAGATATACCACACACACTTTCCCTTCACTGAAAAATGACTGTTTACAACGAAGAAGCAATTGACGATCAAAATTGATTGAAAGCATCTTAAACATGTCAAGTATTTCATTGTAGATGATCTGTGATCCAAATGCTTCTTCCACCTTCGAGAGGGACAGAACAATTCTTCCATATCATGATGGTTTAAAATTGTATCAACCAATGTTTTCTGCTGAAAAGATAGCATCTATTTTTTTCTATTTTTGGAAGAAAATATTCCTAGATACAACAGGTGAGAACTAAGTAATTTTAAAGAAACAAATGAAAAGAAAATATTCTGTAAATAGAATGAAATGAAAAGCTGTGTTTTAAATAGGAGCTAAATATGAAACAGAATTTTTGTACCAGGCATTTGAATTACTGCACCAGCTCTTTTGCCCATCAAGAGAGGCATTTAGCATTTCAGTCTTTTCCAAGGTGTTCATGATCTGCTATGCTGATCTCTGTGTGTGCCTAGGTGTGTGTGGAAGGGGGGGCATGTGAAGGGGAATGTGTATGTTTGCTTTACAATTGTTGTGGCAGATTCATGCCTCAGCTCCACATTTTGTTTTAGAAAGGTCACACAGAGTGGATGTGAAGTTTACTATCAACAAGAGATCAATTCCCAAATCATCCATTTCACTCTACCTTATAAATCATGTGCTTTGTTGCATATTTTATCAAATCTACTTTCAAGCCAGATGGAGGAAGGAGGATGTGGCAATCCCTCCACCATCTTGCAACTTTTATGCAAGTAGGTTTTCAAGAAAATCATCATTTCTCTTTGAAATATGTCTGGAACAGGCATGATGGTAGTGTCAACCTGTTGGAGTTTTTGTTGCTGGAAGAAGTTATACAAAAGGATTGGTTTTTACATTGACCAGTTACTGAATCAAGCTCAGGAATACATTGGAAATTCAACTGGGGCTTCCTTTCCCCGGCAGACTACTTCTAGAACGAGCTTGTACACTGAAGCTTACTCTTTTGCCCTCTTTTTGTTTCTTTCCTATTTTCTTGGCTTCTTTGCCACTCTCTAGACAATTTTGGAACTTTTTTCCCAACTCAAATGGTTTCAATAGTCTGATTGTGATCATACATTTTTACAAGGAATTTTTAAAATCTTTCCTCCAGTTAAGAAAGTCAAGGACTTAGGTCTTTTTCTTCCCTTATCAATATTTTGTTTTTAACCCAAGCAGATAATTCCCATCCATTCATCCATTTGGTGGACCAATAGTTGCCATTCTGATGGAAGTTGTCACTTCTTAACAATAGGCATTCTGTGACTATGTTGACAGCACTTTGGGTGAAGATCCTAACTGGTCTTAGATAGACATAGGGAGAAATTTGCTCAGCCAGTGTCAGTCTTAAGCATGCGTATCAGAAGATCTTTCTAGAGCTGGGAATTTTCCCATGAAAGGGATTCAGTTAGGGAAGAGACACTTGCCCCAGAGGTTTACATTCTTCTTGAAGACTGCTTAAGGAACTTAGATGCCATGTCCATTTGGATCTGTGTCTGCACAGAACTTTGTCATGCCAGTGCTTGAAATGCATCTTGAAGAGAATTCACTAGCACAGAATGAATGAGAGTGGAAGGGGTTGGTGGGGCTAACCAGGCCCAACCCCCCTGCCTAAACCAGGATACCTAGAGCCTCTTGCCCAGGATTCTATCTGGGTGTACTTTGAATGTCTTCAAAGATCCAGGCTCCACAATCTTTCTGGGCAGTCTGTGCCGTGGTTCACTCACCCTCACAGTAAAGAATCATTTCCTGATGTTCCTGTATTTCAGTGTGTGCCCACTGCCTCTTGTCTTTTCACTCAGCATCACTGAAAAGACACTGATTCCCTCCCCTTTGCACTATTGCTTCCATATGGATGTGTGCTGCCATGTAGAGATATGTCAAAAACCTCCCTGAAGCCCAGGCAGATAATATTCCCTTCATCTACCAGTCAAGTTGATTCATCAGAGGAGTTTAAAGTTATGTTCAGCATGAAATGCCCCTGAAAAATCATGCTAACTACATTATTGTGTCGTCTTTCATGTGCCTGGCAAGGTTTTCCAGGAAGAGCTGCTTCATCAACTTCGTGGGTATAAAAAAGAGGCTGGCTGGTTTGTACGATTGCGAGTCCTCCTAATTGCCTTTTTTGAACATGAGTGTCATTTGCTTACATCCAGTCCTTAGACTCTCTTCTCGTCTACATCTTAGCAAAAAGCTTTTCCACAATGTCTGGCGAGGAAAAACTGTGCCAGCACAGAAAACATCTCCCATCGTGTTCTAGACGTTGCACGGAGGTGTGCCGAGTGTTTGGCATGAAGGAAAGAAAAGTTGTCCAAAACAGCTTCCAATCGAATGTTCATGTGATTGGAAAAGTCAGGAGAGTGCAAAGGTACTGTTTTCTATCAGTTGGCAAGCTGCGCACACAATCCCAGTGTTGGACAGCTTCCTTCTTCACCTTTCCGAAGGTGCAGCTCTCTCCGGCTCCCGGAGGCGAAGAAGCGGCTTCTTCGCGCAAAGACGATTGTGCCGCTCACTGTGCACTCCTTAGCGCGGCTGCTGCCGAAAGACGCCCGGGAGCGGCTCATAGCTCCGGACAGCATCGTACCTTCGTCTTTAGCGTCTCTCCTCGTCTACATCGTAGCAAAAAGCTTTTCCACTATGTCTGGCGAGGAAAAACTGTGCCAGCACAGAAAACATCTCCTATCGTGTTCTAGACGTTGCACGGAGGTGTGCCGAGTGTTTGGCATGAAGAAAAGAAAACTTGTCCAAAACAGCTTCCAATCGAATGTTCATGTGATTGGAAAAGTCAGGAGAGTGCAAAGGTACTGTTTTCTAGCAGTTGGCAAGCTGCGCACACAATCCCAGTGTTGGACAGCTTCCTTCTTCACCTTTCCGAAGGTGCCGCTCTCTCCGGCTCCCGGAGGCGAAGAAGCGGCTTCTTCGCGCAAAGACGATTGTGCCGCTCACTGTGCACTCCTTAGCGCGGCTGCTGCCGAAAGACGCCCGGGAGCGGCTCTTAGCTCCGGACAGCATCGTACCTTCGTCTTTAGCGTCTCTTCTCGTCTACATCTTAGCAAAAAGCTTTTCCACTATGTCTGGCGAGGAAAAACTGTGCCAGCACAGAAAACATCTCCCATCGTGTTCTAGACGTTGCACGGAGGTGTGCCGAGTGTTTGGCATGAAGAAAAGAAAAGGTGTCCAAAACAGCTTCCAATCGAATGTTCATGTGATTGGAAAAGTCAGGAGAGTGCAAAGGTACTGTTTTCTAGCAGTTGGCAAGCTGCGCACACAATCCCAGTGTTGGACAGCTTCCTTCTTCACCTTTCCGAAGGTGCCGCTCTCTCCGGCTCCCGGAGGCGAAGAAGCGGCTTCTTCGCGCAAAGACGATTGTGCCGCTCACTGTGCACTCCTTAGCGCGGCTGCTGCCGAAAGACGCCCGGGAGCGGCTCTTAGCTCCGGACAGCATCGTACCTTCGTCTTTAGCGTCTCTTCTCGTCTACATCGTAGCAAAAAGCTTTTCCACTATGTCTGGTGATGAAAAACTGTGCCAGCACAGAAAACATCTCCCATCGTGTTCTAGACGTTGCACGGAGGTGTGCCGAGTGTTTGGCATGAAGAAAAGAAAAGTTGTCCAAAACAGCTTCCAATCGAATGTTCATGTGATTGGAAAAGTCAGGAGAGTGCAAAGGTACTGTTTTCTAGCAGTTGGCAAGCTGCGCACACAATCCCAGTGTTGGACAGCTTCCTTCTTCACCTTTCCGAAGGTGCCGCTCTCTCCGGCTCCCGGAGGCGAAGAAGCGGCTTCTTCGCGCAAAGACGATTGTGCCGCTCACTGTGCACTCCTTAGCGCGGCTTCTGCCGAAAGACGCCCGGGAGCGGCTCTTAGCTCCGGACAGCATCGTACCTTCGTCTTTAGCGTCTCTTCTCGTCTACATCTTAGCAAAAAGCTTTTCCACTATGTCTGGCGAGGAAAAACTGTGCCAGCACAGGAAACATCTCCCATCCTGTTCTAGACGTTGCACGGAGGCGTGCCGAGTGTTTGGCATGAAGAAAAGAAAAGTTGTCCAAAACAGCTTCCAATCGAATGTTCATGTGATTGGAAAAGTCAGGAGAGTGCAAAGGTACTGTTTTCTAGCAGTTGGCAAGCTGCGCACACAATCCCAGTGTTGGACAGCTTCCTTCTTCACCTTTCCGAAGGTGCCGCTCTCTCCGGCTCCCGGAGGCGAAGAAGCGGCTTCTTCGCGCAAAGACGATTGTGCCGCTCACTGTGCACTCCTTAGCGCGGCTTCTGCCAAAAGACGCCCGGGAGCGGCTCTTAGCTCCGGACAGCATCGTACCTTCGTCTTTAGCGTCTCTTTTCGTTTACACATTAGCAAAAAGCTTTTCCACTATGTCTGGCGAGGAAAAACTGTGCCAGCACAGAAAACATCTCCCATCGTGTTCTAGACGATGCACGGAGGTGTGCCGAGTGTTTGGCATGAAGAAAAGAAAAGGTGTCCAAAACAGCTTCCAATCGAATGTTCATGTGATTGGAAAAGTCAGGAGAGTGCAAAGGTACTGTTTTCTATCAGTTGGCAAGCTGCGCACACAATCCCAGTGTTGTACAGCTTCCTTCTTCACCTTTCCGAAGGTGCCGCTCTCTCCGGCTCCCAGGGGCGAAGAAGCGGCTTCTTCGCGCAAAGACGATTGTGCCGCTCACTGTGCACTCCTTAGCGCGGCTTCTGCCGAAAGACGCCCGGGAGCGGCTCTTAGCTCCGGACAGCTTCGTACCTTCGTCTTTAGCGTCTCTTCTCGTCTACATCTTAGCAAAAAGCTTTTCCACTATGTCTGGCGAGGAAAAACTGTGCCAGCACAGAAAACATCTCCCATCGTGTTCTAGACGTTGCACGATCCCTATACTTAGGCTGATTTTCCTTCCTGGGGATAGGGTTAGGCTTCAACCTAGGGCTTGGAGTTTTTTAACCAGGAAGCCCTGAGTTCCAGGCTTACTGCATCTGCCAAAGGCATCCCAAAGGGAGTGCAGAAGTGCCACAACATGGTTGCTTTCACGGCTTTTCCCTTAGGAAGAACCCTTATACGCGGCTGATTTACCTTCCTAGGGTTACTGTTAGGCTTAGGCCTAGGACTTTTAAAACCAGGAAGCCCTGGGCTCCAGGCACACTGCAGCTGCGAAAGGCATCCCAAGGGGAGCGCAAAAGTGACACAACTTGGCTGCCACCACTGATATTTCCATGAGACCATCCTGAACCATAGGCTGATTTTCCTTCCTAGGGTTAAGGTTTGAGTTACGCCTGGGGTAAGAGTTCTATTAACCAGAAAGACCTGAGTTCCAAGAACACAGCAGCTGCGAAGGACTACCCAAGAAGAGCGCAAAAGTACCACAACGTGCCTGCCTCCACAGCTTTTTCCTTGGGGACATGCCTAATTCCTGGCTGATTTGCCTTTCTCGTCTTAGGGTTGGGGTTCGGCCTAGGGCTAGGATATTTTTAACTAGGAAGCCCTGAGTTCCAGGCTTACTTCATCTGCCAAAGGCATCCCAAAGGGTGTGCAGAAGTGCCACAACATGGCTGCTTTCACGGCTTTTCCCTTAGGAAGAACCCTAATACGCGGCTGATTTACCTTCCTAGGGTTACTGTTAGGCTTAGGCCTAGGACTTTTAAAACCAGGAAGCCCTGGGCTCCAGGCACACTGCAGCTGCGAAAGGCATCCCAAGGGGAGCGCAAAAGTGACACAACTTGGCTGCCACCACTGATATTTCCATGAGACCATCCCGAACCATAGGCTGATTTTCCTTCCTAGGGTTAAGGTTTGAGTTACGCCTAGGGTAAGGGTTCTATTAACCAGAAAGCCCTGAGTTCCAAGAACACAGCAGCTGCGAAGGACTTCCCAAGAAGAGCGCAAAAGTACCACAACATGCCTGCCTCCACAGCTTTTTCCTTGGGGACATGCCTAATTCCTGGCTGATTTGCCTTTCTCGTCTTAGGGTTGGGGTTCGGACTAGGGCTAGGATTTTTAAAATCAGGAAGCCCTGAGTTCCAGGCACACTGGAGCTGTGAAAGGCATCCAAAAGGGAGTGCAAAAGTGCCACAACATGGCTGCTTTCAAGGCTTTTTCCTTGGCAAGAAGCCTAACACCAGGCTGATTGACCTTCCCAGGGTTACTGTTAGGCTTAGGCCTAGGGCTAGGATTTTTAAAACTAGGAAGCCCTTAGATCCAGGCACACTGCAGCTGTTCAATGCATCCCAAGGGGAGTACAAAAGTGCAACAACATGGCAGCTTTCACAGCTTTTTCCTTGGCACCATCCCTATACCTAGGCTGATTTATCTGCCTAGGGTTAAGGTGTAGGCTTCAGCCTAGGGCTTGGAGTTTTTTAACCAGGAAGCCCTGAGTTCCAGGCTTACTGCATCTGCCAAAGGCATCCCAAAGGGAGTGCAGAAGTGCCACAACATGGCTGCTTTCACGGCTTTTCCCTTTAGGAAGAACCCTAATACTCGGCTGATTTACCTTCCTAGGGTTACTGTTAGGCTTAGGCCTAGGACTTTTAAAACCAGGAAGCCCTGGTCTGCAGGCACACTGCAGCTGCGAAAGGCATCCCAAGGGGAGCGCAAAAGTGACACAACTTGGCTGCCACCTCTGATATTTCCATGAGTCCATCCCGAACCATAGGCTGATTTTCCTTCCTAGGGTGAGGGTTAGAGTTACGCCTAGGGTTGGTGTTTTTTTAACCAGAAAGCCCTGAGTTCCAAGAACACAGCAGCTGCGAAGGACTACCCAAGAGGAGGGGAAAAGTGCCACAACATGGCTGCCTCCAGCGCTTTTTCCTTGGGACCATCATTGAACCTAGGCTGATTTACTTGCCTCCAGTTGCACCTATGGTCACGCCAAGAGATAGGGATTTTAAATCAGTAAACCCTGAGCTCCAGACCCAGTGCAGCTGCAGAAGGCTTCCCAAGGGCAGCCAGAAATTGCCTCAACATGCTCCTTCCAGTGCTTTTTTCCTTGGGAACATCCCTATACCCAGGCTGATTTATCTGCCTAGGGTTAGGGTTAGGGTTCAGCCTAGAGATAGGATTTTTTCAAACAGGAAGCCCTGAATTCCAGGCACACTGCAGCTGTTAAAGGCAGTGTTCTACGTCAACCGCAACTTAGTCTGAAATAAATGCTTTTTCCCTGAGAGCATCTGAGAGGTTTGCATGAAGCACTGATATCTGACATTTGCAATTTTGAATAGGAGAGGAGAAAGAAAATGCGAAGAAGTTTTTAATTTTAGTGGTTTCAATGTTAATTTCCGTACACTTTTTCAAAACTTGTCAGCTCAAATGCCCATCAACATCTTTTAGTCATCTGTAAGTCAGTATTCATATAAAATGTGCTTCAAATCAAAAGAATTTCAAATTTGCACTCCAAATTTCTATGCCTAGATTTATGATTTCCTACACATATTAGATGAAAGGAAGGCCTTTTTTACTGTGGGAGTGCTGGAACACTGGAACAGGTTGCCCAGGGAAGTTGTGGGTGTCCCATCCCTGAAAGTATTCAAGGTCAGCTTGGACGGGGCTTGGAGCAGCAACAAAGGAGAAGCTTGATGGTAGAGAAACAAAGTTGGACTATAGAAGAAACTGGGATTGAAGTATAGGAGCAAGTTTTCTCTCAGCTCTTGGGGTAAATTCAAAGTTGTACAAAATGACATTTATCTGTGCTATTCACTACTGTAACAGAAATGTTCATGAAAACTGTACAGAAGATAGCAAATTTTAAAAGAGATAAGAATTACAGCATAAAATCCATGGGATGGGTTACAACATGAGACACTCTCTAAGAGAAAATCTCTGTGTTTCAGCACTTCATCATGGTAAGATTTCATGAAGTGCCAAAGAAGGCGGCAAAATATCATTCGGGACGTTATTTCCTGGAATTCAGCCTGGCCATTAGTAGGAACTGGGTTTGAACACATCATGTAGATATACCACACACACTTTCCCTTCACTGAAAAATGACTGTTTACAACGAAGAAGCAATTGACGATCAAAATTGATTGAAAGCATCTTAAACATGTCAAGTATTTCATTGTAGATGATCTGTGATCCAAATGCTTCTTCCACCTTCGAGAGGGACAGAACAATTCTTCCATATCATGATGGTTTAAAATTGTATCAACCAATGTTTTCTGCTGAAAAGATAGCATCTATTTTTTTCTATTTTTGGAAGAAAATATTCCTAGACATACAACAGGTGAGAACTAAGTAATTTTAAAGAAACAAATGAAAAGAAAATATTCTGTAAATAGAATGAAATGAAAAGCTGTGTTTTAAATAGGAGCTAAATATGAAACAGAATTTTTGTACCAGGCATTTGAATTACTGCACCAGCTCTTTTGCCCATCAAGAGAGGCATTGAGCATTTCAGTCTTTTCCAAGGTGTTCATGATCTGCTATGCTGATCTCTGTGTGTGCCTAGGTGTGTGTGGAAGGGGGGGCATGTGAAGGGGAGTGTGTATGTTTGCTTTACAATTGTTGTGGCAGATTCATGCCTCAGCTCCACATTTTGTTTTAGAAAGGTCACACAGAGTGGATGTGAAGTTTACTATCAACAAGAGATCAATTCCCAAATCATCCATTTCACTCTACCTTATAAATCATGTGCTTTGTTGCATATTTTATCAAATCTACTTTCAAGCCAGATGGAGGAAGGAGGATGTGGCAATCCCTCCACCATCTTGCAACTTTTATGCAAGTAGGTTTTCAAGAAAATCATCATTTCTCTTTGAAATATGTCTGGAACAGGCATGATGGTAGTGTCAACCTGTTGGAGTTTTTGTTGCTGGAAGAAGTTATACAAAAGGATTGGTTTTTACATTGACCAGTTACTGAATCAAGCTCAGGAATACATTGGAAATTCAACTGGGGCTTCCTTTCCCCGGCAGACTACTTCTAGAACGAGCTTGTACACTGAAGCTTACTCTTTTGCCCTCTTTTTGTTTCTTTCCTATTTTCTTGGCTTCTTTGCCACTCTCTAGACAATTTTGGAACTTTTTTCCCAACTCAAATGGTTTCAATAGTCTGATTGTGATCATACATTTTTACAAGGAATTTTTAAAATCTTTCCTCCAGTTAAGAAAGTCAAGGACTTAGGTCTTTTTCTTCCCTTATCAATATTTTGTTTTTAACCCAAGCAGATAATTCCCATCCATTCATCCATTTGGTGGACCAATAGTTGCCATTCTGATGGAAGTTGTCACTTCTTAACAATAGGCATTCTGTGACTATGTTGACAGCACTTTGGGTGAAGATCCTAACTGGTCTTAGATAGACATAGGGAGAAATTTGCTCAGCCAGTGTCAGTCTTAAGCATGCGTATCAGAAGATCTTTCTAGAGCTGGGAATTTTCCCATGAAAGGGATTCAGTTAGGGAAGAGACACTTGCCCCAGAGGTTTACATTCTTCTTGAAGACTGCTTAAGGAACTTAGATGCCATGTCCATTTGGATCTGTGTCTGCACAGAACTTTGTCATGCCAGTGCTTGAAATGCATCTTGAAGAGAATTCACTAGCACAGAATGAATGAGAGTGGAAGGGGTTGGTGGGGCTAACCAGGCCCAACCCCCCTGCCTAAACCAGGATACCTAGAGCCTCTTGCCCAGGATTCTATCTGGGTGTACTTTGAATGTCTTCAAAGATCCAGGCTCCACAATCTTTCTGGGCAGTCTGTGCCGTGGTTCACTCACCCTCACAGTAAAGAATCATTTCCTGATGTTCCTGTATTTCAGTGTGTGCCCACTGCCTCTTGTCTTTTCACTCAGCATCACTGAAAAGACACTGATTCCCTCCCCTTTGCACTATTGCTTCCATATGGATGTGTGCTGCCATGTAGAGATATGTCAAAAACCTCCCTGAAGCCCAGGCAGATAATATTCCCTTCATCTACCAGTCAAGTTGATTCATCAGAGGAGTTTAAAGTTATGTTCAGCATGAAATGCCCCTGAAAAATCATGCTAACTACATTATTGTGTCGTCTTTCATGTGCCTGGCAAGGTTTTCCAGGAAGAGCTGCTTCATCAACTTCCTGGGTATAAAAAAGAGGCTGGCTGGTTTGTACGATTGCGAGTCCTCCTAATTGCCTTTTTTGAAGATGAGTGTCATTTGCTTACATCAAGTCCTTAGCCTCTCTTCTCGTCTACATCTTAGCAAAAAGCTTTTCCACTATGTCTGGCGAGGAAAAACTGTGCCAGCACAGAAAACATTTCCCATCGTGTTCTAGACGTTGCACGGAGGTGTGCCGAGTGTTTGGCATGAAGAAAAGAAAAGTTGTCCAAAACAGCTTCCAATCGAATGTTCATGTGATTGGAAAAGTCAGGAGAGTGCAAAGATACTGTTTTCTAGCAGTTGGCAAGCTGCGCACACAATCCCAGTGTTGTACAGCTTCCTTCTTCACCTTTCCGAAGGTGCCGCTCTCTCCGGCTCTCGGAGGCGAAGAAGCGGCTTCTTCGCGCAAAGACGATTGTGCCGCTCACTGTGCACTCCTTAGCGCGGCTGCTGCCGAAAGACGCCCGGGAGCGGCTCTTAGCTCCGGACAGCATCGTACCTTCGTCTTTAGCGTCTCTTCTCGTCTACATCTTAGCAAAAAGCTTTTCCACAATGTCTGGCGAGGAAAAACTGTGCCAGCACAGAAAACATCTCCCATCGTGTTCTAGACGTTGCACGGAGGTGTGCCGAGTGTTTGGCATGAAGGAAAGAAAAGTTGTCCAAAACAGCTTCCAATCGAATGTTCATGTGATTGGAAAAGTCAGGAGAGTGCAAAGGTACTGTTTTCTAGCAGTTGGCAAGCTGCGCACACAATCCCAGTGTTGGACAGCTTCCTTCTTCACCTTTCCGAAGGTGCCGCTCTCTCCGGCTCCCGGAGGCGAAGAAGCGGCTTCTTCGCGCAAAGACGATTGTGCCGCTCACTGTGCACTCCTTCGCGCGGCTTCTGCCGAAAGACGCCCGGGAGCGGCTCTTAGCTCCGGACAGCATCGTACCTTCGTCTTTAGCGTCCCTTCTCGTCTACATCTTAGCAAAAAGCTTTTCCACTATGTCTGGCGAGGAAAAACTGTGCCAGCACAGAAAACATCTCCCATCCTGTTCTAGACGTTGCACGGAGGTGTGCCGAGTGTTTGGCATGAAGGAAAGAAAAGTTGTCCAAAACAGCTTCCAATCGAATGTTCATGTGATTGGAAAAGTCAGGAGAGTGCAAAGGTACTGTTTTCTAGCAGTTGGCAAGCTGCGCACACAATCCCAGTGTTGGACAGCTTCCTTCTTCACCTTTCCGAAGGTGCCGCTCTCTCCGGCTCCCGGAGGCGAAGAAGCGGCTTCTTCGCGCAAAGACGATTGTGCCGCTCACTGTGCTCTCCTTAGCGCGGCTTCTGCCGAAAGACGCCCGGGAGCGGCTCTTAGCTCCGGACAGCATCGTACCTTCGTCTTTAGCGTCTCTTCTCGTCTACATCTTAGCAAAAAGCTTTTCCACTATGTCTGGCGAGGAAAAACTGTGCCAGCACAGAAAACATCTCCCATCGTGTTCTAGACGTTGCACGGAGGTGTGCCGAGTGTTTGGCATGAAGGAAAGAAAAGTTGTCCAAAACAGCTTCCAATCGAATGTTCATGTGATTGGAAAAGTCAGGAGAGTGCAAAGGTACTGTTTTCTAGCAGTTGGCAAGCTGCGCACACAATCCCAGTGTTGGACAGCTTCCTTCTTCACCTTTCCGAAGGTGCCGCTCTCTCCGGCTCCCGGAGGCGAAGAAGCGGCTTCTTCGCGCAAAGACGATTGTGCCGCTCACTGTGCTCTCCTTAGCGCAGCTTCTGCCGAAAGACGCCCGGGAGCAGCTCTTAGCTCCGGAGAGCATCGTACCTTCGTCTTTAGCGTCTCTTCTCGTCTACATCTTAGCAAAAAGCTTTTCCACAATGTCTGGCGAGGAAAAACTGTGCCAGCACAGAAAACATCTCCCATCGTGTTCTAGACGTTGCACGGAGGTGTGCCGAGTGTTTGGCATGAAGAAAAGAAAAGTTGTCCAAAACAGCTTCCAATCGAATGTTCATGTGATTGGAAAAGTCAGAAGAGTGCAAAGGTATTGTTTTCTAGCAGTTGACAAGCTGTGCACACAATCCCAGTGTTGTACAGCTTCCTTCTTCACCTTTCCGAAGGTGCCGCTCTCTCCGGCTCCCGGAGGCGAAGAAGCGGCTTCTTCGCGCAAAGACGATTGTGCCGCTCACTGTGCACTCCTTAGCGCGGCTTCTGCCGAAAGACGCTCGGGAGCGGCTCTTAGCTCCGGACAGCATCGTACCTTCGTCTTTAGCGTCTCTTCTCGTCTACATCTTAGCAAAAAGCTTTTCCACTATGTCTGGCGAGGAAAAACTGTGCCAGCACAGAAAACATCTCCTATCGTGTTCTAGACGTTGCACGGAGGTGTGCCGAGTGTTTGGCATGAAGGAAAGAAAAGTTGTCCATAACAGCTTCCAATCGAATGTTCATGTGATTGGAAAAGTCAGGAGAGTGCAAAGGTATTGTTTTCTATCAGTTGGCAAGCTGCGCACACAATCCCAGTGTTGGACAGCTTCCTTCTTCACCTTTCCGAAGGTGCCGCTCTCTCCGGCTCCCGGAGGCGAAGAAGCGGCTTCTTCGCGCAAAGACGATTGTGCCGCTCACTGTGCACTCCTTAGCGCGGCTGCTGCCGAAAGACGCCCGGGAGCGGCTCTTAGCTCCGGACAGCATCGTACCTTCGTCTTTAGCGTCTCTTCTCGTCTACATCTTAGCAAAAAGCTTTTCCACTATGTCTGGCGAGGAAAAACTGTGCAAGCACAGAAAACATCTCCCATCCTGTTCTAGACGTTGCACGGAGGTGTGCCGAGTGTTTGGCATGAATGAAAGAAAAGTTGTCCAAAACAGCTTCCAATCGAATGTTCATGTGATTGGAAAAGTCAGGAGAGTGCAAAGGTACTGTTTTCTATCAGTTGGCAAGCTGCGCACACAATCCCAGTGTTGGACAGCTTCCTTCTTCACCTTTCCGATGCTGCCGCTCTCTCCGGCTCCCGGAGGCGAAGAAGCGGCTTCTTCGCGCAAAGACGATTGTGCCGCTCACTGTGCACTCCTTAGCGCGGCTTCTGCCGAAAGACGCCCGGGAGCGGCTCTTAGCTCCGGACAGCATCGTACCTTCGTCTTTAGCGTCTCTTCTCGTCTACATCTTAGCAAAAAGCTTTTCCACTATGTCTGGCGAGGAAAAACTGCGCCAGCACAGAAAACATCTCCCATCCTGTTCTAGACGTTGCACGATCCCTATACCTAGGCTGATTTTCCTTCCTGGGGATAGGGTTAGGCTTCAGCCTAGGGCTTGGAGTTTTTTAACCAGGAAGCCCTGAGTTCCAGGCTTACTGCATCTGCCAAAGGCATCCCAAAGGGAGTGCAGAAGTGCCACAACATGGTTGCTTTCACGGCTTTTCCCTTAGGAAGAACCCCAATACCCGCCTGATTTACCTTCCTAGGGTTACTGTTAGGCTTAGGCCTAGGACTTTTAAAACCAGGAAGCCCTGGGCTCCAGGCACACTGCAGCTGCGAAAGGCATCCCAAGGGGAGCGCAAAAGTGACACAACTTGGCTGCCACCACTGATATTTCCATGAGACCATTCCGAACCATAGGCTGATTTTCCTTCCCAGGGTTAAGGTTTGAGTTACGCCTGGGGTAAGGGTTCTATTAACCAGAAAGCCCTGAGTTCCAAGAACACAGCAGCTGCGAAGGACTAGCCAAGAAGAGCACAAAAGTACCACAACATGCCTGCCTCCACAGCTTTTTCCTTGGGGACATGCCTAATTCCTGGCTGATTTGCCTTTCTCATCTTAGGGTTGGGGTTCGGCCTAGGGCTAGGACTTTTAAAATCAGGAAGCCCTGAGTTCCAGGCACACTGCATCTGCCAAAGGCATCCCAAAGGGAGTGCAAAAGTGCCACAACATGGTTGCTTTCACGGCTTTTTCCTTGGCAAGAAGCCTAACACCAGGCTGATTTCCCTTCCCAGGGTTACTGTTAGGCTTAGGCCTAGGGCTAGGATTTTTAAAACTAGGAAGCCCTGGGCTCCAGGCGCACTGCAGCTGTTCAAGGCATCCCAAGGGGAGTACAAAAGTGCAACAACATGGCAGCTTTCACAGCTTTTTCCTTGGCACCATCCCTATACCTAGGCTGATTTATCTGCCTAGGGTTAGGGTGAGGGTTCAGCCTAGGGCTTGGAGTTTTTTAACCACGAAGCCCTGAGTTTCATGCTTACTGCATCTGCCAAAGGCATCCCAAAGGGAGTGCAAAAGTGCCACAACATGGCTGCTTTCACAGCTTTTCCCTTAGGAAGAACCCTAATACCCCGCTGATTTACCTTCCTAGGGTTACTGTTAAGCTTAGACCTAGGACTTTTAAAACCTGGAAGCCCTGGGCTCCAAGCACACTGCAGCTGTGAAAGGCATCCCAAGGGGAGCCCAAAAGTGACACAACTTGGCTGCCACCACTGATATTTCCATGAGACCATCCCGAACCATAGGCTGATTTTCCTTCCTAGGGTTAAGGTTTGAGTTACGCCTAGGGTAAGAGTTCTATTAACCAGAAAGCCCTGAGTTCCAAGAACACAGCATCTGCGAAGGACTAGCCAAGAAGAGCGCAAAAGTACCACAACGTGCCTGCCTCCACAGCTTTTTCCTTGGGGACATGCCTAATTCCTGGCTGATTTGCCTTTCTCGTCTTAGGCTTGGGGTTCGGCCTAGGGCTAGGATATTTTTAACTAGGAAGCCCTGAGTTCCAGGCTTACTGCATCTGCCAAAGGCATCCCAAAGGGAGTGCAAAAGTGCCACAACATGGCTGCTTTCACGTCTTTTCCCTTAGGAAGAACCCTAATACGCGGCTGATTTACCTTTCTAGGGTTACTGTTAGGCTTAGGCCTAGGACTTTTAAAACCAGGAAGCCCTGGGCTCCAGGCACACTGCAGCTGTTAAAGGCATCCCAAGGGGAGCGCAAAAGTGACACAACTTGGCTGCCTCTGCTGCTATTCTCATGAGACCATCCCGAACCATAGGCTGATTTTCCTTCCTAGGGTTAAGGTTTGAGTTACGCCTGGGGTAAGGGTTCTATTAACCAGAAAGCCCTGAGTTCCAAGAACACAGCAGCTGTGAAGGACTAGCCAAGAAGAGCGCAAAAGTACCACAACATGCCTGCCTCCACAGCTTTTTCCTTGGGGACATGCCTAATTCCTGGCTGATTTGCCTTTCTCGTCTTAGGGTTGGGGTTCGGCCTAGGGCTAGGATTTTTTTAACTAGGAAGCCCTGAGTTCCAGGCTTACTTCATCTGCAAAAAGCATTCCAAAGGGAGTGCAAAAGTGCCACAACATGGCTGCTTTCACGGCTTTTCCCTTAGGAAGAACCCTAATACGCGGCTGATTTACCTTCCTAGGGTTACTGTTAGGCTTAGGCCTAGGACTTTTAAAACCAGGAAGCCCTGGGCTCCAGGCACATGCAGCTGCGAAAGGCATCCCAAGAGGGCCGCAGAAGCGACACAACTTGGCTGCCTCTGCTTCTATTCTCATAAGACCATCCTGAACCATAGGCTGATTTTCCTTCCTAGGGTTAAGGTTTGAGTTACGCCTCGGGTAAGAGTTCTATTAACCAGAAAGCCCTGAGTTCCAAGAACACAGCATCTGCGAAGGACTACCCAAGAAGAGCGCAAAAGTACCACAATGTGCCTGCCTCCACAGCTTTTTCCTTGGGGACATGCCTAATTCCTGGCTGATTTGCCTTTCTCGTCTTAGGGTTGGGGTTCGGCCTAGGGCTAGGATTTTTTTAACTAGGAAGCCCTGAGTTCCAGGCACACTGCAGCTGTTCAAGGCATCCCAAGGGGAGTACAAAAGTGAAACAACATGGCAGCTTTCACAGCTTTTTCCTTGGCACCATCCCTATGCCTAGGCTGTTTTATCTGCCTAGGTTTAGGGTTAGGCTTCAGCCTAGGGCTTGGAGTTTTTTAACCAGGAAGCCCTGAGTTCCAGGCTTAATGCATCTGCCAAAGGCATCCCAAAGGGAGTGCAAAAGTGCCACAACATGGCTGCTTTCACAGCTTTTCCCTTAGGAAGAACCCTAATACCCGGCAGATTTACCTTCCTAGGGTTACTGTTAGGCTTAGGCCTAGGACTTTTAAAACCAGGAAGCCCTGGGCTCCAGGCACTCTGCAGCTGCGAAAGGCATCCCAAGGGGAGCGCAAAAGTAATGCAACTTGGCTGCCACCACTGATATTTCCATGAGACCATCCCGAACCATAGGCTGATTTTCCTTCCTAGGGTTAAGGTTTGAGTTACGCCTAGGGTAAGGGTTCTATTAACCAGAAAGCCCTGAGTTCTCAGAACACAGCAGCTGCGAAGGACTAGCCAAGAAGAGCGCAAAAGTACCACAACATGCCTGCCTCCACAGCTTTTTCCTTGGGGACATGCCTAATTCCTGGCTGATTTGCCTTTCTCGTCTTAGGCTTGGGGTTCGGCCTAGGGCTAGGATTTTTAAAATCAGGAAGCCCTGAGTTCCAGGCACACTGGAGCTGTGAAAGGCATCCAAAAGGGAGTGCAAAAGTGCCACAACATGGCTGCTTTCACGGCTTTTTCCTTGGCAAGAAGCCTAACACCAGGCTGATTTCCCTTCCCAGGGTTACTGTTAGGCTTAGGCCTAGGGATAGGATTTTTAAAACTAGGAAGCCCTTAGCTCCAGGCACACTGCAGCTGTTCAAGGCATCCCAAGGGGAGTACAAAAGTGCAACAACATGGCAGCTTTCACAGCTTTTTCTATGGCACCATCCCTATACCTAGGCTGATTTATCTGCCTAGGGTTAGGGTTAGGCTTCAGCCTAGGGCTAGGATATTTTTAACTAGGAAGCCCTGAGTTGAAGGCTTACTGCATCTGCCAAAGGCATCCCAAAGGGAGTGCAGAAGTGCCACAACATGGCTGCTTTCCCGGCTTTTCCCTTAGGAAGAACCCTAATACGCGGCTGATTTACCTTCCTAGGGTTACTGTTAGGCTTAGGCCTAGGACTTTTAAAACCAGGAAGCCCTGGGCTCCAGGCACACTGCAGCTGCGAAAGGCATCCCAAGGGGAGCGCAAAAGTGACACAACTTGGCTGCCACCACTGATATTTCCATGAGACCATCCCGAACCATAGGCTGATTTTCCTTCCAAGGGTTAAGGTTTGAGTTACGCCTAGGGTAAGAGTTCTATTAACCAGAAAGCCCTGAGTTCCAAGAACACAGCAGCTGCGAAGGACTACCCAAGAAGAGCGCAAAAGTACCACAACGTGCCTGCCTCCACAGCTTTTTCCTTGGGGACATGCCTAATTCCTGGCTGATTTGCTTTTCTCGTCTTAGGGTTGCGGTTCGGCCTAGGGCTAGGATTTTTTTAACTAGGAAGCCCTGAGTTCCAGGCTTACTGCATCTGCCAAAGGCATCCCAAAGGGAGTGCAGAAGTGCCACAACATGGCTGCTTTCACGGCTTTTCCCTTAGGAAGAACCCTAATACCCGGCTGATTTACCTTCCTAGGGTTACTGTTAGGCTTATGCCTAGGACTTTTAAAACCAGGAAGCCCTGGGCTCCAGGCACACTGCAGCTGCGAAAGGCATCCCAAGGGGAGAACAAAAGTTACACAACTTGGCTGCCACCACTGATATTTCCATGAGACCATCCCGAACCATAGGCTGATTTTCCTTCCTAGGGTTAAGTTTTGAGTTACGCCTGGGGTAAGGGTTCTATTAACCAGAAAGCCCTGAGTTCCAAGAACACAGCAGCTGCGAAGGACTACCCAAGAAGAGCGCAAAAGTACCACAACATGCCTGCCTCCACAGCTTTTTCCTTGGGGACATGCCTAATTCCTGGCTGATTTGCCTTTCTCGTCTTAGGGTTGGGGTTCGGCCTAGGGCTAGGATTTTTTTAACTAGGAAGCCCTGAGTTCCAGGCTTACTTCATCTGTCAAAAGCATCCCAAAGGGAGTGCAGAAGTGCCACAACATGGCTGCTTTCACGGCTTTTCCCTTAGGAAGAACCCTAATACGCGGCTGATTTACCTTCCTAGGGTTACTGTTAGGCTTAGGCCTAGGACTTTTAAAACCAGGAAGCCCTGGGCTCCAGGCACACTGCAGCTGCGAAAGGCATCACAAGGGGAGCGCAAAAGTAACGGAACTTGGCTGCCACCACTGATATTTCCATGAGACCATCCCGAACCATAGGCTGATTTTCCTTCCTAGGGTGAGGGTTAGAGTTACGCCTAGGGTTAGTGTTTTTTTAACCAGAAAGCCCTGAGTTCCAAGAACACAGCAGCTGCAAAGGACTACCCAAGAGGAGGGGAAAAGTGCCACAACATGGCTGCCTCCTGCGCTTTTTCCTTGGGACCATCATTGAACCTAGGCTGATTTACTTGCCTCCAGTTGCACCTATGGTCACGCCAAGAGATAGGCATTTTAAATCAGTAAACCCTGAGTCCAGACCCAGTGCAGCTGCAAAAGGCTTCCCAAGGGCAGCCAAAAATTGCCTCAACATGCTCCTTCCAGTGCTTTTTTCCTTGGGAACATCCCTATACCCAGGCTGATTTATCTGCCTAGGGTTAGGGTTAGGGTTCAGCCTAGAGATAGGATTTTTTCAAACAGGAAGCCCTGAATTCCAGGCACACTGCAGCTGTTAAAGGCAGTGTTCTACGTCAACCGCAACTTAGTCTGAAATAAATGCTTTTTCCCTGAGAGCATCTGAGAGGTTTGCATGAAGCTCTGATATCTGACATTTGCAATTTTGAATAGGAGAGGAGAAAGAAAATGGGAAGAAGTTTTTAATTTTAGTGGTTTCAATGTTAATTTCCGTACACTTTTTCAAAACTTGTCAGCTCAAATGCCCATCAACATCTTTTAGTCATCTGTAAGTCAGTATTCATATAAAATGTGCTTCAAATCAAAAGAATTTCAAATTTGCACTCCAAATTTCTATGCCTAGATTTATGATTTCCTACACATATTAGATGAAAGGAAGGCCTTTTTTACTGTGGGAGTGCTGGAACACTGGAACAGGTTGCCCAGGGAAGTTGTGGGTGTCCCATCCCTGAAAGTATTCAAGGTCAGCTTGGACGGGGCTTGGAGCAGCAACAAAGGAGAAGCTTGATGGTAGAGAAACAAAGTTGGACTATAGAAGAAACTGGGATTGAAGTATAGGAGCAAGTTTTCTCTCAGCTCTTGGGGTAAATTCAAAGTTGTACAAAATTACATTTATCTGTGCTATTCACTACTGTAACAGAAATGTTCATGAAAACTGTACAGAAGATAGCAAATTTTAAAAGAGATAAGAATTACAGCATAAAATCCATGGGATGGGTTACAACATGAGACACTCTCTAAGAGAAAATCTCTGTGTTTCAGCACTTCATCATGGTAAGATTTCATGAAGTGCCAAAGAAGGCGGCAAAATATCATTCGGGACGTTATTTCCTGGAATTCAGCCTGGCCATTAGTAGGAACTGGGTTTGAACACATCATGTAGATATACCACACACACTTTCCCTTCACTGAAAAATGACTGTTTACAACGAAGAAGCAATTGACGATCAAAATTGATTGAAAGCATCTTAAACATGTCAAGTATTTCATTGTAGATGATCTGTGATCCAAATGCTTCTTCCACCTTCGAGAGGGACAGAACAATTCTTCCATATCATGATGGTTTAAAATTGTATCAACCAATGTTTTCTGCTGAAAAGATAGCATCTATTTTTTTCTATTTTTGGAAGAAAATATTCCTAGACATACAACAGGTGAGAACTAAGTAATTTTAAAGAAACAAATGAAAAGAAAATATTCTGTAAATAGAATGAAATGAAAAGCTGTGTTTTAAATAGGAGCTAAATATGAAACAGAATTTTTGTACCAGGCATTTGAATTACTGCACCAGCTCTTTTGCCCATCAAGAGAGGCATTTAGCATTTCAGTCTTTTCCAAGGTGTTCATGATCTGCTATGCTGATCTCTGTGTGTGCCTAGGTGTGTGTGGAAGGGGGGGCATGTGAAGGGGAGTGTGTATGTTTGCTTTACAATTGTTGTGGCAGATTCATGCCTCAGCTCCACATTTTGTTTTAGAAAGGTCACACAGAGTGGATGTGAAGTTTACTATCAACAAGAGATCAATTCCCAAATCATCCATTTGACTCTACCTTATAAATCATGTGCTTTGTTGCATATTTTATCAAATCTACTTTCAAGCCAGATGGAGGAAGGAGGATGTGGCAATCCCTCCACCATCTTGCAACTTTTATGCAAGTAGGTTTTCAAGAAAATCATCATTTCTCTTTGAAATATGTCTGGAACAGGCATGATGGTAGTGTCAACCTGTTGGAGTTTTTGTTGCTGGAAGAAGTTATACAAAAGGATTGGTTTTTACATTGACCAGTTACTGAATCAAGCTCAGGAATACATTGGAAATTCAACTGGGGCTTCCTTTCCCCGGCAGACTACTTCTAGAACGAGCTTGTACACTGAAGCTTACTCTTTTGCCCTCTTTTTGTTTCTTTCCTATTTTCTTGGCTTCTTTGCCACTCTCTAGACAATTTTGGAACTTTTTTCCCAACTCAAATGGTTTCAATAGTCTGATTGTGATCATACATTTTTACAAGGAATTTTTAAAATCTTTCCTCCAGTTAAGAAAGTCAAGGACTTAGGTCTTTTTCTTCCCTTATCAATATTGCAATGAAATTGATAAGTAAAGACCAACTCTTTCTTTTTGTTTTTAACCCAAGCAGATAATTCCCATCCATTCATCCATTTGGTGGACCAATAGTTGCCATTCTGATGGAAGTTGTCACTTCTTAACAATAGGCATTCTGTGACTATGTTGACAGCACTTTGGGTGAAGATCCTAACTGGTCTTAGATAGACATAGGGAGAAATTTGCTCAGCCAGTGTCAGTCTTAAGCATGCGTATCAGAAGATCTTTCTAGAGCTGGGAATTTTCCCATGAAAGGGATTCAGTTAGGGAAGAGACACTTGCCCCAGAGGTTTACATTCTTCTTGAAGACTGCTTAAGGAACTTAGATGCCATGTCCATTTGGATCTGTGTCTGCACAGAACTTTGTCATGCCAGTGCTTGAAATGCATCTTGAAGAGAATTCACTAGCACAGAATGAATGAGAGTGGAAGGGGTTGGTGGGGCTAACCAGGCCCAACCCCCCTGCCTAAACCAGGATACCTAGAGCCTCTTGCCCAGGATTCTATCTGGGTGTACTTTGAATGTCTTCAAAGGTCCAGGCTCCACAATCTTTCTGGGCAGTCTGTGCCGTGGTTCACTCACCCTCACAGTAAAGAATCATTTCCTGATGTTCCTGTATTTCAGTGTGTGCCCACTGCCTCTTGTCTTTTCACTCAGCATCACTGAAAAGACACTGATTCCCTCCCCTTTGCACTATTGCTTCCATATGGATGTGTGCTGCCATGTAGAGATATGTCAAAAACCTCCCTGAAGCCCAGGCAGATAATATTCCCTTCATCTACCAGTCAAGTTGATTCATCAGAGGAGTTTAAAGTTATGTTCAGCATGAAATGCCCCTGAAAAATCATGCTAACTACATTATTGTGTCGTCTTTCATGTGCCTGGCAAGGTTTTCCAGGAAGAGCTGCTTCATCAACTTCCTGGGTATAAAAAAGAGGCTGGCTGGTTTGTACGATTGCGAGTCCTCCTAATTGCCTTTTTTGAAGATGAGTGTCATTTGCTTACATCCAGTCCTTAGCGTCTCTTCTCGTCTACATCTTAGCAAAAAGCTTTTCCACAATGTCTGGCGAGGAAAAACTGTGCCAGCACAGAAAACATCTCCCATCGTGTTCTAGACGTTGCACGGAGGTGTGCCGAGTGTTTGGCATGAAGGAAAGAAAAGTTGTCCAAAACAGCTTCCAATCGAATGTTCATGTGATTGGAAAAGTCAGGAGAGTGCAAAGGTACTGTTTTCTATCAGTTGGCAAGCTGCGCACACAATCCCAGTGTTGGACAGCTTCCTTCTTCACCTTTCCGAAGGTGCCGCTCTCTCCGGCTCCCGGAGGCGAAGAAGCGGCTTCTTCGCGCAAAGACGATTGTGCCGCTCACTGTGCACTCCTTAGCGCGGCTTCTGCCGAAAGACGCCCGGGAGCGGCTCTTAGCTCCGGACAGCATCGTACCTTCGTCTTTAGCGTCTCTTCTCGTCTACATCTTAGCAAAAAGCTTTTCCACTATGTCTGGCGAGGAAAAACTGTGCCAGCACAGAAAACATCTCCCATCGTGTTCTAGACGTTGCACGGAGGTGTGCCGAGTGTTTGGCATGAAGAAAAGAAAAGTTGTCCAAAACAGCTTCCAATCGAATGTTCATGTGATTGGAAAAGTCAGGAGAGTGCAAAGGTACTGTTTTCTAGCAGTTGGCAAGCTGCGCACACAATCCCAGTGTTGGACAGCTTCCTTCTTCACCTTTCCGATGCTGCCGCTCTCTCCGGCTCCCGGAGGCGAAGAAGCGGCTTCTTCGCGCAAAGACGATTGTGCCGCTCACTGTGCTCTCCTTAGCGCGGCTTCTGCCGAAAGACGCCCGGGAGCGGCTCTTAGCTCCGGACAGCATCGTACCTTCGTCTTTAGCGTCTCTTCTCGTCTACATCTTAGCAAAAAGCTTTTCCACTATGTCTGGCGAGGAAAAACTGTGCCAGCACAGAAAACATCTCCCATCGTGGTCTAGACGTTGCACGGAGGTGTGCCGAGTGTTTGGCATGAAGAAAAGAAAAGTTGTCCGAAACAGCTTCCAATCGAATGTTCATGTGATTGGAAAAGTCAGGAGAGTGCAAAGGTACTGTTTTCTATCAGTTGGCAAGCTGCGCACACAATCCCAGTGTTGGACAGCTTCCTTCTTCACCTTTCCGAAGGTGCCGCTCTCTCCGGCTCCCGGAGGCAAAGAAGCGGCTTCTTCGCGCAAAGACGATTGTGCCGCTCACTGTGCTCTCCTTAGCGCGGCTTCTGCCGAAAGACGCCCGGGAGCGGCTCTTAGCTCCGGACAGCATCGTACCTACGTCTTTAGCGTCTCTTCTCGTCTACATCTTAGCAAAAAGCTTTTCCACTATGTCTGGCGAGGAAAAACTGTGGCAGCACAGAAAACATCTCCTATCGTGTTCTAGACGTTGCACGGAGGTGTGCCGAGTGTTTGGCATGAAGGAAAGAAAAGTTGTCCAAAACAGCTTCCAATCGAATGTTCATGTGATTGGAAAAGTCAGGAGAGTGCAAAGGTACTGTTTTCTAGCAGTTGGCAAGCTGCGCACACAATCCCAGTGTTGGACAGCTTCCTTCTTCACCTTTCCGAAGGTGCCGCTCTCTCCGGCTCCCGGAGGCGAAGAAGCGGCTTCTTCGCGCAAAGACGATTGTGCCGCTCACTGTGCACTCCTTAGCGCGGCTTCTGCCGAAAGACGCCCGGGAGCGGCTCTTAGCTCCGGAGAGCATCGTACCTTCGTCTTTAGCGTCTCTTCTCGTCTACATCTAAGCAAAAAGCTTTTCCACTATGTCTGGCGAGGAAAAACTGTGCCAGCACAGAAAACATCTCCCATCCTGTTCTAGACGTTGCACGATCCCTATACCTAGGCTGATTTATCTGCCTAGGATTAGGGTGAGGGTTCAGCCTAGGGCTTGGAGTTTTTTAACCAGGAAGCCCTGAGTTTCAGGCTTACTGCATCTGCCAAAGGCATCCCAAAGGGAGTGCAAAAGTGCCACAACATGGCTGCTTTCACAGCTTTTCCCTTAGGAAGAACCCTAATACCCCTCTGATTTACCTTCCTAGGGTTACTGTTAAGCTTAGACCTAGGACTTTTAAAACCTGGAAGCCCTGGGCTCCAGGCACACTGCAGCTGCGAAAGGCATCCCAAGGGGAGCCCAAAAGTGACACAACTTGGCTGCAACCACTGATATTTCCATGAGACCATCCCGAACCATAGGCTGATTTTCCTTCCTAGGGTTAAGGTTTGAGTTACGCCTGGGGTAAGGGTTCTATTAACCAGAAAGCCCTGAGTTCCAAGAACACAGCAGCTGCGAAGGACTTCCCAAGAAGAGCGCAAAAGTACCACAACATGCCTGCCTCCACAGCTTTTTCCTTGGGGACATGCCTAATTCCTGGCTGATTTGCCTTTCTCGTCTTAGGGTTGGGGTTCGGCTTAGGGCTAGGATTTTTTTAACTAGGAAGCCCTGAGTTCCAGGCTTACTTCATCTGCAAAAAGCATCCCAAAGGGAGTGCAGAAGTGCCACAACATGGCTGCTTTCACGGCTTTTCCCTTAGGAAGAACCCTAATACGCGGCTGATTTACCTTCCTAGGCTTACTGTTAAGCTTAGGCCTAGGACTTTTAAAACCAGGAAGCCCTGGGCTCCAGGCACACTGCAGCTGCGAAAGGCATCCCAAGGGGAGCGCAAAAGTGACACAACTTGGCTGCCACCACTGATATTTCCATGAGACCATCCCGAACCATAGGCTGATTTTCCTTCCTAGGGTTAAGGTTTGAGTTACGCCTAGGGTAAGGGTTCTATTAACCAGAAAGCCCTGAGTTCCAAGAACACAGCAGCTGCGAAGGACTAGCCAAGGAGAGCGCAAAAGTACCACAACATGCCTGCCTCCACAGCTTTTTCCTTGGGGACATGCCTAATTCCTGGCTGATTTGCCTTTCTCGTCTTAGGGTTGGGGTTCGTCCTAGGGCTAGGATTTTTTTAACTAGGAAGCCCTGAGTTCCAGGCTTACTGCATCTGCCAAAGGCATCCCAAAGGTAGTGCAGAAGTGCCTCAACATGGCTGCTTTCACGGCTTTTCCCTTAGGAAGAACCCTAATACGCGGCTGATTTACCTTCCTAGGGTTACTGTTAGGCTTAGGCCTAGGACTTTTAAAACCAGGAAGCCCTGGGCTCCAGGCACATGCAGCTGTTAAAGGCATCCAAAGAGGGCTGCAGAAGTGACACAACTTGGCTGTCTCTGCTGCTATTCTCATGAGACCATCCCGAACCATAGGCTGATTTTCCTTCCTAGGGTTAAGTTTTGAGTTACGCCTGGGGTAAGGGTTCTATTAACCAGAAAGCCCTGAGTTCCAAGAACACAGCAGCTGCGAAGGACTTCCCAAGAAGAGCGCAAAAGTACCACAACATGCCTGCCTCCACAGCTTTTTCCTTGGGGACATGCCTAATTCCTGGCTGATTTGCCTTTCTCGTCTTAGGGTTGGGGTTCGGCCTAGGGCTAGGATTTTTTTAACTAGGAAGCCATGACTTCCAGGCTTACTGCATCTGCCAAAGGCATCCCAAAGGGAGTGCAGAAGTGCCACAACATGGCTGCTTTCACGGCTTTTCCCTTAGGAAGAACCCTAATACGCGGCTGATTTACCTTCCTAGGGTTACTGTTAGGCTTAGGCCTAGGACTTTTAAAACCAGGAAGCCCTGGGCTCCAGGCACATGCAGCTGCGAAAGGCATCCCAAGAGGTCCCCAGAAGCGACAAATCTTGGCTGCCTCTGCTTCTATTCTCATGAGACCATCCTGAACCCTAGGCTGATTTTCCTTCCTAGGGTTAAGGTTTGAGTTACGCCTAGGGTAAGAGTCCTATTAACCAGAAAGCCCTGAGTTCCAAGAACACAGCAGCTGCGAAGAACTACCCAAGAAGAGCGCAAAAGTACCACAACGTGCCTGCCTCCACAGCTTTTTCCTTGGGGACATGCCTAATTCCTGGCTGATTTGCCTTTCTCGTCTTAGGGTTGGGGTTCGGCCTAGGGCTAGGATTTTTTTAACTAGGAAGCCCTGAGTTCCAGGCACACTGGAGCTGTGAAAGACATCCAAAAGGGAGTGCAAAAGTGCCACAACATGGTTTCTTTCACGGCTTTTTCTTGGCAAGAAGCTAAACACCAGGCTGATTTCCCTTCCCAGGGTTACTGTTAGGCTTAGGCCTAGGGCTAGGATTTTTAAAACTAAGAAGCCCTGGGCTCCAGGCACACTGCAGCTGTTCAAGGCATCCCAAGGGGAGTACAAAAGTGCAACAACATGGCAGCTTTCACAGCTTTTTCCTTGGCACCATCCCTATACCTAGGCTGATTTATCTGCCTCGGTTTAGGGTTAGGCTTCAGCCTAGGGCTTGGAGTTTTTTAACCAGGAAGCCCTGAGTTCCAGGCTTACTGCATCTGCCAAAGGCATCCCAAAGGGAGTGCAAAAGTGCCACAACATGGCTGCTTTCACAGCTTTTCCCTTAGGAAGAACCCTAATACCCGGCAGATTTACCTTCCTAGGGTTACTGTTAGGCTTAGGCCTAGGACTTTTAAAACCTGGAAGCCCTGGGCTCCAGGCACTCTGCAGCTGCGAAAGGCATCCCAAGGGGAGCGCAAAAGTAATGCAACTTGGCTGCCACCACTGATATTTCCATGAGACCATCCCGAACCATAGGCTGATTTTCCTTCCTAGGGTTAAGGTTTGAGTTACGCCTAGGGTAAGGGTTCTATTAACCAGAAAGCCCTGAGTTCCAAGAACACAGCAGCTGCGAAGGACTACCCAAGAAGAGCGCAAAAGTACCACAACATGCCTGCCTCCACAGCTTTTTCCTTGGGGACATGCCTAATTCCTGGCTGATTTGCCTTTCTCGTCTTAGGGTTGGGGTTCGGCCTAGGGCTAGGATTTTTAAAATCAGGAAGCCCTGAGTTCCAGGCACACTGGAGCTGTGAAAGGCATCCAAAAGGGAGTGCAAAAGTGCCACAACATGGCTGCTTTCCCGGCTTTTTCCTTGGCAAGAAGCCTAACACCAGGCTGATTTCCCTTCCCAGGGTTACTGTTAGGCTTAGGCCTAGGGCTAGGATTTTTAAAACTAGGAAGCCCTTAGATCCAGGCACACTGCAGCTGTTCAAGGCATCCCAAGGGGAGTACAAAAGTGCAACAACATGGCAGCTTTCACAGCTTTTTCCTTGGCACCATCCCTATACCTAGGCTGATTTATCTGCCTAGGGTTAAGGTTAGGCTTCAGCCTAGGGCTTAGAGTTTTTTAACCAGGAAGCCCTGAGTTCCAGGCTTACTGCATCTGCCAAAGGCATCCCAAAGGGAGTGCAGAAGTGCCACAACATGGCTGCTTTCACGGCTTTTCCCTTAGGAAGAACCCTAATACCCGGCTGATTTACCTTCCTAGGGTTACTGTTAGGCTTAGGCCTAGGACTTTTAAAACCAGGAAGCCCTGGGCTCCAGGCGCACTGCAGCTGCGAAAGGCATCCCAAGGGGAGCGCAAAAGTGACACAACTTGGCTGCCACCACTGATATTTCCATGAGACCATCCCGAACCATAGGCTGATTTTCCTTCCTAGGGTTAAGGTTTGAGTTACGCCTAGGGTAAGGGTTCTATTAACCAGAAAGACCTGAGTTCCAAGAACACAGCAGCTGCGAAGGACTACCCAAGAAGAGCGCAAAAGTACCTCAACGTGCCTGCCTCCACAGCTTTTTCCTTGGGGACATGCCTAATTCCTGGCTGATTTGCCTTTCTCGTCTTAGGGTTGGGGTTCGGCCTAGGGCTAGGATTTTTTTAACTAGGAAGCCCTGAGTTCCAGGCTTACTTCATCTGCCAAAGGCATCCCAAAGGGTGTGCAGAAGTGCCACAACATGGCTGCTTTCACGGCTTTTCCCTTAGGAAGAACCCTAATACGCGGCTGATTTACCTTCCTAGGGTTACTGTTAGGCTTAGGCCTAGGACTTTTAAAACCAGGAAGCCCTGGGCTCCAGGCACACTGCAGCTGCGAAAGGCATCCCAAGGGGAGCGCAAAAGTGACACAACTTGGCTGCCACCACTGATATTTCCATGAGACCATCCTGAACCATAGGCTGATTTTCCTTCCTAGGGTTAAGGTTTGAGTTACGCCTAGGGTAAGGGTTCTATTAACCAGAAAGACCTGAGTTCCAAGAACACAGCAGCTGCGAAGGACTAGCCAAGGAGAGCGCAAAAGTACCACAACATGCCTGCCTCCACAGCTTTTTCCATGGGGACATGCCTAATTCCTGGCTGATTTGCCTTTCTCGTCTTAGGGTTGCGGTTCGGCCTAGGGCTAGGATTTTTTTAACTAGGAAGCCCTGAGTTCCAGGCTTACTGCATCTGCCAAAGGCATCCCAAAGGGAGTGCAGAAGTGCCACAACATGGCTGCTTTCGCGGCTTTTCCCTTAGGAAGAACCCTAATACCCGGCTGATTTACCTTCCTAGGGTTACTGTTAGGCTTATGCCTAGGACTTTTAAAACCAGGAAGCCCTGGGCTCCAGGCACACTGCAGCTGCGAAAGGCATCCCAAGGGGAGAACAGAAGTGACACAACTTGGCTGCCACCACTGATATTTCCATGCGACCATCCCGAACCATAGGCTGATTTTCCTTCCTAGGGTTAAGTTTTGAGTTACGCCTGGGGTAAGGGTTCTATTAACCAGAAAGCCCTGAGTTCCAAGAACACAGCAGCTGCGAAGGACTACCCAAGAAGAGCGAAAAAGTACCACAACATGCCTGCCTCCACAGCTTTTTCCTTGGGGACATGCCTAATTCCTGGCTGATTTGCCTTTCTCGTCTTAGGGTTGGGGTTCGGCCTAGGGCTAGGATTTTTTTAACTAGGAAGCCCTGACTTCCAGGCTTACTTCATCTGTTAAAAGCATCCCAAAGGGAGTGCAGAAGTGCCACAACATGGCTGCTTTCGCGGCTTTTCCCTTAGGAAGAACCCTAATACGCGGCTGATTTACCTTCCTAGGGTTACTGTTAGGCTTAGGCCTAGGACTTTTAAAACCAGGAAGCCCTGGGCTCCAGGCACACTGCAGCTGCGAAAGGCATCCCAAGGGGAGCGCAAAAGTAACGGAACTTGGCTGCCACCACTGATATTTCCATGAGACCATCCCGAATCATAGGCTGATTTTCCTTCCTAGGGTTAAGGTTTGAGTTACGCCTAGGGTAAGAGTTCTATTAACCAGGAAGCCCTGAGTTCCAGGCTTACTGCATCTGCCAAAGGCATCCCAAAGGTAGTGCAGAAGTGCCACAACATGGCTGCTTTCACGGCTTTCCCCTTAGGAAGAACCCTAATACCCGGCTGATTTACCTTCCTAGGGTTACTGTTAGGCTTAGGCCTAGGACTTTTAAAACTAGGAAGCCCTTATATCCAGGCACACTGCAGCTGTTCAAGGCATCCCAGGGGGAGTACTAAAGTACCACAACATGGCAGCTTTCACAGCTTTTTCCTTGGCACCATCCCTATACATAGGCTGATTTATCTGCCTAGGGTTAGGGTTAGGGTTCAGCCTAGGGCTTGGAGTTTTTTAACCAGGAAGCCCTGAGTTCCAGGCTTACTGCATCTGCCAAAGGCATCCCAAAGGGAGTGCAAAAGTGCCACAACATGGCTGCTTTCACGGCTTTTCCCTTAGGAAGAACCCTAATACCCGGCTGATTTACCTTCCTAGGGTTACTGTTAGGCTTAGGCCTAGGACTTTTAAAACCAGGAAGCCCTGGGCTCCAGGCACTCTGCAGCTGCGAAAGGCATCCCAAGGGGAGCGCAAAAGTGACGCAACTTGGCTGCCACCACTGATATTTCCATGAGACCATCCCGAAACATAGGCTGATTTTCCTTCCTAGGGTTAAGGTTTGAGTTACGCCTAGGGTAAGGGTTCTATTAACCAGAAAGCCCTGAGTTCCAAGAACACAGCAGCTGCGAAGGACTACCCAAGAAGAGCGCAAAAGTACCACAACATGCCTGCCTCCACAGCTTTTTCCTTGGGGACATGCCTAATTCCTGGCTGATTTGCCTTTCTCGTCTTAGGGTTGGGGTTCGGCCTAGGGCTAGGATTTTTAAAATCAGGAAGCCCTGAGTTCCAGGCACACTGGAGCTGTGAAAGGCATCCAAAAGGGAGTGCAAAAGTGCCACAACATGGCTGCTTTCACGGCTTTTTCCTTGGCAAGAAGCCTAACACCAGGCTGATATCCCTTCCCAGGGTTACTGTTGGGCTTAGGCCTAGGGATAGGATTTTTAAAACTAGGAAGCCCTGGGCTCCAGGCACACTGCAGCTGCGAAAGGCATCCCAAGGGGAGTACAAAAGTGCAACAACATGGCAGCTTTCACAGCTTTTTCCTTGGCACCATCCCTATACCTAGGCTGATTTATCTGCCTAGGGTTAGGGTTAGGGTTCAGCCTAGGGCTTGGAGTTTTTTAACCAGGAAGCCCTGAGTTCCAGGCTTACTGCATCTGCCAAAGGCATCCCAAAGGGAGTGCAAAAGTGCCACAACATGGCTGCTTTCACAGCTTTTCCCTTAGGAAGAACCCTAATACTCGGCTGATTTACCTTCCTAGGGTTACTGTTAGGCTTAGGCCTAGGACTTTTAAAACCAGGAAGCCCTGGGCTCCAGGCACACTGCAGCGGTTAAAGGCATCCCAAAATGGCCGCAGAAGTGACACAACTTGGCTGCCTCTGCTTCTATTCTCATGAGACCATCCCGAACCATAGGCTGATTTTCCTTCCTAGGGTTAAGGTTTGAGTTACGCCTGGGGTAAGGGTTGTATTAACCAGAAAGCCCTGAGTTCCAAGAACACAGCAGCTGCGAAGGACTAGCCAAGAAGAGCGCAAAAGTACCACAACATGCCTGCCTTCACAGCTTTTTCCTTGGGGACATGCCTAATTCCTGGCTGATTTGCCTTTCTCGTCTTAGGGTTGGGGTTCGGCCTAGGGCTAGGATATTTTAACTAGGAAGCCCTGAGTTCCAGGCTTACTTCATCTGCAAAAAGCATCCCAAAGGGAGTGCAAAAGTGTAACAACATGGCTGCTTTCACGGCTTTTCCCTTAGGAAGAACCCTAATACCCGGCTGATTTACCTTCCTAGGGTTACTGTTAGGCTTAGGCCTAGGACTTTTAAAACCAGGAAGCCCTGGGCTCCAGGCACACTGCAGCTGCGAAAGGCATCCCAAGAGGGCCGCAGAAGTGACACAACTTGGCTGCCTCTGCTTCTATTCTCATGAGACCATCCCGAACCATAGGCTGATTTTCCTTCCTAGGGTTAAGGTTTGAGTTACGCCTAGGGTAAGAATTCTATTAACCAGAAAGCCCTGAGTTCCAAGAAAACAGCAGCTGCGAAGGACTACCCAAGAAGAGCGCAAAAGTACCACAACGTGCCTGCCTCCACAGCTATTTCCTTGGGGACATACCTAATTCCTGGCTGATTTGCCTTTCTCGTCTTAGGGTTGGGGTTCGGCCTAGGGCTAGGATATTTTTAACTAGGAAGCCCTGAGTTCCAGGCTTACTGCATCTGCCAAAGGCATCCCAAAGGGAGTGCAGAAGTGCCACAACATGGCTGCTTTCACGGCTTTTCCCTTAGGAAGAACCCTAATACGCGGCTGATTTACCTTCCTAGGGTTACTGTTAGGCTTAGGCCTAGGACTTTTAAAACCAGGAAGCCCTGGGCTCCAGGCACACTGCAGCTGCGAAAGGCATCCCAAGGGGAGCACAAAAGTGAAACAACTTGGCTGCCTCTGCTGCTATTCTCATGAGACCATCCCGAACCATAGGCTGATTTTCCTTCCTAGGGTTAAGGTTTGAGTTACGCCTAGGGTAAGAGTTCTATT
Organism: Ammospiza maritima maritima; assembly: GCA_036010785.1. Lineage (NCBI taxonomy): Eukaryota > Metazoa > Chordata > Aves > Passeriformes > Passerellidae > Ammospiza > Ammospiza maritima. The sequence goes on from JAYKTQ010000127.1 coordinate 780,732, forward strand.
AACCAGAAAGCCCTGAGTTCCAAGAACACAGCAGCTGCGAAGGACTACCCAAGAAGAGCGCAAAAGTACCACCACATGCCTGCCTCCACAGCTTTTTCCTTGGGGACATGCCTAATTCCTGGCTGATTTGCCTTTCTCGTCTTAGGGTTGGGGTTCGGCCTAGGGCTAGGATTTTTAAAATCAGGAAGCCCTGAGTTCCAGGCACACTGGAACTGTGAAAGGCATCCAAAAGGGAGTGCAAAAGTGCCACAACATGGTTGCTTTCACGGCTTTTTCCTTGGCAAGAAGCTTAACACCAGGCTGATTTCCCTTCCCTTGGTTACTGTTAGGCTTAGGCCTAGGGCTAGGATTTTTAAAACTAGGAAGCCCTTATATCCAGGCACACTGCAGCTGTTCAAGGCATCCCAAGGGGAGTACAAAAGTGCAACAACATGGCAGCTTTCACAGCTTTTTCCTTGGCACCATCCCTATACCTAGGCTGATTTATCTGCCTAGAGTTAGGGTTAGGCTTCAGCCTAGGGCTTGGAGTTTTTTAACCAGGAAGCCCTGAGTTCCAGGCTTACTGCATCTGCCAAAGGCATCCCAAAGGGAGTGCAAAAGTGCCACAACATGGCTGCTTTCACGGCTTTTCCCTTAGGAAGAACCCTAATACTCGGCTGATTTACCTTCCTAGGGTTACTGTTAGGCTTAGGCCTAGGACTTTTAAAACCAGGAAGCTCTGGGCTTCAGGCACACTGCAGCTGTTAAAGGCATCCCAAGAGGGCCGCAGAAGTGACACAACTTGGCTGCCTCTGCTTCTATTCTCATGAGACCATCCCGAACCATAGGCGTATTTTCCTTCCTAGGGTTAAGGTTTGAGTTTCGCCTAGGGTAAGAGGTCTATTAACCAGAAAGACCTGAGTTCCAAGAACACAGCAGCTGCGAAGGACTACCCAAGAAGAGCGCAAAAGTACCACAACATGCCTGCCTCCACAGCTTTTTCCTTGGGGACATGCCTAATTCCTGGCTGATTTGCCTTTCTCGTCTTAGGGTTGGGGTTCGGCCTAGGGCTAGGATATTTTTAACTAGGAAGCCCTGAGTTCCAGGCTTACTGCATCTGCCAAAGGCATCCCAAAGGGTGTGCAAAAGTGCCACAACATGGCTGCTTTCACGGCTTTTCCCTTAGGAAGAACCCTAATACCCGGCTGATTTACCTTCCTAGGGTTACTGTTAGGCTTAGGCCTAGGACTTTTAAAACCAGGAAGCCCTGGGCTCCAGGCACACTGCAGCTGCGAAAGGCATCCCAAGGGGAGCGCAAAAGTGACACAACTTGGCTGCCACCACTGATATTTCCATGAGACCATCCCAAACCATAGGCTGATTTTCCTTCCTAGGGTTAAGGTTTGAGTTACGCCTGGGGTAAGGGTTCTATTAACCAGAAAGCCCTGAGTTCCAAGAACACAGCAGCTGCGAAGGACTACCCAAGAAGAGCGCAAAAGTACCACAACATGCCTGCCTCCACAGCTTTTTCCTTGGGGACATGCCTAATTCCTGGCTGATTTGCCTTTCTCGTCTTAGGGTTGGGGTTCGGCCTAGGGCTAGGATTTTTTTATCTAGGAAGCCCTGAGTTCCAGGCTTACTGCATCTGCCAAAGGCATCCCAAAGGGAGTGCAGAAGTGCCACAACATGGCTGCTTTCACGGCTTTTCCCTTAGGAAGAACCCTAATACGCGGCTGATTTACCTTCCTAGGGTTACTGTTAGGCTTAGGCCTAGGACTTTTAAAACCAGGAAGCCCTGGGCTCCAGGCACACTGCAGCTGTTAAAGGCATCCCAAGAGGGCCGCAGAAGTGACACAACTTGGCTGCCTCTGCTGCTATTCTCATGAGACCATCCCGAACCATAGGCTGATTTTCCTTCCTAGGGTTAAGGTTTGAGTTACGCCTAGGGTAAGGGTTCTATTAACCAGAAAGCCCTGAGTTCCAAGAACACTGCAGCTGCGAAGGACTAGCCAAGAAGAGCGCAAAAGTACCACAACATGCCTGCCTCCACAGCTTTTTCCTTGGGGACATGCCTAATTCCTGGCTGATTTGCCTTTCTCGTCTTAGGGTTGGGGTTCGGCCTAGGGCTAGGATTTTTTTAACTAGGAAGCCCTGAGTTCCAGGCTTACTGCATCTGCCAAAGGCATCCCAAAGGGAGTGCAAAAGTGCCACAACATGGCTGCTTTCACGGCTTTTCCCTTAGGAAGAACCCTAATACGCGGCTGATTTACCTTCCTAGGGTTACTGTTAGGCTTAGGCCTAGGACTTTTAAAACCAGGAAGCCCTGGGCTCCAGGAACATGCAGCTGTTAAAGGCATCCCAAGAGGGCTGCAGAAGTTACACAACTTGGCTGCCTCTGCTGCTATTCTCATGAGACCATCCCGAACCATAGGCTGATTTTCCTTCCTAGGGTTAAGGTTTGAGTTACGCCTGGTGTAAGGGTTCTATTAACCAGAAAGCCCTGAGTTCCAAGAACACAGCAGCTGCGAAGGACTAGCCAAGAAGAGCGCAAAAGTACCACAACATGCCTGCCTCCACAGCTTTTTCCTTGGGGACATGCCTAATTCCTGGCTGATTTGCCTTTCTCGTCTTAGGGTTGGGGTTCGGCCTAGGGCTAGGATTTTTAAAATCAGGAACCCCTGAGTTCCAGGCACACTGGAGCTGTGAAAGGCATCCAAAAGGGAGTGGAAAAGTGCCACAACATGGCTGCTTTCACGGCTTTTTCCTTGGCAAGAAGCCTAATACTCGGCTTATTTACCTTCCTAGGGTTACTGTTAGGCTTAGGCCTAGGACTATTAAAACCAGGAAGCTCTGGGCTTCAGGCACACTGCAGCTGTTAAAGGCATCCCAAGAGGGCCGCAGAAGTGACACAACTTGGCTGCCTCTGCTTCTATTCTTATGAGACCATCCCGAACCATAGGCGTATTTTCCTTCCTAGGGTTAATGTTTGAGTTTCGCCTAGGGTAAGAGGTCTATTAACCAGAAAGACCTGAGTTCCAAGAACACAGCAGCTGCAAAAGACTACCCAAGAAGAGCGCAAAAGTACCACAACATGCCTGCCTCCACAGCTTTTTCCTTGGGGACATGCCTAATTCCTGGCTGATTTGCCTTTCTTGTCTTAGGGTTGGGGTTCGGCCTAGGGCTAGGATATTTTTAACTAGGAAGCCCTGAGTTCCAGGCTTACTGCATCTGCCAAAGGCATCCCAAAGGGTGTGCAAAAGTGCCACAACATGGCTGCTTTCACGGCTTTTCCCTTAGGAAGAACCCTAATACGCGGCTGATTTACCTTCCTAGGGTTACTGTTAGGCTTAGGCCTAGGACTTTTAAAACCAGGAAGCCCTGGGCTCCAGGCACACTGCAGCTGCGAAAGGCATCCCAAGGGGAGCGCAAAAGTGACACAACTTGGCTGCCACCACTGATATTTCCATGAGACCATCCCAAACCATAGGCTGATTTTCCTTCCTAGGGTTAAGGTTTGAGTTACGCCTAGGGTAAGGGTTCTATTAACCAGAAAGCCCTGAGTTCCAAGAACACAGCAGCTGCGAAGGACTAGCCAAGAAGAGCGCAAAAGTACCACAACATGCCTGCCTCCACAGCTTTTTCCTTGGGGACATGCCTAATTCCTGGCTGATTTGCCTTTCTCGTCTTAGGGTTGGGGTTCGGCCTAGGGCTAGGATTTTTTTATCTAGGAAGCCCTGAGTTCCAGGCTTACTGCATCTGCCAAAGGCATCCCAAAGGGAGTGCAGAAGTGCCACAACATGTCTGCTTTCACGGCTTTTCCCTTAGGAAGAACCCTAATACGCGGCTGATTTACCTTCCTAGGGTTACTGTTAGGCTTAGGCCTAGGACTTTTAAAACCAGGAAGCCCTGGGCTCCAGGCACACTGCAGCTGCGAAAGGCATCCCAAGGGGAGCGCAAAAGTGACCTAACTTGGCTGCCTCTGCTGCTATTCTCATGAGACCATCCCGAGCCATAGGCTGATTTTCCTTCCTAGGGTTAAGGTTTGAGTTACGCCTGGGGTAAGGGTTCTATTAACCAGAAAGCCCTGAGTTCCAAGAACACAGCAGCTGCGAAGGACTACCCAAGAAGAGCGCAAAAGTACCACAACATGCCTGCCTCCACAGCTTTTTCTTGGGGACTTGCCTAATTCCTGGCTGATTTGCCTTTCTCGTCTTAGGGTTGGGGTTCGGCCTAGGGCTAGGATTTTTTTAACTAGGAAGCCCTGAGTTCCAGGCTTACTGCATCTGCCAAAGGCATCCCAAAGGGAGTGCAGAAGTGCCACAACATGGCTGCTTTCACGGCTTTTCCCTTAGGAAGAACCCTAATACGCGGCTGATTTACCTTCCTAGGGTTACTGTTAGGCTTAGGCCTAGGACTTTTAAAACCAGGAAGCCCTGGGCTCCAGGCACACTGCAGCTGTGAAAGGCATCCCAAGGGGAGCGCCAAAGTGACGCAACTTGGCTGCCACCACTGATATTTCCATGAGACCATCCCGAACCATAGGCTCATTTTCCTTCCTAGGGTTAAGGTTTGAGTTACGCCTAGGGTAAGGGTTCTATTAACCAGAAAGCCCTGAGTTCCAAGAACACAGCAGCTGCGAAGGACTTCCCAAGAAGAGCGCAAAAGTACCACAACATGCCTGCCTCCACAGCTTTTTCCTTGGGGACATGCCTAATTCCTGGCTGATTTGCCTTTCTCGTCTTAGGGTTGGGGTTCGGCCTAGGGCTAGGATTTTTAAAATCAGGAAGCCCTGAGTTCCAGGCACACTGGAGCTGTGAAAGGCATCCAAAAGGGAGTGCAAAAGTGCCACAACATGGCTGCTTTCACGGCTTTTTCCTTGGCAAGAAGCTTAACACCAGGCTGATTTCCCTTCCAAAGGTTACTGTAAGGCTTAGGCCTAGGGCTAGGATTTTTAAAACTAGGAAGCCCTTAGTTCCAGGCACACTGCAGCTGTTCAAGGCATCCCAAGGGGAGTACAAAAGTGCAACAACATGGCAGCTTTCACAGCTTTTTCCTTGGCACCATCCCTATACCTAGGCTGATTTATCTGCCTAGGGTTAGGGTTAGGGTTCAGCCTAGGGCTTGGAGTTTTTTAACCAGGAAGCCCTGAGTTCCAGGCTTACTGCATCTGCCAAAGGCATCCCAAAGGGTGTGCAAAAGTGCCACAACATGGCTGCTTTCACGGCTTTTCCCTTAGGAAGAACCCTAATACGCGGCTGATTTACCTTCCTAGGGTTACTGTTAGGCTTAGGCCTAGGACTTTTAAAACCAGGAAGCCCTGGGCTCCAGGCACACTGCAGCTGTTAAAGGCATCCCAAGAGGGCCGCAGAAGTGACACAACTTGGCTGCCTCTGCTTCTATTCTCATGAGACCATCCCGAACCATAGGCTGATTTTCCTTCCTAGGGTTAAGGTTTGAGTTTCGCCTAGGGTAAGAGGTCTATTAACCAGAAAGCCCTGAGTTTCAAGAACACAGCAGCTGCGAAGGACTAGCCAAGAAGAGCGCAAAAGTACCACAACATGCCTGCCTCCACAGCTTTTTCCTTGGGGACATGCCTAATTCCTGGCTGATTTGCCTTTCTCGTCTTAGGGTTGGGGTACGGCCTAGAGCTAGGATATTTTTAACTAGGAAGCCCTGAGTTCCAGGCTTACTGCATCTGCCAAAGGCATCCCAAAGGGTGTGCAAAAGTGCCACAACATGGCTGCTTTCACGGCTTTTCCCTTAGGAAGAACCCTAATACGCGGCTGATTTACCTTCCTAGGGTTACTGTTAGGCTTAGGCCTAGGACTTTTAAAACCAGGAAGCCCTGGGCTCCAGGCACACTGCAGCTGCGAAAGGCATCCCAAGGGGAGCGCAAAAGTGACACAACTTGGCTGCCACCACTGATATTTCCATGAGACCATCCCAAACCATAGGCTGATTTTCCTTCCTAGGGTTAAGGTTTGAGTTACGCCTACGGTAAGGGTTCTATTAACCAGAAAGCCCTGAGTTCCAAGAACACAGCAGCTGCGAAGGACTACCCAAGAAGAGCGCAAAAGTACCACAACATGCCTGCCTCCACAGCTTTTTCCTTGGGGACATGCCTAATTCCTGCCTGATTTGCCTTTCTCGTCTTAGGGTTGGGGTTCGGCCTAGGGCTAGGATTTTTTTAACTAGGAAGCCCTGAGTTCCAGGCTTACTGCATCTGCCAAAAGCATCCCAAAGGGAGTGCAGAAGTGCCACAACATGGCTGCTTTCACGGCTTTTTCCTTGGCAAGAAGCCTAACACCAGGCTGATTTACATTCCCAGGGTTACTGTTAGGCTTAGGCCTAGGCCTAGGATTTTTAAAACTAGGAAGCCCTTAGATCCAGGCACACTGCAGCTGTTCAAGGCATCCCAAGGGGAGTACACAAGTGCAACAGCATGGCAGCTTTCACAGCTTTTTCCTTGGCACCATCCCTATACCTAGGCTGATTTATCTGCCTAGGGTAAGGGTTAGGGTTCAGCCTAGGGCTTGGAGTTTTTTAACCAGGAAGCTCTGAGTTCCAGGCTTACTGCATCTGCCAAAGGCATCCCAAAGGGAGTGCAGAAGTGCCACAACATGGCTGCTTTCACAGCTTTTCCCTTAGGAAGAACCCTAAGAGCCGGCTGATTTACCTTCCTAGGGTTACTGTTAGGCTTAGACCTAGGACGTTTAAAACCAGGAAGCTCTGGGCTTCAGGCACACTGCAGCTGTTAAAGGCATCCCAAGAGGGCCGCAGAAGTGAAACAACTTGGCTGCCTCTGCTTCTATTCTCATGAGACCATCCCGAACCATAGGCTGATTTTCCTTCCTAGGGTTAAGGTTTGAGTTACGCCTAGGGTAAGGGTTCTATTAACCAGAAAGCCCTGAGTTCCAAGAACACAGCAGCTGCGAAGGACTAGCCAAGAAGAGCGCAAAAGTACCACAACATGCCTGCCTCCACAGCTTTTTCCTTGGGGACATGCCTAATTCCTGGCTGATTTGCCTTTCTCGTCTTAGGGTTGGGGTTCGGCCTAGGGCTAGGATTTTTTTAACTAGGAAGCCCTGAGTTCCAGGCTTACTGCATCTGCCAAAGGCATCCCAAAGGGAGTGCAGAAGTGCCACAACATGGCTGCTTTCACGGCTTTTCCCTTAGGAAGAACCCTAATACGCGGCTGATTTACCTTCCTAGGGTTACTGTTAGGCTTAGGCCTAGGACTTTTAAAACCAGGAAGCCCTGGGCTCCAGGCACACTGCAGCTGTGAAAGGCATCCCAAGGGGAGCGCCAAAGTGACGCAACTTGGCTGCCACCACTGATATTTCCATGAGACCATCCCGAACCATAGGCTGATTTTCCTTCCTAGGGTTAAGGTTTGAGTTACGCCTAGGGTAAGGGTTCTATTAACCAGAAAGCCCTGAGTTCCAAGAACACAGCAGCTGCGAAGGACTACCCAAGAAGAGCGCAAAAGTACCACAACATGCCTGCCTCCACAGCTTTTTCCTTGGGGACATGCCTAATTCCTGGCTGATTTGCCTTTCTCGTCTTAGGGTTGGGGTTCGGCCTAGGGCTAGGATTTTTAAAATCAGGAAGCCCTGAGTTCCAGGCACACTGGAGCTGTGAAAGGCATCCAAAAGGGAGTGCAAAAGTGCCACAACATGGCTGCTTTCACGGCTTTTCCCTTAGGAAGAACCCTAATACGCGGCTGATTTACCTTCCTAGGGTTACTGTTAGGCTTAGGCCTAGGACTTTTAAAACCAGGAAGCCCTGGGCTCCAGGCACTCTGCAGCTGCGAAAGGCATCCCAAGGGGAGTGCAAAAGTGACGCAACTTGGCTGCCACCACTGATATTTCCATGAGACCATCCCGAACCATAGGCTGATTTTCCTTCCTAGGGTTAAGGTTTGAGTTACGCCTAGGGTGAGGGTTCTATTAACCAGAAAGCCCTGAGTTCCAAGAACACAGCAGCTGCGAAGGACTACCCAAGAAGAGCGCAAAAGTACCACAACATGCCTGCCTCCACAGCTTTTTCCTTGGGGACATGCCTAATTCCTGGCTGATTTGCCTTTTTCGTCTTAGGGTTGGGGTTCGGCCTAGGGCTAGGATTTTTAAAATCAGGAAGCCCTGAGTTCCAGGCACACTGGAGCTGTGAAAGGCATCCAAAAGGGAGTGCAAAAGTGCCACAACATGGCTGCTTTCACGGCTTTTTCCTTGGCAAGAAGCCTAACACCAGGCTGATTTCCCTTCCCAGGGTTACTGTTAGGCTTAGGCCTAGGGCTAGGATTTTTAAAACTAGGAAGCCCTTAGTTCCAGGCACACTGCAGCTGTTCAAGGCATCCCAAGGGGAGTACAAAAGTGCAACAACATGGCAGCTTTCACAGCTTTTTCCTTGGCACCATCCCTATACCTAGGCTGATTTATCTGCCTAGGGTTAGGGTTAGGGTTCGGCCTAGGGCTTGGAGTTTTTTAACCAGGAAGCCCTGAGTTCCAGGCTTACTGCATCTGCCAAAGGCATCCCAAAGGGAGTGCAAAAGTGCCACAACATGGCTGCTTTCACAGCTTTTCCCTTAGGAAGAACCCTAATACTCGGCTGATTTACCTCCCTAGGGTTACTGTTAGGCTTAGGCCTAGGACTTTTAAAACCAGGAAGCCCTGGGCTCCAGGCACACTGCAGCTGTTCAAGGCATCCCAAAAGGGCCGCAGAAATGACACAACTTGGCTGCCTCTGCTTCTATTCTCATGAGACCATCCCGAACCATAGGCTGATTTTCCTTCCTAGGGTTAAGGTTTGAGTTACGCCTAGGGTAAGGGTTCTATTAACCAGAAAGCCCTGAGTTCCAAGAACACAGCAGCTGCGAAGGACTAGCCAAGGAGAGCGCAAAAGTACCACAACATGCCTGCCTCCACAGCTTTTTCCTTGGGGACATGCCTAATTCCTGGCTGATTTGCCTTTCTCGTCTTAGGGTTGGGGTTCGGCCTAGGGCTAGGATATTTTTAACTAGGAAGCCCTGAGTTCCAGGCTTACTGCATCTGCCAAAGGCATCCCAAAGGGAGTGCAGAAGTGCCACAACATGGCTGCTTTCACGGCTTTTCCCTTAGGAAGAACCCTAATACGCGGCTGATTTACCTTCCTAGGGTTACTGTTAGGCTTAGGCCTAGGACTTTTAAAACCAGGAAGCCCTGGGCTCCAGGCACACTGCAGCTGCGAAAGGCATCCCAAGGGGAGCGCAAAAGTGACACAACTTGGCTGCCTCTGCTGCTATTCTCATGAGACCATCCCGAACCATAGGCTCATTTTCCTTCCTAGGGTTAAGGTTTGAGTTACGCCTAGGGTAAGGGTTCTATTAACCAGAAAGCCCTGAGTTCCAAGAACACAGCAGCTGCGAAGGACTACCCAAGAAGAGCGCAAAAGTACCACAACATGCCTGCCTCCACAGCTTTTTCCTTGGGGACATGCCTAATTCCTGGCTGATTTGCCTTTCTCATCTTAGGGTTGGGGTTTGGCCAAGGGCTAGGATTTTTATAATCAGGAAGCCCTGAGTTCCAGGCACACTGGAGCTGTGAAAGGCATCCAAAAGGGAGTGCAAAAGTGCCACAACATGGTTGCTTTCACGGCTTTTTCCTTGGCAAGAAGCTTAACACCAGGCTGATTTCCCTTCCAAAGGTTACTGTAAGGCTTAGGCCTAGGGCTAGGATTTTTAAAACTAGGAAGCCCTTAGATCCAGGCACACTGCAGCTGTTCAAGGCATCCCAAGGTGAGTACAAAAGTGCAACAACATGGCAGCTTTCACAGCTTTTTCCTTGGCACCATCCCTATACCTAGGCTGATTTATCTGCCTAGGGTTAGGGTTAGGGTTCGGCCTAGGGCTTGGAGTTTTTTAACCAGGAAGCTCTGAGTTCCAGGCTTACTGCATCTGCCAAAGGCATCCCAAAGGGAGTGCAGAAGTGCCACAAGATGGCTGCTTTCACAGCTTTTCCCTTAGGAAGAACCCTAATACTCGGCTGATTTACCTCCCTAGGGTTACTGTTAGGCTTAGGCCTAGGACTTTTAAAACCAGGAAGCCCTGGGCTCCAGGCACACTGCAGCTGCGAAAGGCATCCCAAAAGGGCCGCAGAAGTGACACAACTTGGCTGCCTCTGCTTCTATTCTCATGAGACCATCCCGAACCATAGGCTGATTTTCCTTCCTAGGGTTAAGGTTTGAGTTACGCCTAGGGTAAGGGTTCTATTAACCAGAAAGCCCTGAGTTCCAAGAACACAGCAGCTGCGAAGGACTAGCCAAGGAGAGCGCAAAAGTACCACAACATGCCTGCCTCCACAGCTTTTTCCTTGGGGACATGCCTAATTCCTGGCTGATTTGCCTTTCTCGTCTTAGGGTTGGGGTTCGGCCTAGGGCTAGGATATTTTTAACTAGGAAGCCCTGAGTTCCAGGCTTACTGCATCTGCCAAAGGCATCCCAAAGGGAGTGCAGAAGTGCCACAACATGGCTGCTTTCACGGCTTTTCCCTTAGGAAGAACCCTAATACGCAGCTGATTTACCTTCCTAGGGTTACTGTTAGGCTTAGGCCTAGGACTTTTAAAACCAGGAAGCCCTGGGCTCCAGGCACACTGCAGCTGCGAAAGGCATCCCAAGGGGAGCGCAAAAGTGACACAACTTGGCTGCCACCACTGATATTTCCATGAGACCATCCCGAACCATAGGCTGATTTTCCTTCCTAGGGTTAAGGTTTGAGTTACGCCTGGGGTAAGGGTTCTATTAACCAGAATGCCCTGAGTTCCAAGAACACAGCAGCTGCGAAGGACTACCCAAGAAGAGCGCAAAAGTACCACAACATGCCTGCCTCCACAGCTTTTTCCTTGGGGACATGCCTAATTCCTGGCTGATTTGCCTTTCTCGTCTTAGGGTTGGGGTTTGGCCTAGGGCTAGGATTTTTAAAATCAGGAAGCCCTGAGTTCCAGGCACACTGGAGCTGTTAAAGGCATCCAAAAGGGAGTGCAAAAGTGCCACAACATGGTTGCTTTCACGGCTTTTTCCTTGGCAAGAAGCTTAACACCAGGCTGATTTCCCTTCCCAGGGTTACTGTTAGGCTTAGGCCTAGGGCTAGGATTTTTAAAACTAGGAAGCCCTTAGTTCCAGGTACACTGCAGCTGTTCAAGGCATCCCAAGGGGAGTACAAAAGTGCAACAACATGGCAGCTTTCACAGCTTTTTCCTTGGCACCATCCCTATACCTAGGCTGATTTATCTGCCTAGGGTTAGGGTTAGGGTTCAGCCTAGGGCTAGGATATTTTTAACTAGGAAGCCATGACTTCCAGGCTTACTGCATCTGCCAAAGGCATCCCAAAGGGAGTGAAGAAGTGCCACAACATGGCTGCTTTCACGGCTTTTCCCTTAGGAAGAACCCTAATAGCCGGCTGATTTACCTTCCTGGGGTTACTGTTAGGCTTAGGCCTAGGACTTTTAAAACCAGGAAGCCCTGGGCTCCAGGCACACTGCAGCTGCGAAAGGCATCCCAAGGGGAGCGCAAAAGTGACACAACTTTGCTGCCACCACTGATATTTCCATGAGACCATCCCGAGACATAGGCTGATTTTCCTTCCTAGGGTTAATGTTTGAGTTTCGCCTAGGGTAAGAGGTCTATTAACCAGAAAGCCCTGAGTTCCAAGAACACAACAGCTGCGAAGGACTAGCCAAGAAGAGCGCAAAAGTACCACAACATGCCTGCCTCCACAGCTTTTTCCTTGGGGACATGCCTAATTCCTGGCTGATTTGCCTTTCTCGTCTTAGGTTTGGGGTTCGGCCTAGGGCTAGGATTTTTAAAATCAGGAAGCCCTGAGTTCCAGGCACGCTGGAGCTGTGAAAGGCATCCAAAAGGGAGTGCAAAAGTTCCACAACATGGCTGCTTTCACGGCTTTTTCCTTGGCAAGAAGCCTAACACCAGGCTGATTTCCCTTCCCAGGGTTACTGTTAGGCTTAGGCCTAGGGCTAGGATTTTTAAAACTAGGAAGCCCTTAGTTCCAGGCACACTGCAGCTGTTCAAGGCATCCCAAGGGGAGTACAAAAGTGCAACAACATGGCAGCTTTCACAGCTTTTTCCTTGGCACCATCCCTATACCTAGGCTGATTTATCTGCCTAGGGTTAGGGTTAGGGTTCAGCCTAGGGCTTGGAGTTTTTTAACCAGGAAGCCCTGAGTTCCAGGCTTACTGCATCTGCCAAAGGCATCCCAAAGGGAGTGCAGAAGTGCCACAACATGGCTGCTTTCACAGCTTTTCCCTTAGGAAGAACCCTAAGAGCCGGCTGATTTACCTTCCTGGGGTTACTGTTAGGCTTAGACCTAGGACTTTTAAAACTAGGAAACTCTGGGCTTCAGGCACACTGCAGCTGTTAAAGACATCCCAAGAGGGCTGCAGAAGTTACACAACTTGGCTGCCTCTGCTGCTATTCTCATGAGACCATCCCGAACCATAGGCTGATTTTCATTCCTAGGGTTAATGTTTGAGTTTCGCCTAGGGTAAGAGGTCTATTAACCAGAAAGACCTGAGTTCCAAGAACACAGCAGCTGCGAAGGACTACCCAAGAAGAGCGCAAAAGTACCACAACATGCCTGCCTCCACAGCTTTTTCCTTGGGGACATGCCTAATTCCTGGCTGATTTGCCTTTCTCGTCTTAGGGTTGGGTTTCGGCCTAGAGCTAGGATATTTTTAACTAGGAAGCCCTGAGTTCCAGGCTTACTGCATCTGCCAAAGGCATCCCAAAGGGTGTGCAAAAGTGCCACAACATGGCTGCTTTCACGGCTTTTCCCTTAGGAAGAACCCTAATACGCGGCTGATTTACCTTCCTAGGGTTACTGTTAGGCTTAGGCCTAGGACTTTTAAAACCAGGAAGCCCTGGGCTCCAGGCACACTGCAGCTGCGAAAGGCATCCCAAGGGGAGCGCAAAAGTGACACAACTTGGCTGCCACCACTGATATTTCCATGAGACCATCCCAAACCATAGGCTGATTTTCCTTCCTAGGGTTAAGGTTTGAGTTACGCCTAGGGTAAGGGTTCTATTAACCAGAAAGCCCTGAGTTCCAAGAACACAGCAGCTGCGAAGGACTACCCAAGAAGAGCGCAAAAGTACCACAACATGCCTGCCTCCACAGCTTTTTCCTTGGGGACATGCCTAATTCCTGGCTGATTTGCCTTTCTCGTCTTAGGGTTGGGGTTCGGCCTAGGGCTAGGATATTTTTAACTAGGAAGCCCTGAGTTCCAGGCTTACTGCATCTGCCAAAGGCATCCCAAAGGGAGTGCAGAAGTGCCACAACATGGCTGCTTTCACGGCTTTTCCCTTAGGAAGAACCCTAATACGCGGCTGATTTACCTTCCTAGGGTTACTGTTAGGCTTAGGCCTAGGACTTTTAAAACCAGGAAGCCCTGGGCTCCAGGCACACTGCAGCTGCGAAAGGCATCCCAAGGGGAGCGCAAAAGTGACACAACTTGGCTGCCTCTCCTGCTATTCTCATGAGACCATCCCGAACCATAGGCTGATTTTCCTTCCTAGGGTTAAGGTTTGAGTTACGCCTGGGGTAAGGGTTCTATTAACCAGAAAGCCCTGAGTTCCAAGAACACAGCAGCTGCGAAGGACTAGCCAAGAAGAGCGCAAAAGTACCACAACATGCCTGCCTCCACAGCTTTTTCCTTGGGGACATGCCTAATTCCTGGCTGATTTGCCTTTCTCGTCTTAGGGTTGGGGTTCGGCCTAGGGCTAGGATATTTTTAACTAGGAAGCCCTGAGTTCCAGGCTTACTGCATCTGCCAAAGGCATCCCAAAGGTAGTGCAGAAGTGCCACAACATGGCTGCTTTCACGGCTTTTCCCTTAGGAAGAACCCTAATACGCGGCTGATTTACCTTCCTAGGGTTACTGTTAGGCTTAGGCCTAGGACTTTTAAAACAAGGAAGCCCTGGGCTCCAGGCACACTGCAGCTGCGAAAGGCATCCCAAGGGGAGCGCAAAAGTGACACAACTTGGCTGCCACCACTGATATTCCCATGAGACCATCCCGAGCCATAGGCTGATTTTCCTTCCTAGGGTTAAGGTTTGAGTTACGCCTGGGGTAAGGGTTCTATTAACCAGAAAGCCCTGAGTTCCAAGAACCCAGCAGCTGCGAAGGACTACCCAAGAAGAGTGCAAAAGTACCACAACATGCCTGCCTCCACAGCTTTTTCCTTGGGGACATGCCTAATTCCTGGCTGATTTGCCTTTCTCGTCTTAGGGTTGGGGTTCGGCCTAGGGCTAGGATATTTTTAACTAGGAAGCCCTGAGTTCCAGGCTTACTTCATCTGCCAAAGGCATCCCAAAGGGAGTGCAGAAGTGCCACAACATAGCTGCTTTCACGGCTTTTCCCTTAGGAAGAACCCTAATACGCGGCTGATTTACCTTCCTAAGGTTACTGTTAGGCTTAGGCCTAGGACTTTTAAAACCAGGAAGCCCTGGGCTCCAGGCACACTGCAGCTGCGAAAGGCATCCCAAGGGGAGCGCAAAAGTGACACAACTTGGCTGCCTCTGCTGCTATTCTCATGAGACCATCCCGAAGCATAGGCTCATTTTCCTTCCTAGGGTTAAGGTTTGAGTTACACCTAGGGTAAGGGTTCTATTAACCAGAAAGCCCTGAGTTCCAAGAACACAGCAGCTGCGAAGGACTAGCCAAGAAGAGCGCAAAAGTACCACAACATGCCTGCCTCCACAGCTTTTTCCTTGGGGACATGCCTAGTTCCTGGCTGATTTGCCTTTCTCGTCTTAGGGTTGGGGTTCGGCCTAGGGCTAGGATTTTTTTAACTAGGAAGCCCTGAGTTCCAGGCTTACTTCATCTGCCAAAAGCATCCCAAAGGGAGTTCAGAAGTGCCACAACATGGCTGCTTTCACGGCTTTTCCCTTAGGAAGAACCCTAATACGCGGCTGATTTACCTTCCTAGGGTTACTGTTAGGCTTAGGCCTAGGACTTTTAAAACCAGGAAGCCCTGGGCTCCAGGCACACTGCAGCTGCGAAAGGCATCCCAAGGGGAGCGCAAAAGTGACACAACTTGGCTGCCACCACTGATATTTCCATGAGACCATCCCGAACCATAGGCTGATTTTCCTTCCTAGGGTTAAGGTTTGAGTTACGCCTAGGGTAAGGGTTCTATTAACCAGAAAGCCCTGAGTTCCAAGAACACAGCAGCTGCGAAGGACTAGCCAAGAAGAGCGCAAAAGTACCACAACATGCCTGCCTCCACAGCTTTTTCCTTGGGGACATGCCTAATTCCTGGCTGATTTGCCTTTCTCGTCTTAGGTTTGGGGTTCGGCCTAGGGCTAGGATTTTTAAAATCAGGAAGCCCTGAGTTCCAGGCACACTGGAGCTGTGAAAGGCATCCAAAAGGGAGTGCAAAAGTGCCACAACATGGCTGCTTTCACGGCTTTTTCCTTGGCAAGAAGCCTAACACCAGGCTGATTTCCCTTCCCAGGGTTACTGTTAGGCTTAGGCCTAGGGCTAGGATTTTTAAAACTAGGAAGCCCTTAGTTCCAGGCACACTGCAGCTGTTCAAGGCATCCCAAGGGGAGTACAAAAGTGCAACAACATGGCAGCTTTCACAGCTTTTTCCTTGGCACCATCCCTATACCTAGGCTGATTTATCTGCCTAGGGTTAGGGTTAGGGTTCAGCCTAGGGCTTGGAGTTTTTTAACCAGGAAGCCCTGAGTTCCAGGCTTACTGCATCTGCCAAAGGCATCCCAAAGGGAGTGCAGAAGTGCCACAACATGGCTGCTTTCACAGCTTTTCCCTTAGGAAGAACCCTAATACGCGGCTGATTTACCTTCCTGGGGTTACTGTTAGGCTTAGACCTAGGACTTTTAAAACCAGGAAGCCCTGGGCTCCAGGCACACTGCAGCTGCGAAAGGCATCCCAAGGGGAGCGCAAAAGTGACACAACTTGGCTGCCACCACTGATATTTCCATGAGACCATCCCAAATCATAGGCTGATTTTCCTTCCTAGGGTTAAGGTTTGAGTTACGCCTAGGGTAAGGGTTCTATTAACCAGAAAGCCCTGAGTTCCAAGAACACAGCAGCTGCGAAGGACTACCCAAGAAGAGCGCAAAAGTACCACAACATGCCTGCCTCCACAGCTTTTTCCTTGGGGACATGCCTAGTTCCTGGCTGATTTGCCTTTCTCGTCTTAGGGTTGGGGTTCGGCCTAGGGCTAGGATATTTTTAACTAGGAAGCCCTGAGTTCCAGGCTTACTGCATCTGCCAAAGGCATCCAAAATGGAGTGCAGAAGTGCCACAACATGGCTGCTTTCACGGCTTTTCCCTTAGGAAGAACCCTAATACGCGGCTGATTTACCTTCCTAGGGTTACTGTTAGGCTTAGGCCTAGGACTTTTAAAACCAGGAAGCCCTGGGCTCCAGGCACACTGCAGCTGCGAAAGGCATCCCAAGGGGAGCGCAAAAGTGACACAACTTGGCTGCCACCACTGATATTCCCATGAGACCATCCCGAGCCATAGGCTGATTTTCCTTCCTAGGGTTAAGGTTTGAGTTACGCCTGGGGTAAGGGTTCTATTAACCAGAAAGCCCTGAGTTCCAAGAACACAGCAGCTGCGAAGGACTACCCAAGAAGAGCGCAAAAGTACCACAACATGCCTGCCTCCACAGCTTTTTCCTTGGGGACATGCCTAATTCCTGGCTGATTTGCCTTTCTCGTCTTAGGGTTGGGGTTCGGCCTAGGGCTAGGATATTTTTAACTAGGAAGCCCTGAGTTCCAGGCTTACTTCATCTGCCAAAGGCATCCCAAAGGGAGTGCAGAAGTGCCACAACATGGCTGCTTTCACGGCTTTTCCCTTAGGAAGAACCCTAATACGCGGCTGATTTACCTTCCTAGGGTTACTGTTAGGCTTAGGCCTAGGACTTTTAAAACCAGGAAGCCCTGGGCTCCAGGCACACTGCAGCTGCGAAAGGCATCCCAAGGGGAGCGCAAAAGTGACACAACTTGGCTGCCTCTGCTGCTATTCTCATGAGACCATCCCGAACCATAGGCTGATTTTCCTTCCTAGGGTTAAGGTTTGAGTTACGCCTAGGGTAAGGGTTCTATTAACCAGAAAGCCCTGAGTTCCAAGAACACAGCAGCTGCGAAGGACTAGCCAAGAAGAGCGCAAAAGTACCACAACATGCCTGCCTCCACAGCTTTTTCCTTGGGGACATGCCTAATTCCTGGCTGATTTGCCTTTCTCGTCTTAGGGTTGGGGTTCGGCCTAGGGCTAGGATTTTTTTAACTAGGAAGCCCTGAGTTCCAGGCTTACTGCATCTGCCAAAGGCATCCCAAAGGGAGTGCAGAAGTGCCACAACATGGCTGCTTTCACGGCTTTTCCCTTAGGAAGAACCCTAATACGCGGCTGATTTACCTTCCTAGGGTTACTGTTAGGCTTAGGCCTAGGACTTTTAAAACCAGGAAGCCCTGGGCTCCAGGCACACTGCAGCTGCGAAAGGCATCCCAAGGGGAGCGCAAAAGTGACACAACTTGGCTGCCACCACTGATATTTCCATGAGACCATCCCGAACCATAGGCTGATTTTCCTTCCTAGGGTTAAGGTTTGAGTTACGCCTAGGGTAAGGGTTCTATTAACCAGAAAGCCCTGAGTTCCAAGAACACAGCAGCTGCGAAGGACTAGCCAAGAAGAGCGCAAAAGTACCACAACATGCCTGCCTCCACAGCTTTTTCCTTGGGAACATGCCTAATTCCTGGCTGATTTGCCTTTCTCGTCTTAGGTTTGGGGTTCGGCCTAGGGCTAGGATTTTTAAAATCAGGAAGCCCTGAGTTCCAGGCACACTGGAGCTGTGAAAGGCATCCAAAAGGGAGTGCAAAAGTGCCACAACATGGCTGCTTTCACGGCTTTTTCCTTGGCAAGAAGCCTAACACCAGGCTGATTTCCCTTCCCAGGGTTACTGTTAGGCTTAGGCCTAGGGCTAGGATTTTTAAAACTAGGAAGCCCTTAGTTCCAGGCACACTGCAGCTGTTCAAGGCATCCCAAGGGGAGTACAAAAGTGCAACAACATGGCAGCTTTCACAGCTTTTTCCTTGGCACCATCCCTATACCTAGGCTGATTTATCTGCCTAGGGTTAGGGTTAGGGTTCAGCCTAGGGCTTGGAGTTTTTTAACCAGGAAGCCCTGAGTTCCAGGCTTACTGCATCTGCCAAAGGCATCCCAAAGGGAGTGCAGAAGTGCCACAACATGGCTGCTTTCACAGCTTTTCCCTTAGGAAGAACCCTAAGAGCCGGCTGATTTACCTTCCTGGGGTTACTGTTAGGCTTAGACCTAGGACTTTTAAAACCAGGAAGCTCTGGGCTTCAGGCACACTGCAGCTGTTAAAGGCATCCCAAGAGGGCTGCAGAAGTCACACAACTTGGCTGCCTCTGCTGCTATTCTCATGAGACCATCCCGAACCATAGGCTGATTTTCCTTCCTAGGGTTAATGTTTGAGTTTCGCCTAGGGTAAGAGGTCTTTTAACCAGAAAGACCTGAGTTCCAAGAACACAGCAGCTGCGAAGGACTACCCAAGAAGAGCGCAAAAGTACCACAACATGCCTGCCTCCACAGCTTTTTCCTTGGGGACATGCCTAATTCCTGGCTGATTTGCCTTTCTCGTCTTAGGGTTGGGGTTCGGCCTAGGGCTAGGATTTTTTTAACTAGGAAGCCCTGAGTTCCAGGCTTACTGCATCTGCCAAAAGCATCCCAAAGGGAGTGCAGAAGTGCCACAACATGGCTGCTTTCACGGCTTTTTCCTAAGCAAGAAGCCTAACACCAGGCTGATTTACATTCCCAGGGTTACTGTTAGGCTTAGGCCTAGGGCTAGGATTTTTAAAACTAGGAAGCCCTTTGATCCAGGCACACTGCAGCTGTTCAAGGCATCCCAAGGGGAGTACACAAGTGCAACAACATGGCAGCTTTCACAGCTTTTTCCTTGGCACCATCCCTATACCTAGGCTGATTTATCTGCCTAGGGTTAGGGTTAGTGTTCAGCCTAGGGCTTGGAGTTTTTTAACCAGGAAGCCCTGAGTTCCAGGCTTACTGCATCTGCCAAAGGCATCCCAAAGGGAGTGCAAAAGTGCCACAACATGGCTGCTTTCACAGCTTTTCCCTTAGGAAGAACCCTAATACGCGGCTGATTTACCTTCCTAGGGTTACTGTTAGGCTTAGACCTAGGACTTTTAAAACCAGGAAGCTCTGGGCTTCAGGCAGACTGCAGCTGTTAAAGGCATCCCAAGAGGGCCGCAGAAGTGACACAACTTGGCTGCCTCTGCTTCTATTCTCATGAGACCATCCCGAGCCATAGGCTGATTTTCCTTCCTAGGTTTAAGGTTTGAGTTACGCCTGGGGTAAGGGTTCTATTAACCAGAAAGCCCTGAGTTCCAAGAACACAGCAGCTGCGAAGGACTACCCAAGAAGAGCGCAAAAGTACCACAGCATGCCTGCCTCCACAGCTTTTTCCTTGGGGACATGCCTAATTCCTGGCTGATTTGCCTTTCTCGTCTTAGGGTTGGGGTTCGGCCTAGGGCTAGGATATTTTTAACTAGGAAGCCCTGAGTTCTAGGCTTACTGCATCTGCCAAAGGCATCCCAAAGGGAGTGCAGAAGTGCCACAACATGGCTGCTTTCACGGCTTTTCCCTTAGGAAGAACCCTAATACGCGGCTGATTTACCTTCCTAGGGTTACTGTTAGGCTTAGGCCTAGGACTTTTAAAACCAGGAAGCCCTGGGCTCCAGGCACACTGCAGCTGTGAAAGGCGTCCCAAGGGGAGCGCCAAAGTGACGCAACTTGGCTGCCACCACTGATATTTCCATGAGACCATCCCGAACCATAGGCTGATTTTCCTTCCTAGGGTTAAGGTTTGAGTTACGCCTAGGGTAAGGGTTCTATTAACCAGAAAGCCCTGAGTTCCAAGAACACAGCAGCTGCGAAGGACTACCCAAGAAGAGCGCAAAAGTACCACAACATGCCTGCCTCCACAGCTTTTTCCTTGGGGACATGCCTAATTCCTGGTTGATTTGCCTTTCTCGTCCTAGGGTTGGGGTTCGGCCTAGGGCTAGGATTTTTAAAATCAGGAAGCCCTGAGTTCCAGGCACACTGGAGCTGTGAAAGGCATCCAAAAGGGAGTGCAAAAGTGCCACAACATGGCTGCTTTCACGGCTTTTCCCTTAGGAAGAACCCTAATACGCGGCTGATTTACCTTCCTAGGGTTACTGTTAGGCTTAGGCCTAGGGCTAGGACTTTTAAAACCAGGAAGCCCTGGGCTCCAGGCACACTGCAGCTGCGAAAGGCATCCCAAGGGGAGCGCAAAAATGACGCAACTTGGCTGCCACCACTGATATTTCCATGAGACCATCCCGAACCATAGGCTGATTTTCCTTCCTAGGGTTAAGGTTTGAGTTACGCCTCGGGTGAGGGTTCTATTAACCAGAAAGCCCTGAGTTCCAAGAACACAGCAGCTGCGAAGGACTAGCCAAGAAGAGCGCAAAAGTACCACAACATGCCTGCCTCCACAGCTTTTTCCTTGGGGACATGCCTAATTCCTGGCTGATTTGCCTTTCTCGTCTTAGGGTTGGGGTTCGGCCTAGGGCTAGGATATATTTAACTAGGAAGCCATGACTTCCAGGCTTACTGCATCTGCCAAAGGCATCCCAAAGGGAGTGCAGAAGTGCCACAACATGGCTGCTTTCACGGCTTTTCCCTTAGGAAGAACCCTAATACGCGGCTGATTTACCTTCCTAGGGTTACTGTTAGGCTTAGGCCTAGGACTTTTAAAACCAGGAAGCCCTGGGCTCCAGGCACACTGCAGCTGCGAAAGGCATCCCAAGGGGAGCGCAAAAGTGACACAACTTGGCTGCCTCTGCTGCTATTCTCATGAGACCATCCCGAACCATAGGCTGATTTTCCTTCCTAGGGTTAAGGTTTGAGTTACGCCTAGGGTAAGGGTTCTATTAACCAGAAAGCCCTGAGTTCCAAGAACACAGCAGCTGCGAAGGACTAGCCAAGAAGAGCGCAAAAGTACCACAACATGCCTGCCTCCACAGCTTTTTCCTTGGGGACATGCCTAATTCCTGGCTGATTTGCCTTTCTCGTCTTAGGGTTGGGGTTCGGCCTAGGGCTAGGATTTTTTTAACTAGGAAGCCCTGAGTTCCAGGCTTACTTCATCTGCCAAAAGCATCCCAAAGGGAGTGCAGAAGTGCCACAACATGGCTGCTTTCACGGCTTTTCCCTTAGGAAGAACCCTAATACGCGGCTGATTTACCTTCCTAGGGTTACTGTTAGGCTTAGGCCTAGGACTTTTAAAACCAGGAAGCCCTGGGCTCCAGGCACACTGCAGCTGCGAAAGGCATCCCAAGGGGAGCGCAAAAGTGACACAACTTGGCTGCCACCACTGATATTTCCATGAGACCATCCCGAACCATAGGCTGATTTTCCTTCCTAGGGTTAAGGTTTGAGTTACGCCTAGGGTAAGGGTTCTATTAACCAGAAAGCCCTGAGTTCCAAGAACACAGCAGCTGCGAAGGACTAGCCAAGAAGAGCGCAAAAGTACCACAACATGCCTGCCTCCACAGCTTTTTCCTTGGGAACATGCCTAATTCCTGGCTGATTTGCCTTTCTCGTCTTAGGTTTGGGGTTCGGCCTAGGGCTAGGATTTTTAAAATCAGGAAGCCCTGAGTTCCAGGCACACTGGAGCTGTGAAAGGCATCCAAAAGGGAGTGCAAAAGTGCCACAACATGGCTGCTTTCACGGCTTTTTCCTTGGCAAGAAGCCTAACACCAGGCTGATTTCCCTTCCCAGGGTTACTGTTAGGCTTAGGCCTAGGGCTAGGATTTTTAAAACTAGGAAGCCCTTAGTTCCAGGCACACTGCAGCTGTTCAAGGCATCCCAAGGGGAGTACAAAAGTGCAACAACATGGCAGCTTTCACAGCTTTTTCCTTGGCACCATCCCTATACCTAGGCTGATTTATCTGCCTAGGGTTAGGGTTAGGGTTCAGCCTAGGGCTTGGAGTTTTTTAACCAGGAAGCCCTGAGTTCCAGGCTTACTGCATCTGCCAAAGGCATCCCAAAGGGAGTGCAGAAGTGCCACAACATGGCTGCTTTCACAGCTTTTCCCTTAGGAAGAACCCTAAGAGCCGGCTGATTTACCTTCCTAGGGTTACTGTTAGGCTTAGACCTAGGACTTTTAAAACCAGGAAGCTCTGGGCTTCAGGCACACTGCAGCTGTTAAAGGCATCCCAAGAGGGCTGCAGAAGTTACACAACTTGGCTGCCTCTGCTGCTATTCTCATGAGACCATCCCGAACCATAGGCTGATTTTCCTTCCTAGGGTTAATGTTTGAGTTTCGCCTAGGGTAAGAGGTCTTTTAACCAGAAAGACCTGAGTTCCAAGAACACAGCAGCTGCGAAGGACTACCCAAGAAGAGCGCAAAAGTACCACAACATGCCTGCCTCCACAGCTTTTTCCTTGGGGACATGCCTAATTCCTGGCTGATTTGCCTTTCTCGTCTTAGGGTTGGGGTTCGGCCTAGGGCTAGGATTTTTTTAACTAGGAAGCCCTGAGTTCCAGGCTTACTGCATCTGCCAAAAGCATCCCAAAGGGAGTGCAGAAGTGCCACAACATGGCTGCTTTCACGGCTTTTTCCTAAGCAAGAAGCCTAACACCAGGCTGATTTACATTCCCAGGGTTACTGTTAGGCTTAGGCCTAGGGCTAGGATTTTTAAAATTAGGAAGCCCTTAGATCCAGGCACACTGCAGCTGTTCAAGGCATCCCAAGGGGAGTACACAAGTGCAACAACATGGCAGCTTTCACAGCTTTTTCCTTGGCACCATCCCTATACCTAGGCTGATTTATCTGCCTAGGGTTAGGGTTAGTGTTCAGCCTAGGGCTTGGAGTTTTTTAACCAGGAAGCCCTGAGTTCCAGGCTTACTGCATCTGCCAAAGGCATCCCAAAGGGAGTGCAAAAGTGCCACAACATGGCTGCTTTCACAGCTTTTCCCTTAGGAAGAACCCTAATACGCGGCTGATTTACCTTCCTAGGGTTACTGTTAGGCTTAGACCTAGGACTTTTAAAACCAGGAAGCTCTGGGCTTCAGGCAGACTGCAGCTGTTAAAGGCATCCCAAGAGGGCCGCAGAAGTGACACAACTTGGCTGCCTCTGCTTCTATTCTCATGAGACCATCCCGAGCCATAGGCTGATTTTCCTTCCTAGGTTTAAGGTTTGAGTTACGCCTGGGGTAAGGGTTCTATTAACCAGAAAGCCCTGAGTTCCAAGAACACAGCAGCTGCGAAGGACTACCCAAGAAGAGCGCAAAAGTACCACAGCATGTCTGCCTCCACAGCTTTTTCCTTGGGGACATGCCTAATTCCTGGCTGATTTGCCTTTCTCGTCTTAGGGTTGGGGTTCGGCCTAGGGCTAGGATATTTTTAACTAGGAAGCCCTGAGTTCTAGGCTTACTGCATCTGCCAAAGGCATCCCAAAGGGAGTGCAGAAGTGCCACAACATGGCTGCTTTCACGGCTTTTCCCTTAGGAAGAACCCTAATACGCGGCTGATTTACCTTCCTAGGGTTACTGTTAGGCTTAGGCCTAGGACTTTTAAAACCAGGAAGCCCTGGGCTCCAGGCACACTGCAGCTGTGAAAGGCGTCCCAAGGGGAGCGCCAAAGTGACGCAACTTGGCTGCCACCACTGATATTTCCATGAGACCATCCCGAACCATAGGCTGATTTTCCTTCCTAGGGTTAAGGTTTGAGTTACGCCTAGGGTAAGGGTTCTATTAACCAGAAAGCCCTGAGTTCCAAGAACACAGCAGCTGCGAAGGACTAGCCAAGAAGAGCGCAAAAGTACCACAACATGCCTGCCTCCACAGCTTTTTCCTTGGGGACATGCCTAATTCCTGGTTGATTTGCCTTTCTCGTCCTAGGGTTGGGGTTCGGCCTAGGGCTAGGATTTTTAAAATCAGGAAGCCCTGAGTTCCAGGCACACTGGAGCTGTGAAAGGCATCCAAAAGGGAGTGCAAAAGTGCCACAACATGGCTGCTTTCACGGCTTTTCCCTTAGGAAGAACCCTAATACGCGGCTGATTTACCTTCCTAGGGTTACTGTTAGGCTTAGGCCTAGGGCTAGGACTTTTAAAACCAGGAAGCCCTGGGCTCCAGGCACACTGCAGCTGCGAAAGGCATCCCAAGGGGAGCGCAAAAGTGACGCAACTTGGCTGCCACCACTGATATTTCCATGAGACCATCCCGAACCATAGGCTGATTTTCCTTCCTAGGGTTAAGGTTTGAGTTACGCCTCGGGTGAGGGTTCTATTAACCAGAAAGCCCTGAGTTCCAAGAACACAGCAGCTGCGAAGGACTAGCCAAGAAGAGCGCAAAAGTACCACAACATGCCTGCCTCCACAGCTTTTTCCTTGGGGACATGCCTAATTCCTGGCTGATTTGCCTTTCTCGTCTTAGGGTTGGGGTTCGGCCTAGGGCTAGGATATTTTTAACTAGGAAGCCATGACTTCCAGGCTTACTGCATCTGCCAAAGGCATCCCAAAGGGAGTGAAGAAGTGCCACAACATGGCTGCTTTCACGGCTTTTCCCTTAGGAAGAACCCTAATACCCGGCTGATTTACCTTCCTAGGGTTACTGTTAGGCTTAGGCCTAGGACTTTTAAAACCAGGAAGCCCTGGGCTCCAGGAACATGCAGCTGTTAAAGGCATCCCAAGAGGGCTGCAGAAGTTACACAACTTGGCTGCCTCTGCTGCTATTCTCATGAGACCATCCCGAACCATAGGCTGATTTTCCTTCCTAGGGTTAAGGTTTGAGTTACGCCTAGGGTAAGAGTTCTATTAACCAGAAAGACCTGAGTTCCAAGAACACAGCAGCTGCGAAGGACTTCCCAAGAAGAGCGCAAAAGTACCACAACATGCCTGCCTCCACAGCTTTTTCCTTGGGGACATGCCTAATTCCTGGCTGATTTGCCTTTCTCGTCTTAGGGTTGGGGTTCGGCCTAGGGCTAGGATTTTTAAAATCAGGAAGCCCTGAGTTCCAGGCACACTGGAGCTGTGAAAGGCATCCAAAAGGGAGTGCAAAAGTGCCACAACATGGTTGCTTTCACGGCTTTTTCCTTGGTAAGAAGCTTAACACCAGGCTGATTTCCCTTCCCAGGGTTACTGTTAGGCTTAGGCCTAGGGCTAGGATTTTTAAAACTAGGCAGCCCTTAGATCCAGGCACACTGCAGCTGTTCAAGGCATTCCAAGGGGAGTACAAAAGTGCAACAACATGGCAGCTTTCACAGCTTTTTCCTTGGCACCATCCCTATACCTAGGCTGATTTATCTGCCTAGGGTTACGCCTAGGGTTCAGCCTAGGGCTTGGTGTTTTTTAACCAGGAAGCCCTGAGTTCCAGGCTTACTGCATCTGCCAAAGGCATCCCAAAGGGAGTGCAAAAGTGCCACAACATGACTGCTTTCACAGCTTTTCCCTTAGGAAGAACCCTAATACGCCGCTGATTTACCTTCCTAGGGTTACTGTTAGGCTTAGGCCTAGGACTTTTAAAACCAGGAAGCCCTGGGCTCCAGGCAAACTGCAGCTGCGAAAGGCATCCCAAGGGGAGCGCAAAAGTGACGCAACTTGGCTGCCACCACTGATATTTCCATGAGACCATCCCGAACCATAGGCTGATTTTCCTTCCTAGGGTGAGGGTTAGAGTTACGCCTATGGTTAGTGTTTTTTTAACCAGAAAGCCCTGAGTACCAAGAACACAGCAGCTGCGAAGGACTACCCAAGAGGAGGGGAAAAGTGCCACAACATGGCTGCCTCCATCGCTTTTTCCTTGGGACCATCATTGAACCTAGGCTGATTTACTTGCCTCCAGTTGCACCTATGGTCACGCCAAGAGATAGGGATTTTAAATCAGTAATCCCTGAGCTCCAGACCCAGTGCAGCTGCAAAAGGCTTCCCAAGGGCAGCCAAAAATTGCCTCAACATGCTCCTTCCAGTGCTTTTTTCCTTGGGAACATCCCTATACCCAGGCTGATTTATCTGCCTAGGGTTAGGGTTAGGGTTCAGCCTAGAGATAGGATTTTTTCAAACAGGAAGCCCTGAATTCCAGGCACACTGCAGCTGTTAAAGGCAGTGTTCTACGTCAACCGCAACTTAGTCTGAAATAAATGCTTTTTCCCTGAGAGCATCTGAGAGGTTTGCATGAAGCACTGATATCTGACATTTGCAATTTTGAATAGGAGAGGAGAAAGAAAATGGGAAGAAGTTTTTAATTTTAGTGGTTTCAATGTTAATTTCCGTACACTTTTTCAAAACTTGTCAGCTCAAATGCCCATCAACATCTTTTAGTCATCTGTAAGTCAGTATTCATATAAAATGTGCTTCAAATCAAAAGAATTTCAAATTTGCACTCCAAATTTCTATGCCTAGATTTATGATTTCCTACACATATTAGATGAAAGGAAGGCCTTTTTTACTGTGGGAGTGCTGGAACACTGGAACAGGTTGCCCAGGGAAGTTGTGGGTGTCCCATCCCTGAAAGTATTCAAGGTCAGCTTGGACGGGGCTTGGAGCAGCAACAAAGGAGAAGCTTGATGGTAGAGAAACAAAGTTGGACTATAGAAGAAACTGGGATTGAAGTATAGGAGCAAGTTTTCTCTCAGCTCTTGGGGTAAATTCAAAGTTGTACAAAATGACATTTATCTGTGCTATTCACTACTGTAACAGAAATGTTCATGAAAACTGTACAGAAGATAGCAAATTTTAAAAGAGATAAGAATTACAGCATAAAATCCATGGGATGGGTTACAACATGAGACACTCTCTAAGAGAAAATCTCTGTGTTTCAGCACTTCATCATGGTAAGATTTCATGAAGTGCCAAAGAAGGCGGCAAAATATCATTCGGGACGTTATTTCCTGGAATTCAGCCTGGCCATTAGTAGGAACTGGGTTTGAACACATCATGTAGATATACCACACACACTTTCCCTTCACTGAAAAATGACTGTTTACAACGAAGAAGCAATTGATGATCAAAATTGATTGAAAGCATCTTAAACATGTCAAGTATTTCATTGTAGATGATCTGTGATCCAAATGCTTCTTCCACCTTTGAGAGGGACAGAACAATTCTTCCATATCATGACGGTTTAAAATTGTATCAACCAATGTTTTCTGCTGAAAAGATAGCATCTATTTTTTTCTATTTTTGGAAGAAAATATTCCTAGACATACAACAGGTGAGAACTAAGTAATTTTAAAGAAACAAATGAAAAGAAAATATTCTGTAAATAGAATGAAATGAAAAGCTGTGTTTTAAATAGGAGCTAAATATGAAACAGAATTTTTGTACCAGGCATTTGAATTACTGCACCAGCTCTTTTGCCCATCAAGAGAGGCATTGAGCATTTCAGTCTTTTCCAAGGTGTTCATGATCTGCTATGCTGATCTCTGTGTGTGCCTAGGTGTGTGTGGAAGGGGGGGCATGTGAAGGGGAGTGTGTATGTTTGCTTTACAATTGTTGTGGCAGATTCATGCCTCAGCTCCACATTTTGTTTTAGAAAGGTCACACAGAGTGGATGTGAAGTTTACTATCAACAAGAGATCAATTCCCAAATCATCCATTTGACTCTACCTTATAAATCATGTGCTTTGTTGCATATTTTATCAAATCTACTTTCAAGCCAGATGGAGGAAGGAGGATGTGGCAATCCCTCCACCATCTTGCAACTTTTATGCAAGTAGGTTTTCAAGAAAATCATCATTTCTCTTTGAAATATGTCTGGAACAGGCATGATGGTAGTGTCAACCTGTTGGAGTTTTTGTTGCTGGAAGAAGTTATAGAAAAGGATTGGTTTTTACATTGACCAGTTACTGAATCAAGCTCAGGAATACATTGGAAATTCAACTGGGGCTTCCTTTCCCCGGCAGACTACTTCTAGAACGAGCTTGTACACTGAAGCTTACTCTTTTGCCCTCTTTTTGTTTCTTTCCTATTTTCTTGGCTTCTTTGCCACTCTCTAGACAATTTTGGAACTTTTTTCCCAACTCAAATGGTTTCAATAGTCTGATTGTGATCATACATTTTTACAAGGAATTTTTAAAATCTTTCCTCCAGTTAAGAAAGTCAAGGACTTAGGTCTTTTTCTTCCCTTATCAATATTGCAATGAAATTGATAAGTAAAGACCAACTCTTTCTTTTTGTTTTTAACCCAAGCAGATAATTCCCATCCATTCATCCATTTGGTGGACCAATAGTTGCCATTCTGATGGAAGTTGTCACTTCTTAACAATAGGCATTCTGTGACTATGTTGACAGCACTTTGGGTGAAGATCCTAACTGGTCTTAGATACACATAGGGAGAAATTTGCTCAGCCAGTGTCAGTCTTAAGCATGCGTATCAGAAGATCTTTCTAGAGCTGGGAATTTTCCCATGAAAGGGATTCAGTTAGGGAAGAGACACTTGCCCTAGAGGTTTACATTCTTCTTGAAGACTGCTTAAGGAACTTAGATGCCATGTCCATTTGGATCTGTGTCTGCACAGAACTTTGTCATGCCAGTGCTTGAAATGCATCTTGAAGAGAATTCACTAGCACAGAATGAATGAGAGTGGAAGGGGTTGGTGGGGCTAACCAGGCCCAACCGCCCTGCCTAAACCAGGATACCTAGAGCCTCTTGCCCAGGATTCTATCTGGGTGTACTTTTAATGTCTTCAAAGATCCAGGCTCCACAATCTTTCTGGGCAGTCTGTGCCGTGGTTCACTCACCCTCACAGTAAAGAATCATTTCCTGATGTTCCTGTATTTCAGTGTGTGCCCACTGCCTCTTGTCTTTTCACTCAGCATCACTGAAAAGACACTGATTCCCTCCCCTTTGCACTATTGCTTCCATATGGATGTGTGCTGCCATGTAGAGATATGTCAAAAACCTCCCTGAAGCCCAGGCAGATAATATTCCCTTCATCTACCAGTCAAGTTGATTCATCAGAGGAGTTTAAAGTTATGTTCAGCATGAAATGCCCCTGAAAAATCATGCTAACTACATTATTGTGTCGTCTGTCATGTGCCTGGCAAGGTTTTCCAGGAAGAGCTGCTTCATCAACTTCCTGGGTATAAAAAAGAGGCTGGCTGGTTTGTACGATTGCGAGTCCTCCTAATTGCCTTTTTTGAAGATGAGTGTCATTTGCTTACATCCAGTCCTTAGCCTCTCTTCTCGTCTACATCTTAGCAAAAAGCTTTTCCATTATGTCTGGCAAGGAGAAATTGTGCCAGCACAGAAAACATCTCCTATCGTGTTCTAGACGTTGCACGGAGGTGTGCCGAGTGTTTGGCATGAAGAAAAGAAAACTTGTCCAAAAATGCTTCCAATCGAATGTTCATGTGATTGGAAAAGTCAGGAGAGTGCAAAGGTACTGTTTTCTAGCAGTTGGCAAGCTGCGCACACAATCCCAGTGTTGTACAGCTTCCTTCTTCACCTTTCCGAAGGTGCCGCTCTCTCCGGCTCCCGGAGGCGAAGAAGCGGCTTCTTCGCGCAAAGACGATTGTGCCGCTCACTGTGCACTCCTTAGCGCGGCTTCTGCCGAAAGACGCCCGGGAGCGGCTCTTAGCTCCGGACAGCATCGTACCTTCGTCTTTAGCGTCTCTTCTCGTCTACATCTTAGCAAAAAGCTTTTCCACTATGTCTGGCGAGGAAAAACTGTGCCAGCACAGAAAACATCTCCCATCCTGTTCTAGACGTTGCACAATCCCTATACGTAGGCTGATTTTCCTTCCTGGGGATAGGGTTAGGCTTCAGCCTAGGGCTTGGAGTATTTTAACCAGGAAGCTTTGAGTTCCAGGCTTACTGCATCTGCCAAAGGCATCCGAAAGGGAGTGCAGAAGTGCCACAACATGGCTGCTTTCACGGCTTTTCCCTTAGGAAGAACCCTAATACGCGGCTGATTTACCTTCCTAGGGTTACTGTTAGGCTTAGGCCTAGGACTTTTAAAACCAGGAAGCCCTGGGCTCCAGGCACACTGCAGCTGCGAAAGGCATCCCAAGGGGAGCGCAAAAGTGACACAACTTGGCTGCCACCACTGATATTTCCATGAGACCATCCCGAAACATAGGCTGATTTTCCTTCCTAGGGTTAAGGTTTGAGTTACGCCTGGGGTAAGGGTTCTATTAACCAGAAAGCCCTGAGTTCCAAGAACACAGCAGCTGCGAAGGACTAGCCAAGAAGAGCGCAAAAGTACCACAACATGCCTGCCTCCACAGCTTTTTCCTTGGGGACATGCCTAATTCCTGGCTGATTTGCCTTTCTCGTCTTAGGGTTGGGGTTCGGCCTAGGGCTAGGATATTTTTAACTAGGAAGCCATGACTTCCAGGCTTACTGCATCTGCCAAAGGCATCCAAAATGGAGTGCAGAAGTGCCACAACATGGCTGCTTTCACGGCTTTTCCCTTAGGAAGAACCCTAATACGCGGCTGATTTACCTTCCTAGGGTTACTGTTAGGCTTAGGCCTAGGACTTTTAAAACCAGGAAGCCCTGGGCTCCAGGCACACTGCAGCTGCGAAAGGCATCCCAAGGGGAGCGCAAAAGTGACACAACTTGGCTGCCACCACTGATATTTCCATGAGACCATCCCGAAACATAGGCTGATTTTCCTTCCTAGGGTTAAGGTTTGAGTTACGCCTGGGGTAAGGGTTCTATTAACCAGAAAGCCCTGAGTTCCAAGAACACAGCAGCTGCGAAGGACTACCCAAGAAGAGCGCAAAAGTACCACAACATGCCTGCCTCCACAGCTTTTTCCTTGGGGACATGCCTAATTCCTGGCTGATTTGCCTTTTTCGTCTTAGGGTTGGGGTTCGGCCTAGGGCTAGGATTTTTTTAACTAGGAAGCCCTGAGTTCCAGGCACACTGGAGCTGTGAAAGGCATCCAAAAGGGAGTGCAAAAGTGCCACAACATGGCTGCTTTCACAGCTTTTTCCTTGGCAAGAAGCCTAACACCAGGCTGATTTCCCTTCCCAGGGTTACTGTTAGGCTTAGGCCTAGGGCTAGGATTTTTAAAACTAGGAAGCCCTTAGTACAAGGCACACTGCAGCTGTTCAAGGCATCCCAAGGGGAGTACAAAAGTGCAACAACATGGCAGCTTTCACAGCTTTTTCCTTGGCACCATCCCTATACCTAGGCTGATTTATCTGCCTAGGGTTAGGGTTAGGGTTCGGCCTAGGGCTTGGAGTTTTTTAACCAGGAAGCTCTGAGTTCCAGGCTTACTGCATCTGCCAAAGGCATCCCAAAGGGAGTGCAGAAGTGCCACAAGATGGCTGCTTTCACAGCTTTTCCCTTAGGAAGAACCCTAATACTCGGCTGATTTACCTTCCTAGGGTTACTGTTAGGCTTAGGCCTAGGACTTTTAAAACCAGGAAGCCCTGGGCTCCAGGCACACTGCAGCTGCGAAAGGCATCCCAAGGGGAGCGCAGAAGTGACACAACTTGGCTGCCTCTGCTTCTATTCTCATGAGACCATCCCGAACCATAGGCTGATTTTCCTTCCTAGGGTTAAGGTTTGAGTTACGCCTAGGGTAAGGGTTCTATTAACCAGAAAGCCCTGAGTTCCAAGAACACAGCAGCTGCGAAGGACTAGCCAAGAAGAGCGCAAAAGTACCACAACATGCCTGCCTCCACAGCTTTTTCCTTGGGGACATGCCTAATTCCTGGCTGATTTGCCTTTCTCGTCTTAGGGTTGGGGTTCGGCCTAGGGCTAGGATTTTTAAAATCAGGAAGCCCTGAGTTCCAGGCACACTGGAGCTGTGAAAGGCATCCAAAAGGGAGTGCAAAAGTGCCACAACATGGTTGCTTTCACGGCTTTTTCCTTGGCAAGAAGCTTAACACCAGGCTGATATCCCTTCCCAGGGTTACTGTAAGGCTTAGGCCTAGGGCTAGGATTTTTAAAACTAGGAAGCCCTTAGATCCAGGCACACTGCAGCTGTTCAAGGCATCCCAAGGGGAGTACAAAAGTGCAACAACATGAGAGCTTTCACACCTTTTTCCTTGGCACCAACCCCTATACCTAGGCTGATTTTCCTTCCTCGGGATAGGGTTAGGCTTCAGCCTAGGGCTTGGAGTTTTTTAACCAGGAAGCCCTGAGTTCCAGGCTTACTGCATCTGCCAAAGGCATCCCAAAGGGAGTGCAGAAGTGCCACAACATGGCTGCTTTCACGGCTTTTCCCTTAGGAAGAACCCTAATACGCGGCTGATTTACCTTCCTAGGGTTACTGTTAGGCTTAGGCCTAGGACTTTTAAAACCAGGAAGCCCTGGGCTCCAGGCACACTGCAGCTGCGAAAGGCATCCCAAGGGGAGCGCAAAAGTGACACAACTTGGCTGCCACCACTGATATTTCCATGAGACCATCCCGAAACATAGGCTGATTTTCCTTCCTAGGGTTAAGGTTTGAGTTACGCCTGGGGTAAGGGTTCTATTAACCAGAAAGCCCTGAGTTCCAAGAACACAGCAGCTGCGAAGGACTAGCCAAGAAGAGCGCAAAAGTACCACAACATGCCTGCCTCCACAGCTTTTTCCTTGGGGACATGCCTAATTCCTGGCTGATTTGCCTTTCTCGTCTTAGGGTTGGGGTTCGGCCTAGGGCTAGGATATTTTTAACTAGGAAGCCATGACTTCCAGGCTTACTGCATCTGCCAAAGGCATCCAAAATGGAGTGCAGAAGTGCCACAACATGGCTGCTTTCACGGCTTTTCCCTTAGGAAGAACCCTAATACGCGGCTGATTTACCTTCCTAGGGTTACTGTTAGGCTTAGGCCTAGG
This sequence comes from Ammospiza maritima maritima, assembly GCA_036010785.1. Taxonomy (NCBI): domain Eukaryota; kingdom Metazoa; phylum Chordata; class Aves; order Passeriformes; family Passerellidae; genus Ammospiza; species Ammospiza maritima. Next base: position 813,562 of record JAYKTQ010000127.1, read on the forward strand.
ACTTTTAAAACCAGGAAGCCCTGGGCTCCAGGCACACTGCAGCTGCGAAAGGCATCCCAAGGGGAGCGCAAAAGTGACACAACTTGGCTGCCACCACTGATATTTCCATGAGACCATCCCGAACCATAGGCTGATTTTCCTTCCTAGGGTTAAGGTTTTAGTTACGCCTGGGGTAAGGGTTCTATTAACCAGAAAGCCCTGAGTTCCAAGAACACAGCAGCTGCGAAGGACTACCCAAGAAGAGCGCAAAAGTACCACCACATGCCTGCCTCCACAGCTTTTTCCTTGGGGACATGCCTAATTCCTGGCTGATTTGCCTTTCTCGTCTTAGGGTTGGGGTTCGGCCTAGGGCTAGGATTTTTAAAATCAGGAAGCCCTGAGTTCCAGGCACACTGGAGCTGTGAAAGGCATCCAAAAGGGAGTGCAAAAGTGCCACAACATGGTTGCTTTCACGGCTTTTTCCTTGGCAAGAAGCTTAACACCAGGCTGATTTCCCTTCCCAGGGTTACTGTAAGGCTTAGGCCTAGGGCTAGGATTTTTAAAACTAGGAAGCCCTTAGATCCAGGCACACTGCAGCTGTTCAAGGCATCCCAAGGGGAGTACAAAAGTGCAACAACATGAGAGCTTTCACAGCTTTTTCCTTGGCACCATCCCTATACCTAGGCTGATTTATCTGCCTAGGGTTAGGGTTAGGGTTCAGCCTAGGGCTTGGAGTTTTTTAACCAGGAAGCCCTGAGTTCCAGGCTTACTGCATCTGCCAAAGGCATCCCAAAGGGTGTGCAAAAGTGCCACAACATGGCTGCTTTCACGGCTTTTCCCTTAGGAAGAACCCTAATACGCGGCTGATTTACCTTCCTAGGGTTACTGTTAGGCTTAGGCCTAGGACTTTTAAAACCAGGAAGCCCTGGGCTCCAGGCATATGCAGCTGTTAAAGGCATCCCAAGAGGGCCGCAGAAGTGACACAACTTGGCTGCCTCTGCTTCTATTCTCATGAGACCATCCCGAACCATAGGCTGATTTTCCTTCCTAGGGTTAAGGTTTGAGTTTCGCCTAGGGTAAGAGGTCTATTAACCAGAAAGACCTGAGTTCCAAGAACACAGCAGCTGCGAAGGACTACCCAAGAAGAGCGCAAAAGTACCACAACATGCCTGCCTCCACAGCTTTTTCCTTGGGGACATGCCTAATTCCTGGCTGATTTGCCTTTCTCGTCTTAGGGTTGGGGTTCGGCCTAGGGCTAGGATATTTTTAACTAGGAAGCCCTGAGTTCCAGGCTTACTGCATCTGCCAAAGGCATCCCAAAGGGAGTGCAGAAGTGCCACAACATGGCTGCTTTCACGGCTTTTCCCTTAGGAAGAACCCTAATACGCGGCTGATTTACCTTCCTAGGGTTACTGTTAGGCTTAGGCCTAGGACTTTTAAAACCAGGAAGCCCTGGGCTCCAGGCACTCTGCAGCTGCGAAAGGCATCCCAAGGGGAGCGCAAAAATGACACAACTTGGCTGCCACCACTGATATTTCCATGAGACCATCCCAAATCATAGGCTGATTTTCCTTCCTAGGATTAAGGTTTGAGTTACGCCTAGGGTAAGGGTTCTATTAACCAGAAAGCCCTGAGTTCCAAGAACACAGCAGCTGCGAAGGACTAGCCAAGAAGAGCGCAAAAGTACCACAACATGCCTGCCTCCACAGCTTTTTCCTTGGGGACATGCCTAATTCCTGGCTGATTTGCCTTTCTCGTCTTAGGGTTGGGGTTCGGCCTAGGGCTAGGATATTTTTAACTAGGAAGCCATGACTTCCAGGCTTACTGCATCTGCCAAAGGCATCCAAAATGGAGTGCAGAAGTGCCACAACATGGCTGCTTTCACGGCTTTTCCCTTAGGAAGAACCCTAATACGCGGCTGATTTACCTTCCTAGGGTTACTGTTAGGCTTAGGCCTAGGACTTTTAAAACCAGGAAGCCCTGGGCTCCAGGCACACTGCAGCTGCGAAAGGCATCCCAAGGGGAGCGCAAAAGTGACACAACTTGGCTGCCTCTGCTGCTATTCTCATGAGACCATCCCGAGCCATAGGCTGATTTTCCTTCCTAGGGTTAAGGTTTGAGTTACGCCTGGGGTAAGGGTTCTATTAACCAGAAAGCCCTGAGTTCCAAGAACACAGCAGCTGCGAAGGACTACCCAAGAAGAGCGCAAAAGTACCACAACATGCCTGCCTCCACAGCTTTTTCCTTGGGGACATGCCTAATTCCTGGCTGATTTGCCTTTTTCGTCTTAGGGTTGGGGTTCGGCCTAGGGCTAGGATTTTTTTAACTAGGAAGCCCTGAGTTCCAGGCACACTGGAGCTGTGAAAGGCATCCAAAAGGGAGTGCAAAAGTGCCACAACATGGCTGCTTTCACAGCTTTTTCCTTGGCAAGAAGCCTAACACCAGGCTGATTTCCCTTCCCAGGGTTACTGTTAGGCTTAGGCCTAGGGCTAGGATTTTTAAAACTAGGAAGCCCTTAGTACAAGGCACACTGCAGCTGTTCAAGGCATCCCAAGGGGAGTACAAAAGTGCAACAACATGGCAGCTTTCACAGCTTTTTCCTTGGCACCATCCCTATACCTAGGCTGATTTATCTGCCTAGGGTTAGGGTTAGGGTTCGGCCTAGGGCTTGGAGTTTTTTAACCAGGAAGCTCTGAGTTCCAGGCTTACTGCATCTGCCAAAGGCATCCCAAAGGGAGTGCAGAAGTGCCACAAGATGGCTGCTTTCACAGCTTTTCCCTTAGGAAGAACCCTAATACTCGGCTGATTTACCTTCCTAGGGTTACTGTTAGGCTTAGGCCTAGGACTTTTAAAACCAGGAAACCCTGGGCTCCAGGCACTCTGCAGCTGCGAAAGGCATCCCAAGGGGAGCGCAAAAGTGACACAACTTGGCTGCCACCACTGATATTTCCATGAGACCATCCCAAATCATAGGCTGATTTTCCTTCCTAGGATTAAGGTTTGAGTTACGCCTAGGGAAAGGGTTCTATTAACCAGAAAGCCCTGAGTTCCAAGAACACAGCAGCTGCGAAGGACTAGCCAAGAAGAGCGCAAAAGTACCACAACATGCCTGCCTCCACAGCTTTTTCCTTGGGGACATGCCTAATTCCTGGCTGATTTGCCTTTCTCATCTTAGGGTTGGGGTTTGGCCTAGGGCTAGGATATTTTAACTAGGAAGCCCTGAGTTCCAGGCTTACTTCATCTCCCAAGGGCATCCCAAAGGGAGTGCAGAAGTGCCACAACATGGCTGCTTTCACGGCTTCTCCCTTAGGAAGAACCCTAATACGCGGCTGATTTACCTTCCTAGGGTTACTGTTAGGCTTAGGCCTAGGACTTTTAAAACCAGGAAGCCCTGGGCTCCAGGCACACTGCAGCTGCGAAAGGCATCCCAAGGGGAGCGCAAAAGTGACACAACTTGGCTGCCACCACTGATATTTCCATGAGACCATCCCGAACCATAGGCTGATTTTCCTTCCTAGGGTTATGGTTTGAGTTACGCCTGGGGTAAGGGTTCTATTAACCAGAAAGCCCTGAGTTCCAAGAACACAGCAGCTGCGAAGGACTAGCCAAGAAGAGCGCAAAAGTACCACAACATGCCTGCCTCCACAGCTTTTTCCTTGGGGACATGCCTAATTCCTGGCTGATTTGCCTTTCTCGTCTTAGGGTTGGGGTTCGGCCTAGGGCTAGGATTTTTAAAATCAGGAAGCCCTGAGTTCCAGGCACACTGGAGCTGTGAAAGGCATCCAAAAGGGAGTGCAAAAGTGCCACAACATGGCTGCTTTCACGGCTTTTTCCTTGGCAAGAACCCTAATACGCGGCTGATTTCCCTTCCCAGGGTTACTGTTAGGCTTAGGCCTAGGGCTAGGATTTTTAAAACTAGGAAGCCCTTAGTTCCAGGCACACTGCAGCTGTTCAAGGCATCCCAAGGGGAGTACAAAAGTGCAACAACATGGCAGCTTTCACAGCTTTTTCCTTGGCACCATCCCTATACCTAGGCTGATTTATCTGCCTAGGGTTAGGGTTAGGCTTCAGCCTAGGGCTTGGAGTTTTTTAACCAGGAAGCCCTGAGTTCCAGGCTTACTGCATCTGCCAAAGGCATCCCAAAGGGAGTGCAGAAGTGCCACAACATGGCTGCTTTCACGGCTTTTCCCTTAGGAAGAACCCTAATACGCGGCTGATTTACCTTCCTAGGGTTACTGTTAGGCTTAGACCTAGGACTTTTAAAACCAGGAAGCTCTGGGCTTCAGGCACACTGCAGCTGTTAAAGGCATCCCAAGAGGGCCGCAGAAGTGACACAACTTGGCTGCTTCTGCTTCTATTCTCATGAGACCATCCCGAACCATAGGCTGATTTTCCTTCCTAGGGTTAATGTTTGAGTTTCGCCTAGGGTAAGAGGTCTATTAACCAGAAAGACCTGAGTTCCAAGAACACAGCAGCTGCGAAGGACTACCCAAGAAGAGCGCAAAAGTACCACAACATGCCTGCCTCCACAGCTTTTTCCTTGGGGACATGCCTAATTCCTGGCTGATTTGCCTTTCTCGTCTTAGGGTTGGGGTTCGGCCTAGAGCTAGGATATTTTTATATAGGAAGCCCTGAGTTCCAGGCTTACTGCATCTGCCAAAGGCATCCCAAAGGGTGTGCAAAAGTGCCACAACATGGCTGCTTTCACGGCTTTTCCCTTAGGAAGAACCCTAATACGCGGCTGATTTACCTTCCTAGGTTTACTGTTAGGCTTAGGCCTAGGACTTTTAAAACCAGGAAGCCCTGGGCTCCAGGCACACTGCAGCTGCGAAAGGCATCCCAAGGGGAGCGCAAAAGTGACACAACTTGGCTGCCACCACTGATATTTCCATGAGACCATCCCAAACCATAGGCTGATTTTCCTTCCTAGGGTTAAGGTTTGAGTTACGCCTAGGGTAAGGGTTCTATTAACCAGAAAGCCCTGAGTTCCAAGAACACAGCAGCTGCGAAGGACTACCCAAGAAGAGCGCAAAAGTACCACAACATGCCTGCCTCCACAGCTTTTTCCTTGGGGACATGCCTAATTCCTGGCTGATTTGCCTTTCTCGTCTTAGGGTTGGGGTTCGGCCTAGGGCTAGGATATTTTTAACTAGGAAGCCATGAGTTCCAGGCTTACTGCATCTGCCAAAGGCATCCCAAAGGGAGTGCAGAAGTGCCACAACATGGCTGCTTTCACGGCTTTTCCCTTAGGAAGAACCCTAATACGCGGCTGATTTACCTTCCTAGGGTTACTGTTAGGCTTAGGCCTAGGACTTTTAAAACCAGGAAGCCCTGGGCTCCAGGCACACTGCAGCTGCGAAAGGCATCCCAAGGGGAGCGCAAAAGTGACACAACTTGGCTGCCTCTGCTGCTATTCTCATGAGACCATCCCGAGCCATAGGCTGATTTTCCTTCCTAGGGTTAAGGTTTGAGTTACGCCTGGGGTAAGGGTTCTATTAACCAGAAAGCCCTGAGTTCCAAGAACACAGCAGCTGCGAAGGACTAGCCAAGAAGAGCGCAAAAGTACCACAACATGCCTGCCTCCACAGCTTTTTCCTTGGGGACATGCCTAATTCCTGGCTGATTTGCCTTTCTCGTCTTAGGGTTGGGGTTCGGCCTAGAGCTAGGATATTTTTAACTAGGAAGCCCTGAGTTCCAGGCTTACTGCATCTGCGAAAGGCATCCCAAAGGGTGTGCAAAAGTGCCACAACATGGCTGCTTTCACGGCTTTTCCCTTAGGAAGAACCCTAAGACGCGGCTGTTTTACCTTCCTAGGGTTACTGTTAGGCTTAGGCCTAGGACTTTTAAAACCAGGAAGCCCTGGGCTCCAGGAAAATGCTGCTGTTAAAGGCATCCCAAGAGGGCCGCAGAAGTGACACAACTTGGCTGCCTCTGCTGCTATTCTCATGAGACCATCCCGAACCATAGGCTGATTTTCCTTCCTAGGGTTAAGGTTTGAGTTACGCCTAGGGTAAGGGTTCTATTAACCAGAAAGCCCTGAGTTCCAAGAACACAGCAGCTGCGAAGGACTAGCCAAGAAGAGCGCAAAAGTACCACAACATGCCTGCCTCCACAGCTTTTTCCTTGGGGACATGCCTAATTCCTGGCTGATTTGCCTTTCTCGTCTTAGGGTTGGGGTTCGGCCTAGGGCTAGGATTTTTAAAATCAGGAAGCCCTGAGTTCCAGGCACACTGGAGCTGTGAAAGGCATCCAAAAGGGAGTGCAAAAGTGCCACAACATGGCTGCTTTCACGGCTTTTTCCTTGGCAAGAACCCTAATACGCGGCTGATTTCCCTTCCCAGGGTTACTGTTAGGCTTAGGACTAGGGCTAGGATTTTTAAAACTAGGAAGCCCTTAGTTCCAGGCACACTGCAGCTGTTCAAGGCATCCCAAGGGGAGTACAAAAGTGCAACAACATGGCAGCTTTCACAGCTTTTTCCTTGGCACCATCCCTATACCTAGGCTGATTTATCTGCCTAGGGTTAGGGTTAGGGCTCGGCCTAGGGCTTGGAGTTTTTTAACCAGGAAGCCCTGAGTTCCAGGCTTACTGCATCTGCAAAAGGCATCCCAAAGGGAGTGCAAAAGTGCCACAACATGGCTGCTTTCACAGCTTTTCCCTTAGGAAGAACCCTAATACGCGGCTGATTTACCTTCCTAGGGTTACTGTTAGGCTTAGGCCTAGGACTTTTAAAACCAGGAAGCCCTGGGCTCCAGGCACACTGCAGCTGTTAAAGGCATCCCAAAAGGGCCGCAGAAGTGACACAACTTGGCTGCCTCTGCTTCTATTCTCATGAGACCATCCCGAATCATAGGCTGATTTTCCTTCCTAGGGTTAAGGTTTGAGTTACGCCTAGGGTAAGGGTTCTATTAACCAGAAAGCCCTGAGTTCCAAGAACACAGCAGCTGCGAAGGACTAGCCAAGAAGAGCGCAAAAGTACCACAACATGCCTGCCTCCACAGCTTTTTCCTTGGGGACATGCCTAATTCCTGGCTGATTTGCCTTTCTCGTCTTAGGGTTGGGGTTCGGCCTAGGGCTAGGATATTTTTAACTAGGAAGCCTTGAGTTCCAGGCTTACTGCATCTGCCAAAGGCATCCCAAAGGGAGTGCAGAAGTGCCACAACATGGCTGCTTTCACGGCTTTTCCCTTAGGAAGAACCCTAATACGCGGCTGATTTACCTTCCTAGGGTTACTGTTAGGCTTAGGCCTAGGACTTTTAAAACCAGGAAGCCCTGGGCTCCAGGCACACTGCAGCTGCGAAAGGCATCCCAAGGGGAGCGCAAAAGTGACACAACTTGGCTGCCTCTGCTGCTATTCTCATGAGACCATCCCGAACCATAGGCTCATTTTCCTTCCTAGGGTTAAGGTTTGAGTTACGCCTAGGGTAAGGGTTCTATTAACCAGAAAGCCCTGAGTTCCAAGAACACAGCAGCTGCGAAGGACTACCCAAGAAGAGCGCAAAAGTACCACCACAGGCCTGCCTCCACAGCTTTTTCCTTGGGGACATGCCTAATTCCTGGCTGATTTGCCTTTCTCGTCTTAGGGTTGGGGTTCGGCCTAGGGCTAGGATTTTTAAAATCAGGAAGCCCTGAGTTCCAGGCACACTGGAGCTGTGAAAGGCATCCAAAAGGGAGTGCAAAAGTGCCACAACATGGTTGCTTTCACGGCTTTTTCCTTGGCAAGAAGCTTAACACCAGTCTGATTTCCCTTCCAAAAGTTACTGAAATGCTTAGGCCTAGGGCTAGGATTTTTAAAACTAGGAAGCCCTTATATCCAGGCACACTGCAGCTGTTCAAGGCATCCCAAGGGGAGTACAAAAGTGCAACAACATGGCAGCTTTCACAGCTTTATCCTTGGCACCATCCCTATACCTAGGCTGATTTATCTGCCTAGGGTTAGGGTTAGGGTTCAGCCTAGGGCTTGGAGTTTTTTAACCAGGAAGCCCTGAGTTCCAGGCTTACTGCATCTGCCAAAGGCATCCCAAAGGGAGTGCAAAAGTGCCACAACATGGCTGCTTTCACGGCTTTTCCCTTAGGAAGAACCCTAATACGCGGCTGATTTACCTTCCTAGGGTTACTGTTAGGCTTAGGCCTAGGACTTTTAAAACCAGGAAGCCCTGGGCTCCAGGCACACTGCAGCTGTTAAGGCATCCCAAGAGGGCCGCAGAAGTGACACAACTTGGCTGCCTCTGCTTCTATTCTCATGAGACCATCCCGAACCATAGGCTGATTTTCCTTCCTAGGGTTAAGGTTTGAGTTTCGCCTAGGGTAAGAGGTCTATTAACCAGAAAGCCCTGAGTTCCAAGAACACAGCAGCTGCGAAGGACTAGCCAAGAAGAGCGCAAAAGTACCACAACATGCCTGCCTCCACAGCTTTTTCCTTGGGGACATGCCTAATTCCTGGCTGATTTGCCTTTCTCGTCTTAGGGTTGGGGTTCGGCCTAGGGCTAGGTTTTTTTTAACTAGGAAGCCCTGAGTTCCAGGCTTATTTCATCTGCCAAAAGCATCCCAAAGGGAGTGCAGAAGTGCCACAACATGGCTGCTTTCACGGCTTTTCCCTTAGGAAGAACCCTAATACGCGGCTGATTTACTTTCCTACGGTTACTGTTAGGCTTAGGCCTAGGACTTTTAAAACCAGGAAGCCCTGGGCTCCAGGCACACTGCAGCTGCGAAAGGCATCCCAAGGGGAGCGCAAAAGTGACACAACTTGGCTGCCACCACTGATATTTCCATGAGACCATCCCGAAGCATAGGCTGATTTTCCTTCCTAGGGTTAAGGTTTGAGTTACGCCTGGGGTAAGGGTTCTATTAACCAGAAAGCCCTGAGTTCCAAGAACACAGCAGCTGCGAAGGACTACCCAAGAAGAGCGCAAAAGTACCACAACATGCCTGCCTCCACAGCTTTTTCCTTGGGGACATGCCTAATTCCTGGCTGATTTGCCTTTCTCGTCTTAGGGTTGGGGTTCGGCCTAGGGCTAGGATTTTTTTAACTAGGAAGCCCTTAGATCCAGGCACACTGCAGCTGTTCAAGGCATCCCAAGGGGAGTACACAAGTGCAACAACATGGCAGCTTTCACAGCTTTTTCCTTGGCACCATCCCTATACCTAGGCTGATTTATCTGCCTAGGGTTAGGGTTAGGGTTCAGCCTAGGGCTTGGAGTTTTTTAACCAGGAAGCCCTGAGTTCCAGGCTTACTGCATCTGCCAAAGGCATCCCAAAGGGAGTGCAAAAGTGCCACAACATGGCTGCTTTCACAGCTTTTCCCTTAGGAAGAACCCTAATACCCGGCTGATTTACCTTCCTAGGGTTACTGTTAGGCTTAGACCTAGGACTTTTAAAACCAGGAAGCTCTGGGCTTCAGGCAGACTGCAGCTGTTAAAGGCATCCCAAGAGGGCCGCAGAAGTGACACAACTTGGCTGCCTCTGCTTCTATTCTCATGAGACCATCCCGAACCATAGGCTGATTTTCCTTCCTAGGGTTAATGTTTGAGTTTGGCCTAGGGTAAGAGGTCTATTAACCAGAAAGACCTGAGTTCCAAGAACACAGCAGCTGCGAAGGACTACCCAAGAAGAGCGCAAAAGTACCACAACATGCCTGCCTCCACAGCTTTTTCCTTGGGGACATGCCTAATTCCTGGCTGATTTGCCTTTCTCGTCTTAGGGTTGGGGTTCGGCCTAGGGCTAGGATATTTTTAACTAGGAAGCCCTGAGTTCCAGGCTTACTGCATCTGCCAAAGGCATCCCAAAGGGTGTGCAAAAGTGCCACAACATGGCTGCTTTCACGGCTTTTCCCTTAGGAAGAACCCTAATACGCGGCTGATTTACCTTCCTAGGGTTACTGTTAGGCTTAGGCCTAGGACTTTTAAAACCAGGAAGCCCTGGGCTCCAGGCACACTGCAGCTGCGAAAGGCATCCCAAGGGGAGCGCAAAAGTGACACAACTTGGCTGCCTCTGCTGCTATTCTCATGAGACCATCCCGAGCTATAGGCTGATTTTCCTTCCTAGGTTTAAGGTTTGAGTTACGCCTGGGGTAAGGGTTCTATTAACCAGAAAGCCCTGAGTTCCAAGAACACAGCAGCTGCGAAGGACTAGCCAAGGAGAGCGCAAAAGTACCACAACATGCCTGCCTCCACAGCTTTTTCCTTGGGGACATGCCTAATTCCTGGCTGATTTGCCTTTCTCGTCTTAGGGTTGGGGTTCGGCCTAGGGCTAGGATTTTTTTAACTAGGAAGCCCTGAGTTCTAGGCTTACTGCATCTGCCAAAGGCATCCCAAAGGGAGTGCAGAAGTGCCACAACATGGCTGCTTTCACGGCTTTTCCCTTAGGAAGAACCCTAATACGCGGCTGATTTACCTTCCTAGGGTTACTGTTAGGCTTAGGCCTAGGACTTTTAAAACCAGGAAGCCCTGGGCTCCAGGCACACTGCAGCTGTGAAAGGCGTCCCAAGGGGAGCGCCAAAGTGACGCAACTTGGCTGCCACCACTGATATTCTCATGAGACCATCCCGAACCATAGGCTGATTTTCCTTCCTAGGGTTAAGGTTTGAGTTTCGCCTAGGGTAAGAGGTCTATTAACCAGAAAGCCCTGAGTTCCAAGAACACAGCAGCTGCAAAGGACTACCCAAGAAGAGCGCAAAAGTACCACAACATGCCTGCCTCCACAGCTTTTTCCTTGGGGACATGCCTAATTCCTGGCTGATTTGCCTTTCTCGTCTTAGGGTTGGGGTTCGGCCTAGGGCTAGGATTTTTAAAATCAGGAAGCCCTGAGTTCCAGGCACACTGGAGCTGTGAAAGGCATCCAAAAGGGAGTGCAAAAGTGCCACAACATGGCTGCTTTCACGGCTTTTCCCTTAGGAAGAACCCTAATACGCGGCTGATTTACCTTCCTAGGGTTACTGTTAGGCTTAGGCCTAGGACTTTTAAAACCAGGAAGCCCTGGGCTCCAGGCACACTGCAGCTGCGAAAGGCATCCCAAGGGGAGCGCAAAAGTGACACAACTTGGCTGCCTCTGCTGCTATTCTCATGAGACCATCCCGAGCTATAGGCTGATTTTCCTTCCTAGGTTTAAGGTTTGAGTTACGCCTGGGGTAAGGGTTCTATTAACCAGAAAGCCCTGAGTTCCAAGAACACAGCAGCTGCGAAGGACTAGCCAAGGAGAGCGCAAAAGTACCACAACATGCCTGCCTCCACAGCTTTTTCCTTGGGGACATGCCTAATTCCTGGCTGATTTGCCTTTCTCGTCTTAGGGTTGGGGTTCGGCCTAGGGCTAGGATTTTTTTAACTAGGAAGCCCTGAGTTCCAGGCTTACTGCATCTGCCAAAGGCATCCCAAAGGGAGTGCAGAAGTGCCACAACATGGCTGCTTTCACGGCTTTTCCCTTAGGAAGAACCCTAATACGCGGCTGATTTACCTTCCTAGGGTTACTGTTAGGCTTAGGCCTAGGACTTTTAAAACCAGGAAGCCCTGGGCTCCAGGCACACTGCAGCTGTGAAAGGCGTCCCAAGGGGAGCGCCAAAGTGACGCAACTTGGCTGCCACCACTGATATTTCCATGAGACCATCCCGAACCATAGGCTGATTTTCCTTCCTAGGGTTAAGGTTTGAGTTACGCCTAGGGTAAGGGTTCTATTAACCAGAAAGCCCTGAGTTCCAAGAACACAGCAGCTGCGAAGGACTACCCAAGAAGAGCGCAAAAGTACCACAACATGCCTGCCTCCACAGCTTTTTCCTTGGGGACATGCCTAATTCCTGGCTGATTTGCCTTTCTCGTCTTAGGGTTGGGGTTCGGCCTAGGGCTAGGATTTTTAAAATCAGGAAGCCCTGAGTTCCAGGCACACTGGAGCTGTGAAAGGCATCCAAAAGGGAGTGCAAAAGTGCCACAACATGGCTGCTTTCACGGCTTTTCCCTTAGGAAGAACCCTAATACGCGGCTGATTTACCTTCCTAGGGTTACTGTTAGGCTTAGGCCTAGGACTTTTAAAACCAGGAAGCCCTGGGCTCCAGGCACACTGCAGCTGCGAAAGGCATCCCAAGGGGAGCGCAAAAGTGACACAACTTGGCTGCCACCACTGATATTTCCATGAGACCATCCCGAACCATAGGCTGATTTTCCTTCCTAGGGTTAAGGTTTTAGTTACGCCTGGGGTAAGGGTTCTATTAACCAGAAAGCCCTGAGTTCCAAGAACACAGCAGCTGCGAAGGACTACCCAAGAAGAGCGCAAAAGTACCACAACATGCCTGCCTCCACAGCTTTTTCCTTGGGGACATGCCTAATTCCTGGCTGATTTGCCTTTCTCATCTTAGGGTTGGGGTTCGGCCTAGGGCTAGGATATTTTAACCAGGAAGCCCTGAGTTCCAGGCTTACTTCATCTGCAAAAAGCATCCCAAAGGGAGTGCAGAAGTGCCACAACATGGCTGCTTTCACGGCTTTTCCCTTAGGAAGAAGCCTAATACGCGGCTGATTTACCTTCCTAGGGTTACTGTTAGGCTTAGGCCTAGGACTTTTAAAACCAGGAAGCCCTGGGCTCCAGGCAAACTGCAGCTGCGAAAGGCATCCCAAGGGGAGCGCAAAAGTGACGCAACTTGGCTGCCACCACTGATATTTCCATGAGACCATCCCGAACCATAGGCTGATTTTCCTTCCTACGGTGAGGGTTAGAGTTTCGCCTAGGGTTAGTGTTTTTTTAACCAGAAAGCCCTGAGTTCCAAGAACACAGCAGCTGCGAAGGACTACCCAAGAGGAGGGGAAAAGTGCCACAACATGGCTGCCTCCAGCGCTTTTTCCTTGGGACCATCATTGAACCTAGGCTGATTTACTTGCCTCCAGTTGCACCTATGGTCACGCCAAGAGATAGGCATTTTAAATCAGTAAACCCTGAGCTCCAGACCCAGTGCAGCTGCAAAAGGCTTCCCAAGGGCAGCCAAAAATTGCCTCAACATGCTCCTTCCAGTGCTTTTTTCCTTGGGAACATCCCTATACCCAGGCTGATTTATCTGCCTAGGGTTAGGGTTAGGGTTCAGCCTAGAGATAGGATTTTTTCAAACAGGAAGCCCTGAATTCCAGGCACACTGCAGCTGTTAAAGGCAGTGTTCTACGTCAACCGCAACTTAGTCTGAAATAAATGCTTTTTCCCTGAGAGCATCTGAGAGGTTTGCATGAAGCACTGATATCTGACATTTGCAATTTTGAATAGGAGAGGAGAAAGAAAATGGGAAGAAGTTTTTAATTTTAGTGGTTTCAATGTTAATTTCCGTACACTTTTTCAAAACTTGTCAGCTCAAATGCCCATCAACATCTTTTAGTCATCTGTAAGTCAGTATTCATATAAAATGTGCTTCAAATCAAAAGAATTTCAAATTTGCACTCCAAATTTCTATGCCTAGATTTATGATTTCCTACACATATTAGATGAAAGGAAGGCCTTTTTTACTGTGGGAGTGCTGGAACACTGGAACAGGTTGCCCAGGGAAGTTGTGGGTGTCCCATCCCTGAAAGTATTCAAGGTCAGCTTGGACGGGGCTTGGAGCAGCAACAAAGGAGAAGCTTGATGGTAGAGAAACAAAGTTGGACTATAGAAGAAACTGGGATTGAAGTATAGGAGCAAGTTTTCTCTCAGCTCTTGGGGTAAATTCAAAGTTGTACAAAATTACATTTATCTGTGCTATTCACTACTGTAACAGAAATGTTCATGAAAACTGTACTGAAGATAGCAAATTTTAAAAGAGATAAGAATTACAGCATAAAATCCATGGGATGGGTTACAACATGAGACACTCTCTAAGAGAAAATCTCTGTGTTTCAGCACTTCATCATGGTAAGATTTCATGAAGTGCCAAAGAAGGCGGCAAAATATCATTCGGGACGTTATTTCCTGGAATTCAGCCTGGCCATTAGTAGGAACTGGGTTTGAACACATCATGTAGATATACCACACACACTTTCCCTTCACTGAAAAATGACTGTTTACAACGAAGAAGCAATTGACGATCAAAATTGATTGAAAGCATCTTAAACATGTCAAGTATTTCATTGTAGATGATCTGTGATCCAAATGCTTCTTCCACCTTTGAGAGGGACAGAACAATTCTTCCATATCATGATGGTTTAAAATTGTATCAACCAATGTTTTCTGCTGAAAAGATAGCATCTATTTTTTTCTATTTTTGGAAGAAAATATTCCTAGACATACAACAGGTGAGAACTAAGTAATTTTAAAGAAACAAATGAAAAGAAAATATTCTGTAAATAGAATGAAATGAAAAGCTGTGTTTTAAATAGGAGCTAAATATGAAACAGAATTTTTGTACCAGGCATTTGAATTACTGCACCAGCTCTTTTGCCCATCAAGAGAGGCATTTAGCATTTCAGTCTTTTCCAAGGTGTTCATGATCTGCTATGCTCATCTCTGTGTGTGCCTAGGTGTGTGTGGAAGGGGGGGCATGTGAAGGGGAGTGTGTATGTTTGCTTTACAATTGTTGTGGCAGATTCATGCCTCAGCTCCACATTTTGTTTTAGAAAGGTCACACAGAGTGGATGTGAAGTTTACTATCAACAAGAGATCAATTCCCAAATCATCCATTTGACTCTACCTTATAAATCATGTGCTTTGTTGCATATTTTATCAAATCTACTTTCAAGCCAGATGGAGGAAGGAGGATGTGGCAATCCCTCCACCATCTTGCAACTTTTATGCAAGTAGGTTTTCAAGAAAATCATCATTTCTCTTGGAAATATGTCTGGAACAGGCATGATGGTAGTGTCAACCTGTTGGAGTTTTTGTTGCTGGAAGAAGTTATACAAAAGGATTGGTTTTTACATTGACCAGTTACTGAATCAAGCTCAGGAATACATTGGAAATTCAACTGGGGCTTCCTTTCCCCGGCAGACTACTTCTAGAACGAGCTTGTACACTGAAGCTTACTCTTTTGCCCTCTTTTTGTTTCTTTCCTATTTTCTTGGCTTCTTTGCCACTCTCTAGACAATTTTGGAACTTTTTTCCCAACTCAAATGGTTTCAATAGTCTGATTGTGATCATACATTTTTACAAGGAATTTTTAAAATCTTTCCTCCAGTTAAGAAAGTCAAGGACTTAGGTCTTTTTCTTCCCTTATCAATATTGCAATGAAATTGATAAGTAAAGACCAACTCTTTCTTTTTGTTTTTAACCCAAGCAGATAATTCCCATCCATTCATCCATTTGGTGGACCAATAGTTGCCATTCTGATGGAAGTTGTCACTTCTTAACAATAGGCATTCTGTGACTATGTTGACAGCACTTTGGGTGAAGATCCTAACTGGTCTTAGATACACATAGGGAGAAATTTGCTCAGCCAGTGTCAGTCTTAAGCATGCGTATCAGAAGATCTTTCTAGAGCTGGGAATTTTCCCATGAAAGGGATTCAGTTAGGGAAGAGACACTTGCCCTAGAGGTTTACATTCTTCTTGAAGACTGCTTAAGGAACTTAGATGCCATGTCCATTTGGATCTGTGTCTGCACAGAACTTTGTCATGCCAGTGCTTGAAATGCATCTTGAAGAGAATTCACTAGCACAGAATGAATGAGAGTGGAAGGGGTTGGTGGGGCTAACCAGGCCCAACCCCCCTGCCTAAACCAGGATACCTAGAGCCTCTTGCCCAGGATTCTATCTGGGTGTACTTTGAATGTCTTCAAAGATCCAGGCTCCACAATCTTTCTGGGCAGTCTGTGCCGTGGTTCACTCACCCTCACAGTAAAGAATCATTTCCTGATGTTCCTGTATTTCAGTGTGTGCCCACTGCCTCTTGTCTTTTCACTCAGCATCACTGAAAAGACACTGATTCCCTCCCCTTTGCACTATTGCTTCCATATGGATGTGTGCTGCCATGTAGAGATATGTCAAAAACCTCCCTGAAGCCCAGGCAGATAATATTCCCTTCATCTACCAGTCAAGTTGATTCATCAGAGGAGTTTAAAGTTATGTTCAGCATGAAATGCCCCTGAAAAATCATGCTAACTACATTATTGTGTCGTCTGTCATGTGCCTGGCAAGGTTTTCCAGGAAGAGCTGCTTCATCAACTTCCTGGGTATAAAAAAGAGGCTGGCTGGTTTGTACGATTGCGAGTCCTCCTAATTGCCTTTTTTGAAGATGAGTGTCATTTGCTTACATCCAGTCCTTAGCCTCTCTTCTCGTCTACATCTTAGCAAAAAGCTTTTCCATTATGTCTGGCAAGGAGAAATTGTGCCAGCACAGAAAACATCTCCTATCGTGTTCTAGACGTTGCACGGAGGTGTGCCGAGTGTTTGGCATGAAGAAAAGAAAAGTTGTCCAAAACAGCTTCCAATCGAATGTTCATGTGATTGGAAAAGTCAGGAGAGTGCAAAGGTACTGTTTTCTAGCAGTTGGCAAGCTGCGCACACAATCCCAGTGTTGTACAGCTTCCTTCTTCACCTTTCCGAAGGTGCCGCTCTCTCCGGCTCCCGGAGGCGAAGAAGCGGCTTCTTCGCGCAAAGACGATTGTGCCGCTCACTGTGCACTCCTTAGCGCGGCTTCTGCCGAAAGACGCCCGGGAGCGGCTCTTAGCTCCGGACAGCATCGTACCTTCGTCTTTAGCGTCTATTCTCGTCTACATCTTAGCAAAAAGCTTTTCCACTATGTCTGGCGAGGAAAAACTGTGCCAGCACAGAAAACATCTCCCATCCTGTTCTAGACGTTGCACGATCCCTATACTTAGGCTGATTTTCCTTCCTGGGGATAGGGTTAGGCTTCAGCCTAGGGCTTGGAGTATTTTAACCAGGAAGCTTTCAGTTCCAGGCTTACTGCATCTGCCAAAGGCATCCGAAAGGGAGTGCAGAAGTGCCACAACATGGCTGCTTTCACGGCTTTTCCCTTAGGAAGAACCCTAATACGCGGCTGATTTACCTTCCTAGGGTTACTGTTAGGCTTAGGCCTAGGACTTTTAAAACCAGGAAGCCCTGGGCTCCAGGCACACTGCAGCTGCGAAAGGCATCCCAAGGGGAGCGCAAAAGTGACACAACTTGGCTGCCTCTGCTTCTATTCTCATGAGACCATCCCGAACCATAGGCTGATTTTCCTTCCTAGGGTTAAGGTTTGAGTTTCGCCTAGGGTAAGAGGTCTATTAACCAGAAAGACCTGAGTTCCAAGAACACAGCAGCTGCGAAGGACTAGCCAAGAAGAGCGCAAAAGTACCACAACATGCCTGCCTCCACAGCTTTTTCCTTGGGGACATGCCTAATTCCTGGCTGATTTGCCTTTCTCGTCTTAGGGTTGGGGTTCGGCCTAGGGCTAGGATATTTTTAACTAGGAAGCCCTGAGTTCCAGGCTTACTGCATCTGCCAAAGGCATCCCAAAGGGAGTGCAGAAGTGCCACAACATGGCTGCTTTCACGGCTTTTCCCTTAGGAAGAACCCTAATACGCGGCTGATTTACCTTCCTAGGGTTACTGTTAGGCTTAGGCCTAGGACTTGTAAAACCAGGAAGCCCTGGGCTCCAGGCACTCTGCAGCTGCGAAAGGCATCCCAAGGGGAGCGCAAAAGTGACACAACTTGGCTGCCACCACTGATATTTCCATGAGACCATCCCAAATCATAGGCTGATTTTCCTTCCTAGGATTAAGGTTTGAGTTACGCCTAGGGTAAGGGTTCTATTAACCAGAAAGCCCTGAGTTCCAAGAACACAGCAGCTGCGAAGGACTAGCCAAGAAGAGCGCAAAAGTACCACAACATGCCTGCCTCCACAGCTTTTTCCTTGGGGACATGCCTAATTCCTGGCTGATTTGCCTTTCTCATCTTAGGGTTGGGGTTCGGCCTAGGGCTAGGATATTTTAACTAGGAAGCCCTGAGTTCCAGGCTTACTTCATCTCCCAAGGGCATCCCAAAGGGAGTGCAGAAGTGCCACAACATGGCTGCTTTCACGGCTTCTCCCTTAGGAAGAACCCTAATACGCGGCTGATTTACCTTCCTAGGGTTACTGTTAGGCTTAGGCCTAGGACTTTTAAAACCAGGAAGCCCTGGGCTCCAGGCACACTGCAGCTGCGAAAGGCATCCCAAGGGGAGCGCAAAAGTGACACAACTTGGCTGCCACCACTGATATTTCCATGAGACCATCCCGAATCATAGGCTGATTTTCCTTCCTAGGGTTAAGGTTTGAGTTACGCCTGGGGTAAGGGTTCTATTAACCAGAAAGCCCTGAGTTCCAAGAACACAGCAGCTGCGAAGGACTAGCCAAGAAGAGCGCAAAAGTACCACAACATGCCTGCCTCCACAGCTTTTTCCTTGGGGACATGCCTAATTCCTGGCTGATTTGCCTTTCTCGTCTTAGGTTTGGGGTTCGGCCTAGGGCTAGGATTTTTAAAATCAGGAAGCCCTGAGTTCCAGGCACACTGGAGCTGTGAAAGGCATCCA
Source organism: Ammospiza maritima maritima (assembly GCA_036010785.1). Taxonomy (NCBI): domain Eukaryota; kingdom Metazoa; phylum Chordata; class Aves; order Passeriformes; family Passerellidae; genus Ammospiza; species Ammospiza maritima. The sequence continues at coordinate 831,978 of JAYKTQ010000127.1, forward strand.
AAAGGGAGTGCAAAAGTGCCACAACATGGCTGCTTTCACGGCTTTTTCCTTGGCAAGAAGCCTAACACCAGGCTGATTTCCCTTCCCAGGGTTACTGTTAGGCTTAGGCCTAGGGCTAGGATTTTTAAAACTAGGAAGCCCTTAGTTCCAGGCACACTGCAGCTGTTCAAGGCATCCCAAGGGGAGTACAAAAGTGCAACAACATGGCAGCTTTCACAGCTTTTTCCTTGGCACCATCCCTATACCTAGGCTGATTTATCTGCCTAGGGTTAGGGTTAGGGTTCAGCCTAGGGCTTGGAGTTTCTTAACCAGGAAGCCCTGAGTTCCAGGCTTACTGCATCTGCCAAAGGCATCCCAAAGGGAGTTCAGAAGTGCCACAACATGGCTGCTTTCACGGCTTTTCCCTTAGGAAGAACCCTAATAGCCGGCTGATTTACCTTCCTAGGGTTACTGTTAGGCTTAGACCTAGGACTTTTAAAACCAGGAAGCTCTGGGCTTCAGGCACACTGCAGCTGTTAAAGGCATCCCAAGAGGGCCGCAGAAGTGACACAACTTGGCTGCTTCTGCTTCTATTCTCATGAGACCATCCCGAACCATAGGCTGATTTTCCTTCCTAGGGTTAATGTTTGAGTTTCGCCTAGGGTAAGAGGTCTATTAACCAGAAAGACCTGAGTTCCAAGAACACAGCAGCTGCGAAGGACTACCCAAGAAGAGCGCAAAAGTACCACAACATGCCTGCCTCCACAGCTTTTTCCTTGGGGACATGCCTAATTCCTGGCTGATTTGCCTTTCTCGTCTTAGGGTTGGGGTTCGGCCTAGAGCTAGGATATTTTTATCTAGGAAGCCCTGAGTTCCAGGCTTACTGCATCTGCCAAAGGCATCCCAAAGGGTGTGCAAAAGTGCCACAACATGGCTGCTTTCACGGCTTTTCCCTTAGGAAGAACCCTAATACGCGGCTGATTTACCTTCCTAGGTTTACTGTTAGGCTTAGGCCTAGGACTTTTAAAACCAGGAAGCCCTGGGCTCCAGGCACACTGCAGCTGCGAAAGGCATCCCAAGGGGAGCGCAAAAGTGACACAACTTGGCTGCCACCACTGATATTTCCATGAGACCATCCCAAACCATAGGCTGATTTTCCTTCCTAGGGTTAAGGTTTGAGTTACGCCTAGGGTAAGGGTTCTATTAACCAGAAAGCCCTGAGTTCCAAGAACACAGAAGCTGCGAAGGACTACCCAAGAAGAGCGCAAAAGTACCACAACATGCCTGCCTCCACAGCTTTTTCCTTGGGGACATGCCTAATTCCTGGCTGATTTGCCTTTCTCGTCTTAGGGTTGGGGTTCGGCCTAGGGCTAGGATATTTTTAACTAGGAAGCCATGAGTTCCAGGCTTACTGCATCTGCCAAAAGCATCCCAAAGGGAGTGCAGAAGTGCCACAACATGGCTGCTTTCACGGCTTATGCCTTAGGAAGAACCCTAATACGCGGCTGATTTACCTTCCTAGGGTTACTGTTAGGCTTTGGCCTAGGACTTTTAAAACCAGGAAGCCCTGGGCTCCAGGCACACTGCAGCTGCGAAAGGCATCCCAAGGGGAGCGCAAAAGTGACACAACTTGGCTGCCTCTGCTGCTATTCTCATGAGACCATCCCGAGCCATAGGCTGATTTTCCTTCCTAGGGTTAAGGTTTGAGTTACGCCTGGGGTAAGGGTTCTATTAACCAGAAAGCCCTGAGTTCCAAGAACACAGCAGCTGCGAAGGACTAGCCAAGAAGAGCGCAAAAGTACCACAACATGCCTGCCTCCACAGCTTTTTCCTTGGGGACATGCCTAATTCCTGGCTGATTTGCCTTTCTCGTCTTAGGGTTGGGGTTCGGCCTAGAGCTAGGATATTTTTAACTAGGAAGCCCTGAGTTCCAGGCTTACTGCATCTGCGAAAGGCATCCCAAAGGGTGTGCAAAAGTGCCACAACATGGCTGCTTTCACGGCTTTTCCCTTAGGAAGAACCCTAATACCCGGCTGATTTACCTTCCTAGGGTTACTGTTAGGCTTAGGCCTAGGACTTTTAAAACCAGGAAGCCCTGGGCTCCAGGAACATGCAGCTGTTAAAGGCATCCCAAGAGGGCCGCAGAAGTGACACAACTTGGCTGCCTCTGCTGCTATTCTCATGAGACCATCCCGAACCATAGGCTGATTTTCCTTCCTAGGGTTAAGGTTTGAGTTACGCCTAGGGTAAGGGTTCTATTAACCAGAAAGCCCTGAGTTCCAAGAACACAGCAGCTGCGAAGGACTAGCCAAGAAGAGCGCAAAAGTACCACAACATGCCTGCCTCCACAGCTTTTTCCTTGGGGACATGCCTAATTCCTGGCTGATTTGCCTTTCTCGTCTTAGGGTTGGGGTTCGGCCTAGGGCTAGGATTTTTAAAATCAGGAAGCCCTGAGTTCCAGGCACACTGGAGCTGTGAAAGGCATCCAAAAGGGAGTGCAAAAGTGCCACAACATGGCTGCTTTCACGGCTTTTTCCTTGGCAAGAACCCTAATACGCGGCTGATTTCCCTTCCCAGGGTTACTGTTAGGCTTAGGCCTAGGGCTAGGATTTTTAAAACTAGGAAGCCCTTAGTTCCAGGCACACTGCAGCTGTTCAAGGCATCCCAAGGGGAGTACAAAAGTGCAACAACATGGCAGCTTTCACAGCTTTTTCCTTGGCACCATCCCTATACCTAGGCTGATTTATCTGCCTAGGGTTAGGGTTAGGGCTCGGCCTAGGGCTTGGAGTTTTTTAACCAGGAAGCCCTGAGTTCCAGGCTTACTGCATCTGCCAAAGGCATCCCAAAGGGAGTGCAAAAGTGCCACAACATGGCTGCTTTCACAGCTTTTCCCTTAGGAAGAACCCTAATACGCGGCTGATTTACCTTCCTAGGGTTACTGTTAGGCTTAGGCCTAGGACTTTTAAAACCAGGAAGCCCTGGGCTCCAGGCACACTGCAGCTGTTAAAGGCATCCCAAAAGGGCCGCAGAAGTGACACAACTTGGCTGCCTCTGCTTCTATTCTCATGAGACCATCCCGAACCATAGGCTGATTTTCCTTCCTAGGGTTAAGGTTTGAGTTACGCCTAGGGTAAGGGTTCTATTAACCAGAAAGCCCTGAGTTCCAAGAACACAGCAGCTGCGAAGGACTAGCCAAGAAGAGCGCAAAAGTACCACAACATGCCTGCCTCCACAGCTTTTTCCTTGGGGACATGCCTAATTCCTGGCTGATTTGCCTTTCTCGTCTTAGGGTTGGGGTTCGGCCTAGGGCTAGGATATTTTTAACTAGGAAGCCTTGAGTTCCAGGCTTACTGCATCTGCCAAAGGCATCCCAAAGGGAGTGCAGAAGTGCCACAACATGGCTGCTTTCACGGCTTTTCCCTTAGGAAGAACCCTAATACGCGGCTGATTTACCTTCCTAGGGTTACTGTTAGGCTTAGGCCTAGGACTTTTAAAACCAGGAAGCCCTGGGCTCCAGGCACACTGCAGCTGCGAAAGGCATCCCAAGGGGAGCGCAAAAGTGACACAACTTGGCTGCCTCTGCTGCTATTCTCATGAGACCATCCCGAACCATAGGCTCATTTTCCTTCCTAGGGTTAAGGTTTGAGTTACGCCTAGGGTAAGGGTTCTATTAACCAGAAAGCCCTGAGTTCCAAGAACACAGCAGCTGCGAAGGACTACCCAAGAAGAGCGCAAAAGTACCACCACATGCCTGCCTCCACAGCTTTTTCCTTGGGGACATGCCTAATTCCTGGCTGATTTGCCTTTCTCGTCTTAGGGTTGGGGTTCGGACTAGGGCTAGGATTTTTAAAATCAGGAAGCCCTGAGTTCCAGGCACACTGGAGCTGTGAAAGGCATCCAAAAGGGAGTGCAAAAGTGCCACAACATGGTTGCTTTCACGGCTTTTTCCTTGGCAAGAAGCTTAACACCAGTCTGATTTCCCTTCCAAAAGTTACTGAAATGCTTAGGCCTAGGGCTAGGATTTTTAAAACTAGGAAGCCCTTATATCCAGGCACACTGCAGCTGTTCAAGGCATCCCAAGGGGAGTACAAAAGTGCAACAACATGGCAGCTTTCACAGCTTTATCCTTGGCACCATCCCTATACCTAGGCTGATTTATCTGCCTAGGGTTAGGGTTAGGGTTCAGCCTAGGGCTTGGAGTTTTTTAACCAGGAAGCCCTGAGTTCCAGGCTTACTGCATCTGCCAAAGGCATCCCAAAGAGAGTGCAAAAGTGCCACAACATGGCTGCTTTCACGGCTTTTCCCTTAGGAAGAACCCTAATACGCGGCTGATTTACCTTCCTAGGGTTACTGTTAGGCTTAGGCCTAGGACTTTTAAAACCAGGAAGCCCTGGGCTCCAGGCACACTGCAGCTGTTAAGGCATCCCAAGAGGGCCGCAGAAGTGACACAACTTGGCTGCCTCTGCTTCTATTCTCATGAGACCATCCCGAACCATAGGCTGATTTTCCTTCCTAGGGTTAAGGTTTGAGTTTCGCCTAGGGTAAGAGGTCTATTAACCAGAAAGCCCTGAGTTCCAAGAACACAGCAGCTGCGAAGGACTAGCCAAGAAGAGCGCAAAAGTACCACAACATGCCTGCCTCCACAGCTTTTTCCTTGGGGACATGCCTAATTCCTGGCTGATTTGCCTTTCTCGTCTTAGGGTTGGGGTTCGGCCTAGGGCTAGGTTTTTTTTAACTAGGAAGCCCTGAGTTCCAGGCTTATTTCATCTGCCAAAAGCATCCCAAAGGGAGTGCAGAAGTGCCACAACATGGCTGCTTTCACGGCTTTTCCCTTAGGAAGAACCCTAATACGCGGCTGATTTACTTTCCTACGGTTACTGTTAGGCTTAGGCCTAGGACTTTTAAAACCAGGAAGCCCTGGGCTCCAGGCACACTGCAGCTGCGAAAGGCATCCCAAGGGGAGCGCAAAAGTGACACAACTTGGCTGCCACCACTGATATTTCCATGAGACCATCCCGAAGCATAGGCTGATTTTCCTTCCTAGGGTTAAGGTTTGAGTTACGCCTGGGGTAAGGGTTCTATTAACCAGAAAGCCCTGAGTTCCAAGAACACAGCAGCTGCGAAGGACTAGCCAAGAAGAGCGCAAAAGTACCACAACATGCCTGCCTCCACAGCTTTTTCCTTGGGGACATGCCTAATTCCTGGCTGATTTGCCTTTCTCGTCTTAGGGTTGGGGTTCGGCCTAGGGCTAGGATTTTTTTAACTAGGAAGCCCTGAGTTCCAGGCTTACTGCATCTGCCAAAGGCATCCCAAAGGGAGTGCAGAAGTGCCACAACATGGCTGCTTTCACGGCTTTTCCCTTAGGAAGAACCCTAATACCCGGCTGATTTACCTTCCTAGGGTTACTGTTAGGCTTAGGCCTAGGACTTTTAAAACCAGGAAGCCCTGGGCTCCAGGAACATGCAGCTGTTAAAGGCATCCCAAGAGGGCCGCAGAAGTGACACAACTTGGCTGCCTCTGCTGCTATTCTCATGAGACCATCCCGAACCATAGGCTGATTTTCCTTCCTAGGGTTAAGGTTTGAGTTACGCCTAGGGTAAGGGTTCTATTAACCAGAAAGCCCTGAGTTCCAAGAACACAGCAGCTGCGAAGGACTAGCCAAGAAGAGCGCAAAAGTACCACAACATGCCTGCCTCCACAGCTTTTTCCTTGGGGACATGCCTAATTCCTGGCTGATTTGCCTTTCTCGTCTTAGGTTTGGGGTTCGGCCTAGGGCTAGGATTTTTTTAACTAGGAAGCCCTGAGTTCCAGGCTTAGTGCATCTGCCAAAAGCATCCCAAAGGGAGTGCAGAAGTGCCACAACATGGCTGCTTTCACGGCTTTTTCCTTGGCAAGAAGCCTAACACCAGGCTGATTTACATTCCCAGGGTTACTGTTAGGCTTAGGCCTAGGGCTAGGATTTTTAAAACTAGGAAGCCCTTAGATCCAGGCACACTGCAGCTGTTCAAGGCATCCCAAGGGGAGTACACAAGTGCAACAACATGGCAGCTTTCACAGCTTTTTCCTTGGCACCATCCCTATACCTAGGCTGATTTATCTGCCTAGGGTTAGGGTTAGGGTTCAGCCTAGGGCTTGGAGTTTTTTAACCAGGAAGCCCTGAGTTCCAGGCTTACTGCATCTGCCAAAGGCATCCCAAAGGGAGTGCAAAAGTGCCACAACATGGCTGCTTTCACAGCTTTTCCCTTAGGAAGAACCCTAATACCCGGCTGATTTACCTTCCTAGGGTTACTGTTAGGCTTAGACCTAGGACTTTTAAAACCAGGAAGCTCTGGGCTTCAGGCAGACTGCAGCTGTTAAAGGCATCCCAAGAGGGCCGCAGAAGTGACACAACTTGGCTGCCACCACTGATATTTCCATGAGACCATCCCGAACCATAGGCTGATTTTCCTTCCTAGGGTTAAGGTTTGAGTAACGCCTAGGGTAAGGGTTCTATTAACCAGAAAGCCCTGAGTTCCAAGAACACAGCAGCTGCAAAGGACTACCGAAGAAGAGCGCAAAAGTACCACAACATGCCTGCCTCCACAGCTTTTTCCTTGGGGACATGCCTAATTCCTGGCTGATTTGCCTTTCTCGTCTTAGGGTTGGGGTTCGGCCTAGGGCTAGGATTTTTAAAATCAGGAAGCCCTGAGTTCCAGGCACACTGGAGCTGTGAAAGGCATCCAAAAGGGAGTGCAAAAGTGCCACAACATGGCTGCTTTCACGGCTTTTCCCTTAGGAAGAACCCTAATACGCGGCTGATTTACCTTCCTAGGGTTACTGTTAGGCTTAGGCCTAGGACTTTTAAAACCAGGAAGCCCTGGGCTCCAGGCACACTGCAGCTGCGAAAGGCATCCCAAGGGGAGCGCAAAAGTGACACAACTTGGCTGCCTCTGCTGCTATTCTCATGAGACCATCCCGAGCTATAGGCTGATTTTCCTTCCTTGGTTTAAGGTTTGAGTTACGCCTGGGGTAAGGGTTCTATTAACCAGAAAGCCCTGAGTTCCAAGAACACAGCAGCTGCGAAGGACTAGCCAAGGAGAGCGCAAAAGTACCACAACATGCCTGCCTCCACAGCTTTTTCCTTGGGGACATGCCTAATTCCTGGCTGATTTGCCTTTCTCGTCTTAGGGTTGGGGTTCGGCCTAGGGCTAGGATTTTTTTAACTAGGAAGCCCTGAGTTCCAGGCTTACTGCATCTGCCAAAGGCATCCCAAAGGGAGTGCAGAAGTGCCACAACATGGCTGCTTTCACGGCTTTTCCCTTAGGAAGAACCCTAATACGTGGCTGATTTACCTTCCTAGGGTTACTGTTAGGCTTAGGCCTAGGACTTTTAAAACCAGGAAGCCCTGGGCTCCAGGCACACTGCAGCTGTGAAAGGCGTCCCAAGGGGAGCGCCAAAGTGACGCAACTTGGCTGCCACCACTGATATTTCCATGAGACCATCCCGAACCATAGGCTGATTTTCCTTCCTAGGGTTAATGTTTGAGTTACGCCTAGGGTAAGGGTTCTATTAACCAGAAAGCCCTGAGTTCCAAGAACACAACAGCTGCGAAGGACTACCCAAGAAGAGCGCAAAAGTACCACAACATGCCTGCCTCCACAGCTTTTTCCTTGGGGACATGCCTAATTCCTGGCTGATTTGCCTTTCTCGTCTTAGGGTTGGGGTTCGGCCTAGGGCTAGGATTTTTAAAATCAGGAAGCCCTGAGTTCCAGGCACACTGGAGCTGTGAAAGGCATCCAAAAGGGAGTGCAAAAGTGCCACAACATGGCTGCTTTCACGGCTTTTCCCTTAGGAAGAACCCTAATACGCGGCTGATTTACCTTCCTAGGGTTACTGTTAGGCTTAGGCCTAGGACTTTTAAAACCAGGAAGCCCTGGGCTCCAGGCACTCTGCAGCTGCGAAAGGCATCCCAAGGGGAGCGCAAAAGTGACGCAACTTGGCTGCCACCACTGATATTTCCATGAGACCATCCCGAACCATAGGCTGATTTTCCTTCCTAGGGTTAAGGTTTGAGTTACGCCTAGGGTGAGGGTTCTATTAACCAGAAAGCCCTGAGTTCCAAGAACACAGCAGCTGCGAAGGACTACCCAAGAAGAGCGCAGAAGTACCACAACATGCCTGCCTCCACAGCTTTTTCCTTGGGGACATGCCTAATTCCTGGCTGATTTGCCTTTCTCGTCTTAGGGTTGGGGTTCGGCCTAGGGCTAGGATATTTTTAACTAGGAAGCCCTGAGTTCCAGGCTTACTGCATCTGCCAAAGGCATCCCAAAGGGAGTGAAGAAGTGCCACAACATGGCTGCTTTCACGGCTTTTCCCTTAGGAAGAACCCTAATACGCGGCTGATTTACCTTCCTAGGGTTACTGTTAGGCTTAGGCCTAGGACTTTTAAAACCAGGAAGCCCTGGGCTCCAGGCACACTGCAGCTGCGAAAGGCATCCCAAGGGGAGCGCAAAAGTGACACAACTTGGCTGCCACCACTGATATTTCCATGAGACCATCCCGAACCATAGGCTGATTTTCCTTCCTAGGGTTAAGGTTTTAGTTACGCCTGGGGTAAGGGTTCTATTAACCAGAAAGCCCTGAGTTCCAAGAACACAGCAGCTGCGAAGGACTACCCAAGAAGAGCGCAAAAGTACCACAACATGCCTGCCTCCACAGCTTTTTCCTTGGGGACATGCCTAATTCCTGGCTGATTTGCCTTTCTCATCTTAGGGTTGGGGTTCGGCCTAGGGCTAGGATATTTTAACCAGGAAGCCCTGAGTTCCAGGCTTACTTCATCTGCAAAAAGCATCCCAAAGGGAGTGCAGAAGTGCCACAACATGGCTGCTTTCACGGCTTTTCCCTTAGGAAGAACCCTAATACGCGGCTGATTTACCTTCCTAGGGTTACTGTTAGGCTTAGGCCTAGGACTTTTAAAACCAGGAAGCCCTGGGCTCCAGGAACATGCAGCTGTTAAAGGCATCCCAAGAGGGCTGCAGAAGTTACACAACTTGGCTGCCTCTGCTGCTATTCTCATGAGACCATCCCGAACCATAGGCTGATTTTCCTTCCTAGGGTTAAGGTTTGAGTTACGCCTAGGGTAAGAGTTCTATTAACCAGAAAGACCTGAGTTCCAAGAACACAGCAGCTGCGAAGGACTTCCCAAGAAGAGCGCAAAAGTACCACAACATGCCTGCCTCCACAGCTTTTTCCTTGGGGACATGCCTAATTCCTGGCTGATTTGCCTTTCTCGTCTTAGGTTTGGGGTTCGGCGTCGGGCTAGGATTTTTAAAATCAGGAAGCCCTGAGTTCCAGGCACACTGGAGCTGTGAAAGGCATCCAAAAGGGAGTGCAAAAGTGCCACAACATGGTTGCTTTCACGGCTTTTTCCTTGGCAAGAAGCTTAACACCAGGCTGATTTCCCTTCCCAGGGTTACTGTTAGGCTTAGGCCTAGGGCTAGGATTTTTAAAACTAGGCAGCCCTTAGATCCAGGCACACTGCAGCTGTTCAAGGCATTCCAAGGGGAGTACAAAAGTGCAACAACATGGCAGCTTTCACAGCTTTTTCCTTGGCACCATCCCTATACCTAGGCTGTTTTATCTGCCTAGGGTTACGGTTAGGGTTCAGCCTAGGGCTTGGAGTTTTTTAACCAGGAAGCCCTGAGTTCCAGGCTTACTGCATCTGCCAAAGGCATCCCAAAGGGAGTGCAAAAGTGCCACAACATGGCTGCTTTCACAGCTTTTCCCTTAGGAAGAAGCCTAATACGCGGCTGATTTACCTTCCTAGGGTTACTGTTAGGCTTAGGCCTAGGACTTTTAAAACCAGGAAGCCCTGGGCTCCAGGCAAACTGCAGCTGCGAAAGGCATCCCAAGGGGAGCGCAAAAGTGACGCAACTTGGCTGCCACCACTGATATTTCCATGAGACCATCCCGAACCATAGGCTGATTTTCCTTCCTAGGGTGAGGGTTAGAGTTACGCCTAGGGTTAGTGTTTTTTTAACCAGAAAGCCCTGAGTTCCAAGAACACAGCAGCTGCGAAGGACTACCCAAGAGGAGGGGAAAAGTGCCACAACATGGCTGCCTCCAGCGCTTTTTCCTTGGGACCATCATTGAACCTAGGCTGATTTACTTGCCTCCAGTTGCACCTATGGTCACGCCAAGAGATAGGCATTTTAAATCAGTAAACCCTGAGCTCCAGACCCAGTGCAGCTGCAAAAGGCTTCCCAAGGGCAGCCAAAAATTGCCTCAACATGCTCCTTCCAGTGCTTTTTTCCTTGGGAACATCCCTATACCCAGGCTGATTTATCTGCCTAGGGTTAGGGTTAGGGTTCAGCCTAGAGATAGGATTTTTTCAAACAGGAAGCCCTGAATTCCAGGCACACTGCAGCTGTTAAAGGCAGTGTTCTACGTCAACCGCAACTTAGTCTGAAATAAATGCTTTTTCCCTGAGAGCATCTGAGAGGTTTGCATGAAGCACTGATATCTGACATTTGCAATTTTGAATAGGAGAGGAGAAAGAAAATGGGAAGAAGTTTTTAATTTTAGTGGTTTCAATGTTAATTTCCGTACACTTTTTCAAAACTTGTCAGCTCAAATGCCCATCAACATCTTTTAGTCATCTGTAAGTCAGTATTCATATAAAATGTGCTTCAAATCAAAAGAATTTCAAATTTGCACTCCAAATTTCTATGCCTAGATTTATGATTTCCTACACATATTAGATGAAAGGAAGGCCTTTTTTACTGTGGGAGTGCTGGAACACTGGAACAGGTTGCCCAGGGAAGTTGTGGGTGTCCCATCCCTGAAAGTATTCAAGGTCAGCTTGGACGGGGCTTGGAGCAGCAACAAAGGAGAAGCTTGATGGTAGAGAAACAAAGTTGGACTATAGAAGAAACTGGGATTGAAGTATAGGAGCAAGTTTTCTCTCAGCTCTTGGGGTAAATTCAAAGTTGTACAAAATGACATTTATCTGTGCTATTCACTACTGTAACAGAAATGTTCATGAAAACTGTACAGAAGATAGCAAATTTTAAAAGAGATAAGAATTACAGCATAAAATCCATGGGATGGGTTACAACATGAGACACTCTCTAAGAGAAAATCTCTGTGTTTCAGCACTTCATCATGGTAAGATTTCATGAAGTGCCAAAGAAGGCGGCAAAATATCATTCGGGACGTTATTTCCTGGAATTCAGCCTGGCCATTAGTAGGAACTGGGTTTGAACACATCATGTAGATATACCACACACACTTTCCCTTCACTGAAAAATGACTGTTTACAACGAAGAAGCAATTGACGATCAAAATTGATTGAAAGCATCTTAAACATGTCAAGTATTTCATTGTAGATGATCTGTGATCCAAATGCTTCTTCCACCTTTGAGAGGGACAGAACAATTCTTCCATATCATGATGGTTTAAAATTGTATCAACCAATGTTTTCTGCTGAAAAGATAGCATCTATTTTTTTCTATTTTTGGAAGAAAATATTCCTAGACATACAACAGGTGAGAACTAAGTAATTTTAAAGAAACAAATGAAAAGAAAATATTCTGTAAATAGAATGAAATGAAAAGCTGTGTTTTAAATAGGAGCTAAATATGAAACAGAATTTTTGTACCAGGCATTTGAATTACTGCACCAGCTCTTTTGCCCATCAAGAGAGGCATTGAGCATTTCAGTCTTTTCCAAGGTGTTCATGATCTGCTATGCTGATCTCTGTGTGTGCCTAGGTGTGTGTGGAAGGGGGGGCATGTGAAGGGGAGTGTGTATGTTTGCTTTACAATTGTTGTGGCAGATTCATGCCTCAGCTCCACATTTTGTTTTAGAAAGGTCACACAGAGTGGATGTGAAGTTTACTATCAACAAGAGATCAATTCCCAAATCATCCATTTGACTCTACCTTATAAATCATGTGCTTTGTTGCATATTTTATCAAATCTACTTTCAAGCCAGATGGAGGAAGGAGGATGTGGCAATCCCTCCACCATCTTGCAACTTTTATGCAAGTAGGTTTTCAAGAAAATCATCATTTCTCTTTGAAATATGTCTGGAACAGGCATGATGGTAGTGTCAACCTGTTGGAGTTTTTGTTGCTGGAAGAAGTTATACAAAAGGATTGGTTTTTACATTGACCAGTTACTGAATCAAGCTCAGGAATACATTGGAAATTCAACTGGGGCTTCCTTTCCCCGGCAGACTACTTCTAGAACGAGCTTGTACACTGAAGCTTACTCTTTTGCCCTCTTTTTGTTTCTTTCCTATTTTCTTGGCTTCTTTGCCACTCTCTAGACAATTTTGGAACTTTTTTCCCAACTCAAATGGTTTCAATAGTCTGATTGTGATCATACATTTTTACAAGGAATTTTTAAAATCTTTCCTCCAGTTAAGAAAGTCAAGGACTTAGGTCTTTTTCTTCCCTTATCAATATTTTGTTTTTAACCCAAGCAGATAATTCCCATCCATTCATCCATTTGGTGGACCAATAGTTGCCATTCTGATGGAAGTTGTCACTTCTTAACAATAGGCATTCTGTGACTATGTTGACAGCACTTTGGGTGAAGATCCTAACTGGTCTTAGATACACATAGGGAGAAATTTGCTCAGCCAGTGTCAGTCTTAAGCATGCGTATCAGAAGATCTTTCTAGAGCTGGGAATTTTCCCATGAAAGGGATTCAGTTAGGGAAGAGACACTTGCCCTAGAGGTTTACATTCTTCTTGAAGACTGCTTAAGGAACTTAGATGCCATGTCCATTTGGATCTGTGTCTGCACAGAACTTTGTCATGCCAGTGCTTGAAATGCATCTTGAAGAGAATTCACTAGCACAGAATGAATGAGAGTGGAAGGGGTTGGTGGGGCTAACCAGGCCCAACCCCCCTGCCTAAACCAGGATACCTAGAGCCTCTTGCCCAGGATTCTATCTGGGTGTACTTTGAATGTCTTCAAAGATCCAGGCTCCACAATCTTTCTGGGCAGTCTGTGCCGTGGTTCACTCACCCTCACAGTAAAGAATCATTTCCTGATGTTCCTGTATTTCAGTGTGTGCCCACTGCCTCTTGTCTTTTCACTCAGCATCACTGAAAAGACACTGATTCCCTCCCCTTTGCACTATTGCTTCCATATGGATGTGTGCTGCCATGTAGAGATATGTCAAAAACCTCCCTGAAGCCCAGGCAGATAATATTCCCTTCATCTACCAGTCAAGTTGATTCATCAGAGGAGTTTAAAGTTATGTTCAGCATGAAATGCCCCTGAAAAATCATGCTAACTACATTATTGTGTCGTCTTTCATGTGCCTGGCAAGGTTTTCCAGGAAGAGCTGCTTCATCAACTTCCTGGGTATAAAAAAGAGGCTGGCTGGTTTGTACGATTGCGAGTCCTCCTAATTGCCTTTTTTGAAGATGAGTGTCATTTGCTTACATCCAGTCCTTAGCCTCTCTTCTCGTCTACATCTTAGCAAAAAGCTTTTCCATTATGTCTGGCAAGGAGAAATTGTGCCAGCACAGAAAACATCTCCTATCGTGTTCTAGACGTTGCACGGAGGTGTGCCGAGTGTTTGGCATGAAGAAAAGAAAAGTTGTCCAAAACAGCTTCCAATCGAATGTTCATGTGATTGGAAAAGTCAGGAGAGTGCAAAGGTACTGTTTTCTAGCAGTTGGCAAGCTGCGCACACAATCCCAGTGTTGTACAGCTTCCTTCTTCACCTTTCCGAAGGTGCCGCTCTCTCCGGCTCCCGGAGGCGAAGAAGCGGCTTCTTCGCGCAAAGACGATTGTGCCGCTCACTGTGCACTCCTTAGCGCGGCTTCTGCCGAAAGACGCCCGGGAGCGGCTCTTAGCTCCGGACAGCATCGTACCTTCGTCTTTAGCGTCTCTTCTCGCCTACATCTTAGCAAAAAGCTTTTCCACTATGTCTGGCGAGGAAAAACTGTGCCAGCACAGAAAACATCTCCCATCCTGTTCTAGACGTTGCACAATCCCTATACTTAGGCTGATTTTCCTTCCTGGGGATAGGGTTAGGCTTCAGCCTAGGGCTTGGAGTATTTTAACCAGGAAGGTTTGAGTTCCAGGCTTACTGCATCTGCCAAAGGCATCCAAAAGGGAGTGCAAAAGTGCCACAACATGGCTGCTTTCACAGCTTTTTCCTTGGCAAGAAGCCTAACACCAGGCTGATTTCCCTTCCCAGGGTTACTGTTAGGCTTAGGCCTAGGGCTAGGATTTTTAAAACTAGGAAGCCCTTAGTACAAGGCACACTGCAGCTGTTCAAGGCATCCCAAGGGGAGTACAAAAGTGCAACAACATGGCAGCTTTCACAGCTTTTTCCTTGGCACCATCCCTATACCTAGGCTGATTTATCTGCCTAGGGTTAGGGTTAGGGTTCGGCCTAGGGCTTGGAGTTTTTTAACCAGGAAGCTCTGAGTTCCAGGCTTACTGCATCTGCCAAAGGCATCCCAAAGGGAGTGCAGAAGTGCCACAAGATGGCTGCTTTCACAGCTTTTCCCTTAGGAAGAACCCTAATACTTGGCTGATTTACCTTCCTAGGGTTACTGTTAGGCTTAGGCCTAGGACTTTTAAAACCAGGAAGCCCTGGGCTCCAGGCACACTGCAGCTGTTAAAGGCATCCCAAGGGGAGTGCAAAAGTGACGCAACTCTGCTGCCACCACTGATATTTCCATGAGACCATCCCGAACCATAGGCTGATTTTCCTTCCTAGGGTTAAGGTTTGAGTTACGCCTAGGGTAAGGGTTCTATTAACCAGAAAGCCCTGAGTTCCAAGAACACAGCAGCTGCGAAGGACTAGCCAAGAAGAGCGCAAAAGTACCACAACATGCCTGCCTCCACAGCTTTTTCCTTGGGGACATGCCTAATTCCTGGCTGATTTGCCTTTCTCGTCTTAGGGTTGGGGTTCGGCCTAGGGCTAGGATTTTTTTAACTAGGAAGCCCTGAGTTCCAGGCTTACTGCATCTGCCAAAGGCATCCCAAAGGGAGTGCAGAAGTGCCTCAACATGGCTGCTTTCACGGCTTTTCCCTTAGGAAGAACCCTAATACGCGGCTGATTTACCTTCCTAGGGTTACTGTTAGGCTTAGGCCTAGGACTTTTAAAACCAGGAAGCCCTGGGCTCCAGGCACACTGCAGCTGCGAAAGGCATCCCAAGGGGAGTGCAAAAGTGACACAACTTGGCTGCCTCTGCTGCTATTCTCATGAGACCATCCCGAACCATAGGCTCATTTTCCTTCCTAGGGTTAAGGTTTGAGTTACGCCTAGGGTAAGGGTTCTATTAACCAGAAAGCCCTGAGTTCCAAGAACACAGCAGCTGCGAAGGACTACCCAAGAAGAGCGCAAAAGTACCACCACATGCCTGCCTCCACAGCTTTTTCCTTGGGGACATGCCTAATTCCTGGCTGATTTGCCTTTCTCGTCTTAGGGTTGGGGTTCGGCCTAGGGCTAGGATTTTTAAAATCAGGAAGCCCTGAGTTCCAGGCACACTGGAGCTGTGAAAGGCATCCAAAAGGGAGTGCAAAAGTGCCACAACATGGTTGCTTTCACGGCTTTTTCCTTGGCAAGAAGCTTAACACCAGGCTGATTTCCCTTCCCAGGGTTACTGTAAGGCTTAGGCCTAGGGCTAGGATTTTTAAAACTAGGAAGCCCTTAGATCCAGGCACACTGCAGCTGTTCAAGGCATCCCAAGGGGAGTACAAAAGTGCAACAACATGAGAGCTTTCACAGCTTTTTCCTTGGCACCATCCCTATACCTAGGCTGATTTATCTGCCTAGGGTTAGGGTTAGGGTTCAGCCTAGGGCTTGAGTTTTTTAACCAGGAAGCCCTGAGTTCCAGGCACACTGCAGCTGCGAAAGGCATCCCAAGGGGAGCGCAAAAGTGACACAACTTGGCTGCCTCTGCTTCTATTCTCATGAGACCATCCCGAACCATAGGCTGATTTTCCTTCCTAGGGTTAATGTTTGAGTTTCGCCTAGGGTAAGAGGTCTATTAACCAGAAAGACCTGAGTTCCAAGAACACAGCAGCTGCGAAGGACTACCCAAGAAGAGCGCAAAAGTACCACAACATGCCTGCCTCCACAGCTTTTTCCTTGGGGACATGCCTAATTCCTGGCTGATTTGCCTTTCTCGTCTTAGGGTTGGGGTTCGGACTAGGGCTAGGATATTTTAAGTAGGAAGCCCTGAGTTCCAGGCTTACTTCATCTCCCAAGGGCATCCCAAAGGGAGTGCAGAAGTGCCACAACATGGCTGCTTTCACGGCTTTTCCCGTAGGAAGAACCCTAATACGCGGCTGATTTACCTTCCTAGGGTTACTGTTAGGCTTAGGCCTAGGACTTTTAAAACCAGGAAGCCCTGGGCTCCAGGCACACTGCAGCTGCGATAGGCATCCCAAGGGGAGCGCAAAAGTGACACAACTTGGCTGCCACCACTGATATTTCCATGAGACCATCCCAAACCATAGGCTGATTTTCCTTCCTAGGGTTAAGGTTTGAGTTACGCCTAGGGTAAGGGTTCTATTAACCAGAAAGCCCTGAGTTCCAAGAACACAGCAGCTGCGAAGGACTACCCAAGAAGAGCGCAGAAGTACCACAACATGCCTGCCTCCACAGCTTTTTCCTTGGGGACATGCCTAATTCCTGGCTGATTTGCCTTTCTCGTCTTAGGGTTGGGGTTCGGCCTAGGGCTAGGATATTTTTAACTAGGAAGCCCTGAGTTCCAGGCTTACTGCATCTGCCAAAGGCATCCCAAAGGGAGTGCAGAAGTGCCACAACATGGCTGCTTTCACGGCTTTTCCCTTAGGAAGAACCCTAATACGCGGCTGATTTACCTTCCTAGGGTTACTGTTAGGCTTAGACCTAGGACTTTTAAAACCAGGAAGCCCTGGGCTCCAGGCACACTGCAGCTGCGAAAGGCATCCCAAGGGGAGCGCAAAAGTGACACAACTTGGCTGCCTCTGCTGCTATTCTCATGAGACCATCCCGAGCTATAGGCTGATTTTCCTTCCTAGGTTTAAGGTTTGAGTTACGCCTGGGGTAAGGGTTCTATTAACCAGAAAGCCCTGAGTTCCAAGAACACAGCAGCTGCGAAGGACTACCCAAGAAGAGCGCAAAAGTACCACAACATGCCTGCCTCCACAGCTTTTTCCTTGGGGACATGCCTAATTCCTGGCTGATTTGCCTTTCTCGTCTTAGGGTTGGGGTTCGGCCTAGGGCGAGGATTTTTTTAACTAGGAAGCCCTGAGTTCCAGGCTTACTGCATCTGCCAAAGGCATCCCAAAGGGAGTGCAGAAGTGCCACAACATGGCTGCTTTCACGGCTTTTCCCTTAGGAAGAACCCTAATACGCGGCTGATTTACCTTCCTAGGGTTACTGTTAGGCTTAGGCCTAGGACTTTTAAAACCAGGAAGCCCTGGGCTCCAGGCACACTGCAGCTGTGAAAGGCATCCCAAGGGGAGCGCCAAAGTGACGCAACTTGGCTGCCACCACTGATATTTCCATGAGACCATCCCGAACCATAGGCTGATTTTCCTTCCTAGGGTTAAGGTTTGAGTTACGCCTAGGGTAAGGGTTCTATTAACCAGAAAGCCCTGAGTTCCAAGAACACAGCAGCTGCGAAGGACTACCCAAGAAGAGCGCAAAAGTACCACAACATGCCTGCCTCCACAGCTTTTTCCTTGGGGACATGCCTAGTTCCTGGCTGATTTGCCTTTCTCGTCTTAGGGTTGGGGTTCGGCCTAGGGCTAGGATTTTTAAAATCAGGAAGCCCTGAGTTCCAGGCACACTAGAGCTGTGAAAGGCATCCAAAAGGGAGTGCAAAAGTGCAACAACATGAGAGCTTTCACAGCTTTTTCCTTGGCACCATCCCTATACCTAGGCTGATTTATCTGCCTAGGGTTAGGGTTAGGGTTCAGCCTAGGGCTTGGAGTTTTTTAACCAGGAAGCCCTGAGTTCCAGGCTTACTGCATCTGCCAAAGGCATCCCAAAGGGAGTGCAAAAGTGCCACAACATGGCTGCTTTCACAGCTTTTCCCTTAGGAAGAACCCTAATACCCGGCTGATTTACCTTCCTAGGGTTACTGTTAGGCTTAGACCTAGGACTTTTAAAACCAGGAAGCTCTGGGCTTCAGGCAGACTGCAGCTGTTAAAGGCATCCCAAGAGGGCCGCAGAAGTGACACAACTTGGCTGCCTCTGCTTCTATTCTCATGAGACCATCCCGAACCATAGGATGATTTTCCTTCCTAGGGTTAATGTTTGAGTTACGCCTAGGGTAATAGGTCTATTAACCAGAAAGACCTGAGTTCCAAGAACACAGCAGCTGCGAAGGACTAGCCAAGAAGAGCGCAAAAGTACCACAACATGCCTGCCTCCACAGCTTTTTCCTTGGGGACATGCCTAATTCCTGGCTGATTTGCCTTTCTTGTCCTAGGGTTGGGGTTCGGCCTAGGGCTAGGATATTTTTAACTAGGAAGCCCTGAGTTCCAGGCTTACTGCATCTGCCAAAGGCATCCCAAAGGGAGTGCAGAAGTGCCACAACATGGCTGCTTTCACGGCTTTTCCCTTAGGAAGAACCCTAATACGCGGCTGATTTACCTTCCTAGGGTTACTGTTAGGCTTAGGCCTAGGACTTTTAAAACCAGGAAGCCCTGGGCTCCAGGCACACTTCAGCTGCGAAAGGCATCCCAAGGGGAGCGCAAAAGTGACACAACTTGGCTGCCTCTGCTGCTATTCTCATGAGACCATCCCGAGCTATAGGCTGATTTTCCTTCCTAGGTTTAAGGTTTGAGTTACGCCTGGGGTAAGGGTTCTATTAACCAGAAAGCCCTGAGTTCCAAGAACACAGCAGCTGCGAAGGACTAGCCAAGAAGAGCGCAAAAGTACCACAACATGCCTGCCTCCACAGCTTTTTCCTTGGGGACATGCCTAATTCCTGGCTGATTTGCCTTTCTCGTCTTAGGGTTGGGGTTCGGCCTAGGGCTAGGATTTTTTTAACTAGGAAGCCCTGAGTTCCAGGCTTACTTCATCTGCCAAAAGCATCCCAAAGGGAGTGCAGAAGTGCCACAACATGGCTGCTTTCACGGCTTTTCCCTTAGGAAGAACCCTAATACGCGGCTGATTTACCTTCCTAGGGTTACTGTTAGGCTTAGACCTAGGACTTTTAAAACCAGGAAGCCCTGGGCTCCAGGCACTCTGCAGCTGCGAAAGGCATCCCAAGGGAAGCGCAAAAGTGACGCAACTCTGCTGCCACCACTGATATTTCCATGAGACCATCCCAAACCATAGGCTGATTTTCCTTCCTAGGGTTAAGGTTTGAGTTACGCCTAGGGTAAGGGTTCTATTAACCAGAAAGCCCTGAGTTCCAAGAACACAGCAGCTGCGAAGGACTAGCCAAGAAGAGCGCAAAAGTACCACAACATGCCTGCCTCCACAGCTTTTTCCTTGGGGACATGCCTAATTCCTGGCTGATTTGCCTTTCTCGTCTTAGGGTTGGGTTTCGGACTAGGGCTAGGATATTTTAACTAGGAAGCCCTGAGTTCCAGGCTTACTTCATCTCCCAAGGGCATCCCAAAGGGAGTGCAGAAGTGCCACAACATGGCTGCTTTCACGGCTTCTCCCTTAGGAAGAACCCTAATACGCGGCTGATTTACCTTCCTAGGGTTACTGTTAGGCTTAGGCCTAGGACTTTTAAAACCAGGAAGCCCTGGGCTCCAGGCACTCTGCAGCTGCGAAAGGCATCCCAAGGGGAGCGCAAAAGTGACGCAACTCTGCTGCCACCACTGATATTTCCATGAGACCATCCCGAACCATAGGCTGATTTTCCTTCCTAGGGTTAAGGTTTGAGTTACGCCTAGGGTAAGGGTTCTATTAACCAGAAAGCCCTGAGTTCCAAGAACACAGCAGCTGCGAAGGACTACCCAAGAAGAGCGCAAAAGTACCACAACATGCCTGCCTCCACAGCTTTTTCCTTGGGGACATGCCTAATTCCTGGCTGATTTGCCTTTCTCGTCTTAGGGTTGGGGTTCGGCCTAGGGCTAGGATTTTTTTAACTAGGAAGCCCTGAGTTGCAGGCTTACTGCATCTGCCAAAGGCATCCCAAAGGGAGTGCAGAAGTGCCACAACATGGCTGCTTTCACGGCTTTTCCCTTAGGAAGAACCCTAATACCCGGCTGATTTACCTTCCTAGGGTTACTGTTAGGCTTAGACCTAGGACTTTTAAAACCAGGAAGCCCTGGGCTTCAGGCACACTGCAGCTGTTAAAGGCATCCCAAGAGGGCTGCAGAAGTGACACAACTTGGCTGCCTCTGCTTCTATTCTCATGAGACCATCCCGAACCGTATGCTGATATTCCTTCCTAGGGTTAATGTTTGAGTTTCGCCTAGGGTAAGAGGTCTATTAACCAGAAAGCCCAGAGTTCCAAGAACACAGCAGCTGCGAAGGACTAGCCAAGAAGAGCGCAAAAGTACCACAACATGCCTGCCTCCACAGCTTTTTCCTTGGGGACATGCCTAATTCCTGGCTGATTTGCCTTTCTTGTCTTAGGGTTGGGGTTCGGCCTAGGGCTAGGATATTTTTAACTAGGAAACCCTGAGTTCCAGGCTTACTGCATCTGCCAAAGGCATCCCAAAGGGAGTGCAGAAGTGCCACAACATGGCTGCTTTCACGGCTTTTCCCTTAGGAAGAACCCTAATACGCGGCTGATTTACCTTCCTAGGGTTACTGTTAGGCTTAGGCCTAGGACATTTAAAACCAGGAAGCCCTGGGCTCCAGGCACACTGCAGCTGCGAAAGGCATCCCAAGGGGAGCGCAAAAGTGACACAACTTGGCTGCCACCACTGATATTTCCATGAGACCATCCCAAACCATAGGCTGATTTTCCTTCCTAGGGTTAAGGTTTGAGTTACGCCTGGGGTAAGGGTTCTATTAACCAGAAAGCCCTGAGTTCCAAGAACACAGCAGCTGCGAAGGACTACCCAAGAAGAGCGCAAAAGTACCACAACATGCCTGCCTCCACAGCTTTTTCCTTGGGGACATGCCTAATTCCTGGCTGATTTGCCTTTCTCATCTTAGGGTTGGGGCTCGGCCTAGGGCTAGGATATTTTAACTAGGAAGCCCTGAGTTCCAGGCTTACTTCATCTCCCAAGGGCATCCCAAAGGGAGTGCAGAAGTGCCACAACATGGCTGCTTTCACGGCTTCTCCCTTAGGAAGAACCCTAATACGCGGCTGATTTACCTTCCTAGGGTTACTGTTAGGCTTAGGCCTAGGACTTTTAAAACCAGGAAGCCCTGGGCTCCAGGCACACTGCAGCTGCGAAAGGCATCCCAAGGGGAGCGCAAAAGTGACACAACTTGGCTGCCACCACTGATATTTCCATGAGACCATCCCGAATCATAGGCTGATTTTCCTTCCTAGGGTTAAGGTTTGAGTTACGCCTAGGGTAAGGGTTCTATTAACCAGAAAGCCCTGAGTTCCAAGAACACAGCAGCTGCGAAGGACTAGCCAAGAAGAGCGCAAAAGTACCACAACATGCCTGCCTCCACAGCTTTTTCCTTGGGGACATGCCTAATTCCTGGCTGATTTGCCTTTCTCGTCTTAGGGTTGGGGTTCGGCCTAGGGCTAGGATTTTTTTAACTAGGAAGCCCTGAGTTCCAGGCTTACTTCATCTGCCAAAGGCATCCCAAAGGGAGTGCAGAAGTGCCACAACATGGCTGCTTTCACGGCTTTTCCCTTAGGAAGAACCCTAATACGCGGCTGATTTACCTTCCTAGGGTTACTGTTAGGCTTAGGCCTAGGACTTTTAAAACCAGGAAGCCCTGGGCTCCAGGCACTCTGCAGCTGCGAAAGGCATCCCAAGGGGAGTGCAAAAGTGACGCAACTCTGCTGCCACCACTGATATTTCCATGAGACCATCCCGAACCATAGGCTGATTTTCCTTCCTAGGGTTAAGGTTTGAGTTACGCCTAGGGTAAGGGTTCTATTAACCAGAAAGCCCTGAGTTCCAAGAACACAGCAGCTGCGAAGGACTAGCCAAGAAGAGCGCAAAAGTACCACAACATGCCTGCCTCCACAGCTTTTTCCTTGGGGACATGCCTAATTCCTGGCTGATTTGCCTTTCTCGTCTTAGGGTTGGGGTTCGGACTAGGGCTAGGATATTTTAACTAGGAAGCCCTGAGTTCCAGGCTTACTTCATCTCCCAAGGGCATCCCAAAGGGAGTGCAGAAGTGCCACAACATGGCTGCTTTCACGGCTTCTCCCTTAGGAAGAACCCTAATACGCGGCTGATTTACCTTCCTAGGGTTACTGTTAGGCTTAGGCCTAGGACTTTTAAAACCAGGAAGCCCTGGGCTCCAGGCACTCTGCAGCTGCGAAAGGCATCCCAAGGGGAGCGCAAAAGTGACGCAACTCTGCTGCCACCACTGATATTTCCATGAGACCATCCCGAACCATAGGCTGATTTTCCTTCCTAGGGTTAAGGTTTGAGTTACGCCTAGGGTAAGGGTTCTATTAACCAGAAAGCCCTGAGTTCCAAGAACACAGCAGCTGCGAAGGACTAGCCAAGAAGAGCGCAAAAGTACCACAACATGCCTGCCTCCACAGCTTTTTCCTTGGGGACATGCCTAATTCCTGGCTGATTTGCCTTTCTCGTCTTAGGGTTGGGGTTCGGCCTAGGGCTAGGATTTTTTTAACTAGGAAGCCCTGAGTTCCAGGCTTACTGCATCTGCCAAAGGCATCCCAAAGGGAGTGCAGAAGTGCCACAACATGGCTGCTTTCACGGCTTTTCCCTTAGGAAGAACCCTAATACGCGGCTGATTTACCTTCCTAGGGTTACTGTTAGGCTTAGACCTAGGACTTTTAAAACCAGGAAGCCCTGGGCTTCAGGCACATTGCAGCTGTTAAAGGCATCCCAAGAGGGCCGCAGAAGTGACACAACTTGGCTGCCTCTGCTTCTATTCTCATGAGACCATCCCGAACCGTATGCTGATATTCCTTCCTAGGGTTAATGTTTGAGTTTCGCCTAGGGTAAGAGGTCTATTAACCAGAAAGCCCTGAGTTCCAAGAACACAGCAGCTGCGAAGGACTAGCCAAGAAGAGCGCAAAAGTACCACAACATGCCTGCCTCCACAGCTTTTTCCTTGGGGACATGCCTAATTCCTGGCTGATTTGCCTTTCTCGTCTTAGGGTTGGGGTTCGGCCTAGGGCTAGGATATTTTTAACTAGGAAACCCTGAGTTCCAGGCTTACTGCATCTGCCAAAGGCATCCCAAAGGGAGTGCAAAAGTGCCACAACATGGCTGCTTTCACGGCTTTTCCCTTAGGAAGAACCCTAATACGCGGCTGATTTACCTTCCTAGGGTTACTGTTAGGCTTAGGCCTAGGACTTTTAAAACCAGGAAGCCCTGGGCTCCAGGCACACTGCAGCTGCGAAAGGCATCCCAAGGGGAGCGCAAAAGTGACACAACTTGGCTGCCACCACTGATATTTCCATGAGACCATCCCGAATCATAGGCTGATTTTCCTTCCTAGGGTTAAGGTTTGAGTTACGCCTGGGGTAAGGGTTCTATTAACCAGAAAGCCCTGAGTTCCAAGAACACAGCAGCTGCGAAGGACTAGCCAAGAAGAGCGCAAAGTACCACAACATGCCTGCCTCCACAGCTTTTTCCTTGGGGACATGCCTAATTCCTGGCTGATTTGCCTTTCTCGTCTTAGGGTTGGGGTTAGGCCTAAGGCTAGGATATTTTTAACTAGGAAGCCCTGAGTTCCAGGCTTACTGCATCTGCCAAAGGCATCCCAAAGGGAGTGCAGAAGTGCCACAACATGGCTGCTTTCACGGCTTTTCCCTTAGGAAGAACCCTAATACGCGGCTGATTTACCTTCCTAGGGTTACTGTTAGGCTTAGGCCTAGGACTTTTAAAACCAGGAAGCCCTGGGCTCCAGGCACTCTGCAGCAGCGAAAGGCATCCCAAGGGGAGCGCAAAAGTGACACAACTTGGCTGCCACCACTGATATTTCCATGAGACCATCCCGAAACATAGGCTGATTTTCCTTCCTAGGGTTAAGGTTTGAGTTACGCCTGGGGTAAGGGTTCTATTAACCAGAAAGCCCTGAGTTCCAAGAACACAGCAGCTGCGAAGGACTACCCAAGAAGAGCGCAAAAGTACCACAACATGCCTGCCTCCACAGCTTTTTCCTTGGGGACATGCCTAATTCCTGGCTGATTTGCCTTTCTCGTCTTAGGGTTGGGGTTCGGCCTAGGGCTAGGATATTTTTAACTAGGAAGCCCTGAGTTCCAGGCTTACTTCATCTGCCAAAGGCATCCCAAAGGGAGTGCAGAAGTGCCACAACATGGCTGCTTTCACGGCTTTTCCCTTAGGAAGAACCCTAATACGCGGCTGATTTACCTTCCTAGGGTTACTGTTAGGCTTAGGCCTAGGACTTTTAAAACCAGGAAGCCCTGGGCTCCAGGCACACTGCAGCTGCGAAAGGCATCCCAAGGGGAGCGCCAAAGTGACGCAACTTCTCTGCCACCACTGATATTTCCATGAGACCATCCCGAACCATAGGCTGATTTTCCTTCCTAGGGTTAAGGTTTGAGTTACGCCTAGGGTAAGGGTTCTATTAACCAGAAAGCCCTGAGTTCCAAGAACACAGCAGCTGCGAAGGACTAGCCAAGGAGAGAGCAAAAGTACCACAACATGCCTGCCTCCACAGCTTTTTCCTTGGGGACATGCCTAGTTCCTGGCTGATTTGCCTTTCTCGTCTTAGGGTTGGGGTTCGGCCTAGGGCTAGGATTTTTAAAATCAGGAAGCCCTGAGTTCCAGGCACACTGGAGCTGTGAAAGGCATCCAAAAGGGAGTGCAAAAGTGCCACAACATGGCTGCTTTCACAGCTTTTCCCTTAGGGAGAACCCTAATACTCGGCTGATTTACCTTCCTAGGGTTACTGTTAGTCTTAGGCCTAGGACTTTTAAAACCAGGAAGCCCTGGGCTCCAGGCAAACTGCAGCTGTTAAAGGCATCCCAAAAGGGCCGCAGAAGTGACACAACTTGGCTGCCTCTGCTTCTATTCTCATGAGACCATCCCGAATCATAGGCTGATTTTCCTTCCTAGGGTTAAGGTTTGAGTTACGCCTAGGGTAAGGGTTCTATTAACCAGAAAGCCCTGAGTTCCAAGAACACAGCAGCTGCGAAGGACTACCCAAGAAGAGTGCAAAAGTACCACCACATGCCTGCCTCCACAGCTTTTTCCTTGGGGACATGCCTAATTCCTGGCTGATTTGCCTTTCTCGTCTTAGGGTTGGGGTTCGGCCTAGGGCTAGGATTTTTTTAACTAGGAAGCCCTGAGTTCCAGGCTTACTGCATCTGCCAAAGGCATCCCAAAGGGAGTGCAGACGTTCCACAACATGGCTGCTTTCACGGCTTTTCCCTTAGGAAGAACCCTAATACGCGGCTGATTTACCTTCCTAGGGTTACTGTTAGGCTTAGGCCTAGGACTTTTAAAACCAGGAAGCCCTGGGCTCCAGGCACACTGCAGCTGCGAAAGGCATCCCAAGGGGAGCGCAAAAGTGACACAACTTGGCTGCCACCACTGATATTTCCATGAGACCATCCCAAATCATAGGCTGATTTTCCTTCCTAGGGTTAAGGTTTGAGTTACGCCTAGGGTAAGGGTTCTATTAACCAGAAAGCCCTGAGTTCCAAGAACACAGCAGCTGCGAAGGACTACCCAAGAAGAGCGCAAAAGTACCACAACATGCCTGCCTCCACAGCTTTTTCCTTGGGGACATGCCTAATTCCTGGCTGATTTGCCTTTCTCGTCTTAGGGTTGGGGTTCGGCCTAGGGCTAGGATATTTTTAACTAGGAAGCCCTGAGTTCCAGGCTTACTGCATCTGCCAAAGGCATCCCAAAGGGAGTGCAGAAGTGCCACAACATGGCTGCTTTCACGGCTTTTCCCTTAGGAAGAACCCTAATACGCGGCTGATTTACCTTCCTAGGGTTACTGTTAGGCTTAGGCCTAGGACTTTTAAAACCAGGAAGCCCTGGGCTCCAGGAACATGCAGCTGTTAAAGGCATCCCAAGAGGGCTGCAGAAGTGACACAACTTGGCTGCCTCTGCTGCTATTCTCATGAGACCATCCCGAACCATAGGCTGATTTTCCTTCCTAGGGTTAAGTTTTGAGTTACGCCTAGGGTAAGAGGTCTATTAACCAGAAAGCCCTGAGTTCCAAGAACACAGCAGCTGCGAAGGACTAGCCAAGAAGAGCGCAAAAGTACCACAACATGCCTGCCTCCACAGCTTTTTCCTTGGGGACATGCCTAATTCCTGGCTGATTTGCCTTTCTCGTCTTAGGGTTGGGGTTCGGCCTAGGGCTAGGATATTTTTAACTAGGAAACCCTGAGTTCCAGGCTTACTGCATCTGCCAAAGGCATCCCAAAGGGAGTGCAAAAGTGCCACAACATGGCTGCTTTCACGGCTTTTCCCTTAGGAAGAACCCTAATACGCGGCTGATTTACCTTCCTAGGGTTACTGTTAGGCTTAGGCCTAGGACTTTTAAAACCAGGAAGCCCTGGGCTCCAGGCACACTGCAGCTGCGAAAGGCATCCCAAGGGGAGCGCCAAAGTGACGCAACTTCTCTGCCACCACTGATATTTCCATGAGACCATCCCGAACCATAGGCTGATTTTCCTTCCTAGGGTTAAGGTTTGAGTTACGCCTAGGGTAAGGGTTCTATTAACCAGAAAGCCCTGAGTTCCAAGAACACAGCAGCTGCGAAGGACTAGCCAAGGAGAGAGCAAAAGTACCACAACATGCCTGCCTCCACAGCTTTTTCCTTGGGGACATGCCTAGTTCCTGGCTGATTTGCCTTTCTCGTCTTAGGGTTGGGGTTCGGCCTAGGGCTAGGATTTTTAAAATCAGGAAGCCCTGAGTTCCAGGCACACTGGAGCTGTGAAAGGCATCCAAAAGGGAGTGCAAAAGTGCCACAACATGGCTGCTTTCACAGCTTTTCCCTTAGGGAGAACCCTAATACTCGGCTGATTTACCTTCCTAGGGTTACTGTTAGTCTTAGGCCTAGGACTTTTAAAACCAGGAAGCCCTGGGCTCCAGGCAAACTGCAGCTGTTAAAGGCATCCCAAAAGGGCCGCAGAAGTGACACAACTTGGCTGCCTCTGCTTCTATTCTCATGAGACCATCCCGAACCATAGGCTGATTTTCCTTCCTAGGGTTAAGGTTTGAGTTACGCCTAGGGTAAGGGTTCTATTAACCAGAAAGCCCTGAGTTCCAAGAACACAGCAGCTGCGAAGGACTACCCAAGAAGAGTGCAAAAGTACCACCACATGCCTGCCTCCACAGCTTTTTCCTTGGGGACATGCCTAATTCCTGGCTGATTTGCCTTTCTCGTCTTAGGGTTGGGGTTCGGCCTAGGGCTAGGATTTTTTTAACTAGGAAGCCCTGAGTTCCAGGCTTACTGCATCTGCCAAAGGCATCCCAAAGGGAGTGCAGACGTTCCACAACATGGCTGCTTTCACGGCTTTTCCCTTAGGAAGAACCCTAATACGCGGCTGATTTACCTTCCTAGGGTTACTGTTAGGCTTAGGCCTAGGACTTTTAAAACCAGGAAGCCCTGGGCTCCAGGCACACTGCAGCTGCGAAAGGCATCCCAAGGGGAGCGCAAAAGTGACACAACTTGGCTGCCACCACTGATATTTCCATGAGACCATCCCAAATCATAGGCTGATTTTCCTTCCTAGGGTTAAGGTTTGAGTTACGCCTAGGGTAAGGGTTCTATTAACCAGAAAGCCCTGAGTTCCAAGAACACAGCAGCTGCGAAGGACTACCCAAGAGCGCAAAAGTACCACAACATGCCTGCCTCCACAGCTTTTTCCTTGGGGACATGCCTAATTCCTGGCTGATTTGCCTTTCTCGTCTTAGGGTTGGGGTTCGGCCTAGGGCTAGGATATTTTTAACTAGGAAGCCCTGAGTTCCAGGCTTACTGCATCTGCCAAAGGCATCCCAAAGGGAGTGCAGAAGTGCCACAACATGGCTGCTTTCACGGCTTTTCCCTTAGGAAGAACCCTAATACGCGGCTGATTTACCTTCCTAGGGTTACTGTTAGGCTTAGGCCTAGGACTTTTAAAACCAGGAAGCCCTGGGCTCCAGGAACATGCAGCTGTTAAAGGCATCCCAAGAGGGCTGCAGAAGTGACACAACTTGGCTGCCTCTGCTGCTATTCTCATGAGACCATCCCGAACCATAGGCTGATTTTCCTTCCTAGGGTTAAGTTTTGAGTTACGCCTAGGGTAAGAGGTCTATTAACCAGAAAGCCCTGAGTTCCAAGAACACAGCAGCTGCGAAGGACTAGCCAAGAAGAGCGCAAAAGTACCACAACATGCCTGCCTCCACAGCTTTTTCCTTGGGGACATGCCTAATTCCTGGCTGATTTGCCTTTCTCGTCTTAGGGTTGGGGTTCGGCCTAGGGCTAGGATATTTTTAACTAGGAAACCCTGAGTTCCAGGCTTACTGCATCTGCCAAAGGCATCCCAAAGGGAGTGCAAAAGTGCCACAACATGGCTGCTTTCACGGCTTTTCCCTTAGGAAGAACCCTAATACGCGGCTGATTTACCTTCCTAGGGTTACTGTTAGGCTTAGGCCTAGGACTTTTAAAACCAGGAAGCCCTGGGCTCCAGGCACACTGCAGCTGCGAAAGGCATCCCAAGGGGAGCGCAAAAGTGACACAACTTGGCTGCCACCACTGATATTTCCATGAGACCATCCCGAATCATAGGCTGATTTTCCTTCCTAGGGTTAAGGTTTGAGTTACGCCTGGGGTAAGGGTTCTATTAACCAGAAAGCCCTGAGTTCCAAGAACACAGCAGCTGCGAAGGACTAGCCAAGAAGAGCGCAAAGTACCACAACATGCCTGCCTCCACAGCTTTTTCCTTGGGGACATGCCTAATTCCTGGCTGATTTGCCTTTCTCGTCTTAGGGTTGGGGTTAGGCCTAGGGCTAGGATATTTTTAACCAGGAAGCCCTGAGTTCCAGGCTTACTGCATCTGCCAAAGGCATCCCAAAGGGAGTGCAGAAGTGCCACAACATGGCTGCTTTCACGGCTTTTCCCTTAGGAAGAACCCTAATACGCGGCTGATTTACCTTCCTAGGGTTACTGTTAGGCTTAGGCCTAGGACTTTTAAAACCAGGAAGCCCTGGGCTCCAGGCACTCTGCAGCAGCGAAAGGCATCCCAAGGGGAGCGCAAAAGTGACGCAACTTGGCTGCCACCACTGATATTTCCATGAGACCATCCCGAAACATAGGCTGATTTTCCTTCCTAGGGTTAAGGTTTGAGTTACGCCTGGGGTACGGGTTCTATTAACCAGAAAGCCCTGAGTTCCAAGAACACAGCAGCTGCGAAGGACTAGCCAAGAAGAGCGCAAAAGTACCACAACATGCCTGCCTCCACAGCTTTTTCCTTGGGGACATGCCTAATTCCTGGCTGATTTGCCTTTCTCGTCTTAGGGTTGGGGTTCGGCCTAGGGCTAGGATTTTTAAAATCAGGAAGCCCTGAGTTCCAGGCACACTGGAGCTGTGAAAGGCATCCAAAAGGGAGTGCAAAAGTGCCACAACATGGCTGCTTTCACAGCTTTTCCCTTAGGGAGAACCCTAATACTCGGCTGATTTACCTTCCTAGGGTTACTGTTAGTCTTAGGCCTAGGACTTTTAAAACCAGGAAGCCCTGGGCTCCAGGCAAACTGCAGCTGTTAAAGGCATCCCAAAAGGGCCGCAGAAGTGACACAACTTGGCTGCCTCTGCTTCTATTCTCATGAGACCATCCCGAACCATAGGCTGATTTTCCTTCCTAGGGTTAAGGTTTGAGTTACGCCTAGGGTAAGGGTTCTATTAACCAGAAAGCCCTGAGTTCCAAGAACACAGCAGCTGCGAAGGACTACCCAAGAAGAGTGCAAAAGTACCACCACATGCCTGCCTCCACAGCTTTTTCCTTGGGGACATGCCTAATTCCTGGCTGATTTGCCTTTCTCGTCTTAGGGTTGGGGTTCGGCCTAGGGCTAGGATATTTTTAACTAGGAAGCCCTGAGTTCCAGGCTTACTGCATCTGCCAAAGGCATCCCAAAGGGAGTGCAGACGTTCCACAACATGGCTGCTTTCACGGCTTTTCCCTTAGGAAGAACCCTAATACGCGGCTGATTTACCTTCCTAGGGTTACTGTTAGGCTTAGGCCTAGGACTTTTAAAACCAGGAAGCCCTGGGCTCCAGGCACACTGCAGCTGCGAAAGGCATCCCAAGGGGAGCGCAAAAGTGACACAACTTGGCTGCCACCACTGATATTTCCATGAGACCATCCCAAATCATAGGCTGATTTTCCTTCCTAGGGTTAAGGTTTGAGTTACGCCTAGGGTAAGGGTTCTATTAACCAGAAAGCCCTGAGTTCCAAGAACACAGCAGCTGCGAAGGACTACCCAAGAGCGCAAAAGTACCACAACATGCCTGCCTCCACAGCTTTTTCCTTGGGGACATGCCTAATTCCTGGCTGATTTGCCTTTCTCGTCTTAGGGTTGGGGTTCGGCCTAGGGCTAGGATATTTTTAACTAGGAAGCCCTGAGTTCCAGGCTTACTGCATCTGCCAAAGGCATCCCAAAGGGAGTGCAGAAGTGCCACAACATGGCTGCTTTCACGGCTTTTCCCTTAGGAAGAACCCTAATACGCGGCAGATTTACCTTCCTAGGGTTACTGTTAGGCTTAGGCCTAGGACTTTTAAAACCAGGAAGCCCTGGGCTCCAGGAACATGCAGCTGTTAAAGGCATCCCAAGAGGGCTGCAGAAGTGACACAACTTGGCTGCCTCTGCTGCTATTCTCATGAGACCATCCCGAACCATAGGCTGATTTTCCTTCCTAGGGTTAAGTTTTGAGTTACGCCTAGGGTAAGAGGTCTATTAACCAGAAAGCCCTGAGTTCCAATAACACAGCAGCTGCGAAGGACTAGCCAAGAAGAGCGCAAAAGTACCACAACATGCCTGCCTCCACAGCTTTTTCCTTGGGGACATGCCTAATTCCTGGCTGATTTGCCTTTCTCGTCTTAGGGTTGGGGTTCGGCCTAGGGCTAGGATATTTTTAACTAGGAAGCCCTGAGTTCCAGGCTTACTGCATCTGCCAAAGGCATCCCAAAGGGAGTGCAAAAGTGCCACAACATGGCTGCTTTCACGGCTTTTCCCTTAGGAAGAACCCTAATACGCGGCTGATTTACCTTCCTAGGGTTACTGTTAGGCTTAGGCCTAGGACTTTTAAAACCAGGAAGCCCTGGGCTCCAGGCACACTGCAGCTGCGAAAGGCATCCCAAGGGGAGCGCAAAAGTGACACAACTTGGCTGCCACCACTGATATTTCCATGAGACCATCCCGAATCATAGGCTGATTTTCCTTCCTAGGGTTAAGGTTTGAGTTACGCCTGGGGTAAGGGTTCTATTAACCAGAAAGCCCTGAGTTCCAAGAACACAGCAGCTGCGAAGGACTAGCCAAGAAGAGCGCAAAGTACCACAACATGCCTGCCTCCACAGCTTTTTCCTTGGGGACATGCCTAATTCCTGGCTGATTTGCCTTTCTCGTCTTAGGGTTGGGGTTAGGCCTAGGGCTAGGATATTTTTAACTAGGAAGCCCTGAGTTCCAGGCTTACTGCATCTGCCAAAGGCATCCCAAAGGGAGTGCAGAAGTGCCACAACATGGCTGCTTTCACGGCTTTTCCCTTAGGAAGAACCCTAATACGCGGCTGATTTACCTTCCTAGGGTTACTGTTAGGCTTAGGCCTAGGACTTTTAAAACCAGGAAGCCCTGGGCTCCAGGCACTCTGCAGCAGCGAAAGGCATCCCAAGGGGAGCGCAAAAGTGACGCAACTTGGCTGCCACCACTGATATTTCCATGAGACCATCCCGAAACATAGGCTGATTTTCCTTCCTAGGGTTAAGGTTTGAGTTACGCCTGGGGTACGGGTTCTATTAACCAGAAAGCCCTGAGTTCCAAGAACACAGCAGCTGCGAAGGACTAGCCAAGAAGAGCGCAAAAGTACCACAACATGCCTGCCTCCACAGCTTTTTCCTTGGGGACATGCCTAATTCCTGGCTGATTTGCCTTTCTCGTCTTAGGGTTGGGGTTCGGCCTAGGGCTAGGATATTTTTAACTAGGAAGCCCTGAGTTCCAGGCACACTGGAGCTGTGAAAGGCATCCAAAAGGGAGTGCAAAAGTGCCACAACATGGCTGCTTTCACAGCTTTTCCCTTAGGGAGAACCCTAATACTCGGCTGATTTACCTTCCTAGGGTTACTGTTAGTCTTAGGCCTAGGACTTTTAAAACCAGGAAGCCCTGGGCTTCAGGCAAACTGCAGCTGTTAAAGGCATCCCAAAAGGGCCGCAGAAGTGACACAACTTGGCTGCCTCTGCTTCTATTCTCATGAGACCATCCTGAACCATAGGCTGATTTTCCTTCCTAGGGTTAAGGTTTGAGTTACGCCTAGGGTAAGGGTTCTATTAACCAGAAAGCCCTGAGTTCCAAGAACACAGCAGCTGCGAAGGACTACCCAAGAAGAGTGCAAAAGTACCACCACATGCCTGCCTCCACAGCTTTTTCCTTGGGGACATGCCTAATTCCTGGCTGATTTGCCTTTCTCGTCTTAGGGTTGGGGTTCGGCCTAGGGCTAGGATATTTTTAACTAGGAAGCCCTGAGTTCCAGGCTTACTGCATCTGCCAAAGGCATCCCAAAGGGAGTGCAGACGTTCCACAACATGGCTGCTTTCACGGCTTTTCCCTTAGGAAGAACCCTAATACCCGGCTGATTTACCTTCCTAGGGTTACTGTTAGGCTTAGGCCTAGGACTTTTAAAACCAGGAAGCCCTGGGCTCCAGGCACACTGCAGCTGCGAAAGGCATCCCAAGGGGAGCGCAAAAGTGACACAACTTGGCTGCCACCACTGATATTTCCATGAGACCATCCCAAATCGTAGGCTGATTTTCCTTCCTAGGGTTAAGGTTTGAGTTACGCCTGGGGTAAGGGTTCTATTAACCAGAAAGCCCTGAGTTCCAAGAACACAGCAGCTGCGAAGGACTAGCCAAGAGCGCAAAAGTACCACAACATGCCTGCCTCCACAGCTTTTTCCTTGGGGACATGCCTAATTCCTGGCTGATTTGCCTTTCTCGTCTTAGGGTTGGGGTTAGGCCTAGGGCTAGGATATTTTTAACTAGGAAGCCCTGAGTTCCAGGCTTACTGCATCTGCCAAAGGCATCCCAAAGGGAGTGCAGAAGTGCCACAACATGGCTGCTTTCACGGCTTTTCCCTTAGGAAGAACCCTAATACGCGGCTGATTTACCTTCCTAGGGTTACTGTTAGGCTTAGGCCTAGGACTTTTAAAACCAGGAAGCCCTGGGCTCCAGGCACTCTGCAGCAGCGAAAGGCATCCCAAGGGGAGCGCAAAAGTGACGCAACTTGGCTGCCACCACTGATATTTCCATGAGACCATCCCGAAACATAGGCTGATTTTCCTTCCTAGGGTTAAGGTTTGAGTTACGCCTGGGGTACGGGTTCTATTAACCAGAAAGCCCTGAGTTCCAAGAACACAGCAGCTGCGAAGGACTAGCCAAGAAGAGCGCAAAAGTACCACAACATGCCTGCCTCCACAGCTTTTTCCTTGGGGACATGCCTAATTCCTGGCTGATTTGCCTTTCTCGTCTTAGGGTTGGGGTTCGGCCTAGGGCTAGGATATTTTTAACTAGGAAGCCCTGAGTTCCAGGCACACTGGAGCTGTGAAAGGCATCCAAAAGGGAGTGCAAAAGTGCCACAACATGGCTGCTTTCACAGCTTTTCCCTTAGGGAGAACCCTAATACTCGGCTGATTTACCTTCCTAGGGTTACTGTTAGTCTTAGGCCTAGGACTTTTAAAACCAGGAAGCCCTGGGCTCCAGGCAAACTGCAGCTGTTAAAGGCATCCCAAAAGGGCCGCAGAAGTGACACAACTTGGCTGCCTCTGCTTCTATTCTCATGAGACCATCCTGAACCATAGGCTGATTTTCCTTCCTAGGGTTAAGGTTTGAGTTACGCCTAGGGTAAGGGTTCTATTAACCAGAAAGCCCTGAGTTCCAAGAACACAGCAGCTGCGAAGGACTACCCAAGAAGAGTGCAAAAGTACCACCACATGCCTGCCTCCACAGCTTTTTCCTTGGGGACATGCCTAATTCCTGGCTGATTTGCCTTTCTCGTCTTAGGGTTGGGGTTCGGCCTAGGGCTAGGATATTTTTAACTAGGAAGCCCTGAGTTCCAGGCTTACTGCATCTGCCAAAGGCATCCCAAAGGGAGTGCAGACGTTCCACAACATGGCTGCTTTCACGGCTTTTCCCTTAGGAAGAACCCTAATACCCGGCTGATTTACCTTCCTAGGGTTACTGTTAGGCTTAGGCCTAGGACTTTTAAAACCAGGAAGCCCTGGGCTCCAGGCACACTGCAGCTGCGAAAGGCATCCCAAGGGGAGCGCAAAAGTGACACAACTTGGCTGCCACCACTGATATTTCCATGAGACCATCCCAAATCGTAGGCTGATTTTCCTTCCTAGGGTTAAGGTTTGAGTTACGCCTAGGGTAAGGGTTCTATTAAACAGAAAGCCCTGAGTTCCAAGAACACAGCAGCTGCGAAGGACTACCCAAGAGCGCAAAAGTACCACAACATGCCTGCCTCCACAGCTTTTTCCTTGGGGACATGCCTAATTCCTGGCTGATTTGCCTTTCTCGTCTTAGGGTTGGGGTTCGGCCTAGGGCTAGGATATTTTTAACTAGGAAGCCCTGAGTTCCAGGCTTACTGCATCTGCCAAAGGCATCCCAAAGGGAGTGCAGAAGTGCCACAACATGGCTGCTTTCACGGCTTTTCCCTTAGGAAGAACCCTAATACGCGGCTGATTTACCTTCCTAGGGTTACTGTTAGGCTTAGGCCTAGGACTTTTAAAACCAGGAAGCCCTGGGCTCCAGGAACATGCAGCTGTTAAAGGCATCCCAAGAGGGCTGCAGAAGTTACACAACTTGGCTGCCTCTGCTGCTATTCTCATGAGACCATCCCGAACCATAGGCTGATTTTCCTTCCTAGGGTTAAGGTTTGAGTTACGCCTAGTGTAAGGGTTCTATTAACCAGAAAGACCTGAGTTCCAAGAACACAGCAGCTGCGAAGGACTTCCCAAGAAGAGCGCAAAAGTACCACAACATGCCTGCCTCCACAGCTTTTTCCTTGGGGACATGCCTAATTCCTGGCTGATTTGCCTTTCTCGTCTTAGGGTTGGGGTTCGGCCTAGGGCTAGGATATTTTTAACTAGGAAGCCCTGAGTTCCAGGCTTACTGCATCTGCCAAAGGCATCCCAAAGGGAGTGCAGAAGTGCCACAACATGGCTGCTTTCACGGCTTTTCCCTTAGGAAGAACCCTAATACCCGGCTGATTTACCTTCCTAGGGTTACTGTTAGGCTTAGACCTAGGACTTTTAAAACCAGGAAGCCCTGGGCTTCAGGCACATTGCAGCTGTTAAAGGCATCCCAAGAGGGCTGCAGAAGTGACACAACTTGGCTGCCTCTGCTTCTATTCTCATGAGACCATCCCGAACCGTATGCTGATATTCCTTCATAGGGTTAATGTTTGAGTTTCGCCTAGGGTAAGAGGTCTATTAACCAGAAAGCCCTGAGTTCCAAGAACACAGCAGCTGCGAAGGACTAGCCAAGAAGAGCGCAAAAGTACCACAACATGCCTGCCTCCACAGCTTTTTCCTTGGGGACATGCCTAATTCCTGGCTGATTTGCCTTTCTCGTCTTAGGGTTGGGGTTCGGCCTAGGGCTAGGATATTTTTAACTAGGAAACCCTGAGTTCCAGGCTTACTGCATCTGCCAAAGGCATCCCAAAGGGAGTGCAGACGTTCCACAACATGGCTGCTTTCACGGCTTTTCCCTTAGGAAGAACCCTAATACGCGGCTGATTTACCTTCCTAGGGTTACTGTTAGGCTTAGGCCTAGGACTTTTAAAACCAGGAAGCCCTGGGCTCCAGGCACACTGCAGCTGCGAAAGGCATCCCAAGGGGAGCGCAAAAGTGACACAACTTGGCTGCCACCACTGATATTTCCATGAGACCATCCCGAATCATAGGCTGATTTTCCTTCCTAGGGTTAAGGTTTGAGTTACGCCTGGGGTAAGGGTTCTATTAACCAGAAAGCCCTGAGTTCCAAGAACACAGCAGCTGCGAAGGACTAGCCAAGAAGAGCGCAAAGTACCACAACATGCCTGCCTCCACAGCTTTTTCCTTGGGGACATGCCTAATTCCTGGCTGATTTGCCTTTCTCGTCTTAGGGTTGGGGTTAGGCCTAGGGCTAGGATATTTTTAACTAGGAAGCCCTGAGTTCCAGGCTTACTGCATCTGCCAAAGGCATCCCAAAGGGAGTGCAGAAGTGCCACAACATGGCTGCTTTCACGGCTTTTCCCTTAGGAAGAACCCTAATACGCGGCTGATTTACCTTCCTAGGGTTACTGTTAGGCTTAGGCCTAGGACTTTTAAAACCAGGAAGCCCTGGGCTCCAGGCACTCTGCAGCTGCGAAAGGCATCCCAAGGGGAGCGCAAAAGTGACGCAACTTGGCTGCCACCACTGATATTTCCATGAGACCATCCCGAAACATAGTCTGATTTTCCTTCCTAGGGTTAAGGTTTGAGTTACGCCTGGGGTAAGGGTTCTATTAACCAGAAAGCCCTGAGTTCCAAGAACACAGCAGCTGCGAAGGACTACCCAAGAAGAGCGCAAAAGTACCACAACATGCCTGCCTCCACAGCTTTTTCCTTGGGGACATGCCTAATTCCTGGCTGATTTGCCTTTCTCGTCTTAGGGTTGGGGTTCGGCCTAGGGCTAGGATATTTTTAACTAGGAAGCCCTGAGTTCCAGGCTTACTGCATCTGCCAAAGGCATCCCAAAGGGAGTGCAGAAGTGCCACAACATGGCTGCTTTCACGGCTTTTCCCTTAGGAAGAACCCTAATACGCGGCTGATTTACCTTCCTAGGGTTACTGTTAGGCTTAGGCCTAGGACTTTTAAAACCAGGAAGCCCTGGGCTCCAGGCACACTGCAGCTGCGAAAGGCATCCCAAGGGGAGCGCCAAAGTGACGCAACTTCTCCGCCACCACTGATATTTCCATGAGACCATCCCGAACCATAGGCTGATTTTCCTTCCTGGGGTTAAGGTTTGAGTTACGCCTAGGGTAAGGGTTCTATTAACCAGAAAGCCCTGAGTTCCAAGAACACAGCAGCTGCGAAGGACTAGCCAAGGAGAGAGCAAAAGTACCACAACATGCCTGCCTCCACAGCTTTTTCCTTGGGGACATGCCTAATTCCTGGCTGATTTGCCTTTCTCGTCTTAGGGTTGGGGTTCGGCCTAGGGCTAGGATATTTTTAACTAGGAAGCCATGACTTCCAGGCTTACTGCATCTGCCAAATGCATCCCAAAGGGAGTGCAGAAGTGCCACAACATGGCTGCTTTCACGGCTTTTCCCTTAGGAAGAACCCTAATACGCGGCTGATTTACCTTCCTAGGGTTACTGTTAGGCTTAGGCCTAGGACTTTTAAAACCAGGAAGCCCTGGGCTCCAGGCACACTGCAGCTGCGAAAGGCATCCCAAGGGGAGCGCAAAAGTGACACACCTTGTCTGCCACCACTGATATATCCATGAGACCATCCCGAACCATAGGCTGATTTTCCTTCCTAGGGTTAAGGTTTGAGTTACGCCTGGGGTAAGGGTTCTATTAACCAGAAAGCCCTGAGTTCCAAGAACACAGCAGCTGCGAAGGACTAGCCAAGAAGAGCGCAAAAGTACCACAACATGCCTGCCTCCACAGCTTTTTCCTTGGGGACATGCCTAATTCCTGGCTGATTTGCCTTTCTCGTCTTAGGGTTGGGGTTCGGCCTAGGGCTAGGATATTTTAACTAGGAAGCCATGACTTCCAGGCTTACTGCATCTGCCAAATGCATCCCAAAGGGAGTGCAGAAGTGCCACAACATGGCTGCTTTCACGGCTTTTCCCTTAGGAAGAACCCTAATACGCGGCTGATTTACCTTCCTAGGGTTACTGTTAGGCTTAGGCCTAGGACTTTTAAAACCAGGAAGCCCTGGGCTCCAGGCACACTGCAGCTGCGAAAGGCATCCCAAGGGGAGCGCAAAAGTGACACAACTTGTCTGCCACCACTGATATATCCATGAGACCATCCCGAACCATAGGCTGATTTTCCTTCCTAGGGTTAAGGTTTGAGTTACGCCTGGGGTAAGGGTTCTATTAACCAGAAAGCCCTGAGTTCCAAGAACACAGCAGCTGCGAAGGACTAGCCAAGAAGAGCGCAAAAGTACCACAACATGCCTGCCTCCACAGCTTTTTCCTTGGGGACATGCCTAATTCCTGGCTGATTTGCCTTTCTCGTCTTAGGGTTGGGGTTCGGCCTAGGGCTAGGATATTTTAACTAGGAAGCCCTGAGTTCCAGGCTTACTTCATCTGCAAAAAGCATCCCAAAGGGAGTGTAGAAGTGCCACAACATGGCTGCTTTCACGGCTTTTCCCTTAGGAAGAACCCTAATACCCGGCTGATTTACCTTCCTAGGGTTACTGTTAGGCTTAGGCCTAGGACTTTTAAAACCAGGAAGCCCTGGGCTCCAGGAACATGCAGCTGTTAAAGGCATCCCAAGGGGAGCGCAAAAGTGACACAACTTGGCTGCCACCACTGATATTTCCATGAGACCATCCCGAACCATAGGCTGATTTTCCTTCCTAGGGTTAAGGTTTGAGTTACGCCTAGGGTAAGGGTTCTATTAACCAGAAAGACCTGAGTTCCAAGAACACAGCAGCTGCGAAGGACTTCCCAAGAAGAGCGCAAAAGTACCACAACATGCCTGCCTCCACAGCTTTTTCCTTGGGGACATGCCTAATTCCTGGCTGATTTGCCTTTCTCGTCTTAGGGTTGGGGTTCGGCCTAGGGCTAGGATTTTTAAAATCAGGAAGCCCTGAGTTCCAGGCTTACTGGAGCTGTGAAAGGCATCCAAAAGGGAGTGCAAAAGTGCCACAACATGGCTGCTTTCAAGGCTTTTTCCTTGGCAAGAAGCCTAACACCAGGCTGATTTCCCATCCTGGGGTTACTGTAAGGCTTAGGCCTAGGGCTAGGATTTTTAAAACTAGGAAGCCCTTAGCTCCAGGCACACTGCAGCTGTTCAAGGCATCCCAAGGGGAGTACAAAAGTGCAACAACATGGCAGCTTTCACAGCTTTTTCCTTGGCACCATCCCTATACCTAGGGTGATTTATCAGCCTAGGGTTAGGGTTAGGGTTCAGCCTAGGGCTTGGAGTTTTTTAACCAGGAAGCCCTGAGTTCCAGGCTTACTGCATCTGCCAAAGGCATCCCAAAGGGAGTGCAAAAGTGCCACAACATGGCTGCTTTCACAGCTTTTCCCTTAGGAAGAACCCTAATACTCGGCTGATTTACCTTCCTAGGGTTACTGTTAGGCTTAGGCCTAGGGCTAGGATTTTTAAAACTAGGAAGCCCTTAGCTCCAGGCACACTGCAGCTGTTCAAGGCATCCCAAAAGGTCCGCAGAAGTGACACAACTTGGCTGCCACTGCTTCTATTCTCATGAGACCATCCCGAACCATAGGCTGATTTTCATTCCTAGGGTTAAGGTTTGAGTTTCGCCTAGGGTAAGAGGTCTATTAACCAGAAAGACC
Organism: Ammospiza maritima maritima; assembly: GCA_036010785.1. NCBI lineage: Eukaryota > Metazoa > Chordata > Aves > Passeriformes > Passerellidae > Ammospiza > Ammospiza maritima. The sequence goes on from JAYKTQ010000127.1 coordinate 871,723, forward strand.
TGAGTTCCAAGAACACAGCAGCTGCGAAGGACTAGCCAAGAAGAGCGCAAAAGTACCACAACATGCCTGCCTCCACAGCTTTTTCCTTGGGGACATGCCTAATTCCTGGCTGATTTGCCTTTCTCGTCTTAGGGTTGGGGTTCGGCCTAGGGCTAGGATTTTTTTAACTAGGAAGCCCTGAGTTCCAGGCTTACTGCATCTGCCAAAGGCATCCCAAAGGGAGTGCAGAAGTGCCACAACATGGCTGCTTTCACGGCTTTTCCCTTAGGAAGAACCCTAATACGCGGCTGATTTACCTTCCTAGGGTTACTGTTAGGCTTAGGACTAGGACTTTTAAAACCAGGAAGCCCTGGGCTCCAGGCACACTGCAGCTGCGAAAGGCATCCCAAGGGGAGCGCAAAAGTGACACAACTTGGCTGCCACCACTGATATTTCCATGAGACCATCCCGAACCATAGGCTGATTTTCCTTCCTATGGTTAAGGTTTGAGTTACGCCTGGGGTAAGGGTTCTATTAACCAGAAAGCCCTGAGTTCCAAGAACACAGCAGCTGCGAAGGACTAGCCAAGAAGAGCGCAAAAGTACCACAACATGCCTGCCTCCACAGCTTTTTCCTTGGGGACATGCCTAATTCCTGGCTGATTTGCCTTTCTCGTCTTAGGGTTGGGGTTCGGCCTAGGGCTAGGATTTTTTAAATAGGAAGCCCTGAGTTCCAGGCTTACTTCATCTGCAAAAAGCATCCCAAAGGGAGTGTAGAAGTGCCACAACATGGCTGCTTTCACGGCTTTTCCCTTAGGAAGAACCCTAATACCCGGCTGATTTACCTTCCTAGGGTTACTGTTAGGCTTAGGCCTAGGACTTTTAAAACCAGGAAGCCCTGGGCTCCAGGAACATGCAGCTGTTAAAGGCATCCCAAGGGGAGCGCAAAAGTGACACAACTTGGCTGCCACCACTGATATTTCCATGAGACCATCCCGAATCATAGGCTGATTTTCCTTCCTAGGGTTAAGGTTTGAGTTACGCCTAGGGTAAGGGTTCTATTAACCAGAAAGCCCTGAGTTCCAAGAACACAGCAGCTGCGAAGGACTAGCCAAGAAGAGCGCAAAAGTACCACAACATGCCTGCCTCCACAGCTTTTTCCTTGGGGACATGCCTAATTCCTGGCTGATTTGCCTTTCTCGTCTTAGGGTTGGGGTTCGGCCTAGGGCTAGGATTTTTTTAACTAGGAAGCCCTGAGTTCCAGGCTTACTGCATCTGCCAAAGGCATCCCAAAGGGAGTGCAGAAGTGCCACAACATGGCTGCTTTCACGGCTTTTCCCTTAGGAAGAACCCTAATACCCGGCTGATTTACCTTCCTAGGGTTACTGTTAGGCTTAGACCTAGGACTTTTAAAACCAGGAAGCCCTGGGCTTCAGGCACACTGCAGCTGTTAAAGGCATCCCAAGAGGGCTGCAGAAGTGACACAACTTGGCTGCCTCTGCTTCTATTCTCATGAGACCATCCCGAACCGTATGCTGATATTCCTTCCTAGGGTTAATGTTTGAGTTTCGCCTAGGGTAAGAGGTCTATTAACCAGAAAGCCCTGAGTTCCAAGAACACAGCAGCTGCGAAGGACTAGCCAAGAAGAGCGCAAAAGTACCACAACATGCCTGCCTCCACAGCTTTTTCCTTGGGGACATGCCTAATTCCTGGCTGATTTGCCTTTCTCGTCTTAGGGTTGGGGTTCGGCCTAGGGCTAGGATATTTTTAACTAGGAAACCCTGAGTTCCAGGCTTACTGCATCTGCCAAAGGCATCCCAAAGGGAGTGCAGAAGTGCCACAACATGGCTGCTTTCACGGCTTTTCCCTTAGGAAGAACCCTAATACGCGGCTGATTTACCTTCCTAGGGTTACTGTTAGGCTTAGGCCTAGGACTTTTAAAACCAGGAAGCCCTGGGCTCCAGGCACACTGCAGCTGCGAAAGGCATCCCAAGGGGAGCGCAAAAGTGACACAACTTGGCTGCCACCACTGATATTTCCATGAGACCATCCCAAACCATAGGCTGATTTTCCTTCCTAGGGTTAAGGTTTGAGTTACGCCTGGGGTAAGGGTTCTATTAACCAGAAAGCCCTGAGTTCCAAGAACACAGCAGCTGCGAAGGACTAGCCAAGAAGAGCGCAAAAGTACCACAACATGCCTGCCTCCACAGCTTTTTCCTTGGGGACATGCCTAATTCCTGGCTGATTTGCCTTTCTCATCTTAGGGTTGGGGCTCGGCCTAGGGCTAGGATATTTTAACTAGGAAGCCCTGAGTTCCAGGCTTACTTCATCTCCCAAGGGCATCCCAAAGGGAGTGCAGAAGTGCCACAACATGGCTGCTTTCACGGCTTCTCCCTTAGGAAGAACCCTAATACGCGGCTGATTTACCTTCCTAGGGTTACTGTTAGGCTTAGGCCTAGGACTTTTAAAACCAGGAAGCCCTGGGCTCCAGGCACTCTGCAGCTGCGAAAGGCATCCCAAGGGGAGCGCAAAAGTGACGCAGCTCTGCTGCCACCACTGATATTTCCATGAGACCATCCCGAACCATAGTCTGATTTTCCTTCCTAGGGTTAAGGTTTGAGTTACGCCTAGGGTAAGGGTTCTATTAACCAGAAAGCCCTGAGTTCCAAGAACACAGCAGCTGCGAAGGACTAGCCAAGAAGAGCGCAAAAGTACCACAACATGCCTGCCTCCACAGCTTTTTCCTTGGGGACATGCCTAATTCCTGGCTGATTTGCCTTTCTCGTCTTAGGGTTGGGGTTCGGCCTAGGGCTAGGATTTTTTTAACTAGGAAGCCCTGAGTTCCAGGCTTACTGCATCTGCCAAAGGCATCCCAAAGGGAGTGCAGAAGTGCCACAACATGGCTGCTTTCACGGCTTTTCCCTTAGGAAGAACCCTAATACCCGGCTGATTTACCTTCCTAGGGTTACTGTTAGGCTTAGACCTAGGACTTTTAAAACCAGGAAGCCCTGGCCTTCAGGCACATTGCAGCTGTTAAAGGCATCCCAAGAGGGCTGCAGAAGTGACACAACTTGGCTGCCTCTGCTTCTATTCTCATGAGACCATCCCGAACCGTATGCTGATATTCCTTCCTAGGGTTAATGTTTGAGTTTCGCCTAGGGTAAGGGTTCTATTAACCAGAAAGCCCTGAGTTCCAAGAACACAGCAGCTGCGAAGGACTAGCCAAGAAGAGCGCAAAAGTACCACAACATGCCTGCCTCCACAGCTTTTTCCTTGGGGACATGCCTAATTCCTGGCTGATTTGCCTTTCTCGTCTTAGGGTTGGGGTTAGGCCTAGGGCTAGGATATTTTTAACTAGGAAGCCCTGAGTTCCAGGCTTACTGCATCTGCCAAAGGCATCCCAAAGGGAGTGCAGAAGTGCCACAACATGGCTGCTTTCACGGCTTTTCCCTTAGGAAGAACCCTAATACGCGGCTGATTTACCTTCCTAGGGTTACTGTTAGGCTTAGGCCTAGGACTTTTAAAACCAGGAAGCCCTGGGCTCCAGGCACTCTGCAGCTGCGAAAGGCATCCCAAGGGGAGCGCAAAAGTGACGCAACTTGGCTGCCACTTCTGATATTTCCATGAGACCATCCCGAACCATAGGCTGATTTTCCTTCCTAGGGTTAAGGTTTGAGTTACGCCTGGGGTAAGGGTTCTATTAACCAGAAAGCCCTGAGTTCCAAGAACACAGCAGCTGCGAAGGACTACCCAAGAAGAGCGCAAAAGTACCACAACATGCCTGCCTCCACAGCTTTTTCCTTGGGGACATGCCTAATTCCTGGCTGATTTGCCTTTCTCGTCTTAGGGTTGGGGTTCGGCCTAGGGCTAGGATATTTTTAACTAGGAAGCCGAGTTCCAGGCTTACTTCATCTGCCAAAGGCATCCCAAAGGGAGTGCAAAAGTGCCACAACATGGCTGCTTTCACGGCTTTTCCCTTAGGAAGAACCCTAATACGCGGCTGATTTACCTTCCTAGGGTTACTGTTAGGCTTAGGCCTAGGACTTTTAAAACCAGGAAGCCCTGGGCTCCAGGCACACTGCAGCTGCGAAAGGCATCCCAAGGGGAGCGCCAATGTGACGCAACTTCTCTGCCACCACTGATATTTCCATGAGACCATCCCGAACCATAGGCTGATTTTCCTTCCTAGGGTTAAGGTTTGAGTTACGCCTAGGGTAAGGGTTCTATTAACCAGAAAGCCCTGAGTTCCAAGAACACAGCAGCTGCGAAGGACTAGCCAAGGAGAGCGCAAAAGTACCACAACATGCCTGCCTCCACAGCTTTTTCCTTGGGGACATGCCTAGTTCCTGGCTGATTTGCCTTTCTCGTCTTAGGGTTGGGGTTCGGCCTAGGGCTAGGATTTTTAAAATCAGGAAGCCCTGAGTTCCAGGCACACTGGAGCTGTGAAAGGCATCCAAAAGGGAGTGCAAAAGTGCCACAACATGGCTGCTTTCACAGCTTTTCCCTTAGGGAGAACCCTAATACTCGGCTGATTTACCTTCCTAGGGTTACTGTTAGTCTTAGGCCTAGGACTTTTAAAACCAGGAAGCCCTGGGCTCCAGGCAAACTGCAGCTGTTAAAGGCATCCCAAAAGGGCCGCAGAAGTGACACAACTTGGCTGCCTCTGCTTCTATTCTCATGAGACCATCCCGAACCATAGGCTGATTTTCCTTCCTAGGGTTAAGGTTTGAGTTACGCCTAGGGTAAGGGTTCTATTAACCAGAAAGCCCTGAGTTCCAAGAACACAGCAGCTGCGAAGGACTACCCAAGAAGAGCGCAAAAGTACCACCACATGCCTGCCTCCACAGCTTTTTCCTTGGGGACATGCCTAATTCCTGGCTGATTTGCCTTTCTCGTCTTAGGGTTGGGGTTCGGCCTAGGGCTAGGATATTTTTAACTAGGAAGCCCTGAGTTCCAGGCTTACTGCATCTGCCAAAGGCATCCCAAAGGGAGTGCAGACGTTCCACAACATGGCTGCTTTCACGGCTTTTCCCTTAGGAAGAACCCTAATACGCGGCTGATTTACCTTCCTAGGGTTACTGTTAGGCTTAGGCCTAGGACTTTTAAAACCAGGAAGCCCTGGGCTCCAGGCACACTGCAGCTGCGAAAGGCATCCCAAGGGGAGCGCAAAAGTGACACAACTTGGCTGCCACCACTGATATTTCCATGAGACCATCCCAAATCATAGGCTGATTTTCCTTCCTAGGGTTAAGGTTTGAGTTACGCCTAGGGTAAGGGTTCTATTAACCAGAAAGCCCTGAGTTCCAAGAAGACAGCAGCTGCGAAGGACTACCCAAGAGCGCAAAAGTACCACAACATGCCTGCCTCCACAGCTTTTTCCTTGGGGACATGCCTAATTCCTGGCTGATTTGCCTTTCTCGTCTTAGGGTTGGGGTTCGGCCTAGGGCTAGGATATTTTTAACTAGGAAGCCCTGAGTTCCAGGCTTACTGCATCTGCCAAAGGCATCCCAAAGGGAGTGCAGAAGTGCCACAACATGGCTGCTTTCACGGCTTTTCCCTTAGGAAGAACCCTAATACGCGGCTGATTTACCTTCCTAGGGTTACTGTTAGGCTTAGGCCTAGGACTTTTAAAACCAGGAAGCCCTGGGCTCCAGGAACATGCAGCTGTTAAAGGCATCCCAAGAGGGCTGCAGAAGTTACACAACTTGGCTGCCTCTGCTGCTATTCTCATGAGACCATCCCGAACCATAGGCTGATTTTCCTTCCTAGGGTTAAGGTTTGAGTTACGCCTAGTGTAAGGGTTCTATTAACCAGAAAGCCCTGAGTTCCAAGAACACAGCAGCTGCGAAGGACTAGCCAAGAAGAGCGCAAAAGTACCACAACATGCCTGCCTCCACAGCTTTTTCCTTGGGGACATGCCTAATTCCTGGCTGATTTGCCTTTCTCGTCTTAGGGTTGGGGTTCGGCCTAGGGCTAGGATTTTTAAAATCAGGAAGCCCTGAGTTCCAGGCTTACTGGAGCTGTGAAAGGCATCCAAAAGGGAGTGCAAAAGTGCCACAACATGGCTGCTTTCACGGCTTTTTCCTTGGCAAGAAGCCTAACACCAGGCTGATTTCCCTTCCTAGGGTTACTGTAAGGCTTAGGCCTAGGGCTAGGATTTTTAAAACTAGGAAGCCCTTAGCTCCAGGCACACTGCAGCTGTTCAAGGCATCCCAAGGGGAGTACAAAAGTGCAACAACATGGCAGCTTTCACAGCTTTTTCCTTGGCACCATCCCTATACCTAGGGTGATTTATCTGCCTAGGGTTAGGGTTAGGGTTCAGCCTAGGGCTTGGAGTTTTTTAACCAGGAAGCCCTGAGTTCCAGGCTTACTGCATCTGCCAAAGGCATCCCAAAGGGAGTGCAAAATTGCCACAACATGGCTGCTTTCACAGCTTTTCCCTTAGGAAGAACCCTAATACTCGGCTGATTTACCTTCCTAGGGTTACTGTTAGGCTTAGGCCTAGGGCTAGGATTTTTAAAACTAGGAAGCCCTTAGCTCCAGGCACACTGCAGCTGTTCAAGGCATCCCAAGAGGGCCGCAGAAGTGACACAACTTCTCTGCCTCTGCTGCTATTCTCATGAGTCCATCCCGAACCATAGGCTGATTTTCCTTCCTAGGGTGAGGGTTAGAGTTACGCCTAGGGTTAGTGTTTTTTTAACCAGAAAGCCCTGAGTTCCAAGAACACAGCAGCTGCGAAGGACTACCCAAGAGGAGGGGAAAAGTGCCACAACATGGCTGCCTCCAGCGCTTTTTCCTTGGGACCATCATTGAACCTAGGCTGATTTACTTGCCTCCAGTTGCACCTATGGTCACGCCAAGAGATAGGCATTTTAAATCAGTAAACCCTGAGCTCCAGACCCAGTGCAGCTGCAAAAGGCTTCCCAAGGGCAGCCAAAAATTGCCTCAACATGCTCCTTCCAGTGCTTTTTTCCTTGGGAACATCCCTATACCCAGGCTGATTTATCTGCCTAGGGTTAGGGTTAGGGTTCAGCCTAGAGATAGGATTTTTTCAAACAGGAAGCCCTGAATTCCAGGCACACTGCAGCTGTTAAAGGCAGTGTTCTACGTCAACCGCAACTTAGTCTGAAATAAATGCTTTTTCCCTGAGAGCATCTGAGAGGTTTGCATGAAGCACTGATATCTGACATTTGCAATTTTGAATAGGAGAGGAGAAAGAAAATGGGAAGGAGTTTTTAATTTTAGTGGTTTCAATGCTAATTTCCGTACACTTTTTCAAAACTTGTCAGCTCAAATGCCCATCAACATCTTTTAGTCATCTGTAAGTCAGTATTCATATAAAATGTGCTTCAAATCAAAAGAATTTCAAATTTGCACTCCAAATTTCTATGCCTAGATTTATGATTTCCTACACATATTAGATGAAAGGAAGGCCTTTTTTACTGTGGGAGTGCTGGAACACTGGAACAGGTTGCCCAGGGAAGTTGTGGGTGTCCCATCCCTGAAAGTATTCAAGGTCAGCTTGGACGGGGCTTGGAGCAGCAACAAAGGAGAAGCTTGATGGTAGAGAAACAAAGTTGGACTATAGAAGAAACTGGGATTGAAGTATAGGAGCAAGTTTTCTCTCAGCTCTTGGGGTAAATTCAAAGTTGTACAAAATGACATTTATCTGTGCTATTCACTACTGTAACAGAAATGTTCATGAAAACTGTACAGAAGATAGCAAATTTTAAAAGAGATAAGAATTACAGCATAAAATCCATGGGATGGGTTACAACATGAGACACTCTCTAAGAGAAAATCTCTGTGTTTCAGCACTTCATCATGGTAAGATTTCATGAAGTGCCAAAGAAGGCGGCAAAATATCATTCGGGACGTTATTTCCTGGAATTCAGCCTGGCCATTAGTAGGAACTGGGTTTGAACACATCATGTAGATATACCACACACACTTTCCCTTCACTGAAAAATGACTGTTTACAACGAAGAAGCAATTGACGATCAAAATTGATTGAAAGCATCTTAAACATGTCAAGTATTTCATTGTAGATGATCTGTGATCCAAATGCTTCTTCCACCTTTGAGAGGGACAGAACAATTCTTCCATATCATGATGGTTTAAAATTGTATCAACCAATGTTTTCTGCTGAAAAGATAGCATCTATTTTTTTCTATTTTTGGAAGAAAATATTCCTAGACATACAACAGGTGAGAACTAAGTAATTTTAAAGAAACAAATGAAAAGAAAATATTCTGTAAATAGAATGAAATGAAAAGCTGTGTTTTAAATAGGAGCTAAATATGAAACAGAATTTTTGTACCAGGCATTTGAATTACTGCACCAGCTCTTTTGCCCATCAAGAGAGGCATTGAGCATTTCAGTCTTTTCCAAGGTGTTCATGATCTGCTATGCTGATCTCTGTGTGTGCCTAGGTGTGTGTGGAAGGGGGGGCATGTGAAGGGGAGTGTGTATGTTTGCTTTACAATTGTTGTGGCAGATTCATGCCTCAGCTCCACATTTTGTTTTAGAAAGGTCACACAGAGTGGATGTGAAGTTTACTATCAACAAGAGATCAATTCCCAAATCATCCATTTGACTCTACCTTATAAATCATGTGCTTTGTTGCATATTTTATCAAATCTACTTTCAAGCCAGATGGAGGAAGGAGGATGTGGCAATCCCTCCACCATCTTGCAACTTTTATGCAAGTAGGTTTTCAAGAAAATCATCATTTCTCTTTGAAATATGTCTGGAACAGGCATGATGGTAGTGTCAACCTGTTGGAGTTTTTGTTGCTGGAAGAAGTTATACAAAAGGATTGGTTTTTACATTGACCAGTTACTGAATCAAGCTCAGGAATACATTGGAAATTCAACTGGGGCTTCCTTTCCCCGGCAGACTACTTCTAGAACGAGCTTGTACACTGAAGCTTACTCTTTTGCCCTCTTTTTGTTTCTTTCCTATTTTCTTGGCTTCTTTGCCACTCTCTAGACAATTTTGGAACTTTTTTCCCAACTCAAATGGTTTCAATAGTCTGATTGTGATCATACATTTTTACAAGGAATTTTTAAAATCTTTCCTCCAGTTAAGAAAGTCAAGGACTTAGGTCTTTTTCTTCCCTTATCAATATTTTGTTTTTAACCCAAGCAGATAATTCCCATCCATTCATCCATTTGGTGGACCAATAGTTGCCATTCTGATGGAAGTTGTCACTTCTTAACAATAGGCATTCTGTGACTATGTTGACAGCACTTTGGGTGAAGATCCTAACTGGTCTTAGATACACATAGGGAGAAATTTGCTCAGCCAGTGTCAGTCTTAAGCATGCGTATCAGAAGATCTTTCTAGAGCTGGGAATTTTCCCATGAAAGGGATTCAGTTAGGGAAGAGACACTTGCCCTAGAGGTTTACATTCTTCTTGAAGACTGCTTAAGGAACTTAGATGCCATGTCCATTTGGATCTGTGTCTGCACAGAACTTTGTCATGCCAGTGCTTGAAATGCATCTTGAAGAGAATTCACTAGCACAGAATGAATGAGAGTGGAAGGGGTTGGTGGGGCTAACCAGGCCCAACCCCCCTGCCTAAACCAGGATACCTAGAGCCTCTTGCCCAGGATTCTATCTGGGTGTACTTTGAATGTCTTCAAAGATCCAGGCTCCACAATCTTTCTGGGCAGTCTGTGCCGTGGTTCACTCACCCTCACAGTAAAGAATCATTTCCTGATGTTCCTGTATTTCAGTGTGTGCCCACTGCCTCTTGTCTTTTCACTCAGCATCACTGAAAAGACACTGATTCCCTCCCCTTTGCACTATTGCTTCCATATGGATGTGTGCTGCCATGTAGAGATATGTCAAAAACCTCCCTGAAGCCCAGGCAGATAATATTCCCTTCATCTACCAGTCAAGTTGATTCATCAGAGGAGTTTAAAGTTATGTTCAGCATGAAATGCCCCTGAAAAATCATGCTAACTACATTATTGTGTCGTCTGTCATGTGCCTGGCAAGGTTTTCCAGGAAGAGCTGCTTCATCAACTTCCTGGGTATAAAAAAGAGGCTGGCTGGTTTGTACGATTGCGAGTCCTCCTAATTGCCTTTTTTGAAGATGAGTGTCATTTGCTTACATCCAGTCCTTAGCCTCTCTTCTCGTCTACATCTTAGCAAAAAGCTTTTCCATTATGTCTGGCAAGGAGAAATTGTGCCAGCACAGAAAACATCTCCTATCGTGTTCTAGACGTTGCACGGAGGTGTGCCGAGTGTTTGGCATGAAGAAAAGAAAAGTTGTCCAAAACAGCTTCCAATCGAATGTTCATGTGATTGGAAAAGTCAGGAGAGTGCAAAGGTACTGTTTTCTAGCAGTTGGCAAGCTGCGCACACAATCCCAGTGTTGTACAGCTTCCTTCTTCACCTTTCCGAAGGTGCCGCTCTCTCCGGCTCCCGGAGGCGAAGAAGCGGCTTCTTCGCGCAAAGACGATTGTGCCGCTCACTGTGCACTCCTTAGCGCGGCTTCTGCCGAAAGACGCCCGGGAGCGGCTCTTAGCTCCGGACAGCATCGTACCTTCGTCTTTAGCGTCTATTCTCGTCTACATCTTAGCAAAAAGCTTTTCCACTATGTCTGGCGAGGAAAAACTGTGCCAGCACAGAAAACATCTCCCATCCTGTTCTAGACGTTGCACGATCCCTATACTTAGGCTGATTTTCCTTCCTGGGGATAGGGTTAGGCTTCAGCCTAGGGCTTGGTGTTTTTTAACCAGGAAGCCCTGAGTTCCAGGCTTACTGCATCTGCCAAAGGCATCCCAAAGCGAGTGCAGAAGTGCCACAACATGGTTGCTTTCACGGCTTTTCCCTTAGGAAGAACCCTAATACGCGGCTGATTTACCTTCCTAGGGTTACTGTTAGGTTTAGGCCTAGGACTTTTAAAACCAGGAAGCCCTGGGCTCCAGGCACACTGCAGCTGCAAAAGGCATCCCAAGGGGAGCGCAAAAGTGACACAACTTGGCTGCCACCACTGATATTTCCATGAGAACATCCCGAACCATAGGCTGATTTTCCTTCCTAGGGTTAAGGTTTGAGTTACGCCTAGGGTAAGGGTTCTATTAACCAGAAAGCCCTGAGTTCCAAGAACACAGCAGCTGCGAAGGACTAGCCAAGAAGAGCGCAAAAGTACCACAACATGCCTGCCTCCACAGCTTTTTCCTTGGGGACATGCCTAATTCCTGGCTGATTTGCCTTTCTCGTCTTAGGGTTTGGGTTCGGCCTAGGGCTAGGATTTTTTTAACTAGGAAGCCCTGAGTTCCAGGCTTACTTCATCTGCAAAAAGCATCCCAAAGGGAGTGCAGAAGTGCCACAACATGGCTGCTTTCACGGCTTTTCCCTTAGGAAGAACCCTAATACCCGGCCCATTTACCTTCCTAGGGTTACTGTTAGGCTTAGGCCTAGGACTTTTAAAACCAGGAAGCCCTGGGCGCCAGGCACATGCAGCTGTTAAAGGCATCCCAAGAGGGCGGCAGAAGTGACACAACTTGGCTGCCTCTGCTGCTATTCTCATGAGAACATCCCGAACCATAGGCTGATTTTCCTTCCTCGGGTTAAGGTTTGAGTTACGCCTAGGGTAAGGGTTCTATTAACCAGAAAGCCCTGAGTTCCAAGAACACAGCAGCTGCGAAGGACTAGCCAAGAAGAGCGCAAACGTACCACAACATGCCTGCCTCCACAGCTTTTTCCTTGGGGACATGCCTAATTCCTGGCTGATTTGCCTTTCTCGTCTTAGGGTTGGGGTTCGGCCTAGGGCTAGGATTTTTAAAATCAGGAAGCCCTGAGTTCCAGGCACACTGGAGCTGTGAAAGGCATCCAAAAGGGAGTGCAAAGTGCCACAACATGGTTGCTTTCACGGCTTTTTCTTGGCAAGAAGCTTAACACCAGGCTGATTTCCCTTCCCAGGGTTACTGTAAGGCTTAGGCCTAGGGCTAGGATTTTTAAAACTAGGAAGCCCTTAGATCCAGGCACACTGCAGCTGTTCAAGGCATCCCAAGGGGAGTACAAAAGTGCAACAACATGGCAGCTTTCACAGCTTTTTCCTTGGCACCATCCCTATACCCAGGCTGTTTTATCTGCCTAGGGTTAGGGTTAGGGTTCAGCCTAGGGCTTGGAGTTTTTTAACCAGGAAGCCCTGAGTTCCAGGCTTACTGCATCTGCCAAAGGCATCCCAAAGGGAGTGCAAAAGTGCCACAACATGGCTGCTTTAACGGCTTTTCCCTTAGGAAGAACCCTAATACGCGGCTGATTTACCTTCCTAGGGTTACTGTTAGGCTTAGGCCTAGGACTTTTAAAACCAGGAAGCCCTGGGCTCCAGGCACACTGCAGCTGCGAAAGGCATCCCAAGGGGAGCGTAAAAGTTACACAACTTGGCTGCCTCTGCTTCTATTCTCATGAGACCATCCCGAACCATAGACTGATTTTCCTTCCTAGGATTAAGGTTTGAGTTACGCCTAGGGTAAGGGTTCTATTAACCAGAAATCCCTGAGTTCCAAGAACACAGCAGCTGCGAAGGACTACCGAAGAAGAGTGCAAAAGTACCACAACATGCCTGCCTCCACAGCTTTTTCCTTGGGGACATGCCTAATTCCTGGCTGATTTGCCTTTCTCGTCTTAGGGTTGGGGTTCGGCCTAGGGCTAGGATATTTTTAACTAGGAAGCCCTGAGTTCCAGGCTTACTTCATCTGCCAAAGGCATCCCAAAGGGTGTGCAAAAGTGCCACAACATGGCTGCTATCACGGCTTTTCCCTTAGGAAGAACCCTAATACCCGGCTGATTTACCTTCCTAGGGTTACTGTTAGGCTTAGGCCTAGGACTTTTAAAACCAGGAAGCCCTGGGCTCCAGGCACACTGCAGCTGCGAAAGGCATCCCAAGGGGAGCGCAAAAGTGACACAACTTGGCTGCCACCACTGATATTTCCACGAGACCATCCCGAACCATAGGCTGACTTTCCTTCCTAGGGTTAAGGTTTGAGTTAAGCCTAGGGTAAGGGTTCTATTAACCAGAAAGCCCTGAGTTCCAAGAACACAGCAGCTGCGAAGGACTAGCCAAGAAGAGCGCAAAGTACCACAACATGCCTGCCTCCACAGCTTTTTCCTTGGGGACATGCCTAATTCCTGGCTGATTTGCCTTTCTCGTCTTAGGGTTGGGGTTCGGCCTAGGGCTAGGATTTTTTTAACTAGGAAGCCCTGAGTTCCAGGCTTACTGCATCTGCCAAAGGCATCCCAAAGGGAGTGCAGAAGTGCCACAACATGGCTGCTTTCACAGCTTTTCCCTTAGGAAGATCCCTAATACCCGGCTGATTTACCTTCCTAGGGTTACTGTTAGGCTTATGCCTAGGACTTTTAAAACCAGGAAGCCCTGGGCTCCAGGCACATGCAGCTGCGAAAGGCATCCCAAGAGGGCCGCAGAAGTGACACAACTTGGCTGCCTCTGCTTCTATTCTCATGAGACCATCCTGAACCATAGGCTGATTTTCCTTCCTAGGGTTAAGGTTTGAGTTACGCCTGGGGTAAGGGTTCTATTAACCAGAAAGACCTGAGTTCCAAGAACACAGCAGCTGCGAAGGACTACCCAAGAAGAGCGCAAAAGTACCACAACGTGCCTGCCTCCACAGCTTTTTCCTTGGGGACATGCCTAATTCCTGGCTGATTTGCCTTTCTCGTCTTAGGGTTGGGGTTCGGCCTAGGGCTAGGATTTTTTTAACTAGGAAGCCCTGAGTTCCAGGCTTACTGCATCTGCCAAAGGCATCCCAAAGGGAGTGCAGAAGTGCCACAACATGGCTGCTTTCACAGCTTTTCCCTTAGGAAGATCCCTAATACCCGGCTGATTTACCTTCCTAGGGTTACTGTTAGGCTTATGCCTAGGACTTTTAAAACCAGGAAGCCCTGGGCTCCAGGCACACTGCAGCTGCGAAAGGCATCCCAAGGGGAGCGCAAAAGTGACACAACTTGGCTGCCACCACTGATATTTCCATGAGACCATCCCGAACCAGAGGCTGATTTTCCTTCCTAGGGTTAAGGTTTGAGTTACGCCTAGGGTAAGGGTTCTATTAACCAGAAAGCCCTGAGTTCCAAGAACACAGCAGCTGCGAAGGACTACCCAAGAAGAGCGCAAAAGTACCACAACATGCCTGCCTCCACAGATTTTTCCTTGGGGACATGCCTAATTCCTGGCTGATTTGCCTTTCTCGTCTTAGGGTTGGGGTTCGGACTAGGGCTAGGCTTTTTAAAATCAGGAAGCCCTGAGTTCCAGGCACACTGGAGCTGTGAAAGGCATCCCAAAGGGAGTGCAAAAGTGCCACAACATGGCTGCTTTCCCGGCTTTTTCCTTGGCAAGAAGCCTAACACCAGGCTGATTTACCTTCCCAGGGTTACGGTACGGCTTAGGCCTAGGGCTAGGATTTTTAAAACTAGGAAGCCCTTAGCTCCAGGCACACTGCAGCTGTTCAAGGCATCCCAAGAGGGCCGCAGAAGTGACACAACTTGGCTGCCTCTGCTGCTATTCTCATGAGTCCATCCCGAACCATAGGCTGATTTTCCTTCCTAGGGTGAGGGTTAGAGTTACGCCTAGGGTTAGTGTTTTTTTAACCAGAAAGCCCTGAGTTCCAAGAACACAGCAGCTGCGAAGGACTACCCAAGAGGAGGGGAAAAGTGCCACAACATGGCTGCCTCCAGCGCTTTTTCCTTGGGACCATCATTGAACCTAGGCTGATTTACTTGCCTCCAGTTCCACCTATGGTCACGCCAAGAGATAGGCATTTTAAATCAGTAAACCCTGAGCTCCAGACCCAGTGCAGCTGCAAAAGGATTCCCAAGGGCAGCCAAAAATTGCCTCAACATGCTCCTTCCAGTGCTTTTTTCCTTGGGAACATCCCTATACCCAGGCTGATTTATCTGCCTAGGGTTAGGGTTAGGGTTCAGCCTAAGGCTTGGAGTTTTTTAACCAGGAAGCCCTGAGTTCCAGGCTTACTGCATCTGCCAAAGGCATCCCAAAGGGAGTGCAAAAGTGCCACAACATGGCTGCTTTAACAGCTTTTCCCTTAGGAAGAACCCTAATACGCGGCTGATTTACCTTCCTAGGGTTACTGTTAGGCTTAGGCCTAGGACATTTAAAACCAGGAAGCCCTGGGCTCCAGGCATATGCAGCTGTTAAAGGCATCCCAAGAGGGCCGCAGAAGTGACACAACTTGGCTGCCTCTGCTTCTATTCTCATGAGACCATCCTGAACCATAGGCTGATTTTCCTTCCTAGGGTTAAGGTTTGAGTTACGCCTAGGGTAAGAGTTCTATTAACCAGAAAGACCTGAGTTCCAAGAACACAGCATCTGCGAAGGACTACCCAAGTAGAGCGCAAAAGTACCACAACGTGCCTGCCTCCACAGCTTTTTCCTTGGGGACATGCCTAATTCCTGGCTGATTTGCCTTTCTCGTCTTAGGGTTGGGGTTCGGCCTAGGGCTAGGATATTTTTAACTAGGAAGCCCTGAGTTCCAGGCTTACTGCATCTGCCAAAGGCATCCCACAGGGTGTGCAAAAATGCCACAACATGGCTGCTTTCACGGCTTTTCCCTTAGGAAGAACCCTAATACGCGGCTGATTTACCTTCCTAGGGTTACTGTTAGGCTTAGGCCTAGGACTTTTAAAACCAGGAAGCCCTGGGCTCCAGGCACACTGCAGCTGCGAAAGGCATCCCAAGGGGAGCGCAAAAGTGACACAACTTGGCTACCACCACTGATATTTCCATGAGACCATCCCGAACCATAGGCTGATTTTCCTTCCTAGGATTAAGGTTTGAGTTACGCCTGGGGTAAGGGTTCTATTAACCAGAAAGACCTGAGTTCCAAGAACACCAGCTGCTAAGGACTACCCAAGAAGAGCGCAAAAGTACCACATCATGCCTGCCTCCACAGCGTTTTCCTTGGGGACATGCCTTAATCCTGGCTGATTTGCCTTTCTCGTATTAGGGTTGGGGTTCGGACTAGGGCTAGGATTTTTAAAATCAGGAAGCCCTGAGTTCCAGGCACACTGGAGCTGTGAAAGGCATCCCAAAGGGAGTGCAAAAGTGCCACAACATGGCTGCTTTCCCGGCTTTTTCCTTGGCAAGAAGCCTAACACCAGGCTGATTTACCTTCCCAGGGTTACTGTAAGGCTTAGGCCTAGGGCTAGGATTTTTAAAACTAGGAAGCCCTTAGTTCCAGGCACACTGCAGCTGTTCAAGGCATCCCAAGAGGGCCGCAGAAGTGACACAACTTGGCTGCCTCTGCTGCTATTCTCATGAGTCCATCCCGAACCATAGGCTGATTTTCCTTCCTAGGGTGAGGGTTAGAGTTACACCTAGGGTTAGTGTTTTCTTAACCAGAAAGCCCTGAGTTCCAAGAACACAGCAGCTGCGAAGGACTACCCAAGAGGAGGGGAAAAGTGCCACAACATGGCTGCCTCCAGCGCTTTTTCCTTGGGACCATCATTGAACCTAGGCTGATTTACTTGCCTCCAGTTCCACCTATGGTCACGCCAAGAGATAGGCATTTTAAATCAGTAAACCCTGAGCTCCAGACCCAGTGCAGCTGCAAAAGGCTTCCCAAGGGAAGCCAAAAATCGCCTCAACATACTCCTTCCAGTGCTTTTTTCCTTGGGAACATCCCTATACCTAGGCTGATTTATCTGCCTAGGGTTAGGGTTAGGGTTCAGCCTAGGGCTTGGAGTTTTTAACCAGGAAGCCCTGAGTTCCAGGCTTACTGCATCTGCCAAAGGCATCCAAAAGGGAGTGCAAAAGTGCCACAACATGGCTGCTTTAACAGCTTTTCCCTTAGGAAGAACCCTAATACGCGGCTGATTTACCTTCCTAGGGTTACTGTTAGGCTTAGGCCTAGGACTTTTAAAACCAGGAAGCCCTGGGCTCCAGGCATATGCAGCTGTTAAAGGCATCCCAAGAGGGCCGCAGAAGTGACACAACTTGGCTGCCTCTGCTTCTATTCTCATGAGACCATCCTGAACCATAGGCTGATTTTCCTTCCTAGGGTTAAGGTTTGAGTTACGCCTAGGGTAAGAGTTCTATTAACCAGAAAGACCTGAGTTCCAAGAACACAGCATCTGCGAAGGACTACCCAAGAAGAGCGCAAAAGTACCACACCGTGCCTGCCTCCACAGCTTTTTCCTTGGGGACATGCCTAATTCCTGGCTGATTTGCCTTTCTCGTCTTAGGGTTGGGGTTCGGCCTAGGGCTAGGATATTTTTAACTAGGAAGCCCTGAGTTCCAGGCTTACTTCATCTGCCAAAGGCATCCCAAAGGGTGTGCAAAAATGCCACAACATGGCTGCTTTCACGGCTTTTCCCTTAGGAAGAACCCTAATACGCGGCTGATTTACCTTCCTAGGGTTACTGTTAGGCTTAGGCCTAGGACTTTTAAAACCAGGAAGCCCTGGGCTCCAGGCACACTGCAGCTGCGAAAGGCATCCCAAGGGGAGCGCAAAAGTGACACAACTTGGCTGCCACCACTGATATTTCCATGAGACCATCCCGAACCATAGGCTTATTTTCCTTCCTAGGGTTAAGGTTTGAGTTACGCCTGGGGTAAGGGTTCTATTAACCAGAAAGCCCTGAGTTCCAAGAACACAGCAGCTGCGAAGGACTAGCCAAGGAGAGCGCAAAAGTACCACAACATGCCTGCCTCCACAGCTTTTTCCTTGGGGACATGCCTAATTCCTGGCTGATTTGCCTTTCTCGTCTTAGGGTTGGGGTTCGGCCTAGGGCTAGGATTTTTTTAACTAGGAAGCCCTAAGTTCCAGGCTTACTGCATCTGCCAAAGGCATCCCAAAGGGAGTGCAGAAGTGCCACAACATGGCTGCTTTCACGGCTTTTCCCTTAGGAAGAACCCTAATACGCGGCTGATTTACCTTCCTAGGATTACTGTTAGGCTTAGGCCTAGGACTTTTAAAACCAGGAAGCCCTGGGCTCCAGGCATACTGCAGCTGTTAAAGGCATCCCAATAGGGCCGCAGAAGTGACACAACTTGGCTGCCTCTGCTTCTATTCTCATGAGACCATCCCGAACCATAGGCTGATTTTCCTTCCTAGGGTTAAGGTTTGAGTTACGCCTAGGGTAAGGGTTCTATTAACCAGAAAGACCTGAGTTCCAAGAACACAGCAGCTGCGAAGGACTACCGAAGAAGAGCGCAAAAGTACCACAACATGCCTGCCTCCACAGCTTTTTCCTTGGGGACATGCCTAATTCCTGGCTGATTTGCCTTTCTCGTCTTAGGGTTGGGGTTCGGCCTAGGGCTAGGATTTTTAAAATCAGGAAGCCCTGAGTTCCAGGCACACTGGAGCTGTGAAAGGCATCCAAAAGGGAGTGCAAAAGTGCCACAACATGGCTGCTTTCACGTCTTTTTCCTTGGCAAGAAGCCTAACACCAGGCTGATTGACCTTCCCAGGGTTACTGTTAGGCTTGGGCCTAGGGCTAGGATTTTTAAAACTAGGAAGCCCTTAGCTCCAGGCACACTGCAGCTGTTCAAGGCATCCCAAGGGGAGTACAAAAGTGCAACAACATGGCAGCTTTCACAGCTTTTTCCTTGGCACCATCCCTATACCTAGGCTGTTTTATCTGCCTAGGGTTAGGGTTAGGGTTCAGCCTAGGGCTTGGATATTTTTAACCAGGAAGCCCTGAGTTCCAGGCTTACTTCATCTGCCAAAGGCATCCCAAAGGGAGTGCAGAAGTGCCACAACATGGCTGCTTTCACGGCTTTTCCCTTAGGAAGAACCCTAATACCCGGCTGATTTACATTCCTAGCGTTACTGTTAGGCTTAGGCCTAGGACTTTTAAAACCAGCAAGCCCTGGGCTCCAGGCACACTGCAGCTGCGAAAGGCATCCCAAGGGGAGCGCAAAAGTGACACAACTTGGCTGCCACCACTGATATTTCCACGAGACCATCCCGAACCATAGGCTGATTTTCCTTCCTAGGGTTAAGGTTTGAGTTACGCCTAGGGTAAGGGTTCTATTAACCAGAAAGCCCTGAGTTCCAAGAACACAGCAGCTGCGAAGGACTAGCCAAGAAGAGCGCAAAAGTACCACAACATGCCTGCCTCCACAGCTTTTTCCTTGGGGACATGCCTAATTCCTGGCTGATTTGCCTTTCTCGTCTTAGGGTTGGGGTTCGGCCTAGGGCTAGGATTTTTTTAACTAGGAAGCCCTGAGTTCCAGGCTTACTGCATCTGCCAAAGGCATCCCAAAGGGAGTGCAGAAGTGCCACAACATGGCTGCTTTCACGGCTTTTCCCTTAGGAAGAACCCTAATACGCGGCTGATTTACCTTCCTAGGGTTACTGTTAGGCTTAGGCCTAGGACTTTTAAAACCAGGAAGCCCTGGGCTCCAGGCACTCTGCAGCTGTTAAAGGCATCCCAAGAGGGCCGCAGAAGTGACACAACTTGGCTGCCTCTGCTTCTATTCTCATGAGACCATGCTGAACCATAGGCAGATTTTCCTTCCTAGTGTTAAGGTTTGAGTTTCGCCTAGGGTAAGAGTTCAATTACCCAGAAAGCCCTGAGTTCCAAGAACACAGCAGCTGCGAAGGACTAGCCAAGAAGAGCGCAAAAGTAACACAACATGCCTGCCTCCACAGCTCTTTCCGTGGGGACATGCCTAATTCGTGGCTGATTTGCCTTTCTCGTCTTAGGGTTGGGGTTCGGCCTAGGGCTAGGATTTTTTTAACTAGGAAGCCCTGAGTTCCAGGCTTACTTCATCTGCCAAAGGCATCCCAAAGGGAGTGCAAAAGTGCCACAACATGGCTGCTTTCACGGCTTTTCCCTTAGGAAGAACCCTAATACGCGGCTGATTTACCTTCCTAGGGTTACTGTTAGGCTTAGACCTAGGACTTTTAAAACCAGGAAGCCCTGGGCTCCAGGCACATGCAGCTGTTAAAGGCATCCCAAGAGGGCTGCAGAAGTGACACAACTTGGCTGCCTCTTCTTCTATTCTCATGAGACCATCCCGAACCATAGGCTGATTTTCCTTCCTAGGGTTAAGGTTTGAGTTACGCCTGGGGTAAGGGTTCTATTAACCAGAAAGCCCTGAGTTCCAAGAACACAGCAGCTGCGAAGAACTAGCCAAGGAGAGCGCAAAAGTACCACAACATGCCTGCCTCCACAGCTTTTTCCTTGGGGACATGCCTAATTCCTGGCTGATTTGCCTTTCTCGTCTTAGGGTTGGGGTTCGGCCTAGGGCTAGGATTTTTAAAATCAGGAAGCCCTGAGTTCCAGGCACACTGGAGCTGTGAAAGGCATCCAAAAGGGAGTGCAAAAGTGCCACAACATGGTTGCTTTCACGGCTTTTTCTTGGCAAGAAGCTTAACACCAGGCTGATTTCCCTTCCCAGGGTTACTGTTAGGCTTAGGCCTAGGGCTAGGATTTTTAAAATTGGAAGCACTTAGATCCAGGCACACTGCAGCTGTTCAAGGCATCCCAGGGGGAGTACAAAAGTGCAACAACATGGCAGCTTTCACAGCTTTTTCCTTGGCACCATCCCTATACCTAGGCTGTTTTATCTGCCTAGGGTTAGGGTTAGGGGTCAGCCTAGGGCTTGGAGTTTTTTAACCAGGAAGCTCTGAGTTCCAGGCTTACTGCATCTGCCAAAGGCATCCCAAAGGGAGTGCAGAAGTGCCACAAGATGGCTGCTTTCACAGCTTTTCCCTTAGGAAGAACCCTAATATCCGGCTGATTTACCTTCCTAGGGTTACTGTTAGGCTTAGGCCTAGGACTTTTAAAACCAGGAAGCCCTGGGCTCCAGGCTCACTGCAGCTGCGAAAGGCATCCCAAGGGGAGCGCAAAAGTGACACAACTTGGCTGCCACCACTGATATTTCCATGAGACCATCCCGAACCATAGGCTGATTTTCCTTCCTAGGGTTAAGGTTTGAGTTACGCCTAGGGTAAGGGTTCTATTAACCAGAAAGCCCTGAGTTCCAAGAACACAGCAGCTGCAAAGGACTAGCCAAGGAGAGCGCAAAAGTACCACAACATGCCTGCCTCCACAGCTTTTTCCTTGGGGACATGCCTAATTCCTGGCTGATTTGCCGTTCTCGTCTTAGGCTTGGGGTTCGGCCTAGGGCTAGGATTTTTAAAATCAGGAAGCCCTGAGTTCCAGGCACACTGGAGCTGTGAAAGACATCCAAAAGGGAGTGCAAAAGTGCCACAACATGGTTGCTTTCACGGCTTTTTCCTTGGCAAGAAGCTTAACACCAGGCTGATTTCCCTTCCCTTGGTTACTGTTAGGCTTAGGCCTAGGGCTAGGATTTTTAAAACTAGGAAGCCCTTAGATCCAGGCGCACTGCAGCTGTTCAAGGCATCCCAAGGGCAGTACAAAAGTGCAACATCATGGCCGCTTTTACAGTTTTTCCTTGGCACCATCCCTATACCTTGGCTGTTTTATCTGCCTAGGGTTAGGGTTAGGGTTCAGCCAAGGGCTTGGAGTTTTTAAGAAGGAAGCCCTGAGTTCCAGGCTTACTGCATCTGCCAAAGGCATCCCAAAGGGAGTGCAAAAGTGCCACAACATGGCTGCTTTCACAGCTTTTCCCTTAGGAAGAACCCTAATACGCGGCTGATTTACCTTCCTAGGGTTACTGTTAGGCTTAGGCCTAGGACTTTTAAAACCAGGAAGCCCTGGGCTCCAGGCACACTGCAGCTGCGAAAGGCATCCCAAGAGGGCCGCAGAAGCGACACAACTTGGCTGCCTCTGCTTCTATTCTCATGAGACCATCCTGAACCATAGGCTGATTTTCCTTCCTAGGGTTAAGGTTTGAGTTACGCCTAGGGTAAGAGTTCTATTAACCAGAAAGACCTGAGTTCCAAGAACACAGCATCTGCGAAGGACTACCCAAGAAGAGCGCAAAAGTACCACAACGTGCCTGCCTCCACAGCTTTTTCCTTGGGGACATGCCTAATTCCTGGCTGATTTGCCTTTCTCGTCGTAGGGTTGGGGTTCGGCCTAGGGCTAGGATTTTTTTAACTAGGAAGCCCTGAGTTCCAGGCTTACTTCATCTGCCAAAGGCATCCCAAAGGGAGTGCAAAAGTGCCACAACATGGCTGCTTTCACGGCTTTTCCCTTAGGAAGAACCCTAATACCCGGCTGATTTACCTTCCTAGGGTTACTGTTAGGCTTAGGCCTAGGACTTTTAAAACCAGGAAGCCCTGGGCTCCAGGCACACTGCAGCTGCGAAAGGCATCCCAAGGGGAGCGCAAAAGTGACACAACTTGGCTGCCACCACTGATGTTTCCATGAGACCATCCCGAACCATAGGCTGATTTTCCTTCCTAGGGTTAAGGTTTGAGTTACGCCTAGGGTAAGGGTTCTATTAACCAGAAAGACCTGAGTTCCAAGAACACCAGCTGCTAAGGACTACCGAAGAAGAGCGCAAAAGTACCACAACATGCCTGCCTCCACAGCTTTTTCCTTGGGGACATGCCTAATTCCTGGCTGATTTGCCTTTCTCGTCTTAGGGTTGGGGTTCGGCCTAGGGCTAGGATTTTTAAAATCAGGAAGCCCTGAGTTCCAGGCACACTGGAGCTGTGAAAGGCATCCCAATGGGAGTGCAAAAGTGCCACAACATGGCTGCTTTCCCGGCTTTTTCCTTGGCAAGAAGCCTAACACCAGGCTGATTGACCTTCCCAGGGTTACTGTACGGCTTAGGCCTAGGGCTAGGATTTTTAAAACTAGGAAGCCCTTAGTTCCAGGCACACTGCAGCTGTTCAAGGCATCCCAAGAGGGCCGCAGAAGTGACACAACTTGGCTGCCTCTGCTGCTATTCTCATGAGTCCATCCCGAACCATAGGCTGATTTTCCTTCCTAGAGTGAGGGTTAGAGTTACACCTAGGGTTAGTGTTTTTTTAACCAGAAAGCCCTGAGTTCCAAGAACACAGCAGCTGCGAAGGACTACCCAAGAGGAGGGGAAAAGTGCCACAACATGGCTGCCTCCAGCGCTTTTTCCTTGGGACCATCATTGAACCTAGGCTGATTTACTTGCCTCCAGTTCCACCTATGGTCACGCCAAGAGATAGGCATTTTAAATCAGTAAACCCTGAGCTCCAGACCCAGTGCAGCTGCAAAAGGCTTCCCAAGGGCAGCCAAAAATCGCCTCAACATGCTCCTTCCAGTGCTTTTTTCCTTGGGAACATCCCTATACCTAGGCTGATTTATCTGCCTAGGGTTAGGGTTAGGGTTCAGCCTAGGGCTTGGAGTTTTTAACCAGGAAGCCCTGAGTTCCAGGCTTACTGCATCTGCCAAAGGCATCCCAAAGGGAGTGCAAAAGTGCCACAGCATGGCTGCTTTCACAGCTTTTCCCTTAGGAAGAACCCTAATACGCGGCTGATTTACCTTCCTAGGGTTACTGTTAGGCTTAGGCCTAGGACTTTTAAAACCAGGAAGCCCTGGGCTCCAGGCATATGCAGCTGTTAAAGGCATCCCAAGAGGGCAGCAGAAGTGACACAACTTGGCTGCCTCTGCTTCTATTCTCATGAGACCATCCTGAACCATAGGCTGATTTTCCTTCCTAGGGTTAATGTTTGAGTTACGCCTGGGGTAAGGGTTCTATTAACCAGAAAGACCTGAGTTCCAAGAACACCAGCTGCTAAGGACTACCCAAGAAGAGCGCAAAAGTACCACAACATGCCTGCCTCCACAGCTTTTTCCTTGGGGACATGCCTAATTCCTGGCTGATTTGCCTTTCTCGTCTTAGGGTTGGGGTTCGGACTAGGGCTAGGATTTTTAAAATCAGGAAGCCCTGAGTTCCAGGCACACTGGAGCTGTGAAAGGCATCCCAAAGGGAGTGCAAAAGTGCCACAACATGGCTGCTTTCCCGGCTTCTTCCTTGGCAAGAAGCCTAACACCAGGCTGATTTACCTTCCCAGGGTTACTGTAAGGCTTAGGCCTAGGGCTAGGATTTTTAAAACTAGGAAGCCCTTAGTTCCAGGCACACTGCAGCTGTTCAAGGCATCCCAAGAGGGCCGCAGAAGTGACACAACTTGGCTGCCTCTGCTGCTATTCTCATGAGTCCATCCCGAACCATAGGCTGATTTTCCTTCCTAGGGTGAGGGTTAGAGTTACACCTAGGGTTAGTGTTTTTTTAACCAGAAAGCCCTGAGTTCCAAGAACACAGCAGCTGCGAAGGACTACCCAAGAGGAGGGGAAAAGTGCCACAACATGGCTGCCTCCAGCGCTTTTTCCTTGGGACCATCATTGAACCTAGGCTGATTTACTTGCCTCCAGTTCCACCTATGGTCACGCCAAGAGATAGGCATTTTAAATCAGTAAACCCTGAGATCCAGACCCAGTGCAGCTGCAAAAGGCTTCCCAAGGGCAGCCAAAAATCGCCTCAACATGCTCCTTCCAGTGCTTTTTTCCTTGGGAACATCCCTATACCTAGGCTGATTTATCTGCCTAGGGTTAGGGTTAGGGTTCAGCCTAGGGCTTGGAGTTTTTAACCAGGAAGCCCTGAGTTCCAGGCTTACTGCATCTGCCAAAGGCATCCCAAAGGGAGTGCAAAAGTGCCACAGCATGGCTGCTTTCACAGCTTTTCCCTTAGGAAGAACCCTAATACGCGGCTGATTTACCTTCCTAGGGTTACTGTTAGGCTTAGGCCTAGGACTTTTAAAACCAGGAAGCCCTGGGCTCCAGGCATATGCAGCTGTTAAAGGCATCCCAAGAGGGCTGCAGAAGTGACACAACTTGGCTACCTCTGCTTCTATTCTCATGAGACCATCCCGAACCATAGGCTGATTTTCCTTCCTAGGGTTAAGGTTTGAGTTACGCCTGGGGTAAGGGTTCTATTAACCAGAAAGACCTGAGTTCCAAGAACACAGCAGCTGCGAAGGACTACCCAAGAAGAGCGCAAAAGTACCACAACATGCCTGCCTCCACAGCTTTTTCCTTGGGGACATGCCTAATTCCTGGCTGATTTGCCTTTCTCGTCTTAGGGTTGGGGTTCGGCCTAGGGCTAGGATTTTTAAAATCAGGAAGCCCTGAGTTCCAGGCACACTGGAGCTGTGAAAGGCATCCCAAAGGGAGTGCAAAAGTGCCACAACATGGCTGCTTTCCCGGCTTTCTCCTTGGCAAGAAGCCTAACACCAGGCTGATTTACCTTCCCAGGGTTACTGTACGGCTTAGGCCTAGGGCTAGGATTTTTAATTCTAGGAAGGCCTTAGTTCCAGGCACACTGCAGCTGTTCAAGGCATCCCAAGAGGGCCGCAGAAGTGACACAACTTGGCTGCCTCTGCTGCTATTCTCATGAGTCCATCCCGAACCATAGGCTGATTTTCCTTCCTAGGGTGAGGGTTAGAGTTACACCTAGGGTTAGAGTTTTTTTAACCAGAAAGCCCTGAGTTCCAAGAACACAGCAGCTGCGAAGGACTACCCAAGAGGAGGGGAAAAGTGCCACAACATGGCTGCCTCCAGCGCTTTTTCCTTGGGACCATCATTGAACCTAGGCTGATTTACTTGCCTCCAGTTCCACCTATGGTCACGCCAAGAGATAGGCATTTTAAATCAGTAAACCCTGAGCTCCAGACCCAGTGCAGCTGCAAAAGGCTTCCCAAGGGCAGCCAAAAATCGCCTCAACATGCTCCTTCCAGTGCTTTTTTCCTTGGGAACATCCCTATACCTAGGCTGATTTATCTGCCTAGGGTTAGGGTTAGGGTTAAGCCTAGGGCTTGGAGTTTTTAACCAGGAAGCCCTGAGTTCCAGGCTTACTGCATCTGCCAAAGGCATCCCAAAGGGAGTGCAAAAGTGCCACAGCATGGCTGCTTTCACAGCTTTTCCCTTAGGAAGAACCCTAATACGCGGCTGATTTACCTTCCTAGGGTTACTGTTAGGCTTAGGCCTAGGACTTTTAAAACCAGGAAGCCCTGGGCTCCAGGCATATGCAGCTGTTAAAGGCATCCCAAGAGGGCCGCAGAAGTGACACAACTTGGCTGCCTCTGCTTCTATTCTCATGAGACCATCCTGAACCATAGGCTGATTTTCCTTCCTAGGGTTAAGGTTTGAGTTACGCCTGGGGTAAGGGTTCTATTAACCAGAAAGCCCTGAGTTCCAAGAACACAGCAGCTGCGAAGGACTAGCCAAGAAGAGCGCAAAAGTACCACAACATGCCTGCCTCCACAGCTTTATCCTTGGGGACATGCCTAATTCGTGGCTGATTTGCCTTTCTCGTCTTAGGGTTGGGGTTCGGCCTAGGGCTAGGATATTTTTAACTAGGAAGCCCTGAGTTCCAGGCTTACTTCATCTGCCAAAGGCATCCCAAAGGGAGTGCAGAAGTGCCACAACATGGCTGCTTTCACGGCTTTTCCCTTAGGAAGAACCCTAATACCCGGCTGATTTACCTTCCTAGGGTTACTGTTAGGCTTAGGCCTAGGACTTTTAAAACCAGGAAGCCCTGGGCTCCAGGCACACTGCAGCTGCGAAAGGCATCCCAAGGGGAGCGCAAAAGTGACGCAACTTGGCTGCCACCACTGATACTTCCATGAGACCATCCCGAACCATAGGCTGATTTTCCTTCCTAGGGTTAAGGTTTGAGTTACGCCTGGGGTAAGGGTTCTATTAACCAGAAAGCCCTGAGTTCCAAGAACACAGCAGCTGCGAAGGACTAGCCACGAGAGCGCAAAAGTACCACAACATGCCTGCCTCCACAGCTTTTTCCTTGGGGACATGCCTAATTCCTGGCTGATTTGCCTTTCTCGTCTTAGGGTTGGGTTTCGGCCTAGGGCTAGGATTTTTTTAACTAGGAAGACCTAAGTTCCAGGCTTACTGCATCTGCCAAAGGCATCCCAAAGGGAGTGCAGAAGTGCCACAACATGGCTGCTTTCATGGCTTTTCCCTTAGGAAGAACCCTAATACGCGGCTGATTTACCTTCCTAGGGTTACTGTTAGGCTTAGGCCTAGGACTTTTAAAACCAGGAAGCCCTGGGCTCCAGGCATACTGCAGCTGTTAAAGGCATCCCAATTGGGCCGCAGAAGTGACACAACTTGGCTGCCTCTGCTTCTATTCTCATGAGACCATCCCGAACCATAGGCTGATTTTCCTTCCTAGGGTTAAGGTTTGAGTTACGCCTAGGGTAAGGGTTCTATTAACCAGAAAGCCCTGAGTTCCAAGAACACAGCAGCTGCGAAGGACTAGCCAAGGAGAGCGCAAAAGTACCACAACATGCCTGCCTCCACAGCTTTTTCCTTGGGGACATGCCTAATTCCTGGCTGATTTGCCTTTCTCGTCTTAGGGTTGGGGTTCGTCCTAGGGCTAGGATTTTTAAAATCAGGAAGCCCTGAGTTCCAGGCACACTGGAGCTGTGAAAGGCATCCAAAAGGGAGTGCAAAAGTGCCACAACATGGCTGCTTTCACGGCTTTTTCCTTGGCAAGAAGCCTAACACCAGGCTGATTGACCTTCCCAGGGTTACTGTTAGGCTTAGGCCTAGGGCTAGGATTTTTAAAACTAGGAAGCCCTTAGATCCAGGCACACTGCAGCTGTTCAAGGCATCCCAAGGGGAGTACAAAAGTGCAACAACATGGCAGCTTTCACAGCTTTTTCCTTGGCACCATCCCTATACCTAGGCTGATTTATCTGCCTAGGGTTAGGGTTAGGCTTCAGCCTAGGGCTTGGTTTTCTTTAACCAGGAAGCCCTGAGTTCCAGGCTTACTTCATCTGCCAAAGGCATCCCAAAGGGAGTGCAGAAGTGCCACAACATGGCTGCTTTCACGGCTTTTCCCTTAGGAAGAACCCTAATACCCGGCTGATTTACCTTCCTAGGGTTACTGTTAGGCTTAGGCCTAGGACTTTTAAAACCAGGAAGCCCTGGGCTCCAGGCACACTGCAGCTGCGAAAGGCATCCCAAGGGGAGCGCAAAAGTGACGCAACTTGGCTGCCACCACTGATACTTCCATGAGACCATCCCGAACCATAGGCTGATTTTCCTTCCTAGGGTTAAGGTTTGAGTTACGCCTAGGGTAAGGGTTCTATTAACCAGAAAGCCCTGAGTTCCAAGAACACAGCAGCTGCGAAGGACTACCCAAGAAGAGCGCAAAAGTACCAAAACATGCCTGCCTCCACAGCTTTTTCCTTGGGGACATGCCTAATTCCTGGCTGATTTGCCTTTCTCGTCTTAGGGTTGGGGTTCGGCCTAGGGCTAGGATTTTTTTAACTAGGAAGCCCTGAGTTCCAGGCTTACTGCATCTGCCAAAGGCATCCCAAAGGGAGTGCAGAAGTGCCACAACATGGCTGCTTTCACGGCTTTTCCCTTAGGAAGAACCCTAATACGCGGCTGATTTACCTTCCTAGGGTTACTGTTAGGCTTAGGCCTAGGACTTTTAAAACCAGGAAGCCCTTGGCTCCAGGCACATGCAGCTGTTAAAGGCATCCCAAGAGGGCTGCAGAAGTGACACAACTTGGCTGCCTCTGCTTCTATTCTCATGAGACCATCCCGAACCATAGGCTGACTTTCCTTCCTAGGGTTAAGGTTTGAGTTACGCCTGGGGTAAGGGTTCTATTAACCAGAAAGCCCTGAGTTCCAAGAACACAGCAGCTGCGAAGGACTAGCCAAGGAGAGCGCAAAAGTACCACAACATGCCTGCCTCCACAGCTTTTTCCTTGGGGACATGCCTAATTCCTGGCTGATTTGCCTTTCTCGTCTTAGGGTTGGGGTTCGGCCTAGGGCTAGGATTTTTAAAATCAGGAAGCCCTGAGTTCAAGGCACACTGGAGCTGTGAAAGGCATCCAAAAGGGAGTGCAAAAGTGCCACAACATGGTTGCTTTCACGGCTTTTTCTTGGCAAGAAGCTTAACACCAGGCTGATTTCCCTTCCCAGGGTTACTGTTAGGCTTAGGCCTAGGGCTAGGATTTTTAAAATTGGAAGCACTTAGATGCAGGCACACTGCAGCTGTTCAAGGCATCCCAGGGGGAGTACAAAAGTGCAACAACATGGCAGCTTTCACAGCTTTTTCCTTGGCACCATCCCTATACCTAGGCTGTTTTATCTGCCTAGGGTTAGGGTTAGGGTTCAGCCTAGGTCTTGGAGTTTTTTAACCAGGAAGCCCTGAGTTCCAGGCTTACTGCATCTGCCAAAGGCATCCCAAAGGGAGTGCAGAAGTGCCACAACATGGCTGCTTTCACGGCTTTTCCCTTAGGAAGAACCTTAATACGCGGCTGATTTACCTTCCTAGGGTTACTGTTAGGCTTAGGCCTAGGACTTTTAAAACCAGGAAGCCCTGGGCTCCAGGCACACTGCAGCTGCGAAAGGCATCCCAAGGGGAGCGCAAAAGTGACACAACTTGGCTGCCACCACTGATATTTCCATGAGACCATCCCGAACCATAGGCTGATTTTCCTTCCTAGGGTTAAGGTTTGAGTTACTCCTAGGGTAAGGGTTCTATTAACCAGAAAGCCCTGAGTTCCAAGAACACAGCAGCTGCGAAGGACTAGCCAAGAAGAGCGCAAAAGTACCACAACATGCCTGCCTCCACAGCTTTTTCCTTGGGGACATGCCTAATTCCTGGCTGATTTGCCGTTCTCGTCTTAGGCTTGGGGTTCGGCCTAGGGCTAGGATTTTTAAAATCAGGAAGCCCTGAGTTCCAGGCACACTGGAGCTGTGAAAGACATCCAAAAGGGAGTGCAAAAGTGCCACAACATGGGTGCTTTCACGGCTTTTTCCTTGGCAAGAAGCTTAACACCAGGCTGATTTCCCTTCCCTTGGTTACTGTTAGGCTTAGGCCTAGGGCTAGGATTTTTAAAACTAGGAAGCCCTTAGATCCAGGCGCACTGCAGCTGTTCAAGGCATCCCAAGGGCAGTACAAAAGTGCAACATCATGGCCGCTTTCACAGTGTTTCCTTGGCACCATCCCTATACCTTGGCTGATTTATCTGCCTAGGGTTAGGGTTAGGGTTCAGCCACGGGCTTGGAGTTTTTAACCAGGAAGCCCTGAGTTCCAGGCTTACTGCATCTGCCAAAGGCATCCCAAAGGGAGTGCAAAAGTACCACAACATGGCTGCTTTCACAGCTTTTCCCTTAGGAAGAACCCTAATACGCAGCTGATTTACCTTCCTAGGGTTACTGTTAGGCTTAGGCCTACGACTTTTAAAACCAGGAAGCCCTGGGCTCCAGGCACACTGCAGCTGCAAAAGGCATCCCAAGAGGGCCGCAGAAGCGACACAACTTGGCTGCCTCTGCTTCTATTCTCATGAGACCATCCTGAACCATAGGCTGATTTTCCTTCCTAGGGTTAAGGTTTGAGTTACGCCTAGGGTAAGAGTTCTATTAACCAGAAAGACCTGAGTTCCAAGAACACAGCATCTGCGAAGGACTACCCAAGAAGAGCGCAAAAGTACCACAACGTGCCTGCCTCCACAGCTTTTTCCTTGGGGACATGCCTAATTCCTGGCTGATTTGCCTTTCTCGTCTTAGGGTTGGGGTTCGGCCTAGGGCTAGGATTTTTTTAACTAGGAAGCCCTGAGTTCCAGGCTTACTTCATCTGCCAAAGGCATCCCAAAGGGAGTGCAAAAGTGCCACAACATGGCTGCTTTCACGGCTTTTCCCTTAGGAAGAACCCTAATACGCGGCTGATTTACCTTCCTAGGGTTACTGTTAGGCTTAGGCCTAGGACTTTTAAAACCAGTAAGCCCTGGGCTCCAGGCACACTGCAGCTGCGAAAGGCATCCCAAGGGGAGCGCAAAAGTGACACAACTTGGCTGCCACCACTGATATTTCCATGAGACCATCCCGAACCATAGGCTGATTTTCCTTCCTAGGGTTAAGGTTTGAGTTACGCCTGGGGTAAGGGTTCTATTAACCAGAAAGACCTGAGTTCCAAGAACACCAGCTGCTAAGGACTACCGAAGAAGAGCGCAAAAGTACCACAACATGCCTACCTCCACAGCTTTTTCCTTGGGGACATGCCTAATTCCTGGCTGATTTGCCTTTCTCGTCTTAGGGTTGGGGTTCGGCCTAGGGTAGGATTTTTAAAATCAGGAAGCCCTGAGTTCCAGGCACACTGGAGCTGTGAAAGGCATCCCAAAGGGAGTGCAAAAGTGCCACAACATGGCTGCTTTCACGTCTTTTTCCTTGGCAAGAAGCCTAACACCAGGCTGATTTACCTTCCCAGGGTTACTGTACGGCTTAGGCCTAGGGCTAGGATTTTTAAAACTAGGAAGCCCTTAGTTCCAGGCACACTGCAGCTGTTCAAGGCATCCCAAGAGGGCCGCAGAAGTGACACAACTTGGCTGCCTCTGCTGCTATTCTCATGAGTCCATCCCGAACCATAGGCTGATTTTCCTTCCTAGGGTGAGGGTTAGAGTTACACCTAGGGTTAGTGTTTTTTTAACCAGAAAGCCCTGAGTTCCAAGAACACAGCAGCTGCAAAGGACTACCCAAGAGGAGGGGAAAAGTGCCACAACATGGCTGCCTCCAGCGCTTTTTCCTTGGGACCATCATTGAACCTAGGCTGATTTACTTGCCTCCAGTTCCACCTATGGTCACGCCAAGAGATAGGCATTTTAAATCAGTAAACCCTGAGCTCCAGACCCAGTGCAGCTGCAAAAGGCTTCCCAAGGGCAGCCAAAAATCGCCTCAACATACTCCTTCCAGTGCTTTTTTCCTTGGGAACATCCCTATACCTAGGCTGATTTATCTGCCTAGGGTTAGGGTTAGGGTTCAGCCTAGGGCTTGGAGTTTTTAACCAGGAAGCCCTGAGTTCCAGGCTTACTGCATCTGCCAAAGGCATCCCAAAGGGAGTGCAAAAGTGCCACAGCATGGCTGCTTTCACAGCTTTTCCCTTAGGAAGAACCCTAATACGCGGCTGATTTACCTTCCTAGGGTTACTGTTAGGCTTAGGCCTAGGACTTTTAAAACCATGAAGCCCTGGGCTCCAGGCATATGCAGCTGTTAAAGGCATCCCAAGAGGGCCGCAGAAGTGACACAACTTGGCTGCCTCTGCTTCTATTCTCATGAGACCATCCTGAACCCTAGGCTGATTTTCCTTCCTAGGGTTAAGGTTTGAGTTACGCCTGGGGTAAGGGTTCTATTAACCAGAAAGACCTGAGTTCCAAGAACACCAGCTGCTAAGGACTACCCAAGAAGAGCGCAAAAGTACCACAACATGCCTGCCTCCACAGCTTTTTCCTTGGGGACATGCCTAATTCCTGGCTGATTTGCCTTTCTCGTCTTAGGGTTGGGGTTCGGCCTAGGGCTAGGATTTTTAAAATCAGGAAGCCCTGAGTTCCAGGCACACTGGAGCTGTGAAAGGCATCCCAAAGGGAGTGCAAAAGTGCCACAACATGGCTGCTTTCCCGGCTTCTTCCTTGGCAAGAAGCCTAACACCAGGCTGATTTACCTTCCCAGGGTTACTGTAAGGCTTAGGCCTAGGGCTAGGATTTTTAAAATTAGGAAGCCCTTACTTCCAGGCACACTGCAGCTGTTCAAGGCATCCCAAGAGGGCCGCAGAAGTGACACAACTTGGCTGCCTCTGCTTCTATTCTCATGAGACCATCCTGAACCATAGGCTGATTTTCCTTCCTAGGGTTAAGGTTTGAGTTACGCCTAGGGTAAGAGTTCTATTAACCAGAAAGCCCTGAGTTCCAAGAACACAGCAGCTGCGAAGGACTACCCAAGAAGAGCGCAAAAGTACCACAACGTGCCTGCCTCCACAGCTTTTTCCTTGGGGACATGCCGAATTCCTGGCTGATTTGCATTTCTCGTCTTAGGGTTGGGGTTCGGCCTAGGGCTAGGATATTTTTAACTAGGAAGCCCTGAGTTCCAGGCTTACTTCATCTGCCAAAGGCATCCCAAAGGGTGTGCAAAAGTGCCACAACATGGCTGCTTTCACGGCTTTTCGCTTAGGAAGAACCCTAATACCCGGCTGATTTACCTTCCTAGGGTTACTGTTAGGCTTAGGCCTAGGACTTTTAAAACCAGGAAGCCCTGGGCTCCAGGCACACTGCAGCTGCGAAAGGCATCCCAAGGGGAGCGCAAAAGTGACACAACTTGGCTGCCACCACTGATATTTCCATGAGACCATCCCGAATCATAGGCTGATTTTCCTTCCTAGGGTTAAGGTTTGAGTTACGCCTAGGGTAAGGGTTCTATTAACCAGAAAGCCCTGAGTTCCAAGAACACAGCAGCTGCGAAGGACTAGCCAAGGAGAGCGCAAAAGTACCACAACATGCCTGCCTCCACAGCCTTTTCCTTGGGGACATGCCTAATTCCTGGCTGATTTGCCTTTCTCGTCTTAGGGTTGGGGTTCGGCCTAGGGCTAGGATTTTTTTAACTAGGAAGCCCTAAGTTCCAGGCTTACTGCATCTGCCAAAGGCATCCCAAAGGGAGTGCAGAAGTGCCACAACATGGCTGCTTTCATGGCTTTTCCCTTAGGAAGAACCCTAATACGCGGCTGATTTACCTTCCTAGGGTTACTGTTAGGCTTAGGCCTAGGACTTTTAAAACCAGGAAGCCCTGGGCTCCAGGCACACTGCAGCTGTTAAAGGCATCCCAATAGGGCCGCAGAAGTGACACAACTTGGCTGCCTCTGCTTCTATTCTCATGAGACCATCCCGAACCATAGGCTGATTTTCCTTCCTAGGGTTAAGGTTTGAGTTACGCCTAGGGTAAGGGTTCTATTAACCAGAAAGCCCTGAGTTCCAAGAACACAGCAGCTGCGAAGGACTAGCCAAGAAGAGCGCAAAAGTACCACAACGTGCCTGCCTCCACAGCTTTTTCCTTGGGGACATGCCTAATTCCTGGCTGATTTGCCTTTCTCGTCTTAGGGTTGGGGTTCGGCCTAGGGCTAGGATTTTTAAAATCAGGAAGCCCTGAGTTCCAGGCACACTGGAGCTGTGAAAGGCATCCAAAAGGGAGTGCAAAAGTGCCACAACATGGCTGCTTTCACGGCTTTTTCCTTGGCAAGAAGCCTAACACCAGGCTGATTGACCTTCCCAGGGTTACTGTTAGGCTTAGGCCTAGGGCTAGGATTTTTAAAACTAGGAAGCCTATAGATCCAGGCACACTACAGCTGTTCAAGGCATCCCAAGGGGAGTACAAAAGTGCAACAACATGGCAGCTTTCACAGCTTTTTCCTTGGCACCATCCCTATACCTAGGCTGATTTATCTGCCTAGGGTTAGGGTTAGGCTTCAACCTAGGGCTTGGATTTCTTTAACCAGGAAGCCCTGAGTTCCAGGCTTACTTCATATGCCAAAGGCATCCCAAAGGGAGTGCAGAAGTGCCACAACATGGCTGCTTTCACAGCTTTTCCCTTAGGAAGAACCCTAATAGCCGGCTGATTTACCTTCCTAGGGTTACTGTTAGGCTTAGGCCTAGGACTTTTAAAACCAGGAAGCCCTGGGCTCCAGGCACACTTCAGCTGCGAAAGGCATCCCAAGAGGGCCGCAGAAGCGACACAACTTGGCTGCCTCTGCTTCTATTCTCATGAGACCATCCTGAACCATAGGCTGATTTTCCTTCCTAGGGTTAAGGTTTGAGTTACGCCTAGGGTAAGAGTTCTATTAAACAGAAAGACCTGAGTTCCAAGAACACAGCATCTGCGAAGGACTACCCAAGAAGAGCGCAAAAGTACCACAACGTGCCTGCCTCCACAGCTTTTTCCTTGGGGACATGCCTAATTCCTGGCTGATTTGCCTTTCTCGTCTTAGGGTTGGGGTTCGGCCTAGGGCTAGGATATTTTTAACTAGGAAGCCCTGAGTTCCAGGCTTACTTCATCTGCCAAAGGCATCCCAAAGGGAGTGCAAAAGTGCCACAACATGGCTGCTTTCACGGCTTTTCCCTTAGGAAGAACCCTAATACCCGGCTGATTTACCTTCCTAGGGTTACTGTTAGGCTTAGGCCTAGGACTTTTAAAACCAGGAAGCCCTGGGCTCCAGGCACACTGCAGCTGCGAAAGGCATCCCAAGGGGAGCGCAAAAGTGACACAACTTGGCTGCCACCACTGATATTTCCATGAGACCATCCCGAACCATAAGCTGATTTTCCTTCCTAGGGTTAAGGTTTGAGTTACGCCTGGGGTAAGGGTTCTATTAACCAGAAAGCCCTGAGTTCCAAGAACACAGCAGCTGCGAAGGACTACCCAAGAAGAGCGCAAAAGTACCACAACATGCCTGCCTCCACAGCTTTTTCCTTGGGGACATGCCTAATTCCTGGCTGATTTGCCTTTCTCGTCTTAGGGTTGGGGTTCGGCCTAGGGCTAGGATTTTTTTAACTAGGAAGCCCTGAGTTCCAGGCTTACTGCATCTGCCAAAGGCATCCCAAAGGGAGTGCAGAAGTGCCGCAACATGGCTGCTTTCACGGCTTTTCCCTTAGGAAGAACCCTAATACGCGGCTGATTTACCTTCCTAGGGTTACTGTTAGGCTTAGGCCTAGGACTTTTAAAACCAGGAAGCCCTGGGCTCCAGGCACTCTGCAGCTGTTAAAGGCATCCCAAGAGGGCCGCAGAAGTGACGCAACTTGGCTGCCTCTGCTTCTATTCTCATGAGACCATGCTGAACCATAGGCAGATTTTCCTTCCTAGTGTTAAGGTTTGAGTTTCGCCTAGGGTAAGATTTCAATTACCCAGAAAGCCCTGAGTTCCAAGAACACAGCAGCTGCGAAGGACTAGCCAAGAAGAGCGCAAAAGTACCACAACATGCCTGCCTCCACAGCTTTTTCCTTGGGGACATGCCTAATTCCTGGCTGATTTGCCTTTCTCGTCTTAGGGTTGGGGTTCGGCCTAGGGCTAGGATTTTTAAAATCAGGAAGCCCTGAGTTCCAGGCACACTGCATCTGCCAAAGGCATCCCAAAGGGAGTGCAAAAGTGCCACAACATGGTTGCTTTCACGGCTTTTTCCTTGGCAAGAAGCCTAACACCAGGCTGATTTCCCTTCCCAAGGTTACTGTTAGGCTTAGGCCTAGGGCTAGGTTTTTTAAAACTAGGAAGCCCTGGGCTCCAGGCGCACTGCAGCTGTTCAAGGCATCCCAAGGGGAATACAAAAGTGCAACAACATGGCAGCTTTCACAGCTTTTTCCTTGGCACCATCCCTATACCTAGGCTGTTTTATCTGCCTAGGGTTAGGGTTAGGGTTCAGCCTAGGGCTTGGAGTTTTTTAACCAGGAAGCCCTGAGTTCCAGGCTTACTGCATCTGCCAAAGGCATCCCAAAGGGAGTGCAGAAGTGCCACAACATGGCTGCTTTCACGGCTTTTCCCTTAGGAAGAACCTTAATACGCGGCTGATTTACCTTCCTACGGTTACTGTTAGGCTTAGGCCTAGGACTTTTAAAACCAGGAAGCCCTGGGCTCCAGGCACACTGCAGCTGCGAAAGGCATCCCAAGGGGAGCGCAAAAGTGACACAACTTGGCTGCCACCACTGATATTTCCATGAGACCATCCCGAACCATAGGCTGATTTTCCTTCCTAGGGTTAGTGTTTGAGTTTCGCCTAGGGTAAGAGGTCTATTAACCAGAAAGCCCTGAGTTCCAAGAACACAGCAGCTGCGAAGGACTACCCAAGAAGAGCGCAAAAGTACCACAACATGCCTGCCTCCACAGCTTTTTCCTTGGGGACATGCCTAATTCCTGGCTGATTTGCCTTTCTCGTCTTAGGGTTGGGGTTCGGCCTAGGGCTAGGATTTTTTTAACTAGGAAGCCCTGAGTTCCAGGCTTATTGCATCTGCCAAAGGCATCCCAAAGGGAGTGCAAAAGTGCCACAACATGGCTGCTTTCACGGCTTTTCCCTTAGGAAGAACCCTAATACGCGGCTGATTTACCTTCCTAGGGTTACTGTTAGGCTTAGGCCTAGGACTTTTAAAACCAGGAAGCCCTGGGCTCCAGGCACTCTGCAGCTGTTGAAGGCATCCCAAGAGGGCCGCAGAAGTGACACAACTTGGCTGCCTCTGCTTCTATTCTCATGAGACCATGCTGAACCTTAGGCAGATTTTCCTTCCTAGTGTTAAGGTTTGAGATTCGCCTAGGGTAAGAGTTCAATTACCCAGAAAGCCCTGAGTTCCAAGAACACAGCAGCTGCGAAGGACTAGCCAAGAAGAGCGCAAAAGTAACACAACATGCCTGCCTCCACAGCTTTTTCCTTGGGGACATGCCTAATTCCTGGCTGATTTGCCTTTCTCGTCTTAGGGTTGGGGTTCGGCCTAGGGCTAGGATATTTTTAACTAGGAAGCCCTGAGTTCCAGGCTTACTTCATCTGCCAAAGGCATCCCAAAGGGAGTGCAAAAGTGCCACAACATGGCTGCTTTCACGGCTTTTCCCTTAGGAAGAACCCTAATACGCGGCTGATTTACCTTCCTAGGGTTACTGTTAGGCTTAGGCCTAGGACTTTTAAAACCAGGAAGCCCTGGGCTCCAGGCACATGCAGCTGTTAAAGGCATCCCAAGAGGGCTGCAGAAGTGACACAACTTGGCTGCCTCTGCTGCTATTCTCATGAGACCATCCCGAACCATAGGCTGATTTTCCTTCCTAGGGTTAAGGTTTGAGTTACGCCTGGGGTAAGGGTTCTATTAACCAGAAAGCCCTGAGTTCCAAGAACACAGCAGCTGCGAAGGACTAGCCAAGGAGAGCGCAAAAGTACCACAACATGCCTGCCTCCACAGCCTTTTCCTTGGGGACATGCCTAATTCCTGGCTGATTTGCCTTTCTCGTCTTAGGGTTGGGGTTCGGCCTAGGGCTAGGATTTTTAAAATCAGGAAGCCCTGAGTTCCAGGCACACTGGAGCTGTGAAAGGCATCCAAAAGGGAGTGCAAAAGTGCCACAACATGGTTGCTTTCACGGCTTTTTCTTGGCAAGAAGCTTAACACCAGGCTGATTTCCCTTCCCAGGGTTACTGTTAGGCTTAGGCCTAGGGCTAGGATTTTTAAAATTGGAAGCACTTAGATCCAGGCACACTGCAGCTGTTCAAGGCATCCCAGGGGGAGTACAAAAGTGCAACAACATGGCAGCTTTCACAGCTTTTTCCTTGGCACCATCCCTATACCTAGGCTGTTTTATCTGCCTAGGGTTAGGGTTAGGCTTCAGCCTAGGGCTTGGAGTTTTTTAACCAGGAAGCCCTGAGTTCCAGGCTTACTGCATCTGCCAAAGACATCCCAAAGGGAGTGCAGAAGTGCCACAACATGGCTGCTTTCACGGCTTTTCCCTTAGGAAGAACCTTAATACGTGGCTGATTTACCTTCCTAGGGTTACTGTTAGGCTTAGGCCTAGGACTTTTAAAACCAGGAAGCCCTGGGCTCCAGGCACACTGCAGCTGCGAAAGGCATCCCAAGGGGAGCGCAAAAGTGACACAACTTGGCTGCCACCACTGATATTTCCATGAGACCATCCCGAACCATAGGCTGATTTTCCTTCCTAGGGTTAAGGTTTGAGTTACTCCTAGGGTAAGGGTTCTATTAACCAGAAAGCCCTGAGTTCCAAGAACACAGCAGCTGCGAAGGACTAGCCAAGGAGAGCGCAAAAGTACCACAACATGCCTGCCTCCACAGCTTTTTCCTTGGGGACATGCCTAATTCCTGGCTGATTTGCCGTTCGCGTCTTAGGCTTGGGGCTCGGCCTAGGTCTAGGATTTTTAAAATCAGGAAGCCCTGAGTTCCAGGCACACTGGAGCTGTGAAGACATCCAAAAGGGAGTGCAAAAGTGCCACAACATGGTTGCTTTCACGGCTTTTTCCTTGGCAAGAAGATTAACACCAGGCTGATTTCCCTTCCCTTGGTTACTGTTAGGCTTAGGCCTAGGGCTAGGATTTTTAAAACTAGGAAGCCCTTAGATCCAGGCGCACTGCAGCTGTTCAAGGCATCCCAAGGGCAGTACAAAAGTGCAACATCATGGCCGCTTTCACAGTTTTTCCTTGGCACCATCCCTATACCTTGGCTGTTTTATCTGCCTAGGGTTAGGATTAGGGTTCAGCCACGGGCTTGGAGTTTTTAACCAGGAAGCCCTGAGTTCCAGGCACACTGCATCTGCCAAAGGCATCCCAAAGGGAGTGCAAAAGTGCCACAACATGGTTGCTTTCACGGCTTTTTCCTTGGCAAGAAGCCTAACACCAGGCTGATTTCCCTTCCCAAGTTTACTGTTAGGCTTAGGCCTAGGGCTAGGTTTTTAAAAACTAGGAAGCCCTGGGCTCCAGGCACACTGCAGCTGTTCAAGGCATCCCAAGGGGAGTACAAAAGTGCAACAACATGGCAGCTTTCACAGCTTTTTCCTTGGCACCATCCCTATACCTAGGCTGTTTTATCTGCCTAGGGTTAGGGTTAGGGTTCAGCCTAGGGCTTGGAGTTTTTTAACCAGGAAGCCCTGAGTTCCAGGCTTACTGCATCTGCCAAAGGCATCCCAAAGGGAGTGCAGAAGTGCCACAACATGGCTGCTTTCACGGCTTTTCCCTTAGGAAGAACCTTAATACGCGGCTGATTTACCTTCCTACGGTTACTGTTAGGCTTAGGCCTAGGACTTTTAAAACCAGGAAGCCCTGGGCTCCAGGCACACTGCAGCTGCGAAAGGCATCCCAAGGGGAGTGCAAAAGTGACACAACTTGGCTGCCACCACTGATATTTCCATG
Source organism: Ammospiza maritima maritima (assembly GCA_036010785.1). Lineage (NCBI taxonomy): Eukaryota > Metazoa > Chordata > Aves > Passeriformes > Passerellidae > Ammospiza > Ammospiza maritima. The sequence continues at coordinate 911,284 of JAYKTQ010000127.1, forward strand.
AGACCATCCCGAACCATAGGCTGATTTTCCTTCCTAGGGTTAATGTTTGAGTTTCGCCTAGGGTAAGAGGTCTATTAACCAGAAAGCCCTGAGTTCCAAGAACACAGCAGCTGCGAAGGACTACACAAGAAGAGCGCAAAAGTACCACAACATGCCTGCCTCCACAGCTTTTTCCTTGGGGACATGCCTAATTCCTGGCTGATTTGCCTTTCTCGTCTTAGGGTTGGGGTTTGGCCTAGGGCTAGGATTTTTTTAACTAGGAAGCCCTGAGTTCCAGGCTTACTGCATCTGCCAAAGGCATCCCAAAGGGAGTGCAAAAGTGCCACAACATGGCTGCTTTCACGGCTTTTCCCTTAGGAAGAACCCTAATACGCGGCTGATTTACCTTCCTAGGGTTACTGTTAGGCTTAGGCCTAGGACTTTTAAAACCAGGAAGCCCTGGGCTCCAGGCACTCTGCAGCTGTTGAAGGCATCCCAAGAGGGCCGCAGAAGTGACACAACTTGGCTGCCTCTGCTTCTATTCTCATGAGACCATGCTGAACCTTAGGCAGATTTTCCTTCCTAGTGTTAAGGTTTGAGATTCGCCTAGGGTAAGAGTTCAATTACCCAGAAAGCCCTGAGTTCCAAGAACACAGCAGCTGCGAAGGACTAGCCAAGAAGAGCGCAAAAGTAACACAACATGCCTGCCTCCACAGCTTTTTCCTTGGGGACATGCCTAATTCCTGGCTGATTTGCCTTTCTCGTCTTAGGGTTGGGGTTCGGCCTAGGGCTAGGATTTTTTTAACTAGGAAGCCCTGAGTTCCAGGCTTACTTCATCTGCCAAAGGCATCCCAAAGGGAGTGCAAAAGTGCCACAACATGGTTGCTTTCACGGCTTTTTCCTTGGCAAGAAGATTAACACCAGGCTGATTTCCCTTCCCTTGGTTACTGTTAGGCTTAGGCCTAGGGCTAGGATTTTTAAAACTAGGAAGCCCTTAGATCCAGGCGCACTGCAGCTGTTCAAGGCATCCCAAGGGCAGTACAAAAGTGCAACATCATGGCCGCTTTCACAGTTTTTCCTTGGCACCATCCCTATACCTTGGCTGTTTTATCTGCCTAGGGTTAGGATTAGGGTTCAGCCACGGGCTTGGAGTTTTTAACCAGGAAGCCCTGAGTTCCAGGCTTACTGCATCTGCCAAAGGCATCCCAAAGGGAGTGCAAAAGTGCCACAACATGGCTGCTTTCACAGCTTTTCCCTTCGGAAGAACCCTAATACGCGGCTGATTTACCTTCCTAGGGTTACTGTTAGGCTTAGGCCTAGGACTTTTAAAACCAGGAAGCCCTGGGCTCAAGGCACACTGCAGCTGTGAAAGGCATCCCAAGAGGGCCGCAGAAGTGACACAACATGGCTGCCTCTGCTTCTATTCTCATGAGACCATCCTGAACCATAGGCTGATTTTCCTTCCTAGGGTTAAGGTTTGAGTTACGCCTAGGGTAAGAGTTCTATTAACCAGAAAGACCTGAGTTCCAAGAACACAGCATCTGCGAAGGACTACCCAAGAAGAGCGCAAAAGTACCACAACGTGCCTGCCTCCACAGCTTTTTCCTTGGGGACATGCCTAATTCCTGGCTGATTTGCCTTTCTCGTCTTAGGGTTGGGGTTCGGCCTAGGGCTAGGATTTTTTTAACTAGGAAGCCCTGAGTTCCAGGCTTACTTCATCTGCCAAAGGCATCCCAAAGGGAGTGCAAAAGTGCCACAACATGGCTGCTTTCACGGCTTTTCCCTTAGGAAGAACCCTAATACGCGGCTGATTTACCTTCCTAGGGTTACTGTTAGGCTTAGGCCTAGGACTTTTAAAACCAGGAAGCCCTGGGCTCCAGGCACTCTGCAGCTGCGAAAGGCATCCCAAGGGGAGCGCAAAAGTGACACAACTTGGCTGCCACCACTGATATTTCCATGAGACCATCCCGAACCATAGGCTGATTTTCCTTCCTAGGGTTAAGGTTTGAGTTACGCCTGGGGTAAGGGTTCTATTAACCAGAAAGCCCTGAGTTCCAAGAACACAGCAGCTGCGAAGGACTAGCCAAGAAGAGCGCAAAAGTACCACAACGTGCCTGCCTCCACAGCTCTTTCCTTGGGGACATGCCTAATTCCTGGCTGATTTGCCTTTCTCGTCTTAGGGTTGGGGTTCGGCCTAGGGCTAGGATATTTTTAACTAGGAAGCCCTGAGTTCCAGGCTTAATGCATCTGCCAAAGGCATCCCAATGGGTGTGCAAAAGTGCCACAACATGGCTGCTTTCACGGCTTTTCCCTTAGGAAGAACCCTAATACTCGGCTGATTTACCTTCCTAGGGTTACTGTTAGGCTTAGGCCTAGGACTTTTAAAACCAGGAAGCCCTGGGCTCCAGGCACACTGCAGCTGCGAAAGGCATCCCAAGGGGAGCGCAAAAGTGACACAACTTGGCTGCCACCACTGATATTTCCATGAGACCATCCCGAACCATAGGCTGATTTTCCTTCCTAGGGTTAAGGTTTGAGTTACGCCTAGGGTAAGGGTTCTATTAACCAGAAAGCCCTGAGTTCCAAGAACACAGCAGCTGCGAAGGACTAGCCAAGGAGAGCGCAAAAGTACCACAACATGCCTGCCTCCACAGCTTTTTCCTTGGGGACATGCCTAATTCCTGGCTGATTTGCCTTTCTCGTCTTAGGGTTGGGGTTCGGCCTAGGGCTAGGATTTTTTTAACTAGGAAGCCCTGAGTTCCAGGCTTACTTCATCTGCCAAAGGCATCCCAAAGGGAGTGCAGAAGTGCCACAACATGGCTGCTTTCACGGCTTTTCCCTTAGGAAGAACCCTAATACGCGGCTGATTTACCTTCCTAGGGTTACTGTTAGGCTTAGGCCTAGGACTTTTAAAACCAGGAAGCCCTGGGCTCCAGGCACACTGCAGCTGTTAAAGGCATCCCAAAAGGGCCACAGAAGTGACACAACTTGGCTGCCTCTGCTTCTATTCTCATGAGACCATCCCGAACCATAGGCTGATTTTCCTTCCTAGGGTTAATGTTTGAGTTTCGCCTAGGGTAAGAGGTCTATTAACCAGAAAGCCCCGAGTTCCAAGAACACAGCAGCTGCGAAGGACTACCCAAGAAGAGCGCAAAAGTACCACAACATGCCTGCCTCCACAGCTTTTTCCTTGGGGACATGCCTAATTCCTGGCTGATTTGCCTTTCTCGTCTTAGGGTTGGGGTTCGGCCTAGGGCTAGGATTTTTTTAACTAGGAAGCCCTGAGTTCCAGGCTTACTGCATCTGCCAAAGGCATCCCAAAGGGAGTGCAGAAGTGCCACAACATGGCTGCTTTCACGGCTTTTCCCTTAGGAAGAAGCCTAATACGCGGCTGATTTACCTTCCTAGGGTTACTGTTAGGCTTAGGCCTAGGACTTTTAAAACCAGGAAGCCCTGGGCTCCAGGCACTCTGCAGCTGTTAAAGGCATCCCAAGAGGGCCGCAGAAGTGACACAACTTGGCTGCCTCTGCTTCTATTCTCATGAGACCATGCTGAACCACAGGCAGATTTTCCTTCCTAGTGTTAAGGTTTGAGTTTCGCCTAGGGTAAGATTTCAATTACCCAGAAAGCCCTGAGTTCCAAGAACACAGCAGCTGCGAAGGACTAGCCAAGAAGAGCGCAAAAGTACCACAACATGCCTGCCTCCACAGCTTTTTCCTTGGGGACATGCCTAATTCCTGGCTGATTTGCCTTTCTCGTCTTAGGGTTGGGGTTCGGCCTAGGGCTAGGATTTTTAAAATCAGGAAGCCCTTAGTTCCAGGCACACTGCATCTGCCAAAGGCATCCCAAAGGGAGTGCAAAAGTGCCACAACATGTTTGCTTTCACGGCTTTTTCCTTGGCAAGAAGCCTAACACCAGGCTGATTTCCCTTCCCAGGGTTACTGTTAGGCTTAGGCCTAGGGCTAGGTTTTTTAAAACTAGGAAGCCCTGGGCTCCAGGCGCACTGCAGCTGTTCAAGGCATCCCAAGGGGAGTACAAAAGTGCAACAACATGGCAGCTTTCACAGCTTTTTCCTTGGCACCATCCCTATACCTAGGCTGTTTTATCTGCCTAGGGTTAGGGTTAGGGTTCAGCCTAGGGCTTGGAGTTTTTTAACCAGGAAGCCCTGAGTTCCAGGCTTACTGCATCTGCCAAAGGCATCCCAAAGGGAGTGCAGAAGTGCCACAACATGGCTGCTTTCACGGCTTTTCCCTTAGGAAGAACCTTAATACGCGGCTGATTTACCTTCCTAGGGTTACTGTTAGGCTTAGGCCTAGGACTTTTAAAACCAGGAAGCCCTGGGCTCCAGGCACACTGCAGCTGCGAAAGGCATCCCAAGGGGAGCGCAAAAGTGACACAACTTGGCTGCCACCACTGATATTTCCATGAGACCATCCCGAACCATAGGCTGATTTTCCTTCCTAGGGTTAAGGTTTGAGTTACGCCTAGGGTAAGGGTTCTATTAACCAGAAAGCCCTGAGTTCCAAGAACACAGCAGCTGCGAAGGACTAGCCAAGGAGAGCGCAAAAGTACCACAACATGCCTGCCTCCACAGCTTTTTCCTTGGGGACATGCCTAATTCCTGGCTGATTTGCCTTTCTCGTCTTAGGGTTGGGGTTCGGCCTAGGGCTACGATTTTTTTAACTAGGAAGCCCTGAGTTCCAGGCTTACTGCATCTGCCAAAGGCATCCCAAAGGGAGTGCAGAAGTGCCACAACATGGCTGCTTTCACGGCTTTTCCCTTAGGAAGAACCCTAATACGCGGCTGATTTACCTTCCTAGGGTTACTCTTAGGCTTAGGCCTAGGACTTTTAAAACCAGGAAGCCCTGGGCTCCAGGCACACTGCAGCTGTTAAAGGCATCCCAAAAGGGCCACAGAAGTGACACAACTTGGCTGCCTCTGCTTCTATTCTCATGAGACCATCCCGAACCATAGGCTGATTTTCCTTCCTAGGGTTAATGTTTGAGTTTCGCCTAGGGTAAGAGGTCTATTAACCAGAAAGCCCTGAGTTCCAAGAACACAGCAGCTGCGAAGGACTACCCAAGAAGAGCGCAAAAGTACCACAACATGCCTGCCTCCACAGCTTTTTCCTTGGGGACATGCCTAATTCCTGGCTGATTTGCCTTTCTCGTCTTAGGGTTGGGGTTCGGCCTAGGGCTAGGATTTTTTTAACTAGGAAGCCCTGAGTTCCAGGCTTACTGCATCTGCCAAAGGCATCCCAAAGGGAGTGCAAAAGTGCCACAACATGGCTGCTTTCACGGCTTTTCCCTTAGGAAGAACCCTAATACGCGGCTGATTTACCTTCCTAGGGTTACTGTTAGGCTTAGGCCTAGGACTTTTAAAACCAGGAAGCCCTGGGCTCCAGGCACATGCAGTTGTTAAAGGCATCCCAAGAGGACTGCAGAAGTGACACAACTTGGCTGCCTCTGCAGCTATTCTCATGAGACCATCCCGAACCATAGGCTGATTTTCCTTCCTAGGGTTAAGGTTTGAGTTACGCCTGGGGTAAGGGTTCTATTAACCAGAAAGCCCTGAGTTCCAAGAACACAGCAGCTGCGAAGGACTACCCAAGAAGAGCGCAAAAGTACCACAACATGCCTGCCTCCACAGCTTTTTCCTTGGGGACATGCCTAATTCCTGGCTGATTTGCCTTTCTCGTCTTAGGGTTGGGGTTCGGCCTAGGGCTAGGACTTTTAAAACCAGGAAGCCCTGGGCTCCAGGCACACTGCAGCTGCGAAAGGCATCCCAAGGGGAGCGCAAAAGTGACACAACTTGGCTGCCACCACTGATATTTCCATGAGACCATCCCGAACCATAGGCTGATTTTCCTTCCTAGGATTAAGGTTTGAGTTACTCCTAGGGTAAGTGTTCTATTAACCAGAAAGCCCTGAGTTCCAAGAACACAGCAGCTGCGAAGGACTAGCCAAGAAGAGCGCAAAAGTACCACAACATGCCTGCCTCCACAGCTTTTTCCTTGGGGACATGCCTAATTCCTGGCTGATTGGCCGTTCTCGTCTTAGGCTTGGGGTTCGGCCTAGGGCTAGGATTTTTAAAATCAGGAAGCCCTGAGTTCCAGGCACACTGGAGCTGTGAAAGGCATCCAAAAGGGAGTGCAAAAGTGCCACAACATGGTTGCGTTCACGGCTTTTTCCTTGGCAAGAAGCTTAACACCAGGCTGATTTCCCTTCCCTTGGTTACTGTTAGGCTTAGGCCTAGGGCTAGGATTTTTAAAACTAGGAAGCCCTTAGATCCAGGCGCACTGCAGCTGTTCAAGGCATCCCAAGGGCAGTACAAAAGTGCAACAACATGGCCGCTTTCACAGTTTTTCCTTGGCACCATCCCTATACCTTGGCTGTTTTATCTGCCTAGGGTTAGGGTTAGGGTTCAGCCAAGGGCTTGGAGTTTTTAACCAGGAAGCCCTGAGTTCCAGGCTTACTGCATCTGCCAAAGGCATCCCAAAGGGAGTGCAAAAGTGCCACAACATGGCTGCTTTCACAGCTTTTCCCTTAGGAAGAACCCTAATACGCGGCTGATTTACCTTCCTAGGGTTACTGTTAGGCTTAGGCCTAGGACTTTTAAAACCAGGAAGCCCTGGGCTCCAGGCACACTGCAGCTGCGAAAGGCATCCCAAGGGGAGCGCAAAAGTGACACAACTTGGCTGCCACCACTGATATTTCCATGAGACCATCCCGAACCATAGGCTGATTTTCCTTCCTAGGGTTAAGGTTTGAGTTTCGCCTAGGGTAAGGGTTCTATTAACCAGAAAGCCCTGAGTTCCAAGAACACAGCAGCTGCGAAGGACTAGCCAAGAAGAGCGCAAAAGTACCACAACATGCCTGCCTCCACAGCTTTTTCCTTGGGGACATGCCTAATTCCTGGCTGATTTGCCTTTCTCGTCTTAGGGTTGGGGTTCGGCCTAGGGCTAGGATTTTTAAAATCAGGAAGCCCTGAGTTCCCGGCACACTGGAGCTGTGAAAGGCATCCAAAAGGGAGTGCAAAAGTGCCACAAAATGGCTGCTTTCAAGGCTTTTTCCTTGGCAAGAAGCCTAACACCAGGCTGATTTCCCTTCCTAGGGTTACTGTTAGGCTTTGGCCTAGGGCTAGGATTTTTAAAACTAGGAAGCCCTGGGCTCCAGGCACACTGCAGCTGTTCAAGGCATCCCAAGGGGAGTACAAAAGTGCAACAACATGGCAGCTTTCACAGCTTTTTCCTTGGCACCATCCCTATACCTAGGCTGATTTATCTGCCTAGGGTTAGGGTTAGGGTTCAGCCTAGGGCTTGGAGATTTTAACCCGGAAGCCCTGAGTTCCAGGCTTACTGCATCTGCCAAAGGCATCCCAAAGGGAGTGCAAAAGTGCCACAACATGGCTGCTTTCACGGCTTTTCCCTTAGGAAGAACCCTAATACGCGGCTGATTTACCTTCCTAGGGTTACTGTAAGGCTTAGGCCTAGGACTTTTAAAACCAGGAAGCCCTGGGCTCCAGGCACACTGCAGCTGCAAAAGGCATCCCAAGGGGAGCGCAAAAGTGACACAACTTGGCTGCCACCACTGATATTTCCATGAGACCATCCCGAACCATAGGCTGATTTTCCTTCCTAGGGTGAGGGTTAGAGTTACGCCTTGGGTTAGTGTTTTTTTAACCAGAAAGCCCTGAGTTCCAAGAACAAAGCAGCTGCCAAGGACTACCCAAGAGGAGGGGAACAGTGCCACAACATGGCTGCCTCCTGCGCTTTTTCCTTGGGACCATCATTGAACCTAGGCTGATTTACTTGCCTCCAGTTCCACCTATGGTCACGCCAAGAGATAAGGATTTTAAATCAGTAAACCCTTAGCTCCAGACCCAGTGAAGCTGCAAAAGGCTTCCCAAGGGCAGCCAAAAATTGCCTCAACATGCTCCTTCCAGTGCTTTTTTCCTTGGGAACATCCCTATACCCAGGCTGATTTATCTGCCTAGGGTTAGGGTTAGGGTTCAGCCTAGAGATAGGATTTTTTCAAACAGGAAGCCCTGAATTCCAGGCACACTGCAGCTGTTAAAGGCAGTGTTCTACGTCAACCGCAACTTAGTCTGAAATAAATGCTTTTTCCCTGAGAGCATCTGAGAGGTTTGCATGAAGCACTGATATCTGACATTTGCAATTTTGAATAGGAGAGGAGAAAGAAAATGGGAAGAAGTTTTTAATTTTAGTGGTTTCAATGTTAATTTCCGTACACTTTTTCAAAACTTGTCAGCTCAAATGCCCATCAACATCTTTTAGTCATCTGTAAGTCAGTATTCATATAAAATGTGCTTCAAATCAAAAGAATTTCAAATTTGCAATCCAAATTTCTATGCCTAGATTTATGATTTCCTACACATATTAGATGAAAGGAAGGCCTTTTTTACTGTGGGAGTGCTGGAACACTGGAACAGGTTGCCCAGGGAAGTTGTGGGTGTCCCATCCCTGAAAGTATTCAAGGTCAGCTTGGACGGGGCTTGGAGCAGCAACAAAGGAGAAGCTTGATGGTAGAGAAACAAAGTTGGACTATAGAAGAAACTGGGATTGAAGTATAGGAGCAAGTTTTCTCTCAGCTCTTGGGGTAAATTCAAAGTTGTACAAAATGACATTTATCTGTGCTATTCACTACTGTAACAGAAATGTTCATGAAAACTGTACAGAAGATAGCAAATTTTAAAAGAGATAAGAATTACAGCATAAAATCCATGGGATGGGTTACAACATGAGACACTCTCTAAGAGAAAATCTCTGTGTTTCAGCACTTCATCATGGTAAGATTTCATGAAGTGCCAAAGAAGGCGGCAAAATATCATTCGGGACGTTATTTCCTGGAATTCAGCCTGGCCATTAGTAGGAACTGGGTTTGAACACATCATGTAGATATACCACACACGCTTTCCCTTCACTGAAAAATGACTGTTTACAACGAAGAAGCAATTGACGATCAAAATTGATTGAAAGCATCTTAAACATGTCAAGTATTTCATTGTAGATGATCTGTGATCCAAATGCTTCTTCCACCTTCGAGAGGGACAGAACAATTCTTCCATATCATGATGGTTTAAAATTGTATCAACCAATGTTTTCTGCTGAAAAGATAGCATCTATTTTTTTCTATTTTTGGAAGAAAATATTCCTAGACATACAACAGGTGAGAACTAAGTAATTTTAAAGAAACAAATGAAAAGAAAATATTCTGTAAATAGAATGAAATGAAAAGCTGTGTTTTAAATAGGAGCTAAATATGAAACAGAATTTTTGTACCAGGCATTTGAATTACTGCACCAGCTCTTTTGCCCATCAAGAGAGGCATTTAGCATTTCAGTCTTTTCCAAGGTGTTCATGATCTGCTATGCTGATCTCTGTGTGTGCCTAGGTGTGTGTGGAAGGGGGGGCATGTGAAGGGGAGTGTGTATGTTTGCTTTACAATTGTTGTGGCAGATTCATGCCTCAGCTCCACATTTTGTTTTAGAAAGGTCACACAGAGTGGATGTGAAGTTTACTATCAACAAGAGATCAATTCCCAAATCATCCATTTCACTCTACCTTATAAATCATGTGCTTTGTTGCATATTTTATCAAATCTACTTTCAAGCCAGATGGAGGAAGGAGGATGTGGCAATCCCTCCACCATCTTGCAACTTTTATGCAAGTAGGTTTTCAAGAAAATCATCATTTCTCTTGGAAATATGTCTGGAACAGGCATGATGGTAGTGTCAACCTGTTGGAGTTTTTGTTGCTGGAAGAAGTTATACAAAAGGATTGGTTTTTACATTGACCAGTTACTGAATCAAGCTCAGGAATACATTGGAAATTCAACTGGGGCTTCCTTTCCCCGGCAGACTACTTCTAGAACGAGCTTGTACACTGAAGCTTACTCTTTTGCCCTCTTTTTGTTTCTTTCCTATTTTCTTGGCTTCTTTGCCACTCTCTAGACAATTTTGGAACTTTTTTCCCAACTCAAATGGTTTCAATAGTCTGATTGTGATCATACATTTTTACAAGGAATTTTTAAAATCTTTCCTCCAGTTAAGAAAGTCAAGGACTTAGGTCTTTTTCTTCCCTTATCAATATTGCAATGAAATTGATAAGTAAAGACCAACTCTTTCTTTTTGTTTTTAACCCAAGCAGATAATTCCCATCCATTCATCCATTTGGTGGACCAATAGTTGCCATTCTGATGGAAGTTGTCACTTCTTAACAATAGGCATTCTGTGACTATGTTGACAGCACTTTGGGTGAAGATCCTAACTGGTCTTAGATACACATAGGGAGAAATTTGCTCAGCCAGTGTCAGTCTTAAGCATGCGTATCAGAAGATCTTTCTAGAGCTGGGAATTTTCCCATGAAAGGGATTCAGTTAGGGAAGAGACACTTGCCCCAGAGGTTTACATTCTTCTTGAAGACTGCTTAAGGAACTTAGATGCCATGTCCATTTGGATCTGTGTCTGCACAGAACTTTGTCATGCCAGTGCTTGAAATGCATCTTGAAGAGAATTCACTAGCACAGAATGAATGAGAGTGGAAGGGGTTGGTGGGGCTAACCAGGCCCAACCCCCCTGCCTAAACCAGGATACCTAGAGCCTCTTGCCCAGGATTCTATCTGGGTGTACTTTGAATGTCTTCAAAGATCCAGGCTCCACAATCTTTCTGGGCAGTCTGTGCCGTGGTTCACTCACCCTCACAGTAAAGAATCATTTCCTGATGTTCCTGTATTTCAGTGTGTGCCCACTGCCTCTTGTCTTTTCACTCAGCATCACTGAAAAGACACTGATTCCCTCCCCTTTGCACTATTGCTTCCATATGGATGTGTGCTGCCATGTAGAGATATGTCAAAAACCTCCCTGAAGCCCAGGCAGATAATATTGCCTTCATCTACCAGTCAAGTTGATTCATCAGAGGAGTTTAAAGTTATGTTCAGCATGAAATGCCCCTGAAAAATCATGCTAACTACATTATTGTGTCGTCTTTCATGTGCCTGGCAAGGTTTTCCAGGAAGAGCTGCTTCATCAACTTCCTGGGTATAAAAAAGAGGCTGGCTGGTTTGTACGATTGCGAGTCCTCCTAATTGCCTTTTTTGAAGATGAGTGTCATTTGCTTACATCCAGTCCTTAGCCTCTCTTCTCGTCTACATCTTAGCAAAAAGCTTTTCCACTATGTCTGGCGAGGAAAAACTGTGCCAGCACAGAAAACATCTCCCATCGTGTTCCAGACGTTGCACGGAGGTGTGCCGAGTGTTTGGCATGAAGAAAAGAAAAGTTGTCCAAAACAGCTTCCAATCGAATGTTCATGTGATTGGAAAAGTCAGGAGAGTGCAAAGGTACTGTTTTCTAGCAGTTGGCAAGCTGCGCACACAATCCCAGTGTTGTACAGCTTCCTTCTTCACCTTTCCGAAGGTGCCGCTCTCTCCGGCTCCCGGAGGCGAAGAAGCGGCTTCTTCGCGCAAAGACGATTGTGCCGCTCACTGTGCTCTCCTTAGCGCGGCTTCTGCCGAAAGACGCCCGGGAGCGGCTCTTAGCTCCGGACAGCATCGTACCTTCGTCTTTAGCGTCTCTTCTCGTCTACATCTCAGCAAAAAACCTTTCTACTATGTCTGGCGAGGAAAAACTGTGCAAGCACAGAAAACATCTCCCATCGTGTTCTAGACGTTGCACGGAGGTGTGCCGAGTGTTTGGCATGAAGGAAAGAAAAGTTGTCCAAAACAGCTTCCAATCGAATGTTCATGTGATTGGAAAAGTCAGGAGAGTGCAAAGGTACTGTTTTCTAGCAGTTGGCAAGCTGCGCACACAATCCCAGTGTTGTACTGCTTCCTTCTTCACCTTTCCGAAGGTGCCGCTCTCTCCGGCTCCCGGAGGCGAAGAAGCGGCTTCTTCGCGCAAAGACGATTGTGCCGCTCACTGTGCTCTCCTTAGCGCGGCTTCTGCCGAAAGACGCCCGGGAGCGGCTCTTAGCTCCGGACAGCATCGTATCTTCGTCTTTAGCGTCTCTTCTCGCCTACATCTTAGCAAAAAGCTTTTCCACTATGTCTGGCGAGGAAAAACTGTGCCAGCACAGAAAACATCTCCCCTCCTGTTCTAGACGTTGCACGATCCCTATGCTTAGGCTGATTTTCCTTCCTGGGGATAGGGTTAGGCTTCAGCCTAGGGCTTGGATTTTTTTAACCAGGAAGCCCTGGGCTCCAGGAACATGCAGCTGTTAAAGGCATCCCAAGAGGGCCGCAGAAGTGACACAACTTGGCTGCCTCTGCTGCTGTTCTCATGAGACCATCCCGAATCATAGGCTGATTTTCCTTCCTAGGGTTAAGGTTTGAGTTATGCCTAGGGTAAGAGTTCTATTAACCAGAAAGCCCTGAGTTCCAAGAACACAGCAGCTGCGAAGGACTAGCCAAGAAGAGCACAAAAGTACCACAACATGCCTGCCTCCACAGCTTTTTCCTTGGGGACATGCCTAATTCCTGGCTGATTTGCCTTTCTCGTCTTAGGGTTGGGGTTCGGCCTAGGGCTAGGATTTTTTTAACTAGGAAGCCCTGAGTTCCAGGCTTACTGCATCTGCCAAAGGCATCCCAAAGGGAGTGCAGAAGTGCCACAACATGGCTGCTTTCACGGCTTTTCTCTTAGGAAGAACCCTAATACCCGGCTGATTTACCTTCCTAGGGTTACTGTTAGGCTTAGGCCTAGGACTTTTAAAACCAGGAAGCCCTGGGCTCCAGGCACTCTGCAGCTGCGAAAGGCATCCCAAGGGGAGTACTAAAGTACCACAACATGGCAGCTTTCACAGCTTTTTCCTTGGCACCATCCCTATACATAGGCTGTTTTATCTGCCTAGGGTTAGGGTTAGGGTTCAGCCTAGGGCTTGGAGTTTTTTAACCTGGAAGCCCTGAGTTCCAGGCTTACTGCATCTGCCAAAGGCATCCCAAAGGGAGTGCAAAAGTGCCACAACATGGCTGCTTTCACAGCTTTTCCCTTAGGAAGAACCCTAATACGCGGCTGATTTACCTTCCTAGGGTTACTATTAGGCTTAGGCCTAGGACTTTTAAAACCAGGAAGCCCTGGGCTCCAGGCACACTGCAGCTGTTAAAGGCATCCCAAGAGGGCCGCAGAAGTGACACAACTTGGCTGTTTCTGCTTCTATTCTCATGAGACCATCCTGAACCATAGGCTGATTTTCCTTCCTAGGTTTAAGGTTTGAGTTACGCCTAGGGTAAGAGTTCTATTAACCAGAAAGCCCTGAGTTCCAAGAACACAGCAGCTGCGAAGGACTACCCAAGAAGAGCGCAAAAGTACCACAACGTGCCTGCCTCCACAGCTTTTTCCTTGGGGACATGCCTAATTCCTGGCTGATTTGCCTTTCTCGTCTTAGGGTTGGGGTTCGGCCTAGGGCTAGGATATTTTTAACTAGGAAGCCCTGAGTTCCAGGCTTACTTCATCTGCAAAAAGCATCCCAAAGGGAGTGCAAAAGTGCCACAACATGGCTGCTTTCACGGCTTTTCCCTTAGGAAGAACCCTAATACCCGGCTGATTTACCTTCCTAGGGTTACTGTTAGGCTTAGGCCTAGGACTTTTAAAACCTGGAAGCCCTGGGCTCCAGGCACATGCAGCTTTTAAAGGCATCCCAAGAGGGCTGCAGAAGTGACACAACTTGGCTGCCTCTGCTTCTATTCTCATGAGACCATCCTGAACCATAGGCTGATTTTCCTTCCTAGGGTTAAGGTTTGAGTTACGCCTGGGGTAAGGGTTCTATTAACCAGAAAGCCCTGAGTTCCAAGAACACAGCAGCTGCGAAGGACTACCCAAGAAGAGCGCAAAAGTACCACAACGTGCCTGCCCCCACAGCTTTTTCCTTGGGGACATGCCTAATTCCTGGCTGATTTGCCTTTCTCGTCTTAGGGTTGGGGTTCGGCCTAGGGCTAGGATATTTTTAACTAGGAAGCCCTGAGTTCCAGGCTTACTTCATCTGCCAAAGGCATCCCAATGGGTGTGCAAAATGCCACAACATGGCTGCTTTCACAGCTTTTCCCTTAGGAAGAACCCTAATACGCGGCTGATTTACCTTCCTAGGGTTACTGTTAGGCTTAGGCCTAGGACTTTTAAAACCAGGAAGCCCTGGGCTCCAGGCACTCTGCAGCTTCGAAAGGCATCCCAAGGGGAGCGCAAAAGTGACACAACTTGGCTGCCACCACTGATATTTCCATGAGACCATCCCGAACCATAGGCTGATTTTCCTTCCTAGGGTTAAGGTTTGAGTTACGCCTAGGGTAAGGGTTCTATTAACCAGAAAGACCTGAGTTCCAAGAACACAGCAGCTGCGAAGGACTACCCAAGAAGAGCGCAAAAGTACCACAACATGCCTGCCTCCACAGCTTTTTCCTTGGGGACATGCCTAATTCCTGGCTGATTTGCCTTTCTCGTCTTAGGGTTGGGGTTCGGCCTAGGGCTAGGATTTTTTTAACTAGGAAGCCCTGAGTTCCAGGCTTACTGCATCTGCCAAAGGCATCCCAAAGGGTGTGCAAAAGTGCCACAACATGGCTGCTTTCCCGGCTTTTTCCTTGGCAATAAGCCTAACACCAGGCTGATTTACCTTCCCAGGGTTACTCTAAGGCTTAGGCCTAGGGCTAGGATTTTTAAAACTAGGAAGCCCTTAGCTCCAGTCACACTGCAGCTGTTCAAGGCATCCCAAGAGGGCCGCAGAAGTGACACAACTTGGCTGCCTCTGCTGCTATTCTCATGAGTCCATCCCGAACCATAGGCTGATTTTCCTTCCTAGGGTGAGGGTTAGAGTTACGCCTAGGGTTAGTGTTTTTTTAACCAGAAAGCCCTGAGTTCCAAGAACACAGCGGCTGCGAAGGACTACCCAAGAGGAGGGGAAAAGTGCCACAACATTGCTGCCTCCAGCGCTTTTTCCTTGGGACCATCATTGAACCTAGGCTGATTTACTTGCCTCCAGTTCCACCTATGGTCACGCCAAGAGATAGGCATATTAAATCAGTAAACCCTGAGCTCCAGACCCTGTGCAGCTGCAAAAGGCTTCCCAAGGGCAGCCAAAAATTGCCTCAACATGCTCCTTCCAGTGCTTTTTTCCTCGGGAACATCCCTATACCCAGGCTGATTTATCTGCCTAGGGTTAGGGTTAGGGTTCAACCTAAGGCTTGGAGTTTTTTAACCAGGAAGCCCTGAGTTCCAGGCTTACTGCATCTGCCAAAGGCATCCCAAAGGGAGTGCAAAAGTGCCACAAAATGGCTGCTTTCACGGCTTTTCCCTTAGGAAGAACCCTAATACGCGGCTGATTTACCTTCCTAGGGTTACTGTTAGGCTTAGGTTTAGGACTTTTAAAACCAGGAAGCCCTGGGCTCCAGGCACATGCAGCTGCGAAAGGCATCCCAAGAGGGCCGCAGAAGTGACACAACTTGGCTGCCTCTGCTTCTATTCTCATGAGACCATCCTGAACCATAGGCTGATTTTCCTTCCTAGGGTTAAGGTTTGAGTTACGCCTGGGGTAAGGGTTCTATTAACCAGAAAGACCTGAGTTCCAAGAACACAGCATCTGCGAAGGACTAGCCAAGAAGAGCGCAAAAGTACCACAACACGCCTGCCTCCACAGCTTTTTCCTTGGGGACATGCCTAATTCCTGGCTGATTTGCCTTTCTCGTCTTAGAGTTGGGGTTCGGCCTAGGGCTAGGATTTTTTTAACTAGGAAGCCCTGAGTTCCAGGCTTACTTCATCTGCCAAAGGCATCCCAAAGGGAGTGCAAAAGTGCCACAACATGGCTGCTTTCACGGCTTTTCCCTTAGGAAGAACCCTAATACGCGGCTGATTTACCTTCCTAGGGTTACTGTTAGGCTTAGGCCAAGGACTTTTAAAACCAGGAAGCCCTGGGCTCCAGGCACTCTGCAGCTGCGAAAGGCATCCCAAGGGGAGCGCAAAAGTGACACAACTTGGCTGCCACCACTGATATTTCCATGAGACCATCCCGAACCATAGGCTGATTTTCCTTCCTAGGGTTAAGGTTTGAGTTACGCCTAGGGTAAGGGTTCTATTAACCAGAAAGCCCTGAGTTCCAAGAACACAGCAGCTGCGAAGGACTACCCAAGAAGAGCGCAAAAGTACCACAACATGCCTGCCTCCACAGCTTTTTCCTTGGGGACATGCCTAATTCCTGGCTGATTTGCCTTTCTCGTCTTAGGGTTGGGGTTCGGCCTAGGGCTAGGATATTTTTAACTAGGAAGCCCTGAGTTCCAGGCTTACTTCATCTGCCAAAGGCATCCCAAAGGGTGTGCAAAAGTGCCACAACATGGCTGCTTTCACAGCTTTTCCCTTAGGAAGAACCCTAATACGCGGCTGATTTACCTTCCTAGGGTTACTGTTAGGCTTAGGCCTAGGACTTTTAAAACCAGGAAGCCCTGGGCTCCAGGCACTCTGCAGCTGTTAAAGGCATCCCAAGAGGGCCGCAGAAGTGACACAACTTGGCTGCCTCTGCTTCTATTCTCATGAGACCATCCTGAACCATAGCCAGATTTTCCTTCCTAGTGTTAAGGTTTGAGTTTCGCCTAGGGTAAGATTTCAATTACCCAGAAAGCCCTGAGTTCCAAGAACACAGCAGCTGCGAAGGACTAGCCATGAAGAGCGCAAAAGTACCACAACATGCCTGCCTCCACAGCTTTTTCCTTGGGGACATGCCTAATTCCTGGCTGATTTGCCTTTCTCGTCTTAGGGTTGGGGTTCGGCCTGGGGCTAGGATTTTTAAAATCAGGAAGCCCTGAGTTCCAGGCTCACTGGAGCTGTGAAAGGCATCCCAAAGGGAGTGCAAAAGTGCCACAACATGGCTGCTTTCCCGGCTTTTTCCTTGGCAATAAGCCTAACACCAGGCTGATTTACCATCCCAGGGTTACTGTAAGGCTTAGGCCTAGGGTTAGGATTTTTAAAACTAGGAAGCCCTTAGCTCCAGGCACACTGCAGCTGTTCAAGGCATCCCAAGAGGGCCGCAGAAGTGACACAACTTGGCTGCCTCTGCTGCTATTCTCATGAGTCAATCCCGAACCATAGGCTGATTTTGCTTCCTAGGGTGAGGGTTAGAGTTACGCCTAGGGTTAGTGTTTTTTTAACCAGAAAGCCCTGAGTTCCAAGAACACAGCAGCTGCGAAGGACTACCCAAGAGGAGGGGAAAAGTGCCACAACATTTCTGCCTCCAGCGCTTTTTCCTTGGGACCATCATTGAACCTAAGCTGATTTACTTGCCTCCAGTTCCACCTATGGTCACGCCAAGAGATAGGCATTTTAAATCAGTAAACCCTGAGGTCCAGACCCAGTGCAGCTGCAAAAGGCTTCCCAAGGGCAGCCAAAAATTGCCTCAACATGCTCCTTCCAGTGCTTTTTTCCTCGGGAACATCCCTATACCCAGGCTGATTTATCTGCCTAGGGTTAGGGTTAGGGTTCAGCCTAAGGCTTGGAGTTTTTTAACCAGGAAGCCCTGAGTTCCAGGCTTACTGCATCTGCCAAAGGCATCCCAAAGGGAGTGCAAAAGTGCCACAACATGGCTGCTTTCACGGCTTTTCCCTTAGGAAGAACCCTAATACGCGGCTGATTTACCTTCCTAGGGTTACTGTTAGGCTTAGGCCTAGGACTTTTAAAACCAGGAAGCCCTGGGCTCCAGGCACATGCAGCTGTGAAAGGCATCCCAAGAGGGCCGCAGAAGTGACACAACTTGGCTGCCTCTGCTTCTATTCTCATGAGACCATCCTGAACCATAGGCTGATTTTCCTTCCTAGGGTTAAGGTTTGAGTTACGCCTGGGGTAAGGGTTCTATTAACCAGAAAGACCTGAGTTCCAAGAACACAGCAGCTGCGAAGGACTAGCCAAGAAGAGCGCAAAAGTACCACAACATGCCTGCCTCCACAGCTTTTTCCTTGGGGACATGCCTAATTCCTGGCTGATTTGCCTTTCTCGTCTTAGGGTTGGGGTTCGGCCTAGGGCTAGGATTTTTTTAACTAGGAAGCCCTGAGTTCCAGGCTTACTTCATCTGCCAAAGGCATCCCAAAGGGAGTGCAAAAGTGCCACAACATGGCTGCTTTCCCGGCTTTTTCCTTGGCAATAAGCCTAACACCAGGCTGATTTACCTTCCCAGGGTTACTGTAAGGCTTAGGCCTAGGGCTAGGATTTTTAAAACTAGGAAGCCCTTAGCTGCAGGCACACTGCAGCTGTTCAAGTCATCCCAAGAGGGCCGCAGAAGTGACACAACTTGGCTGCCTCTGCTTCTATTCTCATGAGTCCATCCCGAACCATAGGCTGATTTTCCTTCCTAGGGTGAGGGTTAGAGTTACGCCTAGGGTTAGTGTTTTTTTAACCAGAAAGCCCTGAGTTCCAAGAACACAGCAGCTGCGAAGGACTAGCCAAGAAGAGCGCAAAAGTACCACAACATGCCTGCCTCCACAGCTTTTTCCTTGGGGACATGCCTAATTCCTGGCTGATTTGCCTTTCTCGTCTTAGGGTTG
Source organism: Ammospiza maritima maritima (assembly GCA_036010785.1). NCBI lineage: Eukaryota > Metazoa > Chordata > Aves > Passeriformes > Passerellidae > Ammospiza > Ammospiza maritima. The sequence goes on from JAYKTQ010000127.1 coordinate 929,784, forward strand.
GGGTTCGGCCTAGGGCTAGGATTTTTAAAATCAGGAAGCCCTGAGTTCCAGGCACACTGGAGCTGTGAAAGGCATCCCAAAGGGTGTGCAAAAGTGCCACAACATGGCTGCTTTCACAGCTTTTCCCTTAGGAAGAACCCTAATACGCGGCTGATTTACCTTCCTAGGGTTACTGTTAGGCTTAGGCCTAGGACTTTTAAAACCAGGAAGCCCTGGGCTCCAGGCACTCTGCAGCTCTTAAAGGCATCCCAAGAGGGCCGCAGAAGTGACACAACTTGGCTGCCTCTGCTTCTATTCTCATGAGACCATCCTGAACCATAGGCAGATTTTCCTTCCTAGTGTTAAGGTTTGAGTTACGCCTGGGGTAAGGGTTCTATTAACCAGAAAGACCTGAGTTCCAAGAACACAGCATCTGCGAAGGACTAGCCAAGAAGAGCGCAAAAGTACCACAACATGCCTGCCTCCACAGCTTTTTCCTTGGGGACATGCCTAATTCCTGGCTGATTTGCCTTTCTCGTCTTAGGGTTGGGGTTCGGCCTAGGGCTAGGATTTTTTTAACTAGGAAGCCCTGAGTTCCAGGCTTACTTCATCTGCCAAAGGCATCCCAAAGGGAGTGCAAAAGTGCCACAACATGGCTGCTTTCACGGCTTTTCCCTTAGTAAGAACCCTAATACGCGGCTGATTTACCTTCCTAGGGTTACTGCTAGGCTTAGGCCAAGGACTTTTAAAACCAGGAAGCCCTGGGCTCCAGGCACTCTGCAGCTGCGAAAGGCATCCCAAGGGGAGCGCAAAAGTGACACAACTTGGCTGCCACCACTGATATTTCCATGAGACCATCCCGAACCATAGGCTGATTTTCCTTCCTAGGGTTAAGGTTTGAGTTACGCCTAGGGTAAGGGTTCTATTAACCAGAAAGCCCTGAGTTCCAAGAACACAGCAGCTGCGAAGGACTAGCCAAGAAGAGCGCAAAAGTACCACAACATGCCTGCCTCCACAGCTTTTTCCTTGGGGACATGCCTAATTCCTGGCTGATTTGCCTTTCTCGTCTTAGGGTTGGGGTTCGGCCTAGGGCTAGGATTTTTAAAATCAGGAAGCCCTGAGTTCCAGGCACACTGGAGCTGTGAAAGGCATCCCAAAGGGAGTGCAAAAGTGCCACAACATGGCTGCTTTCCCGGCTTTTTCCTTGGCAATAAGCCTAACACCAGGCTGATTTACCTTCCCAGGGTTACTGTAAGGCTTAGGCCTAGGGCTAGGATTTTTAAAACTAGGAAGCCCTTAGCTCCAGGCACACTGCAGCTGTTCAAGGCATCCCAAGAGGGCCGCAGAAGTGACACAACTTGGCTGCCTCTGCTGCTATTCTCATGAGTCCATCCCGAACCATAGGCTGATTTTCCTTCCTAGGGTGAGGGTTAGAGTTACGCCTAGGGTTAGTGTTTTTTTAACCAGAAAGCCCTGAGTTCCAAGAACACAGCAGCTGCGAAGGACTACCCAAGAGGAGGGGAAAAGTGCCACAACATTGCTGCCTCCAGCGCTTTTTCCTTGGGACCATCATTGAACCTAGGCTGATTTACTTGCCTCCAGTTCCACCTATGGTCACGCCAAGAGATAGGCATTTTAAATCAGTAAACCCTGAGCTCCAGACCCAGTGCAGCTGCAAAAGGCTTCCCAAGGGCAGCCAAAAATTGCCTCAACATGCTCCTTCCAGTGCTTTTTTCCTCGGGAACATCCCTATACCCAGGCTGATTTATCTGCCTAGGGTTAGGGTTAGGGTTCAGCCTAAGGCTTGGAGTTTTTTAACCAGGAAGCCCTGAGTTCCAGGCTTACTGCATCTGCCAAAGGCATCCCAAAGGGAGTGCAAAAGTGCCACAACATGGCTGCTTTCACGGCTTTTCCCTTAGGAAGAACCCTAATACGCGGCTGATTTACCTTCCTAGGGTTACTGTTAGGCTTAGGCCTAGGACTTTTAAAACCAGGAAGCCCTGGGCTCCAGGCACATGCAACTGCGAAAGGCATCCCAAGAGGGCCGCAGAAGTGACACAACTTGGCTGCCTCTGCTTCTATTCTCATGAGACCATCCTGAACCATAGGCTGATTTTCCTTCCTAGGGTTAAGGTTTGAGTTACGCCTGGGGTAAGGGTTCTATTAACCAGAAAGGCCTGAGTTCCAAGAACACAGCATCTGCGAAGGACTACCCAAGAAGAGCGCAAAAGTACCACAACGTGCCTGCCTCCACAGCTTTTTCCTTGGGGACATGCCTAATTCCTGGCTGATTTGCCTTTCTCGTCTTAGGGTTGGGGTTCGGCCTAGGGCTAGGATTTTTAAAATCAGGAAGCCCTGAGTTCCATGCACACTGGAGCTGTGAAAGGCATCCAAAAGGGAGTGCAAAAGTGCCACAACATGGTTGCTTTCACGGCTTTTTCTTGGCAAGAAGCTTAACACCAGGCTGATTTCCCTTCCCAGGGTTACTGTTAGGCTTAGGCCTAGGGCTAGGATTTTTAAAACTAGGAAGCCCTGGGCACCAGGCACACTGCAGCTGTTCAAGGCATCCCAAGGGGAGTACAAAAGTGCAACAACATGGCAGCTTTCACAGCTTTTTCCTTGGCACCATCCCTATACCTAGGGTGATTTATCTGCCTAGGGTTAGGGTTAGGGTTCAGCCTAGGGCTTGGAGATTTTAACCCGGAAGCTCTGAGTTCCAGGCTTACTGCATCTGCCAAAGGCATCCCAAAGGGAGTGCAAAAGTGCCACAACATTGCTGCTTTCACGGCTTTTCCCTTAGGAAGAACCCTAATACTTGGCTGATTTACCTTCCTAGGGTTACTGTTAGGCTTAGGCCTAGGACTTTTAAAACCAGGAAGCCCTGGGCTCCAGGCACTCTGCAGCTCTTAAAGGCATCCCAAGAGGGCCGCAGAAGTGACACAACTTGGCTGCCTCTGCTTCTATTCTCATGAGACCATCCTGAACCATAGGCAGATTTTCCTTCCTAGTGTTAAGGTTTGAGTTTCGCCTAGGGTAAGATTTCAATTACCCAGAAAGCCCTGAGTTCCCAGAACACAGCAGCTGCGAAGGACTAGCCAAGAAGAGCGCAAAAGTACCACAACATGCCTGCCTCCACAGCTTTTTCCTTGGGGACATGCCTAATTCCTGGCTGATTTGCCTTTCTCGTCTTAGGGTTGGGGTTCGGCCTAGGGCTAGGATTTTTAAAATCAGGAAGCCCTGAGTTCCAGGCACACTGGAGCTGTGAAAGGCATCCCAAAGGGAGTGCAAAAGTGCCACAACATGGCTGCTTTCCCGGCTTTTTCCTTGGCAATAAGCCTAACACCAGGCTGATTTACCTTCCCAGGGTTACTGTAAGGCTTAGTCCTAGGGCTAGGATTTTTAAAACTAGGAAGCCCTTAGCTGCAGGCACACTGCAGCTGTTCAAGGCATCCCAAGAGGGCCGCAGAAGTGACACAACTTGGCTGCCTCTGCTGCTATTCTCATGAGTCAATCCCGAACCATAGGCTGATTTTGCTTCCTAGGGTGAGGGTTAGAGTTACGCCTAGGGTTAGTGTTTTTTTAACCAGAAAGCCCTGAGTTCCAAGAACACAGCAGCTGCGAAGGACTACCCAAGAGGAGGGGAAAAGTGCCACAACATTTCTGCCTCCAGCGCTTTTTCCTTGGGACCATCATTGAACCTAGGCTGATTTACTTGCCTCCAGTTCCACCTATGGTCACGCCAAGAGATAGGCATTTTAAATCAGTAAACCCTGAGGTCCAGACCCAGTGCAGCTGCAAAAGGCTTCCCAAGGGCAGCCAAAAATTGCCTCAACATGCTCCTTCCAGTGCTTTTTTCTTCGGGAACATCCCTATACCCAGGCTGATTTATCTGCCTAGGGTTAGGGTTAGGGTTCAGCCTAAGGCTTGGAGTTTTTTAACCAGGAAGCCCTGAGTTCCAGGCTTACTGCATCTGCCAAAGGCATCCCAAAGGGAGTGCAAAAGTGCCACAACATGGCTGCTTTCACGGCTTTTCCCTTAGGAAGAACCCTAATACGCGGCTGATTTACCTTCCTAGGGTTACTGTTAGGCTTAGGCCTAGGACTTTTAAAACCAGGAAGCCCTGGGCTCCAGGCACATGCAGCTGTGAAAGGCATCCCAAGAGGGCCGCAGAAGTGACACAACTTGGCTGCCTCTGCTTCTATTCTCATGAGACCATCCTGAACCATAGGCTGATTTTCCTTCCTAGGGTTAAGGTTTGAGTTACGCCTGGGGTAAGGGTTCTATTAACCAGAAAGACCTGAGTTCCAAGAACACAGCATCTGCGAAGGACTACCCAAGAAGAGCGCAAAAGTACCACAACGTGCCTGCCTCCACAGCTTTTTCCTTGGGGACATGCCTAATTCCTGGCTGATTTGCCTTTCTCGTCTTAGGGTTGGGGTTCGGCCTAGGGCTAGGATTTTTTTAACTAGGAAGCCCTGAGTTCCAGGCTTACTTCATCTGCCAAAGGCATCCCAAAGGGAGTGCAAAAGTGCCACAACATGGCTGCTTTCACGGCTTTTCCCTTAGGAAGAACCCTAATACGCGGCTGATTTACCTTCCTAGGGTTACTGCTAGGCTTAGGCCAAGGACTTTTAAAACCAGGAAGCCCTGGGCTCCAGGCACTCTGCAGCTGCGAAAGGCATCCCAAGGGGAGCGCAAAAGTGACACAACTTGGCTGCCACCACTGATATTTCCATGAGACCATCCCGAACCATAGGCTGATTTTCCTTCCTAGGGTTAAGGTTTGAGTTACGCCTAGGGTAAGGGTTCTATTAACCAGAAAGCCCTGAGTTCCAAGAACACAGCAGCTGCGAAGGACTAGCCAAGAAGAGCGCAAAAGTACCACAACATGCCTGCCTCCACAGCTTTTTCCTTGGGGACATGCCTAATTCCTGGCTGATTTGCCTTTCTCGTCTTAGGGTTGGGGTTCGGCCTAGGGCTAGGATTTTTAAAATCAGGAAGCCCTGAGTTCCAGGCACACTGGAGCTGTGAAAGGCATCCCAAAGGGAGTGCAAAAGTGCCACAACATGGCTGCTTTCCCGGCTTTTTCCTTGGCAATAAGCCTAACACCAGGCTGATTTACCTTCCCAGGGTTACTGTAAGGCTTAGGCCTAGGGCTAGGATTTTTAAAACTAGGAAGCCCTTAGCTGCAGGCACACTGCAGCTGTTCAAGGCATCCCAAGAGGGCCGCAGAAGTGACACAACTTGGCTGCCTCTGCTGCTATTCTCATGAGTCAATCCCGAACCATAGGCTGATTTTGCTTCCTAGGGTGAGGGTTAGAGTTACGCCTAGGGTTAGTGTTTTTTTAACCAGAAAGCCCTGAGTTCCAAGAACACAGCAGCTGCGAAGGACTACCCAAGAGGAGGGGAAAAGTGCCACAACATTGCTGCCTCCAGCGCTTTTTCCTTGGGACCATCATTGAACCTAGGCTGATTTACTTGCCTCCAGTTCCACCTATGGTCACGCCAAGAGATAGGCATTTTAAATCAGTAAACCCTGAGCTCCAGACCCAGTGCAGCTGCAAAAGGCTTCCCAAGGGCAGCCAAAAATTGCCTCAACATGCTCCTTCCAGTGCTTTTTTCCTTGGGAACATCCCTATACCCAGGCTGATTTATCTGCCTAGGGTTAGGGTTAGGGTTCAGCCTAAGGCTTGGAGTTTTTTAACCAGGAAGCCCTGAGTTCCAGGCTTACTGCATCTGCCAAAGGCATCCCAAAGGGAGTGCAAAAGTGCCACAACATGGCTGCTTTCACGGCTTTTCCCTTAGGAAGAACCCTAATACGCGGCTGATTTACCTTCCTAGGGTTACTGTTAGGCTTAGGCCTAGGACTTTTAAAACCAGGAAGCCCTGGGCTCCAGGCACATGCAGCTGCGAAAGGCATCCCAAGAGGGCCGCAGAAGTGACACAACTTGGCTGCCTCTGCTTCTATTCTCATGAGACCATCCTGAACCATAGGCTGATTTTCCTTCCTAGGGTTAAGGTTTGAGTTACGCCTGGGGTAAGGGTTCTATTAACCAGAAAGGCCTGAGTTCCAAGAACACAGCATCTGCGAAGGACTACCCAAGAAGAGCGCAAAAGTACCACAACGTGCCTGCCTCCACAGCTTTTTCCTTGGGGACATGCCTAATTCCTGGCTGATTTGCCTTTCTCGTCTTAGGGTTGGGGTTCGGCCTAGGGCTAGGATTTTTAAAATCAGGAAGCCCTGAGTTCCATGCACACTGGAGCTGTGAAAGGCATCCAAAAGGGAGTGCAAAAGTGCCACAACATGGTTGCTTTCACGGCTTTTTCTTGGCAAGAAGCTTAACACCAGGCTGATTTCCCTTCCCAGGGTTACTGTTAGGCTTAGGCCTAGGGCTAGGATTTTTAAAACTAGGAAGCCCTGGGCACCAGGCACACTGCAGCTGTTCAAGGCATCCCAAGGGGAGTACAAAAGTGCAACAACATGGCAGCTTTCACAGCTTTTTCCTTGGCACCATCCCTATACCTAGGCTGTTTTATCTGCCTAGGGTTAGGGTTAGGGTTCAGCCTAGGGCTTGGAGTTTTTTAACCAGGAAGCCCTGAGTTCCAGGCTTACTGCATCTGCCAAAGGCATCCCAAAGGGAGTGCAAAAGTGCCACAACATTGCTGCTTTCACGGCTTTTCCCTTAGGAAGAACCCTAATACTTGGCTGATTTACCTTCCTAGGGTTACTGTTAGGCTTAGGCCTAGGACTTTTAAAACCAGGAAGCCCTGGGCTCCAGGCACACTGCAGCTGCGAAAGGCATCCCAAGGGGAGCGCAAAAGTGACACAACTTGGCTGCCACCACTGATATTTCCATGAGACCATCCCGAACCATAGGCTGATTTTCCTTCCTAGGGTGAGGGTTAGAGTTACGCCTAGGGTTAGTGTTTTTTTAACCAGAAAGCCCTGAGTTCCAAGAACACAGCAGCTGCAAAGGACTACCCAAGAGGAGGGGAAAAGTGCCACAACATGGCTGCCTCCAGCGCTTTTTCCTTGGGACCATCATTGAACCTAGGCTGATTTACTTGCCTCCAGTTCCACCTATGGTCACGCCAAGAGATAGGGATTTTAAATCAGTAAACCCTTAGCTCTAGACCCATTGCAGCTGCAAAAGGCTTCCCAAGGGCAGCCAAAAATTGCCTCAACATGCTCCTTCCAGTGCTTTTTTCCTTGGGAACATCCCTATACCCAGGCTGATTTATCTGCCTAGGGTTAGGGTTAGGGTTCAGCCTAGAGATAGGATTTTTTCAAACAGGAAGCCCTGAATTCCAGGCACACTGCAGCTGTTAAAGGCAGTGTTCTACGTCAACCGCAACTTAGTCTGAAATAAATGCTTTTTCCCTGAGAGCATCTGAGAGGTTTGCATGAAGCACTGATATCTGACATTTGCAATTTTGAATAGGAGAGGAGAAAGAAAATGGGAAGAAGTTTTTAATTTTAGTGGTTTCAATGTTAATTTCCGTACACTTTTTCAAAACTTGTCAGCTCAAATGCCCATCAACATCTTTTAGTCATCTGTAAGTCAGTATTCATATAAAATGTGCTTCAAATCAAAAGAATTTCAAATTTGCACTCCAAATTTCTATGCCTAGATTTATGATTTCCTACACATATTAGATGAAAGGAAGGCCTTTTTTACTGTGGGAGTGCTGGAACACTGGAACAGGTTGCCCAGGGAAGTTGTGGGTGTCCCATCCCTGAAAGTATTCAAGGTCAGCTTGGACGGGGCTTGGAGCAGCAACAAAGGAGAAGCTTGATGGTAGAGAAACAAAGTTGGACTATAGAAGAAACTGGGATTGAAGTATAGGAGCAAGTTTTCTCTCAGCTCTTGGGGTAAATTCAAAGTTGTACAAAATGACATTTATCTGTGCTATTCACTACTGTAACAGAAATGTTCATGAAAACTGTACAGAAGATAGCAAATTTTAAAAGAGATAAGAATTACAGCATAAAATCCATGGGATGGGTTACAACATGAGACACTCTCTAAGAGAAAATCTCTGTGTTTCAGCACTTCATCATGGTAAGATTTCATGAAGTGCCAAAGAAGGCGGCAAAATATCATTCGGGACGTTATTTCCTGGAATTCAGCCTGGCCATTAGTAGGAACTGGGTTTGAACACATCATGTAGATATACCACACACGCTTTCCCTTCACTGAAAAATGACTGTTTACAACGAAGAAGCAATTGACGATCAAAATTGATTGAAAGCATCTTAAACATGTCAAGTATTTCATTGTAGATGATCTGTGATCCAAATGCTTCTTCCACCTTCGAGAGGGACAGAACAATTCTTCCATATCATGATGGTTTAAAATTGTATCAACCAATGTTTTCTGCTGAAAAGATAGCATCTATTTTTTTCTATTTTTGGAAGAAAATATTCCTAGACATACAACAGGTGAGAACTAAGTAATTTTAAAGAAACAAATGAAAAGAAAATATTCTGTAAATAGAATGAAATGAAAAGCTGTGTTTTAAATAGGAGCTAAATATGAAACAGAATTTTTGTACCAGGCATTTGAATTACTGCACCAGCTCTTTTGCCCATCAAGAGAGGCATTGAGCATTTCAGTCTTTTCCAAGGTGTTCATGATCTGCTATGCTGATCTCTGTGTGTGCCTAGGTGTGTGTGGAAGGGGGGGCATGTGAAGGGGAGTGTGTATGTTTGCTTTACAATTGTTGTGGCAGATTCATGCCTCAGCTCCACATTTTGTTTTAGAAAGGTCACACAGAGTGGATGTGAAGTTTACTATCAACAAGAGATCAATTCCCAAATCATCCATTTGACTCTACCTTATAAATCATGTGCTTTGTTGCATATTTTATCAAATCTACTTTCAAGCCAGATGGAGGAAGGAGGATGTGGCAATCCCTCCACCATCTTGCAACTTTTATGCAAGTAGGTTTTCAAGAAAATCATCATTTCTCTTGGAAATATGTCTGGAACAGGCATGATGGTAGTGTCAACCTGTTGGAGTTTTTGTTGCTGGAAGAAGTTATACAAAAGGATTGGTTTTTACATTGACCAGTTACTGAATCAAGCTCAGGAATACATTGGAAATTCAACTGGGGCTTCCTTTCCCCGGCAGACTACTTCTAGAACGAGCTTGTACACTGAAGCTTACTCTTTTGCCCTCTTTTTGTTTCTTTCCTATTTTCTTGGCTTCTTTGCCACTCTCTAGACAATTTTGGAACTTTTTTCCCAACTCAAATGGTTTCAATAGTCTGATTGTGATCATACATTTTTACAAGGAATTTTTAAAATCTTTCCTCCAGTTAAGAAAGTCAAGGACTTAGGTCTTTTTCTTCCCTTATCAATATTGCAATGAAATTGATAAGTAAAGACCAACTCTTTCTTTTTGTTTTTAACCCAAGCAGATAATTCCCATCCATTCATCCATTTGGTGGACCAATAGTTGCCATTCTGATGGAAGTTGTCACTTCTTAACAATAGGCATTCTGTGACTATGTTGACAGCACTTTGGGTGAAGATCCTAACTGGTCTTAGATACACATAGGGAGAAATTTGCTCAGCCAGTGTCAGTCTTAAGCATGCGTATCAGAAGATCTTTCTAGAGCTGGGAATTTTCCCATGAAAGGGATTCAGTTAGGGAAGAGACACTTGCCCCAGAGGTTTACATTCTTCTTGAAGACTGCTTAAGGAACTTAGATGCCATGTCCATTTGGATCTGTGTCTGCACAGAACTTTGTCATGCCAGTGCTTGAAATGCATCTTGAAGAGAATTCACTAGCACAGAATGAATGAGAGTGGAAGGGGTTGGTGGGGCTAACCAGGCCCAACCCCCCTGCCTAAACCAGGATACCTAGAGCCTCTTGCCCAGGATTCTATCTGGGTGTACTTTGAATGTCTTCAAAGATCCAGGCTCCACAATCTTTCTGGGCAGTCTGTGCCGTGGTTCACTCACCCTCACAGTAAAGAATCATTTCCTGATGTTCCTGTATTTCAGTGTGTGCCCACTGCCTCTTGTCTTTTCACTCAGCATCACTGAAAAGACACTGATTCCCTCCCCTTTGCACTATTGCTTCCATATGGATGTGTGCTGCCATGTAGAGATATGTCAAAAACCTCCCTGAAGCCCAGGCAGATAATATTCCCTTCATCTACCAGTCAAGTTGATTCATCAGAGGAGTTTAAAGTTATGTTCAGCATGAAATGCCCCTGAAAAATCATGCTAACTACATTATTGTGTCGTCTTTCATGTGCCTGGCAAGGTTTTCCAGGAAGAGCTGCTTCATCAACTTCCTGGGTATAAAAAAGAGGCTGGCTGGTTTGTACGATGGCGAGTCCTCCTAATTGCCTTTTTTGAAGATGAGTGTCATTTGCTTACATCCAGTCCTTAGCCTCTCTTCTCGTCTACATCTTAGCAAAAACTTTTCCATTATGTCTGGCAAGGAGAAATTGTGCCAGCACAGAAAACATCTCCTATCGTGTTCTAGACGTTGCACGGAGGTGTGCCGAGTGTTTGGCATGAAGAAAAGAAAACTTGTCCAAAACAGCTTCCAATCGAATGTTCATGTGATTGGAAAAGTCAGGAGAGTGCAAAGGTACTGTTTTCTATCAGTTGGCAAGCTGCGCACACAATCCCAGTGTTGTACAGCTTCCTTCTTCACCTTTCCGAAGGTGCCGCTCTCTCCGGCTCCCGGAGGCGAAGAAGCGGCTTCTTCGCGCAAAGACGATTGTGCCGCTCACTGTGCACTCCTTAGCGCGGCTTCTTCCGAAAGACGCCCGGGAGCGGCTCTTAGCTCCGGAGAGCATCGAACCTTCATCTTTAGCGTCTCTTCTCGTCTACATCTTAGCAAAAAGCTTTTCCACTATGTCTGGCGAGGAAAAACTGTGCCAGCACAGAAAACATCTCCCATCCTGTTCTAGACGTTGCACGGAGGTGTGCCGAGTGTTTGGCATGAAGAAAAGAAAAGTTGTCCGAAACAGCTTCCAATCGAATGTTCATGTGATTGGAAAAGTCAGGAGAGTGCAAAGGTACTGTTTTCTAGCAGTTGGCAAGCTGCGCACACAATCCCAGTGTTGTACAGCTTCCTTCTTCACCTTTCCGAAGGTGCCGCTCTCTCCGGCTCCCGGAGGCGAAGAAGCGGCTTCTTCGCGCAAAGACGATTGTGCCGCTCACTGTGCTCTCCTTAGCGCGGCTTCTGCCGAAAGACGCCCGGGAGCGGCTCTTAGCTCCGGACAGCATCGTACCTTCGTCTTTAGCGTCTCTTCTCGTCTACATCTTAGCAAAAAGCTTTTCCACTATGTCTGGCGAGGAAAAACTGTGCCAGCAGAGAAAACATCGCCCATCGTGCTCTGGACGTTGCACGGAGGTGTGCCGAGTGTTTGGCATGAAGAAAAGAAAAGTTGTCAAAAACAGCTTCCAATCGAATGTTCATGTGATTGGAAAAGTCAGGAGAGTGCAAAGGTACTGTTTTCTAGCAGTTGGCAAGCTGCGCACACAATCCCAGTGTTGTACAGCTTCCTTCTTCACCTTTCCGAAGGTGCCGCTCTCTCCGGCTCCCGGAGGCGAAGAAGCGGCTTCTTCGCGCAAAGACGATTGTGCCGCTCACTGTGCTCTCCTTAGCGCGGCTTCTGCCGAAAGACGCCCGGGAGCGGCTCTTAGCTCCGGACAGGATCGTACCTTCGTCATTAGCGTCTCTTCTCGTCTACATCTTAGCAAAAAGCTTTTCCACTATGTCTGGCGAGGAAAAACTCTGCAAGCACAGAAAACATCTCCCATCGTGTTCTAGACGTTGCACGGAGGTGTGCCGAGTGTTTGGCATGAAGAAAAGAAAACTTGTCCAAAACAGCTTCCAATCGAATGTTCATGTGATTGGAAAAGTCAGGAGAGTGCAAAGGTACTGTTTTCTATCAGTTGGCAAGCTGCGCACACAATCCCAGTGTTGTACAGCTTCCTTCTTCACCTTTCCGAAGGTGCCGCTCTCTCCGGCTCCCGGAGGCGAAGAAGCGGCTTCTTCGCGCAAAGACGATTGTGCCGCTCACTGTGCTCTCCTTAGCGCGGCTTCTGCCGAAAGACGCCCGGGAGCGGCTCTTAGCTCCGGACAGCATCGTACCTTCGTCTTTAGCGTCTCTTCTCGTCTACATCTTAGCAAAAAGCTTTTCCACTATGTCTGGCGAGGAAAAACTGTGCCAGCACAGAAAACATCTCCCATCGTGTTCTAGACGTTGCACGATCCCTATACTTAGGCTGATTTTCCTTCCTGGGGTTAGGGTTAGGCTTCAGCCTAGGGCTTGGAGTTTTTAACCAGGAAGCCCTGGGCTCCAGGCACACTGCAGCTGCGAAAGGCATCCCAAGGGGAGCGCAAAAGTGACACAACTTGGCTGCCACCACTGATATTTCCATGTGACCATCCCGAACCATAGGCTGATTTTCCTTCCTAGGGTTAAGGTTTGAGTTACGCCTGGGGTAAGGGTTCTATTAACCAGAAAGCCCTGAGTTCCAAGAACACAGCAGCTGCGAAGGACTACCCAAGAAGAGCGCAAAAGTACCACAACATCCCTGCCTCCACAGCTTTTTCCTTGGGGACATGCCTAATTCCTGGCTGATTTGCCTTTCTTGTCTTAGGGTTGGGGTTCGGGCTAGGGCTAGGATTTTTACAATCAGGAAGCCCTGAGTTCCAGGCTTACTTCATCTGCCAAAGGCATCCCAAAGGGAGTACAGAAGTGCCACAACATGGCTGCTTTCACGGCTTTTCCCTTAGGAAGAACCCTAATACCCGGCTGATTTACCTTCCTAGGGTTACTGTTAGGCTTAGGCCTAGGACTTTTAAAACCAGGAAGCCCTGGGCTCCAGGCACATGCAGCTGTTAAAGGCATCCCAAGAGGGCCGCAGAAGTGACACAACTTGGCTGCCTCTGCTGCTCTTCTCATGAGACCATCCCGAATCATAGGCTGATTTTCCTTCCTAGGGTTAAGGTTTGAGTTAAGCCTAGGGTAAGAGTTCTATTAACCAGAAAGCCCTGAGTTCCAAGAACACAGCAGCTGCGAAGGACTACCCAAGAAGAGCGCAAAAGTACCACAACGTGCCTGCCTCCACAGCTTTTTCCTTGGGGACATGCCTAATTCCTGGCTGATTTGCCTTTCTCGTCTTAAGGTTGGGGTTCGGCCTAGGGCTAGGATATTTTTAACTAGGAAGCCCTGAGTTCCAGGCTTACTTCATCTGCAAAAAGCATCCCATAGGGAGTGCAGAAGTGCCACAACATGGCTGCTTTCACGGCTTTTCCCTTAGGAAGAACCCTAATACGCGGCTGATTTACCTTCCTAGTGTTACTGTTAGGCTTAGGCCTAGGACTTTTAAAACCAGGAAGCCCTGGGCTCCAGGCACATGCAGCTGTTAAAGGCATCCCAAGAGGGCCGCAGAAGTGACACAACTTGGCTGCCTCTGCTGCTATTCTCATGAGACCATCCCGAATCATAGGCTGATTTTCCTTCCTAGGGTTAAGGTTTGAGTTACGCCTAGGGTAAGAGTTCTATTAACCAGAAAGACCTGAGTTCCAAGAACACAGCAGCTGCGAAGGACTACCCAAGAAGAGCGCAAAAGTACCACAACGTGCCTGCCTCCACAGCTTTTTCCTTGGGGACATGCCTAATTCCTGGCTGATTTGCCTTTCTCGTCTTAGGGTTGGGGTTCGGCCTAGGGCTAGGATTTTTTTAACTAGGAAGCCCTGAGTTCCAGGCTTACTGTATCTGCCAAAGGCATCCCAAAGGGAGTGCAGAAGTGCCACAACATGGCTGCTTTCACGGCTTTTCCCTTAGGAAGAACCCTAATACTCGGCTGATTTACCTTCCTAGGGTTACTGTTAGGCTTAGGCCTAGGACTTTTAAAACCAGGAAGCCCTGGGCTCCAGGCACACTGCAGCTGCGAAAGGCATCCCAAGGGGAGCGCAAAAGTGACACAACTTGGCTGCCTCTGCTGCTATTCTCATGAGTCCATCCCGAACCATAGGCTGATTTTCCTTCCTAGGGTTTAGGTTTGAGTTACGCCTGGGGTATGGGTTCTATTAACCAGAAAGCCCTGAGTTCTAAGAACACAGCAGCTGCGAAGGACTAGCCAAGAAGAGCGCAAAAGTACCACAACATGCCTGCCTCCACAGCTTTTTCCTTGGGGACATGCCTAATTCCTGGCTGATTTGCCTTTCTCGTCTTAGGGTTGGGGTTCGGCCTAGGGCTAGGATTTCTTTAACTAGGAAGCCCTGAGTTCCAGGCTTACTTCATCTGCCAAAAGCATCCCAAAGGGAGTGCAGAAGTGCCACAACATGGCTGCTTTCACGGCTTTTCCCTTAGGAAGAACCCTAATACGCGGCTGATTTACCTTCCTAGGGTTACTGTTAGGCTTAGGCCTAGGACTTTTAAAACCAGGAAGCCCTGGGCTCCTGGCACATGCAACTGTGAAAGGCATCCCAAGAGGGCCGCAGAAGCGACACAACTTGGCTGCCTCTGCTTCTATTCTCAAGAGACCCTCCTGAACCATAGGCTGATTTTCCTTCCTTGGGTTAAGGTTTGAGTTAAGCCTAGGGTAAGAGTTCTATTAACCAGAAAGCCCTGAGTTCCAAGAACACAGCATCTGCGAAGGACTACCCAAGAAGAGCGCAAAAGTACCACAACGTGCCTGCCTCCACAGCTTTTTCCTTGGGGACATGCCTAATTCCTGGCTGATTTGCCTTTCTCGTCTTAGGGTTGGGGTTCGGCCTAGGGCTAGGATTTTTTAAATCAGGAAGCCCTGAGTTCCAGGCACACTGGAGCTGTGAAAGGCATCCAAAAGGGAGTGCAAAAGTGCCACAACATGGCTGCTTTCACGGCTTTTTCCTAGGCAAGAAGCCTAACACCAGGCTGATTTCCCTTCCCAGGGTTACTGTTAGGCTTAGGCCTAGGGCTAGGATTTTTAAAACTAGGAAGCCCTGGGCTCCAGGCACACTGCAGCTGTTCAAGGCATCCCAAGGGGAGTACAAAAGTGCAACAACATGGCAGCTTTCACAGCTTTTTCCTTGGCACCATCCCTATACCTAGGCTGTTTTATCTGCCTAGGGTTAGGGTTAGGGTTCAGCCTAGGGCTTGGAGTTTTTTAACCAGGAAGCCCTGAGTTCCAGGCTTACTGCATCTGCCAAAGGCATCCCAAAGGGAGTGCAAAAGTGCCACAACATGGCTGCTTTCACAGCTTTTCCCTTAGGAAGAACCCTAATACGCGGCTGATTTACCTTCCTAGGGTTACTGTTAGGCTTAGGCCTAGGACTTTTAAAACCAGGAAGCCCTGGGCTCCAGGCACACTGCAGCTGCGAAAGGCATCACAAGGGGAGCGCAAAAGTGACACAACTTGGCTGCCACCACTGATATTTCCATGAGACCATCCCGAACCATAGGCTGATTTTCCTTCCTAGGGTTAAGGTTTGAGTTACGCCTAGGGTAAGGGTTCTATTAACCAGAAAGCCCTGAGTTCCAAGAACACAGCAGCTGCGAAGGACTACCCAAGAAGAGCGCAAAAGTACCACAACGTGCCTGCCTCCACAGCTTTTTCCTTGGGGACATGCCTAATTCCTGGCTGATTTGCCTTTCTCGTCTTAGGGTTGGGGTTCGGCCTAGGGCTAGGATTTTTTTAACTAGGAAGCCCTGAGTTCCAGGCTTACTGCATCTGCCAAAGGCATCCCAAAGGGAGTGCAGAAGTGCCACAACATGGCTGCTTTCACGGCTTTTCCCTTAGGAAGAACCCTAATACCCGGCTGATTTACCTTCCTAGGGTTACTGTTAGGCTTAGGCCTAGGACTTTTAAAACCAGGAAGCCCTGGGCTCCAGGCACACTGCAGCTGCGAAAGGCATCCCAAGGGGAGCGCAAAAGTGACACAACTTGGCTGCCACCACTGATATTTCCATGAGACCATCCCGAACCATAGGCTGATTTTCCTTCCTAGGGTTAAGGTTTGAGTTAAGCCTAGGGTAAGAGTTCTATTAACCAGAAAGCCCTGAGTTCCAAGAACACAGCATCTGCGAAGGACTACCCAAGAAGAGCGCAAAAGTACCACAACGTGCCTGCCTCCACAGCTTTTTCCTTGGGGACATGCCTAATTCCTGGCTGATTTGCCTTTCTCGTCTTAGGGTTGGGGTTCGGCCTAGGGCTAGGATTTTTTAAATCAGGAAGCCCTGAGTTCCAGGCACACTGGAGCTGTGAAAGGCATCCAAAAGGGAGTGCAAAAGTGCCACAACATGGCTGCTTTCACGGCTTTTTCCTTGCCAAGAAGCCTAACACCAGGCTGATTTCCCTTCCCAGGGTTACTGTCAGGCTTAGGCCTAGGGCTAGGATTTTTAAAACTAGGAAGCCCTGGGCTCCAGGCACACTGCAGCTGTTCAAGGCATCCCAAGGGGAGTACAAAAGTGCAACAACATGGCAGCTTTCACAGCTTTTTCCTTGGCACCATCCCTATACCTAGGCTGTTTTATCTGCCTAGGGTTAGGGTTAGGGTTCAGCCTAGGGCTTGGAGTTTTTTAACCAGGAAGCCCTGAGTTCCAGGCTTACTGCATCTGCCAAAGGCATCCCAAAGGGAGTGCAAAAGTGCCACAACATGGCTGCTTTCACAGCTTTTCCCTTAGGAAGAACCCTAATACGCGGCTGATTTACCTTCCTAGGGTTACTGTTAGGCTTAGGCCTAGGACTTTTAAAACCAGGAAGCCCTGGGCTCCAGGCACACTGCAGCTGCGAAAGGCATCACAAGGGGAGCGCAAAAGTGACACAACTTGGCTGCCACCACTGATATTTCCATGAGACCATCCCGAACCATAGGCTGATTTTCCTTCCTAGGGTTAAGGTTTGAGTTACGCCTAGGGTAAGGGTTCTATTAACCAGAAAGCCCTGAGTTCCAAGAACACAGCAGCTGCGAAGGACTACCCAAGAAGAGCGCAAAAGTACCACAACGTGCCTGCCTCCACAGCTTTTTCCTTGGGGACATGCCTAATTCCTGGCTGATTTGCCTTTCTCGTCTTAGGGTTGGGGTTCGGCCTAGGGCTAGGATTTTTTTAACTAGGAAGCCCTGAGTTCCAGGCTTACTGCATCTGCCAAAGGCATCCCAAAGGGAGTGCAGAAGTGCCACAACATGGCTGCTTTCACGGCTTTTCCCTTAGGAAGAACCCTAATACGCGGCTGATTTACCTTCCTAGGGTTACTGTTAGGCTTAGGCCTAGGACTTTTAAAACCAGGAAGCCCTGGGCTCCAGGCACACTGCAGCTGCGAAAGGCATCCCAAGGGGAGTGCAAAAGTGACACAACTTGGCTGCCACCACTGATATTTCCATGAGACCATCCCGAACCATAGGCTGATTTTCCTTCCTAGGGTTAAGGTTTGAGTTACGCCTAGGGTAAGGGTTCTATTAACCAGAAAGCCCTGAGTTCCAAGAACACAGCAGCTGCGAAGGACTACCCAAGAAGAGCGCAAAAGTACCACAACATGCCTGCCTCCACAGCTTTTTCCTTGGGGACATGCCTAATTCCTGGCTGATTTGCCTTTCTCGTCTTAGGGTTGGGGTTCGGCCTAGGGCTAGGATTTTTTTAACTAGGAAGCCCTGAGTTCCAGGCTTACTGCATCTGCCAAAGGCATCCCAAAGGGAGTGCAGAAGTGCCACAACATGGCTGCTTTCACGGCTTTTCCCTTAGGAAGAACCCTAATACTCGGCTGATTTACCTTCCTAGGGTTACTGTTAGGCTTAGGCCTAGGACTTTTAAAACCAGGAAGCCCTGGGCTCCAGGCACACTGCAGCTGCGAAAGGCATCCCAAGGGGAGCGCAAAAGTGACACAACTTGGCTGCCTCTGCTGCTATTCTCATGAGACCATCCCGAACCATAGGCTGATTTTCCTTCCTAGGGTTAAGGTTTGAGTTACGCCTGGGGTATGGGTTCTATTAACCAGAAAGCCCTGAGTTCCAAGAACACAGCAGCTGCGAAGGACTACCCAAGAAGAGCGCAAAAGTACCACAACATGCCTGCCTCCACAGCTTTTTCCTTGGGGACATGCCTAATTCCTGGCTGATTTGCCTTTCTCGTCTTAGGGTTGGGGTTCGGCCTAGGGCTAGGATTTTTTTAACTAGGAAGCCCTGAGTTCCAGGCTTACTTCATCTGCCAAAAGCATCCCAAAGGGAGTGCAGAAGTGCCACAACATGGCTGCTTTCACGGCTTTTCCCTTAGGAAGAACCCTAATACGCGGCTGATTTACCTTCCTAGGGTTACTGTTAGGCTTAGGCCTAGGACTTTTAAAACCAGGAAGCCCTGGGCTCCTGGCACATGCAGCTGCAAAAGACATCCCAAGAGGGCCGCAGAAGTGACACAACTTGGCTGCCTCTGCTGCTATTCTCATGAGACCATCCCGAACCATAGGCTGATTTTCCTTCCTAGGGTTAAGGTTTGAGTTACGCCTAGGGTAAGGGTTCTATTAACCAGAAAGCCCTGAGTTCCAAGAACACAGCAGCTGCGAAGGACTACCCAAGAAGAGCGCAAAAGTACCACAACGTGCCTGCCTCCACAGCTTTTTCCTTGGGGACATGCCTAATTCCTGGCTGATTTGCCTTTCTCGTCTTAGGGTTGGGGTTCGGCCTAGGGCTAGGATTTTTTTAACTAGGAAGCCCTGAGTTCCAGGCTTACTGCATCTGCCAAAGGCATCCCAAAGGGAGTGCAGAAGTGCCACAACATGGCTGCTTTCACGGCTTTTCCCTTAGGAAGAACCCTAATACCCGGCTGATTTACCTTCCTAGGGTTACTGTTAGGCTTAGGCCTAGGACTTTTAAAACCAGGAAGCCCTGGGCTCCAGGCACACTGCAGCTGCGAAAGGCATCCCAAGGGGAGCGCAAAAGTGACACAACTTGGCTGCCTCTGCTGCTATTCTCATGAGACCATCCCGAACCATAGGCTGATTTTCCTTCCTAGGGTTAAGGTTTGAGTTACGCCTAGGGTAAGGGTTCTATTAACCAGAAAGCCCTGAGTTCCAAGAACACAGCAGCTGCGAAGGACTACCCAAGAAGAGTGCAAAAGTACCACAACATGCCTGCCTCCACAGCTTTTTCCTTGGGGACATGCCTAATTCCTGGCTGATTTGCCTTTCTCGTCTTAGGGTTGGGGTTCGGCCTAGGGCTAGGATTTTTTTAACTAGGAAGCCCTGAGTTCCAGGCTTACTGCATCTGCCAAAGGCATCCCAAAGGGAGTGCAGAAGTGCCACAACATGGCTGCTTTCACGGCTTTTCCCTTAGGAAGAACCCTAATACTCGGCTGATTTACCTTCCTAGGGTTACTGTTAGGCTTAGGCCTAGGACTTTTAAAACCAGGAAGCCCTGGGCTCCAGGCACACTGCAGCTGCGAAAGGCATCCCAAGGGGAGCGCAAAAGTGACACAACTTGGCTGCCTCTGCTGCTATTCTCATGAGACCATCCCGAACCATAGGCTGATTTTCCTTCCTAGGGTTAAGGTTTGAGTTACGCCTGGGGTATGGGTTCTATTAACCAGAAAGCCCTGAGTTCCAAGAACACAGCAGCTGCGAAGGACTACCCAAGAAGAGCGCAAAAGTACCACAACATGCCTGCCTCCACAGCTTTTTCCTTGGGGACATGCCTAATTCCTGGCTGATTTGCCTTTCTCGTCTTAGGGTTGGGGTTCGGCCTAGGGCTAGGATTTTTTTAACTAGGAAGCCCTGAGTTCCAGGCTTACTTCATCTGCCAAAAGCATCCCAAAGGGAGTGCAGAAGTGCCACAACATGGCTGCTTTCACGGCTTTTCCCTTAGGAAGAACCCTAATACCCGGCTGATTTACCTTCCTAGGGTTACTGTTAGGCTTAGGCCTAGGACTTTTAAAACCAGGAAGCCCTGGGCTCCTGGCACATGCAGCTGCAAAAGACATCCCAAGAGGGCCGCAGAAGCGACACAACTTGGCTGCCTCTGCTTCTATTCTCATGAGACCATCCTGAACCATAGGCTGATTTTCCTTCCTAGTGTTAGGGTTTGAGTTATGCCTAGGGTAAGGGTTCTATTAACCAGAAAGCCCTGAGTTCCAAGAACACAGCAGCTGCGACGGACTACCCAAGAAGAGGGCAAAAGTACCACAACGTGCCTGCCTCCACAGCTTTTTCCTTGGGGACATGCCTAATTCCTGGCTGATTTGCCTTTCTCGTCTTAGGGTTGGGGTTCGGCCTAGGGCTAGGATTTTTTGAACTAGGAAGCCCTGAGTTCCAGGCTTACTTCATCTGCCAAAAGCATCCCAAAGGGAGTGCAGAAGTGCCACAACATGGCTGCTTTCACGGCTTTTCCCTTAGGAAGAACCCTAATACGCGGCTGATTTACCTTCCTAGGGTTACTGTTAGGCTTAGGCCTAGGACTTTTAAAACCAGGAAGCCCTGGGCTCCTGGCACATGCAGCTGCAAAAGACATCCCAAGAGGGCCGCAGAAGCGACACAACTTGGCTGCCTCTGCTGCTATTCTCATGAGACCATCCCGAACCATAGGCTGATTTTCCTTCCTAGGGTTAAGGTTTGAGTTACGCCTAGGGTAAGGGTTCTATTAACCAGAAAGCCCTGAGTTCCAAGAACACAGCAGCTGCGAAGGACTACCCAAGAAGAGCGCAAAAGTACCACAACGTGCCTGCCTCCACAGCTTTTTCCTTGGGGACATGCCTAATTCCTGGCTGATTTGCCTTTCTCGTCTTAGGGTTGGGGTTCGGCCTAGGGCTAGGATTTTTTTAACTAGGAAGCCCTGAGTTCCAGGCTTACTGCATCTGCCAAAGGCATCCCAAAGGGAGTGCAGAAGTGCCACAACATGGCTGCTTTCACGGCTTTTCCCTTAGGAAGAACCCTAATACCCGGCTGATTTACCTTCCTAGGGTTACTGTTAGGCTTAGGCCTAGGACTTTTAAAACCAGGAAGCCCTGGGCTCCAGGCACACTGCAGCTGCGAAAGGCATCCCAAGGGGAGCGCAAAAGTGACACAACTTGGCTGCCTCTGCTGCTATTCTCATGAGACCATCCCGAACCATAGGCTGATTTTCCTTCCTAGGGTTAAGGTTTGAGTTACGCCTAGGGTAAGGGTTCTATTAACCAGAAAGCCCTGAGTTCCAAGAACACAGCAGCTGCGAAGGACTACCCAAGAAGAGTGCAAAAGTACCACAACATGCCTGCCTCCACAGCTTTTTCCTTGGGGACATGCCTAATTCCTGGCTGATTTGCCTTTCTCGTCTTAGGGTTGGGGTTCGGCCTAGGGCTAGGATTTTTTTAACTAGGAAGCCCTGAGTTCCAGGCTTACTGCATCTGCCAAAGGCATCCCAAAGGGAGTGCAGAAGTGCCACAACATGGCTGCTTTCACGGCTTTTCCCTTAGGAAGAACCCTAATACTCGGCTGATTTACCTTCCTAGGGTTACTGTTAGGCTTAGGCCTAGGACTTTTAAAACCAGGAAGCCCTGGGCTCCAGGCACACTGCAGCTGCGAAAGGCATCCCAAGGGGAGCGCAAAAGTGACACAACTTGGCTGCCTCTGCTGCTATTCTCATGAGACCATCCCGAACCATAGGCTGATTTTCCTTCCTAGGGTTAAGGTTTGAGTTACGCCTGGGGTATGGGTTCTATTAACCAGAAAGCCCTGAGTTCCAAGAACACAGCAGCTGCGAAGGACTACCCAAGAAGAGCGCAAAAGTACCACAACATGCCTGCCTCCACAGCTTTTTCCTTGGGGACATGCCTAATTCCTGGCTGATTTGCCTTTCTCGTCTTAGGGTTGGGGTTCGGCCTAGGGCTAGGATTTTTTTAACTAGGAAGCCCTGAGTTCCAGGCTTACTTCATCTGCCAAAAGCATCCCAAAGGGAGTGCAGAAGTGCCACAACATGGCTGCTTTCACGGCTTTTCCCTTAGGAAGAACCCTAATACCCGGCTGATTTACCTTCCTAGGGTTACTGTTAGGCTTAGGCCTAGGACTTTTAAAACCAGGAAGCCCTGGGCTCCTGGCACATGCAGCTGCAAAAGACATCCCAAGAGGGCCGCAGAAGCGACACAACTTGGCTGCCTCTGCTTCTATTCTCATGAGACCATCCTGAACCATAGGCTGATTTTCCTTCCTAGTGTTAGGGTTTGAGTTATGCCTAGGGTAAGGGTTCTATTAACCAGAAAGCCCTGAGTTCCAAGAACACAGCAGCTGCGACGGACTACCCAAGAAGAGGGCAAAAGTACCACAACGTGCCTGCCTCCACAGCTTTTTCCTTGGGGACATGCCTAATTCCTGGCTGATTTGCCTTTCTCGTCTTAGGGTTGGGGTTCGGCCTAGGGCTAGGATATTTTTAACTAGGAAGCCCTGAGTTCCAGGCTTACTGCATCTGCCAAAGGCATCCCAAAGGGAGTGCAAAAGTGCCACAACATGGCTGCTTTCACGGCTTTTCCCTTAGGAAGAACCCTAATACGCGGCTGATTTACCTTCCTAGGGTTACTGTTAGGCTTAGGCCTAGGACTTTTAAAACCAGGAAGCCCTGGGCTCCAGGCACTCTGCAGCTGTTAAAGGCATCTCAAGAGGGCCGCAGAAGTGACACAACTGGGCTGCCTCTGCTGCTATTCTCATG
The DNA here is from genome assembly GCA_036010785.1 of Ammospiza maritima maritima. NCBI lineage: Eukaryota > Metazoa > Chordata > Aves > Passeriformes > Passerellidae > Ammospiza > Ammospiza maritima. The sequence continues at coordinate 952,389 of JAYKTQ010000127.1, forward strand.
AGACCATCCCGAACCATAGGCTGATTTTCCTTCCTAGGGTTAAGGTTTGAGTTACGCCTAGGGTAAGGGTTCTATTAACCAGAAAGACCTGAGTTCCAAGAACACAGCAGCTGCGAAGGACTAGCCAAGGAGAGCGCAAAAGTACCACAACATGCCTGCCTCCACAGCTTTTTCCTTGGGGACATGCCTAATTCCTGGCTGATTTGCCTTTCTCGTCTTAGGGTTGGGGTTCGGCCTAGGGCTAGGATTTTTTAAATCAGGAAGCCCTGAGTTCCAGGCACACTGGAGCTGTGAAAGGCATCCAAAAGGGAGTGCAAAAGTGCCACAACATGGCTGCTTTCACGGCTTTTTCCTTGGCAAGAAGCCTAACACCAGGCTGATTTCCCTTCCCAGGGTTACTGTTAGGCTTAGGCCTAGGGCTAGGATTTTTAAAACTAGGAAGCCCTGGGCTCCAGGCACACTGCAGCTGTTCAAGGCATCCCAAGGGGAGTACAAAAGTGCAACAACATGGCAGCTTTCACAGCTTTTTCCTTGGCACCATCCCTATACCTAGGCTGTTTTATCTGCCTAGGGTTAGGGTTAGGGTTCAGCCTAGGGCTTGGAGTTTTTTAACCAGGAAGCCCTGAGTTCCAGGCTTACTGCATCTGCCAAAGGCATCCCAAAGGGAGTGCAAAAGTGCCACAACATGGCTGCTTTCACAGCTTTTCCCTTAGGAAGAACCCTAATACGCGGCTGATTTACCTTCCTAGGGTTACTGTTAGGCTTAGGCCTAGGACTTTTAAAACCAGGAAGCCCTGGGCTCCAGGCACACTGCAGCTGTTAAAGGCATCCCAAGAGGGCCGCAGAAGTGACACAACTTGGCTGACACCACTGATATTTCCATGAGACCATCCCGAATCATAGGCTGATTTTCCTTCCTAGGGTTAAGGTTTGAGTTACGCCTAGGGTAAGGGTTCTATTAACCAGAAATCCCTGAGTTCCAAGAACACAGCAGCTGCGAAGGACTACCCAAGAAGAGCGCAAAAGTACCACAACGTGCCTGCCTCCACAGCTTTTTCCTTGGGGACATGCCTAATTCCTGGCTGATTTGCCTTTCTCGTCTTAGGGTTGGGGTTCGGCCTAGGGCTAGGATTTTTTTAACTAGGAAGCCCTGAGTTCCAGGCTTACTGCATCTGCCAAAGGCATCCCAAAGGGAGTGCAGAAGTGCCACAACATGGCTGCTTTCACGGCTTTTCCCTTAGGAAGAACCCTAATACGCGGCTGATTTACCTTCCTAGGGTTACTGTTAGGCTTAGGCCTAGGACTTTTAAAACCAGGAAGCCCTGGGCTCCAGGCACACTGCAGCTGCGAAAGGCATCCCAAGGGGAGCGCAAAAGTGACACAACTTGGCTGCCACCACTGATATTTCCATGAGACCATCCCGAACCATAGGCTGATTTTCCTTCCTAGGGTTAAGGTTTGAGTTACGCCTAGGGTAAGGGTTCTATTAACCAGAAAGCCCTGAGTTCCAAGAACACAGCAGCTGCGAAGGACTACCCAAGAAGAGCGCAAAAGTACCACAACATGCCTGCCTCCACAGCTTTTTCCTTGGGGACATGCCTAATTCCTGGCTGATTTGCCTTTCTCGTCTTAGGGTTGGGGTTCGGCCTAGGGCTAGGATTTTTTTAACTAGGAAGCCCTGAGTTCCAGGCTTACTGCATCTGCCAAAGGCATCCCAAAGGGAGTGCAGAAGTGCCACAACATGGCTGCTTTCACGGCTTTTCCCTTAGGAAGAACCCTAATACTCGGCTGATTTACCTTCCTAGGGTTACTGTTAGGCTTAGGCCTAGGACTTTTAAAACCAGGAAGCCCTGGGCTCCAGGCACACTGCAGCTGCGAAAGGCATCCCAAGGGGAGCGCAAAAGTGACACAACTTGGCTGCCTCTGCTGCTATTCTCATGAGACCATCCCGAACCATAGGCTGATTTTCCTTCCTAGGGTTAAGGTTTGAGTTACGCCTGGGGTATGGGTTCTATTAACCAGAAAGCCCTGAGTTCCAAGAACACAGCAGCTGCGAAGGACTACCCAAGAAGAGCGCAAAAGTACCACAACATGCCTGCCTCCACAGCTTTTTCCTTGGGGACATGCCTAATTCCTGGCTGATTTGCCTTTCTCGTCTTAGGGTTGGGGTTCGGCCTAGGGCTAGGATTTTTTTAACTAGGAAGCCCTGAGTTCCAGGCTTACTTCATCTGCCAAAAGCATCCCAAAGGGAGTGCAGAAGTGCCACAACATGGCTGCTTTCACGGCTTTTCCCTTAGGAAGAACCCTAATACCCGGCTGATTTACCTTCCTAGGGTTACTGTTAGGCTTAGGCCTAGGACTTTTAAAACCAGGAAGCCCTGGGCTCCTGGCACATGCAGCTGCAAAAGACATCCCAAGAGGGCCGCAGAAGCGACACAACTTGGCTGCCTCTGCTTCTATTCTCATGAGACCATCCTGAACCATAGGCTGATTTTCCTTCCTAGGGTTAAGGTTTGAGTTATGCCTAGAGTAAGAGTTCTATTAACCAGAAAGCCCTGAGTTCCAAGAACACAGCAGCTGCGACGGACTACCCAAGAAGAGGGCAAAAGTACCACAACGTGCCTGCCTCCACAGCTTTTTCCTTGGGGACATGCCTAATTCCTGGCTGATTTGCCTTTCTCGTCTTAGGGTTGGGGTTCGGCCTAGGGCTAGGATATTTTTAACTAGGAAGCCCTGAGTTCCAGGCTTACTGCATCTGCCAAAGGCATCCCAAAGGGAGTGCAAAAGTGCCACAACATGGCTGCTTTCACGGCTTTTCCCTTAGGAAGAACCCTAATACGCGGCTGATTTACCTTCCTAGGGTTACTGTTAGGCTTAGGCCTAGGACTTTTAAAACCAGGAAGCCCTGGGCTCCAGGCACTCTGCAGCTGTTAAAAGCATCTCAAGAGGGCTGCAGAAGTGACACAACTGGGCTGCCTCTGCTGCTATTCTCATGAGACCATCCCGAACCATAGGCTGATTTTCCTTCCTAGGGTTAAGGTTTGAGTTACGCCTAGGGTAAGGGTTCTATTAACCAGAAAGACCTGAGTTCCAAGAACACAGCAGCTGCGAAGGACTAGCCAAGGAGAGCGCAAAAGTACCACAACATGCCTGCCTCCACAGCTTTTTCCTTGGGGACATGCCTAATTCCTGGCTGATTTGCCTTTCTCGTCTTAGGGTTGGGGTTCGGCCTAGGGCTAGGATTTTTTTAACTAGGAAGCCCTGAGTTCCAGGCTTACTGCATCTGCCAAAGGCATCCCAAAGGGAGTGCAGAAGTGCCACAACATGGCTGCTTTCACGGCTTTTCCCTTAGGAAGAACCCTAATACTCGGCTGATTTACCTTCCTAGGGTTACTGTTAGGCTTAGGCCTAGGACTTTTAAAACCAGGAAGCCCTGGGCTCCAGGCACTCTGCAGCTGCAAAAGGCATCCCAAGGGGAGCGCAAAAGTGACACAACTTGGCTGCCTCTGCTGCTATTCTCATGAGACCATCCCGAACCATAGGCTGATTTTCCTTCCTAGGGTTAAGGTTTGAGTTACGCCTGGGGTATGGGTTCTATTAACCAGAAAGCCCTGAGTTCCAAGAACACAGCAGCTGCGAAGGACTACCCAAGAAGAGCGCAAAAGTACCACAACATGCCTGCCTCCACAGCTTTTTCCTTGGGGACATGCCTAATTCCTGGCTGATTTGCCTTTCTCGTCTTAGGGTTGGGGTTCGGCCTAGGACTAGGATTTTTAAAATCAGGAAGCCCTGAGTTCCAGGCACACTGGAGCTGTGAAAGGCATCCAAAAGGGAGTGCAAAAGTGCCACAACATGGCTGCTTTCACGGCTTTTTCCTTGGCAAGAAGCCTAACACCAGGCTGATTTCCCTTCCCAGGGTTACTGTTAGGCTTAGGCCTAGGGCTAGGATTTTTAAAACTAGGAAGCCCTGGGCTCCAGGCACACTGCAGCTGTTCAAGGCATCCCAAGGGGAGTACAAAAGTGCAACAACATGGCAGCTTTCACAGCTTTTTCCTTGGCACCATCCCTATACCTAGGCTGTTTTATCTGCCTAGGGTTAGGGTTAGGGTTCAGCCTAGGGCTTGGAGTTTTTTAACCAGGAAGCCCTGAGTTCCAGGCTTACTGCATCTGCCAAAGGCATCCCAAAGGGAGTGCAAAAGTGCCACAACATGGCTGCTTTCACAGCTTTTCCCTTAGGAAGAACCCTAATACCCGGCTGATTTACCTTCCTAGGGTTACTGTTAGGCTTAGGCCTAGGACTTTTAAAACCAGGAAGCCCTGGGCTCCTGGCACATGCAGCTGCAAAAGACATCCCAAGAGGGCCGCAGAAGCGACACAACTTGGCTGCCTCTGCTTCTATTCTCATGAGACCATCCTGAACCATAGGCTGATTTTCCTTCCTAGGGTTAAGGTTTGAGTTATGCCTAGAGTAAGAGTTCTATTAACCAGAAAGCCCTGAGTTCCAAGAACACAGCAGCTGCGACGGACTACCCAAGAAGAGGGCAAAAGTACCACAACGTGCCTGCCTCCACAGCTTTTTCCTTGGGGACATGCCTAATTCCTGGCTGATTTGCCTTTCTCGTCTTAGGGTTGGGGTTCGGCCTAGGGCTAGGATATTTTTAACTAGGAAGCCCTGAGTTCCAGGCTTACTGCATCTGCCAAAGGCATCCCAAAGGGAGTGCAAAAGTGCCACAACATGGCTGCTTTCACGGCTTTTCCCTTAGGAAGAACCCTAATACGCGGCTGATTTACCTTCCTAGGGTTACTGTTAGGCTTAGGCCTAGGACTTTTAAAACCAGGAAGCCCTGGGCTCCAGGCACACTGCAGCTGCGAAAGGCATCCCAAGGGGAGCGCAAAAGTGACACAACTTGGCTGCCACCACTGATATTTCCATGAGACCATCCCGAACCATAGGCTGATTTTCCTTCCTAGGGTTAAGGTTTGAGTTACGCCTAGGGTAAGGGTTCTATTAACCAGAAAGCCCTGAGTTCCAAGAACACAGCAGCTGCGAAGGACTACCCAAGAAGAGCGCAAAAGTACCACAACATGCCTGCCTCCACAGCTTTTTCCTTGGGGACATGCCTAATTCCTGGCTGATTTGCCTTTCTCGTCTTAGGGTTGGGGTTCGGCCTAGGGCTAGGATTTTTTTAACTAGGAAGCCCTGAGTTCCAGGCTTACTGCATCTGCCAAAGGCATCCCAAAGGGAGTGCAGAAGTGCCACAACATGGCTGCTTTCACGGCTTTTCCCTTAGGAAGAACCCTAATACTCGGCTGATTTACCTTCCTAGGGTTACTGTTAGGCTTAGGCCTAGGACTTTTAAAACCAGGAAGCCCTGGGCTCCAGGCACACTGCAGCTGCGAAAGGCATCCCAAGGGGAGCGCAAAAGTGACACAACTTGGCTGCCTCTGCTGCTATTCTCATGAGACCATCCCGAACCATAGGCTGATTTTCCTTCCTAGGGTTAAGGTTTGAGTTACGCCTGGGGTATGGGTTCTATTAACCAGAAAGCCCTGAGTTCCAAGAACACAGCAGCTGCGAAGGACTACCCAAGAAGAGCGCAAAAGTACCACAACATGCCTGCCTCCACAGCTTTTTCCTTGGGGACATGCCTAATTCCTGGCTGATTTGCCTTTCTCGTCTTAGGGTTGGGGTTCGGCCTAGGGCTAGGATTTTTTTAACTAGGAAGCCCTGAGTTCCAGGCTTACTTCATCTGCCAAAAGCATCCCAAAGGGAGTGCAGAAGTGCCACAACATGGCTGCTTTCACGGCTTTTCCCTTAGGAAGAACCCTAATACCCGGCTGATTTACCTTCCTAGGGTTACTGTTAGGCTTAGGCCTAGGACTTTTAAAACCAGGAAGCCCTGGGCTCCTGGCACATGCAGCTGCAAAAGACATCCCAAGAGGGCCGCAGAAGCGACACAACTTGGCTGCCTCTGCTGCTATTCTCATGAGACCATCCCGAACCATAGGCTGATTTTCCAACCTAGGGTTAAGGTTTGAGTTACGCCTAGGGTAAGGGTTCTATTAACCAGAAAGCCCTGAGTTCCAAGAACACAGCAGCTGCGAAGGACTACCCAAGAAGAGCGCAAAAGTACCACAACATGCCTGCCTCCACAGCTTTTTCCTTGGGGACATGCCTAATTCCTGGCTGATTTGCCTTTCTCGTCTTAGGGTTGGGGTTCGGCCTAGGGCTAGGATTTTTTTAACTAGGAAGCCCTGAGTTCCAGGCTTACTGCATCTGCCAAAGGCATCCCAAAGGGAGTGCAGAAGTGCCACAACATGGCTGCTTTCACGGCTTTTCCCTTAGGAAGAACCCTAATACCCGGCTGATTTACCTTCCTAGGGTTACTGTTAGGCTTAGGCCTAGGACTTTTAAAACCAGGAAGCCCTGGGCTCCAGGCACACTGCAGCTGCGAAAGGCATCCCAAGGGGAGCGCAAAAGTGACACAACTTGGCTGCCTCTGCTGCTATTCTCATGAGACCATCCCGAACCATAGGCTGATTTTCCTTCCTAGGGTTAAGGTTTGAGTTACGCCTAGGGTAAGGGTTCTATTAACCAGAAAGCCCTGAGTTCCAAGAACACAGCAGCTGCGAAGGACTACCCAAGAAGAGCGCAAAAGTACCACAACATGCCTGCCTCCACAGCTTTTTCCTTGGGGACATGCCTAATTCCTGGCTGATTTGCCTTTCTCGTCTTAGGGTTGGGGTTCGGCCTAGGGCTAGGATTTTTTTAACTAGGAAGCCCTGAGTTCCAGGCTTACTGCATCTGCCAAAGGCATCCCAAAGGGAGTGCAGAAGTGCCACAACATGGCTGCTTTCACGGCTTTTCCCTTAGGAAGAACCCTAATACTCGGCTGCTTTACCTTCCTAGGGTTACTGTTAGGCTTAGGCCTAGGACTTTTAAAACCAGGAAGCCCTGGGCTCCAGGCACACTGCAGCTGCGAAAGGCATCCCAAGGGGAGCGCAAAAGTGACACAACTTGGCTGCCTCTGCTGCTATTCTCATGAGACCATCCCGAACCATAGGCTGATTTTCCTTCCTAGGGTTAAGGTTTGAGTTACGCCTGGGGTATGGGTTCTATTAACCAGAAAGCCCTGAGTTCCAAGAACACAGCAGCTGCGAAGGACTACCCAAGAAGAGCGCAAAAGTACCACAACATGCCTGCCTCCACAGCTTTTTCCTTGGGGACATGCCTAATTCCTGGCTGATTTGCCTTTCTCGTCTTAGGGTTGGGGTTCGGCCTAGGGCTAGGATTTTTTTAACTAGGAAGCCCTGAGTTCCAGGCTTACTTCATCTGCCAAAAGCATCCCAAAGGGAGTGCAGAAGTGCCACAACATGGCTGCTTTCACGGCTTTTCCCTTAGGAAGAACCCTAATACCCGGCTGATTTACCTTCCTAGGGTTACTGTTAGGCTTAGGCCTAGGACTTTTAAAACCAGGAAGCCCTGGGCTCCTGGCACATGCAGCTGCAAAAGACATCCCAAGAGGGCCGCAGAAGCGACACAACTTGGCTGCCTCTGCTTCTATTCTCATGAGACCATCCTGAACCATAGGCTGATTTTCCTTCCTAGGGTTAAGGTTTGAGTTATGCCTAGGGTAAGGGTTCTATTAACCAGAAAGCCCTGAGTTCCAAGAACACAGCAGCTGCGACGGACTACCCAAGAAGAGGGCAAAAGTACCACAACGTGCCTGCCTCCACAGCTTTTTCCTTGGGGACATGCCTAATTCCTGGCTGATTTGCCTTTCTCGTCTTAGGGTTGGGGTTCGGCCTAGGGCTAGGATATTTTTAACTAGGAAGCCCTGAGTTCCAGGCTTACTGCATCTGCCAAAGGCATCCCAAAGGGAGTGCAAAAGTGCCACAACATGGCTGCTTTCACGGCTTTTCCCTTAGGAAGAACCCTAATACGCGGCTGATTTACCTTCCTAGGGTTACTGTTAGGCTTAGGCCTAGGACTTTTAAAACCAGGAAGCCCTGGGCTCCAGGCACTCTGCAGCTGTTAAAGGCATCTCAAGAGGGCTGCAGAAGTGACACAACTGGGCTGCCTCTGCTGCTATTCTCATGAGACCATCCCGAACCATAGGCTGATTTTCCTTCCTAGGGTTAAGGTTTGAGTTACGCCTAGGGTAAGGGTTCTATTAACCAGAAAGACCTGAGTTCCAAGAACACAGCAGCTGCGAAGGACTAGCCAAGGAGAGCGCAAAAGTACCACAACATGCCTGCCTCCACAGCTTTTTCCTTGGGGACATGCCTAATTCCTGGCTGATTTGCCTTTCTCGTCTTAGGGTTGGGGTTCGGCCTAGGGCTAGGATTTTTTAAATCAGGAAGCCCTGAGTTCCAGGCACACTGGAGCTGTGAAAGGCAACCAAAAGGGAGTGCAAAAGTGCCACAACATGGCTGCTTTCACGGCTTTTTCCTTGGCAAGAAGCCTAACACCAGGCTGATTTCCCTTCCCAGGGTTACTGTTAGGCTTAGGCCTAGGGCTAGGATTTTTAAAACTAGGAAGCCCTGGGCTCCAGGCACACTGCAGCTGTTCAAGGCATCCCAAGGGGAGTACAAAAGTGCAACAACATGGCAGCTTTCACAGCTTTTTCCTTGGCACCATCCCTATACCTAGGCTGTTTTATCTGCCTAGGGTTAGGGTTAGGGTTCAGCCTAGGGCTTGGAGTTTTTTAACCAGGAAGCCCTGAGTTCCAGGCTTACTGCATCTGCCAAAGGCATCCCAAAGGGAGTGCAAAAGTGCCACAACATGGCTGCTTTCACAGCTTTTCCCTTAGGAAGAACCCTAATACGCGGCTGATTTACCTTCCTAGGGTTACTGTTAGGCTTAGGCCTAGGACTTTTAAAACCAGGAAGCCCTGGGCTCCAGGCACACTGCAGCTGTTAAAGGCATCCCAAGAGGGCCGCAGAAGTGACACAACTTGGCTGACACCACTGATATTTCCATGAGACCATCCCGAACCATAGGCTGATTTTCCTTCCTAGGGTTAAGGTTTGAGTTACGCCTAGGGTAAGGGTTCTATTAACCAGAAAGCCCTGAGTTCCAAGAACACAGCAGCTGCGAAGGACTACCCAAGAAGAGCGCAAAAGTACCACAACATGCCTGCCTCCACAGCTTTTTCCTTGGGGACATGCCTAATTCCTGGCTGATTTGCCTTTCTCGTCTTAGGGTTGGGGTTCGGCCTAGGGCTAGGATTTTTTTAACTAGGAAGCCCTGAGTTCCAGGCTTACTGCATCTGCCAAAGGCATCCCAAAGGGAGTGCAGAAGTGCCACAACATGGCTGCTTTCATGGCTTTTCCCTTAGGAAGAACCCTAATACGCGGCTGATTTACCTTCCTAGGGTTACTGTTAGGCTTAGGCCTAGGACTTTTAAAACCAGGAAGCCCTGGGCTCCAGGCACACTGCAGCTGCGAAAGGCATCCCAAGGGGAGCGCAAAAGTTACACAACTTGGCTGCCACCACTGATATTTCCATGAGACCATCCCGAACCATAGGCTGATTTTCCTTCCTAGGGTTAAGGTTTGAGTTACGCCTAGGGTAAGGGTTCTATTAACCAGAAAGCCCTGAGTTCCAAGAACACAGCAGCTGCGAAGGACTACCCAAGAAGAGCGCAAAAGTACCACAACATGCCTGCCTCCACAGCTTTTTCCTTGGGGACATGCCTAATTCCTGGCTGATTTGCCTTTCTCGTCTTAGGGTTGGGGTTCGGCCTAGGGCTAGGATTTTTTTAACTAGGAAGCCCTGAGTTCCAGGCTTACTGCATCTGCCAAAGGCATCCCAAAGGGAGTGCAGAAGTGCCACAACATGGCTGCTTTCACGGCTTTTCCCTTAGGAAGAACCCTAATACCCGGCTGATTTACCTTCCTAGGGTTACTGTTAGGCTTAGGCCTAGGACTTTTAAAACCAGGAAGCCCTGGGCTCCAGGCACACTGCAGCTGCGAAAGGCATCCCAAGGGGAGCGCAAAAGTGACACAACTTGGCTGCCTCTGCTGCTATTCTCATGAGACCATCCCGAACCATAGGCTGATTTTCCTTCCTAGGGTTAAGGTTTGAGTTACGCCTGGGGTATGGGTTCTATTAACCAGAAAGCCCTGAGTTCCAAGAACACAGCAGCTGCGAAGGACTAGCCAAGAAGAGCGCAAAAGTACCACAACATGCCTGCCTCCACAGCTTTTTCCTTGGGGACATGCCTAATTCCTGGCTGATTTGCCTTTCTCGTCTTAGGGTTGGGGTTCGGCCTAGGGCTAGGATTTTTTTAACTAGGAAGCCCTGAGTTCCAGGCTTACTTCATCTGCCAAAAGCATCCCAAAGGGAGTGCAGAAGTGCCACAACATGGCTGCTTTCACGGCTTTTCCCTTAGGAAGAACCCTAATACCCGGCTGATTTACCTTCCTAGGGTTACTGTTAGGCTTAGGCCTAGGACTTTTAAAACCAGGAAGCCCTGGGCTCCTGGCACATGCAGCTGCAAAAGACATCCCAAGAGGGCCGCAGAAGCGACACAACTTGGCTGCCTCTGCTTCTATTCTCATGAGACCATCCTGAACCATAGGCTGATTTTCCTTCCTAGGGTTAAGGTTTGAGTTATGCCTAGGGTAAGGGTTCTATTAACCAGAAAGCCCTGAGTTCCAAGAACACAGCAGCTGCGACGGACTACCCAAGAAGAGGGCAAAAGTACCACAACGTGCCTGCCTCCACAGCTTTTTCCTTGGGGACATGCCTAATTCCTGGCTGATTTGCCTTTCTCGTCTTAGGGTTGGGGTTCGGCCTAGGGCTAGGATATTTTTAACTAGGAAGCCCTGAGTTCCAGGCTTACTGCATCTGCCAAAGGCATCCCAAAGGGAGTGCAAAAGTGCCACAACATGGCTGCTTTCACGGCTTTTCCCTTAGGAAGAACCCTAATACGCGGCTGATTTACCTTCCTAGGGTTACTGTTAGGCTTAGGCCTAGGACTTTTAAAACCAGGAAGCCCTGGGCTCCAGGCACTCTGCAGCTGTTAAAGGCATCTCAAGAGGGCTGCAGAAGTGACACAACTGGGCTGCCTCTGCTGCTATTCTCATGAGACCATCCCGAACCATAGGCTGATTTTCCTTCCTAGGGTTAAGGTTTGAGTTACGCCTAGGGTAAGGGTTCTATTAACCAGAAAGACCTGAGTTCCAAGAACACAGCAGCTGCGAAGGACTAGCCAAGGAGAGCGCAAAAGTACCACAACATGCCTGCCTCCACAGCTTTTTCCTTGGGGACATGCCTAATTCCTGGCTGATTTGCCTTTCTCGTCTTAGGGTTGGGGTTCGGCCTAGGGCTAGGATTTTTTAAATCAGGAAGCCCTGAGTTCCAGGCACACTGGAGCTGTGAAAGGCAACCAAAAGGGAGTGCAAAAGTGCCACAACATGGCTGCTTTCACGGCTTTTTCCTTGGCAAGAAGCCTAACACCAGGCTGATTTCCCTTCCCAGGGTTACTGTTAGGCTTAGGCCTAGGGCTAGGATTTTTAAAACTAGGAAGCCCTGGGCTCCAGGCACACTGCAGCTGTTCAAGGCATCCCAAGGGGAGTACAAAAGTGCAACAACATGGCAGCTTTCACAGCTTTTTCCTTGGCACCATCCCTATACCTAGGCTGTTTTATCTGCCTAGGGTTAGGGTTAGGGTTCAGCCTAGGGCTTGGAGTTTTTTAACCAGGAAGCCCTGAGTTCCAGGCTTACTGCATCTGCCAAAGGCATCCCAAAGGGAGTGCAAAAGTGCCACAACATGGCTGCTTTCACAGCTTTTCCCTTAGGAAGAACCCTAATACGCGGCTGATTTACCTTCCTAGGGTTACTGTTAGGCTTAGGCCTAGGACTTTTAAAACCAGGAAGCCCTGGGCTCCAGGCACACTGCAGCTGTTAAAGGCATCCCAAGAGGGCCGCAGAAGTGACACAACTTGGCTGACACCACTGATATTTCCATGAGACCATCCCGAACCATAGGCTGATTTTCCTTCCTAGGGTTAAGGTTTGAGTTACGCCTAGGGTAAGGGTTCTATTAACCAGAAAGCCCTGAGTTCCAAGAACACAGCAGCTGCGAAGGACTACCCAAGAAGAGCGCAAAAGTACCACAACATGCCTGCCTCCACAGCTTTTTCCTTGGGGACATGCCTAATTCCTGGCTGATTTGCCTTTCTCGTCTTAGGGTTGGGGTTCGGCCTAGGGCTAGGATTTTTTTAACTAGGAAGCCCTGAGTTCCAGGCTTACTGCATCTGCCAAAGGCATCCCAAAGGGAGTGCAGAAGTGCCACAACATGGCTGCTTTCATGGCTTTTCCCTTAGGAAGAACCCTAATACGCGGCTGATTTACCTTCCTAGGGTTACTGTTAGGCTTAGGCCTAGGACTTTTAAAACCAGGAAGCCCTGGGCTCCAGGCACACTGCAGCTGCGAAAGGCATCCCAAGGGGAGCGCAAAAGTTACACAACTTGGCTGCCACCACTGATATTTCCATGAGACCATCCCGAACCATAGGCTGATTTTCCTTCCTAGGGTTAAGGTTTGAGTTACGCCTAGGGTAAGGGTTCTATTAACCAGAAAGCCCTGAGTTCCAAGAACACAGCAGCTGCGAAGGACTACCCAAGAAGAGCGCAAAAGTACCACAACATGCCTGCCTCCACAGCTTTTTCCTTGGGGACATGCCTAATTCCTGGCTGATTTGCCTTTCTCGTCTTAGGGTTGGGGTTCGGCCTAGGGCTAGGATTTTTTTAACTAGGAAGCCCTGAGTTCCAGGCTTACTGCATCTGCCAAAGGCATCCCAAAGGGAGTGCAGAAGTGCCACAACATGGCTGCTTTCACGGCTTTTCCCTTAGGAAGAACCCTAATACTCGGCTGATTTACCTTCCTAGGGTTACTGTTAGGCTTAGGCCTAGGACTTTTAAAACCAGGAAGCCCTGGGCTCCAGGCACACTGCAGCTGCGAAAGGCATCCCAAGGGGAGCGCAAAAGTGACACAACTTGGCTGCCTCTGCTGCTATTCTCATGAGACCATCCCGAACCATAGGCTGATTTTCCTTCCTAGGGTTAAGGTTTGAGTTACGCCTGGGGTATGGGTTCTATTAACCAGAAAGCCCTGAGTTCCAAGAACACAGCAGCTGCGAAGGACTAGCCAAGAAGAGCGCAAAAGTACCACAACATGCCTGCCTCCACAGCTTTTTCCTTGGGGACATGCCTAATTCCTGGCTGATTTGCCTTTCTCGTCTTAGGGTTGGGGTTCGGCCTAGGGCTAGGATTTTTTTAACTAGGAAGCCCTGAGTTCCAGGCTTACTTCATCTGCCAAAAGCATCCCAAAGGGAGTGCAGAAGTGCCACAACATGGCTGCTTTCACGGCTTTTCCCTTAGGAAGAACCCTAATACCCGGCTGATTTACCTTCCTAGGGTTACTGTAAGGCTTAGGCCTAGGACTTTTAAAACCAGGAAGCCCTGGGCTCCTGGCACATGCAGCTGCAAAAGACATCCCAAGAGGGCCGCAGAAGCGACACAACTTGGCTGCCTCTGCTTCTATTCTCATGAGACCATCCTGAACCATAGGCTGATTTTCCTTCCTAGGGTTAAGGTTTGAGTTATGCCTAGAGTAAGAGTTCTATTAACCAGAAAGCCCTGAGTTCCAAGAACACAGCAGCTGCGACGGACTACCCAAGAAGAGGGCAAAAGTACCACAACGTGCCTGCCTCCACAGCTTTTTCCTTGGGGACATGCCTAATTCCTGGCTGATTTGCCTTTCTCGTCTTAGGGTTGGGGTTCGGCCTAGGGCTAGGATATTTTTAACTAGGAAGCCCTGAGTTCCAGGCTTACTGCATCTGCCAAAGGCATCCCAAAGGGAGTGCAAAAGTGCCACAACATGGCTGCTTTCACGGCTTTTCCCTTAGGAAGAACCCTAATACGCGGCTGATTTACCTTCCTAGGGTTACTGTTAGGCTTAGGCCTAGGACTTTTAAAACCAGGAAGCCCTGGGCTCCAGGCACTCTGCAGCTGTTAAAGGCATCTCAAGAGGGCTGCAGAAGTGACACAACTGGGCTGCCTCTGCTGCTATTCTCATGAGACCATCCCGAACCATAGGCTGATTTTCCTTCCTAGGGTTAAGGTTTGAGTTACGCCTAGGGTAAGGGTTCTATTAACCAGAAAGACCTGAGTTCCAAGAACACAGCAGCTGCGAAGGACTAGCCAAGGAGAGCGCAAAAGTACCACAACATGCCTGCCTCCACAGCTTTTTCCTTGGGGACATGCCTAATTCCTGGCTGATTTGCCTTTCTCGTCTTAGGGTTGGGGTTCGGCCTAGGGCTAGGATATTTTTAACTAGGAAGCCCTGAGTTCCAGGCTTACTGCATCTGCCAAAGGCATCCCAAAGGGAGTGCAGAAGTGCCACAACATGGCTGCTTTCACGGCTTTTCCCTTAGGAAGAACCCTAATACTCGGCTGATTTACCTTCCTAGGGTTACTGTTAGGCTTAGGCCTAGGACTTTTAAAACCAGGAAGCCCTGGGCTCCAGGCACACTGCAGCTGCGAAAGGCATCCCAAGGGGAGCGCAAAAGTGACACAACTTGGCTGCCTCTGCTGCTATTCTCATGAGACCATCCCGAACCATAGGCTGATTTTCCTTCCTAGGGTTAAGGTTTGAGTTACGCCTAGGGTAAGGGTTCTATTAACCAGAAAGCCCTGAGTTCCAAGAACACAGCAGCTGCGAAGGACTACCCAAGAAGAGCGCAAAAGTACCACAACGTGCCTGCCTCCACAGCTTTTTCCTTGGGGACATGCCTAATTCCTGGCTGATTTGCCTTTCTCGTCTTAGGGTTGGGGTTCGGCCTAGGGCTAGGATTTTTTTAACTAGGAAGCCCTGAGTTCCAGGCTTACTGCATCTGCCAAAGGCATCCCAAAGGGAGTGCAGAAGTGCCACAACATGGCTGCTTTCACGGCTTTTCCCTTAGGAAGAACCCTAATACGCGGCTGATTTACCTTCCTAGGGTTACTGTTAGGCTTAGGCCTAGGACTTTTAAAACCAGGAAGCCCTGGGCTCCAGGCACACTGCAGCTGCGAAAGGCATCCCAAGGGGAGTGCAAAAGTGACACAACTTGGCTGCCACCACTGATATTTCCATGAGACCATCCCGAACCATAGGCTGATTTTCCTTCCTAGGGTTAAGGTTTGAGTTACGCCTAGGGTAAGGGTTCTATTAACCAGAAAGCCCTGAGTTCCAAGAACACAGCAGCTGCGAAGGACTACCCAAGAAGAGCGCAAAAGTACCACAACATGCCTGCCTCCACAGCTTTTTCCTTGGGGACATGCCTAATTCCTGGCTGATTTGCCTTTCTCGTCTTAGGGTTGGGGTTCGGCCTAGGGCTAGGATTTTTTTAACTAGGAAGCCCTGAGTTCCAGGCTTACTGCATCTGCCAAAGGCATCCCAAAGGGAGTGCAGAAGTGCCACAACATGGCTGCTTTCACGGCTTTTCCCTTAGGAAGAACCCTAATACTCGGCTGATTTACCTTCCTAGGGTTACTGTTAGGCTTAGGCCTAGGACTTTTAAAACCAGGAAGCCCTGGGCTCCAGGCACACTGCAGCTGCGAAAGGCATCCCAAGGGGAGCGCAAAAGTGACACAACTTGGCTGCCTCTGCTGCTATTCTCATGAGACCATCCCGAACCATAGGCTGATTTTCCTTCCTAGGGTTAAGGTTTGAGTTACGCCTGGGGTATGGGTTCTATTAACCAGAAAGCCCTGAGTTCCAAGAACACAGCAGCTGCGAAGGACTACCCAAGAAGAGCGCAAAAGTACCACAACATGCCTGCCTCCACAGCTTTTTCCTTGGGGACATGCCTAATTCCTGGCTGATTTGCCTTTCTCGTCTTAGGGTTGGGGTTCGGCCTAGGGCTAGGATTTTTTTAACTAGGAAGCCCTGAGTTCCAGGCTTACTTCATCTGCCAAAAGCATCCCAAAGGGAGTGCAGAAGTGCCACAACATGGCTGCTTTCACGGCTTTTCCCTTAGGAAGAACCCTAATACGCGGCTGATTTACCTTCCTAGGGTTACTGTTAGGCTTAGGCCTAGGACTTTTAAAACCAGGAAGCCCTGGGCTCCTGGCACATGCAGCTGCAAAAGACATCCCAAGAGGGCCGCAGAAGCGACACAACTTGGCTGCCTCTGCTGCTATTCTCATGAGACCATCCCGAACCATAGGCTGATTTTCCTTCCTAGGGTTAAGGTTTGAGTTACGCCTAGGGTAAGGGTTCTATTAACCAGAAAGCCCTGAGTTCCAAGAACACAGCAGCTGCGAAGGACTACCCAAGAAGAGCGCAAAAGTACCACAACGTGCCTGCCTCCACAGCTTTTTCCTTGGGGACATGCCTAATTCCTGGCTGATTTGCCTTTCTCGTCTTAGGGTTGGGGTTCGGCCTAGGGCTAGGATTTTTTTAACTAGGAAGCCCTGAGTTCCAGGCTTACTGCATCTGCCAAAGGCATCCCAAAGGGAGTGCAGAAGTGCCACAACATGGCTGCTTTCACGGCTTTTCCCTTAGGAAGAACCCTAATACGCGGCTGATTTACCTTCCTAGGGTTACTGTTAGGCTTAGGCCTAGGACTTTTAAAACCAGGAAGCCCTGGGCTCCAGGCACACTGCAGCTGCGAAAGGCATCCCAAGGGGAGTGCAAAAGTGACACAACTTGGCTGCCACCACTGATATTTCCATGAGACCATCCCGAACCATAGGCTGATTTTCCTTCCTAGGGTTAAGGTTTGAGTTACGCCTAGGGTAAGGGTTCTATTAACCAGAAAGCCCTGAGTTCCAAGAACACAGCAGCTGCGAAGGACTACCCAAGAAGAGCGCAAAAGTACCACAACATGCCTGCCTCCACAGCTTTTTCCTTGGGGACATGCCTAATTCCTGGCTGATTTGCCTTTCTCGTCTTAGGGTTGGGGTTCGGCCTAGGGCTAGGATTTTTTTAACTAGGAAGCCCTGAGTTCCAGGCTTACTGCATCTGCCAAAGGCATCCCAAAGGGAGTGCAGAAGTGCCACAACATGGCTGCTTTCACGGCTTTTCCCTTAGGAAGAACCCTAATACTCGGCTGATTTACCTTCCTAGGGTTACTGTTAGGCTTAGGCCTAGGACTTTTAAAACCAGGAAGCCCTGGGCTCCAGGCACACTGCAGCTGCGAAAGGCATCCCAAGGGGAGCGCAAAAGTGACACAACTTGGCTGCCTCTGCTGCTATTCTCATGAGACCATCCCGAACCATAGGCTGATTTTCCTTCCTAGGGTTAAGGTTTGAGTTACGCCTGGGGTATGGGTTCTATTAACCAGAAAGCCCTGAGTTCCAAGAACACAGCAGCTGCGAAGGACTACCCAAGAAGAGCGCAAAAGTACCACAACGTGCCTGCCTCCACAGCTTTTTCCTTGGGGACATGCCTAATTCCTGGCTGATTTGCCTTTCTCGTCTTAGGGTTGGGGTTCGGCCTAGGGCTAGGATTTTTTTAACTAGGAAGCCCTGAGTTCCAGGCTTACTTCATCTGCCAAAAGCATCCCAAAGGGAGTGCAGAAGTGCCACAACATGGCTGCTTTCACGGCTTTTCCCTTAGGAAGAACCCTAATACGCGGCTGATTTACCTTCCTAGGGTTACTGTTAGGCTTAGGCCTAGGACTTTTAAAACCAGGAAGCCCTGGGCTCCTGGCACATGCAGCTGCAAAAGACATCCCAAGAGGGCCGCAGAAGCGACACAACTTGGCTGCCTCTGCTGCTATTCTCATGAGACCATCCCGAACCATAGGCTGATTTTCCTTCCTAGGGTTAAGGTTTGAGTTACGCCTAGGGTAAGGGTTCTATTAACCAGAAAGCCCTGAGTTCCAAGAACACAGCAGCTGCGAAGGACTACCCAAGAAGAGCGCAAAAGTACCACAACGTGCCTGCCTCCACAGCTTTTTCCTTGGGGACATGCCTAATTCCTGGCTGATTTGCCTTTCTCGTCTTAGGGTTGGGGTTCGGCCTAGGGCTAGGATTTTTTTAACTAGGAAGCCCTGAGTTCCAGGCTTACTGCATCTGCCAAAGGCATCCCAAAGGGAGTGCAGAAGTGCCACAACATGGCTGCTTTCACGGCTTTTCCCTTAGGAAGAACCCTAATACCCGGCTGATTTACCTTCCTAGGGTTACTGTTAGGCTTAGGCCTAGGACTTTTAAAACCAGGAAGCCCTGGGCTCCAGGCACACTGCAGCTGCGAAAGGCATCCCAAGGGGAGCGCAAAAGTGACACAACTTGGCTGCCTCTGCTGCTATTCTCATGAGACCATCCCGAACCATAGGCTGATTTTCCTTCCTAGGGTTAAGGTTTGAGTTACGCCTAGGGTAAGGGTTCTATTAACCAGAAAGCCCTGAGTTCCAAGAACACAGCAGCTGCGAAGGACTACCCAAGAAGAGTGCAAAAGTACCACAACATGCCTGCCTCCACAGCTTTTTCCTTGGGGACATGCCTAATTCCTGGCTGATTTGCCTTTCTCGTCTTAGGGTTGGGGTTCGGCCTAGGGCTAGGATTTTTTTAACTAGGAAGCCCTGAGTTCCAGGCTTACTGCATCTGCCAAAGGCATCCCAAAGGGAGTGCAGAAGTGCCACAACATGGCTGCTTTCACGGCTTTTCCCTTAGGAAGAACCCTAATACTCGGCTGATTTACCTTCCTAGGGTTACTGTTAGGCTTAGGCCTAGGACTTTTAAAACCAGGAAGCCCTGGGCTCCAGGCACACTGCAGCTGCGAAAGGCATCCCAAGGGGAGCGCAAAAGTGACACAACTTGGCTGCCTCTGCTGCTATTCTCATGAGACCATCCCGAACCATAGGCTGATTTTCCTTCCTAGGGTTAAGGTTTGAGTTACGCCTGGGGTATGGGTTCTATTAACCAGAAAGCCCTGAGTTCCAAGAACACAGCAGCTGCGAAGGACTACCCAAGAAGAGCGAAAAAGTACCACAACATGCCTGCCTCCACAGCTTTTTCCTTGGGGACATGCCTAATTCCTGGCTGATTTGCCTTTCTCGTCTTAGGGTTGGGGTTCGGCCTAGGGCTAGGATTTTTTTAACTAGGAAGCCCTGAGTTCCAGGCTTACTTCATCTGCCAAAAGCATCCCAAAGGGAGTGCAGAAGTGCCACAACATGGCTGCTTTCACGGCTTTTCCCTTAGGAAGAACCCTAATACCCGGCTGATTTACCTTCCTAGGGTTACTGTTAGGCTTAGGCCTAGGACTTTTAAAACCAGGAAGCCCTGGGCTCCTGGCACATGCAGCTGCAAAAGACATCCCAAGAGGGCCGCAGAAGCGACACAACTTGGCTGCCTCTGCTTCTATTCTCATGAGACCATCCTGAACCATAGGCTGATTTTCCTTCCTAGTGTTAGGGTTTGAGTTATGCCTAGGGTAAGGGTTCTATTAACCAGAAAGCCCTGAGTTCCAAGAACACAGCAGCTGCGAAGGACTACCCAAGAAGAGCGCAAAAGTACCACAACGTGCCTGCCTCCACAGCTTTTTCCTTGGGGACATGCCTAATTCCTGGCTGATTTGCCTTTCTCGTCTTAGGGTTGGGGTTCGGCCTAGGGCTAGGATATTTTTAACTAGGAAGCCCTGAGTTCCAGGCTTACTGCATCTGCCAAAGGCATCCCAAAGGGAGTGCAAAAGTGCCACAACATGGCTGCTTTCACAGCTTTTCCCTTAGGAAGAACCCTAATACGCGGCTGATTTACCTTCCTAGGGTTACTGTTAGGCTTAGGCCTAGGACTTTTAAAACCAGGAAGCCCTGGGCTCCAGGCACTCTGCAGCTGTTAAAGGCATCTCAAGAGGGCTGCAGAAGTGACACAACTGGGCTGCCTCTGCTGCTATTCTCATGAGACCATCCCGAACCATAGGCTGATTTTCCTTCCTAGGGTTAAGGTTTGAGTTACGCCTAGGGTAAGGGTTCTATTAACCAGAAAGACCTGAGTTCCAAGAACACAGCAGCTGCGAAGGACTAGCCAAGGAGAGCGCAAAAGTACCACAACATGCCTGCCTCCACAGCTTTTTCCTTGGGGACATGCCTAATTCCTGGCTGATTTGCCTTTCTCGTCTTAGGGTTGGGGTTCGGCCTAGGGCTAGGATTTTTTAAATCAGGAAGCCCTGAGTTCCAGGCACACTGGAGCTGTGAAAGGCATCCAAAAGGGAGTGCAAAAGTGCCACAACATGGCTGCTTTCACGGCTTTTTCCTTGGCAAGAAGCCTAACACCAGGCTGATTTCCCTTCCCAGGGTTACTGTTAGGCTTAGGCCTAGGGCTAGGATTTTTAAAACTAGGAAGCCCTGGGCTCCAGGCACACTGCAGCTGTTCAAGGCATCCCAAGGGGAGTACAAAAGTGCAACAACATGGCAGCTTTCACAGCTTTTTCCTTGGCACCATCCCTATACCTAGGCTGTTTTATCTGCCTAGGGTTAGGGTTAGGGTTCAGCCTAGGGCTTGGAGTTTTTTAACCAGGAAGCCCTGAGTTCCAGGCTTACTGCATCTGCCAAAGGCATCCCAAAGGGAGTGCAAAAGTGCCACAACATGGCTGCTTTCACAGCTTTTCCCTTAGGAAGAACCCTAATACGCGGCTGATTTACCTTCCTAGGGTTACTGTTAGGCTTAGGCCTAGGACTTTTAAAACCAGGAAGCCCTGGGCTCCAGGCACACTGCAGCTGTTAAAGGCATCCCAAGAGGGCCGCAGAAGTGACACAACTTGGCTGACACCACTGATATTTCCATGAGACCATCCCGAACCATAGGCTGATTTTCCTTCCTAGGGTTAAGGTTTGAGTTACGCCTAGGGTAAGGGTTCTATTAACCAGAAAGCCCTGAGTTCCAAGAACACAGCAGCTGCGAAGGACTACCCAAGAAGAGCGCAAAAGTACCACAACGTGCCTGCCTCCACAGCTTTTTCCTTGGGGACATGCCTAATTCCTGGCTGATTTGCCTTTCTCGTCTTAGGGTTGGGGTTCGGCCTAGGGCTAGGATTTTTTTAACTAGGAAGCCCTGAGTTCCAGGCTTACTGCATCTGCCAAAGGCATCCCAAAGGGAGTGCAGAAGTGCCACAACATGGCTGCTTTCACGGCTTTTCCCTTAGGAAGAACCCTAATACGCGGCTGATTTACCTTCCTAGGGTTACTGTTAGGCTTAGGCCTAGGACTTTTAAAACCAGGAAGCCCTGGGCTCCAGGCACACTGCAGCTGCGAAAGGCATCCCAAGGGGAGCGCAAAAGTGACACAACTTGGCTGCCACCACTGATATTTCCATGAGACCATCCCGAACCATAGGCTGATTTTCCTTCCTAGGGTTAAGGTTTGAGTTACGCCTAGGGTAAGGGTTCTATTAACCAGAAAGCCCTGAGTTCCAAGAACACAGCAGCTGCGAAGGACTACCCAAGAAGAGCGCAAAAGTACCACAACATGCCTGCCTCCACAGCTTTTTCCTTGGGGACATGCCTAATTCCTGGCTGATTTGCCTTTCTCGTCTTAGGGTTGGGGTTCGGCCTAGGGCTAGGATTTTTTTAACTAGGAAGCCCTGAGTTCCAGGCTTACTGCATCTGCCAAAGGCATCCCAAAGGGAGTGCAGAAGTGCCACAACATGGCTGCTTTCACGGCTTTTCCCTTAGGAAGAACCCTAATACTCGGCTGATTTACCTTCCTAGGGTTACTGTTAGGCTTAGGCCTAGGACTTTTAAAACCAGGAAGCCCTGGGCTCCAGGCACACTGCAGCTGCGAAAGGCATCCCAAGGGGAGCGCAAAAGTGACACAACTTGGCTGCCTCTGCTGCTATTCTCATGAGACCATCCCGAACCATAGGCTGATTTTCCTTCCTAGGGTTAAGGTTTGAGTTACGCCTGGGGTATGGGTTCTATTAACCAGAAAGCCCTGAGTTCCAAGAACACAGCAGCTGCGAAGGACTACCCAAGAAGAGCGCAAAAGTACCACAACATGCCTGCCTCCACAGCTTTTTCCTTGGGGACATGCCTAATTCCTGGCTGATTTGCCTTTCTCGTCTTAGGGTTGGGGTTCGGCCTAGGGCTAGGATTTTTTTAACTAGGAAGCCCTGAGTTCCAGGCTTACTTCATCTGCCAAAAGCATCCCAAAGGGAGTGCAGAAGTGCCACAACATGGCTGCTTTCACGGCTTTTCCCTTAGGAAGAACCCTAATACCCGGCTGATTTACCTTCCTAGGGTTACTGTTAGGCTTAGGCCTAGGACTTTTAAAACCAGGAAGCCCTGGGCTCCTGGCACATGCAGCTGCAAAAGACATCCCAAGAGGGCCGCAGAAGCGACACAACTTGGCTGCCTCTGCTTCTATTCTCATGAGACCATCCTGAACCATAGGCTGATTTTCCTTCCTAGGGTTAAGGTTTGAGTTATGCCTAGAGTAAGAGTTCTATTAACCAGAAAGCCCTGAGTTCCAAGAACACAGCAGCTGCGACGGACTACCCAAGAAGAGGGCAAAAGTACCACAACGTGCCTGCCTCCACAGCTTTTTCCTTGGGGACATGCCTAATTCCTGGCTGATTTGCCTTTCTCGTCTTAGGGTTGGGGTTCGGCCTAGGGCTAGGATATTTTTAACTAGGAAGCCCTGAGTTCCAGGCTTACTGCATCTGCCAAAGGCATCCCAAAGGGAGTGCAAAAGTGCCACAACATGGCTGCTTTCACGGCTTTTCCCTTAGGAAGAACCCTAATACGCGGCTGATTTACCTTCCTAGGGTTACTGTTAGGCTTAGGCCTAGGACTTTTAAAACCAGGAAGCCCTGGGCTCCAGGCACTCTGCAGCTGTTAAAAGCATCTCAAGAGGGCTGCAGAAGTGACACAACTGGGCTGCCTCTGCTGCTATTCTCATGAGACCATCCCGAACCATAGGCTGATTTTCCTTCCTAGGGTTAAGGTTTGAGTTACGCCTAGGGTAAGGGTTCTATTAACCAGAAAGACCTGAGTTCCAAGAACACAGCAGCTGCGAAGGACTAGCCAAGGAGAGCGCAAAAGTACCACAACATGCCTGCCTCCACAGCTTTTTCCTTGGGGACATGCCTAATTCCTGGCTGATTTGCCTTTCTCGTCTTAGGGTTGGGGTTCGGCCTAGGGCTAGGATTTTTTTAACTAGGAAGCCCTGAGTTCCAGGCTTACTGCATCTGCCAAAGGCATCCCAAAGGGAGTGCAGAAGTGCCACAACATGGCTGCTTTCACGGCTTTTCCCTTAGGAAGAACCCTAATACTCGGCTGATTTACCTTCCTAGGGTTACTGTTAGGCTTAGGCCTAGGACTTTTAAAACCAGGAAGCCCTGGGCTCCAGGCACTCTGCAGCTGCAAAAGGCATCCCAAGGGGAGCGCAAAAGTGACACAACTTGGCTGCCTCTGCTGCTATTCTCATGAGACCATCCCGAACCATAGGCTGATTTTCCTTCCTAGGGTTAAGGTTTGAGTTACGCCTAGGGTAAGGGTTCTATTAACCAGAAAGCCCTGAGTTCCAAGAACACAGCAGCTGCGAAGGACTACCCAAGAAGAGCGCAAAAGTACCACAACATGCCTGCCTCCACAGCTTTTTCCTTGGGGACATGCCTAATTCCTGGCTGATTTGCCTTTCTCGTCTTAGGGTTGGGGTTCGGCCTAGGACTAGGATTTTTAAAATCAGGAAGCCCTGAGTTCCAGGCACACTGGAGCTGTGAAAGGCATCCAAAAGGGAGTGCAAAAGTGCCACAACATGGCTGCTTTCACGGCTTTTTCCTTGGCAAGAAGCCTAACACCAGGCTGATTTCCCTTCCCAGGGTTACTGTTAGGCTTAGGCCTAGGGCTAGGATTTTTAAAACTAGGAAGCCCTGGGCTCCAGGCACACTGCAGCTGTTCAAGGCATCCCAAGGGGAGTACAAAAGTGCAACAACATGGCAGCTTTCACAGCTTTTTCCTTGGCACCATCCCTATACCTAGGCTGTTTTATCTGCCTAGGGTTAGGGTTAGGGTTCAGCCTAGGGCTTGGAGTTTTTTAACCAGGAAGCCCTGAGTTCCAGGCTTACTGCATCTGCCAAAGGCATCCCAAAGGGAGTGCAAAAGTGCCACAACATGGCTGCTTTCACAGCTTTTCCCTTAGGAAGAACCATAATACCCGGCTGATTTACCTTCCTAGGGTTACTGTTAGGCTTAGGCCTAGGACTTTTAAAACCAGGAAGCCCTGGGCTCCTGGCACATGCAGCTGCAAAAGACATCCCAAGAGGGCCGCAGAAGCGACACAACTTGGCTGCCTCTGCTTCTATTCTCATGAGACCATCCTGAACCATAGGCTGATTTTCCTTCCTAGGGTTAAGGTTTGAGTTATGCCTAGAGTAAGAGTTCTATTAACCAGAAAGCCCTGAGTTCCAAGAACACAGCAGCTGCGACGGACTACCCAAGAAGAGGGCAAAAGTACCACAACGTGCCTGCCTCCACAGCTTTTTCCTTGGGGACATGCCTAATTCCTGGCTGATTTGCCTTTCTCGTCTTAGGGTTGGGGTTCGGCCTAGGGCTAGGATATTTTTAACTAGGAAGCCCTGAGTTCCAGGCTTACTGCATCTGCCAAAGGCATCCCAAAGGGAGTGCAAAAGTGCCACAACATGGCTGCTTTCACGGCTTTTCCCTTAGGAAGAACCCTAATACGCGGCTGATTTACCTTCCTAGGGTTACTGTTAGGCTTAGGCCTAGGACTTTTAAAACCAGGAAGCCCTGGGCTCCAGGCACACTGCAGCTGCGAAAGGCATCCCAAGGGGAGCGCAAAAGTGACACAACTTGGCTGCCACCACTGATATTTCCATGAGACCATCCCGAACCATAGGCTGATTTTCCTTCCTAGGGTTAAGGTTTGAGTTACGCCTAGGGTAAGGGTTCTATTAACCAGAAAGCCCTGAGTTCCAAGAACACAGCAGCTGCGAAGGACTACCCAAGAAGAGCGCAAAAGTACCACAACATGCCTGCCTCCACAGCTTTTTCCTTGGGGACATGCCTAATTCCTGGCTGATTTGCCTTTCTCGTCTTAGGGTTGGGGTTCGGCCTAGGGCTAGGATTTTTTTAACTAGGAAGCCCTGAGTTCCAGGCTTACTGCATCTGCCAAAGGCATCCCAAAGGGAGTGCAGAAGTGCCACAACATGGCTGCTTTCACGGCTTTTCCCTTAGGAAGAACCCTAATACTCGGCTGATTTACCTTCCTAGGGTTACTGTTAGGCTTAGGCCTAGGACTTTTAAAACCAGGAAGCCCTGGGCTCCAGGCACACTGCAGCTGCGAAAGGCATCCCAAGGGGAGCGCAAAAGTGACACAACTTGGCTGCCTCTGCTGCTATTCTCATGAGACCATCCCGAACCATAGGCTGATTTTCCTTCCTAGGGTTAAGGTTTGAGTTACGCCTGGGGTATGGGTTCTATTAACCAGAAAGCCCTGAGTTCCAAGAACACAGCAGCTGCGAAGGACTAGCCAAGAAGAGCGCAAAAGTACCACAACATGCCTGCCTCCACAGCTTTTTCCTTGGGGACATGCCTAATTCCTGGCTGATTTGCCTTTCTCGTCTTAGGGTTGGGGTTCGGCCTAGGGCTAGGATTTTTTTAACTAGGAAGCCCTGAGTTCCAGGCTTACTTCATCTGCCAAAAGCATCCCAAAGGGAGTGCAGAAGTGCCACAACATGGCTGCTTTCACGGCTTTTCCCTTAGGAAGAACCCTAATACCCGGCTGATTTACCTTCCTAGGGTTACTGTTAGGCTTAGGCCTAGGACTTTTAAAACCAGGAAGCCCTGGGCTCCTGGCACATGCAGCTGCAAAAGACATCCCAAGAGGGCCGCAGAAGCGACACAACTTGGCTGCCTCTGCTGCTATTCTCATGAGACCATCCCGAACCATAGGCTGATTTTCCAACCTAGGGTTAAGGTTTGAGTTACGCCTAGGGTAAGGGTTCTATTAACCAGAAAGCCCTGAGTTCCAAGAACACAGCAGCTGCGAAGGACTACCCAAGAAGAGCGCAAAAGTACCACAACATGCCTGCCTCCACAGCTTTTTCCTTGGGGACATGCCTAATTCCTGGCTGATTTGCCTTTCTCGTCTTAGGGTTGGGGTTCGGCCTAGGGCTAGGATTTTTTTAACTAGGAAGCCCTGAGTTCCAGGCTTACTGCATCTGCCAAAGGCATCCCAAAGGGAGTGCAGAAGTGCCACAACATGGCTGCTTTCACGGCTTTTCCCTTAGGAAGAACCCTAATACCCGGCTGATTTACCTTCCTAGGGTTACTGTTAGGCTTAGGCCTAGGACTTTTAAAACCAGGAAGCCCTGGGCTCCAGGCACACTGCAGCTGCGAAAGGCATCCCAAGGGGAGCGCAAAAGTGACACAACTTGGCTGCCTCTGCTGCTATTCTCATGAGACCATCCCGAACCATAGGCTGATTTTCCTTCCTAGGGTTAAGGTTTGAGTTACGCCTAGGGTAAGGGTTCTATTAACCAGAAAGCCCTGAGTTCCAAGAACACAGCAGCTGCGAAGGACTACCCAAGAAGAGCGCAAAAGTACCACAACATGCCTGCCTCCACAGCTTTTTCCTTGGGGACATGCCTAATTCCTGCTGATTTGCCTTTCTCGTCTTAGGGTTGGGGTTCGGCCTAGGCTAGGATTTTTTAACTAGGAAGCCCTGAGTTCCAGGCTTACTGCATCTGCCAAAGGCATCCCAAAGGGAGTGCAGAAGTGCCACAACATGGCTGCTTTCACGGCTTTTCCCTTAGGAAGAACCCTAATACTCGGCTGCTTTACCTTCCTAGGTTACTGTTAGGCTTAGGCCTAGGACTTTTAAAACCAGGAAGCCCTGGGCTCCAGGCACACTGCAGCTGCGAAAGGCATCCCAAGGGGAGCGCAAAAGTGACACAACTTGGCTGCCTCTGCTGCTATTCTCATGAGACCATCCCGAACCATAGGCTGATTTTCCTTCCTAGGGTTAAGGTTTGAGTTACGCCCTGGGGTATGGGTTCTATTAACCAGAAAGCCCTGAGTTCCAAGAACACAGCAGCTGCGAAGGACTACCAAGAAGAGCGCAAAAGTACCACAACATGCCTGCCTCCACAGCTTTTTCCTTGGGGACATGCCTAATTCCTGGCTGATTTGCCTTTCTCGTCTTAGGGTTGGGGTTCGGCCTAGGGCTAGGATTTTTTTAACTAGGAAGCCTCTGAGTTCCAGGCTTACTTCATCTGCCAAAAGCATCCCAAAGGGAGTGCAGAAGTGCCACAACATGGCTGCTTTCACGGCTTTTCCCTTAGGAAGAACCCTAATACCCGGCTGATTTACCTTCCTAGGGTTACTGTTAGGCTTAGGCCCTAGGACTTTTAAAACCAGGAAGCCCTGGGCTCCTGGCACATGCAGCTGCAAAAGACATCCCAAGAGGGCCGCAGAAGCGACACAACTTGGCTGCCTCTGCTTCTATTCTCATGAGACCATCCTGAACCATAGGCTGATTTTCTTCCTAGGGTTAAGGTTTGAGTTATGCCTAGGGTAAGGGTTCTATTAACCAGAAAGCCCTGAGTTCCAAGAACACAGCAGCTGCGACGGACTACCCAAGAAGAGGGCAAAAGTACCACAACGTGCCTGCCTCCACAGCTTTTCCTTGGGGACATGCCTAATTCCTGGCTGATTTGCCTTTCTCGTCTTAGGGTTGGGGTTCGGCCTAGGGCTAGGATATTTTAACTAGGAAGCCCTGAGTTCCAGGCTTACTGCATCTGCCAAAGGCATCCCCAAAGGGAGTGCAAAAGTGCCACAACATGGCTGCTTTCACGGCTTTTCCCTTAGGAAGAACCCTAATACGCGGCTGATTTACTTCCTAGGGTTACTGTTAGGCTTAGGCCTAGGACTTTTAAAACCAGGAAGCCCTGGGCTCCAGGCACTCTGCAGCTGTTAAAGGCATCTCAAGAGGGCTGCAGAAGTGACACAACTGGGCTGCCTCTGCTGCTATTCTCATGAGACCATCCCGAACCATAGGCTGATTTTCCTTCCTAGGGTTAAGGTTTGAGTTACGCCTAGGGTAAGGGTTCTATTAACCAGAAAGACCTGAGTTCCAAGAACACAGCAGCTGCGAAGGACTAGCCAAGGAGAGCGCAAAAGTACCACAACATGCCTGCCTCCACAGCTTTTTCCTTGGGGACATGCCTAATTCCTGGCTGATTTGCCTTTCTCGTCTTAGGGTTGGGGT
Source organism: Ammospiza maritima maritima (assembly GCA_036010785.1). NCBI lineage: Eukaryota > Metazoa > Chordata > Aves > Passeriformes > Passerellidae > Ammospiza > Ammospiza maritima. The sequence goes on from JAYKTQ010000127.1 coordinate 980,609, forward strand.
TCGGCCTAGGGCTAGGATTTTTAAATCAGGAAGCCCTGAGTTCCAGGCACACTGGAGCTGTGAAGGCAACCAAAAGGGAGTGCAAAAGTGCCCACAACATGGCTGCTTTCACGGCTTTTTCCTTGGCAAGAAGCCTAACACCAGGCCTGATTTCCCTTCCCAGGGTTACTGTTAGGCTTAGGCCTAGGGCTAGGATTTTTAAAACTAGGAAGCCCTGGGCTCCAGGCACACTGCAGCTGTTCAAGGCATCCCAAGGGAGTACAAAAGTGCAACAACATGGCAGCTTTCACAGCTTTTTCCTTGGCACCATCCCTATACCTAGGCTGTTTTATCTGCCTAGGGTTAGGGTTAGGGTTCAGCCTAGGGCTTGGAGTTTTTTAACCAGGAAGCCCTGAGTTCCAGGCTTACTGCATTCTGCCAAAGGCATCCAAAGGGAGTGCAAAAGTGCCACAACATGGCTGCTTTCACAGCTTTTCCCTTAGGAAGAACCCTAATACGCGGCTGATTTACCTTCCTAGGGTTACTGTTAGGCTTAGGCCTAGGACTTTTAAAACCAGGAAGCCCTGGGCTCCAGGCACACTGCAGCTGTTAAAGGCATCCCAAAGGAGGGCCGCAGAAGTGACACAACTTGGCTGACACCACTGATATTTCCATGAGACCATCCCGAACCATAGGCTGATTTTCCTTCCTAGGGTTAAGGTTTGAGTTACGCCTAGGGTAAGGGTTCTATTAACCAGAAAGCCCTGAGTTCCAAGAACACAGCAGCTGCGAAGGACTACCCAAGAAGAGCGCAAAAGTACCACAACGTGCCTGCTTCCACAGCTTTTTCCCTTGGGGACATGCCTAATTCCTGGCTGATTTGCCTTTCTCGTCTTAGGGTTGGGGTTCGGCCTAGGGCTAGGATTTTTTTAACTAGGAAGCCCTGAGTTCCAGGCTTACTGCATCTGCCAAAGGCATCCCAAAGGAGTGCAGAAGTGCCACAACATGGCTGCTTTCATGGCTTTTCCCTTAGGAAGAACCCTAATACGCGGCTGATTTACCTTCCTAGGGTTACTGTTAGGCTTAGGCCTAGGACTTTTAAAACCAGGAAGCCCTGGCTCCAGGCACACTGCAGCTGCGAAAGGCATCCCAAGGGGAGCGCAAAAAGTGACACAACTTGGCTGCCACCACTGATATTTCCATGAGACCATCCCGAACCATAGGCTGATTTTCCTTCCTAGGGTAAGGTTTGAGTTACGCCTAGGGTAAGGGTTCTATTAACCAGAAAAGCCCTGAGTTTCCAAGAACACAGCAGCTGCGAAGGACTACCCAAGAAGAGCGCAAAAGTACCACAACATGCCTGCCTCCACAGCTTTTTCCTTGGGGACATGCCTAATTCCTGGCTGATTTGCCTTTCTCGTCTTAGGGTTGGGGTTCGGCCTAGGGCTAGGATTTTTTTAACTAGGAAGCCCTGAGTTCCAGGCTTACTGCATCTGCCAAAGGCATCCCAAAGGGAGTGCAGAAGTGCCACAACATGGCTGCTTTCACGGCTTTTCCCTTAGGAAGAACCCTAATACTCGGCTGATTTTACCTTCCTAGGGTTACTGTTAGGCTTAGGCCTAGACTTTTAAAACCAGGAAGCCCTGGGCTCCAGGCACACTGCAGCTGCGAAAGGCATCCCAAGGGGAGCGCAAAAGTGACACAACTTGGCTGCCTCTGCTGCTATTCTCATGAGACCATCCCGAACCATAGGCTGATTTTCCTTCCTAGGGTTAAGGTTTGAGTTACGCCTGGGGTATGGGTTCTATTAACCAGAAAGCCCTGAGTTCCAAGAACACAGCAGCTGCGAAGGACTAGCCAAGAAGAGCGCAAAAGTACCACAACATGCCTGCCTCCACAGCTTTTTCCTTGGGGACATGCCTAATTCCTGGCTGATTTGCCTTTCTCGTCTTAGGGTTTGGGGTTCGGCCTAGGGCTAGGATTTTTTTAACTAGGAAGCCCTGAGTTCCAGGCTTACTTCATCTGCCAAAAGCATCCCAAAGGGAGTGCAGAAGTGCCACAACATGGCTGCTTTCACGGCTTTTCCCTTAGGAAGAACCCTAATACCCGGCTGATTTACCTTCCTAGGGTTACTGTAAGGCTTAGGCCTAGGGGACTAACTTTTAAAACCAGGAAGCCCTGGGCTCCTGGCACATGCAGCTGCAAAAGACATCCCAAGAGGGCCGCAGAAGCGACACAACTTGGCTGCCTCTGCTTCTATTCTCATGAGACCATCCTGAACCATAGGCTGATTTTCTTCCTAGGGTTAAGGTTTGAGTTATGCCTAGAGTAAGAGTTCTATTAACAGAAGCCCTGAGTTCCAGAACACAGCAGCTGCGACGGACTACCCAAGAAGAGGGCAAAAGTACCACAACGTGCCTGCCTCCACAGCTTTTTCCTTGGGGACATGCCTAATTCCTGGCTGATTTGCCTTTCTCGTCTTAGGGTTGGGGTTCGGCCTAGGGCTAGGATATTTTTAACTAGGAAGCCCTGAGTTCCATGCTTACTGCATCTGCCAAAGGCATCCCAAAGGGAGTGCAAAAGTGCCACAACATGGCTGCTTTCACGGCTTTTCCCTTAGGAAGAACCCTAATACGCGGCTGATTTACCTTCCTAGGGTTACTGTTAGGCTTAGGCCTAGGACTTTTAAACCAGGAAGCCCTGGGCTCCAGGCACTCTGCAGCTGTTAAAGGCATCTCAAGAGGGCTGCAGAAGTGACACAACTGGGCTGCCTCTGCTGCTATTCTCATGAGACCATCCCGAACCATAGGCTGATTTTCCTTCCTAGGGTTAAGGTTTGAGTTACGCCTAGGGTAAGGGTTCTATTAACCAGAAAGACCTGAGTTCCAAGAACACAGCAGCTGCGAAGGACTAGCCAAGGAGAGCGCAAAAGTACCACAACATGCCTGCCTCCACAGCTTTTTCCTTGGGGACATGCCTAATTCCTGGCTGATTTGCCTTTCTCGTCTTAGGGTTGGGGTTCGGCCTAGGGCTAGGATTTTTTTAACTAGGAAGCCCTGAGTTCCAGGCTTACTGCATCTGCCAAAGGCATCCCAAAGGGAGTGCAGAAGTGCCACAACATGGCTGCTTTCACGGCTTTTCCCTTAGGAAGAACCCTAATACTCGGCTGATTTACCTTCCTAGGGTTACTGTTAGGCTTAGGCCTAGGACTTTTAAAACCAGGAAGCCCTGGGCTCCAGGCACACTGCAGCTGCGAAAGGCATCCCAAGGGGAGCGCAAAAGTGACACAACTTGGCTGCCTCTGCTGCTATTCTCATGAGACCATCCCGAACCATAGGCTGATTTTCCTTCCTAGGGTTAAGGTTTGAGTTACGCCTAGGGTAAGGGTTCTATTAACCAGAAAGCCCTGAGTTCCAAGAACACAGCAGCTGCGAAGGACTACCCAAGAAGAGCGCAAAAGTACCACAACATGCCTGCCTCCACAGCTTTTTCCTTGGGGACATGCCTAATTCCTGGCTGATTTGCCTTTCTCGTCTTAGGGTTGGGGTTTGGCCTAGGGCTAGGATTTTTTTAACTAGGAAGCCCTGAGTTCCAGGCTTACTTCATCTGCCAAAAGCATCCCAAAGGGAGTGCAGAAGTGCCACAACATGGCTGCTTTCACGGCTTTTCCCTTAGGAAGAACCCTAATACCCGGCTGATTTACCTTCCTAGGGTAACTGTTAGGCTTCGGCCTAGGACTTTTAAAACCAGGAAGCCCTGGGCTCCTGGCACTCTGCAGCTGCAAAAGGCATCTCAAGAGGGCTGCAGAAGTGACACAACTTTGCTGCCTCTGCTGCTATTCTCATGAGACCATCCCGAATCATACGCTGATTTTCCTTCCTAGGGTTAAGGTTTGAGTTACGCCTAGGGTAAGGGTTCTATTAACCAGAAAGCCCTGAGTTCCAAGAACACAGCAGCTGCGAAGGACTAGCCAAGGAGAGCGCAAAAGTACCACAACGTGCCTGCCTCCATAGCTTTTTCCTTGGGGACATGCCTAATTCCTGGCTGATTTGCCTTTCTCGTCTTAGGGTTGGGGTTCGGCCTAGGGCTAGGATTTTTAAAATCAGGAAGCCCTGAGTTCCAGGCACACTGGAGCTGTGAAAGGCATCCAAAAGGGAGTGCAAAAGTGCCACAACATGGCTGCTTTCACGGCTTTTTCCTTGGCAAGAAGCCTAACACCAGGCTGATTTCCCTTCCCAGGGTTACTGTTAGGCTTAGGCCTAGGGCTAGGATTTTTAAAACTAGGAAGCCCTGGGCTCCAGGCACACTGCAGCTGTTCAAGGCATCCCAAGGGGAGTACAAAAGTGCAACAACATGGCAGCTTTCACAGCTTTTTCCTTGGCACCATCCCTATACCTAGGCTGTTTTATCTGCCTAGGGTTAGGGTTAGGGTTCAGCCTAGGGCTTGGAGTTTTTTAACCAGGAAGCCCTGAGTTCCAGGCTTACTGCATCTGCCAAAGGCATCCCAAAGGGAGTGCAAAAGTGCCACAACATGGCTGCTTTCACAGCTTTTCCCTTAGGAAGAAGCCTAATACCCGGCTGATTTACCTTCCTAGGGTTACTGTTAGGCTTAGGCCTAGGACTTTTAAAACCAGGAAGCCCTGGGCTCCAGGCATATGCAGCTGTTAAAGGCATCCCAAGAGGGCCGCAGAAGTGACACAACTTGGCTGCCTCTGCTTCTATTCTCATGAGACCATCCCGAACCATAGGCTGATTTTCCTTCCTAGGGTTAAGGTTTGAGTTACGCCTAGGGTAAGGGTTCTATTAACCAGAAAGCCCTGAGTTCCAAGAACACAGCAGCTGCGAAGGACTACCCAAGAAGAGCGCAAAAGTACCACAACGTGCCTGCCTCCACAGTTTTTCCTTGGGGACATGCCTAATTCCTGGCTGATTTGCCTTTCTCGTCTTAGGGTTGGGGTTCGGCCTAGGGCTAGGATTTTTTTAACTAGGAAGCCCTGAGTTCCAGGCTTACTGCATCTGCCAAAGGCATCCCAAAGGGAGTGCAGAAGTGCCACAACATGGCTGCTTTCACGGCTTTTCCCTTAGGAAGAACCCTAATACGCGGCTGATTTACCTTCCTAGGGTTACTGTTAGGCTTAGGCCTAGGACTTTTAAAACCAGGAAGCCCTGGGCTCCAGGCACACTGCAGCTGCGAAAGGCATCCCAAGGGAGCGCAAAAGTGACACAACTTGGCTGCCTCTGCTGCTATTGTCATGAGTCCATCCCGAACCATAGGCTGATTTTCCTTCCTAGGGTTAAGGTTTGAGTTAAGCCTAGGGTAAGAGTTCTATTAACCAGAAAGCCCTGAGTTCCAAGAACACAGCATCTGCGAAGGACTACCCAAGAAGAGCGCAAAAGTACCACAACGTGCCTGCCTCCACAGCTTTTTCCTTGGGGACATGCCTAATTCCTGGCTGATTTGCCTTTCTCGTCTTAGGGTTGGGGTTCGGCCTAGGGCTAGGATTTTTTTAACTAGGAAGCCCTGAGTTCCAGGCTTACTGCATCTGCCAAAGGCATCTCAAAGGGAGTGCAGAAGTGCCACAACATGGCTGCTTTCACGGCTTTTCCCTTAGGAAGAACCCTAATACGCGGCTGATTTACCTTCCTAGGGTTACTGTTAGGCTTAGGCCTAGGACTTTTAAAACCAGGAAGCCCTGGGCTCCAGGCACACTGCAGCTGCGAAAGGCATCCCAAGGGGAGCGCAAAAGTGACACAACTTGGCTGCCACCACTGATATTTCCATGAGACCATCCCGAACCATAGGCTGATTTTCCTTCCTAGGGTTAAGGTTTGAGTTACGCCTAGGGTAAGGGTTCTATTAACCAGAAAGCCCTGAGTTCCAAGAACACAGCAGCTGCGAAGGACTACCCAAGAAGAGCGCAAAAGTACCACAACATGCCTGCCTCCACAGCTTTTTCCTTGGGGACATGCCTAATTCCTGGCTGATTTGCCTTTCTCGTCTTAGGGTTGGGGTTCGGCCTAGGGCTAGGATTTTTTTAACTAGGAAGCCCTGAGTTCCAGGCTTACTGCATCTGCCAAAGGCATCCCAAAGGGAGTGCAGAAGTGCCACAACATGGCTGCTTTCACGGCTTTTCCCTTAGGAAGAACCCTAATACTCGGCTGATTTACCTTCCTAGGGTTACTGTTAGGCTTAGGCCTAGGACTTTTAAAACCAGGAAGCCCTGGGCTCCAGGCACACTGCAGCTGCGAAAGGCATCCCAAGGGGAGCGCAAAAGTGACACAACTTGGCTGCCTCTGCTTCTATTCTCATGAGACCATCCCGAACCATAGGCTGATTTTCCTTCCTAGGGTTAAGGTTTGAGTTACGCCTGGGGTATGGGTTCTATTAACCAGAAAGCCCTGAGTTCCAAGAACACAGCAGCTGCGAAGGACTACCCAAGAAGAGCGCAAAAGTACCACAACATGCCTGCCTCCACAGCTTTTTCCTTGGGGACATGCCTAATTCCTGGCTGATTTGCCTTTCTCGTCTTAGGGTTGGGGTTCGGCCTAGGGCTAGGATATTTTAACTAGGAAGCCCTGAGTTCCAGGCTTACTTCATCTGCCAAAAGCATCCCAAAGGGAGTGCAGAAGTGCCACAACATGGCTGCTTTCACGGCTTTTCCCTTAGGAAGAACCCTAATACCCGGCTGATTTACCTTCCTAGGGTTACTGTTAGGCTTAGGCCTAGGACTTTTAAAACCAGGAAGCCCTGGGCTCCTGGCACATGCAGCTGCAAAAGACATCCCAAGAGGGCCGCAGAAGCGACACAACTTGGCTGCCTCTGCTTCTATTCTCATGAGAACATCCTGAACCATAGGCTGATTTTCCTTCCTAGGGTTAAGGTTTGAGTTATGCCTAGGGTAAGAGTTCTATTAACCAGAAAGACCTGAGTTCCAAGAACACACAGCATCTGCGAAGGACTACCCAAGAAGAGGGCAAAAGTACCACAACGTGCCTGCCTCCACAGCTTTTTCCTTGGGGACATGCCTAATTCCTGGCTGATTTGCCTTTCTCGTCTTAGGGTTGGGGTTCGGCCTAGGGCTAGGATATTTTTAACTAGGAAGCCCTGAGTTCCAGGCTTACTGCATCTGCCAAAGGCATCCCAAAGGGAGTGCAAAAGTGCCACAACATGGCTGCTTTCACGGCTTTTCCCTTAGGAAGAACCCTAATACCCGGCTGATTTACCTTCCTAGGGTTACTGTTAGGCTTAGGCCTAGGACTTTTAAAACCAGGAAGCCCTGGGCTCCAGGCACTCTGCAGCTGTTAAAGGCATCTCAAGAGGGCTGCAGAAATGACACAACTGGGCTGCCTCTGCTGCTATTCTCATGAGACCATCCCGAACCATAGGCTGATTTTCCTTCCTAGGGTTAAGTTTTGAGTTACGCCTAGGGTAAGGGTTCTATTAACCAGAAAGACCTGAGTTCCAAGAACACAGCAGCTGCGAAGGACTAGCCAAGGAGAGCGCAAAAGTACCACAACATGCCTGCCTCCACAGCTTTTTCCTTGGGGACATGCCTAATTCCTGGCTGATTTGCCTTTCTCGTCTTAGGGTTGGGGTTCGGCCTAGGGCTAGGATTTTTTTAACTAGGAAGCCCTGAGTTCCAGGCTTACTGCATCTGCCAAAGGCATCCCAAAGGGAGTGCAGAAGTGCCACAACATGGCTGCTTTCACGGCTTTTCCCTTAGGAAGAACCCTAATACTCGGCTGATTTACCTTCCTAGGGTTACTGTTAGGCTTAGGCCTAGGACTTTTAAAACCAGGAAGCCCTGGGCTCCTGGCACTCTACAGCTGCAAAAGGCATCTCAAGAGGGCTGCAGAAGTGACACAACTTTGCTGCCTCTGCTGCTATTCTCATGAGACCATCCCGAACCATAGGCTGATTTTCCTTCCTAGGGTTAAGGTTTGAGTTACGCCTGGGGTATGGGTTCTATTAACCAGAAAGCCCTGAGTTCCAAGAACACAGCAGCTGCGAAGGACTAGCCAAGAAGAGCGCAAAAGTACCACAACATGCCTGCCTCCACAGCTTTTTCCTTGGGGACATGCCTAATTCCTGGCTGATTTGCCTTTCTCGTCTTAGGGTTGGGGTTCGGCCTAGGGCTAGGATTTTTAAAATCAGGAAGCCCTGAGTTCCAGGCACACTGGAGCTGTGAAAGGCATCCAAAAGGGAGTGCAAAAGTGCCACAACATGGTTGCTTTCACGGCTTTTTCCTTGGCAAGAAGCTTAACACCAGGCTGATTTCCCTTCCCAGGGTTACTGTTAGGCTTAGGCCTAGGGCTAGGATTTTTAAAACTAGGAAGCCCTGGGCTCCAGGCACACTGCAGCTGTTCAAGGCATCCCAAGGGGAGTACAAAAGTGCAACAACATGGCAGCTTTCACAGCTTTTTCCTTGGCACCATCCCTATACCTAGGCTGTTTTATCTGCCTTGGGTTAGGGTTAGGGTTCAGCCTAGGGCTTGGAGTTTTTTAACCAGGAAGCCCTGAGTTCCAGGCTTACTGCATCTGCCAAAGGCATGCCAAAGGGAGTGCAAAAGTGCCACAACATGGCTGCTTTCACAGCTTTTCTCTTAGGAAGAACCCTAATACCCGGCTGATTTACCTTCCTAGGGTTACTGTTAGGCTTAGGCCTAGGACTTTTAAAACCAGGAAGCCCTGGGCTCCAGGCACACTGCAGCTGTTAAAGGCATCCCAAGAGGGCCGCAGAAGTGACACAACTTGGCTGCCACCACTGATATTTCCATGAGACCATCCCGAACCATAGGCTGATTTTCCTTCCTAGGGTTAAGGTTTGAGTTACGCCTAGGGTAAGGGTTCTATTAACCAGAAAGCCCTGAGTTCCAAGAACACAGCAGCTTCGAAGGACTAGCCAAGGAGAGCGGAAAAGTACCACAACATGCCTGCCTCCACAGCTTTTTCCTTGGGGACATGCCTAATTCCTGGCTGATTTGCCTTTCTCGTCTTAGGGTTGGGGTTCGGCCTAGGGCTAGGATTTTTAAAATCAGGAAGCCCTGAGTTCCAGGCACACTGGAGCTGTGAAAGGCATCCAAAAGGGAGTGCAAAAGTGCCACAACATGGTTGCTTTCACGGCTTTTTCCTTGGCAAGAAGCCTAACACCAGGCTGATTTCCCTTCCCAGGGTTACTGTTAGGCTTAGGCCTAGGGCTAGGATTTTTAAAACTAGGAAGCCCTGGGCTCCAGGCACACTGCAGCTGTTCAAGGCATCCCAAGGGGAGTACAAAAGTGCAACAACATGGCAGCTTTCACAGCTTTTTCCTTGGCACCATCCCTATACCTAGGCTGTTTTATCTGCCTAGGGTTAGGGTTAGGGTTCAGCCTAGGGCTTGGAGTTTTTTAACCAGGAAGCCCTGAGTTCCAGGCTTACTGCATCTGCCAAAGGCATGCCAAAGGGAGTGCAAAAGTGCCACAACATGGCTGCTTTCACAGCTTTTCCCTTAGGAAGAACCCTAATACCCGGCTGATTTACCTTCCTAGGGTTACTGTTAGGCTTAGGCCTAGGACTTTTAAAACCAGGAAGCCCTGGGCTCCAGGCACACTGCAGCTGTTAAAGGCATCCCAAGAGGGCCGCAGAAGTGACACAACTTGGCTGCCTCTGCTTCTATTCTCATGAGACCATCCCGAACCATAGGCTGATTTTCCTTCCTAGGGTTAAGGTTTGAGTTACGCCTAGGGTAAGGGTTCTATTAACCAGAAAGCCCTGAGTTCCAAGAACACAGCAGCTGCGAAGGACTACCCAAGAAGAGCGCAAAAGTACCACAACGTGCCTGCCTCCACAGCTTTTTCCTTGGGGACATGCCTAATTCCTGGCTGATTTGCCTTTCTCGTCTTAGGGTTGGGGTTCGGCCTAGGGCTAGGATATTTTTAACTAGGAAGCCCTGAGTTCCAGGCTTACTGCATCTGCCAAAGGCATCCCAAAGGGAGTGCAAAAGTGCCACAACATGGCTGCTTTCACAGCTTTTCTCTTAGGAAGAACCCTAATACCCGGCTGATTTACCTTCCTAGGGTTACTGTTAGGCTTAGGCCTAGGACTTTTAAAACCAGGAAGCCCTGGGCTCCAGGCACACTGCAGCTGTTAAAGGCATCCCAAGAGGGCCGCAGAAGTGACACAACTTGGCTGCCACCACTGATATTTCCATGAGACTATTCCAAATCATAGGCTGATTTTCCTTCCTAGGGTTAAGGTTTGAGTTACGCCTAGGGTAAGGGTTCCATTAACCAGAAAGCCCTGAGTTCCAAGAACACAGCAGCTGCGAAGGACTAGCCAAGGAGAGCGCAAAAGTACCACAACATGCCTGCCTCCACAGCTTTTTCCTTGGGGACATGCCTAATTCCTGGCTGATTTGCCTTTCTCGTCTTAGGGTTGGGGTTCGGCCTAGGGCTAGGATTTTTAAAATCAGGAAGCCCTGACTTCCAGGCACACTGGAGCTGTGAAAGGCATCCAAAAGGGAGTGCAAAAGTGCCACAACATGGTTGCTTTCACGGCTTTTTCCTTGGCAAGAAGCCTAACACCAGGCTGATTTCCCTTCCCAGGGTTACTGTTAGGCTTAGGCCTAGGGCTAGGATTTTTAAAACTAGGAAGCCCTTAGTTCCAGGCACACTGCAGCTGTTCAAGGCATCCCAAGGGGAGTACAAAAGTGCAACAACATGGCAGCTTTCACAGCTTTTTCCTTGGCACCATCCCTATAACTAGGCTGTTTTATCTGCCTAGGGTTAGGGTTAGGGTTCGGCCTAGGGCTAGGATTTTTTTAACTAGGAAGCCCTGAGTTCCAGGCTTACTGCATCTGCCAAAGGCATCCCAAAGGGAGTGCAGAAGTGCCACAACATGGCTGCTTTCACGGCTTTTCCCTTAGGAAGAATCCTAATACGCGGCTGATTTACCTTCCTAGGGTTACTGTTAGGCTTAGGCCTAGGACTTTTAAAACCAGGAAGCCCTGGGCTCCAGGCACATGCAGCTGTTAAAGGCATCTCAAGAGGGCCGCAGAAGTGACACAACTTGGCTGCCTCTGCTGCTATTCTCATGAGACCATCCCGAACCATAGGCTGATTTTCCTTCCTAGGGTTAAGGTTTGAGTTACGCCTAGGGTAAGGGTTCTATTAACCAGAAAGCCCGAAGTTCCAAGAACACAGCAGCTTCGAAGGACTAGCCAAGGAGAGCGGAAAAGTACCACAACATGCCTGCCTCCACAGCTTTTTCCTTGGGGACATGCCTAATTCCTGGCTGATTTGCCTTTCTCGTCTTAGGGTTGGGGTTCGGCCTAGGGCTAGGATTTTTAAAATCAGGAAGCCCTGAGTTCCAGGCACACTGGAGCTGTGAAAGGCATCCAAAAGGGAGTGCAAAAGTGCCACAACATGGCTGCTTTCACGGCTTTTTCCTTGGCAAGAAGCCTAACACCAGGCTGATTTCCCTTCCCAGGGTTACTGTTAGGCTTAGGCCTAGGGCTAGGATTTTTAAAACTAGTAAGCCCTGGGCTCCAGGCACACTGCAGCTGTTCAAGGCATCCCAAGGGGAGTACAAAAGTGCAACAACATGGCAGCTTTCACAGCTTTTTCCTTGGCACCATCCCTATACCTAGGCTGTTTTATCTGCCTAGGGTTAGGGTTAGGGTTCAGCCTAGGGCTTGGAGTTTTTTAACCAGGAAGCCCTGAGTTCCAGGCTTACTGCATCTGCCAAAGGCATGCCAAAGGGAGAGCAAAAGTGCCACAACATGGCTGCTTTCACAGCTTTTCCCTTAGGAAGAACCCTAATACCCGGCTGATTTACCTTCCTAGGGTTACTGTTAGGCTTAGGCCTAGGACTTTTAAAACCAGGAAGCCCTGGGCTCCAGGCACACTGCAGCTGTTAAAGGCATCCCAAGAGGGCCGCAGAAGTGACACAACTTGGCTGCCTCTGCTTCTATTCTCATGAGACCATCCCGAACCATAGGCTGATTTTCCTTCCTAGGGTTAAGGTTTGAGTTACGCCTAGGGTAAGGGTTCTATTAACCAGAAAGCCCTGAGTTCCAAGAACACAGCAGCTGCGAAGGACTACCCAAGAAGAGCGCAAAAGTACCACAACATGCCTGCCTCCACAGCTTTTTCCTTGGGGACATGCCTAATTCCTGGCTGATTTGCCTTTCTCGTCTTAGGGTTGGGGTTCGGCCTAGGGCTAGGATTTTTTTAACTAGGAAGCCCTGAGTTCCAGGCTTACTGCATCTGCCAAAGGCATCCCAAAGGGAGTGCAGAAGTGCCACAACATGGCTGCTTTCACGGCTTTTCCCTTAGGAAGAACCCTAATACGCGGCTGATTTACCTTCCTAGGGTTACTGTTAGGCTTAGGCCTAGGACTTTTAAAACCAGGAAGCCCTGGGCTCCAGGCACACTGCAGCTGCGAAAGGCATCCCAAGGGGAGCGCAAAAGTGACACAACTTGGCTGCCACCACTGATATTTCCATGAGACCATCCCGAACCATAGGCTGATTTTCCTTCCTAGGGTTAAGGTTTGAGTTACGCCTAGGGTATGGGTTCTATTAACCAGAAAGCCCTGAGTTCCAAGAACACAGCAGCTGCGAAGGACTAGCCAAGGAGAGCGCAAAAGTACCACAACATGCCTGCCTCCACAGCTTTTTCCTTGGGGACATGCCTAATTCCTGGCTGATTTGCCTTTCTCGTCTTAGGGTTGGGGTTCGGCCTAGGGCTAGGATTTTTAAAATCAGGAAGCCCTGAGTTCCAGGCACACTGGAGCTGTGAAAGGCATCCAAAAGGGAGTGCAAAAGTGCCACAACATGGTTGCTTTCACGGCTTTTTCCTTGGCAAGAAACCTAACACCAGGCTGATTTCCCTTCCCAGGGTTACTGTTAGGCTTAGGCCTAGGGCTAGGATTTTTAAAACTAGGAAGCCCTTAGATCCAGGCACACTGCAGCTGTTCAAGGCATCCCAAGGGGAGTACAAAAGTGCAACAACATGGCAGCTTTCACAGCTTTTTCCTTGGCACCATCCCTATACCTTGGCTGTTTTATCTGCCTAGGGTTAGGGTTAGGGTTCAGCCAAGGGCTTGGAGTTTTTTAACTAGGAAGCCCTGAGTTCCAGGCTTACTTCATCTGCCAAAAGCATCCCAAAGGGTGTGCAAAAGTGCCACAACATGGCTGCTTTCACGGCTTTTCCCTTAGGAAAACCCTAATACGCGGCTGATTTACCTTCCTAGGGTTACTGTTAGGCTTAGGCCTAGGACTTTTAAAACCAGGAAGCCCTGGGCTCCAGGCACACTGCAGCTGTTAAAGGCATCCCAAGAGGACCGCAGAAGTGACACAACTTGGCTGCCTCTGCTTCTATTCTCATGAGACCATCCTGAACCATAGGCTGATTTTCCTTCCTAGGGTTAAGGTTTGAGTTACGCCTAGGGTAAGAGTTCTATTAACCAGAAAGACCTGAGTTCCAAGAACACAGCAGCTGCGAAGGACTACCCAAGAAGAGTGCAAAAGTACCACAACGTGCCTGCCTCCACAGCTTTTTCCTTGGGGACATGCCTAATTCCTGGCTGATTTGCCTTTCTCGTCTTAGGGTTGGGGTTCGGCCTAGGGCTAGGATTTTTTTAACTAGGAAGCCCTGAGTTCCAGGCATACTTCATCTGCAAAAAGCATCCCAAAGGGAGTGCAAAAGTGCCACAACATGGCTGCTTTCACGGCTTTTCCCTTAGGAAGAACCCTAATACCCGGCTGATTTACCTTCCTAGGGTTACTGTTAGGCTTAGGCCTAGGACTTTTAAAACCAGGAAGCCCTGGGCTCCAGGCACACTGTAGCTGCGAAAGGCATCCCAAGGGGAGCGCAAAAGTAACGCAACTTGGCTGCCACCACTGATATTTCCATGAGACCATCCCGAACCATAGGCTGATTTTCCTTCCTAGGGTTAAGGTTTGAGTTACGCCTAGGGTAAGTGTTCTATTAACCAGAAAGCCCTGAGTTCCAAGAACACAGCAGCTGCGAAGGACTAGCCAAGAAGAGCGCAAAAGTACCACAACATGCCTGCCTCCACAGCTTTTTCCTTGGGGACATGCCTAATTCCTGGCTGATTTGCCTTTCTCGTCTTAGGGTTGGGGTTCGGCATAGGGCTAGGATTTTTAAAATCAGGAAGGCCTGAGTTCCAGGCACACTGGAGCTGTGAAAGGCATCCAAAAGGGAGTGCAAAAGTGCCACAACATGGTTGCTTTCACGGCTTTTTCCTTGGCAAGAAGCCTAACACCAGGCTGATTTCCCTTCCCAGGGTTACTGTTAGGCTTAGGCCTAGGGCTAGGATTTTTAAAACTAGGAAGCCCTTAGTTCCAGGCACACTGCAGCTGTTCAAGGCATCCCAAGGGGAGTACAAAAGTGCAACAACATGGCAGCTTTCACAGCTTTTTCCTTGGCACCATCCCTATAACTAGGCTGTTTTATCTGCCTAGGGTTAGGGTTAGGGTTCGGCCTAGGGCTAGGATTTTTTTAACTAGGAAGCCCTGAGTTCCAGGCTTACTGCATCTGCCAAAGGCATCCCAAAGGGAGTGCAGAAGTGCCACAACATGGCTGCTTTCACGGCTTTTCCCTTAGGAAGAATCCTAATACGCGGCTGATTTACCTTCCTAGGGTTACTGTTAGGCTTAGGCCTAGGACTTTTAAAACCAGGAAGCCCTGGGCTCCAGGCACATGCAGCTGTTAAAGGCATCTCAAGAGGGCCGCAGAAGTGACACAACTTGGCTGCCTCTGCTGCTATTCTCATGAGACCATCCCGAACCATAGGCTGATTTTCCTTCCTAGGGTTAAGGTTTGAGTTACGCCTAGGGTAAGGGTTCTATTAACCAGAAAGCCCGAAGTTCCAAGAACACAGCAGCTTCGAAGGACTAGCCAAGGAGAGCGGAAAAGTACCACAACATGCCTGCCTCCACAGCTTTTTCCTTGGGGACATGCCTAATTCCTGGCTGATTTGCCTTTCTCGTCTTAGGGTTGGGGTTCGGCCTAGGGCTAGGATTTTTAAAATCAGGAAGCCCTGAGTTCCAGGCACACTGGAGCTGTGAAAGGCATCCAAAAGGGAGTGCAAAAGTGCCACAACATGGCTGCTTTCACGGCTTTTTCCTTGGCAAGAAGCCTAACACCAGGCTGATTTCCCTTCCCAGGGTTACTGTTAGGCTTAGGCCTAGGGCTAGGATTTTTAAAACTAGTAAGCCCTGGGCTCCAGGCACACTGCAGCTGTTCAAGGCATCCCAAGGGGAGTACAAAAGTGCAACAACATGGCAGCTTTCACAGCTTTTTCCTTGGCACCATCCCTATACCTAGGCTGTTTTATCTGCCTAGGGTTAGGGTTAGGGTTCAGCCTAGGGCTTGGAGTTTTTTAACCAGGAAGCCCTGAGTTCCAGGCTTACTGCATCTGCCAAAGGCATGCCAAAGGGAGAGCAAAAGTGCCACAACATGGCTGCTTTCACAGCTTTTCCCTTAGGAAGAACCCTAATACCCGGCTGATTTACCTTCCTAGGGTTACTGTTAGGCTTAGGCCTAGGACTTTTAAAACCAGGAAGCCCTGGGCTCCAGGCACACTGCAGCTGTTAAAGGCATCCCAAGAGGGCCGCAGAAGTGACACAACTTGGCTGCCTCTGCTTCTATTCTCATGAGACCATCCCGAACCATAGGCTGATTTTCCTTCCTAGGGTTAAGGTTTGAGTTACGCCTAGGGTAAGGGTTCTATTAACCAGAAAGCCCTGAGTTCCAAGAACACAGCAGCTGCGAAGGACTACCCAAGAAGAGCGCAAAAGTACCACAACATGCCTGCCTCCACAGCTTTTTCCTTGGGGACATGCCTAATTCCTGGCTGATTTGCCTTTCTCGTCTTAGGGTTGGGGTTCGGCCTAGGGCTAGGATTTTTTTAACTAGGAAGCCCTGAGTTCCAGGCTTACTGCATCTGCCAAAGGCATCCCAAAGGGAGTGCAGAAGTGCCACAACATGGCTGCTTTCACGGCTTTTCCCTTAGGAAGAACCCTAATACGCGGCTGATTTACCTTCCTAGGGTTACTGTTAGGCTTAGGCCTAGGACTTTTAAAACCAGGAAGCCCTGGGCTCCAGGCACACTGCAGCTGCGAAAGGCATCCCAAGGGGAGCGCAAAAGTGACACAACTTGGCTGCCACCACTGATATTTCCATGAGACCATCCCGAACCATAGGCTGATTTTCCTTCCTAGGGTTAAGGTTTGAGTTACGCCTAGGGTATGGGTTCTATTAACCAGAAAGCCCTGAGTTCCAAGAACACAGCAGCTGCGAAGGACTAGCCAAGGAGAGCGCAAAAGTACCACAACATGCCTGCCTCCACAGCTTTTTCCTTGGGGACATGCCTAATTCCTGGCTGATTTGCCTTTCTCGTCTTAGGGTTGGGGTTCGGCCTAGGGCTAGGATTTTTAAAATCAGGAAGCCCTGAGTTCCAGGCACACTGGAGCTGTGAAAGGCATCCAAAAGGGAGTGCAAAAGTGCCACAACATGGTTGCTTTCACGGCTTTTTCCTTGGCAAGAAACCTAACACCAGGCTGATTTCCCTTCCCAGGGTTACTGTTAGGCTTAGGCCTAGGGCTAGGATTTTTAAAACTAGGAAGCCCTTAGATCCAGGCACACTGCAGCTGTTCAAGGCATCCCAAGGGGAGTACAAAAGTGCAACAACATGGCAGCTTTCACAGCTTTTTCCTTGGCACCATCCCTATACCTTGGCTGTTTTATCTGCCTAGGGTTAGGGTTAGGGTTCAGCCAAGGGCTTGGAGTTTTTTAACTAGGAAGCCCTGAGTTCCAGGCTTACTTCATCTGCCAAAAGCATCCCAAAGGGTGTGCAAAAGTGCCACAACATGGCTGCTTTCACGGCTTTTCCCTTAGGAAAACCCTAATACGCGGCTGATTTACCTTCCTAGGGTTACTGTTAGGCTTAGGCCTAGGACTTTTAAAACCAGGAAGCCCTGGGCTCCAGGCACACTGCAGCTGTTAAAGGCATCCCAAGAGGACCGCAGAAGTGACACAACTTGGCTGCCTCTGCTTCTATTCTCATGAGACCATCCTGAACCATAGGCTGATTTTCCTTCCTAGGGTTAAGGTTTGAGTTACGCCTAGGGTAAGAGTTCTATTAACCAGAAAGACCTGAGTTCCAAGAACACAGCAGCTGCGAAGGACTACCCAAGAAGAGTGCAAAAGTACCACAACGTGCCTGCCTCCACAGCTTTTTCCTTGGGGACATGCCTAATTCCTGGCTGATTTGCCTTTCTCGTCTTAGGGTTGGGGTTCGGCCTAGGGCTAGGATTTTTTTAACTAGGAAGCCCTGAGTTCCAGGCATACTTCATCTGCAAAAAGCATCCCAAAGGGAGTGCAAAAGTGCCACAACATGGCTGCTTTCACGGCTTTTCCCTTAGGAAGAACCCTAATACCCGGCTGATTTACCTTCCTAGGGTTACTGTTAGGCTTAGGCCTAGGACTTTTAAAACCAGGAAGCCCTGGGCTCCAGGCACACTGTAGCTGCGAAAGGCATCCCAAGGGGAGCGCAAAAGTAACGCAACTTGGCTGCCACCACTGATATTTCCATGAGACCATCCCGAACCATAGGCTGATTTTCCTTCCTAGGGTTAAGGTTTGAGTTACGCCTAGGGTAAGTGTTCTATTAACCAGAAAGCCCTGAGTTCCAAGAACACAGCAGCTGCGAAGGACTAGCCAAGAAGAGCGCAAAAGTACCACAACATGCCTGCCTCCACAGCTTTTTCCTTGGGGACATGCCTAATTCCTGGCTGATTTGCCTTTCTCGTCTTAGGGTTGGGGTTCGGCATAGGGCTAGGATTTTTAAAATCAGGAAGGCCTGAGTTCCAGGCACACTGGAGCTGTGAAAGGCATCCAAAAGGGAGTGCAAAAGTGCCACAACAAGGTTGCTTTCACGGCTTTTTCCTTGGCAAGAAGCCTAACACCAGGCTGATTTCCCTTCCCAGGGTTACTGTTAGGCTTAGGCCTAGGGCTAGGATTTTTAAAACTAGGAAGCCCTGGGCTCCAGGCATACTGCAGCTGTTCAAGGCATCCCAAGGGGAGTACAAAAGTGCAACAACATGGCAGCTTTCACAGCTTTTTCCTTGGCACCATCCCTATACCTTGGCTGTTTTATCTGCCTAGGGTTAGTGTTAGGGTTCAGCCAAGGGCTTGGAGTTTTTTAACTAGGAAGCCCTGAGTTCCAGGCTTACTTCATCTGCCAAAAGCATCCCAAAGGGTGTGCAAAAGTGCCACAACATGGCTGCTTTCACGGCTTTTCCCTTAGGAAGAACCCTAATACGCGGCTGATTTACCTTCCTAGGGTTACTGTTAGGCTTAGGCCTAGGACTTTTAAAACCAGGAAGCCCTGGGCTCCAGGCACACTGCAGCTGCGAAAGGCATCCCAAGGGGAGCGCAAAAGTTACACAACTTGGCTGCCACCACTGATATTTCCATGAGACCATCCCAAATCATAGGCTGATTTTCCTTCCTAGGGTTAAGGTTTGAGTTACGCCTAGGGTAAGGGTTCTATTAACCAGAAAGCCCTGAGTTCCAAGAACACAGCAGCTGTGAAGGACTAGCCAAGAAGAGCGCAAAAGTACCACAACATGCCTGCCTCCACAGCTTTTTCCTTGGGGACATGCCTAATTCCTGGCTGATTTGCCTTTCTCGTCTTAGGGTTGGGGTTCGGCCTAGGGCTAGGATTTTTAAAATCAGGAAGCCCTGAGTTCCAGGCACACTGGAGCTGTGAAAGGCATCCAAAAGGGAGTGCAAAAGTGCCACAACATGGTTGCTTTCACGGCTTTTCCCTTAGGAAGAACCCTAATACTCGGCTGATTTCCCTTCCCAGGGTTACTGTTAGGCTTAGGCCTAGGACTTTTAAAACCAGGAAGCCCTGGGCTCCAGGCACTCTGCAGCTGCGAAAGGCATCCCAAGGGGAGCGCAAAAGTAACGCAACTTGGCTGCCACCACTGATATTTCCATGAGACCATCCCGAATCATAAGCTGATTTTCCTTCCTAGGGTTAAGGTTTGAGTTACGCCTAGGGTAAGGGTTCTATTAACCAGAAAGCCCTGAGTTCCAAGAACACAGCAGCTGCGAAGGACTAGCCAAGGAGAGCGCAAAAGTACCACAACATGCCTGCCTCCACAGCTTTTTCCTTGGGGACATGCCTAATTCCTGGCTGATTTGCCTTTCTCGTCTTAGGGTTGGGGTTCGGCCTAGGGCTAGGATTTTTAAAATCAGGAAGCCCTGAGTTCCAGGCACACTGGAGCTGTGAAAGGCATCCAAAAGGGAGTGCAAAAGTGCCACAACATGGCTGCTTCAAGGCTTTTTCCTTGGCAAGAAGCCTAACACCAGGCTGATTTCCCTTCCCAGGGTTACTGTTAGGCTTAGGCCTAGGGCTAGGATTTTTAAAACTAGGAAGCCCTTAGTTCCAGGCACACTGCAGCTGCGAAAGGCATCCCAAGGGGAGTACAAAAGTGCAACAACATGGCAGCTTTCACCGCTTTTTCCTTGGCACCATCCCTATACCTAGGCTGATTTATCTGCCTAGGGTTAAGGTTAGGCGTCAGCCTAGGGCTTGGAGTTTTTTAACCAGGAAGCCCTGAGTTCCAGGCTTACTGCATCTGCAAAAGGCATCCCAAAGGGAGTGCAAAAGTGCCACAACATGGCTGCTTTCACAGCTTTTCCCTTAGGAAGAACCCTAATACGCGGCTGATTTACCTTCCTAGGGTTACTGTTAGGCTTAGGCCTAGGACTTTTAAAACCAGGAAGCCCTGGGCTCCAGGCATATGCAGCTGTTAAAGGCATCCCAAGAGGGCCGCAGAAGTGACACAACTTGGCTGCCTCTGCTTCTATTCTCATGAGACCATCCTGAACCATAGGCTGATTTTCCTTCCTAGGGTTAAGGTTTGAGTTATGCCTAGGGTAAGAGTTCTATTAACCAGAAAGACCTGAGTTCCAAGAACACAGCAGCTGCGAAGGACTACCCAAGAAGAGGGCAAAAGTACCACAACGTGCCTGCCTCCACAGCTTTTTCCTTGGGGACATGCCTAATTCCTGGCTGATTTGCCTTTCTCGTCTTAGGGTTGGGGTTCGGCCTAGGGCTAGGATTTTTAAAATCAGGAAGGCCTGAGTTCCAGGCACACTGGAGCTGTGAAAGGCATCCCAAAGGGAGTGCAAAAGTGCCACAACATGGTTGCTTTCACGGCTTTTTTCTTGGCAAGAAGCTTAACACCAGGCTGATTTCCCTTCCCAGGGTTACTGTTAGGCTTAGGCCTGGGGCTAGGATTTTTAAAACTAGGAAGCCCTTAGATCCAGGCACACTGCAGCTGCGAAAGGCATCCCAAGGGGAGTACAAAAGTGCAACAACATGGCAGCTTTCACAGCTTTTTCCTTGGCACCATCCCTATACCTAAGCTGTTTTATCTGCCTAGGGTTAGGGTTAGGGTTCAGCCTAGGGCTTGGAGTTTTTTAACCAGGAAGCCCTGAGTTCCAGGCTTACTGCATCTGCCAAAGGCATCCCAAAGGGAGTGCAAAAGTGCCACAACATGGCTGCTTTCACAGCTTTTCCCTTGGGAAGAACCCTAATACGCGGCTGATTTACCTTCCTAGGGTTACTGTTAGGCTTAGGCCTAGGACTTTTAAAACCAGGAAGCCCTGGGCTCCAGGCACACTGCAGCTGCGAAAGGCATCCCAAGGGGAGCGCAAAAGTGACACAACTTGGCTTCCACCACTGATATTTCCATGAGACCATCCCGAACCATAGGCTGATTTTCCTTCCTAGGGTTAAGGTTTGAGTTACGCCTAGGGTAAGGGTTCTATTAACCAGAAAGCCCTGAGTTCCAAGAACACAGCAGCTGCGAAGGACTAGCCAAGGAGAGCGCAAAAGTACCACAACATGCCTGCCTCCACAGCTTTTTCCTTGGGGACATGCCTAATTCCTGGCTGATTTGCCTTTCTCGTCTTAGGGTTGGGGTTCGGCCTAGGGCTAGGATTTTTTTAACTAGGAAGCCCTGAGTTCCAGGCTTACTGCATCTGCCAAAAGCATCCCAAAGGGAGTGCAAAAGTGCCACAACATGGCTGCTTTCACGGCTTTTCCCTTGGGAAGAACCCTAATACGCGGCTGATTTACCTTCCTAGGGTTACTGTTAGGCTTAGGCCTAGGACTTTTAAAACCAGGAAGCCCTGGGCTCCAGGCACATGCAGCCTTTAAAGGCATCCCAAGAGGGCTGCAGAAGTGACACAACTTGGCTGCCTCTGCTGCTATTCTCATGAGACCATCCTGAACCATAGGCTGATTTTCCTTCCTAGGGTTAAGGTTTGAGTTACGCCTGGGGTAAGGGTTCTATTAACCAGAAAGCCCTGAGTTCCAAGAACACAGCAGCTGCGAAGGACTTCCCAAGAAGAGCGTAAAAGTACCACAACATGCCTGCCTCCACAGCTTTTTCCTTGGGGACATGCCTAATTCCTGGCTGATTTGCCTTTCTCGTCTTAGGGTTGGGGTTCGGCCTAGGGCTAGGATTTTTAAAATCAGGAAGCCCTGAGTTCCAGGCACACTGGAGCTGTGAAAGGCATCCAAAAGGGAGTGCAAAAGTGCCACAACATGGTTGCTTTCACGGCTTTTTCCTTGGCAAGAAGCTTAACACCAGGCTGATTTCCCTTCCCAGGGTTACTGTTAGGCTTAGGCCTAGGGCTAGGATTTTTAAAACTAGGAAGCCCTTAGTTCCAGGCACACTGCAGCTGCGAAAGGCATCCCAAGGGGAGTACAAAAGTGCAACAACATGGCAGCTTTCACAGCTTTTTCCTTGGCACCATCCCTATACCTAGGCTGTTTTATCTGCCTAGGGTTAGGGTTAGGGTTCAGCCTAGGGCTTGGAGTTTTTTAACCAGGAAGCCCTGAGTTCCAGGCTTACTGCATCTGCCAAAGGCATCCCAAAGGGAGTGCAAAAGTGCCACAACATGGCTGCTTTCACTGCTTTTCCCTTAGGAAGAACCCTAATACCCGGCTGATTTACCTTCCTAGGGTTACTGTTAGGCTTAGGCCTAGGACTTTTAAAACCAGGAAGCCCTGGGCTCCAGGCACACTGCAGCTGTTAAAGGCATCCCAAGAGGGCCGCAGAAGTGACACAACTTGGCTGCCTCTGCATCTATTCTCATGAGACCATCCTGAACCATAGGCTGATTTTCCTTCCTAGGGTTAAGGTTTGAGTTACGCCTAGGGTAAGAGTTTTATTAACCAGAAAGACCTGAGTTCCAAGAACACAGCAGCTGCGAAGGACTACCCAAGAAGAGCGCAAAAGTACCACAACGTGCCTGCCTCCACAGCTTTTTCCTTGGGGACATGCCTAATTCCTGGCTGATTTGCCTTTCTCGTCTTAGGGTTGGGGTTCGGCCTGGGGCTAGGATTTTTAAAATCAGGAAGCCCTGAGTTCCAGGCACACTGGAGCTGTGAAAGGCATCCAAAAGGGAGTGCAAAAGTGCCACAACATGGCTGCTTTCACGGCTTTTTTCTTGGCAAGAAGCCTAACACCAGGCTGATTGACCTTCCCAGGGTTACTGTAAGGCTTAGGCCTAGGGCTAGGATTTTTAAAACTAGGAAGCCCTTAGTTCCAGGCACACTGCAGCTGTCCAAGGCATCCCAAGGGGAGTACAAAAGTGCAACAACATGGCAGCTTTCACAGCTTTTTCCTTGGCACCATCCCTATACCTAGGATGATTTATCTGCCTAGGGTTAAGGTTAGGCGTCAGCCTAGGGCTTGGAGTTTTTTAACCAGGAAGCCCTGAGTTCCAGGCTTGCTGCATCTGCCAAAGGCATCCCAAAGGGAGTGCAAAAGTGCCACAACATGGCTGCTTTCACAGCTTTTCCCTTAGGAAGAACCCTAATACGTGGCTGATTTACCTTCCTAGGGTTACTGTTAGGCTTAGGCCTAGGACTTTTAAAACCAGGAAGCCCTGGGCTCCAGGCATATGCAGCTGTTAAAGGCATCCCAAGAGGGCCGCAGAAGTGGCACAACTTGGCTGCCTCTGCTTCTATTCTCATGAGACCATCCTGAACCATAGGCTGATTTTCCTTCCTAGGGTTAAGGTTTGAGTTACGCCTAGGGTAAGAGTTCTATTAACCAGAAAGACCTGAGTTCCAAGAACACAGCAGCTGCGAAGGACTACCCAAGAAGAGGGCAAAAGTACCACAACGTGCCTGCCTCCACAGCTTTTTCCTTGGGGACATGCCTAATTCCTGGCTGATTTGCCTTTCTCGTCTTAGGGTTGGGGTTCGGCCTAGGGCTAGGATTTTTAAAATCAGGAAGGCCTGAGTTCCAGGCACACTGGAGCTGTGAAAGGCATCCAAAAGGGAGTGCAAAAGTGCCACAACATGGTTGCTTTCACGGCTTTTTCCTTGGCAAGAAGCTTAACACCAGGCTGATTTCCCTTCCCAGGGTTACTGTTAGGCTTAGGCCTAGGGCTAGGATTTTTAAAACTAGGAAGCCCTTAGATCCAGGCACACTGCAGCTGTCCAAGGCATCCCAAGGGGAGTACAAAAGTGCAACAACATGGCAGCTTTCACAGCTTTTTCCTTGGCACCATCCCTATACCTAGGCTGTTTTATCTGCCTAGGGTTAGGGTTAGGGTTCAGCCTAGGGCTTGGAGTTTTTTAACCAGGAAGCCCTGAGTTCCAGGCTTACTGCATCTGCCAAAGGCATCCCAAAGGGAGTGCAAAAGTGCCACAACATGGCTGCTTTCACGGCTTTTCCCTTAGGAAGAACCCTAATACGCGGCTGATTTACCTTCCTAGGGTTGCTGTTAGGCTTAGGCCTTGGACTTTTAAAACCAGGAAGCCCTGGGCTCCAGGCACACTGCAGCTGCGAAAGGCATCCCAAGGGGAGCGCAAAAGTTACACAACTTGGCTGCCACCACTGATATTTCCATGAGACCATCCCAAATCATAGGCTGATTTTCCTTCCTAGGGTTAAGGTTTGAGTTACGCCTAGGGTAAGGGTTCTATTAACCAGAAAGCCCTGAGTTCCAAGAACACAGCAGCTGCGAAGGACTACGCAAGTAGAGCGAAAAAGTACCACAACATGCCTGCCTCCACAGCTTTTTCCTTGGGGACATGCCTAATTCCTGGCTGATTTGCCTTTCTCGTCTTAGGGTTGGGGTTCGGCCTGGGGCTAGGATTTTTAAAATCAGGAAGCCCTGAGTTCCAGGCACACTGGAGCTGTGAAAGGCATCCAAAAGGGAGTGCAAAAGTGCCACAACATGGCTGCTTTCACGGCTTTTTCCTTGGCAAGAAGCCTAACACCAGGCTGATTGACCTTCCCAGGGTTTCTGTAAGGCTTAGGCCTAGGGCTAGGATTTTTAAAACTAGGAAGCCCTTAGTTCCAGGCACACTGCAGCTGCGAAAGGCATCCCAAGGGGAGTACAAAAGTGCAACAACATGGCAGCTTTCACAGCTTTTTCCTTGGCACCATCCCTATACCTAGGCTGATTTATCTGCCTAGGGTTAAGGTTAGGCGTCAGCCTAGGGCTTGGAGTTTTTTAACCAGGAAGCCCTGAGTTCCAGGCTTACTGCATCTGCCAAAGGCATCCCAAAGGGAGTGCAAAAGTGCCACAACATGGCTGCTTTCACAGCTTTTCCCTTAGGAAGAACCCTAATACCCGGCTGATTTACCTTCCTAGGGTTACTGTTAGGCTTAGGCCTAGGACTTTTAAAACCAGGAAGCCCTGGGCTCCAGGCACACTGCAGCTGTTAAAGGCATCCCAAGAGGGCCGCAGAAGTGACACAACATGGCTGCCTCTGCTTCTATTCTCATGAGACCATCCTGAACCATAGGCTGATTTTCCTTCCTAGGGTTAAGGTTTGAGTTACGCCTAGGGTAAGAGTTCTATTAACCAGAAAGACCTGAGTTCCAAGAACACAGCAGCTGCGAAGGACTACCCAAGAAGAGGGCAAAAGTACCACAACGTGCCTGCCTCCACAGCTTTTTCCTTGGGGACATGCCTAATTCCTGGCTGATTTGCCTTTCTCGTCTTAGGGTTGGGGTTCGGCCTAGGGCTAGGATTTTTAAAATCAGGAAGCCCTGAGTTCCAGGCACACTGGAGCTGTGAAAGGCATCCAAAAGGGAGTGCAAAAGTGCCACAACATGGTTGCTTTCACGGCTTTTTTCTTGGCAAGAAGCTTAACACCAGGCTGATTTCCCTTCCCAGGGTTACTGTTAGGCTTAGGCCTAGGGCTAGGATTTTTAAAACTAGGAAGCCCTTAGATCCAGGCACACTGCAGCTGCGAAAGGCATCCCAAGGGGAGTACAAAAGTGCAACAACATGGCAGCTTTCACAGCTTTTTCCTTGGCACCATCCCTATACCTAGGCTGTTTTATCTGCCTAGGGTTAGGGTTAGGGTTCAGCCTAGGGCTTGGAGTTTTTTAACCAGGAAGCCCTGAGTTCCAGGCTTACTGCATCTGCCAAAGGCATCCCAAAGGGAGTGCAAAAGTGCCACAACATGGCTGCTTTCACAGCTTTTCCCTTAGGAAGAACCCTAATACGCGGCTGATTTACCTTCCTAGGGTTACTGTTAGGCTTATGCCTAGGACTTTTAAAACCCGGAAGCCCAGGGCTCCAGGCACACTGCAGCTGTTAAAGGCATCCCAAGAGGGCCGCAGAAGTGACACAACTTGGCTGCCTCTGCTTCTATTCTCATGAGACCATCCTGAACCATAGGCTGATTTTCCTTCCTAGGGTTAAGGTTTGAGTTACGCCTAGGGTAAGGGTTCTATTAACCAGAAAGACCTGAGTTCCAAGAACACAGCAGCTGCGAAGGACTACCCAAGAAGAGCGCAAAAGTACCACAACGTGCCTGCCTCCACAGCTTTTTCCTTGGGGACATGCCTAATTCCTGGCTGATTTGCCTTTCTCGTCTTAGGGTTTGGGTTCGGCCTAGGGCTAGGATATTTTTAACTAGGAAGCCCTGAGTTCCAGGCTTACTTCATCTGCCAAAGGCATCCCAAAGGGAGTGCAAAAGTGCCACAACATGGCTGCTTTCACGGCTTTTCCCTTAGGAAGAACCCTAATACGCGGCTGATTTACCTTCCTAGGGTTACTGTTAGGCTTAGGCCTAGGACTTTTAAAACCAGGAAGCCCTGGGCTCCAGGCACACTGCAGCTGCGAAAGGCATCCCAAGGGGAGCGCAAAAGTGACACAACTTGGCTGCCACCACTGATATTTCCATGAGACCATCCCGAAACATAGGCTGATTTTCCTTCCTAGGGTTAAGGTTTGAGTTACGCCTAGGGTAAGGGTTCTATTAACCAGAAAGCCCTGAGTTCCAAGAACACAGCAGCTGCGAAGGACTAGCCAAGGAGAGCGCAAAAGTACCACAACATGCCTGCCTCCACAGCTTTTTCCTTGGGGACATGCCTAATTCCTGGCTGATTTGCCTTTCTCGTCTTAGGGTTGGGGTTCGGCCTAGGGCTAGGATTTTTAAAATCAGGAAGCCCTGAGTTCCAGGCACACTGGAGCTGTGAAAGGCATCCAAAAGGGAGTGCAAAAGTGCCTCAACATGGTTGCTTTCACGGCTTTTTCCTTGGCAAGAAGCTTAACACCAGGCTGATTTCCCTTCCCAGGGTTACTGTTAGGCTTAGGCCTAGGGCTAGAATTTTTAAAACTAGGAAGCCCTTAGTTCCAGGCACACTGCAGCTGCGAAAGGCATCCCAAGGGGAGTACAAAAGTGCAACAACATGGCAGCTTTCACAGCTTTTTCCTTGGCACCATCCCTATACCTAGGCTGTTTTATCTGCCTAGGGTTAGGGTTAGGGTTCAGCCTAGGGCTTGGAGTTTTTTAACCAGGAAGCCCTGAGTTCCAGGCTTACTGCATCTGCCAAAGGCATCCCAAAGGGAGTGCAAAAGTGCCACAACATGGCTGCTTTCACGGCTTTTCCCTTAGGAAGAACCCTAATACCCGGCTGATTTACCTTCCTAGGGTTACTGTTAGGCTTAGGCCTAGGACTTTTAAAACCAGGAAGCCCTGGGCTCCAGGCACACTGCAGCTGTTAAAGGCATCCCAAGAGGGCCGCAGAAGTGACACAACATGGCTGCCTCTGCTTCTATTCTCATGAGACCATCCTGAACCATAGGCTGATTTTCCTTCCTAGGGTTAAGGTTTGAGTTACGCCTAGGGTAAGAGTTCTATTAACCAGAAAGACCTGAGTTCCAAGAACACAGCAGCTGCGAAGGACTACCCAAGAAGAGCGCAAAAGTACCACAACGTGCCTGCCTCCACAGCTTTTTCCTTGGGGACATGCCTAATTCCTGGCTGATTTGCCTTTCTCGTCTTAGGGTTGGGGTTCGGCCTAGGGCTAGGATATTTTTAACTAGGAAGCCCTGAGTTCCAGGCTTACTGCATCTGCCAAAGGCATCCCAAAGGGAGTGCAAAAGTGCCACAACATGGCTGCTTTCACGGCTTTTCCCTTAGGAAGAACCCTAATACCCGGCTGATTTACCTTCCTAGGGTTACTGTTAGGCTTAGGCCTAGGACTTTTAAAACCAGGAAGCCCTTGGCTCCAGGCACACTGCAGCTGCGAAAGGCATCCCAAAGGGAGCGCAAAAGTGACACAACTTGGCTGCCACCACTGATATTTCCATGAGACCATCCCGAACCATAGGCTGATTTTCCTTCCTAGGGTTAAGGTTTCAGTTACGCCTAGGGTAAGGGTTCTATTAACCAGAAAGCCCTGAGTTCCAAGAACCCAGCAGCTGCGAAGGACTACCCAAGAAGAGCGAAAAAGTACCACAACATGCCTGCCTCCACAGCTTTTTCCTTGGGGACATGCCTAATTCCTGGCTGATTTAGCTTTCTCGTATTAGGGTTGGGGTTCGGCCTAGGGCTAGGATTTTTTTAACTAGGAAGCCCTGAGTTCCAGGCTTACTTCATCTGCCAAAAGCATCCCAAAGGGAGTGCAGAAGTGCCACAACATGGTTGCTTTCACGGCTTTTCCCTTAGGAAGAACCCTAATACTCGGCTGATTTACCTTCCTAGGGTTACTGTTAGGCTTAGGCCTAGGACTTTTAAAACCAGGAAGCCCTGGGCTCCAGGCACTCTGCAGCTGCGAAAGGCATCCCAAGGGGAGCGCAAAAGTGACACAACTTGGCTGCCACCACTGATATTTCCATGAGACCATCCCGAATCATAGGCTGATTTTCCTTCCTAGGGTTAAGGTTTGAGTTACGCCTAGGGTAAGGGTTCTATTAACCAGAAAGCCCTGAGTTCCAAGAACACAGCAGCTGCGAAGGACTAGCCAAGGAGAGCGCAAAAGTACCACAACATGCCTGCCTCCACAGCTTTTCCCTTGGGGACATGCCTAATTCCTGGCTGATTTGCCTTTCTCGTCTTAGGGTTGGGGTTCGGCCTAGGGCTAGGATTTTTAAAATCAGGAAGCCCTGAGTTCCAGGCACACTGGAGCTGTGAAAGGCATCCAAAAGGGAGTGCAAAAGTGCCACAACATGGCTGCTTTCACGGCTTTTTCCTTGGCAAGAAGCCTAACACCAGGCTGATTTCCCTTCCCAGGGTTACTGTTAGGCTTAGGCCTAGGGCTAGGATTTTTAAAACTAGGAAGCCCTTAGTTCCAGGCACACTGCAGCTGCGAAAGGCATCCCAAGGGGAGTACAAAAGTGCAACAACATGGCAGCTTTCACAGCTTTTTCCTTGGCACCATCCCTATACCTAGGATGATTTATCTGCCTAGGGTTAAGGTTAGGCGTCAGCCTAGGGCTTGGAGTTTTTTAACCAGGAAGCCCTGAGTTCCAGGCTTACTGCATCTGCCAAAGGCATCCCAAAGGGAGTGCAAAAGTTCCACAACATGGCTGCTTTCACGGCTTTCCCCTTAGGAAGAACCCTAATACGCGGCTGATTTACCTTCCTAGGGTTACTGTTAGGCTTAGGCCTAGGACTTTTAAAACCAGGAAGCCCTGGGCTCCAGGCATATGCAGCTGTTAAAGGCATCCCAAGAGGGCCGCAGAAGTGACACAACTTGGCTGCCTCTGCTGCTATTCTCATGAGACCATCCCGAACCATAGGCTGATTTTCCTTCCTAGGGTTAAGGTTTGAGTTACGCCTGGGGTAAGGGTTCTATTAACCAGAAAGCCCTGAGTTCCAAGAACACAGCAGCTGCGAAGGACTACCCAAGAAGAGCGCAAAAGTACCACAACATGCCTGCCTCCACAGCTTTTTCCTTGGGGACATGCCTAATTCCTGGCTGATTTGCCTTTCTCGTCTTAGGGTTGGGGTTCGGCCTAGGGCTAGGATTTTTAAAATCAGGAAGCCCTGAGTTCCAGGCACACTGGAGCTGTGAAAGGCATCCAAAAGGGAGTGCAAAAGTGCCTCAACATGGTTGCTTTCACGGCTTTTTCCTTGGCAAGAAGCTTAACACCAGGCTGATTTCCCTTCCCAGGGTTACTGTTAGGCTTAGGCCTAGGGCTAGGATTTTTAAAACTAGGAAGCCCTTAGTTCCAGGCACACTGCAGCTGCGAAAGGCATCCCAAGGGGAGTACAAAAGTGCAACAACATGGCAGCTTTCACAGCTTTTTCCTTGGCACCATCCCTATACCTAGGCTGTTTTATCTGCCTAGGGTTAGGGTTAGGGTTCAGCCTAGGGCTGGGAGTTTTTTAACCAGGAAGCCCTGAGTTCCAGGCTTACTGCATCTGCCAAAGGCATCCCAAAGGGAGTGCAAAAGTGCCACAACATGGCTGCTTTCACGGCTTTTCCCTTAGGAAGAACCCTAATACGCGGCTGATTTACCTTCCTAGGGTTACTGTTAGGCTTAGGCCTAGGACTTTTAAAACCAGGAAGCCCTGGGCTCCAGGCACACTGCAGCTGTTAAAGGCATCCCAAGAGGGCCGCAGAAGTGACACAACATGGCTGCCTCTGCTTCTATTCTCATGAGACCATCCTGAACCATAGGCTGATTTTCCTTCCTAGGGTTAAGGTTTGAGTTACGCCTAGGGTAAGAGTTCTATTAACCAGAAAGACCTGAGTTCCAAGAACACAGCAGCTGCGAAGGACTACCCAAGAAGAGCGCAAAAGTACCACAACGTGCCTGCCTCCACAGCTTTTTCCTTGGGGACATGCCTAATTCCTGGCTGATTTGCCTTTCTCGTCTTAGGGTTGGGGTTCGGCCTAGGGCTAGGATTTTTTTAACTAGGAAGCCCTGAGTTCCAGGCTTACTGCATCTGCCAAAAGCATTCCAAAGGGAGTGCAAAAGTGCCACAACATGGCAGCTTTCACGGCTTTTCCCTTAGGAAGAACCCTAATACCCGGCTGATTTACCTTCCTAGGGTTACTGTTAGGCTTAGGCCTAGGACTTTTAAAACCAGGAAGCCCTGGGCTCCAGGCACATGCAGCTGTTAAAGGCATCCCAAGAGGGCTGCAGAAGTGACACAACTTGGCTGCCTCTGCTGCTATTCTCATGAGACCATCCCGAACCATAGGCTGATTTTCCTTCCTAGGGTTAAGGTTTGAGTTACGCCTGGGGTAAGGGTTCTATTAACCAGAAAGCCCTGAGTTCCAAGAACACAGCAGCTGCGAAGGACTTCCCAAGAAGAGCGCAAAAGTACCACAACATGCCTGCCTCCACAGCTTTTTCCTTGGGGACATGCCTAATTCCTGGCTGATTTGCCTTTCTCGTCTTAGGGTTGGGGTTCGGCCTAGGGCTAGGATTTTTAAAATCAGGAAGCCCTGAGTTCCAGGCACACTGGAGCTGTGAAAGGCATCCAAAAGGGAGTGCAAAAGTGCCACAACATGGTTGCTTTCACGGCTTTTTCTTGGCAAGAAGCTTAACACCAGGCTGATTTCCCTTCCCAGGGTTACTGTTAGGCTTAGGCCTAGGGCTAGGATTTTTAAAACTAGGAAGCCCTTAGTTCCAGGCACACTGCAGCTGCGAAAGGCATCCCAAGGGGAGTACAAAAGTGCAACAACATGGCAGCTTTCACAGCTTTTTCCTTGGCACCATCCCTATACCTAGGCTGTTTTATCTGCCTAGGGTTAGGGTTAGGGTTCAGCCTAGGGCTTGGAGTTTTTTAACCAGGAAGCCCTGAGTTCCAGGCTTACTGCATCTGCCAAAGGCATCCCAAAGGGAGTGCAAAAGTGCCACAACATGGCTGCTTTCACGGCTTTTCCCTTAGGAAGAACCCTAATACCCGACTGATTTACCTTCCTAGGGTTACTGTTAGGCTTAGGCCTAGGACTTTTAAAACCAGGAAGCCCTGGGCTCCAGGCACACTGCAGCTGTTAAAGGCATCCCAAGAGGGCCGCAGAAGTGACACAACTTGGCTGCCTCTGCTGCTATTCTCATGAGACCATCCTGAACCATAGGCTGATTTTCCTTCCTAGGGTTAAGGTTTGAGTTACGCCTAGGGTAAGAGTTCTATTAACCAGAAAGACCTGAGTTCCAAGAACACAGCAGCTGCGAAGGACTACCCAAGAAGAGCGCAAAAGTACCACAACGTGCCTGCCTCCACAGCTTTTTCCTTGGGGACATGCCTAATTCCTGGCTGATTTGCCTTTCTCGTCTTAGGGTTGGGGTTCGGCCTAGGGCTAGGATTTTTTTAACTAGGAAGCCCTGAGTTCCAGGCTTACTTCATCTGCCAAAGGCATCCCAAAGGGAGTGCAGTAGTGCCACAACATGGCTGCTTTCACAGCTTTTCCCTTAGGAAGAACCCTAATACGCGGCTGATTTACCTTCCTAGGGTTACTGTTAGGCTTAGGCCTTGGACTTTTAAAACCAGGAAGCCCTGGGCTCCAGGCACACTGCAGCTGCGAAAGGCATCCCAAGGGGAGCGCAAAAGTTACACAACTTGGCTGCCACCACTGATATTTCCATGAGACCATCCCAAATCATAGGCTGATTTTCCTTCCTAGGGTTAAGGTTTGAGTTACGCCTAGGGTAAGGGTTCTATTAACCAGAAAGCCCTGAGTTCCAAGAACACAGCAGCTGCGAAGGACTACCCAAGAAGAGCGAAAAAGTACCACAACATGCCTGCCTCCACAGCTTTTTCCTTGGGGACATGCCTAATTCCTGGCTGATTTGCCTTTCTCGTCTTAGGGTTGGGGTTCGGCCTAGGGCTAGGATTTTTAAAATCAGGAAGGCCTGAGTTCCAGGCACACTGGAGCTGTGAAAGGCATCCAAAAGGGAGTGCAAAAGTGCCACAACATGGTTGCTTTCACGGCTTTTTCCTTGGCAAGAAGCTTAACACCAGGCTGATTTCCCTTCCCAGGGTTACTGTTAGGCTTAGGCCTAGGGCTAGGATTTTTAAAACTAGGAAGCCCTTAGATCCAGGCACACTGCAGCTGTCCAAGGCATCCCAAGGGGAGTACAAAAGTGCAACAACATGGCAGCTTTCACAGCTTTTTCCTTGGCACCATCCCTATACCTAGGCTGATTTATCTGCCTAGGGTTAGGGTTAGGCTTCAGCCTAGGGCTTGGAGTTTTTTAACCAGGAAGCCCTGAGTTCCAGGCTTACTGCATCTGCCAAAGGCATCTCAAAGGGAGTGCAAAAGTGCCACAACATGGCTGCTTTCACAGCTTTTCCCTTAGGAAGAACCCTAATACGCGGCTGATTTACCTTCCTAGGGTTACTGTTAGGCTTAGGCCTAGGACTTTTAAAACCAGGAAGCCCTGGGCTCCAGGCACACTGCAGCTGCGAAAGGCATCCCAAGGGGAGCGCAAAAGTGACACAACTTGGCTGCCACCACTGATATTTCCATGAGACCATCCCGAACCATAGGCTGATTTTCCTTCCTAGGGTTAAGGTTTGAGTTACGCCTAGGGTAAGGGTTCTATTAACCAGAAAGCCCTGAGTTCCAAGAACACAGCAGCTGCGAAGGACTAGCCAAGGAGAGCGCAAAAGTACCACAACATGCCTGCCTCCACAGCTTTTTCCTTGGGGACATGCCTAATTCCTGGCTGATTTTCCTTTCTCGTCTTAGGGTTGGGGTTCGGCCTTGGGCTGCGATTTTTTTAACTAGGAAGCCCTGAGTTCCAGGCTTACTGCATCTGCCAAAAGCATTCCAAAGGGAGTGCAAAAGTGCCACAACATGGCTGCTTTCACGGCTTTTCCCTTAGGAAGAACCCTAATACCCGGCTGATTTACCTTCCTAGGGTTACTGTTAGGCTTAGGCCTAGGACTTTTAAAACCAGGAAGCCCTGGGCTCCAGGCACATGCAGCTGTTAAAGGCATCCCAAGAGGGCTGCAGAAGTGACACAACTTGGCT
Organism: Ammospiza maritima maritima; assembly: GCA_036010785.1. Classification (NCBI taxonomy): domain Eukaryota; kingdom Metazoa; phylum Chordata; class Aves; order Passeriformes; family Passerellidae; genus Ammospiza; species Ammospiza maritima. Next base: position 1,013,878 of record JAYKTQ010000127.1, read on the forward strand.
GCCTCTGCTGCTATTCTCATGAGACCATCCCGAACCATAGGCTGATTTTCCTTCCTAGGGTTAAGGTTTGAGTTACGCCTGGGGTAAGGGTTCTATTAACCAGAAAGCCCTGAGTTCCAAGAACACAGCAGCTGCGAAGGACTAGCCAAGAAGAGCGCAAAAGTACCACAACATGCCTGCCTCCACAGCATTTTCCTTGGGGACATGCCTAATTCCTGGCTGATTTGCCTTTCTCGTCTTAGGGTTGGGGTTCGGCCTAGGGCTAGGATATTTTTAACTAGGAAGCCCTGAGTTCCAGGCTTACTTCATCTGCCAAAAGCATCCCAAAGGGAGTGCAGAAGTGCTACAACATGGCTGCTTTCATGGCTTTTCCCTTAGGAAGAACCCTAATACTCGGCTGATTTACCTTCCTAGGGTTACTGTTAGGCTTAGGCCTAGGACTTTTAAAACCAGGAAGCCCTGGGCTCCAGGCACTCTGCAGCTGCGAAAGGCATCCCAAGGGGAGCGCAAAAGTAACGCAACTTGGCTGCCACCACTGATATTTCCATGAGACCATCCCGAACCATAGGCTGATTTTCCTTCCTAGGGTTAAGGTTTGAGTTACGCCTAGGGTAAGGGTTCTATTAACCAGAAAGCCCTGAGTTCCAAGAATACAGCAGATGTGAAGGACTTCCCAAGAAGAGCGCGAAAGTACCACAACATGCCTGCCTCCACAGCTTTTTCCTTGGGGACATGCCTAATTCCTGGCTGATTTGCCTTTCTCGTCTTAGGGTTGGGGTTCGGCCTAGGGCTAGGATTTTTAAAATCAGGAAGCCCTGAGTTCCAGGCACACTGGAGCTGTGAAAGGCATCCAAAAGGGAGTGCAAAAGTGCCACAACATGGCTGCTTTCACGGCTTTTTCCTTGGCAAGAAGCCTAACACCAGGCTGATTTCCCTTCCCAGGGTTACTGTTAGGCTTAGGCCTAGGGCTAGGATTTTTAAAACTAGGAAGCCCTTAGTTCCAGGCACACTGCAGCTGCGAAAGGCATCCCAAGGGGAGTACAAAAGTGCAACAACATGGCAGCTTTCACAGCTTTTTCCTTGGCACCATCCCTATACCTAGGCTGATTTATCTGCCTAGGGTTAAGGTTAGGCGTCAGCCTAGGGCTTGGAGTTTTTTAACCAGGAAGCCCTGAGTTCCAGGCTTACTGCATCTGCCAAAGGCATCCCAAAGGGAGTGCAGAAGTGCCACAACATGGCTGCTTTCACGGCGTTCCCCTTAGGAAGAACCCTAATACGCGGCTGATTTACCTTCCTAGGGTTACTGTTAGGCTTAGGCCTAGGACTTTTAAAACAAGGAAGCCCTGGGCTCCAGGCATATGCAGCTGTTAAAGGCTTCCCAAGAGGGCCGCAGAAGTGACACAACTTGGCTGCCTCTGCTGCTATTCTCATGAGACCATCCCGAACCATAGGCTGATTTTCCTTCCTAGGGTTAAGGTTTGAGTTACGCCTGGGGTAAGGGTTCTATTAACCAGAAAGCCCTGAGTTCCAAGAACACAGCAGCTGCGAAGGACTACCCAAGAAGAGCGCAAAAGTACCACAACATGCCTGCCTCCACAGCATTTTCCTTGGGGACATGCCTAATTCCTGGCTGATTTGCCTTTCTCGTCTTAGGGTTGGGGTTCGGCCTAGGGCTAGGATTTTTAAAATCAGGAAGCCCTGAGTTCCAGGCACACTGGAGCTGTGAAAGGCATCCAAAAGAGAGTGCAAAAGTGCCTCAACATGGTTGCTTTCACGGCTTTCTCCTTGGCAAGAAGCTTAACACCAGGCTGATTTCCCTTCCCAGGGTTACTGTTAGGCTTAGGCCTAGGGCTAGGATTTTTAAAACTAGGAAGCCCTTAGTTCCAGGCACACTGCAGCTGCGAAAGGCATCCCAAGGGGAGTACAAAAGTGCAACAACATGGCAGCTTTCACAGCTTTTTCCTTGGCACCATCCCTATACCTAGGCTGTTTTATCTGCCTAGGGTTAGGGTTAGGGTTCAGCCTAGGGCTTGGAGTTTTTTAACCAGGAAGCCCTGAGTTCCAGGCTTACTGCATCTGCCAAAGGCATCCCAAAGGGAGTGCAAAAGTGCCACAACATGGCTGCTTTCACAGCTTTTCCCTTAGGAAGAACCCTAATACGCGGCTGATTTACCTTCCTAGGGTTACTGTTAGGCTTATGCCTAGGACTTTTAAAACCCGGAAGCCCAGGGCTCCAGGCACACTGCAGCTGTTAAAGGCATCCCAAGAGGGCCGCAGAAGTGACACAACTTGGCTGCCTCTCCTTCTATTCTCATGAGACCATCCTGAACCATAGGCTGATTTTCCTTCCTAGGGTTAAGGTTTGAGTTACGCCTAGGGTAAGAGTTCTATTAACCAGAAAGACCTGAGTTCCAAGAACACAGCAGCTGCGAAGGACTACCCAAGAAGAGCGCAAAAGTACCACAACGTGCCTGCCTCCACAGCTTTTTCCTTGGGGACATGCCTAATTCCTGGCTGATTTGCCTTTCTCGTCTTAGGGTTGGGGTTCGGCCTAGGGCTAGGATATTTTTAACTAGGAAGCCCTGAGTTCCAGGCTTACTTCATCTGCCAAAGGCATCCCAAAGGGAGTGCAAAAGTGCCACAACATGGCTGCTTTCACAGCTTTTCCCTTAGGAAGAACCCTAATACGCGGCTGATTTACCTTCCTAGGGTTACTGTTAGGCTTAGGCCTAGGACTTTTAAAACCAGGAAGCCCTGGGCTCCAGGCACACTGCAGCTGCGAAAGGCATCCCAAGGGGAGCGCAAAAGTGACACAACTTGGCTGCCACCACTGATATTTCCATGAGACCATCCCGAACCATAGGCTGATTTTCCTTCCTAGGGTTAAGGTTTGAGTTACGCCTAGGGTAAGGGTTCTATTAACCAGAAAGCCCTGAGTTCCAAGAACACAGCAGCTGCGAAGGACTACCCAAGAAGAGCGAAAAAGTACCACAACATGCCTGCCTCCACAGCTTTTTCCTTGGGGACATGCCTAATTCCTGGCTGATTTGCCTTTCTCGTCTTAGGGTTGGGGTTCGGCCTAGGGCTAGGATATTTTTAACTAGGAAGCCCTGAGTTCCAGGCTTACTTCATCTGCCAAAAGCATCCCAAAGGGAGTGCAGAAGTGCCACAACATGGCTGCTTTCATGGCTTTTCCCTTAGGAAGAACCCTAATACTCGGCTGATTTACCTTCCTAGGGTTACTGTTAGGCTTAGGCCTAGGACTTTTAAAACCAGGAAGCCCTGGGCTCCAGGCACTCTGCAGCTGCGAAAGGCATCCCAAGGGGAGCGCAAAAGTAACGCAACTTGGCTGCCACCACTGATATTTCCATGAGACCATCCCGAACCATAGGCTGATTTTCCTTCCTAGGGTTAAGGTTTGAGTTACGCCTAGGGTAAGGGTTCTATTAACCAGAAAGCCCTGAGTTCCAAGAATACAGCAGATGTGAAGGACTTCCCAAGAAGAGCGCAAAAGTACCACAACATGCCTGCCTCCACAGCTTTTTCCTTGGGGACATGCCTAATTCCTGGCTGATTTGCCTTTCTCGTCTTAGGGTTGGGGTTCGGCCTAGGGCTAGGATTTTTAAAATCAGGAAGCCCTGAGTTCCAGGCACACTGGAGCTATGAAAGGCATCCAAAAGGGAGTGCAAAAGTGCCACAACATGGCTGCTTTCACGGCTTTTTCCTTGGCAAGAAGCCTAACACCAGGCTGATTTCCCTTCCCAGGGTTACTGTTAGGCTTAGGCCTAGGGCTAGGATTTTTAAAACTAGGAAGCCCTTAGTTCCAGGCACACTGCAGCTGCGAAAGGCATCCCAAGGGGAGTACAAAAGTGCAACAACATGGCAGCTTTCACAGCTTTTTCCTTGGCACCATCCCTATACCTAGGCTGATTTATCTGCCTAGGGTTAAGGTTAGGCGTCAGCCTAGGGCTTGGAGTTTTTTAACCAGGAAGCCCTGAGTTCCAGGCTTACTGCATCTGCCAAAGGCATCCCAAAGGGAGTGCAGAAGTGCCACAACATGGCTGCTTTCACGGCGTTCCCCTTAGGAAGAACCCTAATACGCGGCTGATTTACCTTCCTAGGGTTACTGTTAGGCTTAGGCCTAGGACTTTTAAAACCAGGAAGCCCTGGGCTCCAGGCATATGCAGCTGTTAAAGGCTTCCCAAGAGGGCCGCAGAAGTGACACAACTTGGCTGCCTCTGCTGCTATTCTCATGAGACCATCCCGAACCATAGGCTGATTTTCCTTCCTAGGGTTAAGGTTTGAGTTACGCCTGGGGTAAGGGTTCTATTAACCAGAAAGCCCTGAGTTCCAAGAACACAGCAGCTGCGAAGGACTACCCAAGAAGAGCGCAAAAGTACAACAACATGCCTGCCTCCACAGCATTTTCCTTGGGGACATGCCTAATTCCTGGCTGATTTGCCTTTCTCGTCTTAGGGTTGGGGTTCGGCCTAGGGCTAGGATTTTTAAAATCAGGAAGCCCTGAGTTCCAGGCACACTGGAGCTGTGAAAGGCATCCAAAAGAGAGTGCAAAAGTGCCTCAACATGGTTGCTTTCACGGCTTTCTCCTTGGCAAGAAGCTTAACACCAGGCTGATTTCCCTTCCCAGGGTTACTGTTAGGCTTAGGCCTAGGGCTAGGATTTTTAAAACTAGGAAGCCCTTAGTTCCAGGCACACTGCAGCTGCGAAAGGCATCCCAAGGGGAGCGCAAAAGTGACACAACTTGGCTGCCACCACTGATATTTCCATGAGACCATCCCGAACCATAGGCTGATTTTCCTTCCTAGGGTTAAGGTTTGAGTTACGCCTAGGGTAAGGGTTCTATTAACCAGAAAGCCCTGAGTTCCAAGAACACAGCAGCTGCGAAGGACTAGCCAAGGAGAGCGCAAAAGTACCACAACATGCCTGCCTCCACAGCTTTTTCCTTGGGGACATGCCTAATTCCTGGCTGATTTGCCTTTCTCGTCTTAGGGTTGGGTTTCGGCCTAGGGCTAGGATTTTTTTAACTAGGAAGCCCTGAGTTCCAGGCTTACTGCATCTGCCAAAAGCATTCCAAAGGGAGTGCAAAAGTGCCACAACATGGCTGCTTTCACGGCTTTTCCCTTAGGAAGAACCCTAATACCCGGCTGATTTACCTTCCTAGGGTTACTGTTAGGCTTAGGCCTAGGACTTTTAAAACCAGGAAGCCCTGGGCTCCAGGCACATGCAGCTTTTAAAGGCATCCCAAGAGGGCTGCAGAAGTGACACAACTTGGCTGCCTCTGCTGCTATTCTCATGAGACCATCCCGAACCATAGGCTGATTTTCCTTCCTAGGGTTAAGGTTTGAGTTACGCCTGGGGTAAGGGTTCTATTAACCAGAAAGCCCTGAGTTCCAAGAACACAGCAGCTGCGAAGGACTTCCCAAGAAGAGCGCAAAAGTACCACAACATGCCTGCCTCCACAGCTTTTTCCTTGGGGACATGCCTAATTCCTGGCTGATTTGCCTTTCTCGTCTTAGGGTTGGGGTTCGGCCTAGGGCTAGGATTTTTAAAATCAGGAAGCCCTGAGTTCCAGGCACACTGGAGCTGTGAAAGGCATCCAAAAGGGAGTGCAAAAGTGCCACAACATGGTTGCTTTCACGGCTTTTTCTTGGCAAGAAGCTTAACACCAGGCTGATTTCCCTTCCCAGGGTTACTGTTAGGCTTAGGCCTAGGGCTAGGATTTTTAAAACTAGGAAGCCCTTAGTTCCAGGCACACTGCAGCTGTTCAAGGCATCCCAAGGGGAGTACAAAAGTGCAACAACATGGCAGCTTTCACAGCTTTTTCCTTGGCACCATCCCTATACCTAGGCTGTTTTATCTGCCTAGGGTTAGGGTTAGGGGTCAGCCTAGGGCTTGGAGTTTTTTAACCAGGAAGCCCTGAGTTCCAGGCTTACTGCATCTGCCAAAGGCATCCCAAAGGGAGTGCAAAAGTGCCACAACATGGCTGCTTTCACAGCTTTTCCCTTAGGAAGAACCCTAATACGCGGCTGATTTACCTTCCTAGGGTTACTGTTAGGCTTATGCCTAGGACTTTTAAAACCCGGAAGCCCAGGGCTCCAGGCACACTGCAGCTGTTAAAGGCATCCCAAGAGGGCCGCAGAAGTGACACAACTTGGCTGCCTCTGCTTCTATTCTCATGAGACCATCCTGAACCATAGGCTGATTTTCCTTCCTAGGGTTAAGGTTTGAGTTACGCCTAGGGTAAGAGTTCTATTAACCAGAAAGACCTGAGTTCCAAGAACACAGCAGCTGCGAAGGACTACCCAAGAAGAGCGCAAAAGTACCACAACGTGCCTGCCTCCACAGCTTTTTCCTTGGGGACATGCCTAATTCCTGGCTGATTTGCCTTTCTCGTCTTAGGGTTTGGGTTCGGCCTAGGGCTAGGATATTTTTAACTAGGAAGCCCTGAGTTCCAGGCTTACTTCATCTGCCAAAGGCATCCCAAAGGGAGTGCAAAAGTGCCACAACATGGCTGCTTTCACGGCTTTTCCCTTAGGAAGAACCCTAATACGCGGCTGATTTAACTTCCTAGGGTTACTGTTAGGCTTAGGCCTAGGACTTTTAAAACCAGGAAGCCCTGGGCTCCAGGCAAACTGCAGCTGCGAAAGGCATCCCAAGGGGAGCGCAAAAGTGACACAACTTGGCTGCCACCACTGATATTTCCATGAGACCATCCCGAACCATAGGCTGATTTTCCTTCCTAGGGTTAAGGTTTGAGTTACGCCTAGGGTAAGGGTTCTATTAACCAGAAAGCCCTGAGTTCCAAGAACACAGCAGCTGCGAAGGACTACCCAAGAAGAGCGAAAAAGTACCACAACATGCCTGCCTCCACAGCTTTTTCCTTGGGGACATGCCTAATTCCTGGCTGATTTGCCTTTCTCGTCTTAGGGTTGGGGTTCGGCCTAGGGCTAGGATTTTTAAAATCAGGAAGCCCTGAGTTCCAGGCACACTGGAGCTGTGAAAGGCATCCAAAAGGGAGTGCAAAAGTGCCACAACATGGTTGCTTTCACGGCTTTTTCCTTGGCAAGAAGCTTAACACCAGGCTGATTTCCCTTCCCAGGGTTACTGTTAGGCTTAGGCCTAGGGCTAGGATTTTTAAAACTAGGAAGCCCTTAGATCCAGGCACACTGCAGCTGTCCAAGGCATCCCAAGGGGAGTACAAAAGTGCAACAACATGGCAGCTTTCACAGCTTTTTCCTTGGCACCATCCCTATACCTAGGCTGTTTTATCTGCCTAGGGTTAGGGTTAGGGTTCAGCCTAGGGCTTGGAGTTTTTTAACCAGGAAGCCCTGAGTTCCAGGCTTACTGCATCTGCCAAAGGCATCTCAAAGGGAGTGCAAAAGTGCCACAACATGGCTGCTTTCACAGCTTTTCCCTTAGGAAGAACCCTAATACGCGGCTGATTTACCTTCCTAGGGTTACTGTTAGGCTTAGGCCTAGGACTTTTAAAACCAGGAAGCCCTGGGCTCCAGGCACACTGCAGCTGCGAAAGGCATCCCAAGGGGAGCGCAAAAGTGACACAACTTGGCTGCCACCACTGATATTTCCATGAGACCATCCCGAACCATAGGCTGATTTTCCTTCCTAGGGTTAAGGTTTGAGTTACGCCTAGGGTAAGGGTTCTATTAACCAGAAAGCCCTGAGTTCCAAGAACACAGCAGCTGCGAAGGACTAGCCAAGGAGAGCGCAAAAGTACCACAACATGCCTGCCTCCACAGCTTTTTCCTTGGGGACATGCCTAATTCCTGGCTGATTTGCCTTTCTCGTCTTAGGGTTGGGGTTCGGCCTAGGGCTAGGATTTTTTTAACTAGGAAGCCCTGAGTTCCAGGCTTACTGCATCTGCCAAAAGCATTTCAAAGGGAGTGCAAAAGTGCCACAACATGGCTGCTTTCACGGCTTTTCCCTTAGGAAGAACCCTAATACCCGGCTGATTTACCTTCCTAGGGTTACTGTTAGGCTTAGGCCTAGGACTTTTAAAACCAGGAAGCCCTGGGCTCCAGGCACATGCAGCTGTTAAAGGCATCCCAAGAGGGCTGCAGAAGTGACACAACTTGGCTGCCTCTGCTGCTATTCTCATGAGACCATCCCGAACCATAGGCTGATTTTCCTTCCTAGGGTTAAGGTTTGAGTTACGCCTGGGGTAAGGGTTCTATTAACCAGAAAGCCCTGAGTTCCAAGAACACAGCAGCTGCGAAGGACTTCCCAAGAAGAGCGCAAAAGTACCACAACATGCCTGCCTCCACAGCTTTTTCCTTGGGGACATGCCTAATTCCTGGCTGATTTGCCTTTCTCGTCTTAGGGTTGGGGTTCGGCCTAGGGCTAGGATTTTTAAAATCAGGAAGCCCTGAGTTCCAGGCACACTGGAGCTGTGAAAGGCATCCAAAAGGGAGTGCAAAAGTGCCACAACATGGTTGCTTTCACGGCTTTTTCTTGGCAAGAAGCTTAACACCAGGCTGATTTCCCTTCCCAGGGTTACTGTTAGGCTTAGGCCTAGGGCTAGGATTTTTAAAACTAGGAAGCCCTTAGTTCCAGGCACACTGCAGCTGTTCAAGGCATCCCAAGGGGAGTACAAAAGTGCAACAACATGGCAGCTTTCACAGCTTTTTCCTTGGCACCATCCCTATACCTAGGCTGTTTTATCTGCCTAGGGTTAGGGTTAGGGGTCAGCCTAGGGCTTGGAGTTTTTTAACCAGGAAGCCCTGAGTTCCAGGCTTACTGCATCTGCCAAAGGCATCCCAAAGGGAGTGCAAAAGTGCCACAACATGGCTGCTTTCACAGCTTTTCCCTTAGGAAGAACCCTAATACGCGGCTGATTTACCTTCCTAGGGTTACTGTTAGGCTTATGCCTAGGACTTTTAAAACCCGGAAGCCCAGGGCTCCAGGCACACTGCAGCTGTTAAAGGCATCCCAAGAGGGCCGCAGAAGTGACACAACTTGGCTGCCTCTGCTTCTATTCTCATGAGACCATCCTGAACCATAGGCTGATTTTCCTTCCTAGGGTTAAGGTTTGAGTTACGCCTAGGGTAAGAGTTCTATTAACCAGAAAGACCTGAGTTCCAAGAACACAGCAGCTGCGAAGGACTACCCAAGAAGAGCGCAAAAGTACCACAACGTGCCTGCCTCCACAGCTTTTTCCTTGGGGACATGCCTAATTCCTGGCTGATTTGCCTTTCTCGTCTTAGGGTTTGGGTTCGGCCTAGGGCTAGGATATTTTTAACTAGGAAGCCCTGAGTTCCAGGCTTACTTCATCTGCCAAAGGCATCCCAAAGGGAGTGCAGAAGTGCCACAACATGGCTGCTTTCACGGCTTTTCCCTTAGGAAGAACCCTAATACGCGGCTGATTTACCTTCCTAGGGTTACTGTTAGGCTTAGGCCTAGGACTTTTAAAACCAGGAAGCCCTGGGCTCCAGGCAAACTGCAGCTGCGAAAGGCATCCCAAGGGGAGCGCAAAAGTGACACAACTTGGCTGCCACCACTGATATTTCCATGAGACCATCCCGAACCATAGGCTGATTTTCCTTCCTAGGGTTAAGGTTTGAGTTACGCCTGGGGTAAGGGTTCTATTAACCAGAAAGCCCTGAGTTCCAAGAACACAGCAGCTGCGAAGGACTAGCCAAGGAGAGCGCAAAAGTACCACAACATGCCTGCCTCCACAGCTTTTTCCTTGGGGACATGCCTAATTCCTGGCTGATTTGCCTTTCTCGTCTTAGGGTTGGGTTTCGGCCTAGGGCTAGGATTTTTTTAACTAGGAAGCCCTGAGTTCCAGGCTTACTGCATCTGCCAAAAGCATTCCAAAGGGAGTGCAAAAGTGCCACAACATGGCTGCTTTCACGGCTTTTCCCTTAGGAAGAACCCTAATACCCGGCTGATTTACCTTCCTAGGGTTACTGTTCGGCTTAGGCCTAGGACTTTTAAAACCAGGAAGCCCTGGGCTCCAGGCACATGCAGCTTTTAAAGGCATCCCAAGAGGGCTGCAGAAGTGACACAACTTGGCTGCCTCTGCTGCTATTCTCATGAGACCATCCCGAACCATAGGCTGATTTTCCTTCCTAGGGTTAAGGTTTGAGTTACGCCTGGGGTAAGGGTTCTATTAACCAGAAAGCCCTGAGTTCCAAGAACACAGCAGCTGCGAAGGACTTCCCAAGAAGAGCGCAAAAGTACCACAACATGCCTGCCTCCACAGCTTTTTCCTTGGGGACATGCCTAATTCCTGGCTGATTTGCCTTTCTCGTCTTAGGGTTGGGGTTCGGCCTAGGGCTAGGATTTTTAAAATCAGGAAGCCCTGAGTTCCAGGCACACTGGAGCTGTGAAAGGCATCCAAAAGGGAGTGCAAAAGTGCCACAACATGGTTGCTTTCACGGCTTTTTCTTGGCAAGAAGCTTAACACCAGGCTGATTTCCCTTCCCAGGGTTACTGTTAGGCTTAGGCCTAGGGCTAGGATTTTTAAAACTAGGAAGCCCTTAGTTCCAGGCACACTGCAGCTGTTCAAGGCATCCCAAGGGGAGTACAAAAGTGCAACAACATGGCAGCTTTCACAGCTTTTTCCTTGGCACCATCCCTATACCTAGGCTGTTTTATCTGCCTAGGGTTAGGGTTAGGGTTCAGCCTAGGGCTTGGAGTTTTTTAACCAGGAAGCCCTGAGTTCCAGGCTTACTGCATCTGCCAAAGGCATCCCAAAGGGAGTGCAAAAGTGCCACAACATGGCTGCTTTCACAGCTTTTCCCTTAGGAAGAACCCTAATACGCGGCTGATTTACCTTCCTAGGGTTACTGTTAGGCTTATGCCTAGGACTTTTAAAACCCGGAAGCCCAGGGCTCCAGGCACACTGCAGCTGTTAAAGGCATCCCAAGAGGGCCGCAGAAGTGACACAACTTGGCTGCCTCTGCTTCTATTCTCATGAGACCATCCTGAACCATAGGCTGATTTTCCTTCCTAGGGTTAAGGTTTGAGTTACGCCTAGGGTAAGGGTTCTATTAACCAGAAAGCCCTGAGTTCCAAGAACACAGCAGCTGCGAAGGACTAGCCAAGGAGAGCGCAAAAGTACCACAACATGCCTGCCTCCACAGCTTTTTCCTTGGGGACATGCCTAATTCCTGGCTGATTTGCCTTTCTCGTCTTAGGGTTTGGGTTCGGCCTAGGGCTAGGATATTTTTAACTAGGAAGCCCTGAGTTCCAGGCTTACTTCATCTGCCAAAGGCATCCCAAAGGGAGTGCAAAAGTGCCACAACATGGCTGCTTTCACGGCTTTTCCCTTAGGAAGAACCCTAATACGCGGCTGATTTAACTTCCTAGGGTTACTGTTAGGCTTAGGCCTAGGACTTTTAAAACCAGGAAGCCCTGGGCTCCAGGCAAACTGCAGCTGCGAAAGGCATCCCAAGGGGAGCGCAAAAGTGGTACAACTTGGCTGCCACCACTGATATTTCCATGAGACCATCCCGAACCATAGGCTGATTTTCCTTCCTAGGGTTAAGGTTTGAGTTACGCCTAGGGTAAGGGTTCTATTAACCAGAAAGCCCTGAGTTCCAAGAATACAGCAGCTGTGAAGGACTTCCCAAGAAGAGCGCAAAAGTACCACAACATGCCTGCCTCCACAGCTTTTTCCTTGGGGACATGCCTAATTCCTGGCTGATTTGCCTTTCTCGTCTTAGGGTTGGGGTTCGGCCTAGGGCTAGGATTTTTAAAATCAGGAAGCCCTGAGTTCCAGGCACACTGGAGCTGTGAAAGGCATCCAAAAGGGAGTGCAAAAGTGCCACAACATGGTTGCTTTCACGGCTTTTTCCTTGGCAAGAAGCTTAACACCAGGCTGATTTCCCTTCCCAGGGTTACTGTTAGGCTTAGGCCTAGGGCTAGGATTTTTAAAACTAGGAAGCCCTTAGATCCAGGCACACTGCAGCTGTCCAAGTCATCCCAAGGGGAGTACAAAAGTGCAACAACATGGCAGCTTTCACAGCTTTTTCCTTGGCACCATCCCTATACCTAGGCTGTTTTATCTGCCTAGGGTTAGGGTTAGGGTTCAGCCTAGGGCTTGGAGTTTTTTAACCAGGAAGCCCTGAGTTCCAGGCTTACTGCATCTGCCAAAGGCATCTCAAAGGGAGTGCAAAAGTGCCACAACATGGCTGCTTTCACAGCTTTTCCCTTAGGAAGAACCCTAATACGCGGCTGATTTACCTTCCTAGGGTTACTGTTAGGCTTAGGCCTAGGACTTTTAAAACCAGGAAGCCCTGGGCTCCAGGCACACTGCAGCTGCGAAAGGAATCCCAAGGGGAGCGCAAAAGTGACACAACTTGGCTGCCACCACTGATATTTCCATGAGACCATCCCGAACCATAGGCTGATTTTCCTTCCTAGGGTTAAGGTTTGAGTTACGCCTAGGGTAAGGGTTCTATTAACCAGAAAGCCCTGAGTTCCAAGAACACAGCAGCTGCGAAGGACTAGCCAAGGAGAGCGCAAAAGTACCACAACATGCCTGCCTCCACAGCTTTTTCCTTGGGGACATGCCTAATTCCTGGCTGATTTGCCTTTCTCGTCTTAGGGTTGGGGTTCGGCCTAGGGCTAGGATTTTTTTAACTAGGAAGCCCTGAGTTCCAGGCTTACTGCATCTGCCAAAAGCATTCCAAAGGGAGTGCAAAAGTGCCACAACATGGCTGCTTTCACGGCTTTTCCCTTAGGAAGAACCCTAATACCCGGCTGATTTACCTTCCTAGGGTTACTGTTAGGCTTAGGCCTAGGACTTTTAAAACCAGGAAGCCCTGGGCTCCAGGCACATGCAGCTGTTAAAGGCATCCCAAGAGGGCTGCAGAAGTGACACAACTTGGCTGCCTCTGCTGCTATTCTCATGAGACCATCCCGAACCATAGGCTGATTTTCCTTCCTAGGGTTAAGGTTTGAGTTACGCCTGGGGTAAGGGTTCTATTAACCAGAAAGCCCTGAGTTCCAAGAACACAGCAGCTGCGAAGGACTTCCCAAGAAGAGCGCAAAAGTACCACAACATGCCTGCCTCCACAGCTTTTTCCTTGGGGACATGCCTAATTCCTGGCTGATTTGCCTTTCTCGTCTTAGGGTTGGGGTTCGGCCTAGGGCTAGGATTTTTAAAATCAGGAAGCCCTGAGTTCCAGGCACACTGGAGCTGTGAAAGGCATCCAAAAGGGAGTGCAAAAGTGCCACAACATGGTTGCTTTCACGGCTTTTTCTTGGCAAGAAGCTTAACACCAGGCTGATTTCCCTTCCCAGGGTTACTGTTAGGCTTAGGCCTAGGGCTAGGATTTTTAAAACTAGGAAGCCCTTAGTTCCAGGCACACTGCAGCTGTTCAAGGCATCCCAAGGGGAGTACAAAAGTGCAACAACATGGCAGCTTTCACAGCTTTTTCCTTGGCACCATCCCTATACCTAGGCTGTTTTATCTGCCTAGGGTTAGGGTTAGGGGTCAGCCTAGGGCTTGGAGTTTTTTAACCAGGAAGCCCTGAGTTCCAGGCTTACTGCATCTGCCAAAGGCATCCCAAAGGGAGTGCAAAAGTGCCACAACATGGCTGCTTTCACAGCTTTTCCCTTAGGAAGAACCCTAATACGCGGCTGATTTACCTTCCTAGGGTTACTGTTAGGCTTATGCCTAGGACTTTTAAAACCCGGAAGCCCAGGGCTCCAGGCACACTGCAGCTGTTAAAGGCATCCCAAGAGGGCCGCAGAAGTGACACAACTTGGCTGCCTCTGCTTCTATTCTCATGAGACCATCCTGAACCATAGGCTGATTTTCCTTCCTAGGGTTAAGGTTTGAGTTACGCCTAGGGTAAGAGTTCTATTAACCAGAAAGACCTGAGTTCCAAGAACACAGCAGCTGCGAAGGACTACCCAAGAAGAGCGCAAAAGTACCACAACGTGCCTGCCTCCACAGCTTTTTCCTTGGGGACATGCCTAATTCCTGGCTGATTTGCCTTTCTCGTCTTAGGGTTTGGGTTCGGCCTAGGGCTAGGATATTTTTAACTAGGAAGCCCTGAGTTCCAGGCTTACTTCATCTGCCAAAGGCATCCCAAAGGGAGTGCAAAAGTGCCACAACATGGCTGCTTTCACGGCTTTTCCCTTAGGAAGAACCCTAATACGCGGCTGATTTACCTTCCTAGGGTTACTGTTAGGCTTAGGCCTAGGACTTTTAAAACCAGGAAGCCCTGGGCTCCAGGCAAACTGCAGCTGCGAAAGGCATCCCAAGGGGAGCGCAAAAGTGACACAACTTGGCTGCCACCACTGATATTTCCATGAGACCATCCCGAACCATAGGCTGATTTTCCTTCCTAGGGTTAAGGTTTGAGTTACGCCTGGGGTAAGGGTTCTATTAACCAGAAAGCCCTGAGTTCCAAGAACACAGCAGCTGCGAAGGACTTCCCAAGAAGAGCGCAAAAGTACCACAACATGCCTGCCTCCACAGCTTTTTCCTTGGGGACATGCCTAATTCCTGGCTGATTTGCCTTTCTCGTCTTAGGGTTGGGGTTCGGCCTAGGGCTAGGATTTTTAAAATCAGGAAGCCCTGAGTTCCAGGCACACTGGAGCTGTGAAAGGCATCCAAAAGGGAGTGCAAAAGTGCCTCAACATGGTTGCTTTCACGGCTTTTTCCTTGGCAAGAAGCTTAACACCAGGCTGATTTCCCTTCCCAGGGTTACTGTTAGGCTTAGGCCTAGGGCTAGGATTTTTAAAACTAGGAAGCCCTTAGTTCCAGGCACACTGCAGCTGCGAAAGGCATCCCAAGGGGAGTACAAAAGTGCAACAACATGGCAGCTTTCACAGCTTTTTCCTTGGCACCATCCCTATACCTAGGCTGTTTTATCTGCCTAGGGTTAGGGTAAGGGTTCAGCCTAGGGCTTGGAGTTTTTTAACCAGGAAGTTCTGAGTTCCAGGCTTACTGCATCTGCCAAAGGCATCCCAAAGGGAGTGCAAAAGTGCCACAACATGGCTGCTTTCACGGCTTTTCCCTTAGGAAGAACCCTAATACGCGGCTGATTTACCTTCCTAGGGTTACTGTTAGGCTTAGGCCTAGGACTTTTAAAACCAGGAAGCCCTGGGCTCCAGGCAAACTGCAGCTGCGAAAGGCATCCCAAGGGGAGCGCAAAAGTGACACAACTTGGCTGCCACCACTGATATTTCCATGAGACCATCCCGAACCATAGGCTGATTTTCCTTCCTAGGGTTAAGGTTTGAGTTACGCCTGGGGTAAGGGTTCTATTAACCAGAAAGCCCTGAGTTCCAAGAACACAGCAGCTGCGAAGGACTAGCCAAGAAGAGCGCAAAAGTACCACAACATGCCTGCCTCCACAGCTTTTTCCTTGGGGACATGCCTAATTCCTGGCTGATTTGCCTTTCTCGTCTTAGGGTTGGGGTTCGGCCTAGGGCTAGGATTTTTAAAATCAGGAAGCCCTGAGTTCCAGGCACACTGGAGCTGTGAAAGGCATCCAAAAGGGAGTGCAAAAGTGCCTCAACATGGTTGCTTTCACGGCTTTTTCCTTGGCAAGAAGCTTAACACCAGGCTGATTTCCCTTCCCAGGGTTACTGTTAGGCTTAGGCCTAGGGCTAGGATTTTTAAAACTAGGAAGCCCTTAGTTCCAGGCACACTGCAGCTGTTCAAGGCATCCCAAGGGGAGTACAAAAGTGCAACAACATGGCAGCTTTCACAGCTTTTTCCTTGGCACCATCCCTATACCTAGGCTGTTTTATCTGCCTAGGGTTAGGGTTAGGGTTCAGCCTAGGGCTTGGAGTTTTTTAACCAGGAAGTTCTGAGTTCCAGGCTTACTGCATCTGCCAAAGGCATCCCAAAGGGAGTGCAAAAGTGCCACAACATGGCTGCTTTCACGGCTTTTCCCTTAGGAAGAACCCTAATACCCGGCTGATTTACCTTCCTAGGGTTACTGTTAGGCTTAGGCCTAGGACTTTTAAAACCAGGAAGCCCTTGGCTCCAGGCACTCTGCAGCTGCGAAAGGCATCCCAAGGGGAGCGCAAAAGTGACACAACTTGGCTGCCACCACTGATATTTCCATGAGACCATCCCGAACCATAGGCTGATTTTCCTTCCTAGGGTTAAGGTTTCAGTTACGCCTAGGGTAAGGGTTCTATTAACCAGAAAGCCCTGAGTTCCAAGAACACAGCAGCTGCGAAGGACTACCCAAGAAGAGCGAAAAAGTACCACAACATGCCTGCCTCCACAGCTTTTTCCTTGGGGACATGCCTAATTCCTGGCTGATTTGGCTTTCTCGTCTTAGGGTTGGGGTTCGGCCTAGGGCTAGGATTTTTTTAACTAGGAAGCCCTGAGTTCCAGGCTTACTTCATCTGCCAAAAGCATCCCAAAGGGAGTGCAGAAGTGCCACAACATGGTTGCTTTCACGGCTTTTCCCTTAGGAAGAACCCTAATACTCGGCTGATTTACCTTCCTAGGGTTACTGTTCGGCTTAGGCCTAGGACTTTTAAAACCAGGAAGCCCTGGGCTCCAGGCACTCTGCAGCTGCGAAAGGCATCCCAAGGGGAGCGCAAAAGTGACACAACTTGGCTGCCACCACTGATATTTCCATGAGACCATCCCGAACCATAGGCTGATTTTCCTTCCTAGGGTTAAGGTTTGAGTTACGCCTGGGGTAAGGGTTCTATTAACCAGAAAGCCCTGAGTTCCAAGAACACAGCAGCTGCGAAGGACTAGCCAAGGAGAGCGCAAAAGTACCACAACATGCCTGCCTCCACAGCTTTTTCCTTGGGGACATGCCTAATTCCTGGCTGATTTGCCTTTCTCGTCTTAGGGTTGGGGTTCGGCCTAGGGCTAGGATTTTTAAAATCAGGAAGCCCTGAGTTCCAGGCACACTGGAGCTGTGAAAGGCATCCAAAAGGGAGTGCAAAAGTGCCACAACATGGCTGCTTTCACGGCTTTTTCCTTGGCAAGAAGCCTAACACCAGGCTGATTTCCCTTCCCAGGGTTACTGTTAGGCTTAGGCCTAGGGCTAGGATTTTTAAAACTAGGAAGCCCTTAGTTCCAGGCACACTGCAGCTGCGAAAGGCATCCCAAGGGGAGTACAAAAGTGCAACAACATGGCAGCTTTCACAGCTTTTTCCTTGGCACCATCCCTATACCTAGGATTATTTATCTGCCTAGGGTTAAGGTTAGGCGTCAGCCTAGGGCTTGGAGTTTTTTAACCAGGAAGCCCTGAGTTCCAGGCTTACTGCATCTGCCAAAGGCATCCCAAAGGGAGTGCAAAAGTGCCACAACATGGCTGCTTTCACGGCTTTCCCCTTAGGAAGAACCCTAATACGCGGCTGATTTACCTTCCTAGGGTTACTGTTAGGCTTAGGCCTAGGACTTTTAAAACCAGGAAGCCCTGGGCTCCAGGCATATGCAGCTGTTAAAGGCATCCCAAGAGGGCCGCAGAAGTGACACAACTTGGCTGCCTCTGCTGCTATTCTCATGAGACCATCCCGAACCATAGGCTGATTTTCCTTCCTAGGGTTAAGGTTTGAGTTACGCCTGGGGTAAGGGTTCTATTAACCAGAAAGCCCTGAGTTCCAAGAACACAGCAGCTGCGAAGGACTACCCAAGAAGAGCGCAAAAGTACCACAACATGCCTGCCTCCACAGCTTTTTCCTTGGGGACACGCCTAATTCCTGGCTGATTTGCCTTTCTCGTCTTAGGGTTGGGGTTCGGCCTAGGGCTAGGATTTTTAAAATCAGGAAGCCCTGAGTTCCAGGCACACTGGAGCTGTGAAAGGCATCCAAAAGGGAGTGCAAAAGTGCCTCAACATGGTTGCTTTCACGGCTTTTTCCTTGGCAAGAAGCTTAACACCAGGCTGATTTCCCTTCCCAGGGTTACTGTTAGGCTTAGGCCTAGGGCTAGGATTTTTAAAACTAGGAAGCCCTTAGTTCCAGGCACACTGCAGCTGCGAAAGGCATCCCAAGGGGAGTACAAAAGTGCAACAACATGGCAGCTTTCACAGCTTTTTCCTTGGCACCATCCCTATACCTAGGCTGTTTTATCTGCCTAGGGTTAGGGTTAGGGTTCAGCCTAGGGCTTGGAGTTTTTTAACCAGGAAGCCCTGAGTTCCAGGCTTACTGCATCTGCCAAAGGCATCCCAAAGGGAGTGCAAAAGTGCCACAACATGGCTGCTTTCACGGCTTTTCCCTTAGGAAGAACCCTAATACCCGGCTGATTTACCTTCCTAGGGTTACTGTTAGGCTTAGGCCTAGGACTGTTAAAACCAGGAAGCCCTGGGCTCCAGGCACACTGCAGCTGTTAAAGGCATCCCAAGAGGGCCGCAGAAGTGACACAACATGGCTGCCTCTGCTTCTATTCTCATGAGACCATCCTGAACCATAGGCTGATTTTCCTTCCTAGGGTTAAGGTTTGAGTTACGCCTAGGGTAAGAGTTCTATTAACCAGAAAGACCTGAGTTCCAAGAACACAGCAGCTGCGAAGGACTACCCAAGAAGAGCGCAAAAGTACCACAACGTGCCTGCCTCCACAGCTTTTTCCTTGGGGACATGCCTAATTCCTGGCTGATTTGCCTTTCTCGTCTTAGGGTTGGGGTTCGGCCTAGGGCTAGGATTTTTTTAACTAGGAAGCCCTGAGTTCCAGGCTTACTGCATCTGCCAAAAGCATTCCAAAGGGAGTGCAAAAGTGCCACAACATGGCTGCTTTCACGGCTTTTCCCTTAGGAAGAACCCTAATACCCGGCTGATTTACCTTCCTAGGGTTACTGTTAGGCTTAGGCCTAGGACTTTTAAAACCAGGAAGCCCTGGGCTCCAGGCACATGCAGCTGTTAAAGGCATCCCAAGAGGGCTGCAGAAGTGACACAACTTGGCTGCCTCTGCTGCTATTCTCATGAGACCATCCCGAACCATAGGCTGATTTTCCTTCCTAGGGTTAAGGTTTGAGTTACGCCTGGGGTAAGGGTTCTATTAACCAGAAAGCCCTGAGTTCCAAGAACACAGCAGCTGCGAAGGACTTCCCAAGAAGAGCGCAAAAGTACCACAACATGCCTGCCTCCACAGCTTTTTCCTTGGGGACATGCCTAATTCCTGGCTGATTTGCCTTTCTCGTCTTAGGGTTGGGGTTCGGCCTAGGGCTAGGATTTTTAAAATCAGGAAGCCCTGAGTTCCAGGCACACTGGAGCTGTGAAAGGCATCCAAAAGGGAGTGCAAAAGTGCCACAACATGGTTGCTTTCACGGCTTTTTCTTGGCAAGAAGCTTAACACCAGGCTGATTTCCCTTCCCAGGGTTACTGTTAGGCTTAGGCCTAGGGCTAGGATTTTTAAAACTAGGAAGCCCTTAGTTCCAGGCACACTGCAGCTGTTCAAGGCATCCCAAGGGGAGTACAAAAGTGCAACAACATGGCAGCTTTCACAGCTTTTTCCTTGGCACCATCCCTATACCTAGGCTGTTTTATCTGCCTAGGGTTAGGGTTAGGGGTCAGCCTAGGGCTTGGAGTTTTTTAACCAGGAAGCCCTGAGTTCCAGGCTTACTGCATCTGCCAAAGGCATCCCAAAGGGAGTGCAAAAGTGCCACAACATGGCTGCTTTCACAGCTTTTCCCTTAGGAAGAACCCTAATACGCGGCTGATTTACCTTCCTAGGGTTACTGTTAGGCTTATGCCTAGGACTTTTAAAACCCGGAAGCCCAGGGCTCCAGGCACACTGCAGCTGTTAAAGGCATCCCAAGAGGGCCGCAGAAGTGACACAACTTGGCTGCCTCTGCTTCTATTCTCATGAGACCATCCTGAACCATAGGCTGATTTTCCTTCCTAGGGTTAAGGTTTGAGTTACGCCTAGGGTAAGAGTTCTATTAACCAGAAAGACCTGAGTTCCAAGAACACAGCAGCTGCGAAGGACTACCCAAGAAGAGCGCAAAAGTACCACAACGTGCCTGCCTCCACAGCTTTTTCCTTGGGGACATGCCTAATTCCTGGCTGATTTGCCTTTCTCGTCTTAGGGTTTGGGTTCGGCCTAGGGCTAGGATATTTTTAACTAGGAAGCCCTGAGTTCCAGGCTTACTTCATCTGCCAAAGGCATCCCAAAGGGAGTGCAAAAGTGCCACAACATGGCTGCTTTCACGGCTTTTCCCTTAGGAAGAACCCTAATACGCGGCTGATTTACCTTCCTAGGGTTACTGTTAGGCTTAGGCCTAGGACTTTTAAAACCAGGAAGCCCTGGGCTCCAGGCACACTGCAGCTGCGAAAGGCATCCCAAGGGGAGCGCAAAAGTGACACAACTTGGCTGCCACCACTGATATTTCCATGAGACCATCCCGAACCATAGGCTGATTTTCCTTCCTAGGGTTAAGGTTTGAGTTACGCCTAGGGTAAGGGTTCTATTAACCAGAAAGCCCTGAGTTCCAAGAACACAGCAGCTGCGAAGGACTACCCAAGAAGAGCGAAAAAGTACCACAACATGCCTGCCTCCACAGCTTTTTCCTTGGGGACATGCCTAATTCCTGGCTGATTTGCCTTTCTCGTCTTAGGGTTGGGGTTCGGCCTAGGGCTAGGATATTTTTAACTAGGAAGCCCTGAGTTCCAGGCTTACTTCATCTGCCAAAAGCATCCCAAAGGGAGTGCAGAAGTGCCACAACATGGCTGCTTTCACGGCTTTTCCCTTAGGAAGAACCCTAATACTCGGCTGATTTACCTTCCTAGGGTTACTGTTAGGCTTAGGCCTAGGACTTTTAAAACCAGGAAGCCCTGGGCTCCAGGCACTCTGCAGCTGCGAAAGGCATCCCAAGGGGAGCGCAAAAGTAACGCAACTTGGCTGCCACCACTGATATTTCCATGAGACCATCCCGAACCATAGGCTGATTTTCCTTCCTAGGGTTAAGGTTTGAGTTACGCCTAGGGTAAGGGTTCTATTAACCAGAAAGCCCTGAGTTCCAAGAATACAGCAGCTGTGAAGGACTTCCCAAGAAGAGCGCAAAAGTACCACAACATGCCTGCCTCCACAGCTTTTTCCTTGGGGACATGCCTAATTCCTGGCTGATTTGCCTTTCTCGTCTTAGGGTTGGGGTTCGGCCTAGGGCTAGGATTTTTAAAATCAGGAAGCCCTGAGTTCCAGGCACACTGGAGCTATGAAAGGCATCCAAAAGGGAGTGCAAAAGTGCCACAACATGGCTGCTTTCACGGCTTTTTCCTTGGCAAGAAGCCTAACACCAGGCTGATTTCCCTTCCCAGGGTTACTGTTAGGCTTAGGCCTAGGGCTAGGATTTTGAAAACTAGGAAGCCCTTAGTTCCAGGCACACTGCAGCTGCGAAAGGCATCCCAAGGGGAGTACAAAAGTGCAACAACATGGCAGCTTTCACAGCTTTTTCCTTGGCACCATCCCTATACCTAGGCTGATTTATCTGCCTAGGGTTAAGGTTAGGCGTCAGCCTAGGGCTTGGAGTTTTTTAACCAGGAAGCCCTGAGTTCCAGGCTTACTGCATCTGCCAAAGGCATCCGAAAGGGAGTGCAGAAGTGCCACAACATGGCTGCTTTCACGGCTTTCCCCTTAGGAAGAACCCTAATACGCGGCTGATTTACCTTCCTAGGGTTACTGTTAGGCTTAGGCCTAGGACTTTTAAAACCAGGAAGCCCTGGGCTCCAGGCACACTGCAGCTGTTAAAGGCATCCCAAGAGGGCCGCAGAAGTGACACAACTTGGCTGACACCACTGATATTTCCATGAGACCATCCCGAACCATAGGCTGATTTTCCTTCCTAGGGTTAAGGTTTGAGTTACGCCTAGGGTAAGGGTTCTATTAACCAGAAAGCCCTGAGTTCCAAGAACACAGCAGCTGCGAAGGACTACCCAAGAAGAGCGCAAAAGTACCACAACATGCCTGCCTCCACAGCTTTTTCCTTGGGGACATGCCTAATTCCTGGCTGATTTGCCTTTCTCGTCTTAGGGTTGGGGTTCGGCCTAGGGCTAGGATTTTTAAAATCAGGAAGCCCTGAGTTCCAGGCACACTGGAGCTGTGAAAGGCATCCAAAAGGGAGTGCAAAAGTGCCTCAACATGGTTGCTTTCACGGCTTTTTCCTTGGCAAGAAGTTTAACACCAGGCTGATTTCCCTTCCCAGGGTTACTGTTAGGCTTAGGCCTAGGGCTAGGATTTTTAAAACTAGGAAGCCCTTAGTTCCAGGCACACTGCAGCTGCGAAAGGCATCCCAAGGGGAGTACAAAAGTGCAACAACATGGCAGCTTTCACAGCTTTTTCCTTGGCACCATCCCTATACCTAGGCTGTTTTATCTGCCTAGGGTTAGGGTTAGGGTTGCGCCTAGGGCTTGGAGTTTTTTAACCAGGAAGCCCTGAGTTCCAGGGTTACTGCATCTGCCAAAGGCATCCCAAAGGGAGTGCAAAAGTGCCACAACATGGCTGCTTTCACGGCTTTTCCCTTAGGAAGAACCCTAATACCCGGCTGATTTACCTTCCTAGGGTTACTGTTAGGCTTAGGCCTAGGACTTTTAAAACCAGGAAGCCCTGGGCTCCAGGCACACTGCAGCTGTTAAAGGCATCCCAAGAGGGCCGCAGAAGTGACACAACATGGCTGCCTCTGCTTCTATTCTCATGAGACCATCCTGAACCATAGGCTGATTTTCCTTCCTAGGGTTAAGGTTTGAGTTACGCCTAGGGTAAGAGTTCTATTAACCAGAAAGACCTGAGTTCCAAGAACACAGCAGCTGCGAAGGACTACCCAAGAAGAGCGCAAAAGTACCACAACGTGCCTGCCTCCACAGCTTTTTCCTTGGGGACATGCCTAATTCCTGGCTGATTTGCCTTTCTCGTCTTAGGGTTGGGGTTCGGCCTAGGGCTAGGATATTTTTAACCAGGAAGCCCTGAGTTCCAGGCTTACTGCATCTGCCAAAGGCATCCCAAAGGGAGTGCAAAAGTGCCACAACATGGCTGCTTTCACGGCTTTTCCCTTAGGAAGAACCCTAATACCCGGCTGATTTACCTTCCTAGGGTTACTGTTAGGCTTAGGCCTAGGACTTTTAAAACCAGGAAGCCCTTGGCTCCAGGCACACTGCAGCTGCGAAAGGCATCCCAAGGGGAGCGCAAAAGTGACACAACTTGGCTGCCACCACTGATATTTCCATGAGACCATCCCGAATCATAGGCTGATTTTCCTTCCTAGGGTTAAGGTTTCAGTTACGCCTAGGGTAAGGGTTCTATTAACCAGAAAGCCCTGAGTTCCAAGAACACAGCAGCTGCGAAGGACTACCCAAGAAGAGCGAAAAAGTACCACAACATGCCTGCCTCCACAGCTTTTTCCTTGGGGACATGCCTAATTCCTGGCTGATTTGGCTTTCTCGTATTAGGGTTGGGGTTCGGCCTAGGGCTAGGATTTTTTTAACTAGGAAGCCCTGAGTTCCAGGCTTACTTCATCTGCCAAAAGCATCCCAAAGGGAGTGCAGAAGTGCCACAACATGGTTGCTTTCACGGCTTTTCCCTTAGGAAGAACCCTAATACTCGGCTGATTTACCTTCCTAGGGTTACTGTTAGGCTTAGGCCTAGGACTTTTAAAACCAGGAAGCCCTGGGCTCCAGGCACTCTGCAGCTGCGAAAGGCATCCCAAGGGGAGCGCAAAAGTGACACAACTTGGCTGCCACCACTGATATTTCCATGAGACCATCCCGAATCATAGGCTGATTTTCCTTCCTAGGGTTAAGGTTTGAGTTACGCCTAGGGTAAGGGTTCTATTAACCAGAAAGCCCTGAGTTCCAAGAACACAGCAGCTGCGAAGGACTAGCCAAGGAGAGCGCAAAAGTACCACAACATGCCTGCCTCCACAGCTTTTCCCTTGGGGACATGCCTAATTCCTGGCTGATTTGCCTTTCTCGTCTTAGGGTTGGGGTTCGGCCTAGGGCTAGGATTTTTAAAATCAGGAAGCCCTGAGTTCCAGGCACACTGGAGCTGTGAAAGGCATCCAAAAGGGAGTGCAAAAGTGCCACAACATGGCTGCTTTCACGGCTTTTTCCTTGGCAAGAAGCCTAACACCAGGCTGATTTCCCTTCCCAGGGTTACTGTTAGGCTTAGGCCTAGGGCTAGGATTTTTAAAACTAGGAAGCCCTTAGTTCCAGGCACACTGCAGCTGCGAAAGGCATCCCAAGGGGAGTACAAAAGTGCAACAACATGGCAGCTTTCACAGCTTTTTCCTTGGCACCATCCCTATACCTAGGATGATTTATCTGCCTAGGGTTAAGGTTAGGCGTCAGCCTAGGGCTTGGAGTTTTTTAACCAGGAAGCCCTGAGTTCCAGGCTTACTGCATCTGCCAAAGGCATCCCAAAGGGAGTGCAAAAGTGCCACAACATGGCTGCTTTCACGGCTTTCCCCTTAGGAAGAACCCTAATACGCGGCTGATTTACCTTCCTAGGGTTACTGTTAGGCTTAGGCCTAGGACTTTTAAAACCAGGAAGCCCTGGGCTCCAGGCATATGCAGCTGTTAAAGGCATCCCAAGAGGGCCGCAGAAGTGACACAACATGGCTGCCTCTGCTGCTATTCTCATGAGACCATCCCGAACCATAGGCTGATTTTCCTTCCTAGGGTTAAGGTTTGAGTTACGCCTGGGGTAAGGGTTCTATTAACCAGAAAGCCCTGAGTTCCAAGAACACAGCAGCTGCGAAGGACTACCCAAGAAGAGCGCAAAAGTACCACAACATGCCTGCCTCCACAGCTTTTTCCTTGGGGACATGCCTAATTCCTGGCTGATTTGCCTTTCTCGTCTTAGGGTTGGGGTTCGGCCTAGGGCTAGGATTTTTAAAATCAGGAAGCCCTGAGTTCCAGGCACACTGGAGCTATGAAAGGCATCCAAAAGGGAGTGCAAAAGTGCCACAACATGGCTGCTTTCACGGCTTTTTCCTTGGCAAGAAGCCTAACACCAGGCTGATTTCCCTTCCCAGGGTTACTGTTAGGCTTAGGCCTAGGGCTAGGATTTTTAAAACTAGGAAGCCCTTAGTTCCAGGCACACTGCAGCTGCGAAAGGCATCCCAAGGGGAGTACAAAAGTGCAACAACATGGCAGCTTTCACAGCTTTTTCCTTGGCACCATCCCTATACCTAGGCTGTTTTATCTGCCTAGGGTTAGGGTTAGGGTTCAGCCTAGGGCTTGGAGTTTTTTAACCAGGAAGCCCTGAGTTCCAGGCTTACTGCATCTGCCAAAGGCATCCCAAAGGGAGTGCAAAAGTGCCACAACATGGCTGCTTTCACGGCTTTTCCCTTAGGAAGAACCCTAATACCCGGCTGATTTACCTTCCTAGGGTTACTGTTAGGCTTAGGCCTAGGACTTTTAAAACCAGGAAGCCCTGGGCTCCAGGCACACTGCAGCTGTTAAAGGCATCCCAAGAGGGCCGCAGAAGTGACACAACATGGCTGCCTCTGCTTCTATTCTCATGAGACCATCCTGAACCATAGGCTGATTTTCCTTCCTAGGGTTAAGGTTTGAGTTACGCCTAGGGTAAGAGTTCTATTAACCAGAAAGACCTGAGTTCCAAGAACACAGCAGCTGCGAAGGACTACCCAAGAAGAGCGCAAAAGTACCACAACGTGCCTGCCTCCACAGCTTTTTCCTTGGGGACATGCCTAATTCCTGGCTGATTTGCCTTTCTCGTCTTAGGGTTGGGGTTCGGCCTAGGGCTAGGATATTTTTAACTAGGAAGCCCTGAGTTCCAGGCTTACTGCATCTGCCAAAGGCATCCCAAAGGGAGTGCAAAAGTGCCACAACATGGCTGCTTTCACGGCTTTTCCCTTAGGAAGAACCCTAATACCCGGCTGATTTACCTTCCTAGGGTTACTCTTAGGCTTAGGCCTAGGACTTTTAAAACCAGGAAGCCCTTGGCTCCAGGCACACTGCAGCTGCGAAAGGCATCCCAAGGGGAGCGCAAAAGTGACACAACTTGGCTGCCACCACTGATATTTCCATGAGACCATCCCGAACCATAGGCTGATTTTCCTTCCTAGGGTTAAGGTTTCAGTTACGCCTAGGGTAAGGGTTCTATTAACCAGAAAGCCCTGAGTTCCAAGAACACAGCAGCTGCGAAGGACTACCCAAGAAGAGCGAAAAAGTACCACAACATGCCTGCCTCCACAGCTTTTTCCTTGGGGACATGCCTAATTCCTGGCTGATTTGGCTTTCTCGTATTAGGGTTGGGGTTCTGCCTAGGGCTAGGATTTTTAAAATCAGGAAGCCCTGAGTTCCAGGCACACTGGAGCTGTGAAAGGCATCCAAAAGGGAGTGCAAAAGTGCCACAACATGGCTGCTTTCACGGCTTTTTCCTTGGCAAGAAGCCTAACACCAGGCTGATTGACCTTCCCAGGGTTACTGTAAGGCTTAGGCCTAGGGCTAGGATTTTTAAAACTAGGAAGCCCTTAGTTCCAGGCACACTGCAGCTGCGAAAGGCATCCCAAGGGGAGTACAAAAGTGCAACAACATGGCAGCTTTCACAGCTTTTTCCTTGGCACCATCCCTATACCTAGGCTGATTTATCTGCCTAGGGTTAAGGTTAGGCGTCAGCCTAGGGCTTGGAGTTTTTTAACCAGGAAGCCCTGAGTTCCAGGCTTACTGCATCTGCCAAAGGCATCCCAAAGGGAGTGCAAAAGTGCCACAACATGGCTGCTTTCACGGCTTTTCCCTTAGGAAGAACCCTAATACGCGGCTGATTTACCTTCCTAGGGTTACTGTTAGGTTTAGGCCTAGGACTTTTAAAACCAGGAAGCCCTGGGCTCCAGGCACACTGCAGCTGCGAAAGGCATCCCAAGGGGAGCGCAAAAGTGACACAACTTGGCTGCCACCACTGATATTTCCATGAGACCATCCCGAACCATAGGCTGATTTTCCTTCCTAGGGTTAAGGTTTGAGTTACGCCTAGGGTAAGGGTTCTATTAACCAGAAAGCCCTGAGTTCCAAGAACACAGCAGCTGCGAAGGACTAGCCAAGGAGAGCGCAAAAGTACCACAACATGCCTGCCTCCACAGCTTTTTCCTTGGGGACATGCCTAATTCCTGGCTGATTTGCCTTTCTCGTCTTAGGGTTGGGGTTCGGCCTAGGGCTAGGATTTTTTTAACTAGGAAGCCCTGAGTTCCAGGCTTACTGCATCTGCCAAAAGCATCCCAAAGGGAGTGCAAAAGTGCCACAACATGGCTGCTTTCACGGCTTTTCCCTTAGGAAGAACCCTAATACGCGGCTGATTTACCTTCCTAGGGTTACTGTTAGGCTTAGGCCTAGGACTTTTAAAACCAGGAAGCCCTGGGCTCCAGGCACATGCAGCTGTTAAAGGCATCCCAAGAGGGCTGCAGAAGTGACACAACTTGGCTGCCTCTGCTGCTATTCTCATGAGACCATCCCGAACCATAGGCTGATTTTCCTTCCTAGGGTTAAGGTTTGAGTTACGCCTGGGGTAAGGGTTCTATTAACCAGAAAGCCCTGAGTTCCAAGAACACAGCAGCTGCGAAGGACTTCCCAAGAAGAGCGCAAAAGTACCACAACATGCCTGCCTCCACAGCTTTTTCCTTGGGGACATGCCTAATTCCTGGCTGATTTGCCTTTCTCGTCTTAGGGTTGGGGTTCGGCCTAGGGCTAGGATTTTTAAAATCAGGAAGCCCTGAGTTCCAGGCACACTGGAGCTGTGAAAGGCATCCAAAAGGGAGTGCAAAAGTGCCACAACATGGTTGCTTTCACGGCTTTTTCCTTGGCAAGAAGCTTAACACCAGGCTGATTTCCCTTCCCAGGGTTACTGTTAGGCTTAGGCCTAGGGCTAGGATTTTTAAAACTAGGAAGCCCTTAGTTCCAGGCACACTGCAGCTGCGAAAGGCATCCCAAGGGGAGTACAAAAGTGCAACAACATGGCAGCTTTCACAGCTTTTTCCTTGGCACCATCCCTATACCTAGGCTGTTTTATCTGCCTAGGGTTAGGGTTAGGGTTCAGCCTAGGGCTTGGAGTTTTTTAACCAGGAAGCCCTGAGTTCCAGGCTTACTGCATCTGCCAAAGGCATCCCAAAGGGAGTGCAAAAGTGCCACAACATGGCTGCTTTCACGGCTTTTCCCTTAGGAAGAACCCTAATACGCGGCTGATTTACCTTCCTAGGGTTACTGTTAGGCTTATGCCTAGGACTTTTAAAACCAGGAAGCCCTGGGCTCCAGGCATATGCAGCTGTTAAAGGCATCCCAAGAGGGCCGCAGAAGTGACACAACTTGGCTGCCACCACTGATATTTCCATGAGACCATCCCGAACCATAGGCTGATTTTCCTTCCTAGGGTTAAGGTTTGAGTTACGCCTAGGGTAAGAGATCTATTAACCAGAAAGACCTGAGTTCCAAGAACACAGCAGCTGCGAAGGACTACCCAAGAAGAGCGCAAAAGTACCACAACGTGCCTGCCTCCACAGCTTTTTCCTTGGGGACATGCCTAATTCCTGGCTGATTTGCCTTTCTCGTCTTAGGGTTGGGGTTCGGCCTAGGGCTAGGATATTTTTAACTAGGAAGCCCTGAGTTCCAGGCTTACTTCATCTGCCAAAGGCATCCCAAAGGGAGTGCAAAAGTGCCACAACATGGCTGCTTTCACGGCTTTTCCCTTAGGAAGAACCCTAATACTCGGCTGATTTACCTTCCTAGGGTTACTGTTAGGCTTAGGCCTAGGACTTTTAAAACCAGGAAGCCCTGGGCTCCAGGCACACTGCATCTGCGAAAGGCATCCCAAGGGGAGCGCAAAAGTGACACAACTTGGCTGCCACCACTGATATTTCCATGAGACCATCCCGAACCATAGGCTGATTTTCCTTCCTAGGGTTAAGGTTTCAGTTACGCCTAGGGTAAGAGTTCTATTAACCAGAAAGACCTGAGTTCCAAGAACACAGCAGCTGCGAAGGACTACCCAAGAAGAGCGCAAAAGTACCACAACATGCCTGCCTCCACAGCTTTTTCCTTGGGGACATGCCTAATTCCTGGCTGATTTGCCTTTCTCGTCTTAGGGTTGGGGTTCGGCCTAGGGCTAGGATATTTTTAACTAGGAAGCCCTGAGTTCCAGGCTTACTGCATCTGCCAAAGGCATCCCAAAGGGAGTGCAGAAGTGCCACAACATGGCTGCTTTCACGGCTTTTCCCTTAGGAAGAACCCTAATACGCGGCTGATTTACCTTCCTAGGGTTACTGTTAGGCTTAGGCCTTGGACGTTTAAAACCAGGAAGCCCTCGGCTCCAGGCACACTGCAGCTGCGAAAGGCATCCCAAGGGGAGCGCAAAAGTTACACAACTTGGCTGCCACCACTGATATTTCCATGAGACCATCCCAAATCATAGGCTGATTTTCCTTCCTAGGGTTAAGGTTTGAGTTACGCCTAGGGTAAGGGTTCTATTAACCAGAAAGCCCTGAGTTCCAAGAACACAGCAGCTGCGAAGGACTACCCAAGAAGAGCGAAAAAGTACCACAACATGCCTGCCTCCACAGCTTTTTCCTTGGGGACATGCCTAATTCCTGGCTGATTTGCCTTTCTCGTCTTAGGGTTGGGGTTCGGCCTAGGGCTAGGATTTTTAAAATCAGGAAGCCCTGAGTTCCAGGCACACTGGAGCTGTGAAAGGCATCCAAAAGGGAGTGCAAAAGTGCCACAACATGGCTGCTTTCACGGCTTTTTCCTTGGCAAGAAGCCTAACACCAGGCTGATTTCCCTTCCCAGGGTTACTGTAAGGCTTAGGCCTAGGGCTAGGATTTTTAAAACTAGGAAGCCCTTAGTTCCAGGCACACTGCAGCTGCGAAAGGCATCCCAAGGGGAGTACAAAAGTGCAACAACATGGCAGCTTTCACAGCTTTTTCCTTGGCACCTTCCCTATACCTAGGCTGATTTATCTGCCTAGGGTTAAGGTTAGGCGTCAGCCTAGGGCTTGGAGTTTTTTAACCAGGAAGCCCTGAGTTCCAGGCTTACTGCATTTGCCAAAGGCATCCCAAAGGGTGTGCAAAAGTGCCACAACATGGCTGCTTTCACAGCTTTTCCCTTAGGAAGAACCCTAATACGCGGCTGATTTACCTTCCTAGGGTTACTGTTAGGCTTAGGCCTAGGACTTTTAAAACCAGGAAGCCCTGGGCTCCAGGCATATGCAGCTGTTAAAGGCATCCCAAGAGGGCCGCAGAAGTGACACAACTTGGCTGCCTCTGCTTCTATTCTCATGAGACCATCCTGAACCATAGGCTGATTTTCCTTCCTAGGGTTAAGGTTTGAGTTACGCCTAGGGTAAGAGTTCTATTAACCAGAAAGACATGAGTTCCAAGAACACAGCAGCTGCGAAGGACTACCCAAGAAGAGCGCAAAAGTACCACAACGTGCCTGCCTCCACAGCTTTTTCCTTGGGGACATGCCTAATTCCTGGCTGATTTGCCTTTCTCGTCTTAGGGTTGGGGTTCGGCCTAGGCTAGGATATTTAAAATCAGGAAGCCCTGAGTTCCAGGCACACTGGAGCTGTGAAAGGCATCCAAAAGGGAGTGCAAAAGTGCCACAACATGGTTGCTTTCACGGCTTTTTCCTTGGCAAGAAGCTTAACACCAGGCTGATTTCCCTTCCCAGGGTTACTGTTAGGCTTAGGCCTAGGGCTAGGATTTTTAAAACTAGGAAGCCCTTGGATCCAGGCACACTGCAGCTGTCCAAGGCATCCCAAGCGGAGTACAAAAGTGCAACAACATGGCAGCTTTCACAGCTTTTTCCTTGGCACCATCCCTATACCTAGGCTGTTTTATCTGCCTAGGGTTAGGGTTAGGGTTCAGCCTAGGGCTTGGAGTTTTTAACCAGGAAGCCCTGAGTTCCAGGCTTACTGCATCTGCCAAAGGCATCTCAAAGGGAGTGCAAAAGTGCCACAACATGGCTGCTTTCACATCTTTTTCCTTAGGAAGGACCCTAATACCCGGCTGATTTACCTTCCTAGGGTTACTGTTAGGCTTAGGCCTAGGACTTTTAAAACCAGGAAGCCCTGGGCTCCAGGCACACTGCAGCTGCGAAAGGCATCCCAAGGGGAGCGCAAAAGTGACACAACTTGGCTGCCACCACTGATATTTCCATGAGACCATCCCGAAACATAGGCTGATTTTCCTTCCTAGGGTTAAGGTTTGAGTTACGCCTAGGGTAAGGGTTCTATTAACCAGAAAGCCCTGAGTTCCAAGAACACAGCAGCTGCGAAGGACTAGCCAAGGAGAGCGCAAAAGTACCACAACGTGCCTGCCTCCACAGCTTTTTCCTTGGGGACATGCCTAATTCCTGGCTGATTTGCCTTTCTCGTCTTAGGGTTGGGGTTCGGCCTAGGGCTACGATTTTTTTAACTAGGAAGCCCTGAGTTCCAGGCTTACTGCATCTGCCAAAAGCATTCCAAAGGGAGTGCAAAAGTGCCACAACATGGCTGCTTTCACGGCTTTTCCCTTAGGAAGAACCCTAATACCCGGCTGATTTACCTTCCTAGGGTTACTGTTAGGCTTAGGCCTAGGACTTTTAAAACCAGGAAGCCCTGGGCTCCAGGCATATGCAGCTGTTAAAGGCATCCCAAGGGGAGCGCAAAAGTGACACAACTTGGCTGCCACCACTGATATTTCCATGAGACCATCCCGAACCATAGGCTGATTTTCCTTCCTAGGGTTAAGGTTTGAGTTACGCCTGGGGTAAGGGTTCTATTAACCAGAAAGCCCTGAGTTCCAAGAACACAGCAGCTGCGAAGGACTTCCCAAGAAGAGCGCAAAAGTACCACAACATGCCTGCCTCCACAGCTTTTTCCTTGGGGACATGCCTAATTCCTGGCTGATTTGCCTTTCTCGTCTTAGGGTTGGGGTTCGGCCTAGGGCTAGGATTTTTAAAATCAGGAAGCCCTGAGTTCCAGGCACACTGGAGCTGTGAAAGGCATCCAAAAGGGAGTGCAAAAGTGCCACAACATGGTTGCTTTCACGGCTTTTTCTTGGCAAGAAGCTTAACACCAGGCTGATTTCCCTTCCCAGGGTTACTGTTAGGCTTAGGCCTAGGGCTAGGATTTTTGAAACTAGGAAGCCCTTAGTTCCAGGCACACTGCAGCTGCGAAAGGCATCCCAAGGGGAGTACAAAAGTGCAACAACATGGCAGCTTTCACAGCTTTTTCCTTGGCACCATCCCTATACCAAGGCTGTTTTATCTGCCTAGGGTTAGGGTTAGGGTTCAGCCTAGGGCTTGGAGTTTTTTAACCAGGAAGCCCTGAGTTCCAGGCTTACTGCATCTGCCAAAGGCATCCCAAAGGGAGTGCAAAAGTGCCACAACATGGCTGCTTTCACAGCTTTTCCCTTAGGAAGAACCCTAATACCCGGCTGATTTACCTTCCTAGGGTTACTGTTAGGCTTATGCCTAGGACTTTTAAAACCAGGAAGCCCTGGGCTCCAGGCACACAGAAGCTGTTAAAGGCATCCCAAGAGGGCCGCAGAAGTGACACAACTTGGCTGCCTCTGCTTCTATTCTCATGAGACCATCCTGAACCATAGGCTGATTTTCCTTCCTAGGGTTAAGGTTTGAGTTACGCCTAGGGTAAGAGTTCTATTAACCAGAAAGACCTGAGTTCCAAGAACACAGCAGCTGCGAAGGACTACCCAAGAAGAGCGAAAAAGTACCACAACATGCCTGCCTCCACAGCTTTTTCCTTGGGGACATGCCTAATTCCTGGCTGATTTGCCTTTCTCGTCTTAGGGTTTGGGTTCGGCCTAGGGCTAGGATATTTTTAACTAGGAAGCCCTGAGTTCCAGGCTTACTTCATCTGCCAAAAGCATCCCAAAGGGAGTGCAGAAGTGCCACAACATGGCTGCTTTCACGGCTTTTCCCTTAGGAAGAACCCTAATACTCGGCTGATTTACCTTCCTAGGGTTACTGTTAGGCTTAGGCCTAGGACTTTTAAAACCAGGAAGCCCTGGGCTCCAGGCACTCTGCAGCTGCGAAAGGCATCCCAAGGGGAGCGCAAAAGTAACGCAACTTTGCTGCCACCACTGATATTTCCATGAGACCATCCCGAACCATAGGCTGATTTTCCTTCCTAGGGTTAAGGTTTGAGTTACGCCTAGGGTAAGGGTTCTATTAACCAGAAAGCCCTGAGTTCCAAGAATACAGCAGCTGCGAAGGACTTCCCAAGAAGAGCGCAAAAGTACCACAACATGCCTGCCTCCACAGCTTTTTCCTTGGGGACATGCCTAATTCCTGGCTGATTTGCCTTTCTCGTCTTAGGGTTGGGGTTCGGCCTAGGGCTAGGATTTTTAAAATCAGGAAGCCCTGAGTTCCAGGCACACTGGAGCTATGAAAGGCATCCAAAAGGGAGTGCAAAAGTGCCACAACATGGCTGCTTTCACGGCTTTTTCCTTGGCAAGAAGCCTAACACCAGGCTGATTTCCCTTCCCAGGGTTACTGTTAGGCTTAGGCCTAGGGCTAGGATTTTTAAAACTAGGAAGCCCTTAGTTCCAGGCACACTGCAGCTGCGAAAGGCATCCCAAGGGGAGTACAAAAGTGCAACAACATGGCAGCTTTCACAGCTTTTTCCTTGGCACCTTCCCTATACCTAGGCTGATTTATCTGCCTAGGGTTAAGGTTAGGCGTCAGCCTAGGGCTTGGAGTTTTTTAACCAGGAAGCCCTGAGTTCCAGGCTTACTGCATCTGCCAAAGGCATCCCAAAGGGAGTGCCGAAGTGCCACAACATGGCTGCTTTCACAGCTTTTCCCTTAGGAAGAACACTAATACGCGGCTGATTTACCTTCCTAGGGTTACTGTTAGGCTTAGGCCTAGGACTTTTAAAACCAGGAAGCCCTGGGCTCCAGGCATATGCAGCTGTTAAAGGCATCCCAAGAGGGCCGCAGAAGTGACACAACTTGGCTGCCTCTGCTTCTATTCTCATGAGACCATCCTGAACCATAGGCTGATTTTCCTTCCTAGGCTTAAGGTTTGAGTTACGCCTAGGGTAAGGGTTCTATTAACCAGAAAGACCTGAGTTCCAAGAACACAGCAGCTGCGAAGGACTACCCAAGAAGAGCGAAAAAGTACCACAACATGCCTGCCTCCACAGCTTTTTCCTTGGGGACATGCCTAATTCCTGGCTGATTTGCCTTTCTCGTCTTAGGGTTTGGGTTCGGCCTAGGGCTAGGATATTTTTAACTAGGAAGCCCTGAGTTCCAGGCTTACTGCATCTGCCAAAGGCATCCCAAAGGGAGTGCAGAAGTGCCACAACATGGCTGCTTTCACGGCTTTTCCCTTAGGAAGAACCCTAATACTCGTCTGATTTACCTTCCTAGGGTTACTGTTAGGCTTAGGCCTAGGACTTTTAAAACCAGGAAGCCCTGGGCTCCAGGCACTCTGCACCTGCGAAAGGCATCCCAAGGGGAGCGCAAAAGTAACGCAACTTGGCTGCCACCACTGATATTTCCATGAGACCATCCCGAACCATAGGCTGATTTTCCTTCCCAGGGTTAAGGTTTGAGTTACGCCTAGGGTAAGGGTTCTATTAACCAGAAAGCCCTGAGTTCCAAGAACACAGCAGCTGCGAAGGACTACCCAAGAAGAGGGCAAAAGTACCACAACATGCCTGCCTCCACAGCTTTTTCCTTGGGGACATGCCTAATTCCTGGCTGATTAGCCTTTCTCGTCTTAGGGTTGGGGTTCGGCCTAGGGCTAGGATTTTTAAAATCAGGAAGCCCTGAGTTCCAGGCTTACTGCATCTGCCAAAGGCATCCCAAAGGGAGTGCAAAAGTGCCACAACATGGCTGCTTTCACGGCTTTTCCCTTAGGAAGAACCCTAATACGCGGCTGATTTACCTTCCTAGGGTTACTGTTAGGCTTAGGCCTTGGACTTTTAAAACCAGGAAGCCCTGGGCTCCAGGCATATGCAGCTGTTAAAGGCATCCCAAGAGGGCCGCAGAAGTGACTCAACTTGGCTGCCTCTGCTTCTATTCTCATGAGACCATCCTGAACCATAGGCTGATTTTCCTTCCTAGGGTTAAGGTTTGAGTTACGCCTAGGGAAAGAGTTCTATTAACCAGAAAGACCTGAGTTCCAAGAACACAGCAGCTGCGAAGGACTACCCAAGAAGAGCGCAAAAGTACCACAACGTGCCTGCCTCCACAGCTTTTTCCTTGGGGACATGCCTAATTCCTGGCTGATTTGCCTTTCTCGTCTTAGGGTTGGGGTTCGGCCTAGGGCTAGGATATTTTTAACTAGGAAGCCCTGAGTTCCAGGCTTACTTCATCTGCCAAAGGCATCCCAAAGGGAGTGCAAAAGTGCCACAACATGGCTGCTTTCACGGCTTTTCCCTTAGGAAGAACCCTAATACGCGGCTGATTTACCTTCCTAGGGTTACTGTTAGGCTTAGGCCTAGGACTTTTAGAACCAGGAAGCCCTGGGCTCCAGGCACACTGCAGCTGCGAAAGGCATCCCAAGGGGAGCGCAAAAGTTACACAACTTGGCTGCCACCACTGATATTTCCATGAGACCATCCCGAACCATAGGCTGATTTTCCTTCCTAGGGTTAAGGTTTGAGTTACGCCTAGGGTAAGGGTTCTATTAACCAGAAAGCCCTGAGTTCCAAGAACACAGCAGCTGCGAAGGACTACCCAAGAAGAGCGCAAAAGTACCACAACATGCCTGCCTCCACAGCTTTTTCCTTGGGGACATGCCTAATTCCTGGCTGATTTGCCTTTCTCGTCTTAGGGTTGGGGTTCGGCCTAGGGCTAGGATTTTTAAAATCAGGAAGCCCTGAGTTCCAGGCACACTGGAGCTGTGAAAGGCATCCAAAAGGGAGTGCAAAAGTGCCACAACATGGCTGCTTTCACGGCTTTTTCCTTGGCAAGAAGCCTAACACCAGGCTGATTTCCCTTCCCAGGGTTACTGTTAGGCTTAGGCCTAGGGCTAGGATTTTTAAAACTAGGAAGCCCTTAGTTCCAGGCACACTGCAGCTGCGAAAGGCATCCCAAGGGGAGTACAAAAGTGCAACAACATGGCAGCTTTCACAGCTTTTTCCTTGGCACCATCCCTATACCTAGGCTGATTTATCTGCCTAGGGTTAAGGTTAGGCGTCAGCCTAGGGCTTGGAGTTTTTTAACCAGGAAGCCCTGAGTTCCAGGCTTACTGCATCTGCCAAAGGCATCCCAAAGGGAGTGCAGAAGTGCCACAACATGGCTGCTTTCACGGCTTTCCCCTTAGGAAGAACACTAATACGCGGCTGATTTACCTTCCTAGGGTTACTGTTAGGCTTAGGCCTAGGACTTTTAAAACCAGGAAGCCCTGGGCTCCAGACATATGCAGCTGTTAAAGGCATCCCAAGAGGGCCACAGAAGTGACACAACTTGGCTGCCTCTGCTTCTATTCTCATGAGACCATCCTGAACCATAGGCTGATTTTCCTTCCTAGGGTTAAGGTTTGAGTTACGCCTAGGGTAAGGGTTCTATTAACCAGAAAGACCTGAGTTCCAAGAACACAGCAGCTGCGAAGGACTACCCAAGAAGAGCGCAAAAGTACCACAACATGCCTGCCTCCACAGCTTTTTCCTTGGGGACATGCCTTATTCCTGGCTGATTTGCCTTTCTCGTCTTAGGGTTTGGGTTCGGCCTAGGGCTAGGATTTTTTTAACTAGGAAGCCCTGAGTTCCAGGCTTACTGCATCTGCCAAAGGCATCCCAAAGGGAGTGCAGAAGTGCCACAACATGGCTGCTTTCACGGCTTTTCCCTTAGGAAGAACCCTAATACTCGGCTGATTTACCTTCCTAGGGTTACTGTTAGGCTTAGGCCTAGGACTTTTAAACCAGGAAGCCCTGGGCTCCAGGCACTCTGCAGCTGCGAAAGGCATCCCAAGGGGAGCGCAAAAGTAACGCAACTTGGCTGCCACCACTGATATTTCCATGAGACCATCCCGAACCATAGGCTGATTTTCCTTCCTAGGGTTAAGGTTTGAGTTACGCCTAGGGTAAGGGTTCTATTAACCAGAAAGCCCTGAGTTCCAAGAACACAGCAGCTGCAAAGGACTACCCAAGAAGAGGGCAAAAGTACCACAACATGCCTGCCTCCACAGCTTTTTCCTTGGGGACATGCCTAATTCCTGGCTGATTTGCCTTTCTCGTCTTAGGGTTGGGGTTCGGCCTAGGGCTAGGATTTTTAAAATCAGGAAGCCCTGAGTTCCAGGCTTACTGCATCTGCCAAAGGCATCCCAAAGGGAGTGCCGAAGTGCCACAACATGGCTGCTTTCACGGCTTTTCCCTTAGGAAGAACCCTAATACGCGGCTGATTTACCTTCCTAGGGTTACTGTTAGGCTTAGGCCTTGGACTTTTAAAACCAGGAAGCCCTGGGCTCCAGGCATATGCAGCTGTTAAAGGCATCCCAAGAGGGCCGCAGAAGTGACTCAACTTGGCTGCCTCTGCTTCTATTCTCATGAGACCATCCTGAACCATAGGCTGATTTTCCTTCCTAGGGTTAAGGTTTGAGTTACGCCTAGGGAAAGAGTTCTATTAACCAGAAAGACCTGAGTTCCAAGAACACAGCAGCTGCGAAGGACTACCCAAGAAGAGCGCAAAAGTACCACAACGTGCCTGCCTCCACAGCTTTTTCCTTGGGGACATGCCTAATTCCTGGCTGATTTGGCTTTCTCGTATTAGGGTTGGGGTTCGGCCTAGGGCTAGGATTTTTTTAACTAGGAAGCCCTGAGTTCCAGGCTTACTTCATCTGCCAAAAGCATCCCAAAGGGAGTGCAGAAGTGCCACAACATGGCTGCTTTCACGGCTTTTCCCTTAGGAAGAACCCTAATACTCGGCTGATTTACCTTCCTAGGTTTAATGTTAGGCTTAGGCTTAGGACTTTTAAAACCAGGAAGCCCTGGGCTCCAGGCACACTGCAGCTGCGAAAGGCATCCCAAGGGGAGCGCAAAAGTGACACAACTTGGCTGCCACCACTGATATTTCCATGAGACCATCCCGAACCATAGGCTGATTTTCCTTCCTAGGGTTAAGGTTTGAGTTACGCCTAGGGTAAGGGTTCTATTAACCAGAAAGCCCTGAGTTCCAAGAACACAGCAGCTGCGAAGGACTACCCAAGAAGAGCGCAAAAGTACCACAACATGCCTGCCTCCACAGCTTTTTCCTTGGGGACATGCCTAATTCCTGGCTGATTTGCCTTTCTCGTCTTAGGGTTGGGGTTCGGCCTAGGGCTAGGATTTTTAAAATCAGGAAGCCCTGAGTTCCAGGCACACTGGAGCTGTGAAAGGCATCCAAAAGGGAGTGCAAAAGTGCCACAACATGGCTGCTTTCACGGCTTTTTCCTTGGCAAGAAGCCTAACACCAGGCTGATTTCCCTTCCCAGGGTTACTGTTAGGCTTAGGCCTAGGGCTAGGATTTTTAAAACTAGGAAGCCCTTAGTTCCAGGCACACTGCAGCTGCGAAAGGCATCCCAAGGGGAGTACAAAAGTGCAACAACATGGCAGCTTTCACAGCTTTTTCCTTGGCACCATCCCTATACCTAGGCTGATTTATCTGCCTAGGGTTAAGGTTAGGCGTCAGCCTAGGGCTTGGAGTTTTTTAACCAGGAAGCCCTGAGTTCCAGGCTTACTGCATCTGCCAAAGGCATCCCAAAGGGAGTGCAGAAGTGCCACAACATGGCTGCTTTCACGGCTTTCCCCTTAGGAAGAACACTAATACGCGGCTGATTTACCTTCCTAGGGTTACTGTTAGGCTTAGGCCTAGGACTTTTAAAACCAGGAAGCCCTGGGCTCCAGACATATGCAGCTGTTAAAGGCATCCCAAGAGGGCCACAGAAGTGACACAACTTGGCTGCCTCTGCTTCTATTCTCATGAGACCATCCTGAACCATAGGCTGATTTTCCTTCCTAGGGTTAAGGTTTGAGTTACGCCTAGGGTAAGGGTTCTATTAACCAGAAAGACCTGAGTTCCAAGAACACAGCAGCTGCGAAGGACTACCCAAGAAGAGCGCAAAAGTACCACAACATGCCTGCCTCCACAGCTTTTTCCTTGGGGACATGCCTTATTCCTGGCTGATTTGCCTTTCTCGTCTTAGGGTTTGGGTTCGGCCTAGGGCTAGGATTTTTTTAACTAGGAAGCCCTGAGTTCCAGGCTTACTGCATCTGCCAAAGGCATCCCAAAGGGAGTGCAGAAGTGCCACAACATGGCTGCTTTCACGGCTTTTCCCTTAGGAAGAACCCTAATACTCGGCTGATTTACCTTCCTAGGGTTACTGTTAGGCTTAGGCCTAGGACTTTTAAAACCAGGAAGCCCTGGGCTCCAGGCACTCTGCAGCTGCGAAAGGCATCCCAAGGGGAGCGCAAAAGTAACGCAACTTGGCTGCCACCACTGATATTTCCATGAGACCATCCCGAACCATAGGCTGATTTTCCTTCCTAGGGTTAAGGTTTGAGTTACGCCTAGGGTAAGGGTTCTATTAACCAGAAAGCCCTGAGTTCCAAGAACACAGCAGCTGCAAAGGACTACCCAAGAAGAGGGCAAAAGTACCACAACATGCCTGCCTCCACAGCTTTTTCCTTGGGGACATGCCTAATTCCTGGCTGATTTGCCTTTCTCGTCTTAGGGTTGGGGTTCGGCCTAGGGCTAGGATTTTTAAAATCAGGAAGCCCTGAGTTCCAGGCTTACTGCATCTGCCAAAGGCATCCCAAAGGGAGTGCAAAAGTGCCACAACATGGCTGCTTTCACGGCTTTCCCCTTAGGAAGAACCCTAATACCCGGCTGATTTACCTTCCTAGGGTTACTGTTAGGCTTAGGCCTAGGACTTTTAAAACCAGGAAGCCCTTGGCTCCAGGCACACTGCAGCTGTTAAAGGCATCCCAAGAGGGCCGCAGAAGTGACACAACATGGCTGCCTCTGCTTCTATTCTCATGAGACCATCCTGAACCATAGGCTGATTTTCCTTCCTAGGGTTAAGGTTTGAGTTACGCCTAGGGTAAGAGTTCTATTAACCAGAAAGACCTGAGTTCCAAGAACACAGCAGCTGCGAAGGACTACCCAAGAAGAGCGCAAAAGTACCACAACGTGCCTGCCTCCACAGCTTTTTCCTTGGGGACATGCCTAATTCCTGGCTGATTTGCCTTTCTCGTCTTAGGGTTGGGGTTCGGCCTAGGGCTAGGATATTTTTAACTAGGAAGCCCTGAGTTCCAGGCACACTGGAGCTGTGAAAGGCATCCAAAAGGGAGTGCAAAAGTGCCACAACATGGCTGCTTTCACGGCTTTTTCCTTGGCAAGAAGCCTAACACCAGGCTGATTTCCCTTCCCAGGGTTACTGTTAGGCTTAGGCCTAGGGCTAGGATTTTTAAAACTAGGAAGCCCTTAGTTCCAGGCACACTGCAGCTGCGAAAGGCATCCCAAGGGGAGTACAAAAGTGTAACAACATGGCAGCTTTCACAGCTTTTTCCTTGGCACCATCCCTATACCTAGGCTGATTTATTTCCTAGGGTTAAGGTTAGGCGTCAGCCTAGGGCTTGGAGTTTTTTAACCAGGAAGCCCTGAGTTCCAGGCTTACTGCATCTGCCAAAGGCATCCCAAAGGGAGTGCAGAAGTGCCACAACATGGCTGCTTTCACGGCTTTTCCCTTAGGAAGAACCCTAATACGCGGCTGATTTACCTTCCTAGGGTTACTGTTAGGCTTAGGCCTAGGACTTTTAAAACCAGGAAGCCCTGGGCTCCAGGCATATGCAGCTGTTAAAGGCATCCCAAGAGGGCCACAGAAGTGACACAACTTGGCTGCCTCTGCTTCTATTCTCATGAGACCATCCTGAACCATAGGCTGATTTTCCTTCCTAGGGTTAAGGTTTGAGTTACGCCTAGGGTAAGAGTTCTATTAACCAGAAAGACCTGAGTTGCAAGAACACAGCAGCTGTGAAGGACTACCCAAGAAGAGCGCAAAAGTACCACAACGTGCCTGCCTCCACAGCTTTTTCCTTGGGGACATGCCTAATTCCTGGCTGATTTGCCTTTCTCGTCTTAGGGTTTGGGTTCGGCCTAGGGCTAGGATTTTTTTAACTAGGAAGCCCTGAGTTCCAGGCTTACTGCATCTGCCAAAGGCATCCCAAAGGGAGTGCAGAAGTGCCACAACATGGCTGCTTTCACGGCTTTTCCCTTAGGAAGAACCCTAATACGCGGCTGATTTACCTTCCTAGGGTTACTGTTAGGCTTAGGCCTAGGACTTTTAAAACCAGGAAGCCCTGGGCTCCAGGCACACTGCAGCTGCGAAAGGCATCCCAAGGGGAGCGCAAAAGTGACACAACTTGGCTGCCACCACTGATATTTCCATGAGACCATCCCGAACCATAGGCTGATTTTCCTTCCTAGGGTTAAGGTTTGAGTTACGCCTAGGGTAAGGGTTCTATTAACCAGAAAGCCCTGAGTTCCAAGAACACAGCAGCTGCGAAGGACTACCCAAGAAGAGCGCAAAAGTACCACAACATGCCTGCCTCCACAGCTTTTTCCTTGGGGACATGCCTAATTCCTGGCTGATTTGGCTTTCTCGTATTAGGGTTGGGGTTCGGCCTAGGGCTAGGATTTTTTTAACTAGGAAGCCCTGAGTTCCAGGCTTACTTCATCTGCCAAAAGCATCCCAAAGGGAGTGCAGAAGTGCCACAACATGGCTGCTTTCACGGCTTTTCCCTTAGGAAGAACCCTAAAACTCGGCTGATTTACCTTCCTAGGTTTAATGTTAGGCTTAGGCCTAGGACTTTTAAAACCAGGAAGCCCTGGGCTCCAGGCACTCTGCAGCTGCGAAAGGCATCCCAAGGGGAGCGCAAAAGTAACGCAACTTGGCTGCCACCACTGATATTTCCATGAGACCATCCCAAATCATAGGCTGATTTTCCTTCCTAGGGTTAAGGTTTGAGTTACGCCTAGGGTAAGGGTTCTATTAACCAGAAAGCCCTGAGTTCCAAGAACACAGCAGCTGCGAAGGACTTCCCAAGAAGAGCGCAAAAGTACCACAACATGCCTGCCTCCACAGCTTTTTCCTTGGGGACATGCCTAATTCCTGGCTGATTTGCCTTTCTTGTCTTAGGGTTGGGGTTCGGCCTAGGGCTAGGATTATTAAAATCAGGAAGCCCTGAGTTCCAGGCACACTGGAGCTGTGAAAGGCATCCAAAAGGGAGTGCAAAAGTGCCACAACATGGCTGCTTTCACGGCTTTTTCCTTGGCAAGAAGCCTAACACCAGGCTGATTTCCCTTCCCAGGGTTACTGTTAGGCTTAGGCCTAGGGCTAGGATTTTGAAAACTAGGAAGCGCTTAGTTACAGGCACACTGCAGCTGTCCAAGGCATCCCAAGGGGAGTACAAAAGTGCAACAACATGGCAGCTTTCACAGCTTTTCCTTGGCACCATCCCTATACCTAGGCTGATTTATCTGCCTAGGGTTAAGGTTAGGCGTCAGCCTAGGGCTTGGAGTTTTTTAACCAGGAAGCCCTGAGTTCCAGGCTTACTGCATCTGCCAAAGGCATCCCAAAGGGAGTGCAGAAGTGCCACAACATGGCTGCTTTCACGGCTTTCCCCTTAGGAAGAACACTAATACGCGGCTGATTTACCTTCCTAGGGTTACTGTTAGGCTTAGGCCTAGGACTTTTAAAACCAGGAAGCCCTGGGCTGCAGGCATATGCAGCTATTAAAGGCATCCCAAGAGGGCCGCAGAAGTTGCACAACTTGGCTGCCTCTGCTTCTATTCTCATGAGACCATCCTGAACCATAGGCTGATTTTCCTTCCTAGGGTTAAGGTTTGAGTTACGCCTAGGGTAAGAGTTCTATTAACCAGAAAGCCCTGAGTTCCAAGAACACAGCAGCTGCGAAGGACTACCCAAGAAGAGCGCAAAAGTACCACACCGTGCCTGCCTCCACAGCTTTTTCCCTGGGGACATGCCTTATTCCTGGCTGATTTGCCTTTCTCGTCTTAGGGTTTGGGTTCGGCCTAGGGCTAGGATTTTTTTAACTAGGAAGCCCTGAGTTCCAGGCTTACTGCATCTGCCAAAGGCATCCCAAAGGGAGTGCAGAAGTGCCACAACATGGCTGCTTTCACGGCTTTTCCCTTAGGAAGAACCCTAATACGCGGCTGATTTACCTTCCTAGGGTTACTGTTAGGCTTAGGCCTAGGACTTTTAAAACCAGGAAGCCCTGGGCTCCAGGCACACTGCAGCTGTTAAAGGCATCCCAAGAGGGCCGCAGAAGTGACTCAACTTGGCTGCCTCTGCTTCTATTCTCATGAGACCATCCTGAACCATAGGCTGATTTTGCTTCCTAGGGTTAAGGTTTGAGTTACGCCTAGGGTAAGAGTTCTATTAACCAGAAAGACCTGAGTTCCAAGAACACAGCAGCTGCGAAGGACTACCCAAGAAGAGCGCAAAAGTACCACAACGTGCCTTCCTCCACAGCTTTTTCCTTGGGGACATGCCTTATTCCTGGCTGATTTGCCTTTCTCGTCTTAGGGTTGGGGTTCGGCCTAGGGCTAGGATTTTTAAAATCAGGAAGCCCTGAGTTCCAGGCACACTGGAGCTGTGAAAGGCATCCAAAAGGGAGTGCAAAAGTGCCACAACATGGCTGCTTTCACGGCTTTTCCCTTAGGAAGAACCCTAATACGCGGCTGATTTACCTTCCTAGGGTTACTGTTAGGCTTAGGCCTAGGACTTTTAAAACCAGGAAGCCCTGGGCTCCAGGCACACTGCAGCTGCGAAAGGCATCCCAAGGGGAGCGCAAAAGTGACACAACTTGGCTGCCACCACTGATATTTCCATGAGACCATCCCGAACCATAGGCTGATTTTCCTTCCTAGGGTTAAGGTTTGAGTTACGCCTAGGGTAAGGGTTCTATTAACCAGAAAGCCCTGAGTTCCAAGAACACAGCAGCTGCGAAGGACTACCCAAGAAGAGCGCAAAAGTACCACAACATGCCTGCCTCCACAGCTTTTTCCTTGGGGACATGCCTAATACCTGGCTGATTTGGCTTTCTCGTCTTAGGGTTGGGGTTCGGCCTAGGGCTAGGATTTTTTTAACTAGGAAGCCCTGAGTTCCAGGCGTACTGCATCTGCCAAAAGCATCCCAAAGGGAGTGCAGAAGTGCCACAACATGGCTGCTTTCACGGCTTTTCCCTTAGGAAGAACCCTAATACCCGGCTGATTTACCTTCCTAGGGTTACTGTTAGGCTTAGGCCTAGGACTTTTAAAACCAGGAAGCCCTGGGCTCCAGGCACACTGCAGCTGCGAAAGGCATCCCAAGGGGAGCGCAAAAGTGACACAACTTGGCTGCCACCACTGATATTTCCATGAGACCATCCCGAACCATAGGCTGATTTTCCTTCCTAGGGTTAAGGTTTGAGTTACGCCTAGGGTAAGAGTTCTATTAACCAGAAAGACCTGAGTTCCAAGAACACAGCAGCTGCGAAGGACTACCCAAGAAGAGCGCAAAAGTACCACAACGTGCCTGCCTCCACAGCTTTTTCCTTGGGGACATGCCTAATTCCTGGCTGATTTGCCTTTCTCGTCTTAGGGTTGGGGTTCGGCCTAGGGCTAGGATTTTTAAAATCAGGAAGCCCTGAGTTCCAGGCACACTGGAGCTGTGAAAGGCATCCAAAAGGGAGTGCAAAAGTGCCACAACATGGCTGCTTTCACGGCTTTTTCCTTGGCAAGAAGCTTAACACCAGGCTGATTTCCCTTCCCAGGGTTACTGTTAGGCTTAGGCCTAGGGCTAGGATTTTTAAAACTAGGAAGCCCTTAGATCCAGGCACACTGCAGCTGTCCAAGGCATCCCAAGGGGAGTACAAAAGTGCAACAACATGGCAGCTTTCACAGCTTTTTCCTTGGCACCATCCCTATACCCAGGCTGATTTATCTGCCTACGGTTAGGGTTAGGGTTCGGCCTAG
Organism: Ammospiza maritima maritima; assembly: GCA_036010785.1. NCBI lineage: Eukaryota > Metazoa > Chordata > Aves > Passeriformes > Passerellidae > Ammospiza > Ammospiza maritima. The sequence continues at coordinate 1,058,757 of JAYKTQ010000127.1, forward strand.
GGCTAGGATATTTTTAACTAGGAAGCCCTGAGTTCCAGGCTTACTTCATCTGCCAAAGGCATCCCAAAGGGAGTGCAGAAGTGCCACAACATGGCTGCTTTCACGGCTTTTCCCTTAGGAAGAACCCTAATACTCGGCTGATTTACCTTCCTAGGGTTACTGTTAGGCTTAGGCCTAGGACTTTTAAAACCAGGAAGCCCTGGGCTCCAGGCACACTGCAGCTGCGAAAGGCATCCCAAGGGGAGCGCAAAAGTGACACAACTTGGCTGCCACCACTGATATTTCCATGAGACCATCCCGAACCATAGGCTGATTTTCCTTCCTAGGGTTAAGGTTTGAGTTACGCCTAGGGTAAGGGTTCTATTAACCAGAAAGCCCTGAGTTCCAAGAACACAGCAGCTGCGAAGGACTACCCAAGAAGAGCGAAAAAGTACCACAACATGCCTGCCTCCACAGCTTTTTCCTTGGGGACATGCCTAATTCCTGGCTGATTTGCCTTTCTCGTCTTAGGGTTGGGGTTCGGCCTAGGGCTAGGATTTTTAAAATCAGGAAGCCCTGAGTTCCAGGCACACTGGAGCTGTGAAAGGCATCCAAAAGGGAGTGCAAAAGTGCCACAACATGGCTGCTTTCACGGCTTTTTCCTTGGCAAGAAGCCTAACACCAGGCTGATTTCCCTTCCCAGGGTTACTGTTAGGCTTAGGCCTAGGGCTAGGATTTTTAAAACTAGGAAGCCCTTAGTTACAGGCACACTGCAGCTGTCCAAGGCATCCCAAGGGGAGTACAAAAGTGCAACAACATGGCAGCTTTCACAGCTTTTTCCTTGGCACCATCCCTATACCTAGGCTGATTTATCTGCCTAGGGTTAAGGTTAGGCGTCAGCCTAGGGCTTGGAGTTTTTTAACCAGGAAGCCCTGAGTTCCAGGCTTACTGCATCTGCCAAAGGCATCCCAAAGGGAGTGCAGAAGTGCCACAACATGGCTGCTTTCACGGCTTTCCCCTTAGGAAGAACCCTAATACGCGGCTGATTTACCTTCCTAGGGTTACTGTTAGGCTTAGGCCTAGGACTTTTAAAACCAGGAAGCCCTGGGCTCCAGGCACTCTGCAGCTGCGAAAGGCATCCCAAGGGGAGCGCAAAAGTAACGCAACTTGACTGCCACCACTGATATTTCCATGAGACCATCCCGAACCATAGGCTGATTTTCCTTCCCAGGGTTAAGGTTTGAGTTACGCCTGGGGTAAGGGTTCTATTAACCAGAAAGCCCTGAGTTCCAAGAACACAGCAGCTGCGAAGGACTACCCAAGAAGAGGGCAAAAGTACCACAACATGCCTGCCTCCACAGCTTTTTCCTTGGGGACATGCCTAATTCCTGGCTGATTTGCCTTTATCGTCTTAGGGTTGGGGTTCGGCCTAGGGCTAGGATTTTTAAAATCAGGAAGCCCTGAGTTCCAGGCTTACTGCATCTGCCAAAGGCATCCCAAAGGGAGTGCCGAAGTGCCACAACATGGCTGCTTTCACGGCTTTTCCCTTAGGAAGAACCCTAATACGCGGCTGATTTACCTTCCTAGGGTTACTGTTAGGCTTAGGCCTAGGACTTTTAAAACCAGGAAGCCCTGGGCTCCAGGCATATGCAGCTGTTAAAGGCATCCCAAGAGGGCCGCAGAAGTGACTCAACTTGGCTGCCTCTGCTTCTATTCTCATGAGACCATCCTGAACCATAGGCTGATTTTGCTTCCTAGGGTTAAGGTTTGAGTTACGCCTAGGGTAAGAGTTCTATTAACCAGAAAGACCTGAGTTCCAAGAACACAGCAGCTGCGAAGGACTACCCAAGAAGAGCGCAAAAGTACCACAACGTGCCTTCCTCCACAGCTTTTTCCTTGGGGACATGCCTTATTCCTCGCTGATTTGCCTTTCTCGTCTTAGGGTTGGGGTTCGGCCTAGGGCTAGGATTTTTAAAATCAGGAAGCCCTGAGTTCCAGGCACACTGGAGCTGTGAAAGGCATCCAAAAGGGAGTGCAAAAGTGCCACAACATGGCTGCTTTCACGGCTTTTCCCTTAGGAAGAACCCTAATACGCGGCTGATTTACCTTCCTAGGGTTACTGTTAGGCTTAGGCCTAGGACTTTTAAAACCAGGAAGCCCTGGGCTCCAGGCACACTGCAGCTGCGAAAGGCATCCCAAGGGGAGCGCAAAAGTGACACAACTTGGCTGCCACCACTGATATTTCCATGAGACCATCCCGAACCATAGGCTGATTTTCCTTCCTAGGGTTAAGGTTTGAGTTACGCCTAGGGTAAGGGTTCTATTAACCAGAAAGCCCTGAGTTCCAAGAACACAGCAGCTGCGAAGGACTACCCAAGAAGAGCGCAAAAGTACAACAACATGCCTGCCTCCACAGCTTTTTCCTTGGGGACATGCCTAATTCCTGGCTGATTTGGCTTTCTCGTATTAGGGTTGGGGTTCGGCCTAGGGCTAGGATTTTTTTAACTAGGAAGCCCTGAGTTCCAGGCTTACTTCATCTGCCAAAAGCATCCCAAAGGGAGTGCAAAAGTGCCACAACATGGCTGCTTTCACGGCTTTTTCCTTGGCAAGAAGCCTAACACCAGGCTGATTTCCCTTCCCAGGGTTACTGTTAGGCTTAGGCCTAGGGCTAGGATTTTTAAAACTAGGAAGCCCTTAGTTCCAGGCACACTGCAGCTGCGAAAGGCATCCCAAGGGGAGTACAAAAGTGCAACAACATGGCAGCTTTCACACCTTTATCCTTGGCACCATCCCTATACCTAGGCTGATTTATTTCCTAGGGTTAAGGTTAGGCGTCAGCCTAGGGCTTGGAGTTTTTTAACCAGAAAGCCCTGAGTTCCAGGCTTACTGCATCTGCCAAAGGCATCCCAAAGGGAGTGCAGAAGTGCCACAACATGGCTGCTTTCACGGCTTTTCCCTTAGGAAGAACCCTAATACGCGGCTGATTTACCTTCCTAGGGTTACTGTTAGGCTTAGGCCTAGGACTTTTAAAACCAGGAAGCCCTGGGCTCCAGGCACACTGCAGCTGCGAAAGGCATCCCAAGGGGAGCGCAAAAGTGACACAACTTGGCTGCCACCACTGATATTTCCATGAGACCATCCCGAACCATAGGCTGATTTTCCTTCCTAGGGTTAAGGTTTGAGTTACGCCTAGGGTAAGGGTTCTATTAACCAGAAAGCCCTGAGTTCCAAGAACACAGCAGCTGCGAAGGACTAGCCAAGGAGAGCGCAAAAGTACCACAACATGCCTGCCTCCACAGCTTTTTCCTTGGGGACATGCCTAATTCCTGGCTGATTTGCCTTTCTCGTCTTAGGGTTGGGGTTCGGCCTAGGGCTAGGATTTTTAAAATCAGGAAGCCCTGAGTTCCAGGCACACTGGAGCTGTGAAAGGCATCCAAAAGGGAGTGCAAAAGTGCCACAACATGGTTGCTTTCACGGCTTTTTCTTGGCAAGAAGCTTAACACCAGGCTGATTTCCCTTCCCAGGGTTACTGTTAGGCTTAGGCCTAGGGTTAGGATTTTTAAAACTAGGAAGCCCTTAGTTCCAGGCACACTGCAGCTGCGAAAGACATCCCAAGGGGAGTACAAAAGTGCAACAACATGGCAGCTTTCACAGCTTTTTCCTTGGCACCATCCCTATACCTAGGCTGTTTTATCTGCCTAGGGTTAGGGTTAGGGTTCAGCCTAGGGCTTGGAGTTTTTTAACCAGGAAGCCCTGAGTTCCAGGCTTACTGCATCTGCCAAAGGCATCCCAAAGGGAGTGCAAAAGTGCCACAACATGGCTGCTTTCACGGCTTTTCCCTTAGGAAGAACCCTAATACGCGGCTGATTTACCTTCCTAGGGTTACTGTTAGGCTTAGGCCTAGGACTTTTAAAACCAGGAAGCCCTGGGCTCCAGGCACACTGCAGCTGTTAAAGGCATCCCAAGAGGGCCGCAGAAGTGACACAACTTGGCTGCCTCTGCTTCTATTCTCATGAGACCATCCTGAACCATAGTCTGATTTTCCTTCCTAGGGTTAAGGTTTGAGTTACGCCTAGGGTAAGGGTTCTATTAACCAGAAAGACCTGAGTTCCAAGAACACAGCAGCTGCGAAGGACTACCCAAGAAGAGCGCAAAAGTACCACAACGTGCCTTCCTCCACAGCTTTTTCCTTGGGGACATGCCTTATTCCTGGCTGATTTGCCTTTCTCGTCTTAGGGTTGGGGTTCGGCCTAGGGCTAGGATTTTTAAAATCAGGAAGCCCTGAGTTCCAGGCACACTGGAGCTGTGAAAGGCATCCAAAAGGGAGTGCAAAAGTGCCACAACATGGCTGCTTTCACGGCTTTTCCCTTAGGAAGAACCCTAATACGCGGCTGATTTACCTTCCTAGGGTTACTGTTAGGCTTAGGCCTAGGACTTTTAAAACCAGGAAGCCCTGGGCTCCAGGCACACTGCAGCTGCGAAAGGCATCCCAAGGGGAGCGCAAAAGTGACACAACTTGGCTGCCACCACTGATATTTCCATGAGACCATCCCGAACCATAGGCTGATTTTCCTTCCTAGGGTTAAGGTTTGAGTTACGCCTAGGGTAAGGGTTCTATTAACCAGAAAGCCCTGAGTTCCAAGAACACAGCAGCTGCGAAGGACTAGCCAAGAAGAGCGCAAAAGTACAACAACATGCCTGCCTCCACAGCTTTTTCCTTGGGGACATGCCTAATTCCTGGCTGATTTGCCTTTCTCGTCTTAGGGTTGGGGTTCGGCCTAGGGCTAGGATTTTTTTAACTAGGAAGCCCTGAGTTCCAGGCTTACTTCATCTGCCAAAAGCATCCCAAAGGGAGTGCAAAAGTGCCACAACATGGCTGCTTTCACGGCTTTTTCCTTGGCAAGAAGCCTAACACCAGGCTGATTTCCCTTCCCAGGGTTACTGTTAGGCTTAGGCCTAGGGCTAGGATTTTTAAAACTAGGAAGCCCTTAGTTCCAGGCACACTGCAGCTGCGAAAGGCATCCCAAGGGGAGTACAAAAGTGCAACAACATGGCAGCTTTCACAGCTTTTTCCTTGGCACCATCCCTATACCTAGGCTGATTTATTTCCTAGGGTTAAGGTTAGGCGTCAGCCTAGGGCTTGGAGTTTTTTAACCAGGAAGCCCTGAGTTCCAGGCTTACTGCATCTGCCAAAGGCATCCCAAAGGGAGTGCAGAAGTGCCACAACATGGCTGCTTTCACGGCTTTTCCCTTAGGAAGAACCCTAATACGCGGCTGATTTACCTTCCTAGGGTTACTGTTAGGCTTAGGCCTAGGACTTTTAAAACCAGGAAGCCCTGGGCTCCAGGCATATGCAGCTGTTAAAGGCATCCCAAGAGGGCCACAGAAGTGACTCAACTTGGCTGCCTCTGCTTCTATTCTCATGAGACCATCCTGAACCATAGGCTGATTTTCCTTCCTAGGGTTAAGGTTTGAGTTACGCCTAGGGTAAGGGTTCTATTAACCAGAAAGACCTGAGTTCCAAGAACACAGCAGCTGCGAAGGACTACCCAAGAAGAGCGCAAAAGTACCACAACGTGCCTGCCTCCACAGCTTTTTCCTTGGGGACATGCCAAATTCCTGGCTGATTTGCCTTTCTCGTCTTAGGGTTGGGGTTCGGCCTAGGGCTAGGATTTTTAAAATCAGGAAGCCCTGAGTTCCAGGCACACTGGAGCTGTGAAAGGCATCCAAAAGGGAGTGCAAAAGTGCCACAACATGGCTGCTTTCACGGCTTTTTCCTTGGCAAGAAGCTTAACACAAGGCTGATTTCCCTTCCCAGGGTTACTGTTAGGCTTAGGCCTAGGGCTAGGATTTTTAAAACTAGGAAGCCCTTAGTTCCAGGCACACTGCAGCTGCGAAAGACATCCCAAGGGGAGTACAAAAGTGCAACAACATGGCAGCTTTCACAGCTTTTTCCTTGGCACCATCCCTATACCTAGGCTGTTTTATCTGCCTAGGGTTAGGGTTAGGGTTCAGCCTAGGGCTTGGAGTTTTTTAACCAGGAAGCCCTGAGTTCCAGGCTTACTGCATCTGCCAAAGGCATCCCAAAGGGAGTGCAAAAGTGCCACAACATGGCTGCTTTCACGGCTTTTCCCTTAGGAAGAACCCTAATACGCGGCTGATTTACCTTCCTAGGGTTACTGTTAGGCTTAGGCCTAGGACTTTTAAAACCAGGAAGCCCTGGGCTCCAGGCACACTGCAGCTGCGAAAGGCATCCCAAGGGGAGCGCAAAAGTAACGCAACTTGGCTGCCACCACTGATATTTCCATGAGACCATCCCGAACCATAGGCTGATTTTCCTTCCTAGGGTTAAGGTTTGAGTTACGCCTAGGGTAAGGGTTCTATTAACCAGAAAGCCCTGAGTTCCAAGAACACAGCAGCTGCGAAGGACTAGCCAAGGAGAGAGCAAAAGTACCACAACATGCCTGCCTCCACAGCTTTTTCCTTGGGGACATGCCTAATTCCTGGCTGATTTGCCTTTCTCGTCTTAGGGTTGGGGTTCGGCCTAGGGCTAGGATTTTTAAAATCAGGAAGCCCTGAGTTCCAGGCACACTGGAGCTGTGAAAGGCATCCAAAAGGGAGTGCAAAAGTGCCACAACATGGTTGCTTTCACGGCTTTTTCTTGGCAAGAAGCTTAACACCAGGCTGATTTCCCTTCCCAGGGTTACTGTTAGGCTTAGGCCTAGGGCTAGGATTTTTAAAACTAGGAAGCCCTTGGATCCAGGCACACTGCAGCTCTCCAAGGCATCCCAAGCGGAGTACAAAAGTGCAACAACATGGCAGCTTTCACAGCTTTTTCCTTGGCACCATCCCTATACTTAGGCTGTTTTATCTGCCTAGGGTTAGGGTTAGGGTTCAGCCTAGGGCTTGGAGTTTTTTAACCAGGAAGCCCTGAGTTCCAGGCTTACTGCATCTGCCAAAGGCATCTCAAAGGGAGTGCAAAAGTGCCACAACATGGCTGCTTTCACAGCTTTTCCCTTAGGAAGAACCCTAATACCCGGCTGATTTACCTTCCTAGGGTTACTGTTAGGCTTAGGCCTAGGACTTTTAAAACCAGGAAGCCCTGGGCTCCAGGCACACTGCAGCTGTTAAAGGCATCCCAAGAGGGCCGCAGAAGTGACACAACTTGGCTGCCTCTGCTTCTATTCTCATGAGACCATCCTGAACCATAGGCTGATTTTCCTTCCTAGGGTTAAGGTTTGAGTTACGCCTAGGGTAAGGGTTCTATTAACCAGAAAGCCCTGAGTTCCAAGAACACAGCAGCTGCGAAGGACTAGCCAAGGAGAGCGCAAAAGTACCACAACATGCCTGCCTCCACAGCTTTTTCCTTGGGGACATGCCTAATTCCTGGCTGATTTGCCTTTCTCGTCTTAGGGTTGGGGTTCGGCCTAGGGCTAGGATTTTTAAAATCAGGAAGCCCTGAGTTCCAGGCACACTGGAGCTGTGAAAGGCATCCAAAAGGGAGTGCAAAAGTGCCACAACATGGTTGCTTTCACGGCTTTTTCCTTGGCAAGAAGCTTAACACCAGGCTGATTTCCCTTCCCAGGGTTACTGTTAGGCTTAGGCCTAGGGCTAGGATTTTTAAAACTAGGAAGCCCTTAGTTCCAGGCGCACTGCAGCTGCGAAAGACATCCCAAGGGGAGTACAAAAGTGCAACAACATGGCAGCTTTCACAGCTTTTTCCTTGGCACCATCCCTATACCTAGGCTGTTTTATCTGCCTAGGGTTAGGGTTAGGGTTCAGCCTAGGGCTTGGAGTTTTTTAACCAGGAAGCCCTGAGTTCCAGGCTTACTGCATCTGCCAAAGGCATCCCAAAGGGAGTGCAAAAGTGCCACAACATGGCTGCTTTCACAGCTTTTCCCTTAGGAAGAACCCTAATACGCGGCTGATTTACCTTCCTAGGGTTACTGTTAGGCTTAGGCCTAGGACTTTTAAAACCAGGAAGCCCTGGGCTCCAGGCACACTGCAGCTGTTAAAGGCATCCCAAGAGGGCCGCAGAAGTGACACAACTTGGCTGCCTCTGCTTCTATTCTCATGAGACCATCCTGAACCATAGGCTGATTTTCCTTCCTAGGGTTAAGGTTTGAGTTACGCCTAGGGTAAGAGTTCTATTAACCAGAAAGACCTGAGTTCCAAGAACACAGCAGCTGCGAAGGACTTCCCAAGAAGAGCGCAAAAGTACCACAACATGCCTGCCTCCACAGCTTTTTCCTTGGGGACATGCCTAATTCCTGGCTGATTTGCCTTTCTCGTCTTAGGGTTGGGGTTCGGCCTAGGGCTAGGATTTTTTTAACTAGGAAGCCCTGAGTTCCAGGCTTACTTCATCTGCCAAAAGCATCCCAAAGGGAGTGCAAAAGTGCCACAACATGGCTGCTTTCACGGCTTTTCCCTTAGGAAGAACCCTAATACCCGGCTGATTTACCTTCCTAGGGTTACTGTTAGGCTTAGGCCTAGGACTTTTAAAACCAGGAAGCCCTGGGCTCCAGGCACTCTGCAGCTGCGAAAGGCATCCCAAGGGGAGCGCAAAAGTAACGCAACTTGGCTGCCACCACTGATATTTCCATGAGACCATCCCGAACCATAGGCTGATTTTCCTTCCTAGGGTTAAGGTTTGAGTTACGCCTAGGGTAAGGGTTCTATTAACCAGAAAGCCCTGAGTTCCAAGAACACAGCAGCTGCGAAGGACTAGCCAAGAAGAGCGCAAAAGTACCACAACATGCCTGCCTCCACAGCTTTTTCCTTGGGGACATGCCTAATTCCTGGCTGATTTGCCTTTCTCGTCTTAGGGTTGGGGTTCGGCCTAGGGCTAGGATTTTTAAAATCAGGAAGCCCTGAGTTCCAGGCACACTGGAGCTGTGAAAGGCATCCAAAAGGGAGTGCAAAAGTGCCACAACATGGTTGCTTTCACGGCTTTTTCCTTGGCAAGAAGCTTAACACCAGGCTGATTTCCCTTCCCAGGGTTACTGTTAGGCTTAGGCCTAGGGCTAGGATTTTTAAAACTAGGAAGCCCTTAGTTCCAGGCGCACTGCAGCTGCGAAAGACATCCCAAGGGGAGTACAAAAGTGCAACAACATGGCAGCTTTCACAGCTTTTTCCTTGGCACCATCCCTATACCTAGGCTGTTTTATCTGCCTAGGGTTAGGGTTAGGGTTCAGCCTAGGGCTTGGAGTTTTTTAACCAGGAAGCCCTGAGTTCCAGGCTTACTGCATCTGCCAAAGGCATCCCAAAGGGAGTGCAAAAGTGCCACAACATGGCTGCTTTCACAGCTTTTCCCTTAGGAAGAACCCTAATACGCGGCTGATTTACCTTCCTAGGGTTACTGTTAGGCTTAGGCCTAGGACTTTTAAAACCAGGAAGCCCTGGGCTCCAGGCACACTGCAGCTGTTAAAGGCATCCCAAGAGGGCCGCAGAAGTGACACAACTTGGCTGCCTCTGCTTCTATTCTCATGAGACCATCCTGAACCATAGGCTGATTTTCCTTCCTAGGGTTAAGGTTTGAGTTACGCCTAGGGTAAGAGTTCTATTAACCAGAAAGACCTGAGTTCCAAGAACACAGCAGCTGCGAAGGACTTCCCAAGAAGAGCGCAAAAGTACCACAACATGCCTGCCTCCACAGCTTTTTCCTTGGGGACATGCCTAATTCCTGGCTGATTTGCCTTTCTCGTCTTAGGGTTGGGGTTCGGCCTAGGGCTAGGATTTTTTTAACTAGGAAGCCCTGAGTTCCAGGCTTACTTCATCTGCCAAAAGCATCCCAAAGGGAGTGCAAAAGTGCCACAACATGGCTGCTTTCACGGCTTTTCCCTTAGGAAGAACCCTAATACCCGGCTGATTTACCTTCCTAGGGTTACTGTTAGGCTTAGGCCTAGGACTTTTAAAACCAGGAAGCCCTGGGCTCCAGGCACTCTGCAGCTGCGAAAGGCATCCCAAGGGGAGCGCAAAAGTAACGCAACTTGGCTGCCACCACTGATATTTCCATGAGACCATCCCGAACCATAGGCTGATTTTCCTTCCTAGGGTTAAGGTTTGAGTTACGCCTAGGGTAAGGGTTCTATTAACCAGAAAGCCCTGAGTTCCAAGAACACAGCAGCTGCGAAGGACTAGCCAAGAAGAGCGCAAAAGTACCACAACATGCCTGCCTCCACAGCTTTTTCCTTGGGGACATGCCTAATTCCTGGCTGATTTGCCTTTCTCGTCTTAGGGTTGGGGTTCGGCCTAGGGCTAGGATTTTTAAAATCAGGAAGCCCTGAGTTCCAGGCACACTGGAGCTGTGAAAGGCATCCAAAAGGGAGTGCAAAAGTGCCACAACATGGTTGCTTTCACGGCTTTTTCTTGGCAAGAAGCTTAACACCAGGCTGATTTCCCTTCCCAGGGTTACTGTTAGGCTTAGGCCTAGGGCTAGGATTTTTAAAACTAGGAAGCCCTTAGTTCCAGGCACACTGCAGCTGCGAAAGACATCCCAAGGGGAGTACAAAAGTGCAACAACATGGCAGCTTTCACAGCTTTTTCCTTGGCACCATCCCTATACCTAGGCTGTTTTATCTGCCTAGGGTTAGGGTTAGGGTTCAGCCTAGGGCTTGGAGTTTTTTAACCAGGAAGCCCTGAGTTCCAGGCTTACTGCATCTGCCAAAGGCATCCCAAAGGGAGTGCAGAAGTGCCACAACATGGCTGCTTTCACAGCTTTTCCCTTAGGAAGAACCTAATACGCGGCTGATTTACCTTCCTAGGGTTACTGTTAGGCTTAGGCCTAGGACTTTTAAAACCAGGAAGCCCTGGGCTCCAGGCACACTGCAGCTGTTAAAGGCATCCCAAGAGGGCCGCAGAAGTGACACAACTTGGCTGCCTCTGCTTCTATTCTCATGAGACCATCCTGAACCATAGTCTGATTTTCCTTCCTAGGGTTAAGGTTTGAGTTACGCCTAGGGTAAGGGTTCTATTAACCAGAAAGCCCTGAGTTCCAAGAACACAGCAGCTGCGAAGGACTAGCCAAGGAGAGCGCAAAAGTACCACAACATGCCTGCCTCCACAGCTTTTTCCTTGGGACATGCCTAATTCCTGGCTGATTTGCCTTTCTCGTCTTAGGGTTGGGGTTCGGCCTAGGGCTAGGATTTTTAAAATCAGGAAGCCCTGAGTTCCAGGCACACTGGAGCTGTGAAAGGCATCCAAAAGGGAGTGCAAAAGTGCCACAACATGGCTGCTTTCACGGCTTTTTCTTGGCAAGAAGCTTAACACCAGGCTGATTTCCCTTCCCAGGGTTACTGTTAGGCTTAGGCCTAGGGCTAGGATTTTTAAAACTAGGAAGCCCTTAGTTCCAGGCACACTGCAGCTGCGAAAGACATCCCAAGGGGAGTACAAAAGTGCAACAACATGGCAGCTTTCACAGCTTTTTCCTTGGCACCATCCCTATACCTAGGCTGTTTATCTGCCTAGGGTTAGGGTTAGGGTTCAGCCTAGGGCTTGGAGTTTTTTAACCAGGAAGCCCTGAGTTCCAGGCTTACTGCATCTGCCAAAGGCATCCCAAAGGGAGTGCAAAAGTGCCACAACATGGCTGCTTTCACAGCTTTTCCCTTAGGAAGAACCCTAATACGCGGCTGATTTACCTTCCTAGGGTTACTGTTAGGCTTAGGCCTAGGACTTTTAAAACCAGGAAGCCCTGGGCTCCAGGCACACTGCAGCTGTTAAAGGCATCCAAGAGGGCCGCAGAAGTGACACAACTTGGCTGCCTCTGCTTCTATTCTCATGAGACCATCCTGAACCATAGGCTGATTTTCCTTCCTAGGGTTAAGGTTTGAGTTACGCCTAGGGTAAGAGTTCTATTAACCAGAAAGACCTGAGTTCCAAGAACACAGCAGCTGCGAAGGACTTCCCAAGAAGAGCGCAAAAGTACCACAACATGCCTGCCTCCACAGCTTTTTCCTTGGGGACATGCCTAATTCCTGGCTGATTTGCCTTTCTCGTCTTAGGGTTGGGGTTCGGCCTAGGGCTAGGATTTTTTTAACTAGGAAGCCCTGAGTTCCAGGCTTACTTCATCTGCCAAAAGCATCCCAAGGGAGTGCAAAAGTGCCACAACATGGCTGCTTTCAACGGCTTTTCCCTTAGGAAGAACCCTAATACTCGGCTGATTTACCTTCCTAGGGTTACTGTTAGGCTTAGGCCTAGGACTTTTAAAACCAGGAAGCCCTGGGCTCCAGGCACTCTGCAGCTGCGAAAGGCATCCCAAGGGGAGCGCAAAAGTAACGCAACTTGGCTGCCACCACTGATATTTCCATGAGACCATCCCGAACCATAGGCTGATTTTCCTTCCTAGGGTTAAGGTTTGAGTTACGCCTAGGGTAAGGGTTCTATTAACCAGAAAGCCCTGAGTTCCAAGAACACAGCAGCTGCGAAGGACTAGCCAAGAAGAGCGCAAAAGTACCACAACATGCCTGCCTCCACAGCTTTTTCCTTGGGGACATGCCTAATTCCTGGCTGATTTGCCTTTCTCGTCTTAGGGTTGGGGTTCGGCCTAGGGCTAGGATTTTTAAAATCAGGAAGCCCTGAGTTCCAGGCACACTGGAGCTGTGAAAGGCATCCAAAAGGGAGTGCAAAAGTGCCACAACATGGCTGCTTTCACGGCTTTTTCCTTGGCAAGAAGCCTAACACCAGGCTGATTTCCCTTCCCAGGGTTACTGTTAGGCTTAGGCCTAGGGCTAGGATTTTTAAAACTAGGAAGCCCTTAGTTCCAGGCACACTGCAGCTGCGAAAGGCATCCCAAGGGGAGTACAAAAGTGCAACAACATGGCAGCTTTCACAGCTTTTTCCTTGGCACCATCCCTATACCTAGGCTGATTTATCTGCCTAGGGTTAAGGTTAGGCGTCAGCCTAGGGCTTGGAGTTTTTTAACCAGGAAGCCCTGAGTTCCAGGCTTACTGCATCTGCCAAAGGCATCCCAAAGGGAGTGCAGAAGTGCCACAACATGGCTGCTTTCACGGCTTTCCCCTTAGGAAGAACACTAATACGCGGCTGATTTACCTTCCTAGGGTTACTGTTAGGCTTAGGCCTAGGACTTTTAAAACCAGGAAGCCCTGGGCTCCAGGCATATGCAGCTGTTAAAGGCATCCCAAGAGGGCCGCAGAAGTGACACAACTTGGCTGCCTCTGCTTCTATTCTCATGAGACCATCCTGAACCATAGGCTGATTTTCCTTCCTAGGGTTAAGGTTTGAGTTACGCCTAGGGTAAGAGTTCTATTAACCAGAAAGACCTGAGTTCCAAGAACACAGCAGCTGCGAAGGACTACCCAAGAAGAGCGCAAAAGTACCACAACGTGCCTGCCTCCACAGCTTTTTCCTTGGGGACATGCCTAATTCCTGGTTGATTTGCCTTTCTCGTCTTAGGGTTGGGGTTCGGCCTAGGGCTAGGATTTTTAAAATCAGGAAGCCCTGAGTTCCAGGCACACTGGAGCTGTGAAAGGCATCCAAAAGGGAGTGCAAATGTGCCACAACATGGTTGCTTTCACGGCTTTTTCTTGGCAAGAAGCTTAACACCAGGATGATTTCCCTTCCCAGGGTTACTGTTAGGCTTAGGCCTAGGGCTAGGATATTTAAAACTAGGAAGCCCTTAGTTCCAGGCACACTGCAGCTGCGAAAGGCATCCCAAGGGGAGTACAAAAGTGCAACAACATGGCAGCTTTCACAGCTTTTTCCTTGGCACCATCCCTATACCTAGGCTGTTTTATCTGCCTAGGGTTAGGGTTAGGGTTCAGCCTAGGGCTTGGAGTTTTTTAACCAGGAAGCCCTGAGTTCCAGGCTTACTGCATCTGCCAAAGGCATCCCAAAGGGAGTGCAAAAGTGCCACAACATGGCTGCTTTCACAGCTTTTCCCTTAGGAAGAACCCTAATACGCGGCTGATTTACCTTCCTAGGGTTACTGTTAGGCTTAGGCCTAGGACTTTTAAAACCAGGAAGCCCTGGGCTCCAGGCACACTGCAGCTGTTAAAGGCATCCCAAGAGGGCCGCAGAAGTGACACAACTTGGCTGCCTCTGCTTCTATTCTCATGAGACCATCCTGAACCATAGGCTGATTTTCCTTCCTAGGGTTAAGGTTTGAGTTACGCCTAGGGTAAGGGTTCTATTAACCAGAAAGCCCTGAGTTCCAAGAACACAGCAGCTGCGAAGGACTAGCCAAGGAGAGCGCAAAAGTACCACAACATGCCTGCCTCCACAGCTTTTTCCTTGGGGACATGCCTAATTCCTGGCTGATTTGCCTTTCTCGTCTTAGGGTTGGGGTTCGGCCTAGGGCTAGGATTTTTAAAATCAGGAAGCCCTGAGTTCCAGGCACACTGGAGCTGTGAAAGGCATCCAAAAGGGAGTGCAAAAGTGCCACAACATGGTTGCTTTCACGGCTTTTTCTTGGCAAGAAGCTTAACACCAGGCTGATTTCCCTTCCCAGGGTTACTGTTAGGCTTAGGCCTAGGGCTAGGATTTTTAAAACTAGGAAGCCCTTAGTTCCAGGCACACTGCAGCTGCGAAAGACATCCCAAGGGGAGTACAAAAGTGCAACAACATGGCAGCTTTCACAGCTTTTACCTTGGCACCATCCCTATACCTAGGCTGTTTTATCTGCCTAGGGTTAGGGTTAGGGTTCAGCCTAGGGCTTGGAGTTTTTTAACCAGGAAGCCCTGAGTTCCAGGCTTACTGCATCTGCCAAAGGCATCCCAAAGGGAGTGCAAAAGTGCCACAACATGGCTGCTTTCACAGCTTTTCCCTTAGGAAGAACCCTAATACGCGGCTGATTTACCTTCCTAGGGTTACTGTTAGGCTTAGGCCTAGGACTTTTAAAACCAGGAAGCCCTGGGCTCCAGGCATATGCAGCTGTTAAAGGCATCCCAAGGGGAGCGCAAAAGTGACACAACTTGGCTGCCACCACTGATATTTCCATGAGACCATCCCGAACCATAGGCTGATTTTCCTTCCTAGGGTTAAGGTTTGAGTTACGCCTTGGGTAAGGATTCTATTAACCAGAAAGCCCTGAGTTCCAAGAACACAGCAGCTGCGAAGGACTACCCAAGAAGAGCGAAAAAGTACCACAACATGCCTGCCTCCACAGCTTTTTCCTTGGGGACATGCCTAATTCCTGGCTGATTTGCCTTTCTCGTCTTAGGGTTGGGGTTCGGCCTAGGGCTAGGATTTTTTTAACTAGGAAGCCCTGAGTTCCAGGCTTACTTCATATGCCAAAAGCATCCCAAAGGGAGTGCAGAAGTGCCACAACATGGCTGCTTTCAGGGCTTTTCCCTTAGGAAGAACCCTAATACTCGGCTGATTTACCTTCCTAGGGTTACTGTTAGGCTTAGGCCTAGGACTTTTAAAACCAGGAAGCCCTGGGCTCCAGGCACACTGCAGCTGCGAAAGGCATCCCAAGGGGAGCGCAAAAGTGACGCAACTTGGCTGCCACCACTGATATTTCCATGAGACCATCCCGAACCATAGGCTGATTTTCCTTCCTAAGGTTAAGGTTTGAGTTACGCCTAGGGTAAGGGTTCTATTAACCAGAAAGCCCTGAGTTCCAAGAACACAGCAGCTGCGAAGGACTTCCCAAGAAGAGCGCAAAAGTACCACAACATGCCTGCCTCCACAGCTTTTTCCTTGGGGACATGCCTAATTCCTGGCTGATTTGCCTTTCTTGTCTTAGGGTTGGGGTTCGGCCTAGGGCTAGGATTTTTAAAATCAGGAAGCCCTGAGTTCCAGGCATACTGGAGCTGTGAAAGGCATCCAAAAGGGAGTGCAAAAGTGCCACAACATGGCTGCTTTCACGGCTTTTTCTTTGCAAGAAGCTTAACACCAGGCTGATTTCCCTTTCCAGGGTTACTGTTAGGCTTAGGCCTAGGGCTAGGATTTTTAAAACTAGGAAGCCCTTAGTTCCAGGCACACTGCAGCTGCGAAAGACATCCCAAGGGGAGTACAAAAGTGCAACAACATGGCAGCTTTCACAGCTTTTTCCTTGGCACCATCCCTATACCTAGGCTGTTTTATCTGCCTAGGGTTAGGGTTAGGGTTCAGCCTAGGGCTTGGAGTTTTTTAACCAGGAAGCCCTGAGTTCCAGGCTTACTGCATCTGCCAAAGGCATCCCAAAGGGAGTGCAAAAGTGCCACAACATGGCTGCTTTCACAGCTTTTCCCTTAGGAAGAACCCTAATACGCGGCTGATTTACCTTCCTAGGGTTACTGTTAGGCTTAGGCCTAGGACTTTTAAAACCAGGAAGCCCTGGGCTCCAGGCACACTGCAGCTGTTAAAGGCATCCCAAGAGGGCCGCAGAAGTGACACAACTTGGCTGCCTCTGCTTCTATTCTCATGAGACCATCCTGAACCATAGGCTGATTTTCCTTCCTAGGGTTAAGGTTTGAGTTACGCCTAGGGTAAGAGTTCTATTAACCAGAAAGACCTGAGTTCCAAGAACACAGCAGCTGCGAAGGACTTCCCAAGAAGAGCGCAAAAGTACCACAACATGCCTGCCTCCACAGCTTTTTCCTTGGGGACATGCCTAATTCCTGGCTGATTTGCCTTTCTCGTCTTAGGGTTGGGGTTCGGCCTAGGGCTAGGATATTTTTAACTAGGAAGCCCTGAGTTCCAGGCTTACTTCATCTGCCAAAGGCATCCCAAAGGGAGTGCAAAAGTGCCACAACATGGCTGCTTTCACGGCTTTTCCGTTAGGAAGAACCCTAATACGCGGCTGATTTACCTTCCTATGGTTACTGTTAGGCTTAGGCCTAGGACTTTTAAAACCAGGAAGCCCTGGGCTCCAGGCACACTGCAGCTGCGAAAGGCATCCCAAGGGGAGCGCAAAAGTGACACAACTTGGCTGCCACCACTGATATTTCCATGAGACCATCCCGAACCATAGGCTGATTTTCCTTCCTAGGGTTAAGGTTTGAGTTACGCCTGGGGTAAGGGTTCTATTAACCAGAAAGCCCTGAGTTCCAAGAACACAGCAGCTGCGAAGGACTACCCAAGAAGAGCGCAAAAGTACCACAACATGCCTGCCTCCACAGCTTTTTCCTTGGGGACATGCATAATTCCTGGCTGATTTGCCTTTCGCGTCTTAGGGTTGGGGTTCGGCCTAGGGCTAGGATTTTTTTAACTAGGAAGCCCTGAGTTCCAGGCTTACTTCATCTGCCAAAAGCATCCCAAAGGGAGTGCAGAAGTGCCACAACATGGCTGCTTTCACGGCTTTTCCCTTAGGAAGAACCCTAATACGCGGCTGATTTACCTTCCTAGGGTTACTGTTAGGCTTAGGCCTAGGACTTTTAAAACCAGGAAGCCCTGGGCTCCAGGCACTCTGCAGCTGCGAAAGGCATCCCAAGGGGAGCGCAAAAGTAACGCAACTTGGCTGCCACCACTGATATTTCCATGAGACCATCCCGAACCATAGGCTGATTTTCCTTCCTAGGGTTAAGGTTTGAGTTACGCCTAGGGTAAGGGTTCTATTAACCAGAAAGCCCTGAGTTCCAAGAACACAGCAGCTGCGAAGGACTACCCAAGAAGAGCGCAAAAGTACCACAACATGCCTGCCTCCACAGCTTTTTCCTTGGGGACATGCCTAATTCCTGGCTGATTTGCCTTTCTCGTCTTAGGGTTGGTGTTCGGCCTAGGGCTAGGATTTTTAAAATCAGGAAGCCCTGAGTTCCAGGCACACTGGAGCTGTGAAAGGCATCCAAAAGGGAGTGCAAAAGTGCTACAACATGGCTGCTTTCACGGCTTTTTCCTTGGCAAGAAGCCTAACACCAGGCTGATTTCCCTTCCCAGGGTTACTGTTAGGCTTAGGCCTAGGGCTAGGATTTTTAAAACTAGGAAGCCCTTAGTTCCAGGCACACTGCAGCTGCGAAAGGCATCCCAAGGGGAGTACAAAAGTGCAACAACATGGCAGCTTTCACAGCTTTTTCCTTGGCACCATCCCTATACCTAGGCTGATTTATCTGCCTAGGGTTAAGGTTAGGCGTCAGCCTAGGGCTTGGAGTTTTTTAACCAGGAAGCCCTGAGTTCCAGGCTTACTGCATCTGCCAAAGGCATCCGAAAGGGAGTGCAGAAGTGCCACAACATGGCTGCTTTCACGGCTTTTCCCTTAGGAAGAACCCTAATACGCGGCTGATTTACCTTCCTAGGGTTACTGTTAGGCTTAGGCCTAGGACTTTTAAAACCAGGAAGCCCTGGGCTCCAGGCATATGCAGCTGTTAAAGGCATCCCAAGAGGGCCGCAGAAGTGACACAACTTGGCTGCCTCTGCTTCTATTCTCATGAGACCATCCTGAACCATAGGCTGATTTTCCTTCCTAGGGTTAAGGTTTTAGTTACGCCTAGGGTAAGAGTTCTATTAACCAGAAAGACCTGAGTTCCAAGAACACAGCAGCTGCGAAGGACTACCCAAGAAGAGCGCAAAAGTACCACAACGTGCCTGCCTCCACAGCTTTTTCCTTGGGGACATGCCTAATTCCTGGTTGATTTGCCTTTCTCGTCTTAGGGTTGGGGTTCGGCCTAGGGCTAGGATATTTTTAACTAGGAAGCCCTGAGTTCCAGGCTTACTTCATCTGCCAAAGGCATCCCAAAGGGAGTGCAAAAGTGCCACAACATGGCTGCTTTCACGGCTTTTCCCTTAGGAAGAACCCTAATACCCGGCTGATTTACCTTCCTAGGGTTACTGTTAGGCTTAGGCCTAGGACTTTTAAAACCAGGAAGCCCTTAGATCCAGGCACACTGCAGCTGCGAAAGGCATCCCAAGGGGAGCGCAAAAGTGACACAACTTGGCTGCCACCACTGATATTTCCATGAGACCATCCCGAACCATAGGCTGATTTTCCTTCCTAGGGTTAAGGTTTGAGTTACGCCTGGGGTAAGGGTTCCATTAACCAGAAAGTCCTGAGTTCCAAGAACACAGCAGCTGCGAAGGACTTCCCAAGAAGAGCGCAAAAGTACCACAACATGCCTGCCTCCACAGCTTTTTCCTTGGGGACATGCCTAATTCCTGGCTGATTTGCCTTTCTCGTCTTAGGGTTGGGGTTCGGCCTAGCGCTAGGATTTTTAAAATCAGGAAGCCCTGAGTTCCAGGCACACTGGAGCTGTGAAAGGCATCCAAAAGGGAGTGCAAAAGTGCCACAACATGGCTGCTTTCACGGCTTTTTCTTGGCAAGAAGCTTAACACCAGGCTGATTTCCCTTCCCAGGGTTACTGTTAGGCTTAGGCCTAGGGCTAGGATTTTTAAAACTAGGAAGCCCTTAGTTCCAGGCACACTGCAGCTGCGAAAGGCATCCCAAGGGGAGTACAAAAGTGCAACAACATGGCAGCTTTCACAGCTTTTTCCTTGGCACCATCCCTATACCTAGGCTGTTTTATCTGCCTAGGGTTAGGGTTAGGGTTCAGCCTAGGGCTTGGAGTTTTTTAACCAGGAAGCCCTGAGTTGCAGGCTTACTGCATCTGCCAAAGGCATCCCAAAGGGAGTGCAAAAGTGCCACAACATGGCTGCTTTCACAGCTTTTCCCTTAGGAAGAACCCTAATACGCGGCTGATTTACCTTCCTAGGGTTACTGTTAGGCTTAGGCCTAGGACTTTTAAAACCAGGAAGCCCTGGGCTCCAGGCACACTGCAGCTGTTAAAGGCATCCCAAGAGGGCCGCAGAAGTGACACAACTTGGCTGCCTCTGCTTCTATTCTCATGAGACCATCCCGAACCATAGGCTGATTTTCCTTCCTAGGGTTAAGGTTTGAGTTACGCCTAGGGTAAGAGTTCTATTAACCAGAAAGACCTGAGTTCCAAGAACACAGCACCTGCAAAGAACTACCCAAGAAGAGCGCAAAAGTACCACAACGTGCCTGCCTCCACAGCTTATTCCTTGGGGACATGCCTAATTCCTGGCTGATTTGCCTTTCTCGTTTTAGGGTTGGGGTTCGGCCTAGGGCTAGGATATTTTTAACTAGGAAGCCCTGAGTTCCAGACTTACTTCATCTGCCAAAGGCATCCCAAAGGGAGTGCAAAAGTGCCACAACATGGCTGCTTTCACGGTTTTTCCCTTAGGAAGAACCCTAATACACGGCTGATTTACCTTCCTAGGGTTACTGTTAGGCTTAGGCCTAGGACTTTTAAAACCAGGCAGCCCTGGGCTCCAGGCACACTGCAGCTGCGAAAGGCATCCCAAGGGGAGCGCAAAAGTGACACAACTTGGCTGCCACCACTGATATTTCCATGAGACCATCCCGAACCATAGGCTGATTTTCCTTCCTAGGGTTAAGGTTTGAGTTACGCCTGGGGTAAGGGTTCCATTAACCAGAAAGCCCTGAGTTCCAAGAACACAGCAGCTGCGAAGGACTTCCCAAGAAGAGCGCAAAAGTACCACAACATGCCTGCCTCCACAGCTTTTTCCTTGGGGACATGCCTAATTCCTGGCTGATTTGCCTTTCTCGTCTTAGGGTTGGGGTTCGGCCTAGCGCTAGGATTTTTAAAATCAGGAAGCCCTGAGTTCCAGGCACACTGGAGCTGTGAAAGGCATCCAAAAGGGAGTGCAAAAGTGCCACAACATGGCTGCTTTCACGGCTTTTTCTTGGCAAGAAGCTTAACACCAGGCTGATTTCCCTTCCCAGGGTTACTGTTAGGCTTAGGCCTAGGGCTAGGATTTTTAAAACTAGGAAGCCCTTAGTTCCAGGCACACTGCAGCTGCGAAAGGCATCCCAAGGGGAGTACAAAAGTGCAACAACATGGCAGCTTTCACAGCTTTTTCCTTGGCACCATCCCTATACCTAGGCTGTTTTATCTGCCTAGGGTTAGGGTTAGGGTTCAGCCTAGGGCTTGGAGTTTTTTAACCAGGAAGCCCTGAGTTGCAGGCTTACTGCATCTGCCAAAGGCATCCCAAAGGGAGTGCAAAAGTGCCACAACATGGCTGCTTTCACAGCTTTTCCCTTAGGAAGAACCCTAATACGCGGCTGATTTACCTTCCTAGGGTTACTGTTAGGCTTAGGCCTAGGACTTTTAAAACCAGGAAGCCCTGGGCTCCAGGCACACTGCAGCTGTTAAAGGCATCCCAAGAGGGCCGCAGAAGTGACACAACTTGGCTGCCTCTGCTTCTATTCTCATGAGACCATCCCGAACCATAGGCTGATTTTCCTTCCTAGCGTTAAGGTTTGAGTTACGCCTAGGGTAAGAGTTCTATTAACCAGAAAGACCTGAGTTCCAAGAACACAGCACCTGCGAAGAACTACCCAAGAAGAGCGCAAAAGTACCACAACGTGCCTGCCTCCACAGCTTATTCCTTGGGGACATGCCTAATTCCTGGCTGATTTGCCTTTCTCGTTTTAGGGTTGGGGTTCGGCCTAGGGCTAGGATATTTTTAACTAGGAAGCCCTGAGTTCCAGGCTTACTTCATCTGCCAAAGGCATCCCAAAGGGAGTGCAAAAGTGCCACAACATGGCTGCTTTCACGGTTTTTCCCTTAGGAAGAACCCTAATACACGGCTGATTTACCTTCCTAGGGTTACTGTTAGGCTTAGGCCTAGGACTTTTAAAACCAGGCAGCCCTGGGCTCCAGGCACACTGCAGCTGCGAAAGGCATCCCAAGGGGAGCGCAAAAGTGACACAACTTGGCTGCCACCACTGATATTTCCATGAGACCATCCCGAACCATAGGCTGATTTTCCTTCCTAGGGTTAAGGTTTGAGTTACGCCTAGGGTAAGGGTTCTATTAACCAGAAAGCCCTGAGTTCCAAGAACATAGCAGCTGCGAAGGACTACCCAAGAAGAGCGCAAAAGTACCACAACATGCCTGCCTCCACAGCTTTTTCCTTGGGGACATGCCTAATTCCTGGCTGATTTGCCTTTCTCGTCTTAGGGTTGGGGTTCGGCCTAGGGCTAGGATTTTTTTAACTAGGAAGCCCTGAGTTCCAGGCTTACTTCATCTGCCAAAGGCATCCCAAAGGGAGTGCAAAAGTGCCACAACATGGCTGCTTTCACGGCTTTTCCCTTAGGAAGAACCCTAATACGCGGCTGATTTACCTTCCTAGGGTTACTGTTAGGCTTAGGCCTAGGACTTTTAAAACCAGGAAGCCCTGGGCTCCAGGCACACTGCAGCTGCGAAAGGCATCCCAAGGGGAGCGCAAAAGTGACACAACTTGGCTGCCACCACTGATATTTCCATGAGACCATCCCGAACCATAGGCTGATTTTCCTTCCTAGGGTTAAGGTTTGAGTTACGCCTAGGGTAAGGGTTCTATTAACCAGAAAGCCCTGAGTTCCAAGAACACAGCAGCTGCGAAGGACTAGCCAAGGAGAGCGCAAAAGTACCACAACATGCCTGCCTCCACAGCTTTTTCCTTGGGGACATGCCTAATTCCTGGCTGATTTGCCTTTCTCGTCTTAGGGTTGGGGTTCGGCCTAGGGCTAGGATTTTTTTAACTAGGAAGCCCTGAGTTCCAGGCTTACTGCATCTGCCAAAGGCATCCCAAAGGGAGTGCAAAAGTGCCACAACATGGCTGCTTTCACAGCTTTTCCCTTAGGAAGAACACTAATACGCGGCTGATTTACCTTCCTAGGGTTACTGTTAGGCTTAGGCCTAGGACTTTTAAAACCAGGAAGCCCTGGGCTCCAGGCACACTGCAGCTGCGAAAGGCATCCCAAGGGGAGTACAAAAGTGCAACAACATGGCAGCTCTCACAGCTTTTTCCTTGGCACCATCCCTATACCTAGGCTGATTTATCTGCCTAGGGTTAAGGTTAGGCGTCAGCCTAGGGCTTGGAGTTTTTTAACCAGGAAGCCCTGAGTTCCAGGCTTACTGCATCTGCCAAAGGCATCCGAAAGGGAGTGCAAAAGTGCCACAACATGGCTGCTTTCACAGCTTTTCCCTTAGGAAGAACCCTAATACGCGGCTGATTTACCTTCCTAGGGTTACTGTTAGGCTTAGGCCTAGGACTTTTAAAACCAGGAAGCCCTGGGCTCCAGGCATATGCAGCTGTTAAAGGCATCCCAAGAGGGCCGCAGAAGTGACACAACTTGGCTGCCTCTGCTTCTATTCTCATGAGACCATCCTGAACCATAGGCTGATTTTGCTTCCTAGGGTTAAGGTTTGAGTTACGCCTAGGGTAAGAGTTCTATTAACCAGAAAGACCTGAGTTCCAAGAACACAGCAGCTGCGAAGGACTACCCAAGAAGAGCGCAAAAGTACCACAACGTGCCTGCCTCCACAGCTTTTTCCTTGGGGACATGCCTAATTCCTGGCTGATTTGCCTTTCTCGTCTTAGGGTTGGGGTTCGGCCTAGGGCTAGGATTTTTTTAACTAGGAAGCCCTGAGTTCCAGGCTTACTGCATCTGCCAAAGGCATCCCAAAGGGAGTGCAGAAGTGCCACAACATGGCTGCTTTCAGGGCTTTTCCCTTAGGAAGAACCCTAATACTCGGCTGATTTACCTTCCTAGGGTTACTGTTAGGCTTAGGCCTAGGACTTTTAAAACCAGGAAGCCCTGGGCTCCAGGCACACTGCAGCTGCGAAAGGCATCCCAAGGGGAGCGCAAAAGTGACACAACTTGGCTGCCACCACTGATATTTCCATGAGACCATCCCGAACCATAGGCAGATTTTCCTTCCTAGGGTTAAGGTTTGAGTTACGCCTAGGGTAAGGGTTCTATTAACCAGAAAGCCCTGAGTTCCAAGAACACAGCAGCTGCGAAGGACTAGCCAAGAAGAGCGCAAAAGTACCACAACATGCCTGCCTCCACAGCTTTTTCCTTGGGGACATGCCTAATTCCTGGCTGATTTGCCTTTCTCGTCTTAGGGTTGGGGTTCGGCCTAGGGCTAGGATTTTTAAAATCAGGAAGCCCTGAGTTCCAGGCACACTGGAGCTGTGAAAGGCATCCAAAAGGGAGTGCAAAAGTGCCACAACATGGTTGCTTTCACCGCTTTTTCCTTGGCAAGAAGCTTAACACCAGGCTGATTTCCCTTCCCAGGGTTACTGTTAGGCTTAGGCCTAGGGCTAGGATTTTTAAAACTAGGAAGCCCTTAGATCCAGGCACACTGCAGCTGTCCAAGGCATCCCAAGGGGAGTACAAAAGTGCAACAACATGGCAGCTTTCACAGCTTTTTCCTTGGCACCATCCCTATACCTAGGCTGTTTTATCTGCCTAGGGTTAGGGTTAGGGTTCAGCCTAGGGCTTGGAGTTTTTTAACCAGGAAGCCCTGAGTTCCAGGCTTACTGCATCTGCCAAAGGCATCCCAAAGGGAGTGCAAAAGTGCCACAACTTGGCTGCTTTCGCAGCTTTTCCCTGAGGAAGAACCCTAATACGCGGCTGATTTACCTTCCTAGGGTTACTGTTAGGCTTAGGCCTAGGACTTTTAAAACCAGGAAGCCCTGGGCTCCAGGCACACTGCAGCTGCGAAAGGCATCTCAAGGGGAGCGCAAAAGTGACACAACTTGGCTGCCACCACTGATATTTCCATGAGACCATCCCGAACCATAGGCTGATTTTCCTTCCTAGGGTTAAGGTTTGAGTTACGCCTGGGGTAAGGGTTCTATTAACCAGAAAGCCCTGAGTTCCAAGAACACAGCAGCTGCGAAGGACTAGCCAAGGAGAGCGCAAAAGTACCACAACATGCCTGCCTCCACACCTTTTTCCTTGGGGACATGCCTAATTCCTGGCTGATTTGCCTTTCTCGTCTTAGGGTTGGGGTTCGGCCTAGGGCTAGGATTTTTTTAACTAGGAAGCCCTGAGTTCCAGGCTTACTGCATCTGCCAAAAGCATCCCAAAGGGAGTGCAAAAGTGCCACAACATGGCTGCTTTCACGGCTTTTCCCTTAGGAAGAACCCTAATACCCGGCTGATTTACCTTCCTAGGGTTACTGTTAGGCTTAGGCCTAGGACTTTTAAAACCAGGAAGCCCTGGGCTCCAGGCACACTGCAGCTGCGAAAGGCATCCCAAGAGGGCTGCAGAAGTGACACAACTTGGCTGCCTCTGCTGCTATTCTCATGAGACCATCCCGAACCATAGGCTGATTTTCCTTCCTATGGTTAAGGTTTGAGTTACGCCTGGGGTAAGGGTTCTATTAACCAGAAAGCCCTGTGTTCCAAGAACACAGCAGCTGCGAAGGACTAGCCAAGGAGAGCGCAAAAGTACCACAACATGCCTGCCTCCACACCATTTTCCTTGGGGACATGCCTAATTCCTGGCTGATTTGCCTTTCTCGTCTTAGGGTTGGGGTTCGGCCTAGGGCTAGGATTTTTAAAATCAGGAAGCCCTGAGTTCCAGGCACACTGGAGCTGTGAAAGGCATCCAAAAGGGAGTGCAAAAGTACCACAACATGGTTGCTTTCACGGCTTTTTCTTGGCAAGAAGCTTAACACCAGGCTGATTTCCCTTCCCAGGGTTACTGTTAGGCTTAGGCCTAGGGCTAGGATTTTTAAAACTAGGAAGCCCTTAGATCCAGGCACACTGCAGCTGTCCAAGGCATCCCAAGGGGAGTACAAAAGTGCAACAACATGGCAGCTTTCACAGCTTTTTCCTTGGCACCATCCCTATACCTAGGCTGTTTTATCTGCCTAGGGTTAGGGTTAGGGTTCAGCCTAGGGCTTGGAGTTTTTTAACCAGGAAGCCCTGAGTTCCAGGCTTACTGCATCTGCCAAAGGCATCCCAAAGGGAGTGCAAAAGTGCCACAACATGGCTGCTTTCACAGCTTTTCCCTGAGGAAGAACCCTAATACGCGGCTGATTTACCTTCCTAGGGTTACTGTTAGGCTTAGGCCTAGGACTTTTAAAACCAGGAAGCCCTGGGCTCCAGGCACACTGCAGCTGCGAAAGGCATCCCAAGGGGAGCGCAAAAGTGACACAACTTGGCTGCCACCACTGATATTTCCATGAGACCATCCTGAACCATAGGCTGATTTTCCTTCCTAGGGTTAAGGTTTGAGTTACGCCTGGGGTAAGGGTTCTATTAACCAGAAAGCCCTGAGTTCCAAGAACACAGCAGCTGCGAAGGACTAGCCAAGGAGAGCGCAAAAGTACCACAACATGCCTGCCTCCACAGCTTTTTCCTTGGGGACATGCCTAATTCCTGGCTGATTTGCCTTTCTCGTCTTAGGGTTGGGGTTCGGCCTAGGGCTAGGATTTTTTTAACTAGGAAGCCCTGAGTTCCAGGCTTACTGCATCTGCCAAAAGCATTCCAAAGGGAGTGCAAAAGTGCCACAACATGGCTGCTTTCACGGCTTTTCCCTTAGGAAGAACCCTAATACCCGGCTGATTTACCTTCCTAGGGTTACTGTTAGGCTTAGGCCTAGGACTTTTAAAACCAGCTAGCCCTGGGCTCCAGGCACATGCAGCTGTTAAAGGCATCCCAAGAGGGCTGCAGAAGTTACACAACTTGGCTGCCTCTGCTGCTATTCTCATGAGACCATCCCGAACCATAGGCTGATTTTCCTTCCTATGGTTAAGGTTTGAGTTACGCCTGGGGTAAGGGTTCTATTAACCAGAAAGCCCTGAGTTCCAAGAACACAGCAGCTGCGAAGGACTACCCAAGAAGAGCGCAAAAGTACCACAACATGCCTGCCTCCACAGCTTTTTCCTTGGGGACATGCCTAATTCCTGGCTGATTTGCCTTTCTCGTCTTAGGGTTGGGGTTCGGCCTAGGGCTAGGATTTTTTTAACTAGGAAGCCCTGAGTTCCAGGCTTACTGCATCTGCCAAAGGCATCCCAAAGGGAGTGCAAAAGTGCCACAACATGGCTGCTTTCACGGCTTTTCCCTTAGGAAGAACCCTAATACGCGGCTGATTTACCTTCCTAGGGTTACTGTTAGGCTTAGGCCTAGGACTTTTAAAACCAGGAAGCCCTGGGCTCCAGGCACACTGCAGCTGCGAAAGGCATCCCAAGGGGAGTACAAAAGTGCAACAACATGGCAGCTTTCACAGCTTTTTCCTTGGCACCATCCCTATACCTAGGCTGATTTATCTGCCTAGGGTTAAGGTTACGCGTCAGCCTAGGGCTTGGAGTTTTTTAACCAGGAAGCCCTGAGTTCCAGGCTTACTGCATCTGCCAAAGGCATCCCAAAGGGAGTGCAGAAGTGCCACAACATGGCTGCTTTCACGGCTTTTCCCTTAGGAAGAACCCTAATACGCGGCTGATTTACCTTCCTAGGGTTACTGTTAGGCTTAGGCCTAGGACTTTTAAAACCAGGAAGCCCTGGACTCCAGGCATATGCAGCTGTTAAAGGCATCCCAAGAGGGCCGCAGAAGTGACACAACTTGGCTGCCTCTGCTTCTATTCTCATGAGACCATCCTGAACCATAGGCTGATTTTCCTTCCTAGGGTTAAGGTTTGAGTTACGCCTAGGGTAAGAGTTCTATTAACCAGAAAGCCCTGAGTTCCAAGAACACAGCAGCTGCGAAGGACTACCCAAGAAGAGCGCAAAAGTACCACAACGTGCCTGCCTCCACAGCTTTTTCCTTGGGGACATGCCTAATTCCTGGCTGATTTGCCTTTCTCGTCTTAGGGTTGGGGTTCGGCCTAGGGCTAGGATTTTTTTAACTAGGAAGCCCTGAGTTCCAGGCTTACTGCATCTGCCAAAGGCATCCCAAAGGGAGTGCAGAAGTGCCACAACATGGCTGCTTTCACAGCTTTTCCTTTAGGAAGAACCCTAATACGCGGCTGATTTACCTTCCTAGGGTTACTGTTAGGCTTAGGCCTAGGACTTTTAAAACCAGGAAGCCCTGGGCTCCAGGCACACTGCAGCTGCGAAAGGCATCCCAAGGGGAGCGCAAAAGTGACACAACTTGGCTGCCACCACTGATATTTCCATGAGACCATCCCGAACCATAGGCTGATTTTCCTTCCTAGGGTTAAGGTTTGAGTTACGCCTAGGGTAAGGGTTCTATTAACCAGAAAGCCCTGAGTTCCAAGAACACAGCAGCTGCGAAGGACTACCCAAGAAGAGCGCAAAAGTACCACAACATGCCTGCCTCCACAGCTTTTTCCTTGGGGACATGCCTAATTCCTGGCTGATTTGCCTTTCTCGTCTTAGGGTTGGGGTTCGGCCTAGGGCTAGGATTTTTAAAATCAGGAAGCCCTGAGTTCCAGGCACACTGGAGCTGTGAAAGGCATCCAAAAGGGAGTGCAAAAGTGCCACAACATGGTTGCTTTCACGGCTTTTTCCTTGGCAAGAAGCTTAACACCAGGCTGATTTCCCTTCCCAGGGTTACTGTTAGGCTTAGGCCTAGGGCTAGGATTTTTAAAACTAGGAAGCCCTTAGATCCAGGCACACTGCAGCTGTCCAAGGCATCCCAAGGGGAGTACAAAAGTGCAACAACATGGCAGCTTTCACAGCTTTTTCCTTGGCACCATCCCTATACCTAGGCTGTTTTATCTGCCTAGGGTTAGGGTTAGGGTTCAGCCTAGGGCTTGGAGTTTTTTAACCAGGAAGCCCTGAGTTCCAGGCTTACTGCATCTGCCAAAGGCATCCCAAAGGGAGTGCAAAAGTGCCACAGCATGGCTGCTTTCACAGCTTTTCCCTGAGGAAGAACCCTAATACGCGGCTGATTTACCTTCCTAGGGTTACTGTTAGGCTTAGGCCTAGGACTTTTAAAACCAGGAAGCCCTGGGCTCCAGGCACACTGCAGCTGCGAAAGGCATCCCAAGGGGAGCGCAAAAGTGACACAACTTGGCTGCCACCACTGATATTTCCATGAGACCATCCCGAACCATAGGCTGATTTTCCTTCCTAGGGTTAAGGTTTGAGTTACGCCTGGGGTAAGGGTTCTATTAACCAGAAAGCCCTGAGTTCCAAGAACACAGCAGCTGCGAAGGACTAGCCAAGGAGAGCGCAAAAGTACCACAACATGCCTGCCTCCACAGCTTTTTCCTTGGGGACATGCCTAATTCCTGGCTGATTTGCCTTTCTCGTCTTAGGGTTGGGGTTCGGCCTAGGGCTAGGATTTTTTTAACTAGGAGGCCCTGAGTTCCAGGCTTACTGCATCTGCCAAAAGCATCCCAAAGGGAGTGCAAAAGTGCCACAACATGGCTGCTTTCACGGCTTTTCCCTTAGGAAGAACCCTAATACGCGGCTGATTTACCTTCCTAGGGTTACTGTTAGGCTTAGGCCTAGGACTTTTAAAACCAGGAAGCCCTGGGCTCCAGGCACATGCAGCTCTTAAAGGCATCCCAAGAGGGCTGCAGAAGTGACACAACTTGGCTGCCTCTGCTGCTATTCTCATGAGACCATCCCGAACCATAGGCTGATTTTCCTTCCTATGGTTAAGGTTTGAGTTACGCCTGGGGTAAGGGTTCTATTAACCAGAAAGCCCTGAGTTCCAAGAACACAGCAGCTGCGAAGGACTAGCCAAGGAGAGCGCAAAAGTACCACAACATGCCTGCCTCCACACCATTTTCCTTGGGGACATGCCTAATTCCTGGCTGATTTGCCTTTCTCGTCTTAGGGTTGGGGTTCGGCCTAGGGCTAGGATTTTTAAAATCAGGAAGCCCTGAGTTCCAGGCACACTGGAGCTGTGAAAGGCATCCAAAAGGGAGTGCAAAAGTACCACAACATGGTTGCTTTCACGGCTTTTTCTTGGCAAGAAGCTTAACACCAGGCTGATTTCCCTTCCCAGGGTTACTGTTAGGCTTAGGCCTAGGGCTAGGATTTTTAAAACTAGGAAGCCCTTAGATCCAGGCACACTGCAGCTGTCCAAGGCATCCCAAGGGGAGTACAAAAGTGCAACAACATGGCAGCTTTCACAGCTTTTTCCTTGGCACCATCCCTATACCTAGGCTGTTTTATCTGCCTAGGGTTAGGGTTAGGGTTCAGCCTAGGGCTTGGAGTTTTTTAACCAGGAAGCCCTGAGTTCCAGGCTTACTGCATCTGCCAAAGGCATCCCAAAGGGAGTGCAAAAGTGCCACAACATGGCTGCTTTCACAGCTTTTCCCTTAGGAAGAACCCTAATACGCGGCTGATTTACCTTCCTAGGGTTACTGTTAGGCTTAGGCCTAGGACTTTTAAAACCAGGAAGCCCTGGGCTCCAGGCACACTGCAGCTGCAAAAGGCATCCCAAGGGGAGCGCAAAAGTGACACAACTTGGCTGCCACCACTGATATTTCCATGAGACCATCCTGAACCATAGGCTGATTTTCCTTCCTAGGGTTAAGGTTTGAGTTACGCCTGGGGTAAGGGTTCTATTAACCAGAAAGCCCTGAGTTCCAAGAACACAGCAGCTGCGAAGGACTAGCCAAGGAGAGCGCAAAAGTACCACAACATGCCTGCCTCCACAGCTTTTTCCTTGGGGACATGCCTAATTCCTGGCTGATTTGCCTTTCTCGTCTTAGGGTTGGGGTTCGGCCTAGGGCTAGGATTTTTTTAACTAGGAAGCCCTGAGTTCCAGGCTTACTGCATCTGCCAAAAGCATTCCAAAGGGAGTGCAAAAGTGCCACAACATGGCTGCTTTCACGGCTTTTCCCTTAGGAAGAACCCTAATACCCGGCTGATTTACCTTCCTAGGGTTACTGTTAGGCTTAGGCCTAGGACTTTTAAAACCAGCTAGCCCTGGGCTCCAGGCACATGCAGCTGTTAAAGGCATCCCAAGAGGGCTGCAGAAGTGACACAACTTGGCTGCCTCTGCTGCTATTCTCATGAGACCATCCCGAACCATAGGCTGATTTTCCTTCCTATGGTTAAGGTTTGAGTTACGCCTGGGGTAAGGGTTCTATTAACCAGAAAGCCCTGAGTTCCAAGAACACAGCAGCTGCGAAGGACTACCCAAGAAGAGCGCAAAAGTACCACAACATGCCTGCCTCCACAGCTTTTTCCTTGGGGACATGCCTAATTCCTGGCTGATTTGCCTTTCTCGTCTTAGGGTTGGGGTTCGGCCTAGGGCTAGGATTTTTTTAACTAGGAAGCCCTGAGTTCCAGGCTTACTGCATCTGCCAAAGGCATCCCAAAGGGAGTGCAAAAGTGCCACAACATGGCTGCTTTCACGGCTTTTCCCTTAGGAAGAACCCTAATACGCGGCTGATTTACCTTCCTAGGGTTACTGTTAGGCTTAGGCCTAGGACTTTTAAAACCAGGAAGCCCTGGGCTCCAGGCACACTGCAGCTGCGAAAGGCATCCCAAGGGGAGTACAAAAGTGCAACAACATGGCAGCTTTCACAGCTTTTTCCTTGGCACCATCCCTATACCTAGGCTGATTTATCTGCCTAGGGTTAAGGTTAGGCGTCAGCCTAGGGCTTGGAGTTTTTTAACCAGGAAGCCCTGAGTTCCAGGCTTACTGCATCTGCCAAAGGCATCCCAAAGGGAGTGCAGAAGTGCCACAACATGGCTGCTTTCACGGCTTTTCCCTTAGGAAGAACCCTAATACGCGGCTGATTTACCTTCCTAGGGTTACTGTTAGGCTTAGGCCTAGGACTTTTAAAACCAGGAAGCCCTGGACTCCAGGCATATGCAGCTGTTAAAGGCATCCCAAGAGGGCCGCAGAAGTGACACAACTTGGCTGCCTCTGCTTCTATTCTCATGAGACCATCCTGAACCATAGGCTGATTTTCCTTCCTAGGGTTAAGGTTTGAGTTACGCCTAGGGTAAGAGTTCTATTAACCAGAAAGCCCTGAGTTCCAAGAACACAGCAGCTGCGAAGGACTACCCAAGAAGAGCGCAAAAGTACCACAACGTGCCTGCCTCCACAGCTTTTTCCTTGGGGACATGCCTAATTCCTGGCTGATTTGCCTTTCTCGTCTTAGGGTTGGGGTTCGGCCTAGGGCTAGGATTTTTTTAACTAGGAAGCCCTGAGTTCCAGGCTTACTGCATCTGCCAAAAGCATCCCAAAGGGAGTGCAAAAGTGCCACAACATGGCTGCTTTCACAGCTTTTCCCTTAGGAAGAACCCTAATACCCGGCTGATTTACCTTCCTAGGGTTACTGTTAGGCTTAGGCCTAGGACTTTTAAAACCAGGAAGCCCTGGGCTCCAGGCACACTGCAGCTGCGAAAGGCATCCCAAGGGGAGCGCAAAAGTGACACAACTTGGCTGCCACCACTGATATTTCCATGAGACCATCCCGAACCATAGGCTGATTTTCCTTCCTAGGGTTAAGGTTTGAGTTACGCCTAGGGTAAGGGTTCTATTAACCAGAAAGCCCTGAGTTCCAAGAACACAGCAGCTGCGAAGGACTACCCAAGAAGAGCGCAAAAGTACCACAACATGCCTGCCTCCACAGCTTTTTCCTTGGGGACATGCCTAATTCCTGGCTGATTTGCCTTTCTCGTCTTAGGGTTGGGGTTCGGCCTAGGGCTAGGATTTTTAAAATCAGGAAGCCCTGAGTTCCAGGCACACTGGAGCTGTGAAAGGCATCCAAAAGGGAGTGCAAAAGTGCCACAACATGGTTGCTTTCACGGCTTTTTCCTTGGCAAGAAGCTTAACACCAGGCTGATTTACCTTCCCAGGGTTACTGTTAGGCTTAGGCCTAGGACTAGGATTTTTAAAACTAGGAAGCCCTTAGATCCAGGCACACTGCAGCTGTCCAAGGCATCCCAAGGGGAGTACAAAAGTGCAACAACATGGCAGCTTTCACAGCTTTTTCCTTGGCACCATCCCTATACCTAGGCTGTTTTATCTGCCTAGGGTTAGGGTTAGGGTTCAGCCTAGGGCTTGGAGTTTTTTAACCAGGAAGCCCTGAGTTCCAGGCTTACTGCATCTGCCAAAGGCATCCCAAAGGGAGTGCAAAAGTGCCACAGCATGGCTGCTTTCACAGCTTTTCCCTGAGGAAGAACCCTAATACGCGGCTGATTTACCTTCCTAGGGTTACTGTTAGGCTTAGGCCTAGGACTTTTAAAACCAGGAAGCCCTGGGCTCCAGGCACACTGCAGCTGCGAAAGGCATCCCAAGGGGAGCGCAAAAGTGACACAACTTGGCTGCCACCACTGATATTTCCATGAGACCATCCCGAACCATAGGCTGATTTTCCTTCCTAGGGTTAAGGTTTGAGTTACGCCTGGGGTAAGTGTTCTATTAACCAGAAAGCCCTGAGTTCCAAGAACACAGCAGCTGCGAAGGACTAGCCAAGGAGAGCGCAAAAGTACCACAACATGCCTGCCTCCACAGCTTTTTCCTTGGGGACATGCCTAATTCCTGGCTGATTTGCCTTTCTCGTCTTAGGGTTGGGGTTCGGCCTAGGGCTAGGATTTTTTTAACTAGGAGGCCCTGAGTTCCAGGCTTACTGCATCTGCCAAAAGCATCCCAAAGGGAGTGCAAAAGTGCCACAACATGGCTGCTTTCACGGCTTTTCCCTTAGGAAGAACCCTAATACCCGGCTGATTTACCTTCCTAGGGTTACTGTTAGGCTTAGGCCTAGGACTTTTAAAACCAGGAAGCCCTGGGCTCCAGGCACATGCAGCTCTTAAAGGCATCCCAAGAGGGCTGCAGAAGTGACACAACTTGGCTGCCTCTGCTGCTATTCTCATGAGACCATCCCGAACCATAGGCTGATTTTCCTTCCTATGGTTAAGGTTTGAGTTACGCCTGGGGTAAGGGTTCTATTAACCAGAAAGCCCTGAGTTCCAAGAACACAGCAGCTGCGAAGGACTACCCAAGGAGAGCGCAAAAGTACCACAACATGCCTGCCTCCACAGCTTTTTCCTTGGGGACATGCCTAATTCCTGGCTGATTTGCCTTTCTCGTCTTAGGGTTGGGGTTCGGCCTAGGGCTAGGATTTTTAAAATCAGGAAGCCCTGAGTTCCAGGCACACTGGAGCTGTGAAAGGCATCCAAAAGGGAGTGCAAAAGTGCCACAACATGGTTGCTTTCACCGCTTTTTTTTGGCAAGAAGCTTAACACCAGGCTGATTTCCCTTCCCAGGGTTACTGTTAGGCTTAGGCCTAGGGCTAGGATTTTTAAAACTAGGAAGCCCTTAGATCCAGGCACACTGCAGCTGTCCAAGGCATCCCAAGGGGAGTACAAAAGTGCAACAACATGGCAGCTTTCACAGCTTTTTCCTTGGCACCATCCCTATACCTAGGCTGATTTATCTGCCTAGGGTTAAGGTTAGGCGTCAGCCTAGGGCTTGGAGTTTTTTAACCAGGAAGCCCTGAGTTCCAGGCTTACTGCATCTGCCAAAGGCATCCGAAAGGGAGTGCAGAAGTGCCACAACATGGCTGCTTTCACGGCTTTTCCCTTAGGAAGAACCCTAATACGCGGCTGATTTACCTTCCTAGGGTTACTGTTAGGCTTAGGCCTAGGACTTTTAAAACCAGGAAGCCCTGGGCTCCAGGCATATGCAGCTGTTAAAGGCATCCCAAGAGGGCCGCAGAAGAGACACAACTTGGCTGCCTCTGCTTCTATTCTCATGAGACCATCCTGAACCATAGGCTGATTTTCCTTCCTAGGGTTAAGGTTTGAGTTACGCCTAGGGTAAGAGTTCTATTAACCAGAAAGACCTGAGTTCCAAGAACACAGCAGCTGCGAAGGACTACCCAAGAAGAGCGCAAAAGTACCACAACGTGCCTGCCTCTACAGCTTTTTCCTTGGGGACATGCCTAATTCCTGGCTGATTTGCCTTTCTCGTCTTAGGGTTGGGGTTCGGCCTAGGGCTAGGATTTTTTTAACTAGGAAGCCCTGAGTTCCAGGCTTACTGCATCTGCCAAAGGCATCCCAAAGGGAGTGCAGAAGTGCCACAACATGGCTGCTTTCACAGCTTTTCCCTTAGGAAGAACCCTAATACGCGGCTGATTTACCTTCCTAGGGTTACTGTTAGGCTTAGGCCTAGGACTTTTAAAACCAGGAAGCCCTGGGCTCCAGGCACACTGCAGCTGCGAAAGGCATCCCAAGGGGAGCGCAAAAGTGACACAACTTGGCTGCCACCACTGATATTTCCATGAGACCATCCCGAACCATAGGCTGATTTTCCTTCCTAGGGTTAAGGTTTGAGTTACGCCTAGGGTAAGGGTTCTATTAACCAGAAAGCCCTGAGTTCCAAGAACACAGCAGCTGCGAAGGACTACCCAAGAAGAGCGCAAAAGTACCACAACATGCCTGCCTCCACAGCTTTTTCCTTGGGGACATGCCTAATTCCTGGCTGATTTGCCTTTCTCGTCTTAGGGTTGGGGTTCGGCCTAGGGCTAGGATTTTTAAAATCAGGAAGCCCTGAGTTCCAGGCACACTGGAGCTGTGAAAGGCATCCAAAAGGGAGTGCAAAAGCGCCACAACATGGTTGCTTTCACGGCTTTTTCCTTGGCAAGAAGCTTAACACCAGGCTGATTTCCCTTCCCAGGGTTACTGTTAGGCTTAGGCCTAGGGCTAGGATTTTTAAAACTAGGAAGCCCTTAGATCCAGGCACACTGCAGCTGTCCAAGGCATCCCAAGGGGAGTACAAAAGTGCAACAACATGGCAGCTTTCACAGCTTTTTCCTTGGCACCATCCCTATACCTAGGCTGTTTTATCTGCCTAGGGTTAGGGTTAGGGTTCAGCCTAGGGCTTGGAGTTTTTTAACCAGGAAGCCCTGAGTTCCAGGCTTACTGCATCTGCCAAAGGCATCCCAAAGGGAGTGCAAAAGTGCCACAGCATGGCTGCTTTCACAGCTTTTCCCTGAGGAAGAACCCTAATACGCGGCTGATTTACCTTCCTAGGGTTACTGTTAGGCTTAGGCCTAGGACTTTTAAAACCAGGAAGCCCTGGGCTCCAGGCACACTGCAGCTGCGAAAGGCATCCCAAGGGGAGCGCAAAAGTGACACAACTTGGCTGCCACCACTGATATTTCCATGAGACCATCCCGAACCATAGGCTGATTTTCCTTCCTAGGGTTAAGGTTTGAGTTAGTCCTGGGGTAAGGGTTCTATTAACCAGAAAGCCCTGAGTTCCAAGAACACAGCAGCTGCGAAGGACTAGCCAAGGAGAGCGCAAAAGTACCACAACATGCCTGCCTCCACAGCTTTTTCCTTGGGGACATGCCTAATTCCTGGCTGATTTGCCTTTCTCGTCTTAGGGTTGGGGTTCGGCCTAGGGCTAGGATTTTTTTAACTAGGAAGCCCTGAGTTCCAGGCTTACTGCATCTGCCAAAAGCATCCCAAAGGGAGTGCAAAAGTGCCACAACATGGCTGCTTTCACGGCTTTTCCCTTAGGAAGAACCCTAATACCCGGCTGATTTACCTTCCTAGGGTTACTGTTAGGCTTAGGCCTAGGACTTTTAAAACCAGGAAGCCCTGGGCTCCAGGCACATGCAGCTCTTAAAGGCATCCCAAGAGGGCTGCAGAAGTGACACAACTTGGCTGCCTCTGCTGCTATTCTCATGAGACCATCCCGAACCATAGGCTGATTTTCCTTCCTAGGGTTAAGGTTTGAGTTACGCCTGGGGTAAGGGTTCTATTAACCAGAAAGCCCTGAGTTCCAAGAACACAGCAGCTGCGAAGGACTACCCAAGGAGAGCGCAAAAGTACCACAACATGCCTGCCTCCACAGCTTTTTCCTTGGGGACATGCCTAATTCCTGGCTGATTTGCCTTTCTCGTCTTAGGGTTGGGGTTCGGCCTAGGGCTAGGATTTTTAAAATCAGGAAGCCCTGAGTTCCAGGCACACTGGAGCTGTGAAAGGCATCCAAAAGGGAGTGCAAAAGTGCCACAACATGGTTGCTTTCACCGCTTTTTCTTGGCAAGAAGCTTAACACCAGGCTGATTTCCCTTCCCAGGGTTACTGTTAGGCTTAGGCCTAGGGCTAGGATTTTTAAAACTAGGAAGCCCTTAGATCCAGGCACACTGCAGCTGTCCAAGGCATCCCAAGGGGAGTACAAAAGTGCAACAACATGGCAGCTTTCACAGCTTTTTCCTTGGCACCATCCCTATACCTAGGCTGTTTTATCTGCCTAGGGTTAGGGTTAGGGTTCAGCCTAGGGCTTGGAGTTTTTTAACCAGGAAGCCCTGAGTTCCAGGCTTACTGCATCTGCCAAAGGCATCCCAAAGGGAGTGCAAAAGTGCCACAACATGGCTGCTTTCACAGCTTTTCCCTTAGGAAGAACCCTAATACGCGGCTGATTTACCTTCCTAGGGTTACTGTTAGGCTTAGGCCTAGGACTTTTAAAACCAGGAAGCCCTGGGCTCCAGGCACACTGCAGCTGCAAAAGGCATCCCAAGGGGAGCGCAAAAGTGACACAACTTGGCTGCCACCACTGATATTTCCATGAGACCATCCTGAACCATAGGCTGATTTTCCTTCCTAGGGTTAAGGTTTGAGTTACGCCTAGGGTAAGGGTTCTATTAACCAGAAAGCCCTGAGTTCCAAGAACACAGCAGCTGCGAAGGACTAGCCAAGGAGAGCGCAAAAGTACCACAACATGCCTGCCTCCACAGCTTTTTCCTTGGGGACATGCCTAATTCCTGGCTGATTTGCCTTTCTCGTCTTAGGGTTGGGGTTCGGCCTAGGGCTAGGATTTTTTTAACTAGGAAGCCCTGAGTTCCAGGCTTACTGCATCTGCCAAAAGCATTCCAAAGGGAGTGCAAAAGTGCCACAACATGGCTGCTTTCACGGCTTTTCCCTTAGGAAGAACCCTAATACGCGGCTGATTTACCTTCCTAGGGTTACTGTTAGGCTTAGGCCTAGGACTTTTAAAACCAGGAAGCCCTGGGCTCCAGGCACATGCAGCTGTTAAAGGCATCCCAAGAGGGCTGCAGAAGTGACACAACTTGGCTGCCTCTGCTGCTATTCTCATGAGACCATCCCGAACCATAGGCTGATTTTCCTTCCTAGGCTTAAGGTTTGAGTTACGCCTGGGGTAAGGGTTCTATTAACCAGAAAGCCCTGAGTTCCAAGAACACAGCAGCTGCGAAGGACTACCCAAGAAGAGCGCAAAAGTACCACAACATGCCTGCCTCCACAGCTTTTTCCTTGGGGACATGCCTAATTCCTGGCTGATTTGCCTTTCTCGTCTTAGGGTTGGGGTTCGGCCTAGG
This sequence comes from Ammospiza maritima maritima, assembly GCA_036010785.1. Classification (NCBI taxonomy): domain Eukaryota; kingdom Metazoa; phylum Chordata; class Aves; order Passeriformes; family Passerellidae; genus Ammospiza; species Ammospiza maritima. Next base: position 1,096,658 of record JAYKTQ010000127.1, read on the forward strand.
GCTAGGATTTTTTTAACTAGGAAGCCCTGAGTTCCAGGCTTACTGCATCTGCCAAAGGCATCCCAAAGGGAGTGCAAAAGTGCCACAACATGGCTGCTTTCACGGCTTTTCCCTTAGGAAGAACCCTAATACACGGCTGATTTACCTTCCTAGGGTTACTGTTAGGCTTAGGCCTAGGACTTTTAAAACCAGGAAGCCCTGGGCTCCAGGCACACTGCAGCTGCGAAAGGCATCCCAAGGGGAGCGCAAAAGTGACACAACTTGGCTGCCACCACTGATATTTCCATGAGACCATCCCGAACCATAGGCTGATTTTCCTTCCTAGGGTTAAGGTTTGAGTTACGCCTAGGGTAAGGGTTCTATTAACCAGAAAGCCCTGAGTTCCAAGAACACAGCAGCTGCGAAGGACTACCCAAGAAGAGCGAAAAAGTACCACAACATGCCCGCCTCCACAGCTTTTTCCTTAGGGACATGCCTAATTCCTGGCTGATTTGGCTTTCTCGTATCAGGGTTGGGGTTCGGCCTAGGGCTAGGATTTTTTTAACTAGGAAGCCCTGAGTTCCAGGCTTACTTCATCTGCCAAAAGCATCCCAAAGGGAGTGCAGAAGTGCCACAACATGGCTGCTTTCACGGCTTTTCCCTTCGGAAGAACCCTAATACTCGGCTGATTTACCTTCCTAGGGTTACTGTTAGGCTTAGGCCTAGGACTTTTAAAACCAGGAAGCCCTGGGCTCCAGGCACTCTGCAGCTGCGAAAGGCATCCCAAGGGGAGCGCAAAAGTAACGCAACTTGGCTGCCACCACTGATATTTCCATGAGACCATCCCGAACCATAGGCTGATTTTCCTTCCTAGGGTTAAGGTTTGAGTTATGTCTGGGGTAAGGGTTCTATTAACCAGACAGCCCTGAGTTCCAAGAACACAGCAGCTGCAAAGGACTAGCCAAGGAGAGCGCAAAAGTACCACAACATGCCTGCCTCCACACCTTTTTCCTTGGGGACATGCCTAATTCCTGGCTGATTTGCCTTTCTTGTCTTAGGGTTGGGGTTCGGCCTAGGGCTAGGATTTTTAAAATCAGGAAGCCCTGAGTTCCAGGCACACTGGAGCTGTGAAAGGCATCCAAAAGGGAGTGCAAAAGTGCCACAACATGGTTGCTTTCACGGCTTTTTCCTTGGCAAGAAGCTTAACACCAGGCTGATTTCCCTTCCCAGGGTTACTGTTAGGCTTAGGCCTAGGGCTAGGATTTTTGAAACTAGGAAGCCCTTAGTTCCAGGCACACTGCAGCTGCGAAAGGCATCCCAAGGGGAGTACAAAAGTGCAACAACATGGCAGCTTTCACAGCTTTTTCCTTGGCACCATCCCTATACCTAGGCTGTTTTATCTGCCTAGGGTTAGGGTTAGGGTTCAGCCTAGGGCTTGGAGTTTTTTAACCAGGAAGCCCTGAGTTCCAGGCTTACTGCATCTGCCAAAGGCATCCCAAAGGGAGTGCAAAAGTGCCACAACATGGCTGCTTTCACAGCTTTTCCCTTAGGAAGAACCCTAATACGCGGCTGATTTACCTTCCTAGGGTTACTGTTAGGCTTAGGCCTAGGACTTTTAAAACCAGGAAGCCCTGGGCTCCAGGCACACTGCAGCTGCGAAAGGCATCCCAAGGAAAGTACAAAAGTGCAACAACATGGCAGCTTTCACCGCTTTTTCCTTGGCACCATCCCTATACCTAGGCTGATTTATCTGCCTAGGGTTAAGGTTAGGCGTCAGCCTAGGGCTTGGAGTTTTTTAACCAGGAAGCCCTGAGTTCCAGGCTTACTGCATCTGCCAAAGGCATCCCAAAGGGAGTGCAGAAGTGCCACAACATGGCTGCTTTCACGGCTTTTCCCTTAGGAAGAACCCTAATACGCGGCTGATTTACCTTCCTAGGGTTACTGTTAGGCTTAGGCCTAGGACTTTTAAAACCAGGAAGCCCTGGGCTCCAGGCATATGCAGCTGTTAAAGGCATCCCAAGAGGGCCGCAGAAGTGACAGAACTTGGCTGCCTCTGCTTCTATTCTCATGAGACCATCCTGAACCATAGGCTGATTTTCCTTCCTAGGGTTAAGGTTTGAGTTACGCCTAGGGTAAGAGTTCTATTAACCAGAAAGACCTGAGTTCCAAGAACACAGCAGCTGCGAAGGACTACCCAAGAAGAGCGCAAAAGTACCACAACGTGCCTGCCTCCACAGCTTTTTCCTTGGGGACATGCCTAATTCCTGGCTGATTTGCCTTTCTCGTCTTAGGGTTGGGGTTCGGCCTAGGGCTAGGATTTTTTTAACTAGGAAGCCCTGAGTTCCAGGCTTACTGCATCTGCCAAAGGCATCCCAAAGGGAGTGCAGAAGTGCCACAACATGGCTGCTTTCACAGCTTTTCCCTTAGGAAGAACCCTAATACGCGGCTGATTTACCTTCCTAGGGTTACTGTTAGGCTTAGGCCTAGGACTTTTAAAACCAGGAAGCCCTGGGCTCCAGGCACATGCAGCTGTTAAAGGCATCCCAAGAGGGCTGCAGAAGTGACACAACTTGGCTGCCTCTGCTGCTATTCTCATGAGACCATCCTGAACCATAGGCTGATTTTCCTTCCTAGGCTTAAGGTTTGAGTTACGCCTGGGGTAAGGGTTCTATTAACCAGAAAGCCCTGAGTTCCAAGAACACAGCAGCTGCGAAGGACTACCCAAGAAGAGCGCAAAAGTACCACAACATGCCTGCCTCCACAGCTTTTTCCTTGGGGACATGCCTAATTCCTGGCTGATTTGCCTTTCTCGTCTTAGGGTTGGGGTTCGGCCTAGGGCTAGGATTTTTTTAACTAGGAAGCCCTGAGTTCCAGGCTTACTGCATCTGCCAAAGGCATCCCAAAGGGAGTGCAAAAGTGCCACAACATGGCTGCTTTCACGGCTTTTCCCTTAGGAAGAACCCTAATACACGGCTGATTTACCTTCCTAGGGTTACTGTTAGGCTTAGGCCTAGGACTTTTAAAACCAGGAAGCCCTGGGCTCCAGGCACACTGCAGCTGCGAAAGGCATCCCAAGGGGAGCGCAAATGTGACACAACTTGGCTGCCACCACTGATATTTCCATGAGACCATCCCGAACCATAGGCTGATTTTCCTTCCTAGGGTTAAGGTTTGAGTTACGCCTAGGGTAAGGGTTCTATTAACCAGAAAGCCCTGAGTTCCAAGAACACAGCAGCTGCGAAGGACTACCCAAGAAGAGCGAAAAAGTACCACAACATGCCCGCCTCCACAGCTTTTTCCTTAGGGACATGCCTAATTCCTGGCTGATTTGGCTTTCTCGTATCAGGGTTGGGGTTCGGCCTAGGGCTAGGATTTTTTTAACTAGGAAGCCCTGAGTTCCAGGCTTACTTCATCTGCCAAAAGCATCCCAAAGGGAGTGCAGAAGTGCCACAACATGGCTGCTTTCACGGCTTTTCCCTTCGGAAGAACCCTAATACTCGGCTGATTTACCTTCCTAGGGTTACTGTTAGGCTTAGGCCTAGGACTTTTAAAACCAGGAAGCCCTGGGCTCCAGGCACTCTGCAGCTGCGAAAGGCATCCCAAGGGGAGCGCAAAAGTAACGCAACTTGGCTGCCACCACTGATATTTCCATGAGACCATCCCGAACCATAGGCTGATTTTCCTTCCTAGGGTTAAGGTTTGAGTTATGTCTGGGGTAAGGGTTCTATTAACCAGACAGCCCTGAGTTCCAAGAACACAGCAGCTGCAAAGGACTAGCCAAGGAGAGCGCAAAAGTACCACAACATGCCTGCCTCCACACCTTTTTCCTTGGGGACATGCCTAATTCCTGGCTGATTTGCCTTTCTCGTCTTAGGGTTGGGGTTCGGCCTAGGGCTAGGATTTTTTTAACTAGGAAGCCCTGAGTTCCAGGCTTACTGCATCTGCCAAAAGCATCCCAAAGGGAGTGCAAAAGTGCCACAACATGGCTGCTTTCACGGCTTTTCCCTTAGGAAGAACCCTAATACCCGGCTGATTTACCTTCCTAGGGTTACTGTTAGGCTTAGGCCTAGGACTTTTAAAACCAGGAAGCCCTGGGCTCCAGGCACATGCAGCTCTTAAAGGCATCCCAAGAGGGCTGCAGAAGTGACACAACTTGGCTGCCTCTGCTGCTATTCTCATGAGACCATCCCGAACCATAGGCTGATTTTCCTTCCTAGGGTTAAGGTTTGAGTTACGCCTGGGGTAAGGGTTCTATTAACCAGAAAGCCCTGAGTTCCAAGAACACAGCAGCTGCGAAGGACTACCCAAGGAGAGCGCAAAAGTACCACAACATGCCTGCCTCCACAGCTTTTTCCTTGGGGACATGCCTAATTCCTGGCTGATTTGCCTTTCTCGTCTTAGGGTTGGGGTTCGGCCTAGGGCTAGGATTTTTAAAATCAGGAAGCCCTGAGTTCCAGGCACACTGGAGCTGTGAAAGGCATCCAAAAGGGAGTGCAAAAGTGCCACAACATGGTTGCTTTCACCGCTTTTTCTTGGCAAGAAGCTTAACACCAGGCTGATTTCCCTTCCCAGGGTTACTGTTAGGCTTAGGCCTAGGGCTAGGATTTTTAAAACTAGGAAGCCCTTAGATCCAGGCACACTGCAGCTGTCCAAGGCATCCCAAGGGGAGTACAAAAGTGCAACAACATGGCAGCTTTCACAGCTTTTTCCTTGGCACCATCCCTATACCTAGGCTGTTTTATCTGCCTAGGGTTAGGGTTAGGGTTCAGCCTAGGGCTTGGAGTTTTTTAACCAGGAAGCCCTGAGTTCCAGGCTTACTGCATCTGCCAAAGGCATCCCAAAGGGAGTGCAAAAGTGCCACAACATGGCTGCTTTCACAGCTTTTCCCTTAGGAAGAACCCTAATACGCGGCTGATTTACCTTCCTAGGGTTACTGTTAGGCTTAGGCCTAGGACTTTTAAAACCAGGAAGCCCTGGGCTCCAGGCACACTGCAGCTGCAAAAGGCATCCCAAGGGGAGCGCAAAAGTGACACAACTTGGCTGCCACCACTGATATTTCCATGAGACCATCCTGAACCATAGGCTGATTTTCCTTCCTAGGGTTAAGGTTTGAGTTACGCCTAGGGTAAGGGTTCTATTAACCAGAAAGCCCTGAGTTCCAAGAACACAGCAGCTGCGAAGGACTAGCCAAGGAGAGCGCAAAAGTACCACAACATGCCTGCCTCCACAGCTTTTTCCTTGGGGACATGCCTAATTCCTGGCTGATTTGCCTTTCTCGTCTTAGGGTTGGGGTTCGGCCTAGGGCTAGGATTTTTTTAACTAGGAAGCCCTGAGTTCCAGGCTTACTGCATCTGCCAAAAGCATTCCAAAGGGAGTGCAAAAGTGCCACAACATGGCTGCTTTCACGGCTTTTCCCTTAGGAAGAACCCTAATACGCGGCTGATTTACCTTCCTAGGGTTACTGTTAGGCTTAGGCCTAGGACTTTTAAAACCAGGAAGCCCTGGGCTCCAGGCACATGCAGCTGTTAAAGGCATCCCAAGAGGGCTGCAGAAGTGACACAACTTGGCTGCCTCTGCTGCTATTCTCATGAGACCATCCCGAACCATAGGCTGATTTTCCTTCCTAGGGTTAAGGTTTGAGTTACGCCTGGGGTAAGGGTTCTATTAACCAGAAAGCCCTGAGTTCCAAGAACACAGCAGCTGCGAAGGACTACCCAAGAAGAGCGCAAAAGTACCACAACATGCCTGCCTCCACAGCTTTTTCCTTGGGGACATGCCTAATTCCTGGCTGATTTGCCTTTCTCGTCTTAGGGTTGGGGTTCGGCCTAGGGCTAGGATTTTTTTAACTAGGAAGCCCTGAGTTCCAGGCTTACTGCATCTGCCAAAGGCATCCCAAAGGGAGTGCAAAAGTGCCACAACATGGCTGCTTTCACGGCTTTTCCCTTAGGAAGAACCCTAATACACGGCTGATTTACCTTCCTAGGGTTACTGTTAGGCTTAGGCCTAGGACTTTTAAAACCAGGAAGCCCTGGGCTCCAGGCACACTGCAGCTGCGAAAGGCATCCCAAGGGGAGCGCAAAAGTGACACAACTTGGCTGCCACCACTGATATTTCCATGAGACCATCCCGAACCATAGGCTGATTTTCCTTCCTAGGGTTAAGGTTTGAGTTACGCCTAGGGTAAGGGTTCTATTAACCAGAAAGCCCTGAGTTCCAAGAACACAGCAGCTGCGAAGGACTACCCAAGAAGAGCGAAAAAGTACCACAACATGCCCGCCTCCACAGCTTTTTCCTTAGGGACATGCCTAATTCCTGGCTGATTTGGCTTTCTCGTATCAGGGTTGGGGTTCGGCCTAGGGCTAGGATTTTTTTAACTAGGAAGCCCTGAGTTCCAGGCTTACTTCATCTGCCAAAAGCATCCCAAAGGGAGTGCAAAAGTGCCACAACATGGCTGCTTTCACGGCTTTTCCCTTAGGAAGAACCCTAATACGCGGCTGATTTACCTTCCTAGGGTTACTGTTAGGCTTAGGCCTAGGACTTTTAAAACCAGGAAGCCCTGGGCTCCAGGCACTCTGCAGCTGCGAAAGGCATCCCAAGGGGAGCGCAAAAGTAACGCAACTTGGCTGCCACCACTGATATTTCCATGAGACCATCCTGAACCATAGGCTGATTTTCCTTCCTAGGGTTAAGGTTTGAGTTATGTCTGGGGTAAGGGTTCTATTAACCAGACAGCCCTGAGTTCCAAGAACACAGCAGCTGCAAAGGACTAGCCAAGGAGAGCGCAAAAGTACCACAACATGCCTGCCTCCACACCTTTTTCCTTGGGGACATGCCTAATTCCTGGCTGATTTGCCTTTCTCGTCTTAGGGTTGGGGTTCGGCCTAGGGCTAGGATTTTTAAAATCAGGAAGCCCTGAGTTCCAGGCACACTGGAGCTGTGAAAGGCATCCAAAAGGGAGTGCAAAAGTGCCACAACATGGTTGCTTTCACGGCTTTTTCCTTGGCAAGAAGCTTAACACCAGGCTGATTTCCCTTCCCAGGGTTACTGTTAGGCTTAGGCCTAGGGCTAGGATTTTTAAAACTAGGAAGCCCTTAGTTCCAGGCACACTGCAGCTGCGAAAGGCATCCCAAGGGGAGTACAAAAGTGCAACAACATGGCAGCTTTCACAGCTTTTTCCTTGGCACCATCCCTATACCTAGGCTGTTTTATCTGCCTAGGGTTAGGGTTAGGGTTCAGCCTAGGGCTTGGAGTTTTTTAACCAGGAAGCCCTGAGTTCCAGGCTTACTGCATCTGCCAAAGGCATCCCAAAGGGAGTGCAAAAGTGCCACAACATGGCTGCTTTCACAGCTTTTCCCTTAGGAAGAACCCTAATACGCGGCTGATTTACCTTCCTAGGGTTACTGTTAGGCTTAGGCCTAGGACTTTTAAAACCAGGAAGCCCTGGGCTCCAGGCACACTGCAGCTGCGAAAGGCATCCCAAGGAAAGTACAAAAGTGCAACAACATGGCAGCTTTCACAGCTTTTTCCTTGGCACCATCCCTATACCTAGGGTGATTTATCTGCCTAGGGTTAAGGTTAGGCGTCAGCCTAGGGCTTGGAGTTTTTTAACCAGGAAGCCCTGAGTTCCAGGCTTACTGCATCTGCCAAAGGCATCCCAAAGGGAGTGCAGAAGTGCCACAACATGGCTGCTTTCACGGCTTTTCCCTTAGGAAGAACCCTAATACGCGGCTGATTTACCTTCCTAGGGTTACTGTTAGGCTTAGGCCTAGGACTTTTAAAACCAGGAAGCCCTGGGCTCCAGGCATATGCAGCTGTTAAAGGCATCCCAAGAGGGCCGCAGAAGTGACACAACTTGGCTGCCTCTGCTTCTATTCTCATGAGACCATCCTGAACCATAGGCTGATTTTCCTTCCTAGGGTTAAGGTTTGAGTTACGCCTAGGGTAAGAGTTCTATTAACCAGAAAGCCCTGAGTTCCAAGAACACAGCAGCTGCGAAGGACTACCCAAGAAGAGCGCAAAAGTACCACAACGTGCCTGCCTCCACAGCTTTTTCCTTGGGGACATGCCTAATTCCTGGCTGATTTGCCTTTCTCGTCTTAGGGTTGGGGTTCGGCCTAGGGCTAGGATTTTTTTAACTAGGAAGCCCTGAGTTCCAGGCTTACTGCATCTGCCAAAGGCATCCCAAAGGGAGTGCAGAAGTGCCACAACATGGCTGCTTTCACAGCTTTTCCCTTAGGAAGAACCCTAATACGCGGCTGATTTACCTTCCTAGGGTTACTGTTAGGCTTAGGCCTAGGACTTTTAAAACCAGGAAGCCCTGGGCTCCAGGCACACTGCAGCTGCGAAAGGCATCCCAAGGGGAGCGCAAAAGTGACACAACTTGGCTGCCACCACTGATATTTCCATGAGACCATCCCGAACCATAGGCTGATTTTCCTTCCTAGGGTTAAGGTTTGAGTTACGCCTAGGGTAAGGGTTCTATTAACCAGAAAGCCCTGAGTTCCAAGAACACAGCAGCTGCGAAGGACTACCCAAGAAGAGCGCAAAAGTACCACAACATGCCTGCCTCCACAGCTTTTTCCTTGGGGACATGCCTAATTCCTGGCTGATTTGCCTTTCTCGTCTTAGGGTTGGGGTTCGGCCTAGGGCTAGGATTTTTAAAATCAGGAAGCCCTGAGTTCCAGGCACACTGGAGCTGTGAAAGGCATCCAAAAGGGAGTGCAAAAGTGCCACAACATGGTTGCTTTCACGGCTTTTTCCTTGGCAAGAAGCTTAACACCAGGCTGATTTCCCTTCCCAGGGTTACTGTTAGGCTTAGGCCTAGGGCTAGGATTTTTAAAACTAGGAAGCCCTTAGATCCAGGCACACTGCAGCTGTCCAAGGCATCCCAAGGGGAGTACAAAAGTGCAACAACATGGCAGCTTTCACAGCTTTTTCCTTGGCACCATCCCTATACCTAGGCTGTTTTATCTGCCTAGGGTTAGGGTTAGGGTTCAGCCTAGGGCTTGGAGTTTTTTAACCAGGAAGCCCTGAGTTCCAGGCTTACTGCATCTGCCAAAGGCATCCCAAAGGGAGTGCAAAAGTGCCACAGCATGGCTGCTTTCACAGCTTTTCCCTTAGGAAGAACCCTAATACGCGGCTGATTTACCTTCCTAGGGTTACTGTTAGGCTTAGGCCTAGGACTTTTAAAACCAGGAAGCCCTGGGCTCCAGGCACACTGCAGCTGCAAAAGGCATCCCAAGGGGAGCGCAAAAGTGACACAACTTGGCTGCCACCACTGATATTTCCATGAGACCATCCTGAACCATAGGCTGATTTTCCTTCCTAGGGTTAAGGTTTGAGTTACGCCTAGGGTAAGGGTTCTATTAACCAGAAAGCCCTGAGTTCCAAGAACACAGCAGCTGCGAAGGACTAGCCAAGGAGAGCGCAAAAGTACCACAACATGCCTGCCTCCACAGCTTTTTCCTTGGGGACATGCCTAATTCCTGGCTGATTTGCCTTTCTCGTCTTAGGGTTGGGGTTCGGCCTAGGGCTAGGATTTTTTTAACTAGGAAGCCCTGAGTTCCAGGCTTACTGCATCTGCCAAAAGCATTCCAAAGGGAGTGCAAAAGTGCCACAACATGGCTGCTTTCACGGCTTTTCCCTTAGGAAGAACCCTAATACCCGGCTGATTTACCTTCCTAGGGTTACTGTTAGGCTTAGGCCTAGGACTTTTAAAACCAGGAAGCCCTGGGCTCCAGGCACATGCAGCTGTTAAAGGCATCCCAAGAGGGCTGCAGAAGTGACACAACTTGGCTGCCTCTGCTGCTATTCTCATGAGACCATCCCGAACCATAGGCTGATTTTCCTTCCTAGGGTTAAGGTTTGAGTTACGCCTGGGGTAAGGGTTCTATTAACCAGAAAGCCCTGAGTTCCAAGAACACAGCAGCTGCGAAGGACTACCCAAGAAGAGCGCAAAAGTACCACAACATGCCTGCCTCCACAGCTTTTTCCTTGGGGACATGCCTAATTCCTGGCTGATTTGCCTTTCTCGTCTTAGGGTTGGGGTTCGGCCTAGGGCTAGGATTTTTTTAACTAGGAAGCCCTGAGTTCCAGGCTTACTGCATCTGCCAAAGGCATCCCAAAGGGAGTGCAAAAGTGCCACAACATGGCTGCTTTCACGGCTTTTCCCTTAGGAAGAACCCTAATACACGGCTGATTTACCTTCCTAGGGTTACTGTTAGGCTTAGGCCTAGGACTTTTAAAACCAGGAAGCCCTGGGCTCCAGGCACACTGCAGCTGCGAAAGGCATCCCAAGGGGAGCGCAAAAGTGACACAACTTGGCTGCCACCACTGATATTTCCATGAGACCATCCCGAACCATAGGCTGATTTTCCTTCCTAGGGTTAAGGTTTGAGTTACGCCTGGGGTAAGGGTTCTATTAACCAGAAAGCCCTGAGTTCCAAGAACACAGCAGCTGCGAAGGACTACCCAAGAAGAGCGGAAAAGTACCACAACATTCCCGCCTCCACAGCTTTTTCCTTAGGGACATGCCTAATTCCTGGCTGATTTGGCTTTCTCGTATCAGGGTTGGGGTTCGGCCTAGGGCTAGGATTTTTTTAACTAGGAAGCCCTGAGTTCCAGGCTTACTTCATCTGCCAAAAGCATCCCAAAGGGAGTGCAGAAGTGCCACAACATGGCTGCTTTCACGGCTTTTCCCTTCGGAAGAACCCTAATACTCGGCTGATTTACCTTCCTAGGGTTACTGTTAGGCTTAGGCCTAGGACTTTTAAAACCAGGAAGCCCTGGGCTCCAGGCACTCTGCAGCTGCGAAAGGCATCCCAAGGGGAGCGCAAAAGTAACGCAACTTGGCTGCCACCACTGATATTTCCATGAGACCATCCCGAACCATAGGCTGATTTTCCTTCCTAGGGTTAAGGTTTGAGTTATGTCTGGGGTAAGGGTTCTATTAACCAGACAGCCCTGAGTTCCAAGAACACAGCAGCTGCAAAGGACTAGCCAAGGAGAGCGCAAAAGTACCACAACATGCCTGCCTCCACACCATTTTCCTTGGGGACATGCCTAATTCCTGGCTGATTTGCCTTTCTCGTCTTAGGGTTGGGGTTCGGCCTAGGGCTAGGATTTTTAAAATCAGGAAGCCCTGAGTTCCAGGCACACTGGAGCTGTGAAAGGCATCCAAAAGGGAGTGCAAAAGTGCCACAACATGGTTGCTTTCACGGCTTTTTCCTTGGCAAGAAGCTTAACACCAGGCTGATTTCCCTTCCCAGGGTTACTGTTAGGCTTAGGCCTAGGGCTAGGATTTTTAAAACTAGGAAGCCCTTAGTTCCAGGCACACTGCAGCTGCGAAAGGCATCCCAAGGGGAGTACAAAAGTGCAACAACATGGCAGCTTTCACAGCTTTTTCCTTGGCACCATCCCTATACCTAGGCTGTTTTATCTGCCTAGGGTTAGGGTTAGGGTTCAGCCTAGGGCTTGGAGTTTTTTAACCAGGAAGCCCTGAGTTCCAGGCTTACTGCATCTGCCAAAGGCATCCCAAAGGGAGTGCAAAAGTGCCACAACATGGCTGCTTTCACAGCTTTTCCCTTAGGAAGAACCCTAATACGCGGCTGATTTACCTTCCTAGGGTTACTGTTAGGCTTAGGCCTAGGACTTTTAAAACCAGGAAGCCCTGGGCTCCAGGCACACTGCAGCTGCGAAAGGCATCCCAAGGGGAGCGCAAAAGTGACACAACTTGGCTGCCACCACTGATATTTCCATGAGACCATCCCGAACCATAGGCTGATTTTCCTTCCTAGGGTTAAGGTTTGAGTTACGCCTGGGGTAAGGGTCCTATTAACCAGAAAGCCCTGAGTTCCAAGAACACAGCAGCTGCGAAGGACTAGCCAAGGAGAGCGCAAAAGTACCACAACATGCCTGCCTCCACAGCTTTTTCCTTGGGGACATGCCTAATTCCTGGCTGATTTGCCTTTCTCGTCTTAGGGTTGGGGTTCGGCCTAGGGCTAGGATTTTTTTAACTAGGAAGCCCTGAGTTCCAGGCTTACTGCATCTGCCAAAAGCATCCCAAAGGGAGTGCAGAAGTGCCACAACATGGCTGCTTTCACGGCTTTTCCCTTAGGAAGAACCCTAATACCCGGCTGATTTACCTTCCTAGGGTTACTGTTAGGCTTAGGCCTAGGACTTTTAAAACCAGGAAGCCCTGGGCTCCAGGCACATGCAGCTCTTAAAGGCATCCCAAGAGGGCTGCAGAAGTGACACAACTTGGCTGCCTCTGCTGCTATTCTCATGAGACCATCCCGAACCATAGGCTGATTTTCCTTCCTATGGTTAAGGTTTGAGTTACGCCTGGGGTAAGGGTTCTATTAACCAGAAAGCCCTGAGTTCCAAGAACACAGCAGCTGCGAAGGACTAGCCAAGGAGAGCGCAAAAGTACCACAACATGCCTGCCTCCACAGCTTTTTCCTTGGGGACATGCCTAATTCCTGGCTGATTTGCCTTTCTCGTCTTAGGGTTGGGGTTCGGCCTAGGGCTAGGATTTTTAAAATCAGGAAGCCCTGAGTTCCAGGCACACTGGAGCTGTGAAAGGCATCCAAAAGGGAGTGCAAAAGTGCCACAACATGGTTGCTTTCACCGCTTTTTCTTGGCAAGAAGCTTAACACCAGGCTGATTTCCCTTCCCAGGGTTACTGTTAGGCTTAGGCCTAGGGCTAGGATTTTTAAAACTAGGAAGCCCTTAGATCCAGGCACACTGCAGCTGTCCAAGGCATCCCAAGGGGAGTACAAAAGTGCAACAACATGGCAGCTTTCACAGCTTTTTCCTTGGCACCATCCCTATACCTAGGCTGTTTTATCTGCCTAGGGTTAGGGTTAGGGTTCAGCCTAGGGCTTGGAGTTTTTTAACCAGGAAGCCCTGAGTTCCAGGCTTACTGCATCTGCCAAAGGCATCCCAAAGGGAGTGCAAAAGTGCCACAACATGGCTGCTTTCACAGCTTTTCCCTTAGGAAGAACCCTAATACGCGGCTGATTTACCTTCCTAGGGTTACTGTTAGGCTTAGGCCTAGGACTTTTAAAACCAGGAAGCCCTAGGCTCCAGGCACACTGCAGCTGCGATAGGCATCCCAAGGGGAGCGCAAAAGTGACACAACTTGGCTGCCACCACTGATATTTCCATGAGACCATCCTGAACCATAGGCTGATTTTCCTTCCTAGGGTTAAGGTTTGAGTTACGCCTAGGGTAAGGGTTCTATTAACCAGAAAGCCCTGAGTTCCAAGAACACAGCAGCTGCGAAGGACTAGCCAAGGAGAGCGCAAAAGTACCACAACATGCCTGCCTCCACAGCTTTTTCCTTGGGGACATGCCTAATTCCTGGCTGATTTGCCTTTCTCGTCTTAGGGTTGGGGTTCGGCCTAGGGCTAGGATTTTTTTAACTAGGAAGCCCTGAGTTCCAGGCTTACTGCATCTGCCAAAAGCATTCCAAAGGGAGTGCAAAAGTGCCACAACATGGCTGCTTTCACGGCTTTTCCCTTAGGAAGAACCCTAATACCCGGCTGATTTACCTTCCTAGGGTTACTGTTAGGCTTAGGCCTAGGACTTTTAAAACCAGGAAGCCCTGGGCTCCAGGCACATGCAGCTGTTAAAGGCATCCCAAGAGGGCTGCAGAAGTGACACAACTTGGCTGCCTCTGCTGCTATTCTCATGAGACCATCCCGAACCATAGGCTGATTTTCCTTCCTAGGCTTAAGGTTTGAGTTACGCCTGGGGTAAGGGTTCTATTAACCAGAAAGCCCTGAGTTCCAAGAACACAGCAGCTGCGAAGGACTACCCAAGAAGAGCGCAAAAGTACCACAACATGCCTGCCTCCACAGCTTTTTCCTTGGGGACATGCCTAATTCCTGGCTGATTTGCCTTTCTCGTCTTAGGGTTGGGGTTCGGCCTAGGGCTAGGATTTTTTTAACTAGGAAGCCCTGAGTTCCAGGCTTACTGCATCTGCCAAAGGCATCCCAAAGGGAGTGCAAAAGTGCCACAACATGGCTGCTTTCACGGCTTTTCCCTTAGGAAGAACCCTAATACACGGCTGATTTACCTTCCTAGGGTTACTGTTAGGCTTAGGCCTAGGACTTTTAAAACCAGGAAGCCCTGGGCTCCAGGCACACTGCAGCTGCGAAAGGCATCCCAAGGGGAGCGCAAAAGTGACACAACTTGGCTGCCACCACTGATATTTCCATGAGACCATCCCGAACCATAGGCTGATTTTCCTTCCTAGGGTTAAGGTTTGAGTTACGCCTAGGGTAAGGGTTCTATTAACCAGAAAGCCCTGAGTTCCAAGAACACAGCAGCTGCGAAGGACTACCCAAGAAGAGCGAAAAAGTACCACAACATGCCCGCCTCCACAGATTTTTCCTTAGGGACATGCCTAATTCCTGGCTGATTTGCCTTTCTCGTATCAGGGTTGGGGTTCGGCCTAGGGCTAGGATTTTTTTAACTAGGAAGCCCTGAGTTCCAGGCTTACTTCATCTGCCAAAAGCATCCCAAAGGGAGTGCAGAAGTGCCACAACATGGCTGCTTTCACAGCTTTTCCCTTAGGAAGAACCCTAATACGCGGCTGATTTACCTTCCTAGGGTTACTGTTAGGCTTAGGCCTAGGACTTTTAAAACCAGGAAGCCCTGGGCTCCAGGCACATGCAGCTCTTAAAGGCATCCCAAGAGGGCTGCAGAAGTGACACAACTTGGCTGCCTCTGCTGCTATTCTCATGAGACCATCCCGAACCATAGGCTGATTTTCCTTCCTATGGTTAAGGTTTGAGTTACGCCTGGGGTAAGGGTTCTATTAACCAGAAAGCCCTGAGTTCCAAGAACACAGCAGCTGCGAAGGACTAGCCAAGGAGAGCGCAAAAGTACCACAACATGCCTGCCTCCACAGCTTTTTCCTTGGGGACATGCCTAATTCCTGGCTGATTTGCCTTTCTCGTCTTAGGGTTGGGGTTCGGCCTAGGGCTAGGATTTTTAAAATCAGGAAGCCCTGAGTTCCAGGCACACTGGAGCTGTGAAAGGCATCCAAAAGGGAGTGCAAAAGTGCCACAACATGGTTGCTTTCACCGCTTTTTCTTGGCAAGAAGCTTAACACCAGGCTGATTTCCCTTCCCAGGGTTACTGTTAGGCTTAGGCCTAGGGCTAGGATTTTTAAAACTAGGAAGCCCTTAGATCCAGGCACACTGCAGCTGTCCAAGGCATCCCAAGGGGAGTACAAAAGTGCAACAACATGGCAGCTTTCACAGCTTTTTCCTTGGCACCATCCCTATACCTAGGCTGTTTTATCTGCCTAGGGTTAGGGTTAGGGTTCAGCCTAGGGCTTGGAGTTTTTTAACCAGGAAGCCCTGAGTTCCAGGCTTACTGCATCTGCCAAAGGCATCCCAAAGGGAGTGCAAAAGTGCCACAGCATGGCTGCTTTCACAGCTTTTCCCTTAGGAAGAACCCTAATACGCGGCTGATTTACCTTCCTAGGGTTACTGTTAGGCTTAGGCCTAGGACTTTTAAAACCAGGAAGCCCTGGGCTCCAGGCACACTGCAGCTGCAAAAGGCATCCCAAGGGGAGCGCAAAAGTGACACAACTTGGCTGCCACCACTGATATTTCCATGAGACCATCCTGAACCATAGGCTGATTTTCCTTCCTAGGGTTAAGGTTTGAGTTACGCCTAGGGTAAGGGTTCTATTAACCAGAAAGCCCTGAGTTCCAAGAACACAGCAGCTGCGAAGGACTAGCCAAGGAGAGCGCAAAAGTACCACAACATGCCTGCCTCCACAGCTTTTTCCTTGGGGACATGCCTAATTCCTGGCTGATTTGCCTTTCTCGTCTTAGGGTTGGGGTTCGGCCTAGGGCTAGGATTTTTTTAACTAGGAAGCCCTGAGTTCCAGGCTTACTGCATCTGCCAAAAGCATTCCAAAGGGAGTGCAAAAGTGCCACAACATGGCTGCTTTCACGGCTTTTCCCTTAGGAAGAACCCTAATACCCGGCTGATTTACCTTCCTAGGGTTACTGTTAGGCCTAAGCCTAGGACTTTTAAAACCAGGAAGCCCTGGGCTCCAGGCACATGCAGCTGTTAAAGGCATCCCAAGAGGGCTGCAGAAGTGACACAACTTGGCTGCCTCTGCTGCTATTCTCATGAGACCATCCCGAACCATAGGCTGATTTTCCTTCCTAGGGTTAAGGTTTGAGTTACGCCTGGGGTAAGGGTTCTATTAACCAGAAAGCCCTGAGTTCCAAGAACACAGCAGCTGCGAAGGACTACCCAAGAAGAGCGCAAAAGTACCACAACATGCCTGCCTCCACAGCTTTTTCCTTGGGGACATGCCTAATTCCTGGCTGATTTGCCTTTCTCGTCTTAGGGTTGGGGTTCGGCCTAGGGCTAGGATTTTTTTAACTAGGAAGCCCTGAGTTCCAGGCTTACTGCATCTGCCAAAGGCATCCCAAAGGGAGTGCAAAAGTGCCACAACATGGCTGCTTTCACGGCTTTTCCCTTAGGAAGAACCCTAATACACGGCTGATTTACCTTCCTAGGGTTACTGTTAGGCTTAGGCCTAGGACTTTTAAAACCAGGAAGCCCTGGGCTCCAGGCACACTGCAGCTGCGAAAGGCATCCCAAGGGGAGCGCAAAAGTGACACAACTTGGCTGCCACCACTGATATTTCCATGAGACCATCCCGAACCATAGGCTGATTTTCCTTCCTAGGGTTAAGGTTTGAGTTACGCCTGGGGTAAGGGTTCTATTAACCAGAAAGCCCTGAGTTCCAAGAACACAGCAGCTGCGAAGGACTACCCAAGAAGAGCGAAAAAGTACCACAACATTCCCGCCTCCACAGCTTTTTCCTTAGGGACATGCCTAATTCCTGGCTGATTTGGCTTTCTCGTATCAGGGTTGGGGTTCGGCCTAGGGCTAGGATTTTTTTAACTAGGAAGCCCTGAGTTCCAGGCTTACTTCATCTGCCAAAAGCATCCCAAAGGGAGTGCAGAAGTGCCACAACATGGCTGCTTTCACGGCTTTTCCCTTCGGAAGAACCCTAATACTCGGCTGATTTACCTTCCTAGGGTTACTGTTAGGCTTAGGCCTAGGACTTTTAAAACCAGGAAGCCCTGGGCTCCAGGCACTCTGCAGCTGCGAAAGGCATCCCAAGGGGAGCGCAAAAGTAACGCAACTTGGCTGCCACCACTGATATTTCCATGAGACCATCCCGAACCATAGGCTGATTTTCCTTCCTAGGGTTAAGGTTTGAGTTATGTCTGGGGTAAGGGTTCTATTAACCAGACAGCCCTGAGTTCCAAGAACACAGCAGCTGCAAAGGACTAGCCAAGGAGAGCGCAAAAGTACCACAACATGCCTGCCTCCACACCATTTTCCTTGGGGACATGCCTAATTCCTGGCTGATTTGCCTTTCTCGTCTTAGGGTTGGGGTTCGGCCTAGGGCTAGGATTTTTAAAATCAGGAAGCCCTGAGTTCCAGGCACACTGGAGCTGTGAAAGGCATCCAAAAGGGAGTGCAAAAGTGCCACAACATGGTTGCTTTCACGGCTTTTTCCTTGGCAAGAAGCTTAACACCAGGCTGATTTCCCTTCCCAGGGTTACTGTTAGGCTTAGGCCTAGGGCTAGGATTTTTAAAACTAGGAAGCCCTTAGTTCCAGGCACACTGCAGCTGCGAAAGGCATCCCAAGGGGAGTACAAAAGTGCAACAACATGGCAGCTTTCACAGCTTTTTCCTTGGCACCATCCCTATACCTAGGCTGTTTTATCTGCCTAGGGTTAGGGTTAGGGTTCAGCCTAGGGCTTGGAGTTTTTTAACCAGGAAGCCCTGAGTTCCAGGCTTACTGCATCTGCCAAAGGCATCCCAAAGGGAGTGCAAAAGTGCCACAACATGGCTGCTTTCACAGCTTTTCCCTTAGGAAGAACCCTAATACGCGGCTGATTTACCTTCCTAGGGTTACTGTTAGGCTTAGGCCTAGGACTTTTAAAACCAGGAAGCCCTGGGCTCCAGGCACACTGCAGCTGCGAAAGGCATCCCAAGGGGAGCGCAAAAGTGACACAACTTGGCTGCCACCACTGATATTTCCATGAGACCATCCCGAACCATAGGCTGATTTTCCTTCCTAGGGTTAAGGTTTGAGTTACGCCTGGGGTAAGGGTCCTATTAACCAGAAAGCCCTGAGTTCCAAGAACACAGCAGCTGCGAAGGACTAGCCAAGGAGAGCGCAAAAGTACCACAACATGCCTGCCTCCACAGCTTTTTCCTTGGGGACATGCCTAATTCCTGGCTGATTTGCCTTTCTCGTCTTAGGGTTGGGGTTCGGCCTAGGGCTAGGATTTTTTTAACTAGGAAGCCCTGAGTTCCAGGCTTACTGCATCTGCCAAAAGCATCCCAAAGGGAGTGCAGAAGTGCCACAACATGGCTGCTTTCACGGCTTTTCCCTTAGGAAGAACCCTAATACCCGGCTGATTTACCTTCCTAGGGTTACTGTTAGGCTTAGGCCTAGGACTTTTAAAACCAGGAAGCCCTGGGCTCCAGGCACATGCAGCTCTTAAAGGCATCCCAAGAGGGCTGCAGAAGTGACACAACTTGGCTGCCTCTGCTGCTATTCTCATGAGACCATCCCGAACCATAGGCTGATTTTCCTTCCTATGGTTAAGGTTTGAGTTACGCCTGGGGTAAGGGTTCTATTAACCAGAAAGCCCTGAGTTCCAAGAACACAGCAGCTGCGAAGGACTAGCCAAGGAGAGCGCAAAAGTACCACAACATGCCTGCCTCCACAGCTTTTTCCTTGGGGACATGCCTAATTCCTGGCTGATTTGCCTTTCTCGTCTTAGGGTTGGGGTTCGGCCTAGGGCTAGGATTTTTTTAACTAGGAAGCCCTGAGTTCCAGGCTTACTGCATCTGCCAAAGGCATCCCAAAGGGAGTGCAAAAGTGCCACAACATGGCTGCTTTCACGGCTTTTCCCTTAGGAAGAACCCTAATACACGGCTGATTTACCTTCCTAGGGTTACTGTTAGGCTTAGGCCTAGGACTTTTAAAACCAGGAAGCCCTGGGCTCCAGGCACACTGCAGCTGCGAAAGGCATCCCAAGGGGAGCGCAAAAGTGACACAACTTGGCTGCCACCACTGATATTTCCATGAGACCATCCCGAACCATAGGCTGATTTTCCTTCCTAGGGTTAAGGTTTGAGTTACGCCTAGGGTAAGGGTTCTATTAACCAGAAAGCCCTGAGTTCCAAGAACACAGCAGCTGCGAAGGACTACCCAAGAAGAGCGAAAAAGTACCACAACATGCCCGCCTCCACAGCTTTTTCCTTAGGGACATGCCTAATTCCTGGCTGATTTGCCTTTCTCGTATCAGGGTTGGGGTTCGGCCTAGGGCTAGGATTTTTTTAACTAGGAAGCCCTGAGTTCCAGGCTTACTTCATCTGCCAAAAGCATCCCAAAGGGAGTGCAGAAGTGCCACAACATGGCTGCTTTCACGGCTTTTCCCTTAGGAAGAACCCTAATACCCGGCTGATTTACCTTCCTAGGGTTACTGTTAGGCTTAGGCCTAGGACTTTTAAAACCAGGAAGCCCTGGGCTCCAGGCACATGCAGCTCTTAAAGGCATCCCAAGAGGGCTGCAGAAGTGACACAACTTGGCTGCCTCTGCTGCTATTCTCATGAGACCATCCCGAACCATAGGCTGATTTTCCTTCCTATGGTTAAGGTTTGAGTTACGCCTGGGGTAAGGGTTCTATTAACCAGAAAGCCCTGAGTTCCAAGAACACAGCAGCTGCGAAGGACTAGCCAAGGAGAGCGCAAAAGTACCACAACATGCCTGCCTCCACAGCTTTTTCCTTGGGGACATGCCTAATTCCTGGCTGATTTGCCTTTCTCGTCTTAGGGTTGGGGTTCGGCCTAGGGCTAGGATTTTTAAAATCAGGAAGCCCTGAGTTCCAGGCACACTGGAGCTGTGAAAGGCATCCAAAAGGGAGTGCAAAAGTGCCACAACATGGTTGCTTTCACCGCTTTTTCTTGGCAAGAAGCTTAACACCAGGCTGATTTCCCTTCCCAGGGTTACTGTTAGGCTTAGGCCTAGGGCTAGGATTTTTAAAACTAGGAAGCCCTTAGATCCAGGCACACTGCAGCTGTCCAAGGCATCCCAAGGGGAGTACAAAAGTGCAACAACATGGCAGCTTTCACAGCTTTTTCCTTGGCACCATCCCTATACCTAGGCTGTTTTATCTGCCTAGGGTTAGGGTTAGGGTTCAGCCTAGGGCTTGGAGTTTTTTAACCAGGAAGCCCTGAGTTCCAGGCTTACTGCATCTGCCAAAGGCATCCCAAAGGGAGTGCAAAAGTGCCACAACATGGCTGCTTTCACAGCTTTTCCCTTAGGAAGAACCCTAATACGCGGCTGATTTACCTTCCTAGGGTTACTGTTAGGCTTAGGCCTAGGACTTTTAAAACCAGGAAGCCCTAGGCTCCAGGCACACTGCAGCTGCGAAAGGCATCCCAAGGGGAGCGCAAAAGTGACACAACTTGGCTGCCACCACTGATATTTCCATGAGACCATCCTGAACCATAGGCTGATTTTCCTTCCTAGGGTTAAGGTTTGAGTTACGCCTAGGGTAAGGGTTCTATTAACCAGAAAGCCCTGAGTTCCAAGAACACAGCAGCTGCGAAGGACTAGCCAAGGAGAGCGCAAAAGTACCACAACATGCCTGCCTCCACAGCTTTTTCCTTGGGGACATGCCTAATTCCTGGCTGATTTGCCTTTCTCGTCTTAGGGTTGGGGTTCGGCCTAGGGCTAGGATTTTTTTAACTAGGAAGCCCTGAGTTCCAGGCTTACTGCATCTGCCAAAAGCATTCCAAAGGGAGTGCAAAAGTGCCACAACATGGCTGCTTTCACGGCTTTTCCCTTAGGAAGAACCCTAATACCCGGCTGATTTACCTTCCTAGGGTTACTGTTAGGCTTAGGCCTAGGACTTTTAAAACCAGGAAGCCCTGGGCTCCAGGCACATGCAGCTGTTAAAGGCATCCCAAGAGGGCTGCAGAAGTGACACAACTTGGCTGCCTCTGCTGCTATTCTCATGAGACCATCCCGAACCATAGGCTGATTTTCCTTCCTAGGGTTAAGGTTTGAGTTACGCCTGGGGTAAGGGTTCTATTAACCAGAAAGCCCTGAGTTCCAAGAACACAGCAGCTGCGAAGGACTAGCCAAGAAGAGCGCAAAAGTACCACAACATGCCTGCCTCCACAGCTTTTTCCTTGGGGACATGCCTAATTCCTGGCTGATTTGCCTTTCTCGTCTTAGGGTTGGGGTTCGGCCTAGGGCTAGGATTTTTTTAACTAGGAAGCCCTGAGTTCCAGGCTTACTGCATCTGCCAAAGGCATCCCAAAGGGAGTGCAAAAGTGCCACAACATGGCTGCTTTCACGGCTTTTCCCTTAGGAAGAACCCTAATACACGGCTGATTTACCTTCCTAGGGTTACTGTTAGGCTTAGGCCTAGGACTTTTAAAACCAGGAAGCCCTGGGCTCCAGGCACACTGCAGCTGCGAAAGGCATCCCAAGGGGAGCGCAAAAGTGACACAACTTGGCTGCCACCACTGATATTTCCATGAGACCATCCCGAACCATAGGCTGATTTTCCTTCCTAGGGTTAAGGTTTGAGTTACGCCTAGGGTAAGGGTTCTATTAACCAGAAAGCCCTGAGTTCCAAGAACACAGCAGCTGCGAAGGACTACCCAAGAAGAGCGAAAAAGTACCACAACATGCCCGCCTCCACAGCTTTTTCCTTAGGGACATGCCTAATTCCTGGCTGATTTGCCTTTCTCGTATCAGGGTTGGGGTTCGGCCTAGGGCTAGGATTTTTTTAACTAGGAAGCCCTGAGTTCCAGGCTTACTTCATCTGCCAAAAGCATCCCAAAGGGAGTGCAGAAGTGCCACAACATGGCTGCTTTCACGGCTTTTCCCTTCGGAAGAACCCTAATACCCGGCTGATTTACCTTCCTAGGGTTACTGTTAGGCTTAGGCCTAGGACTTTTAAAACCAGGAAGCCCTGGGCTCCAGGCACTCTGCAGCTGCGAAAGGCATCCCAAGGGGAGCGCAAAAGTAACGCAACTTGGCTGCCACCACTGATATTTCCATGAGACCATCCCGAACCATAGGCTGATTTTCCTTCCTAGGGTTAAGGTTTGAGTTATGTCTGGGGTAAGGGTTCTATTAACCAGAAAGCCCTGAGTTCCAAGAACACAGCAGCTCCAAAGGACTAGCCAAGGAGAGCGCAAAAGTACCACAACATGCCTGCCTCCACACCATTTTCCTTGGGGACATGCCTAATTCCTGGCTGATTTGCCTTTCTCGTCTTAGGGTTGGGGTTCGGCCTAGGGCTAGGATTTTTAAAATCAGGAAGCCCTGAGTTCCAGGCACACTGGAGCTGTGAAAGGCATCCAAAAGGGAGTGCAAAAGTGCCACAACATGGTTGCTTTCACGGCTTTTTCCTTGGCAAGAAGCTTAACACCAGGCTGATTTCCCTTCCCAGGGTTACTGTTAGGCTTAGGCCTAGGGCTAGGATTTTTAAAACTAGGAAGCCCTTAGTTCCAGGCACACTGCAGCTGCGAAAGGCATCCCAAGGGGAGTACAAAAGTGCAACAACATGGCAGCTTTCACAGCTTTTTCCTTGGCACCATCCCTATACCTAGGCTGTTTTATCTGCCTAGGGTTAGGGTTAGGGTTCAGCCTAGGGCTTGGAGTTTTTTAACCAGGAAGCCCTGAGTTCCAGGCTTACTGCATCTGCCAAAGGCATCCCAAAGGGAGTGCAAAAGTGCCACAACATGGCTGCTTTCACAGCTTTTCCCTTAGGAAGAACCCTAATACGCGGCTGATTTACCTTCCTAGGGTTACTGTTAGGCTTAGGCCTAGGACTTTTAAAACCAGGAAGCCCTGGGCTCCAGGCACACTGCAGCTGCGAAAGGCATCCCAAGGAAAGCGCAAAAGTGACACAACTTGGCTGCCACCACTGATATTTCCATGCGACCATCCCGAACCATAGGCTGATTTTCCTTCCTAGGGTTAAGGTTTGAGTTACGCCTAGGGTAAGGGTTCTATTAACCAGAAAGCCCTGAGTTCCAAGAACACAGCAGCTGCGAAGGACTAGCCAAGGAGAGCGCAAAAGTACCACAACATGCCTGCCTCCACAGCTTTTTCCTTGGGGACATGCCTAATTCCTGGCTGATTTGCCTTTCTCGTCTTAGGGTTGGGGTTCGGCCTAGGGCTAGGATTTTTTTAACTAGGAAGCCCTGAGTTCCAGGCTTACTGCATCTGCCAAAAGCATCCCAAAGGGAGTGCAGAAGTGCCACAACATGGCTGCTTTCACGGCTTTTCCCTTAGGAAGAACCCTAATACCCGGCTGATTTACCTTCCTAGGGTTACTGTTAGGCTTAGGCCTAGGACTTTTAAAACCAGGAAGCCCTGGGCTCCAGGCACATGCAGCTCTTAAAGGCATCCCAAGAGGGCTGCAGAAGTGACACAACTTGGCTGCCTCTGCTGCTATTCTCATGAGACCATCCCGAACCATAGGCTGATTTTCCTTCCTATGGTTAAGGTTTGAGTTACGCCTGGGGTAAGGGTTCTATTAACCAGAAAGCCCTGAGTTCCAAGAACACAGCAGCTGCGAAGGACTAGCCAAGGAGAGCGCAAAAGTACCACAACATGCCTGCCTCCACAGCTTTTTCCTTGGGGACATGCCTAATTCCTGGCTGATTTGCCTTTCTCGTCTTAGGGTTGGGGTTCGGCCTAGGGCTAGGATTTTTAAAATCAGGAAGCCCTGAGTTCCAGGCACACTGGAGCTGTGAAAGGCATCCAAAAGGGAGTGCAAAAGTGCCACAACATGGTTGCTTTCACCGCTTTTTCTTGGCAAGAAGCTTAACACCAGGCTGATTTCCCTTCCCAGGGTTACTGTTAGGCTTAGGCCTAGGGCTAGGATTTTTAAAACTAGGAAGCCCTTAGATCCAGGCACACTGCAGCTGTCCAAGGCATCCCAAGGGGAGTACAAAAGTGCAACAACATGGCAGCTTTCACAGCTTTTTCCTTGGCACCATCCCTATACCTAGGCTGTTTTATCTGCCTAGGGTTAGGGTTAGGGTTCAGCCTAGGGCTTGGAGTTTTTTAACCAGGAAGCCCTGAGTTCCAGGCTTACTGCATCTGCCAAAGGCATCCCAAAGGGAGTGCAAAAGTGCCACAACATGGCTGCTTTCACAGCTTTTCCCTTAGGAAGAACCCTAATACGCGGCTGATTTACCTTCCTAGGGTTACTGTTAGGCTTAGGCCTAGGACTTTTAAAACCAGGAAGCCCTGGGCTCCAGGCACACTGCAGCTGCGAAAGGCATCCCAAGGGGAGCGCAAAAGTGACACAACTTGGCTGCCACCACTGATATTTCCATGAGACCATCCTGAACCATAGGCTGATTTTCCTTCCTAGGGTTAAGGTTTGAGTTACGCCTAGGGTAAGGGTTCTATTAACCAGAAAGCCCTGAGTTCCAAGAACACAGCAGCTGCGAAGGACTAGCCAAGGAGAGCGCAAAAGTACCACAACATGCCTGCCTCCACAGCTTTTTCCTTGGGGACATGCCTAATTCCTGGCTGATTTGCCTTTCTCGTCTTAGGGTTGGGGTTCGGCCTAGGGCTAGGATTTTTTTAACTAGGAAGCCCTGAGTTCCAGGCTTACTGCATCTGCCAAAAGCATTCCAAAGGGAGTGCAAAAGTGCCACAACATGGCTGCTTTCACGGCTTTTCCCTTAGGAAGAACCCTAATACGCGGCTGATTTACCTTCCTAGGGTTACTGTTAGGCTTAGGCCTAGGACTTTTAAAACCAGGAAGCCCTGGGCTCCAGGCACATGCAGCTCTTAAAGGCATCCCAAGAGGGCTGCAGAAGTGACACAACTTGGCTGCCTCTGCTGCTATTCTCATGAGACCATCCCGAACCATAGGCTGATTTTCCTTCCTATGGTTAAGGTTTGAGTTACGCCTGGGGTAAGGGTTCTATTAACCAGAAAGCCCTGAGTTCCAAGAACACAGCAGCTGCGAAGGACTACCCAAGGAGAGCGCAAAAGTACCACAACATGCCTGCCTCCACAGCTTTTTCCTTGGGGACATGCCTAATTCCTGGCTGATTTGCCTTTCTCGTCTTAGGGTTGGGGTTCGGCCTAGGGCTAGGATTTTTAAAATCAGGAAGCCCTGAGTTCCAGGCACACTGGAGCTGTGAAAGGCATCCAAAAGGGAGTGCAAAAGTGCCACAACATGGTTGCTTTCACCGCTTTTTCTTGGCAAGAAGCTTAACACCAGGCTGATTTCCCTTCCCAGGGTTACTGTTAGGCTTAGGCCTAGGGCTAGGATTTTTAAAACTAGGAAGCCCTTAGATCCAGGCACACTGCAGCTGTCCAAGGCATCCCAAGGGGAGTACAAAAGTGCAACAACATGGCAGCTTTCACAGCTTTTTCCTTGGCACCATCCCTATACCTAGGCTGTTTTATCTGCCTAGGGTTAGGGTTAGGGTTCAGCCTAGGGCTTGGAGTTTTTAACCAGGAAGCCCTGAGTTCCAGGCTTACTGCATCTGCCAAAGGCATCCCAAAGGGAGTGCAAAAGTGCCACAACATGGCTGCTTTCACAGCTTTTCCCTTAGGAAGAACCCTAATACGCGGCTGATTTACCTTCCTAGGGTTACTGTTAGGCTTAGGCCTAGGACTTTTAAAACCAGGAAGCCCTGGGCTCCAGGCACACTGCAGCTGCGAATGGCATCCCAAGGGGAGCGCAAAAGTGACACAACTTGGCTGCCACCACTGATATTTCCATGAGACCATCCTGAACCATAGGCTGATTTTCCTTCCTAGGGTTAAGGTTTGAGTTACGCCTAGGGTAAGGGTTCTATTAACCAGAAAGCCCTGAGTTCCAAGAACACAGCAGCTGCGAAGGACTAGCCAAGGAGAGCGCAAAAGTACCACAACATGCCTGCCTCCACAGCTTTTTCCTTGGGGACATGCCTAATTCCTGGCTGATTTGCCTTTCTCGTCTTAGGGTTGGGGTTCGGCCTAGGGCTAGGATTTTTTTAACTAGGAAGCCCTGAGTTCCAGGCTTACTGCATCTGCCAAAAGCATTCCAAAGGGAGTGCAAAAGTGCCACAACATGGCTGCTTTCACGGCTTTTCCCTTAGGAAGAACCCTAATACCCGGCTGATTTACCTTCCTAGGGTTACTGTTAGGCTTAGGCCTAGGACTTTTAAAACCAGGAAGCCCTGGGCTCCAGGCACATGCAGCTGTTAAAGGCATCCCAAGAGGGCTGCAGAAGTGACACAACTTGGCTGCCTCTGCTGCTATTCTCATGAGACCATCCCGAACCATAGGCTGATTTTCCTTCCTAGGGTTAAGGTTTGAGTTACGCCTGGGGTAAGGGTTCTATTAACCAGAAAGCCCTGAGTTCCAAGAACACAGCAGCTGCGAAGGACTACCCAAGAAGAGCGCAAAAGTACCACAACATGCCTGCCTCCACAGCTTTTTCCTTGGGGACATGCCTAATTCCTGGCTGATTTGCCTTTCTCGTCTTAGGGTTGGGGTTCGGCCTAGGGCTAGGATTTTTAAAATCAGGAAGCCCTGACTTCCAGGCACACTGGAGCTGTGAAAGGCATCCAAAAGGGAGTGCAAAAGTGCCACAACATGGTTGCTTTCACGGCTTTTTCTTGGCAAGAAGCTTAACACCAGGCTGATTTCCCTTCCCAGGGTTACTGTTAGGCTTAGGCCTAGGGCTAGGATTTTTAAAACTAGGAAGCCCTTAGTTCCAGGCACACTGCAGCTGCGAAAGGCATCCCAAGGGGAGTACAAAAGTGCAACAACATGGCAGCTTTCACAGCTTTTTCCTTGGCACCATCCCTATACCTAGGCTGTTTTATCTGCCTAGGGTTAGGGTTAGGGTTCAGCCTAGGGCTTGGAGTTTTTTAACCAGGAAGCCCTGAGTTCCAGGCTTACTGCATCTGCCAAAGGCATCCCAAAGGGAGTGCAAAAGTGCCACAACATGGCTGCTTTCACAGCTTTTCCCTTAGGAAGAACCCTAATACGCGGCTGATTTACCTTCCTAGGGTTACTGTTAGGCTTAGGCCTAGGACTTTTAAAACCAGGAAGCCCTGGGCTCCAGGCACACTGCAGCTGTTAAAGGCATCCCAAGAGGGCCGCAGAAGTGACACAACTTGGCTGACACCACTGATATTTCCATGAGACCATCCCGAACCATAGGCTGATTTTCCTTCCTAGGGTTAAGGTTTGAGTTACGCCTAGGGTAAGGGTTCTATTAACCAGAAAGCCCTGAGTTCCAAGAACACAGCAGCTGCGAAGGACTAGCCAAGGAGAGCGCACAAGTACCACAACGTGCCTGCCTCCACAGCTTTTTCCTTGGGGACATGCCTAATTCCTGGCTGATTTGCCTTTCTCGTCTTAGGGTTGGGGTTCGGCCTAGGGCTAGGATTTTTTTAACTAGGAAGCCCTGAGTTCCAGGCTTACTGCATCTGCCAAAGGCATCCCAAAGGGAGTGCAAAAGTGCCACAACATGGCTGCTTTCACGGCTTTTCCCTTAGGAAGAACCCTAATACGCGGCTGATTTACCTTCCTAGGGTTACTGTTAGGCTTAGGCCTAGGACTTTTAAAACCAGGAAGCCCTGGGCTCCAGGCACACTGCAGCTGCGAAAGGCATCCCAAGGGGAGCGCAAAAGTGACACAACTTGGCTGCCACCACTGATATTTCCATGAGACCATCCCGAACCATAGGCTGATTTTCCTTCCTAGGGTTAAGGTTTGAGTTACGCCTAGGGTAAGGGTTCTATTAACCAGAAAGCCCTGAGTTCCAAGAACACAGCAGCTGCGAAGGACTACCCAAGAAGAGCGAAAAAGTACCACAACATGCCCGCCTCCACAGCTTTTTCCTTAGGGACATGCCTAATTCCTGGCTGATTTGGCTTTCTCGTATAAGGGTTGGGGTTCGGCCTAGGGCTAGGATTTTTTTAACTAGGAAGCCCTGAGTTCCAGGCTTACTTCATCTGCCAAAAGCATCCCAAAGGGAGTGCAGAAGTGCCACAACATGGCTGCTTTCACGGCTTTTCCCTTCGGAAGAACCCTAATACTCGGCTGATTTACCTTCCTAGGGTTACTGTTAGGCTTAGGCCTAGGACTTTTAAAACCAGGAAGCCCTGGGCTCCAGGCACTCTGCAGCTGCGAAAGGCATCCCAAGGGGAGCGCAAAAGTAACGCAACTTGGCTGCCACCACTGATATTTCCATGAGACCATCCCGAACCATAGGCTGATTTTCCTTCCTAGGGTTAAGGTTTGAGTTATGTCTGGGGTAAGGGTTCTATTAACCAGAAAGCCCTGAGTTCCAAGAACACAGCAGCTGCAAAGGACTAGCCAAGGAGAGCGCAAAAGTACCACAACATGCCTGCCTCCACACCTTTTTCCTTGGGGACATGCCTAATTCCTGGCTGATTTGCCTTTCTCGTCTTAGGGTTGGGGTTCGGCCTAGGGCTAGGATTTTTAAAATCAGGAAGCCCTGAGTTCCAGGCACACTGGAGCTGTGAAAGGCATCCAAAAGGGAGTGCAAAAGTGCCACAACATGGTTGCTTTCACGGCTTTTTCCTTGGCAAGAAGCTTAACACCAGGCTGATTTCCCTTCCCAGGGTTACTGTTAGGCTTAGGCCTAGGGCTAGGATTTTTAAAACTAGGAAGCCCTTAGTTCCAGGCACACTGCAGCTGTTCAAGGCATCCCAAGGGGAGTACAAAAGTGCAACAACATGGCAGCTTTCACAGCTTTTTCCTTGGCACCATCCCTATACCTAGGCTGTTTTATCTGCCTAGGGTTAGGGTTAGGGTTCAGCCTAGGGCTTGGAGTATTTTAACCAGGAAGCCCTGAGTTCCAGGCTTACTGCATCTGCCAAAGGCATCCCAAAGGGAGTGCAAAAGTGCCACAACATGGCTGCTTTCACAGCTTTTCCCTTAGGAAGAACCCTAATACGCGGCTGATTTACCTTCCTAGGGTTACTGTTAGGCTTAGGCCTAGGACTTTTAAAACCAGGAAGCCCTGGGCTCCAGGCACACTGCAGCTGCGAAAGGCATCCCAAGGGGAGCGCAAAAGTGACACAACTTGGCTGCCACCACTGATATTTCCATGCGACCATCCCGAACCATAGGCTGATTTTCCTTCCTAGGGTTAAGGTTTGAGTTACGCCTAGGGTAAGGGTTCTATTAACCAGAAAGCCCTGAGTTCCAAGAACACAGCAGCTGCGAAGGACTAGCCAAGGAGAGCGCAAAAGTACCACAACATGCCTGCCTCCACAGCTTTTTCCTTGGGGACATGCCTAATTCCTGGCTGATTTGCCTTTCTCGTCTTAGGGTTGGGGTTCGGCCTAGGGCTAGGATATTTTTAACTAGGAAGCCCTGAGTTCCAGGCTTACTGCATCTGCCAAAAGCATCCCAAAGGGAGTGCAAAAGTGCCACAACATGGCTGCTTTCACGGCTTTTCCCTTAGGAAGAACCCTAATACCCGGCTGATTTACCTTCCTAGGGTTACTGTTAGGCTTAGGCCTAGGACTTTTAAAACCAGGAAGCCCTGGGCTCCAGGCACATGCAGCTCTTAAAGGCATCCCAAGAGGGCTGCAGAAGTGACACAACTTGGCTGCCTCTGCTGCTATTCTCATGAGACCATCCCGAACCATAGGCTGATTTTCCTTCCTATGGTTAAGGTTTGAGTTACGCCTGGGGTAAGGGTTCTATTAACCAGAAAGCCCTGAGTTCCAAGAACACAGCAGCTGCGAAGGACTAGCCAAGGAGAGCGCAAAAGTACCACAACATGCCTGCCTCCACAGCTTTTTCCTTGGGGACATGCCTAATTCCTGGCTGATTTGCCTTTCTCGTCTTAGGGTTGGGGTTCGGCCTAGGGCTAGGATTTTTAAAATCAGGAAGCCCTGAGTTCCAGGCACACTGGAGCTGTGAAAGGCATCCAAAAGGGAGTGCAAAAGTGCCACAACATGGTTGCTTTCACCGCTTTTTCTTGGCAAGAAGCTTAACACCAGGCTGATTTCCCTTCCCAGGGTTACTGTTAGGCTTAGGCCTAGGGCTAGGATTTTTAAAACTAGGAAGCCCTTAGATCCAGGCACACTGCAGCTGTCCAAGGCATCCCAAGGGGAGTACAAAAGTGCAACAACATGGCAGCTTTCACAGCTTTTTCCTTGGCACCATCCCTATACCTAGGCTGTTTTATCTGCCTAGGGTTAGGGTTAGGGTTCAGCCTAGGGCTTGGAGTTTTTTAACCAGGAAGCCCTGAGTTCCAGGCTTACTGCATCTGCCAAAGGCATCCCAAAGGGAGTGCAAAAGTGCCACAACATGGCTGCTTTCACAGCTTTTCCCTTAGGAAGAACCCTAATACGCGGCTGATTTACCTTCCTAGGGTTACTGTTAGGCTTAGGCCTAGGACTTTTAAAACCAGGAAGCCCTGGGCTCCAGGCACACTGCAGCTGCGAAAGGCATCCCAAGGGGAGCGCAAAAGTGACACAACTTGGCTGCCACCACTGATATTTCCATGAGACCATCCTGAACCATAGGCTGATTTTCCTTCCTAGGGTTAAGGTTTGAGTTACGCCTAGGGTAAGGGTTCTATTAACCAGAAAGCCCTGAGTTCCAAGAACACAGCAGCTGCGAAGGACTAGCCAAGGAGAGCGCAAAAGTACCACAACATGCCTGCCTCCACAGCTTTTTCCTTGGGGACATGCCTAATTCCTGGCTGATTTGCCTTTCTCGTCTTAGGGTTGGGGTTCGGCCTAGGGCTAGGATTTTTTTAACTAGGAAGCCCTGAGTTCCAGGCTTACTGCATCTGCCAAAAGCATTCCAAAGGGAGTGCAAAAGTGCCACAACATGGCTGCTTTCACGGCTTTTCCCTTAGGAAGAACCCTAATACGCGGCTGATTTACCTTCCTAGGGTTACTGTTAGGCTTAGGCCTAGGACTTTTAAAACCAGGAAGCCCTGGGCTCCAGGCACATGCAGCTGTTAAAGGCATCCCAAGAGGGCTGCAGAAGTGACACAACTTGGCTGCCTCTGCTGCTATTCTCATGAGACCATCCCGAACCATAGGCTGATTTTCCTTCCTAGGGTTAAGGTTTGAGTTACGCCTGGGGTAAGGGTTCTATTAACCAGAAAGCCCTGAGTTCCAAGAACACAGCAGCTGCGAAGGACTAGCCAAGGAGAGCGCAAAAGTACCACAACATGCCTGCCTCCACAGCTTTTTCCTTGGGGACATGCCTAATTCCTGGCTGATTTGCCTTTCTCGTCTTAGGGTTGGGGTTCGGCCTAGGGCTAGGATTTTTAAAATCAGGAAGCCCTGAGTTCCAGGCACACTGGAGCTGTGAAAGGCATCCAAAAGGGAGTGCAAAAGTGCCACAACATGGTTGCTTTCACCGCTTTTTCTTGGCAAGAAGCTTAACACCAGGCTGATTTCCCTTCCCAGGGTTACTGTTAGGCTTAGGCCTAGGGCTAGGATTTTTAAAACTAGGAAGCCCTTAGATCCAGGCACACTGCAGCTGTCCAAGGCATCCCAAGGGGAGTACAAAAGTGCAACAACATGGCAGCTTTCACAGCTTTTTCCTTGGCACCATCCCTATACCTAGGCTGTTTTATCTGCCTAGGGTTAGGGTTAGGGTTCAGCCTAGGGCTTGGAGTTTTTTAACCAGGAAGCCCTGAGTTCCAGGCTTACTGCATCTGCCAAAGGCATCCCAAAGGGAGTGCAAAAGTGCCACAACATGGCTGCTTTCACAGCTTTTCCCTTAGGAAGAACCCTAATACGCGGCTGATTTACCTTCCTAGGGTTACTGTTAGGCTTAGGCCTAGGACTTTTAAAACCAGGAAGCCCTGGGCTCCAGGCACACTGCAGCTGTTAAAGGCATCCCAAGAGGGCCGCAGAAGTGACACAACTTGGCTGACACCACTGATATTTCCATGAGACCATCCCGAACCATAGGCTGATTTTCCTTCCTAGGGTTAAGGTTTGAGTTACGCCTAGGGTAAGGGTTCTATTAACCAGAAAGCCCTGAGTTCCAAGAACACAGCAGCTGCGAAGGACTAGCCAAGGAGAGCGCACAAGTACCACAACGTGCCTGCCTCCACAGCTTTTTCCTTGGGGACATGCCTAATTCCTGGCTGATTTGCCTTTCTCGTCTTAGGGTTGGGGTTCGGCCTAGGGCTAGGATTTTTTTAACTAGGAAGCCCTGAGTTCCAGGCTTACTGCATCTGCCAAAGGCATCCCAAAGGGAGTGCAAAAGTGCCACAACATGGCTGCTTTCACGGCTTTTCCCTTAGGAAGAACCCTAATACGCGGCTGATTTACCTTCCTAGGGTTACTGTTAGGCTTAGGCCTAGGACTTTTAAAACCAGGAAGCCCTGGGCTCCAGGCACACTGCAGCTGCGAAAGGCATCCCAAGGGGAGCGCAAAAGTGACACAACTTGGCTGCCACCACTGATATTTCCATGAGACCATCCCGAACCATAGGCTGATTTTCCTTCCTAGGGTTAAGGTTTGAGTTACGCCTAGGGTAAGGGTTCTATTAACCAGAAAGCCCTGAGTTCCAAGAACACAGCAGCTGCGAAGGACTACCCAAGAAGAGCGAAAAAGTACCACAACATGCCCGCCTCCACAGCTTTTTCCTTAGGGACATGCCTAATTCCTGGCTGATTTGGCTTTCTCGTATCAGGGTTGGGGTTCGGCCTAGGGCTAGGATTTTTTTAACTAGGAAGCCCTGAGTTCCAGGCTTACTTCATCTGCCAAAAGCATCCCAAAGGGAGTGCAGAAGTGCCACAACATGGCTGCTTTCACGGCTTTTCCCTTAGGAAGAACCCTAATACGCGGCTGATTTACCTTCCTAGGGTTACTGTTAGGCTTAGGCCTAGGACTTTTAAAACCAGGAAGCCCTGGGCTCCAGGAACACTGCTGCTGCGAAAGGCATCCCAAGGGGAGCGCAAAAGTGACACAACTTGGCTGCCACCACTGATATTTCCATGAGACCATCCCGAACCATAGGCTGATTTTCCTTCCTAGGGTTAAGGTTTGAGTTACGCCTGGGGTA
Source organism: Ammospiza maritima maritima (assembly GCA_036010785.1). Taxonomy (NCBI): domain Eukaryota; kingdom Metazoa; phylum Chordata; class Aves; order Passeriformes; family Passerellidae; genus Ammospiza; species Ammospiza maritima. Next base: position 1,129,779 of record JAYKTQ010000127.1, read on the forward strand.
AGTGTTCTATTAACCAGAAAGCCCTGAGTTCCAAGAACACAGCAGCTGCGAAGGACTAGCCAAGAAGAGCGCAAAAGTACCACAACGTGCCTGCCTCCACAGCTTTTTCCTTGGGGACATGCCTAATTCCTGGCTGATTTGCCTTTCTCGTCTTAGGGTTGGGGTTCGGCCTAGGGCTAGGATTATTAAAATCAGGAAGCCCTGAGTTCCAGGCACACTGGAGCTGTGAAAGGCATCCCAAAGGGAGTGCAAAAGTGCCACAACATGGCTGCTTTCACAGCTTTTCCCTTAGGAAGAACCCTAATACGCGGCTGATTTACCTTCCTAGGGTTACTGTTAGGCTTAGGCCTAGGACTTTTAAAACCAGGAAGCCCTGGGCTCCAGGCACACTGCAGCTGCGAAAGGCATCCCAAGGGGAGCGCAAAAGTGACACAACTTGGCTGCCACCACTGATATTTCCATGAGACCATCCCGAACCATAGGCTGATTTTCCTTCCTAGGGTTAAGGTTTGAGTTACGCCTAGGGTAAGGGTTCTATTAACCAGAAAGCCCTGAGTTCCAAGAACACAGCAGCTGCGAAGGACTACCCAAGAAGAGCGCAAAAGTACCACAACATGCCTGCCTCCACAGCTTTTTCCTTGGGGACATGCCTAATTCCTGGCTGATTTGGCTTTCTCGTATTAGGGTTGGGGTTCGGCCTAGGGCTAGGATATTTTTAACTAGGAAGCCCTGAGTTCCAGGCTTACTTCATCTGCCAAAAGCATCCCAAAGGGAGTGCAAAAGTGCCACAACATGGCTGCTTTCACGGCTTTTCCCTTAGGAAGAACCCTAATACCCGGCAGATTTACCTTCCTAGGGTTACTGTTAGGCTTAGGCCTAGGACTTTTAAAACCAGGAAGCCCTGGGCTCCAGGCACTCTGCAGCTGCGAAAGGCATCCCAAGGGGAGCGCAAAAGTAACGCAACTTGGCTGCCACCACTGATATTTCCATGAGACCATCCCGAACCATAGGCTGATTTTCCTTCCTAGGGTTAAGGTTTGAGTTACGCCTAGGGTAAGGGTTCTATTAACCAGAAAGCCCTGAGTTCCAAGAACACAGCAGCTGCGAAGGACTACCCAAGAAGAGCGCAAAAGTACCACAACATGCCTGCCTCCACAGCTTTTTCCTTGGGGACATGCCTAATTCCTGGCTGATTTGCCTTTCTCGTCTTAGGGTTGGGGTTCGGCCTAGGGCTAGGATTTTTAAAATCAGGAAGCCCTGAGTTCCAGGCACACTGGAGCTGTGAAAGGCATCCAAAAGGGAGTGCAAAAGTGCCACAACATGGCTGCTTTCACGGCTTTTTCCTTGGCAAGAAGCTTAACACCAGGCTGATTTCCCTTCCCAGGGTTACTGTTAGGCTTAGGCCTAGGGCTAGGATTTTTAAAACTAGGAAGCCCTTAGTTCCAGGCACACTGCAGCTGCGAAAGGCATCCCAAGGGGAGTACAAAAGTGCAACAACATGGCAGCTTTCACAGCTTTTTCCTTGGCACCATCCCTATACCTAGGCTGATTTATCTGCCTAGGGTTAGGGTTAGGGTTCAGCCTAGGGCTTGGAGTTTTTTAACCAGGAAGCCCTGAGTTCCAGGCTTACTGCATCTGCCAAAGGCATCCCAAAGGGAGTGCAGAAGTGCCACAACATGGCTGCTTTCACGGCTTTTCCCTTAGGAAGAACCCTAATACGCGGCTGATTTACCTTCCTAGGGTTACTGTTAGGCTTAGGCCTAGGACTTTTAAAACCAGGAAGCCCTGGGCTCCAGGAACACTGCTGCTGCGAAAGGCATCCCAAGGGGAGCGCAAAAGTGACACAACTTGGCTGCCACCACTGATATTTCCATGAGACCATCCCGAACCATAGGCTGATTTTCCTTCCTAGGGTTAAGGTTTGAGTTACGCCTAGGGTAAGGGTTCTATTAACCAGAAAGCCCTGAGTTCCAAGAACACAGCAGCTGCGAAGGACTAGCCAAGAAGAGCGCAAAAGTACCACAACGTGCCTGCCTCCACAGCTTTTTCCTTGGGGACATGCCTAATTCCTGGCTGATTTGCCTTTCTCGTCTTAGGGTTGGGGTTCGGCCTAGGGCTAGGATTATTAAAATCAGGAAGCCCTGAGTTCCAGGCACACTGGAGCTGTGAAAGGCATCCAAAAGGGAGTGCAAAAGTGCCACAACATGGCTGCTTTCACAGCTTTTCCCTTAGGAAGAACCCTAATACGCGGCTGATTTACCTTCCTAGGGTTACTGTTAGGCTTAGGCCTAGGACTTTTAAAACCAGGAAGCCCTGGGCTCCAGGCACACTGCAGCTGCGAAAGGCATCCCAAGGGGAGCGCAAAAGTGACACAACTTGGCTGCCACCACTGATATTTCCATGAGACCATCCCGAACCATAGGCTGATTTTCCTTCCTAGGGTTAAGGTTTGAGTTACGCCTAGGGTAAGGGTTCTATTAACCAGAAAGCCCTGAGTTCCAAGAACACAGCAGCTGCGAAGGACTACCCAAGAAGAGCGCAAAAGTACCACAACATGCCTGCCTCCACAGCTTTTTCCTTGGGGACATGCCTAATTCCTGGCTGATTTGGCTTTCTCGTATTAGGGTTGGGGTTCGGCCTAGGGCTAGGATATTTTTAACTAGGAAGCCCTGAGTTCCAGGCTTACTTCATCTGCCAAAAGCATCCCAAAGGGAGTGCAAAAGTGCCACAACATGGCTGCTTTCACGGCTTTTCCCTTAGGAAGAACCCTAATACCCGGCAGATTTACCTTCCTAGGGTTACTGTTAGGCTTAGGCCTAGGACTTTTAAAACCAGGAAGCCCTGGGCTACAGGCACTCTGCAGCTGCGAAAGGCATCCCAAGGGGAGCGCAAAAGTAACGCAACTTGGCTGCCACCACTGATATTTCCATGAGACCATCCCGAACCATAGGCTTATTTTCCTTCCTAGGGTTAAGGTTTGAGTTACGCCTAGGGTAGGGGTTCTATTAACCAGAAAGCCCTGAGTTCCAAGAACACAGCAGCTGCGAAGGACTAGCCAAGAAGAGCGCAAAAGTACCACAACATGCCTGCCTCCACAGCTTTTTCCTTGGGGACATGCCTAATTCCTGGCTGATTTGCCTTTCTCGTCTTAGGGTTGGGGTTCGGCCTAGGGCTAGGATTTTTAAAATCAGGAAGCCCTGAGTTCCAGGCACACTGGAGCTGTGAAAGGCATCCAAAAGGGAGTGCAAAAGTGCCACAACATGGCTGCTTTCACGGCTTTTTCCTTGGCAAGAAGCTTAACACCAGGCTGATTTCCCTTCCCAGGGTTACTGTTAGGCTTAGGCCTAGGGCTAGGATTTTTAAAACTAGGAAGCCCTTAGTTCCAGGCACACTGCAGCTGCGAAAGGCATCCCAAGGGGAGTACAAAAGTGCAACAACATGGCAGCTTTCACAGCTTTTTCCTTGGCACCATCCCTATACGTAGGCTGATTTATCTGCCTAGGGTTAGGGTTAGGGTTCAGCCTAGGGCTTGGAGTTTTTTAACCAGGAAGCCCTGAGTTCCAGGCTTACTGCATCTGCCAAAGGCATCCCAAAGGGAGTGCAGAAGTGCCACAACATGGCTGCTTTCACGGCTTTTCCCTTAGGAAGAACCCTAATACGCGGGTGATTTACCTTCCTAGGGTTACTGTTAGGCTTAGGCCTAGGACTTTTAAAACCAGGAAGCCCTGGGCTCCAGGAACACTGCAGCTGCGAAAGGCATCCCAAGGGGAGCGCAAAAGTGACACAACTTGGCTGCCACCACTGATATTTCCATGAGACCATCCCGAACCATAGGCTGATTTTCCTTCCTAGGGTTAAGGTTTGAGTTACGCCTGGGGTAAGGGTTCTATTAACCAGAAAGCCCTGAGTTCCAAGAACACAGCAGCTGCGAAGGACTAGCCAAGAAGAGCGCAAAAGAACCACAACGTGCCTGCCTCCACAGCTTTTTCCTTGGGGACATGCCTAATTCCTGGCTGATTTGCCTTTCTCGTCTTAGGGTTGGGGTTCGGCCTAGGGCTAGGATTATTAAAATCAGGAAGCCCTGAGTTCCAGGCACACTGGAGCTGTGAAAGGCATCCAAAAGGGAGTGCAAAAGTGCCACAACATGGTTGCTTTCACGGCTTTTTCCTTGGCAAGAAGCTTAACACCAGGCTGATTTCCCTTCCCAGGGTTACTGTTAGGCTTAGTCCTAGGGCTAGGATTTTTAAAACTAGGAAGCCCTTAGTTCCAGGCACACTGCAGCTGCGAAAGGCATCCCAAGGGGAGTACAAAAGTGCAACAACATGGCAGCTTTCACAGCTTTTTCCTTGGCACCATCCCTATACCTAGGCTGTTTTATCTGCCTAGGGTTAGGGTTAGGGTTCAGCCTAGGGCTTGGAGTTTTTTAACCAGGAAGCCCTGAGTTCCAGGCTTACTGCATCTGCCAAAGGCATCCCAAAGGGAGTGCAGAAGTGCCACAACATGGCTGCTTTCACGGCTTTTCCCTTAGGAAGAACCCTAATACTCGGCTGATTTACCTTCCTAGGGTTACTGTTAGGCTTAGGCCTAGGACTTTTAAAACCAGGAAGCCCTGGGCTCCAGGAACACTGCAGCTGCGAAAGTCATCCCAAGGGGAGCGCAAAAGTGACACAACTTGGCTGCCACCACTGATATTTCCATGAGACCATCCCGAACCATAGGCTGATTTTCCTTCCTAGGGTTAAGGTTTGAGTTACGCCTAGGGTAAGGGTTCTATTAACCAGAAAGCCCTGAGTTCCAAGAACACAGCAGCTGCGAAGGACTAGCCAAGAAGAGCGCAAAAGTACCACAACATGCCTGCCTCCACAGCTTTTTCCTTGGGGACATGCCTAATTCCTGGCTGATTTGCCTTTCTCGTCTTAGGGTTGGGGTTCGGCCTAGGGCTAGGATTTTTAAAATCAGGAAGCCCTGAGTTCCAGGCACACTGGAGCTGTGAAAGGCATCCCAAAGGGAGTGCAAATGTGCCACAACATGGCTGCTTTCACGGCTTTTTCCTTGGCAAGAAGCCTAACACCAGGCTGATTTACCTTCCCAGGGTTACTGTAAGGCTTAGGCCTAGGGCTAGGATTTTTAAAACTAGGAAGCCCTTAGCTGCAGGCACACTGCAGCTGTTCAAGGCATCCCAAGAGGGCCGCAGAAGTGACACAACTTGGCTGCCTCTTCTGCTATTCTCATGAGTCCATCCCGAACCATAGGCTGATTTTCCTTCCTAGGGTGAGGGTTAGAGTTACGCCTAGGGTTAGTGTTTTTTTAACCAGAAAGGCCTGAGTTCCAACAACACAGCAGCTGTGAAGGACTCCCCATGAGGAGGGGAAAAGTGCCACAACATGGCTGCCTCCAGCGCTTTTTCCTTGGGACCATCATTGAACCTAGGCTGATTTACTTGCCTCCAGTTCCACCTATGGTCACGCCAAGAGATAGGGATTTTAAATCAGTAAACCCTGAGCTCCCGACCCAGTGCAGCTGCAAAAGGCTTCCCAAGGGCAGCCAAAAATTGCCTCAACATGCTCCTTCCAGTGCTTTTTTCCTTGGGAACATCCCTATACCCAGGCTGATTTATCCTCCTAGGGTTAGGGTTAGGGTTCAGCCTAGAGATAGGATTTTTTCAAACAGGAAGCCCTGAATTCCAGGCACACTGCAGCTGTTAAAGGCAGTGTTCTACGTCAACCGCAACTTAGTCTGAAATAAATGCTTTTTCCCTGAGAGCATCTGAGAGGTTTGCATGAAGCACTGATATCTGACATTTGCAATTTTGAATAGGAGAGGAGAAAGAAAATGGGAAGAAGTTTTTAATTTTAGTGGTTTCAATGTTAATTTCCGTACACTTTTTCAAAACTTGTCAGCTCAAATGCCCATCAACATCTTTTAGTCATCTGTAAGTCAGTATTCATATAAAATGTGCTTCAAATCAAAAGAATTTCAAATTTGCAATCCAAATTTCTATGCCTAGATTTATGATTTCCTACACATATTAGATGAAAGGAAGGCCTTTTTTACTGTGGGAGTGCTGGAACACTGGAACAGGTTGCCCAGGGAAGTTGTGGGTGTCCCATCCCTGAAAGTATTCAAGGTCAGCTTGGACGGGGCTTGGAGCAGCAACAAAGGAGAAGCTTGATGGTAGAGAAACAAAGTTGGACTATAGAAGAAACTGGGATTGAAGTATAGGAGCAAGTTTTCTCTCAGCTCTTGGGGTAAATTCAAAGTTGTACAAAATGACATTTATCTGTGCTATTCACTACTGTAACAGAAATGTTCATGAAAACTGTACAGAAGATAGCAAATTTTAAAAGAGATAAGAATTACAGCATAAAATCCATGGGATGGGTTACAACATGAGACACTCTCTAAGAGAAAATCTCTGTGTTTCAGCACTTCATCATGGTAAGATTTCATGAAGTGCCAAAGAAGGCGGCAAAATATCATTCGGGACGTTATTTCCTGGAATTCAGCCTGGCCATTAGTAGGAACTGGGTTTGAACACATCATGTAGATATACCACACACACTTTCCCTTCACTGAAAAATGACTGTTTACAACGAAGAAGCAATTGACGATCAAAATTGATTGAAAGCATCTTAAACATGTCAAGTATTTCATTGTAGATGATCTGTGATCCAAATGCTTCTTCCACCTTCGAGAGGGACAGAACAATTCTTCCATATCATGATGGTTTAAAATTGTATCAACCAATGTTTTCTGCTGAAAAGATAGCATCTATTTTTTTCTATTTTTGGAAGAAAATATTCCTAGACATACAACAGGTGAGAACTAAGTAATTTTAAAGAAACAAATGAAAAGAAAATACTCTGTAAATAGAATGAAATGAAAAGCTGTGTTTTAAATAGGAGCTAAATATGAAACAGAATTTTTGTACCAGGCATTTGAATTACTGCACCAGCTCTTTTGCCCATCAAGAGAGGCATTGAGCATTTCAGTCTTTTCCAAGGTGTTCATGATCTGCTATGCTGATCTCTGTGTGTGCCTAGGTGTGTGTGGAAGGGGGGGCATGTGAAGGGGAGTGTGTATGTTTGCTTTACAATTGTTGTGGCAGATTCATGCCTCAGCTCCACATTTTGTTTTAGAAAGGTCACACAGAGTGGATGTGAAGTTTACTATCAACAAGAGATCAATTCCCAAATCATCCATTTCACTCTACCTTATAAATCATGTGCTTTGTTGCATATTTTATCAAATCTACTTTCAAGCCAGATGGAGGAAGGAGGATGTGGCAATCCCTCCACCATCTTGCAACTTTTATGCAAGTAGGTTTTCAAGAAAATCATCATTTCTCTTGGAAATATGTCTGGAACAGGCATGATGGTAGTGTCAACCTGTTGGAGTTTTTGTTGCTGGAAGAAGTTATACAAAAGGATTGGTTTTTACATTGACCAGTTACTGAATCAAGCTCAGGAATACATTGGAAATTCAACTGGGGCTTCCTTTCCCCGGCAGACTACTTCTAGAACGAGCTTGTACACTGAAGCTTACTCTTTTGCCCTCTTTTTGTTTCTTTCCTATTTTCTTGGCTTCTTTGCCACTCTCTAGACAATTTTGGAACTTTTTTCCCAACTCAAATGGTTTCAATAGTCTGATTGTGATCATACATTTTTACAAGGAATTTTTAAAATCTTTCCTCCAGTTAAGAAAGTCAAGGACTTAGGTCTTTTTCTTCCCTTATCAATATTGCAATGAAATTGATAAGTAAAGACCAACTCTTTCTTTTTGTTTTTAACCCAAGCAGATAATTCCCATCCATTCATCCATTTGGTGGACCAATAGTTGCCATTCTGATGGAAGTTGTCACTTCTTAACAATAGGCATTCTGTGACTATGTTGACAGCACTTTGGGTGAAGATCCTAACTGGTCTTAGATACACATAGGGAGAAATTTGCTCAGCCAGTGTCAGTCTTAAGCATGCGTATCAGAAGATCTTTCTAGAGCTGGGAATTTTCCCATGAAAGGGATTCAGTTAGGGAAGAGACACTTGCCCCAGAGGTTTACATTCTTCTTGAAGACTGCTTAAGGAACTTAGATGCCATGTCCATTTGGATCTGTGTCTGCACAGAACTTTGTCATGCCAGTGCTTGAAATGCATCTTGAAGAGAATTCACTAGCACAGAATGAATGAGAGTGGAAGGGGTTGGTGGGGCTAACCAGGCCCAACCCCCCTGCCTAAACCAGGATACCTAGAGCCTCTTGCCCAGGATTCTATCTGGGTGTACTTTGAATGTCTTCAAAGATCCAGGCTCCACAATCTTTCTGGGCAGTCTGTGCCGTGGTTCACTCACCCTCACAGTAAAGAATCATTTCCTGATGTTCCTGTATTTCAGTGTGTGCCCACTGCCTCTTGTCTTTTCACTCAGCATCACTGAAAAGACACTGATTCCCTCCCCTTTGCACTATTGCTTCCATATGGATGTGTGCTGCCATGTAGAGATATGTCAAAAACCTCCCTGAAGCCCAGGCAGATAATATTGCCTTCATCTACCAGTCAAGTTAATTCATCAGAGGAGTTTAAAGTTATGTTCAGCATGAAATGCCCCTGAAAAATCATGCTAACTACATTATTGTGTCGTCTTTCATGTGCCTGGCAAGGTTTTCCAGGAAGAGCTGCTTCATCAACTTCCTGGGTATAAAAAAGAGGCTGGCTGGTTTGTACGATTGCGAGTCCTCCTAATTGCCTTTTTTGAAGATGAGTGTCATTTGCTTACATCCAGTCCTTAGCCTCTCTTCTCGTCTACATCTTAGCAAAAAGCTTTTCCACTAGGTCTGGCGAGGAGAAATTGTGCCAGCACAGAAAACATCTCCTATCGTGTTCTAGAAGTTGCACGGAGGTGTGCCGAGTGTTTGGCATGAAGAAAAGAAAACTTGTCCAAAACAGCTTCCAATCGAATGTTCATGTGATTGGAAAAGTCAGGAGAGTGCAAAGGTACTGTTTTCTAGCAGTTGGCAAGCTGCGCACACAATCCCAGTGTTGTACAGCTTCCTTCTTCACCTTTCCGAAGGTGCCGCTCTCTCCGGCTCCCGGAGGCGAAGAAGCGGCTTCTTCGCGCAAAGACGATTGTGCCGCTCACTGTGCTCTCCTTAGCGCGGCTTCTGCCGAAAGACGCCCGGGAGCGGCTCTTAGCTCCGGACAGCATCGTACCTTCGTCTTTAGCGTCTCTTCTCGTCTACATCATAGCAAAAAGCTTTTCCACTATGTCTGGCGAGGAAAAACTGTGCCAGCACAGAAAACATCTCCCATCGTGTTCTAGACGTTGCACGATCCCTATACTTAGGCTGATTTTCCTTCCAGGGGATAGGGTTAGGCTTCAGCCTAGGGCTTGGAGTTTTTTAACCAGGAAGCCCTGAGTTCCAGGCTTACTGCATCTGCCAAAGGCATCCCAAAGGGAGTGCAGAAGTGCCACAACATGGCTGCTTTCACGGGTTTTCCCTTAGGAAGAACCCTAATACGCGGCTGATTTACCTTCCTAGGGTTACTGTTCGGCTTAGGCCTAGGACTTTTAAAACCAGGAAGCCCTGGGCTCCAGGCACACTGCAGCTGCGAAAGGCATCCCAAGGGGAGCGCAAAAGTGACGCAACTTGGCTGCCACCACTGATATTTCCATGAGACCATCCCGAACCATAGGCTGATTTTCCTTCCTAGGGTTAAGGTTTGAGTTACGCCTAGGGTAAGGGTTCTATTAACCAGAAAGCCCTGAGTTCCAAGAACACAGTAGCTGCGAAGGACTTCCCAAGAAGAGTGCAAAAGTACCACAACATGCCTGCCTCCACAGCTTTTTCCTTGGGGACATGCCTAATTCCTGGCTGATTTGCCTTTCTCGTCTTAGGGTTGGGGTTCGGACTAGGGCTAGGATTTTTTTAACTAGGAAGCCCTGAGTTCCAGGCTTACTGCATCTGCCAAAGGCATCCACAAGGGAGTGCAGAAGTGCCAGAACATGGCTGCTTTCACGGCTTTTCCCTTAGGAAGAACCCTAATACGCGGCTGATTTACCTTCCTAGGGTTACTGTTAGGCTTAGGCCTAGGACTTTTAAAACCAGGAAGCCCTGGGCTCCAGGCATATGCAGCTGTTAAAGGCATCCCAATAGGGCCGCAAAAGTGACACAACTTGGCTGCCTCTGCTTCTATTCTCATGAGACCATCCTGAACCATAGGCTGATTTTCCTTCCTAGGGTTAAGGTTTGAGTTACGCCTAGGGTAAGAGTTCTATTAACCAGAAAGACCTGAGTTCCAAGAACACAGCAGCTGCGAAGGACTACCCAAGAAGAGCTCAAAAGTACCACAACATGCCTGCCTCCACAGCTTTTTCCTTGGGGACATGCCTAATTCCTGGCTGATTTGCCTTTCTCGTCTTAGGGTTGGGGTTCGGCCTAGGGCTAGGATATTTTTAACGAAGAAGCCCTGAGTTCCAGGCTTACTGCATCTGCCAAAGGCATCCCAAAGGGAGTGCAGAAGTGCCACAACATGGCTGCTTTCACGGCTTTTCCCTTAGGAAGAACCCTAATACGCGGCTGATTTACCTTCCTAGGGTTACTGTTAGGCTTAGGCCTAGGACTTTTAAAACCAGGAAGCCCTGGGCTCCAGGCACACTGCAGCTGCGAAAGGCATCCCAAGGGGAGCGCAAAAGTGACGCAACTTGGCTGCCACCACTGATATTTCCATGAGACCATCCCGAACCATAGGCTGATTTTCCTTCCTAGGGTTAAGGTTTGAGTTACGCCTAGGGTAAGGGTTCTATTAACCAGAAAGCCCTGAGTTCCAAGAACACAGCAGCTGCGAAGGACTACCCAAGAAGAGCGCAAAAGTACCACAACATGCCTGCCTCCACAGCTTTTTCCTTGGGGACATGCCTAATTCCTGGCTGATTTGCCTTTCTCGTCTTAGGGTTGGGGTTCGGCCTAGGGCTAGGATTTTTAAAATCAGGAAGCCCTGAGTTCCAGGCACACTGGAGCTGTGAAAGGCATCCAAAAGGGAGTGCAAAAGTGCCACAACATGGTTGCTTTCACGGCTTTTTCCTTGGCAAGAAGCTTAACACCAGGCTGATTTCCCTTCCCAGGGTTACTGTTAGGCTTAGGCCTAGGGCTAGGATTTTTAAAACTAGGAAGCCCTTAGATCCAGGCACACTGCAGCTGTCCAAGGCATCCCAAGGGGAGTACAAAAGTGCAACAACATGGCAGCTTTCACAGCTTTTTCCTTGGCACCATCCCTATACGTAGGCTGATTTATCTGCCTAGGGTTAGGGTTAGGGTTCAGCCTAGGTCTTGGAGTTTTTTAACCAGGAAGCCCTGAGTTCCAGGCTTACTGCATCTGCCAAAGGCATCCCAAAAGGAGTGCAAAAGTGCCACAACATGGCTGCTTTCACAGCTTTTCCCTTAGGAAGAACCCTAATACGCGGCTGATTTACCTTCCTAGGGTTACTGTTAGGCTTAGGCCTAGGACTTTTAAAACCAGGAAGCCCTGGGCTCCAGGCACACGGCAGCTGTTAAAGGGATCCCAAGAGGGCCGCAGAAGTGACACAACTTGGCTGCCTCTGCTTCTATTCTCATGAGACCATCCTGAACCATAGGCTGATTTTCCTTCCTAGGGTTAAGGTTTGAGTTACGCCTAGGGTAAGAGTTCTATTAACCAGAAAGACCTGAGTTCCAAGAACACAGCAGCTGCGAAGGACTACCCAAGAAGAGCGCAAAAGTACCACAACGTGCCTGCCTCCACAGCTTTTTCCTTGGGGACATGCCTAATTCCTGGCTGATTTGTCTTTCTCGTCTTAGGGTTGGGGTTCGGCCTAGGGCTAGGATTTTTTTAACTAGGAAGCCCTGAGTTCCAGGCTTACTGCATCTGCCAAAAGCATCCCAAAGGGAGTGCAAAAGTGCCACAACATGGCTGCTTTCACGGCTTTTCCCTTAGGAAGAACCCTAAACCCGGCTGATTTACCTTCCTAGGATTACTGTTAGGCTTAGGCCTAGGACTTTTAAAACCAGGAAGCCCTGGGCTCCAGGCACACTGCAGCTGCGAAAGGCATCCCAAGGGGAGCGCAAAAGTGACACAACTTGGCTGCCACCACTGATATTTCCATGAGACCATCCCGAACCATAGGCTGATTTTCCTTCCTAGGGTTAAGGTTTGAGTTACGCCTAGGGTAAGGGTTCTATTAACCAGAAAGCCCTGAGTTCCAAGAACACAGCAGCTGCGAAGGACTACCCAAGAAGAGCGCAAAAGTACCACAACATGCCTGCCTCCACAGCTTTTTCCTTGGGGACATGCCTAATTCCTGGCTGATTTGCCTTTCTCGTCTTAGGGTTGGGGTTCGGCCTAGGGCTAGGATATTTTTAACTAGGAAGCCCTGAGTTCCAGGCTTACTTCATCTGCCAAAAGCATCCCAAAGGGAGTGCAAAAGTGCCACAACATGGCTGCTTTCACGGCTTTTCCCTTAGGAAGAACCCTAATACCCGGCAGATTTACCTTCCTAGGGTTACTGTTAGGCTTAGGCCTAGGACTTTTAAAACCAGGAAGCCCTGGGCTCCAGGCACTCTGCAGCTGCGAACGGCATCCCAAGGGGAGCGCAAAAGTAACGCAACTTGGCTGCCACCACTGATATTTCCATGAGACCATCCCGAACCATAGGCTGATTTTCCTTCCTAGGGTTAAGGTTTGAGTTACGCCTAGGGTAAGGGTTCTATTAACCAGAAAGCCCTGAGTTCCAAGAACACAGCAGCTGCGAAGGACTACCCAAGAAGAGCGCAAAAGTACCACAACATGCCTGCCTCCACAGCTTTTTCCTTGGGGACATGCCTAATTCCTGGCTGATTTGCCTTTCTCGTCTTAGGGTTGGGGTTCGGCCTAGGGCTAGGATTTTTAAAATCAGGAAGCCCTGAGTTCCAGGCACACTGGAGCTGTGAAAGGCATCCAAAAGGGAGTGCAAAAGTGCCACAACATGGCTGCTTTCACGGCTTTTTCCTTGGCAAGAAGCTTAACACCAGGCTGATTTCCCTTCCCAGGGTTACTGTTAGGCTTAGGCCTAGGGCTAGGATTTTTAAAACTAGGAAGCCCTTAGTTCCAGGCACACTGCAGCTGCGAAAGGCATCCCAAGGGGAGTACAAAAGTGCAACAACATGGCAGCTTTCACAGCTTTTTCCTTGGCACCATCCCTATACCTAGGCTGATTTATCTGCCTAGGGTTAGGGTTAGGGTTCAGCCTAGGGCTTGGAGTTTTTTAACCAGGAAGCCCTGAGTTCCAGGCTTACTGCATCTGCCAAAGGCATCCCAAAGGGAGTGCAGAAGTGCCACAACATGGCTGCTTTCACGGCTTTTCCCTTAGGAAGAACCCTAATACGCGGCTGATTTACCTTCCTAGGGTTACTGTTAGGCTTAGGCCTAGGACTTTTAAAACCAGGAAGCCCTGGGCTCCAGGCACACTGCAGCTGCGAAAGGCATCCCAAGGGGAGCGCAAAAGTGACACAACTTGGCTGCCACCACTGATATTTCCATGAGACCATCCCGAACCATAGGCTGATTTTCCTTCCTAGGGTTAAGGTTTGAGTTACGCCTGGGGTAAGGGTTCTATTAACCAGAAAGCCCTGAGTTCCAAGAACACAGCAGCTGCGAAGGACTACCCAAGAAGAGCGCAAAAGTACCACAACATGCCTGCCTCCACAGCTTTTTCCTTGGGGACATGCCTAATTCCTGGCTGATTTGCCTTTCTCGTCTTAGGGTTGGGGTTCGGCCTAGGGCTAGGATTATTAAAATCAGGAAGCCCTGAGTTCCAGGCACACTGGAGCTGTGAAAGGCATCCAAAAGGGAGTGCAAAAGTGCCACAACATGGTTGCTTTCACGGCTTTTTCCTTGGCAAGAAGCTTAACACCAGGCTGATTTCCCTTCCCAGGGTTACTGTTAGGCTTAGGCCTAGGGCTAGGATTTTTAAAACTAGGAAGCCCGTAGTTCCAGGCACACTGCAGCTGCGAAAGGCATCCCAAGGGGAGTACAAAAGTGCAACAACATGGCAGCTTTCACAGCTTTTTCCTTGGCACCATCCCTATACCTAGGCTGTTTTATCTGCCTAGGGTTAGGGTTAGGGTTCAGCCTAGGGCTTGGAGTTTTTTAACCAGGAAGCCCTGAGTTCCAGGCTTACTGCATCTGCCAAAGGCATCCCAAAGGGAGTGCAAAAGTGCCACAACATGGCTGCTTTCACAGCTTTTCCCTTAGGAAGAACCCTAATACGCGGCTGATTTACCTTCCTAGGGTTACTGTTAGGCTTAGGCCTAGGACTTTTAAAACCAGGAAGCCCTGGGCTCCAGGCACACTGCAGCTGCGAAAGGCATCCCAAGGGGAGCGCAAAAGTGACACAACTTGGCTGCCACCACTGATATTTCCATGAGACCATCCCGAACCATAGGCTGATCTTCCTTCCTAGGGTTAAGGTTTGACTTACGCCTAGGGTAAGGGTTCTATTAACCAGAAAGCCCTGAGTTCCAAGAACACAGCAGCTGCGAAGGACTAGCCAAGGAGAGCGCAAAAGTACCACAACATGCCTGCCTCCACAGCTTTTTCCTTGGGGACATGCCTAATTCCTGGCTGATTTGCCTTTCTCGTCTTAGGGTTGGGGTTCGGCCTAGGGCTAGGATTTTTTTAACTAGGAAGCCCTGAGTTCCAGGCTTACTGCATCTGCCAAAAGCATCCCAAAGGGAGTGCAAAAGTGCCACAACATGGCTGCTTTCACGGCTTTTCCCTTAGGAAGAACCCTAATACCCGGCAGATTTATCTTCCTAGGGTTACTGTTAGGCTTAGGCCTAGGACTTTTAAAACCAGGAAGCCCTGGGCTCCAGGCACTCTGCAGCTGCGAAAGGCATCCCAAGGGGAGCGCAAAAGTAACGCAACTTGGCTGCCACCACTGATATTTCCATGAGACCATCCCGAATCATAGGCTGATTTTCCTTCCTAGGGTTAAGGTTTGAGTTACGCCTAGGGTAAGGGTTCTATTAACCAGAAAGCCCTGAGTTCCAAGAACACAGCAGCTGCGAAGGACTACCCAAGAAGAGCGCAAAAGTACCACAACATGCCTGCCTCCACAGCTTTTTCCTTGGGGACATGCCTAATTCCTGGCTGATTTGCCTTTCTCGTCTTAGGGTTGGGGTTCGGCCTAGGGCTTGGATTTTTTTAACTAGGAAGCCCTGAGTTCCAGGCTTACTGCATCTGCCAAAGGCATCCCAAAGGGAGTGCAGAAGTGCCACAACATGGCTGCTTTCACGGCTTTTCCGTTAGGAAGAACCCTAATACTCGGCTGATTTACCTTCCTAGGGTTACTGTTAGGCTTAGGCCTAGGACTTTTGAAACCAGGAAGCCCTGGGCTCCAGGAACACTGCAGCTGCGAAAGTCATCCCAAGGGGAGCGCAAAAGTGACACAACTTGGCTGCCACCACTGATATTTCCATGAGACCATCCCGAATCATAGGCTGATTTTCCTTCCTAGGGTTAAGGTTTGAGTTACGCCTGGGGTAAGTGTTCTATTAACCAGAAAGCCCTGAGTTCCAAGAACACAGCAGCTGCGAAGGACTAGCCAAGAAGAGCGCAAAAGTACCACAACATGCCTGCCTCCACAGCTTTTTCCTTGGGGACATGCCTAATTCCTGGCTGATTTGCCTTTCTCGTCTTAGGGTTGGGGTTCGGCCTAGGGCTAGGATTTTTAAAATCAGGAAGCCCTGAGTTCCAGGCACACTGGAGCTGTGAAAGGCATCCAAAAGGGAGTGAAAAAGTGCCACAACATGGCTGCTTTCACGGCTTTTTCCATGGCAAGGAGCTTAACACCATCCTGATTTCCCTTCCCAGGGTTACTGTTAGGCTTAGTCCTAGGGCTAGGATTTTTAAAACTAGGAAGCCCTTAGTTCCAGGCACATGCAGCTGTTAAAGGCATCCCAAGAGGGCTGCAGAAGTGACACAACTTGGCTGCCTCTGCTTCTATTCTCATGAGACCATCCTGAACCATAGGCTGATTTTCCTTCCTAGGGTAAAGGTTTGAGTTACGCCTAGGGTAAGAGTTCTATTAACCAGAAAGACCTGAGTTCCAAGAACACAGCAGCTGCGAAGGACTACCCAAGAAGAGCGCAAAAGTACCACAACGTGCCTGCCTCCACAGCTTTTTCCTTGGGGACATGCCTAATTTCTTGCTGATTTGCCTTTCTCGTCTTAGGGTTGTGGTTCGGACTAGGGCTAGGATTTTTTTAACTAGGAAGCCCTGAGTTCCAGGCTTACTGCATCTGCCAAAAGCATCCCAAAGGGAGTGCAAAAGTGCCACAACATGGCTGCTTTCACGGCTTTTCCCTTAGGAAGAACCCTAATACCCGGCTGATTTACCTTCCTAGGATTACTGTTAGGCTTAGGCCTAGGACTTTTAAAACCAGGAAGCCCTGGGCTCCAGGCACACTGCAGCTGCGAAAGGCATCCCAAGGGGAGCGCAAAAGTGACACAACTTGGCTGCCACCACTGATATTTCCATGAGACCATCCCGAACCATAGGCTGATTTTCCTTCCTAGGGTTAAGGTTTGAGTTACGCCTAGGGTAAGGGTTCTATTAACCAGAAAGCCCTGAGTTACAAGAACACAGCAGCTGCGAAGGACTACCCAAGAAGAGCGAAAAAGTACCACAACATGCCTGCCTCCACAGCTTTTTCCTTGGGGACATGCCTAATTCCTGGCTGATTTGCCTTTCTCGTCTTAGGGTTGGGGTTCGGTCTAGGGCTAGGATATTTTTAACTAGGAAGCCCTGAGTTCCAGGCTTACTGCATCTGCCAAAGGCATCCCAAAGGGAGTGCAAAAGTGCCACAACATGGCTGCTTTCACGGCTTTTCCCTTAGGAAGAACCCTAATACGCGGCTGATTTACCTTCCTAGGGTTACTGTTAGGCTTAGGCCTAGGACTTTTAAAACCAGGAAGCCCTGGGCTCCAGGCACACTGCAGCTGCGAAAGGCATCCCAAGGGGAGCGCAAAAGTGGCACAACTTGTCTGCCACCACTGATATTTCCATGAGACCATCCCGAATCATAGGCTGATTTTCCTTCCTAGGGTTAAGGTTTGAGTTACGCCTAGGGTAAGGGTTCTATTAACCAGAAAGCCCTGAGTTCCAAGAACACAGCAGCTGCGAAGGACTACCCAAGAAGAGCGCAAAAGTACCACAACATGCCTGCCTCCACAGCTTTTTCCTTGGGGACATGCCTAATTCCTGGCTGATTTGGCTTTCTCGTATTAGGGTTGGGGTTCGGCCTAGGGCTAGGATATTTTTAACTAGGAAGCCCTGAGTTCCAGGCTTACTTCATCTGCAAAAAGCATCCCAAAGGGAGTACAAAAGTGCCACAACATGGCTGCTTTCACGGCTTTTCCCTTAGGAAGAACCCTAATACACGGCAGATTTACCTTCCTAGGGTTACTGTTAGGCTTAGGCCTAGGACTTTTAAAACCAGGAAGCCCTGGGCTCCAGGCACTCTGCAGCTGCGAAAGGCATCCCAAGGGGAGCGCAAAAGTAACGCAACTTGGCTGCCACCACTGATATTTCCATGAGACCATCCCGAACCATAGGCTGATTTTCCTTCCTAGGGTTAAGGTTTGAGTTACGCCTAGGGTAAGGGTTCTATTAACCAGAAAGCCCTGAGTTCCAAGAACACAGCAGCTGCGAAGGACTACCCAAGAAGAGCGCAAAAGTACCACAACATGCCTGCCTCCACAGCTTTTTCCTTGGGGACATGCCTAATTCCTGGCTGATTTGCCTTTCTCGTCTTAGGGTTGGGGTTCGGCCTAGGGCTAGGATTTTTAAAATCAGGAAGCCCTGAGTTCCAGGCACACTGGAGCTGTGAAAGGCATCCAAAAGGGAGTGCAAAAGTGCCACAACATGGCTGCTTTCACGGCTTTTTCCTTGGCAAGAAGCTTAACACCAGGCTGATTTCCCTTCCCAGGGTTACTGTTAGGCTTAGGCCTAGGGCTAGGATTTTTAAAACTAGGAAGCCCTTAGTTCCAGGCACACTGCAGCTGCGAAAGGCATCCCAAGGGGAGTACAAAAGTGCAACAACATGGCAGCTTTCACAGCTTTTTCCTTGGCACCATCCCTATACGTAGGTTGATTTATCTGCCTAGGGTTAGGGTTAGGGTTCAGAATAGGGCTTGGAGTTTTTTAACCAGGAAGCCCTGAGTTCCAGGCTTACTGCATCTGCCAAAGGCATCCCAAAGGGAGTGCAGAAGTGCCACAACATGGCTGCTTTCACAGCTTTTCCCTTAGGAAGAACCCTAATACGTGGCTGATTTACCTTCCTAGGGTTACTGTTAGGCTTAGGCCTAGGACTTTTAAAACCAGGAAGCCCTGGGCTCCAGGAACACTGCAGCTGCGAAAGGCATCCCAAGGGGAGCGCAAAAGTGACACAACTTGGCTGCCACCACTGATATTTCCATGAGACCATCCCGAACCATAGGCTGATTTTCCTTCCTAGGGTTAAGGTTTGAGTTACGCCTGGGGTAAGGGTTCTATTAACCAGAAAGCCCTGAGTTCCAAGAACACAGCAGCTGCGAAGGACTACCCAAGAAGAGCGCAAAAGTACCACAACATGCCTGCCTCCACAGCTTTTTCCTTGGGGACATGCCTAATTCCTGGCTGATTTGCCTTTCTCGTCTTAGGGTTGGGGTTCGGCCTAGGGCTAGGATTATTAAAATCAGGAAGCCCTGAGTTCCAGGCACACTGGAGCTGTGAAAGGCATCCAAAAGGGAGTGCAAAAGTGCCACAAAATGGCTGCTTTCACGGCTTTTTCCTTGGCAAGAAGCTTAACACCAGGCTGATTTCCCTTCCCAGGGTTACTGTTAGGCTTAGGCCTAGGGCTAGGATTTTTAAAACTAGGAAGCCCTTAGTTCCAGGCACACTGCAGCTGCGAAAGGCATCCCAAGGGGAGTACAAAAGTGCAACAACATGGCAGCTTTCACAGCTTTTTCCTTGGCACCATCCCTATACCTAGGCTGTTTTATCTGCCTAGGGTTAGGGTTAGGGTTCAGCCTAGTGCTTGGAGTTTTTTAACCAGGAAGCCCTGAGTTCCAGGCTTACTGCATCTGCCAAAGGCATCCCAAAGGGAGTGCAGAAGTGCCACAACATGGCTGCTTTCACGGCTTTTCCCTTAGGAAGAACCCTAATACTCGGCTGATTTACCTTCCTAGGGTTACTGTTAGGCTTAGGCCTAGGACTTTTAAAACCAGGAAGCCCTGGGCTCCAGGAACACTGCAGCTGCGAAAGTCATCCCAAGGGGAGCGCAAAAGTGACACAACTTGGCTGCCACCACTGATATTTCCATGAGACCATCCCGAACCATAGGCTGATTTTCCTTCCTAGGGTTAAGGTTTGAGTTACGCCTAGGGTAAGGGTTCTATTAACCAGAAAGCCCTGAGTTCCAAGAACACAGCAGCTGCGAAGGACTACCCAAGAAGAGCGCAAAAGTACCACAACATGCCTGCCTCCACAGCTTTTTGCTTGGGGACATGCCTAATTCCTGGCTGATTTGCCTTTCTCGTCTTAGGGTTGGGGTTCGGCCTAGGGCTAGGATTTTTAAAATCAGGAAGCCCTGAGTTCCAGGCACACTGGAGCTGTGAAAGGCATCCAAAAGGGAGTGCAAAAGTGCCACAACATGGTTGCTTTCACGGCTTTTTCCTTGGCAAGGAGCTTAACACAAGGCTGATTTCCCTTCCCAGGGTTACTGTTAGGCTTAGTCCTAGGGCTAGGATTTTTAAAACTAGGAAGCCCTTAGTTCCAGGCACACTGCAGCTGTCCAAGGCATCCCAAGGGGAGTACAAAAGTGCAACAACATGGCAGCTTTCACAGCTTTTTCCTTGGCACCATCCCTATACCTAGGCTGTTTTATCTGCCTAGGGTTAGGGTTAGGGTTCAGCCTAGGGCTTGGAGTTTTTTAACCAGGAAGCCCTGAGTTCCAGGCTTACTGCATCTGCCAAAGGCATCCCAAAGGGAGTGCAAAAGTGCCACAACATGGCTGCTTTCACAGCTTTTCCCTTAGGAAGAACCCTAATACGCGGCTGATTTACCTTCCTAGGGTTACTGTTAGGCTTAGGCCTAGGACTTTTAAAACCAGGAAGCCCTGGGCTCCAGGCACACTGCAGCTGCGAAAGGCATCCCAAGGGGAGCGCAAAAGTGACACAACTTGGCTGCCACCACTGATATTTCCATGAGACCATCCCGAACCATACGCTGATTTTCCTTCCTAGGGTTAAGGTTTGAGTTACGCCTAGGGTAAGGGTTCTATTAACCAGAAAGCCCTGAGTTCCAAGAACACAGCAGCTGCGAAGGACTACCCAAGAAGAGCGCAAAAGTACCACAACATGCCTGCCTCCACAGCTTTTTCCTTGGGGACATGCCTAATTCCTGGCTGATTTGCCTTTCTCGTCTTAGGGTTGGGTTCGGCCTAGGGCTAGGATTTTTAAAATCAGGAAGCCCTGAGTTCCAGGCACACTGGAGCTGTGAAAGGCATCCCAAAGGGAGTGCAAATGTGCCACAACATGGCTGCTTTCACGGCTTTTTCCTTGGCAAGAAGCCTAACACCAGGCTGATTTACCTTCCCAGGGTTACTGTAAGGCTTAGGCCTAGGGCTAGGATTTTTAAAACTAGGAAGCCCTTAGCTGCAGGCACACTGCAGCTGTTCAAGGCATCCCAAGAGGGCCGCAGAAGTGACACAACTTGGCTGCCTCTTCTGCTATTCTCATGAGTCCATCCCGAACCATAGGCTGATTTTCCTTCCTAGGGTGAGGGTTAGAGTTACGCCTAGGGTTCGTGTTTTTTTAACCAGAAAGCCCTGAGTTCCAAGAACACAGCAGCTGTGAAGGACTCCCCAAGAGGAGGGGAAAAGTGCCACAACATGGCTGCCTCCAGCGCTTTTTCCTTGGGACCATCATTGAACCTAGGCTGATTTACTTGCCTCGAGTTCCACCTATGGTCACGCCAAGAGATAGGGATTTTAAATCAGTAAACCCTGAACTCCAGACCCAGTGCAGCTGCAAAAGGCTTCCCAAGGGCAGCCAAAAATTGCCTCAACATGCTCCTTCCAGTGCTTTTTTCCTTGGGAACATCCCTATACCCAGGCTGATTTATCTGCCTAGGGTTAGGGTTAGGGTTCAGCCTAGAGATAGGATTTTTTCAAACAGGAAGCCCTGAATTCCAGGCACACTGCAGCTGTTAAAGGCAGTGTTCTACGTCAACCGCAACTTAGTCTGAAATAAATGCTTTTTCCCTGAGAGCATCTGAGAGGTTTGCATGAAGCACTGATATCTGACATTTGCAATTTTGAATAGGAGAGGAGAAAGAAAATGGGAAGAAGTTTTTAATTTTAGTGGTTTCAATGTTAATTTCCGTACACTTTTTCAAAACTTGTCAGCTCAAATGCCCATCAACATCTTTTAGTCATCTGTAAGTCAGTATTCATATAAAATGTGCTTCAAATCAAAAGAATTTCAAATTTGCACTCCAAATTTCTATGCCTAGATTTATGATTTCCTACACATATTAGATGAAAGGAAGGCCTTTTTTACTGTGGGAGTGCTGGAACACTGGAACAGGTTGCCCAGGGAAGTTGTGGGTGTCCCATCCCTGAAAGTATTCAAGGTCAGCTTGGACGGGGCTTGGAGCAGCAACAAAGGAGAAGCTTGATGGTAGAGAAACAAAGTTGGACTATAGAAGAAACTGGGATTGAAGTATAGGAGCAAGTTTTCTCTCAGCTCTTGGGGTAAATTCAAAGTTGTACAAAATGACATTTATCTGTGCTATTCACTACTGTAACAGAAATGTTCATGAAAACTGTACAGAAGATAGCAAATTTTAAAAGAGATAAGAATTACAGCATAAAATCCATGGGATGGGTTACAACATGAGACACTCTCTAAGAGAAAATCTCTGTGTTTCAGCACTTCATCATGGTAAGATTTCATGAAGTGCCAAAGAAGGCGGCAAAATATCATTCGGGACGTTATTTCCTGGAATTCAGCCTGGCCATTAGTAGGAACTGGGTTTGAACACATCATGTAGATATACCACACACACTTTCCCTTCACTGAAAAATGACTGTTTACAACGAAGAAGCAATTGACGATCAAAATTGATTGAAAGCATCTTAAACATGTCAAGTATTTCATTGTAGATGATCTGTGATCCAAATGCTTCTTCCACCTTCGAGAGGGACAGAACAATTCTTCCATATCATGATGGTTTAAAATTGTATCAACCAATGTTTTCTGCTGAAAAGATAGCATCTATTTTTTTCTATTTTTGGAAGAAAATATTCCTAGACATACAACAGGTGAGAACTAAGTAATTTTAAAGAAACAAATGAAAAGAAAATACTCTGTAAATAGAATGAAATGAAAAGCTGTGTTTTAAATAGGAGCTAAATATGAAACAGAATTTTTGTACCAGGCATTTGAATTACTGCACCAGCTCTTTTGCCCATCAAGAGAGGCATTGAGCATTTCAGTCTTTTCCAAGGTGTTCATGATCTGCTATGCTGATCTCTGTGTGTGCCTAGGTGTGTGTGGAAGGGGGGGCATGTGAAGGGGAGTGTGTATGTTTGCTTTACAATTGTTGTGGCAGATTCATGCCTCAGCTCCACATTTTGTTTTAGAAAGGTCACACAGAGTGGATGTGAAGTTTACTATCAACAAGAGATCAATTCCCAAATCATCCATTTCACTCTACCTTATAAATCATGTGCTTTGTTGCATATTTTATCAAATCTACTTTCAAGCCAGATGGAGGAAGGAGGATGTGGCAATCCCTCCACCATCTTGCAACTTTTATGCAAGTAGGTTTTCAAGAAAATCATCATTTCTCTTGGAAATATGTCTGGAACAGGCATGATGGTAGTGTCAACCTGTTGGAGTTTTTGTTGCTGGAAGAAGTTATACAAAAGGATTGGTTTTTACATTGACCAGTTACTGAATCAAGCTCAGGAATACATTGGAAATTCAACTGGGGCTTCCTTTCCCCGGCAGACTACTTCTAGAACGAGCTTGTACACTGAAGCTTACTCTTTTGCCCTCTTTTTGTTTCTTTCCTATTTTCTTGGCTTCTTTGCCACTCTCTAGACAATTTTGGAACTTTTTTCCCAACTCAAATGGTTTCAATAGTCTGATTGTGATCATACATTTTTACAAGGAATTTTTAAAATCTTTCCTCCAGTTAAGAAAGTCAAGGACTTAGGTCTTTTTCTTCCCTTATCAATATTGCAATGAAATTGATAAGTAAAGACCAACTCTTTCTTTTTGTTTTTAACCCAAGCAGATAATTCCCATCCATTCATCCATTTGGTGGACCAATAGTTGCCATTCTGATGGAAGTTGTCACTTCTTAACAATAGGCATTCTGTGACTATGTTGACAGCACTTTGGGTGAAGATCCTAACTGGTCTTAGATACACATAGGGAGAAATTTGCTCAGCCAGTGTCAGTCTTAAGCATGCGTATCAGAAGATCTTTCTAGAGCTGGGAATTTTCCCATGAAAGGGATTCAGTTAGGGAAGAGACACTTGCCCCAGAGGTTTACATTCTTCTTGAAGACTGCTTAAGGAACTTAGATGCCATGTCCATTTGGATCTGTGTCTGCACAGAACTTTGTCATGCCAGTGCTTGAAATGCATCTTGAAGAGAATTCACTAGCACAGAATGAATGAGAGTGGAAGGGGTTGGTGGGGCTAACCAGGCCCAACCCCCCTGCCTAAACCAGGATACCTAGAGCCTCTTGCCCAGGATTCTATCTGGGTGTACTTTTAATGTCTTCAAAGATCCAGGCTCCACAATCTTTCTGGGCAGTCTGTGCCGTGGTTCACTCACCCTCACAGTAAAGAATCATTTCCTGATGTTCCTGTATTTCAGTGTGTGCCCACTGCCTCTTGTCTTTTCACTCAGCATCACTGAAAAGACACTGATTCCCTCCCCTTTGCACTATTGCTTCCATATGGATGTGTGCTGCCATGTAGAGATATGTCAAAAACCTCCCTGAAGCCCAGGCAGATAATATTGCCTTCATCTACCAGTCAAGTTAATTCATCAGAGGAGTTTAAAGTTATGTTCAGCATGAAATGCCCCTGAAAAATCATGCTAACTACATTATTGTGTCGTCTTTCATGTGCCTGGCAAGGTTTTCCAGGAAGAGCTGCTTCATCAACTTCCTGGGTATAAAAAAGAGGCTGGATGGTTTGTACGATGGCGAGTCCTCCTAATTGCCTTTTTTGAAGATGAGTGTCATTTGCTTACATCCAGTCCTTAGCCTCTCTTCTCGTCTACATCTTAGCAAAAAGCTTTTCCACTAGGTCTGGCGAGGAAAAACTGTGCCAGCACAGAAAACATCTCCCATCGTGTTCTAGACGTTGCACGGAGGTGTGCCGAGTGTTTGGCATGAAGAAAAGAAAACTTGTCCAAAACAGCTTCCAATCGAATGTTCATGTGATTGGAAAAGTCAGGAGAGTGCAAAGGTACTGTTTTCTAGCAGTTGGCAAGCTGCGCACACAATCCCAGTGTTGTACAGCTTCCTTCTTCACCTTTCCGAAGGTGCCGCTGTCTCCGGCTCCCGGAGGCGAAGAAGCGGCTTCTTCGCGCAAAGACGATTGTGCCGCTCACTGTGCTCTCCTTAGCGCGGCTTCTGCCGAAAGACGCCCGGGAGCGGCTCTTAGCTCCGGACAGCATCGTACCTTCGTCTTTAGCGTCTCTTCTCGTCTACATCTTAGCAAAAAGCTTTTCCACTATGTCTGGCGAGGAAAAACTGTGCCAGCACAGAAAACATCTCCCATCGTGTTCTAGACGTTGCACGGAGGTGTGCCGAGTGTTTGGCATGAAGAAAAGAAAACTTGTCCAAAACAGCTTCCAATCGTATGTTCATGTGATTGGAAAAGTCAGGAGAGTGCAAAGGTACTGTTTTCTATCAGTTGGCAAGCTGCGCACACAATCCCAGTGTTGTACAGCTTCCTTCTTCACCTTTCCGAAGGTGCCGCTCTCTCCGGCTCCCGGAGGCGAAGAAGCGGCTTCTTCGCGCAAAGACGATTGTGCCGCTCACTGTGCACTCCTTAGCGCGGCTTCTGCCGAAAGACGCCCGGGAGCGGCTCTTAGCTCCGGACAGCATCGTACCTTCGTCTTCAGCGTCTCTTCTCGTCTACATCTTAGCAAAAAGCTTTTCCAATATGTCTGGCGAGGAAAAACTGTGCCAGCACAGAAAACATCTCCCATCGTGTTCTAGACGTTGCACGGAGGTGTGCCGAGTGTTTGGCATGAAGGAAAGAAAAGTTGTCCAAAACAGCTTGCAATCGAATGTTCATGTGATTGGAAAAGTCAGGAGAGTGCAAAGGTACTGTTTTCTAGCAATTGGCAAGCTGCGCACACAATCCCAGTGTTGTACAGCTTCCTTCTTCACCTTTCCGAAGGTGCCGCTCTCTCCGGCTCCCGGAGGCGAAGAAGCGGCTTCTTCGCGCAAAGACGATTGTGCCGCTCACTGTGCACTCCTTAGCGCGGCTTCTGCCGAAAGACGCCCGGGAGCGGCTCTTAGCTCCGGACAGCATCGTACCTTCGTCTTTAGCGTCTCTTCTCGTCTACATCTTAGCAAAAAGCTTTTCTACTATGTTTGGCGAGGAAAAACTGTGCCAGCACAGAAAACATCTCCTATCGTGTTCTAGACGTTGCACGGAGGTGTGCCGAGTGTTTGGCATGAAGAAAAGAAAAGTTGTCCAAAACAGCTTCCAATCGAATGTTCATGTGATTGGAAAAGTCAGGAGAGTGCAAAGGTACTGTTTTCTAGCAGTTGGCAAGCTGCGCACACAATCCCAGTGTTGTACAGCTTCCTTCTTCACCTTTCCGAAGGTGCCGCTCTCTCCGGCTCCCGGAGGCCAAGAAGCGGCTTCTTCGCGCAAAGACGATTGTGCCGCTCACTGTGCACTCCTTAGCGCGGCTTCTGCCGAAAGACGCCCGGGAGCGACTCTTAGATCCGGAGAGCATCGTACCTTCGTCTTTAGCGTCTCTTCTCGTCTACATCTTAGCAAAAAGCTTTTCCACTATGTCTGGCGAGGAAAAACTGTGCCAGCACAGAAAACATCTCCCATCGTGTTCTAGACGTTGCACGATCCCTATACTTAGGCTGATTTTCCTTCCAGGGGATAGGGTTAGGCTTCAGCCTAGGGCTTCGAGTTTTTTAACCAGGAAGCCCTGAGTTCCAGGCTTACTGCATCTGCCAAAGGCATCCCAAAGGGAGTGCAGAAATGCCACAACATGGCTGCTTTCACGGGTTTTCCCTTAGGAAGAACCCTAATACGCGGCTGATTTACCTTCCTAGGGTTACTTTTAGGCTTAGGCCTAGGACTTTTAAAACCAGGAAGCCCTGGGCTCCAGGCACACTGCAGCTGCGAAAGGCATCCCAAGGGGAGCGCAAGAGTGACACAACTTGGCTGCCACCACTGATATTTCCATGAGACCATCCCGAACCATAGGCTGATTTTCCTTCCTAGGGTTAAGGTTTGAGTTACGCCTAGGGTAAGGGTTCTATTAACCAGAAAGCCCTGAGTTCCAAGAACACAGCAGCTGCGAAGGACTAGCCAAGAAGAGCGCAAAAGTACCACAACATGCCTGCCTCCACAGCTTTTTCCTTGGGGACATGCCTAATTCCTGGCTGATTTGCCTTTCTCGTCTTAGGGTTGGGGTTCGGCCTAGGGCTAGGATTTTGTTAACTAGGAAGCCCTGAGTTCCAGGCTTACTGCATCTGCCAAAGGCATCCACAAGGGAGTGCAGAAGTGCCACAACATGGCTGCTTTCACGGCTTTTCCCTTAGGAAGAACCCTAATACGCGGCTGATTTACCTTCCTAGGGTTACTGTTAGGCTTAGGCCTAGGACTTTTAAAACCAGGAAGCCCTGGGCTCCAGGCATATGCAGCTGTTAAAGGCATCCCAAGGGGAGCGCAAAAGTAACGCAACTTGGCTGCCACCACTGATATTTCCATGAGACCATCCCGAACCATAGGCTGATTTTCCTTCCTAGGGTTAAGGTTTGAGTTACGCCTAGGGTAAGGGTTCTATTAACCAGAAAGCCCTGAGTTCCAAGAACACAGCAGCTGCGAAGGACTACCCAAGAAGAGCGCAAAAGTACCACAACATGCCTGCCTCCACAGCTTTTTCCTTGGGGACATGCCTAATTCCTGGCTGATTTGCCTTTCTCGTCTTAGGGTTGGGGTTCGGCGTAGGGCTAGGATTTTTAAAATCAGGAAGCCCTGAGTTCCAGGCACACTGGAGCTGTGAAAGGCATCCAAAAGGGAGTGCAAAAGTGCCACAACATGGCTGCTTTCATGGCTTTTTCCTTGGCAAGAAGCTTAACACCAGGCTGATTTCCCTTCCCAGGGTTACTGTTAGGCTTAGGCCTAGGGCTAGGATTTTTAAAACTAGGAAGCCCTTAGTTCCAGGCACACTGCAGCTGCGAAAGGCATCCCAAGGGGAGTACAAAAGTGCAACAACATGGCAGCTTTCACAGCTTTTTCCTTGGCACCATCCCTATACCTAGGCTGATTTATCTGCCTAGGGTTAGGGTTAGGGTTCAGCCTAGGGCTTGGAGTTTTTTAACCAGGAAGCCCTGAGTTCCAGGCTTACTGCATCTGCCAAAGGCATCCCAAAGGGAGTGCAGAAGTGCCACAACATGGCTGCTTTCACGGCTTTTCCCTTAGGAAGAACCCTAATACGCGGCTGATTTACCTTCCTAGGGTTACTGTTAGGCTTAGGCCTAGGACTTTTAAAACCAGGAAGCCCTGGGCTCCAGGAACACTGCAGCTGCGAAAGGCATCCCAAGGGGAGCGCAAAAGTGACACAACTTGGCTGCCACCACTGATATTTCCATGAGACCATCCCGAACCATAGGCTGATTTTCCTTCCTAGGGTTAAGGTTTGAGTTACGCCTGGGGTAAGGGTTCTATTAACCAGAAAGCCCTGAGTTCCAAGAACACAGCAGCTGCGAAGGACTAGCCAAGAAGAGCGCAAAAGTACCACAACATGCCTGCCTCCACAGCTTTTTCCTTGGGGACATGCCTAATTCCTGGCTGATTTGCCTTTCTCGTCTTAGGGTTGGGGTTCGGCCTAGGGCTAGGATTTTTAAAATCAGGAAGCCCTGAGTTCCAGGCACACTGGAGCTGTGAAAGGCATCCAAAAGGGAGTGCAAAAGTGCCACAACATGGTTGCTTTCACGGCTTTTTCCTTGGCAAGAAGCTTAACACCAGGCTGATTTCCCTTCCCAGGGTTACTGTTAGGCTTAGGCCTAGGGCTAGGATTTTTAAAACTAGGAAGCCCTTAGTTCCAGGCACACTGCAGCTGCGAAAGGCATCCCAAGGGGAGTACAAAAGTGCAACAACATGGCAGCTTTCACAGCTTTTTCCTTGGCACCATCCCTATACCTAGGCTGTTTTATCTGCCTAGGGTTAGGGTTAGGGTTCAGCCTAGGGCTTGGAGTTTTTTAACCAGGAAGCCCTGAGTTCCAGGCTTACTGCATCTGCCAAAGGCATCCCAAAGGGAGTGCAGAAGTGCCACAACATGGCTGCTTTCACGGCTTTTCCCTTAGGAAGAACCCTAATACGCGGCTGATTTACCTTCCTAGGGTTACTGTTAGGCTTAGGCCTAGGACTTTTAAAACCAGGAAGCCCTGGGCTCCAGGCACATTGCAGCTGCGAAAGTCATCCCAAGGGGAGGGCAAAAGTGACACAACTTGGCTGCCACCACTGATATTTCCATGAGACCATCCCGAACCATAGGCTGATTTTCCTTCCTAGGGTTAAGGTTTGAGTTACGCCTGGGGTAAGGGTTCTATTAACCAGAAAGCCCTGAGTTCCAAGAACACAGCAGCTGCGAAGGACTTCCCAAGAAGAGCGCAAAAGTACCACAACATGCCTGCCTCCACAGCTTTTTCCTTGGGGACATGCCTAATTCCTGGCTGATTTGCCTTTCTCGTCTTAGGGTTGGGGTTCGGCCTAGGGCTAGGATTTTTAAAATCAGGAAGCCCTGAGTTCCAGGCACACTGGAGCTGTGAAAGGCATCCAAAAGGGAGTGCAAAAGTGCCACAACATGGTTGCTTTCACGGCTTTTTCCTTGGCAAGAAGCTTAACACCAGGCTGATTTCCCTTCCCAGGGTTACTGTTAGGCTTAGGCCTAGGGCTAGGATTTTTAAAACTAGGAAGCCCTTAGATCCAGGCACACTGCAGCTGTCCAAGGCATCCCAAGGGGAGTACAAAAGTGCAACAACATGGCAGCTTTCACAGCTTTTTCCTTGGCACCATCCCTATAAATAGGCTGTTTTATCTGCCTAGGGTTAGGGTTAGGGTTCAGCCTAGGGCTTGGAGTTTTTTAACCAGGAAGCCCTGAGTTCCAGGCTTACTGCATCTGCCAAAGGCATCCCAAAGGGAGTGCAAAAGTGCCACAACATGGCTGCTTTCACAGATTTCCCTTAGGAAGAACCCTAATACGCGGCTGATTTACCTTCCTAGGGTTACTGTTAGGCTTAGGCCTAGGACTTTTAAAACCAGGAAGCCCTGGGCTCCAGGCACACTGCAGCTGCGAAAGGCATCCCAAGGGGAGCGCAAAAGTGACACAACTTGGCTGCCACCACTGATATTTCCATGAGACCATCCCGAACCATAGGCTGATTTTCCTTCCTAGGGTTAAGGTTTGAGTTACGCCTAGGGTAAGGGTTCTATTAACCAGAAAGCCCTGAGTTCCAAGAACACAGCAGCTGCGAAGGACTAGCCAAGAAGAGCGCAAAAGTACCACAACGTGCCTGCCTCCACAGCTTTTTCCTTGGGGACATGCCTAATTCCTGGCTGATTTGCCTTTCTCCTCTTAGGGTTGGGTTCGGCCTAGGGCTAGGATTTTTAAAATCAGGAAGCCCTGAGTTCCAGGCACACTGGAGCTGTGAAAGGCATCCCAAAGGGAGTGCAAATGTGTCACAACATGGCTGCTTTCACGGCTTTTTCCTTGGCAAGAAGCCTAACACCAGGCTGATTTACCTTCCCAGGGTTACTGTAAGGCTTAGGCCTAGGGCTAGGATTTTTAAAACTAGGAAGCCCTTAGCTGCAGGCACACTGCAGCTGTTCAAGGCATCCCAAGAGGGCCGCAGAAGTGACACAACTTGGCTTCCTCTTCTGCTATTCTCATGAGTCCATCCCGAACCATAGGCTGATTTTCCTTCCTAGGGTGAGGGTTAGAGTTACGCCTAGGGTTAGTGTTTTTTTAACCAGAAAGCCCTGAGTTCCAAGAACACAGCAGCTGTGAAGGACTCCCCAAGAGGAGGGGAAAAGTGCCACAACATGGCTGCCTCCAGCGCTTTTTCCTTGGGACCATCATTGAACCTAGGCTGATTTACTTGCCTCCAGTTCCACCTATGGTCACGCCAAGAGATAGGGATTTTAAATCAGTAAACCCTGAGCTCCCGACCCAGTGCAGCTGCAAAAGGCTTCCCAAGGGCAGCCA
The DNA here is from genome assembly GCA_036010785.1 of Ammospiza maritima maritima. NCBI lineage: Eukaryota > Metazoa > Chordata > Aves > Passeriformes > Passerellidae > Ammospiza > Ammospiza maritima. Next base: position 1,160,324 of record JAYKTQ010000127.1, read on the forward strand.
AAAATTGCCTCAACATGCTCCTTCCAGTGCTTTTTTCCTTGGGAACATCCCTATACCCAGGCTGATTTATCTGCCTAGGGTTAGGGTTAGGGTTCAGCCTAGAGATAGGATTTTTTCAAACAGGAAGCCCTGAATTCCAGGCACACTGCAGCTGTTAAAGGCAGTGTTCTATGTCAACCGCAACTTAGTCTGAAATAAATGCTTTTTCCCTGAGAGCATCTGAGAGGTTTGCATGAAGCACTGATATCTGACATTTGCAATTTTGAATAGGAGAGGAGAAAGAAAATGGGAAGAAGTTTTTAATTTTAGTGGTTTCAATGTTAATTTCCGTACACTTTTTCAAAACTTGTCAGCTCAAATGCCCATCAACATCTTTTAGTCATCTGTAAGTCAGTATTCATATAAAATGTGCTTCAAATCAAAAGAATTTCAAATTTGCACTCCAAATTTCTATGCCTAGATTTATGATTTCCTACACATATTAGATGAAAGGAAGGCCTTTTTTACTGTGGGAGTGCTGGAACACTGGAACAGGTTGCCCAGGGAAGTTGTGGGTGTCCCATCCCTGAAAGTATTCAAGGTCAGCTTGGACGGGGCTTGGAGCAGCAACAAAGGAGAAGCTTGATGGTAGAGAAACAAAGTTGGACTATAGAAGAAACTGGGATTGAAGTATAGGAGCAAGTTTTCTCTCAGCTCTTGGGGTAAATTCAAAGTTGTACAAAATGACATTTATCTGTGCTATTCACTACTGTAACAGAAATGTTCATGAAAACTGTACAGAAGATAGCAAATTTTAAAAGAGATAAGAATTACAGCATAAAATCCATGGGATGGGTTACAACATGAGACACTCTCTAAGAGAAAATCTCTGTGTTTCAGCACTTCATCATGGTAAGATTTCATGAAGTGCCAAAGAAGGCGGCAAAATATCATTCGGGACGTTATTTCCTGGAATTCAGCCTGGCCATTAGTAGGAACTGGGTTTGAACACATCATGTAGATATACCACACACACTTTCCCTTCACTGAAAAATGACTGTTTACAACGAAGAAGCAATTGACGATCAAAATTGATTGAAAGCATCTTAAACATGTCAAGTATTTCATTGTAGATGATCTGTGATCCAAATGCTTCTTCCACCTTCGAGAGGGACAGAACAATTCTTCCATATCATGATGGTTTAAAATTGTATCAACCAATGTTTTCTGCTGAAAAGATAGCATCTATTTTTTTCTATTTTTGGAAGAAAATATTCCTAGACATACAACAGGTGAGAACTAAGTAATTTTAAAGAAACAAATGAAAAGAAAATACTCTGTAAATAGAATGAAATGAAAAGCTGTGTTTTAAATAGGAGCTAAATATGAAACAGAATTTTTGTACCAGGCATTTGAATTACTGCACCAGCTCTTTTGCCCATCAAGAGAGGCATTTAGCATTTCAGTCTTTTCCAAGGTGTTCATGATCTGCTATGCTGATCTCTGTGTGTGCCTAGGTGTGTGTGGAAGGGGGGGCATGTGAAGGGGAGTGTGTATGTTTGCTTTACAATTGTTGTGGCAGATTCATGCCTCAGCTCCACATTTTGTTTTAGAAAGGTCACACAGAGTGGATGTGAAGTTTACTATCAACAAGAGATCAATTCCCAAATCATCCATTTGACTCTACCTTATAAATCATGTGCTTTGTTGCATATTTTATCAAATCTACTTTCAAGCCAGATGGAGGAAGGAGGATGTGGCAATCCCTCCACCATCTTGCAACTTTTATGCAAGTAGGTTTTCAAGAAAATCATCATTTCTCTTGGAAATATGTCTGGAACAGGCATGATGGTAGTGTCAACCTGTTGGAGTTTTTGTTGCTGGAAGAAGTTATACAAAAGGATTGGTTTTTACATTGACCAGTTACTGAATCAAGCTCAGGAATACATTGGAAATTCAACTGGGGCTTCCTTTCCCCGGCAGACTACTTCTAGAAGGAGCTTGTACACTGAAGCTTACTCTTTTGCCCTCTTTTTGTTTCTTTCCTATTTTCTTGGCTTCTTTGCCACTCTCTAGACAATTTTGGAACTTTTTTCCCAACTCAAATGGTTTCAATAGTCTGATTGTGATCATACATTTTTACAAGGAATTTTTAAAATCTTTCCTCCAGTTAAGAAAGTCAAGGACTTAGGTCTTTTTCTTCCCTTATCAATATTGCAATGAAATTGATAAGTAAAGACCAACTCTTTCTTTTTGTTTTTAACCCAAGCAGATAATTCCCATCCATTCATCCATTTGGTGGACCAATAGTTGCCATTCTGATGGAAGTTGTCACTTCTTAACAATAGGCATTCTGTGACTATGTTGACAGCACTTTGGGTGAAGATCCTAACTGGTCTTAGATACACATAGGGAGAAATTTGCTCAGCCAGTGTCAGTCTTAAGCATGCGTATCAGAAGATCTTTCTAGAGCTGGGAATTTTCCCATGAAAGGGATTCAGTTAGGGAAGAGACACTTGCCCCAGAGGTTTACATTCTTCTTGAAGACTGCTTAAGGAACTTAGATGCCATGTCCATTTGGATCTGTGTCTGCACAGAACTTTGTCATGCCAGTGCTTGAAATGCATCTTGAAGAGAATTCACTAGCACAGAATGAATGAGAGTGGAAGGGGTTGGTGGGGCTAACCAGGCCCAACCCCCCTGCCTAAACCAGGATACCTAGAGCCTCTTGCCCAGGATTCTATCTGGGTGTACTTTGAATGTCTTCAAAGATCCAGGCTCCACAATCTTTCTGGGCAGTCTGTGCCGTGGTTCACTCACCCTCACAGTAAAGAATCATTTCCTGATGTTCCTGTATTTCAGTGTGTGCCCACTGCCTCTTGTCTTTTCACTCAGCATCACTGAAAAGACACTGATTCCCTCCCCTTTGCACTATTGCTTCCATATGGATGTGTGCTGCCATGTAGAGATATGTCAAAAACCTCCCTGAAGCCCAGGCAGATAATATTGCCTTCATCTACCAGTCAAGTTAATTCATCAGAGGAGTTTAAAGTTATGTTCAGCATGAAATGCCCCTGAAAAATCATGCTAACTACATTATTGTGTCGTCTTTCATGTGCCTGGCAAGGTTTTCCAGGAAGAGCTGCTTCATCAACTTCCTGGGTATAAAAAAGAGGCTGGCTGGTTTGTACGATTGCGAGTCCTCCTAATTGCCTTTTTTGAAGATGAGTGTCATTTGCTTACATCCAGTCCTTAGCCTCTCTTCTCGTCTACATCTTAGCAAAAAGCTTTTCCACTAGGTCTGGCGAGGAAAAACTGTGCCAGCACAGAAAACATCTCCCATCGTGTTCTAGACGTTGCACGGAGGTGTGCCGAGTGTTTGGCATGAAGAAAAGAAAAGTTGTCCAAAACAGCTTCCAATCGAATGTTCATGTGATTGGAAAAGTCAGGAGAGTGCAAAGGTACTGTTTTCTAGCAATTGGCAAGCTGCGCACACAATCCCAGTGTTGTACAGCTTCCTTCTTCACCTTTCCGAAGGTGCCGCTCTCTCCGGCTCCCGGAGGCGAAGAAGCGGCTTCTTCGCGCAAAGACGATTGTGCCGCTCACTGTGCACTCCTTAGCGCGGCTTCTGCCGAAAGACGCCCGGGAGCGGCTCTTAGCTCCGGACAGCATCGTACCTTCGTCTTTAGCGTCTCTTCTCGTCTACATCTTAGCAAAAAGCTTTTCTACTATGTTTGGCGAGGAAAAACTGTGCCAGCACAGAAAACATCTCCTATCGTGTTCTAGACGTTGCACGGAGGTGTGCCGAGTGTTTGGCATGAAGAAAAGAAAAGTTGTCCAAAACAGCTTGCAATCGAATGTTCATGTGATTGGAAAAGTCAGGAGAGTGCAAAGGTACTGTTTTCTATCAGTTGGCAAGCTGCGCACACAATCCCAGTGTTGTACAGCTTCCTTCTTCACCTTTCCGAAGGTGCCGCTCTCTCCGGCTCCCGGAGGCGAAGAAGCGGCTTCTTCGCGCAAAGACGATTGTGCCGCTCACTGTGCACTCCTTAGCGCGGCTTCTGCCGAAAGACGCCCGGGAGCGGCTCTTAGATCCGGAGAGCATCGTACCTTCGTCTTTAGCGTCTCTTCTCGTCTACATCTTAGCAAAAAGCTTTTCCACTATGTCTGGCGAGGAAAAACTGTGCCAGCACAGAAAACATCTCCCATCGTGTTCTAGACGTTGCACGATCCCTATACTTAGGCTGATTTTCCTTCCAGGGGATAGGGTTAGGCTTCAGCCTAGGGCTTGGAGTTTTTTAACCAGGAAGCCCTGAGTTCCAGGCTTACTGCATCTGCCAAAGGCATCCCAAAGGGAGTGCAGAAGTGCCACAACATGGCTGCTTTCACGGGTTTTCCCTTAGGAAGAACCCTAATACGCGGCTGATTTACCTTCCTAGGGTTACTTTTAGGCTTAGGCCTAGGACTTTTAAAACCAGGAAGCCCTGGGCTCCAGGCACACTGCAGCTGCGAAAGGCATCCCAAGGGGAGCGCAAAAGTGACACAACTTGGCTGCCACCACTGATATTTCCATGAGACCATCCCGAACCATAGGCTGATTTTCCTTCCTAGGGTTAAGGTTTGAGTTACGCCTAGGGTAAGGGTTCTATTAACCAGAAAGCCCTGAGTTCCAAGAACACAGCAGCTGCGAAGGACTACCCAAGAAGAGCGCAAAAGTACCACAACATGCCTGCCTCCACAGCTTTTTCCTTGGGGACATGCCTAATTCCTGGCTGATTTGCCTTTCTCGTCTTAGGGTTGGGGTTCGGCCTAGGGCTAGGATATTTTTAACTAGGAAGCCCTGAGTTCCAGGCTTACTGCATCTGCCAAAGGCATCCACAAGGGAGTGCAGAAGTGCCACAACATGGCTGCTTTCACGGCTTTTTCCTTAGGAAGAACCCTAATACGCGGCTGATTTACCTTCCTAGGGTTACTGTTAGGCTTAGGCCTAGGACTTTTAAAACCAGGAAGCCCTGGGCTCCAGGCATATGCAGCTGTTAAAGGCATCCCAAGAGGGCCGCAGAAGTGACACAACTTGGCTGCCTCTGCTTCTATTCTCATGAGACCATCCTGAACCATAGGCTGATTTTCCTTCCTAGGGTTAAGGTTTGAGTTACGCCTAGGGTAAGAGTTCTATTAACCAGAAAGACCTGAGTTCCAAGAACACAGCAGCTGCGAAGGACTACCCAAGAAGAGCGCAAAAGTACCACAACGTGCCTGCCTCCACAGCTTTTTCCTTGGGGACATGCCTAATTCCTGGCTGATTTGCCTTTCTCGTCTTAGGGTTGGGGTTCGGCCTAGGGCTAGGATATTTTTAACTAGGAAGCCCTGAGTTCCAGGCTTACTGCATCTGCCAAAGGCATCCCAAAGGGAGTGCAAAAGTGCCACAACATGGCTGCTTTCACGGCTTTTCCCTTAGGAAGAACCCTAATACCCGGCTGATTTACCTTCCTAGGGTTACTGTTAGGCTTAGGCCTAGGACTTTTAAAACCAGGAAGCCCTGGGCTCCAGGCACACTGCAGCTGCGAAAGGCATCCCAAGGGGAGCGCAAAAGTGACGCAACTTGGCTGCCACCACTGATATTTCCATGAGACCATCCCGAACATAGGCTGATTTTCCTTCCTAGGGTTAAGGTTTGAGTTACGCCTGGGGTAAGGGTTCTATTAACCAGAAAGCCCTGAGTTCCAAGAACACAGCAGCTGCGAAGGACTTCCCAAGAAGAGCGCAAAAGTACCACAACATGCCTGCCTCCACAGCTTTTTCCTTGGGGACATGCCTAATTCCTGGCTGATTTGCCTTTCTCGTCTTAGGGTTGGGGTTCGGCCTAGGGCTAGGATTTTTAAAATCAGGAAGCCCTGAGTTCCAGGCACACTGGAGCTGTGAAAGGCATCCAAAAGGGAGTGCAAAAGTGCCACAACATGGTTGCTTTCACGGCTTTTTCCTTGGCAAGAAGCTTAACACCAGGCTGATTTCCCTTCCCAGGGTTACTGTTAGGCTTAGGCCTAGGGCTAGGATTTTTAAAACTAGGAAGCCCTTAGATCCAGGCACACTGCAGCTGTCCAAGGCATCCCAAGGGGAGTACAAAAGTGCAACAACATGGCAGCTTTCACAGCTTTTTCCTTGGCACCATCCCTATACCTAGGCTGATTTATCTGCCTAGGGTTAGGGTTAGGGTTCAGCCTAGGGCTTGGAGTTTTTTAACCAGGAAGCCCTGAGTTCCAGGCTTACTGCATCTGCCAAAGGCATCCCAAAGGGAGTGCAAAAGTGCCACAACATGCCTGCTTTCACGGCTTTTTCCTTGGCAAGAAGCCTAACACCAGGCTGATTGACCTTCCCAGGGTTACTGTTAGGCTTAGGCCTAGGGCTAGGATTTTTAAAACTAGGAAGCCCTTAGTTCCAGGCACACTGCAGCTGCGAAAGGCATCCCAAGGGGAGTACAAAAGTGCAACAACATGGCAGCTTTCACAGCTTTTTCCTTGGCACCATCCCTATACCTAGGCTGTTTTATCTGCCTAGGGTTAGGGTTAGGGTTCAGCCTAGGGCTTGGAGCTTTTAACCAGGAAGCCCTGAGTTCCAGGCTTACTGCATCTGCCAAAGGCATCCCAAAGGGAGTGCAAAAGTGCCACAACATGGCTGCTTTCACAGCTTTTCCCTTAGGAAGAACCCTAATACGCGGCTGATTTACCTTCCTAGGGTTACTTTTAGGCTTAGGCCTAGGACTTTTAAAACCAGGAAGCCCTGGGCTCCAGGCACACTGCAGCTGTTAAAGGCATCCCAAGAGGGCCGCAGAAGTGACACAACTTGGCTGCCTCTGCTTCTATTCTCATGAGACCATCCTGAACCATAGGCTGATTTTCCTTCCTAGGGTTAAGGTTTGAGTTACGCCTAGGGTAAGAGTTCTATTAACCAGAAAGCCCTGAGTTCCAAGAACACAGCAGCTGCGAAGGACTAGCCAAGGAGAGCGCAAAAGTACCACAACATGCCTGCCTCCACAGCTTTTTCCTTGGGGACATGCCTAATTCCTGGCTGATTTGCCTTTCTCGTCTTAGGGTTGGGGTTCGGCCTACGGCTAGGATTTTTAAAATCAGGAAGCCCTGAGTTCCAGGCTTACTGCATCTGCAAAAAGCATCCCAAAGGGTGTGCAAAAGTGCCACAACATGGCTGCTTTCACGGCTTTTCCCTTAGGAAGAACCCTAATACGCGGCTGATTTACCTTCCTAGGGTTACTGTTAGGCTTAGGCCTAGGACTTTTAAAACCAGGAAGCCCTGGGCTCCAGGCACTCTGCAGCTGCGAAAGGCATCCCAAGGGGAGTGCAAAAGTGACACAACTTGGCTGCCACCACTGATATTTCCATGAGACCATCCCGAACCATAGGCTGATTTTCCTTCCTAGGGTTAAGGTTTGAGTTACGCCTGGGGTAAGGGTTCTATTAACCAGAAAGCCCTGAGTTCCAAGAACACAGCAGCTGCGAAGGACTAGCCAAGAAGAGCGCAAAAGTACCACAACATGCCTGCCTCCACAGCTTTTTCCTTGGGGACATGCCTAATTCCTGGCTGATTTGCCTTTCTCGTCTTAGGGTTGGGGTTCGGCCTAGGGCTAGGATTTTTAAAATCAGGAAGCCCTGAGTTCCAGGCACACTGGAGCTGTGAAAGGCATCCAAAAGGGAGTGCAAAAGTGCCACAACATGGCTGCTTTCACGGCTTTTTCCTTGGCAAGAAGCTTAACACCAGGCTGCTTTCCCTTCCCAGAGTTACTGTTAGGCTTAGGCCTAGGGCTAGGATTTTTAAAACTAGGAAGCCCTTAGATCCAGGCACACTGCAGCTGTCCAAGGCATCCCAAGGGGAGTACAAAAGTGCAACAACATGGCAGCTTTCACAGCTTTTTCCTTGGCACCATCCCTATACCTAGGCTGTTTTATCTGCCTAGGGTTAGGGTTAGGGTTCAGCCTAGGGCTTGGAGTTTTTTAACCAGGAAGCCCTGAGTTCCAGGCTTACTGCATCTGCCAAAAGCATTCCAAAGGGAGTGCAAAAGTGCCACAACATGGCTGCTTTCACGGCTTTTCCCTTAGGAAGAACCCTAATACCCGGCTGATTTACCTTCCTAGGGTTACTGTTAGGCTTAGGCCTAGGACTTTTAAAACCAGGAAGCCCTGGGCTCCAGGCACATGCAGCTGTTAAAGGCATCCCAAGAGGGCTGCAGAAGTGACACAACTTGGCTGCCTCTGCTGCTATTCTCATGAGACCATCACGAACCATAGGCTGATTTTCCTTCCTAGGGTTAAGGTTTGAGTTACGCCTGGGGTAAGGGTTCTATTAACCAGAAAGCCCTGAGTTCCAAGAACACAGCAGCTGCGAAGGACTTCCCAAGAAGAGCGCAAAAGTACCACAACATGCCTGCCTCCACAGCTTTTTCCTTGGGGACATGCCTAATTCCTGGCTGATTTGCCTTTCTCGTCTTAGGGTTGGGGTTCGGCCTAGGGCTAGGATTTTTTTAACTAGGAAGCCCTGAGTTCCAGGCTTACTGCATCTGCCAAAAGCATCCCAAAGGGAGTGCAAAAGTGCCACAACATGGCTGCTTTCACGGCTTTTCCCTTAGGAAGAACCCTAATACTCGGCTGATTTACCTTCCTAGGGTTACTGTTAGGCTTAGGCCTAGGACTTTTAAAACCAGGAAGCCCTGGGCTCCAGGCACTCTGCAGCTGCGAAAGGCATCCTAAGGGGAGCGCAAAAGTCACACAACTTGGCTGCCACCACTGATATTTCCATGAGACCATCCCGAACCATAGGCTGATTTTCCTTCCTAGGGTTAAGGTTTGAGTTACGCCTAGGGTAAGGGTACTATTAACCAGAAAGCCCTGAGTTCCAAGAACACAGCAGCTGCGAAGGACTTCCCAAGAAGAGCGCAAAAGTACCACAACATGCCTGCCTCCACAGCTTTTTCCTTGGGGACATGCCTAATTCCTGGCTGATTTGCCTTTCTCGTCTTAGGGTTGGGGTTCGGCCTAGGGCTAGGATTTTTAAAATCAGGAAGCCCTGAGTTCCAGGCACACTGGAGCTGTGAAAGGCATCCAAAAGGGAGTGCAAAAGTGCCACAACATGGTTGCTTTCACGGCTTTTTCCTTGGCAAGAAGCTTAACACCAGGCTGATTTCCCTTCCCAGGGTTACTGTTAGGCTTAGGCCTAGGGCTAGGATTTTTAAAACTAGGAAGCCCTTAGATCCAGGCACACTGCAGCTGTCCAAGGCATCCCAAGGGGAGTACAAAAGTGCAACAACATGGCAGCTTTCACAGCTTTTTCCTTGGCACCATCCCTATACCTAGGCTGTTTTATCTGCCTAGGGTTAGGGTTAGGGTTCAGCCTAGGGCTTGGAGTTTTTTAACCAGGAAGCCCTGAGTTCCAGGCTTACTGCATCTGCCAAAGGCATCCCAAAGGGAGTGCAAAAGTGCCACAACATGGCTGCTTTCACAGCTTTTCCCTTAGGAAGAACCCTAATACACGGCTGATTTACCTTCCTAGGGTTACTGTTAGGCTTAGGCCTAGGACTTTTAAAACCAGGAAGCCCTGGGCTCCAGGCACACTGCAGCTGCGAAAGGCATCCCAAGGGGAGCGCAAAAGTGACACAACTTGGCTGCCACCACTGATATTTCCATGAGACCATCCCGAACCATAGGCTGATTTTCCTTCCTAGGGTTAAGGTTTGAGTTACGCCTAGGGTAAGAGTTCTATTAACCAGAAAGCCCTGAGTTCCAAGAACACAGCAGCTGCGAAGGACTAGCCAAGGAGAGCGCAAAAGTACCACAACATGCCTGCCTCCACAGCTTTTTCCTTGGGGACATGCCTAATTCCTGGCTGATTTGCCTTTCTCGTCTTAGGGTTGGGGTTCGGCCTAGGGCTAGGATTTTTTTAACTAGGAAGCCCTGAGTTCCAGGCTTACTGCATCTGCTAAAAGCATTCCAAAGGGAGTGCAAAAGTGCCACAACATGGCTGCTTTCACGGCTTTACCCTTAGGAAGAACCCTAATACCCGGCTGATTTACCTTCCTAGGGTTACTGTTAGGCTTAGGCCTAGGACTTTTAAAACCAGGAAGCCCTGGGCTCCAGGCACATGCAGCTGTTAAAGGCATCCCAAGAGGGCTGCAGAAGTGACACAACTTGGCTGCCTCTGCTGCTATTCTCATGAGACCATCCCGAACCATAGGCTGATTTTCCTTCCTAGGGTTAAGGTTTGAGTTACGCCTGGGGTAAGGGTTCTATTAACCAGAAAGCCCTGAGTTCCAAGAACACAGCAGCTGCGAAGGACTAGCCAAGAAGAGCGCAAAAGTACCACAACATGCCTGCCTCCACAGCTTTTTCCTTGGGGACATGCCTAATTCCTGGCTGATTTGCCTTTCTCGTCTTAGGGTTGGGGTTCGGCCTAGGGCTAGGATTTTTAAAATCAGGAAGCCCTGAGTTCCAGGCACACTGCAGCTGCGAAAGGCATCCCAAGGGGAGTACAAAAGTGCAACAACATGGCAGCTTTCACAGCTTTTTCCTTGGCACCATCCCTATACCTAGGCTGTTTTATCTGCCTAGGGTTAGGGTTAGGGTTCAGCCTAGGGCTTGGAGTTTTTTAACCAGGAAGCCCTGAGTTCCAGGCTTACTGCATCTGCCAAAGGCATCCCAAAGGGAGTGCAAAAGTGCCACAACATGGCTGCTTTCACAGCTTTTCCCTTAGGAAGAACCCTAATACGCGGCTGATTTACCTTCCTAGGGTTACTTTTAGGCTTAGGCCTAGGACTTTTAAAACCAGGAAGCCCTGGGCTCCAGGCACACTGCAGCTGTTAAAGGCATCCCAAGAGGGCCGCAGAAGTGACACAACTTGGCTGCCTCTGCTTCTATTCTCATGAGACCATCCTGAACCATAGGCTGATTTTCCTTCCTAGGGTTAAGGTTTGAGTTACGCCTAGGGTAAGAGTTCTATTAACCAGAAAGACCTGAGTTCCAAGAACACAGCAGCTGCGAAGGACTACCCAAGAAGAGCGCAAAAGTACCACAACGTGCCTGCCTCCACAGCTTTTTCCTTGGGGACATGCCTAATTCCTGGCTGATTTGCCTTTCTCGTCTTAGGGTTGGGGTTCGGCCTAGGGCTAGGATATTTTTAACTAGGAAGCCCTGAGTTCCAGGCTTACTTCATCTGCCAAAGGCATCCCAAAGGGAGTGCAAAAGTTCCACAACATGGCTGCTTTCACGGCTTTTCCCTTAGGAAGAACCCTAATACCCGGCAGATTTACCTTCCTAGGGTTACTGTTAGGCTTAGGCCTAGGACTTTTAAAACCAGGAAGCCCTGGGCTCCAGGCACACTGCAGCTGCGAAAGGCATCCCAAGGGGAGCGCAAAAGTGACACAACTTGGCTGCCACCACTGATATTTCCATGAGACCATCCCGAACCATAGGCTGATTTTCCTTCCTACGGTTAAGGTTTGAGTTATGCCTAGGGTAAGGGTTCTATTAACCAGAAAGCCCTGAGTTCCAAGAACACAGCAGCTGCGAAGGACTAGCCAAGAAGAGCGCAAAAGTACCACAACATGCCTGCCTCCACAGCTTTTTCCTTGGGGACATGCCTAATTCCTGGCTGATTTGCCTTTCTCGTCTTAGGGTTGGGGTTCGGCCTAGGGCTTGGATTTTTTTAACTAGGAAGCCCTGAGTTCCAGGCTTACTGCATCTGCCAAAGGCATCCCAGAGGGAGTGCCAAAGTGGCAAAACATGGCTGCTTTCACAGCTTTTCCGTTAGGAAGAACCCTAATACGCGGCTGATTTACCTTCCTAGGGTTACTGTTAGGCTTAGGCCTAGGACTTTTAAAACCAGGAAGCCCTGGGCTCCAGGCGCACTGAAGCTGCGAAAGGCATCCCAAGGGGAGCGCAAAAGTGACACAACTTGGCTGCCACCACTGATATTTCCATGAGACCATCCCGAACCATAGGCTGATTTTCCTTCCTAGGGTTAAGGTTTGAGTTACGCCTAGGCTAAGGGTTCTATTAACCAGAAAGCCCTGAGTTCCAAGAAGACAGCAGCTGCGAAGGACTAGCCAAGAAGAGCGCAAAAGTACCACAACATGCCTGCCTCCACAGCTTTTTCCTTGGGGACATGCCTAATTCCTGGCTGATTTGCCTTTCTCGTCTTAGGGTTGGGGTTCGGCCTAGGGCTAGGATTTTTAAAATCAGGAAGCCCTGAGTTCCAGGCACACTGGAGCTGTGAAAGGCATCCAAAAGGGAGTGCAAAAGTGCCACAACATGGCTGCTTTCACGGCTTTTTCCTTGGCAAGAAGCTTAACACCAGGCTGATTTCCCTTCCCAGGGTTACTGTTAGGCTTAGGCCTAGGGCTAGGATTTTTAAAACTAGGAAGCCCTTAGTTCCAGGCACACTGCAGCTGCGAAAGGCATCCCAAGGGGAGTACAAAAGTGCAACAACATGGCAGCTTTCACAGCTTTTTCCTTGGCACCATCCCTATACGTAGGCTGATTTATCTGCCTAGGGTTAGGGTTAGGGTTCAGCCTAGGGCTTGGAGTTTTTTAACCAGGAAGCCCTGAGTTCCAGGCTTACTGCATCTGCCAAAGGCATCCCAAAGGGAGTGCAGAAGTGCCACAACATGGCTGCTTTCACGGCTTTTCCCTTAGGAAGAACCCTAATACGCGGCTGATTTACCTTCCTAGGGTTACTGTTAGGCTTAGGCCTAGGACTTTTAAAACCAGGAAGCCCTGGGCTCCAAGAACACTGCAGCTGCGAAAGGCATCCCAAGGGGAGCGCAAAAGTGACACAACTTGGCTGCCACCACTGATATTTCCATGAGACCATCCCGAACCATAGGCTGATTTTCCTTCCTAGGGTTAAGGTTTGAGTTACGCCTGGGGTAAGGGTTCTATTAACCAGAAAGCCCTGAGTTCCAAGAACACAGCAGCTGCGAAGGACTACCCAAGAAGAGCGCAAAAGTACCACAACATGCCTGCCTCCACAGCTTTTTCCTTGGGGACATGCCTAATTCCTGGCTGATTTGCCTTTCTCGTCTTAGGGTTGGGGTTCGGCCAAGGGCTAGGATTATTAAAATCAGGAAGCCCTGAGTTCCAGGCACACTGGAGCTGTGAAAGGCATCCAAAAGGGAGTGCAAAAGTGCCACAACATGGTTGCTTTCACGGCTTTTTCCTTGGCAAGAAGCTTAACACCAGGCTGATTTCCCTTCCCAGGGTTACTGTTAGGCTTAGGCCTAGGGCTAGGATGTTTAAAACTAGGAAGCCCTTAGTTCCAGGCACACTGCAGCTGCGAAAGGCATCCCAAGGGGAGTACAAAAGTGCAACAACATGGCAGCTTTCACAGCTTTTTCCTTGGCACCATCCCTATACCTAGGCTGATTTATCTGCCTAGGGTTAAGGTTAGGCGTCAGCCTAGGGCTTGGAGTTTTTTAACCAGGAAGCCCTGAGTTCCAGGCTTACTGCATCTGCCAAAGGCATCCCAAAGGGAGTGCAAAAGTGCCACAACATGGCTGCTTTCACAGCTTTTCCCTTAGGAAGAACCCTAATACGCGGCTGATTTACCTTCCTAGGGTTACTTTTAGGCTTAGGCCTAGGACTTTTAAAACCAGGAAGCCCTGGGCTCCAGGCACACTGCAGCTGTTAAAGGCATCCCAAGAGGGCCGCAGAAGTGACACAACTTGGCTGCCTCTGCTTCTATTCTCATGAGACCATCCTGAACCATAGGCTGATTTTCCTTCCTAGGGTTAAGGTTTGAGTTACGCCTAGGGTAAGAGTTCTATTAACCAGAAAGACCTGAGTTCCAAGAACACAGCAGCTGCGAAGGACTACCCAAGAAGAGCGCAAAAGTACCACAACGTGCCTGCCTCCACAGCTTTTTCCTTGGGGACATGCCTAATTCCTGGCTGATTTGCCTTTCTCGTCTTAGGGTTGGGGTTCGGCCTAGGGCAAGGATTTTTTTAACTAGGAAGCCCTGAGTTCCAGGCTTACTTCATCTGCCAAAGGCATCCCAAAGGGAGTGCAAAAGTGCCACAACATGGCTGCTTTCACGGCTTTTCCATAAGGAAGAACCCTAATACCTGGCTGATTTACCTTCCTAGGGTTACTGTTAGGCTTAGGCCTAGGACTTTTAAAACCAGGAAGCCCTGGGCTCCAGGCACACTGCAGCTGCGAAAGGCATCCCAAGGGGAGCGCAAAAGTGACACAACTTGGCTGCCACCACTGATATTTCCATGAGACCATCCCGAACCATAGGCTGATTTTCCTTCCTACGGTTAAGGTTTGAGTTACGCCTAGGGTAAGGGTTCTATTAACCAGAAAGCCCTGTGTTCCAAGAACACAGCAGCTGCGAAGGACTAGCCAAGGAGAGCGCAAAAGTACCACAACATGCCTGCCTCCACAGCTTTTTCCTTGGGGACATGCCTAATTCCTGGCTGATTTGCCTTTCTCGTCTTAGGGTTGGGGTTCGGCCTAGGGCTAGGATTTTTTTAACTAGGAAGCCCTGAGTTCCAGGCTTACTGCATCTGCCAAAGGCATCCCAAAGGGAGTGCCAAAGTGGCACAACATGGCTGCTTTCACAGCTTTTCCCTTAGGAAGAACCCTAATACGCGGCTGATTTACCTTCCTAGGGTTACTGTTAGGCTTAGGCCTAGGACTTTTAAAACCAGGAAGCCCTGGCCTCCAGGCACACTGAAGCTGCGAAAGGCATCCCAAGGGGAGCGCAAAAGTGACACAACTTGGCTGCCACCACTGATATTTCCATGAGACCATCCCGAACCATAGGCTGATTTTCCTTCCTAGGGTTAAGGTTTGAGTTACGCCTAGGGTAAGGGTTCTATTAACCAGAAAGCCCTGAGTTCCAAGAACACAGCAGCTGCGAAGGACTACCCAAGAAGAGCGAAAAAGTACCACAACATGCCTGCCTCCACAGCTTTTTCCTTGGGGACATGCCTAATTCCTGGCTGATTTGCCTTTCTCGTCTTAGTCTTGGGGTTCGGCCTAGGGCTAGGATTTTTTTAACTAGGAAGCCCTGAGTTCCAGGCTTACTTCATCTGCAAAAAGCATCCCAAAGGGAGTACAAAAGTGCCACAACATGGCTGCTTTCACGGCTTTTCCCTTAGGAAGAACCCTAATACTCGGCTGATTTACCTTCCTAGGGTTACTGTTAGGCTTAGGCCTAGGACTTTTAAAACCAGGAAGCCCTGGGCTCCAGGCACACTGCAGCTGTTAAAGGCATCCCAAGAGGGCCGCAGAAGTGACACAACTTGGCTGCCTCTGCTTCTATTCTCATGAGACCATCCTGAACCATAGGCTGATTTTCCTTCCTAGGGTTAAGGTTTGAGTTACGCCTAGGGTAAGAGTTCTATTAACCAGAAAGACCTGAGTTCCAAGAACACAGCAGCTGCGAAGGACTACCCAAGAAGAGCGCAAAAGTACCACAACGTGCCTGCCTCCACAGCTTTTTCCTTGGGGACATGCCTAATTCCTGGCTGATTTGCCTTTCTCGTCTTAGGGTTGGGGTTCGGCCTAGGGCTAGGATTTTTTTAACTAGGAAGCCCTGAGTTCCAGGCTTACTGCATCTGCCAAAGGCATCCCAAAGGGAGTGCAGAAGTGCCACAACATGGCTGCTTTCACGGCTTTTCTCTTAGGAAGAACCCTAATACGCGGCTGATTTACCTTCCTAGGGTTACTGTTAGGCTTAGGCCTAGGACTTTTAAAACCAGGAAGCCCTGGGCTCCAGGCACTCTGCAGCTGCGAAAGGCATCCCAAGGGGAGCGCAAAAGTAACGCAACTTGGCTGCCACCACTGATATTTCCATGAGACCATCCCGAACCATAGGCTGATTTTCCTTCCTAGGGTTAAGGTTTGAGTTACGCCTAGGGTAAGGGTTCTATTAACCAGAAAGCCCTGAGTTCCAAGAACACAGCAGCTGCGAAGGACTACCCAAGAAGAGCGCAAAAGTACCACAACATGCCTGCCTCCACAGCTTTTTCCTTGGGGACATGCCTAATTCCTGGCTGATTTGCCTTTCTCGTCTTAGGGTTGGGGTTCGGCCTAGGGCTAGGATTTTTAAAATCAGGAAGCCCTGAGTTCCAGGCACACTGGAGCTGTGAAAGGCATCCAAAAGGGAGTGCAAAAGTGCCACAACATGGCTGCTTTCCCGTCTTTTTCCTTGGCAAGAAGCCTAACACCAGGCTGATTGACCTTCCCAGGGTTACTGTTAGGCTTAGGCCTAGGGCTAGGATTTTTAAAACTAGGAAGCCCTTAGTTCCAGGCACACTGCAGCTGCGAAAGGCATCCCAAGGGGAGTACAAAAGTGCAACAACATGGCAGCTTTCACAGCTTTTTCCTTGGCACCATCCCTATACCTAGGCTGATTTATCTGCCTAGGGTTAAGGTTAGGGTTCAGCCTAGGGCTTGGAGTTTTTTAACCAGGAAGCCCTGAGTTCCAGGCTTACTGCATCTGCCAAAGGCATCCCAAAGGGAGTGCAGAAGTGCCACAACATGGCTGCTTTCACGGCTTTTCCCTTAGGAAGAACCCTAATACGCGGCTGATTTACCTTCCTAGGGTTACTTTTAGGCTTAGGCCTAGGACTTTTAAAACCAGGAAGCCCTGGGCTCCAGGAACACTGCAGCTGCGAAAGGCATCCCAAGAGGGCCGCAGAAGTGACACAACTTGGCTGCCTCTGCTTCTATTCTCATGAGACCATCCTGAACCATAGGCTGATTTTCCTTCCTAGGGTTAAGGTTTGAGTTACGCCTAGGGTAAGGGTTCTATTAACCAGAAAGACCTGAGTTCCAAGAACACAGCAGCTGCGAAGGACTAGCCAAGAAGAGCGCAAAAGTACCACAACGTGCCTGCCTCCACAGCTTTTTCCTTGGGGACATGCCTAATTCCTGGCTGATTTGCCTTTCTCGTCTTAGGGTTGGGGTTCGGCCTAGGGCTAGGATTTTTTTAACTAGGAAGCCCTGAGTTCCAGGCTTACTGCATCTGCCAAAGGCATCCACAAGGGAGTGCAGAAGTGCCACAACATGGCTGCTTTCACGGCTTTTCTCTTAGGAAGAACCCTAATACGCGGCTGATTTACCTTCCTAGGGTTACTGTTAGGCTTAGGCCTAGGACTTTTAAAACCAGGAAGCCCTGGGCTCCAGGCACTCTGCAGCTGCGAAAGGCATCCCAAGGGGAGCGCAAAAGTAACGCAACTTGGCTGCCACCACTGATATTTCCATGAGACCATCCCGAACCATAGGCTGATTTTCCTTCCTAGGGTTAAGGTTTGAGTTACGCCTAGGGTAAGGGTTCTATTAACCAGAAAGCCCTGAGTTCCAAGAACACAGCAGCTGCGAAGGACTACCCAAGAAGAGCGCAAAAGTACCACAACATGCCTGCCTCCACAGCTTTTTCCTTGGGGACATGCCTAATTCCTGGCTGATTTGCCTTTCTCGTCTTAGGGTTGGGGTTCGGCCTAGGGCTAGGATTTTTAAAATCAGGAAGCCCTGAGTTCCAGGCACACTGGAGCTGTGAAAGGCATCCAAAAGGGAGTGCAAAAGTGCCACAACATGGCTGCTTTCACGGCTTTTTCCTTGGCAAGAAGCCTAACACCAGGCTGATTGACCTTCCCAGGGTTACTGTTAGGCTTAGGCCTAGGGCTAGGATTTTTAAAACTAGGAAGCCCTTAGTTCCAGGCACACTGCAGCTGCGAAAGGCATCCCAAGGGGAGTACAAAAGTGCAACAACATGGCAGCTTTCACAGCTTTTTCCTTGGCACCATCCCTATACCTAGGCTGATTTATCTGCCTAGGGTTAAGGTTAGGCGTCAGCCTAGGGCTTGGAGTTTTTTAACCAGGAAGCCCTGAGTTCCAGGCTTACTGCATCTGCCAAAGGCATCCCAAAGGGAGTGCAGAAGTGCCACAACATGGCTGCTTTCACGGCTTTTCCCTTAGGAAGAACCCTAATACGCGGCTGATTTACCTTCCTAGGGTTACTTTTAGGCTTAGGCCTAGGACTTTTAAAACCAGGAAGCCCTGGGCTCCAGGCACACTGCAGCTGTTAAAGGCATCCCAAGAGGGCTGCAGAAGTGACACAACTTGGCTGCCTCTGCTTCTATTCTCATGAGACCATCCTGAACCATAGGCTGATTTTCCTTCCTAGGGTTAAGGTTTGAGTTACGCCTAGGGTAAGGGTTCTATTAACCAGAAAGCCCTGAGTTCCAAGAACACAGCAGCTGCGAAGGACTACCCAAGAAGAGCGCAAAAGTACCACAACGTGCCTGCCTCCACAGCTTTTTCCTTGGGGACATGCCTAATTCCTGGCTGATTTGCCTTTCTCGTCTTAGGGTTGGGGTTCGGCCTAGGGCTAGGATTTTTTTAACTAGGAAGCCCTGAGTTCCACGCTTACTGCATCTGCCAAAGGCATCCCAAAGGGAGTGCAAAAGTGCCACAACATGGCTGCTTTCACAGCTTTTCCCTTAGGAAGAACCCTAATACGTGGCTGATTTACCTTCCTAGGGTTACTGTTAGGCTTAGGCCTAGGACTTTTAAAACCAGGAAGCCCTGGGCTCCAGGCACACTGAAGCTGCGAAAGGCATCCCAAGGGGAGCGCAAAAGTGACACAACTTGGCTGCCACCACTGATATTTCCATGAGACCATCCCGAACCATAGGCTGATTTTCCTTCCTAGGGTTAAGGTTTGAGTTACGCCTGGCGTAAGGGTTCTATTAACCAGAAAGCCCTGAGTTCCAAGAACACAGCAGCTGCGAAGGACTACCCAAGAAGAGCGCAAAAGTACCAGAACATGCCTGCCTCCACAGCTTTTTCCTTGGGGACATGCCTAATTCCTGGCTGATTTGCCTTTCTCGTCTTAGGGTTGGGGTTCGGCCTAGGGCTAGGATTTTTAAAATCAGGAAGCCCTGAGTTCCAGGCACACTGGAGCTGTGAAAGGCATCCAAAAGGGAGTGCAAAAGTGCCACAACATGGCTGCTTTCACGGCTTTTTCCTTGGCAAGAAGCCTAACACCAGGCTGATTGACCTTCCCAGGGTTACTGTTAGGCTTAGGCCTAGGGCTAGGATTTTTAAAACTAGGAAGCCCTTAGTTCCAGGCACACTGCAGCTGCGAAAGGCATCCCAAGGGGAGTACAAAAGTGCAACAACATGGCAGCTTTCACAGCTTTTTCCTTGGCACCATCCCTATACCTAGGCTGATTTATCTGCCTAGGGTTAAGGTTAGGGTTCAGCCTAGGGCTTGGAGTTTTTTAACCAGGAAGCCCTGAGTTCCAGGCTTACTGCATCTGCCAAAGGCATCCCAAAGGGAGTGCAGAAGTGCCACAACATGGCTGCTTTCACGGCTTTTCCCTTAGGAAGAACCCTAATACGCGGCTGATTTACCTTCCTAGGGTTACTTTTAGGCTTAAGCCAAGGACTTTTAAAACCAGGAAGCCCTGGGCTCCAGGCACACTGCAGCTGTTAAAGGCATCCCAAGAGGGCCGCAGAAGTGACACAACTTGGCTGCCTCTGCTTCTATTCTCATGAGACCATCCTGAACCATAGGCTGATTTTCCTTCCTAGGGTTAAGGTTTGAGTTACGCCTAGGGTAAGGGTTCTATTAACCAGAAAGCCCTGAGTTCCAAGAACACAGCAGCTGCGAAGGACTACCCAAGAAGAGCGCAAAAGTACCACTACATGCCTGCCTCCACAGCTTTTTCCTTGGGGACATGCCTAATTCCTGGCTGATTTGCCTTTCTCGTCTTAGGGTTGGGGTTCGGCCTAGGGCTAGGATTTTTTTAACTAGGAAGCCCTGAGTTCCAGGCTTACTGCATCTGCCAAAGGCATCCCAAAGGGAGTGCAAAAGTGCCACAACATGGCTGCTTTCACAGCTTTTCCCTTAGGAAGAACCCTAATACGCGGCTGATTTACCTTCCTAGGGTTACTGTTAGGCTTAGGCCTAGGACTTTTAAAACCAGGAAGCCCTGGGCTCCAGGCACACTGAAGCTGCGAAAGGCATCCCAAGGGGTGCGCAAAAGTGACACAACTTGGCTGCCACCACTGATATTTCCATGAGACCATCCCGAACCATAGGCTGATTTTCCTTCCTAGGGTTAAGGTTTGAGTTACGCCTGGCGTAAGGGTTCTATTAACCAGAAAGCCCTGAGTTCCAAGAACACAGCAGCTGCGAAGGACTACCCAAGAAGAGCGCAAAAGTACCAGAACATGCCTGCCTCCACAGCTTTTTCCTTGGGGACATGCCTAATTCCTGGCTGATTTGCCTTTCTCGTCTTAGGGTTGGGGTTCGGCCTAGGGCTAGGATTTTTAAAATCAGGAAGCCCTGAGTTCCAGGCACACTGGAGCTGTGAAAGGCATCCAAAAGGGAGTGCAAAAGTGCCACAACATGGTTTCTTTCACGGCTTTTTCCTTGGCAAGAAGCTTAACACCAGGCTGATTTCCCTTCCCAGGGTTACTGTTAGGCTTAGGCCTAGGGCTAGGATTTTTAAAACTAGGAAGCCCTTAGATCCAGGCACACTGCAGCTGTCCAAGGCAACCCAAGGGGAGTACAAAAGTGCAACAACATGGCAGCTTTCACAGCTTTTTCCTTGGCACCATCCCTATACCTAGGCTGTTTTATCTGCCTAGGGTTAGGGTTAGGGTTCAGCCTAGGGCTTGGAGTTTTTTAACCAGGAAGCCCTGAGTTCCAGGCTTACTGCATCTGCCAAAGGCATCCCAAAGGGAGTGCAAAAGTGCCACAACATGGCTGCTTTCACAGCTTTTCCCTTAGGAAGAACCCTAATACGCGGCTGATTTACCTTCCTAGGGTTACTGTTAGGCTTAGGCCTAGGACTTTTAAAACCAGGAAGCCCTGGGCTCCAGGCACACTGCAGCTGCGAAAGGCATCCCAAGGGGAGCGCAAAAGTGACACAACTTGGCTGCCACCACTGATATTTCCATGAGACCATCCCGAACCATAGGCTGATTTTCCTTCCTAGGGTTAAGGTTTGAGTTACGCCTAGGGTAAGGGTTCTATTAACCAGAAAGCCCTGAGTTCCAAGAACACAGCAGCTGCGAAGGACTAGCCAAGAAGAGCGCAAAAGTACCACAACGTGCCTGCCTCCACAGCTTTTTCCTTGGGGACATGCCTAATTCCTGGCTGATTTGGCTTTCTCGTCTTAGGGTTGGGGTTCGGCCTAGGGCTAGGATTTTTTTAACTAGGAAGCCCTGAGTTCCAGGCTTACTGCATCTGCCAAAGGCATCCCAAAGGGAGTGCAAAAGTGCCACAACATGGCTGCTTTCCCGTCTTTTTCCTTGGCAAGAAGCCTAACACCAGGCTGATTGACCTTCCCAGGGTTACTGTTAGGCTTAGGCCTAGGGCTAGGATTTTTAAAACTAGGAAGCCCTTAGTTCCAGGCACACTGCAGCTGCGAAAGGCATCCCAAGGGGAGTACAAAAGTGCAACAACATGGCAGCTTTCACAGCTTTTTCCTTGGCACCATCCCTATACCTAGGCTGATTTATCTGCCTAGGGTTAAGGTTAGGGTTCAGCCTAGGGCTTGGAGTTTTTTAACCAGGAAGCCCTGAGTTCCAGGCTTACTGCATCTGCCAAAGGCATCCCAAAGGGAGTGCAGAAGTGCCACAACATGGCTGCTTTCACGGCTTTTCCCTTAGGAAGAACCCTAATACACGGCTGATTTACCTTCCTAGGGTTACTGTTAGGCTTAGGCCTAGGACTTTTAAAACCAGGAAGCCCTGGGCTCCAGGCATATGCAGCTGTTAAAGGCATCCCATGAGGGCCGCAGAAGTGAAACAACTTGGCTGCCTCTGCTTCTATTCTCATGAGACCATCTTGAACCATAGGCAGGTTTTGCTTCCTAGGGTTAAGGTTTGAGTTTCGCCTAGGGTAAGAGTTCTATTAACCAGAAAGCCCTGAGTTCCAAGAACACAGCAGCTGCGAAGGACTAGCCAAGAAGAGCGCAAAAGTACCACTACATGCCTGCCTCCACAGCTTTTTCCTTGGGGACATGCCTAATTCCTGGCTGATTTGCCTTTCTCGTCTTAGGGTTGGGGTTCGGCCTAGGGCTAGGATTTTTTTAACTAGGAAGCCCTGAGTTCCAGGCTTACTGCATCTGCCAAAGGCATCCCAAAGGGAGTGCAGAAGTGCCACAACATGGCTGCTTTCACGGCTTTTTCCTTGGCAAGGAGCTTAACACCTGGCTGATTTCCCTTCCCAGGGTTACTGTTAGGCTTAGTCCTAGCCTAGGATTTTTAATACTAGGAAGCCCTTAGTTCCAGGAACATTGCAGTGTCCAAGGCATCCCAAGGGGAGTACAAAAGTGCAACAACATGGCAGCTTTCACAGCTTTTTCCTTGGCACCATCCCTATACCTAGGCTGTTTTATCTGCCTAGGGTTAGGGTAAGGGTTCAGCCTAGGGCTTGGAGTTTTTTAACCAGGAAGCCCTGAGTTCCAGGCTTACTGCATCTGCCAAAGGCATCCCAAAGGGAGTGCAAAAGTGCCACAACATGGCTGCTTTCACAGCTTTTCCCTTAGGAAGAACCCTAATACTCGGCTGATTTACCTTCCTAGGGTTACTGTTAGGCTTAGGCCTAGGACTTTTAAAACCAGGAAGCCCTGGGCTCCAGGCACACTGCAGCTGCGAAAGGCATCCCAAGGGGAGCGCAAAAGTGACACAACTTGGCTGCCACCACTGATATTTCCATGAGACCATCCCGAACCATAGGCTGATTTTCCTTCCTAGGGTTAAGGTTTGAGTTACGCCTAGGGTAAGGGTTCTATTAACCAGAAAGCCCTGAGTTCCAAGAACACAGCAGCTGCGAAGGACTAGCCAAGAAGAGCGCAAAAGTACCACAACATGCCTGCCTCCACAGCTTTTTCCTTGGGGACATGCCTAATTCCTGGCTGATTTGCCTTTCTCGTCTTAGGGTTGGGGTTCGGCCTAGGGCTAGGATTTTTAAAATCAGGAAGCCCTGAGTTCCAGGCACACTGGAGCTGTGAAAGGCATCCCAAAGGGAGTGCAAATGTGCCACAACATGGCTGCTTTCACGGCTTTTTCCTTGGCAAGAAGCCTAACACCAGGCTGATTTCCCTTCCCAGGGTTACTCTTAGGCTTAGGCCTAGGGCTAGGATTTTTAAAACTAGGAAGCCCTTAGCTGCAGGCACACTGCAGCTGTTCAAGTCGTCCCAAGAGGGCCGCAGAAGTGACACAACTTGGCTGCCTCTGCTGCTATTCTCATGAGTCCATCCCGAACCATAGGCTGATTTTCCTTCCTAGGGTGAGGGTTAGAGTTACGCCTAGGGTTAGTGTTTTTTTAACCAGAAAGCCCTGAGTTCCAAGAACACAGCAGCTGCGAAGGACTACCCAAGAGGAGGGGAAAAGTGCCACAACATGGCTGCCTCCAGCGCTTTTTCCTTGGGACCATCATTGAACCTAGGCTGATTTACTTGCCTCCAGTTCCACCTATGGTCACGCCAAGAGATAGGGATTTTAAATCAGTAAACCCTGAGCTCCCGACCCAGTGCAGCTGCAAAAGGCTTCCCAAGGGCAGCCAAAAATTGCCTCAACATGCTCCTTCCAGTGCTTTTTTCCTTGGGAACATCCCTATACCCAGGCTGATTTATCTGCCTAGGGTTAGGGTTAGGGTTCAGCCTAGAGATAGGATTTTTTCAAACAGGAAGCCCTGAATTCCAGGCACACTGCAGCTGTTAAAGGCAGTGTTCTACGTCAACCGCAACTTAGTCTGAAATAAATGCTTTTTCCCTGAGAGCATCTGAGAGGTTTGCATGAAGCACTGATATCTGACATTTGCAATTTTGAATAGGAGAGGAGAAAGAAAATGGGAAGAAGTTTTTAATTTTAGTGGTTTCAATGTTAATTTCCGTACACTTTTTCAAAACTTGTCAGCTCAAATGCCCATCAACATCTTTTAGTCATCTGTAAGTCAGTATTCATATAAAATGTGCTTCAAATCAAAAGAATTTCAAATTTGCACTCCAAATTTCTATGCCTAGATTTATGATTTCCTCCACATATTAGATGAAAGGAAGGCCTTTTTTACTGTGGGAGTGCTGGAACACTGGAACAGGTTGCCCAGGGAAGTTGTGGGTGTCCCATCCCTGAAAGTATTCAAGGTCAGCTTGGACGGGGCTTGGAGCAGCAACAAAGGAGAAGCTTGATGGTAGAGAAACAAAGTTGGACTATAGAAGAAACTGGGATTGAAGTATAGGAGCAAGTTTTCTCTCAGCTCTTGGGGTAAATTCAAAGTTGTACAAAATGACATTTATCTGTGCTATTCACTACTGTAACAGAAATGTTCATGAAAACTGTACAGAAGATAGCAAATTTTAAAAGAGATAAGAATTACAGCATAAAATCCATGGGATGGGTTACAACATGAGACACTCTCTAAGAGAAAATCTCTGTGTTTCAGCACTTCATCATGGTAAGATTTCATGAAGTGCCAAAGAAGGCGGCAAAATATCATTCGGGACGTTATTTCCTGGAATTCAGCCTGGCCATTAGTAGGAACTGGGTTTGAACACATCATGTAGATATACCACACACACTTTCCCTTCACTGAAAAATGACTGTTTACAACGAAGAAGCAATTGACGATCAAAATTGATTGAAAGCATCTTAAACATGTCAAGTATTTCATTGTAGATGATCTGTGATCCAAATGCTTCTTCCACCTTTGAGAGGGACAGAACAATTCTTCCATATCATGATGGTTTAAAATTGTATCAACCAATGTTTTCTGCTGAAAAGATAGCATCTATTTTTTTCTATTTTTGGAAGAAAATATTCCTAGACATACAACAGGTGAGAACTAAGTAATTTTAAAGAAACAAATGAAAAGAAAATACTCTGTAAATAGAATGAAATGAAAAGCTGTGTTTTAAATAGGAGCTAAATATGAAACAGAATTTTTGTACCAGGCATTTGAATTACTGCACCAGCTCTTTTGCCCATCAAGAGAGGCATTTAGCATTTCAGTCTTTTCCAAGGTGTTCATGATCTGCTATGCTGATCTCTGTGTGTGCCTAGGTGTGTGTGGAAGGGGGGGCATGTGAAGGGGAGTGTGTATGTTTGCTTTACAATTGTTGTGGCAGATTCATGCCTCAGCTCCACATTTTGTTTTAGAAAGGTCACACAGAGTGGATGTGAAGTTTACTATCAACAAGAGATCAATTCCCAAATCATCCATTTCACTCTACCTTATAAATCATGTGCTTTGTTGCATATTTTATCAAATCTACTTTCAAGCCAGATGGAGGAAGGAGGATGTGGCAATCCCTCCACCATCTTGCAACTTTTATGCAAGTAGGTTTTCAAGAAAATCATCATTTCTCTTGGAAATATGTCTGGAACAGGCATGATGGTAGTGTCAACCTGTTGGAGTTTTTGTTGCTGGAAGAAGTTATACAAAAGGATTGGTTTTTACATTGACCAGTTACTGAATCAAGCTCAGGAATACATTGGAAATTCAACTGGGGCTTCCTTTCCCCGGCAGACTACTTCTAGAACGAGCTTGTACACTGAAGCTTACTCTTTTGCCCTCTTTTTGTTTCTTTCCTATTTTCTTGGCTTCTTTGCCACTCTCTAGACAATTTTGGAACTTTTTTCCCAACTCAAATGGTTTCAATAGTCTGATTGTGATCATACATTTTTACAAGGAATTTTTAAAATCTTTCCTCCAGTTAAGAAAGTCAAGGACTTAGGTCTTTTTCTTCCCTTATCAATATTGCAATGAAATTGATAAGTAAAGACCAACTCTTTCTTTTTGTTTTTAACCCAAGCAGATAATTCCCATCCATTCATCCATTTGGTGGACCAATAGTTGCCATTCTGACGGAAGTTGTCACTTCTTAACAATAGGCATTCTGTGACTATGTTGACAGCACTTTGGGTGAAGATCCTAACTGGTCTTAGATACACATAGGGAGAAATTTGCTCAGCCAGTGTCAGTCTTAAGCATGCGTATCAGAAGATCTTTCTAGAGCTGGGAATTTTCCCATGAAAGGGATTCAGTTAGGGAAGAGACACTTGCCCCAGAGGTTTACATTCTTCTTGAAGACTGCTTAAGGAACTTAGATGCCATGTCCATTTGGATCTGTGTCTGCACAGAACTTTGTCATGCCAGTGCTTGAAATGCATCTTGAAGAGAATTCACTAGCACAGAATGAATGAGAGTGGAAGGGGTTGGTGGGGCTAACCAGGCCCAACCCCCCTGCCTAAACCAGGATACCTAGAGCCTCTTGCCCAGGATTCTATCTGGGTGTACTTTGAATGTCTTCAAAGATCCAGGCTCCACAATCTTTCTGGGCAGTCTGTGCCGTGGTTCACTCACCCTCACAGTAAAGAATCATTTCCTGATGTTCCTGTATTTCAGTGTGTGCCCACTGCCTCTTGTCTTTTCACTCAGCATCACTGAAAAGACACTGATTCCCTCCCCTTTGCACTATTGCTTCCATATGGATGTGTGCTGCCATGTAGAGATATGTCAAAAACCTCCCTGAAGCCCAGGCAGATAATATTCCCTTCATCTACCAGTCAAGTTGATTCATCAGAGGAGTTTAAAGTTATGTTCAGCATGAAATGCCCCTGAAAAATCATGCTAACTACATTATTGTGTCGTCTTTCATGTGCCTGGCAAGGTTTTCCAGGAAGAGCTGCTTCATCAACTTCCTGGGTATAAAAAAGAGGCTGGCTGGTTTGTACGATTGCGAGTCCTCCTAATTGCCTTTTTTGAAGATGAGTGTCATTTGCTTACATCCAGTCCTTAGCCTCTCTTCTCGTCTACATCTTAGCAAAAAGCTTTTCCACTATGTCTGGCGAGGAAAAACTGTGCCAGCACAGAAAACATCTCCTATCGTGTTCTAGACGTTGCACGGAGGTGTGCCGAGTGTTTGGCATGAAGAAAAGAAAAGTTGTCCAAAACAGCTTCCAATCGAATGTTCATGTGATTGGAAAAGTCAGGAGAGTGCAAAGGTACTGTTTTCTAGCAGTTGGCAAGCTGCGCACACAATCCCAGTGTTGTACAGCTTCCTTCTTCACCTTTCCGAAGGTGCCGCTCTCTCCGGCTCCCGGAGGCGAAGAAGCGGCTTCTTCGCGCAAAGACGATTGTGCCGCTCACTGTGCACTCCTTAGCGCGGCTTCTGCCGAAAGACGCCCGGGAGCGGCTCTTAGCTCCGGACAGCATCGTACCTTCGTCTTCAGCGTCTCTTCTCGTCTACATCTTAGCAAAAAGCTTTTCCACTATGTCTGGCGAGGAAAAACTGTGCCAGCACAGAAAACATCTCCCATCGTGTTCTAGACGTTGCACGGAGGTGTGCCGAGTGTTTGGCATGAAGGAAAGAAAAGTTGTCCAAAACAGCTTTCAACGGAATGTTCATGTGATTGGAAAAGTCAGGAGAGTGCAAAGGTACTGTTTTCTAGCAGTTGGCAAGCTGCGCACACAATCCCAGTGTTGTACAGCTTCCTTCTTCACCTTTCGGAAGGTGCCGCTCTCTCCGGCTCCCGGAGGCGAAGAAGCGGCTTCTTCGCGCAAAGACGATTGTGCCGCTCACTGTGCACTCCTTAGCGCGGCTTCTGCTGAAAGACGCCCGGGAGCGGCTCTTAGCTCCGGACAGCATCGTACCTTCGTCTTTAGCGTCTCTTCTCGTCTACATCTTAGCAAAAAGCTTTTCCACTATGTCTGGCGAGGAAAAACTGTGCCAGCACAGAAAACATCTCCCATCGTGTTCTAGACGTTGCACGGAGGTGTGCCGAGTGTTTGGCATGAAGAAAAGAAAACTTGTCCAAAACAGCTTCCAATCGAATGTTCATGTGATTGGAAAAGTCAGGAGAGTGCAAAGGTACTGTTTTCTATCAGTTGGCAAGCTGCGCACACGATCCCAGTGTTGTACAGCTTCCTTCTTCACCTTTCCGAAGGTGCCGCTCTCTCCGGCTCCCGGAGGCGAAGAAGCGGCTTCTTCGCGCAAAGACGATTGTGCCGCTCACTGTGCTCTCCTTAGCGCGGCTTCTGCCGAAAGACGCCCGGGAGCGGCTCTTAGCTCCGGACAGCATCGTACCTTCGTCTTTAGCGTCTCTTCTCGTCTACATTTAGCAAAAAGCTTTTCCACTATGTCTGGCGAGGAAAAACTGTGCCAGCACAGAAAACATATCCTATCGTGTTCTAGACGTTGCACGGAGGTGTGCCGAGTGTTTGGCATGAAGAAAAGAAAACTTGTCCAAAACAGCTTCCAATCGAATGTTCATGTGATTGGAAAAGTCAGGAGAGTGCAAAGGTACTGTTTTCTAGCAATTGGCAAGCTGCGCACACAATCCCAGTGTTGGACAGCTTCCTTCTTCACCTTTCCGAAGGTGCCGCTCTCTCCGGCTCCCGGAGGCGAAGAAGCGGCTTCTTCGCGCAAAGACGATTGTGCCGCTCACTGTGCACTCCTTAGCGCGGCTTCTGCCGAAAGACGCCCGGGAGCGGCTCTTAGCTCCGGACAGCATCGTACCTTCGTCTTTAGCGTCTCTTCTCGTCTACATCTTAGCAAAAAGCTTTTCCACTATGTCTGGCGAGGAAAAACTGTGCCAGCACAGAAAACATCTCCCATCGTGTTCTAGACGTTGCACGGAGGTGTGCCGAGTGTTTGGCATGAAGAAAAGAAAAGTTGTCCAAAACAGCTTCCAATCGAATGTTCATGTGATTGGAAAAGTCAGGAGAGTGCAAAGGTACTGTTTTCTATCAGTTGGCAAGCTGCGCACACAATCCCAGTGTTGTACAGCTTCCTTCTTCACCTTTCCGAAGGTGCCGCTCTCTCCGGCTCCCGGAGGCGAAGAAGCGGCTTCTTCGCGCAAAGACGATTGTGCCGCTCACTGTGCACTCCTTAGCGCGGCTTCTGCCGAAAGACGCCCGGGAGCGGCTCTTAGCTCCGGACAGCATCGTACCTTCGTCTTTAGCGTCTCTTCTCGTCTACATCTTAGCAAAAAGCTTTTCCACTATGTCTGGCGAGGAAAAACTGTGCCAGCACAGAAAACATCTCCTATCGTGTTCTAGACGTTGCACGGAGGTGTGCCGAGTGTTTGGCATGAAGAAAAGAAAAGTTGTCCAAAACAGCTTCCAATCGAATGTTCATGTGATTGGAAAAGTCAGGAGAGTGCAAAGGTACTGTTTTCTATCAGTTGGCAAGCTGCGCACACAATCCCAGTGTTGTACAGCTTCCTTCTTCACCTTTCCGAAGGTGCCGCTCTCTCCGGCTCCCGGAGGCCAAGAAGCGGCTTCTTCGCGCAAAGACGATTGTGCCGCTCACTGTGCACTCCTTAGCGCGGCTTCTGCCGAAAGACGCCCGGGAGCGGCTCTTAGCTCCGGACAGCATCGTACCTTCGTCTTCAGCGTCTCTTCTCGTCTACATCTTAGCAAAAAGCTTTTCCACTAGGTCTGGCGAGGAAAAACTGTGCCAGCACAGAAAACATCTCCCATCGTGTTCTAGACGTTGCACGGAGGTGTGCCGAGTGTTTGGCATGAAGGAAAGAAAAGTTGTCCGAAACAGCTTTCAACGGAATGTTCATGTGATTGGAAAAGTCAGGAGAGTGCAAAGGTACTGTTTTCTAGCAGTTGGCAAGCTGCGCACACAATCCCAGTGTTGTACAGCTTCCTTCTTCACCTTTCGGAAGGTGCCGCTCTCTCCGGCTCCCGGAGGCGAAGAAGCGGCTTCTTCGCGCAAAGACGATTGTGCCGCTCACTGTGCACTCCTTAGCGCGGCTTCTGCTGAAAGACGCCCGGGAGCGGCTCTTAGCTCCGGACAGCATCGTACCTTCGTCTTTAGCGTCTCTTCTCGTCTACATCTTAGCAAAAAGCTTTTCCACTATGTCTGGCGAGGAAAAACTGTGCCAGCACAGAAAACATATCCCATCGTGTTCTAGACGTTGCACGGAGGTGTGCCGAGTGTTTGGCATGAAGAAAAGAAAACTTGTCCAAAACAGCTTCCAATCGAATGTTCATGTGATTGGAAAAGTCAGGAGAGTGCAAAGGTACTGTTTTCTATCAGTTGGCAAGCTGCGCACACGATCCCAGTGTTGTACAGCTTCCTTCTTCACCTTTCCGAAGGTGCCGCTCTCTCCGGCTCCCGGAGGCGAAGAAGCGGCTTCTTCGCGCAAAGACGATTGTGCCGCTCACTGTGCTCTCCTTAGCGCGGCTTCTGCCGAAAGACGCCCGGGAGCGGCTCTTAGCTCCGGACAGCATCGTACCTTCGTCTTTAGCGTCTCTTCTCGTCTACATTTAGCAAAAAGCTTTTCCACTATGTCTGGCGAGGAAAAACTGTGCCAGCACAGAAAACATATCCTATCGTGTTCTAGACGTTGCACGGAGGTGTGCCGAGTGTTTGGCATGAAGAAAAGAAAACTTGTCCAAAACAGCTTCCAATCGAATGTTCATGTGATTGGAAAAGTCAGGAGAGTGCAAAGGTACTGTTTTCTAGCAATTGGCAAGCTGCGCACACAATCCCAGTGTTGGACAGCTTCCTTCTTCACCTTTCCGAAGGTGCCGCTCTCTCCGGCTCCCGGAGGCGAAGAAGCGGCTTCTTCGCGCAAAGACGATTGTGCCGCTCACTGTGCACTCCTTAGCGCGGCTTCTGCCGAAAGACGCCCGGGAGCGGCTCTTAGCTCCGGACAGCATCGTACCTTCGTCTTTAGCGTCTCTTCTCGTCTACATCTTAGCAAAAAGCTTTTCCACTATGTCTGGCGAGGAAAAACTGTGCCAGCACAGAAAACATCTCCCATCGTGTTCTAGACGTTGCACGGAGGTGTGCCGAGTGTTTGGCATGAAGAAAAGAAAAGTTGTCCAAAACAGCTTCCAATCGAATGTTCATGTGATTGGAAAAGTCAGGAGAGTGCAAAGGTACTGTTTTCTAGCAGTTGGCAAGCTGCGCACACAATCCCAGTGTTGTACAGCTTCCTTCTTCACCTTTCCGAAGGTGCCGCTCTCTCCGGCTCCCGGAGGCGAAGAAGCGGCTTCTTCGCGCAAAGACGATTGTGCCGCTCACTGTGCACTCCTTAGCGCGGCTTCTGCCGAAAGACGCCCGGGAGCGGCTCTTAGCTCCGGACAGCATCGTACCTTCGTCTTTAGCGTCTCTTCTCGTCTACATCTTAGCAAAAAGCTTTTCCACTATGTCTGGCGAGGAAAAACTGTGCCAGCACAGAAAACATCTCCCATCGTGTTCTAGACGTTGCACGGAGGTGTGCCGAGTGTTTGGCATGAAGAAAAGAAAACTTGTCCAAAACAGCTTCCAATCGAATGTTCATGTGATTGGAAAAGTCAGGAGAGTGCAAAGGTACTGTTTTCTAGCAGTTGGCAAGCTGCGCACACAATCCCAGTGTTGTACAGCTTCCTTCTTCACCTTTCCGAAGGTGCCGCTCTCTCCGGCTCCCGGAGGCGAAGAAGCGGCTTCTTCGCGCAAAGACGATTGTGCCGCTCACTGTGCACTCCTTAGCGCGGCTTCTGCCGAAAGACGCCCGGGAGCGGCTCTTAGCTCCGGACAGCATCGTACCTTCGTCTTTAGCGTCTCTTCTCGTCTACATCTTAGCAAAAAGCTTTTCCACTATGTCTGGCGAGGAAAAACTGTGCCAGCACAGAAAACATCTCCCATCGTGTTCTAGACGTTGCACGGAGGTGTGCCGAGTGTTTGGCATGAAGAAAAGAAAAGTTGTCCAAAACAGCTTCCAATCGAATGTTCATGTGATTGGAAAAGTCAGGAGAGTGCAAAGGTACTGTTTTCTATCAGTTGGCAAGCTGCGCACACAATCCCAGTGTTGTACAGCTTCCTTCTTCTCCTTTCCGAAGGTGCCGCTCTCTCCGGCTCCCGGAGGCGAAGAAGCGGCTTCTTCGCGCAAAGACGATTGTGCCGCTCACTGTGCACTCCTTAGCGCGGCTTCTGCCGAAAGACGCCCGGGAGCGGCTCTTAGCTCCGGACAGCATCGTACCTTCGTCTTTAGCGTCTCTTCTCGTACACATCTTAGCAAAAAGCTTTTCCACTATGTCTGGCGAGGAAAAACTGCGCCAGCACAGAAAACATCTCCCATCGTGTTCTAGACGTTGCACGGAGGTGTGCCGAGTGTTTGGCATGAAGAAAAGAAAAGTTGTCCAAAACAGCTTCCAATCGAATGTTCATGTGATTGGAAAAGTCAGGAGAGTGCAAAGGTACTGTTTTCTATCAGTTGGCAAGCTGCGCACACAATCCCAGTGTTGTACAGCTTCCTTCTTCACCTTTCCGAAGGTGCCGCTCTCTCCGGCTCCCGGAGGCGAAGAAGCGGCTTCTTCGCGCAAAGACGATTGTGCCGCTCACTGTGCTCTCCTTAGCGCGGCTTCAGCCGAAAGACGCCCGGGAGCGGCTCCTAGCTCCGGACAGCATCGTACCTTCGTCTTTAGCGTCTCTTCTCGTCTACATCTTAGCAAAAAGCTTTTCCACTATGTCTGGCGAGGAAAAACTGTGCCAGCACAGAAAACATCTCCCATCGTGTTCTAGACGTTGCACGGAGGTGTGCCGAGTGTTTGGCATGAAGAAAAGAAAAGTTGTCCAAAACAGCTTCCAATCGAATGTTCATGTGATTGGAAAAGTCAGGAGAGTGCAAAGGTACTGTTTTCTATCAGTTGGCAAGCTGCGCACACAATCCCAGTGTTGTACATCTTCCTTCTTCACCTTTCCGAAGGTGCCGCTCTCTCCGGCTCCCGGAGGCGAAGAAGCGGCTTCTTCGCGCAAAGACGATTGTGCCGCTCACTGTGCTCTCCTTAGCGCGGCTTCTGCCGAAAGACGCCCGGGAGCGGCTCTTAGCTCCGGACAGCATCGTACCTTCGTCTTTAGCGTCTCTTCTCGTCTACATCTTAGCAAAAAGCTTTTCCACTATGTCTGGCGAGGAAAAACTGTGCCAGCACAGAAAACATCTCCCATCGTGTTCTAGACGTTGCACGGAGGTGTGCCGAGTGTTTGGCATGAAGAAAAGAAAAGTTGTCCAAAACAGCTTCCAATCGAATGTTCATGTGATTGGAAAAGTCAGGAGAGTGCAAAGGTACTGTTTTCTATCAGTTGGCAAGCTGCGCACACAATCCCAGTGTTGTACAGCTTCCTTCTTCACCTTTCCGAAGGTGCCGCTCTCTCCGGCTCCCGGAGGCGAAGAAGCGGCTTCTTCGCGCAAAGACGATTGTGCCGCTCACTGTGCACTCCTTAGCGCGGCTTCTGCCGAAAGACGCCCGGGAGCGGCTCTTAGCTCCGGACAGCATCGTACCTTCGTCTTTAGCGTCTCTTCTCGTACACATCTTAGCAAAAAGCTTTTCCACTATGTCTGGCGAGGAAAAACTGTGCCAGCACAGAAAACATCTCCCATCATGTTCTAGACGTTACACGGAGGTGTGCCGAGTGTTTGGCATGAAGAAAAGAAAAGTTGTCCAAAACAGCTTCCAATCGAATGTTCATGTGATTGGAAAAGTCAGGAGAGTGCAAAGGTACTGTTTTCTAGCAGTTGGCAAGCTGCGCACACAATCCCAGTGTTGTACAGCTTCCTTCTTCACCTTTCCGAAGGTGCCGCTCTCTCCGGCTCCCGGAGGCGAAGAAGCGGCTTCTTCGCGCAAAGACGATTGTGCCGCTCACTGTGCTCTCCTTAGCGCGGCTTCTGCCGAAAGACGCCCGGGAGCGGCTCTTAGCTCCGGACAGCATCGTACCTTCGTCTTTAGCGTCTCTTCTCGTCTACATCTTAGCAAAAAGCTTTTCCACTATGTCTGGCGAGGAAAAACTGTGCCAGCACAGAAAACATCTCCCATCGTGTTCTAGACGTTGCACGGAAGTGTGCCGAGTGTTTGGCATGAAGAAAAGAAAAGTTGTCCAAAACAGCTTCCAATCGAATGTTCATGTGATTTGAAAAGTCAGGAGAGTGCAAAGGTACTGTTTTCTAGCAGTTGGCAAGCTGCGCACACAATCCCAGTGTTGGACAGCTTCCTTCTTCACCTTTCCGAAGGTGCCGCTCTCTCCGGCTCCCGGAGGCGAAGAAGCGGCTTCTTCGCGCAAAGACGATTGTGCCGCTCACTGTGCACTCCTTAGCGCGGCTTCTGCCGAAAGACGCCCGGGAGCGGCTCTTAGCTCCGGACAGCATCGTACCTTCGTCTTTAACGTCTCTTCTCGTATACATCTTAGCAAAAAGCTTTTCCACTATGTCTGGCGAGGAAAAACTGCGCCAGCACAGAAAACATCTCCCATCGTGTTCTAGACGTTGCACGATCCCTATACTTAGGCTGATTTTCCTTCCAGGGGATAGGGTTAGGCTTCAGCCTAGGGCTTGGAGTTTTTTAACTAGGAAGCCCTGAGTTCCAGGCTTACTGCATCTGCCAAAGGCATCCCATAGGGAGTGCAGAAGTGCCACAACATGGCTGCTTTCACGGCTTTTCCCTTAGGAAGAACCCTAATACGCGGCTGATTTACCTTCCTAGGGTTACTGTTAGGCTTAGGCCTAGGACTTTTAAAACCAGGAAGCCCTGGGCTCCAGGCACACTGCAGCTGCGAAAGGCATCCCAAGGGGAGCGCAAAAGTGACACAACTTGGCTGCCACCACTGATATTTCCATGAGACCATCCCGAACCATAGGCTGATTTTCCTTCCTAGGGTTAAGGTTTGAGTTACGCCTAGGGTAAGGGTTCTATTAACCAGAAAGCCCTGAGTTCCAAGAACACAGTAGCTGCGAAGGACTTCCCAAGAAGAGCGCAAAAGTACCACAACATGCCTGCCTCCACAGCTTTTTCCTTGGGGACATGCCTAATTCCTGGCTGATTTGCCTTTCTCGTCTTAGGGTTGGGGTTCGGCCTAGGGCTAGGATTTTTAAAATCAGGAAGCCCTGAGTTCCAGGCACACTGGAGCTGTGAAAGGCATCCAAAAGGGAGTGCAAAAGTGCCACAACATGGTTGCTTTCACGGCTTTTTCCTTGGCAAGAAGCCTAACACCAGGCTGATTTACCTTCCCAGGGTTACTGTAAGGTTTAGGCTTAGGGCGAGGATTTTTAAATTAGGAAGCCCTTATGTCCAGGCGCACTGCATCTGTTCAAGGCATCCCAAGGGGAGTAAAAAAGTGCAACAACATGGCAGCTTCCACAGCTTTTTCCTTGGCAACATCCCTATACCTAGGCTGTTAAATCTGCCTACGGTTAGGGTTAGGGTTCAGCCTAGGGCTTGGAGTTTTTTAACCAGGAAGCCCTGAGTTCCAGGCTTACTGCATCTGCCAAAGGCATCTCAAAGGGAGTGCAAAAGTGCCACAACATGGCTGCTTTCACAGCTTTTCCCTTAGGAAGGACCCTAATACCCGGCTGATTTACCTTCCTAGGGTTACTGTTAGGCTTAGGCCTAGGACTTTTAAAACCAGGAAGCCCTGGGCTCCAGGCACACTGCAGCTGCGAAAGGCATCCCAAGGGGAGTGCAAAAGTGACACAACTTGGCTGCCACCACTGATATTTCCATGAGACCATCCCGAACCATAGGCTGATTTTCCTTCCTAGGGTTAAGGTTTGAGTTACGCCTGGGGTAAGGTTTCTATTAACCAGAAAGCCCTGAGTTCCAAGAACACAGCAGCTGCGAAGGACTAGCCAAGAAGAGCGCAAAAGTACCACAACATGCCTGCCTCCACAGCTTTTTCCTTGGGGACATGCCTAATTCCTGGCTGATTTGCCTTTCTCGTCTTAGGGTTGGGGTTCGGCCTAGGGCTAGGATATTTTTAACTAGGAAGCCCTGAGTTCCAGGCTTACTTCATCTGCCAAAGGCATCCCAAAGGGAGTGCAAAAGTGCCACAACATGGCTGCTTTCACGGCTTTTCCCTTAGGAAGAACCCTAATACCCGGCTGATTTACCTTCCTAGGGTTACTGTTAGGCTTAGGCCTAGGACTTTTAAAACCAGGAAGCCCTGGGCTCCAGGCACATGCAGCTGTTAAAGGCATCCCAAGAGGGCTGCAGAAGTGACACAACTTGGCTGCCTCTGCTGCTATTCTCATGAGACCATCCCGAACCATAGGCTGATTTTCCTTCCTAGGGTTAAGGTTTGAGTTACGCCTGGGGTAAGGGTTCTATTAACCAGAAAGCCCTGAGTTCCAAGAACACAGCAGCTGCGAAGGACTAGCCAAGAAGAGCGCAAAAGTACCACAACATGCCTGCCTCCACAGCTTTTTCCTTGGGGACATGCCTAATTCCTGGCTGATTTGCCTTTCTCGTCTTAGGGTTGGGGTTCGGCCTAGGGCTAGGATTTTTAAAATCAGGAAGCCCTGAGTTCCAGGCTTACTGCATCTGCCAAAGGCATCCCAAAGGGAGTGCAAAAGTGCCACAACATGGCTGCTTTCACGGCTTTTCCCTTAGCAAGAACCCTAATACCCGGCTGATTTACCTTCCTAGGGTTACTGTTAGGCTTAGGCCTAGGACTTTTAAAACCAGGAAGCCCTGGGCTCCAGGCACACTGCAGCTATTAAAGGCATCCCAAGAGGGCCGCAGAAGTGACACAACTTGGCTGCCTCTGCTTCTATTCTCATGAGACCATCCCGAACCATAGGCTGATTTTCCTTCCTAGGGTTAAGGTTTGAGTTACGCCTAGGGTAAGGGTTCTATTAACCAGAAAGACCTGAGTTCCAAGAACACAGCAGCTGCGAAGGACTACCCAAGAAGAGTGCAAAAGTACCACAACGTGCCTGCCTCCACAGCTTTTTCCTTGGGGACATGCCTAATTCCTGGCTGATTTGCCTTTCTCGTCTTAGGGTTGGGGTTCGGCCTAGGGCTAGGATTTTTTTAACTAGGAAGCCCTGAGTTTCAGGCTCACTTCATCTGCCAAAGGCATCCCAAAGGGAGTGCAAAAGTGCCACAACATGGCTGCTTTCACGGCTTTTCCCTTAGGAAGAACCCTAATACCCGGCTGATTTACCTTCCTAGGGTTACTGTTAGGCTTAGGCCTAGGACTTTTAAAACCAGGAAGCCCTGGGCTCCAGGCACACTGAAGCTGCGAAAGGCATCCCAAGGGGAGCGCAAAAGTGACACAACTTGGCTGCCACCACTGATATTTCCATGAGACCATCCCGAACCATAGGCTGATTTTCCTTCCTAGGGTTAAGGTTTGAGTTACGCCTAGGGTAAGGGTTCTATTAACCAGAAAGCCCTGAGTTCCAAGAACACAGCAGCTGCGAAGGACTAGCCAAGGAGAGCGCAAAAGTACCACAACATGCCTGCCTCCACAGCTTTTTCCTTGGGGACATGCCTAATTCCTGGCTGATTTGGCTTTCTCGTATTAGGGATGGGGTTCGGCCTAGGGCAAGGATTTTTTTAACTAGGAAGCCCTGAGTTCCAGGCTTACTGCATCTTCCAAAAGCATCCCAAAGGGAGTGCAAAAGTGCCACAACATGGCTGCTTTCACGGCTTTTCCCTTAGGAAGAACCCTAATACGCGGCTGATTTACCTTCCTAGGGTTACTGTTAGGCTTAGGCCTAGGACTTTTAAAACCAGGAAGCCCTGGGCTCCAGGCACTCTGCAGCTGCGAAAGGCATCCCAAGGGGAGCGCAAAAGTAACGCAACTTGGCTGCCACCACTGATATTTCCATGAGACCATCCCGAACCATAGGCTGATTTTCCTTCCTAGGGTTAAGGTTTGAGTTACGCCTAGGGTAAGGGTTCTATTAACCAGAAAGCCCTGAGTTCCAAGAACACAGCAGCTGCGAAGGACTTCCCAAGAAGAGCGCAAAAGTACCACAACATGCCTGCCTCCACAGCTTTTTCCTTGGGGACATGCCTAATTCCTGGCTGATTTGCCTTTCTCGTCTTAGGGTTGGGGTTCGGCCTAGGGCTAGGATTTTTAAAATCAGGAAGCCCTGAGTTCCAGGCACACTGGAGCTGTGAAAGGCATCCAAAAGGGAGTGCAAAAGTGCCACAACATGGCTGCTTTCACGGCTTTTTCCTTGGCAAGAAGCCTAACACCAGGCTGATTGACCTTCCCAGGGTTACTGTTAGGCTTATGCCTAGGGCTAGGATTTTTAAAACTAGGAAGCCCTTAGTTCCAGGCACACTGCAGCTGCGAAAGGCATCCCAAGGGGAGTACAAAAGTGCAACAACATGGCAGCTTTCACAGCTTTTTCCTTGGCACCATCCCTATACCTAGGCTGATTTATCTGCCTAGGGTTAAGGTTAGGCGTCAGCCTAGGGCTTGGAGTTTTTTAACCAGGAAGCCCTGAGTTCCAGGCTTACTGCATCTGCCAAAGGCATCCCAAAGGGAGTGCAGAAGTGCCACAACATGGCTGCTTTCACGGCTTTTCCCTTAGGAAGAACCCTAATACGCGGCTGATTTACCTTCCTAGGGTTACTGTTAGGCTTAGGCCTAGGACTTTTAAAACCAGGAAGCCCTGGGCTCCAGGCACACTGCAGCTGCGAAAGGCATCCCAAGAGGACCGCAGAAGTGACACAACTTGGCTGCCTCTGCTTCTATTCTCATGAGACCATCCTGAACCATAGGCTGATTTTCCTTCCTAGGGTTAAGGTTTGAGTTACGCCTAGGGTAAGGGTTCTATTAACCAGAAAGACCTGAGTTCCAAGAACACAGCAGCTGCGAAGGACTACCCAAGAAGAGCGCAAAAGTACCACAACGTGCCTGCCTCCACAGCTTTTTCCTTGGGGACATGCCTAATTCCTGGCTGATTTGCCTTTCTCGTCTTAGGGTTGGGGTTCGGCCTAGGGCTAGGATATTTTTAACTAGGAAGCCCTGAGTTCCAGGCTTACTGCATCTGCCAAAGGCATCCAAAAGGGAGTGCAAAAGTGCCACAACATGGTTGCTTTCACGGCTTTTTCCTTGGCAAGAAGCTTAACACCATGCTGATTTCCCTTCCCAGGGTTACTGTTAGGCTTAGGCCTAGGGCTAGGATTTTTAAAACTAGGAAGCCCTGGGCTCCAGGCACACTGCAGCTGTTCAAGGCATCCCAAGGGGAGTACAAAAGTGCAACAACATGGCAGCTTCCACAGCTTTTTCCTTGGCACCATCCCTATACCTAGTCTGTTTTATCTGCCTAGGGTTAGGGTTAGGGTTCAGCCTAGGGCTTGGAGTTTTTTAACTAGGAAACCCTGAGTTCCAGGCTTACTGCATCTGCCAAAAGCATCCCAAAGGGAGTGCAAAAGTGCCACAACATGGCTGCTTTCACGGCTTTTCCCTTAGGAAGAACCCTAATACGCGGCTGATTTACCTTCCTAGGGTTACTGTTAGGCTTAGGCCTAGGACTTTTAAAACCAGGAAGCCCTGGGCTCCAGGCACACTGCAGCTGTTCAAGGCATCCCAAGGGGAGCGCAAAACTGACACAACTTGGCTGCCACCACTGATATTTCCATGAGACCATCCCGAACCATAGGCTGATTTTCCTTCCTAGGGTTAAGGTTTGAGTTACGCCTAGGGTAAGAGTTCTATTAACCAGAAAGACCTGAGTTCCAAGAACACAGCAGCTGCGAAGGACTACCCAAGAAGAGCGCAAAAGTACCACAACGTGCCTGCCTCCACAGCTTTTTCCTTGGGGACATGCCTAATTCCTGGCTGGTTTGCCTTTCTCGTCTTAGGGTTGGGGTTCGGCCTAGGGCTAGGATTTTTTTAACTAGGAAGCCCTGAGTTCCAGGCTTACTGCATCTGCCAAAGGCATCCCAAAGGGAGTGCAAAAGTGCCACAACATGGCTGCTTTCACGGCTTTTCCCTTAGGAAGAACCCTAATACCCGGCTGATTTACCTTCCTAGGGTTACTGTTAGGCTTAGGCCTAGGACTTTTAAAACCAGGAAGCCCTGGGCTCCAGGCACACTGCAGCTGTTATAGGCATCCCAAGGGGAGCGCAAAAGTGACACAACTTGGCTGCCACCACTGATATTTCCATGAGACCATCCCGAACCATAGGCTGATTTTCCTTCCTAGGGTTAAGGTTTGAGTTACGCCTAGGGTAAGGGTTCTATTAACCAGAAAGCCCTGAGTTCCAAGAACACAGCAGCTGCGAAGGACTAGCCAAGGAGAGCGCAAAAGTACCACAACATGCCTGCCTCCACAGCTTTTTCCTTGGGGACATGCCTAATTCCTGGCTGATTTGCCTTTCTCGTCTTAGGGTTGGGGTTCGGCCTAGGGCTAGGATTTTTAAAATCAGGAAGCCCTGAGTTCCAGGCACACTGGAGCTGTGAAAGGCATCCCAAAGGGAGTGCAAAAGTGCCACAACATGGCTGCTTTCACCGCTTTTTCCTTGGCAAGAAGCCTAACACCAGGCTGATTTCCCTTCCCAGGGTTACTGTTAGGCTTAGGCCTAGGGCTAGGATTTTTAAAACTAGGAAGCCCTTAGTTCCAGGCACACTGCAGCTGTTCAAGGCATCCCAAGGGGAGTACAAAAGTGCAACAACATGGCAGCTTTCACAGCTTTTTCCTTGGCACCATCCCTATACCTAGGCTGATTTATCTGCCTAAGGTTAAGGTTAGGCGTCAGCCTAGGGCTTGGAGTTTTTTAACCAAGAATCCCTGAGTTCCAGGCTTACTGCATCTGCCAAAGGCATCCCAAAGGGAGTGCAGAAGTGCCACAACATGGCTGCTTTCACGGCTTTTCCCTTAGGAAGAACCCTAATACCCAGCTGATTTACCTTCCTAGGGTTACTGTTAGGCTTAGGCCTAGGACTTTTAAAACCAGGAAGCCCTGGGCTCCAGGCACATGCAGCTGTTAAAGGCATCCCAAGAGGGCCGCAGAAGTGACACAACTTGGCTGCCTCTGCTTCTATTCTCATGAGACCATCCTGAACCATAGGCTGATTTTCCTTCCTAGGGTTAAGGTTTGAGTTACGCCTAGGGTAAGAGTTCTATTAACCAGAAAGACCTGAGTTCCAAGAACACAGCAGCTGCGAAGGACTACCCAAGAAGAGCGCAAAAGTACCACAACGTGCCTGCCTCCACAGCTTTTTCCTTGGGGACATGCCTAATTCCTGGCTGATTTGCCTTTCTCGTCTTAGGGTTGGGGTTCGGCCTAGGGCTAGGATTTTTTTAACTAGGAAGCCCTGAGTTCCAGGCTTACTTCATCTGCCAAAAGCATCCCAAAGGGAGTGCAGAAGTGCCACAACATGGCTGCTTTCACGGCTTTTCCCTTAGGAAGAACCCTAATACCCGGCAGATTTACCTTCCTAGGGTTACTGTTAGGCTTAGGCCTAGGACTTTTAAAACCAGGAAGCCCTGGGCTCCAGGCACTCTGCAGCTGCGAAAGGCATCCCAAGGGGAGCGCAAAAGTGACACAACTTGGCTGCCACCACTGATATTTCCATGAGACCATCCCGAACCATAGGCTGATTTTCCTTCCTAGGGTTAAGGTTTGAGTTACGCCTGGGGTAAGGGTTCTAATAACCAGAAAGCCCTGAGTTCCAAGAACACAGCAGCTGCGAAGGACTAGCCAAGAAGAGCGCAAAAGTACCACAACATGCCTGCCTCCACAGCTTTTTCCTTGGGGACATGCCTAATTCCTGGCTGATTTGCCTTTCTCGTCTTAGGGTTGGGGTTCGGCCTAGGGCTAGGATTTTTAAAATCAGGAAGCCCTGAGTTCCAGGCACACTGGAGCTGTGAAAGGCATCCAAAAGGGAGTGCAAAAGTGCCACAACATGGCTGCTTTCACGGCTTTTTCCTTGGCAAGAAGCCTAACACCAGGCTGATTTCCCTTCCCAGGGTTACTGTTAGGCTTAGGCCTAGGGTTAGGATTTTTAAAACTAGGAAGCCCTTAGTTCCAGGCACACTGCAGCTGCGAAAGGCATCCCAAGGGGAGTACAAAAGTGCAACAACATGGCAGCTTTCACAGCTTTTTCCTTGGCACCATCCCTATACCTAGGCTGATTTATCTGCCTAGGGTTAGGGTTAGGGTTCAGCCTAGGGCTTGGAGTTTTTTAACCAGGAAGCCCTGAGTTCCAGGCTTACTGCATCTGCCAAAGGCATCCCAAAGGGAGTGCAGAAGTGCCACAACATGGCTGCTTTCACAGCTTTTCCCTTAGGAAGAACCCTAATACGCGGCTGATTTACCTTCCTAGGGTTACTGTTAGGCTTAGGCCTAGGACTTTTAAAACCAGGAAGCCCTGGGCTCCAGGCACATGCAGCTGTTAAAGGCATCCCAAGAGGGCTGCAGAAGTGACACAACTTGGCTGCCTCTGCTGCTATTCTCATGAGACCATCCCGAACCATAGGCTAATTTTCCTTCCTAGGGTTAAGGTTTGAGTTACGCCTGGGGTAAGGGTTCTATTAACCAGAAAGCCCTGAGTTCCAAGAACACAGCAGCTGCGAAGGACTTCCCAAGAAGAGCGCAAAAGTACCACAACATGCCTGCCTCCACAGCTTTTTCCTTGGGGACATGCCTAATTCCTGGCTGATTTGCCTTTCTCGTCTTAGGGTTGGGGTTCGGCCTAGGGCTAGGATTTTTAAAATCAGGAAGCCCTGAGTTCCAGGCACACTGGAGCTGTGAAAGGCATCCAAAAGGGAGTGCAAAAGTGCCACAACATGGTTGCTTTCACGGCTTTTTCTTGGCAAGAAGCTTAACACCAGGCTGATTTCCCTTCCCAGGGTTACTGTTAGGCTTAGGCCTAGGGCTAGGATTTTTAAAACTAGGAAGCCCTTAGTTCCAGGCACACTGGAGCTGCGAAAGGCATCCCAAGGGGAGTACAAAAGTGCAACAACATGGCAGCTTTCACAGCTTTTTCCTTGGCACCATCCCTATACCTAGGCTGTTTTATCTCCCTAGGGTTAGGGTTAGGGTTCAGCCTAGGGCTTGGAGTTTTTTAACCAGGAAGCCCTGAGTTCCAGGCTTACTGCATCTGCCAAAGGCATCCCAAAGGGAGTGCAAAAGTGCCACAACATGGATGCTTTCACAGCTTTTTCCTTAGGAAGAACCCTAATACGCGGCTGATTTACCTTCCTAGGGTTACTTTTAGGCTTAGGCCTAGGACTTTTAAAACCAGGAAGCCCTGGGCTCCAGGCACACTGCAGCTGTTAAAGGCATCCCAAGAGGGCCGCAGAAGTGACACAACTTGGCTGCCTCTGCTTCTATTCTCATGAGACCATCCTGAACCATAGGCTGATTTTCCTTCCTAGGGTTAAGGTTTGAGTTACGCCTAGGGTAAGAGTTCTATTAACCAGAAAGACCTGAGTTCCAAGAACACAGCAGCTGCGAAGGACTACCCAAGAAGAGCGCAAAAGTACCACAACGTGCCTGCCTCCACAGCTTTTTCCTTGGGGACATGCCTAATTCCTGGCTGATTTGCCTTTCTCGTCTTAGGGTTGGGGTTCGGCCTAGGGCTAGGATATTTTTAACTAGGAAGCCCTGAGTTCCAGGCTTACTTAATCTGCCAAAGGCATCTCAAAGGGAGTGCAAAAGTGCCACAACATGGCTGCTTTCACGGCTTTTCCCTTAGGAAGAACCCTAATACCCGGCTGATTTACCTTCCTAGGGTTACTGTTAGGCTTAGGCCTAGGACTTTTAAAACCAGGAAGCCCTGGGCTCCAGGCACACTGCAGCTGTTATAGGCATCCCAAGGGGAGCGCAAAAGTGACACAACTTGGCTGCCTCTGCTTCTATTCTCATGAGACCATCCTGAACCATAGGCTGATTTTCCTTCCTAGGGTTAAGGTTTGAGTTACGCCTAGGGTAAGGGTTCTATTAACCAGAAAGCCCTGAGTTCCAAGAACACAGCAGCTGCGAAGGACTAGCCAAGGAGAGCGCAAAAGTACCACAACATGCCTGCCTCCACAGCTTTTTCCTTGGGGACATGCCTAATTCCTGGCTGATTTGCCTTTCTCGTCTTAGGGTTGGGGTTCGGCCTAGGGCTAGGATTTTTTTAACTAGGAAGCCCTGAGTTCCAGGCTTACTGCATCTGCCAAAGGCATCCCAAAGGGAGTGCAGAAGTGCCACAACATGGCTGCTTTCACAGCTT
The DNA here is from genome assembly GCA_036010785.1 of Ammospiza maritima maritima. NCBI lineage: Eukaryota > Metazoa > Chordata > Aves > Passeriformes > Passerellidae > Ammospiza > Ammospiza maritima. The sequence goes on from JAYKTQ010000127.1 coordinate 1,204,284, forward strand.
TTCCCTTAGGAAGAACCCTAATACGCGGCTGATTTACCTTCCTAGGGTTACTGTTAGGCTTAGGCCTAGGACTTTTAAAACCAGGAAGCCCTGGGCTCCAGGCACACTGCAGCTGCGAAAGGCATCCCAAGGGGAGCGCAAAAGTGACACAACTTGGCTGCCACCACTGATATTTCCATGAGACCATCCCGAACCATAGGCTGATTTTCCTTCCTAGGGTTAAGGTTTGAGTTACGCCTAGGGTAAGGGTTCTATTAACCAGAAAGCCCTGAGTTCCAAGAACACAGCAGCTGCGAAGGACTAGCCAAGGAGAGCGCAAAAGTACCACAACATGCCTGCCTCCACAGCTTTTTCCTTGGGGACATGCCTAATTCCTGGCTGATTTGCCTTTCTCGTCTTAGGGTTGGGGTTCGGCCTAGGGCTAGGATTTTTAAAATCAGGAAGCCCTGAGTTCCAGGCACACTGGAGCTGTGAAAGGCATCCCAAAGGGAGTGCAAAAGTGCCACAACATGGCTGCTTTCACCGCTTTTTCCTTGGCAAGAAGCCTAACACCAGGCTGATTTCCCTTCCCAGGGTTACTGTTAGGCTTAGGCCTAGGGCTAGGATTTTTAAAACTAGGAAGCCCTTAGTTCCAGGCACACTGCAGCTGCGAAAGGCATCCCAAGGGGAGTACAAAAGTGCAACAACATGGCAGCTTTCACAGCTTTTTCCTTGGCACCATCCCTATACCTAGGCTGATTTATCTGCCTGGGGTTAAGGTTAGGCGTCAGCCTAGGGCTTGGAGTTTTTTAACCAAGAATCCCTGAGTTCCAGGCTTACTGCATCTGCCAAAGGCATCCCAAAGGGAGTGCAGAAGTGCCACAACATGGCTGCTTTCACGGCTTTTCCCTTAGGAAGAACCCTAATACCCGGCTGATTTACCTTCCTAGGGTTACTGTTAGGCTTAGGCCTAGGACTTTTAAAACCAGGAAGCCCTGGGCTCCAGGCATATGCAGCTGTTAAAGGCATCCCAAGAGGGCCGCAGAAGTGACACAACTTGGCTGCCTCTGCTTCTATTCTCATGAGACCATCCTGAACCATAGGCTGATTTTCCTTCCTAGGGTTAAGGTTTGAGTTACGCCTAGGGTAAGAGTTCTATTAACCAGAAAGACCTGAGTTCCAAGAACACAGCAGCTGCGAAGGACTACCCAAGAAGAGCGCAAAAGTACCACAACGTGCCTGCCTCCACAGCTTTTTCCTTGGGGACATGCCTAATTCCTGGCTGATTTGCCTTTCTCGTCTTAGGGTTGGGGTTCGGCCTAGGGCTAGGATTTTTTTAACTAGGAAGCCCTGAGTTCCAGGCTTACTTCATCTGCCAAAAGCATCCCAAAGGGAGTGCAGAAGTGCCACAACATGGCTGCTTTCACGGCTTTTCCCTTAGGAAGAACCCTAATACCCGGCAGATTTACCTTCCTAGGGTTACTGTTAGGCTTAGGCCTAGGACTTTTAAAACCAGGAAGCCCTGGGCTCCAGGCACTCTGCAGCTGCGAAAGGCATCCCAAGGGGAGCGCAAAAGTGACACAACTTGGCTGCCTCTGCTTCTATTCTCATGAGACCATCCTGAACCATAGGCTGATTTTCCTTCCTAGGGTTAAGGTTTGAGTTACGCCTAGGGTAAGGGTTCTATTAACCAGAAAGCCCTGAGTTCCAAGAACACAGCAGCTGCGAAGGACTAGCCAAGGAGAGCGCAAAAGTACCACAACATGCCTGCCTCCACAGCTTTTTCCTTGGGGACATGCCTAATTCCTGGCTGATTTGCCTTTCTCGTCTTAGGGTTGGGGTTCGGCCTAGGGCTAGGATTTTTAAAATCAGGAAGCCCTGAGTTCCAGGCACACTGGAGCTGTGAAAGGCATCCAAAAGGGAGTGCAAAAGTGCCACAACATGGTTGCTTTCACGGCTTTTTCTTGGCAAGAAGCTTAACACCAGGCTGATTTCCCTTCCCAGGGTTACTGTTAGGCTTAGGCCTAGGGCTAGGATTTTTAAAACTAGGAAGCCCTTAGTTCCAGGCACACTGGAGCTGCGAAAGGCATCCCAAGGGGAGTACAAAAGTGCAACAACATGGCAGCTTTCACAGCTTTTTCCTTGGCACCATCCCTATACCTAGGCTGTTTTATCTCCCTAGGGTTAGGGTTAGGGTTCAGCCTAGGGCTTGGAGTTTTTTAACCAGGAAGCCCTGAGTTCCAGGCTTACTGCATCTGCCAAAGGCATCCCAAAGGGAGTGCAAAAGTGCCACAACATGGATGCTTTCACAGCTTTTTCCTTAGGAAGAACCCTAATACGCGGCTGATTTACCTTCCTAGGGTTACTTTTAGGCTTAGGCCTAGGACTTTTAAAACCAGGAAGCCCTGGGCTCCAGGCACACTGCAGTTGTTAAAGGCATCCCAAGAGGGCCGCAGAAGTGACACAACTTGGCTGCCTCTGCTTCTATTCTCATGAGACCATCCTGAACCATAGGCTGATTTTCCTTCCTAGGGTTAAGGTTTGAGTTACGCCTAGGGTAAGAGTTCTATTAACCAGAAAGACCTGAGTTCCAAGAACACAGCAGCTGCGAAGGACTACCCAAGAAGAGCGCAAAAGTACCACAACGTGCCTGCCTCCACAGCTTTTTCCTTGGGGACATGCCTAATTCCTGGCTGATTTGCCTTTCTCGTCTTAGGGTTGGGGTTCGGCCTAGGGCTAGGATATTTTTAACTAGGAAGCCCTGAGTTCCAGGCTTACTTCATCTGCCAAAGGCATCCCAAAGGGAGTGCAAAAGTGCCACAACATGGCTGCTTTCACGGCTTTTCCCTTAGGAAGAACCCTAATACCCGGCTGATTTACCTTCCTAGGGTTACTGTTAGGCTTAGGCCTAGGACTTTTAAAACCAGGAAGCCCTGGGCTCCAGGCACACTGCAGCTGTTATAGGCATCCCAAGGGGAGCGCAAAAGTGACACAACTTGGCTGCCTCTGCTTCTATTCTCATGAGACCATCCTGAACCATAGGCTGATTTTCCTTCCTAGGGTTAAGGTTTGAGTTACGCCTAGGGTAAGGGTTCTATTAACCAGAAAGCCCTGAGTTCCAAGAACACAGCAGCTGCGAAGGACTAGCCAAGGAGAGCGCAAAAGTACCACAACATGCCTGCCTCCACAGCTTTTTCCTTGGGGACATGCCTAATTCCTGGCTGATTTGCCTTTCTCGTCTTAGGGTTGGGGTTCGGCCTAGGGCTAGGATTTTTTTAACTAGGAAGCCCTGAGTTCCAGGCTTACTGCATCTGCCAAAGGCATCCCAAAGGGAGTGCAGAAGTGCCACAACATGGCTGCTTTCACAGCTTTTCCCTTAGGAAGAACCCTAATACGCGGCTGATTTACCTTCCTAGGGTTACTGTTAGGCTTAGGCCTAGGACTTTTAAAACCAGGAAGCCCTGGGCTCCAGGCACACTGCAGCTGCGAAAGGCATCCCAAGGGGAGCGCAAAAGTGACACAACTTGGCTGCCACCACTGATATTTCCATGAGACCATCCCGAACCATAGGCTGATTTTCCTTCCTAGGGTTAAGGTTTGAGTTACGCCAAGGGTAAGGGTTCTATTAACCAGAAAGCCCTGAGTTCCAAGAACACAGCAGCTGCGAAGGACTACCCAAGAAGAGCGCAAAAGTACCACAACATGCCTGCCTCCACAGCTTTTTCCTTGGGGACATGCCTAATTCCTGGCTGATTTGCCTTTCTCGTCTTAGGGTTGGGGTTCGGCCTAGGGCTAGGATTTTTTTAACTAGGAAGCCCTGAGTTCCAGGCTTACTTCATCTGCCAAAAGCATCCCAAAGGGAGTGCAGAAGTGCCACAACATGGCTGCTTTCACGGCTTTTCCCTTAGGAAGAACCCTAATACGCGGCTGATTTACCTTCCTAGGGTTACTGTTAGGCTTAGGCCTAGGACTTTTAAAACCAGGAAGCCCTGGGCTCCAGGCACTCTGCAGCTGCGAAAGGCATCCCAAGGGGAGCGCAAAAGTGACACAACTTGGCTGCCACCACTGATATTTCCATGAGACCATCCTGAACCATAGGCTGATTTTCCTTCCTAGGGTTAAGGTTTGAGTTACGCCTAGGGTAAGGGTTCTATTAACCAGAAAGCCCTGAGTTCCAAGAACACAGCAGCTGCGAAGGACTACCCAAGAAGAGCGCAAAAGTACCACAACATGCCTGCCTCCACAGCTTTTTCCTTGGGGACATGCCTAATTCCTGGCTGATTTGCCTTTCTCGTCTTAGGGTTGGGGTTCGGCCTAGGGCTAGGATTTTTAAAATCAGGAAGCCCTGAGTTCCAGGCACACTGGAGCTGTGAAAGGCATCCAAAAGGGAGTGCAAAAGTGCCACAACATGGCTGCTTTCACGGCTTTTTCCTTTGCAAGAAGCCTAACACCAGGCTGATTTCCCTTCCCAGGGTTACTGTTAGGCTTAGGCCTAGGGCTAGGATTTTTAAAACTAGGAAGCCCTGGGCTCCAGGCACACTGCAGCATTTCAAGGCATCCCAAGGGGAGTACAAAAGTGCAACAACATGGCAGCTTTCACAGCTTTTTCCTTGGCACCATCCCTATACCTAGGCTGATTTATCTGCCTAGGGTTAAGGTTAGGCGTCAGCATAGGGCTTGGAGTTTTTTAACCAGGAAGCCCTGAGTTCCAGGCTTACTGCATCTGCCAAAGGCATCCCAAAGGGAGTGCAGAAGTGCCACAACATGGCTGCTTTCACGGCTTTTCCCTTAGGAAGAACCCTAATACGCGGCTGATTTACCTTCCTAGGGTTACTGTTAGGCTTAGGCCTAGGACTTTTAAAACCAGGAAGCCCTGGGCTCCAGGCATATGCAGCTGTTAAAGGCATCCCAAGAGGGCCGCAGAAGTGACACAACTTGGCTGCCTCTGCTTCTATTCTCATGAGACCATCCTGAACCATAGGCTGATTTTCCTTCCTAGGGTTAAGGTTTGAGTTACGCCTAGGGTAAGAGTTCTATTAACCAGAAAGACCTGAGTTCCAAGAACACAGCAGCTGCGAAGGACTACCCAAGAAGAGCGCAAAAGTACCACAACGTGCCTGCCTCCACAGCTTTTTCCTTGGGGACATGCCTAATTCCTGGCTGATTTGCCTTTCTCGTCTTAGGGTTGGGGTTCGGCCTAGGGCTAGGATTTTTTTAACTAGGAAGCCCTGAGTTCCAGGCTTACTTCATCTGCCAAAAGCATCCCAAAGGGAGTGCAGAAGTGCCACAACATGGCTGCTTTCACGGCTTTTCCCTTAGGAAGAACCCTAATACCCGGCAGATTTACCTTCCTAGGGTTACTGTTAGGCTTAGGCCTAGGACTTTTAAAACCAGGAAGCCCTGGGCTCCAGGCACTCTGCAGCTGCGAAAGGCATCCCAAGGGGAGCGCAAAAGTGACACAACTTGGCTGCCACCACTGATATTTCCATGAGACCATCCCGAACCATAGGCTGATTTTCCTTCCTAGGGTTAAGGTTTGAGTTACGCCTGGGGTAAGGGTTCTAATAACCAGAAAGCCCTGAGTTCCAAGAACACAGCAGCTGCGAAGGACTAGCCAAGAAGAGCGCAAAAGTACCACAACATGCCTGCCTCCACAGCTTTTTCCTTGGGGACATGCCTAATTCCTGGCTGATTTGCCTTTCTCGTCTTAGGGTTGGGGTTCGGCCTAGGGCTAGGATTTTTAAAATCAGGAAGCCCTGAGTTCCAGGCACACTGGAGCTGTGAAAGGCATCCAAAAGGGAGTGCAAAAGTGCCACAACATGGCTGCTTTCACGGCTTTTTCCTTGGCAAGAAGCTTAACACCAGGCTGATTTCCCTTCCCAGGGTTACTGTTAGGCTTAGGCCTAGGGCTAGGATTTTTAAAACTAGGAAGCCCTTAGTTCCAGGCACACTGGAGCTGCGAAAGGCATCCCAAGGGGAGTACAAAAGTGCAACAACATGGCAGCTTTCACAGCTTTTTCCTTGGCACCATCCCTATACCTAGGCTGATTTATCTGCCTAGGGTTAGGGTTAGGGTTCAGCCTAGGGCTTGGAGTTTTTTAACCAGGAAGCCCTGAGTTCCAGGCTTACTGCATCTGCCAAAGGCATCCCAAAGGGAGTGCAGAAGTGCCACAACATGGCTGCTTTCACAGCTTTTCCCTTAGGAAGAACCCTAATACGCGGCTGATTTACCTTCCTAGGGTTACTGTTAGGCTTAGGCCTAGGACTTTTAAAACCAGGAAGCCCTGGGCTCCAGGCACACTGCAGCTGCGAAAGGCATCCCAAGGGGAGCGCAAAAGTGACACAACTTGGCTGCCACCACTGATATTTCCATGAGACCATCCTGAACCATAGGCTGATTTTCCTTCCTAGGGTTAAGGTTTGAGTTACGCCTGGGGTAAGGGTTCTAATAACCAGAAAGCCCTGAGTTCCAAGAACACAGCAGCTGCGAAGGACTACCCAAGAAGAGCGCAAAAGTACCACAACATGCCTGCCTCCACAGCTTTTTCCTTGGGGACATGCCTAATTCCTGGCTGATTTGCCTTTCTCGTCTTAGGGTTGGGGTTCGGCCTAGGGCTAGGATTTTTAAAATCAGGAAGCCCTGAGTTCCAGGCACACTGGAGCTGTGAAAGGCATCCAAAAGGGAGTGCAAAAGTGCCACAACATGGCTGCTTTCACGGCTTTTTCCTTGGCAAGAAGCTTAACACCAGGCTGATTTCCCTTCCCAGGGTTACTGTTAGGCTTAGGCCTAGGGCTAGGATTTTTAAAACTAGGAAGCCCTTAGTTCCAGGCACACTGCAGCTGCGAAAGGCATCCCAAGGGGAGTACAAAAGTGCAACAACATGGCAGCTTTCACAGCTTTTTCCTTGGCACCATCCCTATACCTAGGCTGATTTATCTGCCTAGGGTTAGGGTTAGGGTTCAGCCTAGGGCTTGGAGTTTTTTAACCAGGAAGCCCTGAGTTCCAGGCTTACTGCATCTGCCAAAGGCATCCCAAAGGGAGTGCAGAAGTGCCACAACATGGCTGCTTTCACAGCTTTTCCCTTAGGAAGAACCCTAATACGCGGCTGATTTACCTTCCTAGGGTTACTGTTAGGCTTAGGCCTAGGACTTTTAAAACCAGGAAGCCCTGGGCTCCAGGCACTCTGCAGCTGCGAAAGGCATCCCAAGGGGAGCGCAAAAGTGACACAACTTGGCTGCCACCACTGATATTTCCATGAGACCATCCCGAACCATAGGCTGATTTTCCTTCCTAGGGTTAAGGTTTGAGTTACGCCTGGGGTAAGGGTTCTAATAACCAGAAAGCCCTGAGTTCCAAGAACACAGCAGCTGCGAAGGACTAGCCAAGAAGAGCGCAAAAGTACCACAACATGCCTGCCTCCACAGCTTTTTCCTTGGGGACATGCCTAATTCCTGGCTGATTTGCCTTTCTCGTCTTAGGGTTGGGGTTCGGCCTAGGGCTAGGATTTTTAAAATCAGGAAGCCCTGAGTTCCAGGCACACTGGAGCTGTGAAAGGCATCCAAAAGGGAGTGCAAAAGTGCCACAACATGGCTGCTTTCACGGCTTTTTCCTTGGCAAGAAGCTTAACACCAGGCTGATTTCCCTTCCCAGGGTTACTGTTAGGCTTAGGCCTAGGGCTAGGATTTTTAAAACTAGGAAGCCCTTAGTTCCAGGCACACTGCAGCTGCGAAAGGCATCCCAAGGGGAGTACAAAAGTGCAACAACATGGCAGCTTTCACAGCTTTTTCCTTGGCACCATCCCTATACCTAGGCTGATTTATCTGCCTAGGGTTAGGGTTAGGGTTCAGCCTAGGGCTTGGAGTTTTTTAACCAGGAAGCCCTGAGTTCCAGGCTTACTGCATCTGCCAAAGGCATCCCAAAGGGAGTGCAGAAGTGCCACAACATGGCTGCTTTCACAGCTTTTCCCTTAGGAAGAACCCTAATACGCGGCTGATTTACCTTCCTAGGGTTACTGTTAGGCTTAGGCCTAGGACTTTTAAAACCATGAAGCCCTGGGCTCCAGGCACATGCAGCTGTTAAAGGCATCCCAAGAGGGCTGCAGAAGTGACACAACTTGGCTGCCTCTGCTTCTATTCTCATGAGACCATCCCGAACCATAGGCTAATTTTCCTTCCTAGGGTTAAGGTTTGAGTTACGCCTGGGGTAAGGGTTCTATTAACCAGAAAGCCCTGAGTTCCAAGAACACAGCAGCTGCGAAGGACTTCCCAAGAAGAGCGCAAAAGTACCACAACATGCCTGCCTCCACAGCTTTTTCCTTGGGGACATGCCTAATTCCTGGCTGATTTGCCTTTCTCGTCTTAGGGTTGGGGTTCGGCCTAGGGCTAGGATTTTTAAAATCAGGAAGCCCTGAGTTCCAGGCACACTGGAGCTGTGAAAGGCATCCAAAAGGGAGTGCAAAAGTGCCACAACATGGTTGCTTTCACGGCTTTTTCTTGGCAAGAAGCTTAACACCAGGCTGATTTCCCTTCCCAGGGTTACTGTTAGGCTTAGGCCTAGGGCTAGGATTTTTAAAACTAGGAAGCCCTTAGTTCCAGGCACACTGGAGCTGCGAAAGGCATCCCAAGGGGAGTACAAAAGTGCAACAACATGGCAGCTTTCACAGCTTTTTCCTTGGCACCATCCCTATACCTAGGCTGTTTTATCTCCCTAGGGTTAGGGTTAGGGTTCAGCCTAGGGCTTGGAGTTTTTTAACCAGGAAGCCCTGAGTTCCAGGCTTACTGCATCTGCCAAAGGCATCCCAAAGGGAGTGCAAAAGTGCCACAACATGGATGCTTTCACAGCTTTTTCCTTAGGAAGAACCCTAATACGCGGCTGATTTACCTTCCTAGGGTTACTTTTAGGCTTAGGCCTAGGACTTTTAAAACCAGGAAGCCCTGGGCTCCAGGCACACTGCAGCTGTTAAAGGCATCCCAAGAGGGCCGCAGAAGTGACACAACTTGGCTGCCTCTGCTTCTATTCTCATGAGACCATCCTGAACCATAGGCTGATTTTCCTTCCTAGGGTTAAGGTTTGAGTTACGCCTAGGGTAAGAGTTCTATTAACCAGAAAGACCTGAGTTCCAAGAACACAGCAGCTGCGAAGGACTACCCAAGAAGAGCGCAAAAGTACCACAACGTGCCTGCCTCCACAGCTTTTTCCTTGGGGACATGCCTAATTCCTGGCTGATTTGCCTTTCTCGTCTTAGGGTTGGGGTTCGGCCTAGGGCTAGGATATTTTTAACTAGGAAGCCCTGAGTTCCAGGCTTACTTCATCTGCCAAAGGCATCCCAAAGGGAGTGCAAAAGTGCCACAACATGGCTGCTTTCACGGCTTTTTCCTTAGGAAGAACCCTAATACCCGGCTGATTTACCTTCCTAGGGTTACTGTTAGGCTTAGGCCTAGGACTTTTAAAACCAGGAAGCCCTGGGCTCCAGGCACACTGCAGCTGTTATAGGCATCCCAAGGGGAGCGCAAAAGTGACACAACTTGGCTGCCTCTGCTTCTATTCTCATGAGACCATCCTGAACCATAGGCTGATTTTCCTTCCTAGGGTTAAGGTTTGAGTTACGCCTAGGGTAAGGGTTCTATTAACCAGAAAGCCCTGAGTTCCAAGAACACAGCAGCTGCGAAGGACTAGCCAAGGAGAGCGCAAAAGTACCACAACATGCCTGCCTCCACAGCTTTTTCCTTGGGGACATGCCTAATTCCTGGCTGATTTGCCTTTCTCGTCTTAGGGTTGGGGTTCGGCCTAGGGCTAGGATTTTTTTAACTAGGAAGCCCTGAGTTCCAGGCTTACTGCATCTGCCAAAGGCATCCCAAAGGGAGTGCAAAAGTGCCACAACATGGCTGCTTTCACAGCTTTTCCCTTAGGAAGAACCCTAATACGCGGCTGATTTACCTTCCTAGGGTTACTGTTAGGCTTAGGCCTAGGACTTTTAAAACCAGGAAGCCCTGGGCTCCAGGCACACTGCAGCTGCGAAAGGCATCCCAAGGGGAGCGCAAAAGTGACACAACTTGGCTGCCACCACTGATATTTCCATGAGACCATCCCGAACCATAGGCTGATTTTCCTTCCTAGGGTTAAGGTTTGAGTTACGCCTAGGGTAAGGGTTCTATTAACCAGAAAGCCCTGAGTTCCAAGAACACAGCAGCTGCGAAGGACTACCCAAGAAGAGCGCAAAAGTACCACAACGTGCCTGCCTCCACAGCTTTTTCCTTGGGGACATGCCTAATTCCTGGCTGATTTGCCTTTCTCGTCTTAGGGTTGGGGTTCGGCATAGGGCTAGGATTTTTTTAACTAGGAAGCCCTGAGTTCCAGGCTTACTTCATCTGCCAAAAGCATCCCAAAGGGAGTGCAGAAGTGCCCCAACATGGCTCCTTTCACGGCTTTTCCCTTAGGAAGAACCCTAATACGCGGCTGATTTACCTTCCTAGGGTTACTGTTAGGCTTAGGCCTAGGACTTTTAAAACCAGGAAGCCCTGGGCTCCAGGCACTCTGCAGCTGCGAAAGGCATCCCAAGGGGAGCGCAAAAGTGACACAACTTGGCTGCCACCACTGATATTTCCATGAGACCATCCTGAACCATAGGCTGATTTTCCTTCCTAGGGTTAAGGTTTGAGTTACGCCTAGGGTAAGGGTTCTATTAACCAGAAAGCCCTGAGTTCCAAGAACACAGCAGCTGCGAAGGACTACCCAAGAAGAGCGCAAAAGTACCACAACATGCCTGCCTCCACAGCTTTTTCCTTGGGGACATGCCTAATTCCTGGCTGATTTGCCTTTCTCGTCTTAGGGTTGGGGTTCGGCCTAGGGCTAGGATTTTTAAAATCAGGAAGCCCTGAGTTCCAGGCACACTGGAGCTGTGAAAGGCATCCAAAAGGGAGTGCAAAAGTGCCACAACATGGCTGCTTTCACGGCTTTTTCCTTGGCAAGAAGCCTAACACCAGGCTGATTTCCCTTCCCAGGGTTACTGTTAGGCTTAGGCCTAGGGCTAGGATTTTTAAAACTAGGAAGCCCTGGGCTCCAGGCACACTGCAGCATTTCAAGGCATCCCAAGGGGAGTACAAAAGTGCAACAACATGGCAGCTTTCACAGCTTTTTCCTTGGCACCATCCCTATACCTAGGCTGATTTATCTGCCTAGGGTTAAGGTTAGGCGTCAGCCTAGGGCTTGGAGTTTTTTAACCAGGAAGCCCTGAGTTCCAGGCTTACTGCATCTGCCAAAGGCATCCCAAAGGGAGTGCAGAAGTGCCACAACATGGCTGCTTTCACGGCTTTTCCCTTAGGAAGAACCCTAATACGCGGCTGATTTACCTTCCTAGGGTTACTGTTAGGCTTAGGCCTAGGACTTTTAAAACCAGGAAGCCCTGGGCTCCAGGCATATGCAGCTGTTAAAGGCATCCCAAGAGGGCCGCAGAAGTGACACAACTTGGCTGCCTCTGCTTCTATTCTCATGAGACCATCCTGAACCATAGGCTGATTTTCCTTCCTAGGGTTAAGGTTTGAGTTACGCCTAGGGTAAGAGTTCTATTAACCAGAAAGACCTGAGTTCCAAGAACACAGCAGCTGCGAAGGACTACCCAAGAAGAGCGCAAAAGTACCACAACGTGCCTGCCTCCACAGCTTTTTCCTTGGGGACATGCCTAATTCCTGGCTGATTTGCCTTTCTCGTCTTAGGGTTGGGGTTCGGCCTAGGGCTAGGATTTTTTTAACTAGGAAGCCCTGAGTTCCAGGCTTACTTCATCTGCCAAAAGCATCCCAAAGGGAGTGCAGAAGTGCCACAACATGGCTGCTTTCACGGCTTTTCCCTTAGGAAGAACCCTAATACCCGGCAGATTTACCTTCCTAGGGTTACTGTTAGGCTTAGGCCTAGGACTTTTAAAACCAGGAAGCCCTGGGCTCCAGGCACTCTGCAGCTGCGAAAGGCATCCCAAGGGGAGCGCAAAAGTGACACAACTTGGCTGCCACCACTGATATTTCCATGAGACCATCCCGAACCATAGGCTGATTTTCCTTCCTAGGGTTAAGGTTTGAGTTACGCCTGGGGTAAGGGTTCTAATAACCAGAAAGCCCTGAGTTCCAAGAACACAGCAGCTGCGAAGGACTAGCCAAGAAGAGCGCAAAAGTACCACAACATGCCTGCCTCCACAGCTTTTTCCTTGGGGACATGCCTAATTCCTGGCTGATTTGCCTTTCTCGTCTTAGGGTTGGGGTTCGGCCTAGGGCTAGGATTTTTAAAATCAGGAAGCCCTGAGTTCCAGGCACACTGGAGCTGTGAAAGGCATCCAAAAGGGAGTGCAAAAGTGCCACAACATGGCTGCTTTCACGGCTTTTTCCTTGGCAAGAAGCTTAACACCAGGCTGATTTCCCTTCCCAGGGTTAGTGTTAGGCTTAGGCCTAGGGCTAGGATTTTTAAAACTAGGAAGCCCTTAGTTCCAGGCACACTGCAGCTGCGAAAGGCATCCCAAGGGGAGTACAAAAGTGCAACAACATGGCAGCTTTCACAGCTTTTTCCTTGGCACCATCCCTATACCTAGGCTGATTTATCTGCCTAGGGTTAGGGTTAGGGTTCAGCCTAGGGCTTGGAGTTTTTTAACCAGGAAGCCCTGAGTTCCAGGCTTACTGCATCTGCCAAAGGCATCCCAAAGGGAGTGCAGAAGTGCCACAACATGGCTGCTTTCACAGCTTTTCCCTTAGGAAGAACCCTAATACGCGGCTGATTTACCTTCCTAGGGTTACTGTTAGGCTTAGGCCTAGGACTTTTAAAACCAGGAAGCCCTGGGCTCCAGGCACATGCAGCTGTTAAAGGCATCCCAAGAGGGCTGCAGAAGTGACACAACTTGGCTGCCTCTGCTGCTATTCTCATGAGACCATCCCGAACCATAGGCTAATTTTCCTTCCTAGGGTTAAGGTTTGAGTTACGCCTGGGGTAAGGGTTCTATTAACCAGAAAGCCCTGAGTTCCAAGAACACAGCAGCTGCGAAGGACTTCCCAAGAAGAGCGCAAAAGTACCACAACATGCCTGCCTCCACAGCTTTTTCCTTGGGGACATGCCTAATTCCTGGCTGATTTGCCTTTCTCGTCTTAGGGTTGGGGTTCGGCCTAGGGCTAGGATTTTTAAAATCAGGAAGCCCTGAGTTCCAGGCACACTGGAGCTGTGAAAGGCATCCAAAAGGGAGTGCAAAAGTGCCACAACATGGTTGCTTTCACGGCTTTTTCTTGGCAAGAAGCTTAACACCAGGCTGATTTCCCTTCCCAGGGTTACTGTTAGGCTTAGGCCTAGGGCTAGGATTTTTAAAACTAGGAAGCCCTTAGTTCCAGGCACACTGGAGCTGCGAAAGGCATCCCAAGGGGAGTACAAAAGTGCAACAACATGGCAGCTTTCACAGCTTTTTCCTTGGCACCATCCCTATACCTAGGCTGTTTTATCTCCCTAGGGTTAGGGTTAGGGTTCAGCCTAGGGCTTGGAGTTTTTTAACCAGGAAGCCCTGAGTTCCAGGCTTACTGCATCTGCCAAAGGCATCCCAAAGGGAGTGCAAAAGTGCCACAACATGGATGCTTTCACAGCTTTTTCCTTAGGAAGAACCCTAATACGCGGCTGATTTACCTTCCTAGGGTTACTTTTAGGCTTAGGCCTAGGACTTTTAAAACCAGGAAGCCCTGGGCTCCAGGCACACTGCAGCTGTTAAAGGCATCCCAAGAGGGCCGCAGAAGTGACACAACTTGGCTGCCTCTGCTTCTATTCTCATGAGACCATCCTGAACCATAGGCTGATTTTCCTTCCTAGGGTTAAGGTTTGAGTTACGCCTAGGGTAAGAGTTCTATTAACCAGAAAGACCTGAGTTCCAAGAACACAGCAGCTGCGAAGGACTACCCAAGAAGAGCGCAAAAGTACCACAACGTGCCTGCCTCCACAGCTTTTTCCTTGGGGACATGCCTAATTCCTGGCTGATTTGCCTTTCTCGTCTTAGGGTTGGGGTTCGGCCTAGGGCTAGGATATTTTTAACTAGGAAGCCCTGAGTTCCAGGCTTACTTCATCTGCCAAAGGCATCCCAAAGGGAGTGCAAAAGTGCCACAACATGGCTGCTTTCACGGCTTTTCCCTTAGGAAGAACCCTAATACCCGGCTGATTTACCTTCCTAGGGTTACTGTTAGGCTTAGGCCTAGGACTTTTAAAACCAGGAAGCCCTGGGCTCCAGGCACTCTGCAGCTGCGAAAGGCATCCCAAGGGGAGCGCAAAAGTGACACAACTTGGCTGCCACCACTGATATTTCCATGAGACCATCCCGAACCATAGGCTGATTTTCCTTCCTAGGGTTAAGGTTTGAGTTACGCCTAGGGTAAGGGTTCTATTAACCAGAAAGCCCTGAGTTCCAAGAACACAGCAGCTGCGAAGGACTACCCAAGAAGAGCGCAAAAGTACCACAACATGCCTGCCTCCACAGCTTTTTCCTTGGGGACATGCCTAATTCCTGGCTGATTTGCCTTTCTCGTCTTAGGGTTGGGGTTCGGCCTAGGGCTAGGATTTTTAAAATCAGGAAGCCCTGAGTTCCAGGCACACTGGAGCTGTGAAAGGCATCCAAAAGGGAGTGCAAAAGTGCCACAACATGGTTGCTTTCACGGCTTTCTCCTGGGCAAGAAGCCTAACACCAGGCTGATTTCCCTTCCCAGGGTTACTGTTAGGCTTAGGCCTAGGGCTAGGATTTTTAAAACTAGGAAGCCCTGGGCTCCAGGCACACTGCAGAATTTCAAGGCATCCCAAGGGGAGTACAAAAGTGCAACAACATGGCAGCTTTCACAGCTTTTTCCTTGGCACCATCCCTATACCTAGGCTGATTTATCTGCCTAGGGTTAAGGTTAGGCGTCAGCCTAGGGCTTGGAGTTTTTTAACCAGGAAGCCCTGAGTTCCAGGCTTACTGCATCTGCCAAAGGCATCCCAAAGGGAGTGCAGAAGTGCCACAACAAGGCTGCTTTCACGGCTTTTCCCTTAGGAAGAACCCTAATACGCGGCTGATTTACCTTCCTAGGGTTACTGTTAGGCTTAGGCCTAGGACTTTTAAAACCAGGAAGCCCTGGGCTCCAGGCATATGCAGCTGTCAAAGGCATCCCAAGAGGGCCGCAGAAGTGACACAACTTGGCTGCCTCTGCTTCTATTCTCATGAGACCATCCTGAACCATAGGCTGATTTTCCTTCCTAGGGTTAAGGTTTGAGTTACGCCTAGGGTAAGAGTTCTATTAACCAGAAAGACCTGAGTTCCAAGAACACAGCAGCTGCGAAGGACTACCCAAGAAGAGCGCAAAAGTACCACAACGTGCCTGCCTCCACAGCTTTTTCCTTGGGGACATGCCTAATTCCTGGCTGATTTGCCTTTCTCGTCTTAGGGTTGGGGTTCGGCCTAGGGCTAGGATTTTTTTAACTAGGAAGCCCTGAGTTCCAGGCTTACTGCATCTGCCAAAGGCATCCCAAAGGGAGTGCAGAAGTGCCACAACATGGCTGCTTTCACAGCTTTTCCCTTAGGAAGAACCCTAATACGCGGCTGATTTACCTTCCTAGGGTTACTGTTAGGCTTAGGCCTAGGACTTTTAAAACCAGGAAGCCCTGGGCTCCAGGCACTCTGCAGCTGCGAAAGGCATCCCAAGGGGAGCGCAAAAGTAACGCAACTTGGCTGCCACCACTGATATTTCCATGAGACCATCCCGAACCATAGGCTGATTTTCCTTCCTAGGGTTAAGGTTTGAGTTACGCCTGGGGTAAGGGTTCTATTAACCAGAAAGCCCTGAGTTCCAAGAACACAGCAGCTGCGAAGGACTACCCAAGAAGAGCGCAAAAGTACCACAACATGCCTGCCTCCACAGCTTTTTCCTTGGGGACATGCCTAATTCCTGGCTGATTTGCCTTTCTCGTCTTAGGGTTGGGGTTCGGCCTAGGGCTAGGATTTTTAAAATCAGGAAGCCCTGAGTTCCAGGCACACTGGAGCTGTGAAAGGCATCCAAAAGGGAGTGCAAAAGTGCCACAACATGGCTGCTTTCACGGCTTTTTCCTTGGCAAGAAGCCTAACACCAGGCTGATTTCCCTTCCCAGGGTTAGTGTTAGGCTTAGGCCTAGGGCTAGGATTTTTAAAACTAGGAAGCCCTTAGTTCCAGGCACACTGCAGCTGTTCAAGGCATCCCAAGGGGAGTACAAAAGTGCAACAACATGGCAGCTTTCACAGCTTTTTCCTTGGCACCATCCCTATACCTAGGCTGATTTATCTGCCTAGGGTTAAGGTTAGGCGTCAGCCTAGGGCTAGGAGTTTTTTAACCAGGAAGCCCTGAGTTCCAGGCTTACTGCATCTGCCAAAGGCATCCCAAAGGGAGTGCAGAAGTGCCACAACATGGCTGCTTTCACGGCTTTTCCCTTAGGAAGAACCCTAATACGCGGCTGATTTACCTTCCTAGGGTTACTGTTAGGCTTAGGCCTAGGACTTTTAAAACCAGGAAGCCCTGGGCTCCAGGCATATGCAGCTGTTAAAGGCATCCCAAGAGGGCCGCAGAAGTGACACAACTTGGCTGCCTCTGCTTCTATTCTCATGAGACCATCCTGAACCATAGGCTGATTTTCCTTCCTAGGGTTAAGGTTTGAGTTACGCCTAGGGTAAGAGTTCTATTAACCAGAAAGCCCTGAGTTCCAAGAACACAGCAGCTGCGAAGGACTACCCAAGGAGAGCGCAAAAGTACCACAACATGCCTGCCTCCACCGCTTTTTCCTTGGGGACATGCCTAATTCCTGGCTGATTTGCCTTTCTCGTCTTAGGGTTGGGGTTCGGCCTAGGGCTAGGATTTTTTTAACTAGGAAGCCCTGAGTTCCAGGCTTACTGCATCTGCCAAAGGCATCCCAAAGGGAGTGCAAAAGTGCCACAACATGGCTGCTTTCACAGCTTTTCCCTTAGGAAGAACCCTAATACGCGGCTGATTTACCTTCCTAGGGTTACTGTTAGGCTTAGGCCTAGGACTTTTAAAACCAGGAAGCCCTGGGCTCCAGGCACACTGCAGCTGCGAAAGGCATCCCAAGGGGAGCGCAAAAGTGACACAACTTGGCTGCCACCACTGATATTTCCATGAGACCATCCCGAACCATAGGCTGATTTTCCTTCCTAGGGTTAAGGTTTGAGTTACGCCTAGGGTAAGGGTTCTATTAACCAGAAAGCCCTGAGTTCCAAGAACACAGCAGCTGCGAAGGACTACCCAAGAAGAGCGCAAAAGTACCACAACATGCCTGCCTCCACAGCTTTTTCCTTGGGGACATGCCTAATTCCTGGCTGATTTGCCTTTCTCGTCTTAGGGTTGGGGTTCGGCCTAGGGCTAGGATTTTTAAAATCAGGAAGCCCTGAGTTCCAGGCACACTGGAGCTGTGAAAGGCATCCAAAAGGGAGTGCAAAAGTGCCACAACATGGTTGCTTTCACGGCTTTTTCCTTGGCAAGAAGCCTAACACCAGGCTGATTTCCCTTCCCAGGGTTACTGTTAGGCTTAGGCCTAGGGCTAGGATTTTTAAAACTAGGAAGCCCTGGGCTCCAGGCACACTGCAGCATTTCAAGGCATCCCAAGGGGAGTACAAAAGTGCAACAACATGGCAGCTTTCACAGCTTTTTCCTTGGCACCATCCCTATACCTAGGCTGATTTATCTGCCTAGGGTTAAGGTTAGGCGTCAGCCTAGGGCTTGGAGTTTTTTAACCAGGAAGCCCTGAGTTCCAGGCTTACTGCATCTGCCAAAGGCATCCCAAAGGGAGTGCAGAAGTGCCACAACATGGCTGCTTTCATGGCTTTTCCCTTAGGAAGAACCCTAATACGCGGCTGATTTACCTTCCTAGGGTTACTGTTAGGCTTAGGCCTAGGACTTTTAAAACCAGGAAGCCCTGGGCTCCAGGCATATGCAGCTGTCAAAGGCATCCCAAGAGGGCCGCAGAAGTGACACAACTTGGCTGCCTCTGCTTCTATTCTCATGAGACCATCCTGAACCATAGGCTGATTTTCCTTCCTAGGGTTAAGGTTTGAGTTACGCCTAGGGTAAGAGCTCTATTAACCAGAAAGACCTGAGTTCCAAGAACACAGCAGCTGCGAAGGACTACCCAAGAAGAGCGCAAAAGTACCACAACGTGCCTGCCTCCACAGCTTTTTCCTTGGGGACATGCCTAATTCCTGGCTGATTTGCCTTTCTCGTCTTAGGGTTGGGGTTCGGCCTAGGGCTAGGATTTTTTTAACTAGGAAGCCCTGAGTTCCAGGCTTACTGCATCTGCCAAAGGCATCCCAAAGGGAGTGCAGAAGTGCCACAACATGGCTGCTTTCACAGCTTTTCCCTTAGGAAGAACCCTAATACGCGGCTGATTTACCTTCCTAGGGTTACTGTTAGGCTTAGGCCTAGGACTTTTAAAACCAGGAAGCCCTGGGCTCCAGGCACTCTGCAGCTGCGAAAGGCATCCCAAGGGGAGCGCAAAAGTAACGCAACTTGGCTGCCACCACTGATATTTCCATGAGACCATCCCGAACCATAGGCTGATTTTCCTTCCTAGGGTTAAGGTTTGAGTTACGCCTGGGGTAAGGGTTCTATTAACCAGAAAGCCCTGAGTTCCAAGAACACAGCAGCTGCGAAGGACTACCCAAGAAGAGCGCAAAAGTACCACAACATGCCTGCCTCCACAGCTTTTTCCTTGGGGACATGCCTAATTCCTGGCTGATTTGCCTTTCTCGTCTTAGGGTTGGGGTTCGGCCTAGGGCTAGGATTTTTAAAATCAGGAAGCCCTGAGTTCCAGGCACACTGGAGCTGTGAAAGGCATCCAAAAGGGAGTGCAAAAGTGCCACAACATCGCTGCTTTCACGGCTTTTTCCTTGGCAAGAAGCCTAACACCAGGCTGATTTCCCTTCCCAGGGTTAGTGTTAGGCTTAGGCCTAGGGCTAGGATTTTTAAAACTAGGAAGCCCTTAGTTCCAGGCACACTGCAGCTGTTCAAGGCATCCCAAGGGGAGTACAAAAGTGCAACAACATGGCAGCTTTCACAGCTTTTTCCTTGGCACCATCCCTATACCTAGGCTGATTTATCTGCCTAGGGTTAAGGTTAGGCGTCAGCCTAGGGCTAGGAGTTTTTTAACCAGGAAGCCCTGAGTTCCAGGCTTACTGCATCTGCCAAAGGCATCCCAAAGGGAGTGCAGAAGTGCCACAACATGGCTGCTTTCACGGCTTTTCCCTTAGGAAGAACCCTAATACGCGGCTGATTTACCTTCCTAGGGTTACTGTTAGGCTTAGGCCTAGGACTTTTAAAACCAGGAAGCCCTGGGCTCCAGGCATATGCAGCTGTTAAAGGCATCCCAAGAGGGCCGCAGAAGTGACACAACTTGGCTGCCTCTGCTTCTATTCTCATGAGACCATCCTGAACCATAGGCTGATTTTCCTTCCTAGGGTTAAGGTTTGAGTTACGCCTAGGGTAAGAGTTCTATTAACCAGAAAGCCCTGAGTTCCAAGAACACAGCAGCTGCGAAGGACTACCCAAGGAGAGCGCAAAAGTACCACAACATGCCTGCCTCCACCGCTTTTTCCTTGGGGACATGCCTAATTCCTGGCTGATTTGCCTTTCTCGTCTTAGGGTTGGGGTTCGGCCTAGGGCTAGGATTTTTTTAACTAGGAAGCCCTGAGTTCCAGGCTTACTGCATCTGCCAAAGGCATCCCAAAGGGAGTGCAAAAGTGCCACAACATGGCTGCTTTCACAGCTTTTCCCTTAGGAAGAACCCTAATACGCGGCTGATTTACCTTCCTAGGGTTACTGTTAGGCTTAGGCCTAGGACTTTTAAAACCAGGAAGCCCTGGGCTCCAGGCACACTGCAGCTGCGAAAGGCATCCCAAGGGGAGCGCAAAAGTGACACAACTTGGCTGCCACCACTGATATTTCCATGAGACCATCCCGAACCATAGGCTGATTTTCCTTCCTAGGGTTAAGGTTTGAGTTACGCCTAGGGTAAGGGTTCTATTAACCAGAAAGCCCTGAGTTCCAAGAACACAGCAGCTGCGAAGGACTACCCAAGAAGAGCGCAAAAGTACCACAACATGCCTGCCTCCACAGCTTTTTCCTTGGGGACATGCCTAATTCCTGGCTGATTTGCCTTTCTCGTCTTAGGGTTGGGGTTCGGCCTAGGGCTAGGATTTTTAAAATCAGGAAGCCCTGAGTTCCAGGCACACTGGAGCTGTGAAAGGCATCCAAAAGGGAGTGCAAAAGTGCCACAACATGGTTGCTTTCACGGCTTTTTCCTTGGCAAGAAGCCTAACACCAGGCTGATTTCCCTTCCCAGGGTTACTGTTAGGCTTAGGCCTAGGGCTAGGATTTTTAAAACTAGGAAGCCCTGGGCTCCAGGCACACTGCAGCATTTCAAGGCATCCCAAGGGGAGTACAAAAGTGCAACAACATGGCAGCTTTCACAGCTTTTTCCTTGGCACCATCCCTATACCTAGGCTGATTTATCTGCCTAGGGTTAAGGTTAGGCGTCAGCCTAGGGCTTGGAGTTTTTTAACCAGGAAGCCCTGAGTTCCAGGCTTACTGCATCTGCCAAAGGCATCCCAAAGGGAGTGCAGAAGTGCCACAACATGGCTGCTTTCATGGCTTTTCCCTTAGGAAGAACCCTAATACGCGGCTGATTTACCTTCCTAGGGTTACTGTTAGGCTTAGGCCTAGGACTTTTAAAACCAGGAAGCCCTGGGCTCCAGGCATATGCAGCTGTCAAAGGCATCCCAAGAGGGCCGCAGAAGTGACACAACTTGGCTGCCTCTGCTTCTATTCTCATGAGACCATCCTGAACCATAGGCTGATTTTCCTTCCTAGGGTTAAGGTTTGAGTTACGCCTAGGGTAAGAGCTCTATTAACCAGAAAGACCTGAGTTCCAAGAACACAGCAGCTGCGAAGGACTACCCAAGAAGAGCGCAAAAGTACCACAACGTGCCTGCCTCCACAGCTTTTTCCTTGGGGACATGCCTAATTCCTGGCTGATTTGCCTTTCTCGTCTTAGGGTTGGGGTTCGGCCTAGGGCTAGGATTTTTTTAACTAGGAAGCCCTGAGTTCCAGGCTTACTGCATCTGCCAAAGGCATCCCAAAGGGAGTGCAGAAGTGCCACAACATGGCTGCTTTCACAGCTTTTCCCTTAGGAAGAACCCTAATACGCGGCTGATTTACCTTCCTAGGGTTACTGTTAGGCTTAGGCCTAGGACTTTTAAAACCAGGAAGCCCTGGGCTCCAGGCACTCTGCAGCTGCGAAAGGCATCCCAAGGGGAGCGCAAAAGTAACGCAACTTGGCTGCCACCACTGATATTTCCATGAGACCATCCCGAACCATAGGCTGATTTTCCTTCCTAGGGTTAAGGTTTGAGTTACGCCTGGGGTAAGGGTTCTATTAACCAGAAAGCCCTGAGTTCCAAGAACACAGCAGCTGCGAAGGACTACCCAAGAAGAGCGCAAAAGTACCACAACATGCCTGCCTCCACAGCTTTTTCCTTGGGGACATGCCTAATTCCTGGCTGATTTGCCTTTCTCGTCTTAGGGTTGGGGTTCGGCCTAGGGCTAGGATTTTTAAAATCAGGAAGCCCTGAGTTCCAGGCACACTGGAGCTGTGAAAGGCATCCAAAAGGGAGTGCAAAAGTGCCACAACATCGCTGCTTTCACGGCTTTTTCCTTGGCAAGAAGCCTAACACCAGGCTGATTTCCCTTCCCAGGGTTAGTGTTAGGCTTAGGCCTAGGGCTAGGATTTTTAAAACTAGGAAGCCCTTAGTTCCAGGCACACTGCAGCTGTTCAAGGCATCCCAAGGGGAGTACAAAAGTGCAACAACATGGCAGCTTTCACAGCTTTTTCCTTGGCACCATCCCTATACCTAGGCTGATTTATCTGCCTAGGGTTAAGGTTACGCGTCAGCCTAGGGCTTGGAGTTTTTTAACCAGGAAGCCCTGAGTTCCAGGCTTACTGCATCTGCCAAAGGCATCCCAAAGGGAGTGCAGAAGTGCCACAACATGGCTGCTTTCACGGCTTTTCCCTTAGGAAGAACCCTAATACGCGGCTGATTTACCTTCCTAGGGTTACTCTTAGGCTTAGGCCTAGGACTTTTAAAACCAGGAAGCCCTGGGCTCCAGGCATATGCAGCTGTTAAAGGCATCCCAAGAGGGCCGCAGAAGTGACACAACTTGGCTGCCTCTGCTTCTATTCTCATGAGACCATCCTGAACCATAGGCTGATTTTCCTTCCTAGGGTTAAGGTTTGAGTTACGCCTAGGGTAAGAGTTCTATTAACCAGAAAGACCTGAGTTCCAAGAACACAGCAGCTGCGAAGGACTACCCAAGAAGAGCGCAAAAGTACCACAACGTGCCTGCCTCCACAGCTTTTTCCTTGGGGACATGCCTAATTCCTGGCTGATTTGCCTTTCTCGTCTTAGGGTTGGGGTTCGGCCTAGGGCTAGGATTTTTTTAACTAGGAAGCCCTGAGTTCCAGGCTTACTGCATCTGCCAAAGGCATCCCAAAGGGAGTGCAGAAGTGCCACAACATGGCTGCTTTCACAGCTTTTCACTTAGGAAGAACCCTAATACGCGGCTGATTTACCTTCCTAGGGTTACTGTTAGGCTTAGGCCTAGGACTTTTAAAACCAGGAAGCCCTGGGCTCCAGGCACACTGAAGCTGCGAAAGGCATCCCAAGGGGAGCGCAAAAGTGACACAACTTGGCTGCCACCACTGATATTTCCATGAGACCATCCCGAACCATAGGCTGATTTTCCTTCCTAGGGTTAAGGTTTGAGTTACGCCTAGGGTAAGGGTTCTATTAACCAGAAAGCCCTGAGTTCCAAGAACACAGCAGCTGCGAAGGACTACCCAAGAAGAGCGCAAAAGTACCACAACATGCCTGCCTCCACAGCTTTTTCCTTGGGGACATGCCTAATTCCTGGCTGATTTGCCTTTCTCGTCTTAGGGTTGGGGTTCGGCGTAGGGCTAGGATTTTTAAAATCAGGAAGCCCTGAGTTCCAGGCACACTGGAGCTGTGAAAGGCATCCAAAAGGGAGTGCAAAAGTGCCACAACATGGCTGCTTTCACGGCTTTTTCCTTGGCAAGAAGCCTAACACCAGGCTGATTTCCCTTCCCAGGCTTACTGTTAGGCTTAGGCCTAGGGCTAGGATTTTTAAAACTAGGAAGCCCTTAGTTCCAGGCACACTGCAGCTGTTCAAGGCATCCCAAGGGGAGTACAAAAGTGCAACAACATGGCAGCTTTCACAGCTTTTTCCTTGGCACCATCCCTATACCTAGGCTGATTTATCTGCCTAGGGTTAAGGTTAGGCGTCAGCCTAGGGCTTGGAGTTTTTTAACCAGGAAGCCCTGAGTTCCAGGCTTACTGCATCTGCCAAAGGCATCCCAAAGGGAGTGCAGAAGTGCCACAACATGGCTGCTTTCACGGCTTTTCCCTTAGGAAGAACCCTAATACGCGGCTGATTTACCTTCCTAGGGTTACTGTTAGGCTTAGGCCTAGGACTTTTAAAACCAGGAAGCCCTGGGCTCCAGGCATATGCAGCTGCGAAAGGCATCCCAAGGGGAGCGCAAAAGTGACACAACTTGGCTGCCACCACTGATATTTCCATGAGACCATCCTGAACCATAGGCTGATTTTCCTTCCTAGGGTTAAGGTTTGAGTTACGCCTAGGGTAAGAGTTCTATTAACCAGAAAGACCTGAGTTCCAAGAACACAGCAGCTGCGAAGGACTACCCAAGAAGAGCGCAAAAGTACCACAACGTGCCTGCCTCCACAGCTTTTTCCTTGGGGACATGCCTAATTCCTGGCTGATTTGCCTTTCTCGTCTTAGGGTTGGGGTTCGGCCTAGGGCTAGGATTTTTTTAACTAGGAAGCCCTGAGTTCCAGGCTTACTGCATCTGCCAAAGGCATCCCAAAGGGAGTGCAGAAGTGCCACAACATGGCTGCTTTCACAGCTTTTCCCTTAGGAAGAACCCTAATACCCGGCTGATTTACCTTCCTAGGGTTACTGTTAGGCTTAGGCCTAGGACTTTTAAAACCAGGAAGCCCTGGGCTCCAGGCACACTGAAGCTGCGAAAGGCATCCCAAGGGGAGCGCAAAAGTGACACAACTTGGCTGCCACCACTGATATTTCCATGAGACCATCCCGAACCATAGGCTGATTTTCCTTCCTAGGGTTAAGGTTTGAGTTTCGCCTGGGGTAAGGGTTCTATTAACCAGAAAGCCCTGAGTTCCAAGAACACAGCAGCTGCGAAGGACTAGCCAAGAAGAGCGCAAAAGTACCACAACATGCCTGCCTCCACAGCTTTTTCCTTGGGGACATGCCTAATTCCTGGCTGATTTGCCTTTCTCGTCTTAGGGTTGGGGTTCGGCCTAGGGCTAGGATTTTTAAAATCAGGAAGCCCTGAGTTCCAGGCACACTGGAGCTGTGAAAGGCATCCAAAAGGGAGTGCAAAAGTGCCACAACATGGTTGCTTTCACGGCTTTTTCCTTGGCAAGAAGCTTAACACCAGGCTGATTTCCCTTCCCAGGGTTACTGTTAGGCTTAGGCCTAGGGCTAGGATTTTTAAAACTAGGAAGCCCTTAGATCCAGGCACACTGCAGCTGTCCAAGGCATCCCAAGGGGAGTACAAAAGTGCAACAACATGGCAGCTTTCACAGCTTTTTCCTTGGCACCATCCCTATACCTAGGCTGATTTATCTGCCTAGGGTTAAGGTTAGGCGTCAGCCTAGGGCTTGGAGTTTTTTAACCAGGAAGCCCTGAGTTCCAGGCTTACTGCATCTGCCAAAGGCATCCCAAAGGGAGTGCAGAAGTGCCACAACATGGCTGCTTTCACGGCTTTTCCCTTAGGAAGAACCCTAATACGCGGCTGATTTACCTTCCTAGGGTTACTGTTAGGCTTAGGCCTAGGACTTTTAAAACCAGGAAGCCCTGGGCTCCAGGCATATGCAGCTGTTAAAGGCATCCCAAGAGGGCCGCAGAAGTGACACAACTTGGCTGCCTCTGCTTCTATTCTCATGAGACCATCCTGAACCATAGGCTGATTTTCCTTCCTAGGGTTAAGGTTTGAGTTACGCCTAGGGTAAGAGTTCTATTAACCAGAAAGACCTGAGTTCCAAGAACACAGCAGCTGCGAAGGACTACCCAAGAAGAGCGCAAAAGTACCACAACGTGCCTGCCTCCACAGCTTTTTCCTTGGGGACATGCCTAATTCCTGGCTGATTTGCCTTTCTCGTCTTAGGGTTGGGGTTCGGCCTAGGGCTAGGATTTTTTTAACTAGGAAGCCCTGAGTTCCAGGCTTACTGCATCTGCCAAAGGCATCCCAAAGGGAGTGCAGAAGTGCCACAACATGGCTGCTTTCACAGCTTTTCCCTTAGGAAGAACCCTAATACCCGGCTGATTTACCTTCCTAGGGTTACTGTTAGGCTTAGGCCTAGGACTTTTAAAACCAGGAAGCCCTGGGCTCCAGGCACACTGAAGCTGCGAAAGGCATCCCAAGGGGAGCGCAAAAGTGACACAACTTGGCTGCCACCACTGATATTTCCATGAGACCATCCCGAACCATAGGCTGATTTTCCTTCCTAGGGTTAAGGTTTGAGTTTCGCCTGGGGTAAGGGTTCTATTAACCAGAAAGCCCTGAGTTCCAAGAACACAGCAGCTGCGAAGGACTACCCAAGAAGAGCGCAAAAGTACCACAACATGCCTGCCTCCACAGCTTTTTCCTTGGGGACATGCCTAATTCCTGGCTGATTTGCCTTTCTCGTCTTAGGGTTGGGGTTCGGCCTAGGGCTAGGATTTTTAAAATCAGGAAGCCCTGAGTTCCAGGCACACTGGAGCTGTGAAAGGCATCCAAAAGGGAGTGCAAAAGTGCCACAACATGGTTGCTTTCATGGCTTTTTCTTGGCAAGAAGCTTAACACCAGGCTGATTTCCCTTCCCAGGGTTACTGTTAGGCTTAGGCCTAGGGCTAGGATTTTTAAAACTAGGAAGCCCTTAGATCCAGGCACACTGCAGCTGTCCAAGGCATCCCAAGGGGAGTACAAAAGTGCAACAACATGGCAGCTTTCACAGCTTTTTCCTTGGCACCATCCCTATACCTAGGCTGATTTATCTGCCTAGGGTTAAGGTTAGGCGTCAGCCTAGGGCTTGGAGTTTTTTAACCAGGAAGCCCTGAGTTCCAGGCTTACTGCATCTGCCAAAGGCATCCCAAAGGGAGTGCAGAAGTGCCACAACATGGCTGCTTTCACGGCTTTTCCCTTAGGAAGAACCCTAATACGCGGCTGATTTACCTTCCTAGGGTTACTGTTAGGCTTAGGCCTAGGACTTTTAAAACCAGGAAGCCCTGGGCTCCAGGCATATGCAGCTGTTAAAGGCATCCCAAGAGGGCCGCAGAAGTGACACAACTTGGCTGCCTCTGCTTCTATTCTCATGAGACCATCCTGAACCATAGGCTGATTTTCCTTCCTAGGGTTAAGGTTTGAGTTACGCCTAGGGTAAGAGTTCTATTAACCAGAAAGACCTGAGTTCCAAGAACACAGCAGCTGCGAAGGACTACCCAAGAAGAGCGCAAAAGTACCACAACGTGCCTGCCTCCACAGCTTTTTCCTTGGGGACATGCCTAATTCCTGGCTGATTTGCCTTTCTCGTCTTAGGGTTGGGGTTCGGCCTAGGGCTAGGATTTTTTTAACTAGGAAGCCCTGAGTTCCAGGCTTACTGCATCTGCCAAAGGCATCCCAAAGGGAGTGCAGAAGTGCCACAACATGGCTGCTTTCACAGCTTTTCCCTTAGGAAGAACCCTAATACCCGGCTGATTTACCTTCCTAGGGTTACTGTTAGGCTTAGGCCTAGGACTTTTAAAACCAGGAAGCCCTGGGCTCCAGGCACACTGAAGCTGCGAAAGGCATCCCAAGGGGAGCGCAAAAGTGACACAACTTGGCTGCCACCACTGATATTTCCATGAGACCATCCCGAACCATAGGCTGATTTTCCTTCCTAGGGTTAAGGTTTGAGTTTCGCCTGGGGTAAGGGTTCTATTAACCAGAAAGCCCTGAGTTCCAAGAACACAGCAGCTGCGAAGGACTAGCCAAGAAGAGCGCAAAAGTACCACAACATGCCTGCCTCCACAGCTTTTTCCTTGGGGACATGCCTAATTCCTGGCTGATTTGCCTTTCTCGTCTTAGGGTTGGGGTTCGGCCTAGGGCTAGGATTTTTAAAATCAGGAAGCCCTGAGTTCCAGGCACACTGGAGCTGTGAAAGGCATCCAAAAGGGAGTGCAAAAGTGCCACAACATCGCTGCTTTCACGGCTTTTTCCTTGGCAAGAAGCTTAACACCAGGCTGATTTCCCTTCCCAGGGTTACTGTTAGGCTTAGGCCTAGGGCTAGGATTTTTAAAACTAGGAAGCCCTTAGATCCAGGCACACTGCAGCTGTCCAAGGCATCCCAAGGGGAGTACAAAAGTGCAACAACATGGCAGCTTTCACAGCTTTTTCCTTGGCACCATCCCTATACCTAGGCTGATTTATCTGCCTAGGGTTAAGGTTAGGCGTCAGCCTAGGGCTTGGAGTTTTTTAACCAGGAAGCCCTGAGTTCCAGGCTTACTGCATCTGCCAAAGGCATCCCAAAGGGAGTGCAGAAGTGCCACAACATGGCTGCTTTCACGGCTTTTCCCTTAGGAAGAACCCTAATACGCGGCTGATTTACCTTCCTAGGGTTACTGTTAGGCTTAGGCCTAGGACTTTTAAAACCAGGAAGCCCTGGGCTCCAGGCATATGCAGCTGTTAAAGGCATCCCAAGAGGGCCGCAGAAGTGACACAACTTGGCTGCCTCTGCTTCTATTCTCATGAGACCATCCTGAACCATAGGCTGATTTTCCTTCCTAGGGTTAAGGTTTGAGTTACGCCTAGGGTAAGAGTTCTATTAACCAGAAAGACCTGAGTTCCAAGAACACAGCAGCTGCGAAGGACTACCCAAGAAGAGCGCAAAAGTACCACAACGTGCCTGCCTCCACAGCTTTTTCCTTGGGGACATGCCTAATTCCTGGCTGATTTGCCTTTCTCGTCTTAGGGTTGGGGTTCGGCCTAGGGCTAGGATTTTTTTAACTAGGAAGCCCTGAGTTCCAGGCTTACTGCATCTGCCAAAGGCATCCCAAAGGGAGTGCAGAAGTGCCACAACATGGCTGCTTTCACAGCTTTTCCCTTAGGAAGAACCCTAATACCCGGCTGATTTACCTTCCTAGGGTTACTGTTAGGCTTAGGCCTAGGACTTTTAAAACCAGGAAGCCCTGGGCTCCAGGCACACTGAAGCTGCGAAAGGCATCCCAAGGGGAGCGCAAAAGTGACACAACTTGGCTGCCACCACTGATATTTCCATGAGACCATCCCGAACCATAGGCTGATTTTCCTTCCTAGGGTTAAGGTTTGAGTTTCGCCTGGGGTAAGGGTTCTATTAACCAGAAAGCCCTGAGTTCCAAGAACACAGCAGCTGCGAAGGACTACCCAAGAAGAGCGCAAAAGTACCACAACATGCCTGCCTCCACAGCTTTTTCCTTGGGGACATGCCTAATTCCTGGCTGATTTGCCTTTCTCGTCTTAGGGTTGGGGTTCGGCCTAGGGCTAGGATTTTTAAAATCAGGAAGCCCTGAGTTCCAGGCACACTGGAGCTGTGAAAGGCATCCAAAAGGGAGTGCAAAAGTGCCACAACATGGTTGCTTTCATGGCTTTTTCTTGGCAAGAAGCTTAACACCAGGCTGATTTCCCTTCCCAGGGTTACTGTTAGGCTTAGGCCTAGGGCTAGGATTTTTAAAACTAGGAAGCCCTTAGATCCAGGCACACTGCAGCTGTCCAAGGCATCCCAAGGGGAGTACAAAAGTGCAACAACATGGCAGCTTTCACAGCTTTTTCCTTGGCACCATCCCTATACCTAGGCTGATTTATCTGCCTAGGGTTAAGGTTAGGCGTCAGCCTAGGGCTTGGAGTTTTTTAACCAGGAAGCCCTGAGTTCCAGGCTTACTGCATCTGCCAAAGGCATCCCAAAGGGAGTGCAGAAGTGCCACAACATGGCTGCTTTCACGGCTTTTCCCTTAGGAAGAACCCTAATACGCGGCTGATTTACCTTCCTAGGGTTACTGTTAGGCTTAGGCCTAGGACTTTTAAAACCAGGAAGCCCTGGGCTCCAGGCATATGCAGCTGTTAAAGGCATCCCAAGAGGGCCGCAGAAGTGACACAACTTGGCTGCCTCTGCTTCTATTCTCATGAGACCATCCTGAACCATAGGCTGATTTTCCTTCCTAGGGTTAAGGTTTGAGTTACGCCTAGGGTAAGAGTTCTATTAACCAGAAAGACCTGAGTTCCAAGAACACAGCAGCTGCGAAGGACTACCCAAGAAGAGCGCAAAAGTACCACAACGTGCCTGCCTCCACAGCTTTTTCCTTGGGGACATGCCTAATTCCTGGCTGATTTGCCTTTCTCGTCTTAGGGTTGGGGTTCGGCCTAGGGCTAGGATTTTTTTAACTAGGAAGCCCTGAGTTCCAGGCTTACTGCATCTGCCAAAGGCATCCCAAAGGGAGTGCAGAAGTGCCACAACATGGCTGCTTTCACAGCTTTTCCCTTAGGAAGAACCCTAATACCCGGCTGATTTACCTTCCTAGGGTTACTGTTAGGCTTAGGCCTAGGACTTTTAAAACCAGGAAGCCCTGGGCTCCAGGCACACTGAAGCTGCGAAAGGCATCCCAAGGGGAGCGCAAAAGTGACACAACTTGGCTGCCACCACTGATATTTCCATGAGACCATCCCGAACCATAGGCTGATTTTCCTTCCTAGGGTTAAGGTTTGAGTTTCGCCTGGGGTAAGGGTTCTATTAACCAGAAAGCCCTGAGTTCCAAGAACACAGCAGCTGCGAAGGACTAGCCAAGAAGAGCGCAAAAGTACCACAACATGCCTGCCTCCACAGCTTTTTCCTTGGGGACATGCCTAATTCCTGGCTGATTTGCCTTTCTCGTCTTAGGGTTGGGGTTCGGCCTAGGGCTAGGATTTTTAAAATCAGGAAGCCCTGAGTTCCAGGCACACTGGAGCTGTGAAAGGCATCCAAAAGGGAGTGCAAAAGTGCCACAACATGGTTGCTTTCACGGCTTTTTCTTGGCAAGAAGCTTAACACCAGGCTGATTTCCCTTCCCAGGGTTACTGTTAGGCTTAGGCCTAGGGCTAGGATTTTTAAAACTAGGAAGCCCTTAGTTCCAGGCACACTGCAGCTGTTCAAGGCATCCCAAGGGGAGTACAAAAGTGCAACAACATGGCAGCTTTCACAGCTTTTTCCTTGGCACCATCCCTATACCTAGGCTGATTTATCTGCCTAGGGTTAAGGTTAGGCGTCAGCCTAGGGCTTGGAGTTTTTTAACCAGGAAGCCCTGAGTTCCAGGCTTACTGCATCTGCCAAAGGCATCCCAAAGGGAGTGCAGAAGTGCCACAACATGGCTGCTTTCACGGCTTTTCCCTTAGGAAGAACCCTAATACGCGGCTGATTTACCTTCCTAGGGTTACTGTTAGGCTTAGGCCTAGGACTTTTAAAACCAGGAAGCCCTGGGCTCCAGGCACATGCAGCTGTTAAAGGCATCCCAAGAGGGCCGCAGAAGTGACACAACTTGGCTGCCTCTGCTTCTATTCTCATGAGACCATCCTGAACCATAGGCTGATTTTCCTTCCTAGGGTTAAGTTTTGAGTTACGCCTAGGGTAAGAGTTCTATTAACCAGAAAGACCTGAGTTCCAAGAACACAGCAGCTGCGAAGGACTAGCCAAGAAGAGCGCAAAAGTACCACAACGTGCCTGCCTCCACAGCTTTTTCCTTGGGGACATGCCTAATTCCTGGCTGATTTGCCTTTCTCGTCTTAGGGTTGGGGTTCGGCCTAGGGCTAGGATTTTTTTAACTAGGAAGCCCTGAGTTCCAGGCTTACTGCATCTGCCAAAGGCATCCCAAAGGGAGTGCAGAAGTGCCACAACATGGCTGCTTTCACAGCTTTTCCCTTAGGAAGAACCCTAATACGCGGCTGATTTACCTTCCTAGGGTTACTGTTAGGCTTAGGCCTAGGACTTTTAAAACCAGGAAGCCCTGGGCTCCAGGCACACTGAAGCTGCGAAAGGCATCCCAAGGGGAGCGCAAAAGTGACACAACTTGGCTGCCACCACTGATATTTCCATGAGACCATCCCGAACCATAGGCTGATTTTCCTTCCTAGGGTTAAGGTTTGAGTTTCGCCTGGGGTAAGGGTTCTATTAACCAGAAAGCCCTGAGTTCCAAGAACACAGCAGCTGCGAAGGACTACCCAAGAAGAGCGCAAAAGTACCACAACATGCCTGCCTCCACAGCTTTTTCCTTGGGGACATGCCTAATTCCTGGCTGATTTGCCTTTCTCGTCTTAGGGTTGGGGTTCGGCCTAGGGCTAGGATTTTTAAAATCAGGAAGCCCTGAGTTCCAGGCACACTGGAGCTGTGAAAGGCATCCAAAAGGGAGTGCAAAAGTGCCACAACATGGTTGCTTTCACGGCTTTTTCTTGGCAAGAAGCTTAACACCAGGCTGATTTCCCTTCCCAGGGTTACTGTTAGGCTTAGGCCTAGGGCTAGGATTTTTAAAACTAGGAAGCCCTTAGATCCAGGCACACTGCAGCTGTCCAAGGCATCCCAAGGGGAGTACAAAAGTGCAACAACATGGCAGCTTTCACAGCTTTTTCCTTGGCACCATCCCTATACCTAGGCTGATTTATCTGCCTAGGGTTAAGGTTAGGCGTCAGCCTAGGGCTTGGAGTTTTTTAACCAGGAAGCCCTGAGTTCCAGGCTTACTGCATCTGCCAAAGGCATCCCAAAGGGAGTGCAGAAGTGCCACAACATGGCTGCTTTCACGGCTTTTCCCTTAGGAAGAACCCTAATACGCGGCTGATTTACCTTCCTAGGGTTACTGTTAGGCTTAGGCCTAGGACTTTTAAAACCAGGAAGCCCTGGGCTCCAGGCACACTGAAGCTGCGAAAGGCAGCCCAAGGGGAGCGCAAAAGTGACACAACATGTCTGCCACCACTGATTTTTCCATGAGACCATCCCGAACCATAGGCTGATTTTCCTTCCTAGGGTTAAGGTTTGAGTTACGCCTAGGGTAAGGGTTCTATTAACCAGAAAGCCCTGAGTTCCAAGAACACAGCAGCTGCGAAGGACTACCCAAGAAGAGCGCAAAAGTACCACAACATGCCTGCCTCCACAGCTTTTTCCTTGGGGACATGCCTAATTCCTGGCTGATTTGCCTTTCTCGTCTTAGGGTTGGGGTTCGGCCTAGGGCTAGGATTTTTTTAACTAGGAAGCCCTGAGTTCCAGGCTTACTGCATCTGCCAAAAGCATCCAAAAGGGAGTGCAAAAGTGCCACAACATGGCTGCTTTCACGGCTTTTCCCTTAGGAAGAACCCTAATACCCGGCTGATTTACCTTCCTAGGGTTACTGTTAGGCTTAGGCCTGGGACTTTTAAAACCAGGAAGCCCTGGGCTCCAGGCACACTGCAGCTGTTAAAGTCATCCCAAGAGGGCTGCAAAAGTGACACAACTTGGCTGCCTCTGCTGCTATTCTCATGAGACCATCCCGAACCATAGGCTGATTTTCCTTCCTAGGGTTAAGGTTTGAGTTACGCCTGGGGTAAGGGTTCTATTAACCAGAAAGCCCTGAGTTCCAAGAACACAGCAGCTGCGAAGGACTAGCCAAGAAGAGCGCAAAAGTACCACAACATGCCTGCCTCCACAGCTTTTTCCTTGGGGACATGCCTAATTC
This sequence comes from Ammospiza maritima maritima, assembly GCA_036010785.1. NCBI lineage: Eukaryota > Metazoa > Chordata > Aves > Passeriformes > Passerellidae > Ammospiza > Ammospiza maritima. The sequence continues at coordinate 1,237,110 of JAYKTQ010000127.1, forward strand.
CTGGCTGATTTGCCTTTCTCGTCTTAGGGTTGGGGTTCGGCCTAGGGCTAGGATTTTTAAAATCAGGAAGCCCTGAGTTCCAGGCACACTGGAGCTGTGAAAGGCATCCAAAAGGGAGTGCAAAAGTGCCACAACATGGTTGCTTTCACGGCTTTTTCCTTGGCAAGAAGCTTAACACCAGGCTGATTTCCCTTCCCAGGGTTAGTGTTAGGCTTAGGCCTAGGGCTAGGATTTTTAAAACTAGGAAGCCCTTAGATCCAGGCACACTGCAGCTGTCCAAGGCATCCCAAGGGGAGTACAAAAGTGCAACAACATGGCAGCTTTCACAGCTTTTTCCTTGGCACCATCCCTATACCTAGGCTGTTTTATCTGCCTAGGGTTAGGGTTCAGCCTAGGGCTTGGAGTTTTTTAACCAGGAAGCCCTGAGTTCCAGGCTTACTGCATCTGCCAAAGGCATCCCAAAGGGAGTGCAAAAGTGCCACAACATGGCTGCTTTCACAGCTTTTCCCTTAGGAAGAACCCTAATACGCGGCTGATTTACCTTCCTAGGGTTACTGTTAGGCTTAGGCCTAGGACTTTTAAAACCAGGAAGCCCTGGGCTCCAGGCACTCTGCAGCTGCGAAAGGCATCTCAAGGGGAGCGCAAAAGTGACACAACTTGGCTGCCACCACTGATTTTTCCATGAGACCATCCCGAACCTTAGGCTGATTTTCCTTCCTAGGGTTAAGGTTTGAGTTACACCTGGGGTAAGGGTTCTATTAACCAGAAAGCCCTGAGTTCCAAGAACACAGCAGCTGCGAAGGACTAGCCAAGAAGAGCGCAAAAGTACCACAACATGCCTGCCTCCACAGCTTTTTCCTTGGGGACATGCCTAATTCCTGGCTGATTTGCCTTTCTCGTCTTAGGGTTGGGGTTCGGCCTAGGGCTAGGATTTTTTTAACTAGGAAGCCCTGAGTTCCAGGCTTACTGCATCTGCCAAAAGCATTCCAAAGGGAGTGCAAAAGTGCCACAACATTGCTGCTTTCACGGCTTTTCCCTTTGGAAGAACCCTAATACCCGGCTGCTTTACCTTCCTAGGGTTACTGTTAGGCTTAGGCCTGGGACTTTTAAAACCAGGAAGCCCTGGGCTCCAGGCACTCTGCAGCTGTTAAAGGCATCCCAAGAGGGCTGCAGAAGTGACACAACTTGGCTGCCTCTGCTTCTATTCTCATGAGACCATCCTGAACCATAGGCTGATTTTCCTTCCTAGGGTTAAGGTTTGAGTTACGCCTGGGGTAAGGGTTCTATTAACCAGAAAGCCCTGAGTTCCAAGAACACAGCAGCTGCGAAGGACTACCCAAGAAGAGCGCAAAAGTACCACAACATGCCTGCCTCCACAGCTTTTTCCTTGGGGACATGCCTAATTCCTGGCTGATTTGCCTTTCTCGTCTTAGGGTTGGGGTTCGGCCTAGGGCAAGGATTTTTAAAATCAGGAAGCCCTGAGTTCCAGGCACACTGGAGCTGTGAAAGGCATCCAAAAGGGAGTGCAAAAGTGCCACAACATGGCTGCTTTCACGGCTTTTTCCTTGGCAAGAAGCCTAACACCAGGCTGATTTCCCTTCCCAGGGTTACTGTTAGGCTTAGGCCTAGGGCTAGGATTTTTAAAACTAGGAAGCCCTTAGTTCCAGGCACACTGCAGCTGTTCAAGGCATCCCAAGGGGAGTACAAAAGTGCAACAACATGGCAGCTTTCACAGCTTTTTCCTTGGCACCATCCCTATACCTAGGCTGATTTATCTGCCTAGGGTTAAGGTTAGGCGTCAGCCTAGGGCTTGGAGTTTTTTAACCAGGAAGCCCTGAGTTCCAGGCTTACTGCATCTGCCAAAGGCATCCCAAAGGGAGTGCAGAAGTGCCACAACATGGCTGCTTTCACGGCTTTTCCCTTAGGAAGAACCCTAATACGTGGCTGATTTACCTTCCTAGGGTTACTGTTAGGCTTAGGCCTAGGACTTTTAAAACCAGGAAGCCCTGGGCTCCAGGCATATGCAGCTGTTAAAGGCATCCCAAGAGGGCCGCAGAAGTGACACAACTTGGCTGCCTCTGCTTCTATTCTCATGAGACCATCCTGAACCATAGGCTGATTTTCCTTCCTAGGGTTAAGGTTTGAGTTACGCCTAGGGTAAGAGTTCTATTAACCAGAAAGACCTGAGTTCCAAGAACACAGCAGCTGCGAAGGACTACCCAAGAAGAGCGCAAAAGTACCACAACGTGCCTGCCTCCACAGCTTTTTCCTTGGGGACATGCCTAATTCCTGGCTGATTTGCCTTTCTCGTCTTAGGGTTGGGGTTCGGCCTAGGGCTAGGATTTTTTTAACTAGGAAGCCCTGAGTTCCAGGCTTACTGCATCTGCCAAAGGCATCCCAAAGGGAGTGCAGAAGTGCCACAACATGGCTGCTTTCACAGCTTTTCCCTTAGGAAGAACCCTAATACCCGGCTGATTTACCTTCCTAGGGTTACTGTTAGGCTTAGGCCTGGGACTTTTAAAACCAGGAAGCCCTGGGCTCCAGGCACTCTGCAGCTGTTAAAGGCATCCCAAGAGGGCTGCAGAAGTGACACAACTTGGCTGCCTCTGCTGCTATTCTCATGAGACCATCCCGAACCATAGGCTGATTTTCCTTCCTAGGGTTAAGTTTTGAGTTACGACTGGGGTAAGGGTTCTATTAACCAGAAAGCCCTGAGTTCCAAGAACACAGCAGCTGCGAAGGACTAGCCAAGAAGAGCGCAAAAGTACCACAACATGCCTGCCTCCACAGCTTTTTCCTTGGGGACATGCCTAATTCCTGGCTGATTTGCCTTTCTCGTCTTAGGGTTGGGGTTCGGCCTAGGGCTAGGATTTTTAAAATCAGGAAGCCCTGAGTTCCAGGCACACTGGAGCTGTGAAAGGCATCCAAAAGGGAGTGCAAAAGTGCCACAACATGGCTGCTTTCACGGCTTTTTCCTTGGCAAGAAGCCTAACACCAGGCTGATTTCCCTTCCCAGGGTTACTGTTAGGCTTAGGCCTAGGGCTAGGATTTTTAAAACTAGGAAGCCCTTAGTTCCAGGCACACTGCAGCTGCGAAAGGCATCCCAAGGGGAGTACAAAAGTGCAACAACATGGCAGCTTTCACAGCTTTGTCCTTGGCACCATCCCTATACCTAGGCTGATTTATCTGCCTAGGGTTAAGGTTAGGCGTCAGCCTAGGGCTTGGAGTTTTTTAACCAGGAAGCCCTGAGTTCCAGGCTTACTGCATCTGCCAAAGGCATCCCAAAGGGAGTGCAGAAGTGCCACAACATGGCTGCTTTCACGGCTTTTCCCTTAGGAAGAACCCTAATACGCGGCTGATTTACCTTCCTAGGGTTACTGTTAGGCTTAGGCCTAGGACTTTTAAAACCAGGAAGCCCTGGGCTCCAGGCATATGCAGCTGTTAAAGGCATCCCAAGAGGGCCGCAGAAGTGACACAACTTGGCTGCCTCTGCTTCTATTCTCATGAGACCATCCTGAACCATAGGCTGATTTTCCTTCCTAGGGTTAAGGTTTGAGTTACGCCTAGGGTAAGAGTTCTATTAACCAGAAAGACCTGAGTTCCAAGAACACAGCAGCTGCGAAGGACTACCCAAGAAGAGCGCAAAAGTACCACAACGTGCCTGCCTCCACAGCTTTTTCCTTGGGGACATGCCTAATTCCTGGCTGATTTGCCTTTCTCGTCTTAGGGTTGGGGTTCGGCCTAGGGCTAGGATTTTTTTAACTAGGAAGCCCTGAGTTCCAGGCTTACTGCATCTGCCAAAGGCATCCCAAAGGGAGTGCAGAAGTGCCACAACATGGCTGCTTTCACAGCTTTTCCCTTAGGAAGAACCCTAATACACGGCTGATTTACCTTCCTAGGGTTACTGTTAGGCTTAGGCCTGGGACTTTTAAAACCAGGAAGCCCTGGGCTCCAGGCACTCTGCAGCTGTTAAAGGCATCCCAAGAGGGCTGCAGAAGTGACACAACTTGGCTGCCTCTGCTGCTATTCTCATGAGACCATCCCGAACCATAGGCTGATTTTCCTTCCTAGGGTTAAGGTTTGAGTTACGCCTGGGGTAAGGGTTCTATTAACCAGAAAGCCCTGAGTTCCAAGAACACAGCAGCTGCGAAGGACTACCCAAGAAGAGCGCAAAAGTACCACAACATGCCTGCCTCCACAGCTTTTTCCTTGGGGACATGCCTAATTCCTGGCTGATTTGCCTTTCTCGTCTTAGGGTTGGGGTTCGGCCTAGGGCTAGGATTTTTAAAATCAGGAAGCCCTGAGTTCCAGGCACACTGGAGCTGTGAAAGGCATCCAAAAGGGAGTGCAAAAGTGCCACAACATGGCTGCTTTCACGGCTTTTTCCTTGGCAAGAAGCCTAACACCAGGCTGATTTCCCTTCCCAGGGTTACTCTTAGGCTTAGGCCTAGGGCTAGGATTTTTAAAACTAGGAAGCCCTTAGTTCCAGGCACACTGCAGCTGCGAAAGGCATCCCAAGGGGAGTACAAAAGTGCAACAACATGGCAGCTTTCACAGCTTTTTCCTTGGCACCATCCCTATACCTAGGCTGATTTATCTGCCTAGGGTTAAGGTTAGGCGTCAGCCTAGGGCTTGGAGTTTTTTAACCAGGAAGCCCTGAGTTCCAGGCTTACTGCATCTGCCAAAGGCATCCCAAAGGGAGTGCAGAAGTGCCACAACATGGCTGCTTTCACGGCTTTTCCCTTAGGAAGAACCCTAATACGTGGCTGATTTACCTTCCTAGGGTTACTGTTAGGCTTAGGCCTAGGACTTTTAAAACCAGGAAGCCCTGGGCTCCAGGCATATGCAGCTGTTAAAGGCATCCCAAGAGGGCCGCAGAAGTGACACAACTTGGCTGCCTCTGCTTCTATTCTCATGAGACCATCCTGAACCATAGGCTGATTTTCCTTCCTAGGGTTAAGGTTTGAGTTACGCCTAGGGTAAGAGTTCTATTAACCAGAAAGACCTGAGTTCCAAGAACACAGCAGCTGCGAAGGACTACCCAAGAAGAGCGCAAAAGTACCACAACGTGCCTGCCTCCACAGCTTTTTCCTTGGGGACATGCCTAATTCCTGGCTGATTTGCCTTTCTCGTCTTAGGGTTGGGGTTCGGCCTAGGGCTAGGATTTTTTTAACTAGGAAGCCCTGAGTTCCAGGCGTACTGCATCTGCCAAAGGCATCCCAAAGGGAGTGCAGAAGTGCCACAACATGGCTGCTTTCACAGCTTTTCCCTTAGGAAGAACCCTAATACCCGGCTGATTTACCTTCCTAGGATTACTGTTAGGCTTAGGCCTAGGACTTTTAAAACCAGGAAGCCCTGGGCTCCAGGCACACTGAAGCTGCGAAAGGCATCCCAAGGGGAGCGCAAAAGTGACACAACTTGGCTGCCACCACTGATATTTCCATGAGACCATCCCGAACCATAGGCTGATTTTCCTTCCTAGGGTTAAGGTTTGAGTTTCGCCTGGGGTAAGGGTTCTATTAACCAGAAAGCCCTGAGTTCCAAGAACACAGCAGCTGCGAAGGACTAGCCAAGAAGAGCGCAAAAGTACCACAACATGCCTGCCTCCACAGCTTTTTCCTTGGGGACATGCCTAATTCCTGGCTGATTTGCCTTTCTCGTCTTAGGGTTGGGGTTCGGCCTAGGGCTAGGATTTTTAAAATCCGGAAGCCCTGAGTTCCAGGCACACTGGAGCTGTGAAAGGCATCCAAAAGGGAGTGCAAAAGTGCCACAACATGGTTGCTTTCACGGCTTTTTCCTTGGCAAGAAGCTTAACACCAGGCTGATTTCCCTTCCCAGGGTTACTGTTAGGCTTAGGCCTAGGGCTAGGATTTTTAAAACTAGGAAGCCCTTAGATCCAGGCACACTGCAGCTGTCCAAGGCATCCCAAGGGGAGTACAAAAGTGCAACAACATGGCAGCTTTCACAGCTTTTTCCTTGGCACCATCCCTATACCTAGGCTGTTTTATCTGCCTAGGGTTAGGGTTAGGGTTCAGCCTAGGGCTTGGAGTTTTTTAACCAGGAAGCCCTGAGTTCCAGGCTTACTGCATCTGCCAAAGGCATCCCAAAGGGAGTGCAGAAGTGCCACAACATGGCTGCTTTCACAGCTTTTCCCTTAGGAAGAACCCTAATACGCGGCTGATTTACCTTCCTAGGGTTACTGTTAGGCTTAGGCCTAGGACTTTTAAAACCAGGAAGCCCTGGGCTCCAGGCACACTGCAGCTGCGAAAGGCATCCCAAGGGGAGCGCAAAAGTGACACAACTTGGCTGCCACCACTGATATTTCCATGAGACCATCCCGAACCATAGGCTGATTTTCCTTCCTAGGGTTAAGGTTTGAGTTACGCCTAGGGTAAGGGTTCTATTAACCAGAAAGCCCTGAGTTCCAAGAACACAGCAGCTGCGAAGGACTAGCCAAGAAGAGCGCAAAAGTACCACAACATGCCTGCCTCCACAGCTTTTTCCTTGGGGACATGCCTAATTCCTGGCTGATTTGCCTTTCTCGTCTTAGGGTTGGGGTTCGGCCTAGGGCTAGGATTTTTTTAACTAGGAAGCCCTGAGTTCCAGGCTTACTGCATCTGCCAAAAGCATTCCAAAGGGAGTGCAAAAGTGCCACAACATGGCTGCTTTCACGGCTTTTCCCTTAGGAAGAACCCTAATACCCGGCTGATTTACCTTCCTAGGGTTACTGTTAGGCTTAGGCCTGGGACTTTTAAAACCAGGAAGCCCTGGGCTCCAGGCACTCTGCAGCTGTTAAAGGCATCCCAAGAGGGCTGCAGAAGTGACACAACTTGGCTGCCTCTGCTGCTATTCTCATGAGACCATCCCGAACCATAGGCTGATTTTCCTTCCTAGGGTTAAGGTTTGAGTTACGCCTGGGGTAAGGGTTCTATTAACCAGAAAGCCCTGAGTTCCAAGAACACAGCAGCTGCGAAGGACTAGCCAAGAAGAGCGCAAAAGTACCACAACATGCCTGCCTCCACAGCTTTTTCCTTGGGGACATGCCTAATTCCTGGCTGATTTGCCTTTCTCGTCTTAGGGTTGGGGTTCGGCCTAGGGCTAGGATTTTTAAAATCAGGAAGCCCTGAGTTCCAGGCACACTGGAGCTGTGAAAGGCATCCAAAAGGGAGTGCAAAAGTGCCACAACATGGCTGCTTTCACGGCTTTTTCCTTGGCAAGAAGCCTAACACCAGGCTGATTTCCCTTCCCAGGGTTACTGTTAGGCTTAGGCCTAGGGCTAGGATTTTTAAAACTAGGAAGCCCTTAGTTCCAGGCACACTGCAGCTGCGAAAGGCATCCCAAGGGGAGTACAAAAGTGCAACAACATGGCAGCTTTCACAGCTTTGTCCTTGGCACCATCCCTATACCTAGGCTGATTTATCTGCCTAGGGTTAAGGTTAGGCGTCAGCCTAGGGCTTGGAGTTTTTTAACCAGGAAGCCCTGAGTTCCAGGCTTACTGCATCTGCCAAAGGCATCCCAAAGGGAGTGCAGAAGTGCCACAACATGGCTGCTTTCACGGCTTTTCCCTTAGGAAGAACCCTAATACGCGGCTGATTTACCTTCCTAGGGTTACTGTTAGGCTTAGGCCTAGGACTTTTAAAACCAGGAAGCCCTGGGCTCCAGGCATATGCAGCTGTTAAAGGCATCCCAAGAGGGCCGCAGAAGTGACACAACTTGGCTGCCTCTGCTTCTATTCTCATGAGACCATCCTGAACCATAGGCTGATTTTCCTTCCTAGGGTTAAGGTTTGAGTTACGCCTAGGGTAAGAGTTCTATTAACCAGAAAGACCTGAGTTCCAAGAACACAGCAGCTGCGAAGGACTACCCAAGAAGAGCGCAAAAGTACCACAACGTGCCTGCCTCCACAGCTTTTTCCTTGGGGACATGCCTAATTCCTGGCTGATTTGCCTTTCTCGTCTTAGGGTTGGGGTTCGGCCTAGGGCTAGGATTTTTTTAACTAGGAAGCCCTGAGTTCCAGGCTTACTGCATCTGCCAAAGGCATCCCAAAGGGAGTGCAGAAGTGCCACAACATGGCTGCTTTCACAGCTTTTCCCTTAGGAAGAACCCTAATACCCGGCTGATTTACCTTCCTAGGGTTACTGTTAGGCTTAGGCCTAGGACTTTTAAAACCAGGAAGCCCTGGGCTCCAGGCACACTGAAGCTGCGAAAGGCATCCCAAGGGGAGCGCAAAAGTGACACAACTTGGCTGCCACCACTGATATTTCCATGAGACCATCCCGAACCATAGGCTGATTTTCCTTCCTAGGGTTAAGGTTTGAGTTTCGCCTGGGGTAAGGGTTCTATTAACCAGAAAGCCCTGAGTTCCAAGAACACAGCAGCTGCGAAGGACTAGCCAAGAAGAGCGCAAAAGTACCACAACATGCCTGCCTCCACAGCTTTTTCCTTGGGGACATGCCTAATTCCTGGCTGATTTGCCTTTCTCGTCTTAGGGTTGGGGTTCGGCCTAGGGCTAGGATTTTTTTAACTAGGAAGCCCTGAGTTCCAGGCTTACTGCATCTGCCAAAAGCATTCCAAAGGGAGTGCAGAAGTGCCACAACATTGCTGCTTTCACGGCTTTTCCCTTTGGAAGAACCCTAATACGCGGCTGCTTTACCTTCCTAGGGTTACTGTTAGGCTTAGGCCTGGGACTTTTAAAACCAGGAAGCCCTGGGCTCCAGGCACTCTGCAGCTGTTAAAGGCATCCCAAGAGGGCCGCAGAAGTGACACAACTTGGCTGCCTCTGCTTCTATTCTCATGAGACCATCCTGAACCATAGGCTGATTTTCCTTCCTAGGGTTAAGGTTTGAGTTACGCCTGGGGTAAGGGTTCTATTAACCAGAAAGCCCTGAGTTCCAAGAACACAGCAGCTGCGAAGGACTACCCAAGAAGAGCGCAAAAGTACCACAACATGCCTGCCTCCACAGCTTTTTCCTTGGGGACATGCCTAATTCCTGGCTGATTTGCCTTTCTCGTCTTAGGGTTGGGGTTCGGCCTAGGGCTAGGATTTTTTTAACTAGGAAGCCCTGAGTTCCAGGCTTACTGCATCTGCCAAAAGCATTCCAAAGGGAGTGCAGAAGTGCCACAACATTGCTGCTTTCACGGCTTTTCCCTTTGGAAGAACCCTAATACGCGGCTGCTTTACCTTCCTAGGGTTACTGTTAGGCTTAGGCCTGGGACTTTTAAAACCAGGAAGCCCTGGGCTCCAGGCACTCTGCAGCTGTTAAAGGCATCCCAAGAGGGCTGCAGAAGTGACACAACTTGGCTGCCTCTGCTGCTATTCTCATGAGACCATCCCGAACCATAGGCTGATTTTCCTTCCTAGGGTTAAGGTTTGAGTTACGCCTGGGGTAAGGGTTCTATTAACCAGAAAGCCCTGAGTTCCAAGAACACAGCAGCTGCGAAGGACTACCCAAGAAGAGCGCAAAAGTACCACAACATGCCTGCCTCCACAGCTTTTTCCTTGGGGACATGCCTAATTCCTGGCTGATTTGCCTTTCTCGTCTTAGGGTTGGGGTTCGGCCTAGGGCTAGGATTTTTAAAATCAGGAAGCCCTGAGTTCCAGGCACACTGGAGCTGTGAAAGGCATCCAAAAGGGAGTGCAAAAGTGCCACAACATGGCTGCTTTCACGGCTTTTTCCTTGGCAAGAAGCCTAACACCAGGCTGATTTCCCTTCCCAGGGTTACTGTTAGGCTTAGGCCTAGGGCTAGGATTTTTAAAACTAGGAAGCCCTTAGTTCCAGGCACACTGCAGCTGTTCAAGGCATCCCAAGGGGAGTACAAAAGTGCAACAACATGGCAGCTTTCACAGCTTTTTCCTTGGCACCATCCCTATACCTAGGCTGATTTATCTGCCTAGGGTTAAGGTTAGGCGTCAGCCTAGGGCTTGGAGTTTTTTAACCAGGAAGCCCTGAGTTCCAGGCTTACTGCATCTGCCAAAGGCATCCCAAAGGGAGTGCAGAAGTGCCACAACATGGCTGCTTTCACGGCTTTTTCCTTAGGAAGAACCCTAATACGCGGCTGATTTACCTTCCTAGGGTTACTGTTAGGCTTAGGCCTAGGACTTTTAAAACCAGGAAGCCCTGGGCTCCAGGCATATGCAGCTGTTAAAGGCATCCCAAGAGGGCCGCAGAAGTGACACAACTTGGCTGCCTCTGCTTCTATTCTCATGAGACCATCCTGAACCATAGGCTGATTTTCCTTCCTAGGGTTAAGGTTTGAGTTACGCCTAGGGTAAGAGTTCTATTAACCAGAAAGCCCTGAGTTCCAAGAACACAGCAGCTGCGAAGGACTACCCAAGAAGAGCGCAAAAGTACCACAACGTGCCTGCCTCCACAGCTTTTTCCTTGGGGACATGCCTAATTCCTGGCTGATTTGCCTTTCTCGTCTTAGGGTTGGGGTTCGGCCTAGGGCTAGGATTTTTTTAACTAGGAAGCCCTGAGTTCCAGGCTTACTGCATCTGCCAAAGGCATCCCAAAGGGAGTGCAGAAGTGCCACAACATGGCTGCTTTCACAGCTTTTCCCTTAGGAAGAACCCTAATACCCGGCTGATTTACCTTCCTAGGGTTACTGTTAGGCTTAGGCCTAGGACTTTTAAAACCAGGAAGCCCTGGGCTCCAGGCACACTGAAGCTGCGAAAGGCATCCCAAGGGGAGCGCAAAAGTGACACAACTTGGCTGCCACCACTGATATTTCCATGAGACCATCCCGAACCATAGGCTGATTTTCCTTCCTAGGGTTAAGGTTTGAGTTACGCCTAGGGTAAGGGTTCTATTAACCAGAAAGCCCTGAGTTCCAAGAACACAGCAGCTGCGAAGGACTACCCAAGAAGAGCTCAAAAGTACCACAACATGCCTGCCTCCACAGCTTTTTCCTTGGGGACATGCCTAATTCCTGGCTGATTTGCCTTTCTCGTCTTAGGGTTGGGGTTCGGCCTAGGGCTAGGATTTTTAAAATCCGGAAGCCCTGAGTTCCAGGCACACTGGAGCTGTGAAAGGCATCCAAAAGGGAGTGCAAAAGTGCCACAACATGGTTGCTTTCACGGCTTTTTCCTTGGCAAGAAGCTTAACACCAGGCTGATTTCCCTTCCCAGGGTTACTGTTAGGCTTAGGCCTAGGGCTAGGATTTTTAAAACTAGGAAGCCCTTAGATCCAGGCACACTGCAGCTGTCCAAGGCATCCCAAGGGGAGTACAAAAGTGCAACAACATGGCAGCTTTCACAGCTTTTTCCTTGGCACCATCCCTATACCTAGGCTGTTTTATCTGCCTAGGGTTAGGGTTAGGGTTCAGCCTAGGGCTTGGAGTTTTTTAACCAGGAAGCCCTGAGTTCCAGGCTTACTGCATCTGCCAAAGGCATCCCAAAGGGAGTGCAAAAGTGCCACAACATGGCTGCTTTCACAGCTTTTCCCTTAGGAAGAACCCTAATACGCGGCTGATTTACCTTCCTAGGGTTACTGTTAGGCTTAGGCCTAGGACTTTTAAAACCAGGAAGCCCTGGGCTCCAGGCACACTGCAGCTGCGAAAGGCATCCCAAGGGGAGCGCAAAAGTGACACAACTTGGCTGCCACCACTGATATTTCCATGAGACCATCCCGAACCATAGGCTGATTTTCCTTCCTAGGGTTAAGGTTTGAGTTACGCCTAGGGTAAGGGTTCTATTAACCAGAAAGCCCTGAGTTCCAAGAACACAGCAGCTGCGAAGGACTAGCCAAGAAGAGCGCAAAAGTACCACAACATGCCTGCCTCCACAGCTTTTTCCTTGGGGACATGCCTAATTCCTGGCTGATTTGCCTTTCTCGTCTTAGGGTTGGGGTTCGGCCTAGGGCTAGGATTTTTTTAACTAGGAAGCCCTGAGTTCCAGGCTTACTGCATCTGCCAAAAGCATTCCAAAGGGAGTGCAGAAGTGCCACAACATTGCTGCTTTCACGGCTTTTCCCTTTGGAAGAACCCTAATACGCGGCTGCTTTACCTTCCTAGGGTTACTGTTAGGCTTAGGCCTGGGACTTTTAAAACCAGGAAGCCCTGGGCTCCAGGCACTCTGCAGCTGTTAAAGGCATCCCAAGAGGGCCGCAGAAGTGACACAACTTGGCTGCCTCTGCTTCTATTCTCATGAGACCATCCTGAACCATAGGCTGATTTTCCTTCCTAGGGTTAAGGTTTGAGTTACGCCTAGGGTAAGAGCTCTATTAACCAGAAAGACCTGAGTTCCAAGAACACAGCAGCTGCGAAGGACTACCCAAGAAGAGCGCAAAAGTACCACAACGTGCCTGCCTCCACAGCTTTTTCCTTGGGGACATGCCTAATTCCTGGCTGATTTGCCTTTCTCGTCTTAGGGTTGGGGTTCGGCCTAGGGCTAGGATTTTTTTAACTAGGAAGCCCTGAGTTCCAGGCTTACTGCATCTGCCAAAGGCATCCCAAAGGGAGTGCAGAAGTGCCACAACATTGCTGCTTTCACGGCTTTTCCCTTTGGAAGAACCCTAATACGCGGCTGCTTTACCTTCCTAGGGTTACTGTTAGGCTTAGGCCTGGGACTTTTAAAACCAGGAAGCCCTGGGCTCCAGGCACTCTGCAGCTGTTAAAGGCATCCCAAGAGGGCTGCAGAAGTGACACAACTTGGCTGCCTCTGCTGCTATTCTCATGAGACCATCCCGAACCATAGGCTGATTTTCCTTCCTAGGGTTAAGGTTTGAGTTACGCCTGGGGTAAGGGTTCTATTAACCAGAAAGCCCTGAGTTCCAAGAACACAGCAGCTGCGAAGGACTACCCAAGAAGAGCGCAAAAGTACCACAACATGCCTGCCTCCACAGCTTTTTCCTTGGGGACATGCCTAATTCCTGGCTGATTTGCCTTTCTCGTCTTAGGGTTGGGGTTCGGCCTAGGGCTAGGATTTTTAAAATCAGGAAGCCCTGAGTTCCAGGCACACTGGAGCTGTGAAAGGCATCCAAAAGGGAGTGCAAAAGTGCCACAACATGGCTGCTTTCACGGCTTTTTCCTTGGCAAGAAGCCTAACACCAGGCTGATTGACCTTCCCAGGGTTACTGTTAGGCTTAGGCCTAGGGCTAGGATTTTTAAAACTAGGAAGCCCTTAGTTCCAGGCACACTGCAGCTGTTCAAGGCATCCCAAGGGGAGTACAAAAGTGCAACAACATGGCAGCTTTCACAGCTTTTTCCTTGGCACCATCCCTATACCTAGGCTGATTTATCTGCCTAGGGTTAAGGTTAGGCGTCAGCCTAGGGCTTGGAGTTTTTTAACCAGGAAGCCCTGAGTTCCAGGCTTACTGCATCTGCCAAAGGCATCCCAAAGGGAGTGCAGAAGTGCCACAACATGGCTGCTTTCACGGCTTTTTCCTTAGGAAGAACCCTAATACGCGGCTGATTTACCTTCCTAGGGTTACTGTTAGGCTTAGGCCTAGGACTTTTAAAACCAGGAAGCCCTGGGCTCCAGGCATATGCAGCTGTTAAAGGCATCCCAAGAGGGCCGCAGAAGTGACACAACTTGGCTGCCTCTGCTTCTATTCTCATGAGACCATCCTGAACCATAGGCTGATTTTCCTTCCTAGGGTTAAGGTTTGAGTTACGCCTAGGGTAAGAGTTCTATTAACCAGAAAGCCCTGAGTTCCAAGAACACAGCAGCTGCGAAGGACTACCCAAGAAGAGCGCAAAAGTACCACAACGTGCCTGCCTCCACAGCTTTTTCCTTGGGGACATGCCTAATTCCTGGCTGATTTGCCTTTCTCGTCTTAGGGTTGGGGTTCGGCCTAGGGCTAGGATTTTTTTAACTAGGAAGCCCTGAGTTCCAGGCTTACTGCATCTGCCAAAGGCATCCCAAAGGGAGTGCAGAAGTGCCACAACATGGCTGCTTTCACAGCTTTTCCCTTAGGAAGAACCCTAATACCCGGCTGATTTACCTTCCTAGGGTTACTGTTAGGCTTAGGCCTAGGACTTTTAAAACCAGGAAGCCCTGGGCTCCAGGCACACTGAAGCTGCGAAAGGCATCCCAAGGGGAGCGCAAAAGTGACACAACTTGGCTGCCACCACTGATATTTCCATGAGACCATCCCGAACCATAGGCTGATTTTCCTTCCTAGGGTTAAGGTTTGAGTTACGCCTAGGGTAAGGGTTCTATTAACCAGAAAGCCCTGAGTTCCAAGAACACAGCAGCTGCGAAGGACTACCCAAGAAGAGCGCAAAAGTACCACAACATGCCTGCCTCCACAGCTTTTTCCTTGGGGACATGCCTAATTCCTGGCTGATTTGCCTTTCTCGTCTTAGGGTTGGGGTTCGGCCTAGGGCTAGGATTTTTAAAATCCGGAAGCCCTGAGTTCCAGGCACACTGGAGCTGTGAAAGGCATCCAAAAGGGAGTGCAAAAGTGCCACAACATGGTTGCTTTCACGGCTTTTTCCTTGGCAAGAAGCTTAACACCAGGCTGATTTCCCTTCCCAGGGTTACTGTTAGGCTTAGGCCTAGGGCTAGGATTTTTAAAACTAGGAAGCCCTTAGATCCAGGCACACTGCAGCTGTCCAAGGCATCCCAAGGGGAGTACAAAAGTGCAACAACATGGCAGCTTTCACAGCTTTTTCCTTGGCACCATCCCTATACCTAGGCTGTTTTATCTGCCTAGGGTTAGGGTTAGGGTTCAGCCTAGGGCTTGGAGTTTTTTAACCAGGAAGCCCTGAGTTCCAGGCTTACTGCATCTGCCAAAGGCATCCCAAAGGGAGTGCAAAAGTGCCACAACATGGCTGCTTTCACAGCTTTTCCCTTAGGAAGAACCCTAATACGCGGCTGATTTACCTTCCTAGGGTTACTGTTAGGCTTAGGCCTAGGACTTTTAAAACCAGGAAGCCCTGGGCTCCAGGCACACTGCAGCTGCGAAAGGCATCCCAAGGGGAGCGCAAAAGTGACACAACTTGGCTGCCACCACTGATATTTCCATGAGACCATCCCGAACCATAGGCTGATTTTCCTTCCTAGGGTTAAGGTTTGAGTTACGCCTAGGGTAAGGGTTCTATTAACCAGAAAGCCCTGAGTTCCAAGAACACAGCAGCTGCGAAGGACTAGCCAAGAAGAGCGCAAAAGTACCACAACATGCCTGCCTCCACAGCTTTTTCCTTGGGGACATGCCTAATTCCTGGCTGATTTGCCTTTCTCGTCTTAGGGTTGGGGTTCGGCCTAGGGCTAGGATTTTTTTAACTAGGAAGCCCTGAGTTCCAGGCTTACTGCATCTGCCAAAAGCATTCCAAAGGGAGTGCAGAAGTGCCACAACATTGCTGCTTTCACGGCTTTTCCCTTTGGAAGAACCCTAATACGCGGCTGCTTTACCTTCCTAGGGTTACTGTTAGGCTTAGGCCTGGGACTTTTAAAACCAGGAAGCCCTGGGCTCCAGGCACTCTGCAGCTGTTAAAGGCATCCCAAGAGGGCTGCAGAAGTGACACAACTTGGCTGCCTCTGCTGCTATTCTCATGAGACCATCCCGAACCATAGGCTGATTTTCCTTCCTAGGGTTAAGGTTTGAGTTACGCCTGGGGTAAGGGTTCTATTAACCAGAAAGCCCTGAGTTCCAAGAACACAGCAGCTGCGAAGGACTAGCCAAGAAGAGCGCAAAAGTACCACAACATGCCTGCCTCCACAGCTTTTTCCTTGGGGACATGCCTAATTCCTGGCTGATTTGCCTTTCTCGTCTTAGGGTTGGGGTTCGGCCTAGGGCTAGGATTTTTAAAATCCGGAAGCCCTGAGTTCCAGGCACACTGGAGCTGTGAAAGGCATCCAAAAGGGAGTGCAAAAGTGCCACAACATGGTTGCTTTCACGGCTTTTTCCTTGGCAAGAAGCTTAACACCAGGCTGATTTCCCTTCCCAGGGTTACTGTTAGGCTTAGGCCTAGGGCTAGGATTTTTAAAACTAGGAAGCCCTTAGATCCAGGCACACTGCAGCTGTCCAAGGCATCCCAAGGGGAGTACAAAAGTGCAACAACATGGCAGCTTTCACAGCTTTTTCCTTGGCACCATCCCTATACCTAGGCTGATTTATCTGCCTAGGGTTAAGGTTAGGCGTCAGCCTAGGGCTTGGAGTTTTTTAACCAGGAAGCCCTGAGTTCCAGGCTTACTGCATCTGCCAAAGGCATCCCAAAGGGAGTGCAGAAGTGCCACAACATGGCTGCTTTCACGGCTTTTCCCTTAGGAAGAACCCTAATACGCGGCTGATTTACCTTCCTAGGGTTACTGTTAGGCTTAGGCCTAGGACTTTTAAAACCAGGAAGCCCTGGGCTCCAGGCATATGCAGCTGTTAAAGGCATCCCAAGAGGGCCGCAGAAGTGACACAACTTGGCTGCCTCTGCTTCTATTCTCATGAGACCATCCTGAACCATAGGCTGATTTTCCTTCCTAGGGTTAAGGTTTGAGTTACGCCTAGGGTAAGAGTTCTATTAACCAGAAAGACCTGAGTTCCAAGAACACAGCAGCTGCGAAGGACTAGCCAAGAAGAGCGCAAAAGTACCACAACGTGCCTGCCTCCACAGCTTTTTCCTTGGGGACATGCCTAATTCCTGGCTGATTTGCCTTTCTCGTCTTAGGGTTGGGGTTCGGCCTAGGGCTAGGATTTTTTTAACCAGGAAGCCCTGAGTTCCAGGCTTACTGCATCTGCCAAAGGCATCCCAAAGGGAGTGCAGAAGTGCCACAACATGGCTGCTTTCACAGCTTTTCCCTTAGGAAGAACCCTAATACGCGGCTGATTTACCTTCCTAGGGTTACTGTTAGGCTTAGGCCTAGGACTTTTAAAACCAGGAAGCCCTGGGCTCCAGGCACACTGAAGCTGCGAAAGGCATCCCAAGGGGAGCGCAAAAGTGACACAACTTGGCTGCCACCACTGATATTTCCATGAGACCATCCCGAACCATAGGCTGATTTTCCTTCCTAGGGTTAAGGTTTGAGTTTCGCCTGGGGTAAGGGTTCTATTAACCAGAAAGCCCTGAGTTCCAAGAACACAGCAGCTGCGAAGGACTAGCCAAGAAGAGCGCAAAAGTACCACAACATGCCTGCCTCCACAGCTTTTTCCTTGGGGACATGCCTAATTCCTGGCTGATTTGCCTTTCTCGTCTTAGGGTTGGGGTTCGGCCTAGGGCTAGGATTTTTTTAACTAGGAAGCCCTGAGTTCCAGGCTTACTGCATCTGCCAAAAGCATTCCAAAGGGAGTGCAGGAGTGCCACAACATTGCTGCTTTCACGGCTTTTCCCTTTGGAAGAACCCTAATACGCGGCTGCTTTACCTTCCTAGGGTTACTGTTAGGCTTAGGCCTGGGACTTTTAAAACCAGGAAGCCCTGGGCTCCAGGCACTCTGCAGCTGTTAAAGGCATCCCAAGAGGGCTGCAGAAGTGACACAACTTGGCTGCCTCTGCTGCTATTCTCATGAGACCATCCCGAACCATAGGCTGATTTTCCTTCCTAGGGTTAAGGTTTGAGTTACGCCTGGGGTAAGGGTTCTATTAACCAGAAAGCCCTGAGTTCCAAGAACACAGCAGCTGCGAAGGACTAGCCAAGAAGAGCGCAAAAGTACCACAACATGCCTGCCTCCACAGCTTTTTCCTTGGGGACATGCCTAATTCCTGGCTGATTTGCCTTTCTCGTCTTAGGGTTGGGGTTCGGCCTAGGGCTAGGATTTTTAAAATCAGGAAGCCCTGAGTTCCAGGCACACTGGAGCTGTGAAAGGCATCCAAAAGGGAGTGCAAAAGTGCCACAACATGGCTGCTTTCACGGCTTTTTCCTTGGCAAGAAGCCTAACACCAGGCTGATTTCCCTTCCCAGGGTTACTGTTAGGCTTAGGCCTAGGGCTAAGATTTTTAAAACTAGGAAGCCCTTAGTTCCAGGCACACTGCAGCTGTTCAAGGCATCCCAAGGGGAGTACAAAAGTGCAACAACATGGCAGCTTTCACAGCTTTTTCCTTGGCACCATCCCTATACCTAGGCTGATTTATCTGCCTAGGGTTAAGGTTAGGCGTCAGCCTAGGGCTTGGAGTTTTTTAACCAGGAAGCCCTGAGTTCCAGGCTTACTGCATCTGCCAAAGGCATCCCAAAGGGAGTGCAGAAGTGCCACAACATGGCTGCTTTCACGGCTTTTCCCTTAGGAAGAACCCTAATACGCGGCTGATTTACCTTCCTAGGGTTACTGTTAGGCTTAGGCCTAGGACTTTTAAAACCAGGAAGCCCTGGGCTCCAGGCATATGCAGCTGTTAAAGGCATCCCAAGAGGGCCGCAGAAGTGACACAACTTGGCTGCCTCTGCTTCTATTCTCATGAGACCATCCCGAACCATAGGCTGATTTTCCTTCCTAGGGTTAAGGTTTGAGTTACGCCTAGGGTAAGAGTTCTATTAACCAGAAAGAACTGAGTTCCAAGAACACAGCAGCTGCGAAGGACTACCCAAGAAGAGCGCAAAAGTACCACAACGTGCCTGCCTCCACAGCTTTTTCCTTGGGGACATGCCTAATTCCTGGCTGATTTGCCTTTCTCGTCTTAGGGTTGGGGTTCGGCCTAGGGCTAGGATTTTTTTAACTAGGAAGCCCTGAGTTCCAGGCTTACTGCATCTGCCAAAGGCATCCCAAAGGGTGTGCAAAAGTGCCACAACATGGCTGCTTTCACAGCTTTTCCCTTAGGAAGAACCCTAATACACGGCTGATTTACCTTCCTAGGGTTACTGTTAGGCTTAGGCCTAGGACTTTTAAAACCAGGAAGCCCTGGGCTCCAGGCACACTGAAGCTGCGAAAGGCATCCCAAGGGGAGCGCAAAAGTGACACAACTTGGCTGCCACCACTGATATTTCCATGAGACCATCCCGAACCATAGGCTGATTTTCCTTCCTAGGGTTAAGGTTTGAGTTACGCCTGGGGTAAGGGTTCTATTAACCAGAAAGCCCTGAGTTCCAAGAACACAGCAGCTGCGAAGGACTACCCAAGAAGAGCGCAAAAGTACCACAACATGCCTGCCTCCACAGCTTTTTCCTTGGGGACATGCCTAATTCCTGGATGATTTGCCTTTCTCGTCTTAGGGTTGGGGTTCGGCCTAGGGCTAGGATTTTTAAATCAGGAAGCCCTGAGTTCCAGGCACACTGGAGCTGTGAAAGGCATCCAAAAGGGAGTGCAAAAGTGCCACAACATGGTTGCTTTCACGGCTTTTTCCTTGGCAAGAAGCTTAACACCAGGCTGATTTCCCTTCCCAGGGTTACTGTTAGGCTTAGGCCTAGGGCTAGGATTTTGAAAACTAGGAAGCCCTTAGATCCAGGCACACTGCAGCTGTCCAAGGCATCCCAAGGGGAGTACAAAAGTGCAACAACATGGCAGCTTTCACAGCTTTTTCCTTGGCACCATCCCTATACCTAGGCTGTTTTATCTGCCTAGGGTTAGGGGTAGGGTTCAGCCTAGGGCTTGGAGTTTTTTAACCAGGAAGCCCTGAGTTCCAGGCTTACTGCATCTGCCAAAGGCATCCCAAAGGGAGTGCAAAAGTGCCACAACATGGCTGCTTTCACAGCTTTTCCCTTAGGAAGAACCCTAATACGCGGCTGATTTACCTTCCTAGGGTTACTGTTAGGCTTAGGCCTAGGACTTTTAAAACCAGGAAGCCCTGGGCTCCAGGCACACTGCAGCTGCGAAAGGCA
Source organism: Ammospiza maritima maritima (assembly GCA_036010785.1). Classification (NCBI taxonomy): domain Eukaryota; kingdom Metazoa; phylum Chordata; class Aves; order Passeriformes; family Passerellidae; genus Ammospiza; species Ammospiza maritima. Next base: position 1,256,785 of record JAYKTQ010000127.1, read on the forward strand.
TCCCATGGGGAGCGCAAAAGTGACACAACTTGGCTGCCACCACTGATATTTCCATGAGACCATCCCGAACCATAGGCTGATTTTCCTTCCTAGGGTTAAGGTTTGAGTTACGCCTAGGGTAAGGGTTCTATTAACCAGAAAGCCCTGAGTTCCAAGAACACAGCAGCTGCGAAGGACTAGCCAAGAAGAGCGCAAAAGTACCACAACATGCCTGCCTCCACAGCTTTTTCCTTGGGGACATGCCTAATTCCTGGCTGATTTGCCTTTCTCGTCTTAGGGTTGGGGTTCGGCCTAGGGCTAGGATTTTTTTAACTAGGAAGCCCTGAGTTCCAGGCTTACTGCATCTGCCAAAAGCATTCCAAAGGGAGTGCAAAAGTGCCACAACATGGCTGCTTTCACGGCTTTTCCCTTAGGAAGAACCCTAATACCCGGCTGATTTACCTTCCTAGGGTTACTGTTAGGCTTAGGCCTGGGACTTTTAAAACCAGGAAGCCCTGGGCTCCAGGCACATGCAGCTGTTAAAGGCATCCCAAGAGGGCTGCAGAAGTGATACAACTTGGCTGCCTCTGCTGCTATTCTCATGAGACCATCCCGAACCATAGGCTGATTTTCCTTCCTAGGGTTAAGGTTTGAGTTACGCCTGGGGTAAGGGTTCTATTAACCAGAAAGCCCTGAGTTCCAAGAACACAGCAGCTGCGAAGGACTAGCCAAGAAGAGCGCAAAAGTACCACAACATGCCTGCCTCCACAGCTTTTTCCTTGGGGACATGCCTAATTCCTGGCTGATTTGCCTTTCTCGTCTTAGGGTTGGGGTTCGGCCTAGGGCTAGGATTTTTAAAATCAGGAAGCCCTGAGTTCCAGGCACACTGGAGCTGTGAAAGGCATCCAAAAGGGAGTGCAAAAGTGCCACAACATGGTTGCTTTCACGGCTTTTTCCTTGGCAAGAAGCCTAACACCAGGCTGATTTCCCTTCCCAGGGTTACTGTTAGGCTTAGGCCTAGGGCTAGGATTTTTAAAACTAGGAAGCCCTTAGATCCAGGCACACTGCAGCTGTCCAAGGCATCCCAAGGGGAGTACAAAAGTGCAACAACATGGCAGCTTTCACAGCTTTTTCCTTGGCACCATCCCTATACCTAGGCTGTTTTATCTGCCTAGGGTTAGGGTTAGGGTTCAGCCTAGGGCTTGGAGTTTTTTAACCAGGAAGCCCTGAGTTCCAGGCTTACTGCATCTGCCAAAGGCATCCCAAAGGGAGTGCAAAAGTGCCACAACATGGCTGCTTTCACAGCTTTTCCCTTAGGAAGAACCCTAATACGCGGCTGATTTACCTTCCTAGGGTTACTGTTAGGCTTAGGCCTAGGACTTTTAAAACCAGGAAGCCCTGGGCTCCAGGCACACTGCAGCTGCGAAAGGCATCCCAAGGGGAGCGCAAAAGTGACACAACTTGGCTGCCACCACTGATATTTCCATGAGACCATCCCGAACCATAGGCTGATTTTCCTTCCTAGGGTTAAGGTTTGAGTTACGCCTAGGGTAAGGGTTCTATTAACCAGAAAGCCCTGAGTTCCAAGAACACAGCAGCTGCGAAGGACTAGCCAAGAAGAGCGCAAAAGTACCACAACATGCCTGCCTCCACAGCTTTTTCCTTGGGGACATGCCTAATTCCTGGCTGATTTGCCTTTCTCGTCTTAGGGTTGGGGTTCGGCCTAGGGCTAGGATTTTTTTAACTAGGAAGCCCTGAGTTCCAGGCTTACTGCATCTGCCAAAAGCATTCCAAAGGGAGTGCAAAAGTGCCACAACATGGCTGCTTTCACGGCTTTTCCCTTAGGAAGAACCCTAATACCCGGCTGATTTACCTTCCTAGGGTTACTGTTAGGCTTAGGCCTGGGACTTTTAAAACCAGGAAGCCCTGGGCTCCAGGCACTCTGCAGCTGTTAAAGGCATCCCAAGAGGGCTGCAGAAGTGACACAACTTGGCTGCCTCTGCTGCTATTCTCATGAGACCATCCCGAACCATAGGCTGATTTTCCTTCCTAGGGTTAAGGTTTGAGTTACGCCTGGGGTAAGGGTTCTATTAACCAGAAAGCCCTGAGTTCCAAGAACACAGCAGCTGCGAAGGACTAGCCAAGAAGAGCGCAAAAGTACCACAACATGCCTGCCTCCACAGCTTTTTCCTTGGGGACATGCCTAATTCCTGGCTGATTTGCCTTTCTCGTCTTAGGGTTGGGGTTCGGCCTAGGGCTAGGATTTTTAAAATCAGGAAGCCCTGAGTTCCAGGCGCACTGGAGCTGTGAAAGGCATCCAAAAGGGAGTGCAAAAGTGCCACAACATGGCTGCTTTCACGGCTTTTTCCTTGGCAAGAAGCCTAACACCAGGCTGATTTCCCTTCCCAGGGTTACTGTTAGGCTTAGGCCTAGGGCTAGGATTTTTAAAACTAGGAAGCCCTTAGTTCCAGGCACACTGCAGCTGTTCAAGGCATCCCAAGGGGAGTACAAAAGTGCAACAACATGGCAGCTTTCACAGCTTTTTCCTTGGCACCATCCCTATACCTAGGCTGATTTATCTGCCTAGGGTTAAGGTTAGGCGTCAGCCTAGGGCTTGGAGTTTTTTAACCAGGAAGCCCTGAGTTCCAGGCTTACTGCATCTGCCAAAGGCATCCCAAAGGGAGTGCAGAAGTGCCACAACATGGCTGCTTTCACGGCTTTTCCCTTAGGAAGAACCCTAATACGCGGCTGATTTACCTTCCTAGGGTTACTGTTAGGCTTAGGCCTAGGACTTTTAAAACCAGGAAGCCCTGGGCTCCAGGCATATGCAGCTGTTAAAGGCATCCCAAGAGGGCCGCAGAAGTGACACAACTTGGCTGCCTCTGCTTCTATTCTCATGAGACCATCCCGAACCATAGGCTGATTTTCCTTCCTAGGGTTAAGGTTTGAGTTACGCCTAGGGTAAGAGTTCTATTAACCAGAAAGACCTGAGTTCCAAGAACACAGCAGCTGCGAAGGACTACCCAAGAAGAGCGCAAAAGTACCACAACGTGCCTGCCTCCACAGCTTTTTCCTTGGGGACATGCCTAATTCCTGGCTGATTTGCCTTTCTCGTCTTAGGGTTGGGGTTCGGCCTAGGGCTAGGATTTTTTTAACTAGGAAGCCCTGAGTTCCAGGCTTACTGCATCTGCCAAAGGCATCCCAAAGGGTGTGCAAAAGTGCCACAACATGGCTGCTTTCACAGCTTTTCCCTTAGGAAGAACCCTAATACACGGCTGATTTACCTTCCTAGGGTTACTGTTAGGCTTAGGCCTAGGACTTTTAAAACCAGGAAGCCCTGGGCTCCAGGCACACTGAAGCTGCGAAAGGCATCCCAAGGGGAGCGCAAAAGTGACACAACTTGGCTGCCACCACTGATATTTCCATGAGACCATCCCGAACCATAGGCTGATTTTCCTTCCTAGGGTTAAGGTTTGAGTTACGCCTGGGGTAAGGGTTCTATTAACCAGAAAGCCCTGAGTTCCAAGAACACAGCAGCTGCGAAGGACTTCCCAAGAAGAGCGCAAAAGTACCACAACATGCCTGCCTCCACAGCTTTTTCCTTGGGGACATGCCTAATTCCTGGCTGATTTGCCTTTCTCGTCTTAGGGTTGGGGTTCGGCCTAGGGCTAGGATTTTTAAATCAGGAAGCCCTGAGTTCCAGGCACACTGGAGCTGTGAAAGGCATCCAAAAGGGAGTGCAAAAGTGCCACAACATGGTTGCTTTCACGGCTTTTTCCTTGGCAAGAAGCTTAACACCAGGCTGATTTCCCTTCCCAGGGTTACTGTTAGGCTTAGGCCTAGGGCTAGGATTTTGAAAACTAGGAAGCCCTTAGATCCAGGCACACTGCAGCTGTCCAAGGCATCCCAAGGGGAGTACAAAAGTGCAACAACATGGCAGCTTTCACAGCTTTTTCCTTGGCACCATCCCTATACCTAGGCTGTTTTATCTGCCTAGGGTTAGGGGTAGGGTTCAGCCTAGGGCTTGGAGTTTTTTAACCAGGAAGCCCTGAGTTCCAGGCTTACTGCATCTGCCAAAGGCATCCCAAAGGGAGTGCAAAAGTGCCACAACATGGCTGCTTTCACGGCTTTTCCCTTAGGAAGAACCCTAATACCCGGCTGATTTACCTTCCTAGGGTTACTGTTAGGCTTAGGCCTGGGACTTTTAAAACCAGGAAGCCCTGGGCTCCAGGCACATGCAGCTGTTAAAGGCATCCCAAGAGGGCTGCAGAAGTGACACAACTTGGCTGCCTCTGCTGCTATTCTCATGAGACCATCCCGAACCATAGGCTGATTTTCCTTCCTAGGGTTAAGGTTTGAGTTACGCCTGGGGTAAGGGTTCTATTAACCAGAAAGCCCTGAGTTCCAAGAACACAGCAGCTGCGAAGGACTAGCCAAGAAGAGCGCAAAAGTACCACAACATGCCTGCCTCCACAGCTTTTTCCTTGGGGACATGCCTAATTCCTGGCTGATTTGCCTTTCTCGTCTTAGGGTTGGGGTTCGGCCTAGGGCTAGGATTTTTAAAATCAGGAAGCCCTGAGTTCCAGGCACACTGGAGCTGTGAAAGGCATCCAAAAGGGAGTGCAAAAGTGCCACAACATGGTTGCTTTCACGGCTTTTTCCTTGGCAAGAAGCCTAACACCAGGCTGATTTCCCTTCCCAGGGTTACTGTTAGGCTTAGGCCTAGGGCTAGGATTTTTAAAACTAGGAAGCCCTTAGTTCCAGGCACACTGCAGCTGCGAAAGGCATCCCAAGGGGAGTACAAAAGTGCAACAACATGGCAGCTTTCACAGCTTTTTCCTTGGCACCATCCCTATACCTAGGCTGTTTTATCTGCCTTGGGTTAGGGTTAGGGTTCAGCCTATAGCTTGGAGTTTTTTAACCAGGAAGCCCTGAGTTCCAGGCTTACTGCATCTGCCAAAGGCATCCCAAAGGGAGTGCAACAGTGCCACAACATGGCTGCTTTCACAGCTTTTCCCTTAGGAAGAACCCTAATACGCGGCTGATTTACCTTCCTAGGGTTACTGTTAGGCTTAGGCCTAGGACTTTTAAAACCAGGAAGCCCTGGGCTCCAGGCACACTGCAGCTGTTAAAGGCATCCCAAGAGGGCCGCAGAAGTGACACAACTTGGCTGCCTCTGCTTCTATTCTCATGAGACCATCCTGAACCATAGGCAGATTTTCCTTCCTAGGGTTAAGGTTTGAGTTACGCCTAGGGTAAGAGTTCTATTAACCAGAAAGCCCTGAGTTCCAAGAACACAGCAGCTGCGAAGGACTACACAAGAAGAGCGCAAAAGTACCACAACGTGCCTGCCTCCACAGCTTTTTCCTTGGGGACATGCCTAATTCCTGGCTGATTTGCCTTTCTCGTCTTAGGGTTGGGGTTCGGCCTAGGGCTAGGATATTTTTAACTAGGAAGCCCTGAGTTCCAGGCTTACTTCATCTGCCAAAGGCATCCCAAAGGGAGTGCAAAAGTGCCACAACATGGCTGCTTTCACAGCTTTTCCCTTAGGAAGAACCCTAATACACGGCTGATTTACCTTCCTAGGGTTACTGTTAGGCTTAGGCCTAGGACTTTTAAAACCAGGAAGCCCTGGGCTCCAGGCACACTGAAGCTGCGAAAGGCATCCCAAGGGGAGCGCAAAAGTGACACAACTTGGCTGCCACCACTGATATTTCCATGAGACCATCCCGAACCATAGGCTGATTTTCCTTCCTAGGGTTAAGGTTTGAGTTTCGCCTGGGGTAAGGGTTCTATTAACCAGAAAGCCCTGAGTTCCAAGAACACAGCAGCTGCGAAGGACTAGCCAAGAAGAGCGCAAAAGTACCACAACATGCCTGCCTCCACAGCTTTTTCCTTGGGGACATGCCTAATTCCTGGCTGATTTGCCTTTCTCGTCTTAGGGTTGGGGTTCGGCCTAGGGCTAGGATTTTTAAAATCAGGAAGCCCTGAGTTCCAGGCACACTGGAGCTGTGAAAGGCATCCAAAAGAGAGTGCAAAAGTGCCACAACATGGTTGCTTTCACGGCTTTTTCCTTGGCAAGAAGCTTAACACCAGGCTGATTTCCCTTCCCAGGGTTACTGTTAGGCTTAGGCCTAGGGCTAGGATTTTTAAAACTAGGAAGCCCTTAGATCCAGGCACACTGCAGCTGTCCAAGGCATCCCAAGGGGAGTACAAAAGTGCAACAACATGGCAGCTTTCACAGCTTTTTCCTTGGCACCATCCCTATACCTAGGCTGTTTTATCTGCCTAGGGTTAGGGTTAGGGTTCAGCCTAGGGCTTGGAGTTTTTTAACCAGGAAGCCCTGAGTTCCAGGCTTACTGCATCTGCCAAAGGCATCCCAAAGGGAGTGCAAAAGTGCCACAACATGGCTGCTTTCACAGCTTTTCCCTTAGGAAGAACCCTAATACGCGGCTGATTTACCTTCCTAGGGTTACTGTTAGGCTTAGGCCTAGGACTTTTAAAACCAGGAAGCCCTGGGCTCCAGGCACACTGCAGCTGCGAAAGGCATCCCAAGGGGAGCGCAAAAGTGACACAACTTGGCTGCCACCACTGATATTTCCATGAGACCATCCCGAACCATAGGCTGATTTTCCTTCCTAGGGTTAAGGTTTGAGTTACGCCTAGGGTAAGGGTTCTATTAACCAGAAAGCCCTGAGTTCCAAGAACACAGCAGCTGCGAAGGACTAGCCAAGAAGAGCGCAAAAGTACCACAACATGCCTGCCTCCACAGCTTTTTCCTTGGGGACATGCCTAATTCCTGGCTGATTTGCCTTTCTCGTCTTAGGGTTGGGGTTCGGCCTAGGGCTAGGATTTTTTTAACTAGGAAGCCCTGAGTTCCAGGCTTACTGCATCTGCCAAAAGCATTCCAAAGGGAGTGCAAAAGTGCCACAACATGGCTGCTTTCACGGCTTTTCCCTTAGGAAGAACCCTAATACCCGGCTGATTTACCTTCCTAGGGTTACTGTTAGGCTTAGGCCTGGGACTTTTAAAACCAGGAAGCCCTGGGCTCCAGGCACTCTGCAGCTGTTAAAGGCATCCCAAGAGGGCTGCAGAAGTGACACAACTTGGCTGCCTCTGCTGCTATTCTCATGAGACCATCCCGAACCATAGGCTGATTTTCCTTCCTAGGGTTAAGGTTTGAGTTACGCCTGGGGTAAGGGTTCTATTAACCAGAAAGCCCTGAGTTCCAAGAACACAGCAGCTGCGAAGGACTAGCCAAGAAGAGCGCAAAAGTACCACAACATGCCTGCCTCCACAGCTTTTTCCTTGGGGACATGCCTAATTCCTGGCTGATTTGCCTTTCTCGTCTTAGGGTTGGGGTTCGGCCTAGGGCTAGGATTTTTAAAATCAGGAAGCCCTGAGTTCCAGGCACACTGGAGCTGTGAAAGGCATCCAAAAGGGAGTGCAAAAGTGCCACAACATGGCTGCTTTCACGGCTTTTTCCTTGGCAAGAAGCCTAACACCAGGCTGATTTGCCTTCCCAGGGTTACTGTTAGGCTTAGGCCTAGGGCTAGGATTTTTAAAACTAGGAAGCCCTTAGTTCCAGGCACACTGCAGCTGCGAAAGGCATCCCAAGGGGAGTACAAAAGTGCAACAACATGGCAGCTTTCACAGCTTTTTCCTTGGCACCATCCCTATACCTAGGCTGATTTATCTGCCTAGGGTTAAGGTTAGGCGTCAGCCTAGGGCTTGGAGTTTTTTAACCAGGAAGCCCTGAGTTCCAGGCTTACTGCATCTGCCAAAGGCATCCCAAAGGGAGTGCAGAAGTGCCACAACATGGCTGCTTTCACGGCTTTTCCCTTAGGAAGAACCCTAATACGCGGCTGATTTACCTTCCTAGGGTTACTGTTAGGCTTAGGCCTAGGACTTTTAAAACCAGGAAGCCCTGGGCTCCAGGCATATGCAGCTGTTAAAGGCATCCCAAGAGGGCCGCAGAAGTGACACAACTTGGCTGCCTCTGCTTCTATTCTCATGAGACCATCCTGAACCATAGGCTGATTTTCCTTCCTAGGGTTAAGGTTTGAGTTACGCCTAGGGTAAGAGTTCTATTAACCAGAAAGACCTGAGTTCCAAGAACACAGCAGCTGCGAAGGACTAGCCAAGAAGAGCGCAAAAGTACCACAACGTGCCTGCCTCCACAGCTTTTTCCTTGGGGACATGCCTAATTCCTGGCTGATTTGCCTTTCTCGTCTTAGGGTTGGGGTTCGGCCTAGGGCTAGGATTTTTTTAACTAGGAAGCCCTGAGTTCCAGGCTTACTGCATCTGCCAAAGGCATCCCAAAGGGAGTGCAGAAGTGCCACAACATGGCTGCTTTCACAGCTTTTCCCTTAGGAAGAACCCTAATACCCGGCTGATTTACCTTCCTAGGGTTACTGTTAGGCTTAGGCCTAGGACTTTTAAAACCAGGAAGCCCTGGGCTCCAGGCACACTGAAGCTGCGAAAGGCATCCCAAGGGGAGCGCAAAAGTGACACAACTTGGCTGCCACCACTGATATTTCCATGAGACCATCCCGAACCATAGGCTGATTTTCCTTCCTAGGGTTAAGGTTTGAGTTTCGCCTGGGGTAAGGGTTCTATTAACCAGAAAGCCCTGAGTTCCAAGAACACAGCAGCTGCGAAGGACTAGCCAAGAAGAGCGCAAAAGTACCACATCATGCCTGCCTCCACAGCTTTTTCCTTGGGGACATGCCTAATTCCTGGCTGATTTGCCTTTCTCGTCTTAGGGTTGGGGTTCGGCCTAGGGCTAGGATTTTTTTAACTAGGAAGCCCTGAGTTCCAGGCTTACTGCATCTGCCAAAAGCATTCCAAAGGGAGTGCAGAAGTGCCACAACATTGCTGCTTTCACGGCTTTTCCCTTTGGAAGAACCCTAATACGCGGCTACTTTACCTTCCTAGGGTTACTGTTAGGCTTAGGCCTGGGACTTTTAAAACCAGGAAGCCCTGGGCTCCAGGCACTCTGCAGCTGTTAAAGGCATCCCAAGAGGGCTGCAGAAGTGACACAACTTGGCTGCCTCTGCTGCTATTCTCATGAGACCATCCCGAACCATAGGCTGATTTTCCTTCCTAGGGTTAAGGTTTGAGTTACGCCTGGGGTAAGGGTTCTATTAACCAGAAAGCCCTGAGTTCCAAGAACACAGCAGCTGCGAAGGACTAGCCAAGAAGAGCGCAAAAGTACCACAACATGCCTGCCTCCACAGCTTTTTCCTTGGGGACATGCCTAATTCCTGGCTGATTTGCCTTTCTCGTCTTAGGGTTGGGGTTCGGCCTAGGGCTAGGATTTTTAAAATCAGGAAGCCCTGAGTTCCAGGCACACTGGAGCTGTGAAAGGCATCCAAAAGGGAGTGCAAAAGTGCCACAACATGGCTGCTTTCACGGCTTTTTCCTTGGCAAGAAGCCTAACACCAGGCTGATTTCCCTTCCCAGGGTTACTGTTAGGCTTAGGCCTAGGGCTAGGATTTTTAAAACAAGGAAGCCCTTAGTTCCAGGCACACTGCAGCTGTCCAAGGCATCCCAAGGGGAGTACAAAAGTGCAACAACATGGCAGCTTTCACAGCTTTTTCCTTGGCACCATCCCTATACCTAGGCTGATTTATCTGCCTAGGGTTAAGGTTAGGCGTCAGCCTAGGGCTTGGAGTTTTTTAACCAGGAAGCCCTGAGTTCCAGGCTTACTGCATCTGCCAAAGGCATCCCAAAGGGAGTGCAGAAGTGCCACAACATGGCTGCTTTCACGGCTTTTCCCTTAGGAAGAACCCTAACACGCGGCTGATTTACCTTCCTAGGGTTACTGTTAGGCTTAGGCCTAGGACTTTTAAAACCAGGAAGCCCTGGGCTCCAGGCATATGCAGCTGTTAAAGGCATCCCAAGAGGGCCGCAGAAGTGACACAACTTGGCTGCCTCTGCTTCTATTCTCATGAGACCATCCCGAACCATAGGCTGATTTTCCTTCCTAGGGTTAAGGTTTGAGTTACGCCTAGGGTAAGAGTTCTATTAACCAGAAAGACCTGAGTTCCAAGAACACAGCAGCTGCGAAGGACTACCCAAGAAGAGCGCAAAAGTACCACAACGTGCCTGCCTCCACAGCTTTTTCCTTGGGGACATGCCTAATTCCTGGCTGATTTGCCTTTCTCGTCTTAGGGTTGGGGTTCGGCCTAGGGCTAGGATTTTTTTAACTAGGAAGCCCTGAGTTCCAGGCTTACTGCATCTGCCAAAGGCATCCCAAAGGGTGTGCAAAAGTGCCACAACATGGCTGCTTTCACAGCTTTTCCCTTAGGAAGAACCCTAATACACGGCTGATTTACCTTCCTAGGGTTACTGTTAGGCTTAGGCCTAGGACTTTTAAAACCAGGAAGCCCTGGGCTCCAGGCACACTGAAGCTGCGAAAGGCATCCCAAGGGGAGCGCAAAAGTGACACAACTTGGCTGCCACCACTGATATTTCCATGAGACCATCCCGAACCATAGGCTGATTTTCCTTCCTAGGGTTAAGGTTTGAGTTACGCCTGGGGTAAGGGTTCTATTAACCAGAAAGCCCTGAGTTCCAAGAACACAGCAGCTGCGAAGGACTACCCAAGAAGAGCGCAAAAGTACCACAACATGCCTGCCTCCACAGCTTTTTCCTTGGGGACATGCCTAATTCCTGGCTGATTTGCCTTTCTCGTCTTAGGGTTGGGGTTCGGCCTAGGGCTAGGATTTTTAAATCAGGAAGCCCTGAGTTCCAGGCACACTGGAGCTGTGAAAGGCATCCAAAAGGGAGTGCAAAAGTGCCACAACATGGTTGCTTTCACGGCTTTTTCCTTGGCAAGAAGCTTAACACCAGGCTGATTTCCCTTCCCAGGGTTACTGTTAGGCTTAGGCCTAGGGCTAGGATTTTGAAAACTAGGAAGCCCTTAGATCCAGGCACACTGCAGCTGTCCAAGGCATCCCAAGGGGAGTACAAAAGTGCAACAACATGGCAGCTTTCACAGCTTTTTCCTTGGCACCATCCCTATACCTAGGCTGTTTTATCTGCCTAGGGTTAGGGGTAGGGTTCAGCCTAGGGCTTGGAGTTTTTTAACCAGGAAGCCCTGAGTTCCAGGCTTACTGCATCTGCCAAAGGCATCCCAAAGGGAGTGCAAAAGTGCCACAACATGGCTGCTTTCACAGCTTTTCCCTTAGGAAGAACCCTAATACGCGGCTGATTTACCTTCCTAGGGTTACTGTTAGGCTTAGGCCTAGGACTTTTAAAACCAGGAAGCCCTGGGCTCCAGGCACACTGCAGCTGCGAAAGGCATCCCAAGGGGAGCGCAAAAGTGACACAACTTGGCTGCCACCACTGATATTTCCATGAGACCATCCCGAACCATAGGCTGATTTTCCTTCCTAGGGTTAAGGTTTGAGTTACGCCTAGGGTAAGGGTTCTATTAACCAGAAAGCCCTGAGTTCCAAGAACACAGCAGCTGCGAAGGACTAGCCAAGAAGAGCGCAAAAGTACCACAACATGCCTGCCTCCACAGCTTTTTCCTTGGGGACATGCCTAATTCCTGGCTGATTTGCCTTTCTCGTCTTAGGGTTGGGGTTCGGACTAGGGCTAGGATTTTTTTAACTAGGAAGCCCTGAGTTCCAGGCTTACTGCATCTGCCAAAAGCATTCCAAAGGGAGTGCAAAAGTGCCACAACATGGCTGCTTTCACGGCTTTTCCCTTAGGAAGAACCCTAATACCCGGCTGATTTACCTTCCTAGGGTTACTGTTAGGCTTAGGCCTGGGACTTTTAAAACCAGGAAGCCCTGGGCTCCAGGCACTCTGCAGCTGTTAAAGGCATCCCAAGAGGGCTGCAGAAGTGACACAACTTGGCTGCCTCTGCTGCTATTCTCATGAGACCATCCCGAACCATAGGCTGATTTTCCTTCCTAGGGTTAAGGTTTGAGTTACGCCTGGGGTAAGGGTTCTATTAACCAGAAAGCCCTGAGTTCCAAGAACACAGCAGCTGCGAAGGACTAGCCAAGAAGAGCGCAAAAGTACCACAACATGCCTGCCTCCACAGCTTTTTCCTTGGGGACATGCCTAATTCCTGGCTGATTTGCCTTTCTCGTCTTAGGGTTGGGGTTCGGCCTAGGGCTAGGATTTTTAAAATCAGGAAGCCCTGAGTTCCAGGCACACTGGAGCTGTGAAAGGCATCCAAAAGGGAGTGCAAAAGTGCCACAACATGGTTGCTTTCACGGCTTTTTCCTTGGCAAGAAGCCTAACACCAGGCTGATTTCCCTTCCCAGGGTTACTGTTAGGCTTAGGCCTAGGGCTAGGATTTTTAAAACTAGGAAGCCCTTAGTTCCAGGCACACTGCAGCTGCGAAAGGCATCCCAAGGGGAGTACAAAAGTGCAACAACATGGCAGCTTTCACAGCTTTTTCCTTGGCACCATCCCTATACCTAGGCTGTTTTATCTGCCTTGGGTTAGGGTTAGGGTTCAGCCTATAGCTTGGAGTTTTTTAACCAGGAAGCCCTGAGTTCCAGGCTTACTGCATCTGCCAAAGGCATCCCAAAGGGAGTGCAGAAGTGCCACAACATGGCTGCTTTCACGGCTTTTCCCTTAGGAAGAACCCTAATACGCGGCTGATTTACCTTCCTAGGGTTACTGTTAGGCTTAGGCCTAGGACTTTTAAAACCAGGAAGCCCTGGGCTCCAGGCATATGCAGCTGTTAAAGGCATCCCAAGAGGGCCGCAGAAGTGACACAACTTGGCTGCCTCTGCTTCTATTCTCATGAGACCATCCCGAACCATAGGCTGATTTTCCTTCCTAGGGTTAAGGTTTGAGTTACGCCTAGGGTAAGAGTTCTATTAACCAGAAAGACCTGAGTTCCAAGAACACAGCAGCTGCGAAGGACTAGCCAAGAAGAGCGCAAAAGTACCACAACGTGCCTGCCTCCACAGCTTTTTCCTTGGGGACATGCCTAATTCCTGGCTGATTTGCCTTTCTCGTCTTAGGGTTGGGGTTCGGCCTAGGGCTAGGATTTTTTTAACTAGGAAGCCCTGAGTTCCAGGCTTACTGCATCTGCCAAAGGCATCCCAAAGGGTGTGCAAGAGTGCCACAACATGGCTGCTTTCACAGCTTTTCCCTTAGGAAGAACCCTAATACACGGCTGATTTACCTTCCTAGGGTTACTGTTAGGCTTAGGCCTAGGACTTTTAAAACCAGGAAGCCCTGGGCTCCAGGCACACTGAAGCTGCGAAAGGCATCCCAAGGGGAGCGCAAAAGTGACACAACTTGGCTGCCACCACTGATATTTCCATGAGACCATCCCGAACCATAGGCTGATTTTCCTTCCTAGGGTTAAGGTTTGAGTTACGCCTGGGGTAAGGGTTCTATTAACCAGAAAGCCCTGAGTTCCAAGAACACAGCAGCTGCGAAGGACTACCCAAGAAGAGCGCAAAAGTACCACAACATGCCTGCCTCCACAGCTTTTTCCTTGGGGACATGCCTAATTCCTGGCTGATTTGCCTTTCTCGTCTTAGGGTGTGGGTTCGGCCTAGGGCTAGGATTTTTAAATCAGGAAGCCCTGAGTTCCAGGCACACTGGAGCTGTGAAAGGCATCCAAAAGGGAGTGCAAAAGTGCCACAACATGGTTGCTTTCACGGCTTTTTCCTTGGCAAGAAGCTTAACACCAGGCTGATTTCCCTTCCCAGGGTTACTGTTAGGCTTAGGCCTAGGGCTAGGATTTTGAAAACTAGGAAGCCCTTAGATCCAGGCACACTGCAGCTGTCCAAGGCATCCCAAGGGGAGTACAAAAGTGCAACAACATGGCAGCTTTCACAGCTTTTTCCTTGGCACCATCCCTATACCTAGGCTGTTTTATCTGCCTAGGGTTAGGGGTAGGGTTCAGCCTAGGGCTTGGAGTTTTTTAACCAGGAAGCCCTGAGTTCCAGGCTTACTGCATCTGCCAAAGGCATCCCAAAGGGAGTGCAAAAGTGCCACAACATGGCTGCTTTCACAGCTTTTCCCTTAGGAAGAACCCTAATACGCGGCTGATTTACCTTCCTAGGGTTACTGTTAGGCTTAGGCCTAGGACTTTTAAAACCAGGAAGCCCTGGGCTCCAGGCACACTGCAGCTGCGAAAGGCATCCCAAGGGGAGCGCAAAAGTGACACAACTTGGCTGCCACCACTGATATTTCCATGAGACCATCCCGAACCATAGGCTGATTTTCCTTCCTAGGGTTAAGGTTTGAGTTACGCCTAGGGTAAGGGTTCTATTAACCAGAAAGCCCTGAGTTCCAAGAACACAGCAGCTGCGAAGGACTAGCCAAGAAGAGCGCAAAAGTACCACAACATGCCTGCCTCCACAGCTTTTTCCTTGGGGACATGCCTAATTCCTGGCTGATTTGCCTTTCTCGTCTTAGGGTTGGGGTTCGGCCTAGGGCTAGGATTTTTTTAACTAGGAAGCCCTGAGTTCCAGGCTTACTGCATCTGCCAAAAGCATTCCAAAGGGAGTGCAAAAGTGCCACAACATGGCTGCTTTCACGGCTTTTCCCTTAGGAAGAACCCTAATACCCGGCTGATTTACCTTCCTAGGGTTACTGTTAGGCTTAGGCCTGGGACTTTTAAAACCAGGAAGCCCTGGGCTCCAGGCACATGCAGCTGTTAAAGGCATCCCAAGAGGGCTGCAGAAGTGACACAACTTGGCTGCCTCTGCTGCTATTCTCATGAGACCATCCCGAACCATAGGCTGATTTTCCTTCCTAGGGTTAAGGTTTGAGTTACGCCTGGGGTAAGAGTTCTATTAACCAGAAAGCCCTGAGTTCCAAGAACACAGCAGCTGCGAAGGACTAGCCAAGAAGAGCGCAAAAGTACCACAACATGCCTGCCTCCACAGCTTTTTCCTTGGGGACATGCCTAATTCCTGGCTGATTTGCCTTTCTCGTCTTAGGGTTGGGGTTCGGCCTAGGGCTAGGATTTTTAAAATCAGGAAGCCCTGAGTTCCAGGCACACTGGAGCTGTGAAAGGCATCCAAAAGGGAGTGCAAAAGTGCCACAACATGGTTGCTTTCACGGCTTTTTCCTTGGCAAGAAGCCTAACACCAGGCTGATTTCCCTTCCCAGGGTTACTGTTAGGCTTAGGCCTAGGGCTAGGATTTTTAAAACTAGGAAGCCCTTAGTTCCAGGCACACTGCAGCTGTTCAAGGCATCCCAAGGGGAGTACAAAAGTGCAACAACATGGCAGCTTTCACAGCTTTTTCCTTGGCACCATCCCTATACCTAGGCTGTTTTATCTGCCTTGGGTTAGGGTTAGGGTTCAGCCTATAGCTTGGAGTTTTTTAACCAGGAAGCCCTGAGTTCCAGGCTTACTGCATCTGCCAAAGGCATCCCAAAGGGAGTGCAACAGTGCCACAACATGGCTGCTTTCACAGCTTTTCCCTTAGGAAGAACCCTAATACGCGGCTGATTTACCTTCCTAGGGTTACTGTTAGGCTTAGGCCTAGGACTTTTAAAACCAGGAAGCCCTGGGCTCCAGGCACACTGCAGCTGTTAAAGGCATCCCAAGAGGGCCGCAGAAGTGACACAACTTGGCTGCCTCTGCTTCTATTCTCATGAGACCATCCTGAACCATAGGCAGATTTTCCTTCCTAGGGTTAAGGTTTGAGTTACGCCTAGGGTAAGAGTTCTATTAACCAGAAAGCCCTGAGTTCCAAGAACACAGCAGCTGCGAAGGACTACACAAGAAGAGCGCAAAAGTACCACAACGTGCCTGCCTCCACAGCTTTTTCCTTGGGGACATGCCTAATTCCTGGCTGATTTGCCTTTCTCGTCTTAGGGTTGGGGTTCGGCCTAGGGCTAGGATATTTTTAACTAGGAAGCCCTGAGTTCCAGGCTTACTTCATCTGCCAAAGGCATCCCAAAGGGAGTGCAAAAGTGCCACAACATGGCTGCTTTCACAGCTTTTCCCTTAGGAAGAACCCTAATACGCGGCTGATTTACCTTCCTAGGGTTACTGTTAGGCTTAGGCCTAGGACTTTTAAAACCAGGAAGCCCTGGGCTCCAGGCACACTGAAGCTGCGAAAGGCATCCCAAGGGGAGCGCAAAAGTGACACAACTTGGCTGCCACCACTGATATTTCCATGAGACCATCCCGAACCATAGGCTGATTTTCCTTCCTAGGGTTAAGGTTTGAGTTACGCCTGGGGTAAGGGTTCTATTAACCAGAAAGCCCTGAGTTCCAAGAACACAGCAGCTGCGAAGGACTACCCAAGAAGAGCGCAAAAGTACCACAACATGCCTGCCTCCACAGCTTTTTCCTTGGGGACATGCCTAATTCCTGGCTGATTTGCCTTTCTCGTCTTAGGGTTGGGGTTCGGCCTAGGGCTAGGATTTTTAAAATCAGGAAGCCCTGAGTTCCAGGCACACTGGAGCTGTGAAAGGCACCCAAAAGGGAGTGCAAAAGTGCCACAACATGGTTGCTTTCACGGCTTTTTCCTTGGCAAGAAGCTTAACACCAGGCTGATTTCCCTTCCCAGGGTTACTGTTAGGCTTAGGCCTAGGGCTAGGATTTTTAAAACTAGGAAGCCCTTAGATCCAGGCACACTGCAGCTGTCCAAGGCATCCCAAGGGGAGTACAAAAGTGCAACAACATGGCAGCTTTCACAGCTTTTTCCTTGGCACCATCCCTATACCTAGGCTGTTTTATCTGCCTAGGGTTAGGGTTAGGGTTCAGCCTAGGGCTTGGAGTTTTTTAACCAGGAAGCCCTGAGTTCCAGGCTTACTGCATCTGCCAAAGGCATCCCAAAGGGAGTGCAAAAGTGCCACAACATGGCTGCTTTCACAGCTTTTCCCTTAGGAAGAACCCTAATACGCGGCTGATTTACCTTCCTAGGGTTACTGTTAGGCTTAGGCCTAGGACTTTTAAAACCAGGAAGCCCTGGGCTCCAGGCACACTGCAGCTGCGAAAGGCATCCCAAGGGGAGCGCAAAAGTGACACAACTTGGCTGCCACCACTGATATTTCCATGAGACCATCCCGAACCATAGGCTGATTTTCCTTCCTAGGGTTAAGGTTTGAGTTACGCCTAGGGTAAGGGTTCTATTAACCAGAAAGCCCTGAGTTCCAAGAACACAGCAGCTGCGAAGGACTAGCCAAGAAGAGCGCAAAAGTACCACAACATGCCTGCCTCCACAGCTTTTTCCTTGGGGACATGCCTAATTCCTGGCTGATTTGCCTTTCTCGTCTTAGGGTTGGGGTTCGGCCTAGGGCTAGGATTTTTAAAATCAGGAAGCCCTGAGTTCCTGGCACGCTGTAGCTGTGAAAGGCATCCAAAAGGGAGTGCAAAAGTGCCACAACATGGTTGCTTTCACGGCTTTTTCTTGGCAAGAAGCTTAACACCAGGCTGATTTCCCTTCCCAGGGTTACTGTTAGGCTTAGGCCTAGGGCTAGGATTTTTAAAACTAGGAAGCCCTTAGTTCCAGGCACACTGCAGCTGTTCAAGGCATCCCAAGGGGAGTACAAAAGTGCAACAACATGGCAGCTTTCACAGCTTTTTCCTTGGCACCATCCCTATACCTAGGCTGTTTTATCTGCCTTGGGTTAGGGTTAGGGTTCAGCCTAGGGCTTGGAGTTTTTTAACCAGGAAGCCCTGAGTTCCAGGCTTACTGCATCTGCCAAAGGCATCCCAAAGGGAGTGCAAAAGTGCCACAACATGGCTGCTTTCACAGCTTTTCCCTTAGGAAGAACCCTAATACGCGGCTGATTTACCTTCCTAGGGTTACTGTTAGGCTTAGGCCTAGGACTTTTAAAACCAGGAAGCCCTGGGCTCCAGGCATATGCAGCTGTTAAAGGCATCCCAAGAGGGCCGCAGAAGTGACACAACTTGGCTGCCTCTGCTTCTATTCTCATGAGACCATCCTGAACCATAGGCAGATTTTCCTTCCTAGGGTTAAGGTTTGAGTTACGCCTAGGGTAAGAGTTCTATTAACCAGAAAGCCCTGAGTTCCAAGAACACAGCAGCTGCGAAGGACTACACAAGAAGAGCGCAAAAGTACCACAACGTGCCTGCCTCCACAGCTTTTTCCTTGGGGACATGCCTAATTCCTGGCTGATTTGCCTTTCTCGTCTTAGGGTTGGGGTTCGGCCTAGGGCTAGGATATTTTTAACTAGGAAGCCCTGAGTTCCAGGCTTACTTCATCTGCCAAAGGCATCCCAAAGGGAGTGCAAAAGTGCCACAACATGGCTGCTTTCACGGCTTTTCCCTTAGGAAGAACCCTAATACGCGGCTGATTTACCTTCCTAGGGTTACTGTTAGGCTTAGGCCTAGGACTTTTAAAACCAGGAAGCCCTGGGCTCCAGGCACACTGCAGCTGCGAAAGGCATCCCAAGGGGAGCGCAAAAGTGACACAACTTGGCTGCCACCACTGATATTTCCATGAGACCATCCCGAACCATAGGCTGATTTTCCTTCCTAGGGTTAAGGTTTGAGTTATGCCTGGGGTAAGGGTTCTATTAACCAGAAAGCCCTGAGTTCCAAGAACACAGCAGCTGCGAAGGACTAGCCAAGAAGAGCGCAAAAGTACCACAACATGCCTGCCTCCACAGCTTTTTCCTTGGGGACATGCCTAATTCCTGGCTGATTTGCCTTTCTCGTCTTAGGGTTGGGGTTCGGCCTAGGGCTAGGATTTTTAAAATCAGGAAGCCCTGAGTTCCAGGCACACTGGAGCTGTGAAAGGCATCCAAAAGGGAGTGCAAAAGTGCCACAACATCGCTGCGTTCACGGCTTTTTCCTTGGCAAGAAGCCTAACACCAGGCTGATTTCCCTTCCCAGGGTTACTGTTAGGCTTAGGCCTAGGGCTAGGATTTTTAAAACTAGGAAGCCCTTAGTTCCAGGCACACTGCAGCTGCGAAAGGCATCCCAAGGGGAGTACAAAAGTGCAACAACATGGCAGCTTTCACAGCTTTTTCCTTGGCACCATCCCTATACCTAGGCTGTTTTATCTGCCTAGGGTTAGGGTTAGGCTTCAGCCTAGGGCTTGGAGTTTTTTAACCAGGAAGCCCTGAGTTCCAGGCTTACTGCATCTGCCAAAGGCATCCCAAAGGGAGTGCAAAAGTGCCACAACATGGCTGCTTTCACAGCTTTTCCCTTAGGAAGAACCCTAATACGCGGCTGATTTACCTTCCTAGGGTTACTGTTAGGCTTAGGCCTAGGACTTTTAAAACCAGGAAGCCCTGGGCTCCAGGCATATGCAGCTGTTAAAGGCATCCCAAGAGGGCCGCAGAAGTGACACAACTTGGCTGCCTCTTCTTCTATTCTCATGAGACCATCCTGAACCATAGGCTGATTTTCCTTCCTAGGGTTAAGGTTTGAGTTACGCCTAGGGTAAGAGCTTTATTAACCAGAAAGCCCTGAGTTCCAAGAACACAGCAGCTGCGAAGGACTACCCAAGAAGAGCGCAAAAGTACCACAACGTGCCTGCCTCCACAGCTTTTTCCTTGGGGACATGCCTAATTCCTGGCTGATTTGCCTTTCTCGTCTTAGGGTTGGGGTTCGGCCTAGGGCTAGGATATTTTTAACTAGGAAGCCCTGAGTTCCAGGCTTACTGCATCTGCCAAAGGCATCCCAAAGGGAGTGCAAAAGTGCCACAACATGGCTGCTTTCACGGCTTTTCCCTTAGGAAGAACCCTAATACTCGGGTGATTTACCTTCCTAGGGTTACTGTTAGGCTTAGGCCTAGGACTTTTAAAACCAGGAAGCCCTGGGCTCCAGGCACACTGCAGCTGCGAAAGGCATCCCAAGGGGAGCGCAAAAGTGACACAACTTGGCTGCCACCACTGATATTTCCATGAGACCATCCCGAACCATAGGCTGATTTTCCTTCCTAGGGTTAAGGTTTGAGTTACGCCTAGGGTAAGGGTTCTATTAACCAGAAAGCCCTGAGTTCCAAGAACACAGCAGCTGTGAAGGACTAGCCAAGAAGAGCGCAAAAGTACCACAACATGCCTGCCTCCACAGCTTTTTCCTTGGGGACATGCCTAATTCCTGGCTGATTTGCCTTTCTCGTCTTAGGGTTGGGGTTCGGCCTAGGGCTAGGATTTTTTTAACTAGGAAGCCCTGAGTTCCAGGCTTACTGCATCTGCCAAAGGCATCCCAAAGGGAGTGCAAAAGTGCCACAACATGGCTGCTTTCACAGCTTTTCCCTTAGGAAGAACCCTAATACGCGGCTGATTTACCTTCCTAGGGTTACTGTTAGGCTTAGGCCTAGGACTTTTAAAACCAGGAAGCCCTGGGCTCCAGGCACACTGCAGCTGCGAAAGGCATCCCAAGGGGAGCGCAAAAGTGACACAACTTGGCTGCCACCACTGATATTTCCATGAGACCATCCCGAACCATAGGCTGATTTTCCTTCCTAGGGTTAAGGTTTGAGTTATGCCTGGGGTAAGGGTTCTATTAACCAGAAAGCCCTGAGTTCCAAGAACACAGCAGCTGCGAAGGACTAGCCAAGAAGAGCGCAAAAGTACCACAACATGCCTGCCTCCACAGCTTTTTCCTTGGGGACATGCCTAATTCCTGGCTGATTTGCCTTTCTCGTCTTAGGGTTGGGGTTCGGCCTAGGGCTAGGATTTTTAAAATCAGGAAGCCCTGAGTTCCAGGCACACTGGAGCTGTGAAAGGCATCCAAAAGGGAGTGCAAAAGTGCCACAACATCGCTGCATTCACGGCTTTTTCCTTGGCAAGAAGCCTAACACCAGGCTGATTTCCCTTCCCAGGGTTACTGTTAGGCTTAGGCCTAGGGCTAGGATTTTTAAAACTAGGAAGCCCTTAGTTCCAGGCACACTGCAGCTGCGAAAGGCATCCCAAGGGGAGTACAAAAGTGCAACAACATTGCAGCTTTCACAGCTTTTTCCTTGGCACCATCCCTATACCTAGGCTGATTTATCTGCCTAGGGTTAAGGTTAGGCGTCAGCCTAGGGCTTGGAGTTTTTTAACCAGGAAGCCCTGAGTTCCAGGCTTACTGCATCTGCCAAAGGCATCCCAAAGGGAGTGCAGAAGTGCCACAACATGGCTGCTTTCACGGCTTTTCCCTTAGTAAGAACCCTAATACGCGGCTGATTTACCTTCCTAGGGTTACTGTTAGGCTTAGGCCTAGGACTTTTAAAACCAGGAAGCCCTGGGCTCCAGGCACACTGCAGCTGTTAAAGGCATCCCAAGAGGGCCGCAGAAGTGACACAACTTGGCCGCCTCTGCTTCTATTCTCATGAGACCATCCTGAACCATAGGCAGATTTTCCTTCCTAGGGTTAAGGTTTGAGTTACGCCTAGGGTAAGAGTTCTATTAACCAGAAAGCCCTGAGTTCCAAGAACACAGCAGCTGCGAAGGACTACACAAGAAGAGCGCAAAAGTACCACAACGTGCCTGCCTCCACAGCTTTTTCCTTGGGGACATGCCTAATTCCTGGCTGATTTGCCTTTCTCGTCTTAGGGTTGGGGTTCGGCCTAGGGCTAGGATATTTTTAACTAGGAAGCCCTGAGTTCCAGGCTTACTTCATCTGCCAAAGGCATCCCAAAGGGAGTGCAAAAGTGCCACAACATGGCTGCTTTCACGGCTTTTCCCTTAGGAAGAACCCTAATACGCGGCTGATTTACCTTCCTAGGGTTACTGGTAGGCTTAGGCCTAGGACTTTTAAAACCAGGAAGCCCTGGGCTCCAGGCACACTGCAGCTGCGAAAGGCATCCCAAGGGGAGCGCAAAAGTGACACAACTTGGCTGCCACCACTGATATTTCCATGAGACCATCCCGAACCATAGGCTGATTTTCCTTCCTAGGGTTAAGGTTTGAGTTATGCCTGGGGTAAGGGTTCTATTAACCAGAAAGCCCTGAGTTCCAAGAACACAGCAGCTGCGAAGGACTACCCAAGAAGAGCGCAAAAGTACCACAACATGCCTGCCTCCACAGCTTTTTCCTTGGGGACATGCCTAATTCCTGGCTGATTTGCCTTTCTCGTCTTAGGGTTGGGGTTCGGCCTAGGGCTAGGATTTTTAAAATCAGGAAGCCCTGAGTTCCAGGCACACTGGAGCTGTGAAAGGCATCCAAAAGGGAGTGCAGCAGTGCCACAACATTGCTGCGTTCACGGCTTTTTCCTTGGCAAGAAGCCTAACACCAGGCTGATTGACCTTCCCAGGGTTACTGTTAGGCTTAGGCCTAGGGCTAGGATTTTTAAAACTAGGAAGCCCTTAGTTCCAGGCACACTGCAGCTGTCCAAGGCATCCCAAGGGGAGTACAAAAGTGCAACAACATGGCAGCTTTCACAGCTTTTTCCTTGGCACCATCCCTATACCTAGGCTGTTTTATCTGCCTAGGGTTAGGGTTAGGGTTCAGCCTAGGGCTTGGAGTTTTTTAACCAGGAAGCCCTGAGTTCCAGGCTTACTGCATCTGCCAAAGGCATCCCAAAGGGAGTGCAAAAGTCCTACAACATGGCTGCTTTCACGGCTTTTCCCTTAGGAAGAACCCTAATACGCGGCTGATTTACCTTCCTAGGGTTACTGTTAGGCTTAGGCCTAGGACTTTTAAAACCAGGAAGCCCTGGGCTCCAGGCATATGCAGCTGTTAAAGGCATCCCAAGAGGGCCGCAGAAGTGACACAACTTGGCTGCCTCTGCTTCTATTCTCATGAGACCATCCTGAACCATAGGCTGATATTCCTTCCTAGGGTTAAGGTTTGAGTTACGCCTAGGGTAAGAGTTTTATTAACCAGAAAGCCCTGAGTTCCAAGAACACAGCAGCTGCGAAGGACTACCCAAGAAGAGCGCAAAAGTACCACAACGTGCCTGCCTCCACAGCTTTTTCCTTGGGGACATGCCTAATTCCTGGCTGATTTGCCTTTCTCGTCTTAGGGTTGGGGTTCGGCCTAGGGCTAGGATATTTTTAACTAGGAAGCCCTGAGTTCCAGGCTTACTTCATCTGCCAAAGGCATCCCAAAGGGAGTGCAAAAGTGCCACAACATGGCTGCTTTCACGGCTTTTCCCTTAGGAAGAACCCTAATACTCGGGTGATTTACCTTCCTAGGGTTACTGTTAGGCTTCGGCCTAGGACTTTTAAAACCAGGAAGCCCTGGGCTCCAGGCACACTGCAGCTGCGAAAGGCATCCCAAGGGGAGCGCAAAAGTGACACAACTTGGCTGCCACCACTGATATTTCCATGAGACCATCCCGAACCATAGGCTGATTTTCCTTCCTAGGGTTAAGGTTTGAGTTACGCCTAGGGTAAGGGTTCTATTAACCAGAAAGCCCTGAGTTCCAAGAACACAGCAGCTGCGAAGGACTAGCCAAGAAGAGCGCAAAAGTACCACAACATGCCTGCCTCCACAGCTTTTTCCTTGGGGACATGCCTAATTCCTGGCTGATTTGCCTTTCTCGTCTTAGGGTTGGGGTTCGGCCTAGGGCTAGGATTTTTTTAACTAGGAAGCCCTGAGTTCCAGGCTTACTGCATCTGCCAAAGGCATCCCAAAGGGAGTGCAAAAGTGCCACAACATGGCTGCTTTCACAGCTTTTCCCTTAGGAAGAACCCTAATACGCGGCTGATTTACCTTCCTAGGGTTACTGTTAGGCTTAGGCCTAGGACTTTTAAAACCAGGATGCCCTGGGCTCCAGGCACACTGCAGCTGCGAAAGGCATCCCAAGGGGAGCGCAAAAGTGACACAACTTGGCTGCCACCACTGATATTTCCATGAGACCATCCCGAACCATAGGCTGATTTTCCTTCCTAGGGTTAAGGTTTGAGTTTCGCCTGGGGTAAGGGTTCTATTAACCAGAAAGCCCTGAGTTCCAAGAACACAGCAGCTGCGAAGGACTACCCAAGATGAGCGCAAAAGTACCACAACATGCCTGCCTCCACAGCTTTTTCCTTGGGGACATGCCTAATTCCTGGCTGATTTGCCTTTCTCGTCTTAGGGTTGGGGTTCGGCCTAGGGCTAGGATTTTTAATATCAGGAAGCCCTGAGTTCCAGGCACACTGGAGCTGTGAAAGGCATCCAAAAGGGAGTGCAAAAGTGCCACAACATGGCTGCTTTCACGGCTTTTTCCTTGGCAAGAAGCCTAACACCAGGCTGATTTCCCTTCCCAGGGTTACTGTTAGGCTTAGGCCTAGGGCTAGGATTTTTAAAACTAGGAAGCCCTTAGTTCCAGGCACACTGCAGCTGCGAAAGGCATCCCAAGGGGAGTACAAAAGTGCAACAACATTGCAGCTTTCACAGCTTTTTCCTTGGCACCATCCCTATACCTAGGCTGATTTATCTGCCTAGGGTTAAGGTTAGGCGTCAGCCTAGGGCTTGGAGTTTTTTAACCAGGAAGCCCTGAGTTCCAGGCTTACTGCATCTGCCAAAGGCATCCCAAAGGGAGTGCAGAAGTGCCACAACATGGCTGCTTTCACGGCTTTTCCCTTAGGAAGAACCCTAATACGCGGCTGATTTACCTTCCTAGGGTTACTGTTAGGCTTAGGCCTAGGACTTTTAAAACCAGGAAGCCCTGGGCTCCAGGCACACTGCAGCTGTTAAAGGCATCCCAAGAGGGCCGCAGAAGTGACACAACTTGGCTGCCTCTGCTTCTATTCTCATGAGACCATCCTGAACCATAGGCAGATTTTCCTTCCTAGGGTTAAGGTTTGAGTTACGCCTAGGGTAAGAGTTCTATTAACCAGAAAGCCCTGAGTTCCAAGAACACAGCAGCTGCGAAGGACTACACAAGAAGAGCGCAAAAGTACCACAACGTGCCTGCCTCCACAGCTTTTTCCTTGGGGACATGCCTAATTCCTGGCTGATTTGCCTTTCTCGTCTTAGGGTTGGGGTTCGGCCTAGGGCTAGGATATTTTTAACTAGGAAGCCCTGAGTTCCAGGCTTACTTCATCTGCCAAAGGCATCCCAAAGGGAGTGCAAAAGTGCCACAACATGGCTGCTTTCACGGCTTTTCCCTTAGGAAGAACCCTAATACGCGGCTGATTTACCTTCCTAGGGTTACTGTTAGGCTTAGGCCTAGGACTTTTAAAACCAGGAAGCCCTGGGCTCCAGGCACACTGCAGCTGCGAAAGGCATCCCAAGGGGAGCGCAAAAGTGACACAACTTGGCTGCCACCACTGATATTTCCATGAGACCATCCCGAACCATAGGCTGATTTTCCTTCCTAGGGTTAAGGTTTGAGTTATGCCTGGGGTAAGGGTTCTATTAACCAGAAAGCCCTGAGTTCCAAGAACACAGCAGCTGCGAAGGACTAGCCAAGAAGAGCGCAAAAGTACCACAACATGCCTGCCTCCACAGCTTTTTCCTTGGGGACATGCCTAATTCCTGGCTGATTTGCCTTTCTCGTCTTAGGGTTGGGGTTCGGCCTAGGGCTAGGATTTTTAAAATCAGGAAGCCCTGAGTTCCAGGCACACTGGAGCTGTGAAAGGCATCCAAAAGGGAGTGCAGCAGTGCCACAACATTGCTGCGTTCACGGCTTTTTCCTTGGCAAGAAGCCTAACACCAGGCTGATTGACCTTCCCAGGGTTACTGTTAGGCTTAGGCCTAGGGCTAGGATTTTTAAAACTAGGAAGCCCTTAGTTCCAGGCACACTGCAGCTGTCCAAGGCATCCCAAGGGGAGTACAAAAGTGCAACAACATGGCAGCTTTCACAGCTTTTTCCTTGGCACCATCCCTATACCTAGGCTGTTTTATCTGCCTAGGGTTAGGGTTAGGGTTCAGCCTAGGGCTTGGAGTTTTTTAACCAGGAAGCCCTGAGTTCCAGGCTTACTGCATCTGCCAAAGGCATCCCAAAGGGAGTGCAAAAGTCCTACAACATGGCTGCTTTCACAGCTTTTCCCTTAGGAAGAACCCTAATACGCGGCTGATTTACCTTCCTAGGGTTACTGTTAGGCTTAGGCCTAGGACTTTTAAAACCAGGAAGCCCTGGGCTCCAGGCATATGCAGCTGTTAAAGGCATCCCAAGAGGGCCGCAGAAGTGACACAACTTGGCTGCCTCTGCTTCTATTCTCATGAGACCATCCTGAACCATAGGCTGATATTCCTTCCTAGGGTTAAGGTTTGAGTTACGCCTAGGGTAAGAGTTTTATTAACCAGAAAGCCCTGAGTTCCAAGAACACAGCAGCTGCGAAGGACTACCCAAGAAGAGCGCAAAAGTACCACAACATGCCTGCCTCCACAGCTTTTTCCTTGGGGACATGCCTAATTCCTGGCTGATTTGCCTTTCTCGTCTTAGGGTTGGGGTTCGGCCTAGGGCTAGGATATTTTTAACTAGGAAGCCCTGAGTTCCAGGCTTACTTCATCTGCCAAAGGCATCCCAAAGGGAGTGCAAAAGTGCCACAACATGGCTGCTTTCACAGCTTTTCCCTTAGGAAGAACCCTAATACGCGGCTGATTTACCTTCCTAGGGTTACTGTTAGGCTTAGGCCTAGGACTTTTAAAACCAGGAAGCCCTGGGCTCCAGGCACACTGCAGCTGCGAAAGGCATCCCAAGGGGAGCGCAAAAGTGACACAACTTGGCTGCCACCACTGATATTTCCATGAGACCATCCCGAACCATAGGCTGATTTTCCTTCCTAGGGTTAAGGTTTGAGTTACGCCTGGGGTAAGGGTTCTATTAACCAGAAAGCCCTGAGTTCCAAGAACACAGCAGCTGCGAAGGACTACCCAAGAAGAGCGCAAAAGTACCACAACATGCCTGCCTCCACAGCTTTTTCCTTGGGGACATGCCTAATTCCTGGCTGATTTGCCTTTCTCGTCTTAGGGTTGGGGTTCGGCCTAGGGCTAGGATTTTTAAAATCAGGAAGCCCTGAGTTCCAGGCACACTGGAGCTGTGAAAGGCACCCAAAAGGGAGTGCAAAAGTGCCACAACATGGTTGCTTTCACGGCTTTTTCCTTGGCAAGAAGCTTAACACCAGGCTGATTTCCCTTCCCAGGGTTACTGTTAGGCTTAGGCCTAGGGCTAGGATTTTTAAAACTAGGAAGCCCTTAGATCCAGGCACACTGCAGCTGTCCAAGGCATCCCAAGGGGAGTACAAAAGTGCAACAACATGGCAGCTTTCACAGCTTTTTCCTTGGCACCATCCCTATACCTAGGCTGTTTTATCTGCCTAGGGTTAGGGTTAGGGTTCAGCCTAGGGCTTGGAGTTTTTTAACCAGGAAGCCCTGAGTTCCAGGCTTACTGCATCTGCCAAAGGCATCCCAAAGGGAGTGCAAAAGTGCCACAACATGGCTGCTTTCACAGCTTTTCCCTTAGGAAGAACCCTAATACGCGGCTGATTTACCTTCCTAGGGTTACTGTTAGGCTTAGGCCTAGGACTTTTAAAACCAGGAAGCCCTGGGCTCCAGGCACACTGCAGCTGCGAAAGGCATCCCAAGGGGAGCGCAAAAGTGACACAACTTGGCTGCCACCACTGATATTTCCATGAGACCATCCCGAACCATAGGCTGATTTTCCTTCCTAGGGTTAAGGTTTGAGTTACGCCTAGGGTAAGGGTTCTATTAACCAGAAAGCCCTGAGTTCCAAGAACACAGCAGCTGCGAAGGACTAGCCAAGAAGAGCGCAAAAGTACCACAACATGCCTGCCTCCACAGCTTTTTCCTTGGGGACATGCCTAATTCCTGGCTGATTTGCCTTTCTCGTCTTAGGGTTGGGGTTCGGCCTAGGGCTAGGATTTTTAAAATCAGGAAGCCCTGAGTTCCAGGCACACTGGAGCTGTGAAAGGCATCCAAAAGGGAGTGCAAAAGTGCCACAACATGGCTGCTTTCACGGCTTTTTCCTTGGCAAGAAGCCTAACACCAGGCTGATTTCCCTTCCCAGGGTTACTGTTAGGCTTAGGCCTAGGGCTAGGATTTTTAAAACTAGGAAGCCCTTAGTTCCAGGCACACTGCAGCTGCGAAAGGCATCCCAAGGGGAGTACAAAAGTGCAACAACATTGCAGCTTTCACAGCTTTTTCCTTGGCACCATCCCTATACCTAGGCTGATTTATCTGCCTAGGGTTAAGGTTAGGCGTCAGCCTAGGGCTTGGAGTTTTTTAACCAGGAAGCCCTGAGTTCCAGGCTTACTGCATCTGCCAAAGGCATCCCAAAGGGAGTGCAGAAGTGCCACAACATGGCTGCTTTCACGGCTTTTCCCTTAGGAAGAACCCTAATACGCGGCTGATTTACCTTCCTAGGGTTACTGTTAGGCTTAGGCCTAGGACTTTTAAAACCAGGAAGCCCTGGGCTCCAGGCACACTGCAGCTGTTAAAGGCATCCCAAGAGGGCCGCAGAAGTGACACAACTTGGCTGCCTCTGCTTCTATTCTCATGAGACCATCCTGAACCATAGGCAGATTTTCCTTCCTAGGGTTAAGGTTTGAGTTACGCCTAGGGTAAGAGTTCTATTAACCAGAAAGCCCTGAG
Organism: Ammospiza maritima maritima; assembly: GCA_036010785.1. Classification (NCBI taxonomy): domain Eukaryota; kingdom Metazoa; phylum Chordata; class Aves; order Passeriformes; family Passerellidae; genus Ammospiza; species Ammospiza maritima. The sequence continues at coordinate 1,285,159 of JAYKTQ010000127.1, forward strand.
TTCCAAGAACACAGCAGCTGCGAAGGACTACACAAGAAGAGCGCAAAAGTACCACAACGTGCCTGCCTCCACAGCTTTTTCCTTGGGGACATGCCTAATTCCTGGCTGATTTGCCTTTCTCGTCTTAGGGTTGGGGTTCGGCCTAGGGCTAGGATATTTTTAACTAGGAAGCCCTGAGTTCCAGGCTTACTTCATCTGCCAAAGGCATCCCAAAGGGAGTGCAAAAGTGCCACAACATGGCTGCTTTCACGGCTTTTCCCTTAGGAAGAACCCTAATACGCGGCTGATTTACCTTCCTAGGGTTACTGTTAGGCTTAGGCCTAGGACTTTTAAAACCAGGAAGCCCTGGGCTCCAGGCACACTGCAGCTGCGAAAGGCATCCCAAGGGGAGCGCAAAAGTGACACAACTTGGCTGCCACCACTGATATTTCCATGAGACCATCCCGAACCATAGGCTGATTTTCCTTCCTAGGGTTAAGGTTTGAGTTATGCCTGGGGTAAGGGTTCTATTAACCAGAAAGCCCTGAGTTCCAAGAACACAGCAGCTGCGAAGGACTAGCCAAGAAGAGCGCAAAAGTACCACAACATGCCTGCCTCCACAGCTTTTTCCTTGGGGACATGCCTAATTCCTGGCTGATTTGCCTTTCTCGTCTTAGGGTTGGGGTTCGGCCTAGGGCTAGGATTTTTAAAATCAGGAAGCCCTGAGTTCCAGGCACACTGGAGCTGTGAAAGGCATCCAAAAGGGAGTGCAGCAGTGCCACAACATTGCTGCGTTCACGGCTTTTTCCTTGGCAAGAAGCCTAACACCAGGCTGTTTGACCTTCCCAGGGTTACTGTTAGGCTTAGGCCTAGGGCTAGGATTTTTAAAACTAGGAAGCCCTTAGTTCCAGGCACACTGCAGCTGTCCAAGGCATCCCAAGGGGAGTACAAAAGTGCAACAACATGGCAGCTTTCACAGCTTTTTCCTTGGCACCATCCCTATACCTAGGCTGTTTTATCTGCCTAGGGTTAGGGTTAGGGTTCAGCCTAGGGCTTGGAGTTTTTTAACCAGGAAGCCCTGAGTTCCAAGAACACAGCAGCTGCGAAGGACTACCCAAGAAGAGCGCAAAAGTACCACAACGTGCCTGCCTCCACAGCTTTTTCCTTGGGGACATGCCTAATTCCTGGCTGATTTGCCTTTCTCGTCTTAGGGTTGGGGTTCGGCCTAGGGCTAGGATATTTTTAACTAGGAAGCCCTGAGTTCCAGGCTTACTTCATCTGCCAAAGGCATCCCAAAGGGAGTGCAAAAGTGCCACAACATGGCTGCTTTCACGGCTTTTCCCTTAGGAAGAACCCTAATACTCGGGTGATTTACCTTCCTAGGGTTACTGTTAGGCTTCGGCCTAGGACTTTTAAAACCAGGAAGCCCTGGGCTCCAGGCACACTGCAGCTGCGAAAGGCATCCCAAGGGGAGCGCAAAAGTGACACAACTTGGCTGCCACCACTGATATTTCCATGAGACCATCCCGAACCATAGGCTGATTTTCCTTCCTAGGGTTAAGGTTTGAGTTACGCCTAGGGTAAGGGTTCTATTAACCAGAAAGCCCTGAGTTCCAAGAACACAGCAGCTGCGAAGGACTAGCCAAGAAGAGCACAAAAGTACCACAACATGCCTGCCTCCACAGCTTTTTCCTTGGGGACATGCCTAATTCCTGGCTGATTTGCCTTTCTCGTCTTAGGGTTGGGGTTCGGCCTAGGGCTAGGATTTTTTTAACTAGGAAGCCCTGAGTTCCAGGCTTACTGCATCTGCCAAAGGCATCCCAAAGGGAGTGCAAAAGTGCCACAACATGGCTGCTTTCACAGCTTTTCCCTTAGGAAGAACCCTAATACGCGGCTGATTTACCTTCCTAGGGTTACTGTTAGGCTTAGGCCTAGGACTTTTAAAACCAGGATGCCCTGGGCTCCAGGTACACTGCAGCTGCGAAAGGCATCCCAAGGGGAGCGCAAAAGTGACACAACTTGGCTGCCACCACTGATATTTCCATGAGACCATCCCGAACCATAGGCTGATTTTCCTTCCTAGGGTTAAGGTTTGAGTTTCGCCTGGGGTAAGGGTTCTATTAACCAGAAAGCCCTGAGTTCCAAGAACACAGCAGCTGCGAAGGACTACCCAAGATGAGCGCAAAAGTACCACAACATGCCTGCCTCCACAGCTTTTTCCTTGGGGACATGCCTAATTCCTGGCTGATTTGCCTTTCTCGTCTTAGGGTTGGGGTTCGGCGTAGGGCTAGGATTTTTAAAATCAGGAAGCCCTGAGTTCCAGGCACACTGGAGCTGTGAAAGGCATCCAAAAGGGAGTGCAAAAGTGCCACAACATGGCTGCTTTCACGGCTTTTTCCTTGGCAAGAAGCCTAACACCAGGCTGATTTCCCTTCCCAGGGTTACTGTTAGGCTTAGGCCTAGGGCTAGGATTTTTAAAACTAGGAAGCCCTTAGTTCCAGGCACACTGCAGCTGCGAAAGGCATCCCAAGGGGAGTACAAAAGTGCAACAACATGGCAGCTTTCACAGCTTTTTCCTTGGCACCATCCCTATACCTAGGCTGATTTATCTGCCTAGGGTTAAGGTTAGGCTTCAGCCTAGGGCTTGGAGTTTTTTAACCAGGAAGCCCTGAGTTCCAGGCTTACTGCATCTGCCAAAGGCATCCCAAAGGGAGTGCAGAAGTGCCACAACATGGCTGCTTTCACGGCTTTTCCCTTAGGAAGAACCCTAATACGCGGCTGATTTACCTTCCTAGGGTTACTGTTAGGCTTAGGCCTAGGACTTTTAAAACCAGGAAGCCCTGGGCTCCAGGCATATGCAGCTGTTAAAGGCATCCCAAGAGGGCCGCAGAAGTGACACAACTTGGCTGCCTCTGCTTCTATTCTCATGAGACCATCCTGAACCATAGGCTGATTTTCCTTCCTAGGGTTAAGGTTTGAGTTACGCCTAGGGTAAGAGTTCTATTAACCAGAAAGACCTGAGTTACAAGAACACAGCAGCTGCGAAGGACTACCCAAGAAGAGCGCAAAAGTACCACAACGTGCCTGCCTCCACAGCTTTTTCCTTGGGGACATGCCTAATTCCTGGCTGATTTGCCTTTCTCGTCTTAGGGTTGGGGTTCGGCCTAGGGCTAGGATTTTTTTAACTAGGAAGCCCTGAGTTCCAGGCTTACTGCATCTGCCAAAGGCATCCCAAAGGGAGTGCAAAAGTGCCACAACATGGCTGCTTTCACGGCTTTTCCCTTAGGAAGAACCCTAATACCCGGCTGATTTACCTTCCTAGGGTTACTGTTAGGCTTAGGCCTAGGACTTTTAAAACCAGGAAGCCCTGGGCTCCAGGCACACTGCAGCTGCGAAAGTCATCCCAAGGGGAGCGCAAAAGTGACACAACTTGTCTGCCACCACTGATATTTCCATGAGACCATCCCGAACCATAGGCTGATTTTCCTTCCTAGGGTTAAGGTTTGAGTTACGCCTAGGGTAAGGGTTCTATTAACCAGAAAGCCCTGAGTTCCAAGAACACAGCAGCTGCGAAGGACTACCCAAGGAGAGCGCAAAAGTACCACAACATGCCTGCCTCCACAGCTTTTTCCTTGGGGACATGCCTAATTCCTGGCTGATTTGCCTTTCTTGTCTTAGGGTTGGGGTTCGGCCTAGGGCTAGGATTTTTTTAACTAGGAAGCCCTGAGTTCCAGGCACACTGGAGCTGTGAAAGGCATCCAAAAGGGAGTGCAAAAGTGCCACAACATCGCTGCGTTCACGGCTTTTTCCTTGGCAAGAAGCTTAACACCAGGCTGATTTCCCTTCCCAGGGTTACTGTTAGGCTTAGGCCTAGGGCTAGGATTTTTAAATCTAGGAAGCCCTTAGTTCCAGGCACACTGCAGCTGCGAAAGGCATCCCAAGGGGAGTACAAAAGTGCAACAACATGGCAGCTTTCACAGCTTTTTCCTTGGCACCATCCCTATACCTAGGCTGTTTTATCTGCCTAGGGTTAGGGTTAGGGTTCAGCCTAGGGCTTGGAGTTTTTTAACCAGGAAGCCCTGAGTTCCAGGCTTACTGCATCTGCCAAAGGCATCCCAAAGGGAGTGCAAAAGTGCCACAACATGGCTGCTTTCACAGCTTTTCCCTTAGGAAGAACCCTAATACGCGGCTGATTTACCTTCCTAGGGTTACTGTTAGGCTTAGGCCTAGGACTTTTAAAACCAGGAAGCCCTGGGCTCCAGGCACACTGCAGCTGCGAAAGGCATCCCAAGAGGACCGCAGAAGTGACACAACTTGGCTGCCTCTGCTTCTATTCTCATGAGACCATCCTGAACCATAGGCTGATTTTCCTTCCTAGGGTTAAGGTTTGAGTTACGCCTAGGGTAAGAGTTCTATTAACCAGAAAGACCTGAGTTCCAAGAACACAGCAGCTGCGAAGGACTACCCAAGAAGAGCGCAAAAGTACCACAACGTGCCTGCCTCCACAGCTTTTTCCTTGGGGACATGCCTAATTCCTGGCTGATTTGCCTTTCTCGTCTTAGGGTTGGGGTTCGGCCTAGGGCTAGGATTTTTTTAACTAGGAAGCCCTGAGTTCCAGGCTTACTTCATCTGCCAAAAGCATCCCAAAGGGAGTGCAAAAGTGCCACAACATGGCTGCTTTCACGGCTTTTCCCTTAGGAAGAACCCTAATACGCGGCTGATTTACCTTCCTAGGGTTACTGTTAGGCTTAGGCCTGGGACTTTTAAAACCAGGAAGCCCTGGGCTCCAGGCACACTGCAGCTGCGAAAGGCATCCCAAGGGGAGCGCAAAAGTGACACAACTTGGCTGCCACCACTGATATTTCCATGAGACCATCCCGAACCATAGGCTGATTTTCCTTCCTAGGGTTAAGGTTTGAGTTATGCCTAGGGTAAGGGTTCTATTAACCAGAAAGCCCTGAGTTCCAAGAACACAGCAGCTGCGAAGGACTAGCCAAGGAGAGCGCAAAAGTACCACAACATGCCTGCCTCCACAGCTTTTTCCTTGGGGACATGCCTATTTCCTGGCTGATTTGCCTTTCTCGTCTTAGGGTTGGGGTTCGGCCTAGGGCTAGGATTTTTTTAACTAGGAAGCCCTGAGTTCCAGGCTTACTTCATCTGCCAAAGGCATCCCAAAGGGAGTGCAAAAGTGCCACAACATGGCTGCTTTCACGGCTTTTCCCTTAGGAAGAACCCTAATACGCGGCTGATTTACCTTCCTAGGGTTACTGTTAGGCTTAGGCCTAGGACTTTTAAAACCAGGAAGCCCTGGGCTCCAGGCACACTGCAGCTGCGAAAGGCATCCCAAGGGGAGCGCAAAAGTAACGCAACTTGACTGCCACCACTGATATTTCCATGAGACCATCCCGAACCATAGGCTGATTTTCCTTCCTAGGGTTAAGGTTTGAGTTACGCCTAGGGTAAGGGTTCTATTAACCAGAAAGCCCTGAGTTCCAAGAACACAGCAGCTGCGAAGGACTAGCCAAGAAGAGCGCAAAAGTACCACAACATGCCTGCCTCCACAGCTTTTTCCTTGGGGACATGCCTAATTCCTGGCTGATTTGCCTTTCTCGTCTTAGGGTTGGGGTTCGGCCTAGGGCTAGGATTTTTAAAATCAGGAAGCCCTGAGTTCCAGGCACACTGGAGCTGTGAAAGGCATCCAAAAGGGAGTGCAAAAGTGCCACAACATGGCTGCTTTCACGGCTTTTTCCTTGGCAAGAAGCTTAACACCAGGCTGATTTCCCTTCCCAGGGTTACTGTTAGGCTTAGGCCTAGGGCTAGGATTTTTAAAACTAGGAAGCCCTTAGTTCCAGGCACACTGCAGCTGCGAAAGGCATCCCAAGGGGAGTACAAAAGTGCAACAACATGGCAGCTTTCACAGCTTTTTCCTTGGCACCATCCCTATACCTAGGCTGATTTATCTGCCTAGGGTTAGGGTTAGGGTTCAGCCTAGGGCTAGGATTGTTTTAACTAGGAAGCCCTGAGTTCCAGGCTTACTGCATCTGCCAAAGGCATCCCAAAGGGAGTGCAAAAGTGCCACAACATGGCTGCTTTCACGGCTTTTCCCTTAGGAAGAACCCTAATACCCGGCTGATTTACCTTCCTAGGGTTACTGTTAGGCTTAGGCCTAGGACTTTTAAAACCAGGAAGCCCTGGGCTCCAGGCACACTGCAGCTGCGAAAGTCATCCCAAGGGGAGCGCAAAAGTGACACAACTTGTCTGCCACCACTGATATTTCCATGAGACCATCCCGAACCATAGGCTGATTTTCCTTCCTAGGGTTAAGGTTTGAGTTACGCCTAGGGTAAGGGTTCTATTAACCAGAAAGCCCTGAGTTCCAAGAACACAGCAGCTGCGAAGGACTACCCAAGGAGAGCGCAAAAGTACCACAACATGCCTGCCTCCACAGCTTTTTCCTTGGGGACATGCCTAATTCCTGGCTGATTTGCCTTTCTTGTCTTAGGGTTGGGGTTCGGCCTAGGGCTAGGATTTTTTTAACTAGGAAGCCCTGAGTTCCAGGCTTACTGCATCTGCCAAAGGCATCCCAAAGGGAGTGCAGAAGTGCCACAACATGGCTGCTTTCACGGCTTTTCCCTTAGGAAGAACCCTAATACGCGGCTGATTTACCGTCCTAGGGTTACTGTTAGGCTTAGGCCTAGGACTTTTAAAACCAGGAAGCCCTGGGCTCCAGGCACACTGCAGCTGCGAAAGGCATCCCAAGGGGAGCGCAAAAGTAACGCAACTTGGCTGCCACCACTGATATTTCCATGAGACCATCCCGAACCATAGGCTGATTTTCCTTCCTAGGGTTAAGGTTTGAGTTACGCCTAGGGTAAGGGTTCTATTAACCAGAAAGCCCTGAGTTCCAAGAACACAGCAGCTGCGAAGGACTAGCCAAGAAGAGCGCAAAAGTACCACAACATGCCTGCCTCCACAGCTTTTTCCTTGGGGACATGCCTAATTCCTGGCTGATTTGCCTTTCTCGTCTTAGGGTTGGGGTTCGGCCTAGGGCTAGGATTTTTTTAACTAGGAAGCCCTGAGTTCCAGGCTTACTTCATCTGCCAAAAGCATCCCAAAGGGAGTGCAGAAGTGCCACAACATGGCTGCTTTCACGGCTTTTCCCTTAGGAAGAACCCTAATACCCGGCAGATTTACCTTCCTAGGGTTACTGTTAGGCTTAGGCCTAGGACTTTTAAAACCAGGAAGCCCTGGGCTCCAGGCACTCTGCAGCTGCGAAAGGCATCCCAAGGGGAGCGCAAAAGTGACACAACTTGGCTGCCACCACTGATATTTCCATGAGACCATCCCGAACCATAGGCTGATTTTCCTTCCTAGGGTTAAGGTTTGAGTTACGCCTAGGGTAAGGGTTCTATTAACCAGAAAGACCTGAGTTCCAAGAACACAGCAGCTGCGAAGGACTACCCAAGGAGAGCGCAAAAGTACCACAACATGCCTGCCTCCACAGCTTTTTCCTTGGGGACATGCCTAATACCTGGCTGATTTGCCTTTCTCGTCTTAGGGTTTGGGTTCGGCCTAGGGCTAGGATTTTTAAAACTAGGAAGCCCTGAGTTCCAGGCACACTGCAGCTGTTCAAGGCATCCCAAGGGGAGTACAAAAGTGCAACAACATGGCAGCTTTCACAGCTTTTTCCTTGGCACCATCCCTATACCTTGGCTGTTTTATCTGCCTAGGGTTAGGGTTAGGGTTCAGCCTAGGGCTTGGAGTTTTTTAACCACGAAGCCCTGAGTTCCAGGCTTACTTCATCTGCCAAAGGCATCCCAAAGGGAGTGCAAAAGTGCCACAACATGGCTGCTTTCACGGCTTTTCCCTTAGGAAGAACCCTAATACGCGGCTGATTTACCTTCCTAGGGTTACTGTTAGGCTTAGGCCTAGGACTTTTAAAACCAGGAAGCCCTGGGCTCCAGGCACACTGCAGCTGCGAAAGGCATCCCATGGGGAGCGCAAAAGTGACACAACTTGGCTGCCACCACTGATATTTCCATGAGACCATCCCGAACCATAGGCTGATTTTCCTTCCTAGGGTTAAGGTTTGAGTTACGCCTAGGGTAAGGGTTCTATTAACCAGAAAGCCCTGAGTTCCAAGAACACAGCAGCTGCGAAGGACTACCCAAGAAGAGCGCAAAAGTACCACAACATGCCTGCCTCCACAGCTTTTTCCTTGGGGACATGCCTAATTCCTGGCTGATTTGCCTTTCTCGTCTTAGGGTTGGGGTTCGGCCTAGGGCTAGGATTTTTTTAACTAGGAAGCCCTGAGTTCCAGGCTTACTGCATCTGCCAAAGGCATCCCAAAGGGAGTGCAGAAGTGCCACAACATGGTTGCTTTCACGGCTTTTTCCTTGGCAAGAAGCCTAACACCAGGCTGATTTCCCTTCCCATGGTTACTGTTAGGCTTAGGCCTAGGGCTAGGATTTTTAAAACTAGGAAGCCCTTAGTTCCAGGCACACTGCAGCTGCGAAAGGCATCCCAAGGGGAGTACAAAAGTGCAACAACATGGCAGCTTTCACAGCTTTTTCCTTGGCACCATCCCTATACCTAGGCTGATTTATCTGCCTAGGGTTAAGGTTAGGCTTCAGCCTAGGGCTTGGAGTTTTTTAACCAGGAAGCCCTGAGTTCCAGGCTTACTGCATCTGCCAAAGGCATCCCAAAGGGAGTGCAGAAGTGCCACAACATGGCTGCTTTCACGGCTTTTCCCTTAGGAAGAACCCTAATACGCGGCTGATTTACCTTCCTAGGGTTACTGTTAGGCTTAGGCCTAGGACTTTTAAAACCAGGAAGCCCTGGGCTCCAGGCATATGCAGCTGTTAAAGGCATCCCAATAGGGCCGCAGAAGTGACACAACTTGGCTGCCTCTGCTTCTATTCTCATGAGACCATGCTGAACCATAGGCAGGTTTTCCTTCCTAGGGTTAAGGTTTGAGTTTCGCCTAGGGTAAGAGATCTATTAACCAGAAAGCCCTGAGTTCCAAGAACACAGCAGCTGCGAAGCACTAGCCAAGAAGAGCGCAAAAGTACCACAACATGCCTGCCTCCACAGCTTTTTCCTTGGGGACATGCCTAATTCCTGGCTGATTTGCCTTTCTCGTCTTAGGGTTGGGGTTCGGCCTAGGGCTAGGATTTTTTTAACTAGGAAGCCCTGAGTTCCAGGCTTACTGCATCTGCCAAAGGCATCCCAAAGGGAGTGCAGAAGTGCCACAACATGGCTGCTTTCACGGCTTTTCTCTTAGGAAGAACCCTAATACCCGGCAGATTTACCTTCCTAGGGTTACTGTTAGGCTTAGGCCTAGGACTTTTAAAACCAGGAAGCCCTGGGCTCCAGGAACAGTGCAGCTGCGAAAGTCATCCCAAGGGGAGCGCAAAAGTGACACAACTTGGCTGCCACCACTGATGTTTCCATGAGAGCATCCCGAATCATAGGCTGATTTTCCTTCCTAGGGTTAAGGTTTGAGTTACGCCTGGGGTAAGGGTTCTATTAACCAGAAAGCCCTGAGTTCCAAGAACACAGCAGCTGCGAAGGACTACCCAAGAAGAGCGCAAAAGTACCAAAACATGCCTGCCTCCACAGCTTTTTCCTTGGGGACATGCCTAATTCCTGGCTGATTTGCCTTTCTCGTCTTAGGGTTGGGGTTCGGCCTAGGGCTAGGATTTTTAAAATCAGGAAGCCCTGAGTTCCAGGCACACTGGAGCTGTGAAAGGCATCCAAAAGGGAGTGCAAAAGTGCCACAACATGGCTGGTTTCACGGCTTTTTCCTTCGCAAGGAGCTTAACACCAGGCTGATTTCCCTTCCCAGGGTTACTGTTAGGCTTAGGCCTAGGGCTAGGATTTTTAAAACTAGGAAGCCCTTAGTTCCAGGCACACTGCAGCTGTCCAAGGCATCCCAAGGGGAGTACAAAAGTGCAACAACATGGCAGCTTTCACAGCTTTTTCCTTGGCACCATCCCTATACCTAGGCTGTTTTATCTGCCTAGGGTTAGGGTAAGAGTTCAGCCTAGGGCTTGGAGTTTTTTAACCAGGAAGCCCTGAGTTCCAGGCTTACTGCATCTGCCAAAGGCATCCCAAAGGGAGTGCAGAAGTGCCACAACATGGCTGCTTTCACAGCTTTTCCCTTAGGAAGAACCCTAATACGCGGCTGATTTACCTTCCTAGGGTTACTGTTAGGCTTAGGCCTAGGACTTTTAAAACCAGGAAGCCCTGGGCTCCAGGCACACTGCAGCTGCGAAAGGCATCCCAAGGGGAGCGCAAAAGTGACACAACTTGGCTGCCACCACTGATATTTCCATGAGACCATCCCGAACCATAGGCTGATTTTCCTTCCTAGGGTTAAGGTTTGAGTTACGCCTAGGGTAAGGGTTCTATTAACCAGAAAGCCCTGAGTTCCAAGAACACAGCAGCTGCGAAGGACTACCCAAGAAGAGCGAAAAAGTACCACAACATGCCTGTCTCCACAGCTTTTTCCTTGGGGACATGCCTAATTCCTGGCTGATTTGCCTTTCTCGTCTTAGGGTTGGGGTTCGGCCTAGGGCTAGGATTTTTTTAACTAGGAAGCCCTGAGTTCCAGGCTTACTTCATCTGCCAAAAGCATCCCAAAGGGAGTGCAGAAGTGCCACAACATGGCTGCTTTCACGGCTTTTCCCTTAGGAAGAACCCTAATACTCGGCTGATTTACCTTCCTAGGGTTACTGTTAGGCTTAGGCCTAGGACTTTTAAAACCAGGAAACCCTGGGCTCCAGGCACACTGCAGCTGCGAAAGGCATCCCAAGGGGAGCGCAAAAGTAACGCAACTTGGCTGCCACCACTGATATTTCCATGAGACCATCCCGAACCATAGGCTGATTTTCCTTCCTAGGGTTAAGGTTTGAGTTACGCCTGGGGTAAGGGTTCTATTAACCAGAAAGCCCTGAGTTCCAAGAACACAGCAGCTGCGAAGGACTAGCCAAGAAGAGCGCAAAAGTACCACAACATGCCTGCCTCCACAGCTTTTTCCTTGGGGACATGCCTAATTCCTGGCTGATTTGCCTTTCTCGTCTTAGGGTTGGGGTTCGGCCTAGGGCTAGGATTTTTAAAATCAGGAAGCCCTGAGTTCCAGGCTTACTTCATCTGCAAAAGGCATCCCAAAGGGAGTGCAAAAGTGCCACAACATGGTTGCTTTCACGGCTTTTCCCTTAGGAAGAACCCTAATACGCGGCTGATTTACCTTCCTAGGGTTACTGTTAGGCTTAGGCCTAGGACTTTTAAAACCAGGAAGCCCTGGGCTCCAGGCACACTGCAGCTGTTAAAGGCATCCCAAGAGGGCCGCAGAAGTGACACAACTTGGCTGCCTCTGCTTCTATTCTCATGAGACCATCCCGAACCATAGGCTGATTTTCCTTCCTAGGGTTAAGGTTTGAGTTACGCCTAGGGTAAGGGTTCTATTAACCAGAAAGACCTGAGTTCCAAGAACACAGCAGCTGCGAAGGACTAGCCAAGAAGACCGCAAAAGTACCACAACGTGCCTGCCTCCACAGCTTTTTCCTTGGGGACATGCCTAATTCCTGGCTGATTTGCCTTTCTCGTCTTAGGGTTGGGGTTCGGCCTAGGGCTAGGATTTTTTTAACTAGGAAGCCCTGAGTTCCAGGCTTACTTCATCTGCCAAAGGCATCCCAAAGGGAGTGCAAAAGTGCCACAACATGGCTGCTTTCACGGCTTTTCCCTTAGGAAGAACCCTAATACGCGGCTGATTTACCTTCCTAGGGTTACTGTTAGGCTTAGGCCTAGGACTTTTAAAACCAGGAAGCCCTGGGCTCCAGGCACACTGCAGCTGCGAAAGGCATCCCAAGGGGAGCGCAAAAGTGACACAACTTGGCTGCCACCACTGATATTTCCATGAGACCATCCCGAACCATAGGCTGATTTTCCTTCCTAGGGTTAAGGTTTGAGTTACGCCTAGGGTAAGGGTTCTATTAACCAGAAAGCCCTGAGTTCCAAGAACACAGCAGCTGCGAAGGACTACCCAAGGAGAGCGCAAAAGTACCACAACATGCCTGCCTCCACAGCTTTTTCCTTGGGGACATGCCTAATTCCTGGCTGATTTGCCTTTCTCGTCTTAGGGTTGGGGTTCGGCCTAGGGCTAGGATTTTTTTAACTAGGAAGCCCTGAGTTCCAGGCTTACTGCATCTGCCAAAGGCATCCCAAAGGGAGTGCAGAAGTGCCACACCATGGCTGCTTTCACGGCTTTTCCCTTAGGAAGAACCCGAATACGCGGCTGATTTACCTTCCTAGGGTTACTGTTAGGCTTAGGCCTAGGACTTTAAAACCAGGAAGCCCTGGGCTCCAGGCACTCTGCAGCTGCGAAAGGCATCCCAAGGGGAGCGCAAAAGTAACGCAACTTGGCTGCCACCACTGATATTTCCATGAGACCATCCTGAACCATAGGCTGATTTTCCTTCCTAGGGTTAAGGTTTGAGTTACGCCTAGGGTAAGGGTTCTATTAACCAGAAAGCCCTGAGTTCCAAGAACACAGCAGCTGCGAAGGACTACCCAAGAAGAGCGCAAAAGTACCAAAACATGCCTGCCTCCACAGCTTTTTCCTTGGGGACATGCCTAATTCCTGGCTGATTTGCCTTTCTCGTCTTAGGGTTGGGGTTCGGACTAGGGCTAGGATTTTTAAAATCAGGAAGCCCTGAGTTCCAGGCACACTGGAGCTGTGAAAGGCATCCAAAAGGGAGTGCAAAAGTGCCACAACATGGTTGCTTTCACGGCTTTTTCCTTGGCAAGAAGCCTAACACCAGGCTGATTTCCCTTCCCAGGGTTACTGTTAGGCTTAGGCCTAGGGCTAGGATTTTTAAAACTAGGAAGCCCTTAGTTCCAGGCACACTGCAGCTGCGAAAGGCATCCCAAGGGGAGTACAAAAGTGCAACAACATGGCAGCTTTCACAGCTTTTTCCTTGGCACCATCCCTATACCTAGGCTGATTTATCTGCCTAGGGTTAAGGTTAGGCTTCAGCCTAGGGCTTGGAGTTTTTTAACCAGGAAGCCCTGAGTTCCAGGCTTACTGCATCTGCCAAAGGCATCCCAAAGGGAGTGCAGAAGTGCCACAACATGGCTGCTTTCACGGCTTTTCCCTTAGGAAGAACCCTAATACGCGGCTGATTTACCTTCCTAGGGTTACTGTTAGGCTTAGGCCTAGGACTTTTAAAACCAGGAAGCCCTGGGCTCCAGGCATATGCAGCTGTTAAAGGCATCCCAAGAAGGCCGCAGAAGTGACACAACTTGGCTGCCTCTGCTTCTATTCTCATGAGACCATGCTGAACCATAGGCAGGTTTTCCTTCCTAGGGTTAAGGTTTGAGTTTCGCCTAGGGTAAGAGTTCTATTAACCAGAAAGCCCTGAGTTCCAAGAACACAGCAGCTGCGAAGGACTACCCAAGAAGAGCGCAAAAGTACCACAACATGCCTGCCTCCACAGCTTTTTCCTTGGGGACATGCCTAATTCCTGGCTGATTTGCCTTTCTCGTCTTAGGGTTGGGGTTCGGCCTAGGGCTAGGATTTCTTTAACTAGGAAGCCCTGAGTTCCAGGCTTACTGCCTCTGCCAAAGGCATCCCAAAGGGAGTGCAGAAGTGCCACAACATGGCTGCTTTCACGGCTTTTCTCTTAGGAAGAACCCTAATACCCGGCTGATTTACCTTCCTAGGGTTACTGTTAGGCTTAGGCCTAGGACTTTTAAAACCAGGAAGCCCTGGGCCCCAGGAACACTGCAGCTGCGAAAGTCATCCCAAGGGGAGCGCAAAAGTGACACAACTTGGCTGCCACCACTGATGTTTCCATGAGACCATCCCGAATCATAGGCTGATTTTCCTTCCTAGGGTTAAGGTTTTAGTTACGCCTGGGGTAAGGGTTCTATTAACCAGAAAGCCCTGAGTTCCAAGAACACAGCAGCTGCGAAGGACTACCCAAGAAGAGCGCAAAAGTACCAAAACATGCCTGCCTCCACAGCTTTTTCCTTGGGGACATGCCTAATTCCTGGCTGATTTGCCTTTCTCGTCTTAGGGTTGGGGTTCGGCCTAGGGCTTGGAGTTTTTTAACTAGGAAGCCCTGAGTTCCAGGCACACTGGAGCTGTGAAAGGCATCCAAAAGGGAGTGCAGAAGTGCCACAACATGGCTGCTTTCACAGCTTTTCCCTTAGGAAGAACCCTAATACGCGGCTGATTTACCTTCCTAGGGTTACTGTTAGGCTTAGGCCTAGGACTTTTAAAACCAGGAAGCCCTGGGCTCCAGGCACACTGCAGCTGCGAAAGGCATCCCAAGGGGAGCGCAAAAGTGACACAACTTGGCTGCCACCACTGATATTTCCATGAGACCATCCCGAACCATAGGCTGATTTTCCTTCCTAGGGTTAAGGTTTGAGTTACGCCTATGGTAAGGGTTCTATTAACCAGAAAGCCCTGAGTTCCAAGAACACAGCAGCTGCGAAGGACTACCCAAGAAGAGCGCAAAAGTACCACAACATGCCTGCCTCCACAGCTTTTTCCTTGGGGACATGCCTAATTCCTGGCTGATTTGCCTTTCTCGTCTTAGGGTTGGGGTTCGGCCTAGGGCTTGGAGTTTTTTAACTAGGAAGCCCTGAGTTCCAGGCTTACTTCATCTGCCAAAAGCATCCCAAAGGGAGTGCAAAAGTGCCACAACATGGCTGCTTTCACGGCTTTTTCCTTCGCAAGGAGCTTAACACCAGCCTGATTTCCCTTCCCAGGGTTACTGTTAGGCTTAGGCCTAGGGCTAGGATTTTTAAAACTAGGAAGCCCTTAGTTCCAGGCACACTGCAGCTGTCCAAGGCATCCCAAGGGGAGTACAAAAGTGCAACAACATGGCAGCTTTCACAGCTTTTTCCTTGGCACCATCCCTATACCTAGGCTGTTTTATCTGCCTAGGGTTAGGGTAAGGGTTCAGCCTAGGGCTTGGAGTTTTTTAACCAGGAAGCCCTGAGTTCCAGGCTTACTTCATCAGCCAAAGGCATCCCAAAGGGAGTGCAGAAGTGCCACAACATGGCTGCTTTCACAGCTTTTCCCTTAGGAAGAACCCTAATAAGCGGCTGATTTACCTTCCTAGGGTTACTGTTAGGCTTAGGCCTAGGACTTTTAAAACCAGGAAGCCCTGGGCTCCAGGCACACTGCAGCTGCGAAAGGCATCCCAAGGGGAGCGCAAAAGTGACACAACTTGGCTGCCACCACTGATATTTCCATGAGACCATCCCGAACCATAGGCTGATTTTCCTTCCTAGGGTTAAGGTTTGAGTTACGCCTATGGTAAGGGTTCTATTAACCAGAAAGCCCTGAGTTCCAAGAACACAGCAGCTGCGAAGGACTACCCAAGAAGAGCGAAAAAGTACCACAACATGCCTGCCTCCACAGCTTTTTCCTTGGGGACATGCCTAATTCCTGGCTGATTTGCCTTTCTCGTCTTAGGGTTGGGGTTCGGCCTAGGGCTTGGAGTTTTTTAACTAGGAAGCCCTGAGTTCCAGGCTTACTTCATCTGCCAAAAGCATCCCAAAGGGAGTGCAGAAGTGCCACAACATGGCTGCTTTCACGGCTTTTCCCTTAGGAAGAACCCTAATACTCGGCTGATTTACCTTCCTAGGGTTACTGTTAGGCTTAGGCCTAGGACTTTTAAAACCAGGAAGCCCTGGGCTCCAGGCACACTGCAGCTGCGAAAGGCATCCCAAGGGGAGCGCAAAAGTAACGCAACTTGGCTGCCACCACTGATATTTCCATGAGACCATCCCGAACCATAGGCTGATTTTCCTTCCTAGGGTTAAGGTTTGAGTTACGCCTAGGGTAAGGGTTCTATTAACCAGAAAGCCCTGAGTTCCAAGAACACAGCAGCTGCGAAGGACTAGCCAAGAAGAGCGCAAAAGTACCACAACATGCCTGCCTCCACAGCTTTTTCCTTGGGGACATGCCTAATTCCTGGCTGATTTGCCTTTCTCGTCTTAGGGTTGGGGTTCGGCCTAGGGCTAGGATTTTTAAAATCAGGAAGCCCTGAGTTCCAGGCTTACTGCATCTGCCAAAGGCATCCCAAAGGGAGTGCAAAAGTGCCACAACATGGTTGCTTTCACGGCTTTTTCCTTGGCAAGAAGCCTAACACCAGGCTGATTTCCCTTCCCAGGGTTACTGTTAGGCTTAGGCCTAGGGCTAGGATTTTTAAAACTAGGAAGCCCTTAGTTCCAGGCACACTGCAGCTGCGAAAGGCATCCCAAGGGGAGTACAAAAGTGCAACAACATGGCAGCTTTCACAGCTTTTTCCTTGGCACCATCCCTATACCTAGGCTGATTTATCTGCCTAGGGTTAATGTTAGGCTTCAGCCTAGGGCTTGGAGTTTTTTAACCAGGAAGCCCTGAGTTCCAGGCTTACTGCATCTGCCAAAGGCATCCCAAAGGGAGTGCAGAAGTGCCACAACATGGCTGCTTTCACGGCTTTTCCCTTAGGAAGAACCCTAATACGCGGCTGATTTACCTTCCTAGGGTTACTGTTAGGCTTAGGCCTAGGACTTTTAAAACCAGGAAGCCCTGGGCTCCAGGCACACTGCAGCTGCGAAAGGCATCCCAAGAGGACCGCAGAAGTGACACAACTTGGCTGCCTCTGCTTCTATTCTCATGAGACCATCCTGAACCATAGGCTGATTTTCCTTCCTAGGGTTAAGGTTTGAGTTACTCCTAGGGTAAGAGTTCTATTAACCAGAAAGCCCTGAGTTCCAAGAACACAGCAGCTGCGAAGGACTACCCAAGAAGAGCGCAAAAGTACCACAACGTGCCTGCCTCCACAGCTTTTTCCTTGGGGACATGCCTAATTCCTGGCTGATTTGCCTTTCTCGTCTTAGGGTTGGGGTTCGGCCTAGGGCTAGGATATTTTTATCTAGGAAGCCCTGAGTTCCAGGCTTACTTCATCTGCCAAAGGCATCCCAAAGGGAGTGCAAAAGTGCCACAACATGGCTGCTTTCACGGCTTTTCCCTTAGGAAGAACCCTAATACGCGGCTGATTTACCTTCCTAGGGTTACTGTTAGGCTTAGGCCTAGGACTTTTAAAACCAGGAAGCCCTGGGCTCCAGGCACACTGCAGCTGCGAAAGGCATCCCAAGGGGAGCGCAAAAGTGACACAACTTGGCTGCCACCACTGATATTTCCATGAGACCATCCCGAACCATAGGCTGATTTTCCTTCCTAGGGTTAAGGTTTGAGTTACGCCTAGGGTAAGGGTTCTATTAACCAGAAAGCCCTGAGTTCCAAGAACACAGCAGCTGCGAAGGACTAGCCAAGGAGAGCGCAAAAGTACCACAACATGCCTGCCTCCACAGCTTTTTCCTTGGGGACATGCCTAATTCCTGGCTGATTTGCCTTTCTCGTCTTAGGGTTGGGGTTCGGCCTAGGGCTAGGATTTTTAAAATCAGGAAGCCCTGAGTTCCAGGCACACTGGAGCTGTGAAAGGCATCCAAAAGGGAGTGCAAAAGTGCCACAACATGGCTGCTTTCACGGCTTTTTCCTTGGCAAGAAGCCTAACACCAGGCTGATTTCCCTTCCCAGGGTTACTGTTAGGCTTAGGCCTAGGGCTAGGATTTTTAAAACTAGGAAGCCCTTAGTTCCAGGCACACTGCAGCTGTTCAAGGCATCCCAAGGGGAGTACAAAAGTGCAACAACATGGCAGCTTTCACAGCTTTTTCCTTGGCACCATCCCTATACCTAGGCTGATTTATCTGCCTAGGGTTAAGGTTAGGCGTCAGCCTAGGGCTTGGAGTTTTTTAACCAGGAAGCCCTGAGTTCCAGGCTTACTGCATCTGCCAAAGGCATCCCAAAGGGAGTGCAGAAGTGCCACAACATGGCTGCTTTCACGGCTTTTCCCTTAGGAAGAACCCTAATACGCGGCTGATTTACCTTCCTAGGGTTACTGTTAGGCTTAGGCCTAGGACTTTTAAAACCAGGAAGCCCTGGGCTCCAGGCACACTGCAGCTGCGAAAGGCATCCCAAGAGGACCGCAGAAGTGACACAACTTGGCTGCCTCGGCTTCTATTCTCATGAGACCATCCTGAACCATAGGCTGATTTTCCTTCCTAGGGTTAAGGTTTGAGTTACGCCTAGGGTAAGAGTTCTATTAACCAGAAAGACCTGAGTTCCAAGGACACAGCAGCTGCGAAGGACTACCCAAGAAGAGCGCAAAAGTACCACAACGTGCCTGCCTCCACAGCTTTTTCCTTGGGGACATGCCTAATTCCTGGCTGATTTGCCTTTCTCGTCTTAGGGTTGGGGTTCGGCCTAGGGCTAGGATTTTTTTAACTAGGAAGCCCTGTGTTCCAGGCTTACTTCATCTGCCAAAGGCATCCCAAAGGGAGTGCAAAAGTGCCACAACATGGTTGCTTTCACGGCTTTTCCCTTAGGAAGAACCCTAATACGCGGCTGATTTACCTTCCTAGGGTTACTGTTAGACTTAGGCCTAGGACTTTTAAAACCAGGAAGCCCTGGGCTCCAGGCACACTGCAGCTGCGAAAGGCATCCCAAGGGGAGCGCAAAAGTGACACAACTTGGCTGCCACCACTGATATTTCCATGAGACCATCCCGAACCATAGGCTGATTTTCCTTCCTAGGGTTAAGGTTTGAGTTACGCCTAGGGTAAGGGTTCTATTAACCAGAAAGCCCTGAGTTCCAAGAACACAGCAGCTGCGAAGGACTAGCCAAGGAGAGCGCAAAAGTACCACAACATGCCTGCCTCCACAGCTTTTTCCTTGGGGACATGCCTAATTCCTGGCTGATTTGCCTTTCTCGTCTTAGGGTTGGGGTTCGGCCTAGGGCTAGGATTTTTAAAATCAGGAAGCCCTGAGTTCCAGGCACACTGGAGCTGTGAAAGGCATCCAAAAGGGAGTGCAAAAGTGCCACAACATGGCTGCTTTCACGGCTTTTTCCTTGGCAAGAAGCCTAACACCAGGCTGATTTCCCTTCCCAGGGTTACTGTTAGGCTTAGGCCTAGGGCTAGGATTTTTAAAACTAGGAAGCCCTTAGTTCCAGGCACACTGCAGCTGCGAAAGGCATCCCAAGGGGAGTACAAAAGTGCAACAACATGGCAGCTTTCACAGCTTTTTCCTTGGCACCATCCCTATACCTAGGCTGATTTATCTGCCTAGGGTTAAGGTTAGGCGTCAGCCTAGGGCTTGGAGTTTTTTAACCAGGAAGCCCTGAGTTCCAGGCTTACTGCATCTGCCAAAGGCATCCCAAAGGGAGTGCAGAAGTGCCACAACATGGCTGCTTTCACGGCTTTTCCCTTAGGAAGAACCCTAATACGCGGCTGATTTACCTTCCTAGGGTTACTGTTAGGCTTAGGCCTAGGACTTTTAAAACCAGGAAGCCCTGGGCTCCAGGCATATGCAGCTGTTAAAGGTATCCCAAGAGGGCCGCAGAAGTGACACAACTTGGCTGCCTCTGCTTCTATTCTCATGTGACCATGCTGAACCATAGGCAGGTTTTCCTTCCTAGGGTTAAGGTTTGAGTTTCGCCTAGGGTAAGAGTTCTATTAACCAGAAAGCCCTGAGTTCCAAGAACACAGCAGCTGCAAAGGACTACCCAAGAAGAGCGCAAAAGTACCACAACATGCCTGCCTCCACAGCTTTTTCCTTGGGGACATGCCTAATTCCTGGCTGATTTGCCTTTCTCGTCTTAGGGTTGGGGTTCGGCCTAGGGCTAGGATTTTCTTAACTAGGAAGCCCTGAGTTCCAGGCTTACTGCATCTGTCAAAGGCATCCCAAAGGGAGTGCAGAAGTGCCACAACATGGCTGCTTTCACGGCTTTTCTCTTAGGAAGAACCCTACTACGCGGCTGATTTACCTTCCTAGGGTTACTGTTAGGCTTAGGCCTAGGACTTTTAAAACCAGGAAGCCCTGGGCTCCAGGCACACTGCAGCTGCGAAAGTCATCCCAATGGGAGCGCAAAAGTGACACAACTTGGCTGCCACCACTGATATTTCCATGAGACCATCCCGAATCATAGGCTGATTTTCCTTCCTAGGGTTAAGGTTTGAGTTACGCCTGGTGTAAGGGTTCTATTAACCAGAAAGCCCTGAGTTCCAAGAACACAGCAGCTGCGAAGGACTAGCCAAGAAGAGCGCAAAAGTACCAAAACATGCCTACCTCCACAGCTTTTTCCTTGGGGACATGCCTAATTCCTGGCTGATTTGCCTTTCTCGTCTTAGGGTTGGGGTTCGGCCTAGGGCTAGGATTTTTAAAATCAGGAAGCCCTGAGTTCCAGGCACACTGGAGCTGTGAAAGGCATCCAAAAGGGAGTGCAAAAGTGCCACAACATGGCTGCTTTCGCGGCTTTTTCCTTGGCAAGGAGCTTAACACCAGGCTGATTTCCCCTCCCAGGGTTACTGTTAGGCTTAGTCCTAGGGCTAGGATTTTTAAAACTAGGAAGCCCTTAGTTCCAGGCACACTGCAGCTGTCCAAGGCATCC
The DNA here is from genome assembly GCA_036010785.1 of Ammospiza maritima maritima. Lineage (NCBI taxonomy): Eukaryota > Metazoa > Chordata > Aves > Passeriformes > Passerellidae > Ammospiza > Ammospiza maritima. The sequence goes on from JAYKTQ010000127.1 coordinate 1,305,654, forward strand.
CAAGGGGAGTACAAAAGTGCAACAACATGGCAGCTTTCACAGCTTTTTCCTTGGCACCATCCCTATACCTAGGCTGTTTTTTCTGCCTAGGGTTAGGGTAAGGCTTCAGCCTAGGGCTTGGAGTTTTTTAACCAGGAAGCCCTGAGTTCCAGGCTTACTGCATCTGCCAAAGGCATCCCAAAGGGAGTGCAAAAGTGCCACAACATGGCTGCTTTCACAGCTTTTCCCTTAGGAAGAACCCTAATACGCGGCTGATTTACCTTCCTAGGGTTACTGTTAGGCTTAGGCCTAGGACTTTTAAAACCAGGAAGCCCTGGGCTCCAGGCACACTGCAGCTGCGAAAGGCATCCCAAGGGGAGCGCAAAAGTCACACAACTTGGCTGCCACCACTGATATTTCCATGAGACCATCCTGAACCATAGGCTGATTTTCCTTCCTAGGGTTAAGGTTTGAATTACGCCTAGGGTAAGGGTTCTATTAACCAGAAAGCCCTGAGTTCCAAGAACACAGCAGCTGCGAAGGACTACCCAAGAAGAGCGCAAAAGTACCACAACATGCCTGCCTCCACAGCTTTTTCCTTGGGGACATGCCTAATTCCTGGCTGATTGGCCTTTCTCGTCTTAGGGTTGGGTTCGGCCTAGGGCTAGGATTTTTAAAATCAGGAAGCCCTGAGTTCCAGGCACACTGGAGCTGTGAAAGGCATCCCAAAGGGAGTGCAAATGTGCCACAACATGGCTGCTTTCACGGCTTTTTCCTTGGCAAGAAGCCTAACACCAGGCTGATTTCCCTTCCCAGGGTTACTGTAAGGCTTAGGCCTAGGGCTAAGATTTTTAAAACTAGGAAGACCTTAGCTGCAGGCACACTGCAGCTGTTCAAGGCGTCCCAAGAGGGCCGCAGAAGTGACACAACTTGGCTGCCTCTGCTGCTATTCTCATGAGTCCATCCCGAACCATAGGCTGATTTTCCTTCCTAGGGTGAGGGTTAGAGTTACGCCTAGGGTTAGTGTTTTTTTAACCAGAAAGCCCTGAGTTCCAAGAACACAGCAGCTGCGAAGGACTACCCAAGAGGAGGGGAAAAGTGCCACAACATGGCTGCCTCCAGCGCTTTTTCCTTGGGACCATCATTGAACCTAGGCTGATTTACTTGCCTCCAGTTCCACCTATGGTCACGCCAAGAGATAGGGATTTTAAATCAGTAAACCCTGAGCTCCAGACCCAGTGCAGCTGCAAAAGGCTTCCCAAGGGCAGCCAAAAATTGCCTCAACATGCTCCTTCCAGTGCTTTTTTCCTTGGGAACATCCCTATACCCAGGCTGATTTATCTGCCTAGGGTTAGGGTTAGGGTTCAGCCTAGAGATAGGATTTTTTCAAACAGGAAGCCCTGAATTCCAGGCACACTGCAGCTGTTAAAGGCAGTGTTCTACGTCAACCGCAACTTAGTCTGAAATAAATGCTTTTTCCCTGAGAGCATCTGAGAGGTTTGCATGAAGCACTGATTTCTGACATTTGCAATTTTGAATAGGAGAGGAGAAAGAAAATGGGAAGAAGTTTTTAATTTTAGTGGTTTCAATGTTAATTTCCGTACACTTTTTCAAAACTTGTCAGCTCAAATGCCCATCAACATCTTTTAGTCATCTGTAAGTCAGTATTCATATAAAATGTGCTTCAAATCAAAAGAATTTCAAATTTGCACTCCAAATTTCTATGCCTAGATTTATGATTTCCTCCACATATTAGATGAAAGGAAGGCCTTTTTTACTGTGGGAGTGCTGGAACACTGGAACAGGTTGCCCAGGGAAGTTGTGGGTGTCCCATCCCTGAAAGTATTCAAGGTCAGCTTGGACGGGGCTTGGAGCAGCAACAAAGGAGAAGCTTGATGGTAGAGAAACAAAGTTGGACTATAGAAGAAACTGGGATTGAAGTATAGGAGCAAGTTTTCTCTCAGCTCTTGGGGTAAATTCAAAGTTGTACAAAATGACATTTATCTGTGCTATTCACTACTGTAACAGAAATGTTCATGAAAACTGTACAGAAGATAGCAAATTTTAAAAGAGATAAGAATTACAGCATAAAATCCATGGGGTGGGTTACAACATGAGACACTCTCTAAGAGAAAATCTCTGTGTTTCAGCACTTCATCATGGTAAGATTTCATGAAGTGCCAAAGAAGGCGGCAAAATATCATTCGGGACGTTATTTCCTGGAATTCAGCCTGGCCATTAGTAGGAACTGGGTTTGAACACATCATGTAGATATACCACACACACTTTCCCTTCACTGAAAAATGACTGTTTACAACGAAGAAGCAATTGACGATCAAAATTGATTGAAAGCATCTTAAACATGTCAAGTATTTCATTGTAGATGATCTGTGATCCAAATGCTTCTTCCACCTTCGAGAGGGACAGAACAATTCTTCCATATCATGATGGTTTAAAATTGTATCAACCAATGTTTTCTGCTGAAAAGATAGCATCTATTTTTTTCTATTTTTGGAAGAAAATATTCCTAGACATACAACAGGTGAGAACTAAGTAATTTTAAAGAAACAAATGAAAAGAAAATATTCTGTAAATAGAATGAAATGAAAAGCTGTGTTTTAAATAGGAGCTAAATATGAAACAGAATTTTTGTACCAGGCATTTGAATTACTGCACCAGCTCTTTTGCCCATCAAGAGAGGCATTGAGCATTTCAGTCTTTTCCAAGGTGTTCATGATCTGCTATGCTGATCTCTGTGTGTGCCTAGGTGTGTGTGGAAGGGGGGGCATGTGAAGGGGAGTGTGTATGTTTGCTTTACAATTGTTGTGGCAGATTCATGCCTCAGCTCCACATTTTGTTTTAGAAAGGTCACACAGAGTGGATGTGAAGTTTACTATCAACAAGAGATCAATTCCCAAATCATCCATTTGACTCTACCTTATAAATCATGTGCTTTGTTGCATATTTTATCAAATCTACTTTCAAGCCAGATGGAGGAAGGAGGATGTGGCAATCCCTCCACCATCTTGCAACTTTTATGCAAGTAGGTTTTCAAGAAAATCATCATTTCTCTTGGAAATATGTCTGGAACAGGCATGATGGTAGTGTCAACCTGTTGGAGTTTTTGTTGCTGGAAGAAGTTATACAAAAGGATTGGTTTTTACATTGACCAGTTACTGAATCAAGCTCAGGAATACATTGGAAATTCAACTGGGGCTTCCTTTCCCCGGCAGACTACTTCTAGAACGAGCTTGTACACTGAAGCTTACTCTTTTGCCCTCTTTTTGTTTCTTTCCTATTTTCTTGGCTTCTTTGCCACTCTCTAGACAATTTTGGAACTTTTTTCCCAACTCAAATGGTTTCAATAGTCTGATTGTGATCATACATTTTTACAAGGAATTTTTAAAATCTTTCCTCCAGTTAAGAAAGTCAAGGACTTAGGTCTTTTTCTTCCCTTATCAATATTGCAATGAAATTGATAAGTAAAGACCAACTCTTTCTTTTTGTTTTTAACCCAAGCAGATAATTCCCATCCATTCATCCATTTGGTGGACCAATAGTTGCCATTCTGATGGAAGTTGTCACTTCTTAACAATAGGCATTCTGTGACTATGTTGACAGCACTTTGGGTGAAGATCCTAACTGGTCTTAGATACACATAGGGAGAAATTTGCTCAGCCAGTGTCAGTCTTAAGCATGCGTATCAGAAGATCTTTCTAGAGCTGGGAATTTTCCCATGAAAGGGATTCAGTTAGGGAAGAGACACTTGCCCCAGAGGTTTACATTCTTCTTGAAGACTGCTTAAGGAACTTAGATGCCATGTCCATTTGGATCTGTGTCTGCACAGAACTTTGTCATGCCAGTGCTTGAAATGCATCTTGAAGAGAATTCACTAGCACAGAATGAATGAGAGTGGAAGGGGTTGGTGGGGCTAACCAGGCCCAACCCCCCTGCCTAAACCAGGATACCTAGAGCCTCTTGCCCAGGATTCTATCTGGGTGTACTTTGAATGTCTTCAAAGATCCAGGCTCCACAATCTTTCTGGGCAGTCTGTGCCGTGGTTCACTCACCCTCACAGTAAAGAATCATTTCCTGATGTTCCTGTATTTCAGTGTGTGCCCACTGCCTCTTGTCTTTTCACTCAGCATCACTGAAAAGACACTGATTCCCTCCCCTTTGCACTATTGCTTCCATATGGATGTGTGCTGCCATGTAGAGATATGTCAAAAACCTCCCTGAAGCCCAGGCAGATAATATTCCCTTCATCTACCAGTCAAGTTGATTCATCAGAGGAGTTTAAAGTTATGTTCAGCATGAAATGCCCCTGAAAAATCATGCTAACTACATTATTGTGTCGTCTTTCATGTGCCTGGCAAGGTTTTCCAGGAAGAGCTGCTTCATCAACTTCCTGGGTATATAAAAGAGGCTGGCTGGTTTGTACGATTGCGAGTCCTCCTAATTGCCTTTTTTGAAGATGAGTGTCATTTGCTTACATCCAGTCCTTAGCCTCTCTTCTCGTCTACATCTTAGCAAAAAGCTTTTCCACAATGTCTGGCGAGGAAAAACTGTGCCAGCACAGAAAACATCTCCCATCGTGTTCTAGACGTTGCACGGAGGTGTGCCGAGTGTTTGGCATGAAGGAAAGAAAACTTGTCCAAAACAGCTTCCAATCGAATGTTCATGTGATTGGAAAAGTCAGGAGAGTGCAAAGGTACTGTTTTCTATCAGTTGGCAAGCTGCGCACACAATCCCAGTGTTGTACAGCTTCATTCTTCACCTTTCCGAAGGTGCCGCTCTCTCCGGCTCCCGGAGGCGAAGAAGCGGCTTCTTCGCGCAAAGACGATTGTGCCGCTCACTGTGCACTCCTTAGCGCGGCTTCTGCCGAAAGACGCCCGGGAGCGGCTCTTAGCTCCGGAGAGCATCGTACCTTCGTCTTTAGCGTCTCTTCTCGTCTACATCTTAGCAAAAAGCTTTTCCACTATGTCTGGCGAGGAAAAACTGTGCCAGCACAGAAAACATCTCCCATCGTGTTCTAGACGTTGCACGGAGGTGTGCCGAGTGTTTGGCATGAAGAAAAGAAAAGTTGTCCAAAACAGCTTCCAATCGAATGTTCATGTGATTGGAAAAGTCAGGAGAGTGCAAAGGTACTGTTTTCTATCAGTTGGCAAGCTGCGCACACGATCCCATTGTTGTACAGCTTCCTTCTTCACCTTTCCGAAGGTGCCGCTCTCTCCGGCTCCCGGAGGCGAAGAAGCGGCTTCTTCGCGCAAAGACGATTGTGCCGCTCACTGTGCACTCCTTAGCGAGGCTTCTGCCGAAAGACGCCCGGGAGCGGCTCTTAGATACGGAGAGCATCGTACCTTCGTCTTTAGCGTCTCTTCTCGTCTACATCTTAGCAAAAAGCTTTTCCACTATGTCTGGCGAGGAAAAGCTGTGCCAGCACAGAAAACATCTCCCATCGTGTTCTAGACGTTGCACGGAGGTGTGCCGAGTGTTTGGCATGAAGGAAAGAAAAGTTGTCCAAAACAGCTTGCAATCGAATGTTCATGTGATTGGAAAAGTCAGGAGAGTGCAAAGGTACTGTTTTCTATCAGTTGGCAAGCTGCGCACACAATCCCAGTGTTGTACAGCTTCCTTCTTCACCTTTCCGAAGGTGCCGCTCTCTCCGGCTCCCGGAGGCGAAGAAGCGGCTTCTTCGCGCAAAGACGATTGTGCCGCTCACTGTGCTCTCCTTAGCGCGGCTTCTGCCGAAAGACGCCCGGGAGCGGCTCTTAGCTCCGGACAGCATCGTACCTTCGTCTTTAGCGTCTCTTCTCGTCTACATCTTAGCAAAAAGCTTTTCTACTATGTCTGGCGTGGAAAAACTGTGCCAGCGCAGAAAACATCTCCTATCGTGTTCTAGACGTTGCACGGAGGTGTGCCGAGTGTTTGGCATGAAGAAAAGAAAAGTTGTCCAAAACAGCTTCCAATCGAATGTTCATGTGATTGGAAAAGTAAGGAGAGTGCAAAGGTACTGTTTTCTATCAGTTGGCAAGCTGCGCACACGATCCCAGTGTTGTACAGCTTCATTCTTCACCTTTCCGAAGGTGCCGCTCTCTCCGGCTCCCGGAGGCGAAGAAGCGGCTTCTTCGCGCAAAGACGATTGTGCCGCTCACTGTGCACTCCTTAGCGCGGCTTCTGCCGAAAGACGCCCGGGAGCGGCTCTTAGCTCCGGAGAGCATCGTACCTTCGTCTTTAGCGTCTCTTCTCGTCTACATCTTAGCAAAAAGCTTTTCCACTATGTCTGGCGAGGAAAAACTGTGCCAGCACAGAAAACATCTCCCATCGTGTTCTAGACGTTGCACGGAGGTGTGCCGAGTGTTTGGCATGAAGAAAAGAAAAGTTGTCCAAAACAGCTTCCAATCGAATGTTCATGTGATTGGAAAAGTCAGGAGAGTGGAAAGGTACTGTTTTCTATCAGTTGGCAAGCTGCGCACACAATCCCAGTGTTGTACAGCTTCCTTCTTCACCTTTCCGAAGGTGCCGCTCTCTCCGGCTCCCGGAGGCGAAGAAGCGGCTTCTTCGCGCAAAGACGATTGTGCCGCTCACTGTGCACTCCTTAGCGAGGCTTCTGCCGAAAGACGCCCGGGAGCGGCTCTTAGCTCCGGACAGCATCGTACCTTCGTCTTTAGCGTCTCTTCTCGTCTACATCTTAGCAAAAAGCTTTTCCACTATGTCTGGCGAGGAAAAACTGTGCCAGCACAGAAAACATCTCCCATCGTGTTCTAGACGTTGCACGGAGGTGTGCCGAGTGTTTGGCATGAAGAAAAGAAAAGTTGTCCAAAACAGCTTCCAATCGAATGTTCATGTGATTGGAAAAGTCAGGAGAGTGCAAAGGTACTGTTTTCTATCAGTTGGCAAGCTGCGCACACAATCCCAGTGTTGTACAGCTTCCTTCTTCACCTTTCCGAAGGTGCCGCTCTCTCCGGCTCCCGGAGGCGAAGAAGCGGCTTCTTCGCGCAAAGACGATTGTGCCGCTCACTGTGCACTCCTTAGCGCGGCTTCTGCCGAAAGACGCCCGGGAGCGGCTCTTAGCTCCGGACAGCATCGTACCTTCGTCTTTAGCGTCTCTTCTCGTCTACATCTTAGCAAAAAGCTTTTCTACTATGTCTGGCGTGGAAAAACTGTGCCAGCGCAGAAAACATCTCCTATCGTGTTCTAGACGTTGCACGGAGGTGTGCCGAGTGTTTGGCATGAAGAAAAGAAAAGTTGTCCAAAACAGCTTCCAATCGAATGTTCATGTGATTGGAAAAGTAAGGAGAGTGCAAAGGTACTGTTTTCTATCAGTTGGCAAGCTGCGCACACGATCCCAGTGTTGTACAGCTTCCTTCTTCACCTTTCCGAAGGTGCCGCTCTCTCCGGCTCCCGGAGGCGAAGAAGCGGCTTCTTCGCGCAAAGACGATTGTGCCGCTCACTGTGCACTCCTTAGCGCGGCTTCTGCCGAAAGACGCCCGGGAGCGGCTCTTAGCTCCGGACAGCATCGTACCTTCGTCTTTAGCGTCTCTTCTCGTCTACATCTTAGCAAAAAGCTTTTCTACTATGTCTGGCGAGGAAAAACTGTGCCAGCACAGAAAACATCTCCCATCGTGTTCTAGACGTTGAACGATCCCTATACTTAGGCTGATTTTCCTTCCAGGGGATAGGGTTAGTCTTCAGCCTAGGGCTTGGAGTTTTTTAACCAGGAGGCATGAGTTCCAGGCTTACTTCATCTGCCAAAGGCATACCAAAGGGAGTGCAGAAGTGCCACAACATGGCTGCTTTCACGGCTTTTCCCTTAGGAAGAACCCTAATACGCAGCTGATTTACCTTCCTAGGGTTACTGTTAGGCTTAGGCCTAGGACTTTTAAAACCAGGAAGCCCTGGGCTCCAGGCACACTGCAGCTGCGAAAGGCATCCCAAGAGGGCCGCAGAAGTGACACAACTTGGCTGCCTCCGCTTCTATTCTCATGAGACCATCCTGAACCATAGGATGGTTTTACTTCCTAGGGTTAAGGTTTGAGTTTCGCCTAGGGTAAGAGTTCTATTAACCAGAAAGCCCTGAGTTCCAAGAACACAGCAGCTGCGAAGGACTAGCCAAGAAGAGCGCAAAAGTACCACAACATGCCTGCCTCCACAGCTTTTTCCTTGGGGACATGCCTAATTCCTGGCTGATTTGCCTTTCTCGTCTTAGGGTTGGGGTTCGGCGTAGGGCTAGGATTTTTAAAATCAGGAAGCCCTGAGTTCCAGGCACACTGGAGCTGTGAAAGGCATCCAAAAGGGAGTGCAAAAGTGCCACAACATGGTTGCTTTCACGGCTTTTTCCTTGGCAAGAAGCCTAACACCAGGCTGATTTACATTCCAAGGGTTACTGTAAGGTTTAGGCTTAGGGCGAGGATTTTTAAAACTAGGAAGCCCTTAGCTCCAGGCGCACTGCATCTGTTCAAGGCATCCCAAGAGGAGTACAAAAGTGCAACAACATGGCAGCTTCCACAGCTTTATCCTTGGCACCATCCCTATACCTAGGCTGTTTTATCTGCCTAGGGTTAGGGTTAGGGTTCAGCCTAGGGCTTGGAGTTTTTTAACCAGGAAGCCCTGGGTTCCAGGCTTACTGCATCTGCCAAAGGCATACCAAAGGGAGTGCAGAAGTGCCACAACATGGCTGCTTTCACGGCTTTTCCCTTAGGAAGAACCCTAATACGCGGCTGATTTACCTTCCTAGGGTTACTGTTAGGCTTAGACCTAGGACTTTTAAAACCAAGAAGCCCTGGGCTCCAGGCACACTGCAGCTGTTAAAGGCATCCCAAGGGGAGCGCAAAAGTGACACAACTTGGCTGCCACCACTGATATTTCCATGAGACCATCCCGAACCATAGGCTGATTTTCCTTCCTAGGGTTAAGGTTTGAGTTACGCCTGGGGTAAGGGTTCTATTAACCAGAAAGCCCTGAGTTCCAAGAACACAGCAGCTGCGAAGGACTAGCCAAGAAGAGCGCAAAAGTACCACAACATGCCTGCCTCCACAGCTTTTTCCTTGGGGACATGCCTAATTCCTGGCTGATTTGCCTTTCTCGTCTTAGGGTTGGGGTTCGGCCTAGGGCTAGGATTTTTTTTTCTAGGAAGCCCTGAGTTCCAGGCTTACTGCATCTGCCAAAGGCATCCCAAAGGGAGTGCAAAAGTGCCACAACATGGCTGCTTTCACGGCTTTTCCCTTAGGAAGAACCCTAATACTCGGCTGATTTACCTTCCTAGGGTTACTGTTAGGCTTAGGCCTAGGACTTTTAAAACCAGGAAGCCCTGGGCTCCAGGCACACTGCAGCTGCGAAAGGCATCCCAAGGGGAGCGCAAAAGTGACACAACTTGGCTGCCACCACTGATATTTCCATGAGACCATCCCGAACCATAGGCTGATTTTCCTTCCTAGGGTTAAGGTTTTAGTTACGCCTGGGGTAAGGGTTCTATTAACCAGAAAGCCCTGAGTTCCAAGAACACAGCAGCTGCGAAGGACTACCCAAGAAGAGCGCAAAAGTACCACAACATGCCTGCCTCCACAGCTTTTTCCTTGGGGACATGCCTAATTCCTGGCTGATTTGCCTTTCTCGTCTTAGGGTTGGGGTTCAGCCTAGGGCTAGGATTTTTAAAATCAGGAAGCCCTGAGTTCCAGGCACACTGGAGCTGTGAAAGGCATCCAAATCGGAGTGCAAAAGTGCCACAACTTGGTTGCTTTCACGGCTTTTTCCTTGGCAAGAAGCTTAACACCAGGCTGATTTCCCTTCCCAGGGTTACTGTTAGGCTTAGGCCTAGGGCTAGGATTTTTAAAACTAGGAAGCCCTTAGATCCAGGCACACTGCAGCTGTTCAAGGCATCCCAAGGGGAGTACAAAAGTGCAACAACATGGCAGCTTCCACAGCTTTTTCCTTGGCACCATCCCTATACCTAGGCTGTTTTATCTGCCTAGAGTTAGGGTTAGGGTTCAGCCTAGGGCTTGGAGTTTTTTAACTAGGAAGCCCTGAGTTCCAGGCTTACTGCATCTGCCAAAAGCATTCCAAAGGGAGTGCAAAAGTGCCACAACATGGCTGCTTTCACGGCTTTTCCCTTAGGAAGAACCTTAATACTCGGCTGATTTACCTTCCTAGGGTTACTGTTAGGCTTAGGCCTAGGACTTTTAAAACCAGGAAGCCCTGGGCTCCAGGCACACTGCAGCTGCGAAAGGCATCCCAAGGGGAGCGCAAAAGTGACACAACTTGGCTGCCACCACTGATATTTCCATGAGACCGTCCCGAACCATAGGCTGATTTTCCTTCCTAGGGTTAAGGTTTGAGTTACGCCTAGGGTAAGGGTTCTATTAACCAGAAAGCCCTGAGTTCCAAGAACACAGCAGCTGCGAAGGACTACCCAAGAAGAGCGAAAAAGTACCACAACATGCCTGCCTCCACAGCTTTTTCCTTGGGGACATGCCTAATTCCTGGCTGATTTGCCTTTCTCGTCTTAGGGTTGGGGTTCGGCCTAGGGCTAGGATTTTTTTAACTAGGAAGCCCTGAGTTCCAGGCTTACTTCATCTGCAAAAAGCATCCCAAAGGGAGTGCAGAAGTGCCACAACATGGCTGCTTTCACGGCTTTTCCCTTAGGAAGAACCCTAATACTCGGCTGATTTACCTTCCTAGGGTTACTGTTAGGTTTAGGCCTAGGACTTTTAAAACCAGGAAGCCCTGGGCTCCAGGCACACTGCAGCTGCGAAAGGCATCCCAAGGGGAGCGCAAAAGTAACGCAACTTGGCTGCCACCACTGATATTTCCATGAGACCATCCCGAACCATAGGCTGATTTTCCTTCCTAGGGTTAAGGTTTGAATTACGCCTAGGGTAAGGGTTCTATTAACCAGAAAGCCCTGAGTTCCAAGAACACAGCAGCTGCGAAGGACTAGCCAAGAAGAGCGCAAAAGTACCACAACATGCCTGCCTCCACAGCTTTTTCCTTGGGGACATGCCTAATTCCTGGCTGATTTGCCTTTCTCGTCTTAGGGTTGGGGTTCGGCGTAGGGCTAGGATTTTTAAAATCAGGAAGCCCTGAGTTCCAGGCACACTGGAGCTGTGAAAGGCATCCAAAAGGGAGTGCAAAAGTGCCACAACATGGTTGCTTTCACGGCTTTTTCCTTGGCAAGAAGCCTAACACCAGGATGATTTCCCTTCCCAGGGTTACTGTTAGGCTTAGGCCTAGGGCTAGGATTTTTAAAACCAGGAAGCCCGTAGTTCCAGGCACACTGCAGCTGCGAAAGGCATCCCAAGGGGAGTACAAAAGTGCAACAACATGGCAGCTTTCACAGCTTTTTCCTTGGCACCATCCCTATACCTAGGCTGATTTATCTGCCTAGGGTTAAGGTTAGGCGTCAGCCTAGGGCTTGGAGTTTTTTAACCAGGAAGCCCTGAGTTCCAGGCTTACTGCATCTGCCAAAGGCATCCCAAAGGGAGTGCAGAAGTGCCACAACATGGCTGCTTTCACGGCTTTTCCCTTAGGAAGAACCCTAATACTCGGCTGATTTACCTTCCTAGGGTTACTGTTAGGCTTAGGCCTAGGACTTTTAAAACCAGGAAGCCATGGGCTCCAGGCACACTGCAGCTGTTAAAGGCATCCCAAGGGGTGCGCAAAAGTGACACAACTTGGCCGCCTCTGCTTCTATTCTCATGAGACCATCCTGAACCATAGGCTGATTTTCCTTCCTAGGGTTAAGGTTTGAGTTACGCCTAGGGTAAGAGTTCTGTTAACCAGAAAGACCTGAGTTCCAAGAACACAGCAGCTGCGAAGGACTACCCAAGAAGAGCGCAAAAGTACCACAACGTGCCTGCCTCCACAGCTTTTTCCTTGGGGATATGCCTAATTCCTGGCTGATTTGCCTTTCTCGTCTTAGGGTTGGGGTTCGGTCTAGGGCTAGGATATTTTTAACTAGGAAGCCCTGAGTTCCAGGCTTACTTCATCTGCCAAAGGCATCCCAAAGGGAGTGCAAAAGTGCCACAACATGGCTGCTTTCACGGCTTTTCCCTTAGGAAGAACCCTAATACGCGGCTGATTTACCTTCCTAGGGTTACTGTAAGGCTTAGGCCTAGGACTTTTAAAACCAGGAAGCCCTGGGCTCCAGGCACACTGCAGCTGCGAAAGGCATCCCAAGGGGAGCGCAAAAGTGACACAACTTGGCTGCCACCACTGATATTTCCATGAGACCATCCCGAACCATAGGCTGATTTTCCTTCCTAGGGTTAAGGTTTGAGTTACGCCTAGGGTAAGGGTTCTATTAACCAGAAAGCCCTGAGTTCCAAGAACACAGCAGCTGCGAAGGACTAGCCAAGGAGAGCGCAAAAGTACCACAACATGCCTGCCTCCACAGCTTTTTCCTTGGGGACATGCCTAATTCCTGGCTGATTTGCCTTTCTCGTCTTAGGGTTGGGGTTCGGCCTAGGGCTAGGATTTTTTTAACTAGGAAGCCCTGAGTTCCAGGCTTACTTCATCTGCCAAAAGCATCCCAAAGGGAGTGCAGAAGTGCCACAACATGGCTGCTTTCACAGCTTTTCCCTTAGGAAGAACCCTAATACTCGGCTGATTTACCTTCCTAGGGTTACTGTTAGGCTTAGGCCTAGGACTTTTAAAACCAGGAAGCCCTGGGCTCCAGGCACACTGCAGCTGCGAAAGGCATCCCAAGGGGAGCGCAAAAGTAACGCAACTTGGCTGCCACCACTGATATTTCCATGAGACCATCCCGAACCATAGGCTGATTTTCCTTCCTAGGGTTAAGGTTTGAGTTACGCCTAGGGTAAGGGTTCTATTAACCAGAAAGCCCTGAGTTCCAAGAACACAGCAGCTGCGAAGGACTACCCAAGATGAGCGCAAAAGTACCACAACATGCCTGCCTCCACAGCTTTTTCCTTGGGGACATGCCTAATTCCTGGCTGATTTGCCTTTCTCGTCTTAGGGTTGGGGTTCGGCGTAGGGCTAGGATTTTTAAAATCAGGAAGCCCTGAGTTCCAGGCACACTGGAGCTGTGAAAGGCATCCAAAAGGGAGTGCAAAAGTGCCACAACATGGTTGCTTTCACGGCTTTTTCCTTGGCAAGAAGCCTAACACCAGGATGATTTCCCTTCCCAGGGTTACTGTTAGGCTTAGGCCTAGGGCTAGGATTTTTAAAACCAGGAAGCCCTTAGTTCCAGGCACACTGCAGCTGCGAAAGGCATCCCAAGGGGAGTACAAAAGTGCAACAACATGGCAGCTTTCACAGCTTTTTCCTTGGCACCATCCCTATACCTAGGCTGATTTATCTGCCTAGGGTTAAGGTTAGGCGTCAGCCTAGGGCTTGGAGTTTTTTAACCAGGAAGCCCTGAGTTCCAGGCTTACTGCATCTGCCAAAGGCATCCCAAAGGGAGTGCAGAAGTGCCACAACATGGCTGCTTTCACGGCTTTTCCCTTAGGAAGAACCCTAATACGCGGCTGATTTACCTTCCTAGGGTTACTGTTAGGCTTAGGCCTAGGACTTTTAAAACCAGGAAGCCCTGGGCTCCAGGCACACTGCAGCTGCGAAAGGCATCCCAAGGGGAGCGCAAAAGTGACACAACTTGGCTGCCACCACTGATATTTCCATGAGACCGTCCCGAACCATAGGCTGATTTTCCTTCCTAGGGTTAAGGTTTGAGTTACGCCTAGGGTAAGGGTTCTATTAACCAGAAAGCCCTGAGTTCCAAGAACACAGCAGCTGCGAAGGACTACCCAAGAAGAGCGAAAAAGTACCACAACATGCCTGCCTCCACAGCTTTTTCCTTGGGGACATGCCTAATTCCTGGCTGATTTGCCTTTCTCGTCTTAGGGTTGGGGTTCGGCCTAGGGCTAGGATTTTTTTAACTAGGAAGCCCTGAGTTCCAGGCTTACTTCATCTGCCAAAAGCATCCCAAAGGGAGTGCAGAAGTGCCACAACATGGCTGCTTTCACGGCTTTTCCCTTAGGAAGAACCCTAATACTCGGCTGATTTACCTTCCTAGGGTTACTGTTAGGTTTAGGCCTAGGACTTTTAAAACCAGGAAGCCCTGGGCTCCAGGCACACTGCAGCTGCGAAAGGCATCCCAAGGGGAGCGCAAAAGTAACGCAACTTGGCTGCCACCACTGATATTTCCATGAGACCATCCCGAACCATAGGCTGATTTTCCTTCCTAGGGTTAAGGTTTGAGTTACGCCTAGGGTAAGGGTTCTATTAACCAGAAAGCCCTGAGTTCCAAGAACACAGCAGCTGCGAAGGACTAGCCAAGAAGAGCGCAAAAGTACCACAACATGCCTGCCTCCACAGCTTTTTCCTTGGGGACATGCCTAATTCCTGGCTGATTTGCCTTTCTCGTCTTAGGGTTGGGGTTCGGCCTAGGGCTAGGATTTTTAAAATCAGGAAGCCCTGAGTTCCAGGCACACTGGAGCTGTGAAAGGCATCCAAAAGGGAGTGCAAAAGTGCCACAACATGGTTGCTTTCACGGCTTTTTCCTTGGCAAGAAGCCTAACACCAGGATGATTTCCCTTCCCAGGGTTACTGTTAGGCTTAGGCCTAGGGCTAGGATTTTTAAAACCAGGAAGCCCTTAGTTCCAGGCACACTGCAGCTGCGAAAGGCATCCCAAGGGGAGTACAAAAGTGCAACAACATGGCAGCTTTCACAGCTTTTTCCTTGGCACCATCCCTATACCTAGGCTGATTTATCTGCCTAGGGTTAAGGTTAGGCGTCAGCCTAGGGCTTGGAGTTTTTTAACCAGGAAGCCCTGAGTTCCAGGCTTACTGCATCTGCCAAAGGCATCCCAAAGGGAGTGCAGAAGTGCCACAACATGGCTGCTTTCACGGCTTTTCCCTTAGGAAGAACCCTAATACGCGGCTGATTTACCTTCCTAGGGTTACTGTTAGGCTTCGGCCTAGGACTTTTAAAACCAGGAAGCCCTGGGCTCCAGGCACACTGCTGCTGTTAAAGGCATCCCAAGGGGTGCGCAAAAGTGACACAACTTTGCCGCCTCTGCTTCTATTCTCATGAGACCATCCTGAACCATAGGCTGATTTTCCTTCCTAGGGTTAAGGTTTGAGTTACGCCTAGGGTAAGAGTTCTGTTAACCAGAAAGACCTGAGTTCCAAGAACACAGCAGCTGCGAAGGACTACCCAAGAAGAGCGCAAAAGTACCACAACGTGCCTGCCACCACAGCTTTTTCCTTGGGGATATGCCTAATTCCTGGCTGATTTGCCTTTCTCGTCTTAGGGTTGGGGTTCGGTGTAGGGCTAGGATATTTTTAACTAGGAAGCCCTGAGTTCCAGGCTTACTTCATCTGCCAAAGGCATCCCAAAGGGAGTGCAAAAGTGCCACAACATGCCTGCTTTCACGGCTTTTCCCTTAGGAAGAACCCTAATACGCGGCTGATTTACCTTCCTAGGGTTACTGTTAGGCTTAGGCCTAGGACTTTTAAAACCAGGAAGCCCTGGGCTCCAGGCACACTGCAGCTGCGAAAGGCATCCCAAGGGGAGCGCAAAAGTGACACAACTTGGCTGCCACCACTGATATTTCCATGAGACCATCCCGAACCATAGGCTGATTTTCCTTCCTAGGGTTAAGGTTTGAGTTACGCCTAGGGTAAGGGTTCTATTAACCAGAAAGCCCTGAGTTCCAAGAACACAGCAGCTGCGAAGGACTAGCCAAGGAGAGCGCAAAAGTACCACAACATGCCTGCCTCCACAGCTTTTTCCTTGGGGACATGCCTAATTCCTGGCTGATTTGCCTTTCTCGTCTTAGGGTTGGGGTTCGGCCTAGGGCTAGGATTTTTTTAACTAGGAAGCCCTGAGTTCCAGGCTTACTGCATCTGCCAAAGGCATCCCAAAGGGAGTGCAAAAGTGCCACAACATGGCTGCTTTCACAGCTTTTCCCTTAGGAAGAACCCTAATACGCGGCTGATTTACCTTCCTAGGGTTACTGTTAGGCTTAGGCCTAGGACTTTTAAAACCAGGAAGCCCTGGGCTCCAGGCACACTGCAGCTGCGAAAGGCATCCCAAGGGGAGCGCAAAAGTGACACAACTTGGCTGCCACCACTGATATTTCCATGAGACCATCCCGAACCATAGGCTGATTTTCCTTCCTAGGGTTAAGGTTTGAGTTACGCCTAGGGTAAGGGTTCTATTAACCAGAAAGCCCTGAGTTCCAAGAACACAGCAGCTGCGAAGGACTACCCAAGAAGAGCGCAAAAGTACCACAACATGCCTGCCTCCACAGCTTTTTCCTTGGGGACATGCCTAATTCCTGGCTGATTTGCCTTTCTCGTCTTAGGGTTGGGGTTCGGCCTAGTGCTAGGATTTTTAAAATCAGGAAGCCCTGAGTTCCAGGCACACTGGAGCTGTGAAAGGCATCCAAAAGGGAGTGCAAAAGTGCCACAACATGGTTGCTTTCACGGCTTTTTCCTTGGCAAGAAGCTTAACACCAGGCTGATTTCCCTTCCCAGGGTTACTGTTAGGCTTAGGCCTAGGGCTAGGATTTTTAAAACTAGGAAGCCCTGGGCTCCAGGCACACTGCAGCTGTTCAAGGCATCCCAAGGGGAGTACAAAAGTGCAACAACATGGCAGCTTCCACAGCTTTTTCTTGGCACCATCCCTTTACCTAGGCTGTTTTATCTGCCTTGGGTTAGGGTTAGGGTTCAGCCTAGGGCTTGGAGTTTTTTAACTAGGAAGCCCTGAGTTCCAGGCTTACTGCATCTGCCAAAAGCATTCCAAAGGGAGTGCAGAAGTGCCACAACATGGCTGCTTTCACGGCTTTTCCCTTAGGAAGAACCCTAATACGCGGCTGATTTACCTTCCTAGGGTTACTGTTAGGCTTAGGCCTAGGACTTTTAAAACCAGGAAGCCCTGGGCTCCAGGCACACTGCAGCTGCGAAAGGCATCCCAAGGGGAGCACAAAAGTGACACAACTTGGCTGCCACCACTGATATTTCCATGAGACCATCCCGAACCATAGGCTGATTTTCCTTCCTAGGGTTAAGGTTTGAGTTACGCCTAGGGTAAGGGTTCTATTAACCAGAAAGCCCTGAGTTCCAAGAACACAGCAGCTGCGAAGGACTAGCCAAGAAGAGCGCAAAAGTACCACAACATGCCTGCCTCCACAGCTTTTTCCTTGGGGACATGCCTAATTCCTGGCTGATTTGCCTTTCTCGTCTTAGGGTTGGGGTTCGGCCTAGGGCTAGGATTTTTTTAACTAGGAAGCCCTGAGTTCCAGGCTTACTTCATCTGCCAAAAGCATCCCAAAGGGAGTGCAGAAGTGCCACAACATGGCTGCTTTCACGGCTTTTCCCTTAGGAAGAACCCTAATACTCGGCTGATTTACCTTCCTAGGGTTACTGTTAGGCTTAGGCCTAGGACTTTTAAAACCAGGAAGCCCTTAGTTCCAGGCACACTGCAGCTGCGAAAGGCATCCCAAGGGGAGCGCAAAAGTAACGCAACTTGGCTGCCACCACTGATATTTCCATGAGACCATCCCGAACCATAGGCTGATTTTCCTTCCTAGGGTTAAGGTTTGAGTTACGCCTAGGGTAAGGGTTCTATTAACCAGAAAGCCCTGAGTTCCAAGAACACAGCAGCTGCGAAGGACTACCCAAGAAGAGCGAAAAAGTACCACAACATGCCTGCCTCCACAGCTTTTTCCTTGGGGACATGCCTAATTCCTGGCTGATTTGCCTTTCTCGTCTTAGGGTTGGGGTTCGGCGTAGGGCTAGGATTTTTAAAATCAGGAAGCCCTGAGTTCCAGGCACACTGGAGCTGTGAAAGGCATCCAAAAGGGAGTGCTAAAGTGCCACAACATGGTTGCTTTCACGGCTTTTTCCTTGGCAAGAAGCCTAACACCAGGCTGATTTCCCTTCCCAGGGTTACTGTTAGGCTTAGGCCTAGGGCTAGGATTTTCAAAACTAGGAAGCCCTTAGTTCCAGGCACACTGCAGCTGCGAAAGGCATCCCAAGGGGAGTACAAAAGTGCAACAACATGGCAGCTTTCACAGCTTTTTCCTTGGCACCATCCCTATACTTAGGCTGATTTATCTGACTAGGGTTAAGGTTAGGCGTCAGCCTAGGGCTTGGAGTTTTTTAACCAGGAAGCCCTGAGTTCCAGGCTTACTGCATCTGCCAAAGGCATCCCAAAGGGAGTGCAGAAGTGCCACAACATGGCTGCTTTCACGGCTTTTCCCTTAGGAAGAACCCTAATACGCGGCTGATTTACCTTCCTAGGGTTACTGTTAGGCTTAGGCCTAGGACTTTTAAAACCAGGAAGCCCTGGGCTCCAGGCACACTGCAGCTGTTAAAGGCATCCCAAGGGGTGCGCAAAAGTGACACAACTTGGCCGCCTCTGCTTCTATTCTCATGAGACCATCCTGAACCATAGGCTGATTTTCCTTCCTAGGGTTAAGGTTTGAGTTACGCCTAGGGTCAGGGTTCTATTAACCAGAAAGACCTGAGTTCCAAGAACACAGCAGCTGCGAAGGACTACCCAAGAAGAGCGCAAAAGTACCACAACGTGCCTGCCTCCACAGCTTTTTCCTTGGGGACATGCCTAATTCCTGGCTGATTTGCCTTTCTCGTCTTAGGGTTGGGGTTCGGCCTAGGGCTAGGATATTTTTAACTAGGATGCCCTGAGTTCCAGGCTTACTTCATCTGCCAAAGGCATCCCAAAGGGAGTGCAAAAGTGCCACAACATGGCTGCTTTCACGGTTTTTCCCTTAGGAAGAACCCTAGTACCCGGCTGATTTACCTTCCTAGGGTTACTGTTAGGCTTAGGCCTAGGACTTTTAAAACCAGGAAGCCCTGGGCTCCAGGCACACTGAAGCTGCGAAAGGCATCCCAAGGGGAGCGCAAAAGTGACACAACTTGGCTGCCACCACTGATATTTCCATGAGACCATCCCGAACCATAGGCTGATTTTCCTTCCTAGGGTTAAGGTTTGAGTTACGCCTAGGGTAAGGGTTCTATTAACCAGAAAGACCTGAGTTCCAAGAACACAGCAGCTGCGAAGGACTACCCAAGAAGAGCGAAAAAGTACCACAACATGCCTGCCTCCACAGCTTTTTCCTTGGGGACATGCCTAATTCCTGGCTGATTTGCCTTTCTCGTCTTAGGGTTTGGGTTGGGCCTAGGGCTGGTATTTTTTTAACTTGGAAGCCCTGAGTTCCAGGCTTACTGCATCTGCCAAAGGCATCCCAAAGGGAGTGCAGAAGTGCCACAACATGGCTGCTTTCACGGCTTTTCCCTTAGGAAGAACCCTAATACTCGGCTGATTTACCTTCCTAGGGTTACTGTTAGGCTTAGGCCTAGGACTTTTAAAACCAGGAAGCCCTGGGCTCCAGGCACACTGCAGCTGCGGAAGGCATCCCAAGGGGAGCGCAAAAGTGACACAACTTGGCTGCCACCATTGATATTTCCATGAGACCATCCCGAACCATAGGCTGATTTTCCTTCCTAGGGTTAAGGTTTGAGTTACGCCTAGGGTAAGGGTTCTATTAACCAGAAAGCCCTGAGTTCCAAGAACACAGCAGCTGCGAAGGACTAGCCAAGAAGAGCGCAAAAGTACCACAACATGCCTGCCTCCACAGCTTTTTCCTTGGGGACATGCCTAATTCCTGGCTGATTTGCCTTTCTCGTCTTAGGGTTGGGGTTCGGCCTAGGGCTAGGATTTTTAAAATCAGGAAGCCCTGAGTTCCAGGCACACTGGAGCTGTGAAAGGCATCCAAAAGGGAGTGCAAAAGTGCCACAACTTGGTTGCTTTCACGGCTTTTTCCTTGGCAAGAAGCTTAACACCAGGCTGATTTCCCTTCCCAGGGTTACTGTGTAGGCTTAGGCCTAGGGCTAGGATTTTTAAAACTAGGAAGCCCTGGGCTCCAGGCACACTGCAGCTGTTCAAGGCATCCCAAGAAGAGTACAAAAGTGCAACAACATGGCAGCTTCCACAGCTTTTTCCTTGGCACCATCCCTATACCTAGGCTGTTTTATCTGCCTTGGGTTAGGGTTAGGGTTCAGCCTAGTGCTAGGATATTTTTAACTAGGAAGCCCTGAGTTCCAGGCTTACTGCATCTGCCAAAAGCATTCCAAAGGGAGTGCAGAAGTGCCACAACATGGCTGCTTTCACGGCTTTTCCCTTAGGAAGAACCCTAATACGCGGCTGATTTACCTTCCTAGGGTTACTGTTAGGCTTAGGCCTAGGACTTTTAAAACCAGGAAGCCCTGGGCTCCAGGCACACTGCAGCTGCGAAAGGCATCCCAAGGGGAGCGCAAAAGTGACACAACTTGGCTGCCACCACTGATATTTCCATGAGACCATCCCGAACCATAGGCTGATTTTCCTTCCTAGGGTTAAGGTTTGAGTTACGCCTAGGGTAAGGGTTCTATTAACCAGAAAGCCCTGAGTTCCAAGAACACAGCAGCTGCGAAGGACTAGCCAAGAAGAGCGCAAAAGTACCACAACATGCCTGCCTCCACAGCTTTTTCCTTGGGGACATGCCTAATTCCTGGCTGATTTGCCTTTCTCGTCTTAGGGTTGGGGTTCGGCCTAGGGCTAGGATTTTTTTAACTAGGAAGCCCTGAGTTCCAGGCTTACTTCATCTGCCAAAAGCATCCCAAAGGGAGTGCAGAAGTGCCACAACATGGCTGCTTTCACGGCTTTTCCCTTAGGAAGAACCCTAATACGCGGCTGATTTACCTTCCTAGGGTTACTGTTAGGCTTAGGCCTAGGACTTTTAAAACCAGGAAGCCCTGGGCTCCAGGCACACTGCAGCTGCGAAAGGCATCCCAAGGGGAGCGAAAAGTAACGCAACTTGGCTGCCACCACTGATATTTCCATGAGACCATCCCGAACCATAGGCTGATTTTCCTTCCTAGGGTTAAGGTTTGAGTTACGCCTAGGGTAAGGGTTCTATTAACCAGAAAGCCCTGAGTTCCAAGAACACAGCAGCTGCGAAGGACTAGCCAAGAAGAGCGCAAAAGTACCACAACATGCCTGCCTCCACAGCTTTTTCCTTGGGGACATGCCTAATTCCTGGCTGATTTGCCTTTCTCGTCTTAGGGTTGGGGTTCGGCCTAGGGCTAGGATTTTTTTATCTAGGAAGCCCTGAGTTCCAGGCTTACTTCTTCTGCCAAAAGCATCCCAAAGGGAGTGCAGAAGTGCCACAACATGGCTGCTTTCACGGCTTTTCCCTTAGGAAGAACCCTAATACTCGGCTGATTTACCTTCCTAGGGTTACTGTTAGGCTTAGGCCTAGGACTTTTAAAACCAGGAAGCCCTGGGCTCCAGGCACACTGCAGCTGCGAAAGGCATCCCAAGGGGAGCGCAAAAGTGACACAACTTGGCTGCCACCACTGATATTTCCATGAGACCATCCCGAACCATAGGCTGATTTTCCTTCCTAGGGTTAAGGTTTGAGTTACGCCTAGGGTAAGGGTTCTATTAACCAGAAAGCCCTGAGTTCCAAGAACACAGCAGCTGCGAAGGACTAGCCAAGGAGAGCGCAAAAGTACCACAACATGCCTGCCTCCACAGCTTTTTCCTTGGGGACATGCCTAATTCCTGGCTGATTTGCCTTTCTCGTCTTAGGGTTGGGGTTCGGCCTAGGGCTAGGATTTTTAAAATCAGGAAGCCCTGAGTTCCAGGCACACTGGAGCTGTGAAAGGCATCCAAAAGGGAGTGCAAAAGTGCCACAACATGGTTGCTTTCACGGCTTTTTCCTTGGCAAGAAGCCTAACACCAGGCTGATTTCCCTTCCCAGGGTTACTGTTAGGCTTAGGCCTAGGGCTAGGATTTTTAAAACTAGGAAGCCCTTAGTTCCAGGCACACTGCAGCTGCGAAAGGCATCCCAAGGGGAGTACAAAAGTGCAACAACATGGCAGCTTTCACAGCTTTTTCCTTGGCACCATCCCTATACCTAGGCTGATTTATCTGCCTAGGGTTAAGGTTAGGCGTCAGCCTAGGGCTTGGAGTTTTTTAACCAGGAAGCCCTGAGTTCCAGGCTTACTGCATCTGCCAAAGGCATCCCAAAGGGAGTGCAGAAGTGCCACAACATGGCTGCTTTCACGGCTTTTCCCTTAGGAAGAACCCTAATACGCGGCTGATTTACCTTCCTAGGGTTACTGTTAGGCTTAGGCCTAGGACTTTTAAAACCAGGAAGCCCTGGGCTCCAGGCACACTGCAGCTGCGAAAGGCATCCCAAGGGGAGCGCAAAAGTGACACAACTTGGCTGCCACCACTGATATTTCCATGAGACCATCCCGAACCATAGGCTGATTTTCCTTCCTAGGGTTAAGGTTTGAGTTACGCCTGGGGTAAGGGTTCTATTAACCAGAAAGCCCTGAGTTCCAAGAACACAGCAGCTGCGAAGGACTACCCAAGAAGAGCGAAAAAGTACCACAACATGCCTGCCTCCACAGCTTTTTCCTTGGGACATGCCTAATTCCTGGCTGATTTGCCTTTCTCGTCTTAGGGTTGGGGTTCGGCCTAGGGCTAGGATATTTTTAACTAGGAAGCCCTGAGTTCCAGGCTTACTTCATCTGCCAAAAGCATCCCAAAGGGAGTGCAGAAGTGCCACAACATGGCTGCTTTCACGGCTTTTCCCTTAGGAAGAACCCTAATACGCGGCTGATTTACCTTCCTAGGGTTACTGTTAGGCTTAGGCCTAGGACTTTTAAAACCAGGAAGCCCTGGGCTCCAGGCACTCTGCAGCTGCGAAAGGCATCCCAAGGGGAGCGCAAAAGTATCGCAACTTGGCTGCCTCTGCTTCTATTCTCATGAGACCATCCTGAATCATAGGCTGATTTTCCTTCCTAGGGTTAAGGTTTGAGTTACGCCTAGGGTAAGAGTTCTATTAACCAGAAAGCCCTGAGTTCCAAGAACACAGCAGCTGCGAAGGACTAGCCAAGGAGAGCGCAAAAGTACCACAACATGCCTGCCTCCACAGCTTTTTCCCTGGGGACATGCCTAATTCCTGGCTGATTTGCCTTTCTCGTCTTAGGGTTGGGGTTCGGCGTAGGGCTAGGATTTTTAAAATCAGGAAGCCCTGAGTTCCAGGCACACTGGAGCTGTGAAAGGCATCCAAAAGGGAGTGCAAAAGTGCCACAACATGGTTGCTTTCACGGCTTTTTCCTTGGCAAGAAGCCTAACACCAGGCTGATTTCCCTTCCCAGGGTTACTGTTAGGCTTAGGCCTAGGGCTAGGATTTTTAAAACTAGGAAGCCCTTAGCTCCAGGCACACTGCAGCTGCGAAAGGCATCCCAAGGGGAGTACAAAAGTGCAACAACATGGCAGCTTTCACAGCTTTTTCCTTGGCACCATCCCTATACCTAGGCTGATTTATCTGCCTAGGGTTAAGGTTAGGCGTCAGCCTAGGGCTTGGAGTTTTTTAACCAGGAAGCCCTGAGTTCCAGGCTTACTGCATCTGCCAAAGGCATCCCAAAGGGAGTGCAGAAGTGCCACAACATGGCTGCTTTCACGGCTTTTCCCTTAGGAAGAACCCTAATACGCGGCTGATTTACCTTCCTAGGGTTACTGTTAGGCTTAGGCCTAGGACTTTTAAAACCAGGAAGCCCTGGGCTCCAGGCACACTGCAGCTGCGAAAGGCATCCCAAGGGGAGCGCAAAAGTGACACAACTTGGCTGCCACCACTGATATTTCCATGAGACCATCCCGAACCATAGGCTGATTTTCCTTCCTAGGGTTAAGGTTTGAGTTACGCCTGGGGTAAGGGTTCTATTAACCAGAAAGCCCTGAGTTCCAAGAACACAGCAGCTGCGAAGGACTACCCAAGAAGAGCGAAAAAGTACCACAACATGCCTGCCTCCACAGCTTTTTCCTTGGGGACATGCCTAATTCCTGGCTGATTTGCCTTTCTCGTCTTGGGGTTGGGGTTCGGCCTAGGGCTAGGATATTTTTAACTAGGAAGCCCTGAGTTCCAGGCTTACTTCATCTGCAAAAAGCATCCCAAAGGGAGTGCAGAAGTGCCACAACATGGCTGCTTTCACGGCTTTTCCCTTAGGAAGAACCCTAATACGCGGCTGATTTACCTTCCTAGGGTTACTGTTAGGCTTAGGCCTAGGACTTTTAAAACCAGGAAGCCCTGGGCTCCAGGCACACTGCAGCTGCGAAAGGCATCCCAAGGGGAGCGCAAAAGTAACGCAACTTGGCTGCCACCACTGATATTTCCATGAGACCATCCCGAACCATAGGCTGATTTTCCTTCCTAGGGTTAAGGTTTGAGTTACGCCTAGGGTAAGGGTTCTATTAACCAGAAAGCCCTGAGTTCCAAGAACACAGCAGCTGCGAAGGACTAGCCAAGAAGAGCGCAAAAGTACCACAACATGCCTGCCTCCACAGCTTTTTCCTTGGGGACATGCCTAATTCCTGGCTGATTTGCCTTTCTCGTCTTAGGGTTGGGGTTCGGCGTAGGGCTAGGATTTTTAAAATCAGGAAGCCCTGAGTTCCAGGCACACTGGAGCTGTGAAAGGCATCCAAAAGGGAGTGCAAAAGTGCCACAACATGGTTGCTTTCACGGCTTTTTCCTTGGCAAGAAGCCTAACACCAGGCTGATTTCCCTTCCCAGGGTTACTGTTAGGCTTAGGCCTAGGGCTAGGATTTTTAAAACTAGGAAGCCCTTAGTTCCAGGCACACTGCAGCTGCGAAAGGCATCCCAAGGGGACTACAAAAGTGCAACAACATGGCAGCTTTCACAGCTTTTTCCTTGGCACCATCCCTATACCTAAGCTGATTTATCTGCCTAGGGTTAAGGTTAGGCGTCTGCCTAGGGCTTGGAGTTTTTTAACCAGGAAGCCCTGAGTTCCAGGCTTACTGCATCTGCCAAAGGCATCCCAAAGGGAGTGCAGAAGTGCCACAACATGGCTGCTTTCACGGCTTTTCCCTTAGGAAGAACCCTAATACGCGGCTGATTTACCTTCCTAGGGTTACTGTTAGGCTTAGGCCTAGGACTTTTAAAACCAGGAAGCCCTGGGCTCCAGGCACACTGCAGCTGCGAAAGGCATCCCAAGAGGACCGCAGAAGTGACACAACTTGGCTGCCTCTGCTTCTATTCTCATGAGACCATCCTGAACCATAGGCTGATTTTCCTTCCTAGGGTTAAGGTTTGAGTTACGCCTAGGGTAAGAGTTCTATTAACCAGAAAGACCTGAGTTCCAAGAACACAGCAGCTGCGAAGGACTACCCAAGAAGAGCGCAAAAGTACCACAACGTGCCTGCCTCCACAGCTTTTTCCTTGGGGACATGCCTAATTCCTGGCTGATTTGCCTTTCTCGTCTTAGGGTTGGGGTTCGGTCAAAGGCTAGGATATTTTTAACTAGGAAGCCCTGAGTTCCAGGCTTACTTCATCTGCCAAAGGCATCCCAAAGGGAGTGCAAAAGCGCCACAACATGGCTGCTTTCACGGCTTTTCCCTTAGGAAGAACCCTAATACCCGGCTGATTTACCTTCCTAGGGTTACTGTTAGGCTTAGGCCTAGGACTTTTAAAACCAGGAAGCCCTGGGCTCCAGGCACTCTGCAGCTGCGAAAGGCATCCCAAGGGGAGCGCAAAAGTGACACAACTTGGCTGCCACCACTGATATTTCCATGAGACCATCCCGAACCATAGGCTGATTTTCCTTCCTAGGGTTAAGGTTTGAGTTACGCCTAGGGTAAGGGTTCTATTAACCAGAAAGCCCTGAGTTCCAAGAACACAGCAGCTGCGAAGGACTAGCCAAGGAGAGCGCAAAACTACCACAACATGCCTGCCTCCACAGCTTTTTCCTTGGGGACATGCCTAATTCCTGGCTGATTTGCCTTTCTCGTCTTAGGGTTGGGGTTCGGCCTAGGGCTAGGATTTGTTTAACTAGAAAGCCCTGAGTTCCAGGCTTACTGCATCTGCCAAAGGCATCCCAAAGGGAGTGCAAAAGTGCCACAACATGGCTGCTTTCACAGCTTTTCCCTTAGGAAGAACCCTAATACGCGGCTGATTTACCTTCCTAGGGTTACTGTTAGGCTTAGGCCTAGGACTTTTAAAACCAGGAAGCCCTGGGCTCCAGGCACACTGCAGCTGTTAAAGGCATCCCAAGGGGAGCGCAAAAGTGACACAACTTGGCTGCCTCTGCTTCTATTCTCATGAGACCATCCTGAACCATAGGCTGATTTTCCTTCCTAGGGTTAAGGTTTGAGTTACGCCTAGGGTAAGAGTTCTATTAACCAGAAAGACCTGAGTTCCAAGAACACAGCAGCTGCGAAGGACTACCCAAGAAGAGCGCAAAAGTACCACAACGTGCCTGCCTCCACAGCTTTTTCCTTGGGGACATGCCTAATTCCTGGCTGATTTGCCTTTCTCGTCTTAGGGTTGGGGTTCGGCCTAGGGCTAGGATATTTTTAACTAGGAAGCCCTGAGTTCCAGGCTTACTTCATCTGCCAAAGGCATCCCAAAGGGAGTGCAGAAGTGCCACAACATGGCTGCTTTCACGGCTTTTCCCTTAGGAAGAACCCTAATACTCGGCTGATTTACCTTCCTAGGGTTACTGTTAGGCTTAGGCCTAGGACTTTTAAAACCAGGAAGCCCTGGGCTCCAGGCACACTGCAGCTGCGAAAGGCATCCCAAGGGGAGCGCAAAAGTAACGCAACTTGGCTGCCACCACTGATATTTCCATGAGACCATCCCGAACCATAGGCTGATTTTCCTTCCTAGGGTTAAGGTTTGAGTTACGCCTAGGGTAAGGGTTCTATTAACCAGAAAGCCCTGAGTTCCAAGAACACAGCAGCTGCGAAGGACTAGCCAAGAAGAGCGCAAAAGTACCACAACATGCCTGCCTCCACAGCTTTTTCCTTGGGGACATGCCTAATTCCTGGCTGATTTGCCTTTCTCGTCTTAGGGTTGGGGTTCGGCGTAGGGCTAGGATATTTAAAATAAGGAAGCCCTGAGTTCCAGGCACACTGGAGCTGTGAAAGGCATCCAAAAGGGAGTGCAAAAGTGCCACAACATGGCTGCTTTCACGGCTTTTTCCTTGGCAAGAAGCCTAACACCAGGCTGATTTCCCTTCCCAGGGTTACTGTTAGGCTTAGGCCTAGGGCTAGGATTTTTAAAACTAGGAAGCCCTTAGTTCCAGGCACACTGCAGCTGCGAAAGGCATCCCAAGGGGAGTACAAAAGTGCAACAACATGGCAGCTTTCACAGCTTTTTCCTTGGCACCATCCCTATACCTAGGCTGATTTATCTGCCTAGGGTTAAGGTTAGGCGTCAGCCTAGGGCTTGGAGTTTTTTAACCAGGAAGCCCTGAGTTCCAGGCTTACTGCATCTGCCAAAGGCATCCCAAAGGGAGTGCAGAAGTGCCACAACATGGCTGCTTTCACGGCTTTTCCCTTAGGAAGAACCCTAATACGCGGCTGATTTACCTTCCTAGGGTTACTGTTAGGCTTAGGCCTAGGACTTTTAAAACCAGGAAGCCCTGGGCTCCAGGCACACTGCAGCTGCGAAAGGCATCCCAAGGGGAGCGCAAAAGTGACACAACTTGGCTGCCACCACTGATATTTCCATGAGACCATCCCGAACCATAGGCTGATTTTCCTTCCTAGGGTTAAGGTTTGAGTTACGCCTGGGGTAAGGGTTCTATTAACCAGAAAGCCCTGAGTTCCAAGAACACAGCAGCTGCGAAGGACTACCCAAGAAGAGCGAAAAAGTACCACAACATGCCTGCCTCCACAGCTTTTTCCTTGGGGACATGCCTAATTCCTGGCTGATTTGCCTTTCTCGTCTTAGGGTTGGGGTTCGGCCTAGGGCTAGGATATTTTTAACTAGGAAGCCCTGAGTTCCAGGCTTACTTCATCTGCCAAAAGCATCCCAAAGGGAGTGCAGAAGTGCCACAACATGGCTGCTTTCACGGCTTTTCCCTTAGGAAGAACCCTAATACGCGGCTGATTTACCTTCCTAGGGTTACTGTTAGGCTTAGGCCTAGGACTTTTAAAACCAGGAAGCCCTGGGCTCCAGGCACACTGCAGCTGCGAAAGGCATCCCAAGGGGAGCGCAAAAGTAACGCAACTTGGCTGCCACCACTGATATTTCCATGAGACCATCCCGAACCATAGGCTGATTTTCCTTCCTAGGGTTAAGGTTTGAGTTACGCCTAGGGTAAGGGTTCTATTAACCAGAAAGCCCTGAGTTCCAAGAACACAGCAGCTGCGAAGGACTAGCCAAGAAGAGCGCAAAAGTACCACAACATGCCTGCCTCCACAGCTTTTTCCTTGGGGACATGCCTAATTCCTGGCTGATTTGCCTTTCTCGTCTTAGGGTTGGGGTTCGGCGTAGGGCTAGGATTTTTAAAATCAGGAAGCCCTGAGTTCCAGGCACACTGGAGCTGTGAAAGGCATCCAAAAGGGAGTGCAAAAGTGCCACAACATGGTTGCTTTCACGGCTTTTTCCTTGGCAAGAAGCCTAACACCAGGCTGATTTCCCTTCCCAGGGTTACTGTTAGGCTTAGGCCTAGGGCTAGGATTTTTAAAACTAGGAAGCCCTTAGTTCCAGGCACACTGCAGCTGCGAAAGGCATCCCAAGGGGACTACAAAAGTGCAACAACATGGCAGCTTTCACAGCTTTTTCCTTGGCACCATCCCTATACCTAAGCTGATTTATCTGCCTAGGGTTAAGGTTAGGCGTCTGCCTAGGGCTTGGAGTTTTTTAACCAGGAAGCCCTGAGTTCCAGGCTTACTGCATCTGCCAAAGGCATCCCAAAGGGAGTGCAGAAGTGCCACAACATGGCTGCTTTCATGGCTTTTCCCTTAGGAAGAACCCTAATACGCGGCTGATTTACCTTCCTAGGGTTACTGTTAGGCTTAGGCCTAGGACTTTTAAAACCAGGAAGCCCTGGGCTCCAGGCACACTGCAGCTGCGAAAGGCATCCCAAGAGGACCGCAGAAGTGACACAACTTGGCTGCCTCTGCTTCTATTCTCATGAGACCATCCTGAACCATAGGCTGATTTTCCTTCCTAGGGTTAAGGTTTGAGTTACGCCTAGGGTAAGAGTTCTATTAACCAGAAAGACCTGAGTTCCAAGAACACAGCAGCTGCGAAGGACTACCCAAGAAGAGCGCAAAAGTACCACAACGTGCCTGCCTCCACAGCTTTTTCCTTGGGGACATGCCTAATTCCTGGCTGATTTGCCTTTCTCGTCTTAGGGTTGGGGTTCGGTCAAAGGCTAGGATATTTTTAACTAGGAAGCCCTGAGTTCCAGGCTTACTTCATCTGCCAAAGGCATCCCAAAGGGAGTGCAAAAGTGCCACAACATGGCTGCTTTCACGGCTTTTCCCTTAGGAAGAACCCTAATACCCGGCTGATTTACCTTCCTAGGGTTACTGTTAGGCTTAGGCCTAGGACTTTTAAAACCAGGAAGCCCTGGGCTCCAGGCACTCTGCAGCTGCGAAAGGCATCCCAAGGGGAGCGCAAAAGTGACACAACTTGGCTGCCACCACTGATATTTCCATGAGACCATCCCGAACCATAGGCTGATTTTCCTTCCTAGGGTTAAGGTTTGAGTTACGCCTAGGGTAAGGGTTCTATTAACCAGAAAGCCCTGAGTTCCAAGAACACAGCAGCTGCGAAGGACTAGCCAAGGAGAGCGCAAAACTACCACAACATGCCTGCCTCCACAGCTTTTTCCTTGGGGACATGCCTAATTCCTGGCTGATTTGCCTTTCTCGTCTTAGGGTTGGGGTTCGGCCTAGGGCTAGGATTTGTTTAACTAGAAAGCCCTGAGTTCCAGGCTTACTGCATCTGCCAAAGGCATCCCAAAGGGAGTGCAAAAGTGCCACAACATGGCTGCTTTCACAGCTTTTCCCTTAGGAAGAACCCTAATACGCGGCTGATTTACCTTCCTAGGGTTACTGTTAGGCTTAGGCCTAGGACTTTTAAAACCAGGAAGCCCTGGGCTCCAGGCACATGCAGCTGCGAAAGGCATCCCAAGGGGAGCGCAAAAGTGACACAACTTGGCTGCCTCTGCTTCTATTCTCATGAGACCATCCTGAATCATAGGCTGATTTTCCTTCCTAGGGTTAAGGTTTGAGTTACGCCTAGGGTAAGAGTTCTATTAACCAGAAAGACCTGAGTTCCAAGAACACAGCAGCTGCGAAGGACTACCCAAGAAGAGCGCAAAAGTACCACAACGTGCCTGCCTCCACAGCTTTTTCCTTGGGGACATGCCTAATTCCTGGCTGATTTGCCTTTCTCGTCTTAGGGTTGGGGTTCGGCCTAGGGCTAGGATATTTTTAACTAGGAAGCCCTGAGTTCCAGGCTTACTTCATCTGCCAAAGGCATCCCAAAGGGAGTGCAGAAGTGCCACAACATGGCTGCTTTCACGGCTTTTCCCTTAGGAAGAACCCTAATACGCGGCTGATTTACCTTCCTAGGGTTACTGTTAGGCTTAGGCCTAGGACTTTTAAAACCAGGAAGCCCTGGGCTCCAGGCACACTGCAGCTGCGAAAGGCATCCCAAGGGGAGCGCAAAAGTAACGCAACTTGGCTGCCACCACTGATATTTCCATGAGACCATCCCGAACCATAGGCTGATTTTCCTTCCTAGGGTTAAGGTTTGAGTTACGCCTAGGGTAAGGGTTCTATTAACCAGAAAGCCCTGAGTTCCAGGCTTACTGCATCTGCCAAAGGCATCCCAAAGGGAGTGCAAAAGTGCCACAACATGGCTGCTTTCACAGCTTTTCCCTTAGGAAGAACCCTAATACGCGGCTGATTTACCTTCCTAGGGTTACTGTTAGGCTTAGGCCTAGGACTTTTAAAACCAGGAAGCCCTGGGCTCCAGGCACACTGCAGCTGCGAAAGGCATCCCAAGGGGAGCGCAAAAGTTACGCAACTTGGCTGCCACCACTGATATTTCCATGAGACCATCCCGAACCATAGGCTGATTTTCCTTCCTAGGGTTAAGGTTTGAGTTACGCCTAGGGTAAGGGTTCTATTAACCAGAAAGCCCTGAGTTCCAAGAACACAGCAGCTGCGAAGGACTAGCCAAGAAGAGCGCAAAAGTACCACAACATGCCTGCCTCCACAGCTTTTTCCTTGGGGACATGCCTAATTCCTGGCTGATTTGCCTTTCTAGTCTTAGGGTTGGGGTTCGGCGTAGGGCTAGGATATTTAAAATAAGGAAGCCCTGAGTTCCAGGCACACTGGAGCTGTGAAAGGCATCCAAAAGGGAGTGCAAAAGTGCCACAACATGGCTGCTTTCACGGCTTTTTCCTTGGCAAGAAGCCTAACACCAGGCTGATTTCCCTTCCCAGGGTTACTGTTAGGCTTAGGCCTAGGGCTAGGATTTTTAAAACTAGGAAGCCCTTAGTTCCAGGCACACTGCAGCTGCGAAAGGCATCCCAAGGGGAGTACAAAAGTGCAACAACATTGCAGCTTTCACAGCTTTTTCCTTGGCACCATCCCTATACCTAGGCTGATTTATCTGCCTAGGGTTAAGGTTAGGCGTCAGCCTAGGGCTTAGAGTTTTTTAACCAGGAAGCCCTGAGTTCCAGGCTTACTGCATCTGCCAAAGGCATCCCAAAGGGAGTGCAGAAGTGCCACAACATGGCTGCTTTCACGGCTTTTCCCTTAGGAAGAACCCTAATACGCGGCTGATTTACCTTCCTAGGGTTACTGTTAGGCTTAGGCCTAGGACTTTTAAAACCAGGAAGCCCTGGGCTCCAGGCACACTGCAGCTGCGAAAGGCATCCCAAGGGGAGCGCAAAAGTGACACAACTTGGCTGCCACCACTGATATTTCCATGAGACCATCCCGAACCATAGGCTGATTTTCCTTCCTAGGGTTAAGGTTTGAGTTACGCCTAGGGTAAGGGTTCTATTAACCAGAAAGCCCTGAGTTCCAAGAACACAGCAGCTGCGAAGGACTACCCAAGAAGAGCGAAAAAGTACCACAACATGCCTGCCTCCACAGCTTTTTCCTTGGGGACATGCCTAATTCCTGGCTGATTTGCCTTTCTCGTCTTAGGGTTGGGGTTCGGCCTAGGCCTAGGATATTTTTAACTAGGAAGCCCTGAGTTCCAGGCTTACTTCATCTGCCAAAAGCATCCCAAAGGGAGTGCAGAAGTGCCACAACATTGCTGCTTTCACGGCTTTTCCCTTAGGAAGAACCCTAATACTCGGCTGATTTACCTTCCTAGGGTTACTGTTAGGCTTAGGCCTAGGACTTTTAAAACCAGGAAGCCCTGGGCTCCAGGCACACTGCAGCTGCGAAAGGCATCCCAAGGGGAGCGCAAAAGTAACGCAACTTGGCTGCCACCACTGATATTTCCATGAGACCATCCCGAACCATAGGCTGATTTTCCTTCCTAGGGTTAAGGTTTGAGTTACGCCTAGGGTAAGGGTTCTATTAACCAGAAAGCCCTGAGTTCCAAGAACACAGCAGCTGCGAAGGACTACCCAAGATGAGCGCAAAAGTACCACAACATGCCTGCCTCCACAGCTTTTTCCTTGGGGACATGCCTAATTCCTGGCTGATTTGCCTTTCTCGTCTTAGGGTTGGGGTTCGGCGTAGGGCTAGGATTTTTAAAATCAGGAAGCCCTGAGTTCCAGGCACACTGGAGCTGTGAAAGGCATCCAAAAGGGAGTGCAAAAGTGCCACAACATGGTTGCTTTCACGGCTTTTTCCTTGGCAAGAAGCCTAACACCAGGCTGATTTCCCTTCCCAGGGTTACTGTTAGGCTTAGGACTAGGGCTAGGATTTTTAAAACTAGGAAGCCCTTAGTTCCAGGCACACTGCAGCTGCGAAAGGCATCCCAAGGG
Source organism: Ammospiza maritima maritima (assembly GCA_036010785.1). Taxonomy (NCBI): domain Eukaryota; kingdom Metazoa; phylum Chordata; class Aves; order Passeriformes; family Passerellidae; genus Ammospiza; species Ammospiza maritima. The sequence continues at coordinate 1,338,447 of JAYKTQ010000127.1, forward strand.
GAGTACAAAAGTGCAACAACATGGCAGCTTTCACAGCTTTTTCCTTGGCACCATCCCTATACCTAGGCTGATTTATCTGCCTAGGGTTAAGGTTAGGCGTCAGCCTAGGGCTTGGAGTTTTTTAACCAGGAAGCCCTGAGTTCCAGGCTTACTGCATCTGCCAAAGGCATCCCAAAGGGAGTGCAGAAGTGCCACAACATGGCTGCTTTCACGGCTTTTCCCTTAGGAAGAACCCTAATACGCGGCTTATTTACCTTCCTAGGGTTACTGTTAGGCTTAGGCCTAGGACTTTTAAAACCAGGAAGCCCTGGGCTCCAGGCACACTGCAGCTGCGAAAGGCATCCCAAGAGGACCGCAGAAGTGACACAACTTGGCTGCCTCTGCTTCTATTCTCATGAGACCATCCTGAACCATAGGCTGATTTTCCTTCCTAGGGTTAAGGTTTGAGTTACGCCTAGGGTAAGAGTTCTATTTACCAGAAAGACCTGAGTTCCAAGAACACAGCAGCTGCGAAGGACTACCCAAGAAGAGCGCAAAAGTACCACAACGTGCCTGCCTCCACAGCTTTTTCCTTGGGGACATGCCTAATTCCTGGCTGATTTGCCTTTCTCGTCTTAGGGTTGGGGTTCGGTCTAGGGCTAGGATATTTTTAACTAGGAAGCCCTGAGTTCCAGGCTTACTTCATCTGCCAAAGGCATCCCAAAGGGAGTGCAAAAGTGCCACAACATGGCTGCTTTCATGGCTTTTCCCTTAGGAAGAACCCTAATACTCGGCTGATTTACCTTCCTAGGGTTACTGTTAGGCTTAGGCCTAGGACTTTTAAAACCAGGAAGCCCTGGGCTCCGGCACACTGCAGCTGCGAAAGGCATCCCAAGGGGAGCGCAAAAGTAACGCAACTTGGCTGCCACCACTGATATTTCCATGAGACCATCCCGAACCATAGGCTGATTTTCCTTCCTAGGGTTAAGGTTTGAGTTACGCCTAGGGTAAGGGTTCTATTAACCAGAAAGCCCTGAGTTCCAAGAACACAGCAGCTGCGAAGGACTAGCCAAGAAGAGCGCAAAAGTACCACAACATGCCTGCCTCCACAGCTTTTTCCCTGGGGACATGCCTAATTCCTGGCTGATTTGCCTTTCTCGTCTTAGGGTTGGGGTTCGGCGTAGGGCTAGGATTTTTAAAATCAGGAAGCCCTGAGTTCCAGGCACACTGGAGCTGTGAAAGGCATCCAAAAGGGAGTGCAAAAGTGCCACAACATGGTTGCTTTCACGGCTTTTTCCTTGGCAAGAAGCTTAACACCAGGCTGATTTCCCTTCCCAGGGTTACTGTTAGGCTTAGGCTTAGGGCTAGGATTTTTAAAACCAGGAAGCCCTTAGTTCCAGGCACACTGCAGCTGCGAAAGGCATCCCAAGGGGAGTACAAAAGTGCAACAACATGGCAGCTTTCACAGCTTTTTCCTTGGCACCATCCCTATACCTAGGCTGATTTATCTGCCTAGGGTTAAGGTTAGGCGTCAGCCTAGGGCTTGGAGTTTTTTAACCAGGAAGCCCTGAGTTCCAGGCTTACTGCATCTGCCAAAGGCATCCCAAAGGGAGTGCAGAAGTGCCACAACATGGCTGCTTTCACGGCTTTTCCCTTAGGAAGAACCCTAATACGCGGCTGATTTACCTTCCTAGTGTTACTGTTAGGCTTAGGCCTAGGACTTTTAAAACCAGGAAGCCCTGGGCTCCAGGCACACTGCAGCTGCGAAAGGCATCCCAAGGGGAGCGCAAAAGTGACACAACTTGGCTGCCACCACTGATATTTCCATGAGACCATCCCGAACCATAGGCTGATTTTCCTTCCTATGGTTAAGGTTTGAGTTACGCCTAGGGTAAGGGTTCTATTAACCAGAAAGCCCTGAGTTCCAAGAACACAGCAGCTGCGAAGGACTACCCAAGAAGAGCGAAAAAGTACCACAACATGCCTGCCTCCACAGCTTTTTCCTTGGGGACATGCCTAATTCCTGGCTGATTTGCCTTTCTCGTCTTAGGGTTGGGGTTCGGCCTAGGCCTAGGATATTTTTAACTAGGAAGCCCTGAGTTCCAGGCTTACTTCATCTGCCAAAAGCATCCCAAAGGGAGTGCAGAAGTGCCACAACATGGCTGCTTTCACGGCTTTTCCCTTAGGAAGAGCCCTAATACTCGGCTGATTTACCTTCCTAGGGTTACTGTTAGGCTTAGGCCTAGGACTTTTAAAACCAGGAAGCCCTGGGCTCCAGGCACACTGCAGCTGCGAAAGGCATCCCAAGGGGAGCGCAAAAGTAACGCAACTTGGCTGCCACCACTGATATTTCCATGAGACCATCCCGAACCATAGGCTGATTTTCCTTCCTAGGGTTAAGGTTTGAGTTACGCCTGGGGTAAGGGTTCTATTAACCAGAAAGCCCTGAGTTCCAAGAACACAGCAGCTGCGAAGGACTAGCCAAGAAGAGCGCAAAAGTACCACAACATGCCTGCCTCCACAGCTTTTTCCTTGGGGACATGCCTAATTCCTGGCTGATTTGCCTTTCTCGTCTTAGGGTTGGGGTTCGGCCTAGGGCTAGGATTTTTAAAATCAGGAAGCCCTGAGTTCCAGGCACACTGGAGCTGTGAAAGGCATCCAAAAGGGAGTGCAAAAGTGCCACAACATGGCTGCTTTCACGGCTTTTTCCTTGGCAAGAAGCCTAACACCAGGCTGATTTCCCTTCCCAGGGTTACTGTTAGGCTTAGGCCTAGGGCTAGGATTTTTAAAACCAGGAAGCCCTTAGTTCCAGGCACACTGCAGCTGCGAAAGGCATCCCAAGGGGAGTACAAAAGTGCAACAACATGGCAGCTTTCACAGCTTTTTCCTTGGCACCATCCCTATACCTAGGCTGATTTATCTGCCTAGGGTTAAGGTTAGGCGTCAGCCTAGGGCTTGGAGTTTTTTAACCAGGAAGCCCTGAGTTCCAGGCTTACTGCATCTGCCAAAGGCATCCCAAAGGGAGTGCAGAAGTGCCACAACATGGCTGCTTTCACGGCTTTTCCCTTAGGAAGAACCCTAATACGCGGCTGATTTACCTTCCTAGGGTTACTGTTAGGCTTAGGCCTAGGACTTTTAAAACCAGGAAGCCCTGGGCTCCAGGCACACTGCAGCTGCGAAAGGCATCCCAAGAGGACCGCAGAAGTGACACAACTTGGCTGCCTCTGCTTCTATTCTCATGAGACCATCCTGAACCATAGGCTGATTTTCCTTCCTAGGGTTAAGGTTTGAGTTACGCCTAGGGTAAGAGTTCTATTAACCAGAAAGACCTGAGTTCCAAGAACACAGCAGCTGCGAAGGACTACCCAAGAAGAGCGCAAAAGTACCACAACGTGCCTGCCTCCACAGCTTTTTCCTTGGGGACATGCCTAATTCCTGGCTGATTTGCCTTTCTCGTCTTAGGGTTGGGGTTCGGCCTAGGGCTAGGATATTTTTAACTAGGAAGCCCTGAGTTCCAGGCTTACTGCATCTGCCAAAGGCATCCCAAAGGGAGTGCAAAAGTGCCACAACATGGCTGCTTTCACGGCTTTTCCCTTAGGAAGAACCCTAATACCCGGCTGATTTACCTTCCTAGGGTTACTGTTAGGCTTAGGCCTAGGACTTTTAAAACCAGGAAGCCCTGGGCTCCAGGCACACTGCAGCTGCGAAAGGCATCCCAAGGGGAGCGCAAAAGTGACACAACTTGGCTGCCACCACTGATATTTCCATGAGACCATCCCGAACCATAGGCTGATTTTCATTCCTAGGGTTAAGGTTTGAGTTACGCCTAGGGTAAGGGTTCTATTAACCAGAAAGCCCTGAGTTCCAAGAACACAGCAGCTGCGAAGGACTAGCCAAGGAGAGCGCAAAAGTACCACAACATGCCTGCCTCCACAGCTTTTTCCTTGGGGACATGCCTAATTCCTGGCTGATTTGCCTTTCTCGTCTTAGGGTTGGGGTTCGGCCTAGGGCTAGGATTTTTTTAACTAGGAAGCCCTGAGTTCCAGGCTTACTGCATCTGCCAAAGGCATCCCAAAGGGAGTGCAAAAGTGCCACAACATGGCTGCTTTCACAGCTTTTCCCTTAGGAAGAACCCTAATACGCGGCTGATTTACCTTCCTAGGGTTACTGTTAGGCTTAGGCCTAGGACTTTTAAAACCAGGAAGCCCTGGGCTCCAGGCACACTGCAGCTGTTCTAGGCATCCCAAGGGGAGCGCAAAAGTGACACAACTTGGCTGCCTCTGCTTCTATTCTCATGAGACCATCCTGAACCATAGGCTGATTTTCCTTTCTAGGGTTAAGGTTTGAGTTACGCCTAGGGTAAGAGTTCTATTAACCAGAAAGACCTGAGTTCCAAGAACACAGCAGCTGCGAAGGACTAGCCAAGAAGAGCGCAAAAGTACCACAACATGCCTGCCTCCACAGCTTTTTCCTTGGGGACATGCCTAATTCCTGGCTGATTTGCCTTTCTCGTCTTAGGGTTGGGGTTCGGCGTAGGGCTAGGATTTTTAAAATCAGGAAGCCCTGAGTTCCAGGCACACTGGAGCTGTGAAAGGCATCCAAAAGGGAGTGCAAAAGTGCCACAACATGGTTGCTTTCACGGCTTTTTCCTTGGCAAGAAGCCTAACACCAGGCTGATTTCCCTTCCCAGGGTTACTGTTAGGCTTAGGACTAGGGCTAGGATTTTTAAAACTAGGAAGCCCTTAGTTCCAGGCACACTGCAGCTGCGAAAGGCATCCCAAGGGGAGTACAAAAGTGCAACAACATGGCAGCTTTCACAGCTTTTTCCTTGGCACCATCCCTATACCTAGGCTGATTTATCTGCCTAGGGTTAAGGTTAGGCGTCAGCCTAGGGCTTGGAGTTTTTTAACCAGGAAGCCCTGAGTTCCAGGCTTACTGCATCTGCCAAAGGCATCCCAAAGGGAGTGCAGAAGTGCCACAACATGGCTGCTTTCACGGCTTTTCCCTTAGGAAGAACCCTAATACGCGGCTGATTTACCTTCCTAGGGTTACTGTTAGGCTTAGGCCTAGGACTTTTAAAACCAGGAAGCCCTGGGCTCCAGGCACACTGCAGCTGCGAAAGGCATCCCAAGAGGACCGCAGAAGTGACACAACTTGGCTGCCTCTGCTTCTATTCTCATGAGACCATCCTGAACCATAGGCTGATTTTCCTTCCTAGGGTTAAGGTTTGAGTTACGCCTAGGGTAAGAGTTCTATTTACCAGAAAGACCTGAGTTCCAAGAACACAGCAGCTGCGAAGGACTACCCAAGAAGAGCGCAAAAGTACCACAACGTGCCTGCCTCCACAGCTTTTTCCTTGGGGACATGCCTAATTCCTGGCTGATTTGCCTTTCTCGTCTTAGGGTTGGGGTTCGGTCTAGGGCTAGGATATTTTTAACTAGGAAGCCCTGAGTTCCAGGCTTACTTCATCTGCCAAAGGCATCCCAAAGGGAGTGCAAAAGTGCCACAACATGGCTGCTTTCATGGCTTTTCCCTTAGGAAGAACCCTAATACTCGGCTGATTTACCTTCCTAGGGTTACTGTTAGGCTTAGGCCTAGGACTTTTAAAACCAGGAAGCCCTGGGCTCCGGCACACTGCAGCTGCGAAAGGCATCCCAAGGGGAGCGCAAAAGTAACGCAACTTGGCTGCCACCACTGATATTTCCATGAGACCATCCCGAACCATAGGCTGATTTTCCTTCCTAGGGTTAAGGTTTGAGTTACGCCTAGGGTAAGGGTTCTATTAACCAGAAAGCCCTGAGTTCCAAGAACACAGCAGCTGCGAAGGACTAGCCAAGAAGAGCGCAAAAGTACCACAACATGCCTGCCTCCACAGCTTTTTCCCTGGGGACATGCCTAATTCCTGGCTGATTTGCCTTTCTCGTCTTAGGGTTGGGGTTCGGCGTAGGGCTAGGATTTTTAAAATCAGGAAGCCCTGAGTTCCAGGCACACTGGAGCTGTGAAAGGCATCCAAAAGGGAGTGCAAAAGTGCCACAACATGGTTGCTTTCACGGCTTTTTCCTTGGCAAGAAGCTTAACACCAGGCTGATTTCCCTTCCCAGGGTTACTGTTAGGCTTAGGCTTAGGGCTAGGATTTTTAAAACCAGGAAGCCCTTAGTTCCAGGCACACTGCAGCTGCGAAAGGCATCCCAAGGGGAGTACAAAAGTGCAACAACATGGCAGCTTTCACAGCTTTTTCCTTGGCACCATCCCTATACCTAGGCTGATTTATCTGCCTAGGGTTAAGGTTAGGCGTCAGCCTAGGGCTTGGAGTTTTTTAACCAGGAAGCCCTGAGTTCCAGGCTTACTGCATCTGCCAAAGGCATCCCAAAGGGAGTGCAGAAGTGCCACAACATGGCTGCTTTCACGGCTTTTCCCTTAGGAAGAACCCTAATACGCGGCTGATTTACCTTCCTAGTGTTACTGTTAGGCTTAGGCCTAGGACTTTTAAAACCAGGAAGCCCTGGGCTCCAGGCACACTGCAGCTGCGAAAGGCATCCCAAGGGGAGCGCAAAAGTGACACAACTTGGCTGCCACCACTGATATTTCCATGAGACCATCCCGAACCATAGGCTGATTTTCCTTCCTATGGTTAAGGTTTGAGTTACGCCTAGGGTAAGGGTTCTATTAACCAGAAAGCCCTGAGTTCCAAGAACACAGCAGCTGCGAAGGACTACCCAAGAAGAGCGAAAAAGTACCACAACATGCCTGCCTCCACAGCTTTTTCCTTGGGGACATGCCTAATTCCTGGCTGATTTGCCTTTCTCGTCTTAGGGTTGGGGTTCGGCCTAGGCCTAGGATATTTTTAACTAGGAAGCCCTGAGTTCCAGGCTTACTTCATCTGCCAAAAGCATCCCAAAGGGAGTGCAGAAGTGCCACAACATGGCTGCTTTCACGGCTTTTCCCTTAGGAAGAGCCCTAATACTCGGCTGATTTACCTTCCTAGGGTTACTGTTAGGCTTAGGCCTAGGACTTTTAAAACCAGGAAGCCCTGGGCTCCAGGCACACTGCAGCTGCGAAAGGCATCCCAAGGGGAGCGCAAAAGTAACGCAACTTGGCTGCCACCACTGATATTTCCATGAGACCATCCCGAACCATAGGCTGATTTTCCTTCCTAGGGTTAAGGTTTGAGTTACGCCTGGGGTAAGGGTTCTATTAACCAGAAAGCCCTGAGTTCCAAGAACACAGCAGCTGCGAAGGACTAGCCAAGAAGAGCGCAAAAGTACCACAACATGCCTGCCTCCACAGCTTTTTCCTTGGGGACATGCCTAATTCCTGGCTGATTTGCCTTTCTCGTCTTAGGGTTGGGGTTCGGCCTAGGGCTAGGATTTTTAAAATCAGGAAGCCCTGAGTTCCAGGCACACTGGAGCTGTGAAAGGCATCCAAAAGGGAGTGCAAAAGTGCCACAACATGGCTGCTTTCACGGCTTTTTCCTTGGCAAGAAGCCTAACACCAGGCTGATTTCCCTTCCCAGGGTTACTGTTAGGCTTAGGCCTAGGGCTAGGATTTTTAAAACCAGGAAGCCCTTAGTTCCAGGCACACTGCAGCTGCGAAAGGCATCCCAAGGGGAGTACAAAAGTGCAACAACATGGCAGCTTTCACAGCTTTTTCCTTGGCACCATCCCTATACCTAGGCTGATTTATCTGCCTAGGGTTAAGGTTAGGCGTCAGCCTAGGGCTTGGAGTTTTTTAACCAGGAAGCCCTGAGTTCCAGGCTTACTGCATCTGCCAAAGGCATCCCAAAGGGAGTGCAGAAGTGCCACAACATGGCTGCTTTCACGGCTTTTCCCTTAGGAAGAACCCTAATACGCGGCTGATTTACCTTCCTAGGGTTACTGTTAGGCTTAGGCCTAGGACTTTTAAAACCAGGAAGCCCTGGGCTCCAGGCACACTGCAGCTGCGAAAGGCATCCCAAGAGGACCGCAGAAGTGACACAACTTGGCTGCCTCTGCTTCTATTCTCATGAGACCATCCTGAACCATAGGCTGATTTTCCTTCCTAGGGTTAAGGTTTGAGTTACGCCTAGGGTAAGAGTTCTATTAACCAGAAAGACCTGAGTTCCAAGAACACAGCAGCTGCGAAGGACTACCCAAGAAGAGCGCAAAAGTACCACAACGTGCCTGCCTCCACAGCTTTTTCCTTGGGGACATGCCTAATTCCTGGCTGATTTGCCTTTCTCGTCTTAGGGTTGGGGTTCGGCCTAGGGCTAGGATATTTTTAACTAGGAAGCCCTGAGTTCCAGGCTTACTGCATCTGCCAAAGGCATCCCAAAGGGAGTGCAAAAGTGCCACAACATGGCTGCTTTCACGGCTTTTCCCTTAGGAAGAACCCTAATACCCGGCTGATTTACCTTCCTAGGGTTACTGTTAGGCTTAGGCCTAGGACTTTTAAAACCAGGAAGCCCTGGGCTCCAGGCACACTGCAGCTGCGAAAGGCATCCCAAGGGGAGCGCAAAAGTGACACAACTTGGCTGCCACCACTGATATTTCCATGAGACCATCCCGAACCATAGGCTGATTTTCATTCCTAGGGTTAAGGTTTGAGTTACGCCTAGGGTAAGGGTTCTATTAACCAGAAAGCCCTGAGTTCCAAGAACACAGCAGCTGCGAAGGACTAGCCAAGGAGAGCGCAAAAGTACCACAACATGCCTGCCTCCACAGCTTTTTCCTTGGGGACATGCCTAATTCCTGGCTGATTTGCCTTTCTCGTCTTAGGGTTGGGGTTCGGCCTAGGGCTAGGATTTTTTTAACTAGGAAGCCCTGAGTTCCAGGCTTACTGCATCTGCCAAAGGCATCCCAAAGGGAGTGCAAAAGTGCCACAACATGGCTGCTTTCACAGCTTTTCCCTTAGGAAGAACCCTAATACGCGGCTGATTTACCTTCCTAGGGTTACTGGTAGGCTTAGGCCTAGGACTTTTAAAACCAGGAAGCCCTGGGCTCCAGGCACACTGCAGCTGTTCTAGGCATCCCAAGGGGAGCGCAAAAGTGACACAACTTGGCTGCCTCTGCTTCTATTCTCATGAGACCATCCTGAACCATAGGCTGATTTTCCTTTCTAGGGTTAAGGTTTGAGTTACGCCTAGGGTAAGAGTTCTATTAACCAGAAAGACCTGAGTTCCAAGAACACAGCAGCTGCGAAGGACTAGCCAAGAAGAGCGCAAAAGTACCACAACATGCCTGCCTCCACAGCTTTTTCCTTGGGGACATGCCTAATTCCTGGCTGATTTGCCTTTCTCGTCTTAGGGTTGGGGTTCGGCGTAGGGCTAGGATTTTTAAAATCAGGAAGCCCTGAGTTCCAGGCACACTGGAGCTGTGAAAGGCATCCAAAAGGGAGTGCAAAAGTGCCACAACATGGTTGCTTTCACGGCTTTTTCCTTGGCAAGAAGCCTAACACCAGGCTGATTTCCCTTCCCAGGGTTACTGTTAGGCTTAGGACTAGGGCTAGGATTTTTAAAACTAGGAAGCCCTTAGTTCCAGGCACACTGCAGCTGCGAAAGGCATCCCAAGGGGAGTACAGAAGTGCAACAACATGGCAGCTTTCACAGCTTTTTCCTTGGCACCATCCCTATACCTAGGCTGATTTATCTGCCTAGGGTTAAGGTTAGGCGTCAGCCTAGGGCTTGGAGTTTTTTAACCAGGAAGCCCTGAGTTCCAGGCTTACTGCATCTGCCAAAGGCATCCCAAAGGGAGTGCAGAAGTGCCACAACATGGCTGCTTTCACGGCTTTTCCCTTAGGAAGAACCCTAATACGCGGCTGATTTACCTTCCTAGGGTTACTGTTAGGCTTAGGCCTAGGACTTTTAAAACCAGGAAGCCCTGGGCTCCAGGCACACTGCAGCTGCGAAAGGCATCCCAAGAGGACCGCAGAAGTGACACAACTTGGCTGCCTCTGCTTCTATTCTCATGAGACCATCCTGAACCATAGGCTGATTTTCCTTCCTAGGGTTAAGGTTTGAGTTACGCCTAGGGTAAGAGTTCTATTAACCAGAAACACCTGAGTTCCAAGAACACAGCAGCTGTGAAGGGCTACCCAAGAAGAGCGCAAAAGTACCACAACGTGCCTGCCTCCACAGCTTTTTCCTTGGGGACATGCCTAATTCCTGGCTGATTTGCCTTTCTCGTCTTAGGGTTGGGGTTCGGCCTAGGGCTAGGATATTTTTAACTAGGAAGCCCTGAGTTCCAGGCTTACTTCATCTGCCAAAGGCATCCCAAAGGGAGTGCAAAAGTGCCACAACATGGCTGCTTTCACGGCTTTTCCCTTAGGAAGAACCCTAATACCCGGCTGATTTACCTTCCTAGGGTTACTGTTAGGCTTAGGCCTAGGACTTTTAAAACCAGGAAGCCCTGGGCTCCAGGCACACTGCAGCTGCGAAAGGCATCCCAAGGGGAGCGCAAAAGTGACACAACTTGGCTGCCACCACTGATATTTCCATGAGACCATCCCGAACCATAGGCTGATTTTCCTTCCTAGGGTTAAGGTTTGAGTTACGCCTAGGGTAAGGGTTCTATTAACCAGAAAGCCCTGAGTTCCAAGAACACAGCAGCTGCGAAGGACTAGCCAAGGAGAGCGCAAAAGTACCACAACATGCCTGCCTCCACAGCTTTTTCCTTGGGGACATGCCTAATTCCTGGCTGATTTGCCTTTCTCGTCTTAGGGTTGGGGTTCGGCCTAGGGCTAGGATTTTTTTAACTAGGAAGCCCTGAGTTCCAGGCTTACTGCATCTGCCAAAGGCATCCCAAAGGGAGTGCAAAAGTGCCACAACATGGCTGCTTTCACAGCTTTTCCCTTAGGAAGAACCCTAATACGCGGCTGATTTACCTTCCTAGGGTTACTGTTAGGCTTAGGCCTAGGACTTTTAAAACCAGGAAGCCCTGGGCTCCAGGCACACTGCAGCTGCGAAAGGCATCCCAAGGGGAGCGCAAAAGTTACACAACTTGGCTGCCTCTGCTTCTATTCTCATGAGACCATCCTGAACCATAGGCTAATTTTCCTTCCTAGGGTTAAGGTTTGAGTTACGCCTAGGGTAAGAGTTCTATTAACCAGAAAGACCTGAGTTACAAGAACACAGCAGCTGCGAAGGACTACCCAAGAAGAGCGCAAAAGTACCACAACGTGCCTGCCTCCACAGCTTTTTCCTTGGGGACATGCCTAATTCCTGGCTGATTTGCCTTTCTCGTCTTAGGGTTGGGGTTCGGTCTAGGGCTAGGATATTTTTAACTAGGAAGCCCTGAGTTCCAGGCTTACTTCATCTGCCAAAGGCATCCCAAAGGGAGTGCAAAAGTGCCACAACATGGCTGCTTTCACGGCTTTTCCCTTAGGAAGAACCCTAATACGCGGCTGATTTACCTTCCTAGGGTTACTGTTAGGCTTAGGCCTAGGACTTTTAAAACCAGGAAGCCCTGGGCTCCAGGCACACTGCAGCTGCGAAAGGCATCCCAAGGGGAGCGCAAAAGTGACACAACTTGGCTGCCACCACTGATATTTCCATGAGACCATCCCGAACCATAGGCTGATTTTCCTTCCTAGGCTTAAGGTTTGAGTTACGCCTAGGGTAAGGGTTCTATTAACCAGAAAGCCCTGAGTTCCAAGAACACAGCAGCTGCGAAGGACTAGCCAAGGAGAGCGCAAAACTACCACAACATGCCTGCCTCCACAGCTTTTTCCTTGGGGACATGCCTAATTCCTGGCTGATTTGCCTTTCTCGTCTTAGGGTTGGGGTTCGGCCTAGGGCTAGGATTTTTTTAACTAGGAAGCCCTGAGTTCCAGGCTTACTGCATCTGCCAAAGGCATCCCAAAGGGAGTGCAGAAGTGCCACAACATGGCTGCTTTCACGGCTTTTCCCTTAGGAAGAACCCTAATACGCGGCTGATTTACCTTCCTAGGGTTACTGTTAGGCTTAGGCCTAGGACTTTTAAAACCAGGAAGCCCTGGGCTCCAGGCACACTGCAGCTGCGAAAGGCATCCCAAGAGGACCGCAGAAGTGACACAACTTGGCTGCCTCTGCTTCTATTCTCATGAGACCATCCTGAACCATAGGCTGATTTTCCTTCCTAGGGTTAAGGTTTGAGTTACGCCTAGGGTAAGAGTTCTATTAACCAGAAACACCTGAGTTCCAAGAACACAGCAGCTGTGAAGGGCTACCCAAGAAGAGCGCAAAAGTACCACAACGTGCCTGCCTCCACAGCTTTTTCCTTGGGGACATGCCTAATTCCTGGCTGATTTGCCTTTCTCGTCTTAGGGTTGGGGTTCGGCCTAGGGCTAGGATATTTTTAACTAGGAAGCCCTGAGTTCCAGGCTTACTTCATCTGCCAAAGGCATCCCAAAGGGAGTGCAAAAGTGCCACAACATGGCTGCTTTCACGGCTTTTCCCTTAGGAAGAACCCTAATACCCGGCTGATTTACCTTCCTAGGGTTACTGTTAGGCTTAGGCCTAGGACTTTTAAAACCAGGAAGCCCTGGGCTCCAGGCACACTGCAGCTGCGAAAGGCATCCCAAGGGGAGCGCAAAAGTGACACAACTTGGCTGCCACCACTGATATTTCCATGAGACCATCCCGAACCATAGGCTGATTTTCCTTCCTAGGGTTAAGGTTTGAGTTACGCCTAGGGTAAGGGTTCTATTAACCAGAAAGCCCTGAGTTCCAAGAACACAGCAGCTGCGAAGGACTAGCCAAGGAGAGCGCAAAAGTACCACAACATGCCTGCCTCCACAGCTTTTTCCTTGGGGACATGCCTAATTCCTGGCTGATTTGCCTTTCTCGTCTTAGGGTTGGGGTTCGGCCTAGGGCTAGGATTTTTTTAACTAGGAAGCCCTGAGTTCCAGGCTTACTGCATCTGCCAAAGGCATCCCAAAGGGAGTGCAAAAGTGCCACAACATGGCTGCTTTCACAGCTTTTCCCTTAGGAAGAACCCTAATACGCGGCTGATTTACCTTCCTAGGGTTACTGTTAGGCTTAGGCCTAGGACTTTTAAAACCAGGAAGCCCTGGGCTCCAGGCACACTGCAGCTGCGAAAGGCATCCCAAGGGGAGCGCAAAAGTTACACAACTTGGCTGCCTCTGCTTCTATTCTCATGAGACCATCCTGAACCATAGGCTAATTTTCCTTCCTAGGGTTAAGGTTTGAGTTACGCCTAGGGTAAGAGTTCTATTAACCAGAAAGACCTGAGTTACAAGAACACAGCAGCTGCGAAGGACTACCCAAGAAGAGCGCAAAAGTACCACAACGTGCCTGCCTCCACAGCTTTTTCCTTGGGGACATGCCTAATTCCTGGCTGATTTGCCTTTCTCGTCTTAGGGTTGGGGTTCGGTCTAGGGCTAGGATATTTTTAACTAGGAAGCCCTGAGTTCCAGGCTTACTTCATCTGCCAAAGGCATCCCAAAGGGAGTGCAAAAGTGCCACAACATGGCTGCTTTCACGGCTTTTCCCTTAGGAAGAACCCTAATACGCGGCTGATTTACCTTCCTAGGGTTACTGTTAGGCTTAGGCCTAGGACTTTTAAAACCAGGAAGCCCTGGGCTCCAGGCACACTGCAGCTGCGAAAGGCATCCCAAGGGGAGCGCAAAAGTGACACAACTTGGCTGCCACCACTGATATTTCCATGAGACCATCCCGAACCATAGGCTGATTTTCCTTCCTAGGCTTAAGGTTTGAGTTACGCCTAGGGTAAGGGTTCTATTAACCAGAAAGCCCTGAGTTCCAAGAACACAGCAGCTGCGAAGGACTAGCCAAGGAGAGCGCAAAACTACCACAACATGCCTGCCTCCACAGCTTTTTCCTTGGGGACATGCCTAATTCCTGGCTGATTTGCCTTTCTCGTCTTAGGGTTGGGGTTCGGCCTAGGGCTAGGATTTTTTTAACTAGGAAGCCCTGAGTTCCAGGCTTACTGCATCTGCCAAAGGCATCCAAAAGGGAGTGCAAAAGTGCCACAACATGGCTGCTTTCACAGCTTTTCCCTTAGGAAGAACCCTAATACGCGGCTGATTTACCTTCCTAGGGTTACTGTTAGGCTTAGGCCTAGGACTTTTAAAACCAGGAAGCCCTGGGCTCCAGGCACACTGCAGCTGTTAAAGGCATCCCAAGGGGAGCGCAAAAGTGACACAACTTGGCTTCCTCTGCTTCTATTCTCATGAGACCATCCTGAACCATAGGCTGATTTTCCTTCCTAGGGTTAAGGTTTGAGTTACGCCTAGGGTAAGGGTTCTATTAACCAGAAAGACCTGAGTTCCAAGAACACAGCAGCTGCGAAGGACTACCCAAGAAGAGCGCAAAAGTACCACAACGTGCCTGCCTCCACAGCTTTTTCCTTGGGGACATGCCTAATTCCTGGCTGATTTGCCTTTCTCGTCTTAGGGTTGGGGTTCGGCCTAGGGCTAGGATATTTTTAACTAGGAAGCCCTGAGTTCCAGGCTTACTTCATCTGCCAAAGGCACCCCAAAGGGAGTGCAAAAGTGCCACAACATGGCTGCTTTCACGGCTTTTCCCTTAGGAAGAACCCTAATACCCGGCTGATTTACCTTCCTAGGGTTACTGTTAGGCTTAGGCCTAGGACTTTTAAAACCAGGAAGCCCTGGGCTCCAGGCACACTGCAGCTGCGAAAGGCATCCCAAGGGGAGCGCAAAAGTGACACAACTTGGCTGCCACCACTGATATTTCCATGAGACCATCCCGAACCATAGGCTGATTTTCCTTCCTAGGGTTAAGGTTTGAGTTACGCCTAGGGTAAGGGTTCTATTAACCAGAAAGCCCTGAGTTCCAAGAACACAGCAGCTGCGAAGGACTAGCCAAGGAGAGCGCAAAAGTACCACAACATGCCTGCCTCCACAGCTTTTTCCTTGGGGACATGCCTAATTCCTGGCTGATTTGCCTTTCTCGTCTTAGGGTTGGGGTTCGGCCTAGGGCTAGGATTTTTTTAACTAGGAAGCCCTGAGTTCCAGGCTTACTGCATCTGCCAAAGGCATCCCAAAGGGAGTGCAAAAGTGCCACAACATGGCTTCTTTCACAGCTTTTCCCTTAGGAAGAACCCTAATACGCGGCTGATTTACCTTCCTAGGGTTACTGTTAGGCTTAGGCCTAGGACTTTTAAAACCAGGAAGCCCTGGGCTCCAGACACACTGCAGCTGCGAAAGGCATCCCAAGGGGAGCGCAAAAGTGACACAACTTGGCTGCCACCACTGATATTTCCATGAGACCATCCCGAACCATAGGCTGATTTTCCTTCCTAGGGTTAAGGTTTGAGTTACGCCTAGGGTAAGGGTTCTATTAACCAGAAAGCCCTGAGTTCCAAGAACACAGCAGCTGCGAAGGACTTCCCAAGAAGAGCGCAAAAGTACCACAACATGCCTGCCTCCACAGCTTTTTCCTTGGGGACATGCCTAATTCCTGGCTGATTTGCCTTTCTCGTCTTAGGGTTGGGGTTCGGCGTAGGGCTAGGATTTTTAAAATCAGGAAGCCCTGAGTTCCAGGCACACTGGAGCTGTGAAAGGCATCCAAAAGGGAGTGCAAAAGTGCCACAACATGGCTGCTTTCACGGCTTTTTCCTTGGCAAGAAGCCTAACACCAGGCTGATTTCCCTTCCCAGGGTTACTGTTAGGCTTAGGCCTAGGGCTAGGATTTTTAAAACTAGGAAGCCCTTAGTTCCAGGCACACTGCAGCTGCGAAAGGCATCCCAAGGGGAGTACAAAAGTGCAACAACATGGCAGCTTTCACAGCTTTTTCCTTGGCACCATCCCTATACCTAGGCTGATTTATCTGCCTAGGGTTAAGGTTAGGCGTCAGCCTAGGGCTTGGAGTTTTTTAACCAGGAAGCCCTGAGTTCCAGGCTTACTGCATCTGCCAAAGGCATCCCAAAGGGAGTGCAGAAGTGCCACAACATGGCTGCTTTCACGGCTTTTCCCTTAGGAAGAACCCTAATACGCGGCTGATTTACCTTCCTAGGGTTACTGTTAGGCTTAGGCCTAGGACTTTTAAAACCAGGAAGCCCTGGGCTCCAGGCACACTGCAGCTGCGAAAGGCATACCAAGAGGACCGCAGAAGTGACACAACTTGGCTGCCTCTGCTTCTATTCTCATGAGACCATCCTGAACCATAGGCTGATTTTCCTTCCTAGGGTTAAGGTTTGAGTTACGCCTAGGGTAAGAGTTCTATTAACCAGAAAGACCTGAGTTCCAAGAACACAGCAGCTGCGAAGGACTACCCAAGAAGAGCGCAAAAGTACCACAACGTGCCTGCCTCCACAGCTTTTTCCTTGGGGACATGCCTAATTCCTGGCTGATTTGCCTTTCTCGTCTTAGGGTTGGGGTTCGGTCTAAGGCTAGGATATTTTTAACTAGGAAGCCCTGAGTTCCAGGCTTACTTCATCTGCCAAAAGCATCCCAAAGGGAGTGCAAAAGTGCCACAACATGGCTGCTTTCACGGCTTTTCCCTTAGGAAGAACCCTAATACGCGGCTGATTTACCTTCCTAGGGTTACTGTTAGGCTTAGGCCTAGGACTTTTAAAACCAGGAAGCCCTGGGCTCCAGGCACACTGCGGCTGCGAAAGGCATCCCAAGGGGAGCGCAAAAGTGACACAACTTGGCTGCCACCACTGATATTTCCATGAGACCATCCCGAACCATAGGCTGATTTTCCTTCCTAGGCTTAAGGTTTGAGTTACGCCTAGGGTAAGGGTTCTATTAACCAGAAAGCCCTGAGTTCCAAGAACACAGCAGCTGCGAAGGACTAGCCAAGGAGAGCGCAAAACTACCACAACATGCCTGCCTCCACAGCTTTTTCCTTGGGGACATGCCTAATTCCTGGCTGATTTGCCTTTCTCGTCTTAGGGTTGGGGTTCGGCCTAGGGCTAGGATTTGTTTTACTAGAAAGCCCTGAGTTCCAGGCTTACTGCATCTGCCAAAGGCATCCCAAAGGGAGTGCAAAAGTGCCACAACATGGCTGCTTTCACGGCTTTTCCCTTAGGAAGAACCCTAATACGCGGCTGATTTACCTTCCTAGGGTTACTGTTAGGCTTAGGCCTAGGACTTTTAAAACCAGGAAGCCCTGGGCTCCAGGCACACTGCAGCTGCGAAAGGCATCCCAAGGGGAGCGCAAAAGTGACACAACTTGGCTGCCACCACTGATATTTCCATGAGACCATCCCGAACCATAGGCTGATTTTCCTTCCTAGGGTTAAGGTTTGAGTTACGCCTAGGGTAAGGGTTCTATTAACCAGAAAGCCCTGAGTTCCAAGAACACAGCAGCTGCGAAGGACTAGCCAAGGAGAGCGCAAAAGTACCACAACATGCCTGCCTCCACAGCTTTTTCCTTGGGGACATGCCTAATTCCTGGCTGATTTGCCTTTCTCGTCTTAGGGTTGGGGTTCGGCCTAGGGCTAGGATTTTTTTAACTAGGAAGCCCTGAGTTCCAGGCTTACTGCATCTGCCAAAGGCATCCAAAAGGGAGTGCAAAAGTGCCACAACATGGCTGCTTTCACAGCTTTTCCCTTAGGAAGAACCCTAATACGCGGCTGATTTACCTTCCTAGGGTTACTGTTAGGCTTAGGCCTAGGACTTTTAAAACCAGGAAGCCCTGGGCTCCAGGCACACTGCAGCTGTTAAAGGCATCCCAAGGGGAGCGCAAAAGTGACACAACTTGGCTTCCTCTGCTTTTTTTCTCATGAGACCATCCTGAACCATAGGCTGATTTTCCTTCCTAGGGTTAAGGTTTGAGTTACGCCTAGGGTAAGGGTTCTATTAACCAGAAAGACCTGAGTTCCAAGAACACAGCAGCTGCGAAGGACTACCCAAGAAGAGCGCAAAAGTACCACAACGTGCCTGCCTCCACAGCTTTTTCCTTGGGGACATGCCTAATTCCTGGCTGATTTGCCTTTCTCGTCTTAGGGTTGGGGTTCGGCCTAGGGCTAGGATATTTTTAACTAGGAAGCCCTGAGTTCCAGGCTTACTTCATCTGCCAAAGGCACCCCAAAGGGAGTGCAAAAGTGCCACAACATGGCTGCTTTCACGGCTTTTCCCTTAGGAAGAACCCTAATACCCGGCTGATTTACCTTCCTAGGGTTACTGTTAGGCTTAGGCCTAGGACTTTTAAAACCAGGAAGCCCTGGGCTCCAGGCACACTGCAGCTGCGAAAGGCATCCCAAGGGGAGCGCAAAAGTGACACAACTTGGCTGCCACCACTGATATTTCCATGCGACCATCCCGAACCATAGGCTGATTTTCCTTCCTAGGGTTAAGGTTTGAGTTACGCCTAGGGTAAGGGTTCTATTAACCAGAAAGCCCTGAGTTCCAAGAACACAGCAGCTGCGAAGGACTAGCCAAGGAGAGCGCAAAAGTACCACAACATGCCTGCCTCCACAGCTTTTTCCTTGGGGACATGCCTAATTCCTGGCTGATTTGCCTTTCTCGTCTTAGGGTTGGGGTTCGGCCTAGGGCTAGGATTTTTTTAACTAGGAAGCCCTGAGTTCCAGGCTTACTGCATCTGCCAAAGGCATCCCAAAGGGAGTGCAAAAGTGCCACAACATGGCTTCTTTCACAGCTTTTCCCTTAGGAAGAACCCTAATACGCGGCTGATTTACCTTCCTAGGGTTACTGTTAGGCTTAGGCCTAGGACTTTTAAAACCAGGAAGCCCTGGGCTCCAGACACACTGCAGCTGCGAAAGGCATCCCAAGGGGAGCGCAAAAGTGACACAACTTGGCTGCCACCACTGATATTTCCATGAGACCATCCCGAACCATAGGCTGATTTTCCTTCCTAGGGTTAAGGTTTGAGTTACGCCTAGGGTAAGGGTTCTATTAACCAGAAAGCCCTGAGTTCCAAGAACACAGCAGCTGCGAAGGACTTCCCAAGAAGAGCGCAAAAGTACCACAACATGCCTGCCTCCACAGCTTTTTCCTTGGGGACATGCCTAATTCCTGGCTGATTTGCCTTTCTCGTCTTAGGGTTGGGGTTCGGCGTAGGGCTAGGATTTTTAAAATCAGGAAGCCCTGAGTTCCAGGCACACTGGAGCTGTGAAAGGCATCCAAAAGGGAGTGCAAAAGTGCCACAACATGGCTGCTTTCACGGCTTTTTCCTTGGCAAGAAGCCTAACACCAGGCTGATTTCCCTTCCCAGGGTTACTGATAGGCTTAGGCCTAGGGCTAGGATTTTTAAAACTAGGAAGCCCTTAGTTCCAGGCACACTGCAGCTGCGAAAGGCATCCCAAGGGGAGTACAAAAGTGCAACAACATGGCAGCTTTCACAGCTTTTTCCTTGGCACCATCCCTATACCTAGGCTGATTTATCTGCCTAGGGTTAAGGTTAGGCGTCAGCCTAGGGCTTGGAGTTTTTTAACCAGGAAGCCCTGAGTTCCAGGCTTACTGCATCTGCCAAAGGCATCCCAAAGGGAGTGCAGAAGTGCCACAACATGGCTGCTTTCACGGCTTTTCCCTTAGGAAGAACCCTAATACGCGGCTGATTTACCTTCCTAGGGTTACTGTTAGGCTTAGGCCTAGGACTTTTAAAACCAGGAAGCCCTGGGCTCCAGGCACACTGCAGCTGCGAAAGGCATCCCAAGAGGACCGCAGAAGTGACACAACTTGGCTGCCTCTGCTTCTATTCTCATGAGACCATCCTGAACCATAGGCTGATTTTCCTTCCTAGGGTTAAGGTTTGAGTTACGCCTAGGGTAAGAGTTCTATTAACCAGAAAGACCTGAGTTCCAAGAACACAGCAGCTGCGAAGGACTACCCAAGAAGAGCGCAAAAGTACCACAACGTGCCTGCCTCCACAGCTTTTTCCTTGGGGACATGCCTAATTCCTGGCTGATTTGCCTTTCTCGTCTTAGGGTTGGGGTTCGGTCTAAGGCTAGGATATTTTTAACTAGGAAGCCCTGAGTTCCAGGCTTACTTCATCTGCCAAAAGCATCCCAAAGGGAGTGCAAAAGTGCCACAACATGGCTGCTTTCACGGCTTTTCCCTTAGGAAGAACCCTAATACGCGGCTGATTTACCTTCCTAGGGTTACTGTTAGGCTTAGGCCTAGGACTTTTAAAACCAGGAAGCCCTGGGCTCCAGGCACACTGCAGCTGCGAAAGGCATCCCAAGGGGAGCGCAAAAGTGACACAACTTGGCTGCCACCACTGATATTTCCATGAGACCATCCCGAACCATAGGCTGATTTTCCTTCCTAGGCTTAAGGTTTGAGTTACGCCTAGGGTAAGGGTTCTATTAACCAGAAAGCCCTGAGTTCCAAGAACACAGCAGCTGCGAAGGACTAGCCAAGGAGAGCGCAAAACTACCACAACATGCCTGCCTCCACAGCTTTTTCCTTGGGGACATGCCTAATTCCTGGCTGATTTGCCTTTCTCGTCTTAGGGTTGGGGTTCGGCCTAGGGCTAGGATTTGTTTAACTAGAAAGCCCTGAGTTCCAGGCTTACTGCATCTGCCAAAGGCATCCCAAAGGGAGTGCAAAAGTGCCACAACATGGCTTCTTTCACAGCTTTTCCCTTAGGAAGAACCCTAATACGCGGCTGATTTACCTTCCTAGGGTTACTGTTAGGCTTAGGCCTAGGACTTTTAAAACCAGGAAGCCCTGGGCTCCAGGCACACTGCAGCTGTTCTAGGCATCCCAAGGGGAGCGCAAAAGTGACACAACTTGGCTGCCTCTGCTTCTATTCTCATGAGACCATCCTGAACCATAGGCTGATTTTCCTTCCTAGGGTTAAGGTTTGAGTTACGCCTAGGGTAAGAGTTCTATTAACCAGAAAGACCTGAGTTCCAAGAACACAGCAGCTGCGAAGGACTACCCAAGAAGAGCGCAAAAGTACCACAACGTGCCTGCCTCCACAGCTTTTTCCTTGGGGACATGCCTAATTCCTGGCTGATTTGCCTTTCTCGTCTTAGGGTTGGGGTTCGGCCTAGGGCTAGGATATTTTTAACTAGGAAGCCCTGAGTTCCAGGCTTACTTCATCTGCCAAAGGCATCCCAAAGGGAGTGCAGAAGTGCCACAACATGGCTGCTTTCACGGCTTTTCCCTTAGGAAGAACCCTAATACTCGGCTGATTTACCTTCCTAGGGTTACTGTTAGGCTTAGGCCTAGGACTTTTAAAACCAGGAAGCCCTGGGCTCCAGGCACACTGCAGCTGCGAAAGGCATCCCAAGGGGAGCGCAAAAGTAACGCAACTTGGCTGCCACCACTGATATTTCCATGAGACCATCCCGAACCATAGGCTGATTTTCCTTCCTAGGGTTAAGGTTTGAGTTACGCCTAGGGTAAGGGTTCTATTAACCAGAAAGCCCTGAGTTCCAAGAACACAGCAGCTGCGAAGGACTAGCCAAGAAGAGCGCAAAAGTACCACAACATGCCTGCCTCCACAGCTTTTTCCTTGGGGACATGCCTAATTCCTGGCTGATTTGCCTTTCTCGTCTTAGGGTTGGGGTTCGGCGTAGGGCTAGGATTTTTAAAATCAGGAAAGCCTGAGTTCCAGGCACACTGGAGCTGTGAAAGGCATCCAAAAGGGAGTGCAAAAGTGCCACAACATGGTTGCTTTCACGGCTTTTTCCTTGGCAAGAAGCCTAACACCAGGCTGATTTCCCTTCCCAGGGTTACTGTTAGGCTTAGGACTAGGGCTAGGATTTTTAAAACTAGGAAGCCCTTAGTTCCAGGCACACTGCAGCTGCGAAAGGCATCCCAAGGGGAGTACAAAAGTGCAACAACATGGCAGCTTTCACAGCTTTTTCCTTGGCACCATCCCTATACCTAGGCTGATTTATCTGCCTAGGGTTAAGGTTAGGCGTCAGCCTAGGGCTTAGAGTTTTTTAACCAGGAAGCCCTGAGTTCCAGGCTTACTGCATCTGCCAAAGGCATCCCAAAGGGAGTGCAGAAGTGCCACAACATGGCTGCTTTCACGGCTTTTCCCTTAGGAAGAACCCTAATACGCGGCTGATTTACCTTCCTAGGGTTACTGTTAGGCTTAGGCCTAGGACTTTTAAAACCAGGAAGCCCTGGGCTCCAGGCACACTGCAGCTGCGAAAGGCATCCCAAGGGGAGCGCAAAAGTGACACAACTTGGCTGCCACCACTGATATTTCCATGAGACCATCCCGAACCATAGGCTGATTTTCCTTCCTAGGGTTAAGTTTTGAGTTACGCCTAGGGTAAGGGTTCTATTAACCAGAAAGCCCTGAGTTCCAAGAACACAGCAGCTGCGAAGGACTACCCAAGAAGAGCGAAAAAGTACCACAACATGCCTGCCTCCACAGCTTTTTCCTTGGGGACATGCCTAATTCCTGGCTGATTTGCCTTTCTCGTCTTAGGGTTGGGGTTCGGTCTAGGGCTAGGATATTTTTAACTAGGAAGCCCTGAGTTCCAGGCTTACTTCATCTGCCAAAAGCATCCCAAAGGGAGTGCAGAAGTGCCACAACATGGCTGCTTTCACGGCTTTTCCCTTAGGAAGAACCCTAATACTCGGCTGATTTACCTTCCTAGGGTTACTGTTAGGCTTAGGCCTAGGACTTTTAAAACCAGGAAGCCCTGGGCTCCAGGCACACTGCAGCTGCGAAAGGCATCCCAAGGGGAGCGCAAAAGTAACACAACTTGGCTGCCACCACTGATATTTCCATGAGACCATCCCGAACCATAGGCTGATTTTCCTTCCTAGGGTTAAGGTTTGAGTTACGCCTAGGGTAAGGGTTCTATTAACCAGAAAGCCCTGAGTTCCAAGAACACAGCAGCTGCGAAGGACTAGCCAAGAAGAGCGCAAAAGTACCACAACATGCCTGCCTCCACAGCTTTTTCCTTGGGGACATGCCTAATTCCTGGCTGATTTGCCTTTCTCGTCTTAGGGTTGGGGTTCGGCGTAGGGCTAGGATTTTTAAAATCAGGAAGCCCTGAGTTCCAGGCACACTGGAGCTGTGAAAGGCATCCAAAAGGGAGTGCAAAAGTGCCACAACATGGTTGCTTTCACGGCTTTTTCCTTGGCAAGAAGCCTAACACCAGGCTGATTTCCCTTCCCAGGGTTACTGTTAGGCTTAGGCCTAGGGCTAGGATTTTTAAAACCAGGAAGCCCTTAGTTCCAGGCACACTGCAGCTGCGAAAGGCATCCCAAGGGGAGTACAAAAGTGCAACAACATGGCAGCTTTCACAGCTTTTTCCTTGGCACCATCCCTATACCTAGGCTGATTTATCTGCCTAGGGTTAAGGTTAGGCGTCAGCCTAGGGCTTGGAGTTTTTTAACCAGGAAGCCCTGAGTTCCAGGCTTACTGCATCTGCCAAAGGCATCCCAAAGGGAGTGCAGAAGTGCCACAACATGGCTGCTTTCACGGCTTTTCCCTTAGGAAGAACCCTAATACGCGGCTGATTTACCTTCCTAGGGTTACTGTTAGGCTTAGGCCTAGGACTTTTAAAAGCAGGAAGCCCTGGGCTCCAGGCACACTGCAGCTGTTAAAGGCATCCCAAGGGGAGCGCAAAAGTGACACAACTTGGCTGCCTCTGCTGCTATTCTCATGAGACCATCCTGAACCATAGGCTGATTTTCCTTCCTAGGGTTAAGGTTTGAGTTACGCCTAGGGTAAGAGTTCTATTAACCAGAAAGACCTGAGTTCCAAGAACACAGCAGCTGCGAAGGGCTAGCCAAGAAGAGCGCAAAAGTACCACAACGTGCCTGCCTCCACAGCTTTTTCCTTGGGGACATGCCTAATTCCTGGCTGATTTGCCTTTCTCGTCTTAGGGTTGGGGTTCGGCCTAGGGCTAGGATATTTTTAACTAGGAAGCCCTGAGTTCCAGGCTTACTTCATCTGCCAAAGGCATCCCAAAGGGAGTGCAGAAGTGCCACAACATGGCTGCTTTCACGGCTTTTCCCTTAGGAAGAGCCCTAATACTCGGCTGATTTACCTTCCTAGGGTTACTGTTAGGCTTAGGCCTAGGACTTTTAAAACCAGGAAGCCCTGGGCTCCAGGCACACTGCAGCTGCGAAAGCCATCCCAAGGGGAGCGCAAAAGTAACGCAACTTGGCTGCCACCACTGATATTTCCATGAGACCATCCCGAACCATAGGCTGATTTTCCTTCCTAGGGTTAAGGTTTGAGTTACGCCTGGGGTAAGGGTTCTATTAACCAGAAAGCCCTGAGTTCCAAGAACACAGCAGCTGCGAAGGACTAGCCAAGAAGAGCGCAAAAGTACCACAACATGCCTGCCTCCACAGCTTTTTCCTTGGGGACATGCCTAATTCCTGGCTGATTTGCCTTTCTCGTCTTAGGGTTGGGGTTCGGCCTAGGGCTAGGATTTTTAAAATCAGGAAGCCCTGAGTTCCAGGCACACTGGAGCTGTGAAAGGCATCCAAAAGGGAGTGCAAAAGTGCCACAACATGGCTGCTTTCACGGCTTTTTCCTTGGCAAGAAGCCTAACACCAGGCTGATTTCCCTTCCCAGGGTTACTGTTAGGCTTAGGCCTAGGGCTAGGATTTTTAAAACCAGGAAGCCCTTAGTTCCAGGCACACTGCAGCTGCGAAAGGCATCCCAAGGGGAGTACAAAAGTGCAACAACATGGCAGCTTTCACAGCTTTTTCCTTGGCACCATCCCTATACCTAGGCTGATTTATCTGCCTAGGGTTAAGGTTAGGCGTCAGCCTAGGGCTTGGAGTTTTTTAACCAGGAAGCCCTGAGTTCCAGGCTTACTGCATCTGCCAAAGGCATCCCAAAGGGAGTGCAGAAGTGCCACAACATGGCTGCTTTCACGGCTTTTCCCTTAGGAAGAACCCTAATACGCGGCTGATTTACCTTCCTAGGGTTACTGTTAGGCTTAGGCCTAGGACTTTTAAAACCAGGAAGCCCTGGGCTCCAGGCACACTGCAGCTGCGAAAGGCATCCCAAGAGGACCGCAGAAGTGACACAACTTGGCTGCCTCTGCTTCTATTCTCATGAGACCATCCTGAACCATAGGCTGATTTTCCTTCCTAGGGTTAAGGTTTGAGTTACGCCTAGGGTAAGAGTTCTATTAACCAGAAAGACCTGAGTTCCAAGAACACAGCAGCTGCGAAGGACTACCCAAGAAGAGCGCAAAAGTACCACAACGTGCCTGCCTCCACAGCTTTTTCCTTGGGGACATGCCTAATTCCTGGCTGATTTGCCTTTCTCGTCTTAGGGTTGGGGTTCGGCCTAGGGCTAGGATATTTTTAACTAGGAAGCCCTGAGTTCCAGGCTTACTGCATCTGCCAAAGGCATCCCAAAGGGAGTGCAAAAGTGCCACAACATGGCTGCTTTCACGGCTTTTCCCTTAGGAAGAACCCTAATACCCGGCTGATTTACCTTCCTAGGGTTACTGTTAGGCTTAGGCCTAGGACTTTTAAAACCAGGAAGCCCTGGGCTCCAGGCACACTGCAGCTGCGAAAGGCATCCCAAGGGGAGCGCAAAAGTGACACAACTTGGCTGCCTCTGCTTCTATTCTCATGAGACCATCCTGAACCATAGGCTGATTTTCCTTCCTAGGGTTAAGGTTTGAGTTACGCCTAGGGTAAGAGTTCTATTAACCAGAAAGACCTGAGTTCCAAGAACACAGCAGCTGCGAAGGACTAGCCAAGAAGAGCGCAAAAGTACCACAACATGCCTGCCTCCACAGCTTTTTCCTTGGGGACATGCCTAATTCCTGGCTGATTTGCCTTTCTCGTCTTAGGTTTGGGGTTCGGCGTAGGGCTAGGATTTTTAAAATCAGGAAGCCCTGAGTTCCAGGCACACTGGAGCTGTGAAAGGCATCCAAAAGGGAGTGCAAAAGTGCCACAACATGGTTGCTTTCACGGCTTTTTCCTTGGCAAGAAGCCTAACACCAGGCTGATTTCCCTTCCCAGGGTTACTGTTAGGCTTAGGACTAGGGCTAGGATTTTTAAAACTAGGAAGCCCTTAGTTCCAGGCACACTGCAGCTGCGAAAGGCATCCCAAGGGGAGTACAAAAGTGCAACAACATGGCAGCTTTCACAGATTTTTCCTTGGCACCATCCCTATACCTAAGCTGATTTATCTGCTTAGGGTTAAGGTTAGGCGTCAGCCTAGGGCTTGGAGTTTTTTAACCAGGAAGCCCTGAGTTCCAGGCTTACTGCATCTGCCAAAGGCATCCCAAAGGGAGTGCAGAAGTGCCACAACATGGCTGCTTTCACGGCTTTTCCCTTAGGAAGAACCCTAATACGCGGCTGATTTACCTTCCTAGGGTTACTGTTAGGCTTAGGCCTAGGACTTTTAAAAGCAGGAAGCCCTGGGCTCCAGGCACACTGCAGCTGCGAAAGCCATCCCAAGGGGAGCGCAAAAGTGACACAACTTGGCTGCCACCACTGATATTTCCATGAGACCATCCCGAACCATAGGCTGATTTTCCTTCCTAGGGTTAAGGTTTGAGTTACGCCTAGGGTAAGAGTTCTATTAACCAGAAAGACCTGAGTTACAAGAACACAGCAGCTGCGAAGGACTACCCAAGAAGAGCGCAAAAGTACCACAACGTGCCTGCCTCCACAGCTTTTTCCTTGGGGACATGCCTAATTCCTGGCTGATTTGCCTTTCTCGTCTTAGGGTTGGGGTTCGGCCTAGGGCTAGGATATTTTTAACTAGGAAGCCCTGAGTTCCAGGCTTACTTCATCTGCCAAAGGCATCCCAAAGGGAGTGCAAAAGTGCCACAACATGGCTGCTTTCACGGCTTTTCCCTTAGGAAGAACCCTAATACGCGGCTGATTTACCTTCCTAGGGTTACTGTTAGGCTTAGGCCTAGGACTTTTAAAACCAGGAAGCCCTGGGCTCCAGGCACACTGCAGCTGCGAAAGGCATCCCAAGGGGAGCGCAAAAGTGACACAACTTGGCTGCCACCACTGATATTTCCATGAGACCATCCCGAACCATAGGCTGATTTTCCTTCCTAGGGTTAAGGTTTGAGTTACGCCTAGGGTAAGGGTTCTATTAACCAGAAAGCCCTGAGTTCCAAGAACACAGCAGCTGCGAAGGACTAGCCAAGGAGAGCGCAAAAGTACCACAACATGCCTGCCTCCACAGCTTTTTCCTTGGGGACATGCCTAATTCCTGGCTGATTTGCCTTTCTCGTCTTAGGGTTGGGGTTCGGCGTAGGGCTAGGATTTTTTTAACTAGGAAGCCCTGAGTTCCAGGCTTACTGCATCTGCCAAAGGCATCCCAAAGGGAGTGCAAAAGTGCCACAACATGGCTGCTTTCACGGCTTTTCCCTTAGGAAGAACCCTAATACGCGGCTGATTTACCTTCCTAGGGTTACTGTTAGGCTTAGGCCTAGGACTTTTAAAACCAGGAAGCCCTGGGCTCCAGGCACACTGCAGCTGTTAAAGGCATCCCAAGGGGAGCGCAAAAGTGACACAACTTGGCTGCCTCTGCTTTTTTTCTCATGAGACCATCCTGAACCATAGGCTGATTTTCCTTCCTAGGGTTAAGGTTTGAGTTACGCCTAGGGTAAGGGTTCTATTAACCAGAAAGACCTGAGTTCCAAGAACACAGCAGCTGCGAAGGACTACCCAAGAAGAGCGCAAAAGTACCACAACGTGCCTGCCTCCACAGCTTTTTCCTTGGGGACATGCCTAATTCCTGGCTGATTTGCCTTTCTCGTCTTAGGGTTGGGGTTCGGCCTAGGGCTAGGATATTTTTAACTAGGAAGCCCTGAGTTCCAGGCTTACTTCATCTGCCAAAGGCACCCCAAAGGGAGTGCAAAAGTGCCACAACATGGCTGCTTTCACGGCTTTTCCCTTAGGAAGAACCCTAATACGCGGCTGATTTACCTTCCTAGGGTTACTGTTAGGCTTAGGCCTAGGACTTTTAAAACCAGGAAGCCCTGGGCTCCAGGCACACTGCAGCTGCGAAAGGCATCCCAAGGGGAGCGCAAAAGTGACACAACTTGGCTGCCACCACTGATATTTCCATGAGACCATCCCGAACCATAGGCTGATTTTCCTTCCTAGGGTTAAGGTTTGAGTTACGCGTAGGGTAAGGGTTCTATTAACCAGAAAGCCCTGAGTTCCAAGAACACAGCAGCTGCGAAGGACTAGCCAAGGAGAGCGCAAAAGTACCACAACATGCCTGCCTCCACAGCTTTTTCCTTGGGGACATGCCTAATTCCTGGCTGATTTGCCTTTCTCGTCTTAGGGTTGGGGTTCGGCCTAGGGCTAGCATTTTTTTAACTAGGAAGCCCTGAGTTCCAGGCTTACTGCATCTGCCAAAGGCATCCCAAAGGGAGTGCAAAAGTGCCACAACATGGCTGCTTTCACAGCTTTTCCCTTAGGAAGAACCCTAATACGCGGCTGATTTACCTTCCTAGGGTTACTGTTAGGCTTAGGCCTAGGACTTTTAAAACCAGGAAGCCCTGGGCTCCAGACACACTGCAGCTGCGAAAGGCATCCCAAGGGGAGCGCAAAAGTGACACAACTTGGCTGCCACCACTGATATTTCCATGAGACCATCCCGAACCATAGGCTGATTTTCCTTCCTAGGGTTAAGGTTTGAGTTACGCCTGGGGTAAGGGTTCTATTAACCAGAAAGCCCTGAGTTCCAAGAACACAGCAGCTGCGAAGGACTAGCCAAGAAGAGCGCAAAAGTACCACAACATGCCTGCCTCCACAGCTTTTTCCTTGGGGACATGCCTAATTCCTGGCTGATTTGCCTTTCTCGTCTTAGGGTTGGGGTTCGGCGTAGGGCTAGGATTTTTAAAATCAGGAAGCCCTGAGTTCCAGGCACACTGGAGCTGTGAAAGGCATCCAAAAGGGAGTGCAAAAGTGCCACAACATGGCTGCTTTCACGGCTTTTTCCTTGGCAAGAAGCCTAACACCAGGCTGATTTCCCTTCCCAGGGTTACTGTTAGGCTTAGGCCTAGGGCTAGGATTTTTAAAACTAGGAAGCCCTTAGTTCCAGGCACACTGCAGCTGCGAAAGGCATCCCAAGGGGAGTACAAAAGTGCAACAACATGGCAGCTTTCACAGCTTTTTCCTTGGCACCATCCCTATACCTAGGCTGATTTATCTGCCTAGGGTTAAGGTTAGGCGTCAGCCTAGGGCTTGGAGTTTTTTAACTAGGAAGCCCTCAGTTCCAGGCTTACTGCATCTGCCAAAGGCATCCGAAAGGGAGTGCAGAAGTGCCACAACATGGCTGCTTTCACGGCTTTTTCCTTGGCAAGAAGCCTAACACCAGGCTGATTTCCCTTCCCAGGGTTACTGTTAGGCTTAGGCCTAGGCCTAGGACTTTTAAAACTAGGAAGCCCTGGGCTCCAGGCACACTGCAGCTGTTCAAGGCATCCCAAGGGGAGTACAAAAGTGCAACAACATGGCAGCTTTCACAGCTTTTTCCTTGGCACCATCCCGATACCTAGGCTGTTTTATCTGCCTAGGGTTAGGGTTAGGGTTCAGCCTAGGGCTTGGAGTTTTTTAACCAGGAAGCCCTGAGTTCCAGGCTTACTGCATCTGCCAAAGGCATCCCAAAGGTAGTGCAAAAGTGCCACAACATGGCTGCTTTCACAGCTTTTCCCTTAGGAAGAACCCTAATACGCGGCTGATTTACCTTCCTAGGGTTACTGTTAGGCTTAGGCCTAGGACTTTTAAAACCAGGAAGCCCTGGGCTCCAGGCACACTGCAGCTGCGAAAGGCATCCCAAGGGGAGCGCAAAAGTGACACAACTTGGCTGCCACCACTGATATTTCCATGAGACCATCCCGAATCATAGGCTGATTTTCCTTCCTAGGGTTAAGGTTTGAGTTACGCCTGGGGTAAGGGTTCTATTAACCAGAAAGCCCTGAGTTCCAAGAACACAGCAGCTGCGAAGGACTACCCAAGAAGAGCGAAAAAGTACCACAACATGCCTGCCTCCACAGCTTTTTCCTTGGGGACATGCCTAATTCCTGGCTGATTTGCCTTTCTCGTCTTAGGGTTGGGGTTCGGCCTTGGGCTAGGATTTTTTTAACTAGGAAGCCCTGAGTTCCAGGCTTACTTCATCTGCAAAAAGCATCCCAAAGGGAGTGCAAAAGTGCCACAACATGGCTGCTTTCACGGCTTTTTCCTTTGCAAGAAGCCTAACACAAGGCTGATTTCCCTTCCCAGGGTTGCTGTTAGGCTTAGGCCTAGGGCTAGGATTTTTAAAACTAGGAAGCCCTTAGTTCCAGGCACACTGCAGCTGCGAAAGGCATCCCAAGGGGAGTACAAAAGTGCAACAACATGGCAGCTTTCACAGCTTTTTCCTTGGCACTATCCCTATACCTAGGCTGTTTTATCTGCCTAGGGTTAGGGTTAGGGTTCAGCCTAGGGCTTGGAGTTTTTTAACCAGGAAGCCCTGAGTTCCAGGCTTACTGCATCTGCCAAAGGCATCCCAAAGGGAGTGGAAAAGTGCCACAACATGGCTGCTTTCACGGCTTTTCCCTTAGGAAGAACCCTAATACGCGGCTGATTTACCTTCCTAGGGTTACTGTTAGGCTTAGGCCTAGGACTTTTAAAACCAGGAAGCCCTGGGCTCCAGGCACACTGCAGCTGTTAAAGGCATCCCAAGAGGGCCACAGAAGTGACACAACTTGGCTGCCTCTGCTTCTATTCTCATGAGACCATCCTGAACCATAGGCTGATTTTCCTTCCTAGGGTTAAGGTTTGAGTTACGCCTAGGGTAAGAGTTCTATTAACCAGAAAGACCTGAGTTCCAAGAACACAGCAGCTGCGAAGGACTACCCAAGAAGAGCGCAAAAGTACCACAACATGCCTGCCTCCACAGCTTTTTCCTTGGGGACATGCCTAATTCCTGGCTGATTTGCCTTTCTCGTCTTAGGGTTGGGGTTCGGCCTAGGGCTAGGATATTTTTAACTAGGAAGCCCTGAGTTCCAGGCTTACTTCATCTGCCAAAGGCATCCCAAAGGGAGTGCAGAATTGCCACAACATGGCTGCTTTCACGGCTTTTCCCTTAGGAAGAACCCTAATACGCGTCTGTTTTACCTTCCTAGGGTTACTGTTAGGCTTAGGCCTAGGACTTTTAAAACCAGGAAGCCCTGGGCTCCAGGCACACTGCAGCTGCGAAAGGCATCCCAAGGGGAGCGCAAAAGTGACACAACTTGGCTGCCACCACTGATATTTCCATGAGACCATCCCGAACCATAGGCTGATTTTCCTTCCTAGGGTTAAGGTTTGAGTTACGCCTAGGGTAAGGGTTCTATTAACCAGAAAGCCCTGAGTTCCAAGAACACAGCAGCTGCGAAGGACTTCCCAAGAAGAGCGCAAAAGTACCACAACATGCCTGCCTCCACAGCTTTTTCCTTGGGGACATGCCTAATTCCTGGCTGATTTGCCTTTCTCGTCTTAGGGTTGGGGTTCGGCCTAGGGCTAGGACTTCTAAAATCAGGAATCCCTGAGTTCCAGGCACACTGGAGCTGTGAAAGGCATCCAAAAGGGAGTGCAAAAGTGCCACAACATGGTTGCTTTCACGGCTTTTTCCTTGGCAAGAAGCCTAACACCCGGCTGATTTCCCTTCCCAGGGTTACTGTTAGGCTTAGGCCTAGGGCTAGGATATTTAAAACTAGGAAGCCCTGGGCTCCAGGCACACTGCAGCTGTTCAAGGCATCCCAAGGGGAGTACAAAAGTGCAACAACATGGCAGCTTTCACAGCTTTTTCCTTGGCACCATCCCTATACCTAGGCTGATTTATCTGCCTAGGGTTAGGGTTAGGGTTCGGCCTAGGGCTTGGAGTTTTTTAACCAGGAAGCCCTGAGTTCCAGGCTTACTGCATCTGCCAAAGGCATCCCAAAGGGAGTGCAAAAGTGCCACAACATGGCTGCTTTCACGGCTTTTCCCTTAGGAAGAACCCTAATACGCGGCTGATTTACCTTCCTAGGGTTACTGTTAGGCTTAGGCCTAGGACTTTTAAAACCAGGAAGCCCTGGGCTCCAGGCACACTGCAGCTGTTAAAGGCATCCCAAGAGGGCTGCAGAAGTGACACAACTTGGCTGCCTCTGCTGCTATTCTCATGAGACCATCCCGAACCATAGGCTGATTTTCCTTCCTAGGGTTAAGGTTTGAGTTACGCCTGGGGTAAGGGTTCTATTAACCAGAAAGCCCTGAATTTCAAGAACACAGCAGCTGCGAAGGACTTCCCAAGAAGAGCGCAAAAGTACCACAACATGCCTGCCTCCACAGCTTTTTCCTTGGGGACATGCCTAATTCCTGGCTGATTTGCCTTTCTCGTCTTAGGGTTGGGGTTTGGCCTAGGGCTAGGATTTTTTAAACCAGGAAGCCCTGAGTTCCAGGCTTACTTCATCTGCAAAAAGCATCCCAAAGGGAGTGCAGAAGTGCCACTACATGGCTACTTTCACGGCTTTTTCCTTGGCAAGAACCCTAATACGCGGCTGATTTACCTTCCTAGGGTTACTGTTAGGCTTAGGCCTAGGACTTTTAAAACCAGGAAGCCCTGGGCTCCAGGCACATGCAGCTGCGAAAGGCATCCCAAGAGGGCCGCAGAAGTGACACAACTTGGCTGCCTCTGCTTCTATTCTCATGAGACCATCCTGAACCATAGACTGATTTTCCATCCTAGGGTTAAGGTTCGAGTTACGCCTAGGGTAAGAGTTCTATTAACCAGAATGACCTGACTTCCAAGAACACAGCAGCTGCGAAGGACTACCCAAGAAGAGCGCAAAAGTACCACAACATGCCTGCCTCCACAGCTTTTTCCTTGGGGACATGCCTAATTCCTGGCTGATTTGCCTTTCTCGTCTTAGGGTTGGGGTTCGGCCTAGGGCTAGGATATTTTTAACTAGGAAGCCCTGAGTTCTAGGCTTACTTCATCTGCCAAAGGCATCCCAAAGGGTGTGCAAAAGTGCCACAACATGGCTGCTTTCACGGCTTTTCCCTTAGGAAGAACCCTAATACGCGGCTGATTTACCTTCCTAGGGTTACTGTTAGGCTTAGGCCTAGGACTTTTAAAACCAGGAAGCCCTGGGCTCCAGGCACACTGCAGCTGCGAAAGGCATCCCAAGGGGAGCGCAAAAGTGACACAACTTGGCTGCCACCACTGATATTTCCATGAGACCATCCCGAATCATAGGCTGATTTTCCTTCCTAGGGTTAAGGTTTGAGTTACGCCTGGGGTAAGGGTTCTATTAACCAGAAAGCCCTGAGTTCCAAGAACACAGCAGCTGCGAAGGACTAGCCAAGAAGAGCGCAAAAGTACCACAACATGCCTGCCTCCACAGCTTTTTCCTTGGGGACATGCCTAATTCCTGGCTGATTTGCCTTTCTCGTCTTAGGGTTGGGGTTCGGCCTAGGGCTAGGATTTTTTTAACTAGGAAGCCCTGAGTTCCAGGCTTACTTCATCTGCAAAAAGCATCCCAAAGGGAGTGCAAAAGTGCCACAACATGGCTGCTTTCACGGCTTTTTCCTTTGCAAGAAGCCTAACACAAGGCTGATTTCCCTTCCCAGGGTTGCTGTTAGGCTTAGGCCTAGGGCTAGGATTTTTAAAACTAGGAAGCCCTTAGTTCCAGGCACACTGCAGCTGCGAAAGGCATCCCAAGGGGAGTACAAAAGTGCAACAACATGGCAGCTTTCACAGCTTTTTCCTTGGCACCATCCCTATACCTAGTCTGTTTTATCTGCCTAGGGTTAGGGTTAGGGTTCAGCCTAGGGCTTGGAGTTTTTTAACCAGGAAGCCCTGAGTTCCAGGCTTACTGCATCTGCCAAAGGCATCCGAAAGGGAGTGCAAAAGTGCCACAACATGGCTGCTTTCACGGCTTTTCCCTTAGGAAGAACCCTAATACGCGGCTGATTTACCTTCCTAGGGTTACTGTTAGGCTTAGGCCTAGGACTTTTAAAACCAGGAAGCCCTGGGCTCCAGGCACACTGCAGCTGTTAAAGGCATCCCAAGAGGGCCGCAGAAGTGACACAACTTGGCTGCCTCTGCTTCTATTCTCATGAGACCATCCTGAATCATAGGCTGATTTTCCTTCCTATGGTTAAGGTTTGAGTTACGCCTAGGGTAAGAGTTCTATTAACCAGAAAGCCCTGAGTTCCAAGAACACAGCAGCTGCGAAGGACTAGCCAAGAAGAGCGCAAAAGTACCACAACATGCCTGCCTCCACAGCTTTTTCCTTGGGGACATGCCTAATTCCTGGCTGATTTGCCTTTCTCGTCTTAGGGTTGGGGTTCGGCCTAGGGCTAGGATATTTTTAACTAGGAAGCCCTGAGTTCCAGGCTTACTGCATCTGCCAAAGGCATCCCAAAGGGAGTGCAGAAGTGCCACAACATGGCTGCTTTCAGGTCTTTTCCCTTAGGAAGAACCCTAATACCCGGCTGATTTACCTTCCTAGGGTTACTGTTAGGCTTAGGCCTAGGACTTTTAAAACCAGGAAGCCCTGGGCTCCAGGCACATGCAGCTGCGAAAGGCATCCCAAGAGGGCCGCAGAAGCGACACAACTTGGCTGCCTCTGCTTCTATTCTCATGAGACCATCCTGAACCATAGGCAGATTTTCCTTCCTAGGGTTAAGGTTTGAGTTACGCCTAGGGTAAGGGTTCTATTAACCAGAAAGCCCTGAGTTCCAAGAACACAGCAGCTGCGAAGGACTTCCTAAGAAGAGCGCAAAAGTACCACAACATGCCTGCCTCCACAGCTTTTTCCTTGGGGACATGCCTAATTCCTGGCTGATTTGCCTTTCTCGTCTTAGGGTTGGGGTTCGGCCTAGGGCTAGGACTTTTAAAATCAGGAAGCCCTGAGTTCCAGGCACACTGGAGCTGTGAAAGGCATCCAAAAGGGAGTGCAAAAGTGCCACAACATGGCTGCTTTCACGGCTTTTTCCTTGGCAAGAACCCTAATACGCGGCTGATTTACCTTCCTAGGGTTACTGTTAGGCTTAGGCCTAGGACTTTTAAAACCAGGAAGCCCTGGGCTCCAGGCACATGCAGCTGCGAAAGGCATCCCAAGAGGGCCGCAGAAGTGACACAACTTGGCTGCCTCTGCTTCTATTTCCATGAGACCATCCTGAACCAAAGACTGATTTTCCATCCTAGGGTTAAGGTTCGAGTTACGCCTAGGGTAAGGGTTCTATTAACCAGAAAGCCCTGAGTTCCAAGAACACAGCAGCTGCGAAGGACTAGCCAAGAAGAGCGCAAAAGTACCACAACATGCCTGCCTCCACAGCTTTTTCCTTGGGGACATGCCTAATTCCTGGCTGATTTGCCTTTCTCGTCTTAGGGTTGGGGTTCGGCCTAGGGCTAGGATATTTTTAACTAGGAAGCCCTGAGTTCCAGGCTTACTTCATCTGCCAAAGGCATCCCAAAGGGAGTGCAGAATTGCCACAACATGGCTGCTTTCACGGCTTTTCCCTTAGGAAGAACCCTAATACGCGTCTGTTTTACCTTCCTAGGGTTACTGTTAGGCTTAGGCCTAGGACTTTTAAAACCAGGAAGCCCTGGGCTCCAGGCACACTGCAGCTGCGAAAGGCATCCCAAGGGGAGCGCAAAAGTGACACAACTTGGCTGCCACCACTGATATTTCCATGAGACCATCCCGAACCATAGGCTGATTTTCCTTCCTAGGGTTAAGGTTTGAGTTACGCCTAGGGTAAGGGTTCTATTAACCAGAAAGCCCTGAGTTCCAAGAACACAGCAGCTGCGAAGGACTAGCCAAGAAGAGCGCAAAAGTACCACAACATGCCTGCCTCCACAGCTTTTTCCTTGGGGACATGCCTAATTCCTGGCTGATTTGCCTTTCTCGTCTTAGGGTTGGGGTTCGGCCTAGGGCTAGGACTTCTAAAATCAGGAATCCCTGAGTTCCAGGCACACTGGAGCTGTGAAAGGCATCCAAAAGGGAGTGCAAAAGTGCCACAACATGGTTGCTTTCACGGCTTTTTCCTTGGCAAGAAGCCTAACACCCGGCTGATTTCCCTTCCCAGGGTTACTGTTAGGCTTAGGCCTAGGGCTAGGATATTTAAAACTAGGAAGCCCTGGGCTCCAGGCACACTGCAGCTGTTCAAGGCATCCCAAGGGGAGTACAAAAGTGCAACAACATGGCAGCTTTCACAGCTTTTTCCTTGGCACCATCCCTATACCTAGGCTGATTTATCTGCCTAGGGTTAGGGTTAGGGTTCGGCCTAGGGCTTGGAGTTTTTTAACCAGGAAGCCCTGAGTTCCAGGCTTACTGCATCTGCCAAAGGCATCCCAAAGGGAGTGCAAAAGTGCCACAACATGGCTGCTTTCACGGCTTTTCCCTTAGGAAGAACCCTAATACGCGGCTGATTTACCTTCCTAGGGTTACTGTTAGGCTTAGGCCTAGGACTTTTAAAACCAGGAAGCCCTGGGCTCCAGGCACACTGCAGCTGTTAAAGGCATCCCAAGAGGGCTGCAGAAGTGACACAACTTGGCTGCCTCTGCTGCTATTCTCATGAGACCATCCCGAACCATAGGCTGATTTTCCTTCCTAGGGTTAAGGTTTGAGTTACGCCTGGGGTAAGGGTTCTATTAACCAGAAAGCCCTGAATTTCAAGAACACAGCAGCTGCGAAGGACTTCCCAAGAAGAGCGCAAAAGTACCACAACATGCCTGCCTCCACAGCTTTTTCCTTGGGGACATGCCTAATTCCTGGCTGATTTGCCTTTCTCGTCTTAGGGTTGGGGTTTGGCCTAGGGCTAGGATTTTTTAAACCAGGAAGCCCTGAGTTCCAGGCTTACTTCATCTGCAAAAAGCATCCCAAAGGGAGTGCAGAAGTGCCACTACATGGCTACTTTCACGGCTTTTTCCTTGGCAAGAACCCTAATACGCGGCTGATTTACCTTCCTAGGGTTACTGTTAGGCTTAGGCCTAGGACTTTTAAAACCAGGAAGCCCTGGGCTCCAGGCACATGCAGCTGCGAAAGGCATCCCAAGAGGGCCGCAGAAGTGACACAACTTGGCTGCCTCTGCTTCTATTCTCATGAGACCATCCTGAACCATAGACTGATTTTCCATCCTAGGGTTAAGGTTCGAGTTACGCCTAGGGTAAGAGTTCTATTAACCAGAATGACCTGAGTTCCAAGAACACAGCAGCTGCGAAGGACTACCCAAGAAGAGCGCAAAAGTACCACAACATGCCTGCCTCCACAGCTTTTTCCTTGGGGACATGCCTAATTCCTGGCTGATTTGCCTTTCTCGTCTTAGGGTTGGGGTTCGGCCTAGGGCTAGGATATTTTTAACTAGGAAGCCCTGAGTTCTAGGCTTACTTCATCTGCCAAAGGCATCCCAAAGGGTGTGCAAAAGTGCCACAACATGGCTGCTTTCACGGCTTTTCCCTTAGGAAGAACCCTAATACGCGGCTGATTTACCTTCCTAGGGTTACTGTTAGGCTTAGGCCTAGGACTTTTAAAACCAGGAAGCCCTGGGCTCCAGGCACACTGCAGCTGCGAAAGGCATCCCAAGGGGAGCGCAAAAGTGACACAACTTGGCTGCCACCACTGATATTTCCATGAGACCATCCCGAATCATAGGCTGATTTTCCTTCCTAGGGTTAAGGTTTGAGTTACGCCTGGGGTAAGGGTTCTATTAACCAGAAAGCCCTGAGTTCCAAGAACACAGCAGCTGCGAAGGACTAGCCAAGAAGAGCGCAAAAGTACCACAACATGCCTGCCTCCACAGCTTTTTCCTTGGGGACATGCCTAATTCCTGGCTGATTTGCCTTTCTCGTCTTAGGGTTGGGGTTCGGCCTAGGGCTAGGATTTTTTTAACTAGGAAGCCCTGAGTTCCAGGCTTACTTCATCTGCAAAAAGCATCCCAAAGGGAGTGCAAAAGTGCCACAACATGGCTGCTTTCACGGCTTTTTCCTTTGCAAGAAGCCTAACACAAGGCTGATTTCCCTTCCCAGGGTTGCTGTTAGGCTTAGGCCTAGGGCTAGGATTTTTAAAACTAGGAAGCCCTTAGTTCCAGGCACACTGCAGCTGCGAAAGGCATCCCAAGGGGAGTACAAAAGTGCAACAACATGGCAGCTTTCACAGCTTTTTCCTTGGCACCATCCCTATACCTAGGCTGTTTTATCTGCCTAGGGTTAGGGTTAGGGTTCAGCCTAGGGCTTGGAGTTTTTTAACCAGGAAGCCCTGAGTTCCAGGCTTACTGCATCTGCCAAAGGCATCCGAAAGGGAGTGCAGAAGTGCCACAACATGGCTGCTTTCACGGCTTTTCCCTTAGGAAGAACCCTAATACGCGGCTGATTTACCTTCCTAGGGTTACTGTTAGGCTTAGGCCTAGGACTTTTAAAACCAGGAAGCCCTGGGCTCCAGGCACACTGCAGCTGTTAAAGGCATCCCAAGAGGGCCGCAGAAGTGACACAACTTGGCTGACTCTGCTTCTATTCTCATGAGACCATCCTGAATCATAGGCTGATTTTCCTTCCTATGGTTAAGGTTTGAGTTACGCCTAGGGTAAGAGTTCTATTAACCAGAAAGCCCTGAGTTCCAAGAACACAGCAGCTGCGAAGGACTAGCCAAGAAGAGCGCAAAAGTACCACAACATGCCTGCCTCCACAGCTTTTTCCTTGGGGACATGCCTAATTCCTGGCTGATTTGCCTTTCTCGTCTTAGGGTTGGGGT
This sequence comes from Ammospiza maritima maritima, assembly GCA_036010785.1. NCBI lineage: Eukaryota > Metazoa > Chordata > Aves > Passeriformes > Passerellidae > Ammospiza > Ammospiza maritima. The sequence continues at coordinate 1,376,984 of JAYKTQ010000127.1, forward strand.
TCGGCCTAGGGCTAGGATATTTTTAACTAGGAAGCCCTGAGTTCCAGGCTTACTGCATCTGCCAAAGGCATCCCAAAGGGAGTGCAGAAGTGCCACAACATGGCTGCTTTCAGGTCTTTTCCCTTAGGAAGAACCCTAATACCCGGCTGATTTACCTTCCTAGGGTTACTGTTAGGCTTAGGCCTAGGACTTTTAAAACCAGGAAGCCCTGGGCTCCAGGCACATGCAGCTGCGAAAGGCATCCCAAGAGGGCCGCAGAAGCGACACAACTTGGCTGCCTCTGCTTCTATTCTCATGAGACCATCCTGAACCATAGGCAGATTTTCCTTCCTAGGGTTAAGGTTTGAGTTACGCCTAGGGTAAGGGTTCTATTAACCAGAAAGCCCTGAGTTCCAAGAACACAGCAGCTGCGAAGGACTTCCTAAGAAGAGCGCAAAAGTACCACAACATGCCTGCCTCCACAGCTTTTTCCTTGGGGACATGCCTAATTCCTGGCTGATTTGCCTTTCTCGTCTTAGGGTTGGGGTTCGGCCTAGGGCTAGGACTTTTAAAATCAGGAAGCCCTGAGTTCCAGGCACACTGGAGCTGTGAAAGGCATCCAAAAGGGAGTGCAAAAGTGCCACAACATGGCTGCTTTCACGGCTTTTTCCTTGGCAAGAACCCTAATACGCGGCTGATTTACCTTCCTAGGGTTACTGTTAGGCTTAGGCCTAGGACTTTTAAAACCAGGAAGCCCTGGGCTCCAGGCACATGCAGCTGCGAAAGGCATCCCAAGAGGGCCGCAGAAGTGACACAACTTGGCTGCCTCTGCTTCTATTCTCATGAGACCATCCTGAACCAAAGACTGATTTTCCATCCTAGGGTTAAGGTTCGAGTTACGCCTAGGGTAAGGGTTCTATTAACCAGAAAGCCCTGAGTTCCAAGAACACAGCAGCTGCGAAGGACTAGCCAAGAAGAGCGCAAAAGTACCACAACATGCCTGCCTCCACAGCTTTTTCCTTGGGGACATGCCTAATTCCTGGCTGATTTGCCTTTCTCGTCTTAGGGTTGGGGTTCGGCCTAGGGCTAGGATTTTTTTAACTAGGAAGCCCTGAGTTCCAGGCTTACTGCATCTGCCAAAGGCATCCCAAAGGGAGTGCAGAAGTGCCACAACATGGCTGCTTTCACGGCTTTTCCCTTAGGAAGAACCCTAATACGCGGCTGATTTACCTTCCTAGGGTTACTGTTAGGCTTAGGCCTAGGACTTTTAAAACCAGGAAGCCCTGGGCTCCAGGCACATGCAGCTGCGAAAGACATCCCAAGAGGGCCGCAGAAGCGACACAACTTGGCTGCCTCTGCTTCTATTCTCATGAGACCATCCTGAACCATAGGCTGATTTTGCTTCCTAGGGTTAAGGTGTGAGTTACGCCTAGGGTAAGAGTTCTATTAACCAGAAAGACATGAGTTCCAAGAACACAGCATCTGCGAAGGACTACCCAAGAAGAGCGCAAAAGTACCACAACGTGCCTGCCTCCACAGCTTTTTCCTTGGGGACATGCCTAATTCCTGGCTGATTTGCCTTTCTCGTCTTAGGGTTGGAGTTCGGCCTAGGGCTAGGATATTTTTAACTAGGAAGCCCTGAGTTCCAGGCTTACTGCATCTGCCAAAGGCATCCCAAAGGGAGTGCAGAAGTGCCACAACATGGCTGCTTTCACGGCTTTTCCCTTAGGAAGAACCCTAATACGCGGCTGATTTACCTTCCTAGGGTTACTGTTAGGCTTAGGCCTAGGACTTTTAAAAGCAGGAAGCCCTGGGCTCCAGGCACACTGCAGCTGCGAAAGGCATCCCAAGGGGAGCGCAAAAGTGACACAACTGGCTGCCACCACTGATATTTCCATGAGACCATCCCGAACCATAGGCTGATTTTCCTTCCTAGGGTTAAGGTTTGAGTTACGCCTGGGGTAAGGGTTCTATTAACCAGAAAGCCCTGAGTTCCAAGAACACAGCAGCTGCGAAGGACTAGCCAAGAAGAGCGCAAAAGTGCCACAACATGCCTGCCTCCACAGCTTTTTCCTTGGGGACATGCCTAATTCCTGGCTGATTTGCCTTTCTCGTCTTAGGGTTGGGGTTCGGCCTAGGGCTAGGATTTTTTTAACTAGGAAGCCCTGAGTTCCAGGCTTACTGCATCTGCCAAAGGCATCCCAAAGGGAGTGCAGAAGTGCCACAACATGGCTGCTTTCACGGCTTTTCCCTTAGGAAGAACCCTAATACGCGGCTGATTTACCTTCCTAGGGTTACTGTTAGGCTTAGGCCTAGGACTTTTAAAACCAGGAAGCCCTGGGCTCCAGGCACACTGCAGCTGTTAAAGACATCCCAAGAGGGCCGCAGAAGTGACACAACTTGGCTGCCTCTGCTTCTATTCTCATGAGACCATCCTGAATCATAGGCTGATTTTCCTTCCTAGGGTTAAAGTTTGAGTTACGCCTAGGGTAAGAGTTCTATTAACCAGAAAGCCCTGAGTTCCAAGAACACAGCAGCTGCGAAGGACTAGCCAAGAAGAGCGCAAAAGTACCACAACATGCCTGCCTCCACAGCTTTTTCCTTGGGGACATGCCTAATTCCTGGCTGATTTGCCTTTCTCGTCTTAGGGTTGGGGTTCGGCCTAGGGCTAGGATATTTTTAACTAGGAAGCCCTGAGTTCCAGGCTTACTGCATCTGCCAAAGGCATCCCAAAGGGAGTGCAGAAGTGCCACAACATGGCTGCTTTCACGGCTTTTCCCTTAGGAAGAACCCTAATACGCGGCTGATTTACCTTCCTAGGGTTACTGTTAGGCTTAGGCCTAGGACTTTTAAAACCAGGAAGCCCTGGGCTCCAGGCACTCTGCAGCTGCGAAAGGCATCCCAAGAGGGCCGCAGAAGCGACACAACTTGGCTGCCTCTGCTTCTATTCTCATGAGACCATCCTGAACCATAGGCAGATTTTCCTTCCTAGGGTTAAGGTTTGAGTTACGCCTAGGGTAAGGGTTCTATTAACCAGAAAGCCCTGAGTTCCAAGAACACAGCAGCTGCGAAGGACTTCCTAAGAAGAGCGCAAAAGTACCACAACATGCCTGCCTCCACAGCTTTTTCCTTGGGGACATGCCTAATTCCTGGCTGATTTGCCTTTCTCGTCTTAGGGTTGGGGTTCGGCCTAGGGCTAGGACTTTTAAAATCAGGAAGCCCTGAGTTCCAGGCACACTGGAGCTGTGAAAGGCATCCAAAAGGGAGTGCAAAAGTGCCACAACATGGCTGCTTTCACGGCTTTTTCCTTGGCAAGAACCCTAATACGCGGCTGATTTACCTTCCTAGGGTTACTGTTAGGCTTAGGCCTAGGACTTTTAAAACCAGGAAGCCCTGGGCTCCAGGCACATGCAGCTGCGAAAGGCATCCCAAGAGGGCCGCAGAAGTGACACAACTTGGCTGCCTCTGCTTCTATTCTCATGAGACCATCCTGAACCAAAGACTGATTTTCCATCCTAGGGTTAAGGTTCGAGTTACGCCTAGGGTAAGGGTTCTATTAACCAGAAAGACCTGAGTTCCAAGAACACAGCAGCTGCGAAGGACTAGCCAAGAAGAGCGCAAAAGTACCACAACATGCCTGCCTCCACAGCTTTTTCCTTGGGGACATGCCTAATTCCTGGCTGATTTGCCTTTCTCGTCTTAGGGTTGGGGTTCGGCCTAGGGCTAGGATTTTTTTAACTAGGAAGCCCTGAGTTCCAGGCTTACTGCATCTGCCAAAGGCATCCCAAAGGGAGTGCAGAAGTGCCACAACATGGCTGCTTTCACGGCTTTTCCCTTAGGAAGAACCCTAATACGCGGCTGATTTACCTTCCTAGGGTTACTGTTAGGCTTAGGCCTAGGACTTTTAAAACCAGGAAGCCCTGGGCTCCAGGCACATGCAGCTGCGAAAGACATCCCAAGAGGGCCGCAGAAGCGACACAACTTGGCTGCCTCTGCTTCTATTCTCATGAGACCATCCTGAACCATAGGCTGATTTTCCTTCCTAGGGTTAAGGTGTGAGTTACGCCTAGGGTAAGAGTTCTATTAACCAGAAAGACATGAGTTCCAAGAACACAGCATCTGCGAAGGACTACCCAAGAAGAGCGCAAAAGTACCACAACGTGCCTGCCTCCACAGCTTTTTCCTTGGGGACATGCCTAATTCCTGGCTGATTTGCCTTTCTCGTCTTAGGGTTGGAGTTCGGCCTAGGGCTAGGATATTTTTAACTAGGAAGCCCTGAGTTCCAGGCTTACTGCATCTGCCAAAGGCATCCCAAAGGGAGTGCAGAAGTGCCACAACATGGCTGCTTTCACGGCTTTTCCCTTAGGAAGAACCCTAATACGCGGCTGATTTACCTTCCTAGGGTTACTGTTAGGCTTAGGCCTAGGACTTTTAAAAGCAGGAAGCCCTGGGCTCCAGGCACACTGCAGCTGCGAAAGGCATCCCAAGGGGAGCGCAAAAGTGACACAACTTGGCTGCCACCACTGATATTTCCATGAGACCATCCCGAACCATAGGCTGATTTTCCTTCCTAGGGTTAAGGTTTGAGTTACGCCTGGGGTAAGGGTTCTATTAACCAGAAAGCCCTGAGTTCCAAGAACACAGCAGCTGCGAAGGACTAGCCAAGAAGAGCGCAAAAGTGCCACAACATGCCTGCCTCCACAGCTTTTTCCTTGGGGACATGCCTAATTCCTGGCTGATTTGCCTTTCTCGTCTTAGGGTTGGGGTTCGGCCTAGGGCTAGGATTTTTTTAACTAGGAAGCCCTGAGTTCCAGGCTTACTTCATCTGCAAAAAGCATCCCAAAGGGAGTGCAGAAGTGCCACAACATGGCTGCTTTCACGGCTTTTCCCTTAGGAAGAACCCTAATACGCGGCTGATTTACCTTCCTAGGGTTACTGTTAGGCTTAGGCCTAGGACTTTTAAAACCAGGAAGCCCTGGGCTCCAGGCACATGCAGCTGCGAAAGGCATCCCAAGAGGGCCGCAGAAGCGACACAACTTGGCTGCCTCTGCTTCTATTCTCATGAGACCATCCTGAACCATAGGCTGATTTTGCTTCCTAGGGTTAAGGTTTGAGTTACGCCTAGGGTAAGAGTTCTATTAACCAGAAAGACCTGAGTTCCAAGAACACAGCATCTGCGAAGGACAACGCAAGAAGAGCGCAAAAGTACCACAACATGCCTGCCTCCACAGCTTTTTCCTTGGGGACATGCCTAATTCCTGGCTGATTTGCCTTTCTCGTCTTAGGGTTGGGGTTCGGCCTAGGGCTAGGATATTTTTAACTAGGAAGCCCTGAGTTCCAGGCTTACTGCATCTGCCAAAGGCATCCCAAAGGGAGTGCAAAAGTGCCACAACATGGCTGCTTTCACGGCTTTTCCCTTAGGAAGAACCCTAATACGCGGCTGATTTACCTTCCTAGGGTTACTGTTAGGCTTAGGCCTAGGACTTTTAAAACCAGGAAGCCCTGGGCTCCAGGCACACTGCAGCTGCGAAAGGCATCCCAAGAGGGCTGCAGAAGTGACACAACTTGTCTGCCACCATTGATATTTCCATGAGACCATCCCGAACCATAGGCTGATTTTCCTTCCTAGGGTTAAGGTTTGAGTTACGCCTGGGGTAAGGGTTCTATTAACCAGAAAGCCCTGAATTTCAAGAACACAGCAGCTGCGAAGGACTTCCCAAGAAGAGCGCAAAAGTACCACAACATGCCTGCCTCCACAGCTTTTTCCTTGGGGACATGCCTAATTCCTGGCTGATTTGCCTTTCTCGTCTTAGGGTTGGGGTTCGGCCTAGGGCTAGGATTTTTTTAACCAGGAAGCCCTGAGTTCCAGGCTTACTTCATCTGCAAAAAGCATCCCAAAGGGAGTGCAGAAGTGCCACAACATGGCTGCTTTCACGGCTTTTTCCTTGGCAAGAACCCTAATACGCGGCTGATTTACCTTCCTAGGGTTACTGTTAGGCTTAGGCCTAGGACTTTTAAAACCAGGAAGCCCTGGGCTCCAGGCACATGCAGCTGCGAAAGGCATCCCAAGAGGGCCGCAGAAGTGACACAACTTGGCTGCCTCTGCTTCTATTCTCATGAGACCATCCTGAACCAAAGACTGATTTTCCATCCTAGGGTTAAGGTTCGAGTTACGCCTAGGGTAAGGGTTCTGTTAACCAGAAAGCCCTGAGTTCCAAGAACACAGCAGCTGCGAAGGACTAGCCAAGAAGAGCGCAAAAGTACCACAACATGCCTGCCTCCACAGCTTTTTCCTTGGGGACATGCCTAATTCCTGGCTGATTTGCCTTTCTCGTCTTAGGGTTGGGGTTCGGCCTAGGGCTAGGATTTTTTTAACTAGGAAGCCCTGAGTTCCAGGCTTACTGCATCTGCCAAAGGCATCCCAAAGGGAGTGCAGAAGTGCCACAACATGGCTGCTTTCACGGCTTTTCCCTTAGGAAGAACCCTAATACGCGGCTGATTTACCTTCCTAGGGTTACTGTTAGGCTTAGGCCTAGGACTTTTAAAACCAGGAAGCCCTGGGCTCCAGGCACATGCAGCTGCGAAAGACATCCCAAGAGGGCCGCAGAAGCGACACAACTTGGCTGCCTCTGCTTCTATTCTCATGAGACCATCCTGAACCATAGGCTGATTTTCCTTCCTAGGGTTAAGGTGTGAGTTACGCCTAGGGTAAGAGTTCTATTAACCAGAAAGACATGAGTTCCAAGAACACAGCATCTGCGAAGGACTACCCAAGAAGAGCGCAAAAGTACCACAACGTGCCTGCCTCCACAGCTTTTTCCTTGGGGACATGCCTAATTCCTGGCTGATTTGCCTTTCTCGTCTTAGGGTTGGGGTTCGGCCTAGGGCTAGGATATTTTTAACTAGGAAGCCCTGAGTTCCAGGCTTACTGCATCTGCCAAAGGCATCCCAAAGGGAGTGCAGAAGTGCCACAACATGGCTGCTTTCACGGCTTTTCCTTTAGGAAGAACCCTAATACGCGGCTGATTTACCTTCCTAGGGTTACTGTTAGGCTTAGGCCTAGGACTTTTAAAACCAGGAAGCCCTGGGCTCCAGGCACACTGCAGCTGCGAAAGGCATCCCAAGGGGAGCGCAAAAGTGACACAACTTGGCTGCCACCACTGATATTTCCATGAGACCATCCCGAACCATAGGCTGATTTTCCTTCCTAGGGTTAAGGTTTGAGTTACGCCTGGGGTAAGGGTTCTATTAACCAGAAAGCCCTGAGTTCCAAGAACACAGCAGCTGCGAAGGACTACCCAAGAAGAGCGAAAAAGTGCCACAACATGCCTGCCTCCACAGCTTTTTCCTTGGGGACATGCCTAATTCCTGGCTGATTTGCCTTTCTCGTCTTAGGGTTGGGGTTCGGCCTAGGGCTAGGATTTTTTTAACTAGGAAGCCCTGAGTTCCAGGCTTACTTCATCTGCAAAAAGCATCCCAAAGGGAGTGCAGAAGTGCCACAACATGGCTGCTTTCACGGCTTTTCCCTTAGGAAGAACCCTAATACGCGGCTGATTTACCTTCCTAGGGTTACTGTTAGGCTTAGGCCTAGGACTTTTAAAACCAGGAAGCCCTGGGCTCCAGGCACATGCAGCTGCGAAAGGCATCCCAAGAGGGCCGCAGAAGCGACACAACTTGGCTGCCTCTGCTTCTATTCTCATGAGACCATCCTGAACCATAGGCTGATTTTGCTTCCTAGGGTTAAGGTTTGAGTTACGCCTAGGGTAAGAGTTCTATTAACCAGAAAGACCTGAGTTCCAAGAACACAGCATCTGCGAAGGACTACCCAAGGAGAGCGCAAAAGTACCACAACGTGCCTGCCTCCACAGCTTTTTCCTTGGGGACATGCCTAATTCCTGGCTGATTTGCCTTTCTCGTCTTAGGGTTGGGGTTCGGCCTAGGGCTAGGATATTTTTAACTAGGAAGCCCTGAGTTCCAGGCTTACTTCATCTGCCAAAGGCATCCCAAAGGGAGTGCAAAAGTGCCACAACATGGCTGCTTTCACGGCTTTTCCCTTAGGAAGAACCCTAATACGCGGCTGATTTACCTTCCTAGGGTTACTGTTAGGCTTAGGCCTGGGACTTTTAAAACCAGGAAGCCCTGGGCTCCAGGCACATGCAGCTGTTAAAGGCATCCCAAGAGGGCTGCAGAAGTCACACAACTTGGCTGCCACCACTGATATTTCCATGAGACCATCCCGAACCATAGGCTGATTTTCCTTCCTAGGGTTAAGGTTTGAGTTACGCCTGGGGTAAGGGTTCTATTAACCAGAAAGCCCTGAGTTCCAAGAACACAGCAGCTGCGAAGGACTACCCAAGAAGAGCGCAAAAGTACCACAACATGCCTGCCTCCACAGCTTTTTCCTTGGGGACATGCCTAATTCCTGGCTGATTTGCCTTTCTCGTCTTAGGGTTGGGGTTCGGCCTAGGGCTAGGATATTCTTAACTAGGAAGCCCTGAGTTCCAGGCTTACTTCATCTGCCAAAGGCATCCCAAAGGGAGTGCAAAAGTGCCACAACATGGCTGCTTTCACGGCTTTTCCCTTAGGAAGAACCCTAATACGCGGCTGATTTACCTTCCTAGGGTTACTGTTAGGCTTAGGCCTAGGACTTTTAAAACCAGGAAGCCCTGGGCTCCAGGCACATGCAGCTGTTAAAGGCATCCCAAGAGGGCCGCAGAAGTGACGCAACTTGGCTGCCTCTGCTGCTATTCTCATGAGACCATCCCGAACCATAGGCTGATTTTCCTTCCTAGGGTTACGGTTTCAGTTACGCCTGGGGTAAGAGTTCTATTAACCAGAAAGCCCTGAGTTCCAAGAACACAGCAGCTGCGAAGGACTACCCAAGAAGAGCGCAAAAGTACCACAACATGCCTGCCTCCACAGCTTTTTCCTTGGGGACATGCCTAATTCCTGGCTGATTTGCCTTTCTCGTCTTAGGGTTGGGGTTCGGCCTAGGGCTAGGATATTTTTAACTAGGAAGCCCTGAGTTCCAGGCTTACTGCATCTGCCAAAGGCATCCCAAAGGGAGTGCAGAAGTGCCACAACATGGCTGCTTTCACGGCTTTTCCCTTAGGAAGAACCCTAATACGCGGCTGATTTACCTTCCTAGGGTTACTGTTAGGCTTAGACCTAGGACTTTTAAAACCAGGAAGCCCTGGGCTCCAGGCACACTGCAGCTGCGAAAGGCATCCCAAGGGGAGCGCAAAAGTAACGCAACTTGGCTGCCACCACTGATATTTCCATGAGACCATCCTGAACCATAGGCTGATTTTGCTTCCTAGGGTTAAGGTTTGAGTTACGCCTAGGGTAAGGGTTCTATTAACCAGAAAGCCCTGAGTTCCAAGAACACAGCAGCTGCGAAGGACTTCCCAAGAAGAGCGCAAAAGTACCACAACATGCCTGCCTCCACAGCTTTTTCCTTGGGGACATGCCTAATTCCTGGCTGATTTGCCTTTCTCGTCTTAGGGTTGGGGTTCGGCGTAGGGCTAGGATTTTTAAAATCAGGAAGCCCTGAGTTCCAGGCACACTGGAGCTGTGAAAGGCATCCAAAAGGGAGTGCAAAAGTGCCACAACATGGCTGCTTTCACGGCTTTTTCCTTGGCAAGAAGCCTAATACCAGGCTGATTTCCCTTCCCAGGGTTACTGTTAGGCTTAGGCCTAGGGCTAGGATTTTTAAAACTAGGAAGCCCTTAGTTCCAGGCACACTGCAGCTGCGAAAGGCATCCCAAGGGGAGTACAAAAGTGCAACAACATGGCAGCTTTCACAGCTTTTTCCTTGGCACCATCCCTATACCTAGGCTGATTTATCTGCCTAGGGTTAAGGTTAGGCTTCAGCCTAGGGCTTGGAGTTTTTTAACCAGGAAGCCCTGAGTTCCAGGCTTACTTCATCTGCCAAAGGCATCCCAAAGGGAGTGCAGAAGTGCCACAACATGGCTGCTTTCACGGCTTTTCCCTTAGGAAGAACCCTAATACTCGGCTGATTTACCTTCCTAGGGTTACTGTTAGGCTTAGACCTAGGACTTTTAAAACCAGGAAGCCCTGGGCTCCAGGCACATGCAGCTGTTAAAGGCATCCCAAGAGGGCTGCAGAAGTGACACAACTTGTCTGCCACCACTGATATTTCCATGAGACCATCCCGAACCATAGGCTGATTTTCCTTCCTAGGGTTAAGGTTTGAGTTACGCCTAGGGTAAGGGTTCTATTAACCAGAAAGCCCTGAGTTCCAAGAACACAGCAGCTGCGAAGGACTAGCCAAGAAGAGCGCAAAAGTGCCACAACATGCCTGCCTCCACAGCTTTTTCCTTGGGGACATGCCTAATTCCTGGCTGATTTGCCTTTCTCGTCTTAGGGTTGGGGTTCGGCCTAGGGCTAGGATTTTTTTAACTAGGAAGCCCTGAGTTCCAGGCTTCCTTCATCTGCAAAAAGCATCCCAAAGGGAGTGCAAAAGTGCCACAACATGGCTACTTTGACGGCTTTTCCCTTAGAAAGACCCCTAATACGCGGCTGATCTACCTTCCTAGGGTTACTGTTAGGCTTAGGCCTAGGACTTTTAAAACCAGGAAGCCCTGGGCTCCAGGCACATGCAGCTGCGAAAGGCATCCCAAGAGGGCCGCAGAAGCGACACAACTTGGCTGCCTCTGCTTCTATTCTCATGAGACCATCCTGAACCATAGGCTGATTTTGCTTCCTAGGGTTAAGGTTTGAGTTACGCCTAGGGTAAGAGTTCTATTAACCAGAAAGCCCTGAGTTCCAAGAACACAGCAGCTGCGAAGGACTAGCCAAGAAGAGCGCAAAAGTACCACAACATGCCTGCCTCCACAGCTTTTTCCTTGGGGACATGCCTAATTCCTGGCTGATTTGCCTTTCTCGTCTTAGGGTTGGGGTTCGGCCTAGGGCTAGGATATTTTTAACCAGGAAGCCCTGAGTTCCAGGCTTACTGCATCTGCCAAAGGCATCCCAAAGGGAGTGCAGAAGTGCCACAACATGGCTGCTTTCACGGCTTTTCCCTTAGGAAGAACCCTAATACCCGGCTGATTTACCTTCCTAGGGTTACTGTTAGGCTTAGGCCTAGGACTTTTAAAACCAGGAAGCCCTGGGCTCCAGGCACATGCAGCTGTTAAAGGCATCCCAAGAGGGCTGCAGAAGTGACACAACTTGGCTGCCTCTGCTGCTATTCTCATGCGACCATCCCGAACCATAGGCTGATTTTCCTTCCTAGGGTTAAGGTTTGAGTTACGCCTGGGGTAAGAGTTCTATTAACCAGAAAGCCCTGAGTTCCAAGAACACAGCAGCTGCGAAGGACTAGCCAAGAAGAGCGCAAAAGTACCACAACATGCCTGCCTCCACAGCTTTTTCCTTGGGGACATGCCTAATTCCTGGCTGATTTGCCTTTCTCGTCTTAGGGTTGGGGTTCGGCCTAGGGCTAGGATTTTTTTATCTAGGAAGCCCTGAGTTCCAGGCTTACTTCATCTGCCAAAAGCATCCCAAAGGGAGTGCAGAAGTGCCACAACATGGCTGCTTTCACGGCTTTTCCCTTAGGAAGAACCCTAATACGCGGCTGATTTACCTTCCTAGGGTTACTGTTAGGCTTAGGCCTGGGACTTTTAAAACCAGGAAGCCCTGGGCTCCAGGCACTCTGCAGCTGCGAAAGGCATCCCAAGGGGAGCGCAAAAGTAACGCAACTTGGCTGCCACCACTGATATTTCCATGAGACCATCCCGAACCATAGGCTAATTTTCCTTCCTAGGGTTAAGGTTTGAGTTACGCCTGGGGTAAGAGTTCTATTAACCAGAAAGCCCTGAGTTCCAAGAACACAGCAGCTGCGAAGGACTAGCCAAGAAGAGCGAAAAAGTACCACAACATGCCTGCCTCCACAGCTTTTTCCTTGGGGACATGCCTAATTCCTGGCTGATTTGCCTTTCTCGTCTTAGGGTTGGGGTTCGGCGTAGGGCTAGGATTTTTAAAATCAGGTAGCCCTGAGTTCCAGGCACACTGGAGCTGTGAAAGGCATCCAAAAGGGAGTGCAAAAGTGCCACAACATGGCTGCTTTCACGGCTTTTTCCTTGGCAAGAAGCCTAACACCAGGCTGATTTCCCTTCCCAGGGTTACTGTTAGGCTTAGGCCTAGGGCTAGGATTTTTAAAACTAGGAAGCCCTTAGTTCCAGGCACACTGCTGCTGCGAAAGGCATCCCAAGGGGAGTACAAAAGTGCAACAACATGGCAGCTTTCACAGCTTTTTCCTTGGCACCATCCCTATACCTAGGCTGATTTATCTGCCTAGGGTTAAGGTTAGGCTTCAGCCTAGGGCTTGGAGTTTTTTAACCAGGAAGCCCTGAGTTCCAGGCTTACTTCATCTGCCAAAGGCATCCCAAAGGGAGTGCAAAAGTGCCACAACATGGCTGCTTTGAGGGCTTTTCCCTTAGAAAGACCCCTAATACGCGGCTGATCTACCTTCCTAGGGTTACTGTTAGGCTTAGGCCTAGGACTTTTAAAACCAGGAAGCCCTGGGCTCCAGGCACATGCAGCTGCGAAAGGCATCCCAAGAGGGCCGCAGAAGCGACACAACTTGGCTGCCTCTGCTGCTATTCTCATGAGACCATCCCGAAACATAGGCTGATTTTCCTTCCTAGGGTTAAAGTTTGAGTTACGCCTAGGGTAAGGGTTCTATTAACCAGAAAGCCCTGAGTTCCAAGAACACAGCAGCTGCGAAGGACTAGCCAAGAAGAGCGCAAAAGTACCACAACATGCCTGCCTCCACAGCTTTTTCCTTGGGGACATGCCTAATTCCTGGCTGATTTGCCTTTCTCGTCTTAGGGTTGGGGTTCGGCCTAGGGCTAGGATATTTTTAACCAGGAAGCCCTGAGTTCCAGGCTTACTGCATCTGCCAAAGGCATCCCAAAGGGAGTGCAGAAGTGCCACAACATGGCTGCTTTCACGGCTTTTCCCTTAGGAAGAACCCTAATACGCGGCTGATTTACCTTCCTAGGGTTACTGTTAGGCTTAGGCCTAGGACTTTTAAAACCAGGAAGCCCTGGGCTCCAGGCACATGCAGCTGTTAAAGGCATCCCAAGAGGGCTGCAGAAGTGACACAACTTGGCTGCCTCTGCTTCTATTCTCATGCGACCATCCCGAACCATAGGCTGATTTTCCTTCCTAGGGTTAAGGTTTGAGTTACGCCTGGGGTAAGAGTTCTATTAACCAGAAAGCCCTGAGTTCCAAGAACACAGCAGCTGCGAAGGACTAGCCAAGAAGAGCGCAAAAGTACCACAACATGCCTGCCTCCACAGCTTTTTCCTTGGGGACATGCCTAATTTCTGGCTGATTTGCCTTTCTCGTCTTAGGGTTGGGGTTCGGCCTAGGGCTAGGATTTTTTTATCTAGGAAGCCCTGAGTTCCAGGCTTACTTCATCTGCCAAAAGCATCCCAAAGGGAGTGCAGAAGTGCCACAACATGGCTGCTTTCACGGCTTTTCCCTTAGGAAGAACCCTAATACCCGGCAGATTTACCTTCCTAGGGTTACTGTTAGGCTTAGGCCTAGGACTTTTAAAACCAGGAAGCCCTGGGCTCCAGGCACTCTGCAGCTGTGAAAGTCATCCCAAGGGGAGCGCAAAAGTAACGCAACTTGGCTGCCACCACTGATATTTCCATGAGACCATCCCGAACCATAGGCTGATTTTCCTTCCTAGGGTTAAGGTTTGAGTTACGCCTGGGGTAAGAGTTCTATTAACCAGAAAGCCCTGAGTTCCAAGAACACAGCAGCTGTGAAGGACTTCCCAAGAAGAGCGCAAAAGTACCACAACATGCCTGCCTCCACAGCTTTTTCCTTGGGGACATGCCTAATTCCTGGCTGATTTGCCTTTCTCGTCTTAGGGTTGGGGTTCGGCGTAGGGCTAGGATTTTTAAAATCAGGAAGCCCTGAGTTCCAGGCACACTGGAGCTGTGAAAGGCATCCAAAAGGGAGTGCAAAAGTGCCACAACATGGCTGCTTTCACGGCTTTTTCCTTGGCAAGAAGCCTAACACCAGGCTGATTTCCCTTCCCAGGGTTACTGTTAGGCTTAGGCCTAGGGCTAGGATTTTTAAAACTAGGAAGCCCTTAGTTCCAGGCACACTGCTGCTGCGAAAGGCATCCCAAGGGGAGTACAAAAGTGCAACAACATGGCAGCTTTCACAGCTTTTTCCTTGGCACCATCCCTATACCTAGGCTGATTTATCTGCATAGGGTAAAGGTTAGGCTTCAGCCTAGGGCTTGGAGTTTTTTAACCAGGAAGCCCTGAGTTCCAGGCTTACTTCATCTGCCAAAGGCATCCCAAAGGGAGTGCAAAAGTGCCACAACATGGCTGCTTTCACGGCTTTTCCCTTAGGAAGAACCCTAATACGCGGCTGATTTACCTTCCTCGGGTTACTGTTAGGCTTTGGCCTAGGACTTTTAAAACCAGGAAGCCCTGGGCTCCAGGCACACTGCAGCTGCGAAAGGCATCCCAAGGGGAGCGCAAAAGTGACACAACTTGGCTGCCACCACTGATATTTCCATGAGACCATCCCGAATCATACGCTGATTTTCCTTCCTAGGGTTAAAGTTTGAGTTACGCCTAGGGTAAGGGTTCTATTAACCAGAAAGCCCTGAGTTCCAAGAACACAGCAGCTGCGAAGGACTAGCCAAGAAGAGCGCAAAAGTACCACAACATGCCTGCCTCCACAGCTTTTTCCTTGGGGACATGCCTAATTCCTGGCTGATTTGCCTTTCTCGTCTTAGGGTTGGGGTTCGGCCTAGGGCTAGGATTTTTTTAACCAGGAAGCCCTGAGTTCCAGGCTTACTGCATCTGCCAAAGGCATCCCAAAGGGAGTGCAGAAGTGCCACAACATGGCTGCTTTCACGGCTTTTCCCTTAGGAAGAACCCTAATACGCGGCTGATTTACCTTCCTAGGGTTACTGTTAGGCTTAGGCCTAGGACTTTTAAAACCAGGAAGCCCTGGGCTCCAGGCACATGCAGCTGCGAAAGGCATCCCAAGAGGGCCGCAGAAGCGACACAACTTGGCTGCCTCTGCTTCTATTCTCATGAGACCATCCTGAACCATAGGCTGATTTTCCTTCCTAGGGTTAAGGTTTGAGTTACGCCTAGGGTAAGAGTTCTATTAACCAGAAAGACCTGAGTTCCAAGAACACAGCAGCTGCGAAGGGCTAGCCAAGAAGAGCGCAAAAGTACCACAACGTGCCTGCCTCCACAGCTTTTTCCTTGGGGACATGCCTAATTCCTGGCTGATTTGCCTTTCTCGTCTTAGGGTTGGGGTTCGGCCTAGGGCTAGGATATTTTTAACTAGGAAGCCCTGAGTTCCAGGCTTACTGCTTCTGCCAAAGGCATCCCAAAGGGAGTGCAAAAGTGCCACAACATGGCTGCTTTCACGGCTTTTCCCTTAGGAAGAACCCTAATACGCGGCTGATTTACCTTCCTAGGGTTACTGTTAGGCTTAGGCCTAGGACTTTTAAAACCAGGAAGCCCTGGGCTCCAGGCACATGCAGCTGTTAAAGGCATCCCAAGAGGGCTGCAGAAGTGACACAACTTGGCTGCCTCTGCTTCTATTCTCCTGCGACCATCCCGAACCATAGGCTGATTTTCCTTCCTAGGGTTAAGGTTTGAGTTACGCCTGGGGTAAGAGTTCTATTAACCAGAAAGCCCTGAGTTCCAAGAACACAGCAGCTGCGAAGGACTAGCCAAGAAGAGCGCAAAAGTACCACAACATGCCTGCCTCCACAGCTTTTTCCTTGGGGACATGCCTAATTCCTGGCTGATTTGCCTTTCTCGTCTTAGGGTTGGGGTTCGGCCTAGGGCTAGGATTTTTTTATCTAGGAAGCCCTGAGTTCCAGGCTTACTTCATCTGCCAAAGGCATCCCAAAGGGAGTGCAGAAGTGCCACAACATGGCTGCTTTCACGGCTTTTCCCTTAGGAAGAACCCTAATACCCGGCAGATTTACCTTCCTAGGGTTACTGTTAGGCTTAGGCCTAGGACTTTTAAAACCAGGAAGCCCTGGGCTCCAGGCACTCTGCAGCTGTGAAAGTCATCCCAAGGGGAGCGCAAAAGTAACGCAACTTGGCTGCCACCACTGATATTTCCATGAGACCATCCCGAACCATAGGCTGATTTTCCTTCCTAGGGTTAAGGTTTGAGTTACGCCTGGGGTAAGAGTTCTATTAACCAGAAAGCCCTGAGTTCCAAGAACACAGCAGCTGTGAAGGACTTCCCAAGAAGAGCGCAAAAGTACCACAACATGCCTGCCTCCACAGCTTTTTCCTTGGGGACATGCCTAATTCCTGGCTGATTTGCCTTTCTCGTCTTAGGGTTGGGGTTCGGCGTAGGGCTAGGATTTTTAAAATCAGGAAGCCCTGAGTTCCAGGCACACTGGAGCTGTGAAAGGCATCCAAAAGGGAGTGCAAAAGTGCCACAACATGGCTGCTTTCACGGCTTTTTCCTTGGCAAGAAGCCTAACACCAGGCTGATTTCCCTTCCCAGGGTTACTGTTAGGCTTAGGCCTAGGGCTAGGATTTTTAAAACTAGGAAGCCCTTAGTTCCAGGCACACTGCTGCTGCGAAAGGCATCCCAAGGGGAGTACAAAAGTGCAACAACATGGCAGCTTTCACAGCTTTTTCCTTGGCACCATCCCTATACCTAGGCTGATTTATCTGCATAGGGTAAAGGTTAGGCTTCAGCCTAGGGCTTGGAGTTTTTTAACCAGGAAGCCCTGAGTTCCAGGCTTACTTCATCTGCCAAAGGCATCCCAAAGGGAGTGCAAAAGTGCCACAACATGGCTGCTTTCACGGCTTTTCCCTTAGGAAGAACCCTAATACGCGGCTGATTTACCTTCCTAGGGTTACTGTTAGGCTTAGGCCTAGGACTTTTAAAACCAGGAAGCCCTGGGCTCCAGGCACTCTGCAGCTGTGAAAGTCATCCCAAGGGGAGCGCAAAAGTAACGCAACTTGGCTGCCACCACTGATATTTCCATGAGACCATCCCGAACCATAGGCTGATTTTCCTTCCTAGGGTTAAGGTTTGAGTTACGCCTGGGGTAAGAGTTCTATTAACCAGAAAGCCCTGAGTTCCAAGAACACAGCAGCTGTGAAGGACTTCCCAAGAAGAGCGCAAAAGTACCACAACATGCCTGCCTCCACAGCTTTTTCCTTGGGGACATGCCTAATTCCTGGCTGATTTGCCTTTCTCGTCTTAGGGTTGGGGTTCGGCGTAGGGCTAGGATTTTTAAAATCAGGAAGCCCTGAGTTCCAGGCACACTGGAGCTGTGAAAGGCATCCAAAAGGGAGTGCAAAAGTGCCACAACATGGCTGCTTTCACGGCTTTTTCCTTGGCAAGAAGCCTAACACCAGGCTGATTTCCCTTCCCAGGGTTACTGTTAGGCTTAGGCCTAGGGCTAGGATTTTTAAAACTAGGAAGCCCTTAGTTCCAGGCACACTGCTGCTGCGAAAGGCATCCCAAGGAGAGTACAAAAGTGCAACAACATGGCAGCTTTCACAGCTTTTTACTTGGCACCATCCCTATACCTAGGCTAATTTATCTGCCTAGGGTTAAGGTTAGGCTTCAGCCTAGGGCTTGGAGTTTTTTAACCAGGAAGCCCTGAGTTCCAGGCTTACTTCATCTGCCAAAGGCATCCCAAAGGGAGTGCAAAAGTGCCACAACATGGCTGCTTTCACGGCTTTTCCCTTAGGAAGAACCCTAATACGCGGCTGATTTACCTTCCTAGGGTTACTGTTAGGCTTAGGCCTAGGACTTTTAAAACCAGGAAGCCCTGGGCTCCAGGCACACTGCAGCTGTTAAAGGCATCCCAAGAGGGCTACAGAAGTGACACAACTTGGCTGCCTCTGCTGCTATTCTCATGAGACCATCCCGAAACATAGGCTGATTTTCCTTCCTAGGGTTAAAGTTTGAGTTACGCCTAGGGTAAGGGTTCTATTAACCAGAAAGCCCTGAGTTCCAAGAACACAGCAGCTGCGAAGGACTAGCCAAGAAGAGCGCAAAAGTACCACAACATGCCTGCCTCCACAGCTTTTTCCTTGGGGACATGCCTAATTCCTGGCTGATTTGCCTTTCTCGTCTTAGGGTTGGGGTTCGGCCTAGGGCTAGGATATTTTTAACCAGGAAGCCCTGAGTTCCAGGCTTACTGCATCTGCCAAAGGCATCCCAAAGGGAGTGCAGAAGTGCCACAACATGGCTGCTTTCACGGCTTTTCCCTTAGGAAGAACCCTAATACGCGGCTGATTTACCTTCCTAGGGTTACTGTTAGGCTTAGGCCTAGGACTTTTAAAACCAGGAAGCCCTGGGCTCCAGGCACATGCAGCTGTTAAAGGCATCCCAAGAGGGCTGCAGAAGTGACACAACTTGGCTGCCTCTGCTTCTATTCTCATGCGACCATCCCGAACCATAGGCTGATTTTCCTTCCTAGGGTTAAGGTTTGAGTTACGCCTGGGGTAAGAGTTCTATTAACCAGAAAGCCCTGAGTTCCAAGAACACAGCAGCTGCGAAGGACTACCCAAGAAGAGCGCAAAAGTACCACAACATGCCTGCCTCCACAGCTTTTTCCTTGGGGACATGCCTAATTTCTGGCTGATTTGCCTTTCTCGTCTTAGGGTTGGGGTTCGGCCTAGGGCTAGGATTTTTTTATCTAGGAAGCCCTGAGTTCCAGGCTTACTTCATCTGCCAAAAGCATCCCAAAGGGAGTGCAGAAGTGCCACAACATGGCTGCTTTCACGGCTTTTCCCTTAGGAAGAACCCTAATACCCGGCAGATTTACCTTCCTAGGGTTACTGTTAGGCTTAGGCCTAGGACTTTTAAAACCAGGAAGCCCTGGGCTCCAGGCACTCTGCAGCTGTGAAAGTCATCCCAAGGGGAGCGCAAAAGTAACGCAACTTGGCTGCCACCACTGATATTTCCATGAGACCATCCCGAACCATAGGCTGATTTTCCTTCCTAGGGTTAAGGTTTGAGTTACGCCTGGGGTAAGAGTTCTATTAACCAGAAAGCCCTGAGTTCCAAGAACACAGCAGCTGTGAAGGACTTCCCAAGAAGAGCGCAAAAGTACCACAACATGCCTGCCTCCACAGCTTTTTCCTTGGGGACATGCCTAATTCCTGGCTGATTTGCCTTTCTCGTCTTAGGGTTGGGGTTCGGCGTAGGGCTAGGATTTTTAAAATCAGGAAGCCCTGAGTTCCAGGCACACTGGAGCTGTGAAAGGCATCCAAAAGGGAGTGCAAAAGTGCCACAACATGGCTGCTTTCACGGCTTTTTCCTTGGCAAGAAGCCTAACACCAGGCTGATTTCCCTTCCCAGGGTTACTGTTAGGCTTAGGCCTAGGGCTAGGATTTTTAAAACTAGGAAGCCCTTAGTTCCAGGCACACTGCTGCTGCGAAAGGCATCCCAAGGGGAGTACAAAAGTGCAACAACATGGCAGCTTTCACAGCTTTTTCCTTGGCACCATCCCTATACCTAGGCTGATTTATCTGCATAGGGTAAAGGTTAGGCTTCAGCCTAGGGCTTGGAGTTTTTTAACCAGGAAGCCCTGAGTTCCAGGCTTACTTCATCTGCCAAAGGCATCCCAAAGGGAGTGCAAAAGTGCCACAACATGGCTGCTTTCACGGCTTTTCCCTTAGGAAGAACCCTAATACGCGGCTGATTTACCTTCCTCGGGTTACTGTTAGGCTTTGGCCTAGGACTTTTAAAACCAGGAAGCCCTGGGCTCCAGGCACACTGCAGCTGCGAAAGGCATCCCAAGGGGAGCGCAAAAGTGACACAACTTGGCTGCCACCACTGATATTTCCATGAGACCATCCCGAATCATACGCTGATTTTCCTTCCTAGGGTTAAAGTTTGAGTTACGCCTAGGGTAAGGGTTCTATTAACCAGAAAGCCCTGAGTTCCAAGAACACAGCAGCTGCGAAGGACTAGCCAAGAAGAGCGCAAAAGTACCACAACATGCCTGCCTCCACAGCTTTTTCCTTGGGGACATGCCTAATTCCTGGCTGATTTGCCTTTCTCGTCTTAGGGTTGGGGTTCGGCCTAGGGCTAGGATTTTTTTAACCAGGAAGCCCTGAGTTCCAGGCTTACTGCATCTGCCAAAGGCATCCCAAAGGGAGTGCAGAAGTGCCACAACATGGCTGCTTTCACGGCTTTTCCCTTAGGAAGAACCCTAATACGCGGCTGATTTACCTTCCTAGGGTTACTGTTAGGCTTAGGCCTAGGACTTTTAAAACCAGGAAGCCCTGGGCTCCAGGCACATGCAGCTGCGAAAGGCATCCCAAGAGGGCCGCAGAAGCGACACAACTTGGCTGCCTCTGCTTCTATTCTCATGAGACCATCCTGAACCATAGGCTGATTTTCCTTCCTAGGGTTAAGGTTTGAGTTACGCCTAGGGTAAGAGTTCTATTAACCAGAAAGACCTGAGTTCCAAGAACACAGCAGCTGCGAAGGGCTAGCCAAGAAGAGCGCAAAAGTACCACAACGTGCCTGCCTCCACAGCTTTTTCCTTGGGGACATGCCTAATTCCTGGCTGATTTGCCTTTCTCGTCTTAGGGTTGGGGTTCGGCCTAGGGCTAGGATATTTTTAACTAGGAAGCCCTGAGTTCCAGGCTTACTGCTTCTGCCAAAGGCATCCCAAAGGGAGTGCAAAAGTGCCACAACATGGCTGCTTTCACGGCTTTTCCCTTAGGAAGAACCCTAATACGCGGCTGATTTACCTTCCTAGGGTTACTGTTAGGCTTAGGCCTAGGACTTTTAAAACCAGGAAGCCCTGGGCTCCAGGCACATGCAGCTGTTAAAGGCATCCCAAGAGGGCTGCAGAAGTGACACAACTTGGCTGCCTCTGCTTCTATTCTCCTGCGACCATCCCGAACCATAGGCTGATTTTCCTTCCTAGGGTTAAGGTTTGAGTTACGCCTGGGGTAAGAGTTCTATTAACCAGAAAGCCCTGAGTTCCAAGAACACAGCAGCTGCGAAGGACTAGCCAAGAAGAGCGCAAAAGTACCACAACATGCCTGCCTCCACAGCTTTTTCCTTGGGGACATGCCTAATTCCTGGCTGATTTGCCTTTCTCGTCTTAGGGTTGGGGTTCGGCCTAGGGCTAGGATTTTTTTATCTAGGAAGCCCTGAGTTCCAGGCTTACTTCATCTGCCAAAAGCATCCCAAAGGGAGTGCAGAAGTGCCACAACATGGCTGCTTTCACGGCTTTTCCCTTAGGAAGAACCCTAATACCCGGCAGATTTACCTTCCTAGGGTTACTGTTAGGCTTAGGCCTAGGACTTTTAAAACCAGGAAGCCCTGGGCTCCAGGCACTCTGCAGCTGTGAAAGTCATCCCAAGGGGAGCGCAAAAGTAACGCAACTTGGCTGCCACCACTGATATTTCCATGAGACCATCCCGAACCATAGGCTGATTTTCCTTCCTAGGGTTAAGGTTTGAGTTACGCCTGGGGTAAGAGTTCTATTAACCAGAAAGCCCTGAGTTCCAAGAACACAGCAGCTGTGAAGGACTTCCCAAGAAGAGCGCAAAAGTACCACAACATGCCTGCCTCCACAGCTTTTTCCTTGGGGACATGCCTAATTCCTGGCTGATTTGCCTTTCTCGTCTTAGGGTTGGGGTTCGGCGTAGGGCTAGGATTTTTAAAATCAGGAAGCCCTGAGTTCCAGGCACACTGGAGCTGTGAAAGGCATCCAAAAGGGAGTGCAAAAGTGCCACAACATGGCTGCTTTCACGGCTTTTTCCTTGGCAAGAAGCCTAACACCAGGCTGATTTCCCTTCCCAGGGTTACTGTTAGGCTTAGGCCTAGGGCTAGGATTTTTAAAACTAGGAAGCCCTTAGTTCCAGGCACACTGCTGCTGCGAAAGGCATCCCAAGGGGAGTACAAAAGTGCAACAACATGGCAGCTTTCACAGCTTTTTCCTTGGCACCATCCCTATACCTAGGCTGATTTATCTGCATAGGGTAAAGGTTAGGCTTCAGCCTAGGGCTTGGAGTTTTTTAACCAGGAAGCCCTGAGTTCCAGGCTTACTTCATCTGCCAAAGGCATCCCAAAGGGAGTGCAAAAGTGCCACAACATGGCTGCTTTCACGGCTTTTCCCTTAGGAAGAACCCTAATACGCGGCTGATTTACCTTCCTAGGGTTACTGTTAGGCTTAGGCCTAGGACTTTTAAAACCAGGAAGCCCTGGGCTCCAGGCACTCTGCAGCTGTGAAAGTCATCCCAAGGGGAGCGCAAAAGTAACGCAACTTGGCTGCCACCACTGATATTTCCATGAGACCATCCCGAACCATAGGCTGATTTTCCTTCCTAGGGTTAAGGTTTGAGTTACGCCTGGGGTAAGAGTTCTATTAACCAGAAAGCCCTGAGTTCCAAGAACACAGCAGCTGTGAAGGACTTCCCAAGAAGAGCGCAAAAGTACCACAACATGCCTGCCTCCACAGCTTTTTCCTTGGGGACATGCCTAATTCCTGGCTGATTTGCCTTTCTCGTCTTAGGGTTGGGGTTCGGCGTAGGGCTAGGATTTTTAAAATCAGGAAGCCCTGAGTTCCAGGCACACTGGAGCTGTGAAAGGCATCCAAAAGGGAGTGCAAAAGTGCCACAACATGGCTGCTTTCACGGCTTTTTCCTTGGCAAGAAGCCTAACACCAGGCTGATTTCCCTTCCCAGGGTTACTGTTAGGCTTAGGCCTAGGGCTAGGATTTTTAAAACTAGGAAGCCCTTAGTTCCAGGCACACTGCTGCTGCGAAAGGCATCCCAAGGAGAGTACAAAAGTGCAACAACATGGCAGCTTTCACAGCTTTTTCCTTGGCACCATCCCTATACCTAGGCTAATTTATCTGCCTAGGGTTAATGTTAGGCTTCAGCCTAGGGCTTGGAGTTTTTTAACCAGGAAGCCCTGAGTTCCAGGCTTACTTCATCTGCCAAAGGCATCCCAAAGGGAGTGCAAAAGTGCCACAACATGGCTGCTTTCACGGCTTTTCCCTTAGGAAGAACCCTAATACGCGGCTGATTTACCTTCCTAGGGTTACTGTTAGGCTTAGGCCTAGGACTTTTAAAACCAGGAAGCCCTGGGCTCCAGGCACACTGCAGCTGTTAAAGGCATCCCAAGAGGGCTACAGAAGTGACACAACTTGGCTGCCTCTGCTGCTATTCTCATGAGACCATCCCGAAACATAGGCTGATTTTCCTTCCTAGGGTTAAAGTTTGAGTTACGCCTAGGGTAAGGGTTCTATTAACCAGAAAGCCCTGAGTTCCAAGAACACAGCAGCTGCGAAGGACTAGCCAAGAAGAGCGCAAAAGTACCACAACATGCCTGCCTCCACAGCTTTTTCCTTGGGGACATGCCTAATTCCTGGCTGATTTGCCTTTCTCGTCTTAGGGTTGGGGTTCGGCCTAGGGCTAGGATATTTTTAACCAGGAAGCCCTGAGTTCCAGGCTTACTGCATCTGCCAAAGGCATCCCAAAGGGAGTGCAGAAGTGCCACAACATGGCTGCTTTCACGGCTTTTCCCTTAGGAAGAACCCTAATACGCGGCTGATTTACCTTCCTAGGGTTACTGTTAGGCTTAGGCCTAGGACTTTTAAAACCAGGAAGCCCTGGGCTCCAGGCACATGCAGCTGTTAAAGGCATCCCAAGAGGGCTGCAGAAGTGACACAACTTGGCTGCCTCTGCTTCTATTCTCATGCGACCATCCCGAACCATAGGCTGATTTTCCTTCCTAGGGTTAAGGTTTGAGTTACGCCTGGGGTAAGAGTTCTATTAACCAGAAAGCCCTGAGTTCCAAGAACACAGCAGCTGCGAAGGACTAGCCAAGAAGAGCGCAAAAGTACCACAACATGCCTGCCTCCACAGCTTTTTCCTTGGGGACATGCCTAATTTCTGGCTGATTTGCCTTTCTCGTCTTAGGGTTGGGGTTCGGCCTAGGGCTAGGATTTTTTTATCTAGGAAGCCCTGAGTTCCAGGCTTACTTCATCTGCCAAAAGCATCCCAAAGGGAGTGCAGAAGTGCCACAACATGGCTGCTTTCACGGCTTTTCCCTTAGGAAGAACCCTAATACCCGGCAGATTTACCTTCCTAGGGTTACTGTTAGGCTTAGGCCTAGGACTTTTAAAACCAGGAAGCCCTGGGCTCCAGGCACTCTGCAGCTGTGAAAGTCATCCCAAGGGGAGCGCAAAAGTAACGCAACTTGGCTGCCACCACTGATATTTCCATGAGACCATCCCGAACCATAGGCTGATTTTCCTTCCTAGGGTTAAGGTTTGAGTTACGCCTGGGGTAAGAGTTCTATTAACCAGAAAGCCCTGAGTTCCAAGAACACAGCAGCTGTGAAGGACTTCCCAAGAAGAGCGCAAAAGTACCACAACATGCCTGCCTCCACAGCTTTTTCCTTGGGGACATGCCTAATTCCTGGCTGATTTGCCTTTCTCGTCTTAGGGTTGGGGTTCGGCGTAGGGCTAGGATTTTTAAAATCAGGAAGCCCTGAGTTCCAGGCACACTGGAGCTGTGAAAGGCATCCAAAAGGGAGTGCAAAAGTGCCACAACATGGCTGCTTTCACGGCTTTTTCCTTGGCAAGAAGCCTAACACCAGGCTGATTTCCCTTCCCAGGGTTACTGTTAGGCTTAGGCCTAGGGCTAGGATTTTTAAAACTAGGAAGCCCTTAGTTCCAGGCACACTGCTGCTGCGAAAGGCATCCCAAGGGGAGTACAAAAGTGCAACAACATGGCAGCTTTCACAGCTTTTTCCTTGGCACCATCCCTATACCTAGGCTGATTTATCTGCATAGGGTAAAGGTTAGGCTTCAGCCTAGGGCTTGGAGTTTTTTAACCAGGAAGCCCTGAGTTCCAGGCTTACTTCATCTGCCAAAGGCATCCCAAAGGGAGTGCAAAAGTGCCACAACATGGCTGCTTTCACGGCTTTTCCCTTAGGAAGAACCCTAATACGCGGCTGATTTACCTTCCTCGGGTTACTGTTAGGCTTAGGCCTAGGACTTTTAAAACCAGGAAGCCCTGGGCTCCAGGCACACTGCAGCTGCGAAAGGCATCCCAAGGGGAGCGCAAAAGTGACACAACTTGGCTGCCACCACTGATATTTCCATGAGACCATCCCGAATCATACGCTGATTTTCCTTCCTAGGGTTAAAGTTTGAGTTACGCCTAGGGTAAGGGTTCTATTAACCAGAAAGCCCTGAGTTCCAAGAACACAGCAGCTGCGAAGGACTAGCCAAGAAGAGCGCAAAAGTACCACAACATGCCTGCCTCCACAGCTTTTTCCTTGGGGACATGCCTAATTCCTGGCTGATTTGCCTTTCTCGTCTTAGGGTTGGGGTTCGGCCTAGGGCTAGGATTTTTTTAACCAGGAAGCCCTGAGTTCCAGGCTTACTGCATCTGCCAAAGGCATCCCAAAGGGAGTGCAGAAGTGCCACAACATGGCTGCTTTCACGGCTTTTCCCTTACGAAGAACCCTAATACGCGGCTGATTTACCTTCCTAGGGTTACTGTTAGGCTTAGGCCTAGGACTTTTAAAACCAGGAAGCCCTGGGCTCCAGGCACATGCAGCTGCGAAAGGCATCCCAAGAGGGCCGCAGAAGCGACACAACTTGCCTGCCTCTGCTTCTATTCTCATGAGACCATCCTGAACCATAGGCTGATTTTCCTTCCTAGGGTTAAGGTTTGAGTTACGCCTAGGGTAAGAGTTCTATTAACCAGAAAGACCTGAGTTCCAAGAACACAGCAGCTGCGAAGGGCTAGCCAAGAAGAGCGCAAAAGTACCACAACGTGCCTGCCTCCACAGCTTTTTCCTTGGGGACATGCCTAATTCCTGGCTGATTTGCCTTTCTCGTCTTAGGGTTGGGGTTCGGCCTAGGGCTAGGATATTTTTAACTAGGAAGCCCTGAGTTCCAGGCTTACTGCTTCTGCCAAAGGCATCCCAAAGGGAGTGCAAAAGTGCCACAACATGGCTGCTTTCACGGCTTTTCCCTTAGGAAG
The DNA here is from genome assembly GCA_036010785.1 of Ammospiza maritima maritima. Lineage (NCBI taxonomy): Eukaryota > Metazoa > Chordata > Aves > Passeriformes > Passerellidae > Ammospiza > Ammospiza maritima. The sequence goes on from JAYKTQ010000127.1 coordinate 1,402,999, forward strand.
AACCCTAATACGCGGCTGATTTACCTTCCTAGGGTTACTGTTAGGCTTAGGCCTAGGACTTTTAAAACCAGGAAGCCCTGGGCTCCAGGCACATGCAGCTGTTAAAGGCATCCCAAGAGGGCTGCAGAAGTGACACAACTTGGCTGCCTCTGCTTCTATTCTCCTGCGACCATCCCGAACCATAGGCTGATTTTCCTTCCTAGGGTTAAGGTTTGAGTTACGCCTGGGGTAAGAGTTCTATTAACCAGAAAGCCCTGAGTTCCAAGAACACAGCAGCTGCGAAGGACTAGCCAAGAAGAGCGCAAAAGTACCACAACATGCCTGCCTCCACAGCTTTTTGCTTGGGGACATGCCTAATTCCTGGCTGATTTGCCTTTCTCGTCTTAGGGTTGGGGTTCGGCCTAGGGCTAGGATTTTTTTATCTAGGAAGCCCTGAGTTCCAGGCTTACTTCATCTGCCAAAAGCATCCCAAAGGGAGTGCAGAAGTGCCACAACATGGCTGCTTTCACGGCTTTTCCCTTAGGAAGAACCCTAATACCCGGCAGATTTACCTTCCTAGGGTTACTGTTAGGCTTAGGCCTAGGACTTTTAAAACCAGGAAGCCCTGGGCTCCAGGCACTCTGCAGCTGTGAAAGTCATCCCAAGGGGAGCGCAAAAGTAACGCAACTTGGCTGCCACCACTGATATTTCCATGAGACCATCCCGAACCATAGGCTGATTTTCCTTCCTAGGGTTAAGGTTTGAGTTACGCCTGGGGTAAGAGTTCTATTAACCAGAAAGCCCTGAGTTCCAAGAACACAGCAGCTGTGAAGGACTTCCCAAGAAGAGCGCAAAAGTACCACAACATGCCTGCCTCCACAGCTTTTTCCTTGGGGACATGCCTAATTCCTGGCTGATTTGCCTTTCTCGTCTTAGGGTTGGGGTTCGGCGTAGGGCTAGGATTTTTAAAATCAGGAAGCCCTGAGTTCCAGGCACACTGGAGCTGTGAAAGGCATCCAAAAGGGAGTGCAAAAGTGCCACAACATGGCTGCTTTCACGGCTTTTTCCTTGGCAAGAAGCCTAACACCAGGCTGATTTCCCTTCCCAGGGTTACTGTTAGGCTTAGGCCTAGGGCTAGGATTTTTAAAACTAGGAAGCCCTTAGTTCCAGGCACACTGCTGCTGCGAAAGGCATCCCAAGGGGAGTACAAAAGTGCAACAACATGGCAGCTTTCACAGCTTTTTCCTTGGCACCATCCCTATACCTAGGCTGATTTATCTGCATAGGGTAAAGGTTAGGCTTCAGCCTAGGGCTTGGAGTTTTTTAACCAGGAAGCCCTGAGTTCCAGGCTTACTTCATCTGCCAAAGGCATCCCAAAGGGAGTGCAAAAGTGCCACAACATGGCTGCTTTCACGGCTTTTCCCTTAGGAAGAACCCTAATACGCGGCTGATTTACCTTCCTAGGGTTACTGTTAGGCTTAGGCCTAGGACTTTTAAAACCAGGAAGCCCTGGGCTCCAGGCACACTGCAGCTGCGAAAGGCATCCCAAGGGGAGCGCAAAAGTGACACAACTTGGCTGCCACCACTGATATTTCCATGAGACCATCCCGAATCATACGCTGATTTTCCTTCCTGGGGTTAAAGTTTGAGTTACGCCTAGGGTAAGGGTTCTATTAACCAGAAAGCCCTGAGTTCCAAGAACACAGCAGCTGCGAAGGACTAGCCAAGAAGAGCGCAAAAGTACCACAACATGCCTGCCTCCACAGCTTTTTCCTTGGGGACATGCCTAATTCCTGGCTGATTTGCCTTTCTCGTCTTAGGGTTGGGGTTCGGCCTAGGGCTAGGATTTTTTTAACCAGGAAGCCCTGAGTTCCAGGCTTACTGCATCTGCCAAAGGCATCCCAAAGGGAGTGCAGAAGTGCCACAACATGGCTGCTTTCACGGCTTTTCCCTTAGGAAGAACCCTAATACGCGGCTGATTTACCTTCCTAGGGTTACTGTTAGGCTTAGGCCTAGGACTTTTAAAACCAGGAAGCCCTGGGCTCCAGGCACATGCAGCTGCGAAAGGCATCCCAAGAGGGCCGCAGAAGCGACACAACTTGGCTGCCTCTGCTTCTATTCTCATGAGACCATCCTGAACCATAGGCTGATTTTCCTTCCTAGGGTTAAGGTTTGAGTTACGCCTAGGGTAAGAGTTCTATTAACCAGAAAGACCTGAGTTCCAAGAACACAGCAGCTGCGAAGGGCTAGCCAAGAAGAGCGCAAAAGTACCACAACGTGCCTGCCTCCACAGCTTTTTCCTTGGGGACATGCCTAATTCCTGGCTGATTTGCCTTTCTCGTCTTAGGGTTGGGGTTCGGCCTAGGGCTAGGATATTTTTAACTAGGAAGCCCTGAGTTCCAGGCTTACTGCTTCTGCCAAAGGCATCCCAAAGGGAGTGCAAAAGTGCCACAACATGGCTGCTTTCACGGCTTTTCCCTTAGGAAGAACCCTAATACGCGGCTGATTTACCTTCCTAGGGTTACTGTTAGGCTTAGGCCTAGGACTTTTAAAACCAGGAAGCCCTGGGCTCCAGGCACTTGCAGCTGTTAAAGGCATCCCAAGAGGGCTGCAGAAGTGACACAACTTGGCTGCCTCTGCTGCTATTCTCATGAGACCATCCCGAACCATAGGCTGATTTTCCTTCCTAGGGTTAAGGTTTGAGTTATGCCTGGGGTAAGGGTTCTATTAACCAGAAAGCCCTGAGTTCCAAGAACACAGCAGCTGCGAAGGACTAGCCAAGAAGAGCGCAAAAGTACCACAACATGCCTGCCTCCACAGCTTTTTCCTTGGGGACATGCCTAATTCCTGGCTGATTTGCCTTTCTCGTCTTAGGGTTGGGGTTCGGCCTAGGGCTAGGATTTTTTTAACTAGGAAGCCCTGAGTTCCAGGCTTACTTCATCTGCAAAAAGCATCCCAAAGGGAGTGCAGAAGTGCCACAACATGGCTGCTTTCACGGCTTTTCCCTTAGGAAGAACCCTAATACGCGGCTGATCTACCTTCCTAGGGTTACTGTTAGGCTTAGGCCTAGGACTTTTAAAACCAGGAAGCCCTGGGCTCCAGGCACATGCAGCTTTGAAAGGCAACCCAAGAGGGCCGCAGAAGCGACACAACTTGCCTGCCTCTGCTTCTATTCTCATGAGACCATCCTGAACCATAGGCTGATTTTGCTTCCTAGGGTTAAGGTTTGAGTTACGCCTAGGGTAAGAGTTCTATTAACCAGAAAGACCTGAGTTCCAAGAACACAGCATCTGCGAAGGACTACCCAAGAAGAGCGCAAAAGTACCACAACATGCCTGCCTCCACAGCTTTTTCCTTGGGGACATGCCTAATTCCTGGCTGATTTGCCTTTCTCGTCTTAGGGTTGGGGTTCGGCCTAGGGCTAGGATATTTTTAACTAGGAAGCCCTGAGTTCCAGGCTTACTTCATCTGCCAAAGGCATCCCAAAGGGAGTGCAAAAGTGCCACAACATGGCTGCTTTCACGGCTTTTCCCTTAGGAAGAACCCTAATACGCGGCTGATTTACCTTCCTAGGGTTACTGTTAGGCTTAGGCCTAGGACTTTTAAAACCAGGAAGCCCTGGGCTCCAGGCACATGCAGCTGTTAAAGGCATCCCAAGAGGGCTGCAGAAGTGACACAACTTGGCTGCCTCTGCTTCTATTCTCATGCGACCATCCCGAACCATAGGCTGATTTTCCTTCCTAGGGTTAAGGTTTGAGTTACGCCTGGGGTAAGAGTTCTATTAACCAGAAAGCCCTGAGTTCCAAGAACACAGCAGCTGCGAAGGACTAGCCAAGAAGAGCGCAAAAGTACCACAACATGCCTGCCTCCACAGCTTTTTCCTTGGGGACATGCCTAATTCCTGGCTGATTTGCCTTTCTCGTCTTAGGGTTGGGGTTCGGCCTAGGGCTAGGATTTTTTTATCTAGGAAGCCCTGAGTTCCAGGCTTACTTCATCTGCCAAAAGCATCCCAAAGGGAGTGCAGAAGTGCCACAACATGGCTGCTTTCACGGCTTTTCCCTTAGGAAGAACCCTAATACCCGGCAGATTTACCTTCCTAGGGTTACTGTTAGGCTTAGGCCTAGGACTTTTAAAACCAGGAAGCCCTGGGCTCCAGGCACTCTGCAGCTGTGAAAGTCATCCCAAGGGGAGCGCAAAAGTAACGCAACTTGGCTGCCACCACTGATATTTCCATGAGACCATCCCGAACCATAGGCTGATTTTCCTTCCTAGGGTTAAGGTTTGAGTTACGCCTGGGGTAAGAGTTCTATTAACCAGAAAGCCCTGAGTTCCAAGAACACAGCAGCTGTGAAGGACTTCCCAAGAAGAGCGCAAAAGTACCACAACATGCCTGCCTCCACAGCTTTTTCCTTGGGGACATGCCTAATTCCTGGCTGATTTGCCTTTCTCGTCTTAGGGTTGGGGTTCGGCGTAGGGCTAGGATTTTTAAAATCAGGAAGCCCTGAGTTCCAGGCACACTGGAGCTGTGAAAGGCATCCCAAAGGGAGTGCAAAAGTGCCACAACATGGCTGCTTTCACGGCTTTTTCCTTGGCAAGAAGCCTAACACCAGGCTGATTTCCCTTCCCAGGGTTACTGTTAGGCTTAGGCCTAGGGCTAGGATTTTTAAAACTAGGAAGCCCTTAGTTCCAGGCACACTGCTGCTGCGAAAGGCATCCCAAGGGGAGTACAAAAGTGCAACAACATGGCAGCTTTCACAGCTTTTTCCTTGGCACCATCCCTATACCTAGGCTGATATATCTGCATAGGGTAAAGGTTAGGCTTCAGCCTAGGGCTTGGAGTTTTTTAACCAGGAAGCCCTGAGTTCCAGGCTTACTTCATCTGCCAAAGGCATCTCAAAGGGAGTGCAAAAGCGCCACAACATGGCTGCTTTCACGGCTTTTCCCTTAGGAAGAACCCTAATACGCGGCTGATTTACCTTCCTAGGGTTACTGTTAGGCTTAGGCCTAGGACTTTTAAAACCAGGAAGCCCTGGGCTCCAGGCACACTGCAGCTGCGAAAGGCATCCCAAGGGGAGCGCAAAAGTGACACAACTTGGCTGCCACCACTGATATTTCCATGAGACCATCCCGAATCATACGCTGATTTTCCTTCCTAGGGTTAAAGTTTGAGTTACGCCTAGGGTAAGGGTTCTATTAACCAGAAAGCCCTGAGTTCCAAGAACACAGCAGCTGCGAAGGACTAGCCAAGAAGAGCGCAAAAGTACCACAACATGCCTGCCTCCACAGCTTTTTCCTTGGGGACATGCCTAATTCCTGGCTGATTTGCCTTTCTCGTCTTAGGGTTGGGGTTCGGCCTAGGGCTAGGATTTTTTTAACCAGGAAGCCCTGAGTTCCAGGCTTACTGCATCTGCCAAAGGCATCCCAAAGGGAGTGCAGAAGTGCCACAACATGGCTGCTTTCACGGCTTTTCCCTTAGGAAGAACCCTAATACGCGGCTGATTTACCTTCCTAGGGTTACTGTTAGGCTTAGGCCTAGGACTTTTAAAACCAGGAAGCCCTGGGCTCCAGGCACATGCAGCTGCGAAAGGCATCCCAAGAGGGCCGCAGAAGCGACACAACTTGGCTGCCTCTGCTTCTATTCTCATGAGACCATCCTGAACCATAGGCTGATTTTCCTTCCTAGGGTTAAGGTTTGAGTTACGCCTGGGGTAAGGGTTCTATTAACCAGAAAGCCCTGAGTTCCAAGAACACAGCAGCTGCGAAGGACTAGCCAAGAAGAGCGCAAAAGTACCACAACATGCCTGCCTCCACAGCTTTTTCCTTGGGGACATGCCTAATTCCTGGCTGATTTGCCTTTCTCGTCTTAGGGTTGGGGTTCGGCCTAGGGCTAGGATTTTTAAAATCAGGAAGCCCTGAGTTCCAGGCTTACTTCATCTGCAAAAAGCATCCCAAAGGGAGTGCAGAAGTGCCACAACATGGCTGCTTTCACGGCTTTTCCCTTAGGAAGAACCCTAATACGCGGCTGATCTACCTTCCTAGGGTTACTGTTAGGCTTAGGCCTAGGACTTTTAAAACCAGGAAGCCCTGGGCTCCAGGCACATGCAGCTTTGAAAGGCAACCCAAGAGGGCCGCAGAAGCGACACAACTTGCCTGCCTCTGCTTCTATTCTCATGAGACCATCCTGAACCATAGGCTGATTTTGCTTCCTAGGGTTAAGGTTTGAGTTACGCCTAGGGTAAGAGTTCTATTAACCAGAAAGACCTGAGTTCCAAGAACAAAGCATCTGCGAAGGACTACCCAAGAAGAGCGCAAAAGTACCACAACGTGCCTGCCTCCACAGCTTTTTCCTTGGGGACATGCCTAATTCCTGGCTGATTTGCCTTTCTCGTCTTAGGGTTGGGGTTCGGCCTAGGGCTAGGATATTTTTAACTAGGAAGCCCTGAGTTCCAGGCTTACTTCATCTCCCAAAGGCATCCCAAAGGGAGTGCAAAAGTGCCACAACATGGCTGCTTTCACGGCTTTTCCCTTAGGAAGAACCCTAATACTCGGCTGATTTACCTTCCTAGGGTTACTGTTAGGCTTAGGCCTAGGACTTTTAAAATCAGGAAGCCCTGGGCTCCAGGCACATGCAGCTTTGAAAGGCAACCCAAGAGGGCCGCAGAAGCGACACAACTTGCCTGCCTCTGCTTCTATTCTCATGAGACCATCCTGAACCATAGGCTGATTTTGCTTCCTAGGGTTAAGGTTTGAGTTACGCCTAGGGTAAGAGTTCTATTAACCAGAAAGACCTGAGTTCCAAGAACACAGCATCTGCGAAGGACTACCCAAGAAGAGCGCAAAAGTACCACAACATGCCTGCCTCCACAGCTTTTTCCTTGGGGACATGCCTAATTCCTGGCTGATTTGCCTTTCTCGTCTTAGGGTTGGGGTTCGGCCTAGGGCTAGGATATTTTTAACTAGGAAGCCCTGAGTTCCAGGCTTACTTCATCTGCCAAAGGCATCCCAAAGGGAGTGCAAAAGTGCCACAACATGGCTGCTTTCACGGCTTTTCCCTTAGGAAGAACCCTAATACGCGGCTGATTTACCTTCCTAGGGTTACTGTTAGGCCTAGGCCTAGGACTTTTAAAACCAGGAAGCCCTGGGCTCCAGGCACATGCAGCTGTTAAAGGCATCCCAAGAGGGCCGCAGAAGTGACACAACTTGGCTGCCTCTGCTGCTATTCTCATGAGACCATCCCGAACCATAGGCTGATTTTCCTTCCTAGGGTTAAGGTTTGAGTTACGCCTGGGGTAAGAGTTCTATTAACCAGAAAGCCCTGAGTTCCAAGAACACAGCAGCTGCGAAGGACTACCCAAGAAGAGCGCAAAAGTACCACAACATGCCTGCCTCCACAGCTTTTTCCTTGGGGACATGCCTAATTCCTGGCTGATTTGCCTTTCTCGTCTTAGGGTTGGGGTTCGGCCTAGGGCTAGGATTTTTTAAACTAGGAAGCCCTGACTTCCAGGCTTACTTCATCTGCCAAAGGCATCCCAAAGGGAGTGCAGAAGTGCCACAACATGGCTGCTTTCACGGCTTTTCCCTTAGGAAGAACCCTAATACCCGGCTGATTTACCTTCCTAGGGTTAATGTTAGGCTTAGGCCTGGGACTTTTAAAACCAGGAAGCCCTGGGCTCCAGGCACATGCAGCTGTTAAAGGCATCCCAAGAGGGCTGCAGAAGTCACACAACTTGGCTGCCACCACTGATATTTCCATGAGACCATCCCGAACCATAGGCTGATTTTCCTTCCTAGGGTTAAGGTTTGAGTTACGCCTAGGGTAAGGGTTCTATTAACCAGAAAGCCCTGAGTTCCAAGAACACAGCAGCTGCGAAGGACTACCCAAGAAGAGCGCAAAAGTACCACAACGTGCCTGCCTCCACAGCTTTTTCCTTGGGGACATGCCTAATTCCTGGCTGATTTGCCTTTCTCGTCTTAGGGTTGGGGTTCGGCCTAGGGCTAGGATTTTTTTAACTAGGAAGCCCTGAGTTGCAGGCTTACTTCATCTGCAAAAAGCATCCCAAAGGGAGTGCAGAAGTGCCACAACATGGCTGCTTTCACGGCTTTTCCCTTAGGAAGAACCCTAATACCCGGCTGATTTACCTTCCTAGGGTTACTGTTAGGCTTAGGCCTAGGACTTTTAAAACCAGGAAGCCCTGGGCTCCAGGCACTTGCAGCTGTTAAAGGCATCCCAAGAGGGCTGCAGAAGTGACACAACTTGGCTGCCTCTGCTGCTATTCTCATGAGACCATCCCGAACCATAGGCTGATTTTCCTTCCTAGGGTTAAGGTTTGAGTTACGCCTGGGGTAAGGGTTCTATTAACCAGAAAGCCCTGAGTTCCAAGAACACAGCAGCTGCGAAGGACTACCCAAGAAGAGCGCAAAAGTGCCACAACATGCCTGCCTCCACAGCTTTTTCCTTGGGGACATGCCTAATTCCTGGCTGATTTGCCTTTCTCGTCTTAGGGTTGGGGTTCGGCCTAGGGCTAGGATTTTTAAAATCAGGAAGCCCTGAGTTCCAGGCTTACTTCATCTGCAAAAAGCATCCCAAAGGGAGTGCAGAAGTGCCACAACATGGCTGCTTTCACGGCTTTTCCCTTAGGAAGAACCCTAATACGCGGCTGATCTACCTTCCTAGGGTTACTGTTAGGCTTAGGCCTAGGACTTTTAAAATCAGGAAGCCCTGGGCTCCAGGCACATGCAGCTGTTAAAGGCATCCCAAGAGGGCCGCAGAAGTGACACAACTTGGCTGCCTCTTCTGCTATTCTCATGAGACCATCCCGAACCATAGGCTGATTTTCCTTCCTAGGGTTAAGGTTTGAGTTACGCCTGGGGTAAGAGTTCTATTAACCAGAAAGCCCTGAGTTCCAAGAACACAGCAGCTGCGAAGGACTACCCAAGAAGAGCGCAAAAGTACCACAACATGCCTGCCTCCACAGCTTTTTCCTTGGGGACATGCCTAATTCCTGGCCGATTTGCCTTTCTCGTCTTAGGGTTGGGGTTCGGCCTAGGGCTAGGATTTTTTTAACTAGGAAGCCCTGAGTTCCAGGCTTACTGCATCTGCCAAAGGCATCCCAAAGGGAGTGCAGAAGTGCCACAACATGGCTGCTTTCACGGCTTTTCCCTTAGGAAGAACCCTAATACCCGGCTGATTTACCTTCCTAGGGTTAATGTTAGGCTTAGACCTAGGACTTTTAAAACCAGGAAGCCCTGGGCTCCAGGCACTCTGCAGCTGCGAAAGGCATCCCAAGGGGAGCGCAAAAGTAACGCAACTTGGCTGCCACCACTGATATTTCCATGAGACCATCCCGAACCATAGGCTGATTTTCCTTCCTAGGGTTAAGGTTTGAGTTACGCCTAGGGTAAGGGTTCTATTAACCAGAAAGCCCTGAGTTCCAAGAACACAGCAGCTGCGAAGGACTAGCCAAGGAGAGCGCAAAAGTACCACAACATGCCTGCCTCCACAGCTTTTTCCTTGGGGACATGCCTAATTCCTGGCTGATTTGCCTTTCTCGTCTTAGGGTTGGGGTTCGGCCTAGGGCTAGGATTTTTTTAACTAGGAAGCCCTGAGTTGCAGGCTTACTTCATCTGCAAAAAGCATCCCAAAGGGAGTGCAGAAGTGCCACAACATGGCTGCTTTCACGGCTTTTCCCTTAGGAAGAACCCTAATACCCGGCTGATTTACCTTCCTAGGGTTACTGTTAGGCTTAGGCCTAGGACTTTTAAAACCAGGAAGCCCTGGGCTCCAGGCACATGCAGCTGCGAAAGGCATCCCAAGAGGGCCGCAGAAGCGACACAACTTGGCTGCCTCTGCTTCTATTCTCATGAGACCATCCTGAACCATAGGCTGATTTTCCTTCCTAGGGTTAAGGTTTGAGTTACGCCTAGGGTAAGAGTTCTATTAACCAGAAAGCCCTGAGTTCCAAGAACACAGCAGCTGCGAAGGACTAGCCAAGAAGAGCGCAAAAGTACCACAACGTGCCTGCCTCCACAGCTTTTTCCTTGGGGACATGCCTAATTCCTGGCTGATTTGCCTTTCTCGTCTTAGGGTTGGGGTTCGGCCTAGGGCTAGGATATTTTTAACTAGGAAGCCCTGAGTTCCAGGCTTACTGCATCTGCCAAAGGCATCCCAAAGGGAGTGCAGAAGTGCCACAACATGGCTGCTTTCGCGGCTTTTCCCTTAGGAAGAACCCTAATACGCGGCTGATTTACCTTCCTAGGGTTACTGTTAGGCTTAGGCCTAGGACTTTTAAAACCAGGAAGCCCTGGGCTCCAGGCACATGCAGCTGTTAAAGGCATCCCAAGAGGGCTGCAGAAGTGACACAACTTGGCTGCCTCTGCTGCTATTCTCATGAGACCATCCCGAAACATAGGCTGATTTTCCTTCCTAGGGTTAAGGTTTGAGTTACGCCTGGGGTAAGGGTTCTATTAACCAGAAAGCCCTGAGTTCCAAGAACACAGCAGCTGCGAAGGACTACCCAAGAAGAGCGCAAAAGTACCACAACATGCCTGCCTCCACAGCTTTTTCCTTGGGGACATGCCTAATTCCTGGCTGATTTGCCTTTCTCGTCTTAGGGTTGGGGTTCGGCCTAGGGCTAGGATTTTTTTATCTAGGAAGCCCTGAGTTCCAGGCTTACTTCATCTGCCAAAAGCATCCCAAAGGGAGTGCAGAAGTGCCACAACATGGCTGCTTTCACGGCTTTTCCCTTAGGAAGAACCCTAATACGCGGCTGATTTACCTTCCTAGGGTTACTGTTAGGCTTAGGCCTAGGACTTTTAAAACCAGGAAGCCCTGGGCTCCAGGCACTCTGCAGCTGCGAAAGGCATCCCAAGGGGAGCGCAAAAGTAACGCAACTTGGCTGCCACCACTGATATTTCCATGAGACCATCCCGAACCATAGGCTGATTTTCCTTCCTAGGGTTAAGGTTTGAGTTACGCCTGGGGTAAGAGTTCTATTAACCAGAAAGCCCTGAGTTCCAAGAACACAGCATCTGCGAAGGACAACGCAAGAAGAGCGCAAAAGTACCACAACATGCCTGCCTCCACAGCTTTTTCCTTGGGGACATGCCTAATTCCTGGCTGATTTGCCTTTCTCGTCTTAGGGTTGGGGTTCGGCCTAGGGCTAGGATTTTTTTAACTAGGAAGCCCTGAGTTCCAGGCACACTGGAGCTGTGAAAGGCATCCAAAAGGGAGTGCAAAAGTGCCACAACATGGCTGCTTTCACGGCTTTTTCCTTGGCAAGAAGCCTAACACAAGGCTGATTTCCCTTCCCAGGGTTACTGTTAGGCTTAGGCCTAGGGCTAGGATTTTTAAAACTAGGAAGCCCTTAGTTCCAGGCACACTGCAGCTGCGAAAGGCATCCCAAGGGGAGTACAAAAGTGCAACAACATGGCAGCTTTCACAGCTTTTTCCTTGGCACCATCCCTATACCTAGGCTGATTTATCTGCCTAGGGTTAAGGTTAGGCTTCAGCCTAGGGCTTGGAGTTTTTTAACCAGGAAGCCCTGAGTTCCAGGCTTACTGCATCTGCCAAAGGCATCCCAAAGGGAGTGCAGAAGTGCCACAACATGGCTGCTTTCACGGCTTTTCCCTTAGGAAGAACCCTAATACGCGGCTGATTTACCTTCCTAGGGTTACTGTTAGGCTTAGGCCTAGGACTTTTAAAACCAGGAAGCCCTGGGCTCCAGGCATATGCAGCTGTTAAAGGCATCCCAAGGGGGCCGCAGAAGTGACACAACTTGGCTGCCTCTGCTTCTATTCTCATGAGACCATCCTGAACCATAGGCAGATTTTCCTTCCTAGGGTTAAGGTTTGAGTTTCGCCTAGGGTAAGAGTTCTATTAACCAGAAAGCCCTGAGTTCCAAGAACACAGCAGCTGCGAAGGACTACCCAAGAAGAGCGCAAAAGTACCACAACATGCCTGCCTCCACAGCTTTTTCCTTGGGGACATGCCTAATTCCTGGCTGATTTGCCTTTCTCGTCTTAGGGTTGGGGTTCGGGCTAGGGCTAGGATTTTTTTAACCAGGAAGCCCTGAGTTCCAGGCTTACTGCATCTGCCAAAGGCATCCCAAAAAAAGTGCAAAAGTGCCACAACATGGCTGCTTTCACGGCTTTTCCCTTAGGAAGAATCCTAATACGCGGCTGATTTACCTTCCTAGGGTTACTGTTAGGCTTAGGCCTAGGACTTTTAAAACCAGGAAGCCCTGGGCTCCAGGCACACTGCAGCTGCGAAAGGCATCCCAAGGGGAGCGCAAAAGTGACACAACTTGGCTGCCACCACTGATATTTCCATGAGACCATCCCGAACAATAGGCTGATTTTCCTTCCTAGGGTTAAGGTTTGAGTTGCGCCTAGGGTACGGGTTCTATTAACCAGAAAGCCCTGAGTTCCAAGAACACAGCAGCTGCGAAGGACTAGCCAAGGAGAGCGCAAAACTACCACAACATGCCTGCCTCCACAGCTTTTTCCTTGGGGACATGCCTAATTCCTGGCTGATTTGCCTTTCTCGTCTTAGGGTTGGGGTTCGGCCTAGGGCTAGGATTTTTTTAACTAGGAAGCCCTGAGTTCCAGGCTTACTGCATCTGCCATTAGCATCCCAAAGGGAGTGCAGAAGTGCCACAACATGGCTGCTTTCACGGCTTTTCCCTTAGGAAGAACCCTAATACGCGGCTGATTTACCTTCCTAGGGTTACTGTTAGGCTTAGGCCTAGGACTTTTAAAACCAGGAAGCCCTGGGCTCCAGGCACTCTGCAGCTGCGAAAGGCATCCCATGGGGAGCGCAAAAGTAATGCAACTTGGCTGCCACCACTGATATTTCCATGAGACCATCCCGAACCATAGGCTGATTTTCCTTCCTAGGGTTAAGGTTTGAGTTACGCCTAGGGTAAGGGTTCTATTAACCAGAAAGCCCTGAGTTCCAAGAACACAGCAGCTGCGAAGGACTAGCCAAGAAGAGCGAAAAAGTACCACAACATGCCTGCCTCCACAGCTTTTTCCTTGGGGACATGCCTAATTCCTGGCTGATTTGCCTTTCTCGTCTTAGGGTTGGAGTTCGGCCTAGGGTTAGGATTTTTTTATCTAGGAAGCCCTGAGTTCCAGGCTTACTTCATCTGCCAAAGGCATCCCAAAGGGAGTGCAGAAGTGCCACAACATGGCTGCTTTCGCGGCTTTTCCCTTAGGAAGAACCCTAATACGCGGCTGATTTACCTTCCTAGGGTTACTGTTAGGCTTAGGCCTAGGACTTTTAAAACCAGGAAGCCCTGGGCTCCAGGCACTCTGCAGCTGCGAAAGGCATCCCAAGGGGAGCGCAAAAGTAATGCAACTTGGCTGCCACCACTGATATTTCCATGAGACCATCCCGAACCATAGGCTGATTTTCCTCCCAAGGGTTAAGGTTTGAGTTACGCCTGGGGTAAGAGTTCTATTAACCAGAAAGCCCTGAGTTCCAAGAACACAGCAGCTGCGATGGACTAGCCAAGAAGAGCGAAAAAGTACCACAACATGCCTGCCTCCACAGCTTTTTCCTTGGGGACATGCCTAATTCCTGGCTGATTTGCCTTTCTCGTCTTAGGGTTGGGGTTCGGCCTAGGGCTAGGATTTTTTTAACTAGGAAGCCCTGAGTTCCAGGCACACTGGAGCTGTGAAAGGCATCCAAAAGGGAGTGCAAAAGTGCCACAACATGGCTGCTTTCACGGCTTTTTCCTTGGCAAGAAGCCTAACACCAGGCTGATTTCCCTTCCCAGGGTTACTGTTAGGCTTAGGCCTAGGGCTAGGATTTTTAAAACTAGGAAGCCCTTAGTTCCAGGCACACTGCAGCTGCGAAAGGCATCCCAAGGGGAGTACAAAAGTGCAACAACATGGCAGCTTTCACAGCTTTTTCCTTGGCACCATCCCTATACCTAGGCTGATTTATCTGCCTAGGGTTAAGGTTAGGCTTCAGCCTAGGGCTTGGAGTTTTTTAACCAGAAAGCCCTGAGTTCCAGGCTTACTGCATCTGCCAAAGGCATCCCAAAGGGAGTGCAGAAGTGCCACAACATGGCTGCTTTCACGGCTTTTCCCTTAGGAAGAACCCTAATACACGGCTGATTTACCTTCCTAGGGTTACTGTTAGGCTTAGGCCTAGGACTTTTAAAACCAGGAAGCCCTGGGCTCCAGGCATATGCAGCTGTTAAAGGCATCCCAAGAGGGCCGCAGAAGTGACACAACTTGGCTGCCTCTGCTTCTATTCTCATGAGACCATCCTGAACCATAGGCAGATTTTCCTTCCTAGGGTTAAGGTTTGAGTTTCGCCTAGGGTAAGAGTTCTATTAACCAGAAAGCCCTGAGTTCCAAGAACACAGCAGCTGCGAAGGACTACCCAAGAAGAGCGAAAAAGTACCACAACATGCCTGCCTCCACAGCTTTTTCCTTGGAGACATGCCTAATTCCTGGCTGATTTGCCTTTCTCGTCTTAGGGTTGGGGTTCGGCCTAGGGCTAGGATTTTTTAACTAGGAAGCCCTGAGTTCCAGGCTTACTTCATCTGCCAAAAGCATCCCAAAGGGAGTGCAGAAGTGCCACAACATGGCTGCTTTCACGGCTTTTCCCTTAGGAAGAACCCTAATACCCGGCAGATTTACCTTCCTAGGGTTACTGTTAGGCTTAAGCCTAGGACTTTTAAAACCAGGAAGCCCTGGGCTCCAGGCACACTGCAGCTGCGAAAGGCATCCCAAGGGGAGCGCAAAAGTAACGCAACATGGCTGCCACCACTGATATTTCCATGAGACCATCCCGAACCATAGGCTGATTTTCCTTCCTAGGGTTAAGGTTTGAGTTACGCCTAGGGTAAGGGTTCTATTAACCAGAAAGCCCTGAGTTCCAAGAACACAGCAGCTGCGAAGGACTACCCAAGAAGAGCGAAAAAGTACCACAACATGCCTGCCTCCACAGCTTTTTCCTTGGGGACATGCCTAATTCCTGGCTGATTTGCCTTTCTCGTCTTAGGGTTGGGGTTCGGCGTAGGGCTAGGATTTTTAAAATCAGGAAGCCCTGAGTTCCAGGCACACTGGAGCTGTGAAAGGCATCCAAAAGGGAGTGCAAAAGTGCCACAACATGGTTGCTTTCACGGCTTTTTCCTTGGCAAGAAGCCTAACACCAGGCTGATTTCCCTTCCCAGGGTTACTGTTAAGCTTAGGCCTAGGGCTAGGATTTTTAAAACTAGGAAGCCCTTAGTTCCAGGCACACTGCAGCTGCGAAAGGCATCCCAAGGGGAGTACAAAAGTGCAACAACATGGCAGCTTTCACAGCTTTTTCCTTGGCACCATCCCTATACCTAGGCTGTTTTATCTGCCTAGGGTTAAGGTTAGGCTTCAGCCTAGGGCTTGGAGTTTTTTAACCAGGAAGCCCTGAGTTCCAGGCTTACTGCATCTGCCAAAGGCATCCCAAAGGGAGTGCAGAAGTGCCACAACATGGCTGCTTTCACGGCTTTTCCCTTAGGAAGAACCCTAATACGCGGCTGATTTACCTTCCTAGGGTTACTGTTAGGCTTAGGCCTAGGACTTTTAAAACCAGGAAGCCCTGGGCTCCAGGCACATGCAGCTGCGAAAGGCATCCCAAGGGGAGCGCAAAAGTGACACAACTTGGCTGCCACCACTGATATTTCCATGAGACCATCCCGAACCATAGGCTGATTTTCCTTCCTAGGGTTAAGGTTTGAGTTACGCCTAGGGTAAGGGTTCTATTAACCAGAAAGCCCTGAGTTCCAAGAACACAGCATCTGCGAAGGACTACCCAAGAAGAGCGAAAAAGTACCACAACATGCCTGCCTCCACAGCTTTTTCCTTGGGGACATGCCTAATTCCTGGCTGATTTGCCTTTCTCGTCTTAGGGTTGGGGTTCGGCGTAGGGCTAGGATTTTTAAAATCAGGAAGCCCTGAGTTCCAGGCACACTGGAGCTGTGAAAGGCACCCAAAAGGGAGTGCAAAAGTGCCACAACATGGTTGCTTTCACGGCTTTTTCCTTGGCAACAAGCCTAACACCAGGCTGATTTCCCTTCCCAGGGTTACTGTTAGGCTTAGGCCTAGGGCTAGGATTTTTAAAACTAGGAAGCCCTTAGATCCAGGCACACTGCAGCTGCGAAAGGCATCCCAAGGGGAGTACAAAAGTGCAACAACATGGCAGCTTTCACAGCTTTTTCCTTGGCACCATCCCTATACCTAGGCTGATTTATCTGCCTAGGGTTAAGGTTAGGCTTCAGCCTAGGGCTTGGAGTTTTTTAACCAGGAAGCCCTGAGTTCCAGGCTTACTGCATCTGCCAAAGGCATCCCAAAGGGAGTGCAGAAGTGCCACAACATGGCTGCTTTCACGGCTTTTCCCTTAGGAAGAACCCTAATACGCGGCTGATTTACCTTCCTAGGGTTACTGTTAGGCTTAGGCCTAGGACTTTTAAAACCAGGAAGCCCTGGGCTCCAGGCATATGCAGCTGTTAAAGGCATCCCAAGAGGGCCGCAGAAGTGACACAACTTGGCTGCCTCTGCTTCTATTCTCATGAGACCATCCTGAACCATAGGCAGATTTTCCTTCCTAGGGTTAAGGTTTGAGTTTCGCCTAGGGTAAGAGTTCTATTAACCAGAAAGCCCTGAGTTCCAAGAACACAGCAGCTGCGAAGGACTACCCAAGAAGAGCGCAAAAGTACCACAACATGCCTGCCTCCACAGCTTTTTCCTTGGGGACATGCCTAATTCCTGGCTGATTTGCCTTTCTCGTCTTAGGGTTGGGGTTCGGCCTAGGGCTAGGATTTTTTTAACTAGGAAGCCCTGAGTTCCAGGCTTACTGCATCTGCCAAAGGCATCCCAAAGGGAGTGCAAAAGTGCCACAACATGGCTGCTTTCACGGCTTTTCCCTTAGGAAGAATCCTAATACGCGGCTGATTTACCTTCCTAGGGTTACTGTTAGGCTTAGGCCTAGGACTTTTAAAACCAGGAAGCCCTGGGCTCCAGGCACACTGCAGCTGCGAAAGGCATCCCAAGGGGAGCGCAAAAGTGACACAACTTGGCTGCCACCACTGATATTTCCATGAGACCATCCCGAACAATAGGCTGATTTTCCTTCCTAGGGTTAAGGTTTGAGTTGCGCCTAGGGTACGGGTTCTATTAACCAGAAAGCCCTGAGTTCCAAGAACACAGCAGCTGCGAAGGACTAGCCAAGGAGAGCGCAAAACTACCACAACATGCCTGCCTCCACAGCTTTTTCCTTGGGGACATGCCTAATTCCTGGCTGATTTGCCTTTCTCGTCTTAGGGTTGGGGTTCGGCCTAGGGCTAGGATTTTTTTAACTAGGAAGCCCTGAGTTCCAGGCTTACTGCATCTGCCAAAGGCATCCCAAAGGGAGTGCAGAAGTGCCACAACATGGCTGCTTTCGCGGCTTTTCCCTTAGGAAGAACCCTAATACGCGGCTGATTTACCTTCCTAGGGTTACTGTTAGGCTTAGGCCTAGGACTTTTAAAACCAGGAAGCCCTGGGCTCCAGGCACATGCAGCTGCGAAAGGCATCCCAAGGGGAGCGCAAAAGTGACACAACTTGGCTGCCACCACTGATATTTCCATGAGACCATCCCGAACCATAGGCTGATTTTCCTTCCTAGGGTTAAGGTTTGAGTTACGCCTAGGGTAAGGGTTCTATTAACCAGAAAGCCCTGAGTTCCAAGAACACAGCAGCTGCGAAGGACTACCCAAGAAGAGCGAAAAAGTACCACAACATGCCTGCCTCCACAGCTTTTTCCTTGGGGACATGCCTAATTCCTGGCTGATTTGCCTTTCTCGTCTTAGGGTTGGAGTTCGGCCTAGGGTTAGGATTTTTTTATCTAGGAAGCCCTGAGTTCCAGGCTTACTTCATCTGCCAAAAGCATCCCAAAGGGAGTGCAGAAGTGCCACAACATGGCTGCTTTCACGGCTTTTCCCTTAGGAAGAACCCTAATACGCGGCTGATTTACCTTCCTAGGGTTACTGTTAGGCGTAGGCCTAGGACTTTTAAAACCAGGAAGCCCTGGGCTCCAGGCACTCTGCAGCTGCGAAAGGCATCCCAAGGGGAGCGCAAAAGTAATGCAACTTGGCTGCCACCACTGATATTTCCATGAGACCATCCCGAACCATAGGCTGATTTTCCTCCCTAGGGTTAAGGTTTGAGTTACGCCTGGGGTAAGAGTTCTATTAACCAGAAAGCCCTGAGTTCCAAGAACACAGCAGCTGCGAAGGACTACCCAAGAAGAGCGAAAAAGTACCACAACATGCCTGCCTCCACAGCTTTTTCCTTGGGGACATGCCTAATTCCTGGCTGATTTGCCTTTCTCGTCTTAGGGTTGGGGTTCGGGCTAGGGCTAGGATTTTTTTAACTAGGAAGCCCTGAGTTCCAGGCACACTGGAGCTGTGAAAGGCATCCAAAAGGGAGTGCAAAAGTGCCACAACATGGCTGCTTTCACGGCTTTTTCCTTGGCAAGAAGCCTAACACAAGGCTGATTTCCCTTCCCAGGGTTACTGTTAGGCTAAGGCCTAGGGCTAGGATTTTTAAAACTAGGAAGCCCTTAGTTCCAGGCACACTGCAGCTGCGAAAGGCATCCCAAGGGGAGTACAAAAGTGCAACAACATGGCAGCTTTCACAGCTTTTTCCTTGGCACCATCCCTATACCTAGGCTGATTTATCTGCCTAGGGTTAAGGTTAGGCTTCAGACTAGGGCTTGGAGTTTTTTAACCAGAAAGCCCTGAGTTCCAGGCTTACTGCATCTGCCAAAGGCATCCCAAAGGGAGTGCAGAAGTGCCACAACATGGCTGCTTTCACGGCTTTTCCCTTAGGAAGAACCCTAATACACGGCTGATTTACCTTCCCAGGGTTACTGTTAGGCTTAGGCCTAGGACTTTTAAAACCAGGAAGCCCTGGGCTCCAGGCATATGCAGCTGTTAAAGGCATCCCAAGAGGGCCGCAGAAGTGACACAACTTGGCTGCCTCTGCTTCTATTCTCATGAGACCATCCTGAACCATAGGCAGATTTTCCTTCCTAGGGTTAAGGTTTGAGTTTCGCCTAGGGTAAGAGTTCTATTAACCAGAAAGCCCTGAGTTCCAAGAACACAGCAGCTGCGAAGGACTACCCAAGAAGAGCGCAAAAGTACCACAACATGCCTGCCTCCACAGCTTTTTCCTTGGGGACATGCCTAATTCCTGGCTGATTTGCCTTTCTCGTCTTAGGGTTGGGGTTCGGCCTAGGGCTAGGATTTTTTAACTAGGAAGCCCTGAGTTCCAGGCTTACTTCATCTGCCAAAAGCATCCCAAAGGGAGTGCAGAAGTGCCACAACATGGCTGCTTTCACGGCTTTTCCCTTAGGAAGAACCCTAATACCCGGCATATTTACCTTCCTAGGGTTACTGTTAGGCTTAAGCCTAGGACTTTTAAAACCAGGAAGCCCTGGGCTCCAGGCACACTGCAGCTGTGAAAGGCATCCCAAGGGGAGCGCAAAAGTAACGCAACTTGGCTGCCACCACTGATATTTCCATGAGACCATCCCGAACCATAGGCTGATTTTCCTTCCTAGGGTTAAGGTTTGAGTTACGCCTAGGGTAAGGGTTCTATTAACCAGAAAGCCCTGAGTTCCAAGAACACAGCAGCTGCGAAGGACTACCCAAGAAGAGCGAAAAAGTACCACAACATGCCTGCCTCCACATTTTTTCCTTGGGGACATGCCTAATTCCTGGCTGATTTGCCTTTCTCGTCTTAGGGTTGGAGTTCGGCCTAGGGCTAGGATTTTTTTATCTAGGAAGCCCTGAGTTCCAGGCACACTGGAGCTGTGAAAGGCATCCAAAAGGGAGTGCAAAAGTGCCACAACATGGCTGCTTTCACGGCTTTTTCCTTGGCAAGAAGCCTAACACCAGGCTGATTTCCCTTCCCAGGGTTACTGTTAGGCTTAGGCCTAGGGCTAGGATTTTTAAAACTAGGAAGCCCTTAGTTCCAGGCACACTGCAGCTGCGAAAGGCATCCCAAGGGGAGTACAAAAGTGCAACAACATGGCAGCTTTCACAGCTTTTTCCTTGGCACCATCCCTATACCTAGGCTGTTTTATCTGCCTAGGGTTAAGGTTAGGCTTCAGCCTAGGGCTTGGAGTTTTTTAACCAGGAAGCCCTGAGTTCCAGGCTTACTGCATCTGCCAAAGGCATCCCAAAGGGAGTGCAGAAGTGCCATAACATGGCTGCTTTCACGGCTTTTCCCTTAGGAAGAACCCTAATACGCGGCTGATTTACCTTCCTAGGGTTACTGTTAGGCTTAGGCCTAGGACTTTTAAAACCAGGAAGCCCTGGGCTCCAGGCACACTGCAGCTGCGAAAGGCATCCCAAGGGGAGCGCAAAAGTGACACAACTTGGCTGCCACCACTGATATTTCCATGAGACCATCCCGAACAATAGGCTGATTTTCCTTCCTAGGGTTAAGGTTTGAGTTGCGCCTAGGGTACGGGTTCTATTAACCAGAAAGCCCTGAGTTCCAAGAACACAGCAGCTGCGAAGGACTAGCCAAGGAGAGCGCAAAACTACCACAACATGCCTGCCTCCACAGCTTTTTCCTTGGGGACATGCCTAATTCCTGGCTGATTTGCCTTTCTCGTCTTAGGGTTGGGGTTCGGCCTAGGGCTAGGATTTTTTTAACTAGGAAGCCCTGAGTTCCAGGCTTACTGCATCTGCCAAAGGCATCCCAAAGGGAGTGCAGAAGTGCCACAACATGGCTGCTTTCGCGGCTTTTCCCTTAGGAAGAACCCTAATACGCGGCTGATTTACCTTCCTAGGGTTACTGTTAGGCTTAGGCCTAGGACTTTTAAAACCAGGAAGCCCTGGGCTCCAGGCACATGCAGCTGCGAAAGGCATCCCAAGGGGAGCGCAAAAGTGACACAACTTGGCTGCCACCACTGATATTTCCATGAGACCATCCCGAACCATAGGCTGATTTTCCTTCCTAGGGTTAAGGTTTGAGTTACGCCTAGGGTAAGGGTTCTATTAACCAGAAAGCCCTGAGTTCCAAGAACACAGCAGCTGCGAAGGACTACCCAAGAAGAGCGAAAAAGTACCACAACATGCCTGCCTCCACAGCTTTTTCCTTGGGGACATGCCTAATTCCTGGCTGATTTGCCTTTCTCGTCTTAGGGTTGGAGTTCGGCCTAGGGTTAGGATTTTTTTATCTAGGAAGCCCTGAGTTCCAGGCACACTGGAGCTGTGAAAGGCATCCAAAAGGGAGTGCAAAAGTGCCACAACATGGCTGCTTTCACGGCTTTTTCCTTGGCAAGAAGCCTAACACCAGGCTGATTTCCCTTCCCAGGGTTACTGTTAGGCTTAGGCCTAGGGCTAGGATTTTTAAAACTAGGAAGCCCTTAGTTCCAGGCACACTGCAGCTGCGAAAGGCATCCCAAGGGGAGTACAAAAGTGCAACAACATGGCAGCTTTCACAGCTTTTTCCTTGGCACCATCCCTATACCTAGGCTGATTTATCTGCCTAGGGTTAAGGTTAGGCTTCAGCCTAGGGCTTGGAGTTTTTTAACCAGAAAGCCCTGAGTTCCAGGCTTACTGCATCTGCCAAAGGCATCCCAAAGGGAGTGCAGAAGTGCCACAACATGGCTGCTTTCACGGCTTTTCCCTTAGGAAGAACCCTAATACACGGCTGATTTACCTTCCCAGGGTTACTGTTAGGCTTAGGCCTAGGACTTTTAAAACCAGGAAGCCCTGGGCTCCAGGCATATGCAGCTGTTAAAGGCATCCCAAGAGGGCCGCAGAAGTGACACAACTTGGCTGCCTCTGCTTCTATTCTCATGAGACCATCCTGAACCATAGGCAGATTTTCCTTCCTAGGGTTAAGGTTTGAGTTTCGCCTAGGGTAAGAGTTCTATTAACCAGAAAGCCCTGAGTTCCAAGAACACAGCAGCTGCGAAGGACTACCCAAGAAGAGCGCAAAAGTACCACAACATGCCTGCCTCCACAGCTTTTTCCTTGGGGACATGCCTAATTCCTGGCTGATTTGCCTTTCTCGTCTTAGGGTTGGGGTTCGGCCTAGGGCTAGGATTTTTTAACTAGGAAGCCCTGAGTTCCAGGCTTACTTCATCTGCCAAAAGCATCCCAAAGGGAGGGCAGAAGTGCCACAACATGGCTGCTTTCACGGCTTTTCCCTTAGGAAGAACCCTAATACCCGGCAGATTTACCTTCCTAGGGTTACTGTTAGGCTTAAGCCTAGGACTTTTAAAACCAGGAAGCCCTGGGCTCCAGGCACACTGCAGCTGCGAAAGGCATCCCAAGGGGAGCGCAAAAGTAACACAACTTGGCTGCCACCACTGATATTTCCATGAGACCATCCCGAACCATAGGCTGATTTTCCTTCCTAGGGTTAAGGTTTGAGTTACGCCTAGGGTAAGGGTTCTATTAACCAGAAAGCCCTGAGTTCCAAGAACACAGCAGCTGCGAAGGACTACCCAAGAAGAGCGAAAAAGTACCACAACATGCCTGCCTCCACAGCTTTTTCCTTGGGGACATGCCTAATTCCTGGCTGATTTGCCTTTCTCGTCTTAGGGTTGGGGTTCGGCGTAGGGCTAGGATTTTTAAAATCAGGAAGCCCTGAGTTCCAGGCACACTGGAGCTGTGAAAGGCATCCAAAAGGGAGTGCAAAAGTGCCACAACATGGTTGCTTTCACGGCTTTTTCCTTGGCAAGAAGCCTAACACCAGGCTGATTTCCCTTCCCAGGGTTACTGTTAGGCTTAGGCCTAGGGCTAGGATTTTTAAAACTAGGAAGCCCTTAGTTCCAGGCACACTGCAGCTGCGAAAGGCATCCCAAGGGGAGTACAAAAGTGCAACAACATGGCAGCTTTCACAGCTTTTTCCTTGGCACCATCCCTATACCTAGGCTGTTTTATCTGCCTAGGGTTAAGGTTAGGCTTCAGCCTAGGGCTTGGAGTTTTTTAACCAGGAAGCCCTGAGTTCCAGGCTTACTGCATCTGCCAAAGGCATCCGAAAGGGAGTGCAGAAGTGCCACAACATGGCTGCTTTCACGGCTTTTCCCTTAGGAAGAACCCTAATACGCGGCTGATTTACCTTCCTAGGGTTACTGTTAGGCTTAGGCCTAGGACTTTTAAAACCAGGAAGCCCTGGGCTCCAGGCACATGCAGCTGCGAAAGGCATCCCAAGGGGAGCGCAAAAGTGACACAACTTGGCTGCCACCACTGATATTTCCATGAGACCATCCCGAACCATAGGCTGATTTTCCTTCCTAGGGTTAAGGTTTGAGTTACGCCTAGGGTAAGGGTTCTATTAACCAGAAAGCCCTGAGTTCCAAGAACACAGCAGCTGCGAAGGACTACCCAAGAAGAGCGAAAAAGTACCACAACATGCCTGCCTCCACAGCTTTTTCCTTGGGGACATGCCTAATTCCTGGCTTATTTGCCTTTCTCGTCTTAGGGTTGGGGTTCGGCGTAGGGCTAGGATTTTTAAAATCAGGAAGCCCTGAGTTCCAGGCACACTGGAGCTGTGAAAGGCATCCAAAAGGGAGTGCAAAAGTGCCACAACATGGTTGCTTTCACGGATTTTTCCTTGGCAAGAAGCCTAACACCAGGCTGATTTCCCTTCCCAGGGTTACTGTTAGGCTTAGGCCTAGGGCTAGGATTTTTAAAACTAGGAAGCCCTTAGATCCAGGCACACTGCAGCTGCGAAAGGCATCCCAAGGGGAGTACAAAAGTGCAACAACATGGCAGCTTTCACAGCTTTTTCCTTGGCACCATCCCTATACCTAGGCTGATTTATCTGCCTAGGGTTAAGGTTAGGCTTCAGCCTAGGGCTTGGAGTTTTTTAACCAGGAAGCCCTGAGTTCCAGGCTTACTGCATCTGCCAAAGGCATCCCAAAGGGAGTGCAGAAGTGCCACAACATGGCTGCTTTCACGGCTTTTCCCTTAGGAAGAACCCTAATACGCGGCTGATTTACCTTCCTAGGGTTACTGTTAGGCTTAGGCCTAGGACTTTTAAAACCAGGAAGCCCTGGGCTCCAGGCATATGCAGCTGTTAAAGGCATCCCAAGAGGGCCGCAGAAGTGACACAACTTGGCTGCCTCTGCTTCTATTCTCATGAGACCATCCTGAACCATAGGCAGATTTTCCTTCCTAGGGTTAAGGTTTGAGTTTCGCCTAGGGTAAGAGTTCTATTAACCAGAAAGCCCTGAGTTCCAAGAACACAGCAGCTGCGAAGGACTACCCAAAAAGAGCGCAAAAGTACCACAACATGCCTGCCTCCACAGCTTTTTCCTTGGGGACATGCCTAATTCCTGGCTGATTTGCCTTTCTCGTCTTAGGGTTGGGGTTCGGGCTAGGGCTAGGATTTTTTTAACCAGGAAGCCCTGAGTTCCAGGCTTACTGCATCTGCAAAAGGCATCCCAAAAAAAGTGCAAAAGTGCCACAACATGGCTGCTTTCACGGCTTTTCCCTTAGGAAGAATCCTAATACGCGGCTGATTTACCTTCCTAGGGTTACTGTTAGGCTTAGGCCTAGGACTTTTAAAACCAGGAAGCCCTGGGCTCCAGGCACACTGCAGCTGCGAAAGGCATCCCAAGGGGAGCGCAAAAGTGACACAACTTGGCTGCCACCACTGATATTTCCATGAGACCATCCCGAACCATAGGCTGATTTTCCTTCCTAGGGTTAAGGTTTGAGTTGCGCCGAGGGTACGGGTTCTATTAACCAGAAAGCCCTGAGTTCCAAGAACACAGCAGCTGCGAAGGACTAGCCAAGGAGAGCGCAAAACTACCACAACATGCCTGCCTCCACAGCTTTTTCCTTGGGGACATGCCTAATTCCTGGCTGATTTGCCTTTCTCGTCTTAGGGTTGGGGTTCGGCCTAGGGCTAGGATTTTTTTATCTAGGAAGCCCTGAGTTCCAGGCTTACTGCATCTGCCAAAGGCATCCCAAAGGGAGTGCAGAAGTGCCACAACATGGCTGCTTTCGCGGCTTTTCCCTTAGGAAGAACCCTAATACGCGGCTGATTTACCTTCCTAGGGTTACTGTTAGGCTTAGGCCTAGGACTTTTAAAACCAGGAAGCCCTGGGCTCCAGGCACATGCAGCTGCGAAAGGCATCCCAAGGGGAGCGCAAAAGTGACACAACTTGGCTGCCACCACTGATATTTCCATGAGACCATCCCGAACCATAGGCTGATTTTCCTTCCTAGGGTTAAGGTTTGAGTTACGCCTAGGGTAAGGGTTCTATTAACCAGAAAGCCCTGAGTTCCAAGAACACAGCAGCTGCGAAGGACTACCCAAGAAGAGCGAAAAAGTACCACAACATGCCTGCCTCCACAGCTTTTTCCTTGGGGACATGCCTAATTCCTGGCTGATTTGCCTTTCTCGTCTTAGGGTTGGAGTTCGGCCTAGGGTTAGGAATTTTTTATCTAGGAAGCCCTGAGTTCCAGGCTTACTTCATCTGCCAAAAGCATCCCAAAGGGAGTGCAGAAGTGCCACAACATGGCTGCTTTCACGGCTTTTCCCTTAGGAAGAACCCTAATACGCGGCTGATTTACCTTCCTAGGGTTACTGTTAGGCTTAGGCCTAGGACTTTTAAAACCAGGAAGCCCTGGGCTCCAGGCACTCTGCAGCTGCGAAAGGCATCCCAAGGGGAGCGCAAAACTAATGCAACTTGGCTGCCACCACTGATATTTCCATGAGACCATCCCGAACCATAGGCTGATTTTCCTCCCTAGGGTTAAGGTTTGAGTTACGCCTGGGGTAAGAGTTCTATTAACCAGAAAGCCCTGAGTTCCAAAAACACAGCAGCTGCGAAGGACTACCCAAGAAGAGCGAAAAAGTACCACAACATGCCTGCCTCCACAGCTTTTTCCTTGGGGACATGCCTAATTCCTGGCTGATTTGCCTTTCTCGTCTTAGGGTTGGGGTTCGGCCTAGGGCTAGGATTTTTTTAACTAGGAAGCCCTGAGTTCCAGGCACACTGGAGCTGTGAAAGGCATCCAAAAGGGAGTGCAAAAGTGCCACAACATGGCTGCTTTCACGGCTTTTTCCTTGGCAAGAAGCCTAACACCAGGCTGATTTCCCTTCCCAGGGTTACTGTTAGGCTTAGGCCTAGGGCTAGGATTTTTAAAACTAGGAAGCCCTTAGTTCCAGGCACACTGCAGCTGCGAAAGGCATCCCAAGGGGAGTACAAAAGTGCAACAACATGGCAGCTTTCACAGCTTTTTCCTTGGCACCATCCCTATACCTAGGCTGATTTATCTGCCTAGGGTTAAGGTTAGGCTTCAGCCTAGGGCTTGGAGTTTTTTAACCAGAAAGCCCTGAGTTCCAGGCTTACTTCATCTGCCAAAGGCATCCCAAAGGGAGTGCAGAAGTGCCACAACATGGCTGCTTTCACGGCTTTTCCCTTAGGAAGAACCCTAATACACGGCTGATTTACCTTCCCAGGGTTACTGTTAGGCTTAGGCCTAGGACTTTTAAAACCAGGAAGCCCTGGGCTCCAGGCATATGCAGCTGTTAAAGGCATCCCAAGAGGGCCGCAGAAGTGACACAACTTGGCTGCCTCTGCTTCTATTCTCATGAGACCATCCTGAACCATAGGCAGATTTTCCTTCCTAGGGTTAAGGTTTGAGTTTCGCCTAGGGTAAGAGTTCTATTAACCAGAAAGCCCTGAGTTCCAAGAACACAGCAGCTGCGAAGGACTAGCCAAGAAGAGCACAAAAGTACCACAACATGCCTGCCTCCACAGCTTTTTCCTTGGGGACATGCCTAATTCCTGGCTGATTTGCCTTTCTCGTCTTAGGGTTGGGGTTCG
Organism: Ammospiza maritima maritima; assembly: GCA_036010785.1. Classification (NCBI taxonomy): domain Eukaryota; kingdom Metazoa; phylum Chordata; class Aves; order Passeriformes; family Passerellidae; genus Ammospiza; species Ammospiza maritima. Next base: position 1,429,817 of record JAYKTQ010000127.1, read on the forward strand.
GCCTAGGGCTAGGATTTTTTAACTAGGAAGCCCTGAGTTCCAGGCTTACTTCATCTGCAAAAAGCATCCCAAAGGGAGTGCAGAAGTGCCACAACATGGCTGCTTTCACGGCTTTTCCCTTAGGAAGAACCCTAATACCCGGCAGATTTACCTTCCTAGGGTTACTGTTAGGCTTAAGCCTAGGACTTTTAAAACCAGGAAGCCCTGGGCTCCAGGCACACTGCAGCTGTGAAAGGCATCCCAAGGGGAGCGCAAAAGTAACGCAACTTGGCTGCCACCACTGATATTTCCATGAGACCATCCCGAACCATAGGCTGATTTTCCTTCCTAGGGTTAAGGTTTGAGTTACGCCTAGGGTAAGGGTTCTATTAACCAGAAAGCCCTGAGTTCCAAGAACACAGCAGCTGCGAAGGACTACCCAAGAAGAGCGAAAAAGTACCACAACATGCCTGCCTCCACAGCTTTTTCCTTGGGGACATGCCTAATTCCTGGCTGATTTGCCTTTCTCGTCTTAGGGTTGGAGTTCGGGCTAGGGTTAGGATTTTTTTATCTAGGAAGCCCTGAGTTCCAGGCACACTGGAGCTGTGAAAGGCATCCAAAAGGGAGTGCAAAAGTGCCACAACATGGCTGCTTTCCCGGCTTTTTCCTTGGCAAGAAGCCTAACACCAGGCTGATTTCCCTTCCCAGGGTTACTGTTAGGCTTAGGCCTAGGGCTAGGATTTTTAAAACTAGGAAGCCCTTAGTTCCAGGCACACTGCAGCTGCGAAAGGCATCCCAAGGGGAGTACAAAAGTGCAACAACATGGCAGCTTTCACAGCTTTTTCCTTGGCACCATCCCTATACCTAGGCTGATTTATCTGCCTAGGGTTAAGGTTAGGCTTCAGCCTAGGGCTTGGAGTTTTTTAACCAGAAAGCCCTGAGTTCCAGGCTTACTGCATCTGCCAAAGGCATCCCAAAGGGAGTGCAGAAGTGCCACAACATGGCTGCTTTCACGGCTTTTCCCTTAGGAAGAACCCTAATACACGGCTGATTTACCTTCCCAGGGTTACTGTTAGGCTTAGGCCTAGGACTTTTAAAACCAGGAAGCCCTGGGCTCCAGGCATATGCAGCTGTTAAAGGCATCCCAAGAGGGCCGCAGAAGTGACACAACTTGGCTGCCTCTGCTTCTATTCTCATGAGACCATCCTGAACCATAGGCAGATTTTCCTTCCTAGGGTTAAGGTTTGAGTTTCGCCTAGGGTAAGAGTTCTATTAACCAGAAAGCCCTGAGTTCCAAGAACACAGCAGCTGCGAAGGACTACCCAAGAAGAGCGCAAAAGTACCACAACATGCCTGCCTCCACAGCTTTTTCCTTGGGGACATGCCTAATTCCTGGCTGATTTGCCTTTCTCGTCTTAGGGTTGGGGTTCGGCCTAGGGCTAGGATTTTTTAACTAGGAAGCCCTGAGTTCCAGGCTTACTTCATCTGCCAAAAGCATCCCAAAGGGAGTGCAGAAGTGCCACAACATGGCTGCTTTCACGGCTTTTCCCTTAGGAAGAACCCTAATACCCAGCAGATTTACCTTCCTAGGGTTACTGTTAGGCTTAAGCCTAGGACTTTTAAAACCAGGAAGCCCTGGGCTCCAGGCACACTGCAGCTGCGAAAGGCATCCCAAGGGGAGCGCAAAAGTAACGCAACTTGGCTGCCACCACTGATATTTCCATGAGACCATCCCGAACCATAGGCTGATTTTCCTCCCTAGGGTTAAGGTTTGAGTTACGCCTGGGGTAAGAGTTCTATTAACCAGAAAGCCCTGAGTTCCAAGAACACAGCAGCTGCGAAGGACTACCCAAGAAGAGCGAAAAAGTACCACAACATGCCTGCCTCCACAGCTTTTTCCTTGGGGACATGCCTAATTCCTGGCTGATTTGCCTTTCTCGTCTTAGGGTTGGGGTTCGGCCTAGGGCTAGGATTTTTTTAACTAGGAAGCCCTGAGTTCCAGGCACACTGGAGCTGTGAAAGGCATCCAAAAGGGAGTGCAAAAGTGCCACAACATGGCTGCTTTCACGGCTTTTTCCTTGGCAAGAAGCCTAACACCAGGCTGATTTCCCTTCCCAGGGTTACTGTTAGGCTTAGGCCTAGGGCTAGGATTTTTAAAACTAGGAAGCCCTTAGTTCCAGGCACACTGCAGCTGCGAAAGGCATCCCAAGGGGAGTACAAAAGTGCAACAACATGGCAGCTTTCACAGCTTTTTCCTTGGCACCATCCCTATACCTAGGCTGATTTATCTGCCTAGGGTTAAGGTTAGGCTTCAGCCTAGGGCTTGGAGTTTTTTAACCAGAAAGCCCTGAGTTCCAGGCTTACTGCATCTGCCAAAGGCATCCCAAAGGGAGTGCAGAAGTGCCACAACATGGCTGCTTTCACGGCTTTTCCCTTAGGAAGAACCCTAATACACGGCTGATTTACCTTCCCAGGGTTACTGTTAGGCTTAGGCCTAGGACTTTTAAAACCAGGAAGCCCTGGGCTCCAGGCATATGCAGCTGTTAAAGGCATCCCAAGAGGGCCGCAGAAGTGACACAACTTGGCTGCCTCTGCTTCTATTCTCATGAGACCATCCTGAACCATAGGCAGATTTTCCTTCCTAGGGTTAAGGTTTGAGTTTCGCCTAGGGTAAGAGTTCTATTAACCAGAAAGCCCTGAGTTCCAAGAACACAGCAGCTGCGAAGGACTACCCAAGAAGAGCGCAAAAGTACCACAACATGCCTGCCTCCACAGCTTTTTCCTTGGGGACATGCCTAATTCCTGGCTGATTTGCCTTTCTCGTCTTAGGGTTGGGGTTCGGCCTAGGGCTAGGATTTTTTAACTAGGAAGCCCTGAGTTCCAGGCTTACTTCATCTGCCAAAAGCATCCCAAAGGGAGTGCAGAAGTGCCACAACATGGCTGCTTTCACGGCTTTTCCCTTAGGAAGAACCCTAATACCCGGCAGATTTACCTTCCTAGGGTTACTGTTAGGCTTAAGCCTAGGACTTTTAAAACCAGGAAGCCCTGGGCTCCAGGCACACTGCAGCTGTGAAAGGCATCCCAAGGGGAGCGCAAAAGTAACGCAACTTGGCTGCCACCACTGATATTTCCATGAGACCATCCCGAACCATAGGCTGATTTTCCTTCCTAGGGTTAAGGTTTGAGTTACGCCTAGGGTAAGGGTTCTATTAACCAGAAAGCCCTGAGTTCCAAGAACACAGCAGCTGCGAAGGACTACCCAAGAAGAGCGAAAAAGTACCACAACATGCCTGCCTCCACAGCTTTTTCCTTGGGGACATGCCTAATTCCTGGCTGATTTGCCTTTCTCGTCTTAGGGTTGGAGTTCGGGCTAGGGTTAGGATTTTTTTATCTAGGAAGCCCTGAGTTCCAGGCACACTGGAGCTGTGAAAGGCATCCAAAAGGGAGTGCAAAAGTGCCACAACATGGCTGCTTTCCCGGCTTTTTCCTTGGCAAGAAGCCTAACACCAGGCTGATTTCCCTTCCCAGGGTTACTGTTAGGCTTAGGCCTAGGGCTAGGATTTTTAAAACTAGGAAGCCCTTAGTTCCAGGCACACTGCAGCTGCGAAAGGCATCCCAAGGGGAGTACAAAAGTGCAACAACATGGCAGCTTTCACAGCTTTTTCCTTGGCACCATCCCTATACCTAGGCTGATTTATCTGCCTAGGGTTAAGGTTAGGCTTCAGCCTAGGGCTTGGAGTTTTTTAACCAGAAAGCCCTGAGTTCCAGGCTTACTGCATCTGCCAAAGGCATCCCAAAGGGAGTGCAGAAGTGCCACAACATGGCTGCTTTCACGGCTTTTCCCTTAGGAAGAACCCTAATACACGGCTGATTTACCTTCCCAGGGTTACTGTTAGGCTTAGGCCTAGGACTTTTAAAACCAGGAAGCCCTGGGCTCCAGGCATATGCAGCTGTTAAAGGCATCCCAAGAGGGCCGCAGAAGTGACACAACTTGGCTGCCTCTGCTTCTATTCTCATGAGACCATCCTGAACCATAGGCAGATTTTCCTTCCTAGGGTTAAGGTTTGAGTTTCGCCTAGGGTAAGAGTTCTATTAACCAGAAAGCCCTGAGTTCCAAGAACACAGCAGCTGCGAAGGACTACCCAAGAAGAGCGCAAAAGTACCACAACATGCCTGCCTCCACAGCTTTTTCCTTGGGGACATGCCTAATTCCTGGCTGATTTGCCTTTCTCGTCTTAGGGTTGGGGTTCGGCCTAGGGCTAGGATTTTTTAACTAGGAAGCCCTGAGTTCCAGGCTTACTTCATCTGCCAAAAGCATCCCAAAGGGAGTGCAGAAGTGCCACAACATGGCTGCTTTCACGGCTTTTCCCTTAGGAAGAACCCTAATACCCGGCAGATTTACCTTCCTAGGGTTACTGTTAGGCTTAAGCCTAGGACTTTTAAAACCAGGAAGCCCTGGGCTCCAGGCACACTGCAGCTGTGAAAGGCATCCCAAGGGGAGCGCAAAAGTAACGCAACTTGGCTGCCACCACTGATATTTCCATGAGACCATCCCGAACCATAGGCTGATTTTCCTTCCTAGGGTTAAGGTTTGAGTTACGCCTAGGGTAAGGGTTCTATTAACCAGAAAGCCCTGAGTTCCAAGAACACAGCAGCTGCGAAGGACTACCCAAGAAGAGCGAAAAAGTACCACAACATGCCTGCCTCCACAGCTTTTTCCTTGGGGACATGCCTAATTCCTGGCTGATTTGCCTTTCTCGTCTTAGGGTTGGGGTTCGGCGTAGGGCTAGGATTTTTAAAATCAGGAAGCCCTGAGTTCCAGGCACACTGGAGCTGTGAAAGGCATCCAAAAGGGAGTGCAAAAGTGCCACAACATGGTTGCTTTCACGGCTTTTTCCTTGGCAAGAAGCCTAACACCAGGCTGATTTCCCTTCCCAGGGTTACTGTTAGGCTTAGGCCTAGGGCTAGGATTTTTAAAACTAGGAAGCCCTTAGTTCCAGGCACACTGCAGCTGCGAAAGGCATCCCAAGGGGAGTACAAAAGTGCAACAACATGGCAGCTTTCACAGCTTTTTCCTTGGCACCATCCCTATACCTAGGCTGTTTTATCTGCCTAGGGTTAAGGTTAGGCTTCAGCCTAGGGCTTGGAGTTTTTTAACCAGGAAGCCCTGAGTTCCAGGCTTACTGCATCTGCCAAAGGCATCCCAAAGGGAGTGCAGAAGTGCCACAACATGGCTGCTTTCACGGCTTTTCCCTTAGGAAGAACCCTAATACGCGGCTGATTTACCTTCCTAGGGTTACTGTTAGGCTTAGGCCTAGGACCTTTAAAACCAGGAAGCCCTGGGCTCCAGGCACATGCAGCTGCAAAAGGCATCCCAAGGGGAGCGCAAAAGTGACACAACTTGGCTGCCACCACTGATATTTCCATGAGACCATCCCGAACCATAGGCTGATTTTCCTTCCTAGGGTTAAGGTTTGAGTTACGCCTAGGGTAAGGGTTCTATTAACCAGAAAGCCCTGAGTTCCAAGAACACAGCAGCTGCGAAGGACTACCCAAGAAGAGCGAAAAAGTACCACAACATGCCTGCCTCCACAGCTTTTTCCTTGGGGACATGCCTAATTCCTGGCTGATTTGCCTTTCTCGTCTTAGGGTTGGAGTTCGGCCTAGGGTTAGGATTTTTTTATCTAGGAAGCCCTGAGTTCCAGGCTTACTTCATCTGCCAAAAGCATCCCAAAGGGAGTGCAGAAGTGCCACAACATGGCTGCTTTCACGGCTTTTCCCTTAGGAAGAACCCTAATACGCGGCTGATTTACCTTCCTAGGGTTACTGTTAGGCTTAGGCCTAGGACTTTTAAAACCAGGAAGCCCTGGGCTCCAGGCACATGCAGCTGCGAAAGGCATCCCAAGGGGAGCGCAAAAGTGACACAACTTGGCTGCCACCACTGATATTTCCATGAGACCATCCCGAACCATAGGCTGATTTTCCTTCCTAGGGTTAAGGTTTGAGTTACGCCTAGGGTAAGGGTTCTATTAACCAGAAAGCCCTGAGTTCCAAGAACACAGCAGCTGCGAAGGACTAGCCAAGAAGAGCGCAAAAGTACCACAACATGCCTGCCTCCACAGCTTTTTCCTTGGGGACATGCCTAATTCCTGGCTGATTTGCCTTTCTCGTCTTAGGGTTGGGGTTCGGCCTAGGGCTAGGATTTTTTTAACTAGGAAGCCCTGAGTTCCAGGCACACTGGAGCTGTGAAAGGCATCCAAAAGGGAGTGCAAAAGTGCCACAACATGGCTGCTTTCACGGCTTTTTCCTTGGCAAGAAGCCTAACACCAGGCTGATTTCCCTTCCCAGGGTTACTGTTAGGCTTAGGCCTAGGGCTAGGATTTTTAAAACTAGGAAGCCCTTAGTTCCAGGCACACTGCAGCTGTTCAAGGCATCCCAAGGGGAGTACAAAAGTGCAACAACATGGCAGCTTTCACAGCTTTTTCCTTGGCACCATCCCTATACCTAGGCTGATTTATCTGCCTAGGGTTAAGGTTAGGCTTCAGCCTAGGGCTTGGAGTTTTTTAACCAGAAAGCCCTGAGTTCCAGGCTTACTGCATCTGCCAAAGGCATCCCAAAGGGAGTGCAGAAGTGCCACAACATGGCTGCTTTCACGGCTTTTCCCTTAGGAAGAACCCTAATACACGGCTGATTTACCTTCCCAGGGTTACTGTTAGGCTTAGGCCTAGGACTTTTAAAACCAGGAAGCCCTGGGCTCCAGGCATATGCAGCTGTTAAAGGCATCCCAAGAGGGCCGCAGAAGTGACACAACTTGGCTGCCTCTGCTTCTATTCTCATGAGACCATCCTGAACCATAGGCAGATTTTCCTTCCTAGGGTTAAGGTTTGAGTTTCGCCTAGGGTAAGAGTTCTATTAACCCGAAAGCCCTGAGTTCCAAGAACACAGCAGCTGCGAAGGACTAGCCAAGAAGAGCGCAAAAGTACCACAACATGCCTGCCTCCACAGCTTTTTGCTTGGGGACATGCCTAATTCCTGGCTGATTTGCCTTTCTCGTCTTAGGGTTGGGGTTCGGCCTAGGGCTAGGATTTTTTAACTAGGAAGCCCTGAGTTCCAGGCTTACTTCATCTGCCAAAAGCATCCCAAAGGGAGTGCAGAAGTGCCACAACATGGCTGCTTTCACGGCTTTTCCCTTAGGAAGAACCCTAATACGCGGCTGATTTACCTTCCTAGGGTTACTGTTAGGCTTAGGCCTAGGACTTTTAAAACCAGGAAGCCCTGGGCTCCAGGCACATGCAGCTGCGAAAGGCATCCCAAGGGGAGCGCAAAAGTGACACAACTTGGCTGCCACCACTGATATTTCCATGAGACCATCCCGAACCATAGGCTGATTTTCCTTCCTAGGGTTAAGGTTTGAGTTACGCCTAGGGTAAGGGTTCTATTAACCAGAAAGCCCTGAGTTCCAAGAACACAGCAGCTGCGAAGGACTACCCAAGAAGAGCGAAAAAGTACCACAACATGCCTGCCTCCACAGCTTTTTCCTTGGGGACATGCCTAATTCCTGGCTGATTTGCCTTTCTCGTCTTAGGGTTGGGGTTCGGCCTAGGGCTAGGATTTTTTTAACTAGGAAGCCCTGAGTTCCAGGCACACTGGAGCTGTGAAAGGCATCCAAAAGGGAGTGCAAAAGTGCCACAACATGGCTGCTTTCACGGCTTTTTCCTTGGCAAGAAGCCTAACACCAGGCTGATTTCCCTTCCCAGGGTTACTGTTAGGCTTAGGCCTAGGGCTAGGATTTTTAAAACTAGGAAGCCCTTAGTTCCAGGCACACTGCAGCTGTTCAAGGCATCCCAAGGGGAGTACAAAAGTGCAACAACATGGCAGCTTTCACAGCTTTTTCCTTGGCACCATCCCTATACCTAGGCTGATTTATCTGCCTAGGGTTAAGGTTAGGCTTCAGCCTAGGGCTTGGAGTTTTTTAACCAGAAAGCCCTGAGTTCCAGGCTTACTGCATCTGCCAAAGGCATCCCAAAGGGAGTGCAGAAGTGCCACAACATGGCTGCTTTCACGGCTTTTCCCTTAGGAAGAACCCTAATACACGGCTGATTTACCTTCCCAGGGTTACTGTTAGGCTTAGGCCTAGGACTTTTAAAACCAGGAAGCCCTGGGCTCCAGGCATATGCAGCTGTTAAAGGCATCCCAAGAGGGCCGCAGAAGTGACACAACTTGGCTGCCTCTGCTTCTATTCTCATGAGACCATCCTGAACCATAGGCAGATTTTCCTTCCTAGGGTTAAGGTTTCAGTTTCGCCTAGGGTAAGAGTTCTATTAACCCGAAAGCCCTGAGTTCCAAGAACACAGCAGCTGCGAAGGACTAGCCAAGAAGAGCGCAAAAGTACCACAACATGCCTGCCTCCACAGCTTTTTGCTTGGGGACATGCCTAATTCCTGGCTGATTTGCCTTTCTCGTCTTAGGGTTGGGGTTCGGCCTAGGCCTAGGATTTTTTAACTAGGAAGCCCTGAGTTCCAGGCTTACTTCATCTGCCAAAAGCATCCCAAAGGGAGTGCAGAAGTGCCACAACATGGCTGCTTTCACGGCTTTTCCCTTAGGAAGAACCCTAATACCCGGCAGATTTACCTTCCTAGGGTTACTGTTAGGCTTAAGCCTAGGACTTTTAAAACCAGGAAGCCCTGGGCTCCAGGCACACTGCAGCTGTGAAAGGCATCCCAAGGGGATCGCAAAAGTAACGCAACTTGGCTGCCACCACTGATATTTCCATGAGACCATCCCGAACCATAGGCTGATTTTCCTTCCTAGGGTTAAGGTTTGAGTTACGCCTAGGGTAAGGGTTCTATTAACCAGAAAGCCCTGAGTTCCAAGAACACAGCAGCTGCGAAGGACTACCCAAGAAGAGCGAAAAAGTACCACAACATGCCTGCCTCCACAGCTTTTTCCTTGGGGACATGCCTAATTCCTGGCTGATTTGCCTTTCTCGTCTTAGGGTTGGGGTTCGGCCTAGGGCTAGGATTTTTTTAACTAGGAAGCCCTGAGTTCCAGGCTTACTGCATCTGCCAAAGGCATCCCAAAGGGAGTGCAGAAGTGCCACAACATGGCTGCTTTCACGGCTTTTCCCTTAGGAAGAACCCTAATACGCGGCTGATTTACCTTCCTAGGGTTACTGTTAGGCTTAGGCCTAGGACTTTTAAAACCAGGAAGCCCTGGGCTCCAGGCACATGCAGCTGCGAAAGGCATCCCAAGGGGAGCGCAAAAGTGACACAACTTGGCTGCCACCACTGATATTTCCATGAGACCATCCCGAACCATAGGCTGATTTTCCTTCCTAGGGTTAAGGTTTGAGTTTCGCCTAGGGTAAGAGTTCTATTAACCAGAAAGCCCTGAGTTCCAAGAACACAGCAGCTGCGAAGGACTACCCAAGAAGAGCGCAAAAGTACCACAACATGCCTGCCTCCACAGCTTTTTCCTTGGGGACATGCCTAATTCCTGGCTGATTTGCCTTTCTCGTCTTAGGGTTGGGGTTCGGCCTAGGGCTAGGATTTTTTAACTAGGAAGCCCTGAGTTCCAGGCTTACTTCATCTGCCAAAAGCATCCCAAAGGGAGTGCAGAAGTGCCACAACATGGCTGCTTTCACGGCTTTTCCCTTAGGAAGAACCCTAATACCCGGCAGATTTACCTTCCTAGGGTTACTGTTAGGCTTAAGCCTAGGACTTTTAAAACCAGGAAGCCCTGGGCTCCAGGCACACTGCAGCTGTGAAAGGCATCCCAAGGGGAGCGCAAAAGTAACGCAACTTGGCTGCCACCACTGATATTTCCATGAGACCATCCCGAACCATAGGCTGATTTTCCTTCCTAGGGTTAAGGTTTGAGTTACGCCTAGGGTAAGGGTTCTATTAACCAGAAAGCCCTGAGTTCCAAGAACACAGCAGCTGCGAAGGACTACCCAAGAAGAGCGAAAAAGTACCACAACATGCCTGCCTCCACAGCTTTTTCCTTGGGGACATGCCTAATTCCTGGCTGATTTGCCTTTCTCGTCTTAGGGTTGGGGTTCGGCGTAGGGCTAGGATTTTTAAAATCAGGAAGCCCTGAGTTCCAGGCACACTGGAGCTGTGAAAGGCATCCAAAAGGGAGTGCAAAAGTGCCACAACATGGTTGCTTTCACGGCTTTTTCCTTGGCAAGAAGCCTAACACCAGGCTGATTTCCCTTCCCAGGGTTACTGTTAGGCTTAGGCCTAGGGCTAGGATTTTTAAAACTAGGAAGCCCTTAGTTCCAGGCACACTGCAGCTGCGAAAGGCATCCCAAGGGGAGTACAAAAGTGCAACAACATGGCAGCTTTCACAGCTTTTTCCTTGGCACCATCCCTATACCTAGGCTGTTTTATCTGCCTAGGGTTAAGGTTAGGCTTCAGCCTAGGGCTTGGAGTTTTTTAACCAGGAAGCCCTGAGTTCCAGGCTTACTGCATCTGCCAAAGGCATCCCAAAGGGAGTGCAGAAGTGCCACAACATGGCTGCTTTCACGGCTTTTCCCTTAGGAAGAACCCTAATACGCGGCTGATTTACCTTCCTAGGGTTACTGTTAGGCTTAGGCCTAGGACCTTTAAAACCAGGAAGCCCTGGGCTCCAGGCACATGCAGCTGCGAAAGGCATCCCAAGGGGAGCGCAAAAGTGACACAACTTGGCTGCCACCACTGATATTTCCATGAGACCATCCCGAACCATAGGCTGATTTTCCTTCCTAGGGTTAAGGTTTGAGTTACGCCTAGGGTAAGGGTTCTATTAACCAGAAAGCCCTGAGTTCCAAGAACACAGCAGCTGCGAAGGACTACCCAAGAAGAGCGAAAAAGTACCACAACATGCCTGCCTCCACAGCTTTTTCCTTGGGGACATGCCTAATTCCTGGCTGATTTGCCTTTCTCGTCTTAGGGTTGGAGTTCGGCCTAGGGTTAGGATTTTTTTATCTAGGAAGCCCTGAGTTCCAGGCTTACTTCATCTGCCAAAAGCATCCCAAAGGGAGTGCAGAAGTGCCACAACATGGCTGCTTTCACGGCTTTTCCCTTAGGAAGAACCCTAATACGCGGCTGATTTACCTTCCTAGGGTTACTGTTAGGCTTAGGCCTAGGACTTTTAAAACCAGGAAGCCCTGGGCTCCAGGCACATGCAGCTGCGAAAGGCATCCCAAGGGGAGCGCAAAAGTGACACAACTTGGCTGCCACCACTGATATTTCCATGAGACCATCCCGAACCATAGGCTGATTTTCCTTCCTAGGGTTAAGGTTTGAGTTACGCCTAGGGTAAGGGTTCTATTAACCAGAAAGCCCTGAGTTCCAAGAACACAGCAGCTGCGAAGGACTAGCCAAGAAGAGCGCAAAAGTACCACAACATGCCTGCCTCCACAGCTTTTTCCTTGGGGACATGCCTAATTCCTGGCTGATTTGCCTTTCTCGTCTTAGGGTTGGGGTTCGGCCTAGGGCTAGGATTTTTTTAACTAGGAAGCCCTGAGTTCCAGGCACACTGGAGCTGTGAAAGGCATCCAAAAGGGAGTGCAAAAGTGCCACAACATGGCTGCTTTCACGGCTTTTTCCTTGGCAAGAAGCCTAACACCAGGCTGATTTCCCTTCCCAGGGTTACTGTTAGGCTTAGGCCTAGGGCTAGGATTTTTAAAACTAGGAAGCCCTTAGTTCCAGGCACACTGCAGCTGTTCAAGGCATCCCAAGGGGAGTACAAAAGTGCAACAACATGGCAGCTTTCACAGCTTTTTCCTTGGCACCATCCCTATACCTAGGCTGATTTATCTGCCTAGGGTTAAGGTTAGGCTTCAGCCTAGGGCTTGGAGTTTTTTAACCAGAAAGCCCTGAGTTCCAGGCTTACTGCATCTGCCAAAGGCATCCCAAAGGGAGTGCAGAAGTGCCACAACATGGCTGCTTTCACGGCTTTTCCCTTAGGAAGAACCCTAATACACGGCTGATTTACCTTCCCAGGGTTACTGTTAGGCTTAGGCCTAGGACTTTTAAAACCAGGAAGCCCTGGGCTCCAGGCATATGCAGCTGTTAAAGGCATCCCAAGAGGGCCGCAGAAGTGACACAACTTGGCTGCCTCTGCTTCTATTCTCATGAGACCATCCTGAACCATAGGCAGATTTTCCTTCCTAGGGTTAAGGTTTGAGTTTCGCCTAGGGTAAGAGTTCTATTAACCCGAAAGCCCTGAGTTCCAAGAACACAGCAGCTGCGAAGGACTAGCCAAGAAGAGCGCAAAAGTACCACAACATGCCTGCCTCCACAGCTTTTTGCTTGGGGACATGCCTAATTCCTGGCTGATTTGCCTTTCTCGTCTTAGGGTTGGGGTTCGGCCTAGGGCTAGGATTTTTTAACTAGGAAGCCCTGAGTTCCAGGCTTACTTCATCTGCCAAAAGCATCCCAAAGGGAGTGCAGAAGTGCCACAACATGGCTGCTTTCACGGCTTTTCCCTTAGGAAGAACCCTAATACGCGGCTGATTTACCTTCCTAGGGTTACTGTTAGGCTTAGGCCTAGGACTTTTAAAACCAGGAAGCCCTGGGCTCCAGGCACATGCAGCTGCGAAAGGCATCCCAAGGGGAGCGCAAAAGTGACACAACTTGGCTGCCACCACTGATATTTCCATGAGACCATCCCGAACCATAGGCTGATTTTCCTTCCTAGGGTTAAGGTTTGAGTTACGCCTAGGGTAAGGGTTCTATTAACCAGAAAGCCCTGAGTTCCAAGAACACAGCAGCTGCGAAGGACTAGCCAAGAAGAGCGCAAAAGTACCACAACATGCCTGCCTCCACAGCTTTTTCCTTGGGGACATGCCTAATTCCTGGCTGATTTGCCTTTCTCGTCTTAGGGTTGGGGTTCGGCCTAGGGCTAGGATTTTTTTAACTAGGAAGCCCTGAGTTCCAGGCACACTGGAGCTGTGAAAGGCATCCAAAAGGGAGTGCAAAAGTGCCACAACATGGCTGCTTTCACGGCTTTTTCCTTGGCAAGAAGCCTAACACCAGGCTGATTTCCCTTCCCAGGGTTACTGTTAGGCTTAGGCCTAGGGCTAGGATTTTTAAAACTAGGAAGCCCTTAGTTCCAGGCACACTGCAGCTGTTCAAGGCATCCCAAGGGGAGTACAAAAGTGCAACAACATGGCAGCTTTCACAGCTTTTTCCTTGGCACCATCCCTATACCTAGGCTGATTTATCTGCCTAGGGTTAAGGTTAGGCTTCAGCCTAGGGCTTGGAGTTTTTTAACCAGAAAGCCCTGAGTTCCAGGCTTACTGCATCTGCCAAAGGCATCCCAAAGGGAGTGCAGAAGTGCCACAACATGGCTGCTTTCACGGCTTTTCCCTTAGGAAGAACCCTAATACACGGCTGATTTACCTTCCCAGGGTTACTGTTAGGCTTAGGCCTAGGACTTTTAAAACCAGGAAGCCCTGGGCTCCAGGCATATGCAGCTGTTAAAGGCATCCCAAGAGGGCCGCAGAAGTGACACAACTTGGCTGCCTCTGCTTCTATTCTCATGAGACCATCCTGAACCATAGGCAGATTTTCCTTCCTAGGGTTAAGGTTTCAGTTTCGCCTAGGGTAAGAGTTCTATTAACCCGAAAGCCCTGAGTTCCAAGAACACAGCAGCTGCGAAGGACTAGCCAAGAAGAGCGCAAAAGTACCACAACATGCCTGCCTCCACAGCTTTTTGCTTGGGGACATGCCTAATTCCTGGCTGATTTGCCTTTCTCGTCTTAGGGTTGGGGTTCGGCCTAGGGCTAGGATTTTTTAACTAGGAAGCCCTGAGTTCCAGGCTTACTTCATCTGCCAAAAGCATCCCAAAGGGAGTGCAGAAGTGCCACAACATGGCTGCTTTCACGGCTTTTCCCTTAGGAAGAACCCTAATACCCGGCAGATTTACCTTCCTAGGGTTACTGTTAGGCTTAAGCCTAGGACTTTTAAAACCAGGAAGCCCTGGGCTCCAGGCACACTGCAGCTGTGAAAGGCATCCCAAGGGGATCGCAAAAGTAACGCAACTTGGCTGCCACCACTGATATTTCCATGAGACCATCCCGAACCATAGGCTGATTTTCCTTCCTAGGGTTAAGGTTTGAGTTACGCCTAGGGTAAGGGTTCTATTAACCAGAAAGCCCTGAGTTCCAAGAACACAGCAGCTGCGAAGGACTACCCAAGAAGAGCGAAAAAGTACCACAACATGCCTGCCTCCACAGCTTTTTCCTTGGGGACATGCCTAATTCCTGGCTGATTTGCCTTTCTCGTCTTAGGGTTGGGGTTCGGCCTAGGGCTAGGATTTTTTTAACTAGGAAGCCCTGAGTTCCAGGCTTACTGCATCTGCCAAAGGCATCCCAAAGGGAGTGCAGAAGTGCCACAACATGGCTGCTTTCACGGCTTTTCCCTTAGGAAGAACCCTAATACGCGGCTGATTTACCTTCCTAGGGTTACTGTTAGGCTTAGGCCTAGGACTTTTAAAACCAGGAAGCCCTGGGCTCCAGGCACATGCAGCTGCGAAAGGCATCCCAAGGGGAGCGCAAAAGTGACACAACTTGGCTGCCACCACTGATATTTCCATGAGACCATCCCGAACCATAGGCTGATTTTCCTTCCTAGGGTTAAGGTTTGAGTTACGCCTAGGGTAAGGGTTCTATTAACCAGAAAGCCCTGAGTTCCAAGAACACAGCAGCTGCGAAGGACTACCCAAGAAGAGCGAAAAAGTACCACAACATGCCTGCCTCCACAGCTTTTTCCTTGGGGACATGCCTAATTCCTGGCTGATTTGCCTTTCTCATCTTAGGGTTGGAGTTCGGCCTAGGGTTAGGATTTTTTTATCTAGGAAGCCCTGAGTTCCAGGCTTACTTCATCTGCCAAAAGCATCCCAAAGGGAGTGCAGAAGTGCCACAACATGGCTGCTTTCACGGCTTTTCCCTTAGGAAGAACCCTAATACGCGGCTGATTTACCTTCCTAGGGTTACTGTTAGGCTTAGGCCTAGGACTTTTAAAACCAGGAAGCCCTGGGCTCCAGGCACTCTGCAGCTGCGAAAGGCATCCCAAGGGGAGCGCAAAAGTAATGCAACTTGGCTGCCACCACTGATATTTCCATGAGACCATCCCGAACCATAGGCTGATTTTCCTTCCTAGGGTTAAGGTTTGAGTTACGCCTAGGGTAAGGGTTCTATTAACCAGAAAGCCCTGAGTTCCAAGAACACAGCAGCTGCGAAGGACTACCCAAGAAGAGCGAAAAAGTACCACAACATGCCTGCCTCCACAGCTTTTTCCTTGGGGACATGCCTAATTCCTGGCTGATTTGCCTTTCTCGTCTTAGGGTTGGGGTTCGGCCTAGGGCTAGGATTTTTTTAACTAGGAAGCCCTGAGTTCCAGGCACACTGGAGCTGTGAAAGGCATCCAAAAGGGAGTGCAAAAGTGCCACAACATGGCTGCTTTCACGGCTTTTTCCTTGGCAAGAAGCCTAACACCAGGCTGATTTCCCTTCCCAGGGTTACTGTTAGGCTTAGGCCTAGGGCTAGGATTTTTAAAACTAGGAAGCCCTTAGTTCCAGGCACACTGCAGCTGCGAAAGGCATCCCAAGGGGAGTACAAAAGTGCAACAACATGGCAGCTTTCACAGCTTTTTCCTTGGCACCATCCCTATACCTAGGCTGATTTATCTGCCTAGGGTTAAGGTTAGGCTTCAGCCTAGGGCTTGGAGTTTTTTAACCAGAAAGCCCTGAGTTCCAGGCTTACTGCATCTGCCAAAGGCATCCCAAAGGGAGTGCAGAAGTGCCACAACATGGCTGCTTTCACGGCTTTTCCCTTAGGAAGAACCCTAATACACGGCTGATTTACCTTCCCAGGGTTACTGTTAGGCTTAGGCCTAGGACTTTTAAAACCAGGAAGCCCTGGGCTCCAGGCATATGCAGCTGTTAAAGGCATCCCAAGAGGGCCGCAGAAGTGACACAACTTGGCTGCCTCTGCTTCTATTCTCATGAGACAATCCTGAACCATAGGCAGATTTTCCTTCCTAGGGTTAAGGTTTGAGTTTCGCCTAGGGTAAGAGTTCTATTAACCAGAAAGCCCTGAGTTCCAAGAACACAGCAGCTGCGAAGGACTACCCAAGAAGAGCGCAAAAGTACCACAACATGCCTGCCTCCACAGCTTTTTCCTTGGGGACATGCCTAATTCCTGGCTGATTTGCCTTTCTCGTCTTAGGGTTGGGGTTCGGCCTAGGGCTAGGATTTTTTTAACTAGGAAGCCCTGAGTTCCAGGCTTACTTCATCTGCCAAAAGCATCCCAAAGGGAGTGCATAAGTGCCACAACATGGCTGCTTTCACAGCTTTTCCCTTAGGAAGAACCCTAATACCCGGCAGATTTACCTTCCTAGGGTTACTGTTAGGCTTAAGCCTAGGACTTTTAAAACCAGGAAGCCCTGGGCTCCAGGCACACTGCAGCTGTTAAAGGCATCCCAAGGGGAGCGCAAAAGTAACGCAACTTGGCTGCCACCACTGATATTTCCATGAGACCATCCCGAACCATAGGCTGATTTTCCTTCCTAGGGTTAAGGTTTGAGTTACGCCTAGGGTAAGGGTTCTATTAACCAGAAAGCCCTGAGTTCCAAGAACACAGCAGCTGCGAAGGACTACCCAAGAAGAGCAAAAAAGTACCACAACATGCCTGCCTCCACAGCTTTTTCCTTGGGGACATGCCTAATTCCTGGCTGATTTGCCTTTCTCGTCTTAGGGTTGGAGTTCGGGCTAGGGTTAGGATTTTTTTATCTAGGAAGCCCTGAGTTCCAGGCACACTGGAGCTGTGAAAGGCATCCAAAAGGGAGTGCAAAAGTGCCACAACATGGCTGCTTTCCCGGCTTTTTCCTTGGCAAGAAGCCTAACACCAGGCTGATTTCCCTTCCCAGGGTTACTGTTAGGCTTAGGCCTAGGGCTAGGATTTTTAAAACTAGGAAGCCCTTAGTTCCAGGCACACTGCAGCTGCGAAAGGCATCCCAAGGGGAGTACAAAAGTGCAACAACATGGCAGCTTTCACAGCTTTTTCCTTGGCACCATCCCTATACCTAGGCTGATTTATCTGCCTAGGGTTAAGGTTAGGCTTCAGCCTAGGGCTTGGAGTTTTTTAACCAGAAAGCCCTGAGTTCCAGGCTTACTGCATCTGCCAAAGGCATCCCAAAGGGAGTGCAGAAGTGCCACAACATGGCTGCTTTCACGGCTTTTCCCTTAGGAAGAACCCTAATACACGGCTGATTTACCTTCCCAGGGTTACTGTTAGGCTTAGGCCTAGGACTTTTAAAACCAGGAAGCCCTGGGCTCCAGGCATATGCAGCTGTTAAAGGCATCCCAAGAGGGCCGCAGAAGTGACACAACTTGGCTGCCTCTGCTTCTATTCTCATGAGACCATCCTGAACCATAGGCAGATTTTCCTTCCTAGGGTTAAGGTTTGAGTTTCGCCTAGGGTAAGAGTTCTATTAACCAGAAAGCCCTGAGTTCCAAGAACACAGCAGCTGCGAAGGACTACCCAAGAAGAGCGCAAAAGTACCACAACATGCCTGCCTCCACAGCTTTTTCCTTGGGGACATGCCTAATTCCTGGCTGATTTGCCTTTCTCGTCTTAGGGTTGGGGTTCGGCCTAGGGCTAGGATTTTTTAACTAGGAAGCCCTGAGTTCCAGGCTTACTTCATCTGCCAAAAGCATCCCAAAGGGAGTGCAGAAGTGCCACAACATGGCTGCTTTCACGGCTTTTCCCTTAGGAAGAACCCTAATACCCGGCAGATTTACCTTCCTAGGGTTACTGTTAGGCTTAAGCCTAGGACTTTTAAAACCAGGAAGCCCTGGGCTCCAGGCACACTGCAGCTGCGAAAGGCATCCCAAGGGGAGCGCAAAAGTAACGCAACTTGGCTGCCACCACTGATATTTCCATGAGACCATCCCGAACCATACGCTGATTTTCCTTCCTAGGGTTAAGGTTTGAGTTACGCCTAGGGTAAGGGTTCTATTAACCAGAAAGCCCTGAGTTCCAAGAACACAGCAGCTGCGAAGGACTACCCAAGAAGAGCGAAAAAGTACCACAACATGCCTGCCTCCACAGCTTTTTCCTTGGGGACATGCCTAATTCCTGGCTGATTTGCCTTTCTCGTCTTAGGGTTGGGGTTCGGCGTAGGGCTAGGATTTTTAAAATCAGGAAGCCCTGAGTTCCAGGCACACTGGAGCTGTGAAAGGCATCCAAAAGGGAGTGCAAAAGTGCCACAACATGGTTGCTTTCACGGCTTTTTCCTTGGCAAGAAGCCTAACACCAGGCTGATTTCCCTTCCCAGGGTTACTGTTAGGCTTAGGCCTAGGGCTAGGATTTTTAAAACTAGGAAGCCCTTAGTTCCAGGCACACTGCAGCTGCGAAAGGCATCCCAAGGGGAGTACAAAAGTGCAACAACATGGCAGCTTTCACAGCTTTTTCCTTGGCACCATCCCTATACCTAGGCTGTTTTATCTGCCTAGGGTTAAGGTTAGGCTTCAGCCTAGGGCTTGGAGTTTTTTAACCAGGAAGCCCTGAGTTCCAGGCTTACTGCATCTGCCAAAGGCATCCCAAAGGGAGTGCAGAAGTGCCACAACATGGCTGCTTTCACGGCTTTTCCCTTAGGAAGAACCCTAATACGCGGCTGATTTACCTTCCTAGGGTTACTGTTAGGCTTAGGCCTAGGACTTTTAAAACCAGGAAGCCCTGGGCTCCAGGCACATGCAGCTGCGAAAGGCATCCCAAGGGGAGCGCAAAAGTGACACAACTTGGCTGCCACCACTGATATTTCCATGAGACCATCCCGAACCATAGGCTGATTTTCCTTCCTAGGGTTAAGGTTTGAGTTACGCCTAGGGTAAGGGTTCTATTAACCAGAAAGCCCTGAGTTCCAAGAACACAGCAGCTGCGAAGGACTACCCAAGAAGAGCGAAAAAGTACCACAACATGCCTGCCTCCACAGCTTTTTCCTTGGGGACATGCCTAATTCCTGGCTGATTTGCCTTTCTCGTCTTAGGGTTGGAGTTCGGCCTAGGGTTAGGATTTTTTTATCTAGGAAGCCCTGAGTTCCAGGCTTACTTCATCTGCCAAAAGCATCCCAAAGGGAGTGCAGAAGTGCCACATCATGGCTGCTTTCACGGCTTTTCCCTTAGGAAGAACCCTAATACGCGGCTGATTTACCTTCCTAGGGTTACTGTTAGGCTTAGGCCTAGGACTTTTAAAACCAGGAAGCCCTGGGCTCCAGGCACATGCAGCTGCGAAAGGCATCCCAAGGGGAGCGCAAAAGTGACACAACTTGGCTGCCACCACTGATATTTCCATGAGACCATCCCGAACCATAGGCTGATTTTCCTTCCTAGGGTTAAGGTTTGAGTTACGCCTAGGGTAAGGGTTCTATTAACCAGAAAGCCCTGTGTTCCAAGAACACAGCAGCTGCGAAGGACTAGCCAAGGAGAGCGCAAAAGTACCACAACATGCCTGCCTCCACAGCTTTTTCCTTGGGGACATGCCTAATTCCTGGCTGATTTGCCTTTCTCGTCTTAGGGTTGGGGTTCGGCCTAGGGCTAGGATTTTTTTAACTAGGAAGCCCTGAGTTCCAGGCACACTGGAGCTGTGAAAGGCATCCAAAAGGGAGTGCAAAAGTGCCACAACATGGCTGCTTTCACGGCTTTTTCCTTGGCAAGAAGCCTAACACCAGGCTGATTTCCCTTCCCAGGGTTACTGTTAGGCTTAGGCCTAGGGCTAGGATTTTTAAAACTAGGAAGCCCTTAGTTCCAGGCACACTGCAGCTGCGAAAGGCATCCCAAGGGGAGTACAAAAGTGCAACAACATGGCAGCTTTCACAGCTTTTTCCTTGGCACCATCCCTATACCTAGGCTGATTTATCTGCCTAGGGTTAAGGTTAGGCTTCAGCCTAGGGCTTGGAGTTTTTTAACCAGAAAGCCCTGAGTTCCAGGCTTACTGCATCTGCCAAAGGCATCCCAAAGGGAGTGCAGAAGTGCCACAACATGGCTGCTTTCACGGCTTTTCCCTTAGGAAGAACCCTAATACACGGCTGATTTACCTTCCCAGGGTTACTGTTAGGCTTAGGCCTAGGACTTTTAAAACCAGGAAGCCCTGGGCTCCAGGCATATGCAGCTGTTAAAGGCATCCCAAGAGGGCCGCAGAAGTGACACAACTTGGCTGCCTCTGCTTCTATTCTCATGAGACCATCCTGAACCATAGGCAGATTTTCCTTCCTAGGGTTAAGGTTTGAGTTTCGCCTAGGGTAAGAGTTCTATTAACCAGAAAGCCCTGAGTTCCAAGAACACAGCAGCTGCGAAGGACTAGCCAAGAAGAGCGCAAAAGTACCACAACATGCCTGCCTCCACAGCTTTTTCCTTGGGGACATGCCTAATTCCTGGCTGATTTGCCTTTCTCGTCTTAGGGTTGGGGTTCGGCCTAGGGCTAGGATTTTTTAACTAGGAAGCCCTGAGTTCCAGGCTTACTTCATCTGCCAAAAGCATCCCAAAGGGAGTGCAGAAGTGCCACAACATGGCTGCTTTCACGGCTTTTCCCTTAGGAAGAACCCTAATACCCGGCAGATTTACCTTCCTAGGGTTACTGTTAGGCTTAAGCCTAGGACTTTTAAAACCAGGAAGCCCTGGGCTCCAGGCACACTGCAGCTGTGAAAGGCATCCCAAGGGGAGCGCAAAAATAACGCAACTTGGCTGCCACCACTGATATTTCCATGACACCATCCCGAACCATAGGCTGATTTTCCTTCCTAGGGTTAAGGTTTGAGTTACGCCTAGGGTAAGGGTTCTATTAACCAGAAAGCCCTGAGTTCCAAGAACACAGCAGCTGCGAAGGACTACCCAAGAAGAGCGAAAAAGTACCACAACATGCCTGCCTCCACAGCTTTTTCCTTGGGGACATGCCTAATTCCTGGCTGATTTGCCTTTCTCGTCTTAGGGTTGGAGTTCGGGCTAGGGTTAGGATTTTTTTATCTAGGAAGCCCTGAGTTCCAGGCACACTGGAGCTGTGAAAGGCATCCAAAAGGGAGTGCAAAAGTGCCACAACATGGCTGCTTTCACGGCTTTTTCCTTGGCAAGAAGCCTAACACCAGGCTGATTTCCCTTCCCAGGGTTACTGTTAGGCTTAGGCCTAGGGCTAGGATTTTTAAAACTAGGAAGCCCTTAGTTCCAGGCACACTGCAGCTGCGAAAGGCATCCCAAGGGGAGTACAAAAGTGCAACAACATGGCAGCTTTCACAGCTTTTTCCTTGGCACCATCCCTATACCTAGGCTGATTTATCTGCCTAGGGTTAAGGTTAGGCTTCAGCCTAGGGCTTGGAGTTTTTTAACCAGAAAGCCCTGAGTTCCAGGCTTACTGCATCTGCCAAAGGCATCCCAAAGGGAGTGCAGAAGTGCCACAACATGGCTGCTTTCACGGCTTTTCCCTTAGGAAGAACCCTAATACACGGCTGATTTACCTTCCCAGGGTTACTGTTAGGCTTAGGCCTAGGACTTTTAAAACCAGGAAGCCCTGGGCTCCAGGCATATGCAGCTGTTAAAGGCATCCCAAGAGGGCCGCAGAAGTGACACAACTTGGCTGCCTCTGCTTCTATTCTCATGAGACCATCCTGAACCATAGGCAGATTTTCCTTCCTAGGGTTAAGGTTTGAGTTTCGCCTAGGGTAAGAGTTCTATTAACCAGAAAGCCCTGAGTTCCAAGAACACAGCAGCTGCGAAGGACTAGCCAAGAAGAGCGCAAAAGTACCACAACATGCCTGCCTCCACAGCTTTTTCCTTGGGGACATGCCTAATTCCTGGCTGATTTGCCTTTCTCGTCTTAGGGTTGGGGTTCGGCCTAGGGCTAGGATTTTTTAACTAGGAAGCCCTGAGTTCCAGGCTTACTTCATCTGCCAAAAGCATCCCAAAGGGAGTGCAGAAGTGCCACAACATGGCTGCTTTCACGGCTTTTCCCTTAGGAAGAACCCTAATACCCGGCAGATTTACCTTCCTAGGGTTACTGTTAGGCTTAAGCCTAGGACTTTTAAAACCAGGAAGCCCTGGGCTCCAGGCACACTGCAGCTGTGAAAGGCATCCCAAGGGGAGCGCAAAAATAACGCAACTTGGCTGCCACCACTGATATTTCCATGACACCATCCCGAACCATAGGCTGATTTTCCTTCCTAGGGTTAAGGTTTGAGTTACGCCTAGGGTAAGGGTTCTATTAACCAGAAAGCCCTGAGTTCCAAGAACACAGCAGCTGCGAAGGACTACCCAAGAAGAGCGAAAAAGTACCACAACATGCCTGCCTCCACAGCTTTTTCCTTGGGGACATGCCTAATTCCTGGCTGATTTGCCTTTCTCGTCTTAGGGTTGGAGTTCGGGCTAGGGTTAGGATTTTTTTATCTAGGAAGCCCTGAGTTCCAGGCACACTGGAGCTGTGAAAGGCATCCAAAAGGGAGTGCAAAAGTGCCACAACATGGCTGCTTTCACGGCTTTTTCCTTGGCAAGAAGCCTAACACCAGGCTGATTTCCCTTCCCAGGGTTACTGTTAGGCTTAGGCCTAGGGCTAGGATTTTTAAAACTAGGAAGCCCTTAGTTCCAGGCACACTGCAGCTGCGAAAGGCATCCCAAGGGGAGTACAAAAGTGCAACAACATGGCAGCTTTCACAGCTTTTTCCTTGGCACCATCCCTATACCTAGGCTGATTTATCTGCCTAGGGTTAAGGTTAGGCTTCAGCCTAGGGCTTGGAGTTTTTTAACCAGAAAGCCCTGAGTTCCAGGCTTACTGCATCTGCCAAAGGCATCCCAAAGGGAGTGCAGAAGTGCCACAACATGGCTGCTTTCACGGCTTTTCCCTTAGGAAGAACCCTAATACACGGCTGATTTACCTTCCCAGGGTTACTGTTAGGCTTAGGCCTAGGACTTTTAAAACCAGGAAGCCCTGGGCTCCAGGCACATGCAGCTGCGAAAGGCATCCCAAGGGGAGCGCAAAAGTGACACAACTTGGCTGCCACCACTGATATTTCCATGAGACCATCCCGAACCATAGGCTGATTTTCCTTCCTAGGGTTAAGGTTTGAGTTACGCCTAGGGTAAGGGTTCTATTAACCAGAAAGCCCTGAGTTCCAAGAACACAGCAGCTGCGAAGGACTACCCAAGAAGAGCGAAAAAGTACCACAACATGCCTGCCTCCACAGCTTTTTCCTTGGGGACATGCCTAATTCCTGGCTGATTTGCCTTTCTCGTCTTAGGGTTGGAGTTCGGCCTAGGGTTAGGATTTTTTTATCTAGGAAGCCCTGAGTTCCAGGCTTACTTCATCTGCCAAAAGCATCCCAAAGGGAGTGCAGAAGTGCCACAACATGGCTGCTTTCACGGCTTTTCCCTTAGGAAGAACCCTAATACGCGGCTGATTTACCTTCCTAGGGTTACTGTTAGGCTTAGGCCTAGGACTTTTAAAACCAGGAAGCCCTGGGCTCCAGGCACATGCAGCTGCGAAAGGCATCCCAAGGGGAGCGCAAAAGTGACACAACTTGGCTGCCACCACTGATATTTCCATGAGACCATCCCGAACCATAGGCTGATTTTCCTTCCTAGGGTTAAGGTTTGAGTTACGCCTAGGGTAAGGGTTCTATTAACCAGAAAGCCCTGAGTTCCAAGAACACAGCAGCTGCGAAGGACTAGCCAAGAAGAGCGCAAAAGTACCACAACATGCCTGCCTCCACAGCTTTTTCCTTGGGGACATGCCTAATTCCTGGCTGATTTGCCTTTCTCGTCTTAGGGTTGGGGTTCGGCCTAGGGCTAGGATTTTTTTAACTAGGAAGCCCTGAGTTCCAGGCACACTGGAGCTGTGAAAGGCATCCAAAAGGGAGTGCAAAAGTGCCACAACATGGCTGCTTTCACGGCTTTTTCCTTGGCAAGAAGCCTAACACCAGGCTGATTTCCCTTCCCAGGGTTACTGTTAGGCTTAGGCCTAGGGCTAGGATTTTTAAAACTAGGAAGCCCTTAGTTCCAGGCACACTGCAGCTGTTCAAGGCATCCCAAGGGGAGTACAAAAGTGCAACAACATGGCAGCTTTCACAGCTTTTTCCTTGGCACCATCCCTATACCTAGGCTGATTTATCTGCCTAGGGTTAAGGTTAGGCTTCAGCCTAGGGCTTGGAGTTTTTTAACCAGAAAGCCCTGAGTTCCAGGCTTACTGCATCTGCCAAAGGCATCCCAAAGGGAGTGCAGAAGTGCCACAACATGGCTGCTTTCACGGCTTTTCCCTTAGGAAGAACCCTAATACACGGCTGATTTACCTTCCCAGGGTTACTGTTAGGCTTAGGCCTAGGACTTTTAAAACCAGGAAGCCCTGGGCTCCAGGCATATGCAGCTGTTAAAGGCATCCCAAGAGGGCCGCAGAAGTGACACAACTTGGCTGCCTCTGCTTCTATTCTCATGAGACCATCCTGAACCATAGGCAGATTTTCCTTCCTAGGGTTAAGGTTTGAGTTTCGCCTAGGGTAAGAGTTCTATTAACCCGAAAGCCCTGAGTTCCAAGAACACAGCAGCTGCGAAGGACTAGCCAAGAAGAGCGCAAAAGTACCACAACATACCTGCCTCCACAGCTTTTTGCTTGGGGACATGCCTAATTCCTGGCTGATTTGCCTTTCTCGTCTTAGGGTTGGGGTTCGGCCTAGGGCTAGGATTTTTTAACTAGGAAGCCCTGAGTTCCAGGCTTACTTCATCTGCCAAAAGCATCCCAAAGGGAGTGCAGAAGTGCCACAACATGGCTGCTTTCACGGCTTTTCCCTTAGGAAGAACCCTAATACGCGGCTGATTTACCTTCCTAGGGTTACTGTTAGGCTTAGGCCTAGGACTTTTAAAACCAGGAAGCCCTGGGCTCCAGGCACATGCAGCTGCGAAAGGCATCCCAAGGGGAGCGCAAAAGTGACACAACTTGGCTGCCACCACTGATATTTCCATGAGACCATCCCGAACCATAGGCTGATTTTCCTTCCTAGGGTTAAGGTTTGAGTTACGCCTAGGGTAAGGGTTCTATTAACCAGAAAGCCCTGAGTTCCAAGAACACAGCAGCTGCGAAGGACTAGCCAAGAAGAGCGCAAAAGTACCACAACATGCCTGCCTCCACAGCTTTTTCCTTGGGGACATGCCTAATTCCTGGCTGATTTGCCTTTCTCATCTTAGGGTTGGAGTTCGGCCTAGGGTTAGGATTTTTTTATCTAGGAAGCCCTGAGTTCCAGGCTTACTTCATCTGCCAAAAGCATCCCAAAGGGAGTGCAGAAGTGCCACAACATGGCTGCTTTCACGGCTTTTCCCTTAGGAAGAACCCTAATACGCGGCTGATTTACCTTCCTAGGGTTACTGTTAGGCTTAGGCCTAGGACTTTTAAAACCAGGAAGCCCTGGGCTCCAGGCACACTGCAGCTGCGAAAGGCATCCCAAGGGGAGCGCAAAAGTGACACAACTTGGCTGCCACCACTGATATTTCCATGAGACCATCCCGAACCATAGGCTGATTTTCCTTCCTAGGGTTAAGGTTTGAGTTACGCCTAGGGTAAGGGTTCTATTAACCAGAAAGCCCTGAGTTCCAAGAACACAGCAGCTGCGAAGGACTACCCAAGAAGAGCAAAAAAGTACCACAACATGCCTGCCTCCACAGCTTTTTCCTTGGGGACATGCCTAATTCCTGGCTGATTTGCCTTTCTCGTCTTAGGGTTGGAGTTCGGGCTAGGGTTAGGATTTTTTTATCTAGGAAGCCCTGAGTTCCAGGCACACTGGAGCTGTGAAAGGCATCCAAAAGGGAGTGCAAAAGTGCCACAACATGGCTGCTTTCCCGGCTTTTTCCTTGGCAAGAAGCCTAACACCAGGCTGATTTCCCTTCCCAGGGTTACTGTTAGGCTTAGGCCTAGGGCTAGGATTTTTAAAACTAGGAAGCCCTTAGTTCCAGGCACACTGCAGCTGCGAAAGGCATCCCAAGGGGAGTACAAAAGTGCAACAACATGGCAGCTTTCACAGCTTTTTCCTTGGCACCATCCCTATACCTAGGCTGATTTATCTGCCTAGGGTTAAGGTTAGGCTTCAGCCTAGGGCTTGGAGTTTTTTAACCAGAAAGCCCTGAGTTCCAGGCTTACTGCATCTGCCAAAGGCATCCCAAAGGGAGTGCAGAAGTGCCACAACATGGCTGCTTTCACGGCTTTTCCCTTAGGAAGAACCCTAATACACGGCTGATTTACCTTCCCAGGGTTACTGTTAGGCTTAGGCCTAGGACTTTTAAAACCAGGAAGCCCTGGGCTCCAGGCATATGCAGCTGTTAAAGGCATCCCAAGAGGGCCGCAGAAGTGACACAACTTGGCTGCCTCTGCTTCTATTCTCATGAGACCATCCTGAACCATAGGCAGATTTTCCTTCCTAGGGTTAAGGTTTGAGTTTCGCCTAGGGTAAGAGTTCTATTAACCAGAAAGCCCTGAGTTCCAAGAACACAGCAGCTGCGAAGGACTACCCAAGAAGAGCGCAAAAGTACCACAACATGCCTGCCTCCACAGCTTTTTCCTTGGGGACATGCCTAATTCCTGGCTGATTTGCCTTTCTCGTCTTAGGGTTGGGGTTCGGCCTAGGGCTAGGATTTTTTAACTAGGAAGCCCTGAGTTCCAGGCTTACTTCATCTGCCAAAAGCATCCCAAAGGGAGTGCAGAAGTGCCACAACATGGCTGCTTTCACGGCTTTTCCCTTAGGAAGAACCCTAATACCCGGCAGATTTACCTTCCTAGGGTTACTGTTAGGCTTAAGCCTAGGACTTTTAAAACCAGGAAGCCCTGGGCTCCAGGCACACTGCAGCTGCGAAAGGCATCCCAAGGGGAGCGCAAAAGTAACGCAACTTGGCTGCCACCACTGATATTTCCATGAGACCATCCCGAACCATACGCTGATTTTCCTTCCTAGGGTTAAGGTTTGAGTTACGCCTAGGGTAAGGGTTCTATTAACCAGAAAGCCCTGAGTTCCAAGAACACAGCAGCTGCGAAGGACTACCCAAGAAGAGCGAAAAAGTACCACAACATGCCTGCCTCCACAGCTTTTTCCTTGGGGACATGCCTAATTCCTGGCTGATTTGCCTTTCTCGTCTTAGGGTTGGGGTTCGGCGTAGGGCTAGGATTTTTAAAATCAGGAAGCCCTGAGTTCCAGGCACACTGGAGCTGTGAAAGGCATCCAAAAGGGAGTGCAAAAGTGCCACAACATGGTTGCTTTCACGGCTTTTTCCTTGGCAAGAAGCCTAACACCAGGCTGATTTCCCTTCCCAGGGTTACTGTTAGGCTTAGGCCTAGGGCTAGGATTTTTAAAACTAGGAAGCCCTTAGTTCCAGGCACACTGCAGCTGCGAAAGGCATCCCAAGGGGAGTACAAAAGTGCAACAACATGGCAGCTTTCACAGCTTTTTCCTTGGCACCATCCCTATACCTAGGCTGTTTTATCTGCCTAGGGTTAAGGTTAGGCTTCAGCCTAGGGCTTGGAGTTTTTTAACCAGGAAGCCCTGAGTTCCAGGCTTACTGCATCTGCCAAAGGCATCCCAAAGGGAGTGCAGAAGTGCCACAACATGGCTGCTTTCACGGCTTTTCCCTTAGGAAGAACCCTAATACGCGGCTGATTTACCTTCCTAGGGTTACTGTTAGGCTTAGGCCTAGGACTTTTAAAACCAGGAAGCCCTGGGCTCCAGGCACATGCAGCTGCGAAAGGCATCCCAAGGGGAGCGCAAAAGTGACACAACTTGGCTGCCACCACTGATATTTCCATGAGACCATCCCGAACCATAGGCTGATTTTCCTTCCTAGGGTTAAGGTTTGAGTTACGCCTAGGGTAAGGGTTCTATTAACCAGAAAGCCCTGAGTTCCAAGAACACAGCAGCTGCGAAGGACTACCCAAGAAGAGCGAAAAAGTACCACAACATGCCTGCCTCCACAGCTTTTTCCTTGGGGACATGCCTAATTCCTGGCTGATTTGCCTTTCTCGTCTTAGGGTTGGAGTTCGGCCTAGGGTTAGGATTTTTTTATCTAGGAAGCCCTGAGTTCCAGGCTTACTTCATCTGCCAAAAGCATCCCAAAGGGAGTGCAGAAGTGCCACAACATGGCTGCTTTCACGGCTTTTCCCTTAGGAAGAACCCTAATACGCGGCTGATTTACCTTCCTAGGGTTACTGTTAGGCTTAGGCCTAGGACTTTTAAAACCAGGAAGCCCTGGGCTCCAGGCACATGCAGCTGCGAAAGGCATCCCAAGGGGAGCGCAAAAGTGACACAACTTGGCTGCCACCACTGATATTTCCATGAGACCATCCCGAACCATAGGCTGATTTTCCTTCCTAGGGTTAAGGTTTGAGTTACGCCTAGGGTAAGGGTTCTATTAACCAGAAAGCCCTGTGTTCCAAGAACACAGCAGCTGCGAAGGACTAGCCAAGGAGAGCGCAAAAGTACCACAACATGCCTGCCTCCACAGCTTTTTCCTTGGGGACATGCCTAATTCCTGGCTGATTTGCCTTTCTCGTCTTAGGGTTGGGGTTCGGCCTAGGGCTAGGATTTTTTTAACTAGGAAGCCCTGAGTTCCAGGCACACTGGAGCTGTGAAAGGCATCCAAAAGGGAGTGCAAAAGTGCCACAACATGGCTGCTTTCACGGCTTTTTCCTTGGCAAGAAGCCTAACACCAGGCTGATTTCCCTTCCCAGGGTTACTGTTAGGCTTAGGCCTAGGGCTAGGATTTTTAAAACTAGGAAGCCCTTAGTTCCAGGCACACTGCAGCTGCGAAAGGCATCCCAAGGGGAGTACAAAAGTGCAACAACATGGCAGCTTTCACAGCTTTTTCCTTGGCACCATCCCTATACCTAGGCTGATTTATCTGCCTAGGGTTAAGGTTAGGCTTCAGCCTAGGGCTTGGAGTTTTTTAACCAGAAAGCCCTGAGTTCCAGGCTTACTGCATCTGCCAAAGGCATCCCAAAGGGAGTGCAGAAGTGCCACAACATGGCTGCTTTCACGGCTTTTCCCTTAGGAAGAACCCTAATACACGGCTGATTTACCTTCCCAGGGTTACTGTTAGGCTTAGGCCTAGGACTTTTAAAACCAGGAAGCCCTGGGCTCCAGGCATATGCAGCTGTTAAAGGCATCCAAAGAGGGCCGCAGAAGTGACACAACTTGGCTGCCTCTGCTTCTATTCTCATGAGACCATCCTGAACCATAGGCAGATTTTCCTTCCTAGGGTTAAGGTTTGAGTTTCGCCTAGGGTAAGAGTTCTATTAACCAGAAAGCCCTGAGTTCCAAGAACACAGCAGCTGCGAAGGACTAGCCAAGAAGAGCGCAAAAGTACCACAACATGCCTGCCTCCACAGCTTTTTCCTTGGGGACATGCCTAATTCCTGGCTGATTTGCCTTTCTCGTCTTAGGGTTGGGGTTCGGCCTAGGGCTAGGATTTTTTAACTAGGAAGCCCTGAGTTCCAGGCTTACTTCATCTGCCAAAAGCATCCCAAAGGGAGTGCAGAAGTGCCACAACATGGCTGCTTTCACGGCTTTTCCCTTAGGAAGAACCCTAATACCCGGCAGATTTACCTTCCTAGGGTTACTGTTAGGCTTAAGCCTAGGACTTTTAAAACCAGGAAGCCCTGGGCTCCAGGCACACTGCAGCTGTGAAAGGCATCCCAAGGGGAGCGCAAAAATAACGCAACTTGGCTGCCACCACTGATATTTCCATGAGACCATCCCGAACCATAGGCTGATTTTCCTTCCTAGGGTTAAGGTTTGAGTTACGCCTAGGGTAAGGGTTCTATTAACCAGAAAGCCCTGAGTTCCAAGAACACAGCAGCTGCGAAGGACTACCCAAGAAGAGCGAAAAAGTACCACAACATGCCTGCCTCCACAGCTTTTTCCTTGGGGACATGCCTAATTCCTGGCTGATTTGCCTTTCTCGTCTTAGGGTTGGAGTTCGGGCTAGGGTTAGGATTTTTTTATCTAGGAAGCCCTGAGTTCCAGGCACACTGGAGCTGTGAAAGGCATCCAAAAGGGAGTGCAAAAGTGCCACAACATGGCTGCTTTCACGGCTTTTTCCTTGGCAAGAAGCCTAACACCAGGCTGATTTCCCTTCCCAGGGTTACTGTTAGGCTTAGGCCTAGGGCTAGGATTTTTAAAACTAGGAAGCCCTTAGTTCCAGGCACACTGCAGCTGCGAAAGGCATCCCAAGGGGAGTACAAAAGTGCAACAACATGGCAGCTTTCACAGCTTTTTCCTTGGCACCATCCCTATACCTAGGCTGATTTATCTGCCTAGGGTTAAGGTTAGGCTTCAGCCTAGGGCTTGGAGTTTTTTAACCAGAAAGCCCTGAGTTCCAGGCTTACTGCATCTGCCAAAGGCATCCCAAAGGGAGTGCAGAAGTGCCACAACATGGCTGCTTTCACGGCTTTTCCCTTAGGAAGAACCCTAATACACGGCTGATTTACCTTCCCAGGGTTACTGTTAGGCTTAGGCCTAGGACTTTTAAAACCAGGAAGCCCTGGGCTCCAGGCATATGCAGCTGTTAAAGGCATCCCAAGAGGGCCGCAGAAGTGACACAACTTGGCTGCCTCTGCTTCTATTCTCATGAGACCATCCTGAACCATAGGCAGATTTTCCTTCCTAGGGTTAAGGTTTGAGTTTCGCCTAGGGTAAGAGTTCTATTAACCAGAAAGCCCTGAGTTCCAAGAACACAGCAGCTGCGAAGGACTACCCAAGAAGAGCGCAAAAGTACCACAACATGCCTGCCTCCACAGCTTTTTCCTTGGGGACATGCCTAATTCCTGGCTGATTTGCCTTTCTCGTCTTAGGGTTGGGGTTCGGCCTAGGGCTAGGATTTTTTAACTAGGAAGCCCTGAGTTCCAGGCTTACTTCATCTGCCAAAAGCATCCCAAAGGGAGTGCAGAAGTGCCACAACATGGCTGCTTTCACGGCTTTTCCCTTAGGAAGAACCCTAATACCCGGCAGATTTACCTTCCTAGGGTTACTGTTAGGCTTAAGCCTAGGACTTTTAAAACCAGGAAGCCCTGGGCTCCAGGCACACTGCAGCTGCGAAAGGCATCCCAAGGGGAGCGCAAAAGTAACGCAACTTGGCTGCCACCACTGATATTTCCATGAGACCATCCCGAACCATACGCTGATTTTCCTTCCTAGGGTTAAGGTTTGAGTTACGCCTAGGGTAAGGGTTCTATTAACCAGAAAGCCCTGAGTTCCAAGAACACAGCAGCTGCGAAGGACTACCCAAGAAGAGCGAAAAAGTACCACAACATGCCTGCCTCCACAGCTTTTTCCTTGGGGACATGCCTAATTCCTGGCTGATTTGCCTTTCTCGTCTTAGGGTTGGGGTTCGGCGTAGGGCTAGGATTTTTAAAATCAGGAAGCCCTGAGTTCCAGGCACACTGGAGCTGTGAAAGGCATCCAAAAGGGAGTGCAAAAGTGCCACAACATGGTTGCTTTCACGGCTTTTTCCTTGGCAAGAAGCCTAACACCAGGCTGATTTCCCTTCCCAGGGTTACTGTTAGGCTTAGGCCTAGGGCTAGGATTTTTAAAACTAGGAAGCCCTTAGTTCCAGGCACACTGCAGCTGCGAAAGGCATCCCAAGGGGAGTACAAAAGTGCAACAACATGGCAGCTTTCACAGCTTTTTCCTTGGCACCATCCCTATACCTAGGCTGTTTTATCTGCCTAGGGTTAAGGTTAGGCTTCAGCCTAGGGCTTGGAGTTTTTTAACCAGGAAGCCCTGAGTTCCAGGCTTACTGCATCTGCCAAAGGCATCCCAAAGGGAGTGCAGAAGTGCCACAACATGGCTGCTTTCACGGCTTTTCCCTTAGGAAGAACCCTAATACGCGGCTGATTTACCTTCCTAGGGTTACTTTTAGGCTTAGGCCTAGGACTTTTAAAACCAGGAAGCCCTGGGCTCCAGGCACATGCAGCTGCGAAAGGCATCCCAAGGGGAGCGCAAAAGTGACACAACTTGGCTGCCACCACTGATATTTCCATGAGACCATCCCGAACCATAGGCTGATTTTCCTTCCTAGGGTTAAGGTTTGAGTTACGCCTAGGGTAAGGGTTCTATTAACCAGAAAGCCCTGAGTTCCAAGAACACAGCAGCTGCGAAGGACTACCCAAGAAGAGCGAAAAAGTACCACAACATGCCTGCCTCCACAGCTTTTTCCTTGGGGACATGCCTAATTCCTGGCTGATTTGCCTTTCTCGTCTTAGGGTTGGAGTTCGGCCTAGGGTTAGGATTTTTTTATCTAGGAAGCCCTGAGTTCCAGGCTTACTGCATCTGCCAAAAGCATCCCAAAGGGAGTGCAGAAGTGCCACAACATGGCTGCTTTCACGGCTTTTCCCTTAGGAAGAACCCTAATACGCGGCTGATTTACCTTCCTAGGGTTACTGTTAGGCTTAGGCCTAGGACTTTTAAAACCAGGAAGCCCTGGGCTCCAGGCACATGCAGCTGCGAAAGGCATCCCAAGGGGAGCGCAAAAGTGACACAACTTGGCTGCCACCACTGATATTTCCATGAGACCATCCCGAACCATAGGCTGATTTTCCTTCCTAGGGTTAAGGTTTGAGTTACGCCTAGGGTAAGGGTTCTATTAACCAGAAAGCCCTGAGTTCCAAGAACACAGCAGCTGCGAAGGACTACCCAAGAAGAGCGAAAAAGTACCACAACATGCCTGCCTCCACAGCTTTTTCCTTGGGGACATGCCTAATTCCTGGCTGATTTGCCTTTCTCGTCTTAGGGTTGGGGTTCGGCCTAGGGCTAGGATTTTTTTATCTAGGAAGCCCTGAGTTCCAGGCACACTGGAGCTGTGAAAGGCATCCAAAAGGGAGTGCAAAAGTGCCACAACATGGCTGCTTTCACGGCTTTTTCCTTGGCAAGAAGCCTAACACCAGGCTGATTTCCCTTCCCAGGGTTACTGTTAGGCTTAGGCCTAGGGCTAGGATTTTTAAAACTAGGAAGCCCTTAGTTCCAGGCACACTGCAGCTGCGAAAGGCATCCCAAGGGGAGTACAAAAGTGCAACAACATGGCAGCTTTCACAGCTTTTTCCTTGGCACCATCCCTATACCTAGGCTGATTTATCTGCCTAGGGTTAAGGTTAGGCTTCAGCCTAGGGCTTGGAGTTTTTTAACCAGAAAGCCCTGAGTTCCAGGCTTACTGCATCTGCCAAAGGCATCCCAAAGGGAGTGCAGAAGTGCCACAACATGGCTGCTTTCACGGCTTTTCCCTTAGGAAGAACCCTAATACACGGCTGATTTACCTTCCTAGGGTTACTGTTAGGCTTAGGCCTAGGACTTTTAAAACCAGGAAGCCCTGGGCTCCAGGCACATGCAGCTGCGAAAGGCATCCCAAGGGGAGCGCAAAAGTGACACAACTTGGCTGCCACCACTGATATTTCCATGAGACCATCCCGAACCATAGGCTGATTTTCCTTCCTAGGGTTAAGGTTTGAGTTACGCCTAGGGTAAGGGTTCTATTAACCAGAAAGCCCTGAGTTCCAAGAACACAGCAGCTGCGAAGGACTACCCAAGAAGAGCGAAAAAGTACCACAACATGCCTGCCTCCACAGCTTTTTCCTTGGGGACATGCCTAATTCCTGGCTGATTTGCCTTTCTCATCTTAGGGTTGGAGTTCGGGCTAGGGTTAGGATTTTTTTATCTAGGAAGCCCTGAGTTCCAGGCTTACTTCATCTGCCAAAAGCATCCCAAAGGGAGTGCAGAAGTGCCACAACATGGCTGCTTTCACGGCTTTTCCCTTAGGAAGAACCCTAATACCCGGCAGATTTACCTTCCTAGGGTTACTGTTAGGCTTAGGCCTAGGACTTTTAAAACCAGGAAGCCCTGGGCTCCAGGCACTCTGCAGCTGCGAAAGGCATCCCAAGGGGAGCGCAAAAGTAATGCAACTTGGCTGCCACCACTGATATTTCCATGAGACCATCCCGAACCATAGGCTGATTTTCCTTCCTAGGGTTAAGGTTTGAGTTACGCCTAGGGTAAGGGTTCTATTAACCAGAAAGCCCTGAGTTCCAAGAACACAGCAGCTGCGAAGGACTACCCAAGAAGAGCGAAAAAGTACTACAACATGCCTGCCTCCACAGCTTTTTCCTTGGGGACATGCCTAATTCCTGGCTGATTTGCCTTTCTCGTCTTAGGGTTGGAGTTCGGGCTAGGGTTAGGATTTTTTTATCTAGGAAGCCCTGAGTTCCAGGCACACTGGAGCTGTGAAAGGCATCCAAAAGGGAGTGCAAAAGTGCCACAACATGGCTGCTTTCACGGCTTTTTCCTTGGCAAGAAGCCTAACACCAGGCTGATTTCCCTTCCCAGGGTTACTGTTAGGCTTAGGCCTAGGGCTAGGATTTTTAAAACTAGGAAGCCCTTAGTTCCAGGCACACTGCAGCTGCGAAAGGCATCCCAAGGGGAGTACAAAAGCGCAACAACCTGGCAGCTTTCACAGCTTTTTCCTTGGCACCATCCCTATACCTAGGCTGATTTATCTGCCTAGGGTTAAGGTTAGGCTTCAGCCTAGGGCTTGGAGTTTTTTAACCAGAAAGCCCTGAGTTCCAGGCTTACTGCATCTGCCAAAGGCATCCCAAAGGGAGTGCAGAAGTGCCACAACATGGCTGCTTTCACGGCTTTTCCCTTAGGAAGAACCCTAATACACGGCTGATTTACCTTCCCAGGGTTACTGTTAGGCTTAGGCCTAGGACTTTTAAAACCAGGAAGCCCTGGGCTCCAGGCATATGCAGCTGTTAAAGGCATCCCAAGAGGGCCGCAGAAGTGACACAACTTGGCTGCCTCTGCTTCTATTCTCATGAGACCATCCTGAACCATAGGCAGATTTTCCTTCCTAGGGTTAAGGTTTGAGTTTCGCCTAGGGTAAGAGTTCTATTAACCAGAAAGCCCTGAGTTCCAAGAACACAGCAGCTGCGAAGGACTACCCAAGAAGAGCGCAAAAGTACCACAACATGCCTGCCTCCACAGCTTTTTCCTTGGGGACATGCCTAATTCCTGGCTGATTTGCCTTTCTCGTCTTAGGGTTGGGGTTCGGCCTAGGGCTAGGATTTTTTAACTAGGAAGCCCTGAGTTCCAGGCTTACTTCATCTGCCAAAAGCATCCCAAAGGGAGTGCAGAAGTGCCACAACATGGCTGCTTTCACGGCTTTTCCCTTAGGAAGAACCCTAATACCCGGCAGATTTACCTTCCTAAGGTTACTGTTAGGCTTAAGCCTAGGACTTTTAAAACCAGGAAGCCCTGGGCTCCAGGCACACTGCAGCTGCGAAAGGCATCCCAAGGGGAGCGCAAAAGTAACGCAACTTGGCTGCCACCACTGATATTTCCATGAGACCATCCCGAACCATACGCTGATTTTCCTCCCTAGGGTTAAGGTTTGAGTTACGCCTAGGGTAAGGGTTCTATTAACCAGAAAGCCCTGAGTTCCAAGAACACAGCAGCTGCGAAGGACTACCCAAGAAGAGCGAAAAAGTACCACAACATGCCTGCCTCCACAGCTTTTTCCTTGGGGACATGCCTAATTCCTGGCTGATTTGCCTTTCTCGTCTTAGGGTTGGGGTTCGGCGTAGGGCTAGGATTTTTAAAATCAGGAAGCCCTGAGTTCCAGGCACACTGGAGCTGTGAAAGGCATCCAAAAGGGAGTGCAAAAGTGCCACAACATGGTTGCTTTCACGGCTTTTTCCTTGGCAAGAAGCCTAACACCAGGCTGATTTCCCTTCCCAGGGTTACTGTTAGGCTTAGGCCTAGGGCTAGGATTTTTAAAACTAGGAAGCCCTTAGCTCCAGGCACACTGCAGCTGCGAAAGGCATCCCAAGGGGAGTACAAAAGTGCAACAACATGGCAGCTTTCACAGCTTTTTCCTTGGCACCATCCCTATACCTAGGCTGTTTTATCTGCCTAGGGTTAAGGTTAGGCTTCAGCCTAGGGCTTGGAGTTTTTTAACCAGGAAGCCCTGAGTTCCAGGCTTACTGCATCTGCCAAAGGCATCCCAAAGGGAGTGCAGAAGTGCCACAACATGGCTGCTTTCACGGCTTTTCCCTTAGGAAGAACCCTAATACACGGCTGATTTACCTTCCTAGGGTTACTGTTAGGCTTAGGCCTAGGACTTTTAAAACCAGGAAGCCCTGGGCTCCAGGCATATGCAGCTGTTAAAGGCATCCCAAGAGGGCCGCAGAAGTGACACAACTTGGCTGCCTCTGCTTCTATTCTCATGAGACCATCCTGAACCATAGGCAGATTTTCCTTCCTAGGGTTAAGGTTTGAGTTACGCCTAGGGTAAGGGTTCTATTAACCAGAAAGCCCTGAGTTCCAAGAACACAGCAGCTGCGAAGGACTACCCAAGAAGAGCGAAAAAGTACCACAACATGCCTGCCTCCACAGCTTTTTCCTTGGGGACATGCCTAATTCCTGGCTGATTTGCCTTTCTCGTCTTAGGGTTGGAGTTCGGCCTAGGGTTAGGATTTTTTTATCTAGGAAGCCCTGAGTTCCAGGCTTACTTCATCTGCCAAAAGCATCCCAAAGGGAGTGCAGAAGTGCCACAACATGGCTGCTTTCACGGCTTTTCCCTTAGGAAGAACCCTAATACGCGGCTGATTTACCTTCCTAGGGTTACTGTTAGGCTTAGGCCTAGGACTTTTAAAACCAGGAAGCCCTGGGCTCCAGGCACATGCAGCTGCGAAAGGCATCCCAAGGGGAGCGCAAAAGTGACACAACTTGGCTGCCACCACTGATATTTCCATGAGACCATCCCGAACCATAGGCTGATTTTCCTTCCTAGGGTTAAGGTTTGAGTTACGCCTAGGGTAAGGGTTCTATTAACCAGAAAGCCCTGAGTTCCAAGAACACAGCAGCTGCGAAGGACTACCCAAGAAGAGCGCAAAAGTACCACAACATGCCTGCCTCCACAGCTTTTTCCTTGGGGACATGCCTAATTCCTGGCTGATTTGCCTTTCTCGTCTTAGGGTTGGGGTTCGGCCTAGGGCTAGGATTTTTTTATCTAGGAAGCCCTGAGTTCCAGGCACACTGGAGCTGTGAAAGGCATCCAAAAGGGAGTGCAAAAGTGCCACAACATGGCTGCTTTCACGGCTTTTTCCTTGGCAAGAAGCCTAACACCAGGCTGATTTCCCTTCCCAGGGTTACTGTTAGGCTTAGGCTTAGGGCTAGGATTTTTAAAACTAGGAAGCCCTTAGTTCCAGGCACACTGCAGCTGCGAAAGGCATCCCAAGGGGAGTACAAAAGTGCAACAACATGGCAGCTTTCACAGCTTTTTCCTTGGCACCATCCCTATACCTAGGCTGATTTATCTGCCTAGGGTTAAGGTTAGGCTTCAGCCTAGGGCTTGGAGTTTTTTAACCAGAAAGCCCTGAGTTCCAGGCTTACTGCATCTGCCAAAGGCATCCCAAAGGGAGTGCAGAAGTGCCACAACATGGCTGCTTTCACGGCTTTTCCCTTAGGAAGAACCCTAATACACGGCTGATTTACCTTCCTAGGGTTACTGTTAGGCTTAGGCCTAGGACTTTTAAAACCAGGAAGCCCTGGGCTCCAGGCATATGCAGCTGTTAAAGGCATCCCAAGAGGGCCGCAGAAGTGACACAACTTGGCTGCCTCTGCTTCTATTCTCATGAGACCATCCTGAACCATAGGCAGATTTTCCTTCCTAGGGTTAAGGTTTGAGTTTCGCCTAGGGTAAGAGTTCTATTAACCCGAAAGCCCTGAGTTCCAAGAACACAGCAGCTGCGAAGGACTACCCAAGAAGAGCGCAAAAGTACCACAACATGCCTGCCTCCACAGCTTTTTCCTTGGGGACATGCCTAATTCCTGGCTGATTTGCCTTTCTCGTCTTAGGGTTGGGGTTCGGCCTAGGGCTAGGATTTTTTAACTAGGAAGCCCTGAGTTCCAGGCTTACTTCATCTGCCAAAAGCATCCCAAAGGGAGTGCAGAAGTGCCACAACATGGCTGCTTTCACGGCTTTTCCCTTAGGAAGAACCCTAATACCCGGCAGATTTACCTTCCTAGGGTTACTGTTAGGCTTAAGCCTAGGACTTTTAAAACCAGGAAGCCCTGGGCTCCAGGCACACTGCAGCTGTGAAAGGCATCCCAAGGGGAGCGCAAAAGTAACGCAACTTGGCTGCCACCACTGATATTTCCATGAGACCATCCCGAACCATAGGCTGATTTTCCTTCCTAGGGTTAAGGTTTGAGTTTCGCCTAGGGTAAGGGTTCTATTAACCAGAAAGCCCTGAGTTCCAAGAACACAGCAGCTGCGAAGGACTACCCAAGAAGAGCGAAAAAGTACCACAACATGCCTGCCTCCACAGCTTTTTCCTTGGGGACATGCCTAATTCCTGGCTGATTTGCCTTTCTCGTCTTAGGGTTGGGGTTCGGCGTAGGGCTAGGATTTTTAAAATCAGGAAGCCCTGAGTTCCAGGCACACTGGAGCTGTGAAAGGCATCCAAAAGGGAGTGCAAAAGTGCCACAACATGGTTGCTTTCACGGCTTTTTCCTTGGCAAGAAGCCTAACACCAGGCTGATTTCCCTTCCCAGGGTTACTGTTAGGCTTAGGCTTAGGGCTAGGATTTTTAAAACTAGGAAGCCCTTAGCTCCAGGCACACTGCAGCTGCGAAAGGCATCCCAAGGGGAGTACAAAAGTGCAACAACATGGCAGCTTTCACAGCTTTTTCCTTGGCACCATCCCTATACCTAGGCTGTTTTATCTGCCTAGGGTTAAGGTTAGGCTTCAGCCTAGGGCTTGGAGTTTTTTAACCAGGAAGCCCTGAGTTCCAGGCTTACTGCATCTGCCAAAGGCATCCCAAAGGGAGTGCAGAAGTGCCACAACATGGCTGCTTTCACGGCTTTTCCCTTAGGAAGAACCCTAATACGCGGCTGATTTACCTTCCTAGGGTTACTGTTAGGCTTAGGCCTAGGACTTTTAAAACCAGGAAGCCCTGGGCTCCAGGCATATGCAGCTGTTAAAGGCATCCCAAGAGGGCCGCAGAAGTGACACAACTTGGCTGCCTCTGCTTCTATTCTCATGAGACCATCCTGAACCATAGGCAGATTTTCCTTCCTAGGGTTAAGGTTTGAGTTTCGCCTAGGGTAAGAGTTCTATTAACCAGAAAGCCCTGAGTTCCAAGAACACAGCAGCTGCGAAGGACTAGCCAAGAAGAGCGCCAAAGTACCACAACATGCCTGCCTCCACAGCTTTTTCCTTGGGGACATGCCTAATTCCTGGCTGATTTGCCTTTCTCGTCTTAGGGTTGGGGTTCGGCCTAGGGCTAGGATTTTTTTAACTAGGAAGCCCTGAGTTCCAGGCTTACTTCATCTGCAAAAAGCATCCCAAAGGGAGTGCAGAAGTGCCACAACATGGCTGCTTTCACGGCTTTTCCCTTAGGAAAGACCCTAATACCCGGCAGATTTACCTTCCTAGGGTTACTGTTAGGCTTAAGCCTAGGACTTTTAAAACCAGGAAGCCCTGGGCTCCAGGCACTCTGCAGCTGCGAAAGGCATCCCAAGGAGAGCGCAAAAGTAACGCAACTTGGCTGCCACCACTGATATTTCCATGAGACCATCCCGAACCATACGCTGATTTTCCTTCCTAGGGTTAAGGTTTGAGTTACGCCTAGGGTAAGGGTTCTATTAACCAGAAAGCCCTGAGTTCCAAGAACACAGCAGCTGCGAAGGACTACCCAAGAAGAGCGAAAAAGTACCACAACATGCCTGCCTCCACAGCTTTTTCCTTGGGGACATGCCTAATTCCTGGCTGATTTGCCTTTCTCATCTTAGGGTTGGAGTTCGGCCTAGGGTTAGGATTTTTTTATCTAGGAAGCCCTGAGTTCCAGGCTTACTTCATCTGCCAAAAGCATCCCAAAGGGAGTGCAGAAGTGCCACAACATGGCTGCTTTCACGGCTTTTCCCTTAGGAAGAACCCTAATACCCGGCAGATTTACCTTCCTAGGGTTACTGTTAGGCTTAGGCCTAGGACTTTTAAAACCAGGAAGCCCTGGGCTCCAGGCACTCTGCAGCTGCGAAAGGCATCCCAAGGGGAGCGCAAAAGTAATGCAACTTGGCTGCCACCACTGATATTTCCATGAGACCATCCCGAACCATAGGCTGATTTTCCTTCCTAGGGTTAAGGTTTGAGTTACGCCTAGGGTAAGGGTTCTATTAACCAGAAAGCCCTGAGTTCCAAGAACACAGCAGCTGCGAAGGACTACCCAAGAAGAGCGAAAAAGTACCACAACATGCCTGCCTCCACAGCTTTTTCCTTGGGGACATGCCTAATTCCTGGCTGATTTGCCTTTCTCGTCTTAGGGTTGGAGTTCGGGCTAGGGTTAGGATTTTTTTATCTAGGAAGCCCTGAGTTCCAGGCACACTGGAGCTGTGAAAGGCATCCAAAAGGGAGTGCAAAAGTGCCACAACATGGCTGCTTTCACGGCTTTTTCCTTGGCAAGAAGCCTAACACCAGGCTGATTTCCCTTCCCAGGGTTACTGTTAGGCTTAGGCCTAGGGCTAGGATTTTTAAAACTAGGAAGCCCTTAGTTCCAGGCACACTGCAGCTGCGAAAGGCATCCCAAGGGGAGTACAAAAGTGCAACAACATGGCAGCTTTCACAGCTTTTTCCTTGGCACCATCCCTATACCTAGGCTGATTTATCTGCCTAGGGTTAAGGTTAGGCTTCAGCCTAGGGCTTGGAGTTTTTTAACCAGAAAGCCCTGAGTTCCAGGCTTACTGCATCTGCCAAAGGCATCCCAAAGGGAGTGCAGAAGTGCCACAACATGGCTGCTTTCACGGCTTTTCCCTTAGGAAGAACCCTAATACACGGCTGATTTACCTTCCCAGGGTTACTGTTAGGCTTAGGCCTAGGACTTTTAAAACCAGGAAGCCCTGGGCTCCAGGCATATGCAGCTGTTAAAGGCATCCCAAGAGGGCCGCAGAAGTGACACAACTTGGCTGCCTCTGCTTCTATTCTCATGAGACCATCCTGAACCATAGGCAGATTTTCCTTCCTAGGGTTAAGGTTTGAGTTTCGCCTAGGGTAAGAGTTCTATTAACCAGAAAGCCCTGAGTTCCAAGAACACAGCAGCTGCGAAGGACTACCCAAGAAGAGCGCAAAAGTACCACAACATGCCTGCCTCCACAGCTTTTTCCTTGGGGACATGCCTAATTCCTGGCTGATTTGCCTTTCTCGTCTTAGGGTTGGGGTTCGGCCTAGGGCTAGGATTTTTTAACTAGGAAGCCCTGAGTTCCAGGCTTACTTCATCTGCCAAAAGCATCCCAAAGGGAGTGCAGAAGTGCCACAACATGGCTGCTTTCACGGCTTTTCCCTTAGGAAGAACCCTAATACCCGGCTGATTAACCTTCCTAGGGTTACTGTTAGGCTTAAGCCTAGGACTTTTAAAACCAGGAAGCCCTGGGCTCCAGGCACACTGCAGCTGCGAAAGGCATCCCAAGGGGAGCGCAAAAGTAACGCAACTTGGCTGCCACCACTGATATTTCCATGAGACCATCCCGAACCATACGCTGATTTTCCTTCCTAGGGTTAAGGTTTGAGTTACGCCTAGGGTAAGGGTTCTATTAACCAGAAAGCCCTGAGTTCCAAGAACACAGCAGCTGCGAAGGACTACCCAAGAAGAGCGAAAAAGTACCACAACATGCCTGCCTCCACAGCTTTTTCCTTGGGGACATGCCTAATTCCTGGCTGATTTGCCTTTCTCGTCTTAGGGTTGGGGTTCGGCGTAGGGCTAGGATTTTTAAAATCAGGAAGCCCTGAGTTCCAGGCACACTGGAGCTGTGAAAGGCATCCAAAAGGGAGTGCAAAAGTGCCACAACAAGGTTGCTTTCACGGCTTTTTCCTTGGCAAGAAGCCTAACACCAGGCTGATTTCCCTTCCCAGGGTTACTGTTAGGCTTAGGCCTAGGGCTAGGATTTTTAAAACTAGGAAGCCCTTAGTTCCAGGCACACTGCAGCTGCGAAAGGCATCCCAAGGGGAGTACAAAAGTGCAACAACATGGCAGCTTTCACAGCTTTTTCCTTGGCACCATCCC
Source organism: Ammospiza maritima maritima (assembly GCA_036010785.1). Taxonomy (NCBI): domain Eukaryota; kingdom Metazoa; phylum Chordata; class Aves; order Passeriformes; family Passerellidae; genus Ammospiza; species Ammospiza maritima. The sequence goes on from JAYKTQ010000127.1 coordinate 1,471,890, forward strand.
TATACCTAGGCTGTTTTATCTGCCTAGGGTTAAGGTTAGGCTTCAGCCTAGGGCTTGGAGTTTTTTAACCAGGAAGCCCTGAGTTCCAGGCTTACTGCATCTGCCAAAGGCATCCCAAAGGGAGTGCAGAAGTGCCACAACATGGCTGCTTTCACGGCTTTTCCCTTAGGAAGAACCCTAATACGCGGCTGATTTACCTTCCTAGGGTTACTGTTAGGCTTAGGCCTAGGACTTTTAAAACCAGGAAGCCCTGGGCTCCAGGCACATGCAGCTGCGAAAGGCATCCCAAGGGGAGCGCAAAAGTGACACAACTTGGCTGCCACCACTGATATTTCCATGAGACCATCCCGAACCATAGGCTGATTTTCCTTCCTAGGGTTAAGGTTTGAGTTACGCCTAGGGTAAGGGTTCTATTAACCAGAAAGCCCTGAGTTCCAAGAACACAGCAGCTGCGAAGGACTACCCAAGAAGAGCGAAAAAGTACCACAACATGCCTGCCTCCACAGCTTTTTCCTTGGGGACATGCCTAATTCCTGGCTGATTTGCCTTTCTCGTCTTAGGGTTGGAGTTCGGCCTAGGGTTAGGATTTTTTTATCTAGGAAGCCCTGAGTTCCAGGCTTACTTCATCTGCCAAAAGCATCCCAAAGGGAGTGCAGAAGTGCCACAACATGGCTGCTTTCACGGCTTTTCCCTTAGGAAGAACCCTAATACGCGGCTGATTTACCTTCCTAGGGTTACTGTTAGGCTTAGGCCTAGGACTTTTAAAACCAGGAAGCCCTGGGCTCCAGGCACATGCAGCTGCGAAAGGCATCCCAAGGGGAGCGCAAAAGTGACACAACTTGGCTGCCACCACTGATATTTCCATGAGACCATCCCGAACCATAGGCTGATTTTCCTTCCTAGGGTTAAGGTTTGAGTTACGCCTAGGGTAAGGGTTCTATTAACCAGAAAGCCCTGAGTTCCAAGAACACAGCAGCTGCGAAGGACTAGCCAAGAAGAGCGCAAAAGTACCACAACATGCCTGCCTCCACAGCTTTTTCCTTGGGGACATGCCTAATTCCTGGCTGATTTGCCTTTCTCGTCTTAGGGTTGGGGTTCGGCCTAGGGCTAGGATTTTTTTATCTAGGAAGCCCTGAGTTCCAGGCACACTGGAGCTGTGAAAGGCATCCAAAAGGGAGTGCAAAAGTGCCACAACATGGCTGCTTTCACGGCTTTTTCCTTGGCAAGAAGCCTAACACCAGGCTGATTTCCCTTCCCAGGGTTACTGTTAGGCTTAGGCTTAGGGCTAGGATTTTTAAAACTAGGAAGCCCTTAGTTCCAGGCACACTGCAGCTGCGAAAGGCATCCCAAGGGGAGTACAAAAGTGCAACAACATGGCAGCTTTCACAGCTTTTTCCTTGGCACCATCCCTATACCTAGGCTGATTTATCTGCCTAGGGTTAAGGTTAGGCTTCAGCCTAGGGCTTGGAGTTTTTTAACCAGAAAGCCCTGAGTTCCAGGCTTACTGCATCTGCCAAAGGCATCCCAAAGGGAGTGCAGAAGTGCCACAACATGGCTGCTTTCACGGCTTTTCCCTTAGGAAGAACCCTAATACACGGCTGATTTACCTTCCCAGGGTTACTGTTAGGCTTAGGCCTAGGACTTTTAAAACCAGGAAGCCCTGGGCTCCAGGCATATGCAGCTGTTAAAGGCATCCCAAGAGGGCCGCAGAAGTGACACAACTTGGCTGCCTCTGCTTCTATTCTCATGAGACCATCCTGAACCATAGGCAGATTTTCCTTCCTAGGGTTAAGGTTTGAGTTTCGCCTAGGGTAAGAGTTCTATTAACCAGAAAGCCCTGAGTTCCAAGAACACAGCAGCTGCGAAGGACTAGCCAAGAAGAGCGCAAAAGTACCACAACATGCCTGCCTCCACAGCTTTTTCCTTGGGGACATGCCTAATTCCTGGCTGATTTGCCTTTCTCGTCTTAGGGTTGGGGTTCGGCCTAGGGCTAGGATTTTTTAACTAGGAAGCCCTGAGTTCCAGGCTTACTTCATCTGCCAAAAGCATCCCAAAGGGAGTGCAGAAGTGCCACAACATGGCTGCTTTCACGGCTTTTCCCTTAGGAAGAACCTTAATACCCGGCAGATTTACCTTCCTAGGGTTACTGTTAGGCTTAAGCCTAGGACTTTTAAAACCAGGAAGCCCTGGGCTCCAGGCACACTGCAGCTGTGAAAGGCATCCCAAGGGGAGCGCAAAAGTAACGCAACTTGGCTGCCACCACTGATATTTCCATGAGACCATCCCGAACCATAGGCTGATTTTCCTTCCTAGGGTTAAGGTTTGAGTTTCGCCTAGGGTAAGGGTTCTATTAACCAGAAAGCCCTGAGTTCCAAGAACACAGCAGCTGCGAAGGACTACCCAAGAAGAGCGAAAAAGTACCACAACATGCCTGCCTCCACAGCTTTTTCCTTGGGGACATGCCTAATTCCTGGCTGATTTGCCTTTCTCGTCTTAGGGTTGGGGTTCGGCGTAGGGCTAGGATTTTTAAAATCAGGAAGCCCTGAGTTCCAGGCACACTGGAGCTGTGAAAGGCATCCAAAAGGGAGTGCAAAAGTGCCACAACATGGTTGCTTTCACGGCTTTTTCCTTGGCAAGAAGCCTAACACCAGGCTGATTTCCCTTCCCAGGGTTACTGTTAGGCTTAGGCCTAGGGCTAGGATTTTTAAAACTAGGAAGCCCTTAGCTCCAGGCACACTGCAGCTGCGAAAGGCATCCCAAGGGGAGTACAAAAGTGCAACAACATGGCAGCTTTCACAGCTTTTTCCTTGGCACCATCCCTATACCTAGGCTGTTTTATCTGCCTAGGGTTAAGGTTAGGCTTCAGCCTAGGGCTTGGAGTTTTTTAACCAGGAAGCCCTGAGTTCCAGGCTTACTGCATCTGCCAAAGGCATCCCAAAGGGAGTGCAGAAGTGCCACAACATGGCTGCTTTCACGGCTTTTCCCTTAGGAAGAACCCTAATACGCGGCTGATTTACCTTCCTAGGGTTACTGTTAGGCTTAGGCCTAGGACTTTTAAAACCAGGAAGCCCTGGGCTCCAGGCACATGCAGCTGCGAAAGGCATCCCAAGGGGAGCGCAAAAGTGACACAACTTGGCTGCCACCACTGATATTTCCATGAGACCATCCCGAACCATAGGCTGATTTTCCTTCCTAGGGTTAAGGTTTGAGTTACGCCTAGGGTAAGGGTTCTATTAACCAGAAAGCCCTGAGTTCCAAGAACACAGCAGCTGCGAAGGACTACCCAAGAAGAGCGAAAAAGTACCACAACATGCCTGCCTCCACAGCTTTTTCCTTGGGGACATGCCTAATTCCTGGCTGATTTGCCTTTCTCGTCTTAGGGTTGGAGTTCGGCCTAGGGTTAGGATTTTTTTATCTAGGAAGCCCTGAGTTCCAGGCTTACTTCATCTGCCAAAGGCATCCCAAAGGGAGTGCAGAAGTGCCACAACATGGCTGCTTTCACGGCTTTTCCCTTAGGAAGAACCCTAATACGCGGCTGATTTACCTTCCTAGGGTTACTGTTAGGCTTAGGCCTAGGACTTTTAAAACCAGGAAGCCCTGGGCTCCAGGCACATGCAGCTGCGAAAGGCATCCCAAGGGGAGTGCAAAAGTGACACAACTTGGCTGCCACCACTGATATTTCCATGAGACCATCCCGAACCATAGGCTGATTTTCCTTCCTAGGGTTAAGGTTTGAGTTACGCCTAGGGTAAGGGTTCTATTAACCAGAAAGCCCTGAGTTCCAAGAACACAGCAGCTGCGAAGGACTACCCAAGAAGAGCGCAAAAGTACCACAACATGCCTGCCTCCACAGCTTTTTCCTTGGGGACATGCCTAATTCCTGGCTGATTTGCCTTTCTCGTCTTAGGGTTGGGGTTCGGCCTAGGGCTAGGATTTTTTTATCTAGGAAGCCCTGAGTTCCAGGCACACTGGAGCTGTGAAAGGCATCCAAAAGGGAGTGCAAAAGTGCCACAACATGGCTGCTTTCACGGCTTTTTCCTTGGCAAGAAGCCTAACACCAGGCTGATTTCCCTTCCCAGGGTTACTGTTAGGCTTAGGCTTAGGGCTAGGATTTTTAAAACTAGGAAGCCCTTAGTTCCAGGCACACTGCAGCTGCGAAAGGCATCCCAAGGGGAGTACAAAAGTGCAACAACATGGCAGCTTTCACAGCTTTTTCCTTGGCACCATCCCTATACCTAGGCTGATTTATCTGCCTAGGGTTAAGGTTAGGCTTCAGCCTAGGGCTTGGAGTTTTTTAACCAGAAAGCCCTGAGTTCCAGGCTTACTGCATCTGCCAAAGGCATCCCAAAGGGAGTGCAGAAGTGCCACAACATGGCTGCTTTCACGGCTTTTCCCTTAGGAAGAACCCTAATACACGGCTGATTTACCTTCCTAGGGTTACTGTTAGGCTTAGGCCTAGGACTTTTAAAACCAGGAAGCCCTGGGCTCCAGGCATATGCAGCTGTTAAAGGCATCCCAAGAGGGCCGCAGAAGTGACACAACTTGGCTGCCTCTGCTTCTATTCTCATGAGACCATCCTGAACCATAGGCAGATTTTCCTTCCTAGGGTTAAGGTTTGAGTTTCGCCTAGGGTAAGAGTTCTATTAACCCGAAAGCCCTGAGTTCCAAGAACACAGCAGCTGCGAAGGACTACCCAAGAAGAGCGCAAAAGTACCACAACATGCCTGCCTCCACAGCTTTTTCCTTGGGGACATGCCTAATTCCTGGCTGATTTGCCTTTCTCGTCTTAGGGTTGGGGTTCGGCCTAGGGCTAGGATTTTTTAACTAGGAAGCCCTGAGTTCCAGGCTTACTTCATCTGCCAAAAGCATCCCAAAGGGAGTGCAGAAGTGCCACAACATGGCTGCTTTCACGGCTTTTCCCTTAGGAAGAACCCTAATACCCGGCAGATTTACCTTCCTAGGGTTACTGTTAGGCTTAAGCCTAGGACTTTTAAAACCAGGAAGCCCTGGGCTCCAGGCACACTGCAGCTGTGAAAGGCATCCCAAGGGGAGCGCAAAAGTAACGCAACTTGGCTGCCACCACTGATATTTCCATGAGACCATCCCGAACCATAGGCTGATTTTCCTTCCTAGGGTTAAGGTTTGAGTTTCGCCTAGGGTAAGGGTTCTATTAACCAGAAAGCCCTGAGTTCCAAGAACACAGCAGCTGCGAAGGACTACCCAAGAAGAGCGAAAAAGTACCACAACATGCCTGCCTCCACAGCTTTTTCCTTGGGGACATGCCTAATTCCTGGCTGATTTGCCTTTCTCGTCTTAGGGTTGGGGTTCGGCGTAGGGCTAGGATTTTTAAAATCAGGAAGCCCTGAGTTCCAGGCACACTGGAGCTGTGAAAGGCATCCAAAAGGGAGTGCAAAAGTGCCACAACATGGTTGCTTTCACGGCTTTTTCCTTGGCAAGAAGCCTAACACCAGGCTGATTTCCCTTCCCAGGGTTACTGTTAGGCTTAGGCCTAGGGCTAGGATTTTTAAAACTAGGAAGCCCTTAGCTCCAGGCACACTGCAGCTGCGAAAGGCATCCCAAGGGGAGTACAAAAGTGCAACAACATGGCAGCTTTCACAGCTTTTTCCTTGGCACCATCCCTATACCTAGGCTGTTTTATCTGCCTAGGGTTAAGGTTAGGCTTCAGCCTAGGGCTTGGAGTTTTTTAACCAGGAAGCCCTGAGTTCCAGGCTTACTGCATCTGCCAAAGGCATCCCAAAGGGAGTGCAGAAGTGCCACAACATGGCTGCTTTCACGGCTTTTCCCTTAGGAAGAACCCTAATACGCGGCTGATTTACCTTCCTAGGGTTACTGTTAGGCTTAGGCCTAGGACTTTTAAAACCAGGAAGCCCTGGGCTCCAGGCATATGCAGCTGTTAAAGGCATCCCAAGAGGGCCGCAGAAGTGACACAACTTGGCTGCCTCTGCTTCTATTCTCATGAGACCATCCTGAACCATAGGCAGATTTTCCTTCCTAGGGTTAAGGTTTGAGTTTCGCCTAGGGTAAGAGTTCTATTAACCAGAAAGCCCTGAGTTCCAAGAACACAGCAGCTGCGAAGGACTACCCAAGAAGAGCGCAAAAGTACCACAACATGCCTGCCTCCACAGCTTTTTCCTTGGGGACATGCCTAATTCCTGGCTGATTTGCCTTTCTCGTCTTAGGGTTGGGGTTCGGCCTAGGGCTAGGATTTTTTTAACTAGGAAGCCCTGAGTTCCAGGCTTACTTCATCTGCAAAAAGCATCCCAAAGGGAGTGCAGAAGTGCCACAACATGGCTACTTTCACGGCTTTTCCCTTAGGAAGAACCCTAATACCCGGCAGATTTACCTTCCTAGGGTTACTGTTAGGCTTAAGCCTAGGACTTTTAAAACCAGGAAGCCCTGGGCTCCAGGCACTCTGCAGCTGCGAAAGGCATCCCAAGGGGAGCGCAAAAGTAACGCAACTTGGCTGCCACCACTGATATTTCCATGAGACCATCCCGAACCATACGCTGATTTTCCTTCCTAGGGTTAAGGTTTGAGTTACGCCTAGGGTAAGGGTTCTATTAACCAGAAAGCCCTGAGTTCCAAGAACACAGCAGCTGCGAAGGACTACCCAAGAAGAGCGAAAAAGTACCACAACATGCCTGCCTCCACAGCTTTTTCCTTGGGGACATGCCTAATTCCTGGCTGATTTGCCTTTCTCGTCTTAGGGTTGGGGTTCGGCGTAGGGCTAGGATTTTTAAAATCAGGAAGCCCTGAGTTCCAGGCACACTGGAGCTGTGAAAGGCATCCAAAAGGGAGTGCAAAAGTGCCACAACATGGTTGCTTTCACGGCTTTTTCCTTGGCAAGAAGCCTAACACCAGGCTGATTTCCCTTCCCAGGGTTACTGTTAGGCTTAGGCCTAGGGCTAGGATTTTTAAAACTAGGAAGCCCTTAGATCCAGGCACACTGCAGCTGCGAAAGGCATCCCAAGGGGAGTACAAAAGTGCAACAACATGGCAGCTTTCACAGCTTTTTCCTTGGCACCATCCCTATACCTAGGCTGATTTATCTGCCTAGGGTTAAGGTTAGGCTTCAGCCTAGGGCTTGGAGTTTTTTAACCAGGAAGCCCTGAGTTCCAGGCTTACTGCATCTGCCAAAGGCATCCCAAAGGGAGTGCAGAAGTGCCACAACATGGCTGCTTTCACGGCTTTTCCCTTAGGAAGAACCCTAATACGCGGCTGATTTACCTTCCTAGGGTTACTGTTAGGCTTAGGCCTAGGACTTTTAAAACCAGGAAGCCCTGGGCTCCAGGCATATGCAGCTGTTAAAGGCATCCCAAGAGGGCCGCAGAAGTGACACAACTTGGCTGCCTCTGCTTCTATTCTCATGAGACCATCCTGAACCATAGGCAGATTTTCCTTCCTAGGGTTAAGGTTTGAGTTTCGCCTAGGGTAAGAGTTCTATTAACCAGAAAGCCCTGAGTTCCAAGAACACAGCAGCTGCGAAGGACTAGCCAAGAAGAGCGCAAAAGTACCACAACATGCCTGCCTCCACAGCTTTTTCCTTGGGGACATGCCTAATTCCTGGCTGATTTGCCTTTCTCGTCTTAGGGTTGGGGTTCGGCCTAGGGCTAGGATTTTTTTAACTAGGAAGCCCTGAGTTCCAGGCTTACTGCATCTGCCAAAGGCATCCCAAAAAAAGTGCAAAAGTGCCACAACATGGCTGCTTTCACGGCTTTTCCCTTAGGAAGAATCCTAATACGCGGCTGATTTACCTTCCTAGGGTTACTGTTAGGCTTAGGCCTAGGACTTTTAAAACCAGGAAGCCCTGGGCTCCAGGCACACTGCAGCTGCGAAAGGCATCCCAAGGGGAGCGCAAAAGTGACACAACTTGGCTGCCACCACTGATATTTCCATGAGACCATCCCGAACCATAGGCTGATTTTCCTTCCTAGGGTTAAGGTTTGAGTTGCGCCTAGGGTAAGGGTTCTATTAACCAGAAAGCCCTGAGTTCCAAGAACACAGCAGCTGCGAAGGACTAGCCAAGGAGAGCGCAAAACTACCACAACATGCCTGCCTCCACAGCTTTTTCCTTGGGGACATGCCTAATTCCTGGCTGATTTGCCTTTCTCGTCTTAGGGTTGGGGTTCGGCCTAGGGCTAGGATTTTTTATCTAGGAAGCCCTGAGTTCCAGGCTTACTGCATCTGCCAAAGGCATCCCAAAGGGAGTGCAGAAGTGCCACAACATGGCTGCTTTCACGGCTTTTCCCTTAGGAAGAACCCTAATACCCCGCAGATTTACCTTCCTAGGGTTACTGTTAGGCTTAGGCCTAGGACTTTTAAAACCAGGAAGCCCTGGGCTCCAGGCACATGCAGCTGCGAAAGGCATCCCAAGGGGAGCGCAAAAGTGACACAACTTGGCTGCCACCACTGATATTTCCATGAGACCATCCCGAACCATAGGCTGATTTTCCTTCCTAGGGTTAAGGTTTGAGTTACGCCTAGGGTAAGGGTTCTATTAACCAGAAAGCCCTGAGTTCCAAGAACACAGCAGCTGCGAAGGACTACCCAAGAAGAGCGAAAAAGTACCACAACATGCCTGCCTCCACAGCTTTTTCCTTGGGGACATGCCTAATTCCTGGCTGATTTGCCTTTCTCGTCTTAGGGTTGGGGTTCGGCCTAGGGCTAGGATTTTTAAAATCAGGAAGCCCTGAGTTCCAGGCTTACTTCATCTGCCAAAAGCATCCAAAAGGGAGTGCAAAAGTGCCACAACATGGTTGCTTTCACGGCTTTTTCCTTGGCAAGAAGCCTAACACCAGGCTGATTTCCCTTCCCAGGGTTACTGTTAGGCTTAGGCCTAGGGCTAGGATTTTTAAAACTAGGAAGCCCTTAGATCCAGGCACACTGCAGCTGCGAAAGGCATCCCAAGGGGAGTACAAAAGTGCAACAACATGGCAGCTTTCACAGCTTTTTCCTTGGCACCATCCCTATACCTAGGCTGATTTATCTGCCTAGGGTTAAGGTTAGGCTTCAGCCTAGGGCTTGGAGTTTTTTAACCAGGAAGCCCTGAGTTCCAGGCTTACTGCATCTGCCAAAGGCATCCCAAAGGGAGTGCAGAAGTGCCACAACATGGCTGCTTTCACGGCTTTTCCCTTAGGAAGAACCCTAATACGCGGCTGATTTACCTTCCTAGGGTTACTGTTAGGCTTAGGCCTAGGACTTTTAAAACCAGGAAGCCCTGGGCTCCAGGCATATGCAGCTGTTAAAGGCATCCCAAGAGGGCCGCAGAAGTGACACAACTTGGCTGCCTCTGCTTCTATTCTCATGAGACCATCCTGAACCATAGGCAGATTTTCCTTCCTAGGGTTAAGGTTTGAGTTTCGCCTAGGGTAAGAGTTCTATTAACCAGAAAGCCCTGAGTTCCAAGAACACAGCAGCTGCGAAGGACTAGCCAAGAAGAGCGCCAAAGTACCACAACATGCCTGCCTCCACAGCTTTTTCCTTGGGGACATGCCTAATTCCTGGCTGATTTGCCTTTCTCGTCTTAGGGTTGGGGTTCGGCCTAGGGCTAGGATTTTTTTAACTAGGAAGCCCTCAGTTCCAGGCTTACTGCATCTGCCAAAGGCATCCCAAAAAAAGTGCAAAAGTGCCACAACATGGCTGCTTTCACGGCTTTTCCCTTAGGAAGAATCCTAATACGCGGCTGATTTACCTTCCTAGGGTTACTGTTAGGCTTAGGCCTAGGGCTAGGATTTTTAAAACTAGGAAGCCCTTAGTTCCAGGCACACTGCAGCTGCGAAAGGCATCCCAAGGGGAGTACAAAAGTGCAACAACATGGCAGCTTTCACAGCTTTTTCCTTGGCACCATCCCTATACCTAGGCTGATTTATCTGCCTAGGGTTAAGGTTAGGCTTCAGCCTAGGGCTTGGAGTTTTTTAACCAGGAAGCCCTGAGTTCCAGGCTTACTGCATCTGCCAAAGGCATCCCAAAGGGAGTGCAGAAGTGCCACAACATGGCTGCTTTCACGGCTTTTCCCTTAGGAAGAACCCTAATACGCGGCTGATTTACCTTCCTAGGGTTACTGTTAGGCTTAGGCCTAGGACTTTTAAAACCAGGAAGCCCTGGGCTCCAGGCATATGCAGCTGTTAAAGGCATCCCAAGAGGGCCGCAGAAGTGACACAACTTGGCTGCCTCTGCTTCTATTCTCATGAGACCATCCTGAACCATAGGCAGATTTTCCTTCCTAGGGTTAAGGTTTGAGTTTCGCCTAGGGTAAGAGTTCTATTAACCAGAAAGCCCTGAGTTCCAAGAACACAGCAGCTGCGAAGGACTAGCCAAGAAGAGCGCCAAAGTACCACAACATGCCTGCCTCCACAGCTTTTTCCTTGGGGACATGCCTAATTCCTGGCTGATTTGCCTTTCTCGTCTTAGGGTTGGGGTTCGGCCTAGGGCTAGGATTTTTTTAACTAGGAAGCCCTGAGTTCCAGGCTTACTGCATCTGCCAAAGGCATCCCAAAAAAAGTGCAAAAGTGCCACAACATGGCTGCTTTCACGGCTTTTCCCTTAGGAAGAATCCTAATACGCGGCTGATTTACCTTCCTAGGGTTACTGTTAGGCTTAGGCCTAGGGCTAGGATTTTTAAAACTAGGAAGCCCTTAGTTCCAGGCACACTGCAGCTGCGAAAGGCATCCCAAGGGGAGTACAAAAGTGCAACAACATGGCAGCTTTCACAGCTTTTTCCTTGGCACCATCCCTATACCTAGGCTGATTTATCTGCCTAGGGTTAAGGTTAGGCTTCAGCCTAGGGCTTGGAGTTTTTTAACCAGAAAGCCCTGAGTTCCAGGCTTACTGCATCTGCCAAAGGCATCCCAAAGGGAGTGCAGAAGTGCCACAACATGGCTGCTTTCACGGCTTTTCCCTTAGGAAGAACCCTAATACACGGCTGATTTACCTTCCCAGGGTTACTGTTAGGCTTAGGCCTAGGACTTTTAAAACCAGGAAGCCCTGGGCTCCAGGCATATGCAGCTGTTAAAGGCATCCCAAGAGGGCCGCAGAAGTGACACAACTTGGCTGCCTCTGCTTCTATTCTCATGAGACCATCCTGAACCATAGGCAGATTTTCCTTCCTAGGGTTAAGGTTTGAGTTTCGCCTAGGGTAAGAGTTCTATTAACCAGAAAGCCCTGAGTTCCAAGAACACAGCAGCTGCGAAGGACTACCCAAGAAGAGCGCAAAAGTACCACAACATGCCTGCCTCCACAGCTTTTTCCTTGGGGACATGCCTAATTCCTGGCTGATTTGCCTTTCTCGTCTTAGGGTTGGGGTTCGGCCTAGGGCTAGGATTTTTTAACTAGGAAGCCCTGAGTTCCAGGCTTACTTCATCTGCCAAAAGCATCCCAAAGGGAGTGCAGAAGTGCCACAACATGGCTGCTTTCACGGCTTTTCCCTTAGGAAGAACCCTAATACCCGGCAGATTTACCTTCCTAGGGTTACTGTTAGGCTTAAGCCTAGGACTTTTAAAACCAGGAAGCCCTGGGCTCCAGGCACACTGCAGCTGCGAAAGGCATCCCAAGGGGAGCGCAAAAGTAACGCAACTTGGCTGCCACCACTGATATTTCCATGAGACCATCCCGAACCATACGCTGATTTTCCTTCCTAGGGTTAAGGTTTGAGTTACGCCTAGGGTAAGGGTTCTATTAACCAGAAAGCCCTGAGTTCCAAGAACACAGCAGCTGCGAAGGACTACCCAAGAAGAGCGAAAAAGTACCACAACATGCCTGCCTCCACAGCTTTTTCCTTGGGGACATGCCTAATTCCTGGCTGATTTGCCTTTCTCGTCTTAGGGTTGGGGTTCGGCGTAGGGCTAGGATTTTTAAAATCAGGAAGCCCTGAGTTCCAGGCACACTGGAGCTGTGAAAGGCATCCAAAAGGGAGTGCAAAAGTGCCACAACAAGGTTGCTTTCACGGCTTTTTCCTTGGCAAGAAGCCTAACACCAGGCTGATTTCCCTTCCCAGGGTTACTGTTAGGCTTAGGCCTAGGGCTAGGATTTTTAAAACTAGGAAGCCCTTAGTTCCAGGCACACTGCAGCTGCGAAAGGCATCCCAAGGGGAGTACAAAAGTGCAACAACATGGCAGCTTTCACAGCTTTTTCCTTGGCACCATCCCTATACCTAGGCTGTTTTATCTGCCTAGGGTTAAGGTTAGGCTTCAGCCTAGGGCTTGGAGTTTTTTAACCAGGAAGCCCTGAGTTCCAGGCTTACTGCATCTGCCAAAGGCATCCCAAAGGGAGTGCAGAAGTGCCACAACATGGCTGCTTTCACGGCTTTTCCCTTAGGAAGAACCCTAATACGCGGCTGATTTACCTTCCTAGGGTTACTGTTAGGCTTAGGCCTAGGACTTTTAAAACCAGGAAGCCCTGGGCTCCAGGCACATGCAGCTGCGAAAGGCATCCCAAGGGGAGCGCAAAAGTGACACAACTTGGCTGCCACCACTGATATTTCCATGAGACCATCCCGAACCATAGGCTGATTTTCCTTCCTAGGGTTAAGGTTTGAGTTACGCCTAGGGTAAGGGTTCTATTAACCAGAAAGCCCTGAGTTCCAAGAACACAGCAGCTGCGAAGGACTACCCAAGAAGAGCGAAAAAGTACCACAACATGCCTGCCTCCACAGCTTTTTCCTTGGGGACATGCCTAATTCCTGGCTGATTTGCCTTTCTCGTCTTAGGGTTGGGGTTCGGCGTAGGGCTAGGATTTTTAAAATCAGGAAGCACTGAGTTCCAGGCACACTGGAGCTGTGAAAGGCATCCAAAAGGGAGTGCAAAAGTGCCACAACACGGTTGCTTTCACGGCTTTTTCCTTGGCAAGAAGCCTAACACCAGGCTGATTTCCCTTCCCAGGGTTACTGTTAGGCTTAGGCCTAGGGCTAGGATTTTTAAAACTAGGAAGCCCTTAGCTCCAGGCACACTGCAGCTGCGAAAGGCATCCCAAGGGGAGTACAAAAGTGCAACAATATGGCAGCTTTCACAGCTTTTTCCTTGGCACCATCCCTATACCTAGGCTGTTTTATCTGCCTAGGGTTAAGGTTAGGCTTCAGCCTAGGGCTTGGAGTTTTTTAACCAGGAAGCCCTGAGTTCCAGGCTTACTGCATCTGCCAAAGGCATCCCAAAGGGAGTGCAGAAGTGCCACAACATGGCTGCTTTCACGGCTTTTCCCTTAGGAAGAACCCTAATACGCGGCTGATTTACCTTCCTAGGGTTACTGTTAGGCTTAGGCCTAGGACTTTTAAAACCAGGAAGCCCTGGGCTCCAGGCATATGCAGCTGTTAAAGGCATCCCAAGAGGGCCGCAGAAGTGACACAACTTGGCTGCCTCTGCTTCTATTCTCATGAGACCATCCTGAACCATAGGCAGATTTTCCTTCCTAGGGTTAAGGTTTGAGTTTCGCCTAGGGTAAGAGTTCTATTAACCAGAAAGCCCTGAGTTCCAAGAACACAGCAGCTGCGAAGGACTAGCCAAGAAGAGCGCAAAAGTACCACAACATGCCTGCCTCCACAGCTTTTTCCTTGGGGACATGCCTAATTCCTGGCTGATTTGCCTTTCTCGTCTTAGGGTTGGGGTTCGGCCTAGGGCTAGGATTTTTTTAACTAGGAAGCCCTGAGTTCCAGGCTTACTTCATCTGCAAAAAGCATCCCAAAGGGAGTGCAGAAGTGCCACAACATGGCTGCTTTCACGGCTTTTCCCTTAGGAAGAACCCTAATACCCGGCTGATTTACCTTCCTAGGGTTACTGTTAGGCTTAAGCCTAGGACTTTTAAAACCAGGAAGCCCTGGGCTCCAGGCACTCTGCAGCTGCGAAAGGCATCCCAAGGGGAGCGCAAAAGTAACGCAACTTGGCTGCCACCACTGATATTTCCATGAGACCATCCCGAACCATAGGCTGATTTTCCTTCCTAGGGTTAAGGTTTGAGTTACGCCTAGGGTAAGGGTTCTATTAACCAGAAAGCCCTGAGTTCCAAGAACACAGCAGCTGCGAAGGACTAGCCAAGAAGAGCGAAAAAGTACCACAACATGCCTGCCTCCACAGCTTTTTCCTTGGGGACATGCCTAATTCCTGGCTGATTTGCCTTTCTCGTCTTAGGGTTGGGGTTCGGCCTAGGGCTAGGATTTTTAAAATCAGGAAGCCCTGAGTTCCAGGCACACTGGAGCTGTGAAAGGCATCCAAAAGGGAGTGCAAAAGTGCCACAACATGGTTGCTTTCACGGCTTTTTCCTTGGCAAGAAGCCTAACACCAGGCTGATTTCCCTTCCCAGGGTTACTGTTAGGCTTAGGCCTAGGGCTAGGATTTTTAAAACTAGGAAGCCCTTAGATCCAGGCACACTGCAGCTGCGAAAGGCATCCCAAGGGGAGTACAAAAGTGCAACAACATGGCAGCTTTCACAGCTTTTTCCTTGGCACCATCCCTATACCTAGGCTGATTTATCTGCCTAGGGTTAAGGTTAGGCTTCAGCCTAGGGCTTGGAGTTTTTTAACCAGGAAGCCCTGAGTTCCAGGCTTACTGCATCTGCCAAAGGCATCCCAAAGGGAGTGCAGAAGTGCCACAACATGGCTGCTTTCACGGCTTTTCCCTTAGGAAGAACCCTAATACGCGGCTGATTTACCTTCCTAGGGTTACTGTTAGGCTTAGGCCTAGGACTTTTAAAACCAGGAAGCCCTGGGCTCCAGGCATATGCAGCTGTTAAAGGCATCCCAAGAGGGCCGCAGAAGTGACACAACTTGGCTGCCTCTGCTTCTATTCTCATGAGACCATCCTGAACCATAGGCAGATTTTCCTTCCTAGGGTTAAGGTTTGAGTTTCGCCTAGGGTAAGAGTTCTATTAACCAGAAAGCCCTGAGTTCCAAGAACACAGCAGCTGCGAAGGACTACCCAAGAAGAGCGCAAAAGTACCACAACATGCCTGCCTCCACAGCTTTTTCCTTGGGGACATGCCTAATTCCTGGCTGATTTGCCTTTCTCGTCTTAGGGTTGGGGTTCGGCCTAGGGCTAGGATTTTTTTAACTAGGAAGCCCTGAGTTCCAGGCTTACTGCATCTGCCAAAGGCATCCCAAAGGGAGTGCAGAAGTGCCACAACATGGCTGCTTTCACGGCTTTTCCCTTAGGAAGAACCCTAATACCCGGCAGATTTACCTTCCTAGGGTTACTGTTAGGCTTAGGCCTAGGACTTTTAAAACCAGGAAGCCCTGGGATCCAGGCACATGCAGCTGCGAAAGGCATCCCAAGGGGAGCGCAAAAGTGACACAACTTGGCTGCCACCACTGATATTTCCATGAGACCATCCCGAACCATAGGCTGATTTTCCTTCCTAGGGTTAAGGTTTGAGTTACGCCTAGGGTAAGGGTTCTATTAACCAGAAAGCCCTGAGTTCCAAGAACACAGCAGCTGCGAAGGACTACCCAAGAAGAGTGAAAAAGTACCACAACATGCCTGCCTCCACAGCTTTTTCCTTGGGGACATGCCTAATTCCTGGCTGATTTGCCTTTCTCGTCTTAGGGTTGGGGTTCGGCGTAGGGCTAGGATTTTTAAAATCAGGAAGCTTTGAGTTCCAGGCACACTGGAGCTATGAAAGGCATCCAAAAGGGAGTGCAAAAGTGCCACAACATGGTTGCTTTCCCGGCTTTTTCCTTGGCAAGAAGCCTAACACCAGGCTGATTTCCCTTCCCAGGGTTACTGTTAGGCTTAGGCCTAGGGCTAGGATTTTTAAAACTAGGAAGCCCTTAGATCCAGGCACACTGCAGCTGCGAAAGGCATCCCAAGGGGAGTACAAAAGTGCAACAACATGGCAGCTTTCACAGCTTTTTCCTTGGCACCATCCCTATACCTAGGCTGATTTATCTGCCTAGGGTTAAGTTTAGGCTTCAGCCTAGGGCTTGGAGTTTTTTAACCAGGAAGCCCTGAGTTCCAGGCTTACTGCATCTGCCAAAGGCATCCCAAAGGGAGTGCAGAAGTGCCACAACATGGCTGCTTTCACGGCTTTTCCCTTAGGAAGAACCCTAATACGCGGCTGATTTACCTTCCTAGGGTTACTGTTAGGCTTAGGCCTAGGACTTTTAAAACCAGGAAGCCCTGGGCTCCAGGCATATGCAGCTGTTAAAGGCATCCCAAGAGGGCCGCAGAAGTGACACAACTTGGCTGCCTCTGCTTCTATTCTCATGAGACCATCCTGAACCATAGGCAGATTTTCCTTCCTAGGGTTAAGGTTTGAGTTTCGCCTAGGGTAAGAGTTCTATTAACCAGAAAGCCCTGAGTTCCAAGAACACAGCAGCTGCGAAGGACTAGCCAAGAAGAGCGCCAAAGTACCACAACATGCCTGCCTCCACAGCTTTTTCCTTGGGGACATGCCTAATTCCTGGCTGATTTGCCTTTCTCGTCTTAGGGTTGGGGTTCGGCCTAGGGCTAGGATTTTTTTAACTAGGAAGCCCTGAGTTCCAGGCTTACTGCATCTGCCAAAGGCATCCCAAAAAAAGTGCAAAAGTGCCACAACATGGCTGCTTTCACGGCTTTTCCCTTAGGAAGAATCCTAATACGCGGCTGATTTACCTTCCTAGGGTTACTGTTAGGCTTAGGCCTAGGACTTTTAAAACCAGGAAGCCCTGGGCTCCAGGCACACTGCAGCTGCGAAAGGCATCCCAAGGGGAGCGCAAAAGTGACACAACTTGGCTGCCACCACTGATATTTCCATGAGACCATCCCGAACCATAGGCTGATTTTCCTTCCTAGGGTTAAGGTTTGAGTTGCGCCTAGGGTAAGGGTTCTATTAACCAGAAAGCCCTGAGTTCCAAGAACACAGCAGCTGCGAAGGACTACCCAAGAAGAGCGCAAAAGTACCAAAACATGCCTGCCTCCACAGCTTTTTCCTTGGGGACATGCCTAATTCCTGGCTGATTTGCCTTTCTCGTCTTAGGGTTGGGGTTCGGCCTAGGGCTAGGATTTTTTTAACTAGGAAGCCCTGAGTTCCAGGCTTACTTCATCTGCCAAAAGCATCCCAAAGGGAGTGCAGAAGTGCCACAACATGGCTGCTTTCACGGCTTTTCCCTTAGGAAGAACCCTAATACCCGGCAGATTTACCTTCCTAGGGTTACTGTTAGGCTTAAGCCTAGGACTTTTAAAACCAGGAAGCCCTGGGCTCCAGGCACTCTGCAGCTGCGAAAGGCATCCCAAGGGGAGCGCAAAAGTAACGCAACTTGGCTGCCACCACTGATATTTCCATGAGACCATCCCGAACCATAGGCTGATTTTCCTTCCTAGGGTTAAGGTTTGAGTTACGCCTAGGGTAAGGGTTCTATTAACCAGAAAGCCCTGAGTTCCAAGAACACAGCAGCTGCGAAGGACTACCCAAGAAGAGCGAAAAAGTACCACAACATGCCTGCCTCCACAGCTTTTTCCTTGGGGACATGCCTAATTCCTGGCTGATTTGCCTTTCTCGTCTTAGGGTTGGGGTTCGGCGTAGGGCTAGGATTTTTAAAATCAGGAAGCCCTGAGTTCCAGGCTCACTGGAGCTGTGAAAGGCATCCAAAAGGGAGTGCAAAAGTGCCACAACATGGTTGCTTTCACGGCTTTTTCCTTGGCAAGAAGCCTAACACCAGGCTGATTTCCCTTCCCAGGGTTACTGTTAGGCTTAGGCCTAGGGCTAGGATTTTTAGAACTAGGAAGCCCTTAGTTCCAGGCACACTGCAGCTGCGAAAGGCATCCCAAGGGGAGTACAAAAGTGCAACAACATGGCAGCTTTCACAGCTTTTTCCTTGGCACCATCCCTATACATAGGCTGATTTATCTGCCTAGGGTTAAGGTTAGGCTTCAGCCTAGGGCTTGGAGTTTTTTAACCAGGAAGCCCTGAATTCCAGGCTTACTGCATCTGCCAAAGGCATCCCAAAGGGAGTGCAAAAGTGCCACAACATGGCTGCTTTCACGGCTTTTCCCTTAGGAAGAACCCTAATACGCGGCTGATTTACCTTCCTAGGGTTACTGTTAGGCTTAGGCCTAGGACTTTTAAAACCAGGAAGCCCTGGGCTCCAGGCATATGCAGCTGTTAAAGGCATCCCAAGAGGGCCGCAGAAGTGACACAACTTGGCTGCCTCTGCTTCTATTCTCATGAGACCATCCTGAACCATAGGCAGATTTTCCTTCCTAGGGTTAAGGTTTGAGTTTCGCCTAGGGTAAGAGTTCTATTAACCAGAAAGCCCTGAGTTCCAAGAACACAGCAGCTGCGAAGGACTAGCCAAGAAGAGCGCAAAAGTACCACAACATGCCTGCCTCCACAGCTTTTTCCTTGGGGACATGCCTAATTCCTGGCTGATTTGCCTTTCTCGTCTTAGGGTTGGGGTTCGGCGTAGGGCTAGGATTTTTAAAATCAGGAAGCCCTGAGTTCCAGGCTTACTGCATCTGCCAAAGGCATCCCAAAAAAAGTGCAAAAGTGCCACAACATGGCTGCTTTCACGGCTTTTCCCTTAGGAGGAATCCTAATACGCGGCTGATTTACCTTCCTAGGGTTACTGTTAGGCTTAGGCCTAGGACTTTTAAAACCAGGAAGCCCTGGGCTCCAGGCACACTGCAGCTGCGAAAGGCATCCCAAGGGGAGCGCAAAAGTGACACAACTTGGCTGCCACCACTGATATTTCCATGAGACCATCCCGAACCATAGGCTGATTTTCCTTCCTAGGGTTAAGGTTTGAGTTACGCCTAGGGTAAGGGTTCTATTAACCAGAAAGCCCTGAGTTCCAAGAACACAGCAGCTGCGAAGGACTACCCAAGAAGAGCGAAAAAGTACCACAACATGCCTGCCTCCACAGCTTTTTCCTTGGGGACATGCCTAATTCCTGGCTGATTTGCCTTTCTCGTCTTAGGGTTGGAGTTCGGCCTAGGGTTAGGATTTTTTTATCTAGGAAGCCCTGAGTTCCAGGCTTACTTCATCTGCCAAAAGCATCCCAAAGGGAGTGCAGAAGTGCCACAACATGGCTGCTTTCACGGCTTTTCCCTTAGGAAGAACCCTAATACGCGGCTCATTTACCTTCCTAGGGTTACTGTTAGGCTTAGGCCTAGGACTTTTAAAACCAGGAAGCCCTGGGCTCCAGGCACATGCAGCTGCGAAAGGCATCCCAAGGGGAGCGCAAAAGTAACGCAACTTGGCTGCCACCACTGATATTTCCATGAGACCATCCCGAACCGTAGGCTGATTTTCCTTCCTAGGGTTAAGGTTTGAGTTACGCCTAGGGTAAGAGTTCTATTAACCAGAAAGCCCTGAGTTCCAAGAACACAGCAGCTGCGAAGGACTACCCAAGAAGAGCGCAAAAGTACCAAAACATGCCTGCCTCCACAGCTTTTTCCTTGGGGACATGCCTAATTCCTGGCTGATTTGCCTTTCTCGTCTTAGGGTTGGGGTTCGGCCTAGGGCTAGGATTTTTTTAACTAGGAAGCCCTGAGTTCCAGGCTTACTTCATCTGCCAAAAGCATCCCAAAGGGAGTGCAGAAGTGCCACAACATGGCTGCTTTCACGGCTTTTCCCTTAGGAAGAACCCTAATACCCGGCAGATTTACCTTCCTAGGGTTACTGTTAGGCTTAAGCCTAGGACTTTTAAAACCAGGAAGCCCTGGGCTCCAGGCACTCTGCAGCTGCGAAAGGCATCCCAAGGGGAGCGCAAAAGTAACGCAACTTGGCTGCCACCACTGATATTTCCATGAGACCATCCCGAACCATAGGCTGATTTTCCTTCCTAGGGTTAAGGTTTGAGTTACGCCTAGGGTAAGGGTTCTATTAACCAGAAAGCCCTGAGTTCCAAGAACACAGCAGCTGCGAAGGACTACCCAAGAAGAGCGAAAAAGTACCACAACATGCCTGCCTCCACAGCTTTTTCCTTGGGGACATGCCTAATTCCTGGCTGATTTGCCTTTCTCGTCTTAGGGTTGGGGTTCGGCGTAGGGCTAGGATTTTTAAAATCAGGAAGCCCTGAGTTCCAGGCTCACTGGAGCTGTGAAAGGCATCCAAAAGGGAGTGCAAAAGTGCCACAACATGGTTGCTTTCACGGCTTTTTCCTTGGCAAGAAGCCTAACACCAGGCTGATTTCCCTTCCCAGGGTTACTGTTAGGCTTAGGCCTAGGGCTAGGATTTTTAGAACTAGGAAGCCCTTAGTTCCAGGCACACTGCAGCTGCGAAAGGCATCCCAAGGGGAGTACAAAAGTGCAACAACATGGCAGCTTTCACAGCTTTTTCCTTGGCACCATCCCTATACATAGGCTGATTTATCTGCCTAGGGTTAAGGTTAGGCTTCAGCCTAGGGCTTGGAGTTTTTTAACCAGGAAGCCCTGAATTCCAGGCTTACTGCATCTGCCAAAGGCATCCCAAAGGGAGTGCAAAAGTGCCACAACATGGCTGCTTTCACGGCTTTTCCCTTAGGAAGAACCCTAATACGCGGCTGATTTACCTTCCTAGGGTTACTGTTAGGCTTAGGCCTAGGACTTTTAAAACCAGGAAGCCCTGGGCTCCAGGCATATGCAGCTGTTAAAGGCATCCCAAGAGGGCCGCAGAAGTGACACAACTTGGCTGCCTCTGCTTCTATTCTCATGAGACCATCCTGAACCATAGGCAGATTTTCCTTCCTAGGGTTAAGGTTTGAGTTTCGCCTAGGGTAAGAGTTCTATTAACCAGAAAGCCCTGAGTTCCAAGAACACAGCAGCTGCGAAGGACTAGCCAAGAAGAGCGCAAAAGTACCACAACATGCCTGCCTCCACAGCTTTTTCCTTGGGGACATGCCTAATTCCTGGCTGATTTGCCTTTCTCGTCTTAGGGTTGGGGTTCGGCGTAGGGCTAGGATTTTTAAAATCAGGAAGCCCTGAGTTCCAGGCTTACTGCATCTGCCAAAGGCATCCCAAAAAAAGTGCAAAAGTGCCACAACATGGCTGCTTTCACGGCTTTTCCCTTAGGAGGAATCCTAATACGCGGCTGATTTACCTTCCTAGGGTTACTGTTAGGCTTAGGCCTAGGACTTTTAAAACCAGGAAGCCCTGGGCTCCAGGCACACTGCAGCTGCGAAAGGCATCCCAAGGGGAGCGCAAAAGTGACACAACTTGGCTGCCACCACTGATATTTCCATGAGACCATCCCGAACCATAGGCTGATTTTCCTTCCTAGGGTTAAGGTTTGAGTTACGCCTAGGGTAAGGGTTCTATTAACCAGAAAGCCCTGAGTTCCAAGAACACAGCAGCTGCGAAGGACTACCCAAGAAGAGCGAAAAAGTACCACAACATGCCTGCCTCCACAGCTTTTTCCTTGGGGACATGCCTAATTCCTGGCTGATTTGCCTTTCTCGTCTTAGGGTTGGAGTTCGGCCTAGGGTTAGGATTTTTTTATCTAGGAAGCCCTGAGTTCCAGGCTTACTTCATCTGCCAAAAGCATCCCAAAGGGAGTGCAGAAGTGCCACAACATGGCTGCTTTCACGGCTTTTCCCTTAGGAAGAACCCTAATACGCGGCTCATTTACCTTCCTAGGGTTACTGTTAGGCTTAGGCCTAGGACTTTTAAAACCAGGAAGCCCTGGGCTCCAGGCACATGCAGCTGCGAAAGGCATCCCAAGGGGAGCGCAAAAGTAACGCAACTTGGCTGCCACCACTGATATTTCCATGAGACCATCCCGAACCGTAGGCTGATTTTCCTTCCTAGGGTTAAGGTTTGAGTTACGCCTAGGGTAAGAGTTCTATTAACCAGAAAGCCCTGAGTTCCAAGAACACAGCAGCTGCGAAGGACTAGCCAAGAAGAGCGAAAAAGTACCACAACATGCCTGCCTCCATAGCTTTTTCCTTGGGGACATGCCTAATTCCTGGCTGATTTGCCTTTCTCGTCTTAGGGTTGGGGTTCGGCGTAGGGCTAGGATTTTTAAAATCAGGAAGCCCTGAGTTCCAGGCACACTGGAGCTGTGAAAGGCATCCAAAAGGGAGTGCAAAAGTGCCACAACATGGCTGCTTTCCCGGCTTTTTCCTTGGCAAGAAGCCTAACACCAGGCTGATTTCCCTTCCCAGGGTTACTGTTAGGCTTAGGCCTAGGGCTAGGATTTTTAAAACTAGGAAGCCCTTAGTTCCAGGCACACTGCAGCTGCGAAAGGCATCCCAAGGGGAGTACAAAAGTGCAACAACATGGCAGCTTTCACAGCTTTTTCCTCTGCACCATCCCTATACCTAGGCTGATTTATCTGCCTAGGGTTAAGGTTAGGCTTCAGCCTAGGGCTTGGAGTTTTTTAACCAGGAAGCCCTGAGTTCCAGGCTTACTGCATCTGCCAAAGGCATCCCAAAGGGAGTGCAGAAGTGCCACAACATGGCTGCTTTCACGGCTTTTCCCTTAGGAAGAACCCTAATACGCGGCTGATTTACCTTCCTAGGGTTACTGTTAGGCTTAGGCCTAGGACTTTTAAAACCAGGAAGCCCTGGGCTCCAGGCATATGCAGCTGTTAAAGGCATCCCAAGAGGGCCGCAGAAGTGACACAACTTGGCTGCCTCTGCTTCTATTCTCATGAGACCATCCTGAACCATAGGCTGATTTTCCTTCCTAGGGTTAAGGTTTGAGTTACGCCTGGGGTAAGAGTTCTATTAACCAGAAAGCCCTGAGTTCCAAGAACACAGCAGCTGCGAAGGACTAGCCAAGAAGAGCGCAAAAGTACCACAACGTGCCTGCCTCCACAGCTTTTTCCTTGGGGACATGCCTAATTCCTGGCTGATTTGCCTTTCTCGTCTTAGGGTTGGGGTTCGGCCTAGGGCTAGGATTTTTTTATCTAGGAAGCCCTGAGTTCCAGGCTTACTTCATCTGCCAAAAGCATCCCAAAGGGAGTGCAGAAGTGCCACAACATGGCTGCTTTCACGGCTTTTCCCTTAGGAAGAACCCTAATACCCGGCAGATTTACCTTCCTAGGGTTACTGTTAGGCTTAAGCCTAGGACTTTTAAAACCAGGAAGCCCTGGGCTCCAGGCACTCCGCAGCTGCGAAAGGCATCCCAAGGGGAGCGCAAAAGTAACGCAACTTGGCTGCCACCACTGATATTTCCATGAGACCATCCCAAACCATAGGCTGATTTTCCTTCCTAGGGTTAAGGTTTGAGTTACGCCTAGGGTAAGGGTTCTATTAACCAGAAAGCCCTGAGTTCCAAGAACACAGCAGCTGCGAAGGACTACCCAAGAAGAGCGAAAAAGTACCACAACATGCCTGCCTCCACAGCTTTTTCCTTGGGGACATGCCTAATTCCTGGCTGATTTGCCTTTCTCGTCTTAGGGTTGGGGTTCGGCGTAGGGCTAGGATTTTTAAAATCAGGAAGCCCTGAGTTCCAGGCACACTGGAGCTGTGAAAGGCATCCAAAAGGGAGTGCAAAAGTGCCACAACATGGCTGCTTTCCCGGCTTTTTCCTTGGCAAGAAGCCTAACACCAGGCTGATTTCCCTTCCCAGGGTTACTGTTAGGCTTAGGCCTAGGGCTAGGATTTTTAAAACTAGGAAGCCCTTAGTTCCAGGCACACTGCAGCTGTTCAAGGCATCCCAAGGGGAGTACAAAAGTGCAACAACATGGCAGCTTTCACAGCTTTTTCCTTGGCACCATCCCTATACCTAGGCTGATTTATCTGCCTAGGGTTAAGGTTAGGCTTCAGCCTAGGGCTTGGAGTTTTTTAACCAGAAAGCCCTGAGTTCCAGGCTTACTGCATCTGCCAAAGGCATCCCAAAGGGAGTGCAGAAGTGCCACAACATGGCTGCTTTCACGGCTTTTCCCTTAGGAAGAACCCTAATACGCGGCTGATTTACCTTCCTAGGGTTACTGTTAGGCTTAGGCCTAGGACTTTTAAAACCAGGAAGCCCTGGGCTCCAGGCATATGCAGCTGTTAAAGGCATCCCAAGAGGGCCGCAGAAGTGACACAACTTGGCTGCCTCTGCTTCTATTCTCATGAGACCATCCTGAACCATAGGCAGATTTTCCTTCCTAGGGTTAAGGTTTGAGTTTCGCCTAGGGTAAGAGTTCTATTAACCAGAAAGCCCTGAGTTCCAAGAACACAGCAGCTGCGAAGGACTACCCAAGAAGAGCGCAAAAGTACCACAACATGCCTGCCTCCACAGCTTTTTCCTTGGGGACATGCCTAATTCCTGGCTGATTTGCCTTTCTCGTCTTAGGGTTGGGGTTCGGCCTAGGGCTAGGATTTTTTTAACTAGGAAGCCCTGAGTTCCAGGCTTACTGCATCTGCCAAAGGCATCCCAAAGGGAGTGCAGAAGTGCCACAACATGGCTGCTTTCACGGCTTTTCCCTTAGGAAGAACCCTAATACCCGGCAGATTTACCTTCCTAGGGTTACTGTTAGGCTTAGGCCTAGGACTTTTAAAACCAGGAAGCCCTGGGATCCAGGCACATGCAGCTGCGAAAGGCATCCCAAGGGGAGCGCAAAAGTGACACAACTTGGCTGCCACCACTGATATTTCCATGAGACCATCCCGAACCATAGGCTGATTTTCCTTCCTAGGGTTAAGGTTTGAGTTACGCCTAGGGTAAGGGTTCTATTAACCAGAAAGCCCTGAGTTCCAAGAACACAGCAGCTGCGAAGGACTACCCAAGAAGAGTGAAAAAGTACCACAACATGCCTGCCTCCACAGCTTTTTCCTTGGGGACATGCCTAATTCCTGGCTGATTTGCCTTTCTCGTCTTAGGGTTGGGGTTCGGCGTAGGGCTAGGATTTTTAAAATCAGGAAGCTTTGAGTTCCAGGCACACTGGAGCTATGAAAGGCATCCAAAAGGGAGTGCAAAAGTGCCACAACATGGTTGCTTTCCCGGCTTTTTCCTTGGCAAGAAGCCTAACACCAGGCTGATTTCCCTTCCCAGGGTTACTGTTAGGCTTAGGCCTAGGGCTAGGATTTTTAAAACTAGGAAGCCCTTAGATCCAGGCACACTGCAGCTGCGAAAGGCATCCCAAGGGGAGTACAAAAGTGCAACAACATGGCAGCTTTCACAGCTTTTTCCTTGGCACCATCCCTATACCTAGGCTGATTTATCTGCCTAGGGTTAAGTTTAGGCTTCAGCCTAGGGCTTGGAGTTTTTTAACCAGGAAGCCCTGAGTTCCAGGCTTACTGCATCTGCCAAAGGCATCCCAAAGGGAGTGCAGAAGTGCCACAACATGGCTGCTTTCACGGCTTTTCCCTTAGGAAGAACCCTAATACGCGGCTGATTTACCTTCCTAGGGTTACTGTTAGGCTTAGGCCTAGGACTTTTAAAACCAGGAAGCCCTGGGCTCCAGGCATATGCAGCTGTTAAAGGCATCCCAAGAGGGCCGCAGAAGTGACACAACTTGGCTGCCTCTGCTTCTATTCTCATGAGACCATCCTGAACCATAGGCAGATTTTCCTTCCTAGGGTTAAGGTTTGAGTTTCGCCTAGGGTAAGAGTTCTATTAACCAGAAAGCCCTGAGTTCCAAGAACACAGCAGCTGCGAAGGACTAGCCAAGAAGAGCGCCAAAGTACCACAACATGCCTGCCTCCACAGCTTTTTCCTTGGGGACATGCCTAATTCCTGGCTGATTTGCCTTTCTCGTCTTAGGGTTGGGGTTCGGCCTAGGGCTAGGATTTTTTTAACTAGGAAGCCCTGAGTTCCAGGCTTACTGCATCTGCCAAAGGCATCCCAAAAAAAGTGCAAAAGTGCCACAACATGGCTGCTTTCACGGCTTTTCCCTTAGGAAGAATCCTAATACGCGGCTGATTTACCTTCCTAGGGTTACTGTTAGGCTTAGGCCTAGGACTTTTAAAACCAGGAAGCCCTGGGCTCCAGGCACACTGCAGCTGCGAAAGGCATCCCAAGGGGAGCGCAAAAGTGACACAACTTGGCTGCCACCACTGATATTTCCATGAGACCATCCCGAACCATAGGCTGATTTTCCTTCCTAGGGTTAAGGTTTGAGTTGCGCCTAGGGTAAGGGTTCTATTAACCAGAAAGCCCTGAGTTCCAAGAACACAGCAGCTGCGAAGGACTACCCAAGAAGAGCGCAAAAGTACCAAAACATGCCTGCCTCCACAGCTTTTTCCTTGGGGACATGCCTAATTCCTGGCTGATTTGCCTTTCTCGTCTTAGGGTTGGGGTTCGGCCTAGGGCTAGGATTTTTTTAACTAGGAAGCCCTGAGTTCCAGGCTTACTTCATCTGCCAAAAGCATCCCAAAGGGAGTGCAGAAGTGCCACAACATGGCTGCTTTCACGGCTTTTCCCTTAGGAAGAACCCTAATACCCGGCAGATTTACCTTCCTAGGGTTACTGTTAGGCTTAAGCCTAGGACTTTTAAAACCAGGAAGCCCTGGGCTCCAGGCACTCTGCAGCTGCGAAAGGCATCCCAAGGGGAGCGCAAAAGTAACGCAACTTGGCTGCCACCACTGATATTTCCATGAGACCATCCCGAACCATAGGCTGATTTTCCTTCCTAGGGTTAAGGTTTGAGTTACGCCTAGGGTAAGGGTTCTATTAACCAGAAAGCCCTGAGTTCCAAGAACACAGCAGCTGCGAAGGACTACCCAAGAAGAGCGCAAAAGTACCACAACATGCCTGCCTCCACAGCTTTTTCCTTGGGGACATGCCTAATTCCTGGCTGATTTGCCTTTCTCGTCTTAGGGTTGGGGTTCGGCCTAGGGCTAGGATTTTTTTATCTAGGAAGCCCTGAGTTCCAGGCTTACTTCATCTGCCAAAAGCATCCCAAAGGGAGTGCAGAAGCGCCACAACATGGCTGCTTTCACGGCTTTTTCCTTGGCACCATCCCTATACCTAGGCTGATTTATCTGCCTAGGGTTAAGGTTAGGCTTCAGCCTAGGGCTTGGAGTTTTTTAACCAGAAAGCCCTGAGTTCCAGGCTTACTGCATCTGCCAAAGGCATCCCAACGGGAGTGCAAAAGTGCCACAACATGGCTGCTTTCACGGCTTTTCCCTTAGGAAGAACCCTAATACGCGGCTGATTTACCTTCCTAGGGTTACTGTTAGGCTTAGGCCTAGGACTTTTAAAACCAGGAAGCCCTGGGCTCCAGGCATATGCAGCTGTTAAAGGCATCCCAAGAGGGCCGCAGAAGTGACACAACTTGGCTGCCTCTGCTTCTATTCTCATGAGACCATCCTGAACCATAGGCTGATTTTCCTTCCTAGGGTTAAGGCTTGAGTTACGCCTGGGGTAAGAGTTCTATTAACCAGAAAGGCCTGAGTTCCAAGAACACAGCAGCTGCGAAGGACTAGCCAAGAAGAGCGCAAAAGTACCACAACATGCCTGCCTCCACAGCTTTTTCCTTGGGGACATGCCTAATTCCTGGCTGATTTGCCTTTCTCGTCTTAGGGTTGGGGTTCGGCCTAGGGCTAGGATTTTTTTATCTAGGAAGCCCTGAGTTCCAGGCTTACTTCATCTGCCAAAAGCATCCCAAAGGGAGTGCAGAAGTGCCACAACATGGCTGCTTTCAAGGCTTTTCCCTTAGGAAGAACCCTAATACCCGGCAGATTTACCTTCCTAGGGTTACTGTTAGGCTTAAGCCTAGGACTTTTAAAACCAGGAAGCCCTGGGCTCCAGGCACTCTGCAGCTGCGAAAGGCATCCCAAGGGGAGCGCAAAAGTAACGCAACTTGGCTGCCACCACTGATATTTCCATGAGACCATCCCGAACCATAGGCTGATTTTCCTTCCTAGGGTTAAGGTTTGAGTTACGCCTAGGGTAAGGGTTCTATTAACCAGAAAGCCCTGAGTTCCAAGAACACAGCAGCTGCGAAGGACTACCCAAGAAGAGCGCAAAAGTACCACAACATGCCTGCCTCCACAGCTTTTTCCTTGGGGACATGCCTAATTCCTGGCTGATTTGCCTTTCTCGTCTTAGGGTTGGGGTTCGGCCTAGGGCTAGGATTTTTAAAATCAGGAAGCCCTGAGTTCCAGGCACACTGGAGCTGTGAAAGGCATCCAAAAGGGAGTGCAAAAGTGCCACAACATGGCTGCTTTCCCTGCTTTTTCCTTGGCAAGAAGCCTAACACCAGGCTGATTTCCCTTCCCAGGGTTACTGTTAGGCTTAGGCCTAGGGCTAGGATTTTTAAAACTAGGAAGCCCTTAGTTCCAGGCACACTGCAGCTGCGAAAGGCATCCCAAGGGGAGTACAAAAGTGCAACAACATGGCAGCTTTCACAGCTTTTTCCTTGGCACCATCCCTATACCTAGGCTGATTTATCTGCCTAGGGTTAAGGTTAGGCTTCAGCCTAGGGCTTGGAGTTTTTTAACCAGAAGGCCCTGAGTTCCAGGCTTACTGCATCTGCCAAAGGCATCCCAAAGGGAGTGCAGAAGTGCCACAACATGGCTGCTTTCACGGCTTTTCCCTTAGGAAGAACCCTAATACGCGGCTGATTTACCTTCCTCGGGTTACTGTTAGGCTTAGGCCTAGGACTTTTAAAACCAGGAAGCCCTGGGCTCCAGGCACACTGCAGCTGTTAAAGGCATCCCAAGGGGAGCGCAAAAGTG
Source organism: Ammospiza maritima maritima (assembly GCA_036010785.1). Classification (NCBI taxonomy): domain Eukaryota; kingdom Metazoa; phylum Chordata; class Aves; order Passeriformes; family Passerellidae; genus Ammospiza; species Ammospiza maritima. The sequence continues at coordinate 1,500,400 of JAYKTQ010000127.1, forward strand.
ACACAACTTGGCTGCCTCTGCTGCTATTCTCATGAGACCATCCCGAATCATAGGCTGATTTTCCTTCCTAGGGTTAAGGTTTGAGTTACGCCTAGGGTAAGAGTTCTATTAACCAGAAAGCCCTGAGTTCCAAGAACACAGCAGCTGCGAAGGACTAGCCAAGAAGAGCGCAAAAGTACCACAACATGCCTGCCTCCACAGCTTTTTCCTTGGGGACATGCCTAATTCCTGGCTGATTTGCCTTTCTCGTCTTAGGGTTGGGGTTCGGCGTAGGGCTAGGATTTTTAAAATCAGGAAGCCCTGAGTTCCAGGCTCACTGGAGCTGTGAAAGGCATCCAAAAGGGAGTGCAAAAGTGCCACAACATGGTTGCTTTCACGGCTTTTTCCTTGGCAAGAAGCCTAACACCAGGCTGATTTCCCTTCCCAGGGTTACTGTTAGGCTTAGGCCTAGGGCTAGGATTTTTAGAACTAGGAAGCCCTTAGTTCCAGGCACACTGCAGCTGCGAAAGGCATCCCAAGGGGAGTACAAAAGTGCAACAACATGGCAGCTTTCACAGCTTTTTCCTTGGCACCATCCCTATACATAGGCTGATTTATCTGCCTAGGGTTAAGGTTAGGCTTCAGCCTAGGGCTTGGAGTTTTTTAACCAGGAAGCCCTGAATTCCAGGCTTACTGCATCTGCCAAAGGCATCCCAAAGGGAGTGCAAAAGTGCCACAACATGGCTGCTTTCACGGCTTTTCCCTTAGGAAGAACCCTAATACGCGGCTGATTTACCTTCCTAGGGTTACTGTTAGGCTTAGGCCTAGGACTTTTAAAACCAGGAAGCCCTGGGCTCCAGGCATATGCAGCTGTTAAAGGCATCCCAAGAGGGCCGCAGAAGTGACACAACTTGGCTGCCTCTGCTTCTATTCTCATGAGACCATCCTGAACCATAGGCAGATTTTCCTTCCTAGGGTTAAGGTTTGAGTTTCGCCTAGGGTAAGAGTTCTATTAACCAGAAAGCCCTGAGTTCCAAGAACACAGCAGCTGCGAAGGACTAGCCAAGAAGAGCGCAAAAGTACCACAACATGCCTGCCTCCACAGCTTTTTCCTTGGGGACATGCCTAATTCCTGGCTGATTTGCCTTTCTCGTCTTAGGGTTGGGGTTCGGCGTAGGGCTAGGATTTTTAAAATCAGGAAGCCCTGAGTTCCAGGCTTACTGCATCTGCCAAAGGCATCCCAAAAAAAGTGCAAAAGTGCCACAACATGGCTGCTTTCACGGCTTTTCCCTTAGGAGGAATCCTAATACGCGGCTGATTTACCTTCCTAGGGTTACTGTTAGGCTTAGGCCTAGGACTTTTAAAACCAGGAAGCCCTGGGCTCCAGGCACACTGCAGCTGCGAAAGGCATCCCAAGGGGAGCGCAAAAGTGACACAACTTGGCTGCCACCACTGATATTTCCATGAGACCATCCCGAACCATAGGCTGATTTTCCTTCCTAGGGTTAAGGTTTGAGTTACGCCTAGGGTAAGGGTTCTATTAACCAGAAAGCCCTGAGTTCCAAGAACACAGCAGCTGCGAAGGACTACCCAAGAAGAGCGAAAAAGTACCACAACATGCCTGCCTCCACAGCTTTTTCCTTGGGGACATGCCTAATTCCTGGCTGATTTGCCTTTCTCGTCTTAGGGTTGGAGTTCGGCCTAGGGTTAGGATTTTTTTATCTAGGAAGCCCTGAGTTCCAGGCTTACTTCATCTGCCAAAAGCATCCCAAAGGGAGTGCAGAAGTGCCACAACATGGCTGCTTTCACGGCTTTTCCCTTAGGAAGAACCCTAATACGCGGCTCATTTACCTTCCTAGGGTTACTGTTAGGCTTAGGCCTAGGACTTTTAAAACCAGGAAGCCCTGGGCTCCAGGCACATGCAGCTGCGAAAGGCATCCCAAGGGGAGCGCAAAAGTAACGCAACTTGGCTGCCACCACTGATATTTCCATGAGACCATCCCGAACCGTAGGCTGATTTTCCTTCCTAGGGTTAAGGTTTGAGTTACGCCTAGGGTAAGAGTTCTATTAACCAGAAAGCCCTGAGTTCCAAGAACACAGCAGCTGCGAAGGACTAGCCAAGAAGAGCGAAAAAGTACCACAACATGCCTGCCTCCACAGCTTTTTCCTTGGGGACATGCCTAATTCCTGGCTGATTTGCCTTTCTCGTCTTAGGGTTGGGGTTCGGCGTAGGGCTAGGATTTTTAAAATCAGGAAGCCCTGAGTTCCAGGCACACTGGAGCTGTGAAAGGCATCCAAAAGGGAGTGCAAAAGTGCCACAACATGGCTGCTTTCCCGGCTTTTTCCTTGGCAAGAAGCCTAACACCAGGCTGATTTCCCTTCCCAGGGTTACTGTTAGGCTTAGGCCTAGGGCTAGGATTTTTAAAACTAGGAAGCCCTTAGTTCCAGGCACACTGCAGCTGCGAAAGGCATCCCAAGGGGAGTACAAAAGTGCAACAACATGGCAGCTTTCACAGCTTTTTCCTCTGCACCATCCCTATACCTAGGCTGATTTATCTGCCTAGGGTTAAGGTTAGGCTTCAGCCTAGGGCTTGGAGTTTTTTAACCAGGAAGCCCTGAGTTCCAGGCTTACTGCATCTGCCAAAGGCATCCCAAAGGGAGTGCAGAAGTGCCACAACATGGCTGCTTTCACGGCTTTTCCCTTAGGAAGAACCCTAATACGCGGCTGATTTACCTTCCTAGGGTTACTGTTAGGCTTAGGCCTAGGACTTTTAAAACCAGGAAGCCCTGGGCTCCAGGCATATGCAGCTGTTAAAGGCATCCCAAGAGGGCCGCAGAAGTGACACAACTTGGCTGCCTCTGCTTCTATTCTCATGAGACCATCCTGAACCATAGGCTGATTTTCCTTCCTAGGGTTAAGGTTTGAGTTACGCCTGGGGTAAGAGTTCTATTAACCAGAAAGCCCTGAGTTCCAAGAACACAGCAGCTGCGAAGGACTAGCCAAGAAGAGCGCAAAAGTACCACAACGTGCCTGCCTCCACAGCTTTTTCCTTGGGGACATGCCTAATTCCTGGCTGATTTGCCTTTCTCGTCTTAGGGTTGGGGTTCGGCCTAGGGCTAGGATTTTTTTATCTAGGAAGCCCTGAGTTCCAGGCTTACTTCATCTGCCAAAAGCATCCCAAAGGGAGTGCAGAAGTGCCACAACATGGCTGCTTTCACGGCTTTTCCCTTAGGAAGAACCCTAATACCCGGCAGATTTACCTTCCTAGGGTTACTGTTAGGCTTAAGCCTAGGACTTTTAAAACCAGGAAGCCCTGGGCTCCAGGCACTCCGCAGCTGCGAAAGGCATCCCAAGGGGAGCGCAAAAGTAACGCAACTTGGCTGCCACCACTGATATTTCCATGAGACCATCCCGAACCATAGGCTGATTTTACTTCCTAGGGTTAAGGTTTGAGTTACGCCTAGGGTAAGGGTTCTATTAACCAGAAAGCCCTGAGTTCCAAGAACACAGCAGCTGCGAAGGACTACCCAAGAAGAGCGAAAAAGTACCACAACATGCCTGCCTCCACAGCTTTTTCCTTGGGGACATGCCTAATTCCTGGCTGATTTGCCTTTCTCGTCTTAGGGTTGGGGTTCGGCGTAGGGCTAGGATTTTTAAAATCAGGAAGCCCTGAGTTCCAGGCACACTGGAGCTGTGAAAGGCATCCAAAAGGGAGTGCAAAAGTGCCACAACATGGCTGCTTTCCCGGCTTTTTCCTTGGCAAGAAGCCTAACACCAGGCTGATTTCCCTTCCCAGGGTTACTGTTAGGCTTAGGCCTAGGGCTAGGATTTTTAAAACTAGGAAGCCCTTAGTTCCAGGCACACTGCAGCTGTTCAAGGCATCCCAAGGGGAGTACAAAAGTGCAACAACATGGCAGCTTTCACAGCTTTTTCCTTGGCACCATCCCTATACCTAGGCTGATTTATCTGCCTAGGGTTAAGGTTAGGCTTCAGCCTAGGGCTTGGAGTTTTTTAACCAGAAAGCCCTGAGTTCCAGGCTTACTGCATCTGCCAAAGGCATCCCAAAGGGAGTGCAGAAGTGCCACAACATGGCTGCTTTCACGGCTTTTCCCTTAGGAAGAACCCTAATACGCGGCTGATTTACCTTCCTAGGGTTACTGTTAGGCTTAGGCCTAGGACTTTTAAAACCAGGAAGCCCTGGGCTCCAGGCATATGCAGCTGTTAAAGGCATCCCAAGAGGGCCGCAGAAGTGACACAACTTGGCTGCCTCTGCTTCTATTCTCATGAGACCATCCTGAACCATAGGCAGATTTTCCTTCCTAGGGTTAAGGTTTGAGTTTCGCCTAGGGTAAGAGTTCTATTAACCAGAAAGCCCTGAGTTCCAAGAACACAGCAGCTGCGAAGGACTAGCCAAGAAGAGCGCCAAAGTACCACAACATGCCTGCCTCCACAGCTTTTTCCTTGGGGACATGCCTAATTCCTGGCTGATTTGCCTTTCTCGTCTTAGGGTTGGGGTTCGGCCTAGGGCTAGGATTTTTTTAACTAGGAAGCCCTGAGTTCCAGGCTTACTGCATCTGCCAAAGGCATCCCAAAGGGAGTGCAGAAGTTCCACAACATGGCTGCTTTCACGGCTTTTCCCTTAGGAAGAACTCTAATACGCGGCTGATTTACCTTCCTCGGGTTACTGTTAGGCTTAGGCCTAGGACTTTTAAAACCAGGAAGCCCTGGGCTCCAGGCACACTGCAGCTGTTAAAGGCATCCCAAGGGGAGCGCAAAAGTGACACAACTTGGCTGCCTCTGCTGCTATTCTCATGAGACCATCCCGAATCATAGGCTGATTTTCCTTCCTAGGGTTAAGGTTTGAGTTACGCCTAGGGTAAGGGTTCTATTAACCAGAAAGCCCTGAGTTCCAAGAACACAGCAGCTGCGAAGGACTAGCCAAGAAGAGCGCAAAAGTACCACAACATGCCTGCCTCCACAGCTTTTTCCTTGGGGACATGCCTAATTCCTGGCTGATTTGCCTTTCTCGTCTTAGGGTTGGGGTTCGGCCTAGGGCTAGGATTTTTAAAATCAGGAAGCCCTGAGTTCCAGGCACACTGGAGCTGTGAAAGGCATCCAAAAGGGAGTGCAAAAGTGCCACAACATGGCTGCTTTCCCTGCTTTTTCCTTGGCAAGAAGCCTAACACAAGGCTGATTTCCCTTCCCAGGGTTACTGTTAGGCTTAGGCCTAGGGCTAGGATTTTTAAAACTAGGAAGCCCTTAGTTCCAGGCACACTGCAGCTGCGAAAGGCATCCCAAGGGGAGTACAAAAGTGCAACAACATGGCAGCTTTCACAGCTTTTTCCTTGGCACCATCCCTATACCTAGGCTGATTTATCTGCCTAGGGTTAAGGTTAGGCTTCAGCCTAGGGCTTGGAGTTTTTTAACCAGAAGGCCCTGAGTTCCAGGCTTACTGCATCTGCCAAAGGCATCCCAAAGGGAGTGCAGAAGTGCCACAACATGGCTGCTTTCACGGCTTTTCCCTTAGGAAGAACCCTAATACGCGGCTGATTTACCTTCCTCGGGTTACTGTTAGGCTTAGGCCTAGGACTTTTAAAACCAGGAAGCCCTGGGCTCCAGGCACACTGCAGCTGTTAAAGGCATCCCAAGGGGAGCGCAAAAGTGACACAACTTGGCTGCCTCTGCTGCTATTCTCATGAGACCATCCCGAATCATAGGCTGATTTTCCTTCCTAGGGTTAAGGTTTGAGTTACGCCTAGGGTAAGAGTTCTATTAACCAGAAAGCCCTGAGTTCCAAGAACACAGCAGCTGCGAAGGACTAGCCAAGAAGAGCGCAAAAGTACCACAACATGCCTGCCTCCACAGCTTTTTCCTTGGGGACATGCCTAATTCCTGGCTGATTTGCCTTTCTCGTCTTAGGGTTGGGGTTCGGCCTAGGGCTAGGATTTTTTTATCTAGGAAGCCCTGAGTTCCAGGCTTACTTCATCTGCCAAAAGCATCCCAAAGGGAGTGCAGAAGCGCCACAACATGGCTGCTTTCACGGCTTTTTCCTTGGCACCATCCCTATACCTAGGCTGATTTATCTGCCTAGGGTTAAGGTTAGGCTTCAGCCTAGGGCTTGGAGTTTTTTAACCAGAAAGCCCTGAGTTCCAGGCTTACTGCATCTGCCAAAGGCATCCCAAAGGGAGTGCAGAAGTGCCACAACATGGCTGCTTTCACGGCTTTTCCCTTAGGAAGAACCCTAATACGCGGCTGATTTACCTTCCTAGGGTTACTGTTAGGCTTAGGCCTAGGACTTTTAAAACCAGGAAGCCCTGGGCTCCACGCATATGCAGCTGTTAAAGGCATCCCAAGAGGGCCGCAGAAGTGACACAACTTGGCTGCCTCTGCTTCTATTCTCATGAGACCATCCTGAACCATAGGCTGATTTTCCTTCCTAGGGTTAAGGTTTGAGTTACGCCTGGGGTAAGAGTTCTATTAACCAGAAAGCCCTGAGTTCCAAGAACACAGCAGCTGCGAAGGACTAGCCAAGAAGAGCGCAAAAGTACCACAACATGCCTGCCTCCACAGCTTTTTCCTTGGGGACATGCCTAATTCCTGGCTGATTTGCCTTTCTCGTCTTAGGGTTGGGGTTCGGCCTAGGGCTAGGATTTTTTTATCTAGGAAGCCCTGAGTTCCAGGCTTACTTCATCTGCCAAAAGCATCCCAAAGGGAGTGCAGAAGTGCCACAACATGGCTGCTTTCAAGGCTTTTCCCTTAGGAAGAACCCTAATACCCGGCAGATTTACCTTCCTAGGGTTACTGTTAGGCTTAAGCCTAGGACTTTTAAAACCAGGAAGCCCTGGGCTCCAGGCACTCTGCAGCTGCGAAAGGCATCCCAAGGGGAGCGCAAAAGTAACGCAACTTGGCTGCCACCACTGATATTTCCATGAGACCATCCCGAACCATAGGCTGATTTTCCTTCCTAGGGTTAAGGTTTGAGTTACGCCTAGGGTAAGGGTTCTATTAACCAGAAAGCCCTGAGTTCCAAGAACACAGCGGCTGCGAAGGACTACCCAAGAAGAGCGCAAAAGTACCACAACATGCCTGCCTCCACAGCTTTTTCCTTGGGGACATGCCTAATTCCTGGCTGATTTGCCTTTCTCGTCTTAGGGTTGGGGTTCGGCGTAGGGCTAGGATTTTTAAAATCAGGAAGCCCTGAGTTCCAGGCACACTGGAGCTGTGAAAGGCATCCAAAAGGGAGTGCAAAAGTGCCACAACATGGCTGCTTTCCCGGCTTTTTCCTTGGCAAGAAGCCTAACACCAGGCTGATTTCCCTTCCCAGGGTTACTGTTAGGCTTAGGCCTAGGGCTAGGATTTTTAAAACTAGGAAGCCCTTAGTTCCAGGCACACTGCAGCTGCGAAAGGCATCCCAAGGGGAGTACAAAAGTGCAACAACATGGCAGCTTTCACAGCTTTTTCCTTGGCACCATCCCTATACCTAGGCTGATTTATCTGCCTAGGGTTAAGGTTAGGCTTCAGCCTAGGGCTTGGAGTTTTTTAACCAGAAAGCCCTGAGTTCCAGGCTTACTGCATCTGCCAAAGGCATCCGAAAGGGAGTGCAGAAGTTCCACAACATGGCTGCTTTCACGGCTTTTCCCTTAGGAAGAACCCTAATACGCGGCTGATTTACCTTCCTAGGGTTACTGTTAGGCTTAGGCCTAGGACTTTTAAAACCAGGAAGCCCTGGGCTCCAGGCACATGCAGCTGTTAAAGGCATCCCAAGAGGGCTGCAGAAGTGACACAACTTGGCTGCCTCTGCTGCTATTCTCATGAGACCATCCCGAACCATAGGCTGATTTTCCTTCCTAGGGTTAAGGTTTGAGTTACGCCTGGGGTAAGAGTTCTATTAACCAGAAAGCCCTGAGTTCCAAGAACACAGCAGCTGCGAAGGACTAGCCAAGAAGAGCGCAAAAGTACCACAACATGCCTGCCTCCACAGCTTTTTCCTTGGGGACATGCCTAATTCCTGGCTGATTTGCCTTTCTCGTCTTAGGGTTGGGGTTCGGCGTAGGGCTAGGATTTTTAAAATCAGGAAGCCCTGAGTTCCAGGCACACTGGAGCTGTGAAAGGCATCCAAAAGGGAGTGCAAAAGTGCCACAACATGGTTGCTTTCACGGCTTTTTCTTGGCAAGAAGCTTAACACCAGGCTGATTTCCCTTCCCAGGGTTACTGTTAGGCTTAGGCCTAGGGCTAGGATTTTTAAAACTAGGAAGCCCTTAGTTCCAGGCACACTGCAGCTGCGAAAGGCATCCCAAGGGGAGTGCAAAAGTGCCACAACATGGTTGCTTTCACGGCTTTTTCTTGGCAAGAAGCTTAACACCAGGCTGATTTCCCTTCCCAGGGTTACTGTTAGGCTTAGGCCTAGGCCTAGGACTTTTAAAACCAGGAAGCCCTGGGCTCCAGGCACACTGCTGCTGCGAAAGGCATCCCAAGGGGAGCGCAAAAGTGACACAACTTGGCTGCCACCACTGATATTTCCATGAGACCATCCCGAACCATAGGCTGATTTTCCTTCCTAGGGTTAAGGTTTGAGTTACGCCTAGGGTAAGGGTTCTATTAACCAGAAAGCCCTGAGTTCCAAGAACACAGCAGCTGCGAAGGACTACCCAAGAAGAGTGCAAAAGTACCACAACATGCCTGCCTCCACAGCTTTTTCCTTGGGGACATGCCTAATTCATGGCTGATTTGCCTTTCTCGTCTTAGGGTTGGGGTTCGGCCTAGGGCTAGGATTTTTTTAACTAGGAAGCCCTGAGTTCCAGGCTTACTTCATCTGCCAAAAGCATCCCAAAGGGAGTGCAGAAGTGCCACAACATGGCTGCTTTCACGGCTTTTCCCTTAGGAAGAACCCTAATACCCGGCAGATTTACCTTCCTAGGGTTACTGTTAGGCTTAAGCCTAGGACTTTTAAAACCAGGAAGCCCTGGGCTCCAGGCACTCTGCAGCTGCGAAAGGCATCCCAAGGGGAGCGCAAAAGTAACGCAACTTGGCTGCCACCACTGATATTTCCATGAGACCATCCCGAACCATAGGCTGATTTTCCTTCCTAGGGTTAAGGTTTGAGTTACGCCTGGGGTAAGGGTTCTATTAACCAGAAAGCCCTGAGTTCCAAGAACACAGCAGCTGCGAAGGACTAGCCAAGAAGAGCGCAAAAGTACCACAACATGCCTGCCTCCACAGCTTTTTCCTTGGGGACATGCCTAATTCCTGGCTGATTTGCCTTTCTCGTCTTAGGGTTGGGGTTCGGCGTAGGGCTAAGATTTTTAAAAGCAGGAAGCCCTGAGTTCCAGGCACACTGGAGCTGTGAAAGGCATACAAAAGGGAGTGCAAAAGTGCCACAACATGGCTGCTTTCACGGCTTTTTCCTTGGGGACATGCCTAATTCCTTGCTGATTTGCCTTTCTCGTCTTAGGGTTGGGGTTCGGCCTAGGGCTAGGATTTTTTTAACTAGGAAGCCCTGAGTTCCAGGCTTACTTCATCTGCCAAAGGCATCCCAAAGGGAGTGCAGAAGTGCCACAACATGGCTGCTTTCACGGCTTTTCCCTTAGGAAGAACCCTAATACGCGGCTGATTTACCTTCCTAGGGTTACTGTTAGGCTTAGGCCTAGGACTTTTAAAACCAGGAAGCCCTGGGCTCCAGGCACACTGCAGCTGCGAAAGGCATCCCAAGGGGAGCGCAAAAGTGACACAACTTGGCTGCCACCACTGATATTTCCATGAGACCATCCCGAACCATAGGCTGATTTTCCTTCCTAGGGTTAAGGTTTGAGTTACGCCTAGGGTAAGGGTTCTATTAACCAGAAAGCCCTGAGTTCCAAGAACACAGCAGCTGCGAAGGACTACCCAAGAAGAGCGCAAAAGTACCACAACATGCCTGCCTCCACAGCTTTTTCCTTGGGGACATGCCTAATTCCTGGCTGATTTGCCTTTCTCGTCTTAGGGTTGGGGTTCGGCCTAGGGCTAGGATATTTTTAACTAGGAAGCCCTGAGTTCCAGGCTTACTTCATCTGCCAAAGGCATCCCAAAGGGAGTGCAAAAGTGCCACAACATGGTTGCTTTCACGGCTTTTCCCTTAGGAAGAACCCTAATACGCGGCTGATTTACCTTCCTAGGGTTACTGTTAGGCTTAGGCCTAGGACTTTTAAAACCAGGAAGCCCTGGGCTCCAGGCATATGCAGCTGTTAAAGGCATCCCAAGAGGGCTGCAGAAGTGACACAACTTGGCTGCCTCTGCTGCTATTCTCATGAGACCATCCCGAACCATAGGCTGATTTTCCTTCCTAGGGTTAAGGTTTGAGTTACGCCTGGGGTAAGAGTTCTATTAACCAGAAAGCCCTGAGTTCCAAGAACACAGCAGCTGCGAAGGACTACCCAAGAAGAGCGCAAAAGTACCACAACATGCCTGCCTCCACAGCTTTTTCCTTGGGGACATGCCTAATTCCTGGCTGATTTGCCTTTCTCGTCTTAGGGTTGGGGTTCGGCCTAGGGCTAGGATTTTTAAAATCAGGAAGCCCTGAGTTCCAGGCACACTGGAGCTGTGAAAGGCATCCAAAAGGGAGTGCAAAAGTGCCACAACATGGTTGCTTTCACGGCTTTTTCTTGGCAAGAAGCTTAACAACAGGCTGATTTCCCTTCCCAGGGTTACTGTTAGGCTTAGGCCTAGGGCTAGGATTTTTAAAACTAGGAAGCCCTTAGATCCAGGCACACTGCAGCTGTTAAAGGCATCCCAAGGGGAGTACAAAAGTGCAACAACATGGCAGCTTTCACAGCTTTTTCCTTGGCACCATCCCTATACCTAGGCTGATTTATCTGCCTAGGGTTAGGGTTAGGGTTCAGCCTAGGGCTTGGAGTTTTTTAACTAGGAAGCCCTGAGTTCCAGGCTTACTGCATCTGCCAAAGGCATCCCAAAAGGAGTGCAAAAGTGCCACAACATGGCTGCTTTCACGGCTTTTCCCTTAGGAAGAATCCTAATACGCGGCTGATTTACCTTCCTAGGGTTACTGTTAGGCTTAGGCCTAGGACTTTTAAAACCAGGAAGCCCTGGGCTCCAGGCACACTGCAGCTGCGAAAGGCATCCCAAGGGGAGCGCAAAAGTAACGCAACTTGGCGGCCACCACTGATATTTCCATGAGACCATCCCGAACCATAGGCTGATTTTCCTTCCTAGGGTTAAGGTTTGAGTTGCGCCTAGGGTAAGGGTTCTATTAACCAGAAAGCCCTGAGTTCCAAGAACACAGCAGCTGCGAAGGACTACCCAAGAAGAGCGCAAAAGTACCACAACATGCCTGCCTCCACAGCTTTTTCCTTGGGGACATGCCTAATTCCTGGCTGATTTGCCTTTCTCGTCTTAGGGTTGGGGTTCGGCCTAGGGCTAGGATTTTTAAAATCAGGAAGCCCTGAGTTCCAGGCACACTGGAGCTGTGAAAGGCATCCAAAAGGGAGTGCAAAAGTGCCACAACATGGTTGCTTTCACGGCTTTTTCTTGGCAAGAAGCTTAACACCAGGCTGATTTCCCTTCCCAGGGTTACTGTTAGGCTTAGGCCTAGGGCTAGGATTTTTAAAACTAGGAAGCCCTTAGATCCAGGCACACTGCAGCTGTTCAAGGCATCCCAAGGGGAGTACAAAAGTGCAACAACATGGCAGCTTTCACAGCTTTTTCCTTGGCACCATCCCTATACCTAGGCTGATTTATCTGCCTAGGGTTAGGGTTAGGGTTCAGCCTAGGGCTTGGAGTTTTTTAACTAGGAAGCCCTGAGTTCCAGGCTTACTGCATCTGCCAAAGGCATCCCAAAAGGAGTGCAAAAGTGCCACAACATGGCTGCTTTCACGGCTTTTCCCTTAGGAAGAATCCTAATACGCGGCTGATTTACCTTCCTAGGGTTACTGTTAGGCTTAGGCCTAGGACTTTTAAAACCAGAAAGCCCTGGGCTCCAGGCACACTGCAGCTGCGAAAGGCATCCCAAGGGGAGCGCAAAAGTGACACAACTTGGCTGCCACCACTGATATTTCCATGAGACCATCCCGAACCATAGGCTGATTATCCTTCCTAGGGTTAAGGTTTGAGTTGCGCCTAGGGTAAGGGTTCTATTAACCAGAAAGCCCTGAGTTCCAAGAACACAGCAGCTGCGAAGGACTAGCCAAGGAGAGCGCAAAACTACCACAACATGCCTGCCTCCACAGCTTTTTCCTTGGGGACATGCCTAATTCCTGGCTGATTTGCCTTTCTCTTCTTAGGGTTGGGGTTCGGCCTAGGGCTAGGATTTTTTTATCTAGGAAGCCCTGAGTTCCAGGCTTACTTCATCTGCCAAAAGCATCCCAAAGGGAGTGCAGAAGTGCCACAACATGGCTGCTTTCACGGCTTTTCCCTTGGGAAGAACCCTAATACGCGGCTGGTTTACCTTCCTAGGGTTACTGTTAGGCTTAGGCCTAGGACTTTTAAAACCAGGAAGCCCTGGGCTCCAGGCACTCTGCAGCTGCGAAAGGCATCCCAAGGGGAGCGCAAAAGTAACGCAACTTGGCTGCCACCACTGATATTTCCATGAGACCATCCCGAACCATAGGCTGATTTTCCTTCCTAGGGTTAAGGTGTGAGTTACGCCTGGGGTAAGAGTTCTATTAACCAGAAAGCCCTGAGTTCCAAGAACACAGCAGCTGCGAAGGACTACCCAAGAAGAGCGCAAAAGTACCACAACATGCCTGCCTCCACAGCTTTTTCCTTGGGGACATGCCTAATTCCTGGCTTATTTGCCTTTCTCGTCTTAGGGTTGGGGTTCGGCGTAGGGCTAGGATTTTTAAAATCAGGAAGCCCTGAGTTCCAGGCACACTGGAGCTGTGAAAGGCATCCCAAAGGGAGTGCAGAAGTGCCACAACATGGCTGCTTTCCCGGCTTTTTCCTTGGCAAGAAGCCTAACACCAGGCTGATTTCCCTTCCCAGGGTTACTGTAAGGCTTAGGCCTAGGGCTAGGATTTTTAAAACTAGGAAGCCCTTAGTTCCAGGCACACTGCAGCTGTTCAAGGCATCCCAAGGGGAGTACAAAAGTGCAACAACATGGCAGCTTCCACAGCTTTTTCCTTGGCACCATCCCTATACCTAGGCTGATTTATCTGCCTAGGGTTAAGGTTAGGCTTCAGCCTAGGGCTTGGAGTTTTTAACCAGAAAGCCCTGAGTTCCAGGCTTACTGCATCTGCCAAAGGCATCCCAAAGGGAGTGCAGAAGTGCCACAACATGGCTGCTTTCACGGCTTTTCCCTTAGGAAGAACCCTAATACGCGGCTGATTTACCTTCCTAAGGTTACTGTTAGGCTTAGGCCTAGGACTTTTAAAACCAGGAAGCCCTGGGCTCCAGGCACACTGCAGCTGTTAAAGGCATCCCACGGGGAGCCCAAAAGTGACACAACTTGGCTGCCTCTGCTGCTATTCTCATGAGACCATCCCGAACCATAGGCTGATTTTCCTTCCTAGGGTTAAGGTTTGAGTTACGCCTGGGGTAAGGGTTCTATTAACCAGAAAGCCCTGAGTTCCAAGAACACAGCAGCTGCGAAGGACTAGCCAAGAAGAGCGCAAAAGTACCACAACATGCCTGCCTCCACAGCTTTTTCCTTGGGGACATGCCTAATTCCTGGCTGATTTGCCTTTCTCGTCTTAGGGTTGGGGTTCGGCGTAGGGCTAGGATTTTTAAAATCAGGAAGCCCTGAGTTCCAGGCACACTGGAGCTGTGAAAGTCATACAAAAGGGAGTGCAAAAGTTCCACAACATGGCTGCTTTCACGGCTTTTTCCTTGGCAAGAAGCCTAACACCAGGCTGATTTCCCTTCCCAGGGTTACTGTTAGGCTTAGGCCTAGGGCTAGGATTTTTAAAACTAGGAAGCCCTTAGATCCAGGCACACTGCAGCTGCGAAAGGCATCCCAAGGGGAGTACAAAAGTGCAACAACATGGCAGCTTTCACAGCTTTTTCCTTGGCACCATCCCTATACCTAGGCTGATTTATCTGCCTAGGGTTAAGTTTAGGCTTCAGCCTAGGGCTTGGAGTTTTTTAACCAGGAAGCCCTGAGTTCCAGGCTTACTGCATCTGCCAAAGGCATCCGAAAGGGAGTGCAGAAGTGCCACAACATGGCTGCTTTCACGGCTTTTCCCTTAGGAAGAACCCTAATACGCGGCTGATTTACCTTCCTAGGGTTACTGTTAGGCTTAGGCCTAGGACTTTTAAAACCAGGAAGCCCTGGGCTCCAGGCATATGCAGCTGTTAAAGGCATCCCAAGAGGGCCGCAGAAGTGACACAACTTGGCTGCCTCTGCTTCTATTCTCATGAGACCATCCTAAACCATAGGCAGATTTTCCTTCCTAGGGTTAAGGTTTGAGTTTCGCCTAGGGTAAGAGTTCTATTAACCAGAAAGCCCTGAGTTCCAAGAACACAGCAGCTGCGAAGGACTACCCAAGAAGAGCGAAAAAGTACCACAACGTGCCTGCCTCCACAGCTTTTTCCTTGGGGACATGCCTAATTCCTGGCTGATTTGCCTTTCTCGTCTTAGGGTTGGGGTTCGGCCTAGGGCTAGGATTTTTTTAACTAGGAAGCCCTGAGTTCCAGTCTTACTGCATCTGCCAAAGGCATCCCAAAGGGAGTGCAGAAGTGCCACAACATGGCTGCTTTCACGGCTTTTCCCTTAGGAAGAACCCTAATACCCGGCTGATTTACCTTCCTAGGGTTACTGTTAGGCTTAGGCCTAGGACTTTTAAAACCAGGAAGCCCTGGGCTCCAGGCATATGCAGCTGTTAAAGGCATCCCAAGAGGGCTGCAGAAGTGACACAACTTGGCTGCCTCTGCTGCTATTCTCATGAGACCATCCCGAACCATAGGCTGATTTTCCTTCCTAGGGTTAAGGTTTGAGTTACGCCTGGGGTAAGAGTTCTATTAACCAGAAAGCCCTGAGTTCCAAGAACACAGCAGCTGCGAAGGACTACCCAAGAAGAGCGCAAAAGTACCACAACATGCCTGCCTCCACAGCTTTTTCCTTGGGGACATGCCTAATTCCTGGCTGATTTGCCTTTCTCGTCTTAGGGTTGGGGTTCGGCCTAGGGCTAGGATTTTTAAAATCAGGAAGCCCTGAGTTCCAGGCACACTGGAGCTGTGAAAGGCATCCAAAAGGGAGTGCAAAAGTGCCACAACATGGTTGCTTTCACGGCTTTTTCTTGGCAAGAAGCTTAACAACAGGCTGATTTCCCTTCCCAGGGTTACTGTTAGGCTTAGGCCTAGGGCTAGGATTTTTAAAACTAGGAAGCCCTTAGATCCAGGCACACTGCAGCTGTTAAAGGCATCCCAAGGGGAGTACAAAAGTGCAACAACATGGCAGCTTTCACAGCTTTTTCCTTGGCACCATCCCTATACCTAGGCTGATTTATCTGCCTAGGGTTAGGGTTAGGGTTCAGCCTAGGGCTTGGAGTTTTTTAACTAGGAAGCCCTGAGTTCCAGGCTTACTGCATCTGCCAAAGGCATCCCAAAAGGAGTGCAAAAGTGCCACAACATGGCTGCTTTCACGGCTTTTCCCTTAGGAAGAATCCTAATACGCGGCTGATTTACCTTCCTAGGGTTACTGTTAGGCTTAGGCCTAGGACTTTTAAAACCAGGAAGCCCTGGGCTCCAGGCACACTGCAGCTGCGAAAGGCATCCCAAGGGGAGCGCAAAAGTAACGCAACTTGGCGGCCACCACTGATATTTCCATGAGACCATCCCGAACCATAGGCTGATTTTCCTTCCTAGGGTTAAGGTTTGAGTTGCGCCTAGGGTAAGGGTTCTATTAACCAGAAAGCCCTGAGTTCCAAGAACACAGCAGCTGCGAAGGACTACCCAAGAAGAGCGCAAAAGTACCACAACATGCCTGCCTCCACAGCTTTTTCCTTGGGGACATGCCTAATTCCTGGCTGATTTGCCTTTCTCGTCTTAGGGTTGGGGTTCGGCCTAGGGCTAGGATTTTTAAAATCAGGAAGCCCTGAGTTCCAGGCACACTGGAGCTGTGAAAGGCATCCAAAAGGGAGTGCAAAAGTGCCACAACATGGTTGCTTTCACGGCTTTTTCTTGGCAAGAAGCTTAACACCAGGCTGATTTCCCTTCCCAGGGTTACTGTTAGGCTTAGGCCTAGGGCTAGGATTTTTAAAACTAGGAAGCCCTTAGATCCAGGCACACTGCAGCTGTTCAAGGCATCCCAAGGGGAGTACAAAAGTGCAACAACATGGCAGCTTTCACAGCTTTTTCCTTGGCACCATCCCTATACCTAGGCTGATTTATCTGCCTAGGGTTAGGGTTAGGGTTCAGCCTAGGGCTTGGAGTTTTTTAACTAGGAAGCCCTGAGTTCCAGGCTTACTGCATCTGCCAAAGGCATCCCAAAAGGAGTGCAAAAGTGCCACAACATGGCTGCTTTCACGGCTTTTCCCTTAGGAAGAATCCTAATACGCGGCTGATTTACCTTCCTAGGGTTACTGTTAGGCTTAGGCCTAGGACTTTTAAAACCAGAAAGCCCTGGGCTCCAGGCACACTGCAGCTGCGAAAGGCATCCCAAGGGGAGCGCAAAAGTGACACAACTTGGCTGCCACCACTGATATTTCCATGAGACCATCCCGAACCATAGGCTGATTATCCTTCCTAGGGTTAAGGTTTGAGTTGCGCCTAGGGTAAGGGTTCTATTAACCAGAAAGCCCTGAGTTCCAAGAACACAGCAGCTGCGAAGGACTAGCCAAGGAGAGCGCAAAACTACCACAACATGCCTGCCTCCACAGCTTTTTCCTTGGGGACATGCCTAATTCCTGGCTGATTTGCCTTTCTCTTCTTAGGGTTGGGGTTCGGCCTAGGGCTAGGATTTTTTTATCTAGGAAGCCCTGAGTTCCAGGCTTACTTCATCTGCCAAAAGCATCCCAAAGGGAGTGCAGAAGTGCCACAACATGGCTGCTTTCACGGCTTTTCCCTTGGGAAGAACCCTAATACGCGGCTGGTTTACCTTCCTAGGGTTACTGTTAGGCTTAGGCCTAGGACTTTTAAAACCAGGAAGCCCTGGGCTCCAGGCACTCTGCAGCTGCGAAAGGCATCCCAAGGGGAGCGCAAAAGTAACGCAACTTGGCTGCCACCACTGATATTTCCATGAGACCATCCCGAACCATAGGCTGATTTTCCTTCCTAGGGTTAAGGTGTGAGTTACGCCTGGGGTAAGAGTTCTATTAACCAGAAAGCCCTGAGTTCCAAGAACACAGCAGCTGCGAAGGACTACCCAAGAAGAGCGCAAAAGTACCACAACATGCCTGCCTCCACAGCTTTTTCCTTGGGGACATGCCTAATTCCTGGCTTATTTGCCTTTCTCGTCTTAGGGTTGGGGTTCGGCGTAGGGCTAGGATTTTTAAAATCAGGAAGCCCTGAGTTCCAGGCACACTGGAGCTGTGAAAGGCATCCCAAAGGGAGTGCAGAAGTGCCACAACATGGCTGCTTTCCCGGCTTTTTCCTTGGCAAGAAGCCTAACACCAGGCTGATTTCCCTTCCCAGGGTTACTGTAAGGCTTAGGCCTAGGGCTAGGATTTTTAAAACTAGGAAGCCCTGGGCTCCAGGCACACTGCAGCTGTTCAAGGCATCCCAAGGGGAGTACAAAAGTGCAACAACATGGCAGCTTCCACAGCTTTTTCCTTGGCACCATCCCTATACCTAGGCTGATTTATCTGCCTAGGGTTAAGGTTAGGCTTCAGCCTAGGGCTTGGAGTTTTTAACCAGAAAGCCCTGAGTTCCAGGCTTACTGCATCTGCCAAAGGCATCCCAAAGGGAGTGCAGAAGTGCCACAACATGGCTGCTTTCACGGCTTTTCCCTTAGGAAGAACCCTAATACGCGGCTGATTTACCTTCCTAAGGTTACTGTTAGGCTTAGGCCTAGGACTTTTAAAACCAGGAAGCCCTGGGCTCCAGGCACACTGCAGCTGTTAAAGGCATCCCACGGGGAGCCCAAAAGTGACACAACTTGGCTGCCTCTGCTGCTATTCTCATGAGACCATCCCGAACCATAGGCTGATTTTCCTTCCTAGGGTTAAGGTTTGAGTTACGCCTGGGGTAAGGGTTCTATTAACCAGAAAGCCCTGAGTTCCAAGAACACAGCAGCTGCGAAGGACTAGCCAAGAAGAGCGCAAAAGTACCACAACATGCCTGCCTCCACAGCTTTTTCCTTGGGGACATGCCTAATTCCTGGCTGATTTGCCTTTCTCGTCTTAGGGTTGGGGTTCGGCGTAGGGCTAGGATTTTTAAAATCAGGAAGCCCTGAGTTCCAGGCACACTGGAGCTGTGAAAGGCATACAAAAGGGAGTGCAAAAGTTCCACAACATGGCTGCTTTCACGGCTTTTTCCTTGGCAAGAAGCCTAACACCAGGCTGATTTCCCTTCCCAGGGTTACTGTTAGGCTTAGGCCTAGGGCTAGGATTTTTAAAACTAGGAAGCCCTTAGATCCAGGCACACTGCAGCTGCGAAAGGCATCCCAAGGGGAGTACAAAAGTGCAACAACATGGCAGCTTTCACAGCTTTTTCCTTGGCACCATCCCTATACCTAGGCTGATTTATCTGCCTAGGGTTAAGTTTAGGCTTCAGCCTAGGGCTTGGAGTTTTTTAACCAGGAAGCCCTGAGTTCCAGGCTTACTGCATCTGCCAAAGGCATCCGAAAGGGAGTGCAGAAGTGCCACAACATGGCTGCTTTCACGGCTTTTCCCTTAGGAAGAACCCTAATACGCGGCTGATTTACCTTCCTAGGGTTACTGTTAGGCTTAGGCCTAGGACTTTTAAAACCAGGAAGCCCTGGGCTCCAGGCATATGCAGCTGTTAAAGGCATCCCAAGAGGGCCGCAGAAGTGACACAACTTGGCTGCCTCTGCTTCTATTCTCATGAGACCATCCTAAACCATAGGCAGATTTTCCTTCCTAGGGTTAAGGTTTGAGTTTCGCCTAGGGTAGGAGTTCTATTAACCAGAAAGCCCTGAGTTCCAAGAACACAGCAGCTGCGAAGGACTACCCAAGAAGAGCGAAAAAGTACCACAACGTGCCTGCCTCCACAGCTTTTTCCTTGGGGACATGCCTAATTCCTGGCTGATTTGCCTTTCTCGTCTTAGGGTTGGGGTTCGGCCTAGGGCTAGGATTTTTTTAACTAGGAAGCCCTGAGTGCCAGTCTTACTGCATCTGCCAAAGGCATCCCAAAGGGAGTGCAGAAGTGCCACAACATGGCTGCTTTCACGGCTTTTCCCTTAGGAAGAACCCTAATACCCGGCTGATTTACCTTCCTAGGGTTACTGTTAGGCTTAAGCCTAGGACTTTTAAAACCAGGAAGCCCTGGGCTCCAGGCACACTGCAGCTGTTAAAGGCATCCCAAGGGGAGCGCAAAAGTGACACAACTTGGCTGCCTCTGCTGCTATTCTCATGAGACCATCCCGAACCATAGGCTGATTTTCCTTCCTAGGGTTAAGGTTTGAGTTACGCCTAGGGTAAGGGTTCTATTAACCAGAAAGCCCTGAGTTCCAAGAACACAGCAGCTGCGAAGGACTAGCCAAGAAGAGCGCAAAAGTACCACAACATGCCTGCCTCCACAGCTTTTTCCTTGGGGACATGCCTAATTCCTGGCTGATTTGCCTTTCTCGTCTTAGGGTTGGGGTTCGGCCTAGGGCTAGGATTTTTTTATCTAGGAAGCCCTGAGTTCCAGGCTTACTTCATCTGCCAAAGGCATCCCAAAGGGAGTGCAGAAGTGCCACAACATGGCTGCTTTCACGGCTTTTCCCTTAGGAAGAACCCTAATACTCGGCTGATTTACCTTCCTAGGGTTACTGTTAGGCTTAGGCCTAGGACTTTTAAAACCAGGAAGCCCTGGGCTCCAGGCACACTGCACCTGCGAAAGGCATCCCAAGGGGAGCGCAAAAGTGACACAACTTGGCTGCCACCACTGATATTTCCATGAGACCATCCCGAACCATAGGCTGATTTTCCTTCCTAGGGTTAAGGTTTGAGTTACGCCTGGGGTAAGAGTTCTATTAACCAGAAAGCCCTGAGTTCCAAGAACACAGCAGCTGCGAAGGACTACCCAAGAAGAGCGCAAAAGTACCACAACATGCCTGCCTCCACAGCTTTTTCCTTGGGGACATGCCTAATTCCTGGCTGATTTGCCTTTCTCGTCTTAGGGTTGGGGTTCGGCCTAGGGCTAGGATTTTTAAAATCAGGAAGCCCTGAGTTCCAGGCACACTGGAGCTGTGAAAGGCATCCAAAAGGGAGTGCAAAAGTGCCACAACATGGTTGCTTTCACGGCTTTTTCTTGGCAAGAAGCTTAACAACAGGCTGATTTCCCTTCCCAGGGTTACTGTTAGGCTTAGGCCTAGGGCTTGGATTTTTAAAACTAGGAAGCCCTTAGATCCAGGCACACTGCAGCTGTTCAAGGCATCCCAAGGGGAGTACAAAAGTGCAACAACATCGCAGCTTTCACAGCTTTTTCCTTGGCACCATCCCTATACCTAGGCTGATTTATCTGCCTAGGGTTAGGGTTAGGGTTCAGCCTAGGGCTTGGAGTTTTTTAACTAGGAAGCCCTGAGTTCCAGGCTTACTTCATCTGCCAAAGGCATCCCAACAGGAGTGCAAAAGTGCCACAACATGGCTGCTTTCACGGCTTTTCCCTTAGGAAGAATCCTAATACGCGGCTGATTTACCTTCCTAGGGTTACTGTTAGGCTTAGGCCTAGGACTTTTAAAACCAGGAAGCCCTGGGCTCCAGGCACACTGCAGCTGCGAAAGGCATCCCAAGGGGAGCGCAAAAGTAACGCAACTTGGCTGCCACCACTGATATTTCCATGAGACCATCCCGAACCATAGGCTGATTTTCCTTCCTAGGGTTAAGGTTTGAGTTGCGCCTAGGGTAAGGGTTCTATTAACCAGAAAGCCCTGAGTTCCAAGAACACAGCAGCTGCGAAGGACTACCCAAGAAGAGCGCAAAAGTACCACAACATGCCTGCCTCCACAGCTTTTTCCTTGGGGACATGCCTAATTCCTGGCTGATTTGCCTTTCTCGTCTTAGGGTTGGGGTTCGGCCTAGGGCTAGGATTTTTAAAATCAGGAAGCCCTGAGTTCCAGGCACACTGGAGCTGTGAAAGGCATCCAAAAGGGAGTGCAAAAGTGCCACAACATGGTTGCTTTCACGGCTTTTTCTTGGCAAGAAGCCTAACACCAGGCTGATTTCCCTTCCCAGGGTTACTGTTAGGCTTAGGCCTAGGGCTAGGATTTTTAAAACTAGGAAGCCCTTAGTTCCAGGCACACTGCAGCTGCGAAAGGCATCCCAAGGGGAGTACAAAAGTGCAACAACATGGCAGCTTTCACAGCTTTTTCCTTGGCACCATCCCTATACCTAGGCTGATTTATCTGCCTAGGGTTAGGGTTAGGGTTCAGCCTAGGGCTTGGAGTTTTTTAACTAGGAAGCCCTGAGTTCCAGGCTTACTGCATCTGCCAAAGGCATCCCAAAAGGATTGCAAAAGTGCCACAACATGGCTGCTTTCACGGCTTTTCCCTTTGGAAGAATCCTAATACGCGGCTGATTTACCTTCCTAGGGTTACTGTTAGGCTTAGGCCTAGGACTTTTAAAACCAGGAAGCCCTGGGCTCCAGGCACACTGCAGCTGCGAAAGGCATCCCAAGGGGAGCGCAAAAGTGACACAACTTGGCTGCCACCACTGATATTTCCATGAGACCATCCCGAACCATAGGCTGATTTTCCTTCCTAGGGTTAAGGTTTGAGTTGCGCCTAGGGTAAGGGTTCTATTAACCAGAAAGCCCTGAGTTCCAAGAACACAGCAGCTGCGAAGGACTAGCCAAGGAGAGCGCAAAACTACCACAACATGCCTGCCTCCACAGCTTTTTCCTTGGGGACATGCCTAATTCCTGGCTGATTTGCCTTTCTCGTCTTAGGGTTGGGGTTCGGCCTAGGGCTAGGATTTTTTTATCTAGGAAGCCCTGAGTTCCAGGCTTACTGCATCTGCCAAAGGCATCCCAAAGGGAGTGCAGAAGTGCCACAACATGGCTGCTTTCACGGCTTTTCCCTTAGGAAGAACCCTAATACGCGGCTGATTTACCTTCCTAGGGTTACTGTTAGGCTTAGGCCTAGGACTTTTAAAACCAGGAAGCCCTGGGCTCCAGGCACATGCAGCTGCGAAAGGCATCCCAAGGGGAGCGCAAAAGTGACACAACTTGGCTGCCACCACTGATATTTCCATGAGACCATCCCGAACCATAGGCTGATTTTCCTTCCTAGGGTTAAGGTTTGAGTTACGCCTAGGGTAAGGGTTCTATTAACCAGAAAGCCCTGAGTTCCAAGAACACAGCAGCTGCGAAGGACTACCCAAGAAGAGCGCAAAAGTACCACAACATGCCTGCCTCCACAGCTTTTTCCTTGGGGACATGCCTAATTCCTGGCTGATTTGCCTTTCTCGTCTTAGGGTTGGAGTTCGGCCTAGGGTTAGGATTTTTTTATCTAGGAAGCCCTGAGTTCCAGGCTTACTTCATCTGCCAAAAGCATCCCAAAGGGAGTGCAGAAGTGCCACAACATGGCTGCTTTCACGGCTTTTCCCCTAGGAAGAACCCTAATACGCGGCTCATTTACCTTCCTAGGGTTACTGTTAGGCTTAGGCCTAGGACTTTTAAAACCAGGAAGCCCTGGGCTCCAGGCACTCTGCAGCTGCTAAAGGCATCCCAAGGGGAGCGCAAAAGTAACGCAACTTGGCTGCCACCACTGATATTTCCATGAGACCATCCCGAACCATACGCTGATTTTCCTTCCTAGGGTTAAGGTTTGAGTTACGCCTGGGGTAAGAGTTCTATTAACCAGAAAGCCCTGAGTTCCAAGAACACAGCAGCTGCGAAGGACTAGCCAAGAAGAGCGCAAAAGTACCACAACATGCCTGCCTCCACAGCTTTTTCCTTGGGGACATGCCTAATTCCTGGCTGATTTGCCTTTCTCGTCTTAGGGTTGGGGTTCGGCGTAGGGCTAGGATTTTTAAAATCAGGAAGCCCTGAGTTCCAGGCACACTGGAGCTGTGAAAGGCATCCAAAAGGGAGTGCATAAGTGCCACAACATGGCTGCTTTCCCGGCTTTTTCCTTGGCAAGAAGCCTAACACCAGGCTGATTTCCCTTCCCAGGGTTACTGTTAGGCTTAGGCCTAGGGCTAGGATTTTTAAAACTAGGAAGCCCTGAGTTCCAGGCTTACTGCATCTGCCAAAGGCATCCCAAAGGGAGTGCAGAAGTGCCACAACATGGCTGCTTTCACGGCTTTTCCCTTAGGAAGAACCCTAATACACGGCTGATTTACCTTCCTAGGGTTACTGTTAGGCTTAGGCCTAGGACTTTTAAAACCAGGAAGCCCTGGGCTCCAGGCATATGCAGCTGTTAAAGGCATCCCAAGAGGGCCGCAGAAGTGACACAACTTGGCTGCCTCTGCTTCTATTCTCATGAGACCATCCTGAACCATAGGCAGATTTTCCTTCCTAGGGTTAAGGTTTGAGTTTCGCCTAGGGTAAGAGTTCTATTAACCAGAAAGCCCTGAGTTCCAAGAACACAGCAGCTGCGAAGGACTAGCCAAGAAGAGCGCAAAAGTACCACAACATGCCTGCCTCCACAGCTTTTTCCTTGGGGACATGCCTAATTCCTGGCTGATTTGCCTTTCTCGTCTTAGGGTTGGGGTTCGGCCTAGGGCTAGGATTTTTTTAACTAGGAAGCCCTGAGTTCCAGGCTTACTTCATCTGCCAAAAGCATCCCAAAGGGAGTGCAGAAGTGCCACAACATGGCTGCTTTCACGGCTTTTCCCTTAGGAAGAACCCTAATACCCGGCAGATTTACCTTCCTAGGGTTACTGTTAGGCTTAAGCCTAGGACTTTTAAAACCAGGAAGCCCTGGGCTCCAGGCACTCTGCAGCTGCGAAAGGCATCCCAAGGGGAGCGCAAAAGTAACGCAACTTGGCTGCCACCACTGATATTTCCATGAGACCATCCCGAACCATAGGCTGATTTTCCTTCCTAGGGTTAAGGTTTGAGTTATGCCTAGGGTAAGGGTTCTATTAACCAGAAAGCCCTGAGTTCCAAGAACACAGCAGCTGCGAAGGACTACCCAAGAAGAGCGAAAAAGTACCACAACATGCCTGCCTCCACAGCTTTTTCCTTGGGGACATGCCTAATTCCTGGCTGATTTGCCTTTCTCGTCTTAGGGTTGGGGTTCGGCGTAGGGCTAGGATTTTAAAATCAGGAAGCCCTGAGTTCCAGGCACACTGGAGCTGTGAAAGGCATCCAAAAGGGAGTGCAAAAGTGCCACAACATGGTTGCTTTCACGGCTTTTTCCTTGGCAAGAAGCCTAACACCAGGCTGATTTCCCTTCCCAGGGTTACTGTTAGGCTTAGGCCTAGGGCTAGGATTTTTAAAACTAGGAAGCCCTTAGTTCCAGGCACACTGCAGCTGCGAAAGGCATCCCAAGGGGAGTACAAAAGTGCAACAACATGGCAGCTTTCCCAGCTTTTTCCTTGGCACCATCCCTATACCTAGGCTGATTTATCTGCCTAGGGTTAAGTTTAGGCTTCAGCCTAGGGCTTGGAGTTTTTTAACCAGGAAGCCCTGAGTTCCAGGCTTACTGCATCTGCCAAAGGCATCCCAAAGGGAGTGCAGAAGTGCCACAACATGGCTGCTTTCACGGCTTTTCCCTTAGGAAGAACCCTAATACGCGGCTGATTTACCTTCCTAGGGTTACTGTTAGGCTTAGGCCTAGGACTTTTAAAACCAGGAAGCCCTGAGCTCCAGGCATATGCAGCTGTTAAAGGCATCCCAAGAGGGCTGCAGAAGTGACACAACTTGGCTGCCTCTGCTTCTATTCTCATGAGACCATCCTGAACCATAGGCAGATTTTCCTTCCTAGGGTTAAGGTTTGAGTTTCGCCTAGGGTAAGAGTTCTATTAACCAGAAAGCCCTGAGTTCCAAGAACACAGCAGCTGTGAAGGACTAGCCAAGAAGAGCGCAAAAGTACCACAACATGCCTGCCTCCACAGCTTTTTCCTTGGGGACATGCCTAATTCCTGGCTGATTTGCCTTTCTCGTCTTTGGGTTGGGGTTCGGCCTAGGGCTAGGATTTTTTTAACTAGGAAGCCCTGAGTTCCAGGCTTACTGCATCTGCCAAAGGCATCCCAAAGGGAGTGCAGAAGTGCCACAACATGGCTGCTTTCACGGCTTTTCCCTTAGGAAGAACCCTAATACGCGGCTGATTTACCTTCCTAGGGTTACTGTTAGGCTTAGGCCTAGGACTTTTAAAACCAGGAAGCCCTGGGCTCCAGGCACACTGCAGCTGTTAAAGGCATCCCAAGGGGAGCGCAAAAGTGACTCAACTTGGCTGCCTCTGCTGCTATTCTCATGAGACCATCCCGAACCATAGGCTGAATTTCCTTCCTAGGGTTAAGGTTTGAGTTACGCCTGGGGTAAGGGTTCTATTAACCAGAAAGCCCTGAGTTCCAAGAACACAGCAGCTGCGAAGGACTAGCCAAGAAGAGCGCAAAAGTACCACAACATGCCTGCCTCCACAGCTTTTTCCTTGGGGACATGCCTAATTCCTGGCTGATTTGCCTTTCTCGTCTTAGGGTTGGGGTTCGGCCTAGGGCTAGGATTTTTAAAATCAGGAAGCCCTGAGTTCCAGGCTTACTTCATCTGCCAAAAGCATCCCAAAGGGAGTGCAGAAGTGCCACAACATGGCTGCTTTCACGGCTTTTCCCCTAGGAAGAACCCTAATACGCGGCTCATTTACCTTCCTAGGGTTACTGTTAGGCTTAGGCCTAGGACTTTTAAAACCAGGAAGCCCTGGGCTCCAGGCACTCTGCAGCTGCGAAAGGCATCCCAAGGGGAGCGCAAAAGTAACGCAACTTGGCTGCCACCACTGATATTTCCATGAGACCATCCCGAACCATAGGCTGATTTTCCTTCCTAGGGTTAAGGTTTGAGTTACGCCTGGGGTAAGAGTTCTATTAACCAGAAAGCCCTGAGTTCCAAGAACACAGCAGCTGCGAAGGACTACCCAAGAAGAGCGCAAAAGTACCACAACATGCCTGCCTCCACAGCTTTTTCCTTGGGGACATGCCTAATTCCTGGCTGATTTGCCTTTCTCGTCTTAGGGTTGGGGTTCGGCGTAGGGCTAGGATTTTTAAAATCAGGAAGCCCTGAGTTCCAGGCACACTGGAGCTGTGAAAGGCATCCAAAAGGGAGTGCAAAAGTGCCACAACATGGCTGCTTTCCCGGCTTTTTCCTTGGCAAGAAGCCTAACACCAGGCTGATTTCCCTTCCCAGGGTTACTGTTAGGCTTAGGCCTAGGGCTAGGATTTTTAAAACTAGGAAGCCCTTAGCTCCAGGCACACTGCAGCTGTTCAAGGCATCCCAAGGGGAGTACAAAAGTGCAACAACATGGCAGCTTTCACAGCTTTTTCCTTGGCACCATGCCGATACCTAGGCTGTTTTATCTGCCTAGGGTTAGGGTTAGGGTTCAGCCTAGGGCTTGGAGTTTTTTAACCAGGAAGCCCTGAGTTCCAGGCTTACTGCATCTGCCAAAGGCATCCCAAAGGGAGTGCAGAAGTGCCACAACATGGCTGCTTTCACAGCTTTTCCCTTAGGAAGAACCCTAATACGCGGCTGATTTACCTTCCTAGGGTTACTGTTAGGCTTAGGCCTAGGACTTTTAAAACCAGGAAGCCCTGGGCTCCAGGCATATGCAGCTGTTAAAGGCATCCCAAGAGGGCCGCAGAAGTGACACAACTTGGCTGCCTCTGCTTCTATTCTCATGAGACCATCCTGAACCATAGGCAGATTTTCCTTCCTAGGGTTAAGGTTTGAGTTTCGCCTAGGGTAAGAGTTCTATTAACCAGAAAGCCCTGAGTTCCAAGAACACAGCAGCTGCGAAGGACTAGCCAAGAAGAGCGCAAAAGTACCACAACATGCCTGCCTCCACAGCTTTTTCCTTGGGGACATGCCTAATTCCTGGCTGATTTGCCTTTCTCGTCTTAGGGTTGGGGTTCGGCCTAGGGCTAGGATATTTTTAACTAGGAAGCCCTGAGTTCCAGGCTTACTTCATCTGCCAAAAGCATCCCAAAGGGAGTGCAGAAGTGCCACAACATGGCTGCTTTCACGGCTTTTCCCTTAGGAAGAACCCTAATACCCGGCAGATTTACCTTCCTAGGGTTACTGTTAGGCTTAAGCCTAGGACTTTTAAAACCAGGAAGCCCTGGGCTCCAGGCACTCTGCAGCTGCGAAAGGCATCCCAAGGGGAGCGCAAAAGTAACGCAACTTGGCTGCCACCACTGATATTTCCATGAGACCATCCCGAACCATAGGCTGATTTTCCTTCCTAGGGTTAAGGTTTGAGTTATGCCTAGGGTAAGGGTTCTATTAACCAGAAAGCCCTGAGTTCCAAGAACACAGCAGCTGCGAAGGACTACCCAAGAAGAGCGAAAAAGTACCACAACATGCCTGCCTCCACAGCTTTTTCCTTGGGGACATGCCTAATTCCTGGCTGATTTGCCTTTCTCGTCTTAGGGTTGGGGTTCGGCCTAGGGCTAGGATTTTTTTAACTAGGAAGCCCTGAGTTCCAGGCACACTGGAGCTGTGAAAGGCATCCAAAAGGGAGTGCATAAGTGCCACAACATGGCTGCTTTCACGGCTTTTCCCTTAGGAAGAACCCTAATACCCGGCAGATTTACCTTCCTAGGGTTACTGTTAGGCTTAAGCCTAGGACTTTTAAAACCAGGAAGCCCTGGGCTCCAGGCACTCTGCAGCTGCGAAAGGCATCCCAAGGGGAGCGCAAAAGTAACGCAACTTGGCTGCCACCACTGATATTTCCATGAGACCATCCCGAACCATAGGCTGATTTTCCTTCCTAGGGTTAAGGTTTGAGTTATGCCTAGGGTAAGGGTTCTATTAACCAGAAAGCCCTGAGTTCCAAGAACACAGCAGCTGCGAAGGACTACCCAAGAAGAGCGAAAAAGTACCACAACATGCCTGCCTCCACAGCTTTTTCCTTGGGGACATGCCTAATTCCTGGCTGATTTGCCTTTCTCGTCTTAGGGTTGGGGTTCGGCCTAGGGCTAGGATTTTTTTAACTAGGAAGCCCTGAGTTCCAGGCACACTGGAGCTGTGAAAGGCATCCAAAAGGGAGTGCATAAGTGCCACAACATGGCTGCTTTCACGGCTTTTTCCTTGGCAAGAAGCCTAACACCAGGCTGATTTCCCTTCCCAGGGTTACTGTTAGGCTTAGGCCTAGGGCTAGGATTTTTAAAACTAGGAAGCCCTTAGCTCCAGGCACACTGCAGCTGCGAAAGGCATCCCAAGGGGAGTACAAAAGTGCCACAACATGGCTGCTTTCACGGCTTTTCCCTTAGGAAGAATCCTAATACGCGGCTGATTTACCTTCCTAGGGTTACTGTTAGGCTTAGGCCTAGGACTTTTAAAACCAGGAAGCCCTGGGCTCCAGGCATATGCAGCTGTTAAAGGCATCCCAAGAGGGCTGCAGAAGTGACACAACTTGGCTGCCTCTGCTTCTATTCTCATGAGACCATCCTGAACCATAGGCAGATTTTCCTTCCTAGGGTTAAGGTTTGAGTTTCGCCTAGGGTAAGAGTTCTATTAACCAGAAAGCCCTGAGTTCCAAGAACACAGCAGCTGTGAAGGACTAGCCAAGAAGAGCGCAAAAGTACCACAACATGCCTGCCTCCACAGCTTTTTCCTTGGGGACATGCCTAATTCCTGGCTGATTTGCCTTTCTCGTCTTTGGGTTGGGGTTCGGCCTAGGGCTAGGATTTTTTTAACTAGGAAGCCCTGAGTTCCAGGCACACTGGAGCTGTGAAAGGCATCCAAAAGGGAGTGCATAAGTGCCACAACATGGCTGCTTTCACGGCTTTTTCCTTGGCAAGAAGCCTAACACCAGGCTGATTTCCCTTCCCAGGGTTACTGTTAGGCTTAGGCCTAGGGCTAGGATTTTTAAAACTAGGAAGCCCTTAGCTCCAGGCACACTGCAGCTGCGAAAGGCATCCCAAGGGGAGTACAAAAGTGCAACAACATGGCAGCTTTCACAGCTTTTTCCTTGGCACCATCCCTATACCTAGGCTGATTTATCTGCCTAGGGTTAGGGTTAGGGTTCAGCCTAGGGCTTGGAGTTTTTTAACTAGGAAGCCCTGAGTTCCAGGCTTACTGCATCTGCCAAAGACATCCCAAAAGGAGTGCAAAAGTGCCACAACATGGCTGCTTTCACGGCTTTTCCCTTAGGAAGAATCCTAATACGCGGCTGATTTACCTTCCTAGGGTTACTGTTAGGCTTAGGCCTAGGACTTTTAAAACCAGGAAGCCCTGGGCTCCAGGCACACTGCAGCTGCGAAAGGCATCCCAAGGGGAGCGCAAAAGTGACTCAACTTGGCTGCCTCTGCTGCTATTCTCATGAGACCATCCCGAACCATAGGCTGAATTTCCTTCCTAGGGTTAAGGTTTGAGTTACGCCTGGGGTAAGGGTTCTATTAACCAGAAAGCCCTGAGTTCCAAGAACACAGCAGCTGCGAAGGACTAGCCAAGAAGAGCGCAAAAGTACCACAACATGCCTGCCTCCACAGCTTTTTCCTTGGGGACATGCCTAATTCCTGGCTGATTTGCCTTTCTCGTCTTAGGGTTGGGGTTCGGCCTAGGGCTAGGATTTTTAAAATCAGGAAGCCCTGAGTTCCAGGCTTACTTCATCTGCCAAAAGCATCCCAAAGGGAGTGCAGAAGTGCCACAACATGGCTGCTTTCACGGCTTTTCCCTTAGGAAGAACCCTAATACGTGGCTGGTTTACCTTCCTAGGGTTACTGTTAGGCTTAGGCCTAGGACTTTTAAAACCAGGAAGCCCTGGGCTCCAGGCACACTGCAGCTGTTAAAGGCATCCCAAGGGGAGCGCAAAAGTTACACAGCTTGGCTGCCACCACTGATATTTCCATGAGACCATCCCGAACCATAGGCTGATTTTCCTTCCTAGGGTTAAGGTTTGAGTTACGCCTAGGGTAAGGGTTCTATTAACCAGAAAGCCCTGAGTTCCAAGAACACAGCAGCTGCGAAGGACTAGCCAAGAAGAGCGCAAAAGTACCACAACATGCCTGCCTCCACAGCTTTTTCCTTGGGGACATGCCTAATTCCTGGCTGATTTGCCTTTCTCGTCTTAGGGTTGGGGTTCGGCCTAGGGCTAGGATATTTTTAACTAGGAAGCCCTGAGTTCCAGGCTTACTTCATCTGCCACAGGCATCCCAAAGGGAGTGCAAAAGTGCCACAACATGGCTGCTTTCACGGCTTTTCCCTTAGGAAGAACCCTAATACGCGGCTGATTTACCTTCCTAGGGTTACTGTTAGGCTTAGGCCTAGGACTTTTAAAACCAGGAAGCCCTGGGCTCCAGGCACATGCAGCTGTTAAAGGCATCCCAAGAGGGCTGCAGAAGTGACACAACTTGGCTGCCTCTGCTGCTATTCTCATGACACCATCCCGAACCATAGGCTGATTTTCCTTCCTAGGGTTAAGGTTTGAGTTACGCCTATGGTAAGGGTTCTATTAACCAGAAAGCCCTGAGTTCCAAGAACACAGCAGCTGCGAAGGACTAGCCAAGAAGAGCGCAAAAGTACCACAACATGCCTGCCTCCACAGCTTTTTCCTTGGGGACATGCCTAATTCCTGGCTGATTTGCCTTTCTCGTCTTAGGGTTGGGGTTCGGCCTAGGGCTAGGATTTTTTTAACTAGGAAGCCCTGAGTTCCAGGCACACTGGAGCTGTGAAAGGCATCCAAAAGGGAGTGCATAAGTGCCACAACATGGCTGCTTTCACGGCTTTTTCCTTGGCAAGAAGCCTAACACCAGGCTGATTTCCCTTCCCAGGGTTACTGTTAGGCTTAGGCCTAGGGCTAGGATTTTTAAAACTAGGAAGCCCTTAGCTCCAGGCACACTGCAGCTGCGAAAGGCATCCCAAGGGGAGTACAAAAGTGCAACAACATGGCAGCTTTCACAGCTTTTTCCTTGGCACCATCCCTATACCTAGGCTGATTTATCTGCCTAGGGTTAGGGTTAGGGTTCAGCCTAGGGCTTGGAGTTTTTTAACTAGGAAGCCCTGAGTTCCAGGCTTACTGCATCTGACAAAGACATCCCAAAAGGAGTGCAAAAGTGCCACAACATGGCTGCTTTCACGGCTTTTCCCTTAGGAAGAATCCTAATACGCGGCTGATTTACCTTCCTAGGGTTACTGTTAGGCTTAGGCCTAGGACTTTTAAAACCAGGAAGCCCTGGGCTCCAGGCACACTGCAGCTGCGAAAGGCATCCCAAGGGGAGCGCAAAAGTGACACAACTTGGCTGCCACCACTGATATTTCCATGAGACCATCCCGAACCATAGGCTGATTTTCCTTCCTAGGGTTAAGGTTTGAGTTGCGCCTAGGGTAAGGGTTCTATTAACCAGAAAGCCCTGAGTTCCAAGAACACAGCAGCTGCGAAGGACTAGCCAAGGAGAGCGCAAAACTACCACAACATGCCTGCCTCCACAGCTTTTTCCTTGGGGACATGCCTAATTCCTGGCTGATTTGCCTTTCTCGTCTTAGGGTTGGGGTTCGGCCTAGGGCTAGGATTTTTTTAACTAGGAAGCCCTGAGTTCCAGGCTTACTGCATCTGCCAAAGGCATCCCAAAGGGAGTGCAGAAGTGCCACAACATGGCTGCTTTCACGGCTTTTCCCTTAGGAAGAACCCTAATACGCGTCTGATTTACCTTCCTAGGGTTACTGTTAGGCTTAGGCCTAGGACTTTTAAAACCAGGAAGCCCTGGGCTCCAGGCACATGCAGCTGCGAAAGGCATCCCAAGGGGAGCGCAAAAGTGACACAACTTGGCTGCCACCACTGATATTTCCATGAGACCATCCCGAACCATAGGCTGATTTTCCTTCCTAGGGTTAAGGTTTGAGTTACGCCTAGGGTAAGGGTTCTATTAACCAGAAAGCCCTGAGTTCCAAGAACACAGCAGCTGCGAAGGACTACCCAAGAAGAGCGAAAAAGTACCACAACATGCCTGCCTCCACAGCTTTTTCCTTGGGGACATGCCTAATTCCTGGCTGATTTGCCTTTCTCGTCTTAGGGTTGGAGTTCGGCCTAGGGTTAGGATTTTTTTATCTAGGAAGCCCTGAGTTCCAGGCTTACTTCATCTGCCAAAAGCATCCCAAAGGGAGTGCAGAAGTGCCACAACATGGCTGCTTTCACGGCTTTTCCCCTAGGAAGAACCCTAATACGCGGCTCATTTACCTTCCTAGGGTTACTGTTAGGCTTAGGCCTAGGACTTTTAAAACCAGGAAGCCCTGGGCTCCAGGCACTCTGCAGCTGCGAAAGGCATCCCAAGGGGAGCGCAAAAGTAACGCAACTTGGCTGCCACCACTGATATTTCCATGAGACCATCCCGAACCATAGGCTGATTTTCCTTCCTAGGGTTAAGGTTTGAGTTACGCCTGGGGTAAGAGTTCTATTAACCAGAAAGCCCTGAGTTCCAAGAACACAGCAGCTGCGAAGGACTAGCCAAGAAGAGCGCAAAAGTACCACAACATGCCTGCCTCCACAGCTTTTTCCTTGGGGACATGCCTAATTCCTGGCTGATTTGCCTTTCTCGTCTTAGGGTTGGGGTTCGGCCTAGGGCTAGGATATTTTTAACTAGGAAGCCCTGAGTTCCAGGCTTACTTCATCTGCCACAGGCATCCCAAAGGGAGTGCAAAAGTGCCACAACATGGCTGCTTTCACGGCTTTTCCCTTAGGAAGAACCCTAATACGCGGCTGATTTACCTTCCTAGGGTTACTGTTAGGCTTAGGCCTAGGACTTTTAAAACCAGGAAGCCCTGGGCTCCAGGCACATGCAGCTGTTAAAGGCATCCCAAGAGGGCTGCAGAAGTGACACAACTTGGCTGCCTCTGCTGCTATTCTCATGAGACCATCCCGAACCATAGGCTGATTTTCCTTCCTAGGGTTAAGGTTTGAGTTACGCCTATGGTAAGGGTTCTATTAACCAGAAAGCCCTGAGTTCCAAGAACACAGCAGCTGCGAAGGACTAGCCAAGAAGAGCGCAAAAGTACCACAACATGCCTGCCTCCACAGCTTTTTCCTTGGGGACATGCCTAATTCCTGGCTGATTTGCCTTTCTCGTCTTAGGGTTGGGGTTCGGCCTAGGGCTAGGATTTTTAAAATCAGGAAGCCCTGAGTTCCAGGCACACTGGAGCTGTGAAAGGCATCCAAAAGGGAGTGCAAAAGTGCCACAACATGGCTGCTTTCCCGGCTTTTTCCTTGGCAAGAAGCCTAACACCAGGCTGATTTCCCTTCCCAGGGTTACTGTTAGGCTTAGGCCTAGGGCTAGGATTTTTAAAACTAGGAAGCCCTTAGCTCCAGGCACACTGCAGCTGTTCAAGGCATCCCAAGGGGAGTACAAAAGTGCAACAACATGGCAGCTTTCACAGCTTTTTCCTTGGCACCATGCCGATAACTAGGCTGTTTTATCTGCCTAGGGTTAGGGTTAGGGTTCAGCCTAGGGCTTGGAGTTTTTTAACCAGGAAGCCCTGAGTTCCAGGCTTACTGCATCTGCCAAAGGCATCCCAAAGGGAGTGCAGAAGTGCCACAACATGGCTGCTTTCACAGCTTTTCCCTTAGGAAGAACCCTAATACGCGGCTGATTTACCTTCCTAGGGTTACTGTTAGGCTTAGGCCTAGGACTTTTAAAACCAGGAAGCCCTGGGCTCCAGGCATATGCAGCTGTTAAAGGCATCCCAAGAGGGCCGCAGAAGTGACACAACTTGGCTGCCTCTGCTTCTATTCTCATGAGACCATCCTGAACCATAGGCAGATTTTCCTTCCTAGGGTTAAGGTTTGAGTTTCGCCTAGGGTAAGAGTTCTATTAACCAGAAAGCCCTGAGTTCCAAGAACACAGCAGCTGCGAAGGACTAGCCAAGAAGAGCGCAAAAGTACCACAACATGCCTGCCTCCACAGCTTTTTCCTTGGGGACATGCCTAATTCCTGGCTGATTTGCCTTTCTCGTCTTAGGGTTGGGGTTCGGCCTAGGGCTAGGATATTTTTAACTAGGAAGCCCTGAGTTCCAGGCTTACTTCATCTGCCAAAAGCATCCCAAAGGGAGTGCAGAAGTGCCACAACATGGCTGCTTTCACGGCTTTTCCCTTAGGAAGAACCCTAATACCCGGCAGATTTACCTTCCTAGGGTTACTGTTAGGCTTAAGCCTAGGACTTTTAAAACCAGGAAGCCCTGGGCTCCAGGCACTCTGCAGCTGCGAAAGGCATCCCAAGGGGAGCGCAAAAGTAACGCAACTTGGCTGCCACCACTGATATTTCCATGAGACCATCCCGAACCATAGGCTGATTTTCCTTCCTAGGGTTAAGGTTTGAGTTATGCCTAGGGTAAGGGTTCTATTAACCAGAAAGCCCTGAGTTCCAAGAACACAGCAGCTGCGAAGGACTACCCAAGAAGAGCGAAAAAGTACCACAACATGCCTGCCTCCACAGCTTTTTCCTTGGGGACATGCCTAATTCCTGGCTGATTTGCCTTTCTCGTCTTAGGGTTGGGGTTCGGCCTAGGGCTAGGATTTTTTTAACTAGGAAGCCCTGAGTTCCAGGCACACTGGAGCTGTGAAAGGCATCCAAAAGGGAGTGCATAAGTGCCACAACATGGCTGCTTTCACGGCTTTTTCCTTGGCAAGAAGCCTAACACCAGGCTGATTTCCCTTCCCAGGGTTACTGTTAGGCTTAGGCCTAGGGCTAGGATTTTTAAAACTAGGAAGCCCTTAGCTCCAGGCACACTGCAGCTGCGAAAGGCATCCCAAGGGGAGTACAAAAGTGCAACAACATGGCAGCTTTCACAGCTTTTTCCTTGGCACCATCCCTATACCTAGGCTGATTTATCTGCCTAGGGTTAGGGTTAGGGTTCAGCCTAGGGCTTGGAGTTTTTTAACTAGGAAGCCCTGAGTTCCAGGCTTACTGCATCTGCCAAAGGCATCCCAAAAGGAGTGCAAAAGTGCCACAACATGGCTGCTTTCACGGCTTTTCCCTTAGGAAGAATCCTAATACGCGGCTGATTTACCTTCCTAGGGTTACTGTTAGGCTTAGGCCTAGGACTTTTAAAACCAGGAAGCCCTGGGCTCCAGGCACACTGCAGCTGCGAAAGGCATCCCAAGGGGAGCGCAAAAGTGACACAACTTGGCTGCCACCACTGATATTTCCATGAGACCATCCCGAACCATAGGCTGATTTTCCTTCCTAGGGTTAAGGTTTGAGTTGCGCCTAGGGTAAGGGTTCTATTAACCAGAAAGCCCTGAGTTCCAAGAACACAGCAGCTGCGAAGGACTAGCCAAGGAGAGCGCAAAACTACCACAACATGCCTGCCTCCACAGCTTTTTCCTTGGGGACATGCCTAATTCCTGGCTGATTTGCCTTTCTCGTCTTAGGGTTGGGGTTCGGCCTAGGGCTAGGATTTTTTTAACTAGGAAGCCCTGAGTTCCAGGCTTACTGCATCTGCCAAAGGCATCCCAAAGGGAGTGCAGAAGTGCCACAACATGGCTGCTTTCACGGCTTTTCCCTTAGGAAGAACCCTAATACGCGGCTGATTTACCTTCCTAGGGTTACTGTTAGGCTTAGGCCTAGGACTTTTAAAACCAGGAAGCCCTGGGCTCCAGGCACATGCAGCTGCGAAAGGCATCCCAAGGGGAGCGCAAAAGTGACACAACTTGGCTGCCACCACTGATATTTCCATGAGACCATCCCGAACCATAGGCTGATTTTCCTTCCTAGGGTTAAGGTTTGAGTTACGCCTAGGGTAAGGGTTCTATTAACCAGAAAGCCCTGAGTTCCAAGAACACAGCAGCTGCGAAGGTCTACCCAAGAAGAGCGAAAAAGTACCACAACATGCCTGCCTCCACAGCTTTTTCCTTGGGGACATGCCTAATTCCTGGCTGATTTGCCTTTCTCGTCTTAGGGTTGGAGTTCGGCCTAGGGTTAGGATTTTTTTATCTAGGAAGCCCTGAGTTCCAGGCTTACTTCATCTGCCAAAAGCATCCCAAAGGGAGTGCAGAAGTGCCACAACATGGCTGCTTTCACGGCTTTTCCCCTAGGAAGAACCCTAATACGCGGCTCATTTACCTTCCTAGGGTTACTGTTAGGCTTAGGCCTAGGACTTTTAAAACCAGGAAGCCCTGGGCTCCAGGCACTCTGCAGCTGCGAAAGGCATCCCAAGGGGAGCGCAAAAGTAACGCAACTTGGCTGCCACCACTGATATTTCCATGAGACCATCCCGAACCATAGGCTGATTTTCCTTCCTAGGGTTAAGGTTTGAGTTACGCCTGGGGTAAGAGTTCTATTAACCAGAAAGCCCTGAGTTCCAAGAACACAGCAGCTGCGAAGGACTACCCAAGAAGAGCGCAAAAGTACCACAACATGCCTGCCTCCACAGCTTTTTCCTTGGGGACATGCCTAATTCCTGGCTGATTTGCCTTTCTCGTCTTAGGGTTGGGGTTCGGCGTAGGGCTAGGATTTTTAAAATCAGGAAGCCCTGAGTTCCAGGCACACTGGAGCTGTGAAAGGCATCCAAAAGGGAGTGCAAAAGTGCCACAACATGGCTGCTTTCACGGCTTTTTCCTTGGCAAGAAGCCTAACACCAGGCTGATTTCCCTTCCCAGGGTTACTGTTAGGCTTAGGCCTAGGGCTAGGATTTTTAAAACTAGGAAGCCCTTAGCTCCAGGCACACTGCAGCTGTTCAAGGCATCCCAAGGGGAGTACAAAAGTGCAACAACATGGCAGCTTTCACAGCTTTTTCCTTGGCACCATGCCGATACCTAGGCTGTTTTATCTGCCTAGGGTTAGGGTTAGGGTTCAGCCTAGGGCTTGGAGTTTTTTAACCAGGAAGCCCTGAGTTCCAGGCTTACTGCATCTGCCAAAGGCATCCCAAAGGGAGTGCAGAAGTGCCACAACATGGCTGCTTTCACAGCTTTTCCCTTAGGAAGAACCCTAATACGCGGCTGATTTACCTTCCTAGGGTTACTGTTAGGCTTAGGCCTAGGACTTTTAAAACCAGGAAGCCCTGGGCTCCAGGCATATGCAGCTGTTAAAGGCATCCCAAGAGGGCCGCAGAAGTGACACAACTTGGCTGCCTCTGCTTCTATTCTCATGAGACCATCCTGAACCATAGGCAGATTTTCCTTCCTAGGGTTAAGGTTTGAGTTTCGCCTAGGGTAAGAGTTCTATTAACCAGAAAGCCCTGAGTTCCAAGAACACAGCAGCTGCGAAGGACTAGCCAAGAAGAGCGCAAAAGTACCACAACATGCCTGCCTCCACAGCTTTTTCCTTGGGGACATGCCTAATTCCTGGCTGATTTGCCTTTCTCGTCTTAGGGTTGGGTTTCGGCCTAGGGCTAGGATTTTTTTAACTAGGAAGCCCTGAGTTCCAGGCTTACTTCATCTGCCAAAAGCATCCCAAAGGGAGTGCAGAAGTGCCACAACATGGCTGCTTTCACGGCTTTTCCTTTAGGAAGAACCCTAATACCCGGCAGATTTACCTTCCTAGGGTTACTGTTAGGCTTAAGCCTAGGACTTTTAAAACCAGGAAGCCCTGGGCTCCAGGCACTCTGCAGCTGCGACTGGCATCCCAAGGGGAGCGCAAAAGTAACGCAACTTGGCTGCCACCACTGATATTTCCATGAGACCATCCCGAACCATAGGCTGATTTTCCTTCCTAGGGTTAAGGTTTGAGTTATGCCTAGGGTAAGGGTTCTATTAACCAGAAAGCCCTGAGTTCCAAGAACACAGCAGCTGCGAAGGACTACCCAAGAAGAGCGAAAAAGTACCACAACATGCCTGCCTCCACAGCTTTTTCCTTGGGGACATGCCTAATTCCTGGCTTATTTGCCTTTCTCGTCTTAGGGTTGGGGTTCGGCGTAGGGCTAGGATTTTTAAAATCAGGAAGCCCTGAGTTCCAGGCTTACTTCATCTGCCAAAAGCATCCCAAAGGGAGTGCAGAAGTGCCACAACATGGCTGCTTTCACGGCTTTTCCCTTAGGAAGAACCCTAATACGTGGCTGGTTTACCTTCCTAGGGTTACTGTTAGGCTTAGGCCTAGGACTTTTAAAACCAGGAAGCCCTGAGCTCCAGGCACACTGCAGCTGTTAAAGGCATCCCAAGGGGAGCGCAAAAGTTACACAACTTGGCTGCCACCACTGATATTTCCATGAGACCATCCCGAACCATAGGCTGATTTTCCTTCCTAGGGTTAAGGTTTGAGTTACGCCTAGGGTAAGGGTTCTATTAACCAGAAAGCCCTGAGTTCCAAGAACACAGCAGCTGCGAAGGACTAGCCAAGAAGAGCGCAAAAGTACCACAACATGCCTGCCTCCACAGCTTTTTCCTTGGGGACATGCCTAATTCCTGGCTGATTTGCCTTTCTCGTCTTAGGGTTGGGGTTCGGCCTAGGGCTAGGATATTTTTAACTAGGAAGCCCTGAGTTCCAGGCTTACTTCATCTGCCACAGGCATCCCAAAGGGAGTGCAAAAGTGCCACAACATGGCTGCTTTCACGGCTTTTCCCTTAGGAAGAACCCTAATACGCGGCTGATTTACCTTCCTAGGGTTACTGTTAGGCTTAGGCCTAGGACTTTTAAAACCAGGAAGCCCTGGGCTCCAGGCACATGCAGCTGTTAAAGGCATCCCAAGAGGGCTGCAGAAGTGACACAACTTGGCTGCCTCTGCTGCTATTCTCATGAGACCATCCCGAACCATAGGCTGATTTTCCTTCCTAGGGTTAAGGTTTGAGTTACGCCTATGGTAAGGGTTCTATTAACCAGAAAGCCCTGAGTTCCAAGAACACAGCAGCTGCGAAGGACTAGCCAAGAAGAGCGCAAAAGTACCACAACATGCCTGCCTCCACAGCTTTTTCCTTGGGGACATGCCTAATTCCTGGCTGATTTGCCTTTCTCGTCTTAGGGTTGGGGTTCGGCCTAGGGCTAGGATTTTTTTAACTAGGAAGCCCTGAGTTCCAGGCACACTGGAGCTGTGAAAGGCATCCAAAAGGGAGTGCATAAGTGCCACAACATGGCTGCTTTCACGGCTTTTTCCTTGGCAAGAAGCCTAACACCAGGCTGATTTCCCTTCCCAGGGTTACTGTTAGGCTTAGGCCTAGGGCTAGGATTTTTAAAACTAGGAAGCCCTTAGCTCCAGGCACACTGCAGCTGTTCAAGGCATCCCAAGGGGAGTACAAAAGTGCAACAACATGGCAGCTTTCACAGCTTTTTCCTTGGCACCATGCCGATACCTAGGCTGTTTTATCTGCCTAGGGTTAGGGTTAGGGTTCAGCCTAGGGCTTGGAGTTTTTTAACCAGGAAGCCCTTAGTTCCAGGGACTCTGCAGCTGCGAAAGGCATCCCAAGGGGAGCGCAAAAGTGACACAACTTGGCTGCCACCACTGATATTTCCATGAGACCATCCCGAACCATAGGCTGATATTCCTTCCTAGGGTTAAGGTTTGAGTTACGCCTAGGGTAAGGGTTCTATTAACCAGAAAGCCCTGAGTTCCAAGAACACAGCAGCTGCGAAGGACTAGCCAAGAAGAGCGCAAAAGTACCACAACATGCCTGCCTCCACAGCTTTTTCCTTGGGGACATGCCTAATTCCTGGCTGATTTGCCTTTCTCGTCTTAGGGTTGGGGTTCGGCCTAGGGCTAGGATATTTTAACTAGGAAGCCCTGAGTTCCAGGCACACTGGAGCTGTGAAAGGCATCCAAAAGGGAGTGCATAAGTGCCACAACATGGCTGCTTTCACGGCTTTTTCCTTGGCAAGAAGCCTAACACCAGGCTGATTTCCCTTCCCAGGGTTACTGTTAGGCTTAGGCCTAGGGCTAGGATTTTTAAAACTAGGAAGCCCTTAGCTCCAGGCACACTGCAGCTGTTCAAGGCATCCCAAGGGGAGTACAAAAGTGCAACAACATGGCAGCTTTCACAGCTTTTTCCTTGGCACCATGCCGATACCTAGGCTGTTTTATCTGCCTAGGGTTAGGGTTAGGGTTCAGCCTAGGGCTTGGAGTTTTTTAACCAGGAAGCCCTTAGTTCCAGGGACTCTGCAGCTGCGAAAGGCATCCCAAGGGGAGCGCAAAAGTGACACAACTTGGCTGCCACCACTGATATTTCCATGAGACCATCCCGAACCATAGGCTGATATTCCTTCCTAGGGTTAAGGTTTGAGTTACGCCTAGGGTAAGGGTTCTATTAACCAGAAAGCCCTGAGTTCCAAGAACACAGCAGCTGCGAAGGACTAGCCAAGAAGAGCGCAAAAGTACCACAACATGCCTGCCTCCACAGCTTTTTCCTTGGGGACATGCCTAATTCCTGGCTGATTTGCCTTTCTCGTCTTAGGGTTGGGGTTTGGCCTAGGGCTAGGATTTTTAAAATCAGGAAGCCCTGAGTTCCAGGCACACTGGAGCTGTGAAAGGCATCCCAAAGGGAGTGCAAAAGTGCCACAACATGGCTGCTTTCCCGTCTTTTTCCTTGGCAAGAAGCCTAACACCAGGCTGATTTACCTTCCCAGGGTTACTGTAAGGCTCAGGCCTAGGGCTAGGATTTTTAAAACTAGGAAGCCCTTAGCTCCAGGCACACTGCAGCTGTTCAAGTCATCCCAAGAGGGCCGCAGAAGTGACACAACTTGGCTGCCTCTGCTGCTATTCTGATGAGTCCATCCCGAACCATAGGCTGATTTTCCTTCCTAGGGTGAGGGTTAGAGTTACGCCTAGGGTTTGTGTTTTTTTAACCAGAAAGCCCTGAGTTCCAAGAACACAGCAGCTGCGAAGGACTACCCAAGAGGAGGGGAAAAGTGCCACAACATGGCTGCCTCCAGCGCTTTTTCCTTGGGACCATCATTGAACCTAAGCTGATTTACTTGCCTCCTGTTGCACCTATGGTCACGCCAAGAGATAGGGATTTTAAATCAGTAAACCCTGAGCTCCAGACCCAGTGCAGCTGCAAAAGGCTTCCCAAGGGCAGCCAAAAATTGCCTCAACATGCTCCTTCCAGTGCTTTTTTCCTTGGGAACATCCCTATACCCAGGCTGATTTATCTGCCTAGGGTTAGGGTTAGGGTTCAGCCTAGAGATAGGATTTTTTCAAACAGGAAGCCCTGAATTCCAGGCACACTGCAGCTGTTAAAGGCAGTGTTCTACGTCAACCGCAACTTAGTCTGAAATAAATGCTTTTTCCCTGAGAGCATCTGAGAGGTTTGCATGAAGCACTGATATCTGACATTTGCAATTTTGAATAGGAGAGGAGAAAGAAAATGGGAAGAAGTTTTTAATTTTAGTGGTTTCAATGTTAATTTCCGTACACTTTTTCAAAACTTGTCAGCTCAAATGCCCATCAACATCTTTTAGTCATCTGTAAGTCAGTATTCATATAAAATGTGCTTCAAATCAAAAGAATTTCAAATTTGCACTCCAAATTTCTATGCCTAGATTTATGATTTCCTACACATATTAGATGAAAGGAAGGCCTTTTTTACTGTGGGAGTGCTGGAACACTGGAACAGGTTGCCCAGGGAAGTTGTGGGTGTCCCATCCCTGAAAGTATTCAAGGTCAGCTTGGACGGGGCTTGGAGCAGCAACAAAGGAGAAGCTTGATGGTAGAGAAACAAAGTTGGACTATAGAAGAAACTGGGATTGAAGTATAGGAGCAAGTTTTCTCTCAGCTCTTGGGGTAAATTCAAAGTTGTACAAAATGACATTTATCTGTGCTATTCACTACTGTAACAGAAATGTTCATGAAAACTGTACAGAAGATAGCAAATTTTAAAAGAGATAAGAATTACAGCATAAAATCCATGGGATGGGTTACAACATGAGACACTCTCTAAGAGAAAATCTCTGTGTTTCAGCACTTCATCATGGTAAGATTTCATGAAGTGCCAAAGAAGGCGGCAAAATATCATTCGGGACGTTATTTCCTGGAATTCAGCCTGGCCATTAGTAGGAACTGGGTTTGAACACATCATGTAGATATACCACACACGCTTTCCCTTCACTGAAAAATGACTGTTTACAACGAAGAAGCAATTGACGATCAAAATTGATTGAAAGCATCTTAAACATGTCAAGTATTTCATTGTAGATGATCTGTGATCCAAATGCTTCTTCCACCTTCGAGAGGGACAGAACAATTCTTCCATATCATGATGGTTTAAAATTGTATCAACCAATGTTTTCTGCTGAAAAGATAGCATCTATTTTTTTCTATTTTTGGAAGAAAATATTCCTAGACATACAACAGGTGAGAACTAAGTAATTTTAAAGAAACAAATGAAAAGAAAATATTCTGTAAATAGAATGAAATGAAAAGCTGTGTTTTAAATAGGAGCTAAATATGAAACAGAATTTTTGTACCAGGCATTTGAATTACTGCACCAGCTCTTTTGCCCATCAAGAGAGGCATTGAGCATTTCAGTCTTTTCCAAGGTGTTCATGATCTGCTATGCTGATCTCTGTGTGTGCCTAGGTGTGTGTGGAAGGGGGGGCATGTGAAGGGGAGTGTGTATGTTTGCTTTACAATTGTTGTGGCAGATTCATGCCTCAGCTCCACATTTTGTTTTAGAAAGGTCACACAGAGTGGATGTGAAGTTTACTATCAACAAGAGATCAATTCCCAAATCATCCATTTCACTCTACCTTATAAATCATGTGCTTTGTTGCATATTTTATCAAATCTACTTTCAAGCCAGATGGAGGAAGGAGGATGTGGCAATCCCTCCACCATCTTGCAACTTTTATGCAAGTAGGTTTTCAAGAAAATCATCATTTCTCTTGGAAATATGTCTGGAACAGGCATGATGGTAGTGTCAACCTGTTGGAGTTTTTGTTGCTGGAAGAAGTTATACAAAAGGATTGGTTTTTACATTGACCAGTTACTGAATCAAGCTCAGGAATACATTGGAAATTCAACTGGGGCTTCCTTTCCCCGGCAGACTACTTCTAGAACGAGCTTGTACACTGAAGCTTACTCTTTTGCCCTCTTTTTGTTTCTTTCCTATTTTCTTGGCTTCTTTGCCACTCTCTAGACAATTTGTGAACTTTTTTCCCAACTCACATGGTTTCAATAGTCTGATTGTGATCATACATTTTTACAAGGAATCTTTAAAATCTTTCCTCCAGTTAAGAAAGTCAAGGACTTAGGTCTTTTTCTTCCCTTATCAATATTGCAATGAAATTGATAAGTAAAGACCAACTCTTTCTTTTTGTTTTTAACCCAAGCAGATAATTCCCATCCATTCATCCATTTGGTGGACCAATAGTTGCCATTCTGATGGAAGTTGTCACTTCTTAACAGTAGGCATTCTGTGACTATGTTGACAGCACTTTGGGTGAAGATCCTAACTGGTCTTAGATACACATAGGGAGAAATTTGCTCAGCCAGTGTCAGTCTTAAGCATGCGTATCAGAAGATCTTTCTAGAGCTGGGAATTTTCCCATGAAAGGGATTCAGTTAGGGAAGAGACACTTGCCCCAGAGGTTTACATTCTTCTTGAAGACTGCTTAAGGAACTTAGATGCCATGTCCATTTGGATCTGTGTCTGCACAGAACTTTGTCATGCCAGTGCTTGAAATGCATCTTGAAGAGAATTCACTAGCACAGAATGAATGAGAGTGGAAGGGGTTGGTGGGGCTAACCAGGCCCAACCCCCCTGCCTAAACCAGGATACCTAGAGCCTCTTGCCCAGGATTCTATCTGGGTGTACTTTTAATGTCTTCAAAGATCCAGGCTCCACAATCTTTCTGGGCAGTCTGTGCCGTGGTTCACTCACCCTCACAGTAAAGAATCATTTCCTGATGTTCCTGTATTTCAGTGTGTGCCCACTGCCTCTTGTCTTTTCACTCAGCATCACTGAAAAGACACTGATTCCCTCCCCTTTGCACTATTGCTTCCATATGGATGTGTGCTGCCATGGAGAGATATGTCAAAAACCTCCCTGAAGCCCAGGCAGATAATATTCCCTTCATCTACCAGTCAAGTTGATTCATCAGAGGAGTTTAAAGTTATGTTCAGCATGAAATGCCCCTGAAAAATCATGCTAACTACATTATTGTGTCGTCTTTCATGTGCCTGGCAAGGTTTTCCAGGAAGAGCTGCTTCATCAACTTCCTGGGTATAAAAAAGAGGCTGGCTGGTTTGTACGATTGCGAGTCCTCCTAATTGCCTTTTTTGAAGATGAGTGTCATTTGCTTACATCCAGTCCTTAGCCTCTCTTCTCGTCTACATCTTAGCAAAAAGCTTTTCCACTATGTCTGGCGAGGAAAAACTGTGCCAGCACAGAAAACATCTCCCATCGTGTTCTAGACGTTGCACGGAGGTGTGCCGAGTGTTTGGCATGAAGAAAAGAAAAGTTGTCCAAAACAGCTTCCAATCGAATGTTCATGTGATTGGAAAAGTCAGGAGAGTGCAAAGGTACTGTTTTCTAGCAGTTGGCAAGCTGCGCACACAATCCCAGTGTTGTACAGCTTCCTTCTTCACCTTTCCGAAGGTGCCGCTCTCTCCGGCTCCCGGAGGCGAAGAAGCGGCTTCTTCGCGCAAAGACGATTGTGCCGCTCACTGCGCACTCCTTAGCGCGGCTTCTGCCGAAAGACGCCCGGGAGCGGCTCTTAGCTCCGGAGAGCATCGTACCTTCGTCTTTAGCGTCTCTTCTCGTCTACATCTTAGCAAAAAGCTTTTCCAC
Organism: Ammospiza maritima maritima; assembly: GCA_036010785.1. Classification (NCBI taxonomy): domain Eukaryota; kingdom Metazoa; phylum Chordata; class Aves; order Passeriformes; family Passerellidae; genus Ammospiza; species Ammospiza maritima. The sequence continues at coordinate 1,545,204 of JAYKTQ010000127.1, forward strand.
TATGTCTGGCGAGGAAAAACTGTGCCAGCACAGAAAACATCTCCCATCGTGTTCTAGACGTTGCACGGAGGTGTGCCGAGTGTTTGGCATGAAGAAAAGAAAAGTTGTCCAAAACAGCTTCCAATCGAATGTTCATGTGATTGGAAAAGTCAGGAGAGTGCAAAGGTACTGTTTTCTATCAGTTGGCAAGCTGCGCACACAATCCCAGTGTTGTACAGCTTCCTTCTTCACCTTTCCGAAGGTGCCGCTCTCTCCGGCTCCCGGAGGCGAAGAAGCGGCTTCTTCGCGCAAAGACGATTGTGCCGCTCACTGTGCACTCCTTAGCGCGGCTTCTGCCGAAAGACGCCCGGGAGCGGCTCTTAGCTCCGGAGAGCATCGTACCTTCGTCTTTAGCGTCTCTTCTCGTCTACATCTTAGCAAAAAGCTTTTCCACTATGTCTGGCGAGGAAAAACTGTGCAAGCACAGAAAACATCTCCCATCGTGTTCTAGACGTTGCACGGAGGTGTGCCGAGTGTTTGGCATGAAGAAAAGAAAACTTGTCCAAAACAGCTTCCAATCGAATGTTCATGTGATTGGAAAAGTCAGGAGAGTGCAAAGGTACTGTTTTCTATCAGTTGGCAAGCTGCGCACACAATCCCAGTGTTGTACAGCTTCCTTCTTCACCTTTCCGAAGGTGCCGCTCTCTCCGGCTCCCGGAGGCGAAGAAGCGGCTTCTTCGCGCAAAGACGATTGTGCCGCTCACTGTGCTCTCCTTAGCGCGGCTTCTGCCGAAAGACGCCAGAGAGTGGCTCTTAGCTACGGACAGCATCGTACCTTCGTCTTTAGCGTCTCTTCTCGTCTACATCTTAGCAAAAAGCTTTTCCACTATGTCTGGCGAGGAAAAACTGTGCCAGCACAGAAAACATCTCCTATCGTGTTCTAGACGTTGCACGGAGGTGTGCTGAGTGTTTGGCATGAAGAAAAGAAAACTTGTCCAAAACAGCTTCCAATCGAATGTTCATGTGATTGGAAAAGTCAGGAGAGTGCAAAGGTACTGTTTTCTATCAGTTGGCAAGCTGCGCACACAATCCCAGTGTTGTACAGCTTCCTTCTTCACCTTTCCGAAGGTGCCGCTCTCTCCGGCTCCCGGAGGCGAAGAAGCGGTTTCTTCGCGCAAAGACGATTGTGCCGCTCACTGTGCACTCCTTAGCGCGGCTTCTGCCGAAAGACGCCCGGGAGCGGCTCTTAGCTCCGGACAGCATCGTACCTTCGTCTTTAGCGTCTCTTCTCGTCTACATCTTAGCAAAAAGGTTTTCCACTATGTCTGGCGAGGAAAAACTGTGCAAGCACAGAAAACATCTCCCATCGTGTTCTAGACGTTGCACGGAGGTGTGCCGAGTGTTTGGCATGAAGGAAAGAAAAGTTGTCCAAAACAGCTTCCAATCGAATGTTCATGTGATTGGAAAAGTCAGGAGAGTGCAAAGGTACTGTTTTCTATCAGTTGGCAAGCTGCGCACACAATCCCAGTGTTGTACAGCTTCCTTCTTCACCTTTCCGAAGGTGCCGCTCTCTCCGGCTCCCGGAGGCGAAGAAGCGGCTTCTTCGCGCAAAGACGATTGTGCCGCTCACTGTGCTCTCCTTAGCGCGGCTTCTGCCGAAAGACGCCGGAGAGCGGCTCTTAGCTACGGAGAGCATCGTACCTTCGTCTTTAGCGTCTCTTCTCGTCTACATCTTAGCAAAAAGCTTTTCCACTATGTCTGGCGAGGAAAAACTGTGCCAGCACAGAAAACATCTCCTATCGTGTTCTAGACGTTGCACGGAGGTGTGCCGAGTGTTTGGCATGAAGAAAAGAAAAGTTGTCCAAAACAGCTTCCAATCGAATGTTCATGTGATTGGAAAAGTCAGGAGAGTGCAAAGGTACTGTTTTCTATCAGTTGGCAAGCTGCGCACACAATCCCAGTGTTGTACAGCTTCCTTCTTCACCTTTCCGAAGGTGCCGCTCTCTCCGGCTCCCGGAGGCGAAGAAGCGGCTTCTTCGCGCAAAGACGATTGTGCCGCTCACTGTGCACTCCTTAGCGCGGCTTCTGCCGAAAGACGCCCGAGAGCGGCTCTTAGCTACGGAGAGCATCGTACCTTCGTCTTTAGCGTCTCTTCTCGTCTACATCTTAGCAAAAAGCTTTTCCACTATGTCTGGCGAGGAAAAACTGTGCCAGCACAGAAAACATCTCCCATCGTGTTCTAGACGTTGCACGGAGGTGTGCCGAGTGTTTGACATGAAGGAAAGAAAAGTTGTCCAAAACAGCTTCCAATCGAATGTTCATGTGATTGGAAAAGTCAGGAGAGTGCAAAGGTACTGTTTTCTAGCAGTTGGCAAGCTGCGCACACAATCCCAGTGTTGTACAGCTTCCTTCTTCACCTTTCCGAAGGTGCCGCTCTCTCCGGCTCCCGGAGGCGAAGAAGCGGCTTCTTCGCGCAAAGACGATTGTGCCGCTCACTGTGCACTCCTTAGCGCGGCTTCTGCCGAAAGACGCCCGGGAGCGGCTCTTAGCTCCGGACAGCATCGTACCTTCGTCTTTAGCGTCTCTTCTCGTCTACATCTTAGCAAAAAGCTTTTCTACTATGTCTGGCGAGGAAAAACTGTGCCAGCACAGAAAACATCTCCCATCGTGTTCTAGACGTTGCACGGAGGTGTGCCGAGTGTTTGGCATGAAGGAAAGAAAAGTTGTCCAAAACAGCTTCCAATCGAATGTTCATGTGATTGGAAAAGTCAGGAGAGTGCAAAGGTACTGTTTTCTATCAGTTGGCAAGCTGCGCACACAATCCCAGTGTTGTACAGCTTCCTTCTTCACCTTTCCGAAGGTGCCGCTCTCTCCGGCTCCCGGAGGCGAAGAAGCGGCTTCTTCGCGCAAAGACGATTGTGCCGCTCACTGTGCTCTCCTTAGCGCGGCTTCTGCCGAAAGACGCCCGAGAGCGGCTCTTAGCTCCGGAGAGCATCGTACCTTCGTCTTTAGCGTCTCTTCTCGTCTACATCTTAGCAAAAAACTTTTCTACTATGTCTGGCGAGGAAAAACTGTGCAAGCACAGAAAACATCTCCCATCGTGTTCTAGACGTTGCACGGAGGTGTGCCGAGTGTTTGGCATGAAGAAAAGAAAAGTTGTCCAAAACAGCTTCCAATCGAATGTTCATGCGATTGGAAAAGTCAGGAGAGTGCAAAGGTACTGTTTTCTATCAGTTGGCAAGCTGCGCACACAATCCCAGTGTTGTACAGCTTCCTTCTTCACCTTTCCGAAGGTGCCGCTCTCTCCGGCTCCCGGAGGCGAAGAAGCGGCTTCTTCGCGCAAAGACGATTGTGCCGCTCACTGTGCACTCCTTAGCGCGGCTTCTGTCGAAAGACGCCCGGGAGCGGCTCTTAGCTCCGGACAGCATCGTACCTTCGTCTTTAGCGTCTCTTCTCGTCTACATCTTCGCAAAAAACTTTTCCACTATGTCTGGCGAGGAAAAACTGTGCCAGCACAGAAAACATCTCCCATCGTGTTCTAGACGTTGCACGGAGGTGTGCCGAGTGTTTGGCATGAAGAAAAGAAAAGTTGTCCAAAACAGCTTCCAATCGAATGTTCATGTGATTGGAAAAGTCAGGAGAGTGCAAAGGTACTGTTTTCTAGCAGTTGGCAAGCTGCGCACACAATCCCAGTGTTGTACAGCTTCCTTCTTCACCTTTCCGAAGGTGCCGCTCTCTCCGGCTCCCGGAGGCGAAGAAGCGGTTTCTTCGCGTAAAGACGATTGTGCCGCTCACTGTGCACTCCTTAGAGCGGCTTCTGCCGAAAGACGCCCGGGAGCGGCTCTTAGCTCCGGACAGCATCGTACCTTCGTCTTTAGCGTCTCTTCTCGTCTACATCTTAGCAAAAAGCTTTTCCACTATGTCTCGCGAGGAAAAACTGTGCCAGCACAGAAAACATCTCCCATCGTGTTCTAGACGTTGCACGGAGGTGTGCCGAGTGTTTGGCATGAAGGAAAGAAAAGTTGTCCAAAACAGCTTCCAATCGAATGTTCATGTGATTGGAAAAGTCAGGAGAGTGCAAAGGTACTGTTTTCTATCAGTTGGCAAGCTGCGCACACAATCCCAGTGTTGTACAGCTTCCTTCTTCACCTTTCCGAAGGTGCCGCTCTCTCCCGCTCCCGGAGGCGAAGAAGCGGCTTCTTCGCGCAAAGACGATTGTGCCGCTCACTGTGCACTCCTTAGCGCGGCTTCTGCCGAAAGACGCCCGGGAGCGGCTCTTAGCTCCGGACAGCATCGTACCTTCGTCTTTAGCGTCTCTTCTCGTCTACATCTTAGCAAAAAGCTTTTCCACTATGTCTGGCGAGGAAAAACTGTGCCAGCACAGAAAACATCTCCCATCGTCTTCAAGACGTTGCACGGAGGTGTGCCGAGTGTTTGACATGAAGGAAAGAAAAGTTGTCCAAAACAGCTTCCAATCGAATGTTCATGTGATTGGAAAAGTCAGGAGAGTGCAAAGGTACTGTTTTCTAGCAGTTGGCAAGCTGCGCACACAATCCCAGTGTTGTACAGCTTCCTTCTTCACCTTTCCGAAGGTGCCGCTCTCTCCGGCTCCCGGAGGCGAAGAAGCGGCTTCTTCGCGCAAAGACGATTGTGCCGCTGACTGTGCTCTCCTTAGCGCGGCTTCTGCCGAAAGACGCCCGGGAGCGGCTCTTAGCTCCGGACAGCATCGTACCTTCGTCTTTAGCGTCTCTTCTCGTCTACATCTTAGCAAAAAGCTTTTCCACTATGTCTGGCGAGGAAAAACTGTGCCAGCACAGAAAACATCTCCCATCATGTTCTAGACGTTGCACGGAGGTGTGCCGAGTGTTTGGCATGAAGGAAAGAAAAGTTGTCCAAAACAGCTTCCAATCGAATGTTCATGTGATTGGAAAAGTCAGGAGAGTGCAAAGGTACTGTTTTCTAGCAGTTGGCAAGCTGCGCACACAATCCCAGTGTTGTACAGCTTCCTTCTTCACCTTTCCGAAGGTGCCGCTCTCTCCGGCTCCCGGAGGCGAAGAAGCGGCTTCTTCGCGTAAAGACGATTGTGCCGCTCACTGTGCACTCCTTAGCGCGGCTTCTGCCGAAAGACGCCCGGGAGCGGCTCTTAGCTCCGGACAGCATCGTACCTTCGTCTTTAGCGTCTCTTCTCGTCTACATCTTAGCAAAAAACTTTTCTACTATGTCTGGCGAGGAAAAACTGTGCAAGCACAGAAAACATCTCCCATCGTGTTCTAGACGTTGCACGGAGGTGTGCCGAGTGTTTGGCATGAAGGAAAGAAAAGTTGTCCAAAACAGCTTCCAATCGAATGTTCATGTGATTGGAAAAGTCAGGAGAGTGCAAAGGTACTGTTTTCTATCAGTTGGCAAGCTGCGCACACAATCCCAGTGTTGTACAGCTTCCTTCTTCACCTTTCCGAAGGTGCCGCTCTCTCCGGCTCCCGGAGGCGAAGAAGCGGCTTCTTCGCGCAAAGACGATTGTGCCGCTCACTGTGCACTCCTTAGCGCGGCTTCTGCCGAAAGACGCCCGGGAGCGGCTCTTAGCTCCGGACAGCATCGTACCTTCGTCTTTAGCGTCTCTTCTCGTCTACATCTTAGCAAAAAGCTTTTCCACTATGTCAGGCGAGGAAAAACTGTGCCAGCACAGAAAACATCTCCCATCGTGTTCTAGACGTTGCACGGAGGTGTGCCGAGTGTTTGGCATGAAGAAAAGAAAACTTGTCCAAAACAGCTTGCAATCGAATGTTCATGTGATTGGAAAAGTCAGGAGAGTGCAAAGGTACTGTTTTCTATCAGTTGGCAAGCTGCGCACACAATCCCAGTGTTGTACAGCTTCCTTCTTCACCTTTCCGAAGGTGCCGCTCTCTCCGGCTCCCGGAGGCGAAGAAGCGGCTTCTTCGCGTAAAGACGATTGTGCCGCTCACTGTGCACTCCTTAGCGCGGCTTCTGCCGAAAGACGCCCGGGAGCGGCTCTTAGCTCCGGACAGCATCGTACCTTCGTCTTTAGCGTCTCTTCTCGTCTACATCTTAGCAAAAAACTTTTCTACTATGTCTGGCGAGGAAAAACTGTGCAAGCACAGAAAACATCTCCCATCGTGTTCTAGACGTTGCACGGAGGTGTGCCGAGTGTTTGACATGAAGGAAAGAAAAGTTGTCCAAAACAGCTTCCAATCGAATGTTCATGTGATTGGAAAAGTCAGGAGAGTGCAAAGGTACTGTTTTCTATCAGTTGGCAAGCTGCGCACACAATCCCAGTGTTGTACAGCTTCCTTCTTCACCTTTCCGAAGGTGCCGCTCTCTCCGGCTCCCGGAGGCGAAGAAGCGGCTTCTTCGCGCAAAGACGATTGTGCCGCTCACTGTGCACTCCTTAGCGCGGCTTCTGCCGAAAGACGCCCGAGAGCGGCTCTTAGCTACGGAGAGCATCGTACCTTCGTCTTTAGCGTCTCTTCTCGTCTACATCTTAGCAAAAAGCTTTTCCACTATGTCTGGCGAGGAAAAACTGTGCCAGCACAGAAAACATCTCCCATCGTGTTCTAGACGTTGCACGGAGGTGTGCCGAGTGTTTGGCATGAAGGAAAGAAAAGTTGTCCAAAACAGCTTCCAATCGAATGTTCATGTGATTGGAAAAGTCAGGAGAGTGCAAAGGTACTGTTTTCTATCAGTTGGCAAGCTGCGCACACAATCCCAGTGTTGTACAGCTTCCTTCTTCACCTTTCCGAAGGTGCCGCTCTCTCCGGCTCCCGGAGGCGAAGAAGCGGCTTCTTCGCGCAAAGACGATTGTGCCGCTCACTGTGCACTCCTTAGCGCGGCTTCTGCCGAAAGACGCCCGGGAGCGGCTCTTAGCTCCGGACAGCATCGTACCTTCGTCTTTAGCGTCTCTTCTCGTCCACATCTTAGCAAAAAGCTTTTCCACTATGTCTGGCGAGGAAAAACTGTGCCAGCACAGAAAACATCTCCCATCGTGTTCTAGACGTTGCACGACCCTAAACTTAGGCTGATTTTCCTTCCTGGGGATAGGGTTAGGCTTCAGCCTAGGGCCTGGAGTTTTTTAACCAGGAAGCCCTGAGTTCCAGGCTTACTTCATCTGCCAAAGGCATCCGAAAGGGAGCGCAGAAGTGCCACAACATGGTTGCTTTCACGGCTTTTCCCTTAGGAAGAACCCTAATACGCGGCTGATTTACCTTCCTAGGGTTACTGTTAGGCTTAGGCCTAGGACTTTTAAAACCAGGAACCCCTGGGCTCCAGGCACACTGCAGCTGTGAAAGGCATCCCAAAGGGAGTGCAAAAGTGCCACAACATGGCTGCTTTCCCGGCTTTTTCCTTGGCAAGAAACCTAACACCAGGCTGATTTCCCTTCCCAGGGTTACTGTTAGCCTTAGACCTAGGGCTAGGATTTTTAAAACTAGGAAGCCCTTAGTTCCAGGCACACTGCAGCTGCGAAAGGCATCCCAAGGGGAGCACAAAAGTGCAACAACATGGCAGCTTTCACAGCTTTTTCCTTGGCACCATCCCTATACCTAGGCTGATTTATCTGCCTAGGGTTAAGTTTAGGCTTCAGCCTAGGGCTTGGAGTTTTTTAACCAGAAAGCCCTGAGTTCCAGGCTTACTGCATCTGCCAAAGGCATCCCAAAGGGAGTGCAGAAGTGCCACAACATGGCTGCTTTCACGGCTTTTCCCTTAGGAAGAACCCTAATACGCGGCTGATTTACCTTCCTAGGGTTACTGTTAGGCTTAGGCCTAGGACTTTTAAAACCAGGAAGCCCTGGGCTCCAGGCATATGCAGCTGTTAAAGGCATCCCAAGAGGGCCGCAGAAGTGACACAACTTGGCTGCCTCTGCTTCTATTCTCATGAGACCATCCCGAACCATAGGCTGATTTTCCTTCCTAGGGTTAAGTTTTGAGTTACGCCTGGGGTAAGAGTTCTATTAACCAGAAAGCCCTGAGTTCCAAGAACACAGCAGCTGCGAAGGACTAGCCAAGAAGAGCGCCAAAGTACCACAACATGCCTGCCTCCACAGCTTTTTCCTTGGGGACATGCCTAATTCCTGGCTGATTTGCCTTTCTCGTCTTAGGGTTGGGGTTCGGCCTAGGGCTAGGATTTTTTTATCTAGGAAGCCCTGAGTTCCAGGCTTACTTCATCTGCCAAAAGCATCCCAAAGGGAGTGCAGAAGTGCCACAACATGGCTGCTTTCACGGCTTTTCCCTTAGGAAGAACCCTAATACCCGGCAGATTTACCTTCCTAGGGTTACTGTTAGGCTTAAGCCTAGGACTTTTAAAACCAGGAAGCCCTGGGCTCCAGGCACTCTGCAGCTGCGAAAGGCATCCCAAGGGGAGCGCAAAAGTAACGCAACTTGGCTGCCACCACTGATATTTCCATGAGACCATCCCGAACCATAGGCTGATTTTCCTTCCTAGGGTTAAGGTTTGAGTTACGCCTAGGGTAAGGGTTCTATTAACCAGAAAGCCCTGAGTTCCAAGAACACAGCAGCTGCGAAGGACTAGCCAAGAAGAGCGCAAAAGTACCACAACATGCCTGCCTCCACAGCTTTTTCCTTGGGGACATGCCTAATTCCTGGCTGATTTGCCTTTCTCGTCTTAGGGTTGGGGTTCGGCGTAGGGCTAGGATTTTTAAAATCAGGAAGCCCTGAGTTCCAGGCACACTGGAGCTGTGAAAGGCATCCAAAAGGGAGTGCAAAAGTGCCACAACATGGCTGCTTTCCCGGCTTTTTCCTTGGCAAGAAGCCTAACACCAGGCTGATTTCCCTTCCCAGAGTTACTGTTAGGCTTAGGCCTAGGGCTAGGATTTTTAAAACTAGGAAGCCCTTAGTTCCAGGCACACTGCAGCTGCGAAAGGCATCCCAAGGGGAGTACAAAAGTGCAACAACATGGCAGCTTTCACAGCTTTTTCCTTGGCACCCTCCCTATACCTAGGCTGGTTTATCTGCCTAGGGTTAAGGTTAGGCTTCAGCCTAGGGCTTGGAGTTTTTTAACCAGAAAGCCCTGAGTTCCAGGCTTACTGCATCTGCCAAAGGCATCCCAAAGGGAGTGCAGAAGTGCCACAACATGGCTGCTTTCACGGCTTTTCCCTTAGGAAGAACCCTAATACGCGGCTGATTTACCTTCCTAGGGTTACTGTTAGGCTTAGGCCTAGGACTTTTAAAACCAGGAAGCCCTGGGCTCCAGGCATATGCAGCTGTTAAAGGCATCCCAAGAGGGCCGCAGAAGTGACACAACTTGGCTGCCTCTGCTGCTATTCTCATGAGACCATCCTGAACCATAGGCAGATTTTCCTTCCGAGGGTTAAGGTTTGAGTTTCGCCTAGGGTAAGAGTTCTATTAACCAGAAAGCCCTGAGTTCCAAGAACACAGCAGCTGCGAAGGACTAGCCAAGAAGAGCGCAAAAGTACCACAACATGCCTGCCTCCACAGCTTTTTCCTTGGGGACATGCCTAATTCCTGGCTGATTTGCCTTTCTCGTCTTAGGGTTGGGGTTCGGCCTAGGGCTAGGATTTTTTTATCTAGGAAGCCCTGAGTTCCAGGCTTACTTCATCTGCCAAAAGCATCCCAAAGGGAGTGCAGAAGCGCCACAACATGGCTGCTTTCACGGCTTTTTCCTTGGCACCATCCCTATACCTAGGCTGATTTGTCTGCCTAGGGTTAAGGTTAGGCTTCAGCCTAGGGCTTGGAGTTTTTTAACCAGGAAGCCCTGAGTACCAGGCTTACTGCATCTGCCAAAGGCATCTCAAAGGGAGTGCAGAAGTGCCACAACATGGCTGCTTTCACGGCTTTTCCCTTAGGAAGAACCCTAATACGCGGCTGATTTACCTTCCTAGGGTTACTGTTAGGCTTAGGCCTAGGACTTTTAAAACCAGGAAGCCCTGGGCTCCAGGCATATGCAGCTGTTAAAGGCATCCCAAGAGGGCCGCAGAAGTGACACAACTTGGCTGCCTCTGCTTCTATTCTCATGAGACCATCCTGAACCATAGGCTGATTTTCCTTCCTAGGGTTAAGGTTTGAGTTACGCCTGGGGTAAGAGTTCTATTAACCAGAAAGCCCTGAGTTCCAAGAACACAGCAGCTGCGAAGGACTAGCCAAGAAGAGCGCAAAAGTACCACAACATGCCTGCCTCCACAGCTTTTTCCTTGGGGACATGCCTAATTCCTGGCTGATTTGCCTTTCTCGTCTTAGGGTTGGGGTTCGGCCTAGGGCTAGGATTTTTTTATCTAGGAAGCCCTGAGTTCCAGGCTTACTTCATCTGCCAAAAGCATCCCAAAGGGAGTGCAGAAGTGCCACAACATGGCTGCTTTCACGGCTTTTCCCTTAGGAAGAACCCTAATACCCGGCAGATTTACCTTCCTAGGGTTACTGTTAGGCTTAAGCCTAGGACTTTTAAAACCAGGAAGCCCTGGGCTCCAGGCACTCTGCAGCTGCGAAAGGCATCCCAAGGGGAGCGCAAAAGTAACGCAACTTGGCTGCCACCACTGATATTTCCATGAGACCATCCCGAACCATAGGCTGATTTTCCTTCCTAGGGTTAAGGTTTGAGTTACGCCTAGGGTAAGGGTTCTATTAACCAGAAAGCCCTGAGTTCCAAGAACACAGCAGCTGCGAAGGACTACCCAAGAAGAGCGCAAAAGTACCACAACATGCCTGCCTCCACAGCTTTTTCCTTGGGGACATGCCTAATTCCTGGCTTATTTGCCTTTCTCGTCTTAGGGTTGGGGTTCGGCGTAGGGCTAGGATTTTTAAAATCAGGAAGCCCTGAGTTCCAGGCTTACTTCATCTGCCAAAAGCATCCCAAAGGGAGTGCAGAAGTGCCACAACATGGCTGCTTTCACGGCTTTTCCCTTAGGAAGAACCCTAATACGTGGCTGGTTTACCTTCCTAGGGTTACTGTTAGGCTTAGGCCTAGGACTTTTAAAACCAGGAAGCCCTGGGCTCCAGGCACACTGCAGCTGTTAAAGGCATCCCAAGGGGAGCGCAAAAGTGACACAACTTGGCTGCCACCACTGATATTTCCATGAGACCATCCCGAACCATAGGCTGATTTTCCTTCCTAGGGTTAAGGTTTGAGTTACGCCTAGGGTAAGGGTTCTATTAACCAGAAAGCCCTGAGTTCCAAGAACACAGCAGCTGCGAAGGACTAGCCAAGAAGAGCGCAAAAGTACCACAACATGCCTGCCTCCACAGCTTTTTCCTTGGGGACATGCCTAATTCCTGGCTGATTTGCCTTTCTCGTCTTAGGGTTGGGGTTCGGCCTAGGGCTAGGATATTTTTAACTAGGAAGCCCTGAGTTCCAGGCTTACTTCATCTGCCACAGGCATCCCAAAGGGAGTGCAAAAGTGCCACAACATGGCTGCTTTCACGGCTTTTCCCTTAGGAAGAACCCTAATACGCGGCTGATTTACCTTCCTAGGGTTACTGTTAGGCTTAGGCCTAGGACTTTTAAAACCAGGAAGCCCTGGGCTCCAGGCACATGCAGCTGTTAAAGGCATCCCAAGAGGGCTGCAGAAGTGACACAACTTGGCTGCCTCTTCTGCTATTCTCATGAGACCATCCCGAACCATAGGCTGATTTTCCTTCCTAGGGTTAAGGTTTGAGTTACGCCTATGGTAAGGGTTCTATTAACCAGAAAGCCCTGAGTTCCAAGAACACAGCAGCTGCGAAGGACTAGCCAAGAAGAGCGCAAAAGTACCACAACATGCCTGCCTCCACAGCTTTTTCCTTGGGGACATGCCTAATTCCTGGCTGATTTGCCTTTCTCGTCTTAGGGTTGGGGTTCGGCCTAGGGCTAGGATTTTTTTAACTAGGAAGCCCTGAGTTCCAGGCACACTGGAGCTGTGAAAGGCATCCAAAAGGGAGTGCATAAGTGCCACAACATGGCTGCTTTCACGGCTTTTTCCTTGGCAAGAAGCCTAACACCAGGCTGATTTCCCTTCCCAGGGTTACTGTTAGGCTTAGGCCTAGGGCTAGGATTTTTAAAACTAGGAAGCCCTTAGCTCCAGGCACACTGCAGCTGTTCAAGGCATCCCAAGGGGAGTACAAAAGTGCAACAACATGGCAGCTTTCACAGCTTTTTCCTTGGCACCATGCCGATACCTAGGCTGTTTTATCTGCCTAGGGTTAGGGTTAGGGTTCAGCCTAGGGCTTGGAGTTTTTTAACCAGGAAGCCCTTAGTTCCAGGCACTCTGCAGCTGCGAAAGGCATCCCAAGGGGAGCGCAAAAGTGACACAACTTGGCTGCCACCACTGATATTTCCATGAGACCATCCCGAACCATAGGCTGATATTCCTTCCTAGGGTTAAGGTTTGAGTTACGCCTAGGGTAAGGGTTCTATTAACCAGAAAGCCCTGAGTTCCAAGAACACAGCAGCTGCGAAGGACTAGCCAAGAAGAGCGCAAAAGTACCACAACATGCCTGCCTCCACAGCTTTTTCCTTGGGGACATGCCTAATTCCTGGCTGATTTGCCTTTCTCGTCTTAGGGTTGGGGTTTGGCCTAGGGCTAGGATTTTTAAAATCAGGAAGCCCTGAGTTCCAGGCACACTGGAGCTGTGAAAGGCATCCCAAAGGGAGTGCAAAAGTGCCACAACATGGCTGCTTTCCCGTCTTTTTCCTTGGCAAGAAGCCTAACACCAGGCTGATTTACCTTCCCAGGGTTACTGTAAGGCTTAGGCCTAGGGCTAGGATTTTTAAAACTAGGAAGCCCTTAGCTCCAGGCACACTGCAGCTGTTCAAGTCATCCCAAGAGGGCCGCAGAAGTGACACAACTTGGCTGCCTCTGCTGCTATTCTGATGAGACCATCCCGAACCATAGGCTGATTTTCCTTCCTAGGGTTAAGGTTTGAGTTACGCCTAGGGTAAGGGTTCTATTAACCAGAAAGCCCTGAGTTCCAAGAACACAGCAGCTGCGAAGGACTACCCAAGAAGAGCGAAAAAGTACCACAACATGCCTGCCTCCACAGCTTTTTCCTTGGGGACATGCCTAATTCCTGGCTGATTTGCCTTTCTCGTCTTAGGGTTGGGGTTCGGCGTAGGGCTAGGATTTTTAAAATCAGGAAGCCCTGAGTTCCAGGCACACTGGAGCTGTGAAAGGCATCCAAAAGGGAGTGCAAAAGTGCCACAACATGGCTGCTTTCCCGGCTTTTTCCTTGGCAAGAAGCCTAACACCAGGCTGATTTCCCTTCCCAGAGTTACTGTTAGGCTTAGGCCTAGGGCTAGGATTTTTAAAACTAGGAAGCCCTTAGTTCCAGGCACACTGCAGCTGCGAAAGGCATCCCAAGGGGAGTACAAAAGTGCAACAACATGGCAGCTTTCACAGCTTTTTCCTTGGCACCATCCCTATACCTAGGCTGGTTTATCTGCCTAGGGTTAAGGTTAGGCTTCAGCCTAGGGCTTGGAGTTTTTTAACCAGAAAGCCCTGAGTTCCAGGCTTACTGCATCTGCCAAAGGCATCCCAAAGGGAGTGCAGAAGTGCCACAACATGGCTGCTTTCACGGCTTTTCCCTTAGGAAGAACCCTAATACGCGGCTGATTTACCTTCCTAGGGTTACTGTTAGGCTTAGGCCTAGGACTTTTAAAACCAGGAAGCCCTGGGCTCCAGGCATATGCAGCTGTTAAAGGCATCCCAAGAGGGCCGCAGAAGTGACACAACTTGGCTGCCTCTGCTGCTATTCTCATGAGACCATCCTGAACCATAGGCAGATTTTCCTTCCGAGGGTTAAGGTTTGAGTTTCGCCTAGGGTAAGAGTTCTATTAACCAGAAAGCCCTGAGTTCCAAGAACACAGCAGCTGCGAAGGACTACCCAAGAAGAGCGCAAAAGTACCACAACATGCCTGCCTCCACAGCTTTTTCCTTGGGGACATGCCTAATTCCTGGCTGATTTGCCTTTCTCGTCTTAGGGTTGGGGTTCGGCCTAGGGCTAGGATTTTTTTATCTAGGAAGCCCTGAGTTCCAGGCTTACTTCATCTGCCAAAAGCATCCCAAAGGGAGTGCAGAAGCGCCACAACATGGCTGCTTTCACGGCTTTTTCCTTGGCACCATCCCTATACCTAGGCTGATTTGTCTGCCTAGGGTTAAGGTTAGGCTTCAGCCTAGGGCTTGGAGTTTTTTAACCAGGAAGCCCTGAGTACCAGGCTTACTGCATCTGCCAAAGGCATCCCAAAGGGAGTGCAGAAGTGCCACAACATGGCTGCTTTCACGGCTTTTCCCTTAGGAAGAACCCTAATACGCGGCTGATTTACCTTCCTAGGGTTACTGTTAGGCTTAGGCCTAGGACTTTTAAAACCAGGAAGCCCTGGGCTCCAGGCATATGCAGCTGTTAAAGGCTTCCCACGAGGGCCGCAGAAGTGACACAACTTGGCTGCCTCTGCTTCTATTCTCATGAGACCATCCTGAACCATAGGCTGATTTTCCTTCCTAGGGTTAAGGTTTGAGTTACGCCTGGGGTAAGAGTTCTATTAACCAGAAAGCCCTGAGTTCCAAGAACACAGCAGCTGCGAAGGACTAGCCAAGAAGAGCGCAAAAGTACCACAACATGCCTGCCTCCACAGCTTTTTCCTTGGGGACATGCCTAATTCCTGGCTGATTTGCCTTTCTCGTCTTAGGGTTGGGGTTCGGCCTAGGGCTAGGATTTTTTTATCTAGGAAGCCCTGAGTTCCAGGCTTACTTCATCTGCCAAAAGCATCCCAAAGGGAGTGCAGAAGTGCCACAACATGGCTGCTTTCACGGCTTTTCCCTTAGGAAGAACCCTAATACCCGGCAGATTTACCTTCCTAGGGTTACTGTTAGGCTTAAGCCTAGGACTTTTAAAACCAGGAAGCCCTGGGCTCCAGGCACTCTGCAGCTGCGAAAGGCATCCCAAGGGGAGCGCAAAAGTAACGCAACTTGGCTGCCACCACTGATATTTCCATGAGACCATCCCGAACCATAGGCTGATTTTCCTTCCTAGGGTTAAGGTTTGAGTTACGCCTAGGGTAAGGGTTCTATTAACCAGAAAGCCCTGAGTTCCAAGAACACAGCAGCTGCGAAGGACTAGCCAAGAAGAGCGCAAAAGTACCACAACATGCCTGCCTCCACAGCTTTTTCCTTGGGGACATGCCTAATTCCTGGCTGATTTGCCTTTCTCGTCTTAGGGTTGGGGTTCGGCCTAGGGCTAGGATTTTTAAAATCAGGAAGCCCTGAGTTCCAGGCACACTGGAGCTGTGAAAGGCATCCAAAAGGGAGTGCAAAAGTGCCACAACATGGCTGCTTTCACGGCTTTTTCCTTGGCAAGAAGCCTAACACCAGGCTGATTTCCCTTCCCAGGGTTACTGTTAGGCTTAGGCCTAGGGCTAGGATTTTTAAAACTAGGAAGCCCTTAGTTCCAGGCACACTGCAGCTGCGAAAGGCATCCCAAGGGGAGTACAAAAGTGCAACAACATGGCAGCTTTCACAGCTTTTTCCTTGGCACCATCCCTATACCTAGGCTGAATTATCTGCCTAGGGTTAAGGTTAGGCTTCAGCCTAGGGCTTGGAGTTTTTTAACCAGAAAGCCCTGAGTTCCAGGCTTACTGCATCTGCCAAAGGCATCCCAAAGGGAGTGCAGAAGTGCCACAACATGGCTGCTTTCACGGCTTTTCCCTTAGGAAGAACCCTAATACACGGCTGATTTACCTTCCTAGGGTTACTGTTAGGCTTAGGCCTAGGACTTTTAAAACCAGGAAGCCCTGGGCTCCAGGCATATGCAGCTGTTAAAGGCATCCCAAGAGGGCCGCAGAAGTGACACAACTTGGCTGCCTCTGCTTCTATTCTCATGAGACCATCCTGAACCATAGGCAGATTTTCATTCCTAGGGTTAAGGTTTGAGTTTCGCCTAGGGTAAGAGTTCTATTAACCAGAAAGCCCTGAGTTCCAAGAACACAGCAGCTGCGAAGGACTACCCAAGAAGAGCGCCAAAGTACCACAACATGCCTGCCTCCACAGCTTTTTCCTTGGGGACATGCCTAATTCCTGGCTGATTTGCCTTTCTCGTCTTAGGGTTGGGGTTCGGCCTAGGGCTAGGATTTTTTTAACTAGGAAGCCCTGAGTTCCAGGCTTACTGCATCTGCCAAAGGCATCCCAAAGGGAGTGCAGATGTGCCACAACATGGCTGCTTTCACGGCTTTTCCCTTAGGAAGAACTCTAATACGCGGCTGATTTACCTTCCTAGGGTTACTGTTAGGCTTAGGCCTAGGACTTTTAAAACCAGGAAGCCCTGGGCTCCAGGCACACTGCAGCTGTTAAAGGCATCCCAAGGGGAGCGCAAAAGTGACACAACTTGGCTGCCTCTGCTGCTATTCTCATGAGACCATCCCGAATCATAGGCTGATTTTCCTTCCTAGGGTTAAGGTTTGAGTTACGCCTAGGGTAAGGGTTCTATTAACCAGAAAGCCCTGAGTTCCAAGAACACAGCAGCTGCGAAGGACTACCCAAGAAGAGCGCAAAAGTACCACAACATGCCTGCCTCCACAGCTTTTTCCTTGGGGACATGCCTAATTCCTGGCTGATTTGCCTTTCTCGTCTTAGGGTTGGGGTTCGGCCTAGGGCTAGGATTTTTTTATCTAGGAAGCCCTGAGTTCCAGGCTTACTTCATCTGCCAAAAGCATCCCAAAGGGAGTGCAGAAGCGCCACAACATGGCTGCTTTCACGGCTTTTCCCTTAGGAAGAACCCTAATACGCGGCTGATTTACCTTCCTAGGGTTACTGTTAGGCTTAGGCCTAGGACTTTTAAAACCAGGAAGCCCTGGGCTCCAGGCACTCTGCCGCTGCGAAAGGCATCCCAAGGGGAGCGCAAAAGTAACGCAACTTGGCTGCCACCACTGATATTTCCATGAGACCATCCCGAACCATAGGCTGATTTTCCTTCCTAGGGTTAAGGTTTGAGTTACGCCTGGGGTAAGAGTTCTATTAACCAGAAAGCCCTGAGTTCCAAGAACACAGCAGCTGCGAAGGACTAGCCAAGAAGAGCGAAAAAGTACCACAACATGCCTGCCTCCACAGCTTTTTCCTTGGGGACATGCCTAATTCCTGGCTGATTTGCCTTTCTCGTCTTAGGGTTGGGGTTTGGCCTAGGGCTAGGATTTTTAAAATCAGGAAGCCCTGAGTTCCAGGCACACTGGAGCTGTGAAAGGCATCCAAAAGGGAGTGCAAAAGTGCCACAACATGGCTACTTTCACGGCTTTTTCCTTGGCAAGAAGCCTAACACCAGGCTGATTTCCCTTCCCAGGGTTACTGTTAGGCTTAGGCCTAGGGCTAGGATTTTTAAAACTAGGAAGCCCTTAGTTCCAGGCACACTGCTGCTGCGAAAGGCATCCCAAGGGGAGTACAAAAGTGCAACAACATGGCAGCTTTCACAGCTTTTTCCTTGGCACCATCCCTATACCTAGGCTGATTTATCTGCATAGGGTAAAGGTTAGGCTTCAGCCTAGGGCTTGGAGTTTTTTAACCAGGAAGCCCTGAGTTCCAGGCTTACTTCATCTGCCAAAGGCATCCCAAAGGGAGTGCAAAAGTGCCACAACATGGCTGCTTTCACGGCTTTTCCCTTAGGAAGAACCCTAATACGCGGCTGATTTACCTTCCTCGGGTTACTGTTAGGCTTAGGCCTAGGACTTTTAAAACCAGGAAGCCCTGGGCTCCAGGCACACTGCAGCTGCGAAAGGCATCCCAAGGGGAGCGCAAAAGTGACACAACTTGGCTGCCACCACTGATATTTCCATGAGACCATCCCGAATCATACGCTGATTTTCCTTCCTAGGGTTAAAGTTTGAGTTACGCCTAGGGTAAGGGTTCTATTAACCAGAAAGCCCTGAGTTCCAAGAACACAGCAGCTGCGAAGGACTAGCCAAGAAGAGCGCAAAAGTACCACAACATGCCTGCCTCCACAGCTTTTTCCTTGGGGACATGCCTAATTCCTGGCTGATTTGCCTTTCTCGTCTTAGGGTTGGGGTTCGGCCTAGGGCTAGGATTTTTTCAACTAGGAAGCCCTGAGTTCGAGGCTTACTTCATCTGCCAAAGGCATCCCAAAGGGAGTGCAAAAGTGCCACAACATGGCTGCTTTCACAGCTTTTCCCTTAGGAAGAACCCTAATACGTGGCTGATTTACCTTCCTAGGGTTACTGTTAGGCTTAGGCCTAGGACTTTTAAAACCAGGAAGCCCTGGGATCCAGGCACATGCAGCTGTTAAAGGCATCCCAAGAGGGCTGCAGAAGTGACACAACTTGGCTGCCTCTGCTGCTATTCTCATGAGACCATCCCGAACCATAGGCTCATTTTCCTTCCTAGGGTTAAGGTTTGAGTTACGCCTGGGGTAAGAGTTCTATTAACCAGAAAGCCCTGAGTTCCAAGAACACAGCAGCTGCGAAGGACTAGCCAAGAAGAGCGAAAAAGTACCACAACATACCTGCCTCCACAGCTTTTTCCTTGGGGACATGCCTAATTCCTGGCTGATTTGCCTTTCTCGTCTTAGGGTTGGGGTTCGGCCTAGGGCTAGGATTTTTTTATCTAGTAAGCCCTGAGTTCCAGGCTTACTTCATCTGCCAAAAGCATCCCAAAGGGAGTGCAGAAGTGCCACAACATGGCTGCTTTCACGGCTTTTCCCTTAGGAAGAACCCTAATACGCGGCTGATTTACCTTCCTAGGGTTACTGTTAGGCTTAGGCCTAGGACTTTTAAAACCAGGAAGCCCTGGGCTCCAGGCACTCTGCAGCTGCGAAAGGCATCCCAAGGGGAGTGCAGAAGTAACGCAACTTGGCTGCCACCACTGATATTTCCATGAGACCATCCCGAACCATAGGCAGATTTTCCTTCCTAGGGTTAAGGTTTGAGTTACGCCTGGGGTAAGAGTTCTATTAACCAGAAAGCCCTGAGTTCCAAGAACACAGCAGCTGCGAAGGACTAGCCAAGAAGAGCGCAAAAGTACCACAACATGCCTGCCTCCACAGCTTTTTCCTTGGGGACATGCCTAATTCCTGGCTGATTTGCCTTTCTCGTCTTAGGGTTGGGGTTCGGCCTAGGGCTAGGATTTTTAAAATCAGGAAGCCCTGAGTTCCAGGCACACTGGAGCTGTGAAAGGCATCCAAAAGGGAGTGCAAAAGTGCCACAACATGGTTGCTTTCACGGCTTTTTCTTGGCAAGAAGCTTAACACCAGGCTGATTTCCCTTCCCAGGGTTACTGTTAGGCTTAGGCCTAGGCCTAGGATTTTTAAAACTAGGAAGCCCTTAGATCCAGGCACACTGCAGCTGTTCAAGGCATCCCAAGGGGAGTACAAAAGTGCAACAACATGGCAGCTTTCACAGCTTTTTCCTTGGCACCATCCCTATACCTAGGCTGATTTATCTGCCTAGGGTTAGGGTTAGGGTTCAGCCTAGGGCTTGGAGTTTTTTAACTAGGAAGCCCTGAGTTCCAGGCTTACTGCATCTGCCAAAGGCATCCCAAAAGGAGTGCAAAAGTGCCACAACATGGCTGCTTTCACGGCTTTTCCCTTAGGAAGAATCCTAATACGCGGCTGATTTACCTTCCTAGGGTTACTGTTAGGCTTAGGCCTAGGACTTTTAAAACCAGGAAGCCCTGGGCTCCAGGCACACTGCAGCTGCGAAAGGCATCCCAAGGGGAGCGCAAAAGTGACACAACTTGGCTGCCTCTGCTGCTATTCTCATGAGACCATCCCGAACCATAGGCTGATTTTCCTTCCTAGGGTTAAGGTTTGAGTTACGCCTAGGGTAAGGGTTCTATTAACCAGAAAGCCCTGAGTTCCAAGAACACAGCAGCTGCGAAGGACTAGCCAAGAAGAGCGCAAAAGTACCACAACATGCCTGCCTCCACAGCTTTTTCCTTGGGGACATGCCTAATTCCTGGCTGATTTGCCTTTCTCGTCTTAGGGTTGGGGTTCGGCCTAGGGCTAGGATTTTTAAAATCAGGAAGCCCTGAGTTCCAGGCTTACTTCATCTGCCAAAGGCATCCCAAAGGGAGTGCAGAAGTGCCACAACATGGCTGCTTTCACGGCTTTTCCCTTAGGAAGAACCCTAATACTCGGCTGATTTACCTTCCTAGGGTTACTGTTAGGCTTAGGCCTAGGACTTTTAAAACCAGGAAGCCCTGGGCTCCAGGCACACTGCAGCTGCGAAAGGCATCCCAAGGGGAGCGCAAAAGTGACACAACTTGGCTGCCACCACTGATATTTCCATGAGACCATCCCGAACCATAGGCTGATTTTCCTTCCTAGGGTTAAGGTTTGAGTTACGCCTAGGGTAAGGGTTCTATTAACCAGAAAGCCCTGAGTTCCAAGAACACAGCAGCTGCGAAGGACTACCCAAGAAGAGCGCAAAAGTACCACAACATGCCTGCCTCCACAGCTTTTTCCTTGGGGACATGCCTAATTCCTGGCTGATTTGCCTTTCTCGTCTTAGGGTTGGGGTTCGGCCTAGGGCTAGGATATTTTTAACTAGGAAGCCCTGAGTTCCAGGCTTACTTCATCTGCCAAAGGCATCCCAAAGGGAGTGCAAAAGTGCCACAACATGGCTGCTTTCACGGCTTTTCCCTTAGGAAGAACCCTAATACGCGGCTGATTTACCTTCCTAGGGTTACTGTTAGGCTTAGGCCTAGGACTTTTAAAACCAGGAAGCCCTGGGCTCCAGGCACATGCAGCTGTTAAAGGCATCCCAAGAGGGCTGCAGAAGTGACACAACTTGGCTGCCTCTGCTGCTATTCTCATGAGACCATCCCGAACCATAGGCTGATTTTCCTTCCTAGGGTTAAGGTTTGAGTTACGCCTGGGGTAAGAGTTCTATTAACCAGAAAGCCCTGAGTTCCAAGAACACAGCAGCTGCGAAGGACTACCCAAGAAGAGCGCAAAAGTACCACAACATGCCTGCCTCCACAGCTTTTTCCTTGGGGACATGCCTAATTCCTGGCTGATTTGCCTTTCTCGTCTTAGGGTTGGGGTTCGGCCTAGGGCTAGGATTTTTAAAATCAGGAAGCCCTGAGTTCCAGGCACACTGGAGCTGTGAAAGGCATCCAAAAGGGAGTGCAAAAGTGCCACAACATGGTTGCTTTCACGGCTTTTTCTTGGCAAGAAGCTTAACACCAGGCTGATTTCCCTTCCCAGGGTTACTGTTAGGCTTAGGCCTAGGGCTAGGATTTTTAAAACTAGGAAGCCCTTAGATCCAGGCACACTGCAGCTGTTCAAGGCATCCCAAGGGGAGTACAAAAGTGCAACAACATGGCAGCTTTCACAGCTTTTTCCTTGGCACCATCCCTATACCTAGGCTGATTTATCTGCCTAGGGTTAGGGTTAGGGTTCAGCCTAGGGCTTGGAGTTTTTTAACTAGGAAGCCCTGAGTTCCAGGCTTACTGCATCTGCCAAAGGCATCCCAAAAGGAGTGCAAAAGTGCCACAACATGGCTGCTTTCACGGCTTTTCCCTTAGGAAGAATCCTAATACGCGGCTGATTTACCTTCCTAGGGTTACTGTTAGGCTTAGGCCTAGGACTTTTAAAACCAGGAAGCCCTGGGCTCCAGGCACACTGCAGCTGCGAAAGGCATCCCAAGGGGAGCGCAAAAGTGACACAACTTGGCTGCCTCTGCTGCTATTCTCATGAGACCATCCCGAACCATAGGCTGATTTTCCTTCCTAGGGTTAAGGTTTGAGTTACGCCTAGGGTAAGGGTTCTATTAACCAGAAAGCCCTGAGTTCCAAGAACACAGCAGCTGCGAAGGACTAGCCAAGAAGAGCGCAAAAGTACCACAACATGCCTGCCTCCACAGCTTTTTCCTTGGGGACATGCCTAATTCCTGGCTGATTTGCCTTTCTCGTCTTAGGGTTGGGGTTCGGCCTAGGGCTAGGATTTTTAAAATCAGGAAGCCCTGAGTTCCAGGCTTACTTCATCTGCCAAAGGCATCCCAAAGGGAGTGCAGAAGTGCCACAACATGGCTGCTTTCACGGCTTTTCCCTTAGGAAGAACCCTAATACTCGGCTGATTTACCTTCCTAGGGTTACTGTTAGGCTTAGGCCTAGGACATTTAAAACCAGGAAGCCCTGGGCTCCAGGCACACTGCAGCTGCGAAAGGCATCCCAAGGGGAGCGCAAAAGTGACACAACTTGGCTGCCACCACTGATATTTCCATGAGACCATCCCGAACCATAGGCTGATTTTCCTTCCTAGGGTTAAGGTTTGAGTTACGCCTAGGGTAAGGGTTCTATTAACCAGAAAGCCCTGAGTTCCAAGAACACAGCAGCTGCGAAGGACTACCCAAGAAGAGCGCAAAAGTACCACAACATGCCTGCCTCCACAGCTTTTTCCTTGGGGACATGCCTAATTCCTGGCTGATTTGCCTTTCTCGTCTTAGGGTTGGGGTTCGGCCTAGGGCTAGGATATTTTTAACTAGGAAGCCCTGAGTTCCAGGCTTACTTCATCTGCCAAAGGCATCCCAAAGGGAGTGCAAAAGTGCCACAACATGGCTGCTTTCACGGCTTTTCCCTTAGGAAGAACCCTAATACGCGGCTGATTTACCTTCCTAGGGTTACTGTTAGGCTTAGGCCTAGGACTTTTAAAACCAGGAAGCCCTGGGCTCCAGGCACATGCAGCTGTTAAAGGCATCCCAAGAGGGCTGCAGAAGTGACACAACTTGGCTGCCTCTGCTGCTATTCTCATGAGACCATCCCGAACCATAGGCTGATTTTCCTTCCTAGGGTTAAGGTTTGAGTTACGCCTGGGGTAAGAGTTCTATTAACCAGAAAGCCCTGAGTTCCAAGAACACAGCAGCTGCGAAGGACTACCCAAGAAGAGCGCAAAAGTACCACAACATGCCTGCCTCCACAGCTTTTTCCTTGGGGACATGCCTAATTCCTGGCTGATTTGCCTTTCTCGTCTTAGGGTTGGGGTTCGGCCTAGGGCTAGGATTTTTAAAATCAGGAAGCCCTGAGTTCCAGGCACACTGGAGCTGTGAAAGGCATCCAAAAGGGAGTGCAAAAGTGCCACAACATGGTTGCTTTCACGGCTTTTTCTTGGCAAGAAGCTTAACACCAGGCTGATTTCCCTTCCCAGGGTTACTGTTAGGCTTAGGCCTAGGGCTAGGATTTTTAAAACTAGGAAGCCCTTAGATCCAGGCACACTGCAGCTGTTCAAGGCATCCCAAGGGGAGTACAAAAGTGCAACAACATGGCAGCTTTCACAGCTTTTTCCTTGGCACCATCCCTATACCTAGGCTGATTTATCTGCCTAGGGTTAGGGTTAGGGTTCAGCCTAGGGCTTGGAGTTTTTTAACTAGGAAGCCCTGAGTTCCAGGCTTACTGCATCTGCCAAAGGCATCCCAAAAGGAGTGCAAAAGTGCCACAACATGGCTGCTTTCACGGCTTTTCCCTTAGGAAGAATCCTAATACGCGGCTGATTTACCTTCCTAGGGTTACTGTTAGGCTTAGGCCTAGGACTTTTAAAACCAGGAAGCCCTGGGCTCCAGGCACACTGCAGCTGCGAAAGGCATCCCAAGGGGAGCGCAAAAGTAACGCAACTTGGCTGCCACCACTGATATTTCCATGAGACCATCCCGAACCATAGGCTGATTTTCCTTCCTAGGGTTAAGGTTTGAGTTACGCCTAGGGTAAGGGTTCTATTAACCAGAAAGCCCTGAGTTCCAAGAACACAGCAGCTGCGAAGGACTACCCAAGAAGAGCGAAAAAGTACCACAACATGCCTGCCTCCACAGCTTTTTCCTTGGGGACATGCCTAATTCCTGGCTGATTTGCCTTTCTCGTCTTAGGGTTGGGGTTCGGCCTAGGGCTAGGATTTTTAAAATCAGGAAGCCCTGAGTTCCAGGCACACTGGAGCTGTGAAAGGCATCCAAAACGGAGTGCAAAAGTGCCACAACATGGTTGCTTTCACGGCTTTTTCTTGGCAAGAAGCTTAACACCAGGCTGATTTCCCTTCCCAGGGTTACTGTTAGGCTTAGGCCTAGGGCTAGGATTTTTAAAACTAGGAAGCCCTTAGATCCAGGCACACTGCAGCTGTTCAAGGCATCCCAAGGGGAGTACAAAAGTGCAACAACATGGCAGCTTTCACAGCTTTTTCCTTGGCACCATCCCTATACCTAGGCTGATTTATCTGCCTAGGGTTAGGGTTAGGGTTCAGCCTAGGGCTTGGAGTTTTTTAACTAGGAAGCCCTGAGTTCCAGGCTTACTGCATCTGCCAAAGGCATCCCAAAAGGAGTGCAAAAGTGCCACAACATGGCTGCTTTCACGGCTTTTCCCTTAGGAAGAATCCTAATACGCGGCTGATTTACCTTCCTAGGGTTACTGTTAGGCTTAGGCCTAGGACTTTTAAAACCAGGAAGCCCTGGGCTCCAGGCACACTGCAGCTGCGAAAGGCATCCCAAGGGGAGCGCAAAAGTGACACAACTTGGCTGCCACCACTGATATTTCCATGAGACCATCCCGAACCATAGGCTGATTTTCCTTCCTAGGGTTAAGGTTTGAGTTGCGCCTAGGGTAAGGGTTCTATTAACCAGAAAGCCCTGAGTTCCAAGAACACAGCAGCTGCGAAGGACTAGCCAAGGAGAGCGCAAAATTACCACAACATGCCTGCCTCCACAGCTTTTTCCTTGGGGACATGCCTAATTCCTGGCTGATTTGCCTTTCTCGTCTTAGGGTTGGGGTTCGGCCTAGGGCTAGGATTTTTAAAATCAGGAAGCCCTGAGTTCCAGGCTTACTTCATCTGCCAAAGGCATCCCAAAGGGAGTGCAGAAGTGCCACAACATGGCTGCTTTCACGGCTTTTCCCTTAGGAAGAACCCTAATACTCCGCTGATTTACCTTCCTAGGGTTACTGTTAGGCTTAGGCCTAGGACTTTTAAAACCAGGAAGCCCTGGGCTCCAGGCACACTGCAGCTGCGAAAGGCATCCCAAGGGGAGCGCAAAAGTGACACAACTTGGCTGCCTCTGCTGCTATTCTCATGAGACCATCCCGAATCATAGGCTGATTTTCCTTCCTAGGGTTAAGGTTTGAGTTACGCCTAGGGTAAGGGTTCTATTAACCAGAAAGCCCTGAGTTCCAAGAACACAGCAGCTGCGAAGGACTAGCCAAGAAGAGCGCAAAAGTACCACAACATGCCTGCCTCCACAGCTTTTTCCTTGGGGACATGCCTAATTCCTGGCTGATTTGCCTTTCTCGTCTTAGGGTTGGGGTTCGGCCTAGGGCTAGGATATTTTTATCTAGGAAGCCCTGAGTTCCAGGCTTACTTCATCTGCCAAAAGCATCCCAAAGGGAGTGCAGAAGTGCCACAACATGGCTGCTTTCACGGCTTTTCCCTTGGGAAGAACCCTAATACGCGGCTGATTTACCTTCCTAGGGTTACTGTTAGGCTTAGGCCTAGGACTTTTAAAACCAGGAAGCCCTGGGCTCCAGGCACTCTGCAGCTGCGAAAGGCATCCCAAGGGGAGCGCAAAAGTAACGCAACTTGGCTGCCACCACTGATATTTCCATGAGACCATCCCGAACCATAGGCTGATTTTCCTTCCTAGGGTTAAGGTGTGAGTTACGCCTGGGGTAAGAGTTCTATTAACCAGAAAGCCCTGAGTTCCAAGAACACAGCAGCTGCGAAGGACTACCCAAGAAGAGCGCAAAAGTACCACAACATGCCTGCCTCCACAGCTTTTTCCTTGGGGACATGCCTAATTCCTGGCTGATTTGCCTTTCTCGTCTTAGGGTTGGGGTTCGGCCTAGGGCTAGGATTTTTAAAATCAGGAAGCCCTGAGTTCCAGGCACACTGGAGCTGTGAAAGACATCCAAAAGGGAGTGCAAAAGTGCCACAACATGGCTGCTTTCCCGGCTTTTTCCTTGGCAAGAAGCCTAACACCAGGCTGATTTCCCTTCCCAGGGTTACTGTAAGGCTTAGGCCTAGGGCTAGGATTTTTAAAACTAGGAAGCCCTTAGTTCCAGGCACACTGCAGCTGTTCAAGGCATCCCAAGGGGAGTACAAAAGTGCAACAACATGGCAGCTTCCACAGCTTTTTCCTTGGCACCATCCCTATACCTAGGCTGATTTATCTGCCTAGGGTTAAGGTTAGGCTTCAGCCTAGGGCTTGGAGTTTTTAACCAGAAAGCCCTGAGTTCCAGGCTTACTGCATCTGCCAAAGGCATCCCAAAGGGAGTGCAGAAGTGCCACAACATGGCTGCTTTCACGGCTTTTCCCTTAGGAAGAACCCTAATACGCGGCTGATTTACCTTCCTAGGGTTACTGTTAGGCTTAGGCCTAGGACTTTTAAAACCAGGAAGCCCTGGGCTCCAGGCACACTGCAGCTGTTAAAGGCATCCCAAGGGGAGCGCAAAAGTGACACAACTTGGCTGCCTCTGCTGCTATGCTCATGAGACCATCCCGAACCATAGGCTGATTTTCCTTCCTAGGGTTAAGGTTTGAGTTACGCCTAGGGTAAGGGTTCTATTAACCAGAAAGCCCTGAGTTCCAAGAACACAGCAGCTGCGAAGGACTAGCCAAGAAGAGCGCAAAAGTACCACAACATGCCTGCCTCCACAGCTTTTTCCTTGGGGACATGCCTAATTCCTGGCTGATTTGCCTTTCTCGTCTTAGGGTTGGGGTTCGGCCTAGGGCTAGGATTTTTAAAATCAGGAAGCCCTGAGTTCCAGGCTTACTTCATCTGCCAAAGGCATCCCAAAGGGAGTGCAGAAGTGCCACAACATGGCTGCTTTCACGGCTTTTCCCTTAGGAAGAACCCTAATACTCGGCTGATTTACCTTCCTAGGGTTACTGTTAGGCTTAGGCCTAGGACTTTTAAAACCAGGAAGCCCTGGGCTCCAGGCACACTGCAGCTGCGAAAGGCATCCCAAGGGGAGCGCAAAAGTGACACAACTTGGCTGCCACCACTGATATTTCCATGAGACCATCCCGAACCATAGGCTGATTTTCCTTCCTAGGGTTAAGGTTTGAGTTACGCCTAGGGTAAGGGTTCTATTAACCAGAAAGCCCTGAGTTCCAAGAACACAGCAGCTGCGAAGGACTACCCAAGAAGAGCGCAAAAGTACCACAACATGCCTGCCTCCACAGCTTTTTCCTTGGGGACATGCCTAATTCCTGGCTGATTTGCCTTTCTCGTCTTAGGGTTGGGGTTCGGCCTAGGGCTAGGATATTTTTAACTAGGAAGCCCTGAGTTCCAGGCTTACTTCATCTGCCAAAGGCATCCCAAAGGGAGTGCAAAAGTGCCACAACATGGCTGCTTTCACGGCTTTTCCCTTAGGAAGAACCCTAATACGCGGCTGATTTACCTTCCTAGGGTTACTGTTAGGCTTAGGCCTAGGACTTTTAAAACCAGGAAGCCCTGGGCTCCAGGCACATGCAGCTGTTAAAGGCATCCCAAGAGGGCTGCAGAAGTGACACAACTTGGCTGCCTCTGCTGCTATTCTCATGAGTCCATCCCGAACCATAGGCTGATTTTCCTTCCTAGGGTGAGGGTTAGAGTTACGCCTAGGGTTAGTGTTTTTTTAACCAGAAAGCCCTGAGTTCCAAGAACACAGCAGCTGCCAAGGACTACCCAAGAGGAGGGGAAAAGTGCCACAACATGGCTGCCTCCAGCGCTTTTTCCTTGGGACCATCATTGAACCTAAGCTGATTTACTTGCCTCCAGTTGCACCTATGGTCACGCCAAGAGATAGGGATTTTAAATCAGTAAACCCTGAGCTCCAGACCCAGTGCAGCTGCAAAAGGCTTCCCTAGGGCAGCCAAAAATTGCCTCAACATGCTCCTTCCAGTGCTTTTTTCCTTGGGAACATCCCTATACCCAGGCTGATTTATCTGCCTAGGGTTAGGGTTAGGGTTCAGCCTAGAGATAGGATTTTTTCAAACAGGAAGCCCTGAATTCCAGGCACACTGGAAAGGCAGTGTTCTACGTCAACCGCAACTTAGTCTGAAATAAATGCTTTTTCCCTGAGAGCATCTGAGAGGTTTGCATGAAGCACTGATATCTGACATTTGCAATTTTGAATAGGAGAGGAGAAAGAAAATGGGAAGAAGTTTTTAATTTTAGTGGTTTCAATGTTAATTTCCGTACACTTTTTCAAAACTTGTCAGCTCAAATGCCCATCAACATCTTTTAGTCATCTGTAAGTCAGTATTCATATAAAATGTGCTTCAAATCAAAAGAATTTCAAATTTGCACTCCAAATTTCTATGCCTAGATTTATGATTTCCTCCACATATTAGATGAAAGGAAGGCCTTTTTTACTGTGGGAGTGCTGGAACACTGGAACAGGTTGCCCAGGGAAGTTGTGGGTGTCCCATCCCTGAAAGTATTCAAGGTCAGCTTGGACGGGGCTTGGAGCAGCAACAAAGGAGAAGCTTGATGGTAGAGAAACAAAGTTGGACTATAGAAGAAACTGGGATTGAAGTATAGGAGCAAGTTTTCTCTCAGCTCTTGGGGTAAATTCAAAGTTGTACAAAATTACATTTATCTGTGCTATTCACTACTGTAACAGAAATGTTCATGAAAACTGTACAGAAGATAGCAAATTTTAAAAGAGATAAGAATTACAGCATAAAATCCATGGGATGGGTTACAACATGAGACACTCTCTAAGAGAAAATCTCTGTGTTTCAGCACTTCATCATGGTAAGATTTCATGAAGTGCCAAAGAAGGCGGCAAAATATCATTCGGGACGTTATTTCCTGGAATTCAGCCTGGCCATTAGTAGGAACTGGGTTTGAACACATCATGTAGATATACCACACACGCTTTCCCTTCACTGAAAAATGACTGTTTACAACGAAGAAGCAATTGACGATCAAAATTGATTGAAAGCATCTTAAACATGTCAAGTATTTCATTGTAGATGATCTGTGATCCAAATGCTTCTTCCACCTTCGAGAGGGACAGAACAATTCTTCCATATCATGATGGTTTAAAATTGTATCAACCAATGTTTTCTGCTGAAAAGATAGCATCTATTTTTTTCTATTTTTGGAAGAAAATATTCCTAGACATACAACAGGTGAGAACTAAGTAATTTTAAAGAAACAAATGAAAAGAAAATATTCTGTAAATAGAATGAAATGAAAAGCTGTGTTTTAAATAGGAGCTAAATATGAAACAGAAATTTTGTACCAGGCATTTGAATTACTGCACCAGCTCTTTTGCCCATCAAGAGAGGCATTGAGCATTTCAGTCTTTTCCAAGGTGTTCATGATCTGCTATGCTGATCTCTGTGTGTGCCTAGGTGTGTGTGGAAGGGGGGGCATGTGAAGGGGAGTGTGTATGTTTGCTTTACAATTGTTGTGGCAGATTCATGCCTCAGCTCCACATTTTGTTTTAGAAAGGTCACACAGAGTGGATGTGAAGTTTACTATCAACAAGAGATCAATTCCCAAATCATCCATTTGACTCTACCTTATAAATCATGTGCTTTGTTGCATATTTTATCAAATCTACTTTCAAGCCAGATGGAGGAAGGAGGATGTGGCAATCCCTCCACCATCTTGCAACTTTTATGCAAGTAGGTTTTCAAGAAAATCATCATTTCTCTTGGAAATATGTCTGGAACAGGCATGATGGTAGTGTCAACCTGTTGGAGTTTTTGTTGCTGGAAGAAGTTATACAAAAGGATTGGTTTTTACATTGACCAGTTACTGAATCAAGCTCAGGAATACATTGGAAATTCAACTGGGGCTTCCTTTCCCCGGCAGACTACTTCTAGAACGAGCTTGTACACTGAAGCTTACTCTTTTGCCCTCTTTTTGTTTCTTTCCTATTTTCTTGGCTTCTTTGCCACTCTCTAGACAATTTTGGAACTTTTTTCCCAACTCAAATGGTTTCAATAGTCTGATTGTGATCATACAATTTTACAAGGAATTTTTAAAATCTTTCCTCCAGTTAAGAAAGTCAAGGACTTAGGTCTTTTTCTTCCCTTATCAATATTGCAATGAAATTGATAAGTAAAGACCAACTCTTTCTTTTTGTTTTTAACCCAAGCAGATAATTCCCATCCATTCATCCATTTGGTGGACCAATAGTTGCCATTCTGATGGAAGTTATCACTTCTTAACAATAGGCATTCTGTGACTATGTTGACAGCACTTTGGGTGAAGATCCTAACTGGTCTTAGATACACATAGGGAGAAATTTGCTCAGCCAGTGTCAGTCTTAAGCATGCGTATCAGAAGATCTTTCTAGAGCTGGGAATTTTCCCATGAAAGGGATTCAGTTAGGGAAGAGACACTTGCCCCAGAGGTTTACATTCTTCTTGAAGACTGCTTAAGGAACTTAGATGCCATGTCCATTTGGATCTGTGTCTGCACAGAACTTTGTCATGCCAGTGCTTGAAATGCATCTTGAAGAGAATTCACTAGCACAGAATGAATGAGAGTGGAAGGGGTTGGTGGGGCTAACCAGGCCCAACCCCCCTGCCTAAACCAGGATACCTAGAGCCTCTTGCCCAGGATTCTATCTGGGTGTACTTTGAATGTCTTCAAAGATCCAGGCTCCACAATCTTTCTGGGCAGTCTGTGCCGTGGTTCACTCACCCTCACAGTAAAGAATCATTTCCTGATGTTCCTGTATTTCAGTGTGTGCCCACTGCCTCTTGTCTTTTCACTCAGCATCACTGAAAAGACACTGATTCCCTCCCCTTTGCACTATTGCTTCCATATGGATGTGTGCTGCCATGTAGAGATATGTCAAAAACCTCCCTGAAGCCCAGGCAGATAATATTCCCTTCATCTACCAGTCAAGTTGATTCATCAGAGGAGTTTAAAGTTATGTTCAGCATGAAATGCCCCTGAAAAATCATGCTAACTACATTATTGTGTCGTCTTTCATGTGCCTGGCAAGGTTTTCCAGGAAGAGCTGCTTCATCAACTTCCTGGGTATAAAAAAGAGGCTGGCTGGTTTGTACGATTGCGAGTCCTCCTAATTGCCTTTTTTGAAGATGAGTGTCATTTGCTTACATCCAGTCCTTAGCCTCTCTTCTCGTCTACATCTTAGCAAAAAGCTTTTCCACTATGTCTGGCGAGGAAAAACTGTGCCAGCACAGAAAACATCTCCTATCGTGTTCTAGACGTTGCACGGAGGTGTGCCGAGTGTTTGGCATGAAGGAAAGAAAACTTGTCCAAAACAGCTTCCAATCGAATGTTCATGCGATTGGAAAAGTCAGGAGAGTGCAAAGGTACTGTTTTCTATCAGTTGGCAAGCTGCGCACACAATCCCAGTGTTGTACAGCTTCCTTCTTCACCTTTCCGAAGGTGCCGCTCTCTCCGGCTCCCGGAGGCGAAGAAGCGGCTTCTTCGCGCAAAGACGATTGTGCCGCTCACTGTGCACTCCTTAGCGCGGCTTCTGCCGAAAGACGCCCGGGAGCGGCTCTTAGCTCCGGACAGCATCGTACCTTCGTCTTTAGCGTCTCTTCTCGTCTACATCTTAGCAAAAAGCTTTTCCACTATGTCTGGCGAGGAAAAACTGTGCCAGCACAGAAAACATCTCCCATCGTGTTCTAGACGTTGCACGGAGGTGTGCCGAGTGTTTGGCATGAAGAAAAGAAAAGTTGTCCAAAACAGCTTGCAATCGAATGTTCATGTGATTGGAAAAGTCAGGAGAGTGCAAAGGTACTGTTTTCTAGCAGTTGGCAAGCTGCGCACACAATCCCAGTGTTGTACAGCTTCCTTCTTCACCTTTCCGAAGGTGCCGCTCTCTCCGGCTCCCGGAGGCGAAGAAGCGGCTTTTTCGCGCAAAGACGATTGTGCCGCTCACTGTGCACTCCTTAGCGCGGCTTCTGCCGAAAGACGCCCGGGAGCGGCTCTTAGCTCCGGACAGCATCGTACCTTCGTCTTTAGCGTCTCTTCTCGTCTACATCTTAGTAAAAGGCTTTTCCACTATGTCTGGCGAGGAAAAACTGTGCCAGCACAGAAAACATCTCCCATCGTGTTCTAGACGTTGCACGGAGGTGTGCCGAGTGTTTGGCATGAAGAAAAGAAAAGTTGTCCAAAACAGCTTGCAATCGAATGTTCATGTGATTGGAAAAGTCAGGAGAGTGCAAAGGTACTGTTTTCTATCAGTTGGCAAGCTACGCACACAATCCCAGTGTTGTACAGCTTCCTTCTTCACCTTTCCGAAGGTGCCGCTCTCTCCGGCTCCCGGAGGCGAAGAAGCGGCTTCTTCGCGCAAAGACGATTGTGCCGCTCACTGTGCACTCCTTAGCGCGGCTTCTGCCGAAAGACGCCCGGGAGCGGCTCTTAGCTCCGGACAGCATCGTACCTTCGTCTTTAGCGTCTCTTCTCGTCTACATCTTAGCAAAAAGCTTTTCTACTATGTCTGGCGAGGAAAAACTGTGCCAGCACAGAAAACATCTCCCATCGTGTTCTAGACGTTGCACGGAGGTGTGCCGAGTGTTTGGCATGAAGTAAAGAAAAGTTGTCCAAAACAGCTTGCAATCGAATGTTCATGTGATTGGAAAAGTCAGGAGAGTGCAAAGGTACTGTTTTCTAGCAGTTGGCAAGCTGCGCACACAATCCCAGTGTTGTACAGCTTCCTTCTTCTCCTTTCCGAAGGTGCCGCTCTCTCCGGCTCCCGGAGGCGAAGAAGCGGCTTCTTCGCGTAAAGACGATTGTGCCGCTCACTGTGCACTCCTTAGCGCGGCTTCTGCCGAAAGACGCCCGGGAGCGGCTCTTAGCTCCGGAGAGCATCGTACCTTCGTCTTTAGCGTCTCTTCTCGTCTACATCTTAGCAAAAAGCTTTTCCACTATGTCTGGCGAGGAAAAACTGTGCCAGCACAGAAAACATCTCCCATCGTGTTCTAGACGTTGCACGGAGGTGTGCCGAGTGATTGGCATGAAGAAAAGAAAAGTTGTCCAAAACAGCTTGCAATCGAATGTTCATGTGATTGGAAAAGTCAGGAGAGTGCAAAGGTACTGTTTTCTATCAGTTGGCAAGCTGCGCACACAATCCCAGTGTTGTACAGCTTCCTTCTTCACCTTTCCGAAGGTGCCGCTCTCTCCGGCTCCCGGAGGCGAAGAAGCGGCTTCTTCGCGCAAAGACGATTGTGCCGCTCACTGTGCACTCCTTAGCGCGGCTTCTGCCGAAAGACGCCCGGGAGCGGCTCTTAGCTCCGGAGAGCATCGTACCTTCGTCTTTAGCGTCTCTTCTCGTCTACATCTTAGCAAAAAGCTTTTCTACTATGTCTGGCGAGGAAAAACTGTGCCAGCACAGAAAACATCGCCCATCGTGTTCTAGACGTTGCACGGAGGTGTGCCGAGTGTTTGGCATGAAGTAAAGAAAAGTTGTCCAAAACAGCTTGCAATCGAATGTTCATGTGATTGGAAAAGTCAGGAGAGTGCAAAGGTACTGTTTTCTAGCAGTTGGCAAGCTGCGCACACAATCCCAGTGTTGTACAGCTTCCTTCTTCTCCTTTCCGAAGGTGCCGCTCTCTCCGGCTCCCGGAGGCGAAGAAGCGGCTTCTTCGCGTAAAGACGATTGTGCCGCTCACTGTGCACTCCTTAGCGCGGCTTCTGCCGAAAGACGCCCGGGAGCGGCTCTTAGCTCCGGAGAGCATCGTACCTTCGTCTTTAGCGTCTCTTCTCGTCTACATCTTAGCAAAAAGCTTTTCCACTATGTCTGGCGAGGAAAAACTGTGCCAGCACAGAAAACATCTCCCATCGTGTTCTAGACGTTGCACGGAGGTGTGCCGAGTGATTGGCATGAAGAAAAGAAAAGTTGTCCAAAACAGCTTGCAATCGAATGTTCATGTGATTGGAAAAGTCAGGAGAGTGCAAAGGTACTGTTTTCTATCAGTTGGCAAGCTGCGCACACAATCCCAGTGTTGTACAGCTTCCTTCTTCACCTTTCCGAAGGTGCCGCTCTCTCCGGCTCCCGGAGGCGAAGAAGCGGCTTCTTCGCGCAAAGACGATTGTGCCGCTCACTGTGCACTCCTTAGCGCGGCTTCTGCCGAAAGACGCCCGGGAGCGGCTCTTAGCTCCGGAGAGCATCGTACCTTCGTCTTTAGCGTCTCTTCTCGTCTACATCTTAGCAAAAAGCTTTTCCACTATGTCTGGTGAGGAAAAACTGTGCCAGCACAGAAAACATCTCCCATCGTGTTCTAGACGTTGCACGATCCCTAAACTTAGGCTGATTTTCCTTCTTTGGGATAGGTTTAGGCTTCAGTCTAGGGCTTGGAGTTTTTTAACCAGGAAGCCCTGAGTTCCAGGCTTACTGCATCTGCCAAAGTCATCCGAAAGGGAGTGCAGAAGTGCCACAACATGGTTGCTTTCACGGCTTTTCCCTTAGGAAGAACCCTAATACGCGGCTGATTTACCTTCCTAGGGTTACTGTTAGGCTTAGGCCTAGGACTTTTAAAACCAGGAAGCCCTGGGCTCCAGGCACACTGCAGCTGCGAAAGGCATCCCAAGAGGGCCGCAGAAGTGACACAACTTGGCTGCCTCTGCTTCTATTCTCATGAGACCATCCTGAACCATAGGCTGATTTTCCTTCCTAGGGTTAAGGTTTGAGTTACGCCTAGGGTAAGGGTTCTATTAACCAGAAAGCCCTGAGTTCCAAGAACACAGCAGCTGCGAAGGACTAGCCAAGAAGAGCGCAAAAGTACCACAACATGCCTGCCTCCACAGCTTTTTCCTTGGGGACATGCCTAATTCCTGGCTGATTTGCCTTTCTCGTCTTAGGGTTGGGGTTCGGCCTAGGGCTAGGATTTTTTTAACTAGGAAGCCCTGAGTTCCAGGCTTACTTCATCTGCCAAAGGCATCCCAAAGGGAGTGCAGAAGTGCCACAACATGGCTGCTTTCACGGCTTTTCCCTTAGGAAGAACCCTAATACCCGGCAGATTTACCTTCCTAGGGTTACTGTTAGGCTTAAGCCTAGGACTTTTAAAACCAGGAAGCCCTGGGCTCCAGGCACTCTGCAGCTGCGAAAGGCATCCCAAGGGGAGCGCAAAAGTAACGCAACTTGGCTGCCACCACTGATATTTCCATGAGACCATCCCGAACCATAGGCTGATTTTCCTTCCTAGGGTTAAGGTTTGAGTTACGCCTAGGGTAAGGGTTCTATTAACCAGAAAGCCCTGAGTTCCAAGAACACAGCAGCTGCGAAGGACTAGCCAAGAAGAGCGAAAAAGTACCACAACATGCCTGCCTCCACAGCTTTTTCCTTGGGGACATGCCTAATTCCTGGCTGATTTGCCTTTCTTGTCTTAGGGTTGGGGTTCGGCCTAGGGCTAGGATTTTTAAAATCAGGAAGCCCTGAGTTCCAGGCACACTGGAGCTGTGAAAGGCATCCAAAAGGGAGTGCAAAAGTGCCACAACATGGCTGCTTTCCCGTCTTTTTCCTTGGCAAGAAGCCTAACACCAGGCTGATTTCCCTTCCCAGGGTTACTGTTAGGCTTAGGCCTAGGGCTAGGATTTTTAAAACTAGGAAGCCCTTAGTTCCAGGCACACTGCAGCTGCGAAAGGCATCCCAAGGGGAGTACAAAAGTGCAACAACATGGCAGCTTTCACAGCTTTTTCCTTGGCACCATCCCTATACCTAGGCTGATTTATCTGCCTAGGGTTAAGTTTAGGCTTCAGCCTAGGGCTTGGAGTTTTTTAACCAGGAAGCCCTGAGTTCCAGGCTTACTGCATCTGCCAAAGGCATCCCAAAGGGAGTGCAGAAGTGCCACAACATGGCTGCTTTCACGGCTTTTCCCTTAGGAAGAACCCTAATACCCGGCTGATTTACCTTCCTAGGGTTACTGTTAGGCTTAGGCCTAGGACTTTTAAAACCAGGAAGCCCTGGGCTCCAGGCACACTGCAGCTGCGAAAGGCATCCCAAGGGGAGCGCAAAAGTGACACAACTTGGCTGCCACCACTGATATTTCCATGAGACCATCCCGAAACATAGGCTGATTTTCCTTCCTAGGGTTAAGGTTTGAGTTGCGCCTAGGGTAAGGGTTCTATTAACCAGAAAGCCCTGAGTTCCAAGAACACAGCAGCTGTGAAGGACTACCCAAGGAGAGCGCAAAACTACCACAACATGCCTGCCTCCACAGCTTTTTCCTTGGGGACATGCCTAATTCCTGGCTGATTTGCCTTTCTCGTCTTAGGGTTGGGGTTCGGCCTAGGGCTAGGATATTTTTAACTAGGAAGCCCTGAGTTCCAGGCTTACTGCATCTGCCAAAGGCATCCCAAAGGGAGTGCAGAAGTGCCACAACATGGCTGCTTTCACGGCTTTTCCCTTAGGAAGAACCCTAATACGCGGCTGATTTACCTTCCTAGGGTTACTGTTAGGCCTAGGGCTAGGATTTTTAAAACTAGGAAGCCCTTAGTTCCAGGCACATGCAGCTGTTAAAGGCATCCCAAGAGGGCTGCAGAAGTGACACAACTTGGCTGCCTCTGCTGCTATTCTCATGAGACCATCCCGAACCATAGGCTGATTTTCCTTCCTAGGGTTAAGGTTTGAGTTACGCCTGGGGTAAGGGTTCTATTAACCAGAAAGCCCTGAGTTCCAAGAGCACAGCAGCTGCGAAGGACTAGCCAAGAAGAGCGCAAAAGTACCACAACATGCCTGCCTCCACAGCTTTTTCCTTGGGGACATGCCTAATTCCTGGCTGATTTGCCTTTCTCGTCTTAGGGTTGGGGTTCGGCCTAGGGCTAGGATATTTTTAACTAGGAAGCCCTGAGTTCCAGGCTTACTTCATCTGCCAAAGGCATCCCAAAGGGAGTGCAAAAGTGCCACAACATGGCTGCTTTCACGGCTTTTCCCTTAGGAAGAACCCTAATACCGGGCAGATTTACCTTCCTAGGGTTACTGTTAGGCTTAAGCCTAGGACTTTTAAAACCAGGAAGCCCTGGGCTCCAGGCACTCTGCAGCTGCGAAAGGCATCCCAAGGGGAGCGCAAAAGTAACGCAACTTGGCTGCCACCACTGATATTTCCATGAGACCATCCCGAACCATAGGCTGATTTTCCTTCCTAGGGTTAAGGTTTGAGTTACGCCTAGGGTAAGGGTTCTATTAACCAGAAAGCCCTGAGTTCCAAGAACACAGCAGCTGCGAAGGACTAGCCAAGAAGAGCGAAAAAGTACCACAACATGCCTGCCTCCACAGCTTTTTCCTTGGGGACATGCCTAATTCCTGGCTGATTTGCCTTTCTTGTCTTAGGGTTGGGGTTCGGCCTAGGGCTAGGATTTTTAAAATCAGGAAGCCCTGAGTTCCAGGCACACTGGAGCTGTGAGAGGCATCCAAAAGGGAGTGCAAAAGTTCCACAACATGGCTGCTTTCCCGTCTTTTTCCTTGGCAAGAAGCCTAACACCAGGCTGATTTCCCTTCCCAGGGTTACTGTTAGGCTTAGGCCTAGGGCTAGGATTTTTAAAACTAGGAAGCCCTTAGTTCCAGGCACACTGCAGCTGCGAAAGGCATACCAAGGGGAGTACAAAAGTGCAACAACATGGCAGCTTTCACAGCTTTTTCCTTGGCACCATCCCTATACCTAGGCTGATTTATCTGCCTAGGGTTAAGTTTAGGCTTCAGCCTAGGGCTTGGAGTTTTTTAACCAGGAAGCCCTGAGTTCCAGGCTTACTGCATCTGCCAAAGGCATCCGAAAGGGAGTGCAGAAGTGCCACAACATGGCTGCTTTCACGGCTTTTCCCTTAGGAAGAACCCTAATACGCGGCTGATTTACCTTCCTAGGGTTACTGTTAGGCTTAGGCCTAGGACTTTTAAAACCAGGAAGCCCTGGGCTCCAGGCATATGCAGCTGTTAAAGGCATCCCAAGAGGGCCGCAGAAGTGACACAACTTGGCTGCCTCTGCTTCTATTCTCATGAGACCATCCTGAACCATAGGCAGATTTTCCTTCCTAGGGTTAAGGTTTGAGTTACGCCTAGGGTAAGAGTTCTATTAACCAGAAAGCCCTGAGTTCCAAGAACACAGCAGCTGCGAAGGACTAGCCAAGAAGAGCGCAAAAGTACCACAACATGCCTGCCTCCACAGCTTTTTCCTTGGGGACATGCCTAATTCCTGGCTGATTTGCCTTTCTCGTCTTAGGGTTGGGGTTCGGCCTAGGGCTAGGATTTTTTTAACTAGGAAGCCCTGAGTTCCAGGCTTACTGCATCTGCCAAAGGCATCCCAAAGGGAGTGCAGAAGTGCCACAACATGGCTGCTTTCACGGCTTTTCCCTTAGGAAGAACCCTAATACCCGGCTGATTTACCTTCCTAGGGTTACTGTTAGGCTTAGGCCTAGGACTTTTAAAACCAGGAAGCCCTGGGCTCCAGGCACACTGCAGCTGTTAAAGGCATCCCAAGGGGAGTGCAAAAGTGACACAACTTGGCTGCCTCTGCTGCTATTCTCATGAGACCATCCCGAACCATAGGCTGATTTTCCTTCCTAGGGTTAAGGTTTGAGTTACGCCTAGGGTAAGGGTTCTATTAACCAGAAAGCCCTGAGTTCCAAGAACACAGCAGCTGCGAAGGACTAGCCAAGAAGAGCGCAAAAGTACCACAACATGCCTGCCTCCACAGCTTTTTCCTTGGGGACATGCCTAATTCCTGGCTGATTTGCCTTTCTCGTCTTAGGGTTGGGGTTCGGCCTAGGGCTAGGATATTTTTAACTAGGAAGCCCTGAGTTCCAGGCTTACTTCATCTGCCAAAGGCATCCCAAAGGGAGTGCAAAAGTGCCACAACATGGCTGCTTTCACGGCTTTTCCCTTAGGAAGAACCCTAATACCGGGCAGATTTACCTTCCTAGGGTTACTGTTAGGCTTAAGCCTAGGACTTTTAAAACCAGGAAGCCCTGGGCTCCAGGCACTCTGCAGCTGCGAAAGGCATCCCAAGGGGAGCGCAAAAGTAACGCAACTTGGCTGCCACCACTGATATTTCCATGAGACCATCCCGAACCATAGGCTGATTTTCCTTCCTAGGGTTAAGGTTTGAGTTACGCCTAGGGTAAGGGTTCTATTAACCAGAAAGCCCTGAGTTCCAAGAACACAGCAGCTGCGAAGGACTAGCCAAGAAGAGCGAAAAAGTACCACAACATGCCTGCCTCCACAGCTTTTTCCTTGGGGACATGCCTAATTCCTGGCTGATTTGCCTTTCTTGTCTTAGGGTTGGGGTTCGGCCTAGGGCTAGGATTTTTAAAATCAGGAAGCCCTGAGTTCCAGGCACACTGGAGCTGTGAAAGGCATCCAAAAGGGAGTGCAAAAGTGCCACAACATGGCTGCTTTCCCGTCTTTTTCCTTGGCAAGAAGCCTAACACCAGGCTGATTTCCCTTCCCAGGGTTACTGTTAGGCTTAGGCCTAGGGCTAGGATTTTTAAAACTAGGAAGCCCTTAGTTCCAGGCACACTGCAGCTGCGAAAGGCATCCCAAGGGGAGTACAAAAGTGCAACAACATGGCAGCTTTCACAGCTTTTTCCTTGGCACCATCCCTATACCTAGGCTGATTTATCTGCCTAGGGTTAAGTTTAGGCTTCAGCCTAGGGCTTGGAGTTTTTTAACCAGGAAGCCCTGAGTTCCAGGCTTACTGCATCTGCCAAAGGCATCCCAAAGGGAGTGCAGAAGTGCCACAACATGGCTGCTTTCACGGCTTTTCCCTTAGGAAGAACCCTAATACCCGGCTGATTTACCTTCCTAGGGTTACTGTTAGGCTTAGGCCTAGGACTTTTAAAACCAGGAAGCCCTGGGCTCCAGGCACACTGCAGCTGCGAAAGGCATCCCAAGGGGAGCGCAAAAGTGACACAACTTGGCTGCCACCACTGATATTTCCATGAGACCATCCCGAAACATAGGCTGATTTTCCTTCCTAGGGTTAAGGTTTGAGTTGCGCCTAGGGTAAGGGTTCTATTAACCAGAAAGCCCTGAGTTCCAAGAACACAGCAGCTGTGAAGGACTACCCAAGGAGAGCGCAAAACTACCACAACATGCCTGCCTCCACAGCTTTTTCCTTGGGGACATGCCTAATTCCTGGCTGATTTGCCTTTCTCGTCTTAGGGTTGGGGTTCGGCCTAGGGCTAGGATATTTTTAACTAGGAAGCCCTGAGTTCCAGGCTTACTGCATCTGCCAAAGGCATCCCAAAGGGAGTGCAGAAGTGCCACAACATGGCTGCTTTCACGGCTTTTCCCTTAGGAAGAACCCTAATACGCGGCTGATTTACCTTCCTAGGGTTACTGTTAGGCCTAGGGCTAGGATTTTTAAAACTAGGAAGCCCTTAGTTCCAGGCACATGCAGCTGTTAAAGGCATCCCAAGAGGGCTGCAGAAGTGACACAACTTGGCTGCCTCTGCTGCTATTCTCATGAGACCATCCCGAACCATAGGCTGATTTTCCTTCCTAGGGTTAAGGTTTGAGTTACGCCTGGGGTAAGGGTTCTATTAACCAGAAAGCCCTGAGTTCCAAGAGCACAGCAGCTGCGAAGGACTAGCCAAGAAGAGCGCAAAAGTACCACAACATGCCTGCCTCCACAGCTTTTTCCTTGGGGACATGCCTAATTCCTGGCTGATTTGCCTTTCTCGTCTTAGGGTTGGGGTTCGGCCTAGGGCTAGGATATTTTTAACTAGGAAGCCCTGAGTTCCAGGCTTACTTCATCTGCCAAAGGCATCCCAAAGGGAGTGCAAAAGTGCCACAACATGGCTGCTTTCACGGCTTTTCCCTTAGGAAGAACCCTAATACCGGGCAGATTTACCTTCCTAGGGTTACTGTTAGGCTTAAGCCTAGGACTTTTAAAACCAGGAAGCCCTGGGCTCCAGGCACTCTGCAGCTGCGAAAGGCATCCCAAGGGGAGCGCAAAAGTAACGCAACTTGGCTGCCACCACTGATATTTCCATGAGACCATCCCGAACCATAGGCTGATTTTCCTTCCTAGGGTTAAGGTTTGAGTTACGCCTAGGGTAAGGGTTCTATTAACCAGAAAGCCCTGAGTTCCAAGAACACAGCAGCTGCGAAGGACTAGCCAAGAAGAGCGAAAAAGTACCACAACATGCCTGCCTCCACAGCTTTTTCCTTGGGGACATGCCTAATTCCTGGCTGATTTGCCTTTCTTGTCTTAGGGTTGGGGTTCGGCCTAGGGCTAGGATTTTTAAAATCAGGAAGCCCTGAGTTCCAGGCACACTGGAGCTGTGAGAGGCATCCAAAAGGGAGTGCAAAAGTTCCACAACATGGCTGCTTTCCCGTCTTTTTCCTTGGCAAGAAGCCTAACACCAGGCTGATTTCCCTTCCCAGGGTTACTGTTAGGCTTAGGCCTAGGGCTAGGATTTTTAAAACTAGGAAGCCCTTAGTTCCAGGCACACTGCAGCTGCGAAAGGCATACCAAGGGGAGTACAAAAGTGCAACAACATGGCAGCTTTCACAGCTTTTTCCTTGGCACCATCCCTATACCTAGGCTGATTTATCTGCCTAGGGTTAAGTTTAGGCTTCAGCCTAGGGCTTGGAGTTTTTTAACCAGGAAGCCCTGAGTTCCAGGCTTACTGCATCTGCCAAAGGCATCCGAAAGGGAGTGCAGAAGTGCCACAACATGGCTGCTTTCACGGCTTTTCCCTTAGGAAGAACCCTAATACGCGGCTGATTTACCTTCCTAGGGTTACTGTTAGGCTTAGGCCTAGGACTTTTAAAACCAGGAAGCCCTGGGCTCCAGGCATATGCAGCTGTTAAAGGCATCCCAAGAGGGCCGCAGAAGTGACACAACTTGGCTGCCTCTGCTTCTATTCTCAT
Source organism: Ammospiza maritima maritima (assembly GCA_036010785.1). Classification (NCBI taxonomy): domain Eukaryota; kingdom Metazoa; phylum Chordata; class Aves; order Passeriformes; family Passerellidae; genus Ammospiza; species Ammospiza maritima. The sequence goes on from JAYKTQ010000127.1 coordinate 1,586,897, forward strand.
GAGACCATCCTGAACCATAGGCAGATTTTCCTTCCTAGGGTTAAGGTTTGAGTTTCGCCTAGGGTAAGAGTTCTATTAACCAGAAAGCCCTGAGTTCCAAGAACACAGCAGCTGCGAAGGACTAGCCAAGAAGAGCGCAAAAGTACCACAACATGCCTGCCTCCACAGCTTTTTCCTTGGGGACATGCCTAATTCCTGGCTGATTTGCCTTTCTCGTCTTAGGGTTGGGGTTCGGCCTAGGGCTAGGATTTTTTTAACTAGGAAGCCCTGAGTTCCAGGCTTACTGCATCTGCCAAAGGCATCCCAAAGGGAGTGCAGAAGTGCCACAACATGGCTGCTTTCACGGCTTTTCCCTTAGGAAGAACCCTAATACCCGGCTGATTTACCTTCCTAGGGTTACTGTTAGGCTTAGGCCTAGGACTTTTAAAACCAGGAAGCCCTGGGCTCCAGGCACACTGCAGCTGTTAAAGGCATCCCAAGGGGAGTGCAAAAGTGACACAACTTGGCTGCCTCTGCTGCTATTCTCATGAGACCATCCCGAACCATAGGCTGATTTTCCTTCCTAGGGTTAAGGTTTGAGTTACGCCTAGGGTAAGGGTTCTATTAACCAGAAAGCCCTGAGTTCCAAGAACACAGCAGCTGCGAAGGACTAGCCAAGAAGAGCGCAAAAGTACCACAACATGCCTGCCTCCACAGCTTTTTCCTTGGGGACATGCCTAATTCCTGGCTGATTTGCCTTTCTCGTCTTAGGGTTGGGGTTCGGCCTAGGGCTAGGATATTTTTAACTAGGAAGCCCTGAGTTCCAGGCTTACTTCATCTGCCAAAGGCATCCCAAAGGGAGTGCAAAAGTGCCACAACATGGCTGCTTTCACGGCTTTTCCCTTAGGAAGAACCCTAATACCGGGCAGATTTACCTTCCTAGGGTTACTGTTAGGCTTAAGCCTAGGACTTTTAAAACCAGGAAGCCCTGGGCTCCAGGCACTCTGCAGCTGCGAAAGGCATCCCAAGGGGAGCGCAAAAGTAACGCAACTTGGCTGCCACCACTGATATTTCCATGAGACCATCCCGAACCATAGGCTGATTTTCCTTCCTAGGGTTAAGGTTTGAGTTACGCCTAGGGTAAGGGTTCTATTAACCAGAAAGCCCTGAGTTCCAAGAACACAGCAGCTGCGAAGGACTAGCCAAGAAGAGCGAAAAAGTACCACAACATGCCTGCCTCCACAGCTTTTTCCTTGGGGACATGCCTAATTCCTGGCTGATTTGCCTTTCTTGTCTTAGGGTTGGGGTTCGGCCTAGGGCTAGGATTTTTAAAATCAGGAAGCCCTGAGTTCCAGGCACACTGGAGCTGTGAAAGGCATCCAAAAGGGAGTGCAAAAGTGCCACAACATGGCTGCTTTCCCGTCTTTTTCCTTGGCAAGAAGCCTAACACCAGGCTGATTTCCCTTCCCAGGGTTACTGTTAGGCTTAGGCCTAGGGCTAGGATTTTTAAAACTAGGAAGCCCTTAGTTCCAGGCACACTGCAGCTGCGAAAGGCATCCCAAGGGGAGTACAAAAGTGCAACAACATGGCAGCTTTCACAGCTTTTTCCTTGGCACCATCCCTATACCTAGGCTGATTTATCTGCCTAGGGTTAAGTTTAGGCTTCAGCCTAGGGCTTGGAGTTTTTTAACCAGGAAGCCCTGAGTTCCAGGCTTACTGCATCTGCCAAAGGCATCCCAAAGGGAGTGCAGAAGTGCCACAACATGGCTGCTTTCACGGCTTTTCCCTTAGAAAGAACCCTAATACCCGGCTGATTTACCTTCCTAGGGTTACTGTTAGGCTTAGGCCTAGGACTTTTAAAACCAGGAAGCCCTGGGCTCCAGGCACACTGCAGCTGCGAAAGGCATCCCAAGGGGAGCGCAAAAGTGACACAACTTGGCTGCCACCACTGATATTTCCATGAGACCATCCCGAAACATAGGCTGATTTTCCTTCCTAGGGTTAAGGTTTGAGTTGCGCCTAGGGTAAGGGTTCTATTAACCAGAAAGCCCTGAGTTCCAAGAACACAGCAGCTGTGAAGGACTACCCAAGGAGAGCGCAAAACTACCACAACATGCCTGCCTCCACAGCTTTTTCCTTGGGGACATGCCTAATTCCTGGCTGATTTGCCTTTCTCGTCTTAGGGTTGGGGTTCGGCCTAGGGCTAGGATTTTTAAAATCAGGAAGCCCTGAGTTCCAGGCACACTGGAGCTGTGAGAGGCATCCAAAAGGGAGTGCAAAAGTGCCACAACATGGCTGCTTTCCCGTCTTTTTGCTTGGCAAGAAGCCTAACACCAGGCTGATTTCCCTTCCCAGGGTTACTGTTAGGCTTAGGCCTAGGGCTAGGATTTTTAAAACTAGGAAGCCCTTAGTTCCAGGCACACTGCAGCTGCGAAAGGCATACCAAGGGGAGTACAAAAGTGCAACAACATGGCAGCTTTCACAGCTTTTTCCTTGGCACCATCCCTATACCTAGGCTGATTTATCTGCCTAGGGTTAAGTTTAGGCTTCAGCCTAGGGCTTGGAGTTTTTTAACCAGGAAGCCCTGAGTTCCAGGCTTACTGCATCTGCCAAAGGCATCCGAAAGGGAGTGCAGAAGTGCCACAACATGGCTGCTTTCACGGCTTTTCCCTTAGGAAGAACCCTAATACGCGGCTGATTTACCTTCCTAGGGTTACTGTTAGGCTTAGGCCTAGGACTTTTAAAACCAGGAAGCCCTGGGCTCCAGGCATATGCAGCTGTTAAAGGCATCCCAAGAGGGCCGCAGAAGTGACACAACTTGGCTGCCTCTGCTTCTATTCTCATGAGACCATCCTGAACCATAGGCAGATTTTCCTTCCTAGGGTTAAGGTTTGAGTTACGCCTAGGGTAAGAGTTCTATTAACCAGAAAGCCCTGAGTTCCAAGAACACAGCAGCTGCGAAGGACTAGCCAAGAAGAGCGCAAAAGTACCACAACATGCCTGCCTCCACAGCTTTTTCCTTGGGGACATGCCTAATTCCTGGCTGATTTGCCTTTCTCGTCTTAGGGTTGGGGTTCGGCCTAGGGCTAGGATTTTTTTAACTAGGAAGCCCTGAGTTCCAGGCTTACTGCATCTGCCAAAGGCATCCCAAAGGGAGTGCAGAAGTGCCACAACATGGCTGCTTTCACGGCTTTTCCCTTAGGAAGAACCCTAATACCCGGCTGATTTACCTTCCTAGGGTTACTGTTAGGCTTAGGCCTAGGACTTTTAAAACCAGGAAGCCCTGGGCTCCAGGCACACTGCAGCTGTTAAAGGCATCCCAAGGGGAGTGCAAAAGTGACACAACTTGGCTGCCTCTGCTGCTATTCTCATGAGACCATCCCGAACCATAGGCTGATTTTCCTTCCTAGGGTTAAGGTTTGAGTTACGCCTAGGGTAAGGGTTCTATTAACCAGAAAGCCCTGAGTTCCAAGAACACAGCAGCTGCGAAGGACTAGCCAAGAAGAGCGCAAAAGTACCACAACATGCCTGCCTCCACAGCTTTTTCCTTGGGGACATGCCTAATTCCTGGCTGATTTGCCTTTCTCGTCTTAGGGTTGGGGTTCGGCCTAGGGCTAGGATATTTTTAACTAGGAAGCCCTGAGTTCCAGGCTTACTTCATCTGCCAAAGGCATCCCAAAGGGAGTGCAAAAGTGCCACAACATGGCTGCTTTCACGGCTTTTCCCTTAGGAAGAACCCTAATACCGGGCAGATTTACCTTCCTAGGGTTACTGTTAGGCTTAAGCCTAGGACTTTTAAAACCAGGAAGCCCTGGGCTCCAGGCACTCTGCAGCTGCGAAAGGCATCCCAAGGGGAGCGCAAAAGTAACGCAACTTGGCTGCCACCACTGATATTTCCATGAGACCATCCCGAACCATAGGCTGATTTTCCTTCCTAGGGTTAAGGTTTGAGTTACGCCTAGGGTAAGGGTTCTATTAACCAGAAAGCCCTGAGTTCCAAGAACACAGCAGCTGCGAAGGACTAGCCAAGAAGAGCGAAAAAGTACCACAACATGCCTGCCTCCACAGCTTTTTCCTTGGGGACATGCCTAATTCCTGGCTGATTTGCCTTTCTTGTCTTAGGGTTGGGGTTCGGCCTAGGGCTAGGATTTTTAAAATCAGGAAGCCCTGAGTTCCAGGCACACTGGAGCTGTGAAAGGCATCCAAAAGGGAGTGCAAAAGTGCCACAACATGGCTGCTTTCCCGTCTTTTTCCTTGGCAAGAAGCCTAACACCAGGCTGATTTCCCTTCCCAGGGTTACTGTTAGGCTTAGGCCTAGGGCTAGGATTTTTAAAACTAGGAAGCCCTTAGTTCCAGGCACACTGCAGCTGCGAAAGGCATCCCAAGGGGAGTACAAAAGTGCAACAACATGGCAGCTTTCACAGCTTTTTCCTTGGCACCATCCCTATACCTAGGCTGATTTATCTGCCTAGGGTTAAGTTTAGGCTTCAGCCTAGGGCTTGGAGTTTTTTAACCAGGAAGCCCTGAGTTCCAGGCTTACTGCATCTGCCAAAGGCATCCCAAAGGGAGTGCAGAAGTGCCACAACATGGCTGCTTTCACGGCTTTTCCCTTAGGAAGAACCCTAATACCCGGCTGATTTACCTTCCTAGGGTTACTGTTAGGCTTAGGCCTAGGACTTTTAAAACCAGGAGGCCCTGGGCTCCAGGCACACTGCAGCTGCGAAAGGCATCCCAAGGGGAGCGCAAAAGTGACACAACTTGGCTGCCACCACTGATATTTCCATGAGACCATCCCGAAACATAGGCTGATTTTCCTTCCTAGGGTTAAGGTTTGAGTTGCGCCTAGGGTAAGGGTTCTATTAACCAGAAAGCCCTGAGTTCCAAGAACACAGCAGCTGTGAAGGACTACCCAAGGAGAGCGCAAAACTACCACAACATGCCTGCCTCCACAGCTTTTTCCTTGGGGACATGCCTAATTCCTGGCTGATTTGCCTTTCTCGTCTTAGGGTTGGGGTTCGGCCTAGGGCTAGGATATTTTTAACTAGGAAGCCCTGAGTTCCAGGCTTACTGCATCTGCCAAAGGCATCCCAAAGGGAGTGCAGAAGTGCCACAACATGGCTGCTTTCACGGCTTTTCCCTTAGGAAGAACCCTAATACGCGGCTGATTTACCTTCCTAGGGTTACTGTTAGGCCTAGGGCTAGGATTTTTAAAACTAGGAAGCCCTTAGTTCCAGGCACATGCAGCTGTTAAAGGCATCCCAAGAGGGCTGCAGAAGTGACACAACTTGGCTGCCTCTGCTGCTATTCTCATGAGACCATCCCGAACCATAGGCTGATTTTCCTTCCTAGGGTTAAGGTTTGAGTTACGCCTGGGGTAAGGGTTCTATTAACCAGAAAGCCCTGAGTTCCAAGAGCACAGAAGCTGCGAAGGACTAGCCAAGAAGAGCGCAAAAGTACCACAACATGCCTGCCTCCACAGCTTTTTCCTTGGGGACATGCCTAATTCCTGGCTGATTTGCCTTTCTCGTCTTAGGGTTGGGGTTCGGCCTAGGGCTAGGATATTTTTAACTAGGAAGCCCTGAGTTCCAGGCTTACTTCATCTGCCAAAGGCATCCCAAAGGGAGTGCAAAAGTGCCACAACATGGCTGCTTTCACGGCTTTTCCCTTAGGAAGAACCCTAATACCGGGCAGATTTACCTTCCTAGGGTTACTGTTAGGCTTAAGCCTAGGACTTTTAAAACCAGGAAGCCCTGGGCTCCAGGCACTCTGCAGCTGCGAAAGGCATCCCAAGGGGAGCGCAAAAGTAACGCAACTTGGCTGCCACCACTGATATTTCCATGAGACCATCCCGAACCATAGGCTGATTTTCCTTCCTAGGGTTAAGGTTTGAGTTACGCCTAGGGTAAGGGTTCTATTAACCAGAAAGCCCTGAGTTCCAAGAACACAGCAGCTGCGAAGGACTAGCCAAGAAGAGCGAAAAAGTACCACAACATGCCTGCCTCCACAGCTTTTTCCTTGGGGACATGCCTAATTCCTGGCTGATTTGCCTTTCTTGTCTTAGGGTTGGGGTTCGGCCTAGGGCTAGGATTTTTAAAATCAGGAAGCCCTGAGTTCCAGGCACACTGGAGCTGTGAGAGGCATCCAAAAGGGAGTGCAAAAGTGCCACAACATGGCTGCTTTCCCGTCTTTTTCCTTGGCAAGAAGCCTAACACCAGGCTGATTTCCCTTCCCAGGGTTACTGTTAGGCTTAGGCCTAGGGCTAGGATTTTTAAAACTAGGAAGCCCTTAGTTCCAGGCACACTGCAGCTGCGAAAGGCATACCAAGGGGAGTACAAAAGTGCAACAACATGGCAGCTTTCACAGCTTTTTCCTTGGCACCATCCCTATACCTAGGCTGATTTATCTGCCTAGGGTTAAGTTTAGGCTTCAGCCTAGGGCTTGGAGTTTTTTAACCAGGAAGCCCTGAGTTCCAGGCTTACTGCATCTGCCAAAGGCATCCCAAAGGGAGTGCAGAAGTGCCACAACATGGCTGCTTTCACGGCTTTTCCCTTAGGAAGAACCCTAATACGCGGCTGATTTACCTTCCTAGGGTTACTGTTAGGCTTAGGCCTAGGACTTTTAAAACCAGGAAGCCCTGGGCTCCAGGCATATGCAGCTGTTAAAGGCATCCCAAGAGGGCCGCAGAAGTGACACAACTTGGCTGCCTCTGCTTCTATTCTCATGAGACCATCCTGAACCATAGGCAGATTTTCCTTCCTAGGGTTAAGGTTTGAGTTACGCCTAGGGTAAGAGTTCTATTAACCAGAAAGCCCTGAGTTCCAAGAACACAGCAGCTGCGAAGGACTAGCCAAGAAGAGCGCAAAAGTACCACAACATGCCTGCCTCCACAGCTTTTTCCTTGGGGACATGCCTAATTCCTGGCTGATTTGCCTTTCTCGTCTTAGGGTTGGGGTTCGGCCTAGGGCTAGGATTTTTTTAACTAGGAAGCCCTGAGTTCCAGGCTTACTGCATCTGCCAAAGGCATCCCAAAGGGAGTGCAGAAGTGCCACAACATGGCTGCTTTCACGGCTTTTCCCTTAGGAAGAACCCTAATACCCGGCTGATTTACCTTCCTAGGGTTACTGTTAGGCTTAGGCCTAGGACTTTTAAAACCAGGAAGCCCTGGGCTCCAGGCACACTGCAGCTGTTAAAGGCATCCCAAGGGGAGTGCAAAAGTGACACAACTTGGCTGCCTCTGCTGCTATTCTCATGAGACCATCCCGAACCATAGGCTGATTTTCCTTCCTAGGGTTAAGGTTTGAGTTACGCCTAGGGTAAGGGTTCTATTAACCAGAAAGCCCTGAGTTCCAAGAACACAGCAGCTGCGAAGGACTAGCCAAGAAGAGCGCAAAAGTACCACAACATGCCTGCCTCCACAGCTTTTTCCTTGGGGACATGCCTAATTCCTGGCTGATTTGCCTTTCTCGTCTTAGGGTTGGGGTTCGGCCTAGGGCTAGGATATTTTTAACTAGGAAGCCCTGAGTTCCAGGCTTACTTCATCTGCCAAAGGCATCCCAAAGGGAGTGCAAAAGTGCCACAACATGGCTGCTTTCACGGCTTTTCCCTTAGGAAGAACCCTAATACCGGGCAGATTTACCTTCCTAGGGTTACTGTTAGGCTTAAGCCTAGGACTTTTAAAACCAGGAAGCCCTGGGCTCCAGGCACTCTGCAGCTGCGAAAGGCATCCCAAGGGGAGCGCAAAAGTAACGCAACTTGGCTGCCACCACTGACATTTCCATGAGACCATCCCGAACCATAGGCTGATTTTCCTTCCTAGGGTTAAGGTTTGAGTTACGCCTAGGGTAAGGGTTCTATTAACCAGAAAGCCCTGAGTTCCAAGAACACAGCAGCTGCGAAGGACTAGCCAAGAAGAGCGCCAAAGTACCACAACATGCCTGCCTCCACAGCTTTTTCCTTGGGGACATGCCTAATTCCTGGCTGATTTGCCTTTCTTGTCTTAGGGTTGGGGTTCGGCCTAGGGCTAGGATTTTTAAAATCAGGAAGCCCTGAGTTCCAGGCACACTGGAGCTGTGAAAGGCATCCAAAAGGGAGTGCAAAAGTGCCACAACATGGCTGCTTTCCCGTCTTTTTCCTTGGCAAGAAGCCTAACACCAGGCTGATTTCCCTTCCCAGGGTTACTGTTAGGCTTAGGCCTAGGGCTAGGATTTTTAAAACTAGGAAGCCCTTAGTTCCAGGCACACTGCAGCTGCGAAAGGCATACCAAGGGGAGTACAAAAGTGCAACAACATGGCAGCTTTCACAGCTTTTTCCTTGGCACCATCCCTATACCTAGGCTGATTTATCTGCCTAGGGTTAAGTTTAGGCTTCAGCCTAGGGCTTGGAGTTTTTTAACCAGGAAGCCCTGAGTTCCAGGCTTACTGCATCTGCCAAAGGCATCCCAAAGGGAGTGCAGAAGTGCCACAACATGGCTGCTTTCACGGCTTTTCCCTTAGGAAGAACCCTAATACGCGGCTGATTTACCTTCCTAGGGTTACTGTTAGGCTTAGGCCTAGGACTTTTAAAACCAGGAAGCCCTGGGCTCCAGGCATATGCAGCTGTTAAAGGCATCCCAAGAGGGCCGCAGAAGTGACACAACTTGGCTGCCTCTGCTTCTATTCTCATGAGACCATCCTGAACCATAGGCAGATTTTCCTTCCTAGGGTTAAGGTTTGAGTTACGCCTAGGGTAAGAGTTCTATTAACCAGAAAGCCCTGAGTTCCAAGAACACAGCAGCTGCGAAGGACTAGCCAAGAAGAGCGCAAAAGTACCACAACATGCCTGCCTCCACAGCTTTTTCCTTGGGGACATGCCTAATTCCTGGCTGATTTGCCTTTCTCGTCTTAGGGTTGGGGTTCGGCCTAGGGCTAGGATTTTTTTAACTAGGAAGCCCTGAGTTCCAGGCTTACTGCATCTGCCAAAGGCATCCCAAAGGGAGTGCAGAAGTGCCACAACATGGCTGCTTTCACGGCTTTTCCCTTAGGAAGAACCCTAATACCCGGCTGATTTACCTTCCTAGGGTTACTGTTAGGCTTAGGCCTAGGACTTTTAAAACCAGGAAGCCCTGGGCTCCAGGCACACTGCAGCTGTTAAAGGCATCCCAAGGGGAGCGCAAAAGTGACACAACTTGGCTGCCTCTGCTGCTATTCTCATGAGACCATCCCGAACCATAGGCTGATTTTCCTTCCTAGGGTTAAGGTTTGAGTTACGCCTAGGGTAAGGGTTCTATTAACCAGAAAGCCCTGAGTTCCAAGAACACAGCAGCTGCGAAGGACTACCCAAGAAGAGCGAAAAAGTACCACAACATGCCTGCCTCCACAGCTTTTTCCTTGGGGACATGCCTAATTCCTGGCTGATTTGCCTTTCTCGTCTTAGGGTTGGGGTTCGGCCTAGGGCTAGGATTTTTAAAATCAGGAAGCCCTGAGTTCCAGGCACACTGGAGCTGTGAAAGGCATCCAAAAGGGAGTGCAAAAGTGCCACAACATGGCTGCTTTCACGGCTTTTTCCTGGGCAAGAAGCCTTACACCAGGCTGATTTCCCTTCCCATGGTTACTGTTAGGCTTAGGCCTAGGGCTAGGATTTTTAAAACTAGGAAGCCCTTAGTTCCAGGCACACTGCAGCTGTTCAAGGCATCCCAAGGGGAGTACAAAAGTGCAACAACATGGCAGCTTTCACAGCTTTTTCCTTAGCACCATCCCGATACATAGGCTGTTTTATCTGCCTAGGGTTAGGGTTAGGCTTCAGCCTAGGGCTTGGAGTTTTTTAACCAGGAAGCCCTGAGTTCCAGGCTTAATGCATCTGCCATAGGCATCCCAAAGGGAGTGCAAAAGTGCCACAACATGGCTGCTTTCACAGCTTTTCCCTTAGGAAGAACCCTAATACGCGGCTGATTTACCTTCCTAGGGTTACTGTTAGGCTTAGGCCTAGGACTTTTAAAACCAGGAAGCCCTGGGCTCCAGGCATATGCAGCTGTTAAAGGCATCCCAAGAGGGCCGCAGAAGTGACACAACTTGGCTGCCTCTGCTTCTATTCTCATGAGACCATCCTGAACCATAGGCAGATTTTCCTTCCTAGGGTTAAGGTTTGAGTTTCGCCTAGGGTAAGAGTTCTATTAACCAGAAAGCCCTGAGTTCCAAGAACACAGCAGCTGCGAAGGACTAGCCAAGAAGAGCGCAAAAGTACCACAACATGCCTGCCTTCACAGCTTTTTCCTTGGGGACATGCCTAATTCCTGGCTGATTTGCCTTTCTCGTCTTAGGGTTGGGGTTCGGCCTAGGGCTAGGATTTTTTTAACTAGGAAGCCCTGAGTTCCAGGCTTACTTCATCTGCAAAAAGCATCCCAAAGGGTGTGCAAAAGTGCCACAACATGGCTGCTTTCACGGCTTTTCCCTTAGGAAGAACCCTAATACCCGGCAGATTTACCTTCCTAGGGTTACTGTTAGGCTTAAGCCTAGGACTTTTAAAACCAGGAAGCCCTGGGCTCCAGGCACTCTGCAGCTGCGAAAGGCATCCCAAGGGGAGCGCAAAAGTAACGCAACTTTGCTGCCACCACTGATATTTCCATGAGACCATCCCGAACCATAGGCTGATTTTCCTTCCTAGGGTTAAGGTTTGAGTTACGCCTAGGGTAAGGGTTCTATTAACCAGAAAGCCCTGAGTTCCAAGAACACAGCAGCTGCGAAGGACTACCCAAGAAGAGCGCAAAAGTACCACAACATGCCTGCCTCCACAGCTTTTTCCTTGGGGACATGCCTAATTCCTGGCTGATTTGCCTTTCTTGTCTTAGGGTTGGGGTTCGGCCTAGGGCTAGGATTTTTAAAATCAGGAAGCCCTGAGTTCCAGGCACACTGGAGCTGTGAGAGGCATCCAAAAGGGAGTGCAAAAGTGCCACAACATGGCTGCTTTCCCGTCTTTTTCCTTGGCAAGAAGCCTAACACCAGGCTGATTTCCCTTCCCAGGGTTACTGTTAGGCTTAGGCCTAGGGCTAGGATTTTTAAAACTAGGAAGCCCTTAGTTCCAGGCACACTGCAGCTGCGAAAGGCATCCCAAGGGGAGTACAAAAGTGCAACAACATGGCAGCTTTCACAGCTTTTTCCTTGGCACCATCCCTATACCTAGGCTGATTTATCTGCCTAGGGTTAAGTTTAGGCTTCAGCCTAGGGCTTGGAGTTTTTTAACCAGGAAGCCCTGAGTTCCAGGCTTACTGCATCTGCCAAAGGCATCCGAAAGGGAGTGCAGAAGTGCCACAACATGGCTGCTTTCACGGCTTTTCCCTTAGGAAGAACCCTAATACGCGGCTGATTTACCTTCCTAGGGTTACTGTTAGGCTTAGGCCTAGGACTTTTAAAACCAGGAAGCCCTGGGCTCCAGGCATATGCAGCTGTTAAAGGCATCCCAAGAGGGCCGCAGAAGTGACACAACTTGGCTGCCTCTGCTTCTATTCTCATGAGACCATCCTGAACCATAGGCAGATTTTCCTTCCTAGGGTTAAGGTTTGAGTTACGCCTAGGGTAAGGGTTCTATTAACCAGAAAGCCCTGAGTTCCAAGAACACAGCAGCTGCGAAGGACTAGCCAAGAAGAGCGCAAAAGTACCACAACATGCCTGCCTCCACAGCTTTTTCCTTGGGGACATGCCTAATTCCTGGCTGATTTGCCTTTCTCGTCTTAGGGTTGGGGTTCGGCCTAGGGCTAGGATTTTTTTAACTAGGAAGCCCTGAGTTCCAGGCTTACTGCATCTGCCAAAGGCATCCCAAAGGGAGTGCAGAAGTGCCACAACATGGCTGCTTTCACGGCTTTTCCCTTAGGAAGAACCCTAATACCCGGCTGATTTACCTTCCTAGGGTTACTGTTAGGCTTAGGCCTAGGACTTTTAAAACCAGGAAGCCCTGGGCTCCAGGCACACTGCAGCTGTTAAAGGCATCCCAAGGGGAGCGCAAAAGTGACACAACTTGGCTGCCTCTGCTGCTATTCTCATGAGACCATCCCGAACCATAGGCTGATTTTCCTTCCTAGGGTTAAGGTTTGAGTTACGCCTAGGGTAAGGGTTCTATTAACCAGAAAGCCCTGAGTTCCAAGAACACAGCAGCTGCGAAGGACTACCCAAGAAGAGCGAAAAAGTACCACAACATGCCTGCCTCCACAGCTTTTTCCTTGGGGACATGCCTAATTCCTGGCTGATTTGCCTTTCTCGTCTTAGGGTTGGGGTTCGGCCTAGGGCTAGGATTTTTAAAATCAGGAAGCCCTGAGTTCCAGGCACACTGGAGCTGTGAAAGGCATCCAAAAGGGAGTGCAAAAGTGCCACAACATGGCTGCTTTCACGGCTTTTTCCTTGGCAAGAAGCCTTACACCAGGCTGATTTCCCTTCCCAGGGTTACTGTTAGGCTTAGGCCTAGGGCTAGGATTTTTAAAACTAGGAAGCCCTTAGTTCCAGGCACACTGCAGCTGCGAAAGGCATCCCAAGGGGAGTACAAAAGTGCAACAACATGGCAGCTTTCACAGCTTTTTCCTTAGCACCATCCCGATACCTAGGCTGTTTTATCTGCCTAGGGTTAGGGTTAGGGTTCAGCCTAGGGCTTGGAGTTTTTTAACCAGGAAGCCCTGAGTTCCAGGCTTACTGCATCTGCCATAGGCATCCCAAAGGGAGTGCAAAAGTGCCACAACATGGCTGCTTTCACAGCTTTTCCCTTAGGAAGAACCCTAATACGCGGCTGATTTACCTTCCTAGGGTTACTGTTAGGCTTAGGCCTAGGACTTTTAAAACCAGGAAGCCCTGGGCTCCAGGCATATGCAGCTGTTAAAGGCATCCCAAGAGGGCCGCAGAAGTGACACAACTTGGCTGCCTCTGCTTCTATTCTCATGAGACCATCCTGAACCATAGGCAGATTTTCCTTCCTAGGGTTAAGGTTTGAGTTTCGCCTAGGGTAAGAGTTCTATTAACCAGAAAGCCCTGAGTTCCAAGAACACAGCAGCTGCGAAGGACTAGCCAAGAAGAGCGCAAAAGTACCACAACATGCCTGCCTCCACAGCTTTTTCCTTGGGGACATGCCTAATTCCTGGCTGATTTGCCTTTCTCGTCTTAGGGTTGGGGTTCGGCCTAGGGCTAGGATTTTTTTAACTAGGAAGCCCTGAGTTCCAGGCTTACTTCATCTGCCAAAAGCATCCCAAAGGGTGTGCAAAAGTGCCACAACATGGCTGCTTTCACGGCTTTTCCCTTAGGAAGAACCCTAATACCCGGCTGATTTACCTTCCTAGGGTTACTGTTAGGCTTAGGCCTAGGACTTTTAAAACCAGGAAGCCCTGGGCTCCAGGCACTCTGCAGCTGCGAAAGGCATCCCAAGGGGAGCGCAAAAGTAACGCAACTTGGCTGCCACCACTGATATTTCCATGAGACCATCCCGAACCATAGGCTGATTTTCCTTCCTAGGGTTAAGGTTTGAGTTACGCCTAGGGTAAGGGTTCTATTAACCAGAAAGCCCTGAGTTCCAAGAACACAGCAGCTGCGAAGGACTACCCAAGAAGAGCGAAAAAGTACCACAACATGCCTGCCTCCACAGCTTTTTCCTTGGGGACATGCCTAATTCCTGGCTGATTTGCCTTTCTCGTCTTAGGGTTGGGGTTCGGCCTAGGGCTAGGATTTTTAAAATCAGGAAGCCCTGAGTTCCAGGCACACTGGAGCTGTGAAAGGCATCCAAAAGGGAGTGCAAAAGTGCCACAACATGGCTGCTTTCACGGCTTTTTCCTTGGCAAGAAGCCTAACACCAGGCTGATTTCCCTTCCCAGGGTTACTGTTAGGCTTAGGCCTAGGGCTAGGATTTTTAAAACTAGGAAGCCCTTAGTTCCAGGCACACTGCAGCTGCGAAAGGCATCCCAAGGGGAGTACAAAAGTGCAACAACATGGCATGATATTTCCATGAGACCATCCCGAACCATAGGCTGATTTTCCTTCCTAGGGTTAAGGTTTGAGTTACGCCTAGGGTAAGAGTTCTATTAACCAGAAAGCCCTGAGTTCCAAGAACACAGCAGCTGCGAAGGACTAGCCAAGAAGAGCGCAAAAGTACCACAACATGCCTGCCTCCACAGCTTTTTCCTTGGGGACATGCCTAATTCCTGGCTGATTTGCCTTTCTCGTCTTAGGGTTGGGGTTCGGCCTAGGGCTAGGATTTTTAAAATCAGGAAGCCCTGAGTTCCAGGCACACTGGAGCTGTGAAAGGCATCCAAAAGGGAGTGCAAAAGTGCCACAACATGGCTGCTTTCACGGCTTTTTCCTTGGCAAGAAGCCTTACACCAGGCTGATTTCCCTTCCCAGGGTTACTGTTAGGCTTAGGCCTAGGGCTAGGATTTTTAAAACTAGGAAGCCCTTAGTTCCAGGCACACTGCAGCTGCGAAAGGCATCCCAAGGGGAGTACAAAAGTGCAACAACATGGCAGCTTTCACAGATTTTTCCTTGGCACCATCCCTATACCTAGGCTGTTTTATCTGCCTAGGGTTAGGGTTAGGGTTCAGCCTAGGGCTTGGAGTTTTTTAACCAGGAAGCCCTGAGTTCCAGGCTTACTGCATCTGCCAAAGGCATCCCAAAGGGAGTGCAGAAGTGCCACAACATGGCTGCTTTCACGGCTTTTCCCTTAGGAAGAACCCTAATACACGGCTGATTTACCTTCCCAGGGTTACTGTTAGGCTTAGGCCTAGGACTTTTAAAACCAGGAAGCCCTGGGCTCCAGGCATATGCAGCTGTTAAAGGCATCCCAAGAGGGCCGCAGAAGTGACACAACTTGGCTGCCTCTGCTTCTATTCTCATGAGACCATCCTGAACCATAGGCAGATTTTCCTTCCTAGGGTTAAGGTTTGAGTTTCGCCTAGGGTAAGAGTTCTATTAACCAGAAAGCCCTGAGTTCCAAGAACACAGCAGCTGCGAAGGACTAGCCAAGAAGAGCGCAAAAGTACCACAACATGCCTGCCTCCACAGCTTTTTCCTTGGGGACATGCCTAATTCCTGGCTGATTTGCCTTTCTCGTCTTAGGGTTGGGGTTCGGCCTAGGGCTAGGATTTTTTTAACTAGGAAGCCCTGAGTTCCAGGCTTACTTCATCTGCCAAAGGCATCCCAAAGGGAGTGCAGAAGTGCCACAACATGGCTGCTTTCACGGCTTTTCCCTTAGGAAGAACCCTAATACCCGGCAGATTTACCTTCCTAGGGTTACTGTTAGGCTTAAGCCTAGGACTTTTAAAACCAGGAAGCCCTGGGCTCCAGGCACTCTGCAGCTGCGAAAGGCATCCCAAGGGGAGCGCAAAAGTAACGCAACTTGGCTGCCACCACTGATATTTCCATGAGACCATCCCGAACCATAGGCTGATTTTCCTTCCTAGGGTTAAGGTTTGAGTTACGCCTAGGGTAAGGGTTCTATTAACCAGAAAGCCCTGAGTTCCAAGAACACAGCAGTTGCGAAGGACTACCCAAGAAGAGCGAAAAAGTACCACAACATGCCTGCCTCCACAGCTTTTTCCTTGGGGACATGCCTAATTCCTGGCTGATTTGCCTTTCTCGTCTTAGGGTTGGGGTTCGGCGTAGGGCTAGGATTTTTAAAATCAGGAAGCCCTGAGTTCCAGGCACACTGGAGCTGTGAAAGGCATCCAAAAGGGAGTGCAAAAGTGCCACAACATGGTTGCTTTCACGGCTTTTTCCTTGGCAAGAAGCCTAACACCAGGCTGATTTCCCTTCCCAGGGTTACTGTAAGGCTTAGGCCTAGGGCTAGGGTTTTTAAAACTAGGAAGCCCTTAGATCCAGGCACACTGCAGCTGCGAAAGGCATCCCAAGGGGAGTACAAAAGTGCAACAACATGGCAGCTTTCACAGCTTTTTCCTTGGCACCATCCCTATACCTAGGCTGATTTATCTGCCTAGGGTTAAGTTTAGGCTTCAGCCTAGGGCTTGGAGTTTTTTAACCAGGAAGCCCTGAGTTCCAGGCGTACTGCATCTGCCAAAGGCATCCGAAAGGGAGTGCAGAAGTGCCACGACATGGCTGCTTTCACGGCTTTTCCCTTAGGAAGAACCCTAATACGCGGCTGATTTACCTTCCTAGGGTTACTGTTAGGCTTAGGCCTAGGACTTTTAAAACCAGGAAGCCCTGGGCTCCAGGCACCCTGCAGCTGCGAAAGGCATCCCAAGGGGAGCGCAAAAGTGACACAACTTGGCTGCCTCTGCTTCTATTCTCATGAGACCATCCTGAACCATAGGCAGATTTTCCTTCCTAGGGTTAAGGTTTGAGTTTCGCCTAGGGTAAGAGTTCTATTAACCAGAAAGCCCTGAGTTCCAAGAACACAGCAGCTGCGAAGGACTAGCCAAGAAGAGCGCAAAAGTACCACAACATGCCTGCCTCCACAGCTTTTTCCTTGGGGACATGCCTAATTCCTGGCTGATTTGCCTTTCTCGTCTTAGGGTTGGGGTTCGGCCTAGGGCTAGGATTTTTTTAACTAGGAAGCCCTGAGTTCCAGGCTTACTGCATCTGCCAAAGGCATCCAAAAGGGAGTGCAAAAGTGCCACAACATGGCTGCTTTCACGGCTTTTCCCTTAGGAAGAACCCTAATACGCGGCTGATTTACCTTCCTAGGGTTACTGTTAGGCTTAGGCCTAGGACTTTTAAAACCAGGAAGCCCTGGGCTCCAGGCACACTGCAGCTGTTAAAGGCATCCCAAGGGGAGCGCAAAAGTGACACAACTTGGCTGCCTCTGCTGCTATTCTCATGAGACCATCCCGAACCATAGGCTGATTTTCCTTCCTAGGGTTAAGGTTTGAGTTACGCCTGGGGTAAGGGTTCTATTAACCAGAAAGCCCTGAGTTCCAAGAACACAGCAGCTGCGAAGGACTAGCCAAGAAGAGCGCAAAAGTACCACAACATGCCTGCCTCCACAGCTTTTTCCTTGGGGACATGCCTAATTCCTGGCTGATTTGCCTTTCTCGTCTTAGGGTTGGGGTTCGGCCTAGGGCTAGGATATTTTTAACTAGGAAGCCCTGAGTTCCAGGCTTACTTCATCTGCCAAAGGCATCCCAAAGGGAGTGCAGAAGTGCCACAACATGGCTGCTTTCACGGCTTTTCCCTTAGGAAGAACCCTAATACGCGGCTGATTTACCTTCCTAGGGTTACTGTTAGGCTTAGGCCTAGGACTTTTAAAACCAGGAAGCCCTGGGCTCCAGGCACATGCAGCTGTTAAAGGCATCCCAAGAGGGCTGCAGAAGTGACACAACTTGGCTGCCTCTGCTGCTATTCTCATGAGACCATCCCGAACCATAGGCTGATTTTCCTTCCTAGGGTTAAGGTTTGAGTTACGCCTGGGGTAAGGGTTCTATTAACCAGAAAGCCCTGAGTTCCAAGAGCACAGAAGCTGCGAAGGACTAGCCAAGAAGAGCGCAAAAGTACCACAACATGCCTGCCTCCACAGCTTTTTCCTTGGGGACATGCCTAATTCCTGGCTGATTTGCCTTTCTCGTCTTAGGGTTGGGGTTCGGCCTAGGGCTAGGATTTTTAAAATCAGGAAGCCCTGAGTTCCAGGCACACTGGAGCTGTGAAAGGCATCCAAAAGGGAGTGCAAAAGTGCCACAACATGGCTGCTTTCACGGCTTTTTCCTTGGCAAGAAGCCTTACACCAGGCTGATTTCCCTTCCCAGGGTTACTGTTAGGCTTAGGCCTAGGGCTAGGATTTTTAAAACTAGGAAGCCCTTAGTTCCAGGCACACTGCAGCTGTTCAAGGCATCCCAAGGGGAGTACAAAAGTGCAACAACATGGCAGCTTTCACAGCTTTTTCCTTAGCACCATCCCGATACCTAGGCTGTTTTATCTGCCTAGGGTTAGGGTTAGGGTTCAGCCTAGGGCTTGGAGTTTTTTAACCAGGAAGCCCTGAGTTCCAGGCTTACTGCATCTGCCAAAGGCATCCCAAAAGGAGTGCAAAAGTGCCACAACATGGCTGCTTTCACAGCTTTTCCCTTAGGAAGAACCCTAATACGCGGCTGATTTACCTTCCTAGGGTTACTGTTAGGCTTAGGCCTAGGACTTTTAAAACCAGGAAGCCCTGGGCTCCAGGCATATGCAGCTGTTAAAGGCATCCCAAGAGGGCCGCAGAAGTGACACAACTTGGCTGCCTCTGCTTCTATTCTCATGAGACCATCCTGAACCATAGGCAGATTTTCCTTCCTAGGGTTAAGGTTTGAGTTTCGCCTAGGGTAAGAGTTCTATTAACCAGAAAGCCCTGAGTTCCAAGAACACAGCAGCTGCGAAGGACTAGCCAAGAAGAGCGCAAAAGTACCACAACATGCCTGCCTCCACAGCTTTTTCCTTGGGGACATGCCTAATTCCTGGCTGATTTGCCTTTCTCGTCTTAGGGTTGGGGTTCGGCCTAGGGCTAGGATTTTTTTAACTAGGAAGCCCTGAGTTCCAGGCTTACTTCATCTGCAAAAAGCATCCCAAAGGGTGTGCAAAAGTGCCACAACATGGCTGCTTTCACGGCTTTTCCCTTAGGAAGAACCCTAATACGCGGCTGATTTACCTTCCTAGGGTTACTGTTAGGCTTAAGCCTAGGACTTTTAAAACCAGGAAGCCCTGGGCTCCAGGCACTCTGCAGCTGCGAAAGGCATCCCAAGGGGAGCGCAAAAGTAACGCAACTTGGCTGCCACCACTGATATTTCCATGAGACCATCCCGAACCATAGGCTGATTTTCCTTCCTAGGGTTAAGGTTTGAGTTACGCCTAGGGTAAGGGTTCTATTAACCAGAAAGCCCTGAGTTCCAAGAACACAGCAGCTGCGAAGGACTACCCAAGAAGAGCGAAAAAGTACCACAACATGCCTGCCTCCACAGCTTTTTCCTTGGGGACATGCCTAATTCCTGGCTGATTTGCCTTTCTCGTCTTAGGGTTGGGGTTCGGCCTAGGGCTAGGATTTTTAAAATCAGGAAGCCCTGAGTTCCAGGCACACTGGAGCTGTGAAAGGCATCCAAAAGGGAGTGCAAAAGTGCCACAACATGGTTGCTTTCACGGCTTTTTCCTTGGCAAGAAGCCTAACACCAGGCTGATTTCCCTTCCCAGGGTTACTGTTAGGCTTAGGCCTAGGGCTAGGATTTTTAAAACTAGGAAGCCCTTAGATCCAGGCACACTGCAGCTGCGAAAGGCATCCCAAGGGGAGTACAAAAGTGCAACAACATGGCAGCTTTCACAGCTTTTTCCTTGGCACCATCCCTATACCTAGGCTGATTTATCTGCCTAGGGTTAAGTTTAGGCTTCAGCCTAGGGCTTGGAGTTTTTTAACCAGGAAGCCCTGAGTTCCAGGCTTACTGCATCTGCCAAAGGCATCCGAAAGGGAGTGCAGAAGTGCCACAACATGGCTGCTTTCACGGCTTTTCCCTTAGGAAGAACCCTAATACGCGGCTGATTTACCTTCCTAGGGTTACTGTTAGGCTTAGGCCTAGGACTTTTAAAACCAGGAAGCCCTGGGCTCCAGGCACATGCAGCTGTTAAAGGCATCCCAAGAGGGCTGCAGAAGTGACACAACTTGGCTGCCTCTGCTGCTATTCTCATGAGACCATCCCGAACCATAGGCTGATTTTCCTTCCTAGGGTTAAGGTTTGAGTTACGCCTGGGGTAAGGGTTCTATTAACCAGAAAGCCCTGAGTTCCAAGAGCACAGAAGCTGCGAAGGACTAGCCAAGAAGAGCGCAAAAGTACCACAACATGCCTGCCTCCACAGCTTTTTCCTTGGGGACATGCCTAATTCCTGGCTGATTTGCCTTTCTCGTCTTAGGGTTGGGGTTCGGCCTAGGGCTAGGATTTTTAAAATCAGGAAGCCCTGAGTTCCAGGCACACTGGAGCTGTGAAAGGCATCCAAAAGGGAGTGCAAAAGTGCCACAACATGGCTGCTTTCACGGCTTTTTCCTTGGCAAGAAGCCTTACACCAGGCTGATTTCCCTTCCCAGGGTTACTGTTAGGCTTAGGCCTAGGGCTAGGATTTTTAAAACTAGGAAGCCCTTAGTTCCAGGCACACTGCAGCTGCGAAAGGCATCCCAAGGGGAGTACAAAAGTGCAACAACATGGCAGCTTTCACAGCTTTTTCCTTAGCACCATCCCGATACCTAGGCTGTTTTATCTGCCTAGGGTTAGGGTTAGGGTTCAGCCTAGGGCTTGGAGTTTTTTAACCAGGAAGCCCTGAGTTCCAGGCTTACTGCATCTACCAAAGGCATCCCAAAGGGAGTGCAAAAGTGCCACAACATGGCTGCTTTCACAGCTTTTCCCTTAGGAAGAACCCTAATACGCGGCTGATTTACCTTCCTAGGGTTACTGTTAGGCTTAGGCCTAGGACTTTTAAAACCAGGAAGCCCTGGGCTCCAGGCATATGCAGCTGTTAAAGGCATCCCAAGAGGGCCGCAGAAGTGACACAACTTGGCTGCCTCTGCTTCTATTCTCATGAGACCATCCTGAACCATAGGCAGATTTTCCTTCCTAGGGTTAAGGTTTGAGTTTCGCCTAGGGTAAGAGTTCTATTAACCAGAAAGCCCTGAGTTCCAAGAACACAGCAGCTGCGAAGGACTAGCCAAGAAGAGCGCAAAAGTACCACAACATGCCTGCCTCCACAGCTTTTTCCTTGGGGACATGCCTAATTCCTGGCTGATTTGCCTTTCTCGTCTTAGGGTTGGGGTTCGGCCTAGGGCTTGGAGTTTTTTAACCAGGAAGCCCTGAGTTCCAGGCTTACTGCATCTGCCAAAGGCATCCGAAAGGGAGTGCAGAAGTGCCACAACATGGCTGCTTTCACGGCTTTTCCCTTAGGAAGAACCCTAATACGCGGCTGATTTACCTTCCTAGGGTTACTGTTAGGCTTAGGCCTAGGACTTTTAAAACCAGGAAGCCCTGGGCTCCAGGCACATGCAGCTGTTAAAGGCATCCCAAGAGGGCTGCAGAAGTGACACAACTTGGCTGCCTCTGCTGCTATTCTCATGAGACCATCCCGAACCATAGGCTGATTTTCCTTCCTAGGGTTAAGGTTTGAGTTACGCCTGGGGTAAGGGTTCTATTAACCAGAAAGCCCTGAGTTCCAAGAGCACAGAAGCTGCGAAGGACTAGCCAAGAAGAGCGCAAAAGTACCACAACATGCCTGCCTCCACAGCTTTTTCCTTGGGGACATGCCTAATTCCTGGCTGATTTGCCTTTCTCGTCTTAGGGTTGGGGTTCGGCCTAGGGCTAGGATTTTTAAAATCAGGAAGCCCTGAGTTCCAGGCACACTGGAGCTGTGAAAGGCATCCAAAAGGGAGTGCAAAAGTGCCACAACATGGTTGCTTTCACGGCTTTTTCCTTGGCAAGAAGCCTTACACCAGGCTGATTTCCCTTCCCAGGGTTACTGTTAGGCTTAGGCCTAGGGCTAGGATTTTTAAAACTAGGAAGCCCTTAGATCCAGGCACACTGCAGCTGCGAAAGGCATCCCAAGGGGAGTACAAAAGTGCAACAACATGGCAGCTTTCACAGCTTTTTCCTTGGCACCATCCCTATACCTAGGCTGATTTATCTGCCTAGGGTTAAGTTTAGGCTTCAGCCTAGGGCTTGGAGTTTTTTAACCAGGAAGCCCTGAGTTCCAGGCTTACTGCATCTGCCAAAGGCATCCGAAAGGGAGTGCAGAAGTGCCACAACATGGCTGCTTTCACGGCTTTTCCCTTAGGAAGAACCCTAATACGCGGCTGATTTACCTTCCTAGGGTTACTGTTAGGCTTAGGCCTAGGACTTTTAAAACCAGGAAGCCCTGGGCTCCAGGCATATGCAGCTGTTAAAGGCATCCCAAGAGGGCCGCAGAAGTGACACAACTTGGCTGCCTCTGCTTCTATTCTCATGAGACCATCCTGAACCATAGGCAGATTTTCATTCCTAGGGTTAAGGTTTGAGTTTCTCCTAGGGTAAGAGTTCTATTAACCAGAAAGCCCTGAGTTCCAAGAACACAGCAGCTGCGAAGGACTACCCAAGAAGAGCGCAAAAGTACCACAACATGCCTGCCTCCACAGCTTTTTCCTTGGGGACATGCCTAATTCCTGGCTGATTTGCCTTTCTCGTCTTAGGGTTGGGGTTCGGCCTAGGGCTAGGATTTTTAAAATCAGGAAGCCCTGAGTTCCAGGCACACTGGAGCTGTGAAAGGCATCCAAAAGGGAGTGCAAAAGTGCCACAACATGGTTGCTTTCACGGCTTTTTCCTTGGCAAGAAGCCTAACACCAGGCTGATTTCCCTTCCCAGGGTTACTGTTAGGCTTAGGCCTAGGGCTAGGATTTTTAAAACTAGGAAGCCCTTAGATCCAGGCACACTGCAGCTGCGAAAGGCATCCCAAGGGGAGTACAAAAGTGCAACAACATGGCAGCTTTCACAGCTTTTTCCTTGGCACCATCCCTATACCTAGGCTGATTTATCTGCCTAGGGTTAAGTTTAGGCTTCAGCCTAGGGCTTGGAGTTTTTTAACCAGGAAGCCCTGAGTTCCAGGCTTACTGCATCTGCCAAAGGCATCCGAAAGGGAGTGCAGAAGTGCCACAACATGGCTGCTTTCACGGCTTTTCCCTTAGGAAGAACCCTAATACGCGGCTCATTTACCTTCCTAGGGTTACTGTTAGGCTTAGGCCTAGGACTTTTAAAACCAGGAAGCCCTGGGCTCCAGGCATATGCAGCTGTTAAAGGCATCCCAAGAGGGCCGCAGAAGTGACACAACTTGGCTGCCTCTGCTTCTATTCTCATGAGACCATCCTGAACCATAGGCAGATTTTCCTTCCTAGGGTTAAGGTTTGAGTTTCGCCTAGGGTAAGAGTTCTATTAACCAGAAAGCCCTGAGTTCCAAGAACACAGCAGCTGCGAAGGACTACCCAAGAAGAGCGCAAAAGTACCACAACATGCCTGCCTCCACAGCTTTTTCCTTGGGGACATGCCTAATTCCTGGCTGATTTGCCTTTCTCGTCTTAGGGTTGGGGTTCGGGCTAGGGCTAGGATTTTTTTAACTAGGAAGCCCTGAGTTCCAGGCTTACTGCATCTGCCAAAGGCATCCCAAAAAAAGTGCAAAAGTGCCACAAAATGGCTGCTTTCACGGCTTTTCCCTTAGGAAGAATCCTAATACGCGGCTGATTTACCTTCCTAGGGTTACTGTTAGGCTTAGGCCTAGGACTTTTAAAACCAGGAAGCCCTGGGCTCCAGGCACACTGCAGCTGCGAAAGGCATCCCAAGGGGAGCGCAAAAGTGACACAACTTGGCTTCCTCTGCTGCTATTCTCATGAGACCATCCCGAACCATAGGCTGATTTTCCTTCCTAGGGTTAAGGTTTGAGTTACGCCTAGGGTAAGGGTTCTATTAACCAGAAAGCCCTGAGTTCCAAGAACACAGCAGCTGCGAAGGACTACCCAAGAAGAGCGAAAAAGTACCACAACATGCCTGCCTCCACAGCTTTTTCCTTGGGGACATGCCTAATTCCTGGCTGATTTGCCTTTCTCGTCTTAGGGTTGGGGTTCGGCCTAGGGCTAGGATATTTTTAACTAGGAAGCCCTGAGTTCCAGGCTTACTTCATCTGCCAAAGGCATCCCAAAGGGAGTGCAAAAGTGCCACAACATGGCTGCTTTCACGGCTTTTCCCTTAGGAAGAACCCTAATACGCGGCTGATTTACCTTCCTAGGGTTACTGTTAGGCTTAGGCCTAGGACTTTTAAAACCAGGAAGCCCTGGGCTCCAGGCACATGCAGCTGTTAAAGGCATCCCAAGAGGGCTGCAGAAGTGACACAACTTGGCTGCCTCTGCTGCTATTCTCATGAGACCATCCCGAACCATAGGCTGATTTTCCTTCCTAGGGTTAAGGTTTGAGTTACGCCTGGGGTAAGGGTTCTATTAACCAGAAAGCCCTGAGTTCCAAGAGCACAGAAGCTGCGAAGGACTAGCCAAGAAGAGCGCAAAAGTACCACAACATGCCTGCCTCCACAGCTTTTTCCTTGGGGACATGCCTAATTCCTGGCTGATTTGCCTTTCTCGTCTTAGGGTTGGGGTTCGGCCTAGGGCTAGGATTTTTAAAATCAGGAAGCCCTGAGTTCCAGGCACACTGGAGCTGTGAAAGGCATCCAAAAGGGAGTGCAAAAGTGCCACAACATGGCTGCTTTCACGGCTTTTTCCTTGGCAAGAAGCCTAACACCAGGCTGATTTCCCTTCCCAGGGTTACTGTTAGGCTTAGGCCTAGGGCTAGGATTTTTAAAACTAGGAAGCCCTTAGTTCCAGGCACACTGCAGCTGTTCAAGGCATCCCAAGGGGAGTACAAAAGTGCAACAACATGGCAGCTTTCACAGCTTTTTCCTTAGCACCATCCCGATACCTAGGCTGTTTTATCTGCCTAGGGTTAGGGTTAGGGTTCAGCCTAGGGCTTGGAGTTTTTTAACCAGGAAGCCCTGAGTTCCAGGCTTACTGCATCTGCCAAAGGCATCCCAAAGGGAGTGCAAAAGTGCCACAACATGGCTGCTTTCACAGCTTTTCCCTTAGGAAGAACCCTAATACGCGGCTGATTTACCTTCCTAGGGTTACTGTTAGGCTTAGGCCTAGGACTTTTAAAACCAGGAAGCCCTGGGCTCCAGGCATATGCAGCTGTTAAAGGCATCCCAAGAGGGCTGCAGAAGTGACACAACTTGGCTGCCTCTGCTGGTATTCTCACGAGACCATCCCGAACCATAGGCTGATTTTCCTTCCTAGGGTTAAGGTTTGAGTTACGCCTAGGGTAAGGGTTCTATTAACCAGAAAGCCCTGAGTTCCAAGAACACAGCAGCTGCGAAGGACTAGCCAAGAAGAGCGCAAAAGTACCACAACATGCCTGCCTCCACAGCTTTTTCCTTGGGGACATGCCTAATTCCTGGCTGATTTGCCTTTCTCGTCTTAGGGTTGGAGTTCGGCCTAGGGTTAGGATTTTTTATCTAGGAAGCCCTGAGTTCCAGGCTTACTTCATCTGCCAAAAGCATCCCAAAGGGAGTGCAGAAGTGCCACAACATGGCTGCTTTCACGGCTTTTCCCTTAGGAAGAACCCTAATACGCGGCTCATTTACCTTCCTAGGGTTACTGTTAGGCTTAGGCCTAGGACTTTTAAAACCAGGAAGCCCTGGTCTCCAGGCACTCTGCAGCTGCGAAAGGCATCCCAAGGGGAGCGCAAAAGTAACGCAACTTGGCTGCCACCACTGATATTTCCATGAGACCATCCCGAACCATAGGCTGATTTTCCTTCCTAGGGTTAAGGTTTGAGTTACGCCTAGGGTAAGGGTTCTATTAACCAGAAAGCCCTGAGTTCCAAGAACACAGCAGCTGCGAAGGACTACACAAGAAGAGCGCAAAAGTACCACAACATGCCTGCCTCCACAGCTTTTTCCTTGGGGACATGCCTAATTCCTGGCTGATTTGCCTTTCTCGTCTTAGGGTTGGGGTTCGGCGTAGGGCTAGGATTTTTAAAATCAGGAAGCCCTGAGTTCCAGGCACACTGGAGCTGTGAAAGGCATCCAAAAGGGAGTGCAAAAGTGCCACAACATGGCTGCTTTCCCGGCTTTTTCCTTGGCAAGAAGCCTAACACCAGGCTGATTTCCCTTCCCAGGGTTACTGTTAGGCTTAGGCCTAGGGCTAGGATTTTTAAAACTAGGAAGCCCTTAGTTCCAGGCACACTGCAGCTGTTCAAGGCATCCCAAGGGGAGTACAAAAGTGCAACAACATGGCAGCTTTCACAGCTTTTTCCTTGGCACCATCCCTATACCTAGGCTGATTTATCTGCCTAGGGTTAAGGTTAGGCTTCAGCCTAGGGCTTGGAGTTTTTTAACCAGAAAGCCCTGTGTTCCAGGCTTACTGCATCTGCCAAAGGCATCCCAAAGGGAGTGCAGAAGTGCCACAACATGGCTGCTTTCACGGCTTTTCCCTTAGGAAGAACCCTAATACACGGCTGATTTACCTTCCCAGGGTTACTGTTAGGCTTCGGCCTAGGACTTTTAAAACCAGGAAGCCCTGGGCTCCAGGCATATGCAGCTGTAAAGGCATCCCAAGGGGAGCGCAAAAGTGACACAACTTGGCTTCCTCTGCTGCTATTCTCATGAGACCATCCCGAACCATAGGCTGATTTTCCTTCCTAGGGTTAAGGTTTGAGTTACGCCTAGGGTAAGGGTTCTATTAACCAGAAAGCCCTGAGTTCCAAGAACACAGCAGCTGCGAAGGACTACCCAAGAAGAGCGAAAAAGTACCACAACATGCCTGCCTCCACAGCTTTTTCCTTGGGGACATGCCTAATTCCTGGCTGATTTGCCTTTCTCGTCTTAGGGTTGGGGTTCGGCCTAGGGCTAGGATATTTTTAACTAGGAAGCCCTGAGTTCCAGGCTTACTTCATCTGCCAAAGGCATCCCAAAGGGAGTGCAAAAGTGCCACAACATGGCTGCTTTCACGGCTTTTCCCTTAGGAAGAACCCTAATACGCGGCTGATTTACCTTCCTAGGGTTACTGTTAGGCTTAGGCCTAGGACTTTTAAAACCAGGAAGCCCTGGGCTCCAGGCACATGCAGCTGTTAAAGGCATCCCAAGAGGGCTGCAGAAGTGACACAACTTGGCTGCCTCTGCTGCTATTCTCATGAGACCATCCCGAACCATAGGCTGATTTTCCTTCCTAGGGTTAAGGTTTGAGTTACGCCTGGGGTAAGGGTTCTATTAACCAGAAAGCCCTGAGTTCCAAGAGCACAGAAGCTGCGAAGGACTAGCCAAGAAGAGCGCAAAAGTACCACAACATGCCTGCCTCCACAGCTTTTTCCTTGGGGACATGCCTAATTCCTGGCTGATTTGCCTTTCTCGTCTTAGGGTTGGGGTTCGGCCTAGGGCTAGGATTTTTAAAATCAGGAAGCCCTGAGTTCCAGGCACACTGGAGCTGTGAAAGGCATCCAAAAGGGAGTGCAAAAGTGCCACAACATGGCTGCTTTCACGGCTTTTTCCTTGGCAAGAAGCCTAACACCAGGCTGATTTCCCTTCCCAGGGTTACTGTTAGGCTTAGGCCTAGGGCTAGGATTTTTAAAACTAGGAAGCCCTTAGTTCCAGGCACACTGCAGCTGTTCAAGGCATCCCAAGGGGAGTACAAAAGTGCAACAACATGGCAGCTTTCACAGCTTTTTCCTTAGCACCATCCCGATACCTAGGCTGTTTTATCTGCCTAGGGTTAGGGTTAGGGTTCAGCCTAGGGCTTGGAGTTTTTTAACCAGGAAGCCCTGAGTTCCAGGCTTACTGCATCTGCCAAAGGCATCCCAAAGGGAGTGCAAAAGTGCCACAACATGGCTGCTTTCACAGCTTTTCCCTTAGGAAGAACCCTAATACGCGGCTGATTTACCTTCCTAGGGTTACTGTTAGGCTTAGGCCTAGGACTTTTAAAAAAAGGAAGCCCTGGGCTCCAGGCATATGCAGCTGTTAAAGGCATCCCAAGAGGGCTGCAGAAGTGACACAACTTGGCTGCCTCTGCTGGTATTCTCACGAGACCATCCCGAACCATAGGCTGATTTTCCTTCCTAGGGTTAAGGTTTGAGTTACGCCTAGGGTAAGGGTTCTATTAACCAGAAAGCCCTGAGTTCCAAGAACACAGCAGCTGCGAAGGACTAGCCAAGAAGAGCGCAAAAGTACCACAACATGCCTGCCTCCACAGCTTTTTCCTTGGGGACATGCCTAATTCCTGGCTGATTTGCCTTTCTCGTCTTAGGGTTGGAGTTCGGCCTAGGGTTAGGATTTTTTATCTAGGAAGCCCTGAGTTCCAGGCTTACTTCATCTGCCAAAAGCATCCCAAAGGGAGTGCAGAAGTGCCACAACATGGCTGCTTTCACGGCTTTTCCCTTAGGAAGAACCCTAATACGCGGCTCATTTACCTTCCTAGGGTTACTGTTAGGCTTAGGCCTAGGACTTTTAAAACCAGGAAGCCCTGGTCTCCAGGCACTCTGCAGCTGCGAAAGGCATCCCAAGGGGAGCGCAAAAGTAACGCAACTTGGCTGCCACCACTGATATTTCCATGAGACCATCCCGAACCATAGGCTGATTTTCCTTCCTAGGGTTAAGGTTTGAGTTACGCCTAGGGTAAGGGTTCTATTAACCAGAAAGCCCTGAGTTCCAAGAACACAGCAGCTGCGAAGGACTACCCAAGAAGAGCGAAAAAGTACCACAACATGCCTGCCTCCACAGCTTTTTCCTTGGGGACATACCTAATTCCTGGCTGATTTGCCTTTCTCGTCTTAGGGTTGGGGTTCGGCGTAGGGCTAGGATTTTTAAAATCAGGAAGCCCTGAGTTCCAGGCACACTGGAGCTGTGAAAGGCATCCAAAAGGGAGTGCAAAAGTGCCACAACATGGTTGCTTTCACGGCTTTTTCCTTGGCAAGAAGCCTAACACCAGGCTGATTTCCCTTCCCAGGGTTACTGTTAGGCTTAGGCCTAGGGCTAGGATTTTTAAAACTAGGAAGCCCTTAGATCCAGGCACACTGCAGCTGCGAAAGGCATCCCAAGGGGAGTACAAAAGTGCAACAACATGGCAGCTTTCACAGCTTTTTCCTTGGCACCATCCCTATACCTAGGCTGATTTATCTGCCTAGGATTAAGTTTAGGCTTCAGCCTAGGGCTTGGAGTTTTTTAACCAGGAAGCCCTGAGTTCCAGGCTTACTGCATCTGCCAAAGGCATCCGAAAGGGAGTGCAAAAGTGCCACAACATGGCTGCTTTCACGGCTTTTCCCTTAGGAAGAACCCTAATACACGGCTGATTTACCTTCCCAGGGTTACTGTTAGGCTTCGGCCTAGGACTTTTAAAACCAGGAAGCCCTGGGCTCCAGGCATATGCAGCTGTAAAGGCATCCCAAGGGGAGCGCAAAAGTGACACAACTTGGCTGCCTCTGCTGCTATTCTCATGAGACCATCCCGAACCATAGGCTGATTTTCCTTCCTAGGGTTAAGGTTTGAGTTACGCCTAGGGTAAGGGTTCTATTAACCAGAAAGCCCTGAGTTCCAAGAACACAGCAGCTGCGAAGGACTACCCAAGAAGAGCGAAAAAGTACCACAACATGCCTGCCTCCACAGCTTTTTCCTTGGGGACATGCCTAATTCCTGGCTGATTTGCCTTTCTCGTCTTAGGGTTGGGGTTCGGCCTAGGGCTAGGATATTTTTAACTAGGAAGCCCTGAGTTCCAGGCTTACTTCATCTGCCAAAGGCATCCCAAAGGGAGTGCAAAAGTGCCACAACATGGCTGCTTTCACGGCTTTTCCCTTAGGAAGAACCCTAATACGCGGCTGATTTACCTTCCTAGGGTTACTGTTAGGCTTAGGCCTAGGACTTTTAAAACCAGGAAGCCCTGGGCTCCAGGCACATGCAGCTGTTAAAGGCATCCCAAGAGGGCTGCAGAAGTGACACAACTTGGCTGCCTCTGCTGCTATTCTCATGAGACCATCCCGAACCATAGGCTGATTTTCCTTCCTAGGGTTAAGGTTTGAGTTACGCCTGGGGTAAGGGTTCTATTAACCAGAAAGCCCTGAGTTCCAAGAGCACAGAAGCTGCGAAGGACTAGCCAAGAAGAGCGCAAAAGTACCACAACATGCCTGCCTCCACAGCTTTTTCCTTGGGGACATGCCTAATTCCTGGCTGATTTGCCTTTCTCGTCTTAGGGTTGGGGTTCGGCCTAGGGCTAGGATTTTTAAAATCAGGAAGCCCTGAGTTCCAGGCACACTGGAGCTGTGAAAGGCATCCAAAAGGGAGTGCAAAAGTGCCACAACATGGCTGCTTTCACGGCTTTTTCCTTGGCAAGAAGCCTAACACCAGGCTGATTTCCCTTCCCAGGGTTACTGTTAGGCTTAGGCCTA
This sequence comes from Ammospiza maritima maritima, assembly GCA_036010785.1. Lineage (NCBI taxonomy): Eukaryota > Metazoa > Chordata > Aves > Passeriformes > Passerellidae > Ammospiza > Ammospiza maritima. The sequence goes on from JAYKTQ010000127.1 coordinate 1,616,754, forward strand.
GGGCTAGGATTTTTAAAACTAGGAAGCCCTTAGTTCCAGGCACACTGCAGCTGTTCAAGGCATCCCAAGGGGAGTACAAAAGTGCAACAACATGGCAGCTTTCACAGCTTTTTCCTTAGCACCATCCCGATACCTAGGCTGTTTTATCTGCCTAGGGTTAGGGTTAGGGTTCAGCCTAGGGCTTGGAGTTTTTTAACCAGGAAGCCCTGAGTTCCAGGCTTACTGCATCTGCCAAAGGCATCCCAAAGGGAGTGCAAAAGTGCCACAACATGGCTGCTTTCACAGCTTTTCCCTTAGGAAGAACCCTAATACGCGGCTGATTTACCTTCCTAGGGTTACTGTTAGGCTTAGGCCTAGGACTTTTAAAACCAGGAAGCCCTGGGCTCCAGGCATATGCAGCTGTTAAAGGCATCCCAAGAGGGCTGCAGAAGTGACACAACTTGGCTGCCTCTGCTGGTATTCTCATGAGACCATCCCGAACCATAGGCTGATTTTCCTTCCTAGGGTTAAGGTTTGAGTTACGCCTAGGGTAAGGGTTCTATTAACCAGAAAGCCCTGAGTTCCAAGAACACAGCAGCTGCGAAGGACTAGCCAAGAAGAGCGCAAAAGTACCACAACATGCCTGCCTCCACAGCTTTTTCCTTGGGGACATGCCTAATTCCTGGCTGATTTGCCTTTCTCGTCTTAGGGTTGGAGTTCGGCCTAGGGTTAGGATTTTTTATCTAGGAAGCCCTGAGTTCCAGGCTTACTTCATCTGCCAAAAGCATCCCAAAGGGAGTGCAGAAGTGCCACAACATGGCTGCTTTCACGGCTTTTCCCTTAGGAAGAACCCTAATACGCGGCTCATTTACCTTCCTAGGGTTACTGTTAGGCTTAGGCCTAGGACTTTTAAAACCAGGAAGCCCTGGTCTCCAGGCACTCTGCAGCTGCGAAAGGCATCCCAAGGGGAGCGCAAAAGTAACGCAACTTGGCTGCCACCACTGATATTTCCATGAGACCATCCCGAACCATAGGCTGATTTTCCTTCCTAGGGTTAAGGTTTGAGTTACGCCTAGGGTAAGGGTTCTATTAACCAGAAAGCCCTGAGTTCCAAGAACACAGCAGCTGCGAAGGACTACCCAAGAAGAGCGAAAAAGTACCACAACATGCCTGCCTCCACAGCTTTTTCCTTGGGGACATGCCTAATTCCTGGCTGATTTGCCTTTCTCGTCTTAGGGTTGGGGTTCGGCGTAGGGCTAGGATTTTTAAAATCAGGAAGCCCTGAGTTCCAGGCACACTGGAGCTGTGAAAGGCATCCAAAAGGGAGTGCAAAAGTGCCACAACATGGTTGCTTTCACGGCTTTTTCCTTGGCAAGAAGCCTAACACCAGGCTGATTTCCCTTCCCAGGGTTACTGTTAGGCTTAGGCCTAGGGCTAGGATTTTTAAAACTAGGAAGCCCTTAGATCCAGGCACACTGCAGCTGCGAAAGGCATCCCAAGGGGAGTACAAAAGTGCAACAACATGGCAGCTTTCACAGCTTTTTCCTTGGCACCATCCCTATACCTAGGCTGATTTATCTGCCTAGGATTAAGTTTAGGCTTCAGCCTAGGGCTTGGAGTTTTTTAACCAGGAAGCCCTGAGTTCCAGGCTTACTGCATCTGCCAAAGGCATCCGAAAGGGAGTGCAAAAGTGCCACAACATGGCTGCTTTCACGGCTTTTCCCTTAGGAAGAACCCTAATACGCGGCTGATTTACCTTCCTAGGGTTACTGTTAGGCTTAGGCCTAGGACTTTTAAAACCAGGAAGCCCTGGGCTCCAGGCACACTGCAGCTGCGAAAGGCATCCCAAGGGGAGCGCAAAAGTGACACAACTTGGCTGCCTCTGCTTCTATTCTCATGAGACCATCCTGAACCATAGGCAGATTTTCCTTCCTAGGGTTAAGGTTTGAGTTTCGCCTAGGGTAAGAGTTCTATTAACCAGAAAGCCCTGAGTTCCAAGAACACAGCAGCTGCGAAGGACTACCCAAGAAGAGCGCAAAAGTACCACAACATGCCTGCCTCCACAGCTTTTTCCTTGGGGACATGCCTAATTCCTGGCTGATTTGCCTTTCTCGTCTTAGGGTTGGGGTTCGGCCTAGGGCTAGGATTTTTTTAACTAGGAAGCCCTGAGTTCCAGGCTTACTGCATCTGCCAAAGGCATCCCAAAGGGAGTGCAGAAGTGCCACAACATGGCTGCTTTCACGGCTTTTCCCTTAGGAAGAACCCTAATACGCGGCTGATTTACCTTCCTAGGGTTACTGTTAGGCTTAGGCCTAGGACTTTTAAAACCAGGAAGCCCTGGGCTCCAGGCACACTGCAGCTGTTAAAGGCATCCCAAGGGGAGCGCAAAAGTGACACAACTTGGCTGCCTCTGCTGCTATTCTCATGAGACCATCCCGAACCATAGGCTGATTTTCCTTCCTAGGGTTAAGGTTTGAGTTACGCCTGGGGTAAGGGTTCTATTAACCAGAAAGCCCTGAGTTCCAAGAACACAGCAGCTGCGAAGGACTAGCCAAGAAGAGCGCAAAAGTACCACAACATGCCTGCCTCCACAGCTTTTTCCTTGGGGACATGCCTAATTCCTGGCTGATTTGCCTTTCTCGTCTTAGGGTTGGGGTTCGGCCTAGGGCTAGGATTTTTAAAATCAGGAAGCCCTGAGTTCCAGGCTTACTTCATCTGCAAAAAGCATCCCAAAGGGAGTGCAGAAGTGCCACAACATGGCTGCTTTCACGGCTTTTCCCTTAGGAAGAACCCTAATACGCGGCTGATTTACCTTCCTAGGGTTACTGTTAGGCTTAGGCCTAGGACTTTTAAAACCAGGAAGCCCTGGGCTCCAGGCACACTGCAGCTGTTAAAGGCATCCCAAGGGGAGCGCAAAAGTGACACAACTTGGCTGCCACCACTGATATTTTCATGAGACCATCCCGAACCATAGGCTGATTTTCCTTCCTAGGGTTAAGGTTTGAGTTACGCCTGGGGTAAGGGTTCTATTAACCAGAAAGCCCTGAGTTCCAAGAACACAGCAGCTGCGAAGGACTAGCCAAGAAGAGCGCAAAAGTACCACAACATGCCTGCCTCCACAGCTTTTTCCTTGGGGACATGCCTAATTCCTGGCTGATTTGCCTTTCTCGTCTTAGGGTTGGGGTTCGGCCTAGGGCTAGGATATTTTTAACTAGGAAGCCCTGAGTTCCAGGCTTACTTCATCTGCCAAAGGCATCCCAAAGGGAGTGCAAAAGTGCCACAACATGGCTGCTTTCACGGCTTTTCCCTTAGGAAGAACCCTAATACGCGGCTGATTTACCTTCCTAGGGTTACTGTTAGGCTTAGGCCTAGGACTTTTAAAACCAGGAAGCCCTGGGCTCCAGGCACACTGCAGCTGCGAAAGGCATCCCAAGGGGAGCGCAAAAGTGACACAACTTGGCTGCCTCTGCTTCTATTCTCATGAGACCATCCTGAACCATAGGCAGATTTTCCTTCCTAGGGTTAAGGTTTGAGTTTCGCCTAGGGTAAGAGTTCTATTAACCAGAAAGCCCTGAGTTCCAAGAACACAGCAGCTGCGAAGGACTAGCCAAGAAGAGCGCAAAAGTACCACAACATGCCTGCCTCCACAGCTTTTTCCTTGGGGACATGCCTAATTCCTGGCTGATTTGCCTTTCTCGTCTTAGGGTTGGGGTTCGGCCTAGGGCTAGGATTTTTTTAACTAGGAAGCCCTGAGTTCCAGGCTTACTGCATCTGCCAAAGGCATCCCAAAGGGAGTGCAGAAGTGCCACAACATGGCTGCTTTCACGGCTTTTCCCTTAGGAAGAACCCTAATACGCGGCTGATTTACCTTCCTAGGGTTACTGTTAGGCTTAGGCCTAGGACTTTTAAAACCAGGAAGCCCTGGGCTCCAGGCACACTGCAGCTGTTAAAGGCATCCCAAGGGGAGCGCAAAAGTGACACAACTTGGCTGCCTCTGCTGCTATTCTCATGAGACCATCCCGAACCATAGGCTGATTTTCCTTCCTAGGGTTAAGGTTTGAGTTACGCCTGGGGTAAGGGTTCTATTAACCAGAAAGCCCTGAGTTCCAAGAACACAGCAGCTGCGAAGGACTAGCCAAGAAGAGCGCAAAAGTACCACAACATGCCTGCCTCCACAGCTTTTTCCTTGGGGACATGCCTAATTCCTGGCTGATTTGCCTTTCTCGTCTTAGGGTTGGGGTTCGGCCTAGGGCTAGGATTTTTAAAATCAGGAAGCCCTGAGTTCCAGGCTTACTTCATCTGCAAAAAGCATCCCAAAGGGAGTGCAGAAGTGCCACAACATGGCTGCTTTCACGGCTTTTCCCTTAGGAAGAACCCTAATACGTGGCTGATTTACCTTCCTAGGGTTACTGTTAGGCTTAGGCCTAGGACTTTAAAAACCAGGTAGCCCTGGGCTCCAGGCACACTGCAGCTGTTAAAGGCATCCCAAGGGGAGCGCAAAAGTGACACAACTTGGCTGCCACCACTGATATTTTCATGAGACCATCCCGAATCATAGGCTGATTTTCCTTCCTAGGGTTAAGGTTTGAGTTACGCCTGGGGTAAGAGTTCTATTAACCAGAAAGCCCTGAGTTCCAAGAACACAGCAGCTGCGAAGGACTAGCCAAGAAGAGCGCAAAAGTACCACAACATGCCTGCCTCCACAGCTTTTTCCTTGGGGACATGCCTAATTCCTGGCTGATTTGCCTTTCTCGTCTTAGGGTTGGGGTTCGGCCTAGGGCTAGGATATTTTTAACTAGGAAGCCCTGAGTTCCAGGCTTACTTCATCTGCCAAAGGCATCCCAAAGGGAGTGCAAAAGTGCCACAACATGGCTGCTTTCACGGCTTTTCCCTTAGGAAGAACCCTAATACGCGGCTGATTTACCTTCCTAGGGTTACTGTTAGGCTTAGGCCTAGGACTTTTAAAACCAGGAAGCCCTGGGCTCCAGGCACATGCAGCTGTTAAAGGCATCCCAAGAGGGCTGCAGAAGTGACACAACTTGGCTGCCTCTGCTGCTATTCTCATGAGACCATCCCGAACCATAGGCTGATTTTCCTTCCTAGGGTTAAGGTTTGAGTTACGCCTAGGGTAAGGGTTCTATTAACCAGAAAGCCCTGAGTTCCAAGAACACAGCAGCTGCGAAGGACTAGCCAAGAAGAGCGCAAAAGTACCACAACATGCCTGCCTCCACAGCTTTTTCCTTGGGGACATGCCTAATTCCTGGCTGATTTGCCTTTCTCGTCTTAGGGTTGGGGTTCGGCCTAGGGCTAGGATTTTTTTAACTAGGAAGCCCTGAGTTCCAGGCACACTGGAGCTGTGAAAGGCATCCAAAAGGGAGTGCATAAGTGCCACAACATGGCTGCTTTCACGGCTTTTTCCTTGGCAAGAAGCCTAACACCAGGCTGATTTCCCTTCCCAGGGTTACTGTTAGGCTTAGGCCTAGGGCTAGGATTTTTAAAACTAGGAAGCCCTGGGCTCCAGGCACACTGCAGCTGTTCAAGGCATCCCAAGGGGAGTACAAAAGTGCAACAACATGGCAGCTTTCACAGCTTTTTCCTTGGCACCATCCCGATACCTAGGCTGTTTTATCTGCCTAGGGTTAGGGTTAGGGTTCAGCCTAGGGCTTGGAGTTTTTTAACCAGGAAGCCCTGAGTTCCAGGCTTACTGCATCTGCCAAAGGCATCCCAAAGGGAGTGCAAAAGTGCCACAACATGGCTGCTTTCACAGCTTTTCCCTTAGGAAGAACCCTAATACGCGGCTGATTTACCTTCCTAGGATTACTGTTAGGCTTAGGCCTAGGACTTTTAAAACCAGGAAGCCCTGGGCTCCAGGCACACTGCAGCTGTTAAAGGCATCCCAAGGGGAGCGCAAAAGTGACACAACTTGGCTGCCACCACTGATATTTCCATGAGACCATCCCGAACCATAGGCTGATTTTCCTTCCTAGGGTTAAGGTTTGAGTTACGCCTAGGGTAAGGGTTCTATTAACCAGAAAGCCCTGAGTTCCAAGAACACAGCAGCTGCGAAGGACTACCCAAGAAGAGTGCAAAAGTACCACAACATGCCTGCCTCCACAGCTTTTTCCTTGGGGACATGCCTAATTCCTGGCTGATTTGCCTTTCTCGTCTTAGGGTTGGGGTTCGGCCTAGGGCTAGGATTTTTTTAACTAGGAAGCCCTGAGTTCCAGGCTTACTGCATCTGCCAAAGGCATCCCAAAGGGAGTGCAGAAGTGCCACAACATGGCTGCTTTCACGGCTTTTCCCTTAGGAAGAACCCTAATACGCGGCTGATTTACCTTCCTAGGGTTACTGTTAGGCTTAGGCCTAGGACTTTTAAAACCAGGAAGCCCTGGGCTCCAGGCACTCTGCAGCTGCGAAAGGCATCCCAAGGGGAGCGCAAAAGTGACACAACTTGGCTGCCACCACTGATATTTCCATGAGACCATCCCGAACCATAGGCTGATTTTCCTTCCTAGGGTTAAGGTTTGAGTTACGCCTAGGGTAAGGGTTCTATTAACCAGAAAGCCCTGAGTTCCAAGAACACAGCAGCTGCGAAGGACTAGCCAAGAAGAGCGCAAAAGTACCACAACATGCCTGCCTCCACAGCTTTTTCCTTGGGGACATGCCTAATTCCTGGCTGATTTGCCTTTCTCGTCTTAGGGTTGGGGTTCGGCGTAGGGCTAGGATTTTTAAAATCAGGAAGCCCTGAGTTCCAGGCACACTGGAGCTGTGAAAGGCATCCCAAGAGGGCCGCAGAAGTGACACAACTTGGCTGCCTCTGCTGCTATTCTGATGAGTCCATCCCGAACCATAGGCTGATTTTCCTTCCTAGGGTGAGGGTTAGAGTTACGCCTAGGGTTAGTGTTTTTTTAACCAGAAAGCCCTGAGTTCCAAGAACACAGCAGCTGCGAAGGACTACCCAAGAGGAGGGGAAAAGTGCCACAACATGGCTGCCTCCATCGCTTTTTCCTTGGGACCATCATTGAACCTAAGCTGATTTACTTGCCTCCAGTTGCACCTATGGTCACGCCAAGAGATAGGGATTTTAAATCAGTAAACCCTGAGCTCCAGACCCAGTGCAGCTGCAAAAGGCTTCCCAAGGGCAGCCAAAAATTGCCTCAACATGCTCCTTCCAGTGCTTTTTTCCTTGGGAACATCCCTATACCCAGGCTGATTTATCTGCCTAGGGTTAGGGTTAGGGTTCAGCCTAGAGATAGGATTTTTTCAAACAGGAAGCCCTGAATTCCAGGCACACTGCAGCTGTTAAAGGCAGTGTTCTACGTCAACCGCAACTTAGTCTGAAATAAATGCTTTTTCCCTGAGAGCATCTGAGAGGTTTGCATGAAGCACTGATATCTGACATTTGCAATTTTGAATAGGAGAGGAGAAAGAAAATGGGAAGAAGTTTTTAATTTTAGTGGTTTCAATGTTAATTTCCGTACACTTTTTCAAAACTTGTCAGCTCAAATGCCCATCAACATCTTTTAGTCATCTGTAAGTCAGTATTCATATAAAATGTGCTTCAAATCAAAAGAATTTCAAATTTGCACTCCAAATTTCTATGCCTAGATTTATGATTTCCTCCACATATTAGATGAAAGGAAGGCCTTTTTTACTGTGGGAGTGCTGGAACACTGGAACAGGTTGCCCAGGGAAGTTGTGGGTGTCCCATCCCTGAAAGTATTCAAGGTCAGCTTGGACGGGGCTTGGAGCAGCAACAAAGGAGAAGCTTGATAGTAGAGAAACAAAGTTGGACTATAGAAGAAACTGGGATTGAAGTATAGGAGCAAGTTTTCTCTCAGCTCTTGGGGTAAATTCAAAGTTGTACAAAATGACATTTATCTGTGCTATTCACTACTGTAACAGAAATGTTCATGAAAACTGTACAGAAGATAGCAAATTTTAAAAGAGATAAGAATTACAGCATAAAATCCATGGGATGGGTTACAACATGAGACACTCTCTAAGAGAAAATCTCTGTGTTTCAGCACTTCATCATGGTAAGATTTCATGAAGTGCCAAAGAAGGCGGCAAAATATCATTCGGGACGTTATTTCCTGGAATTCAGCCTGGCCATTAGTAGGAACTGGGTTTGAACACGTCATGTAGATATACCACACACGCTTTCCCTTCACTGAAAAATGACTGTTTACAACGAAGAAGCAATTGACGATCAAAATTGATTGAAAGCATCTTAAACATGTCAAGTATTTCATTGTAGATGATCTGTGATCCAAATGCTTCTTCCACCTTCGAGAGGGACAGAACAATTCTTCCATATCATGATGGTTTAAAATTGTATCAACCAATGTTTTCTGCTGAAAAGATAGCATCTATTTTTTTCTATTTTTGGAAGAAAATATTCCTAGACATACAACAGGTGAGAACTAAGTAATTTTAAAGAAACAAATGAAAAGAAAATATTCTGTAAATAGAATGAAATGAAAAGCTGTGTTTTAAATAGGAGCTAAATATGAAACAGAATTTTTGTACCAGGCATTTGAATTACTGCACCAGCTCTTTTGCCCATCAAGAGAGGCATTGAGCATTTCAGTCTTTTCCAAGGTGTTCATGATCTGCTATGCTGATCTCTGTGTGTGCCTAGGTGTGTGTGGAAGGGGGGGCATGTGAAGGGGAGTGTGTATGTTTGCTTTACAATTGTTGTGGCAGATTCATGCCTCAGCTCCACATTTTGTTTTAGAAAGGTCACACAGAGTGGATGTGAAGTTTACTATCAACAAGAGATCAATTCCCAAATCATCCATTTCACTCTACCTTATAAATCATGTGCTTTGTTGCATATTTTATCAAATCTACTTTCAAGCCAGATGGAGGAAGGAGGATGTGGCAATCCCTCCACCATCTTGCAACTTTTATGCAAGTAGGTTTTCAAGAAAATCATCATTTCTCTTGGAAATATGTCTGGAACAGGCATGATGGTAGTGTCAACCTGTTGGAGTTTTTGTTGCTGGAAGAAGTTATACAAAAGGATTGGTTTTTACATTGACCAGTTACTGAATCAAGCTCAGGAATACATTGGAAATTCAACTGGGGCTTCCTTTCCCCGGCAGACTACTTCTAGAAGGTGCTTGTACACTGAAGCTTACTCTTTTGCCCTCTTTTTGTTTCTTTCCTATTTTCTTGGCTTCTTTGCCACTCTCTAGACAATTTTGGAACTTTTTTCCCAACTCAAATGGTTTCAATAGTCTGATTGTGATCATACATTTTTACAAGGAATTTTTAAAATCTTTCCTCCAGTTAAGAAAGTCAAGGACTTAGGTCTTTTTCTTCCCTTATCAATATTGCAATGAAATTGATAAGTAAAGACCAACTCTTTCTTTTTGTTTTTAACCCAAGCACATAATTCCCATCCATTCATCCATTTGGTGGACCAATAGTTGCCATTCTGATGGAAGTTGTCACTTCTTAACAATAGGCATTCTGTGACTATGTTGACAGCACTTTGGGTGAAGATCCTAACTGGTCTTAGATACACATAGGGAGAAATTTGCTCAGCCAGTGTCAGTCTTAAGCATGCGTATCAGAAGATCTTTCTAGAGCTGGGAATTTTCCCATGAAAGGGATTCAGTTAGGGAAGAGACACTTGCCCCAGAGGTTTACATTCTTCTTGAAGACTGCTTAAGGAACTTAGATGCCATGTCCATTTGGATCTGTGTCTGCACAGAACTTTGTCATGCCAGTGCTTGAAATGCATCTTGAAGAGAATTCACTAGCACAGAATGAATGAGAGTGGAAGGGGTTGGTGGGGCTAACCAGGCCCAACCCCCCTGCCTAAACCAGGATACCTAGAGCCTCTTGCCCAGGATTCTATCTGGGTGTACTTTGAATGTCTTCAAAGATCCAGGCTCCACAATCTTTCTGGGCAGTCTGTGCCGTGGTTCACTCACCCTCACAGTAAAGAATCATTTCCTGATGTTCCTGTATTTCAGTGTGTGCCCACTGCCTCTTGTCTTTTCACTCAGCATCACTGAAAAGACACTGATTCCCTCCCCTTTGCACTATTGCTTCCATATGGATGTGTGCTGCCATGTAGAGATATGTCAAAAACCTACCTGAAGCCCAGGCAGATAATATTCCCTTCATCTACCAGTCAAGTTGATTCATCAGAGGAGTTTAAAGTTATGTTCAGCATGAAATGCCCCTGAAAAATCATGCTAACTACATAATTGTGTCGCCTTTCATGTGCCTGGCAAGGTTTTCCAGGAAGAGCTGCTTCATCAACTTCCTGGGTATAAAAAAGAGGCTGGCTGGTTTGTACGATTGCGAGTCCTCCTAATTGCCTTTTTTGAAGATGAGTGTCATTTGCTTACATCCAGTCCTTAGCCTCTCTTCTCGTCTACATCTTAGCAAAAAGCTTTTCCACTATGTCTGGCGAGGAAAAACTGTGCCAGCACAGAAAACATCTCCTATCGTGTTCTAGACGTTGCACGGAGGTGTGCCGAGTGTTTGGCATGAAGGAAAGAAAACTTGTCCAAAACAGCTTCCAATCGAATGTTCATGCGATTGGAAAAGTCAGGAGAGTGCAAAGGTACTGTTTTCTAGCAGTTGGCAAGCTGCGCACACAATCCCAGTGTTGTACAGCTTCCTTCTTCACCTTTCCGAAGGTGCCGCTCTCTCCGGCTCCCGGAGGCGAAGAAGCGGCTTCTTCGCGCAAAGACGATTGTGCCGCTCACTGTGCTCTCCTTAGCGCGGCTTCTGCCGAAAGACGCCCGGGAGCGGCTCTTAGCTCCGGACAGCATCGTACCTTCGTCTTTAGCGTCTCTTCTCGTCTACATCTTAGCAAAAAGCTTTTCCACTATGTCTGGCGAGGAAAAACTGTGCCAGCACAGAAAACATCTCCCATCGTGTTCTAGACGTTGCACGGAGGTGTGCCGAGTGTTTGGCATGAAGGAAAGAAAAGTTGTCCAAAACAGCTTCCAATCGAATGTTCATGTGATTGGAAAAGTCAGGAGAGTGCAAAGGTACTGTTTTCTATCAGTTGGCAAGCTGCGCACACAATCCCAGTGTTGTACAGCTTCCTTCTTCACCTTTCCGAAGGTGCCGCTCTCTCCCGCTCCCGGAGGCGAAGAAGCGGCTTCTTCGCGCAAAGACGATTGTGCCGCTCACTGTGCTCTCCTTAGCGCGGCTTCTGCCGAAAGACGCCCGGGAGCGGCTCTTAGCTCCGGACAGCATCGTACCTTCGTCTTTAGCGTCTCTTCTCGTCTACATCTTAGCAAAAAGCTTTTCCACTATGTCTGGCGAGGAAAAACTGTGCCAGCACAGAAAACATCTCCCATCGTGTTCTAGACGTTGCACGGAGGTGTGCCGAGTGTTTGGCATGAAGGAAAGAAAAGTTGTCCAAAACAGCTTCCAATCGAATGTTCATGTGATTGGAAAAGTCAGGAGAGTGCAAAGGTACTGTTTTCTAGCAGTTGGCAAGCTGCGCACACAATCCCAGTGTTGTACAGCTTCCTTCTTCACCTTTCCGAAGGTGCCGCTCTCTCCGGCTCCCGGAGGCGAAGAAGCGGCTTCTTCGCGCAAAGACGATTGTGCCGCTCACTGTGCACTCCTTAGCGCGGCTTCTGCCGAAAGACGCCCGGGAGCGGCTCTTAGCTCCGGACAGCATCGTACCTTCGTCTTTAGCGTCTCTTCTCGTCTACATCTTAGCAAAAATCTTTTCCACTATGTCTGGCGAGGAAAAACTGTGCAAGCACAGAAAACATCTCCCATCGTGTTCTAGACGTTGCACGGAGGTGTGCCGAGTGTTTGGCATGAAGAAAAGAAAAGTTGTCCAAAACAGCTTCCAATCGAATGTTCATGTGATTGGAAAAGTCAGGAGAGTGCAAAGGTACTGTTTTCTAGCAGTTGGCAAGCTGCGCACACAATCCCAGTGTTGTACAGCTTCCTTCTTCACCTTTCCGAAGGTGCCGCTCTCTCCCGCTCCCGGAGGCGAAGAAGCGGCTTCTTCGCGCAAAGACGATTGTGCCGCTCACTGTGCTCTCCTTAGCGCGGCTTCTGCCGAAAGACGCCCGGGAGCGGCTCTTAGCTCCGGACAGCATCGTACCTTCGTCTTTAGCGTCTCTTCTCGTCTACATCTTAGCAAAAAACTTTTCTACTATGTCTGGCGAGGAAAAACTGTGCAAGCACAGAAAACATCGCCCATCGTGTTCTAGACGTTGCACGGAGGTGTGCCGAGTGTTTGGCATGAAGGAAAGAAAAGTTGTCCAAAACAGCTTCCAATCGAATGTTCATGTGATTGGAAAAGTCAGGAGAGTGCAAAGGTACTGTTTTCTAGCAGTTGGCAAGCTGCGCACACAATCCCAGTGTTGTACAGCTTCCTTCTTCACCTTTCCGAAGGTGCCGCTCTCTCCGGCTCCCGGAGGCGAAGAAGCGGCTTCTTCGCGCAAAGACGATTGTGCCGCTCACTGTGCTCTCCTTAGCGCGGCTTCTGCCGAAAGACGCCCGAGAGCGGCTCTTAGCTACGGAGAGCATCGTACCTTCGTCTTTAGCGTCTCTTCTCGTCTACATCTTAGCAAAAAGCTTTTCCACTATGTCTGGCGAGGAAAAACTGTGCCAGCACAGAAAACATCTCCCATCGTGTTCTAGACGTTGCACGGAGGTGTGCCGAGTGTTTGGCATGAAGGAAAGAAAAGTTGTCCAAAACAGCTTCTAAACGAATGTTCATGTCATTGGAAAAGTCAGGAGAGTGCAAAGGTACTGTTTTCTATCAGTTGGCAAGCTGCGCACACAATCCCAGTGTTGTACAGCTTCCTTCTTCACCTTTCCGAAGGTGCCGCTCTCTCCGGCTCCCGGAGGCGAAGAAGCGGCTTCTTCGCGCAAAGACGATTGTGCCGCTCACTGTGCACTCCTTAGCGCGGCTTCTGCCGAAAGACGCCCGGGAGCGGCTCTTAGCTCCGGACAGCATCGTACCTTCGTCTTTAGCGTCTCTTCTCGTCTACATCTTAGCAAAAAGCTTTTCCACTATGTCTGGCGAGGAAAAACTGTGCCAGCACAGAAAACATCTCCCATCGTGTTCTAGACGTTGCACGGAGGTGTGCCGAGTGTTTGGCATGAAGGAAAGAAAAGTTGTCCAAAACAGCTTCCAATCGAATGTTCATGTGATTGGAAAAGTCAGGAGAGTGCAAAGGTACTGTTTTCTATCAGTTGGCAAGCTGCGCACACAATCCCAGTGTTGTACAGTTTCCTTCTTCTCCTTTCCGAAGGTGCCGCTCTCTCCGGCTCCCGGAGGCGAAGAAGCGGCTTCTTCGCGTAAAGACGATTGTGCCGCTCACTGTGCACTCCTTAGCGCGGCTTCTGCCGAAAGACGCCCGGGAGCGGCTCTTAGCTCCGGACAGCATCGTACCTTCGTCTTTAGCGTCTCTTCTCGTCTACATCTTAGCAAAAAACTTTTCTACTATGTCTGGCGAGGAAAAACTGTGCAAGCACAGAAAACACCTCCCATCGTGTTCTAGACGTTGCACGGAGGTGTGCCGAGTGTTTGGCATGAAGAAAAGAAAAGTTGTCCAAAACAGCTTCCAATCGAATGTTCATGTGATTGGAAAAGTCAGGAGAGTGCAAAGGTACTGTTTTCTAGCAGTTGGCAAGCTGCGCACACAATCCCAGTGTTGTACAGCTTCCTTCTTCACCTTTCCGAAGGTGCCGCTCTCTCCGGCTCCCGGAGGCGAAGAAGCGGCTTCTTCGCGCAAAGACGATTGTGCCGCTCACTGTGCACTCCTTAGCGCGGCTTCTGCCGAAAGACGCCCGGGAGCGGCTCTTAGCTCCGGACAGCATCGTACCTTCGTCTTTAGCGTCTCTTCTCGTCTACATCTTAGCAAAAAACTTTTCCACTATGTCTGGCGAGGAAAAACTGTGCCAGCACAGAAAACATCTCCCATCGTGTTCTAGACGTTGCACGGAGGTGTGCCGAGTGTTTGGCATGAAGGAAAGAAAAGTTGTCCAAAACAGCTTCCAATCGAATGTTCATGTGATTGGAAAAGTCAGGAGAGTGCAAAGGTACTGTTTTCTAGCAGTTGGCAAGCTGCGCACACAATCCCAGTGTTGTACAGCTTCCTTCTTCACCTTTCCGAAGGTGCCGCTCTCTCCGGCTCCCGGAGGCGAAGAAGCGGCTTCTTCGCGCAAAGACGATTGTGCCGCTCACTGTGCACTCCTTAGCGCGGCTTCTGCCGAAAGACGCCCGGGAGCGGCTCTTAGCTCCGGACAGCATCGTACCTTCGTCTTTAGCGTCTCTTCTCGTCTACATCTTAGCAAAAAGCTTTTCCACTATGTCTGGCGAGGAAAAACTGTGCCAGCACAGAAAACATCTCCCATCGTGTTCTAGACGTTGCACGGAGGTGTGCCGAGTGTTTGGCATGAAGAAAAGAAAAGTTGTCCAAAACAGCTTCCAATCGAATGTTCATGTGATTGGAAAAGTCAGGAGAGTGCAAAGGTACTGTTTTCTAGCAGTTGGCAAGCTGCGCACACAATCCCAGTGTTGTACAGCTTCCTTCTTCACCTTTCCGAAGGTGCCGCTCTCTCCGGCTCCCGGAGGCGAAGAAGCGGCTTCTTCGCGCAAAGACGATTGTGCCGCTCACTGTGCACTCCTTAGCGCGGCTTCTGCCGAAAGACGCCCGGGAGCGGCTCTTAGCTCCGGACAGCATCGTACCTTCGTCTTTAGCGTCTCTTCTCGTCTACATCTTAGCAAAAAACTTTTCCACTATGTCTGGCGAGGAAAAACTGTGCAAGCACAGAAAACATCTCCCATCGTGTTCTAGACGTTGCACGGAGGTGTGCCGAGTGTTTGGCATGAAGGAAAGAAAAGTTGTCCAAAACAGCTTCCAATCGAATGTTCATGTGATTGGAAAAGTCAGGAGAGTGCAAAGGTACTGTTTTCTAGCAGTTGGCAAGCTGCGCACACAATCCCAGTGTTGTACAGCTTCCTTCTTCACCTTTCCGAAGGTGCCGCTCTCTCCGGCTCCCGGAGGCGAAGAAGCGGCTTCTTCGCGCAAAGACGATTGTGCCGCTCACTGTGCACTCCTTAGCGCGGCTTCTGCCGAAAGACGCCCGGGAGCGGCTCTTAGCTCCGGACAGCATCGTACCTTCGTCTTTAGCGTCTCTTCTCGTCTACATCTTAGCAAAAAGCTTTTCCACTATGTCTGGCGAGGAAAAACTGTGCCAGCACAGAAAACATCTCCCATCGTGTTCTAGACGTTGCACGGAGGTGTGCCGAGTGTTTGGCATGAAGGAAAGAAAAGTTGTCCAAAACAGCTTCCAATCGAATGTTCATGTGATTGGAAAAGTCAGGAGAGTGCAAAGGTACTGTTTTCTAGCAGTTGGCAAGCTGCGCACACAATCCCAGTGTTGTACAGCTTCCTTCTTCACCTTTCCGAAGGTGCCGCTCTCTCCGGCTCCCGGAGGCGAAGAAGCGGCTTCTTCGCGCAAAGACGATTGTGCCGCTCACTGTGCACTCCTTAGCGCGGCTTCTGCCGAAAGACGCCCGGGAGCGGCTCTTAGCTCCGGAGAGCATCGTACCTTCGTCTTTAGCGTCTCTTCTCGTCTACATCTTAGCAAAAAGCTTTTCCACTATGTCTGGCGAGGAAAAACTGTGCCAGCACAGAAAACATCTCCCATGGTGTTCTAGACGTTGCACGATCCCTAAACTTAGGCTGATTTTCCTTCCTGGGGATAGGGTTAGGCTTCAGCCTAGGGCCTGGAGTTTTTTAACCAGGAAGCCCTGAGTTCCAGGCTTACTGCATCTGCCAAAGGCATCCGAAAGGGAGTGCAGAAGTGCCACAACATGGCTGCTTTCCCGGCTTTTTCCTTGGCAAGAAGCCTAACACCAGGCTGATTTCCCTTCCCAGGGTTACTGTTAGCCTTAGGCCTAGGGCTAGGATTTTTAAAACTAGGAAGCCCTTAGTTACAGGCACACTGCAGCTGCGAAAGGCATCCCAAGGGGAGCACAAAAGTGCAACAACATGGCAGCTTTCACAGCTTTTTCCTTGGCACCATCCCTATACCTAGGCTGATTTATCTGCCTAGGGTTAAGGTTAGGCTTCAGCCTAGGGCTTGGAGTTTTTTAACCAGAAAGCCCTGAGTTCCAGGCTTACTGCATCTGCCAAAGGCATCCCAAAGGGAGTGCAGAAGTGCCACAACATGGCTGCTTTCACGGCTTTTCCCTTAGGAAGAACCCTAATACGCGGCTGATTTACCTTCCTAGGGTTACTGTTAGGCTTAGGCCTAGGACTTTTAAAACCAGGAAGCCCTGGGCTCCAGGCATATGCAGCTGTTAAAGGCATCCCAAGAGGGCCGCAGAAGTGACACAACTTGGCTGCCTCTGCTTCTATTCTCATGAGACCATCCTGAACCATAGGCTGATTTTCCTTCCTAGGGTTAAGGTTTGAGTTACGCCTGGGGTAAGAGTTCTATTGACCAGAAAGCCCTGAGTTCCAAGAACACAGCAGCTGCGAAGGACTAGCCAAGAAGAGCGCAAAAGTACCACAACATGCCTGCCTCCACAGCTTTTTCCTTGGGGACATGCCTAATTCCTGGCTGATTTGCCTTTCTCGTCTTAGGGTTGGGGTTCGGCCTAGGGCTAGGATTTTTTTAACTAGGAAGCCCTGAGTTCCAGGCTTACTTCATCTGCCAAAAGCATCTCAAAGGGAGTGCAGAAGTGCCACAACATGGCTGCTTTCACGGCTTTTCCCTTAGGAAGAACCCTAATACCCGGCTGATTTACCTTCCTAGGGTTACTGTTAGGCTTAAGCCTAGGACTTTTAAAACCAGGAAGCCCTGGGCTCCAGGCACTCTGCAGCTGCGAAAGGCATCCCAAGGGGAGCGCAAAAGTAACGCAACTTGGCTGCCACCACTGATATTTCCATGAGACCATCCCGAACCATAGGCTGATTTTCCTTCCTAGGGTTAAGGTTTGAGTTACGCCTAGGGTAAGGGTTCTATTAACCAGAAAGCCCTGAGTTCCAAGAACACAGCAGCTGCGAAGGACTACCCAAGAAGAGCGAAAAAGTACCACAACATGCCTGCCTCCACAGCTTTTTCCTTGGGGACATGCCTAATTCCTGGCTGATTTGCCTTTCTCGTCTTAGGGTTGGGGTTCGGCGTAGGGCTAGGATTTTTAAAATCAGGAAGCCCTGAGTTCCAGGCACACTGGAGCTGTGAAAGGCATCCAAAAGGGAGTGCAAAAGTGCCACAACATGGCTGCTTTCCCGGCTTTTTCCTTGGCAAGAAGCCTAACACCAGGCTGATTTCCCTTCCCAGGGTTACTGTTAGGCTTAGGCCTAGGGCTAGGATTTTTAAAACTAGGAAGCCCTTAGTTCCAGGCACACTGCAGCTGCGAAAGGCATCCCAAGGGGAGTACAAAAGTGCAACAACATGGCAGCTTTCACAGCTTTTTCCTTGGCACCATCCCTATACCTAGGCTGATTTATCTGCCTAGGGTTAAGTTTAGGCTTCAGCCTAGGGCTTGGAGTTTTTTAACCAGGAAGCCCTGAGTTCCAGGCTTACTGCATCTGCCAAAGGCATCCCAAAGGGAGTGCAAAAGTGCCACAACATGGCTGCTTTCACGGCTTTTCCCTTAGGAAGAACCCTAATACGCGGCTGATTTACCTTCCTAGGGTTACTGTTAGGCTTAGGCCTAGGACTTTTAAAACCAGGAAGCCCTAGGCTCCAGGCATATGCAGCTGTTAAAGGCATCCCAAGAGGGCCGCAGAAGTGACACAACTTGGCTGCCTCTGCTTCTATTCTCATGAGACCATCCTGAACCATAGGCTGATTTTCCTTCCTAGGGTTAAGGTTTGAGTTACGCCTGGGGTAAGAGTTCTATTAACCAGAAAGCCCTGAGTTCCAAGAACACAGCAGCTGCGAAGGACTAGCCAAGAAGAGCGCAAAAGTACCACAACATGCCTGCCTCCACAGCTTTTTCCTTGGGGACATGCCTAATTCCTGGCTGATTTGCCTTTCTCGTCTTAGGGTTGGGGTTCGGCCTAGGGCTAGGATTTTTTTATCTAGGAAGCCCTGAGTTCCAGGCTTACTTCATCTGCCAAAAGCATCCCAAAGGGAGTGCAGAAGTGCCACAACATGGCTGCTTTCACGGCTTTTCCCTTAGGAAGAACCCTAATACCCGGCAGATTTACCTTCCTAGGGTTACTGTTAGGCTTAAGCCTAGGACTTTTAAAACCAGGAAGCCCTGGGCTCCAGGCACTCTGCAGCTGCGAAAGGCATCCCAAGGGGAGCGCAAAAGTAACGCAACTTGGCTGCCACCACTGATATTTCCATGAGACCATCCCGAACCATAGGCTGATTTTCCTTCCTAGGGTTAAGGTTTGAGTTACGCCTAGGGTAAGGGTTCTATTAACCAGAAAGCCCTGAGTTCCAAGAACACAGCAGCTGCGAAGGACTAGCCAAGAAGAGCGCAAAAGTACCACAACATGCCTGCCTCCACAGCTTTTTCCTTGGGGACATGCCTAATTCCTGGCTGATTTGCCTTTCTCGTCTTAGGGTTGGGGTTCGGCGTAGGGCTAGGATTTTTAAAATCAGGAAGCCCTGAGTTCCAGGCACACTGGAGCTGTTAAAGGCATCCAAAAGGGAGTGCAAAAGTGCCACAACATGGCTGCTTTCCTGTCTTTTTCCTTGGCAAGAAGCCTAACACCAGGCTGATTTCCCTTCCCAGGGTTACTGTTAGGCTTAGGCCTAGGGCTAGGATTTTTAAAACTAGGAAGCCCTTAGTTCCAGGCACACTGCAGCTGCGAAAGGCATCCCAAGGGGAGTACAAAAGTGCAACAACATGGCAGCTTTCACAGCTTTTTCCTTGGCACCATCCCTATACCAAGGCTGATTTATCTGCCTAGGGTTAAGGTTAGGCTTCAGCCTAGGGCTTGGAGTTTTTTAACCAGAAAGCCCTGAGTTCCAGGCTTACTGCATCTGCCAAAGGCATCCCAAAGGGAGTGCAGAAGTGCCACAACATGGCTGCTTTCACGGCTTTTCCCTTAGGAAGAACCCTAATACGCGGCTGATTTACCTTCCTAGGGTTACTGTTAGGCTTAGGCCAAGGACTTTTAAAACCAGGAAGCCCTGGGCTCCAGGCACACTGCAGCTGCGAAAGGCATCCCAAGAGGGCCGCAGAAGCGACACAACTTGGCTGCCTCTGCTTCTATTCTCATGAGACCATCCTGAACCATAGGCTGATTTTCCTTCCTAGGGTTAAGGTTTGAGTTACGCCTAGGGTAAGGGTTCTATTAACCAGAAAGCCCTGAGTTCCAAGAACACAGCAGCTGCGAAGGACTAGCCAAGAAGAGCGCAAAAGTACCACAACATGCCTGCCTCCACAGCTTTTTCCTTGGGGACATGCCTAATTCCTGGCTGATTTGCCTTTCTCGTCTTAGGGTTGGGGTTCGGCCTAGGGCTAGGATTTTTTTAACTAGGAAGCCCTGAGTTCCAGGCTTACTGCATCTGCCAAAGGCATCCCAAAGGGAGTGCAGAAGTGCCACAACATGGCTGCTTTCACGGCTTTTCCCTTAGGAAGAACCCTAATACCCGGCTGATTTACCTTCCTAGGGTTACTGTTAGGCTTAGGCCTAGGACTTTTAAAACCAGGAAGCCCTGGGCTCCAGGCACACTGCAGCTGTTAAAGGCATCCCAAGGGGAGCGCAAAGGTGACACAACTTGGCTGCCTCTGCTGCTATTCTCATGAGACCATCCCGAACCATAGGCTGATTTTCCTTCCTAGGGTTAAGGTTTGAGTTACGCCTAGGGTAAGGGTTCTATTAACCAGAAAGCCCTGAGTTCCAAGAACACAGCAGCTGCGAAGGACTAGCCATGAAGAGCGCAAAAGTACCACAACATGCCTGCCTCCACAGCTTTTTCCTTGGGGACATGCCTAATTCCTGGCTGATTTGCCTTTCTCGTCTTAGGGTTGGGGTTCGGCCTAGGGCTAGGATATTTTTAACTAGGAAGCCCTGAGTTCCAGGCTTACTTCATCTGCCAAAGGCATCCCAAAGGGAGTGCAAAAGTGCCACAACATGGCTGCTTTCACGGCTTTTCCCTTAGGAAGAACCCTAATACGCGGCTGATTTACCTTCCTAGGGTTACTGTTAGGCTTAGGCCTAGGACTTTTAAAACCAGGAAGCCCTGGGCTCCAGGCACATGCAGCTGTTAAAGGCATCCCAAGAGGGCTGCAGAAGTGACACAACTTGGCTGCCTCTGCTGCTATTCTCATGAGACCATCCCGAACCATAGGCTGATTTTCCTTCCTAGGGTTAAGGTTTGAGTTACGCCTGGGGTAAGGGTTCTATTAACCAGAAAGCCCTGAGTTCCAAGAGCACAGAAGCTGCGAAGGACTAGCCATGAAGAGCGCAAAAGTACCACAACATGCCTGCCTCCACAGCTTTTTCCTTGGGGACATGCCTAATTCCTGGCTGATTTGCCTTTCTCGTCTTAGGGTTGGGGTTCGGCCTAGGGCTAGGATTTTTTTAACTAGGAAGCCCTGAGTTCCAGGCTTACTTCATCTGCCAAAAGCATCTCAAAGGGAGTGCAGAAGTGCCACAACATGGCTGCTTTCACGGCTTTTCCCTTAGGAAGAACCCTAATACCCGGCAGATTTACCTTCCTAGGGTTACTGTTAGGCTTAAGCCTAGGACTTTTAAAACCAGGAAGCCCTGGGCTCCAGGCACTCTGCAGCTGCGAAAGGCATCCCAAGGGGAGCGCAAAAGTAACGCAACTTGGCTGCCACCACTGATATTTCCATGAGACCATCCCGAACCATAGGCTGATTTTCCTTCCTAGGGTTAAGGTTTGAGTTACGCCTAGGGTAAGGGTTCTATTAACCAGAAAGCCCTGAGTTCCAAGAACACAGCAGCTGCGAAGGACTACCCAAGAAGAGCGAAAAAGTACCACAACATGCCTGCCTCCACAGCTTTTTCCTTGGGGACATGCCTAATTCCTGGCTGATTTGCCTTTCTCGTCTTAGGGTTGGGGTTCGGCCTAGGGCTAGGATTTTTAAAATCAGGAAGCCCTGAGTTCCAGGCACACTGGAGCTGTGAAAGGCATCCAAAAGGGAGTGCAAAAGTGCCACAACATGGCTGCTTTCACGGCTTTTTCCTTGGCAAGAAGCCTAACACCAGGCTGATTTCCCTTCCCAGGGTTACTGTTAGGCTTAGGCCTAGGGCTAGGATTTTTAAAACTAGGAAGCCCTTAGTTCCAGGCACACTGCAGCTGCGAAACGCATCCCAAGGGGAGTACAAAAGTGCAACAACATGGCAGCTTTCACAGCTTTTTCCTTGGCACCATCCCTATACCAAGGCTGATTTATCTGCCTAGGGTTAAGGTTAGGCTTCAGCCTAGGGCTTGGAGTTTTTTAACCAGGAAGCCCTGAGTTCCAGGCTTACTGCATCTGCCAAAGGCATCCCAAAGGGAGTGCAAAAGTGCCACAACATGGCTGCTTTCACGGCTTTTCCCTTAGGAAGAACCCTAATACGCGGCTGATTTACCTTCCTAGGGTTACTGTTAGGCTTAGGCCTAGGACTTTTAAAACCAGGAAGCCCTGGGCTCCAGGCATATGCAGCTGTTAAAGGCATCCCAAGAGGGCCGCAGAAGTGACACAACTTGGCTGCCTCTGCTTCTATTCTCATGAGACCATCCTGAACCATAGGCTGATTTTCCTTCCTAGGGTTAAGGTTTGAGTTACGCCTGGGGTAAGAGTTCTATTAACCAGAAAGCCCTGAGTTCCAAGAACACAGCAGCTGCGAAGGACTAGCCAAGAAGAGCGCAAAAGTACCACAACATGCCTGCCTCCACAGCTTTTTCCTTGGGGACATGCCTAATTCCTGGCTGATTTGCCTTTCTCGTCTTAGGGTTGGGGTTCGGCCTAGGGCTAGGATTTTTTTAACTAGGAAGCCCTGAGTTCCAGGCTTACTTCATCTGCCAAAAGCATCCCAAAGGGAGTGCAGAAGTGCCACAACATGGCTGCTTTCACGGCTTTTCCCTTAGGAAGAACCCTAATACCCGGCAGATTTACCTTCCTAGGGTTACTGTTAGGCTTAAGCCTAGGACTTTTAAAACCAGGAAGCCCTGGGCTCCAGGCACTCTGCAGCTGCGAAAGGCATCCCAAGGGGAGCGCAAAAGTAACGCAACTTGGCTGCCACCACTGATATTTCCATGAGACCATCCCGAACCATAGGCTGATTTTCCTTCCTAGGGTTAAGGTTTGAGTTACGCCTAGGGTAAGGGTTCTATTAACCAGAAAGCCCTGAGTTCCAAGAACACAGCAGCTGCGAAGGACTACCCAAGAAGAGCGCAAAAGTACCACAACATGCCTGCCTCCACAGCTTTTTCCTTGGGGACATGCCTAATTCCTGGCTGATTTGCCTTTCTCGTCTTAGGGTTGGGGTTCGGCCTAGGGCTAGGATTTTTTTAACTAGGAAGCCCTGAGTTCCAGGCTTACTTCATCTGCCAAAAGCATCCCAAATGGAGTGCAGAAGTGCCACAACATGGCTGCTTTCACGGCTTTTCCCTTAGGAAGAACCCTAATACCCGGCAGATTTACCTTCCTAGGGTTACTGTTAGGCTTAAGCCTAGGACTTTTAAAACCAGGAAGCCCTGGGCTCCAGGCACATGCAGCTGCGAAAGGCATCCCAAGGGGAGCGCAAAAGTAACGCAACTTGGCTGCCACCACTGATATTTCCATGAGACCATCCCGAACCATAGGCTGATTTTCCTTCCTAGGGTTAAGGTTTGAGTTACGCCTAGGGTAAGGGTTCTATTAACCAGAAAGCCCTGAGTTCCAAGAACACAGCAGCTGCGAAGGACTAGCCAAGAAGAGCGCAAAAGTACCACAACATGCCTGCCTCCACAGCTTTTTCCTTGGGGACATGCCTAATTCCTGGCTGATTTGCCTTTCTTGTCTTAGGGTTGGGGTTCGGCCTAGGGCTAGGATTTTAAAAATCAGGAAGCCCTGAGTTCCAGGCACACTGGAGCTGTGAAAGGCATCCAAAAGGGAGTGCAAAAGTGCCACAACATGGCTGCTTTCCCGTCTTTTTCCTTGGCAAGAAGCCTAACACCAGGCTGATTTCCCTTCCCAGGGTTACTGTTAGGCTTAGGCCTAGGGCTAGGATTTTTAAAACTAGGAAGCCCTTAGTTCCAGGCACACTGCAGCTGCGAAAGGCATCCCAAGGGGAGTACAAAAGTGCAACAACATGGCAGCTTTCACAGCTTTTTCCTTGGCACCATCCCTATACCTAGGCTGATTTATCTGCCTAGGGTTAAGTTTAGGCTTCAGCCTAGGGCTTGGAGTTTTTTAACCAGGAAGCCCTGAGTTCCAGGCTTACTGCATCTGCCAAAGGCATCCCAAAGGGAGTGCAAAAGTGCCACAACATGGCTGCTTTCACAGCTTTTCCCTTAGGAAGAACCCTAATACGCGGCTGATTTACCTTCCTAGGGTTACTGTTAGGCTTAGGCCTAGGACTTTTAAAACCAGGAAGCCCTGGGCTCCAGGCATATGCAGCTGTTAAAGGCATCCCAAGAGGGCCGCAGAAGTGACACAACTTGGCTGCCTCTGCTTCTATTCTCATGAGACCATCCTGAACCATAGGCAGATTTTCCTTCCTAGGGTTAAGGTTTGAGTTACGCCTAGGGTAAGAGTTCTATTAACCAGAAAGCCCTGAGTTCCAAGAACACAGCAGCTGCGAAGGACTAGCCAAGAAGAGCGCAAAAGTACCACAACATGCCTGCCTCCACAGCTTTTTCCTTGGGGACATGCCTAATTCCTGGCTGATTTGCCTTTCTCGTCTTAGGGTTGGGGTTCGGCCTAGGGCTAGGATTTTTTTAACTAGGAAGCCCTGAGTTCCAGGCTTACTGCATCTGCCAAAGGCATCCCAAAGGGAGTGCAGAAGTGCCACAACATGGCTGCTTTCACGGCTTTTCCCTTAGGAAGAACCCTAATACCCGGCTGATTTACCTTCCTAGGGTTACTGTTAGGCTTAGGCCTAGGACTTTTAAAACCAGGAAGCCCTGGGCTCCAGGCACACTGCAGCTGTTAAAGGCATCCCAAGGGGAGCGCAAAAGTGACACAACTTGGCTGCCTCTGCTGCTATTCTCATGAGACCATCCCGAACCATAGGCTGATTTTCCTTCCTAGGGTTAAGGTTTGAGTTACGCCTAGGGTAAGGGTTCTATTAACCAGAAAGCCCTGAGTTCCAAGAACACAGCAGCTGCGAAGGACTAGCCATGAAGAGCGCAAAAGTACCACAACATGCCTGCCTCCACAGCTTTTTCCTTGGGGACATGCCTAATTCCTGGCTGATTTGCCTTTCTCGTCTTAGGGTTGGGGTTCGGCCTAGGGCTAGGATATTTTTAACTAGGAAGCCCTGAGTTCCAGGCTTACTTCATCTGCCAAAGGCATCCCAAAGGGAGTGCAAAAGTGCCACAACATGGCTGCTTTCACGGCTTTTCCCTTAGGAAGAACCCTAATACGCGGCTGATTTACCTTCCTAGGGTTACTGTTAGGCTTAGGCCTAGGACTTTTAAAACCAGGAAGCCCTGGGCTCCAGGCACATGCAGCTGTTAAAGGCATCCCAAGAGGGCTGCAGAAGTGACACAACTTGGCTGCCTCTGCTGCTATTCTCATGAGACCATCCCGAACCATAGGCTGATTTTCCTTCCTAGGGTTAAGGTTTGAGTTACGCCTGGGGTAAGGGTTCTATTAACCAGAAAGCCCTGAGTTCCAAGAGCACAGAAGCTGCGAAGGACTAGCCAAGAAGAGCGCAAAAGTACCACAACATGCCTGCCTCCACAGCTTTTTCCTTGGGGACATGCCTAATTCCTGGCTGATTTGCCTTTCTCGTCTTAGGGTTGGGGTTCGGCCTAGGGCTAGGATTTTTAAAATCAGGAAGCCCTGAGTTCCAGGCACACTGGAGCTGTGAAAGGCATCCAAAAGGGAGTGCAAAAGTGCCACAACATGGCTGCTTTCACGGCTTTTTCCTTGGCAAGAAGCCTTACACCAGGCTGATTTCCCTTCCCAGGGTTACTGTTAGGCTTAGGCCTAGGGCTAGGATTTTTAAAACTAGGAAGCCCTTAGTTCCAGGCACACTGCAGCTGCGAAAGGCATCCCAAGGGGAGTACAAAAGTGCAACAACATGGCAGCTTTCACAGCTTTTTCCTTAGCACCATCCCGATACCTAGGCTGTTTTATCTGCCTAGGGTTAGGGTTAGGGTTCAGCCTAGGGCTTGGAGTTTTTTAACCAGGAAGCCCTGAGTTCCAGGCTTACTGCATCTGCCAAAGGCATCCCAAAGGGAGTGCAAAAGTGCCACAACATGGCTGCTTTCACAGCTTTTCCCTTAGGAAGAACCCTAATACGCGGCTGATTTACCTTCCTAGGGTTACTGTTAGGCTTAGGC
Source organism: Ammospiza maritima maritima (assembly GCA_036010785.1). Lineage (NCBI taxonomy): Eukaryota > Metazoa > Chordata > Aves > Passeriformes > Passerellidae > Ammospiza > Ammospiza maritima. The sequence goes on from JAYKTQ010000127.1 coordinate 1,642,170, forward strand.
CTAGGACTTTTAAAACCAGGAAGCCCTGGGCTCCAGGCATATGCAGCTGTTAAAGGCATCCCAAGAGGGCCGCAGAAGTGACACAACTTGGCTGCCTCTGCTTCTATTCTCATGAGACCATCCTGAACCATAGGCAGATTTTCCTTCCTAGGGTTAAGGTTTGAGTTTCGCCTAGGGTAAGAGTTCTATTAACCAGAAAGCCCTGAGTTCCAAGAACACAGCAGCTGCGAAGGACTAGCCAAGAAGAGCGCAAAAGTACCACAACATGCCTGCCTCCACAGCTTTTTCCTTGGGGACATGCCTAATTCCTGGCTGATTTGCCTTTCTCGTCTTAGGGTTGGGGTTCGGCCTAGGGCTAGGATTTTTTTAACTAGGAAGCCCTGAGTTCCAGGCTTACTTCATCTGCAAAAAGCATCCCAAAGGGTGTGCAAAAGTGCCACAACATGGCTGCTTTCACGGCTTTTCCCTTAGGAAGAACCCTAATACCCGGCAGATTTACCTTCCTAGGGTTACTGTTAGGCTTAGGCCTAGGACTTTTAAAACCAGGAAGCCCTGGGCTCCAGGCACTCTGCAGCTGCGAAAGGCATCCCAAGGGGAGCGCAAAAGTAACGCAACTTGGCTGCCACCACTGATATTTCCATGAGACCATCCCGAACGATAGGCTGATTTTCCTTCCTAGGGTTAAGGTTTGAGTTACGCCTAGGGTAAGGGTTCTATTAACCAGAAAGCCCTGAGTTCCAAGAACACAGCAGCTGCGAAGGACTACCCAAGAAGAGCGAAAAAGTACCACAACATGCCTGCCTCCACAGCTTTTTCCTTGGGGACATGCCTAATTCCTGGCTGATTTGCCTTTCTCGTCTTAGGGTTGGGGTTCGGCCTAGGGCTAGGATTTTTTTAACTAGGAAGCCCTGAGTTCCAGGCTTACTGCATCTGCCAAAGGCATCCCAAAGGGAGTGCAGAAGTGCCACAACATGGCTGCTTTCACGGCTTTTCCCTTAGGAAGAACCCTAATACCCGGCTGATTTACCTTCCTAGGGTTACTGTTAGGCTTAGGCCTAGGACTTTTAAAACCAGGAAGCCCTGTGCTCCAGGCATATGCAGCTGTTAAAGGCATCCCAAGAGGGCCGCAGAAGTGACACAACTTGGCTGCCTCTGCTTCTATTCTCATGAGACCATCCTGAACCATAGGCTGATTTTCCTTCCTAGGGTTAAGGTTTGAGTTACGCCTGGGGTAAGAGTTCTATTAACCAGAAAGCCCTGAGTTCCAAGAACACAGCAGCTGCGAAGGACTAGCCAAGAAGAGCGCAAAAGTACCACAACATGCCTGCCTCCACAGCTTTTTCCTTGGGGACATGCCTAATTCCTGGCTGATTTGCCTTTCTCGTCTTAGGGTTGGGGTTCGGCCTAGGGCTAGGATTTTTAAAATCAGGAAGCCCTGAGTTCCAGGCACACTGGAGCTGTGAAAGGCATCCAAAAGGGAGTGCAAAAGTGCCACAACATGGCTGCTTTCACGGCTTTTTCCTTGGCAAGAAGCCTAACACCAGGCTGATTTCCCTTCCCAGGGTTACTGTTAGGCTTAGGCCTAGGGCTAGGATTTTTAAAACTAGGAAGCCCTTAGTTCCAGGCACACTGCAGCTGCGAAACGCATCCCAAGGGGAGTACAAAAGTGCAACAACATGGCAGCTTTCACAGCTTTTTCCTTGGCACCATCCCTATACCAAGGCTGATTTATCTGCCTAGGGTTAAGGTTAGGCTTCAGCCTAGGGCTTGGAGTTTTTTAACCAGGAAGCCCTGAGTTCCAGGCTTACTGCATCTGCCAAAGGCATCCCAAAGGGAGTGCAGAAGTGCCACAACATGGCTGCTTTCACGGCTTTTCCCTTAGGAAGAACCCTAATACCCGGCTGATTTACCTTCCTAGGGTTACTGTTAGGCTTAGGCCTAGGACTTTTAAAACCAGGAAGCCCTGGGCTCCAGGCATATGCAGCTGTTAAAGGCATCCCAAGAGGGCCGCAGAAGTGACACAACTTGGCTGCCTCTGCTTCTATTCTCATGAGACCATCCTGAACCATAGGCTGATTTTCCTTCCTAGGGTTAAGGTTTGAGTTACGCCTGGGGTAAGAGTTCTATTAACCAGAAAGCCCTGAGTTCCAAGAACACAGCAGCTGCGAAGGACTAGCCAAGAAGAGCGCAAAAGTACCACAACATGCCTGCCTCCACAGCTTTTTCCTTGGGGACATGCCTAATTCCTGGCTGATTTGCCTTTCTCGTCTTAGGGTTGGGGTTCGGCCTAGGGCTAGGATTTTTTTAACTAGGAAGCCCTGAGTTCCAGGCTTACTTCATCTGCCAAAAGCATCCCAAAGGGAGTGCAGAAGTGCCACAACATGGCTGCTTTCACGGCTTTTCCCTTAGGAAGAACCCTAATACCCGGCAGATTTACCTTCCTAGGGTTACTGTTAGGCTTAAGCCTAGGACTTTTAAAACCAGGAAGCCCTGGGCTCCAGGCACTCTGCAGCTGCGAAAGGCATCCCAAGGGGAGCGCAAAAGTAACGCAACTTGGCTGCCACCACTGATATTTCCATGAGACCATCCCGAACCATAGGCTGATTTTCCTTCCTAGGGTTAAGGTTTGAGTTACGCCTAGGGTAAGGGTTCTATTAACCAGAAAGCCCTGAGTTCCAAGAACACAGCAGCTGCGAAGGACTAGCCATGAAGAGCGCAAAAGTACCACAACATGCCTGCCTCCACAGCTTTTTCCTTGGGGACATGCCTAATTCCTGGCTGATTTGCCTTTCTCGTCTTAGGGTTGGGGTTCGGCCTAGGGCTAGGATATTTTTAACTAGGAAGCCCTGAGTTCCAGGCTTACTTCATCTGCCAAAGGCATCCCAAAGGGAGTGCAAAAGTGCCACAACATGGCTGCTTTCACGGCTTTTCCCTTAGGAAGAACCCTAATACGCGGCTGATTTACCTTCCTAGGGTTACTGTTAGGCTTAGGCCTAGGACTTTTAAAACCAGGAAGCCCTGGGCTCCAGGCACATGCAGCTGTTAAAGGCATCCCAAGAGGGCTGCAGAAGTGACACAACTTGGCTGCCTCTGCTGCTATTCTCATGAGACCATCCCGAACCATAGGCTGATTTTCCTTCCTAGGGTTAAGGTTTGAGTTACGCCTGGGGTAAGGGTTCTATTAACCAGAAAGCCCTGAGTTCCAAGAGCACAGAAGCTGCGAAGGACTAGCCAAGAAGAGCGCAAAAGTACCACAACATGCCTGCCTCCACAGCTTTTTCCTTGGGGACATGCCTAATTCCTGGCTGATTTGCCTTTCTCGTCTTAGGGTTGGGGTTCGGCCTAGGGCTAGGATTTTTAAAATCAGGAAGCCCTGAGTTCCAGGCACACTGGAGCTTTGAAAGGCATCCAAAAGGGAGTGCAAAAGTGCCACAACATGGCTGCTTTCACGGCTTTTTCCTTGGCAAGAAGCCTTACACCAGGCTGGTTTCCCTTCCCAGGGTTACTGTTAGGCTTAGGCCTAGGGCTAGGATTTTTAAAACTAGGAAGCCCTTAGTTCCAGGCACACTGCAGCTGTTCAAGGCATCCCAAGGGGAGTACAAAAGTGCAACAACATGGCAGCTTTCACAGCTTTTTCCTTAGCACCATCCCGATACCTAGGCTGTTTTATCTGCCTAGGGTTAGGGTTAGGGTTCAGCCTAGGGCTTGGAGTTTTTTAACCAGGAAGCCCTGAGTTCCAGGCTTACTGCATCTGCCAAAGGCATCCCAAAGGGAGTGCAAAAATGCCACAACATGGCTGCTTTCACAGCTTTTCCCTTAGGAAGAACCCTAATACGCGGCTGATTTACCTTCCTAGGGTTACTGTTAGGCTTAGGCCTAGGACTTTTAAAACCAGGAAGCCCTGGGCTCCAGGCATATGCAGCTGTTAAAGGCATCCCAAGAGGGCCGCAGAAGTGACACAACTTGGCTGCCTCTGCTTCTATTCTCATGAGACCATCCTGAACCATAGGCAGATTTTCCTTCCTAGGGTTAAGGTTTGAGTTTCGCCTAGGGTAAGAGTTCTATTAACCAGAAAGCCCTGAGTTCCAAGAACACAGCAGCTGCGAAGGACTAGCCAAGAAGAGCGCAAAAGTACCACAACATGCCTGCCTCCACAGCTTTTTCCTTGGGGACATGCCTAATTCCTGGCTGATTTGCCTTTCTCGTCTTAGGGTTGGGGTTCGGCCTAGGGCTAGGATTTTTTTAACTAGGAAGCCCTGAGTTCCAGGCTTACTTCATCTGCAAAAAGCATCCCAAAGGATGTGCAAAAGTGCCACAACATGGCTGCTTTCACGGCTTTTCCCTTAGGAAGAACCCTAATACCCGGCAGATTTACCTTCCTAGGGTTACTGTTAGGCTTAGGCCTAGGACTTTTAAAACCAGGAAGCCCTGGGCTCCAGGCACTCTGCAGCTGCGAAAGGCATCCCAAGGGGAGCGCAAAAGTAACGCAACTTGGCTGCCACCACTGATATTTCCATGAGACCATCCCGAACCATAGGCTGATTTTCCTTCCTAGGGTTAAGGTTTGAGTTACGCCTAGGGTAAGGGTTCTATTAACCAGAAAGCCCTGAGTTCCAAGAACACAGCAGCTGCGAAGGACTACCCAAGAAGAGCGAAAAAGTACCACAACATGCCTGCCTCCACAGCTTTTTCCTTGGGGACATGCCTAATTCCTGGCTGATTTGCCTTTCTCGTCTTAGGGTTGGGGTTCGGCCTAGGGCTAGGATTTTTTTAACTAGGAAGCCCTGAGTTCCAGGCTTACTGCATCTGCCAAAGGCATCCCAAAGGGAGTGCAGAAGTGCCACAACATGGCTGCTTTCACGGCTTTTCCCTTAGGAAGAACCCTAATACCCGGCTGATTTACCTTCCTAGGGTTACTGTTAGGCTTAGGCCTAGGACTTTTAAAACCAGGAAGCCCTGGGCTCCAGGCACACTGCAGCTGTTAAAGGCATCCCAAGGGGAGCGCAAAAGTGACACAACTTGGCTGCCTCTGCTGCTATTCTCATGAGACCATCCCGAACCATAGGCTGATTTTCCTTCCTAGGGTTAAGGTTTGAGTTACGCCTAGGGTAAGGGTTCTATTAACCAGAAAGCCCTGAGTTCCAAGAACACAGCAGCTGCGAAGGACTACCCAAGAAGAGCGCAAAAGTACCACAACATGCCTGCCTCCACAGCTTTTTCCTTGGGGACATGCCTAATTCCTGGCTGATTTGCCTTTCTCGTCTTAGGGTTGGGGTTCGGCCTAGGGCTAGGATTTTTTTAACTAGGAAGCCCTGAGTTCCAGGCTTACTTCATCTGCCAAAGGCATCCCAAAGGGAGTGCAGAAGTGCCACAACATGGCTGCTTTCACGGCTTTTCCCTTAGGAAGAACCCTAATACCCGGCAGATTTACCTTCCTAGGGTTACTGTTAGGCTTAAGCCTAGGACTTTTAAAACCAGGAAGCCCTGGGCTCCAGGCACTCTGCAGCTGCGAAAGGCATCCCAAGGGGAGCGCAAAAGTAACGCAACTTGGCTGCCACCACTGATATTTCCATGAGACCATCCCGAACCATAGGCTGATTTTCCTTCCTAGGGTTAAGGTTTGAGTTACGCCTAGGGTAAGGGTTCTATTAACCAGAAAGCCCTGAGTTCCAAGAACACAGCAGCTGCGAAGGACTACCCAAGAAGAGCGAAAAAGTACCACAACATGCCTGCCTCCACAGCTTTTTCCTTGGGGACATGCCTAATTCCTGGCTGATTTGCCTTTCTTGTCTTAGGGTTGGGGTTCGGCCTAGGGCTAGGATTTTTAAAATCAGGAAGCCCTGAGTTCCAGGCACACTGGAGCTGTGAAAGGCATCCAAAAGGGAGTGCAAAAGTGCCACAACATGGCTGCTTTCACGGCTTTTTCCTTGGCAAGAAGCCTTACACCAGGCTGATTTCCCTTCCCAGGGTTACTGTTAGGCTTAGGCCTAGGGCTAGGATTTTTAAAACTAGGAAGCCCTTAGTTCCAGGCACACTGCAGCTGCGAAAGGCATCCCAAGGGGAGTACAAAAGTGCAACAACATGGCAGCTTTCACAGCTTTTTCCTTGGCACCATCCCTATACCTAGGCTGATTTATCTGCCTAGGGTTAAGTTTAGGCTTCAGCCTAGGGCTTGGAGTTTTTTAACCAGGAAGCCCTGAGTTCCAGGCTTACTGCATCTGCCAAAGGCATCCCAAAGGGAGTGCAAAAGTGCCACAACATGGCTGCTTTCACAGCTTTTCCCTTAGGAAGAACCCTAATACGCGGCTGATTTACCTTCCTAGGGTTACTGTTAGGCTTAGGCCTAGGACTTTTAAAACCAGGAAGCCCTGGGCTCCAGGCATATGCAGCTGTTAAAGGCATCCCAAGAGGGCCGCAGAAGTGACACAACTTGGCTGCCTCTGCTTCTATTCTCATGAGACCATCCTGAACCATAGGCAGATTTTCCTTCCTAGGGTTAAGGTTTGAGTTACGCCTAGGGTAAGAGTTCTATTAACCAGAAAGCCCTGAGTTCCAAGAACACAGCAGCTGCGAAGGACTAGCCAAGAAGAGCGCAAAAGTACCACAACATGCCTGCCTCCACAGCTTTTTCCTTGGGGACATGCCTAATTCCTGGCTGATTTGCCTTTCTCGTCTTAGGGTTGGGGTTCGGCCTAGGGCTAGGATATTTTTAACTAGGAAGCCCTGAGTTCCAGGCTTACTGCATCTGCCAAAGGCATCCCAAAGGGAGTGCAGAAGTGCCACAACATGGCTGCTTTCATGGCTTTTCCCTTAGGAAGAACCCTAATACCCGGCTGATTTACCTTCCTAGGGTTACTGTTAGGCTTAGGCCTAGGACTTTTAAAACCAGGAAGCCCTGGGCTCCAGGCACACTGCAGCTGTTAAAGGCATCCCAAGGGGAGCGCAAAAGTGACACAACTTGGCTGCCTCTGCTGCTATTCTCATGAGACCATCCCGAAGCATAGGCTGATTTTCCTTCCTAGGGTTAAGGTTTGAGTTACGCCTAGGGTAAGGGTTCTATTAACCAGAAAGCCCTGAGTTCCAAGAACACAGCAGCTGCGAAGGACTAGCCATGAAGAGCGCAAAAGTACCACAACATGCCTGCCTCCACAGCTTTTTCCTTGGGGACATGCCTAATTCCTGGCTGATTTGCCTTTCTCGTCTTAGGGTTGGGGTTCGGCCTAGGGCTAGGATTTTTTTAACTAGGAAGCCCTGAGTTCCAGGCTTACTTCATCTGCCAAAGGCATCCCAAAGGGAGTGCAAAAGTGCCACAACATGGCTGCTTTCACAGCTTTTCCCTTAGGAAGAACCCTAATACGCGGCTGATTTACCTTCCTAGGGTTACTGTTAGGCTTAGGCCTAGGACTTTTAAAACCAGGAAGCCCTGGGCTCCAGGCACATGCAGCTGTTAAAGGCATCCCAAGAGGGCTGCAGAAGTGACACAACTTGGCTGCCTCTGCTGCTATTCTCATGAGACCATCCCGAACCATAGGCTGATTTTCCTTCCTAGGGTTAAGGTTTGAGTTACGCCTGGGGTAAGGGTTCTATTAACCAGAAAGCCCTGAGTTCCAAGAGCACAGAAGCTGCGAAGGACTAGCCAAGAAGAGCGCAAAAGTACCACAACATGCCTGCCTCCACAGCTTTTTCCTTGGGGACATGCCTAATTCCTGGCTGATTTGCCTTTCTCGTCTTAGGGTTGGGGTTCGGCCTAGGGCTAGGATTTTAAAATCAGGAAGCCCTGAGTTCCAGGCACACTGGAGCTGTGAAAGGCATCCAAAAGGGAGTGCAAAAGTGCCACAACATGGCTGCTTTCACGGCTTTTTCCTTGGCAAGAAGCCTTACACCAGGCTGATTTCCCTTCCCAGGGTTACTGTTAGGCTTAGGCCTAGGGCTAGGATTTTTAAAACTAGGAAGCCCTTAGTTCCAGGCACACTGCAGCTGTTCAAGGCATCCCAAGGGGAGTACAAAAGTGCAACAACATGGCAGCTTTCACAGCTTTTTCCTTGGCACCATCCCTATACCTAGGCTGATTTATCTGCCTAGGGTTAGGGTTAGGGTTCAGCCTAGGGCTTGGAGTTTTTTAACCAGGAAGCCCTGAGTTCCAGGCTTACTGCATCTGCCAAAGGCATCCCAAAGGGAGTGCAAAAGTGCCACAACATGGCTGCTTTCACAGCTTTTCCCTTAGGAAGAACCCTAATACGCGGCTGATTTACCTTCCTAGGGTTACTGTTAGGCTTAGGCCTAGGACTTTTAAAACCAGGAAGCCCTGGGCTCCAGGCATATGCAGCTGTTAAAGGCATCCCAAGAGGGCCGCAGAAGTGACACAACTTGGCTGCCTCTGCTTCTATTCTCATGAGACCATCCTGAACCATAGGCAGATTTTCCTTCCTAGGGTTAAGGTTTGAGTTTCGCCTAGGGTAAGAGTTCTATTAACCAGAAAGCCCTGAGTTCCAAGAACACAGCAGCTGCGAAGGACTAGCCAAGAAGAGCGCAAAAGTACCACAACATGCCTGCCTCCACAGCTTTTTCCTTGGGGACATGCCTAATTCCTGGCTGATTTGCCTTTCTCGTCTTAGGGTTGGGGTTCGGCCTAGGGCTAGGATTTTTTTAACTAGGAAGCCCTGAGTTCCAGGCTTACTTCATCTGCAAAAAGCATCCCAAAGGGTGTGCAAAAGTGCCACAACATGGCTGCTTTCACGGCTTTTCCCTTAGGAAGAACCCTAATACCCGGCAGATTTACCTTCCTAGGGTTACTGTTAGGCTTAGGCCTAGGACTTTTAAAACCAGGAAGCCCTGGGCTCCAGGCACTCTGCAGCTGCGAAAGGCATCCCAAGGGGAGCGCAAAAGTAACGCAACTTGGCTGCCACCACTGATATTTCCATGAGACCATCCCGAACCATAGGCTGATTTTCCTTCCTAGGGTTAAGGTTTGAGTTACGCCTAGGGTAAGGGTTCTATTAACCAGAAAGCCCTGAGTTCCAAGAACACAGCAGCTGCGAAGGACTACCCAAGAAGAGCGAAAAAGTACCACAACATGCCTGCCTCCACAGCTTTTTCCTTGGGGACATGCCTAATTCCTGGCTGATTTGCCTTTCTCGTCTTAGGGTTGGGGTTCGGCCTAGGGCTAGGATTTTTTTAACTAGGAAGCCCTGAGTTCCAGGCTTACTTCATCTGCCAAAAGCATCTCAAAGGGAGTGCAGAAGTGCCACAACATGGCTGCTTTCACGGCTTTTCCCTTAGGAAGAACCCTAATACCCGGCAGATTTACCTTCCTAGGGTTACTGTTAGGCTTAAGCCTAGGACTTTTAAAACCAGGAAGCCCTGGGCTCCAGGCACTCTGCAGCTGCGAAAGGCATCCCAAGGGGAGCGCAAAAGTAACGCAACTTGGCTGCCACCACTGATATTTCCATGAGACCATCCCGAACCATAGGCTGATTTTCCTTCCTAGGGTTAAGGTTTGAGTTACGCCTAGGGTAAGGGTTCTATTAACCAGAAAGCCCTGAGTTCCAAGAACACAGCAGCTGCGAAGGACTACCCAAGAAGAGCGAAAAAGTACCACAACATGCCTGCCTCCACAGCTTTTTCCTTGGGGACATGCCTAATTCCTGGCTGATTTGCCTTTCTCGTCTTAGGGTTGGGGTTCGGCCTAGGGCTAGGATTTTTAAAATCAGGAAGCCCTGAGTTCCAGGCACACTGGAGCTGTGAAAGGCATCCAAAAGGGAGTGCAAAAGTGCCACAACATGGCTGCTTTCACGGCTTTTTCCTTGGCAAGAAGCCTAACACCAGGCTGATTTCCCTTCCCAGGGTTACTGTTAGGCTTAGGCCTAGGGCTAGGATTTTTAAAACTAGGAAGCCCTTAGTTCCAGGCACACTGCAGCTGCGAAACGCATCCCAAGGGGAGTACAAAAGTGCAACAACATGGCAGCTTTCACAGCTTTTTCCTTGGCACCATCCCTATACCAAGGCTGATTTATCTGCCTAGGGTTAAGGTTAGGCTTCAGCCTAGGGCTTGGAATTTTTTTAACCAGGAAGCCCTGAGTTCCAGGCTTACTGCATCTGCCAAAGGCATCCCAAAGGGAGTGCAAAAGTGCCACAACATGGCTGCTTTCACGGCTTTTCCCTTAGGAAGAACCCTAATACGCGGCTGATTTACCTTCCTAGGGTTACTGTTAGGCTTAGGCCTAGGACTTTTAAAACCAGGAAGCCCTGGGCTCCAGGCACATGCAGCTGTTAAAGGCATCCCAAGAGGGCTGCAGAAGTGACACAACTTGGCTGCCTCTGCTGCTATTCTCATGAGACCATCCCGAACCATAGGCTGATTTTCCTTCCTAGGGTTAAGGTTTGAGTTACGCCTGGGGTAAGGGTTCTATTAACCAGAAAGCCCTGAGTTCCAAGAGCACAGAAGCTGCGAAGGACTAGCCAAGAAGAGCGCAAAAGTACCACAACATGCCTGCCTCCACAGCTTTTTCCTTGGGGACATGCCTAATTCCTGGCTGATTTGCCTTTCTCGTCTTAGGGTTGGGGTTCGGCCTAGGGCTAGGATTTTTAAAATCAGGAAGCCCTGAGTTCCAGGCACACTGGAGCTGTGAAAGGCATCCAAAAGGGAGTGCAAAAGTGCCACAACATGGCTGCTTTCACGGCTTTTTCCTTGGCAAGAAGCCTTACACCAGGCTGATTTCCCTTCCCAGGGTTACTGTTAGGCTTAGGCCTAGGGCTAGGATTTTTAAAACTAGGAAGCCCTTAGTTCCAGGCACACTGCAGCTGTTCAAGGCATCCCAAGGGGAGTACAAAAGTGCAACAACATGGCAGCTTTCACAGCTTTTTCCTTAGCACCATCCCGATACCTAGGCTGTTTTATCTGCCTAGGGTTAGGGTTAGGGTTCAGCCTAGGGCTTGGAGTTTTTTAACCAGGAAGCCCTGAGTTCCAGGCTTACTGCATCTGCCAAAGGCATCCCAAAGGGAGTGCAAAAGTGCCACAACATGGCTGCTTTCACAGCTTTTCCCTTAGGAAGAACCCTAATACGCGGCTGATTTACCTTCCTAGGGTTACTGTTAGGCTTAGGCCTAGGACTTTTAAAACCAGGAAGCCCTGGGCTCCAGGCATATGCAGCTGTTAAAGGCATCCCAAGAGGGCCGCAGAAGTGACACAACTTGGCTGCCTCTGCTTCTATTCTCATGAGACCATCCTGAACCATAGGCAGATTTTCCTTCCTAGGGTTAAGGTTTGAGTTTCGCCTAGGGTAAGAGTTCTATTAACCAGAAAGCCCTGAGTTCCAAGAACACAGCAGCTGCGAAGGACTAGCCAAGAAGAGCGCAAAAGTACCACAACATGCCTGCCTCCACAGCTTTTTCCTTGGGGACATGCCTAATTCCTGGCTGATTTGCCTTTCTCGTCTTAGGGTTGGGGTTCGGCCTAGGGCTAGGATTTTTTTAACTAGGAAGCCCTGAGTTCCAGGCTTACTTCATCTGCAAAAAGCATCCCAAAGGGTGTGCAAAAGTGCCACAACATGGCTGCTTTCACGGCTTTTCCCTTAGGAAGAACCCTAATACCCGGCTGATTTACCTTCCTAGGGTTACTGTTAGGCTTAGGCCTAGGACTTTTAAAACCAGGAAGCCCTGGGCTCCAGGCACTCTGCAGCTGCGAAAGGCATCCCAAGGGGAGCGCAAAAGTAACGCAACTTGGCTGCCACCACTGATATTTCCATGAGACCATCCCGAACCATAGGCTGATTTTCCTTCCTAGGGTTAAGGTTTGAGTTACGCCTAGGGTAAGGGTTCTATTAACCAGAAAGCCCTGAGTTCCAAGAACACAGCAGCTGCGAAGGACTACCCAAGAAGAGCGAAAAAGTACCACAACATGCCTGCCTCCACAGCTTTTTCCTTGGGGACATGCCTAATTCCTGGCTGATTTGCCTTTCTCGTCTTAGGGTTGGGGTTCGGCCTAGGGCTAGGATTTTTTTAAATAGGAAGCCCTGAGTTCCAGGCTTACTGCATCTGCCAAAGGCATCCCAAAGGGAGTGCAGAAGTGCCACAACATGGCTGCTTTCACGGCTTTTCCCTTAGGAAGAACCCTAATACCCGGCTGATTTACCTTCCTAGGGTTACTGTTAGGCTTAGGCCTAGGACTTTTAAAACCAGGAAGCCCTGGGCTCCAGGCACACTGCAGCTGTTAAAGGCATCCCAAGGGGAGCGCAAAAGTGACACAACTTGGCTGCCTCTGCTGCTATTCTCATGAGACCATCCCGAACCATAGGCTGATTTTCCTTCCTAGGGTTAAGGTTTGAGTTACGCCTAGGGTAAGGGTTCTATTAACCAGAAAGCCCTGAGTTCCAAGAACACAGCAGCTGCGAAGGACTACCCAAGAAGAGCGCAAAAGTACCACAACATGCCTGCCTCCACAGCTTTTTCCTTGGGGACATGCCCAATTCCTGGCTGATTTGCCTTTCTCGTCTTAGGGTTGGGGTTCGGCCTAGGGCTAGGATTTTTTTAACTAGGAAGCCCTGAGTTCCAGGCTTACTTCATCTGCCAAAAGCATCTCAAAGGGAGTGCAGAAGTGCCACAACATGGCTGCTTTCACGGCTTTTCCCTTAGGAAGAACCCTAATACCCGGCAGATTTACCTTCCTAGGGTTACTGTTAGGCTTAAGCCTAGGACTTTTAAAACCAGGAAGCCCTGGGCTCCAGGCACTCTGCAGCTGCGAAAGGCATCCCAAGGGGAGCGCAAAAGTAACGCAACTTGGCTGCCACCACTGATATTTCCATGAGACCATCCCGAACCATAGGCTGATTTTCCTTCCTAGGGTTAAGGTTTGAGTTACGCCTAGGGTAAGGGTTCTATTAACCAGAAAGCCCTGAGTTCCAAGAACACAGCAGCTGCGAAGGACTACCCAAGAAGAGCGAAAAAGTACCACAACATGCCTGCCTCCACAGCTTTTTCCTTGGGGACATGCCTAATTCCTGGCTGATTTGCCTTTCTTGTCTTAGGGTTGGGGTTCGGCCTAGGGCTAGGATTTTAAAAATCAGGAAGCCCTGAGTTCCAGGCACACTGGAGCTGTGAAAGGCATCCAAAAGGGAGTGCAAAAGTGCCACAACATGGCTGCTTTCCCGTCTTTTTCCTTGGCAAGAAGCCTAACACCAGGCTGATTTCCCTTCCCAGGGTTACTGTTAGGCTTAGGCCTAGGGCTAGGATTTTTAAAACTAGGAAGCCCTTAGTTCCAGGCACACTGCAGCTGCGAAAGGCATCCCAAGGGGAGTACAAAAGTGCAACAACATGGCAGCTTTCACAGCTTTTTCCTTGGCACCATCCCTATACCTAGGCTGATTTATCTGCCTAGGGTTAAGTTTAGGCTTCAGCCTAGGGCTTGGAGTTTTTTAACCAGGAAGCCCTGAGTTCCAGGCTTACTGCATCTGCCAAAGGCATCCCAAAGGGAGTGCAAAAGTGCCACAACATGGCTGCTTTCACAGCTTTTCCCTTAGGAAGAACCCTAATACGCGGCTGATTTACCTTCCTAGGGTTACTGTTAGGCTTAGGCCTAGGACTTTTAAAACCAGGAAGCCCTGGGCTCCAGGCATATGCAGCTGTTAAAGGCATCCCAAGAGGGCCGCAGAAGTGACACAACTTGGCTGCCTCTGCTTCTATTCTCATGAGACCATCCTGAACCATAGGCAGATTTTCCTTCCTAGGGTTAAGGTTTGAGTTACGCCTAGGGTAAGAGTTCTATTAACCAGAAAGCCCTGAGTTCCAAGAACACAGCAGCTGCGAAGGACTAGCCAAGAAGAGCGCAAAAGTACCACAACATGCCTGCCTCCACAGCTTTTTCCTTGGGGACATGCCTAATTCCTGGCTGATTTGCCTTTCTCGTCTTAGGGTTGGGGTTCGGCCTAGGGCTAGGATATTTTTAACTAGGAAGCCCTGAGTTCCAGGCTTACTGCATCTGCCAAAGGCATCCCAAAGGGAGTGCAGAAGTGCCACAACATGGCTGCTTTCATGGCTTTTCCCTTAGGAAGAACCCTAATACCCGGCTGATTTACCTTCCTAGGGTTACTGTTAGGCTTAGGCCTAGGACTTTTAAAACCAGGAAGCCCTGGGCTCCAGGCACACTGCAGCTGTTAAAGGCATCCCAAGGGGAGCGCAAAAGTGACACAACTTGGCTGCCTCTGCTGCTATTCTCATGAGACCATCCCGAACCATAGGCTGATTTTCCTTCCTAGGGTTAAGGTTTGAGTTACGCCTAGGGTAAGGGTTCTATTAACCAGAAAGCCCTGAGTTCCAAGAACACAGCAGCTGCGAAGGACTAGCCATGAAGAGCGCAAAAGTACCACAACATGCCTGCCTCCACAGCTTTTTCCTTGGGGACATGCCTAATTCCTGGCTGATTTGCCTTTCTCGTCTTAGGGTTGGGGTTCGGCCTAGGGCTAGGATATTTTTAACTAGGAAGCCCTGAGTTCCAGGCTTACTTCATCTGCCAAAGGCATCCCAAAGGGAGTGCAAAAGTGCCACAACATGGCTGCTTTCACGGCTTTTCCCTTAGGAAGAACCCTAATACGCGGCTGATTTACCTTCCTAGGGTTACTGTTAGGCTTAGGCCTAGGACTTTTAAAACCAGGAAGCCCTGGGCTCCAGGCACATGCAGCTGTTAAAGGCATCCCAAGAGGGCTGCAGAAGTGACACAACTTGGCTGCCTCTGCTGCTATTCTCATGAGACCATCCCGAACCATAGGCTGATTTTCCTTCCTAGGGTTAAGGTTTGAGTTACGCCTGGGGTAAGGGTTCTATTAACCAGAAAGCCCTGAGTTCCAAGAGCACAGAAGCTGCGAAGGACTAGCCAAGAAGAGCGCAAAAGTACCACAACATGCCTGCCTCCACAGCTTTTTCCTTGGGGACATGCCTAATTCCTGGCTGATTTGCCTTTCTCGTCTTAGGGTTGGAGTTCGGCCTAGGGCTAGGATTTTAAAATCAGGAAGCCCTGAGTTCCAGGCACACTGGAGCTGTGAAAGGCATCCAAAAGGGAGTGCAAAAGTGCCACAACATGGCTGCTTTCACGGCTTTTTCCTTGGCAAGAAGCCTTACACCAGGCTGATTTCCCTTCCCAGGGTTACTGTTAGGCTTAGGCCTAGGGCTAGGATTTTTAAAACTAGGAAGCCCTTAGTTCCAGGCACACTGCAGCTGTTCAAGGCATCCGAAGGGGAGTACAAAAGTGCAACAACATGGCAGCTTTCACAGCTTTTTCCTTAGCACCATCCCGATACCTAGGCTGTTTTATCTGCCTAGGGTTAGGGTTAGGGTTCAGCCTAGGGCTTGGAGTTTTTTAACCAGGAAGCCCTGAGTTCCAGGCTTACTGCATCTGCCAAAGGCATCCCAAAGGGAGTGCAAAAGTGCCACAACATGGCTGCTTTCACAGCTTTTCCCTTAGGAAGAACCCTAATACGCGGCTGATTTACCTTCCTAGGGTTACTGTTAGGCTTAGGCCTAGGACTTTTAAAACCAGGAAGCCCTGGGCTCCAGGCATATGCAGCTGTTAAAGGCATCCCAAGAGGGCCGCAGAAGTGACACAACTTGGCTGCCTCTGCTTCTATTCTCATGAGACCATCCTGAACCATAGGCAGATTTTCCTTCCTAGGGTTAAGGTTTGAGTTTCGCCTAGGGTAAGAGTTCTATTAACCAGAAAGCCCTGAGTTCCAAGAACACAGCAGCTGCGAAGGACTAGCCAAGAAGAGCGCAAAAGTACCACAACATGCCTGCCTCCACAGCTTTTTCCTTGGGGACATGCCTAATTCCTGGCTGATTTGCCTTTCTCGTCTTAGGGTTGGGGTTCGGCCTAGGGCTAGGATTTTTTTAACTAGGAAGCCCTGAGTTCCAGGCTTACTTCATCTGCAAAAAGCATCCCAAAGGGTGTGCAAAAGTGCCACAACATGGCTGCTTTCACGGCTTTTCCCTTAGGAAGAACCCTAATACCCGGCAGATTTACCTTCCTAGGGTTACTGTTAGGCTTAGGCCTAGGACTTTTAAAACCAGGAAGCCCTGGGCTCCAGGCACTCTGCAGCTGCGAAAGGCATCCCAAGGGGAGCGCAAAAGTAACGCAACTTGGCTGCCACCACTGATATTTCCATGAGACCATCCCGAACCATAGGCTGATTTTCCTTCCTAGGGTTAAGGTTTGAGTTACGCCTAGGGTAAGGGTTCTATTAACCAGAAAGCCCTGAGTTCCAAGAACACAGCAGCTGCGAAGGACTACCCAAGAAGAGCGCAAAAGTACCACAACATGCCTGCCTCCACAGCTTTTTCCTTGGGGACATGCCTAATTCCTGGCTGATTTGCCTTTCTCGTCTTAGGGTTGGGGTTCGGCCTAGGGCTAGGATTTTTTTAACTAGGAAGCCCTGAGTTCCAGGCTTACTGCATCTGCCAAAGGCATCCCAAAGGGAGTGCAGAAGTGCCACAACATGGCTGCTTTCACGGCTTTTCCCTTAGGAAGAACCCTAATACGCGGCTGATTTACCTTCCTAGGGTTACTGTTAGGCTTAGGCCTAGGACTTTTAAAACCAGGAAGCCCTGGGCTCCAGGCACACTGCAGCTGTTAAAGGCATCCCAAGGGGAGCGCAAAAGTGACACAACTTGGCTGCCTCTGCTGCTATTCTCATGAGACCATCCCGAACCATAGGCTGATTTTCCTTCCTAGGGTTAAGGTTTGAGTTACGCCTAGGGTAAGGGTTCTATTAACCAGAAAGCCCTGAGTTCCAAGAACACAGCAGCTGCGAAGGACTACCCAAGAAGAGCGAAAAAGTACCACAACATGCCTGCCTCCACAGCTTTTTCCTTGGGGACATGCCTAATTCCTGGCTGATTTGCCTTTCTCGTCTTAGGGTTGGGGTTCGGCCTAGGGCTAGGATTTTTTTAACTAGGAAGCCCTGAGTTCCAGGCTTACTTCATCTGCCAAAAGCATCCCAAAGGGAGTGCAGAAGTGCCACAACATGGCTGCTTTCACGGCTTTTCCCTTAGGAAGAACCCTAATACCCGGCAGATTTACCTTCCTAGGGTTACTGTTAGGCTTAAGCCTAGGACTTTTAAAACCAGGAAGCCCTGGGCTCCAGGCACTCTGCAGCTGCGAAAGGCATCCCAAGGGGAGCACAAAAGTAACGCAACTTGGCTGCCACCACTGATATTTCCATGAGACCATCCCGAACCATAGGCTGATTTTCCTTCCTAGGGTTAAGGTTTGAGTTACGCCTAGGGTAAGGGTTCTATTAACCAGAAAGCCCTGAGTTCCAAGAACACAGCAGCTGCGAAGGACTACCCAAGAAGAGCGCAAAACTACCACAACATGCCTGCCTCCACAGCTTTTTCCTTGGGGACATGCCTAATTCCTGGCTGATTTGCCTTTCTCGTCTTAGGGTTGGGGTTCGGCCTAGGGCTAGGATTTTTAAAATCAGGAAGCCCTGAGTTCCAGGCACGCTGGAGCTGTGAAAGGCATCCAAAAGGGAGTGCAAAAGTGCCACAACATGGCTGCTTTCACGGCTTTTTCCTTGGCAAGAAGCCTTACACCAGGCTGATTTCCCTTCCCAGGGTTACTGTTAGGCTTAGGCCTAGGGCTAGGATTTTTAAAACTAGGAAGCCCTTAGTTCCAGGCACACTGCAGCTGTTCAAGGCATCCCAAGGGGAGTACAAAAGTGCAACAACATGGCAGCTTTCACAGCTTTTTCCTTAGCACCATCCCGATACCTAGGCTGTTTTATCTGCCTAGGGTTAGGGTTAGGGTTCAGCCTAGGGCTTGGAGTTTTTTAACCAGGAAGCCCTGAGTTCCAGGCTTACTGCATCTGCCAAAGGCATCCCAAAGGGAGTGCAAAAGTGCCACAACATGGCTGCTTTCACAGCTTTTCCCTTAGGAAGAACCCTAATACGCGGCTGATTTACCTTCCTAGGGTTACTGTTAGGCTTAGGCCTAGGACTTTTAAAACCAGGAAGCCCTGGGCTCCAGGCATATGCAGCTGTTAAAGGCATCCCAAGAGGGCCGCAGAAGTGACACAACTTGGCTGCCTCTGCTTCTATTCTCATGAGACCATCCTGAACCATAGGCAGATTTTCCTTCCTAGGGTTAAGGTTTGAGTTTCGCCTAGGGTAAGAGTTCTATTAACCAGAAAGCCCTGAGTTCCAAGAACACAGCAGCTGCGAAGGACTAGCCAAGAAGAGCGCAAAAGTACCACAACATGCCTGCCTCCACAGCTTTTTCCTTGGGGACATGCCTAATTCCTGGCTGATTTGCCTTTCTCGTCTTAGGGTTGGGGTTCGGCCTAGGGCTAGGATTTTTTTAACTAGGAAGCCCTGAGTTCCAGGCTTACTTCATCTGCAAAAAGCATCCCAAAGGGTGTGCAAAAGTGCCACAACATGGCTGCTTTCACGGCTTTTCCCTTAGGAAGAACCCTAATACCCCGCAGATTTACCTTCCTAGGGTTACTGTTAGGCTTAGGCCTAGGACTTTTAAAACCAGGAAGCCCTGGGCTCCAGGCACTCTGCAGCTGCGAAAGGCATCCCAAGGGGAGCGCAAAAGTAACGCAACTTGGCTGCCACCACTGATATTTCCATGAGACCATCCCGAACCATAGGCTGATTTTCCTTCCTAGGGTTAAGGTTTGAGTTACGCCTAGGGTAAGGGTTCTATTAACCAGAAAGCCCTGAGTTCCAAGAACACAGCAGCTGCGAAGGACTAGCCAAGAAGAGCGAAAAAGTACCACAACATGCCTGCCTCCACAGCTTTTTCCTTGGGGACATGCCTAATTCCTGGCTGATTTGCCTTTCTCGTCTTAGGGTTGGGGTTCGGCGTAGGGCTAGGATTTTTTTAACTAGGAAGCCCTGAGTTCCAGGCTTACTGCATCTGCCAAAGGCATCCCAAAGGGAGTGCAGAAGTGCCACAACATGGCTGCTTTCACGGCTTTTCCCTTAGGAAGAACCCTAATACCCGGCTGATTTACCTTCCTAGGGTTACTGTTAGGCTTAGGCCTAGGACTTTTAAAACCAGGAAGCCCTGGGCTCCAGGCACACTGCAGCTGTTAAAGGCATCCCAAGGGGAGCGCAAAAGTGACACAACTTGGCTGCCTCTGCTGCTATTCTCATGAGACCATCCCGAACCATAGGCTGATTTTCCTTCCTAGGGTTAAGGTTTGAGTTACGCCTAGGGTAAGGGTTCTATTAACCAGAAAGCCCTGAGTTCCAAGAACACAGCAGCTGCGAAGGACTACCCAAGAAGAGCGCAAAAGTACCACAACATGCCTGCCTCCACAGCTTTTTCCTTGGGGACATGCCTAATTCCTGGCTGATTTGCCTTTCTCGTCTTAGGGTTGGGGTTCGGCCTAGGGCTAGGATTTTTTTAACTAGGAAGCCCTGAGTTCCAGGCTTACTTCATCTGCCAAAAGCATCCCAAATGGAGTGCAGAAGTGCCACAACATGGCTGCTTTCACGGCTTTTCCCTTAGGAAGAACCCTAATACCCGGCAGATTTACCTTCCTAGGGTTACTGTTAGGCTTAAGCCTAGGACTTTTAAAACCAGGAAGCCCTGGGCTCCAGGCACTCTGCAGCTGCGAAAGGCATCCCAAGGGGAGCGCAAAAGTAACGCAACTTGGCTGCCACCACTGATATTTCCATGAGACCATCCCGAACCATAGGCTGATTTTCCTTCCTAGGGTTAAGGTTTGAGTTACGCCTAGGGTAAGGGTTCTATTAACCAGAAAGCCCTGAGTTCCAAGAACACAGCAGCTGCGAAGGACTACCCAAGAAGAGCGAAAAAGTACCACAACATGCCTGCCTCCACAGCTTTTTCCTTGGGGACATGCCTAATTCCTGGCTGATTTGCCTTTCTTGTCTTAGGGTTGGGGTTCGGCCTAGGGCTAGGGTTTTAAAAATCAGGAAGCCCTGAGTTCCAGGCACACTGGAGCTGTGAAAGGCATCCAAAAGGGAGTGCAAAAGTGCCACAACATGGCTGCTTTCCCGTCTTTTTCCTTGGCAAGAAGCCTAACACCAGGCTGATTTCCCTTCCCAGGGTTACTGTTAGGCTTAGGCCTAGGGCTAGGATTTTTAAAACTAGGAAGCCCTTAGTTCCAGGCACACTGCAGCTGCGAAAGGCATCCCAAGGGGAGTACAAAAGTGCAACAACATGGCAGCTTTCACAGCTTTTTCCTTGGCACCATCCCTATACCTAGGCTGATTTATCTGCCTAGGGTTAAGTTTAGGCTTCAGCCTAGGGCTTGGAGTTTTTTAACCAGGAAGCCCTGAGTTCCAGGCTTACTGCATCTGCCAAAGGCATCCCAAAGGGAGTGCAAAAGTGCCACAACATGGCTGCTTTCACAGCTTTTCCCTTAGGAAGAACCCTAATACGCGGCTGATTTACCTTCCTAGGGTTACTGTTAGGCTTAGGCCTAGGACTTTTAAAACCAGGAAGCCCTGGGCTCCAGGCATATGCAGCTGTTAAAGGCATCCCAAGAGGGCCGCAGAAGTGACACAACTTGGCTGCCTCTGCTTCTATTCTCATGAGACCATCCTGAACCATAGGCAGATTTTCCTTCCTAGGGTTAAGGTTTGAGTTACGCCTGGGGTAAGAGTTCTATTAACCAGAAAGCCCTGAGTTCCAAGAACACAGCAGCTGCGAAGGACTAGCCAAGAAGAGCGAAAAAGTACCACAACATGCCTGCCTCCACAGCTTTTTCCTTGGGGACATGCCTAATTCCTGGCTGATTTGCCTTTCTCATCTTAGGGTTGGGGTTCGGCCTAGGGCTAGGATTTTTTTAACTAGGAAGCCCTGAGTTCCAGGCTTACTGCATCTGCCAAAGGCATCCCAAAGGGAGTGCAGAAGTGCCACAACATGGCTGCTTTCACGGCTTTTCCCTTAGGAAGAACCCTAATACCCGGCTGATTTACCTTCCTAGGGTTACTGTTAGGCTTAGGCCTAGGACTTTTAAAACCAGGAAGCCCTGGGCTCCAGGCACACTGCAGCTGTTAAAGGCATCCCAAGGGGAGCGCAAAAGTGACACAACTTGGCTGCCTCTGCTGCTATTCTCATGAGACCATCCCGAACCATAGGCTGATTTTCCTTCCTAGGGTTAAGGTTTGAGTTACGCCTAGGGTAAGGGTTCTATTAACCAGAAAGCCCTGAGTTCCAAGAACACAGCAGCTGCGAAGGACTAGCCATGAAGAGCGCAAAAGTACCACAACATGCCTGCCTCCACAGCTTTTTCCTTGGGGACATGCCTAATTCCTGGCTGATTTGCCTTTCTCGTCTTAGGGTTGGGGTTCGGCCTAGGGCTAGGATTTTTTTAACTAGGAAGCCCTGAGTTCCAGGCTTACTTCATCTGCCAAAGGCATCCCAAAGGGAGTGCAAAAGTGCCACAACATGGCTGCTTTCACGGCTTTTCCCTTAGGAAGAACCCTAATACGCGGCTGATTTACCTTCCTAGGGTTACTGTTAGGCTTAGGCCTAGGACTTTTAAAACCAGGAAGCCCTGGGCTCCAGGCACATGCAGCTGTTAAAGGCATCCCAAGAGGGCTGCAGAAGTGACACAACTTGGCTGCCTCTGCTGCTATTCTCATGAGACCATCCCGAACCATAGGCTGATTTTCCTTCCTAGGGTTAAGGTTTGAGTTACGCCTGGGGTAAGGGTTCTATTAACCAGAAAGCCCTGAGTTCCAAGAGCACAGAAGCTGCGAAGGACTAGCCAAGAAGAGCGCAAAAGTACCACAACATGCCTGCCTCCACAGCTTTTTCCTTGGGGACATGCCTAATTCCTGGCTGATTTGCCTTTCTCGTCTTAGGGTTGGGGTTCGGCCTAGGGCTAGGATTTTAAAATCAGGAAGCCCTGAGTTCCAGGCACACTGGAGCTGTGAAAGGCATCCAAAAGGGAGTGCAAAAGTGCCACAACATGGCTGCTTTCACGGCTTTTTCCTTGGCAAGAAGCCTTACACCAGGCTGATTTCCCTTCCCAGGGTTACTGTTAGGCTTAGGCCTAGGGCTAGGATTTTTAAAACTAGGAAGCCCTTAGTTCCAGGCACACTGCAGCTGTTCAAGGCATCCCAAGGGGAGTACAAAAGTGCAACAACATGGCAGCTTTCACAGCTTTTTCCTTAGCACCATCCCGATACCTAGGCTGTTTTATCTGCCTAGGGTTAGGGTTAGGGTTCAGCCTAGGGCTTGGAGTTTTTTAACCAGGAAGCCCTGAGTTCCAGGCTTACTGCATCTGCCAAAGGCATCCCAAAGGGAGTGCAAAAGTGCCACAACATGGCTGCTTTCATGGCTTTTCCCTTAGGAAGAACCCTAATACGCGGCTGATTTACCTTCCTAGGGTTACTGTTAGGCTTAGGCCTAGGACTTTTAAAACCAGGAAGCCCTGGGCTCCAGGCATATGCAGCTGTTAAAGGCATCCCAAGAGGGCCGCAGAAGTGACACAACTTGGCTGCCTCTGCTTCTATTCTCATGAGACCATCCTGAACCATAGGCAGATTTTCCTTCCTAGGGTTAAGGTTTGAGTTTCGCCTAGGGTAAGAGTTCTATTAACCAGAAAGCCCTGAGTTCCAAGAACACAGCAGCTGCGAAGGACTAGCCAAGAAGAGCGCAAAAGTACCACAACATGCCTGCCTCCACAGCTTTTTCCTTGGGGACATGCCTAATTCCTGGCTGATTTGCCTTTCTCGTCTTAGGGTTGGGGTTCGGCCTAGGGCTAGGATTTTTTTAACTAGGAAGCCCTGAGTTCCAGGCTTACTTCATCTGCAAAAAGCATCCCAAAGGGTGTGCAAAAGTGCCACAACATGGCTGCTTTCACGGCTTTTCCCTTAGGAAGAACCCTAATACCCGGCAGATTTACCTTCCTAGGGTTACTGTTAGGCTTAGGCCTAGGACTTTTAAAACCAGGAAGCCCTGGGCTCCAGGCACTCTGCAGCTGCGAAAGGCATCCCAAGGGGAGCGCAAAAGTAACGCAACTTGGCTGCCACCACTGATATTTCCATGAGACCATCCCGAACCATAGGCTGATTTTCCTTCCTAGGGTTAAGGTTTGAGTTACGCCTAGGGTAAGGGTTCTATTAACCAGAAAGCCCTGAGTTCCAAGAACACAGCAGCTGCGAAGGACTACCCAAGAAGAGCGAAAAAGTACCACAACATGCCTGCCTCCACAGCTTTTTCCTTGGGGACATGCCTAATTCCTGGCTGATTTGCCTTTCTCGTCTTAGGGTTGGGGTTCGGCCTAGGGCTAGGATTTTTTTAACTAGGAAGCCCTGAGTTCCAGGCTTACTGCATCTGCCAAAGGCATCCCAAAGGGAGTGCAGAAGTGCCACAACATGGCTGCTTTCACGGCTTTTCCCTTAGGAAGAACCCTAATACCCGGCAGATTTACCTTCCTAGGGTTACTGTTAGGCTTAGGCCTAGGACTTTTAAAACCAGGAAGCCCTGGGCTCCAGGCACACTGCAGCTGTTAAAGGCATCCCAAGGGGAGCGCAAAAGTGACACAACTTGGCTGCCACCACTGATATTTCCATGAGACCATCCCGAACCATAGGCTGATTTTCCTTCCTAGGGTTAAGGTTTGAGTTACGCCTAGGGTAAGGGTTCTATTAACCAGAAAGCCCTGAGTTCCAAGAACACAGCAGCTGCGAAGGACTAGCCAAGAAGAGCGAAAAAGTACCACAACATGCCTGCCTCCACAGCTTTTTCCTTGGGGACATGCCTAATTCCTGGCTGATTTGCCTTTCTCGTCTTAGGGTTGGGGTTCGGCCTAGGGCTAGGATTTTTTTAACTAGGAAGCCCTGAGTTCCAGGCTTACTGCATCTGCCAAAGGCATCCCAAAGGGAGTGCAGAAGTGCCACAACATGGCTGCTTTCACGGCTTTTCCCTTAGGAAGAACCCTAATACCCGGCTGATTTACCTTCCTAGGGTTACTGTTAGGCTTAGGCCTAGGACTTTTAAAACCAGGAAGCCCTGGGCTCCAGGCACACTGCAGCTGTTAAAGGCATCCCAAGGGGAGCGCAAAAGTGACACAACTTGGCTGCCTCTGCTGCTATTCTCATGAGACCATCCCGAACCATAGGCTGATTTTCCTTCCTAGGGTTAAGGTTTGAGTTACGCCTAGGGTAAGGGTTCTATTAACCAGAAAGCCCTGAGTTCCAAGAACACAGCAGCTGCGAAGGACTACCCAAGAAGAGCGCAAAAGTACCACAACATGCCTGCCTCCACAGCTTTTTCCTTGGGGACATGCCTAATTCCTGGCTGATTTGCCTTTCTCGTCTTAGGGTTGGGGTTCGGCCTAGGGCTAGGATTTTTTTAACTAGGAAGCCCTGAGTTCCAGGCTTACTTCATCTGCCAAAAGCATCCCAAATGGAGTGCAGAAGTGCCACAACATGGCTGCTTTCACGGCTTTTCCCTTAGGAAGAACCCTAATACCCGGCAGATTTACCTTCCTAGGGTTACTGTTAGGCTTAAGCCTAGGACTTTTAAAACCAGGAAGCCCTGGGCTCCAGGCACTCTGCAGCTGCGAAAGGCATCCCAAGGGGAGCGCAAAAGTAACGCAACTTGGCTGCCACCACTGATATTTCCATGAGACCATCCCGAACCATAGGCTGATTTTCCTTCCTAGGGTTAAGGTTTGAGTTACGCCTAGGGTAAGGGTTCTATTAACCAGAAAGCCCTGAGTTCCAAGAACACAGCAGCTGCGAAGGACTACCCAAGAAGAGCGAAAAAGTACCACAACATGCCTGCCTCCACAGCTTTTTCCTTGGGGACATGCCTAATTCCTGGCTGATTTGCCTTTCTTGTCTTAGGGTTGGGGTTCGGCCTAGGGCTAGGATTTTAAAAATCAGGAAGCCCTGAGTTCCAGGCACACTGGAGCTGTGAAAGGCATCCAAAAGGGAGTGCAAAAGTGCCACAACATGGCTGCTTTCCCGTCTTTTTCCTTGGCAAGAAGCCTAACACCAGGCTGATTTCCCTTCCCAGGGTTACTGTTAGGCTTAGGCCTAGGGCTAGGATTTTTAAAACTAGGAAGCCCTTAGTTCCAGGCACACTGCAGCTGCGAAAGGCATCCCAAGGGGAGTACAAAAGTGCAACAACATGGCAGCTTTCACAGCTTTTTCCTTGGCACCATCCCTATACCTAGGCTGATTTATCTGCCTAGGGTTAAGTTTAGGCTTCAGCCTAGGGCTTGGAGTTTTTTAACCAGAAAGCCCTGAGTTCCAGGCTTACTGCATCTGCCAAAGGCATCCCAAAGGGAGTGCAAAAGTGCCACAACATGGCTGCTTTCACAGCTTTTCCCTTAGGAAGAACCCTAATACGCGGCTGATTTACCTTCCTAGGGTTACTGTTAGGCTTAGGCCTAGGACTTTTAAAACCAGGAAGCCCTGGGCTCCAGGCATATGCAGCTGTTAAAGGCATCCCAAGAGGGCCGCAGAAGTGACACAACTTGGCTGCCTCTGCTTCTATTCTCATGAGACCATCCTGAACCATAGGCAGATTTTCCTTCCTAGGGTTAAGGTTTGAGTTACGCCTAGGGTAAGAGTTCTATTAACCAGAAAGCCCTGAGTTCCAAGAACACAGCAGCTGCGAAGGACTAGCCAAGAAGAGCGCAAAAGTACCACAACATGCCTGCCTCCACAGCTTTTTCCTTGGGGACATGCCTAATTCCTGGCTGATTTGCCTTTCTCATCTTAGGGTTGGGGTTCGGCCTAGGGCTAGGATTTTTTTAACTAGGAAGCCCTGAGTTCCAGGCTTACTGCATCTGCCAAAGGCATCCCAAAGGGAGTGCAGAAGTGCCACAACATGGCTGCTTTCACGGCTTTTCCCTTAGGAAGAACCCTAATACCCGGCTGATTTACCTTCCTAGGGTTACTGTTAGGCTTAGGCCTAGGACTTTTAAAACCAGGAAGCCCTGGGCTCCAGGCACACTGCAGCTGTTAAAGGCATCCCAAGGGGAGCGCAAAAGTGACACAACTTGGCTGCCTCTGCTGCTATTCTCATGAGACCATCCCGAAGCATAGGCTGATTTTCCTTCCTAGGGTTAAGGTTTGAGTTACGCCTAGGGTAAGGGTTCTATTAACCAGAAAGCCCTGAGTTCCAAGAACACAGCAGCTGCGAAGGACTAGCCATGAAGAGCGCAAAAGTACCACAACATGCCTGCCTCCACAGCTTTTTCCTTGGGGACATGCCTAATTCCTGGCTGATTTGCCTTTCTCGTCTTAGGGTTGGGGTTCGGCCTAGGGCTAGGATTTTTTTAACTAGGAAGCCCTGAGTTCCAGGCTTACTTCATCTGCCAAAGGCATCCCAAAGGGAGTGCAAAAGTGCCACAACATGGCTGCTTTCACGGCTTTTCCCTTAGGAAGAACCCTAATACGCGGCTGATTTACCTTCCTAGGGTTACTGTTAGGCTTAGGCCTAGGACTTTTAAAACCAGGAAGCCCTGGGCTCCAGGCACATGCAGCTGTTAAAGGCATCCCAAGAGGGCTGCAGAAGTGACACAACTTGGCTGCCTCTGCTGCTATTCTCATGAGACCATCCCGAACCATAGGCTGATTTTCCTTCCTAGGGTTAAGGTTTGAGTTACGCCTGGGGTAAGGGTTCTATTAACCAGAAAGCCCTGAGTTCCAAGAGCACAGAAGCTGCGAAGGACTAGCCAAGAAGAGCGCAAAAGTACCACAACATGCCTGCCTCCACAGCTTTTTCCTTGGGGACATGCCTAATTCCTGGCTGATTTGCCTTTCTCGTCTTAGGGTTGGGGTTCGGCCTAGGGCTAGGATTTTAAAATCAGGAAGCCCTGAGTTCCAGGCACACTGGAGCTGTGAAAGGCATCCAAAAGGGAGTGCAAAAGTGCCACAACATGGCTGCTTTCACGGCTTTTTCCTTGGCAAGAAGCCTTACACCAGGCTGATTTCCCTTCCCAGGGTTACTGTTAGGCTTAGGCCTAGGGCTAGGATTTTTAAAACTAGGAAGCCCTTAGTTCCAGGCACACTGCAGCTGTTCAAGGCATCCCAAGGGGAGTACAAAAGTGCAACAACATGGCAGCTTTCACAGCTTTTTCCTTAGCACCATCCCGATACCTAGGCTGTTTTATCTGCCTAGGGTTAGGGTTAGGGTTCAGCCTAGGGCTTGGAGTTTTTTAACCAGGAAGCCCTGAGTTCCAGGCTTACTGCATCTGCCAAAGGCATCCGAAAGGGAGTGCAAAAGTGCCACAACATGGCTGCTTTCACAGCTTTTCCCTTAGGAAGAACCCTAATACGCGGCTGATTTACCTTCCTAGGGTTACTGTTAGGCTTAGGCCTAGGACTTTTAAAACCAGGAAGCCCTGGGCTCCAGGCATATGCAGCTGTTAAAGGCATCCCAAGAGGGCCGCAGAAGTGACACAACTTGGCTGCCTCTGCTTCTATTCTCATGAGACCATCCTGAACCATAGGCAGATTTTCCTTCCTAGGGTTAAGGTTTGAGTTTCGCCTAGGGTAAGAGTTCTATTAACCAGAAAGCCCTGAGTTCCAAGAACACAGCAGCTGCGAAGGACTAGCCAAGAAGAGCGCAAAAGTACCACAACATGCCTGCCTCCACAGCTTTTTCCTTGGGGACATGCCTAATTCCTGGCTGATTTGCCTTTCTCGTCTTAGGGTTGGGGTTCGGCCTAGGGCTAGGATTTTTTTAACTAGGAAGCCCTGAGTTCCAGGCTTACTTCATCTGCAAAAAGCATCCCAAAGGGTGTGCAAAAGTGCCACAACATGGCTGCTTTCACGGCTTTTCCCTTAGGAAGAACCCTAATACCCGGCAGATTTACCTTCCTAGGGTTACTGTTAGGCTTAGGCCTAGGACTTTTAAAACCAGGAAGCCCTGGGCTCCAGGCACTCTGCAGCTGCGAAAGGCATCCCAAGGGGAGCGCAAAAGTAACGCAACTTGGCTGCCACCACTGATATTTCCATGAGACCATCCCGAACCATAGGCTGATTTTCCTTCCTAGGGTTAAGGTTTGAGTTACGCCTAGGGTAAGGGTTCTATTAACCAGAAAGCCCTGAGTTCCAAGAACACAGCAGCTGCGAAGGACTACCCAAGAAGAGCGAAAAAGTACCACAACATGCCTGCCTCCACAGCTTTTTCCTTGGGGACATGCCTAATTCCTGGCTGATTTGCCTTTCTCGTCTTAGGGTTGGGGTTCGGCCTAGGGCTAGGATTTTTTTAACTAGGAAGCCCTGAGTTCCAGGCTTACTGCATCTGCCAAAGGCATCCCAAAGGGAGTGCAGAAGTGCCACAACATGGCTGCTTTCACGGCTTTTCCCTTAGGAAGAACCCTAATACCCGGCTGATTTACCTTCCTAGGGTTACTGTTAGGCTTAGGCCTAGGACTTTTAAAACCAGGAAGCCCTGGGCTCCAGGCACACTGCAGCTGTTAAAGGCATCCCAAGGGGAGCGCAAAAGTGACACAACTTGGCTGCCTCTGCTGCTATTCTCATGAGACCATCCCGAACCATAGGCTGATTTTCCTTCCTAGGGTTAAGGTTTGAGTTACGCCTAGGGTAAGGGTTCTATTAACCAGAAAGCCCTGAGTTCCAAGAACACAGCAGCTGCGAAGGACTACCCAAGAAGAGCGCAAAAGTACCACAACATGCCTGCCTCCACAGCTTTTTCCTTGGGGACATGCCTAATTCCTGGCTGATTTGCCTTTCTCGTCTTAGGGTTGGGGTTCGGCCTAGGGCTAGGATTTTTTTAACTAGGAAGCCCTGAGTTCCAGGCTTACTTCATCTGCCAAAAGACCCCCAAATGGAGTGCAGAAGTGCCACAACATGGCTGCTTTCACGGCTTTTCCCTTAGGAAGAACCCTAATACGCGGCTGATTTACCTTCCTAGGGTTACTGTTAGGCTTAAGCCTAGGACTTTTAAAACCAGGAAGCCCTGGGCTCCAGGCACTCTGCAGCTGCGAAAGGCATCCCAAGGGGAGCGCAAAAGTAACGCAACTTGGCTGCCACCACTGATATTTCCATGAGACCATCCCGAACCATAGGCTGATTTTCCTTCCTAGGGTTAAGGTTTGAGTTACGCCTAGGGTAAGGGTTCTATTAACCAGAAAGCCCTGAGTTCCAAGAACACAGCAGCTGCGAAGGACTACCCAAGAAGAGCGCAAAAGTACCACAACATGCCTGCCTCCACAGCTTTTTCCTTGGGGACATGCCTAATTCCTGGCTGATTTGCCTTTCTCGTCTTAGGCTTGGGGTTCGGCCTAGGGCTAGGATTTTTAAAATCAGGAAGCCCTGAGTTCCAGGCACACTGGAGCTGTGAAAGGCATCCAAAAGGGAGTGCAAAAGTGCCACAACATGGCTGCTTTCACGGCTTTTTCCTTGGCAAGAAGCCTTACACCAGGCTGATTTCCCTTCCCAGGGTTACTGTTAGGCTTAGGCCTAGGGCTAGGATTTTTAAAACTAGGAAGCCCTTAGTTCCAGGCACACTGCAGCTGCGAAACGCATCCCAAGGGGAGTACAAAAGTGCAACAACATGGCAGCTTTCACAGCTTTTTCCTTGGCACCATCCCTATACCTAGGCTGATTTATCTGCCTAGGGTTAAGTTTAGGCTTCAGCCTAGGGCTTGGAGTTTTTTAACCAGGAAGCCCTGAGTTCCAGGCTTACTGCATCTGCCAAAGGCATCCGAAAGGGAGTGCAGAAGTGCCACAACATGGCTGCTTTCACGGCTTTTCCCTTAGGAAGAACCCTAATACGCGGCTGATTTACCTTCCTAGGGTTACTGTTAGGCTTAGGCCTAGGACTTTTAAAACCAGGAAGCCCTGGGCTCCAGGCATATGCAGCTGTTAAAGGCATCCCAAGAGGGCCGCAGAAGTGACACAACTTGGCTGCCTCTGCTTCTATTCTCATGAGACCATCCTGAACCATAGGCAGATTTTCCTTCCTAGGGTTAAGGTTTGAGTTACGCCTAGGGTAAGAGTTCTATTAACCAGAAAGCCCTGAGTTCCAAGAACACAGCAGCTGCGAAGGACTAGCCAAGAAGAGCGCAAAAGTACCACAACATGCCTGCCTCCACAGCTTTTTCCTTGGGGACATGCCTAATTCCTGGCTGATTTGCCTTTCTCGTCTTAGGGTTGGGGTTCGGCCTAGGGCTAGGATTTTTTTAACTAGGAAGCCCTGAGTTCCAGGCTTACTGCATCTGCCAAAGGCATCCCAAAGGGAGTGCAGAAGTGCCACAACATGGCTGCTTTCACGGCTTTTCCCTTAGGAAGAACCCTAATACCCGGCTGATTTACCTTCCTAGGGTTACTGTTAGGCTTAGGCCTAGGACTTTTAAAACCAGGAAGCCCTGGGCTCCAGGCACACTGCAGCTGTTAAAGGCATCCCAAGGGGAGCGCAAAAGTGACACAACTTGGCTGCCTCTGCTGCTATTCTCATGAGACCATCCCGAACCATAGGCTGATTTTCCTTCCTAGGGTTAAGGTTTGAGTTACGCCTAGGGTAAGGGTTCTATTAACCAGAAAGCCCTGAGTTCCAAGAACACAGCAGCTGCGAAGGACTAGCCATGAAGAGCGCAAAAGTACCACAACATGCCTGCCTCCACAGCTTTTTCCTTGGGGACATGCCTAATTCCTGGCTGATTTGCCTTTCTCGTCTTAGGGTTGGGTTTCGGCCTAGGGCTAGGATATTTTTAACTAGGAAGCCCTGAGTTCCAGGCTTACTTCATCTGCCAAAGGCATCCCAAAGGGAGTGCAAAAGTGCCACAACATGGCTGCTTTCACGGCTTTTCCCTTAGGAAGAACCCTAATACGCGGCTGATTTACCTTCCTAGGGTTACTGTTAGGCTTAGGCCTAGGACTTTTAAAACCAGGAAGCCCTGGGCTCCAGGCACATGCAGCTGTTAAAGGCATCCCAAGAGGGCTGCAGAAGTGACACAACTTGGCTGCCTCTGCTGCTATTCTCATGAGACCATCCCGAACCATAGGCTGATTTTCCTTCCTAGGGTTAAGGTTTGAGTTACGCCTGGGGTAAGGGTTCTATTAACCAGAAAGCCCTGAGTTCCAAGAGCACAGAAGCTGCGAAGGACTAGCCAAGAAGAGCGCAAAAGTACCACAACATGCCTGCCTCCACAGCTTTTTCCTTGGGGACATGCCTAATTCCTGGCTGATTTGCCTTTCTCGTCTTAGGGTTGGGGTTCGGCCTAGGGCTAGGATTTTTAAAATCAGGAAGCCCTGAGATCCAGGCACACTGGAGCTGTGAAAGGCATCCAAAAGGGAGTGCAAAAGTGCCACAACATGGCTGCTTTCACGGCTTTTTCCCTGGCAAGAAGCCTTACACCAGGCTGATTTCCCTTCCCAGGGTTACTGTTAGGCTTAGGCCTAGGGCTAGGATTTTTAAAACTAGGAAGCCCTTAGTTCCAGGCACACTGCAGCTGTTCAAGGCATCCCAAGGGGAGTACAAAAGTGCAACAACATGGCAGCTTTCACAGCTTTTTCCTTAGCACCATCCCGATACCTAGGCTGTTTTATCTGCCTAGGGTTAGGGTTAGGGTTCAGCCTAGGGCTTGGAGTTTTTTAACCAGGAAGCCCTGAGTTCCAGGCTTACTGCATCTGCCAAAGGCATCCGAAAGGGAGTGCAAAAGTGCCACAACATGGCTGCTTTCACAGCTTTTCCCTTAGGAAGAACCCTAATACGCGGCTGATTTACCTTCCTAGGGTTACTGTTAGGCTTAGGCCTAGGACTTTTAAAACCAGGAAGCCCTGGGCTCCAGGCACACTGCAGCTGCGAAAGGCATCCCAAGGGGAGCGCAAAAGTGACACAACTTGGCTGCCTCTGCTTCTATTCTCATGAGACCATCCTGAACCATAGGCAGATTTTCCTTCCTAGGGTTAAGGTTTGAGTTTCGCCTAGGGTAAGAGTTCTATTAACCAGAAAGCCCTGAGTTCCAAGAACACAGCAGCTGCGAAGGACTAGCCAAGAAGAGCGCAAAAGTACCACAACATGCCTGCCTCCACAGCTTTTTCCTTGGGGACATGCCTAATTCCTGGCTGATTTGCCTTTCTCGTCTTAGGGTTGGGGTTCGGCCTAGGGCTAGGATTTTTTTAACTAGGAAGCCCTGAGTTCCAGGCTTACTTCATCTGCAAAAAGCATCCCAAAGGATGTGCAAAAGTGCCACAACATGGCTGCTTTCACGGCTTTTCCCTTAGGAAGAACCCTAATACCCGGCAGATTTACCTTCCTAGGGTTACTGTTAGGCTTAGGCCTAGGACTTTTAAAACCAGGAAGCCCTGGGCTCCAGGCACTCTGCAGCTGCGAAAGGCATCCCAAGGGGAGCGCAAAAGTAACGCAACTTGGCTGCCACCACTGATATTTCCATGAGACCATCCCGAACCATAGGCTGATTTTCCTTCCTAGGGTTAAGGTTTGAGTTACGCCTAGGGTAAGGGTTCTATTAACCAGAAAGCCCTGAGTTCCAAGAACACAGCAGCTGCGAAGGACTACCCAAGAAGAGCGAAAAAGTACCACAACATGCCTGCCTCCACAGCTTTTTCCTTGGGGACATGCCTAATTCCTGGCTGATTTGCCTTTCTCGTCTTAGGCTTGGGGTTCGGCGTAGGGCTAGGATTTTTAAAATCAGGAAGCCCTGAGTTCCAGGCACACTGGAGCTGTGAAAGGCATCCAAAAGGGAGTGCAAAAGTGCCACAACATGGTTGCTTTCACGGCTTTTTCCTTGGCAAGAAGCCTAACACCAGGCTGATTTCCCTTCCCGGGGTTACTGTTAGGCTTAGGCCTAGGGCTAGGATTTTTAAAACTAGGAAGCCCTTAGTTCCAGGCACACTGCAGCTGCGAAACGCATCCCAAGGGGAGTACAAAAGTGCAACAACATGGCAGCTTTCACAGCTTTTTCCTTGGCACCATCCCTATACCTAGGCTGATTTATCTGCCTAGGGTTAAGTTTAGGCTTCAGCCTAGGGCTTGGAGTTTTTTAACCAGGAAGCCCTGAGTTCCAGGCTTACTGCATCTGCCAAAGGCATCCGAAAGGGAGTGCAGAAGTGCCACAACATGGCTGCTTTCACGGCTTTTCCCTTAGGAAGAACCCTAATACGCGGCTGATTTACCTTCCTAGGGTTACTGTTAGGCTTAGGCCTAGGACTTTTAAAACCAGGAAGCCCTGGGCTCCAGGCATATGCAGCTGTTAAAGGCATCCCAAGAGGGCCGCAGAAGTGACACAACTTGGCTGCCTCTGCTTCTATTCTCATGAGACCATCCTGAACCATAGGCAGATTTTCCTTCCTAGGGTTAAGGTTTGAGTTACGCCTAGGGTAAGAGTTCTATTAACCAGAAAGCCCTGAGTTCCAAGAACACAGCAGCTGCGAAGGACTAGCCAAGAAGAGCGCAAAAGTACCACAACATGCCTGCCTCCACAGCTTTTTCCTTGGGGACATGCCTAATTCCTGGCTGATTTGCCTTTCTCGTCTTAGGGTTGGGGTTCGGCCTAGGGCTAGGATTTTTTTAACTAGGAAGCCCTGAGTTCCAGGCTTACTTCATCTGCAAAAAGCATCCCAAAGGGTGTGCAAAAGTGCCACAACATGGCTGCTTTCACGGCTTTTCCCTTAGGAAGAACCCTAATACCCGGCAGATTTACCTTCCTAGGGTTACTGTTAGGCTTAGGCCTAGGACTTTTAAAACCAGGAAGCCCTGGGCTCCAGGCACTCTGCAGCTGCGAAAGGCATCCCAAGGGGAGCGCAAAAGTAACGCAACTTGGCTGCCACCACTGATATTTCCATGAGACCATCCCGAACCATAGGCTGATTTTCCTTCCTAGGGTTAAGGTTTGAGTTACGCCTAGGGTAAGGGTTCTATTAACCAGAAAGCCCTGAGTTCCAAGAACACAGCAGCTGCGAAGGACTACCCAAGAAGAGCGAAAAAGTACCACAACATGCCTGCCTCCACAGCTTTTTCCTTGGGGACATGCCTAATTCCTGGCTGATTTGCCTTTCTCGTCTTAGGGTTGGGGTTCGGCCTAGGGCTAGGATTTTTTTAACTAGGAAGCCCTGAGTTCCAGGCTTACTGCATCTGCCAAAGGCATCCCAAAGGGAGTGCAGAAGTGCCACAACATGGCTGCTTTCACGGCTTTTCCCTTAGGAAGAACCCTAATACCCGGCTGATTTACCTTCCTAGGGTTACTGTTAGGCTTAGGCCTAGGACTTTTAAAACCAGGAAGCCCTGGGCTCCAGGCACACTGCAGCTGTTAAAGGCATCCCAAGGGGAGCGCAAAAGTGACACAACTTGGCTGCCTCTGCTGCTATTCTCATGAGACCATCCCGAACCATAGGCTGATTTTCCTTCCTAGGGTTAAGGTTTGAGTTACGCCTAGGGTAAGGGTTCTATTAACCAGAAAGCCCTGAGTTCCAAGAACACAGCAGCTGCGAAGGACTACCCAAGAAGAGCGCAAAAGTACCACAACATGCCTGCCTCCACAGCTTTTTCCTTGGGGACATGCCTAATTCCTGGCTGATTTGCCTTTCTCATCTTAGGGTTGGGGTTCGGCCTAGGGCTAGGATTTTTTTAACTAGGAAGCCCTGAGTTCCAGGCTTACTTCATCTGCCAAAAGACCCCCAAATGGAGTGCAGAAGTGCCACAACATGGCTGCTTTCACGGCTTTTCCCTTAGGAAGAACCCTAATACGCGGCTGATTTACCTTCCTAGGGTTACTGTTAGGTTTAAGCCTAGGACTTTTAAAACCAGGAAGCCCTGGGCTCCAGGCACTCTGCAGCTGCGAAAGGCATCCCAAGGGGAGCGCAAAAGTAACGCAACTTGGCTGCCACCACTGATATTTCCATGAGACCATCCCGAACCATAGGCTGATTTTCCTTCCTAGGGTTAAGGTTTGAGTTACGCCTAGGGTAAGGGTTCTATTAACCAGAAAGCCCTGAGTTCCAAGAACACAGCAGCTGCGAAGGACTACCCAAGAAGAGCGCAAAAGTACCACAACATGCCTGCCTCCACAGCTTTTTCCTTGGGGACATGCCTAATTCCTGGCTGATTTGCCTTTCTCGTCTTAGGCTTGGGGTTCGGCCTAGGGCTAGGATTTTTAAAATCAGGAAGCCCTGAGTTCCAGGCACACTGGAGCTGTGAAAGGCATCCAAAAGGGAGTGCAAAAGTGCCACAACATGGCTGCTTTCACGGCTTTTTCCTTGGCAAGAAGCCTTACACCAGGCTGATTTCCCTTCCCAGGGTTACTGTTAGGCTTAGGCCTAGGGCTAGGATTTTTAAAACTAGGAAGCCCTTAGTTCCAGGCACACTGCAGCTGCGAAACGCATCCCAAGGGGAGTACAAAAGTGCAACAACATGGCAGCTTTCACAGCTTTTTCCTTGGCACCATCCCTATACCTAGGCTGATTTATCTGCCTAGGGTTAAGTTTAGGCTTCAGCCTAGGGCTTGGAGTTTTTTAACCAGGAAGCCCTGAGTTCCAGGCTTACTGCATCTGCCAAAGGCATCCGAAAGGGAGTGCAGAAGTGCCACAACATGGCTGCTTTCACGGCTTTTCCCTTAGGAAGAACCCTAATACGCGGCTGATTTACCTTCCTAGGGTTACTGTTAGGCTTAGGCCTAGGACTTTTAAAACCAGGAAGCCCTGGGCTCCAGGCATATGCAGCTGTTAAAGGCATCCCAAGAGGGCCGCAGAAGTGACACAACTTGGCTGCCTCTGCTTCTATTCTCATGAGACCATCCTGAACCATAGGCAGATTTTCCTTCCTAGGGTTAAGGTTTGAGTTACGCCTAGGGTAAGAGTTCTATTAACCAGAAAGCCCTGAGTTCCAAGAACACAGCAGCTGCGAAGGACTAGCCAAGAAGAGCGCAAAAGTACCACAACATGCCTGCCTCCACAGCTTTTTCCTTGGGGACATGCCTAATTCCTGGCTGATTTGCCTTTCTCGTCTTAGGGTTGGGGTTCGGCCTAGGGCTAGGATTTTTTTAACTAGGAAGCCCTGAGTTCCAGGCTTACTGCATCTGCCAAAGGCATCCCAAAGGGAGTGCAGAAGTGCCACAACATGGCTGCTTTCACGGCTTTTCCCTTAGGAAGAACCCTAATACCCGGCTGATTTACCTTCCTAGGGTTACTGTTAGGCTTAGGCCTAGGACTTTTAAAACCAGGAAGCCCTGGGCTCCAGGCACACTGCAGCTGTTAAAGGCATCCCAAGGGGAGCGCAAAAGTGACACAACTTGGCTGCCTCTGCTGCTATTCTCATGAGACCATCCCGAACCATAGGCTGATTTTCCTTCCTAGGGTTAAGGTTTGAGTTACGCCTAGGGTAAGGGTTCTATTAACCAGAAAGCCCTGAGTTCCAAGAACACAGCAGCTGCGAAGGACTAGCCATGAAGAGCGCAAAAGTACCACAACATGCCTGCCTCCACAGCTTTTTCCTTGGGGACATGCCTAATTCCTGGCTGATTTGCCTTTCTCGTCTTAGGGTTGGGGTTCGGCCTAGGGCTAGGATATTTTTAACTAGGAAGCCCTGAGTTCCAGGCTTACTTCATCTGCCAAAGGCATCCCAAAGGGAGTGCAAAAGTGCCACAACATGGCTGCTTTCACGGCTTTTCCCTTAGGAAGAACCCTAATACGCGGCTGATTTACCTTCCTAGGGTTACTGTTAGGCTTAGGCCTAGGACTTTTAAAACCAGGAAGCCCTGGGCTCCAGGCACATGCAGCTGTTAAAGGCATCCCAAGAGGGCTGCAGAAGTGACACAACTTGGCTGCCTCTGCTGCTATTCTCATGAGACCATCCCGAACCATAGGCTGATTTTCCTTCCTAGGGTTAAGGTTTGAGTTACGCCTGGGGTAAGGGTTCTATTAACCAGAAAGCCCTGAGTTCCAAGAGCACAGAAGCTGCGAAGGACTAGCCAAGAAGAGCGCAAAAGTACCACAACATGCCTGCCTCCACAGCTTTTTCCTTGGGGACATGCCTAATTCCTGGCTGATTTGCCTTTCTCGTCTTAGGGTTGGGGTTCGGCCTAGGGCTAGGATTTTTAAAATCAGGAAGCCCTGAGTTCCAGGCACACTGGAGCTGTGAAAGGCATCCAAAAGGGAGTGCAAAAGTGCCACAACATGGCTGCTTTCACGGCTTTTTCCTTGGCAAGAAGCCTTACACCAGGCTGATTTCCCTTCCCAGGGTTACTGTTAGGCTTAGGCCTAGGGCTAGGATTTTTAAAACTAGGAAGCCCTTAGTTCCAGGCACACTGCAGCTGTTCAAGGCATCCCAAGGGGAGTACAAAAGTGCAACAACATGGCAGCTTTCACAGCTTTTTCCTTAGCACCATCCCGATACCTAGGCTGTTTTATCTGCCTAGGGTTAGGGTTAGGGTTCAGCCTAGGGCTTGGAGTTTTTTAACCAGGAAGCCCTGAGTTCCAGGCTTACTGCATCTGCCAAAGGCATCCCAAAGGGAGTGCAAAAGTGCCACAACATGGCTGCTTTCACAGCTTTTCCCTTAGGAAGAACCCTAATACGCGGCTGATTTACCTTCCTAGGGTTACTGTTAGGCTTAGGCCTAGGACTTTTAAAACCAGGAAGCCCTGGGCTCCAGGCATATGCAGCTGTTAAAGGCATCCCAAGAGGGCCGCAGAAGTGACACAACTTGGCTGCCTCTGCTTCTATTCTCATGAGACCATCCTGAACCATAGGCAGATTTTCCTTCCTAGGGTTAAGGTTTGAGTTTCGCCTAGGGTAAGAGTTCTATTAACCAGAAAGCCCTGAGTTCCAAGAACACAGCAGCTGCGAAGGACTAGCCAAGAAGAGCGCAAAAGTACCACAACATGCCTGCCTCCACAGCTTTTTCCTTGGGGACATGCCTAATTCCTGGCTGATTTGCCTTTCTCGTCTTAGGGTTGGGGTTCGGCCTAGGGCTAGGATTTTTTTAACTAGGAAGCCCTGAGTTCCAGGCTTACTTCATCTGCAAAAAGCATCCCAAAGGATGTGCAAAAGTGCCACAACATGGCTGCTTTCACGGCTTTTCCCTTAGGAAGAACCCTAATACCCGGCAGATTTACCTTCCTAGGGTTACTGTTAGGCTTAGGCCTAGGACTTTTAAAACCAGGAAGCCCTGGGCTCCAGGCACTCTGCAGCTGCGAAAGGCATCCCAAGGGGAGCGCAAAAGTAACGCAACTTGGCTGCCACCACTGATATTTCCATGAGACCATCCCGAACCATAGGCTGATTTTCCTTCCTAGGGTTAAGGTTTGAGTTACGCCTAGGGTAAGGGTTCTATTAACCAGAAAGCCCTGAGTTCCAAGAACACAGCAGCTGCGAAGGACTACCCAAGAAGAGCGAAAAAGTACCACAACATGCCTGCCTCCACAGCTTTTTCCTTGGGGACATGCCTAATTCCTGGCTGATTTGCCTTTCTCGTCTTAGGCTTGGGGTTCGGCGTAGGGCTAGGATTTTTAAAATCAGGAAGCCCTGAGTTCCAGGCACACTGGAGCTGTGAAAGGCATCCAAAAGGGAGTGCAAAAGTGCCACAACATGGTTGCTTTCACGGCTTTTTCCTTGGCAAGAAGCCTAACACCAGGCTGATTTCCCTTCCCGGGGTTACTGTTAGGCTTAGGCCTAGGGCTAGGATTTTTAAAACTAGGAAGCCCTTAGTTCCAGGCACACTGCAGCTGCGAAAGGCATCCCAAGGGGAGTACAAAAGTGCAACAACATGGCAGCTTTCACAGCTTTTTCCTTGGCACCATCCCTATACCTAGGCTGATTTATCTGCCTAGGGTTAAGTTTAGGCTTCAGCCTAGGGCTTGGAGTTTTTTAACCAGGAAGCCCTGAGTTCCAGGCTTACTGCATCTGCCAAAGGCATCCCAAAGGGAGTGCAGAAGTGCCACAACATGGCTGCTTTCACGGCTTTTCCCTTAGGAAGAACCCTAATACGCGGCTGATTTACCTTCCTAGGGTTACTGTTAGGCTTAGGCCTAGGACTTTTAAAACCAGGAAGCCCTGGGCTCCAGGCATATGCAGCTGTTAAAGGCATCCCAAGAGGGCCGCAGAAGTGACACAACTTGGCTGCCTCTGCTTCTATTCTCATGAGACCATCCTGAACCATAGGCAGATTTTCCTTCCTAGGGTTAAGGTTTGAGTTACGCCTAGGGTAAGAGTTCTATTAACCAGAAAGCCCTGAGTTCCAAGAACACAGCAGCTGCGAAGGACTACCCAAGAAGAGCGCAAAAGTACCACAACATGCCTGCCTCCACAGCTTTTTCCTTGGGGACATGCCTAATTCCTGGCTGATTTGCCTTTCTCGTCTTAGGGTTGGGGTTCGGCCTAGGGCTAGGATTTTTTTAACTAGGAAGCCCTGAGTTCCAGGCTTACTGCATCTGCCAAAGGCATCCCAAAGGGAGTGCAGAAGTGCCACAACATGGCTGCTTTCACGGCTTTTCCCTTAGGAAGAACCCTAATACCCGGCTGATTTACCTTCCTAGGGTTACTGTTAGGCTTAGGCCTAGGACTTTTAAAACCAGGAAGCCCTGGGCTCCAGGCACACTGCAGCTGTTAAAGGCATCCCAAGGGGAGCGCAAAAGTGACACAACTTGGCTGCCTCTGCTGCTATTCTCATGAGACCATCCCGAACCATAGGCTGATTTTCCTTCCTAGGGTTAAGGTTTGAGTTACGCCTAGGGTAAGGGTTCTATTAACCAGAAAGCCCTGAGTTCCAAGAACACAGCAGCTGCGAAGGACTAGCCATGAAGAGCGCAAAAGTACCACAACATGCCTGCCTCCACAGCTTTTTCCTTGGGGACATGCCTAATTCCTGGCTGATTTGCCTTTCTCGTCTTAGGGTTGGGGTTCGGCCTAGGGCTAGGATATTTTTAACTAGGAAGCCCTGAGTTCCAGGCTTACTTCATCTGCCAAAGGCATCCCAAAGGGAGTGCAAAAGTGCCACAACATGGCTGCTTTCACGGCTTTTCCCTTAGGAAGAACCCTAATACGCGGCTGATTTACCTTCCTAGGGTTACTGTTAGGCTTAGGCCTAGGACTTTTAAACCCAGGAAGCCCTTTGCTCCAGGCACATGCAGCTGTTAAAGGCATCCCAAGAGGGCTGCAGAAGTGACACAACTTGGCTGCCTCTGCTGCTATTCTCATGAGACCATCCCGAACCATAGGCTGATTTTCCTTCCTAGGGTTAAGGTTTGAGTTACGCCTGGGGTAAGGGTTCTATTAACCAGAAAGCCCTGAGTTCCAAGAGCACAGAAGCTGCGAAGGACTAGCCAAGAAGAGCGCAAAAGTACCACAACATGCCTGCCTCCACAGCTTTTTCCTTGGGGACATGCCTAATTCCTGGCTGATTTGCCTTTCTCGTCTTAGGGTTGGGGTTCGGCCTAGGGCTAGGATTTTTAAAATCAGGAAGCCCTGAGTTCCAGGCACACTGGAGCTGTGAAAGGCATCCAAAAGGGAGTGCAAAAGTGCCACAACATGGCTGCTTTCACGGCTTTTTCCTTGGCAAGAAGCCTTACACCAGGCTGATTTCCCTTCCCAGGGTTACTGTTAGGCTTAGGCCTAGGGCTAGGATTTTTAAAACTAGGAAGCCCTTAGTTCCAGGCACACTGCAGCTGTTCAAGGCATCCCAAGGGGAGTACAAAAGTGCAACAACATGGCAGCTTTCACAGCTTTTTCCTTAGCACCATCCCGATACCTAGGCTGTTTTATCTGCCTAGGGTTAGGGTTAGGGTTCAGCCTAGGGCTTGGAGTTTTTTAACCAGGAAGCCCTGAGTTCCAGGCTTACTGCATCTGCCAAAGGCATCCCAAAGGGAGTGCAAAAGTGCCACAACATGGCTGCTTTCACAGCTTTTCCCTTAGGAAGAACCCTAATACGCGGCTGATTTACCTTCCTAGGGTTACTGTTAGGCTTAGGCCTAGGACTTTTAAAACCAGGAAGCCCTGGGCTCCAGGCACACTGCAGCTGCGAAAGGCATCCCAAGGGGAGCGCAAAAGTGACACAACTTGGCTGCCTCTGCTTCTATTCTCATGAGACCATCCTGAACCATAGGCAGATTTTCCTTCCTAGGGTTAAGGTTTGAGTTTCGCCTAGGGTAAGAGTTCTATTAACCAGAAAGCCCTGAGTTCCAAGAACACAGCAGCTGCGAAGGACTACCCAAGAAGAGCGCAAAAGTACCACAACATGCCTGCCTCCACAGCTTTTTCCTTGGGGACATGCCTAATTCCTGGCTGATTTGCCTTTCTCGTCTTAGGGTTGGGGTTCGGCCTAGGGCTAGGATTTTTTTAACTAGGAAGCCCTGAGTTCCAGGCTTACTGCATCTGCCAAAGGCATCCCAAAGGGAGTGCAGAAGTGCCACAACATGGCTGCTTTCACGGCTTTTCCCTTAGGAAGAACCCTAATACGCGGCTGATTTACCTTCCTAGGGTTACTGTTAGGCTTAGGCCTAGGACTTTTAAAACCAGGAAGCCCTGGGCTCCAGGCACACTGCAGCTGTTAAAGGCATCCCAAGGGGAGCGCAAAAGTGACACAACTTGGCTGCCTCTGCTGCTATTCTCATGAGACCATCCCGAACCATAGGCTGATTTTCCTTCCTAGGGTTAAGGTTTGAGTTACGCCTGGGGTAAGGGTTCTATTAACCAGAAAGCCCTGAGTTCCAAGAACACAGCAGCTGCGAAGGACTTGCCAAGAAGAGCGCAAAAGTACCACAACATGCCTGCCTCCACAGCTTTTTCCTTGGGGACATGCCTAATTCCTGGCTGATTTGCCTTTCTCGTCTTAGGGTTGGGGTTCGGCCTAGGGCTAGGATTTTTTTAACTAGGAAGCCCTGAGTTCCAGGCTTACTTCATCTGCAAAAAGCATCCCAAAGGGTGTGCAAAAGTGCCACAACATGGCTGCTTTCACGGCTTTTCCCTTAGGAAGAACCCTAATACCCGGCAGATTTACCTTCCTAGGGTTACTGTTAGGCTTAAGCCTAGGACTTTTAAAACCAGGAAGCCCTGGGCTCCAGGCACTCTGCAGCTGCGAAAGGCATCCCAAGGGGAGCGCAAAAGTAACGCAACTTGGCTGCCACCACTGATATTTCCATGAGACCATCCCGAACCATAGGCTGATTTTCCTTCCTAGGGTTAAGGTTTGAGTTACGCCTAGGGTAAGGGTTCTAATAACCAGAAAGCCCTGAGTTCCAAGAACACAGCAGCTGCGAAGGACTACCCAAGAAGAGCGAAAAAGTACCACAACATGCCTGCCTCCACAGCTTTTTCCTTGGGGACATGCCTAATTCCTGGCTGATTTGCCTTTCTTGTCTTAGGGTTGGGGTTCGGCCTAGGGCTAGGATTTTTAAAATCAGGAAGCCCTGAGTTCCAGGCACACTGGAGCTGTGAAAGGCATCCAAAAGGGAGTGCAAAAGTGCCACAACATGGCTGCTTTCCCGGCTTTTTCCTTGGCAAGAAGCCTAACACCAGGCTGATTTCCCTTCCCAGGGTTACTGTTAGGCTTAGGCCTAGGGCTAGGATTTTTAAAACTAGGAAGCCCTTAGTTCCAGGCACACTGCAGCTGCGAAAGGCATCCCAAGGGGAGTACAAAAGTGCAACAACATGGCAGCTTTCACAGCTTTTTCCTTGGCACCATCCCTATACCTAGGCTGATTTATCTGCCTAGGGTTAAGTTTAGGCTTCAGCCTAGGGCTTGGAGTTTTTTAACCAGGAAGCCCTGAGTTCCAGGCTTACTGCATCTGCCAAAGGCATCCGAAAGGGAGTGCAGAAGTGCCACAACATGGCTGCTTTCACGGCTTTTCCCTTAGGAAGAACCCTAATACGCGGCTGATTTACCTTCCTAGGGTTACTGTTAGGCTTAGGCCTAGGACTTTTAAAACCAGGAAGCCCTGGGCTCCAGGCATATGCAGCTGTTAAAGGCATCCCAAGAGGGCCGCAGAAGTGACACAACTTGGCTGCCTCTGCTTCTATT
The DNA here is from genome assembly GCA_036010785.1 of Ammospiza maritima maritima. NCBI lineage: Eukaryota > Metazoa > Chordata > Aves > Passeriformes > Passerellidae > Ammospiza > Ammospiza maritima. The sequence goes on from JAYKTQ010000127.1 coordinate 1,685,099, forward strand.
CTCATGAGACCATCCTGAACCATAGGCAGATTTTCATTCCTAGGGTTAAGGTTTGAGTTTCGCCTAGGGTAAGGGTTCTATTAACCAGAAAGCCCTGAGTTCCAAGAACACAGCAGCTGCGAAGGACTAGCCAAGAAGAGCGCAAAAGTACCACAACATGCCTGCCTCCACAGCTTTTTCCTTGGGGACATGCCTAATTCCTGGCTGATTTGCCTTTCTCGTCTTAGGGTTGGGGTTCGGCGTAGGGCTAGGATTTTTAAAATCAGGAAGCCCTGAGTTCCAGGCACACTGGAGCTGTGAAAGGCATCCAAAAGGGAGTGCAAAAGTGCCACAACATGGTTGCTTTCACGGCTTATTCCTTGGCAAGAAGCCTAACACCAGGCTGATTTCCCTTCCCAGGGTTACTGTTAGGCTTAGGCCTAGGGCTAGGATTTTTAAAACTAGGAAGCCCTTAGATCCAGGCACACTGCAGCTGCGAAAGGCATCCCAAGGGGAGTACAAAAGTGCAACAACATGGCAGCTTTCACAGCTTTTTCCTTGGCACCATCCCTATACCTAGGCTGATTTATCTGCCTAGGGTTAAGTTTAGGCTTCAGCCTAGGGCTTGGAGTTTTTTAACCAGGAAGCCCTGAGTTCCAGGCTTACTGCATCTGCCAAAGGCATCCGAAAGGGAGTGCAGAAGTGCCACAACATGGCTGCTTTCACGGCTTTTCCCTTAGGAAGAACCCTAATACGCGGCTGATTTACCTTCCTAGGGTTACTGTTAGGCTTAGGCCTAGGACTTTTAAAACCAGGAAGCCCTGGGCTCCAGGCATATGCAGCTGTTAAAGGCATCCCAAGAGGGCCGCAGAAGTGACACAACTTGGCTGCCTCTGCTTCTATTCTCATGAGACCATCCTGAACCATAGGCAGATTTTCCTTCCTAGGGTTAAGGTTTGAGTTTCGCCTAGGGTAAGAGTTCTATTAACCAGAAAGCCCTGAGTTCCAAGAACACAGCAGCTGCGAAGGACTACCCAAGAAGAGCGCAAAAGTACCACAACATGCCTGCCTCCACAGCTTTTTCCTTGGGGACATGCCTAATTCCTGGCTGATTTGCCTTTCTCGTCTTAGGGTTGGGGTTCGGGCTAGGGCTAGGATTTTTTTAACTAGGAAGCCCTGAGTTCCAGGCTTACTGCATCTGCCAAAGGCATCCCAAAAAAAGTGCAAAAGTGTCACAACATGGCTGCTTTCACGGCTTTTCCCTTAGGAAGAATCCTTATACGCGGCTGATTTACCTTCCTAGGGTTACTGTTAGGCTTAGGCCTAGGACTTTTAAAACCAGGAAGCCCTGGGCTCCAGGCACACTGCAGCTGCGAAAGGCATCCCAAGGGGAGCGCAAAAGTGACACAACTTGGCTGCCACCACTGATATTTCCATGAGACCATCCCGAAACATAGGCTGATTTTCCTTCCTAGGGTTAAGGTTTGAGTTGCGCCTAGGGTAAGAGTTCTATTAACCAGAAAGCCCTGAGTTCCAAGAACACAGCAGCTGCGAAGGACTAGCCAAGGAGAGCGCAAAACTACCACAACATGCCTGCCTCCACAGCTTTTTCCTTGGGGACATGCCTAATTCCTGGCTGATTTGCCTTTCTCGTCTTAGGGTTGGGGTTCGGCCTAGGGCTAGGATTTTTTTAACTAGGAAGCCCTGAGTTCCAGGCTTACTGCATCTGCCAAAGGCATCCCAAAGGGAGTGCAGAAGTGCCACAACATGGCTGCTTTCACGGCTTTTCCCTTAGGAAGAACCCTAATACACGGCTGATTTACCTTCCTAGGGTTACTGTTAGGCTTAGGCCTAGGACTTTTAAAACCAGGAAGCCCTGGGCTCCAGGCACATGCAGCTGCGAAAGGCATCCCAAGGGGAGCGCAAAAGTGACACAACTTGGCTGCCACCACTGATATTTCCATGAGACCATCCCGAACCATAGGCTGATTTTCCTTCCTAGGGTTAAGGTTTGAGTTACGCCTAGGGTAAGGGTTCTATTAACCAGAAAGCCCTGAGTTCCAAGAACACAGCAGCTGCGAAGGACTAGCCAATAAGAGCGCAAAAGTACCACAACATGCCTGCCTCCACAGCTTTTTCCTTGGGGACATGCCTAATTCCTGGCTGATTTGCCTTTCTCGTCTTAGGGTTGGGGTTCGGCCTAGGGCTAGGATATTTTTAACTAGGAAGCCCTGAGTTCCAGGCTTACTTCATCTGCCAAAAGCATCCCAAAGGGAGTGCAGAAGTGCCACAACATGGCTGCTTTCACGGCTTTTCCCTTAGGAAGAACCCTAATACCCGGCAGATTTACCTTCCTAGGGTTACTGTTAGGCTTAAGCCTAGGACTTTTAAAACCAGGAAGCCCTGGGCTCCAGGCACTCTGCAGCTGCGAAAGGCATCCCAAGGGGAGCGCAAAAGTAACGCAACTTGGCTGCCACCACTGATATTTCCATGAGACCATCCCGAACCATAGGCTGATTTTCCTTCCTAGGGTTAAGGTTTGAGTTACGCCTAGGGTAAGGGTTCTATTAACCAGAAAGCCCTGAGTTCCAAGAACACAGCAGCTGCGAAGGACTACCCAAGAAGAGCGAAAAAGTACCACAACATGCCTGCCTCCACAGCTTTTTCCTTGGGGACATGCCTAATTCCTGGCTGATTTGCCTTTCTTGTCTTAGGGTTGGGGTTCGGCCTAGGGCTAGGATTTTTAAAATCAGGAAGCCCTGAGTTCCAGGCACACTGGAGCTGTGAAAGGCATCCAAAAGGGAGTGCAAAAGTGCCACAACATGGCTGCTTTCCCGGCTTTTTCCTTGGCAAGAAGCCTAACACCAGGCTGATTTCCCTTCCCAGGGTTACTGTTAGGCTTAGGCCTAGGGCTAGGATTTTTAAAACTAGGAAGCCCTTAGTTCCAGGCACACTGCAGCTGCGAAAGGCATCCCAAGGGGAGTACAAAAGTGCAACAACATGGCAGCTTTCACAGCTTTTTCCTTGGCACCATCCCTATACCTAGGCTGATTTATCTGCCTAGGGTTAAGTTTAGGCTTCAGCCTAGGGCTTGGAGTTTTTTAACCAGGAAGCCCTGAGTTCCAGGCTTACTGCATCTGCCAAAGGCATCCGAAAGGGAGTGCAGAAGTGCCACAACATGGCTGCTTTCACGGCTTTTCCCTTAGAAAGAACCCTAATACGCGGCTGATTTACCTTCCTAGGGTTACTGTTAGGCTTAGGCCTAGGACTTTTAAAACCAGGAAGCCCTGGGCTCCAGGCATATGCAGCTGTTAAAGGCATCCCAAGAGGGCCGCAGAAGTGACACAACTTGGCTGCCTCTGCTTCTATTCTCATGAGACCATCCTGAACCATAGGTAGATTTTCATTCCTAGGGTTAAGGTTTGAGTTTCGCCTAGGGTAAGGGTTCTATTAACCAGAAAGCCCTGAGTTCCAAGAACACAGCAGCTGCGAAGGACTAGCCAAGAAGAGCGCAAAAGTACCACAACATGCCTGCCTCCACAGCTTTTTCCTTGGGGACATGCCTAATTCCTGGCTGATTTGCCTTTCTCGTCTTAGGGTTGGGGTTCGGCGTAGGGCTAGGATTTTTAAAATCAGGAAGCCCTGAGTTCCAGGCACACTGGAGCTGTGAAAGGCATCCAAAAGGGAGTGCAAAAGTGCCACAACATGGTTGCTTTCACGGCTTATTCCTTGGCAAGAAGCCTAACACCAGGCTGATTTCCCTTCCCAGGGTTACTGTTAGGCTTAGGCCTAGGGCTAGGATTTTTAAAACTAGGAAGCCCTTAGATCCAGGCACACTGCAGCTGCGAAAGGCATCCCAAGGGGAGTACAAAAGTGCAACAACATGGCAGCTTTCACAGCTTTTTCCTTGGCACCATCCCTATACCTAGGCTGATTTATCTGCCTAGGGTTAAGTTTAGGCTTCAGCCTAGGGCTTGGAGTTTTTTAACCAGGAAGCCCTGAGTTCCAGGCTTACTGCATCTGCCAAAGGCATCCGAAAGGGAGTGCAGAAGTGCCACAACATGGCTGCTTTCACGGCTTTTCCCTTAGGAAGAACCCTAATACGCGGCTGATTTACCTTCCTAGGGTTACTGTTAGGCTTAGGCCTAGGACTTTTAAAACCAGGAAGCCCTGGGCTCCAGGCACTCTGCAGCTGCGAAAGGCATCCCAAGGGGAGCGCAAAAGTGACACAACTTGGCTGCCACCACTGATATTTCCATGAGACCATCCCGAACCATAGGCTGATTTTCCTTCCTAGGGTTAAGGTTTGAGTTGCGCCTAGGGTAAGAGTTCTATTAACCAGAAAGCCCTGAGTTCCAAGAACACAGCAGCTGCGAAGGACTAGCCAAGGAGAGCGCAAAACTACCACAACATGCCTGCCTCCACAGCTTTTTCCTTGGGGACATGCCTAATTCCTGGCTGATTTGCCTTTCTCGTCTTAGGGTTGGGGTTCGGCCTAGGGCTAGGATTTTTTTAACTAGGAAGCCCTGAGTTCCAGGCTTACTGCATCTGCCAAAGGCATCCCAAAGGGAGTGCAGAAGTGCCACAACATGGCTGCTTTCACGGCTTTTCCCTTAGGAAGAACCCTAATACACGGCTGATTTACCTTCCTAGGGTTACTGTTAGGCTTAGGCCTAGGACTTTTAAAACCAGGAAGCCCTGGGCTCCAGGCACATGCAGCTGCGAAAGGCATCCCAAGGGGAGCGCAAAAGTGACACAACTTGGCTGCCACCACTGATATTTCCATGAGACCATCCCGAACCATAGGCTGATTTTCCTTCCTAGGGTTAAGGTTTGAGTTACGCCTAGGGTAAGGGTTCTATTAACCAGAAAGCCCTGAGTTCCAAGAACACAGCAGCTGCGAAGGACTACCCAAGAAGAGCGCAAAAGTACCACAACATGCCTGCCTCCACAGCTTTTTCCTTGGGGACATGCCTAATTCCTGGCTGATTTGCCTTTCTCGTCTTAGGGTTGGAGTTCGGCCTAGGGTTAGGATTTTTTTATCTAGGAAGCCCTGAGTTCCAGGCTTACTTCATCTGCCAAAAGCATCCCAAAGGGAGTGCAGAAGTGCCACAACATGGCTGCTTTCACGGCTTTTCCCTTAGGAAGAACCCTAATACCCGGCAGATTTACCTTCCTAGGGTTACTGTTAGGCTTAGGCCTAGGACTTTTAAAACCAGGAAGCCCTGGGCTCCAGGCACTCTGCAGCTGCGAAAGGCATCCCAAGGGGAGCGCAAAAGTAACGCAACTTGGCTGCCACCACTGATATTTCCATGAGACCATCCCGAACCATAGGCTGATTTTCCTTCCTAGGGTTAAGGTTTGAGTTACGCCTGGGGTAAGAGTTCTATTAACCAGAAAGCCCTGAGTTCCAAGAACACAGCAGCTGTGAAGGACTACCCAAGAAGAGCGCAAAAGTACCACAACATGCCTGCCTCCACAGCTTTTTCCTTGGGGACATGCCTAATTCCTGGCTGATTTGCCTTTCTCGTCTTAGGGTTGGGGTTCGGCCTAGGGCTAGGATTTTTAAAATCAGGAAGCCCTGAGTTCCAGGCACACTGGAGCTGTGAAAGGCATCCAAAAGGGAGTGCAAAAGTGCCACAACATGGCTGCTTTCCCGGCTTTTTCCTTGGCAAGAAGCCTAACACCAGGCTGATTTCCCTTCCCAGGGTTACTGTTAGGCTTAGGCCTAGGGCTAGGATTTTTAAAACTAGGAAGCCCTTAGTTCCAGGCACACTGCAGCTGCGAAAGGCATCCCAAGGGGAGTACAAAAGTGCAACAACATGGCAGCTTTCACAGCTTTTTCCTTGGCACCATCCCTATACCTAGGCTGATTTATCTGCCTAGGGTTAAGGTTAGGCTTCAGCCTAGGGCTTGGAGTTTTTTAACCAGAAAGCCCTGAGTTCCAGGCTTACTGCATCTGCCAAAGGCATCCCAAAGGGAGTGCAGAAGTGCCACAACATGGCTGCTTTCACGGCTTTTCCCTTAGGAAGAACCCTAATACACGGCTGATTTACCTTCCCAGGGTTACTGTTAGGCTTAGGCCTAGGACTTTTAAAACCAGGAAGCCCTGGGCTCCAGGCATATGCAGCTGTTAAAGGCATCCCAAGAGGGCCGCAGAAGTGACACAACTTGGCTGCCTCTGCTTCTATTCTCATGAGACCATCCTGAACCATAGGCAGATTTTCCTTCCTAGGGTTAAGGTTTGAGTTTCGCCTAGGGTAAGAGTTCTATTAACCAGAAAGCCCTGAGTTCCAAGAACACAGCAGCTGCGAAGGACTACCCAAGAAGAGCGCAAAAGTACCACAACATGCCTGCCTCCACAGCTTTTTCCTTGGGGACATGCCTAATTCCTGGCTGATTTGCCTTTCTCGTCTTAGGGTTGGGGTTCGGCCTAGGGCTAGGATATTTTTAAATAGGAAGCCCTGAGTTCCAGGCTTACTTCATCTGCCAAAAGCATCCCAAAGGGAGTGCAGAAGTGCCACAACATGGCTGCTTTCACGGCTTTTCCCTTAGGAAGAACCCTAATACCCGGCAGATTTACCTTCCTAGGGTTACTGTTAAGGCTTAAGCCTAGGACTTTTAAAACCAGGAAGCCCTGGGCTCCAGGCACTCTGCAGCTGCGAAAGGCATCCCAAGGGGAGCGCAAAAGTAACGCAACTTGGCTGCCACCACTGATATTTCCATGAGACCATCCCGAACCATAGGCTGATTTTCCTTCCTAGGGTTAAGGTTTGAGTTACGCCTAGGGTAAGGGTTCTATTAACCAGAAAGCCCTGAGTTCCAAGAACACAGCAGCTGCGAAGGACTAGCCAAGAAGAGCGCAAAAGTACCACAACATGCCTGCCTCCACAGCTTTTTCCTTGGGGACATGCCTAATTCCTGGCTGATTTGCCTTTCTCGTCTTAGGGTTGGGGTTCGGCCTAGGGCTAGGATTTTTTTAACTAGGAAGCCCTGAGTTCCAGGCACACTGGAGCTGTGAAAGGCATCCAAAAGGGAGTGCATAAGGGCCACAACATGGCTGCTTTCACGGCTTTTTCCTTGGCAAGAAGCCTTACACCAGGCTGATTTCCCTTCCCAGGGTTACTGTTAGGCTTAGGCCTAGGGCTAGGATTTTTAAAACTAGGAAGCCCTTAGCTCCAGGCACACTGCAGCTGTTCAAGTCATCCCAAGAGGGCCGCAGAAGTGACACAACTTGGCTGCCTCTGCTGCTATTCTGATGAGTCCATCCCGAACCATAGGCTGATTTTCCTTCCTAGGGTGAGGGTTAGAGTTACGCCTAGGGTTAGTGTTTTTTTAACCAGAAAGCCCTGAGTTCCAAGAACACAGCAGCTGCGAAGGACTACCCAAGAGGAGGGGAAAAGTGCCACAACATGGCTGCCTCCAGCGCTTTTTCCTTGGGACCATCATTGAACCTAAGCTGATTTACTTGCCTCCAGTTGCACCTATGGTCACGCCAAGAGATAGGGATTTTAAATCAGTAAACCCTGAGCTCCAGACCCAGTGCAGCTGCAAAAGGCTTCCCAAGGGCAGCCAAAAATTGCCTCAACATGCTCCTTCCAGTGCTTTTTTCCTTGGGAACATCCCTATACCCAGGCTGATTTATCTGCCTAGGGTTAGGGTTAGGGTTCAGCCTAGAGATAGGATTTTTTCAAACAGGAAGCCCTGAATTCCAGGCACACTGCAGCTGTTAAAGGCAGTGTTCTACGTCAACCGCAACTTAGTCTGAAATAAATGCTTTTTCCCTGAGAGCATCTGAGAGGTTTGCATGAAGCACTGATATCTGACATTTGCAATTTTGAATAGGAGAGGAGAAAGAAAATGGGAAGAAGTTTTTAATTTTAGTGGTTTCAATGTTAATTTCCGTACACTTTTTCAAAACTTGTCAGCTCAAATGCCCATCAACATCTTTTAGTCATCTGTAAGTCAGTATTCATATAAAATGTGCTTCAAATCAAAAGAATTTCAAATTTGCACTCCAAATTTCTATGCTTAGATTTATGATTTCCTACACATATTAGATGAAAGGAAGGCCTTTTTTACTGTGGGAGTGCTGGAACACTGGAACAGGTTGCCCAGGGAAGTTGTGGGTGTCCCATCCCTGAAAGTATTCAAGGTCAGCTTGGACGGGGCTTGGAGCAGCAACAAAGGAGAAGCTTGATGGTAGAGAAACAAAGTTGGACTATAGAAGAAACTGGGATTGAAGTATAGGAGCAAGTTTTCTCTCAGCTCTTGGGGTAAATTCAAAGTTGTACAAAATGACATTTATCTGTGCTATTCACTACTGTAACAGAAATGTTCATGAAAACTGTACAGAAGATAGCAAATTTTAAAAGAGATAAGAATTACAGCATAAAATCCATGGGATGGGTTACAACATGAGACACTCTCTAAGAGAAAATCTCTGTGTTTCAGCACTTCATCATGGTAAGATTTCATGAAGTGCCAAAGAAGGCGGCAAAATATCATTCGGGACGTTATTTCCTGGAATTCAGCCTGGCCATTAGTAGGAACTGGGTTTGAACACATCATGTAGATATACCACACACGCTTTCCCTTCACTGAAAAATGACTGTTTACAACGAAGAAGCAATTGACGATCAAAATTGATTGAAAGCATCTTAAACATGTCAAGTATTTCATTGTAGATGATCTGTGATCCAAATGCTTCTTCCACCTTCGAGAGGGACAGAACAATTCTTCCATATCATGATGGTTTAAAATTGTATCAACCAATGTTTTCTGCTGAAAAGATAGCATCTATTTTTTTCTATTTTTGGAAGAAAATATTCCTAGACATACAACAGGTGAGAACTAAGTAATTTTAAAGAAACAAATGAAAAGAAAATATTCTGTAAATAGAATGAAATGAAAAGCTGTGTTTTAAATAGGAGCTAAATATGAAACAGAATTTTTGTACCAGGCATTTGAATTACTGCACCAGCTCTTTTGCCCATCAAGAGAGGCATTGAGCATTTCAGTCTTTTCCAAGGTGTTCATGATCTGCTATGCTGATCTCTGTGTGTGCCTAGGTGTGTGTGGAAGGGGGGGCATGTGAAGGGGAGTGTGTATGTTTGCTTTACAATTGTTGTGGCAGATTCATGCCTCAGCTCCACATTTTGTTTTAGAAAGGTCACACAGAGTGGATGTGAAGTTTACTATCAACAAGAGATCAATTCCCAAATCATCCATTTGACTCTACCTTATAAATCATGTGCTTTGTTGCATATTTTATCAAATCTACTTTCAAGCCAGATGGAGGAAGGAGGATGTGGCAATCCCTCCACCATCTTGCAACTTTTATGCAAGTAGGTTTTCAAGAAAATCATCATTTCTCTTGGAAATATGTCTGGAACAGGCATGATGGTAGTGTCAACCTGTTGGAGTTTTTGTTGCTGGAAGAAGTTATACAAAAGGATTGGTTTTTACATTGACCAGTTACTGAATCAAGCTCAGGAATACATTGGAAATTCAACTGGGGCTTCCTTTCCCCGGCAGACTACTTCTAGAACGAGCTTGTACACTGAAGCTTACTCTTTTGCCCTCTTTTTGTTTCTTTCCTATTTTCTTGGCTTCTTTGCCACTCTCTAGACAATTTTGGAACTTTTTTCCCAACTCAAATGGTTTCAATAGTCTGATTGTGAACATACATTTTTACAAGGAATTTTTAAAATCTTTCCTCCAGTTAAGAAAGTCAAGGACTTAGGTCTTTTTCTTCCCTTATCAATATTGCAATGAAATTGATAAGTAAAGACCAACTCTTTCTTTTTGTTTTTAACCCAAGTAGATAATTCCCATCCATTCTTCCATTTTGTGGACCAATAGTTGCCATGCTGATGGAAGTTGTCACTTCTTAACAATAGACATTCTGTGACTATGTTGACAGCACTTTGGGTGAAGATCCTAACTGGTCTTGGACACACATAGGGAGAAATTTGCTCAGCCAGTGTCAGTCTTAAGCATGCGTATCAGAAGATCTTTCTAGAGCTGGGAATTTTCCCATGAAAGGGATTCAGTTAGGGAAGAGACACTTGCCCCAGAGGTTTACATTCTTCTTGAAGACTGCTTAAGGAACTTAGATGCCATGTCCATTTGGATCTGTGTCTGCACAGAACTTTGTCATGCCAGTGCTTGAAATGCATCTTGAAGAGAATGCACTAGCACAGAATGAATGAGAGTGGAAGGGGTTGGTGGGGCTAACCAGGCCCAACCCCCCTGCCTAAACCAGGATACCTAGAGCCTCTTGCCCAGGATTCTATCTGGGTGTACTTTGAATGTCTTCAAAGATCCAGGCTCCACAATCTTTCTGGGCAGTCTGTGCCGTGGTTCACTCACCCTCACAGTAAAGAATCATTTCCTGATGTTCCTGTATTTCAGTGTGTGCCCACTGCCTCTTGTCTTTTCACTCAGCATAACTGAAAAGACACTGATTCCCTCCCCTTTGCACTATTGCTTCCATATGGATGTGTGCTGCCATGTAGAGATATGTCAAAAACCTACCTGAAGCCCAGGCAGGTAATATTCCCTTCATCTACCAGTCAAGTTGATTCATCAGAGGAGTTTAAAGTTATGTTCAGCATGAAATGCCCCTGAAAAATCATGCTAACTACATTATTGTGTCGTCTTTCATGTGCCTGGCAAGGTTTTCCAGGAAGAGCTGCTTCATCAACTTCCTGGGTATAAAAAAGAGGCTGGCTGGTTTGTACGATTGCGAGTCCTCCTAATTGCCTTTTTTGAAGATGAGTGTCATTTGCTTACATCCAGTCCTTAGCCTCTCTTCTCGTCTACATCTTAGCAAAAAGCTTTTCCACTATGTCTGGCGAGGAAAAACTGTGCCAGCACAGAAAACATCTCCTATCGTGTTCTAGACGTTGCACGGAGGTGTGCCGAGTGTTTGGCATGAAGGAAAGAAAACTTGTCCAAAACAGCTTCCAATCGAATGTTCATGCGATTGGAAAAGTCAGGAGAGTGCAAAGGTACTGTTTTCTATCAGTTGGCAAGCTGCGCACACAATCCCAGTGTTGTACAGCTTCCTTCTTCACCTTTCCGAAGGTGCCGCTCTCTCCGGCTCCCGGAGGCGAAGAAGCGGCTTCTTCGCGCAAAGACGATTGTGCCGCTCACTGTGCTCTCCTTAGCGCGGCTTCTGCCGAAAGACGCCCGAGAGCGGCTCTTAGCTACGGAGAGCATCGTACCTTCGTCTTTAGCGTCTCTTCTCGTCTACATCTTAGCAAAAAGCTTTTCCACTATGTCTGGCGAGGAAAAACTGTGGCAGCACAGAAAACATCTCCCATCGTGTTCTAGACGTTGCACGGAGGTGTGCCGAGTGTTTGGCATGAAGGAAAGAAAAGTTGTCCAAAACAGCTTCCAATCGAATGTTCATGTGATTGGAAAAGTCAGGAGAGTGCAAAGGTACTGTTTTCTATCAGTTGGCAAGCTGCGCACACAATCCCAGTGTTGTACAGCTTCCTTCTTCACCTTTCCGAAGGTGCCGCTCTCTCCGGCTCCCGGAGGCGAAGAAGCGGCTTCTTCGCGCAAAGACGATTGTGCCGCTCACTGTGCACTCCTTAGCGCGGCTTCTGCCGAAAGACGCCCGGGAGCGGCTCTTAGCTCCGGACAGCATCGTACCTTCGTCTTTAGCGTCTCTTCTCGTCTCCATCTTAGCAAAAAGCTTTTCCACTATGTCTGGCGAGGAAAAACTGTGCAAGCACAGAAAACATCTCCCATCGTGTTCTAGACGTTGCACGGAGGTGTGCAGAGTGTTTGGCATGAAGAAAAGAAAAGTTGTCCAAAACAGCTTCCAATCGAATGTTCATGTGATTGGAAAAGTCAGGAGAGTGCAAAGGTACTGTTTTCTATCAGTTGGCAAGCTGCGCACACAATCCCAGTGTTGTACAGCTTCCTTCTTCACCTTTCCGAAGGTGCCGCTCTCTCCGGCTCCCGGAGGCGAAGAAGCGGCTTCTTCGCGCAAAGACGATTGTGCCGCTCACTGTGCTCTCCTTAGCGCGGCTTCTGCCGAAAGACGCCCGAGAGCGGCTCTTAGCTCCGGACAGCATCGTACCTTCGTCTTTAGCGTCTCTTCTCGTCTACATCTTAGCAAAAAGCTTTTCCACTATGTCTGGCGAGGAAAAACTGTGCCAGCACAGAAAACATCTCCCATCGTGTTCTAGACGTTGCACGATCCCTAAACTTAGGCTGATTTTCCTTCCTGGGGATAGGGTTAGGCTTCAGCCTAGGGCCTGGAGTTTTTTAACCAGGAAGCCCTGAGTTCCAGGCTTACTGCATCTGCCAAAGGCATCCCGAAGGGAGTGCAGAAGTGCCACAACATGGTTGCTTTCACGGCTTTTCCCTTAGGAAGAACCCTAATACGCGGCTGATTTACCTTCCTAGGGTTACTGTTAGGCTTAGGCCTAGGACTTTTAAAACCAGGAAGCCCTGGGCTCCAGGCACACTGCAGCTGTGAAAGGCATCCCAAAGGGAGTGCAAAAGTGCCACAACATGGCTGCTTTCCCGGCTTTTTCCTTGGCAAGAAGCCTAACACCAGGCTGATTTCCCTTCCCAGGGTTACTGTTAGGCTTAGGCCTAGGGCTAGGATTTTTAAAACTAGGAAGCCCTTAGTTCCAGGCACACTGCAGCTGCGAAAGGCATCCCAAGGGGAGTACAAAAGTGCAACAACATGGCAGCTTTCACAGCTTTTTCCTTGGCACCATCCCTATACCTAGGCTGATTTATCTGCCTAGGGTTAAGGTTAGGCTTCAGCCTAGGGCTTGGAGTTTTTTAACCAGAAAGCCCTGAGTTCCAGGCTTACTGCATCTGCCAAAGGCATCCCAAAGGGAGTGCAGAAGTGCCACAACATGGCTGCTTTCACGGCTTTTCCCTTAGGAAGAACCCTAATACGCGGCTGATTTACCTTCCTAGGGTTACTGTTAGGCTTAGGCCTAGGACTTTTAAAACCAGGAAGCCCTGGGCTCCAGGCATATGCAGCTGTTAAAGGCATCCCAAGAGGGCCGCAGAAGTGACACAACTTGGCTGCCTCTGCTGCTATTCTCATGAGACCATCCTGAACCATAGGCAGATTTTCCTTCCTAGGGTTAAGGTTTGAGTTTCGCCTAGGGTAAGAGTTCTATTAACCAGAAAGCCCTGAGTTCCAAGAACACAGCAGCTGCGAAGGACTAGCCAAGAAGAGCGCCAAAGTACCACAACATGCCTGCCTCCACAGCTTTTTCCTTGGGGACATGCCTAATTCCTGGCTGATTTGCCTTTCTCGTCTTAGGGTTGGGGTTCGGCCTAGGGCTAGGATTTTTTTAACTAGGAAGCCCTGAGTTCCAGGCTTACTGCATCTGCCAAAGGCATCCCAAAGGGAGTGCAGAAGTGCCACAACATGGCTGCTTTCACGGCTTTTCCCTTAGGAAGAACCCTAATACGCGGCTGATTTACCTTCCTAGGGTTACTGTTAGGCTTAGGCCTAGGACTTTTAAAACCAGGAAGCCCTGGGCTCCAGGCACACTGCAGCTGTTAAAGGCATCCCAAGGGGAGCGCAAAAGTGACACAACTTGGCTGCCTCTGCTGCTATTCTCATGAGACCATCCCGAACCATAGGCTGATTTTCCTTCCTAGGGTTAAGGTTTGAGTTTCGCCTAGGGTAAGAGTTCTATTAACCAGAAAGCCCTGAGTTCCAAGAACACAGCAGCTGCGAAGGACTAGCCAAGAAGAGCGCCAAAGTACCACAACATGCCTGCCTCCACAGCTTTTTCCTTGGGGACATGCCTAATTCCTGGCTGATTTGCCTTTCTCGTCTTAGGGTTGGGGTTCGGCCTAGGGCTAGGATTTTTTTAACTAGGAAGCCCTGAGTTCCAGGCTTACTGCATCTGCCAAAGGCATCCCAAAGGGAGTGCAGAAGTGCCACAACATGGCTGCTTTCACGGCTTTTCCCTTAGGAAGAACCCTAATACGCGGCTGATTTACCTTCCTAGGGTTACTGTTAGGCTTAGGCCTAGGACTTTTAAAACCAGGAAGCCCTGGGCTCCAGGCACACTGCAGCTGTTAAAGGCATCCCAAGGGGAGCGCAAAAGTGACACAACTTGGCTGCCTCTGCTGCTATTCTCATGAGACCATCCTGAATCATGGGCTGATTTTCCTTCCTAGGGTTAAGGTTTGAGTTACGCCTGGGGTAAGGGTTCTATTAACCAGAAAGCCCTGAGTTCCAAGAACACAGCAGCTGCGAAGGACTACCCAAGAAGAGCGCAAAAGTACCACAACATGCCTGCCTCCACAGCTTTTTCCTTGGGGACATGCCTAATTCCTGGCTGATTTGCCTTTCTCGTCTTAGGGTTGGGGTTCGGCCTAGGGCTAGGATTTTTTTATCTAGGAAGCCCTGAGTTCCAGGCTTACTTCATCTGCCAAAAGCATCCCAAAGGGAGTGCAGAAGTGCCACAACATGGCTGCTTTCACGGCTTTTCCCTTAGGAAGAACCCTAATACCCGGCAGATTTACCTTCCTAGGGTTACTGTTAGGCTTAAGCCTAGGACTTTTAAAACCAGGAAGCCCTGAGTTCCAGGCACACTGGAGCTGTGAAAGGCATCCCAAAGGGAGTGCAAAAGTGCCACAACATGGCTGCTTTCCCGTCTTTTTCCTTGGCAAGAAGCCTAACACCAGGCTGATTTCCCTTGCCAGGGTTACTGTTAGGCTTAGGCCTAGGGCTAGGATTTTTAAAACTAGGAAGCCCTTAGCTCCAGGCACACTGCAGCTGTTCAAGTCATCCCAAGAGGGCCGCAGAAGTGACACAACTTGGCTGCCTCTGCTGCTATTCTGATGAGTCCATCCCGAACCATAGGCTGATTTTCCTTCCTAGGGTGAGGGTTAGAGTTACGCCTAGGGTTAGTGTTTTTTTAACCAGAAAGCCCTGAGTTCCAAGAACACAGCAGCTGCGAAGGACTACCCAAGAGGAGGGGAAAAGTGCCACAACATGGCTGCCTCCAGCGCTTTTTCCTTGGGACCATCATTGAACCTAAGCTGATTTACTTGCCTCCAGTTGCACCTATGGTCACGCCAAGAGATAGGGATTTTAAATCAGTAAACCCTGAGCTCCAGACCCAGTGCAGCTGCAAAAGGCTTCCCAAGGGCAGCCAAAAATTGCCTCAACATGCTCCTTCCAGTGCTTTTTTCCTTGGGAACATCCCTATACCCAGGCTGATTTATCTGCCTAGGGTTAGGGTTAGGGTTCAGCCTAGAGATAGGATTTTTTCAAACAGGAAGCCCTGAATTCCAGGCACACTGCAGCTGTTAAAGGCAGTGTTCTACGTCAACCGCAACTTAGTCTGAAATAAATGCTTTTTCCCTGAGAGCATCTGAGAGGTTTGCATGAAGCACTGATATCTGACATTTGCAATTTTGAATAGGAGAGGAGAAAGAAAATGGGAAGAAGTTTTTAATTTTAGTGGTTTCAATGTTAATTTCCGTACACTTTTTCAAAACTTGTCAGCTCAAATGCCCATCAACATCTTTTAGTCATCTGTAAGTCAGTATTCATATAAAATGTGCTTCAAATCAAAAGAATTTCAAATTTGCACTCCAAATTTCTATGCTTAGATTTATGATTTCCTACACATATTAGATGAAAGGAAGGCCTTTTTTACTGTGGGAGTGCTGGAACACTGGAACAGGTTGCCCAGGGAAGTTGTGGGTGTCCCATCCCTGAAAGTATTCAAGGTCAGCTTGGACGGGGCTTGGAGCAGCAACAAAGGAGAAGCTTGATGGTAGAGAAACAAAGTTGGACTATAGAAGAAACTGGGATTGAAGTATAGGAGCAAGTTTTCTCTCAGCTCTTGGGGTAAATTCAAAGTTGTACAAAATGACATTTATCTGTGCTATTCACTACTGTAACAGAAATGTTCATGAAAACTGTACAGAAGATAGCAAATTTTAAAAGAGATAAGAATTACAGCATAAAATCCATGGGATGGGTTACAACATGAGACACTCTCTAAGAGAAAATCTCTGTGTTTCAGCACTTCATCATGGTAAGATTTCATGAAGTGCCAAAGAAGGCGGCAAAATATCATTCGGGACGTTATTTCCTGGAATTCAGCCTGGCCATTAGTAGGAACTGGGTTTGAACACATCATGTAGATATACCACACACGCTTTCCCTTCACTGAAAAATGACTGTTTACAACGAAGAAGCAATTGACGATCAAAATTGATTGAAAGCATCTTAAACATGTCAAGTATTTCATTGTAGATGATCTGTGATCCAAATGCTTCTTCCACCTTCGAGAGGGACAGAACAATTCTTCCATATCATGATGGTTTAAAATTGTATCAACCAATGTTTTCTGCTGAAAAGATAGCATCTATTTTTTTCTATTTTTGGAAGAAAATATTCCTAGACATACAACAGGTGAGAACTAAGTAATTTTAAAGAAACAAATGAAAAGAAAATATTCTGTAAATAGAATGAAATGAAAAGCTGTGTTTTAAATAGGAGCTAAATATGAAACAGAATTTTTGTACCAGGCATTTGAATTACTGCACCAGCTCTTTTGCCCATCAAGAGAGGCATTGAGCATTTCAGTCTTTTCCAAGGTGTTCATGATCTGCTATGCTGATCTCTGTGTGTGCCTAGGTGTGTGTGGAAGGGGGGGCATGTGAAGGGGAGTGTGTATGTTTGCTTTACAATTGTTGTGGCAGATTCATGCCTCAGCTCCACATTTTGTTTTAGAAAGGTCACACAGAGTGGATGTGAAGTTTACTATCAACAAGAGATCAATTCCCAAATCATCCATTTGACTCTACCTTATAAATCATGTGCTTTGTTGCATATTTTATCAAATCTACTTTCAAGCCAGATGGAGGAAGGAGGATGTGGCAATCCCTCCACCATCTTGCAACTTTTATGCAAGTAGGTTTTCAAGAAAATCATCATTTCTCTTGGAAATATGTCTGGAACAGGCATGATGGTAGTGTCAACCTGTTGGAGTTTTTGTTGCTGGAAGAAGTTATACAAAAGGATTGGTTTTTACATTGACCAGTTACTGAATCAAGCTCAGGAATACATTGGAAATTCAACTGGGGCTTCCTTTCCCCGGCAGACTACTTCTAGAACGAGCTTGTACACTGAAGCTTACTCTTTTGCCCTCTTTTTGTTTCTTTCCTATTTTCTTGGCTTCTTTGCCACTCTCTAGACAATTTTGGAACTTTTTTCCCAACTCAAATGGTTTCAATAGTCTGATTGTGAACATACATTTTTACAAGGAATTTTTAAAATCTTTCCTCCAGTTAAGAAAGTCAAGGACTTAGGTCTTTTTCTTCCCTTATCAATATTGCAATGAAATTGATAAGTAAAGACCAACTCTTTCTTTTTGTTTTTAACCCAAGTAGATAATTCCCATCCATTCTTCCATTTTGTGGACCAATAGTTGCCATGCTGATGGAAGTTGTAACTTCTTAACAATAGACATTCTGTGACTATGTTGACAGCACTTTGGGTGAAGATCCTAACTGGTCTTGGACACACATAGGGAGAAATTTGCTCAGCCAGTGTCAGTCTTAAGCATGCGTATCAGAAGATCTTTCTAGAGCTGGGAATTTTCCCATGAAAGGGATTCAGTTAGGGAAGAGACACTTGCCCCAGAGGTTTACATTCTTCTTGAAGACTGCTTAAGGAACTTAGATGCCATGTCCATTTGGATCTGTGTCTGCACAGAACTTTGTCATGCCAGTGCTTGAAATGCATCTTGAAGAGAATTCACTAGCACAGAATGAATGAGAGTGGAAGGGGTTGGTGGGGCTAACCAGGCCCAACCCCCCTGCCTAAACCAGGATACCTAGAGCCTCTTGCCCAGGATTCTATCTGGGTGTACTTTGAATGTCTTCAAAGATCCAGGCTCCACAATCTTTCTGGGCAGTCTGTGCCGTGGTTCACTCACCCTCACAGTAAAGAATCATTTCCTGATGTTCCTGTATTTCAGTGTGTGCCCACTGCCTCTTGTCTTTTCACTCAGCATCACTGAAAAGACACTGATTCCCTCCCCTTTGCACTATTGCTTCCATATGGATGTGTGCTGCCATGTAGAGATATGTCAAAAACCTCCCTGAAGCCCAGGCAGATAATATTCCCTTCATCTACCAGTCAAGTTGATTCATCAGAGGAGTTTAAAGTTATGTTCAGCATGAAATGCCCCTGAAAAATCATGCTAACTACATTATTGTGTCGTCTTTCATGTGCCTGGCAAGGTTTTCCAGGAAGAGCTGCTTCATCAACTTCCTGGGTATAAAAAAGAGGCTGGCTGGTTTGTACGATTGCGAGTCCTCCTAATTGCCTTTTTTGAAGATGAGTGTCATTTGCTTACATCCAGTCCTTAGCCTCTCTTCTCGTCTACATCTTAGCAAAAAGCTTTTCCACTATGTCTGGCGAGGAAAAACTGTGCCAGCACAGAAAACATCTCCCATCGTGTTCTAGACGTTGCACGGAGGTGTGCCGAGTGTTTGGCATGAAGGAAAGAAAACTTGTCCAAAACAGCTTCCAATCGAATGTTCATGCGATTGGAAAAGTCAGGAGAGTGCAAAGGTACTGTTTTCTATCAGTTGGCAAGCTGCGCACACAATCCCAGTGTTGTACAGCTTCCTTCTTCACCTTTCCGAAGGTGCCGCTCTCTCCGGCTCCCGGAGGCGAAGAAGCGGCTTCTTCGCGCAAAGACGATTGTGCCGCTCACTGTGCTCTCCTTAGCGCGGCTTCTGCCGAAAGACGCCCGAGAGCGGCTCTTAGCTACGGAGAGCATCGTACCTTCGTCTTTAGCGTCTCTTCTCGTCTACATCTTAGCAAAAAGCTTTTCCACTATGTCTGGCGAGGAAAAACTGTGCCAGCACAGAAAACATCTCCCATCGTGTTCTAGACGTTGCACGGAGGTGTGCCGAGTGTTTGGCATGAAGGAAAGAAAAGTTGTCCAAAACAGCTTCCAATCGAATGTTCATGTGATTGGAAAAGTCAGGAGAGTGCAAAGGTACTGTTTTCTATCAGTTGGCAAGCTGCGCACACAATCCCAGTGTTGTACAGCTTCCTTCTTCACCTTTCCGAAGGTGCCGCTCTCTCCGGCTCCCGGAGGCGAAGAAGCGGCTTCTTCGCGCAAAGACGATTGTGCCGCTCACTGTGCACTCCTTAGCGCGGCTTCTGCCGAAAGACGCCCGGGAGCGGCTCTTAGCTCCGGACAGCATCGTACCTTCGTCTTTAGCGTCTCTTCTCGTCTACATCTTAGCAAAAAGCTTTTCCACTATGTCTGGCGAGGAAAAACTGTGCAAGCACAGAAAACATCTCCCATCGTGTTCTAGACGTTGCACGGAGGTGTGCCGAGTGTTTGGCATGAAGAAAAGAAAAGTTGTCCAAAACAGCTTCCAATCGAATGTTCATGTGATTGGAAAAGTCAGGAGAGTGCAAAGGTACTGTTTTCTATCCGTTGGCAAGCTGCGCACACAATCCCAGTGTTGTACAGCTTCCTTCTTCACCTTTCCGAAGGTGCCGCTCTCTCCGGCTCCCGGAGGCGAAGAAGCGGCTTCTTCGCGCAAAGACGATTGTGCCGCTCACTGTGCTCTCCTTAGCGCGGCTTCTGCCGAAAGACGCCGGAGAGCGGCTCTTAGCTACGGAGAGCATCGTACCTTCGTCTTTAGCGTCTCTTCTCGTCTACATCTTAGCAAAAAGCTTTTCCACTATGTCTGGCGAGGAAAAACTGTGCCAGCACAGAAAACATCTCCCATCGTGTCCTAGACGTTGCACGGAGGTGTGCCGAGTGTTTGGCATGAAGGAAAGAAAAGTTGTCCAAAACAGCTTCCAATCGAATGTTCATGTGATTGGAAAAGTCAGGAGAGTGCAAAGGTACTGTTTTCTATCAGTTGGCAAGCTGCGCACACAATCCCAGTGTTGTACAGCTTCCTTCTTCACCTTTCCGAAGGTGCCGCTCTCTCCGGCTCCCGGAGGCGAAGAAGCGGCTTCTTCGCGCAAAGACGATTGTGCCGCTCACTGTGCTCTCCTTAGCGCGGCTTCTGCCGAAAGACGCCCGAGAGCGGCTCTTAGCTACGGAGAGCATCGTACCTTCGTCTTTAGCGTCTCTTCTCGTCTACATCTTAGCAAAAAACTTTTCTACTATGTCTGGCGAGGAAAAACTGTGCAAGCACAGAAAACATCTCCCATCGTGTTCTAGACGTTGCACGGAGGTGTGCCGAGTGTTTGGCATGAAGGAAAGAAAAGTTGTCCAAAACAGCTTCCAATCGAATGTTCATGTGATTGGAAAAGTCAGGAGAGTGCAAAGGTACTGTTTTCTATCAGTTGGCAAGCTGCGCACACAATCCCAGTGTTGTACAGCTTCCTTCTTCACCTTTCCGATGCTGCCGCTCACTCCGGCTCCCGGAGGCGAAGAAGCGGCTTCTTCGCGTAAAGACGATTGTGCCGCTCACTGTGCACTCCTTAGCGCGGCTTCTGCCGAAAGACGCCCGGGAGCGGCTCTTAGCTCCGGACAGCATCGTACCTTCGTCTTTAGCGTCTCTTCTCGTCTACATCTTAGCAAAAAACTTTTCTACTCTGTCTGGCGAGGAAAAACTGTGGCAGCACAGAAAACATCTCCCATCGTGTTCTAGACGTTGCACGGAGGTGTGCCGAGTGTTTGGCATGAAGAAAAGAAAAGTTGTCCAAAACAGCTTCCAATCGAATGTTCATGTGATTGGAAAAGTCAGGAGAGTGCAAAGGTACTGTTTTCTATCAGTTGGCAAGCTGCGCACACAATCCCAGTGTTGTACAGCTTCCTTCTTCACCTTTCCGAAGGTGCCGCTCTCTCCGGCTCCCGGAGGCGAAGAAGCGGCTTCTTCGCGCAAAGACGATTGTGCCGCTCACTGTGCACTCCTTAGCGCGGCTTCTGCCGAAAGACGCCCGGGAGCGGCTCTTAGCTCCGGACAGCATCGTACCTTCGTCTTTAGCGTCTCTTCTCGTCTACATCTTAGCAAAAAGCTTTTCCACTATGTCTGGCGAGGAAAAACTGTGCCAGCACAGAAAACATCTCCCATCGTGTTCTAGACGTTGCACGGAGGTGTGCCGAGTGTTTGGCATGAAGGAAAGAAAAGTTGTCCAAAACAGCTTCCAATCGAATGTTCATGTGATTGGAAAAGTCAGGAGAGTGCAAAGGTACTGTTTTCTATCAGTTGGCAAGCTGCGCACACAATCCCAGTGTTGTACAGCTTCCTTCTTCACCTTTCCGAAGGTGCCGCTCTCTCCGGCTCCCGGAGGCGAAGAAGCGGCTTCTTCGCGCAAAGACGATTGTGCCGCTCACTGTGCACTCCTTAGCGCGGCTTCTGCCGAAAGACGCCCGGGAGCGGCTCTTAGCTCCGGACAGCATCGTACCTTCGTCTTTAGCGTCTCTTCTCGTCTACATCTTAGCAAAAAGCTTTTCCACTATGTCTGGCGAGGAAAAACTGTGCCAGCACAGAAAACATCTCCCATGGTGTTCTAGACGTTGCACGATCCCTAAACTTAGGCTGATTTTCCTTCCTGGGGATAGGGTTAGGCTTCAGCCTAGGGCCTGGAGTTTTTTAACCAGGAAGCCCTGAGTTCCAGGCTTACTGCATCTGCCAAAGGCATCCGAAAGGGAGTGCAGAAGTGCCACAACATGGTTGCTTTCACGGCTTTTCCCTTAGGAAGAACCCTAATACGCGGCTGATTTACCTTCCTAGGGTTACTGTTAGGCTTAGGCCTAGGACTTTTAAAACCAGGAAGCCCTGGGCTCCAGGCACACTGCAGCTGTGAAAGGCATCCCAAAGGGAGTGCAAAAGTGCCACAACATGGCTGCTTTCCCGGCTTTTTCCTTGGCAAGAAGCCTAACACCAGGCTGATTTCCCTTCCCAGGGTTACTGTTAGCCTTAGGCCTAGGGCTGGGATTTTTAAAACTAGGAAGCCCTTAGTTACAGGCACACTGCAGCTGCGAAAGGCATCCCAAGGGGAGCACAAAAGTGCAACAACATGGCAGCTTTCACAGCTTTTTCCTTGGCACCATCCCTATACCTAGGCTGATTTATCTGCCTAGGGTTAAGGTTAGGCTTCAGCCTAGGGCTTGGAGTTTTTTAACCAGAAAGCCCTGAGTTCCAGGCTTACTGTATCTGCCAAAGGCATCCCAAAGGGAGTGCAGAAGTGCCACAACATGGCTGCTTTCACGGCTTTTCCCTTAGGAAGAACCCTAATACGCGGCTGATTTACCTTCCTAGGGTTACTGTTAGGCTTAGGACTAGGACTTTTAAAACCAGGAAGCCCTGGGCTCCAGGCATATGCAGCTGTTAAAGGCATCCCAAGAGGTCTGCAGAAGTGACACAACTTGGCTGCCTCTGCTGCTATTCTCATGAGACCATCCTGAACCATAGGCTGATTTTCCTTCCTAGGGTTAAGGTTTGAGTTACGCCTGGGATAAGAGTTCTATTAACCAGAAAGCCCTGAGTTCCAAGAACACAGCAGCTGCGAAGGACTTCCCAAGAAGAGCGCAAAAGTACCACAACATGCCTGCCTCCACAGCTTTTTCCTTGGGGACATGCCTAATTCCTGGCTGATTTGCCTTTCTCGTCTTAGGGTTGGGGTTCGGCCTAGGGCTAGGATTTTTTTAACTAGGAAGCCCTGAGTTCCAGGCTTACTTCATCTGCCAAAAGCATCCCAAAGGGAGTGCAGAAGTGCCACAACATGGCTGCTTTCACGGCTTTTCCCTTAGGAAGAACCCTAATACCCGGCAGATTTACCTTCCTAGGGTTACTGTTAGGCTTAAGCCTAGGACTTTTAAAACCAGGAAGCCCTGGGCTCCAGGCACTCTGCAGCTGCGAAAGGCATCCCAAGGGGAGCGCAAAAGTAACGCAACTTGGCTGCCACCACTGATATTTCCATGAGACCATCCCGAACCATAGGCTGATTTTCCTTCCTAGGGTTAAGGTTTGAGTTACGCCTGGGGTAAGGGTTCTATTAACCAGAAAGCCCTGAGTTCCAAGAACACAGCAGCTGCGAAGGACTACCCAAGAAGAGCGCAAAAGTACCACAACATGCCTGCCTCCACAGCTTTTTCCTTGGGGACATGCCTAATTCCTGGCTGATTTGCCTTTCTCGTCTTAGGGTTGGGGTTCGGACTAGGGCTAGGATTTTTAAAATCAGGAAGCCCTGAGTTCCAGGCACACTGGAGCTGTGAAAGGCATCCAAAAGGGAGTGCAAAAGTGCCACAACATGGCTGCTTTCCCGGCTTTTTCCTTGGCAAGAAGCCTAACACCAGGCTGATTTCCCTTCCCAGGGTTACTGTTAGGCTTAGGCCTAGGGCTAGGATTTTTAAAACTAGGAAGCCCTTAGTTCCAGGCACACTGCAGCTGCGAAAGGCATCCCAAGGGGAGTACAAAAGTGCAACAACATGGCAGCTTTCACAGCTTTTTCCTTGGCACCATCCCTATACATAGGCTGATTTATCTGCCTAGGGTTAAGGTTAGGCTTCAGCCTAGGGCTTGGAGTTTTTTAACCAGAAAGCCCTGAGTTCCAGGCTTACTGCATCTGCCAAAGGCATCCCAAAGGGAGTGCAGAAGTGCCACAACATGGCTGCTTTCACGGCTTTTCCCTTAGGAAGAACCCTAATACGCGGCTGATTTACCTTCCTAGGGTTACTGTTAGGCTTAGGCCTAGGACTTTTAAAACCAGGAAGCCCTGGGCTCCAGGCATATGCAGCTGTTAAAGGCATCCCAAGAGGGCCGCAGAAGTGACACAACTTGGCTGCCTCTGCTTCTATTCTCATGAGACCATCCTGAACCATAGGCAGATTTTCATTCCTAGGGTTAAGGTTTGAGTTACGCCTAGGGTAAGAGTTCTATTAACCAGAAAGCCCTGAGTTCCAAGAACACAGCAGCTGCGAAGGACTAGCCAAGAAGAGCGCAAAAGTACCACAACATGCCTGCCTCCACAGCTTTTTCCTTGGGGACATGCCTAATTCCTGGCTGATTTGCCTTTCTCGTCTTAGGGTTGGGGTTCGGCCTAGGGCTAGGATTTTTTTAACTAGGAAGCCCTGAGTTCCAGGCTTACTGCATCTGCCAAAGGCATCCCAAAGGGAGTGCAGAAGTGCCACAACATGGCTGCTTTCACGGCTTTTCCCTTAGGAAGAACCCTAATACGCGGCTGATTTACCTTCCTAGGGTTACTGTTAGGCTTAGGCCTAGGACATTTAAAACCAGGAAGCCCTGGGCTCCAGGCACACTGCAGCTGTTAAAGGCATCCCAAGGGGAGCGCAAAAGTGACACAACTTGGCTGCCTCTGCTGCTATTCTCATGAGACCATCCTGAATCATAGGCTGATTTTCCTTCCTAGGGTTAAGGTTTGAGTTACGCCTGGGGTAAGAGTTCTATTAACCAGAAAGCCCTGAGTTCCAAGAACACAGCAGCTGCGAAGGACTACCCAAGAAGAGCGAAAAAGTACCACAACATGCCTGCCTCCACAGCTTTTTCCTTGGGGACATGCCTAATTCCTGGCTGATTTGCCTTTCTCGTCTTAGGGTTGGGGTTCGGCCTAGGGCTAGGATTTTTTTAACTAGGAAGCCCTGAGTTCCAGGCTTACTTCATCTGCCAAAAGCATCCCAAAGGGAGTGCATAAGTGCCACAACATGGCTGCTTTCACGGCTTTTCCCTTAGGAAGAACCCTAATACCCGGCAGATTTACCTTCCTAGGGTTACTGTAAGGCTTAAGCCTAGGACTTTTAAAACCAGGAAGCCCTGGGCTCCAGGCACTCTGCAGCTGCGAAAGGCATCCCAAGGGGAGCGCAAAACTAACGCAACTTGGCTGCCACCACTGATATTTCCATGAGACCATCCCGAACCATAGGCTGATTTTCCTTCCTAGGGTTAAGGTTTGAGTTACGCCTGGGGTAAGGGTTCTATTAACCAGAAAGCCCTGAGTTCCAAGAACACAGCAGCTGCGAAGGACTAGCCAAGAAGAGCGAAAAAGTACCACAACATGCCTGCCTCCACAGCTTTTTCCTTGGGGACATGCCTAATTCCTGGCTGATTTGCCTTTCTCGTCTTAGGGTTGGGGTTCGGCCTAGGGCTAGGATTTTTAAAATCAGGAAGCCCTGAGTTCCAGGCACACTGGAGCTGTGAAAGGCATCCAAAAGGGAGTGCAAAAGTGCCACAACATGGCTGCTTTCCCGGCTTTTTCCTTGGCAAGAAGCCTAACACCAGGCTGATTTCCCTTCCCGGGGTTACTGTTAGGCTTAGGCCTAGGGCTAGGATTTTTAAAACTAGGAAGCCCTTAGTTCCAGGCACACTGCAGCTGCGAAAGGCATCCCAAGGGGAGTACAAAAGTGCAACAACATGGCAGCTTTCACAGCTTTTTCCTTGGCACCATCCCTATACCTAGGCTGATTTATCTGCCTAGGGTTAGGGTTAGGGTTCAGCCTAGGGCTTGGAGTTTTTTAACCAGGAAGCCCTGAGTTCCAGGCTTACTGCATCTGCCAAAGGCATCCCAAAGGGAGTGCAAAAGTGCCACAACATGGCTGCTTTCACGGCTTTTCCCTTAGGAAGAACCCTAATACGCGGCTGATTTACCTTCCTAGGGTTACTGTTAGGCTTAGGCCTAGGACTTTTAAAACCAGGAAGCCCTGGGCTCCAGGCACACTGCAGCTGCGAAAGGCCTCCCAAGGGGAGCGCAAAAGTGACACAACTTGGCTGCCACCACTGATATTTCCATGAGACCATCCCGAACCATAGGCTGATTTTCCTTCCTAGGGTTAAGGTTTGAGTTACGCCTAGGGTAAGGGTTCTATTAACCAGAAAGCCCTGAGTTCCAAGAACACAGCAGCTGCGAAGGACTAGCCAATAAGAGCGCAAAAGTACCACAACATGCCTGCCTCCACAGCTTTTTCCTTGGGGACATGCCTAATTCCTGGCTGATTTGCCTTTCTCGTCTTAGGGTTGGGGTTCGGCCTAGGGCTAGGATTTTTTTAAATAGGAAGCCCTGAGTTCCAGGCTTACTGCATGTGCCAAAGGCATCCCAAAGGGAGTGCAGAAGTGCCACAACATGGCTGCTTTCACGGCTTTTCCCTTAGGAAGAACCCTAATACGCGGCTGATTTACCTTCCTAGGGTTACTGTTAGGCTTAGGCCTAGGACTTTTAAAACCAGGAAGCCCTGGGCTCCAGGCACTCTGCAGCTGCGAAAGGCATCCCAAGGGGAGCGCAAAAGTGACACAACTTGGCTGCCACCACTGATATTTCCATGAGACCATCCCGAACCATTGGCTGATTTTCCTTCCTAGGGTTAAGGTTTGAGTTACGCCTGGGGTAAGGGTTCTATTAACCAGAAAGCCCTGAGTTCCAAGAACACAGCAGCTGCGAAGGACTAGCCAAGAAGAGCGCAAAAGTACCACAACATGCCTGCCTCCACAGCTTTTTCCTTGGGGACATGGCTAATTCCTGGCTGATTTGCCTTTCTCGTCTTAGGGTTGGGGTTCGGCCTAGGGCTAGGATTTTTAAAATCAGGAAGCCCTGAGTTCCAGGCACACTGGAGCTGTGAAAGGCATCCCAAAGGGAGTGCAAAAGTGCCACAACATGGCTGCTTTCCCGTCTTTTTCCTTGGCAAGAAGCCTAACACCAGGCTGATTTCCCTTGCCAGGGTTACTGTTAGGCTTAGGCCTAGGGCTAGGATTTTTAAAACTAGGAAGCCCTTAGCTCCAGGCACACTGCAGCTGTTCAAGTCATCCCAAGAGGGCCGCAGAAGTGACACAACTTGGCTGCCTCTGCTGCTATTCTGATGAGTCCATCCCGAACCATAGGCTGATTTTCCTTCCTAGGGTGAGGGTTAGAGTTACGCCTAGGGTTAGTGTTTTTTTAACCAGAAAGCCCTGAGTTCCAAGAACACAGCAGCTGCGAAGGACTACCCAAGAGGAGGGGAAAAGTGCCACAACATGGCTGCCTCCAGCGCTTTTTCCTTGGGACCATCATTGAACCTAAGCTGATTTACTTGCCTCCAGTTGCACCTATGGTCACGCCAAGAGATAGGGATTTTAAATCAGTAAACCCTGAGCTCCAGACCCAGTGCAGCTGCAAAAGGCTTCCCAAGGGCAGCCAAAAATTGCCTCAACATGCTCCTTCCAGTGCTTTTTTCCTTGGGAACATCCCTATACCCAGGCTGATTTATCTGCCTAGGGTTAGGGTTAGGGTTCAGCCTAGAGATAGGATTTTTTCAAACAGGAAGCCCTGAATTCCAGGCACACTGCAGCTGTTAAAGGCAGTGTTCTACGTCAACCGCAACTTAGTCTGAAATAAATGCTTTTTCCCTGAGAGCATCTGAGAGGTTTGCATGAAGCACTGATATCTGACATTTGCAATTTTGAATAGGAGAGGAGAAAGAAAATGGGAAGAAGTTTTTAATTTTAGTGGTTTCAATGTTAATTTCCGTACACTTTTTCAAAACTTGTCAGCTCAAATGCCCATCAACATCTTTTAGTCATCTGTAAGTCAGTATTCATATAAAATGTGCTTCAAATCAAAAGAATTTCAAATTTGCACTCCAAATTTCTATGCCTAGATTTATGATTTCCTACACATATTAGATGAAAGGAAGGCCTTTTTTACTGTGGGAGTGCTGGAACACTGGAACAGGTTGCCCAGGGAAGTTGTGGGTGTCCCATCCCTGAAAGTATTCAAGGTCAGCTTGGACGGGGCTTGGAGCAGCAACAAAGGAGAAGCTTGATGGTAGAGAAACAAAGTTGGACTATAGAAGAAACTGGGATTGAAGTATAGGAGCAAGTTTTCTCTCAGCTCTTGGGGTAAATTCAAAGTTGTACAAAATGACATTTATCTGTGCTATTCACTACTGTAACAGAAATGTTCATGAAAACTGTACAGAAGATAGCAAATTTTAAAAGAGATAAGAATTACAGCATAAAATCCATGGGATGGGTTACAACATGAGACACTCTCTAAGAGAAAATCTCTGTGTTTCAGCACTTCATCATGGTAAGATTTCATGAAGTGCCAAAGAAGGCGGCAAAATATCATTCGGGACGTTATTTCCTGGAATTCAGCCTGGCCATTAGTAGGAACTGGGTTTGAACACATCATGTAGATATACCACACACGCTTTCCCTTCACTGAAAAATGACTGTTTACAACGAAGAAGCAATTGACGATCAAAATTGATTGAAAGCATCTTAAACATGTCAAGTATTTCATTGTAGATGATCTGTGATCCAAATGCTTCTTCCACCTTCGAGAGGGACAGAACAATTCTTCCATATCATGATGGTTTAAAATTGTATCAACCAATGTTTTCTGCTGAAAAGATAGCATCTATTTTTTTCTATTTTTGGAAGAAAATATTCCTAGACATACAACAGGTGAGAACTAAGTAATTTTAAAGAAACAAATGAAAAGAAAATATTCTGTAAATAGAATGAAATGAAAAGCTGTGTTTTAAATAGGAGCTAAATATGAAACAGAATTTTTGTACCAGGCATTTGAATTACTGCACCAGCTCTTTTGCCCATCAAGAGAGGCATTGAGCATTTCAGTCTTTTCCAAGGTGTTCATGATCTGCTATGCTGATCTCTGTGTGTGCCTAGGTGTGTGTGGAAGGGGGGGCATGTGAAGGGGAGTGTGTATGTTTGCTTTACAATTGTTGTGGCAGATTCATGCCTCAGCTCCACATTTTGTTTTAGAAAGGTCACACAGAGTGGATGTGAAGTTTACTATCAACAAGAGATCAATTCCCAAATCATCCATTTCACTCTACCTTATAAATCATGTGCTTTGTTGCATATTTTATCAAATCTACTTTCAAGCCAGATGGAGGAAGGAGGATGTGGCAATCCCTCCACCATCTTGCAACTTTTATGCAAGTAGGTTTTCAAGAAAATCATCATTTCTCTTGGAAATATGTCTGGAACAGGCATGATGGTAGTGTCAACCTGTTGGAGTTTTTGTTGCTGGAAGAAGTTATACAAAAGGATTGGTTTTTACATTGACCAGTTACTGAATCAAGCTCAGGAATACATTGGAAATTCAACTGGGGCTTCCTTTCCCCGGCAGACTACTTCTAGAACGAGCTTGTACACTGAAGCTTACTCTTTTGCCCTCTTTTTGTTTCTTTCCTATTTTCTTGGCTTCTTTGCCACTCTCTAGACAATTTTGGAACTTTTTTCCCAACTCAAATGGTTTCAATAGTCTGATTGTGAACATACATTTTTACAAGGAATTTTTAAAATCTTTCCTCCAGTTAAGAAAGTCAAGGACTTAGGTCTTTTTCTTCCCTTATCAATATTGCAATGAAATTGATAAGTAAAGACCAACTCTTTCTTTTTGTTTTTAACCCAAGTAGATAATTCCCATCCATTCTTCCATTTTGTGGACCAATAGTTGCCATGCTGATGGAAGTTGTAACTTCTTAACAATAGACATTCTGTGACTATGTTGACAGCACTTTGGGTGAAGATCCTAACTGGTCTTGGACACACATAGGGAGAAATTTGCTCAGCCAGTGTCAGTCTTAAGCATGCGTATCAGAAGATCTTTCTAGAGCTGGGAATTTTCCCATGAAAGGGATTCAGTTAGGGAAGAGACACTTGCCCCAGAGGTTTACATTCTTCTTGAAGACTGCTTAAGGAACTTAGATGCCATGTCCATTTGGATCTGTGTCTGCACAGAACTTTGTCATGCCAGTGCTTGAAATGCATCTTGAAGAGAATTCACTAGCACAGAATGAATGAGAGTGGAAGGGGTTGGTGGGGCTAACCAGGCCCAACCCCCCTGCCTAAACCAGGATACCTAGAGCCTCTTGCCCAGGATTCTATCTGGGTGTACTTTGAATGTCTTCAAAGATCCAGGCTCCACAATCTTTCTGGGCAGTCTGTGCCGTGGTTCACTCACCCTCACAGTAAAGAATCATTTCCTGATGTTCCTGTATTTCAGTGTGTGCCCACTGCCTCTTGTCTTTTCACTCAGCATCACTGAAAAGACACTGATTCCCTCCCCTTTGCACTATTGCTTCCATATGGATGTGTGCTGCCATGTAGAGATATGTCAAAAACCTCCCTGAAGCCCAGGCAGATAATATTCCCTTCATCTACCAGTCAAGTTGATTCATCAGAGGAGTTTAAAGTTATGTTCAGCATGAAATGCCCCTGAAAAATCATGCTAACTACATTATTGTGTCGTCTTTCATGTGCCTGGCAAGGTTTTCCAGGAAGAGCTGCTTCATCAACTTCCTGGGTATAAAAAAGAGGCTGGCTGGTTTGTACGATTGCGAGTCCTCCTAATTGCCTTTTTTGAAGATGAGTGTCATTTGCTTACATCCAGTCCTTAGCCTCTCTTCTCGTCTACATCTTAGCAAAAAGCTTTTCCACTATGTCTGGCGAGGAAAAACTGTGCCAGCACAGAAAACATCTCCCATCGTGTTCTAGACGTTGCACGGAGGTGTGCCGAGTGTTTGGCATGAAGGAAAGAAAAGTTGTCCAAAACAGCTTCCAATCGAATGTTCATGCGATTGGAAAAGTCAGGAGAGTGCAAAGGTACTGTTTTCTATCAGTTGGCAAGCTGCGCACACAATCCCAGTGTTGTACAGCTTCCTTCTTCACCTTTCCGAAGGTGCCGCTCTCTCCGGCTCCCGGAGGCGAAGAAGCGGCTTCTTCGCGCAAAGACGATTGTGCCGCTCACTGTGCTCTCCTTAGCGCGGCTTCTGCCGAAAGACGCCCGAGAGCGGCTCTTAGCTACGGAGAGCATCGTACCTTCGTCTTTAGCGTCTCTTCTCGTCTACATCTTAGCAAAAAGCTTTTCCACTATGTCTGGCGAGGAAAAACTGTGCCAGCACAGAAAACATCTCCCATCGTGTTCTAGACGTTGCACGGAGGTGTGCCGAGTGTTTGGCATGAAGGAAAGAAAAGTTGTCCAAAACAGCTTCCAATCGAATGTTCATGTGATTGGAAAAGTCAGGAGAGTGCAAAGGTACTGTTTTCTATCAGTTGGCAAGCTGCGCACACAATCCCAGTGTTGTACAGCTTCCTTCTTCACCTTTCCGAAGGTGCCGCTCTCTCCGGCTCCCGGAGGCGAAGAAGCGGCTTCTTCGCGCAAAGACGATTGTGCCGCTCACTGTGCACTCCTTAGCGCGGCTTCTGCCGAAAGACGCCCGGGAGCGGCTCTTAGCTCCGGACAGCATCGTACCTTCGTCTTTAGCGTCTCTTCTCGTCTACATCTTAGCAAAAAGCTTTTCCACTATGTCTGGCGAGGAAAAACTGTGCAAGCACAGAAAACATCTCCCATCGTGTTCTAGACGTTGCACGGAGGTGTGCCGAGTGTTTGGCATGAAGAAAAGAAAAGTTGTCCAAAACAGCTTCCAATCGAATGTTCATGTGATTGGAAAAGTCAGGAGAGTGCAAAGGTACTGTTTTCTATCCGTTGGCAAGCTGCGCACACAATCCCAGTGTTGTACAGCTTCCTTCTTCACCTTTCCGAAGGTGCCGCTCTCTCCGGCTCCCGGAGGCGAAGAAGCGGCTTCTTCGCGCAAAGACGATTGTGCCGCTCACTGTGCTCTCCTTAGCGCGGCTTCTGCCGAAAGACGCCGGAGAGCGGCTCTTAGCTACGGAGAGCATCGTACCTTCGTCTTTAGCGTCTCTTCTCGTCTACATCTTAGCAAAAAGCTTTTCCACTATGTCTGGCGAGGAAAAACTGTGCCAGCACAGAAAACATCTCCCATCGTGTCCTAGACGTTGCACGGAGGTGTGCCGAGTGTTTGGCATGAAGGAAAGAAAAGTTGTCCAAAACAGCTTCCAATCGAATGTTCATGTGATTGGAAAAGTCAGGAGAGTGCAAAGGTACTGTTTTCTATCAGTTGGCAAGCTGCGCACACAATCCCAGTGTTGTACAGCTTCCTTCTTCACCTTTCCGATGCTGCCGCTCACTCCGGCTCCCGGAGGCGAAGAAGCGGCTTCTTCGCGTAAAGACGATTGTGCCGCTCACTGTGCACTCCTTAGCGCGGCTTCTGCCGAAAGACGCCCGGGAGCGGCTCTTAGCTCCGGACAGCATCGTACCTTCGTCTTTAGCGTCTCTTCTCGTCTACATCTTAGCAAAAAACTTTTCTACTATGTCTGGCGAGGAAAAACTGTGCAAGCACAGAAAACATCTCCCATCGTGTTCTAGACGTTGCACGGAGGTGTGCCGAGTGTTTGGCATGAAGAAAAGAAAAGTTGTCCAAAACAGCTTCCAATCGAATGTTCATGTGATTGGAAAAGTCAGGAGAGTGCAAAGGTACTGTTTTCTATCAGTTGGCAAGCTGCGCACACAATCCCAGTGTTGTACAGCTTCCTTCTTCACCTTTCCGAAGGTGCCGCTCTCTCCGGCTCCCGGAGGCGAAGAAGCGGCTTCTTCGCGCAAAGACGATTGTGCCGCTCACTGTGCACTCCTTAGCGCGGCTTCTGCCGAAAGACGCCCGGGAGCGGCTCTTAGCTCCGGACAGCATCGTACCTTCGTCTTTAGCGTCTCTTCTCGTCTACATCTTAGCAAAAAGCTTTTCCACTATGTCTGGCGAGGAAAAACTGTGCCAGCACAGAAAACATCTCCCATCGTGTTCTAGACGTTGCACGGAGGTGTGCCGAGTGTTTGGCATGAAGGAAAGAAAAGTTGTCCAAAACAGCTTCCAATCGAATGTTCATGTGATTGGAAAAGTCAGGAGAGTGCAAAGGTACTGTTTTCTATCAGTTGGCAAGCTGCGCACACAATCCCAGTGTTGTACAGCTTCCTTCTTCACCTTTCCGAAGGTGCCGCTCTCTCCGGCTCCCGGAGGCGAAGAAGCGGCTTCTTCGCGCAAAGACGATTGTGCCGCTCACTGTGCACTCCTTAGCGCGGCTTCTGCCGAAAGACGCCCGGGAGCGGCTCTTAGCTCCGGACAGCATCGTACCTTCGTCTTTAGCGTCTCTTCTCGTCTACATCTTAGCAAAAAGCTTTTCCACTATGTCTGGCGAGGAAAAACTGTGCCAGCACAGAAAACATCTCCCATGGTGTTCTAGACGTTGCACGATCCCTAAACTTAGGCTGATTTTCCTTCCTGGGGATAGGGTTAGGCTTCAGCCTAGGGCCTGGAGTTTTTTAACCAGGAAGCCCTGAGTTCCAGGCTTACTGCATCTGCCAAAGGCATCCGAAAGGGAGTGCAGAAGTGCCACAACATGGTTGCTTTCACGGCTTTTCCCTTAGGAAGAACCCTAATACGCGGCTGATTTACCTTCCTAGGGTTACTGTTAGGCTTAGGCCTAGGACTTTTAAAACCAGGAAGCCCTGGGCTCCAGGCACACTGCAGCTGTGAAAGGCATCCCAAAGGGAGTGCAAAAGTTCCACAACATGGCTGCTTTCCCGGCTTTTTCCTTGGCAAGAAGCCTAACACCAGGCTGATTTCCCTTCCCAGGGTTACTGTTAGCCTTAGGCCTAGGGCTGGGATTTTTAAAACTAGGAAGCCCTTAGTTACAGGCACACTGCAGCTGCGAAAGGCATCCCAAAGGGAGCACAAAAGTGCAACAACATGGCAGCTTTCACAGCTTTTTCCTTGGCACCATCCCTATACCTAGGCTGATTTATCTGCCTAGGGTTAAGGTTAGGCTTCAGCCTAGGGCTTGGAGTTTTTTAACCAGAAAGCCCTGAGTTCCAGGCTTACTGCATCTGCCAAAGGCATCCCAAAGGGAGTGCAGAAGTGCCACAACATGGCTGCTTTCACGGCTTTTCCCTTAGGAAGAACCCTAATACGCGGCTGATTTACCTTCCTAGGGTTACTGTTAGGCTTAGGACTAGGACTTTTAAAACCAGGAAGCCCTGGGCTCCAGGCATATGCAGCTGTTAAAGGCATCCCAAGAGGTCTGCAGAAGTGACACAACTTGGCTGCCTCTGCTGCTATTCTCATGAGACCATCCTGAACCATAGGCAGATTTTCCTTCCTAGGGTTAAGGTTTGAGTTACGCCTGGGATAAGAGTTCTATTAACCAGAAAGCCCTGAGTTCCAAGAACACAGCAGCTGCGAAGGACTAGCCAAGAAGAGCGCAAAAGTACCACAACATGCCTGCCTCCACAGCTTTTTCCTTGGGGACATGCCTAATTCCTGGCTGATTTGCCTTTCTCGTCTTAGGGTTGGGGTTCGGCCTAGGGCTAGGATTTTTTTATCTAGGAAGCCCTGAGTTCCAGGCTTACTTCATCTGCCAAAAGCATCCCAAAGGGAGTGCAGAAGTGCCACAACATGGCTGCTTTCACGGCTTTTCCCTTAGGAAGAACCCTAATACCCGGCAGATTTACCTTCCTAGGGTTACTGTTAGGCTTAAGCCTAGGACTTTTAAAACCAGGAAGCCCTGGGCTCCAGGCACTCTGCAGCTGCGAAAGGCATCCCAAGGGGAGCGCAAAAGTAACGCAACTTGGCTGCCACCACTGATATTTCCATGAGACCATCCCGAACCATAGGCTGATTTTCCTTCCTAGGGTTAAGGTTTGAGTTACGCCTGGGGTAAGGGTTCTATTAACCAGAAAGCCCTGAGTTCCAAGAACACAGCAGCTGCGAAGGACTACCCAAGAAGAGCGAAAAAGTACCACAACATGCCTGCCTCCACAGCTTTTTCCTTGGGGACATGCCTAATTCCTGGCTGATTTGCCTTTCTCGTCTTAGGGTTGGGGTTCGGCGTAGGGCTAGGATTTTTAAAATCAGGAAGCCCTGAGTTCCAGGCACACTGGAGCTGTGAAAGGCATCCAAAAGGGAGTGCAAAAGTGCCACAACATGGCTGCTTTCCCGGCTTTTTCCTTGGCAAGAAGCCTAACACCAGGCTGATTTCCCTTCCCAGGGTTACTGTTAGGCTTAGGCCTAGGGCTAGGATTTTTAAAACTAGGAAGCCCTTAGTTCCAGGCACACTGCAGCTGCGAAAGGCATCCCAAGGGGAGTACAAAAGTGCAACAACATGGCAGCTTTCACAGCTTTTTCCTTGGCACCATCCCTATACCTAGGCTGATTTATCTGCCTAGGGTTAAGGTTAGGCTTCAGCCTAGGGCTTGGAGTTTTTTAACCAGAAAGCCCTGAGTTCCAGGCTTACTGCATCTGCCAAAGGCATCCCAAAGGGAGTGCAGAAGTGCCACAACATGGCTGCTTTCACGGCTTTTCCCTTAGGAAGAACCCTAATACGCGGCTGATTTACCTTCCTAGGGTTACTGTTAGGCTTAGGCCTAGGACTTTTAAAACCAGGAAGCCCTGGGCTCCAGGCATATGCAGCTGTTAAAGGCATCCCAAGAGGGCCGCAGAAGTGACACAACTTGGCTGCCTCTGCTTCTATTCTCATGAGACCATCCTGAACCATAGGCAGATTTTCATTCCTAGGGTTAAGGTTTGAGTTACGCCTAGGGTAAGAGTTCTATTAACCAGAAAGCCCTGAGTTCCAAGAACACAGCAGCTGCGAAGGACTAGCCAAGAAGAGCGCAAAAGTACCACAACATGCCTGCCTCCACAGCTTTTTCCTTGGGGACATGCCTAATTCCTGGCTGATTTGCCTTTCTCGTCTTAGGGTTGGGGTTCGGCCTAGGGCTAGGATTTTTTTAACTAGGAAGCCCTGAGTTCCAGGCTTACTGCATCTGCCAAAGGCATCCCAAAGGGAGTGCAGAAGTGCCACAACATGGCTGCTTTCACGGCTTTTCCCTTAGGAAGAACCCTAATACGCGGCTGATTTACCTTCCTAGGGTTACTGTTAGGCTTAGGCCTAGGACATTTAAAACCAGGAAGCCCTGGGCTCCAGGCACACTGCAGCTGTTAAAGGCATCCCAAGGGGAGCGCAAAAGTGACACAACTTGGCTGCCTCTGCTGCTATTCTCATGAGACCATCCTGAATCATAGGCTGATTTTCCTTCCTAGGGTTAAGGTTTGAGTTACGCCTGGGGTAAGAGTTCTATTAACCAGAAAGCCCTGAGTTCCAAGAACACAGCAGCTGCGAAGGACTAGCCAAGAAGAGCGCAAAAGTACCACAACATGCCTGCCTCCACAGCTTTTTCCTTGGGGACATGCCTAATTCCTGGCTGATTTGCCTTTCTCGTCTTAGGGTTGGGGTTCGGCCTAGGGCTAGGATTTTTTTAACTAGGAAGCCCTGAGTTCCAGGCACACTGGAGCTGTGAAAGGCATCCAAAAGGGAGTGCAAAAGTGCCACAACATGGCTGCTTTCCCGGCTTTTTCCTTGGCAAGAAGCCTAACACCAGGCTGATTTCCCTTCCCGGGGTTACTGTTAGGCTTAGGCCTAGGGCTAGGATTTTTAAAACTAGGAAGCCCTTAGTTCCAGGCACACTGCAGCTGCGAAAGGCATCCCAAGGGGAGTACAAAAGTGCAACAACATGGCAGCTTTCACAGCTTTTTCCTTGGCACCATCCCTATACCTAGGCTGATTTATCTGCCTAGGGTTAGGGTTAGGGTTCAGCCTAGGGCTTGGAGTTTTTTAACCAGGAAGCCCTGAGTTCCAGGCTTACTGCATCTGCCAAAGGCATCCCAAAGGGAGTGCAAAAGTGCCACAACATGGCTGCTTTCACAGCTTTTCCCTTAGGAAGAACCCTAATACGCGGCTGATTTACCTTCCTAGGGTTACTGTTAGGCTTAGGCCTAGGACTTTTAAAACCAGGAAGCCCTGGGCTCCAGGCACACTGCAGCTGCGAAAGGCATCCCAAGGGGAGCGCAAAAGTGACACAACTTGGCTGCCACCACTGATATTTCCATGAGACCATCCCGAACCATAGGCTGATTTTCCTTCCTAGGGTTAAGGTTTGAGTTACGCCTAGGGTAAGGGTTCTATTAACCAGAAAGCCCTGAGTTCCAAGAACACAGCAGCTGCGAAGGACTAGCCAAGAAGAGCGCAAAAGTACCACAACATGCCTGCCTCCACAGCTTTTTCCTTGGGGACATGCCTAATTCCTGGCTGATTTGCCTTTCTCGTCTTAGGGTTGGGGTTCGGCCTAGGGCTAGGATTTTTTTAAATAGGAAGCCCTGAGTTCCAGGCTTACTGCATGTGCCAAAGGCATCCCAAAGGGAGTGCAGAAGTGCCACAACATGGCTGCTTTCACGGCTTTTCCCTTAGGAAGAACCCTAATACGCGGCTGATTTACCTTCCTAGGGTTACTGTTAGGCTTAGGCCTAGGACTTTTAAAACCAGGAAGCCCTGGGCTCCAGGCACTCTGCAGCTGCGAAAGGCATCCCAAGGGGAGCGCAAAAGTGACACAACTTGGCTGCCACCACTGATATTTCCATGAGACCATCCCGAACCATAGGCTGATTTTCCTTCCTAGGGTTAAGGTTTGAGTTACGCCTGGGGTAAGGGTTCTATTAACCAGAAAGCCCTGAGTTCCAAGAACACAGCAGCTGCGAAGGACTAGCCAAGAAGAGCGCAAAAGTACCACAACATGCCTGCCTCCACAGCTTTTTCCTTGGGGACATGCCTAATTCCTGGCTGATTTGCCTTTCTCGTCTTAGGGTTGGGGTTCGGCCTAGGGCTAGGATTTTTAAAATCAGGAAGCCCTGAGTTCCAGGCACACTGGAGCTGTGAAAGGCATCCCAAAGGGAGTGCAAAAGTGCCACAACATGGCTGCTTTCCCGTCTTTTTCCTTGGCAAGAAGCCTAACACCAGGCTGATTTCCCTTGCCAGGGTTACTGTTAGGCTTAGGCCTAGGGCTAGGATTTTTAAAACTAGGAAGCCCTTAGCTCCAGGCACACTGCAGCTGTTCAAGTCATCCCAAGAGGGCCGCAGAAGTGACACAACTTGGCTGCCTCTGCTGCTATTCTGATGAGTCCATCCCGAACCATAGGCTGATTTTCCTTCCTAGGGTGAGGGTTAGAGTTACGCCTAGGGTTAGTGTTTTTTTAACCAGAAAGCCCTGAGTTCCAAGAACACAGCAGCTGCGAAGGACTACCCAAGAGGAGGGGAAAAGTGCCACAACATGGCTGCCTCCAGCGCTTTTTCCTTGGGACCATCATTGAACCTAAGCTGATTTACTTGCCTCCAGTTGCACCTATGGTCACGCCAAGAGATAGGGATTTTAAATCAGTAAACCCTGAGCTCCAGACCCAGTGCAGCTGCAAAAGGCTTCCCAAGGGCAGCCAAAAATTGCCTCAACATGCTCCTTCCAGTGCTTTTTTCCTTGGGAACATCCCTATACCCAGGCTGATTTATCTGCCTAGGGTTAGGGTTAGGGTTCAGCCTAGAGATAGGATTTTTTCAAACAGGAAGCCCTGAATTCCAGGCACACTGCAGCTGTTAAAGGCAGTGTTCTACGTCAACCGCAACTTAGTCTGAAATAAATGCTTTTTCCCTGAGAGCATCTGAGAGGTTTGCATGAAGCACTGATATCTGACATTTGCAATTTTGAATAGGAGAGGAGAAAGAAAATGGGAAGAAGTTTTTAATTTTAGTGGTTTCAATGTTAATTTCCGTACACTTTTTCAAAACTTGTCAGCTCAAATGCCCATCAACATCTTTTAGTCATCTGTAAGTCAGTATTCATATAAAATGTGCTTCAAATCAAAAGAATTTCAAATTTGCACTCCAAATTTCTATGCTTAGATTTATGATTTCCTACACATATTAGATGAAAGGAAGGCCTTTTTTACTGTGGGAGTGCTGGAACACTGGAACAGGTTGCCCAGGGAAGTTGTGGGTGTCCCATCCCTGAAAGTATTCAAGGTCAGCTTGGACGGGGCTTGGAGCAGCAACAAAGGAGAAGCTTGATGGTAGAGAAACAAAGTTGGACTATAGAAGAAACTGGGATTGAAGTATAGGAGCAAGTTTTCTCTCAGCTCTTGGGGTAAATTCAAAGTTGTACAAAATGACATTTATCTGTGCTATTCACTACTGTAACAGAAATGTTCATGAAAACTGTACAGAAGATAGCAAATTTTAAAAGAGATAAGAATTACA
The DNA here is from genome assembly GCA_036010785.1 of Ammospiza maritima maritima. Lineage (NCBI taxonomy): Eukaryota > Metazoa > Chordata > Aves > Passeriformes > Passerellidae > Ammospiza > Ammospiza maritima. The sequence goes on from JAYKTQ010000127.1 coordinate 1,724,039, forward strand.
GCATAAAATCCATGGGATGGGTTACAACATGAGACACTCTCTAAGAGAAAATCTCTGTGTTTCAGCACTTCATCATGGTAAGATTTCATGAAGTGCCAAAGAAGGCGGCAAAATATCATTCGGGACGTTATTTCCTGGAATTCAGCCTGGCCATTAGTAGGAACTGGGTTTGAACACATCATGTAGATATACCACACACGCTTTCCCTTCACTGAAAAATGACTGTTTACAACGAAGAAGCAATTGACGATCAAAATTGATTGAAAGCATCTTAAACATGTCAAGTATTTCATTGTAGATGATCTGTGATCCAAATGCTTCTTCCACCTTCGAGAGGGACAGAACAATTCTTCCATATCATGATGGTTTAAAATTGTATCAACCAATGTTTTCTGCTGAAAAGATAGCATCTATTTTTTTCTATTTTTGGAAGAAAATATTCCTAGACATACAACAGGTGAGAACTAAGTAATTTTAAAGAAACAAATGAAAAGAAAATATTCTGTAAATAGAATGAAATGAAAAGCTGTGTTTTAAATAGGAGCTAAATATGAAACAGAATTTTTGTACCAGGCATTTGAATTACTGCACCAGCTCTTTTGCCCATCAAGAGAGGCATTGAGCATTTCAGTCTTTTCCAAGGTGTTCATGATCTGCTATGCTGATCTCTGTGTGTGCCTAGGTGTGTGTGGAAGGGGGGGCATGTGAAGGGGAGTGTGTATGTTTGCTTTACAATTGTTGTGGCAGATTCATGCCTCAGCTCCACATTTTGTTTTAGAAAGGTCACACAGAGTGGATGTGAAGTTTACTATCAACAAGAGATCAATTCCCAAATCATCCATTTCACTCTACCTTATAAATCATGTGCTTTGTTGCATATTTTATCAAATCTACTTTCAAGCCAGATGGAGGAAGGAGGATGTGGCAATCCCTCCACCATCTTGCAACTTTTATGCAAGTAGGTTTTCAAGAAAATCATCATTTCTCTTGGAAATATGTCTGGAACAGGCATGATGGTAGTGTCAACCTGTTGGAGTTTTTGTTGCTGGAAGAAGTTATACAAAAGGATTGGTTTTTACATTGACCAGTTACTGAATCAAGCTCAGGAATACATTGGAAATTCAACTGGGGCTTCCTTTCCCCGGCAGACTACTTCTAGAACGAGCTTGTACACTGAAGCTTACTCTTTTGCCCTCTTTTTGTTTCTTTCCTATTTTCTTGGCTTCTTTGCCACTCTCTAGACAATTTTGGAACTTTTTTCCCAACTCAAATGGTTTCAATAGTCTGATTGTGAACATACATTTTTACAAGGAATTTTTAAAATCTTTCCTCCAGTTAAGAAAGTCAAGGACTTAGGTCTTTTTCTTCCCTTATCAATATTGCAATGAAATTGATAAGTAAAGACCAACTCTTTCTTTTTGTTTTTAACCCAAGTAGATAATTCCCATCCATTCTTCCATTTTGTGGACCAATAGTTGCCATGCTGATGGAAGTTGTCACTTCTTAACAATAGACATTCTGTGACTATGTTGACAGCACTTTGGGTGAAGATCCTAACTGGTCTTGGACACACATAGGGAGAAATTTGCTCAGCCAGTGTCAGTCTTAAGCATGCGTATCAGAAGATCTTTCTAGAGCTGGGAATTTTCCCATGAAAGGGATTCAGTTAGGGAAGAGACACTTGCCCCAGAGGTTTACATTCTTCTTGAAGACTGCTTAAGGAACTTAGATGCCATGTCCATTTGGATCTGTGTCTGCACAGAACTTTGTCATGCCAGTGCTTGAAATGCATCTTGAAGAGAATGCACTAGCACAGAATGAATGAGAGTGGAAGGGGTTGGTGGGGCTAACCAGGCCCAACCCCCCTGCCTAAACCAGGATACCTAGAGCCTCTTGCCCAGGATTCTATCTGGGTGTACTTTGAATGTCTTCAAAGATCCAGGCTCCACAATCTTTCTGGGCAGTCTGTGCCGTGGTTCACTCACCCTCACAGTAAAGAATCATTTCCTGATGTTCCTGTATTTCAGTGTGTGCCCACTGCCTCTTGTCTTTTCACTCAGCATCACTGAAAAGACACTGATTCCCTCCCCTTTGCACTATTGCTTCCATATGGATGTGTGCTGCCATGTAGAGATATGTCAAAAACCTACCTGAAGCCCAGGCAGATAATATTCCCTTCATCTACCAGTCAAGTTGATTCATCAGAGGAGTTTAAAGTTATGTTCAGCATGAAATGCCCCTGAAAAATCATGCTAACTACATTATTGTGTCGTCTTTCATGTGCCTGGCAAGGTTTTCCAGGAAGAGCTGCTTCATCAACTTCCTGGGTATAAAAAAGAGGCTGGCTGGTTTGTACGATTGCGAGTCCTCCTAATTGCCTTTTTTGAAGATGAGTGTCATTTGCTTACATCCAGTCCTTAGCCTCTCTTCTCGTCTACATCTTAGCAAAAAGCTTTTCCACTATGTCTGGCGAGGAAAAACTGTGCCAGCACAGAAAACATCTCCTATCGTGTTCTAGACGTTGCACGGAGGTGTGCCGAGTGTTTGGCATGAAGGAAAGAAAACTTGTCCAAAACAGCTTCCAATCGAATGTTCATGCGATTGGAAAAGTCAGGAGAGTGCAAAGGTACTGTTTTCTATCAGTTGGCAAGCTGCGCACACAATCCCAGTGTTGTACAGCTTCCTTCTTCACCTTTCCGAAGGTGCCGCTAACTCCGGCTCCCGGAGGCGAAGAAGCGGCTTCTTCGCGCAAAGACGATTGTGCCGCTCACTGTGCTCTCCTTAGCGCGGCTTCTGCCGAAAGACGCCCGAGAGCGGCTCTTAGCTACGGAGAGCATCGTACCTTCGTCTTTAGCGTCTCTTCTCGTCTACATCTTAGCAAAAAGCTTTTCCACTATGTCTGGCGAGGAAAAACTGTGCCAGCACAGAAAACATCTCCCATCGTGTTCTAGACGTTGCACGGAGGTGTGCCGAGTGTTTGGCATGAAGGAAAGAAAAGTTGTCCAAAACAGCTTCCAATCGAATGTTCATGTGATTGGAAAAGTCAGGAGAGTGCAAAGGTACTGTTTTCTATCAGTTGGCAAGCTGCGCACACAATCCCAGTGTTGTACAGCTTCCTTCTTCACCTTTCCGAAGGTGCCGCTCTCTCCGGCTCCCGGAGGCGAAGAAGCGGCTTCTTCGCGCAAAGACGATTGTGCCGCTCACTGTGCACTCCTTAGCGCGGCTTCTGCCGAAAGACGCCCGGGAGCGGCTCTTAGCTCCGGACAGCATCGTACCTTCGTCTTTAGCGTCTCTTCTCGTCTACATCTTAGCAAAAAGCTTTTCTACTATGTCTGGCGAGGAAAAACTGTGCAAGCACAGAAAACATCTCCCATCGTGTTCTAGACGTTGCACGGAGGTGTGCCGAGTGTTTGGCATGAAGAAAAGAAAAGTTGTCCAAAACAGCTTCCAATCGAATGTTCATGTGATTGGAAAAGTCAGGAGAGTGCAAAGGTACTGTTTTCTATCAGTTGGCAAGCTGCGCACACAATCCCAGTGTTGTACAGCTTCCTTCTTCACCTTTCCGAAGGTGCCGCTCTCTCCGGCTCCCGGAGGCGAAGAAGCGGCTTCTTCGCGCAAAGACGATTGTGCCGCTCACTGTGCTCTCCTTAGCGCGGCTTCTGCCGAAAGACGCCGGAGAGCGGCTCTTAGCTACGGAGAGCATCGTACCTTCGTCTTTAGCGTCTCTTCTCGTCTACATCTTAGCAAAAAGCTTTTCCACTATGTCTGGCGAGGAAAAACTGTGCCAGCACAGAAAACATCTCCCATCGTGTCCTAGACGTTGCACGGAGGTGTGCCGAGTGTTTGGCATGAAGAAAAGAAAAGTTGTCCAAAACAGCTTCCAATCGAATGTTCATGAGATTGGAAAAGTCAGGAGAGTGCAAAGGTACTGTTTTCTATCAGTTGGCAAGCTGCGCACACAATCCCAGTGTTGTACAGCTTCCTTCTTCACCTTTCCGAAGGTGCCGCTCTCTCCGGCTCCCGGAGGCGAAGAAGCGGCTTCTTCGCGCAAAGACGATTGTGCCGCTCACTGTGCACTCCTTAGCGCGGCTTCTGCCGAAAGACGCCCGGGAGCGGCTCTTAGCTCCGGACAGCATCGTACCTTCGTCTTTAGCGTCTCTTCTCGTCTACATCTTAGCAAAAAACTTTTCTACTATGTCTGGCGAGGAAAAACTGTGCAAGCACAGAAAACATCTCCCATCGTGTTCTAGACGTTGCACGGAGGTGTGCCGAGTGTTTGGCATGAAGGAAAGAAAAGTTGTCCAAAACAGCTTCCAATCGAATGTTCATGTGATTGGAAAAGTCAGGAGAGTGCAAAGGTACTGTTTTCTATCAGTTGGCAAGCTGCGCACACAATCCCAGTGTTGTACAGCTTCCTTCTTCACCTTTCCGAAGGTGCCGCTCTCTCCGGCTCCCGGAGGCGAAGAAGCGGCTTCTTCGCGCAAAGACGATTGTGCCGCTCACTGTGCTCTCCTTAGCGCGGCTTCTGCCGAAAGACGCCCGAGAGCGGCTCTTAGCTACGGAGAGCATCGTACCTTCGTCTTTAGCGTCTCTTCTCGTCTACATCTTAGCAAAAAACTTTTCTACTATGTCTGGCGAGGAAAAACTGTGCAAGCACAGAAAACATCTCCCATCGTGTTCTAGACGTTGCACGGAGGTGTGCCGAGTGTTTGGCATGAAGGAAAGAAAAGTTGTCCAAAACAGCTTCCAATCGAATGTTCATGTGATTGGAAAAGTCAGGAGAGTGCAAAGGTACTGTTTTCTATCAGTTGGCAAGCTGCGCACACAATCCCAGTGTTGTACAGCTTCCTTCTTCACCTTTCCGAAGGTGCCGCTCTCTCCGGCTCCCGGAGGCGAAGAAGCGGCTTCTTCGCGCAAAGACGATTGTGCCGCTCACTGTGCTCTCCTTAGCGCGGCTTCTGCCGAAAGACGCCGGAGAGCGGCTCTTAGCTCCGGAGAGCATCGTACCTTCGTCTTTAGCGTCTCTTCTCGTCTACATCTTAGCAAAAAGCTTTTCCACTATGTCTGGCGAGGAAAAACTGTGCCAGCACAGAAAACATCTCCCATCGTGTCCTAGACGTTGCACGGAGGTGTGCCGAGTGTTTGGCATGAAGAAAAGAAAAGTTGTCCAAAACAGCTTCCAATCGAATGTTCATGAGATTGGAAAAGTCAGGAGAGTGCAAAGGTACTGTTTTCTATCAGTTGGCAAGCTGCGCACACAATCCCAGTGTTGTACAGCTTCCTTCTTCACCTTTCCGAAGGTGCCGCTCTCTCCGGCTCCCGGAGGCGAAGAAGCGGCTTCTTCGCGCAAAGACGATTGTGCCGCTCACTGTGCACTCCTCAGCGCGGCTTCTGCCGAAAGACGCCCGGGAGCGGCTCTTAGCTCCGGACAGCATCGTACCTTCGTCTTTAGCGTCTCTTCTCGTCTACATCTTAGCAAAAAACTTTTCTACTATGTCTGGCGAGGAAAAACTGTGCAAGCACAGAAAACATCTCCCATCGTGTTCTAGACGTTGCACGGAGGTGTGCCGAGTGTTTGGCATGAAGGAAAGAAAAGTTGTCCAAAACAGCTTCCAATCGAATGTTCATGTGATTGGAAAAGTCAGGAGAGTGCAAAGGTACTGTTTTCTATCAGTTGGCAAGCTGCGCACACAATCCCAGTGTTGTACAGCTTCCTTCTTCACCTTTCCGAAGGTGCCGCTCTCTCCGGCTCCCGGAGGCGAAGAAGCGGCTTCTTCGCGCAAAGACGATTGTGCCGCTCACTGTGCTCTCCTTAGCGCGGCTTCTGCCGAAAGACGCCCGAGAGCGGCTCTTAGCTACGGAGAGCATCGTACCTTCGTCTTTAGCGTCTCTTCTCGTCTACATCTTAGCAAAAAACTTTTCTACTATGTCTGGCGAGGAAAAACTGTGCAAGCACAGAAAACATCTCCCATCGTGTTCTAGACGTTGCACGGAGGTGTGCCGAGTGTTTGGCATGAAGGAAAGAAAAGTTGTCCAAAACAGCTTCCAATCGAATGTTCATGTGATTGGAAAAGTCAGGAGAGTGCAAAGGTACTGTTTTCTATCAGTTGGCAAGCTGCGCACACAATCCCAGTGTTGTACAGCTTCCTTCTTCACCTTTCCGATGCTGCCGCTCACTCCGGCTCCCGGAGGCGAAGAAGCGGCTTCTTCGCGTAAAGACGATTGTGCCGCTCACTGTGCACTCCTTAGCGCGGCTTCTGCCGAAAGACGCCCGGGAGCGGCTCTTAGCTCCGGACAGCATCGTACCTTCGTCTTTAGCGTCTCTTCTCGTCTACATCTTAGCAAAAAACTTTTCTACTATGTCTGGCGAGGAAAAACTGTGCAAGCACAGAAAACATCTCCCATCGTGTTCTAGACGTTGCACGGAGGTGTGCCGAGTGTTTGGCATGAAGAAAAGAAAAGTTGTCCAAAACAGCTTCCAATCGAATGTTCATGTGATTGGAAAAGTCAGGAGAGTGCAAAGGTACTGTTTTCTATCAGTTGGCAAGCTGCGCACACAATCCCAGTGTTGTACAGCTTCCTTCTTCACCTTTCCGAAGGTGCCGCTCTCTCCGGCTCCCGGAGGCGAAGAAGCGGCTTCTTCGCGCAAAGACGATTGTGCCGCTCACTGTGCACTCCTTAGCGCGGCTTCTGCCGAAAGACGCCCGGGAGCGGCTCTTAGCTCCGGACAGCATCGTACCTTCGTCTTTAGCGTCTCTTCTCGTCTACATCTTAGCAAAAAGCTTTTCCACTATGTCTGGCGAGGAAAAACTGTGCCAGCACAGAAAACATCTCCCATCGTGTTCTAGACGTTGCACGGAGGTGTGCCGAGTGTTTGGCATGAAGGAAAGAAAAGTTGTCCAAAACAGCTTCCAATCGAATGTTCATGTGATTGGAAAAGTCAGGAGAGTGCAAAGGTACTGTTTTCTATCAGTTGGCAAGCTGCGCACACAATCCCAGTGTTGTACAGCTTCCTTCTTCACCTTTCCGAAGGTGCCGCTCTCTCCGGCTCCCGGAGGCGAAGAAGCGGCTTCTTCGCGCAAAGACGATTGTGCCGCTCACTGTGCACTCCTTAGCGCGGCTTCTGCCGAAAGACGCCCGGGAGCGGCTCTTAGCTCCGGACAGCATCGTACCTTCGTCTTTAGCATCTCTTCTCGTCTACATCTTAGCAAAAAGCTTTTCCACTATGTCTGGCGAGGAAAAACTGTGCCAGCACAGAAAACATCTCCCATGGTGTTCTAGACGTTGCACGATCCCTAAACTTAGGCTGATTTTCCTTCCTGGGGATAGGGTTAGGCTTCAGCCTAGGGCCTGGAGTTTTTTAACCAGGAAGCCCTGAGTTCCAGGCTTACTGCATCTGCCAAAGGCATCCGAAAGGGAGTGCAGAAGTGCCACAACATGGTTGCTTTCACGGCTTTTCCCTTAGGAAGAACCCTAATACGCGGCTGATTTACCTTCCTAGGGTTACTGTTAGGCTTAGGACTAGGACTTTTAAAACCAGGAAGCCCTGGGCTCCAGGCATATGCAGCTGTTAAAGGCATCCCAAGAGGTCTGCAGAAGTGACACAACTTGGCTGCCTCTGCTGCTATTCTCATGAGACCATCCTGAACCATAGGCTGATTTTCCTTCCTAGGGTTAAGGTTTGAGTTACGCCTGGGATAAGAGTTCTATTAACCAGAAAGCCCTGAGTTCCAAGAACACAGCAGCTGCGAAGGACTTCCCAAGAAGAGCGCAAAAGTACCACAACATGCCTGCCTCCACAGCTTTTTCCTTGGGGACATGCCTAATTCCTGGCTGATTTGCCTTTCTCGTCTTAGGGTTGGGGTTTGGCCTAGGGCTAGGATTTTTTTATCTAGGAAGCCCTGAGTTCCAGGCTTACTTCATCTGCCAAAAGCATCCCAAAGGGAGTGCAGAAGTGCCACAACATGGCTGCTTTCACGGCTTTTCCCTTAGGAAGAACCCTAATACCCGGCAGATTTACCTTCCTAGGGTTACTGTTAGGCTTAAGCCTAGGACTTTTAAAACCAGGAAGCCCTGGGCTCCAGGCACTCTGCAGCTGCGAAAGGCATCCCAAGGGGAGCGCAAAAGTAACGCAACTTGGCTGCCACCACTGATATTTCCATGAGACCATCCCGAACCATAGGCTGATTTTCCTTCCTAGGGTTAAGGTTTGAGTTACGCCTGGGGTAAGGGTTCTATTAACCAGAAAGCCCTGAGTTCCAAGAACACAGCAGCTGCGAAGGACTACCCAAGAAGAGCGAAAAAGTACCACAACATGCCTGCCTCCACAGCTTTTTCCTTGGGGACATGCCTAATTCCTGGCTGATTTGCCTTTCTCGTCTTAGGGTTGGGGTTCGGCCTAGGGCTAGGATTTTTAAAATCAGGAAGCCCTGAGTTCCAGGCACACTGGAGCTGTGAAAGGCATCCAAAAGGGAGTGCAAAAGTGCCACAACATGGCTGCTTTCCCGGCTTTTTCCTTGGCAAGAAGCCTAACACCAGGCTGATTTCCCTTCCCAGGGTTACTGTTAGGCTTAGGCCTAGGGCTAGGATTTTTAAAACTAGGAAGCCCTTAGTTCCAGGCACACTGCAGCTGCGAAAGGCATCCCAAGGGGAGTACAAAAGTGCAACAACATGGCAGCTTTCACAGCTTTTTCCTTGGCACCATCCCTATACCTAGGCTGATTTATCTGCCTAGGGTTAAGGTTAGGCTTCAGCCTAGGGCTTGGAGTTTTTTAACCAGAAAGCCCTGAGTTCCAGGCTTACTGCATCTGCCAAAGGCATCCCAAAGGGAGTGCAGAAGTGCCACAACATGGCTGCTTTCACGGCTTTTCCCTTAGGAAGAACCCTAATACGCGGCTGATTTACCTTCCTAGGGTTACTGTTAGGCTTAGGCCTAGGACTTTTAAAACCAGGAAGCCCTGGGCTCCAGGCATATGCAGCTGTTAAAGGCATCCCAAGAGGGCCGCAGAAGTGACACAACTTGGCTGCCTCTGCTTCTATTCTCATGAGACCATCCTGAACCATAGGCAGATTTTCATTCCTAGGGTTAAGGTTTGAGTTACGCCTAGGGTAAGAGTTCTATTAACCAGAAAGCCCTGAGTTCCAAGAACACAGCAGCTGCGAAGGACTAGCCAAGAAGAGCGCAAAAGTACCACAACATGCCTGCCTCCACAGCTTTTTCCTTGGGGACATGCCTAATTCCTGGCTGATTTGCCTTTCTCGTCTTAGGGTTGGGGTTCGGCCTAGGGCTAGGATTTTTTTAACTAGGAAGCCCTGAGTTCCAGGCTTACTGCATCTGCCAAAGGCATCCCAAAGGGAGTGCAGAAGTGCCACAACATGGCTGCTTTCACGGCTTTTCCCTTAGGAAGAACCCTAATACGCGGCTGATTTACCTTCCTAGGGTTACTGTTAGGCTTAGGCCTAGGACATTTAAAACCAGGAAGCCCTGGGCTCCAGGCACACTGCAGCTGTTAAAGGCATCCCAAGGGGAGCGCAAAAGTGACACAACTTGGCTGCCTCTGCTGCTATTCTCATGAGACCATCCTGAATCATAGGCTGATTTTCCTTCCTAGGGTTAAGGTTTGAGTTACGCCTGGGGTAAGAGTTCTATTAACCAGAAAGCCCTGAGTTCCAAGAACACAGCAGCTGCGAAGGACTACCCAAGAAGAGCGAAAAAGTACCACAACATGCCTGCCTCCACAGCTTTTTCCTTGGGGACATGCCTAATTCCTGGCTGATTTGCCTTTCTCGTCTTAGGGTTGGGGTTCGGCCTAGGGCTAGGATTTTTTTAACTAGGAAGCCCTGAGTTCCAGGCTTACTTCATCTGCCAAAAGCATCCCAAAGGGAGTGCATAAGTGCCACAACATGGCTGCTTTCACGGCTTTTCCCTTAGGAAGAACCCTAATACCCGGCAGATTTACCTTCCTAGGGTTACTGTAAGGCTTAAGCCTAGGACTTTTAAAACCAGGAAGCCCTGGGCTCCAGGCACTCTGCAGCTGCGAAAGGCATCCCAAGGGGAGCGCAAAACTAACGCAACTTGGCTGCCACCACTGATATTTCCATGAGACCATCCCGAACCATAGGCTGATTTTCCTTCCTAGGGTTAAGGTTTGAGTTACGCCTGGGGTAAGGGTTCTATTAACCAGAAAGCCCTGAGTTCCAAGAACACAGCAGCTGCGAAGGACTAGCCAAGAAGAGCGCAAAAGTACCACAACATGCCTGCCTCCACAGCTTTTTCCTTGGGGACATGCCTAATTCCTGGCTGATTTGCCTTTCTCGTCTTAGGGTTGGGGTTCGGCCTAGGGCTAGGATTTTTAAAATCAGGAAGCCCTGAGTTCCAGGCACACTGGAGCTGTGAAAGGCATCCAAAAGGGAGTGCAAAAGTGCCACAACATGGCTGCTTTCCCGGCTTTTTCCTTGGCAAGAAGCCTAACACCAGCCTGATTTCCCTTCCCGGGGTTACTGTTAGGCTTAGGCCTAGGGCTAGGATTTTTAAAACTAGGAAGCCCTTAGTTCCAGGCACACTGCAGCTGCGAAAGGCATCCCAAGGGGAGTACAAAAGTGCAACAACATGGCAGCTTTCACAGCTTTTTCCTTGGCACCATCCCTATACCTAGGCTGATTTATCTGCCTAGGGTTAAGTTTAGGCTTCAGCCTAGGGCTTGGAGTTTTTTAACCAGAAAGCCCTGAGTTCCAGGCTTACTGCATCTGCCAAAGGCATCCCAAAGGGAGTGCAGAAGTGCCACAACATGGCTGCTTTCACGGCTTTTCCCTTAGGAAGAACCCTAATACGCGGCTGATTTACCTTCCTAGGGTTACTGTTAGGCTTAGGCCTAGGACTTTTAAAACCAGGAAGCCCTGGGCTCCAGGCATATGCAGCTGTTAAAGGCATCCCAAGAGGGCCGCAGAAGTGACACAACTTGGCTGCCTCTGCTTCTATTCTCATGAGACCATCCCGAACCATAGGCAGATTTTCATTCCTAGGGTTAAGGTTTGAGTTTCGCCTAGGGTAAGAGTTCTATTAACCAGAAAGCCCTGAGTTCCAAGAACACAGCAGCTGCGAAGGACTAGCCAAGAAGAGCGCCAAAGTACCACAACATGCCTGCCACCACAGCTTTTTCCTTGGGGACATGCCTAATTCCTGGCTGATTTGCCTTTCTCATCTTAGGGTTGGGGTTCGGCCTAGGGCTAGGATTTTTTTATCTAGGAAGCCCTGAGTTCCAGGCTTACTGCATCTGCCAAAGGCATCCCAAAGGGAGTGCAGAAGTGCCACAACATGGCTGCTTTCACGGCTTTTCCCTTAGGAAGAACCCTAATACGCGGCTGATTTACCTTCCTAGGGTTACTGTTAGGCTTAGGCCTAGGACTTTTAAAACCAGGAAGCCCTGGGCTCCAGGCACACTGCAGCTGTTAAAGGAATCCCAAGAGGGCCGCAGAAGTGACACAACTTGGCTGCCTCTGCTTCTATTCTCATGAGACCATCCTGAACCATAGGCAGATTTTCATTCCTAGGGTTAAGGTTTGAGTTACGCCTAGGGTAAGAGTTCTATTAACCAGAAAGCCCTGAGTTCCAAGAACACAGCAGCTGCGAAGGACTACCCAAGAAGAGCGCAAAAGTACCACAACATGCCTGCCTCCACAGCTTTTTCCTTGGGGACATGCCTAATTCCTGGCTGATTTGCCTTTCTCGTCTTAGGGTTGGGGTTCGGCCTAGGGCTAGGATTTTTAAAATCAGGAAGCCCTGAGTTCCAGGCACACTGGAGCTGTGAAAGGCATCCAAAAGGGAGTGCAAAAGTGCCACAACATGGCTGCTTTCCCGGCTTTTTCCTTGGCAAGAAGCCTAACACCAGGCTGATTTCCCTTCCCAGGGTTACTGTTAGGCTTAGGCCTAGGGCTAGGATTTTTAAAACTAGGAAGCCCTTAGTTCTAGGCACACTGCAGCTGCGAAAGGCATCCCAAGGGGAGTACAAAAGTGCAACAACATGGCAGCTTTCACAGCTTTTTCCTTGGCACCATCCCTATACCTAGGCTGATTTATCTGCCTAGGGTTAAGGTTAGGCTTCAGCCTAGGGCTTGGAGTTTTTTAACCAGGAAGCCCTGAGTTCCAGGCTTACTGCATCTGCCAAAGGCATCCCAAAGGGAGTGCAGAAGTGCCACAACATGGCTGCTTTCCGGCTTTTCCCTTAGGAAGAACCCTAATACGCGGCTGATTTACCTTCCTAGGGTTACTGTTAGGCTTAGGCCTAGGACTTTTAAAACCAGGAAGCCCTGGGCTCCAGGCACACTGCAGCTGTGAAAGGCATCCCAAGGGGAGCGCAAAAGTGACACAACTTGGCTGCCACCACTGATATTTCCATGAGACCATCCCGAACCATAGGCTGATTTTCCTTCCTAGGGTTAAGGTTTGAGTTACGCCTAGGGTAAGGGTTCTATTAACCAGAAAGCCCTGAGTTCCAAGAACACAGCAGCTGCGAAGGACTAGCCAAGAAGAGCGCAAAACTACCACAACATGCCTGCCTCCACAGCTTTTTCCTTGGGGACATGCCTAATTCCTGGCTGATTTGCCTTTCTCGTCTTAGGGTTGGGGTTCGGCCTAGGGCTAGGATTTTTTAACTAGGAAGCCCTGAGTTCCAGGCTTACTGCATCTGCCAAAGGCATCCCAAAGGGAGTGCAGAAGTGCCACAACATGGCTGCTTTCACGGCTTTTCCCTTAGGAAGAACCCTAACACCCGGCTGATTTACCTTCCTAGGGTTACTGTTAGGCTTAGGCCTAGGACTTTTAAAACCAGGAAGCCCTGGGCTCCAGGCACACTGCAGCTGCGAAAGGCATCCCAAGGGGAGCGCAAAAGTGACACAACTTGGCTGCCACCACTGATATTTCCATGAGACCATCCCGAACCATAGGCTGATTTTCCTTCCTAGGGTTAAGGTTTGAGTTACGCCTAGGGTAAGGGTTCTATTAACCAGAAAGCCCTGAGTTCCAAGAACACAGCAGCTGCGAAGGACTAGCCAAGAAGAGCGCAAAAGTACCACAACATGCCTGCCTCCACAGCTTTTTCCTTGGGGACATGCCTAATTCCTGGCTGATTTGCCTTTCTCGTCTTAGGGTTGGGGTTCGGCCTAGGGCTAGGATATTTTTAACTAGGAAGCCCTGAGTTCCAGGCTTACTTCATCTGCCAAAGGCATCCCAAAGGGAGTGCAGAAGTGCCACAACATGGCTGCTTTCACGGCTTTTCCCTTAGGAAGAACCCTAATACGCGGCTGATTTACCTTCCTAGGGTTACTGTTAGGCTTAGGCCTAGGACTTTTAAAACCAGGAAGCCCTGGGCTCCAGGCACTCTGCAGCTGCGAAAGGCATCCCAAGGGGAGCGCAAAAGTGACACAACTTGGCTGCCACCACTGATATTTCCATGAGACCATCCCGAACCATAGGCTGATTTTCCTTCCTAGGGTTAAGGTTTGAGTTACGCCTAGGGTAAGGGTTCTATTAACCAGAAAGCCCTGAGTTCCAAGAACACAGCAGCTGCGAAGGACTACCCAAGAAGAGCGCAAAAGTACCACAACATGCCTGCCTCCACAGCTTTTTCCTTGGGGACATGCCTAATTCCTGGCTGATTTGCCTTTCTCGTCTTAGGGTTGGGGTTCGGCCTAGGGCTAGGATTTTTTTAACTAGGAAGCCCTGAGTTCCAGGCACACTGGAGCTGTGAAAGGCATCCAAAAGGGAGTGCTTAAGTGCCACAACATGGCTGCTTTCCCGTCTTTTTCCTTGGCAAGAAGCCTAACACCAGGCTGATTTCCCTTCCCAGGGTTACTGTTAGGCTTAGGCCTAGGGCTAGGATTTTTAAAACTAGGAAGCCCTTAGCTCCAGGCACACTGCAGCTGTTCAAGTCATCCCAAGAGGGCCGCAGAAGTGACACAACTTGGCTGCCTCTGCTGCTATTCTGATGAGTCCATCCCGAACCATAGGCTGATTTTCCTTCCTAGGGTGAGGGTTAGAGTTACGCCTAGGGTTAGTGTTTTTTTAACCAGAAAGCCCTGAGTTCCAAGAACACAGCAGCTGCGAAGGACTACCCAAGAGGAGGGGAAAAGTGCCACAACATGGCTGCCTCCAGCGCTTTTTCCTTGGGACCATCATTGAACCTAAGCTGATTTACTTGCCTCCAGTTGCACCTATGGTCACGCCAAGAGATAGGGATTTTAAATCAGTAAACCCTGAGCTCCAGACCCAGTGCAGCTGCAAAAGGCTTCCCAAGGGCAGCCAAAAATTGCCTCAACATGCTCCTTCCAGTGCTTTTTTCCTTGGGAACATCCCTATACCCAGGCTGATTTATCTGCCTAGGGTTAGGGTTAGGGTTCAGCCTAGAGATAGGATTTTTTCAAACAGGAAGCCCTGAATTCCAGGCACACTGCAGCTGTTAAAGGCAGTGTTCTACGTCAACCGCAACTTAGTCTGAAATAAATGCTTTTTCCCTGAGAGCATCTGAGAGGTTTGCATGAAGCACTGATATCTGACATTTGCAATTTTGAATAGGAGAGGAGAAAGAAAATGGGAAGAAGTTTTTAATTTTAGTGGTTTCAATGTTAATTTCCGTACACTTTTTCAAAACTTGTCAGCTCAAATGCCCATCAACATCTTTTAGTCATCTGTAAGTCAGTATTCATATAAAATGTGCTTCAAATCAAAAGAATTTCAAATTTGCACTCCAAATTTCTATGCCTAGATTTATGATTTCCTACACATATTAGATGAAAGGAAGGCCTTTTTTACTGTGGGAGTGCTGGAACACTGGAACAGGTTGCCCAGGGAAGTTGTGGGTGTCCCATCCCTGAAAGTATTCAAGGTCAGCTTGGACGGGGCTTGGAGCAGCAACAAAGGAGAAGCTTGATGGTAGAGAAACAAAGTTGGACTATAGAAGAAACTGGGATTGAAGTATAGGAGCAAGTTTTCTCTCAGCTCTTGGGGTAAATTCAAAGTTGTACAAAATGACATTTATCTGTGCTATTCACTACTGTAACAGAAATGTTCATGAAAACTGTACAGAAGATAGCAAATTTTAAAAGAGATAAGAATTACAGCATAAAATCCATGGGATGGGTTACAACATGAGACACTCTCTAAGAGAAAATCTCTGTGTTTCAGCACTTCATCATGGTAAGATTTCATGAAGTGCCAAAGAAGGCGGCAAAATATCATTCGGGACGTTATTTCCTGGAATTCAGCCTGGCCATTAGTAGGAACTGGGTTTGAACACATCATGTAGATATACCACACACGCTTTCCCTTCACTGAAAAATGACTGTTTACAACGAAGAAGCAATTGACGATCAAAATTGATTGAAAGCATCTTAAACATGTCAAGTATTTCATTGTAGATGATCTGTGATCCAAATGCTTCTTCCACCTTCGAGAGGGACAGAACAATTCTTCCATATCATGATGGTTTAAAATTGTATCAACCAATGTTTTCTGCTGAAAAGATAGCATCTATTTTTTTCTATTTTTGGAAGAAAATATTCCTAGACATACAACAGGTGAGAACTAAGTAATTTTAAAGAAACAAATGAAAAGAAAATATTCTGTAAATAGAATGAAATGAAAAGCTGTGTTTTAAATAGGAGCTAAATATTAAACAGAATTTTTGTACCAGGCATTTGAATTACTGCACCAGCTCTTTTGCCCATCAAGAGAGGCATTGAGCATTTCAGTCTTTTCCAAGGTGTTCATGATCTGCTATGCTGATCTCTGTGTGTGCCTAGGTGTGTGAGGAAGGGGGGGCATGTGAAGGGGAGTGTGTATGTTTGCTTTACAATTGTTGTGGCAGATTCATGCCTCAGCTCCACATTTTGTTTTAGAAAGGTCACACAGAGTGGATGTGAAGTTTACTATCAACAAGAGATCAATTCCCAAATCATCCATTTGACTCTACCTTATAAATCATGTGCTTTGTTGCATATTTTATCAAATCTACTTTCAAGCCAGATGGAGGAAGGAGGATGTGGCAATCCCTCCACCATCTTGCAACTTTTATGCAAGTAGGTTTTCAAGAAAATCATCATTTCTCTTGGAAATATGTCTGGAACAGGCATGATGGTAGTGTCAACCTGTTGGAGTTTTTGTTGCTGGAAGAAGTTATACAAAAGGATTGGTTTTTACATTGACCAGTTACTGAATCAAGCTCAGGAATACATTGGAAATTCAACTGGAGCTTCCTTTCCCCGGCAGACTACTTCTAGAACGAGCTTGTACACTGAAGCTTACTCTTTTGCCCTCTTTTTGTTTCTTTCCTATTTTCTTGGCTTCTTTGCCACTCTCTAGACAATTTTGGAACTTTTTTCCCAACTCAAATGGTTTCAATAGTCTGATTGTGATCATACATTTTTACAAGGAATCTTTAAAATCTTTCCTCCAGTTAAGAAAGTCAAGGACTT
This sequence comes from Ammospiza maritima maritima, assembly GCA_036010785.1. NCBI lineage: Eukaryota > Metazoa > Chordata > Aves > Passeriformes > Passerellidae > Ammospiza > Ammospiza maritima. The sequence goes on from JAYKTQ010000127.1 coordinate 1,740,506, forward strand.
AGGTCTTTTTCTTCCCTTATCAATATTGCAATGAAATTGATAAGTAAAGACCAACTCTTTCTTTTTGTTTTTAACCCAAGCAGATAATTCCCATCCATTCATCCATTTGGTGGACCAATAGTTGCCATTCTGATGGAAGTTGTCACTTCTTAACAATAGGCATTCTGTGACTATGTTGACAGCACTTTGGGTGAAGATCCTAACTGGTCTTAGATACACATAGGGAGAAATTTGCTCAGCCAGTGTCAGTCTTAAGCATGCGTATCAGAAGATCTTTCTAGAGCTGGGAATTTTCCCATGAAAGGGATTCAGTTAGGGAAGAGACACTTGCCCCAGAGGTTTACATTCTTCTTGAAGACTGCTTAAGGAACTTAGATGCCATGTCCATTTGGATCTGTGTCTGCACAGAACTTTGTCATGCCAGTGCTTGAAATGCATCTTGAAGAGAATTCACTAGCACAGAATGAATGAGAGTGGAAGGGGTTGGTGGGGCTAACCAGGCCCAACCCCCCTGCCTAAACCAGGATACCTAGAGCCTCTTGCCCAGGATTCTATCTGGGTGTACTTTGAATGTCTTCAAAGATCCAGGCTCCACAATCTTTCTGGGCAGTCTGTGCCGTGGTTCACTCACCCTCACAGTAAAGAATCATTTCCTGATGTTCCTGTATTTCAGTGTGTGCCCACTGCCTCTTGTCTTTTCACTCAGCATCACTGAAAAGACACTGATTCCCTCCCCTTTGCACTATTGCTTCCATATGGATGTGTGCTGCCATGTAGAGATATGTCAAAAACCTCCCTGAAGCCCAGGCAGATAATATTCCCTTCATCTACCAGTCAAGTTGATTCATCAGAGGAGTTTAAAGTTATGTTCAGCATGAAATGCCCCTGAAAAATCATGCTAACTACATTATTGTGTCGTCTTTCATGTGCCTGGCAAGGTTTTCCAGGAAGAGCTGCTTCATCAACTTCCTGGGTATAAAAAAGAGGCTGGCTGGTTTGTACGATTGCGAGTCCTCCTAATTGCCTTTTTTGAAGATGAGTGTCATTTGCTTACATCCAGCCCTTAGCCTCTCTTCTCGTCTACATCTTAGCAAAAAGCTTTTCCACTATGTCTGGCGAGGAAAAACTGTGCCAGCACAGAAAACATCTCCTATCGTGTTCTAGACGTTGCACGGAGGTGTGCCGAGTGTTTGGCATGAAGGAAAGAAAACTTGTCCAAAACAGCTTCCAATCGAATGTTCATGCGATTGGAAAAGTCAGGAGAGTGCAAAGGTACTGTTTTCTATCAGTTGGCAAGCTGCGCACACAATCCCAGTGTTGTACAGCTTCCTTCTTCACCTTTCCGAAGGTGCCGCTCTCTCCGGCTCCCGGAGGCGAAGAAGCGGCTTCTTCGCGCAAAGACGATTGTGCCGCTCACTGTGCTCTCCTTAGCGCGGCTTCTGCCGAAAGACGCCCGAGAGCGGCTCTTAGCTACGGAGAGCATCGTACCTTCGTCTTTAGCGTCTCTTCTCGTCTACATCTTAGCAAAAAGCTTTTCCACTATGTCTGGCGAGGAAAAACTGTGCCAGCACAGAAAACATCTCCCATCGTGTTCTAGACGTTGCACGGAGGTGTGCCGAGTGTTTGGCATGAAGAAAAGAAAAGTTGTCCAAAACAGCTTCCAATCGAATGTTCATGTGATTGGAAAAGTCAGGAGAGTGCAAAGGTACTGTTTTCTATCAGTTGGCAAGCTGCGCACACAATCCCAGTGTTGTACAGCTTCCTTCTTCACCTTTCCGAAGGTGCCGCTCTCTCCGGCTCCCGGAGGCGAAGAAGCGGCTTCTTCGCGCAAAGACGATTGTGCCGCTCACTGTGCTCTCCTTAGCGCGGCTTCTGCCGAAAGACGCCCGAGAGCGGCTCTTAGCTACGGAGAGCATCGTACCTTCGTCTTTAGCGTCTCTTCTCGTCTACATCTTAGCAAAAAGCTTTTCCACTATGTCTGGCGAGGAAAAACTGTGCCAGCACAGAAAACATCTCCTATCGTGTTCTAGACGTTGCACGGAGGTGTGCCGAGTGTTTGGCATGAAGAAAAGAAAAGTTGTCCAAAACAGCTTCCAATCGAATGTTCATGTGATTGGAAAAGTCAGGAGAGTGCAAAGGTACTGTTTTCTATCAGTTGGCAAGCTGCGCACACAATCCCAGTGTTGTACAGCTTCCTTCTTCACCTTTCCGAAGGTGCCGCTCTCTCCGGCTCCCGGAGGCGAAGAAGCGGCTTCTTTGCGCAAAGACGATTGTGCCGCTCACTGTGCACTCCTTAGCGCGGCTTCTGCCGAAAGACGCCCGGGAGCGGCTCTTAGCTCCGGAGAGCATCGTACCTTCGTCTTTAGCGTCTCTTCTCGTCTACATCTTACCAAAAAACTTTTCTACTATATCTGGCGAGGAAAAACTGTGCAAGCACAGAAAACATCGCCCATCGTGTTCTAGACGTTGCACGGAGGTGTGCCGAGTGTTTGGCATGAAGGAAAGAAAAGTTGTCCAAAACAGCTTCCAATCGAATGTTCATGTGATTGGAAAAGTCAGGAGAGTGCAAAGGTACTGTTTTCTAGCAGTTGGCAAGCTGCGCACACAATCCCAGTGTTGTACAGCTTCCTTCTTCACCTTTCCGAAGGTGCCGCTCTCTCCGGCTCCCGGAGGCGAAGAAGCGGCTTCTTCGCGCAAAGACGATTGTGCCGCTCACTGTGCTCTCCTTTGCGCGGCTTCTGCCGAAAGACGCCCGAGAGCGGCTCTTAGCTACGGAGAGCATCGTACCTTCGTCTTTAGCATCTCTTCTCGTCTACATCTTAGCAAAAAGCTTTTCCACTATGTCTGGCGAGGAAAAACTGTGCCAGCACAGAAAACATCTCCCATCGTGTTCTAGACGTTGCACGGAGGTGTGCCGAGTGTTTGACATGAAGGAAAGAAAAGTTGTCAAAAACAGCTTCCAATCGAATGTTCATGTGATTGGAAAAGTCAGGAGAGTGCAAAGGTACTGTTTTCTAGCAGTTGGCAAGCTGCGCACACAATCCCAGTGTTGTACAGCTTCCTTCTTCACCGTTCCGAAGGTGCCGCTCTCTCCCGCTCCCGGAGGCGAAGAAGCGGCTTCTTCGCGCAAAGACGATTGTGCCGCTCACTGTGCTCTCCTTAGCGCGGCTTCTGCCGAAAGACGCCCGAGAGCGGCTCTTAGCTACGGAGAGCATCGTACCTTCGTCTTTAGCGTCTCTTCTCGTCTACATCTTAGCAAAAAGCTTTTCCACTATGTCTGGCGAGGAAAAACTGTGCCAGCACAGAAAACATCTCCCATCGTGTTCTAGACGTTGCACGGAGGTGTGCCGAGTGTTTGGCATGAAGGAAAGAAAAGTTGTCCAAAACAGCTTCCAATCGAATGTTCATGTGATTGGAAAAGTCAGGAGAGTGCAAAGGTACTGTTTTCTATCAGTTGGCAAGCTGCGCACACAATCCCAGTGTTGTACAGCTTCCTTCTTCACCTTTCCGAAGGTGCCGCTCTCTCCGGCTCCCGGAGGCGAAGAAGCGGCTTCTTCGCGTAAAGACGATTGTGCCGCTCACTGTGCACTCCTTAGCGCGGCTTATGCCGAAAGACGCCCGGGAGCGGCTCTTAGCTCCGGACAGCATCGTACCTTCGTCTTTAGCGTCTCTTCTCGTCTACATCTTAGCAAAAAACTTTTCTACTATGTCTGGCGAGGAAAAACTGTGCCAGCACAGAAAACATCTCCCATCGTGTTCTAGACGTTGCACGGAGGTGTGCCGAGTGTTTGGCATGAAGGAAAGAAAAGTTGTCCAAAACAGCTTCCAATCGAATGTTCATGTGATTGGAAAAGTCAGGAGAGTGCAAAGGTACTGTTTTCTATCAGTTGGCAAGCTGCGCACACAATCCCAGTGTTGTACAGCTTCCTTCTTCACCTTTCCGAAGGTGCCGCTCTCTCCGGCTCCCGGAGGCGAAGAAGCGGCTTCTTCGCGCAAAGACGATTGTGCCGCTCACTGTGCACTCCTTAGCGCGGCTTCTGCCGAAAGACGCCCGGGAGCGGCTCTTAGCTCCGGACAGCATCGTACCTTCGTCTTTAGCGTCTCTTCTCGTCTACATCTTAGCAAAAAGCTTTTCCACTATGTCTGGCGAGGAAAAACTGTGCCAGCACAGAAAACATCTCCCATGGTGTTCTAGACGTTGCACGATCCCTAAACTTAGGCTGATTTTCCTTCCTGGGGATAGGGTTAGGCTTCAACCTAGGGCCTGGAGTTTTTTAACCAGGAAGCCCTGAGTTCCAGGCTTACTGCATCTGCCAAAGGCATCCGAAAGGGAGTGCAGAAGTGCCACAACATGGTTGCTTTCACGGCTTTTCCCTTAGGAAGAACCCTAATACGCGGCTGATTTACCTTCCTAGGGTTACTGTTAGGCTTAGGCCTAGGCCTTTTAAAACCAGGAAGCCCTGGGCTCCAGGCACACTGCAGCTGTGAAAGGCATCCCAAAGGGAGTGCAGAAGTGCCACAACATGGCTGCTTTCCCGGCTTTTTCCTTGGCAAGAAGCCTAACACCAGGCTGATTTCCCTTCCCAGGGTTACTGTTAGCCTTAGGCCTAGGGCTAGGATTTTTAAAACTAGGAAGCCCTTAGTTCCAGGCACACTGCAGCTGCGAAAGGCATCCCAAGGGGAGTACAAAAGTGCAACAACATGGCAGCTTTCACAGCTTTTTCCTTGGCACCATCCCTATACCTAGGCTGATTTATCTGCCTAGGGTTAAGTTTAGGCTTCAGCCTAGGGCTTGGAGTTTTTTAACCAGAAAGCCCTGAGTTCCAGGCTTACTGCATCTGCCAAAGGCATCCCAAAGGGAGTGCAGAAGTGCCACAACATGGCTGCTTTCACGGCTTTTCCCTTAGGAAGAACCCTAATACGCGGCTGATTTACCTTCCTAGGGTTACTGTTAGGCTTAGGCCTAGGACTTTTAAAACCAGGAAGCCCTGGGCTCCAGGCATATGCAGCTGTTAAAGGCATCCCAAGAGGGCCGCAGAAGTGACACAACTTGGCTGCCTCTGCTTCTATTCTCATGAGACCATCCCGAACCATAGGCAGATTTTCATTCCTAGGGTTAAGGTTTGAGTTTCGCCTAGGGTAAGAGTTCTATTAACAAGAAAGCCCTGAGTTCCAAGAACACAGCAGCTGCGAAGGACTAGCCAAGAAGAGCGCCAAAGTACCACAACATGCCTGCCACCACAGCTTTTTCCTTGGGGACATGCCTAATTCCTGGCTGATTTGCCTTTCTCATCTTAGGGTTGGGGTTCGGCCTAGGGCTAGGATTTTTTTATCTAGGAAGCCCTGAGTTCCAGGCTTACTGCATCTGCCAAAGGCATCCCAAAGGGAGTGCAGAAGTGCCACAACATGGCTGCTTTCACGGCTTTTCCCTTAGGAAGAACCCTAATACGCGGCTGATTTACCTTCCTAGGGTTACTGTTAGGCTTAGGCCTAGGACTTTTAAAACCAGGAAGCCCTGGGCTCCAGGCACACTGCAGCTGTTAAAGGAATCCCAAGGGGAGCGCAAAAGTGACACAACTTGGCTGCCTCTGCTGCTATTCTCATGAGACCATCCCGAACCATAGGCTGATTTTCCTTCCTAGGGTTAAGGTTTGAGTTACGCCTGGGGTAAGGGTTCTATTAACCAGAAAGCCCTGAGTTCCAAGAACACAGCAGCTGCGAAGGACTACCCAAGAAGAGCGCAAAAGTACCACAACATGCCTGCCTCCACAGCTTTTTCCTTGGGGACATGCCTAATTCCTGGCTGATTTGCCTTTCTCGTCTTAGGGTTGGGGTTCGGCGTAGGGCTAGGATTTTTAAAATCAGGAAGCCCTGAGTTCCAGGCACACTGGAGCTGTGAAAGACATCCCAAAGGCAGTGCAGAAGTGCCACAACATGGCTGCTTTCCCGGCTTTTTCCTTGGCAAGAAGCCTAACACCAGGCTGATTTCCCTTCCTAGGGTTACTGTTAGGCTTAGGCCTAGGGCTAGGATTTTTAAAACTAGGAAGCCCTTAGTTCCAGGCGCACTGCAGCTGCGAAAGGCATCCCAAGGGGAGTACAAAAGTGCAACAACTTGGCAGCTTTCACAGCTTTTTCCTTGGCACCATCCCTATACCTAGGCTGATTTATCTGCCTAGGGTTAAGGTTAGGCTTCAGCCTAGGGCTTGGAGTTTTTTAACCAGAAAACCCTGAGTTCCAGGCTTACTGCATCTGCCAAAGGCATCCCAAAGGGAGTGCAGAAGTGCCACAACATGGCTGCTTTCACGGCTTTTCCCTTAGGAAGAACCCTAATACACGGCTGATTTACCTTCCTAGGGTTACTGTTAGGCTTAGGCCTAGGACTTTTAAAACCAGGAAGCCCTGGGCTCCAGGCATATGCAGCTGTTAAAGGCATCCCAAGAGGGCCGCAGAAGTGACACAACTTGGCTGCCTCTGCTTCTATTCTCATGAGACCATCCTGAACCATAGGCAGATTTTCCTTCCTAGGGTTAAGGTTTGAGTTTCGCCTAGGGTAAGAGTTCTATTAACCAGAAAGCCCTGAGTTCCAAGAACACAGCAGCTGCGAAGGACTAGCCAAGAAGAGCGAAAAAGTACCACAACATGCCTGCCTCCACAGCTTTTTCCTTGGGGACATGCCTAATTCCTGGCTGATTTGCCTTTCTTGTCTTAGGGTTGGGGTTCGGCCTAGGGCTAGGATTTTGTTAACTAGGAAGCCCTGAGTTCCAGGCTTACTTCATCTGCCAAAAGCATCCCAAAGGGAGTGCAGAAGTGCCACAACATGGCTGCTTTCACGGCTTTTCCCTTAGGAAGAACCCTAATACCCGGCAGATTTACCTTCCTAGGGTTACTGTTAGGCTTAAGCCTAGGACTTTTAAAACCAGGAAGCCCTGGGCTCCAGGCACTCTGCAGCTGCGAAAGGCATCCCAAGGGGAGCGCAAAAGTGACACAACTTGGCTGCCACCACTGATATTTCCATGAGACCATCCCGAACCATAGGCTGATTTTCCTTCCTAGGGTTAAGGTTTGAGTTGCGCCTAGGGTAAGGGTTCTATTAACCAGAAAGCCCTGAGTTCCAAGAACACAGCAGCTGCGAAGGACTACCCAAGAAGAGCGCAAAAGTACCACAACATGCCTGCCTCCACAGCTTTTTCCTTGGGGACATGCCTAATTCCTGGCTGATTTGCCTTTCTCGTCTTAGGGTTGGGGTTCGGCCTAGGGCTAGGATTTTTTTAACTAGGAAGCCCTGAGTTCCAGGCACACTGGAGCTGTGAAAGTCATCCAAAAGGGAGTGCAAAAGTGCCACAACATGGCTGCTTTCCCGGCTTTTTCCTTGGCAAGAAGCCTAACACCAGGCTGATTTCCCTTCCCAGGGTTACTGTTAGGCTTAGGCCTAGTGCTAGGATTTTTAAAACTAGGAAGCCCTTAGATCCAGGCACACTGCAGCTGCGAAAGGCATCCCAAGGGGAGTACAAAAGTGCAACAACATGGCAGCTTTCACAGCTTTTTCCTTGGCACCATCCCTATACCTAGGCTGATTTATCTGCCTAGGGTTAAGTTTAGGCTTCAGCCTAGGGCTTGGAGTTTTTTAACCAGGAAGCCCTGAGTTCCAGGCTTACTGCATCTGCCAAAGGCATCCGAAAGGGAGTGCAGAAGTGCCACAACATGGCTGCTTTCACGGCTTTTCCCTTAGGAAGAACCCTAATACGCGGCTGATTTACCTTCCTAGGGTTACTGTTAGGCTTAGGCCTAGGACTTTTAAAACCAGGAAGCCCTGGGCTCCAGGCATATGCAGCTGTTAAAGGCATCCCAAGAGGGCCGCAGAAGTGACACAACTTGGCTGCCTCTGCTGCTATTCTCATGAGACCATCCTGAACCATAGGCAGATTTTCCTTCCTAGGGTTAAGGTTTGGGTTTCGCCTAGGGTAAGAGTTCTATTAACCAGAAAGCCCTGAGTTCCAAGAACACAGCAGCTGCGAAGGACTAGCCAAGAAGAGCGCAAAAGTACCACAACATGCCTGCCTCCACAGCTTTTTCCTTGGGGACATGCCTAATTCCTGGCTGATTTGCCTTTCTCGTCTTAGGGTTGGGGTTCGGCCTAGGGCTAGGATATTTTTAACTAGGAAGCCCTGAGTTCCAGGCTTACTTCATCTGCCAAAGGCATCCCAAAGGGAGTGCAAAAGTGCCACAACATGGCTGCTTTCACGGCTTTTCCCTTAGGAAGAACCCTAATACGCGGCTGATTTACCTTCCTAGGGTTACTGTTAGGCTTTGGCCTAGGACTTTTAAAACCAGGAAGCCCTGGGCTCCAGGCACATGCAGCTGTTAAAGGCATCCCAAGAGGGCTGCAGAAGTGACACAACTTGGCTGCCACCACTGATATTTCCATGAGACCATCCCGAACCATAGGCTGATTTTCCTTCCTAGGGTTAAGGTTTGAGTTACGCCTAGGGTAAGGGTTCTATTAACCAGAAAGCCCTGAGTTCCAAGAACACAGCAGCTGCGAAGGACTACCCAAGAAGAGCGCAAAAGTACCACAACATGCCTGCCTCCACAGCTTTTTCCTTGGGGACATGCCTAATTCCTGGCTGATTTGCCTTTCTCGTCTTAGGGTTGGGGTTCGGCCTAGGGCTAGGATTTTTTTAACTAGGAAGCCCTGAGTTCCAGGCACACTGGAGCTGTGAAAGGCATCCAAAAGGGAGTGCAAAAGTGCCACAACATGGCTGCTTTCACGGCTTTTTCCTTGGCAAGAAGCCTAACACCAGGCTGATTTCCCTTCCCAGGGTTACTGTTAGGCTTAGGCCTAGTGCTAGGATTTTTAAAACTAGGAAGCCCTTAGATCCAGGCACACTGCAGCTGCGAAAGGCATCCCAAGGGGAGTACAAAAGTGCAACAACATGGCAGCTTTCACAGCTTTTTCCTTGGCACCATCCCTATACCTAGGCTGATTTATCTGCCTAGGGTTAAGTTTAGGCTTCAGCCTAGGGCTTGGAGTTTTTTAACCAGGAAGCCCTGAGTTCCAGGCTTACTGCATCTGCCAAAGGCATCCGAAAGGGAGTGCAGAAGTGCCACAACATGGCTGCTTTCACGGCTTTTCCCTTAGGAAGAACCCTAATACGCGGCTGATTTACCTTCCTAGGGTTACTGTTAGGCTTAGGCCTAGGACTTTTAAAACCAGGAAGCCCTGGGCTCCAGGCATATGCAGCTGTTAAAGGCATCCCAAGAGGGCCGCAGAAGTGACACAACTTGGCTGCCTCTGCTGCTATTCTCATGAGACCATCCTGAACCATAGGCAGATTTTCCTTCCTAGGGTTAAGGTTTGGGTTTCGCCTAGGGTAAGAGTTCTATTAACCAGAAAGCCCTGAGTTCCAAGAACACAGCAGCTGCGAAGGACTAGCCAAGAAGAGCGCAAAAGTACCACAACATGCCTGCCTCCACAGCTTTTTCCTTGGGGACATGCCTAATTCCTGGCTGATTTGCCTTTCTCGTCTTAGGGTTGGGGTTCGGCCTAGGGCTAGGATATTTTTAACTAGGAAGCCCTGAGTTCCAGGCTTACTTCATCTGCCAAAGGCATCCCGAAGGGAGTGCAAAAGTGCCACAACATGGCTGCTTTCACGGCTTTTCCCTTAGGAAGAACCCTAATACGCGGCTGATTTACCTTCCTAGGGTTACTGTTAGGCTTTGGCCTAGGACTTTTAAAACCAGGAAGCCCTGGGCTCCAGGCACACTGCAGCTGTTAAAGGCATCCCAAGAGGGCTGCAGAAGTGACACAACTTGGCTGCCTCTGCTGCTATTCTCATGAGACCATCCCGAACCATAGGCTGATTTTCCTTCCTAGGGTTAAGGTTTGGGTTACGCCTAGGGTAAGGGTTCTATAAACCAGAAAGCCCTGAGTTCCAAGAACACAGCAGCTGCGAAGGACTAGCCAAGAAGAGCGCAAAAGTACCACAACATGCCTGCCTCCACAGCTTTTTCCTTGGGGCATGCCTAATTCCTGGCTGATTTGCCTTTCTCGTCTTAGGGTTGGGGTTCGGCCTAGGGCTAGGATTTTTTTAACTAGGAAGCCCTGAGTTCCAGGCACACTGGAGCTGTGAAAGGCATCCAAAAGGGAGTGCATAAGTGCCACAACATGGCTGCTTTCACGGCTTTTTCCTTGGCAAGAAGCCTAACACCAGGCTGATTTCCCTTGCCAGGGTTACTGTTAGGCTTAGGCCTAGGGCTAGGATTTTTAAAACTAGGAAGCCCTTAGCTCCAGGCACACTGCAGCTGTTCAAGTCATCCCAAGAGGGCCGCAGAAGTGACACAACTTGGCTGCCTCTGCTGCTATTCTGATGAGTCCATCCCGAACCATAGGCTGATTTTCCTTCCTAGGGTGAGGGTTAGAGTTACGCCTAGGGTTAGTGTTTTTTTAACCAGAAAGCCCTGAGTTCCAAGAACACAGCAGCTGCGAAGGACTACCCAAGAGGAGGGGAAAAGTGCCACAACATGGCTGCCTCCAGCGCTTTTTCCTTGGGACCATCATTGAACCTAAGCTGATTTACTTGCCTCCAGTTGCACCTATGGTCACGCCAAGAGATAGGGATTTTAAATCAGTAAACCCTGAGCTCCAGACCCAGTGCAGCTGCAAAAGGCTTCCCAAGGGCAGCCAAAAATTGCCTCAACATGCTCCTTCCAGTGCTTTTTTCCTTGGGAACATCCCTATACCCAGGCTGATTTATCTGCCTAGGGTTAGGGTTAGGGTTCAGCCTAGAGATAGGATTTTTTCAAACAGGAAGCCCTGAATTCCAGGCACACTGCAGCTGTTAAAGGCAGTGTTCTACGTCAACCGCAACTTAGTCTGAAATAAATGCTTTTTCCCTGAGAGCATCTGAGAGGTTTGCATGAAGCACTGATATCTGACATTTGCAATTTTGAATAGGAGAGGAGAAAGAAAATGGGAAGAAGTTTTTAATTTTAGTGGTTTCAATGTTAATTTCCGTACACTTTTTCAAAACTTGTCAGCTCAAATGCCCATCAACATCTTTTAGTCATCTGTAAGTCAGTATTCATATAAAATGTGCTTCAAATCAAAAGAATTTCAAATTTGCACTCCAAATTTCTATGCCTAGATTTATGATTTCCTCCACATATTAGATGAAAGGAAGGCCTTTTTTACTGTGGGAGTGCTGGAACACTGGAACAGGTTGCCCAGGGAAGTTGTGGGTGTCCCATCCCTGAAAGTATTCAAGGTCAGCTTGGACGGGGCTTGGAGCAGCAACAAAGGAGAAGCTTGATAGTAGAGAAACAAAGTTGGACTATAGAAGAAACTGGGATTGAAGTATAGGAGCAAGTTTTCTCTCAGCTCTTGGGGTAAATTCAAAGTTGTACAAAATGACATTTATCTGTGCTATTCACTACTGTAACAGAAATGTTCATGAAAACTGTACAGAAGATAGCAAATTTTAAAAGAGATAAGAATTACAGCATAAAATCCATGGGATGGGTTACAACATGAGACACTCTCTAAGAGAAAATCTCTGTGTTTCAGCACTTCATCATGGTAAGATTTCATGAAGTGCCAAAGAAGGCGGCAAAATATCATTCGGGACGTTATTTCCTGGAATTCAGCCTGGCCATTAGTAGGAACTGGGTTTGAACATATCATGTAGATATACCACACACGCTTTCCCTTCACTGAAAAATGACTGTTTACAACGAAGAAGCAATTGACGATCAAAATTGATTGAAAGCATCTTAAACATGTCAAGTATTTCATTGTAGATGATCTGTGATCCAAATGCTTCTTCCACCTTCGAGAGGGACAGAACAATTCTTCCATATCATGATGGTTTAAAATTGTATCAACCAATGTTTTCTGCTGAAAAGATAGCATCTATTTTTTTCTATTTTTGGAAGAAAATATTCCTAGACATACAACAGGTGAGAACTAAGTAATTTTAAAGAAACAAATGAAAAGAAAATATTCTGTAAATAGAATGAAATGAAAAGCTGTGTTTTAAATAGGAGCTAAATATGAAACAGAATTTTTGTACCAGGCATTTGAATTACTGCACCAGCTCTTTTGCCCATCAAGAGAGGCATTGAGCATTTCAGTCTTTTCCAAGGTGTTCATGATCTGCTATGCTGATCTCTGTGTGTGCCTAGGTGTGTGTGGAAGGGGGGGCATGTGAAGGGGAGTGTGTATGTTTGCTTTACAATTGTTGTGGCAGATTCATGCCTCAGCTCCACATTTTGTTTTAGAAAGGTCACACAGAGTGGATGTGAAGTTTACTATCAACAAGAGATCAATTCCCAAATCATCCATTTGACTCTACCTTATAAATCATGTGCTTTGTTGCATATTTTATCAAATCTACTTTCAAGCCAGATGGAGGAAGGAGGATGTGGCAATCCCTCCACCATCTTGCAACTTTTATGCAAGTAGGTTTTCAAGAAAATCATCATTTCTCTTGGAAATATGTCTGGAACAGGCATGATGGTAGTGTCAACCTGTTGGAGTTTTTGTTGCTGGAAGAAGTTATACAAAAGGATTGGTTTTTACATTGACCAGTTACTGAATCAAGCTCAGGAATACATTGGAAATTCAACTGGGGCTTCCTTTCCCCGGCAGACTACTTCTAGAACGAGCTTGTACACTGAAGCTTACTCTTTTGCCCTCTTTTTGTTTCTTTCCTATTTTCTTGGCTTCTTTGCCACTCTCTAGACAATTTTGGAACTTTTTTCCCAACTCAAATGGTTTCAATAGTCTGATTGTGATCATACATTTTTACAAGGAATTTTTAAAATCTTTCCTCCAGTTAAGAAAGTCAAGGACTTAGGTCTTTTTCTTCCCTTATCAAGATTGCAATGAAATTGATAAGTAAAGACCAACTCTTTCTTTTTGTTTTTAACCCAAGCAGATAATTCCCATCCATTCATCCATTTGGTGGACCAATAGTTGCCATTCTGATGGAAGTTGTCACTTCTTAACAATAGGCATTCTGTGACTATGTTGACAGCACTTTGGGTGAAGATCCTAACTGGTCTTAGATACACATAGGGAGAAATTTGCTCAGCCAGTGTCAGTCTTAAGCATGCGTATCAGAAGATCTTTCTAGAGCTGGGAATTTTCCCATGAAAGGGATTCAGTTAGGGAAGAGACACTTGCCCCAGAGGTTTACATTCTTCTTGAAGACTGCTTAAGGAACTTAGATGCCATGTCCATTTGGATCTGTGTCTGCACAGAACTTTGTCATGCCAGTGCTTGAAATGCATCTTGAAGAGAATTCACTAGCACAGAATGAATGAGAGTGGAAGGGGTTGGTGGGGCTAACCAGGCCCAACCCCCCTGCCTAAACCAGGATACCTAGAGCCTCTTGCCCAGGATTCTATCTGGGTGTACTTTGAATGTCTTCAAAGATCCAGGCTCCACAATCTTTCTGGGCAGTCTGTGCCGTGGTTCACTCACCCTCACAGTAAAGAATCATTTCCTGATGTTCCTGTATTTCAGTGTGTGCCCACTGCCTCTTGTCTTTTCACTCAGCATCACTGAAAAGACACTGATTCCCTCCCCTTTGCACTATTGCTTCCATATGGATGTGTGCTGCCATGTAGAGATATGTCAAAAACCTACCTGAAGCCCAGGCAGATAATATTCCCTTCATCTACCAGTCAAGTTGATTCATCAGAGGAGTTTAAAGTTATGTTCAGCATGAAATGCCCCTGAAAAATCATGCTAACTACATTATTGTGTCGTCTTTCATGTGCCTGGCAAGGTTTTCCAGGAAGAGCTGCTTCATCAACTTCCTGGGTATAAAAAAGAGGCTGGCTGGTTTGTACGATTGCGAGTCCTCCTAATTGCCTTTTTTGAAGATGAGTGTCATTTGCTTACATCCAGTCCTTAGCCTCTCTTCTCGTCTACATCTTAGCAAAAAGCTTTTCCACTATGTCTGGCGAGGAAAAACTGTGCCAGCACAGAAAACATCTCCCATCGTGTTCTAGACGTTGCACGGAGGTGTGCCGAGTGTTTGGCATGAAGAAAAGAAAAGTTGTCCAAAACAGCTTCCAATCGAATGTTCATGTGATTGGAAAAGTCAGGAGAGTGCAAAGGTACTGTTTTCTATCAGTTGGCAAGCTGCGCACACAATCCCAGTGTTGTACAGCTTCCTTCTTCACCTTTCCGAAGGTGCCGCTCTCTCCGGCTCCCGGAGGCGAAGAAGCGGCTTCTTCGCGCAAAGACGATTGTGCCGCTCACTGTGCTCTCCTTAGCGCGGCTTCTGCCGAAAGACGCCCGAGAGCGGCTCTTAGCTACGGAGAGCATCGTACCTTCGTCTTTAGCGTCTCTTCTCGTCTACATCTTAGCAAAAAGCTTTTCCACTATGTCTGGCGAGGAAAAACTGTGCCAGCACAGAAAACATCTCCTATCGTGTTCTAGACGTTGCACGGAGGTGTGCCGAGTGTTTGGCATGAAGAAAAGAAAAGTTGTCCAAAACAGCTTCCAATCGAATGTTCATGTGATTGGAAAAGTCAGGAGAGTGCAAAGGTACTGTTTTCTATCAGTTGGCAAGCTGCGCACACAATCCCAGTGTTGTACAGCTTCCTTCTTCACCTTTCCGAAGGTGCCGCTCTCTCCCGCTCCCGGAGGCGAAGAAGCGGCTTCTTCGCGCAAAGACGATTGTGCCGCTCACTGTGCACTCCTTAGCGCGGCTTCTGCCGAAAGACGCCCGGGAGCGGCTCTTAGCTCCGGACAGCATCGTACCTTCGTCTTTAGCGTCTCTTCTCGTCTACATCTTAGCAAAAAACTTTTCTACTATATCTGGCGAGGAAAAACTGTGCAAGCACAGAAAACATCTCCCATCGTGTTCTAGACGTTGCACGGAGGTGTGCCGAGTGTTTGGCATGAAGGAAAGAAAAGTTGTCCAAAACAGCTTCCAATCGAATGTTCATGTGATTGGAAAAGTCAGGAGAGTGCAAAGGTACTGTTTTCTAGCAGTTGGCAAGCTGCGCACACAATCCCAGTGTTGTACAGCTTCCTTCTTCACCTTTCCGAAGGTGCCGCTCTCTCCGGCTCCCGGAGGCGAAGAAGCGGCTTCTTCGCGCAAAGACGATTGTGCCGCTCACTGTGCTCTCCTTAGCGCGGCTTCTGCCGAAAGACGCCCGAGAGCGGCTCTTAGCTACGGAGAGCATCGTACCTTCGTCTTTAGCGTCTCTTCTCGTCTACATCTTAGCCAAAAGCTTTTCCACTATGTCTGGCGAGGAAAAACTGTGCCAGCACAGAAAACATCTCCCATCGTGTTCTAGACGTTGCACGGAGGTGTGCCGAGTGTTTGGCATGACGAAAAGAAAAGTTGTCCAAAACAGCTTCCAATCGAATGTTCATGTGATTGGAAAAGTCAGGAGAGTGCAAAGGTACTGTTTTCTATCAGTTGGCAAGCTGCGCACACAATCCCAGTGTTGTACAGCTTCCTTCTTCACCTTTCCGAAGGTGCCGCTCTCTCCGGCTCCCGGAGGCGAAGAAGCGGCTTCTTCGCGCAAAGACGATTGTGCCGCTCACTGTGCACTCCTTAGCGCGGCTTCTGCCGAAAGACGCCCGGGAGCGGCTCTTAGCTCCGGACAGCATCGTACCTTCGTCTTTAGCGTCTCTTCTCGTCTACATCTTAGCAAAAAGCTTTTCCACTATGTCTGGCGAGGAAAAACTGTGCCAGCACAGAAAACATCTCCCATCGTGTTCTAGACGTTGCACGGAGGTGTGCCGAGTGTTTGGCATGAAGAAAAGAAAAGTTGTCCAAAACAGCTTCCAATCGAATGTTCATGTGATTGGAAAAGTCAGGAGAGTGCAAAGGTACTGTTTTCTAGCAGTTGGCAAGCTGCGCACACAATCCCAGTGTTGTACAGCTTCCTTCTTCACCTTTCCGAAGGTGCCGCTCTCTCCGGCTCCCGGAGGCGAAGAAGCGGCTTCTTCGCGTAAAGACGATTGTGCCGCTCACTGTGCACTCCTTAGCGCGGCTTATGCCGAAAGACGCCCGGGAGCGGCTCTTAGCTCCGGACAGCATCGTACCTTCGTCTTTAGCGTCTCTTCTCGTCTACATCTTAGCAAAAAACTTTTCTACTATGTCTGGCGAGGAAAAACTGTGCCAGCACAGAAAACATCTCCCATCGTGTTCTAGACGTTGCACGGAGGTGTGCCGAGTGTTTGGCATGAAGGAAAGAAAAGTTGTCCAAAACAGCTTCCAATCGAATGTTCATGTGATTGGAAAAGTCAGGAGAGTGCAAAGGTACTGTTTTCTAGCAGTTGGCAAGCTGCGCACACAATCCCAGTGTTGTACAGCTTCCTTCTTCACCTTTCCGAAGGTGCCGCTCTCTCCGGCTCCCGGAGGCGAAGAAGCGGCTTCTTCGCGCAAAGACGATTGTGCCGCTCACTGTGCACTCCTTAGCGCGGCTTCTGCCGAAAGACGCCCGGGAGCGGCTCTTAGCTCCGGACAGCATCGTACCTTCGTCTTTAGCGTCTCTTCTCGTCTACATCTTAGCAAAAAGCTTTTCCACTATGTCTGGCGAGGAAAAACTGTGCCAGCACAGAAAACATCTCCCATCGTGTTCTAGACGTTGCACGATCCCTAAACTTAGGCTGATTTTCCTTCCTGGGGATAGGGTTAGGCTTCAACCTAGGGCCTGGAGTTTTTTAACCAGGAAGCCCTGAGTTCCAGGCTTACTGCATCTGCCAAAGGCATCCGAAAGGGAGTGCAGAAGTGCCACAACATTGTTGCTTTCACGGCTTTTCCCTTAGGAAGAACCCTAATACGCGGCTGATTTACCTTCCTAGGGTTACTGTTAGGCTTAGGCCTAGGACTTTTAAAACCAGGAAGCCCTGGGCTCCAGGCACACTGCAGCTGTGAAAGGCATCCCAAAGGGAGTGCAAAAGTGCCACAACATGGCTGCTTTCCCGGCTTTTTCCTTGGCAAGAAGCCTAACACCAGGCTGATTTCCCTTCCCAGGGTTACTGTTAGGCTTAGGCCTAGGGCTAAGATTTTTAAAACTAGGAAGCCCTTAGTTCCAGGCACACTGCAGCTGCGAAAGGCATCCCAAGGGGAGTACAAAAGTGCAACAACATGGCAGCTTTCACAGCTTTTTCCTTGGCACCATCCCTATACCTAGGCTGATTTATCTGCCTAGGGTTAAGGTTAGGCTTCAGCCTAGGGCTTGGAGTTTTTTAACCAGAAAGCCCTGAGTTCCAGGCTTACTGCATCTGCCAAAGGCATCCCAAAGGGAGTGCAGAAGTGCCACAACATGGCTGCTTTCACGGCTTTTCCCTTAGGAAGAACCCTAATACGCGGCTGATTTACCTTCCCAGGGTTACTGTTAGGCTTAGGCCTAGGACTTTTAAAACCAGGAAGCCCTGGGCTCCAGGCATATGCAGCTGTTAAAGGCATCCCAAGAGGGCCGCAGAAGTGACACAACTTGGCTGCCTCTGCTTCTATTCTCATGAGACCATCCTGAACCATAGGCTGATTTTCATTCCTAGGGTTAAGGTTTGAGTTTCGCCTAGGGTAAGAGTTCTATTAACGAGAAAGCCCTGAGTTCCAAGAACACAGCAGCTGCGAAGGACTAGCCAAGAAGATCGCCAAAGTACCACAACATGCCTGCCTCCACAGCTTTTTCCTTGGGGACATGCCTAATTCCTGGCTGATTTGCCTTTCTCGTCTTAGGGTTGGGGTTCGGCCTAGGGCTAGGATTTTTTTAACTAGGAAGCCCTGAGTTCCAGGCTTACTGCATCTGCCAAAGGCATCCCAAAGGGAGTGCAGAAGTGCCACAACATGGCTGCTTTCACGGCTTTTCCCTTAGGAAGAACCCTAATACGCGGCTGATTTACCTTCCTAGGGTTACTGTTAGGCTTAGGCCTAGGACTTTTAAAACCAGGAAGCCCTGGGCTCCAGGCACACTGCAGCTGTGAAAGGCATCCCAAAGGGAGTGCAAAAGTGCCACAACATGGCTGCTTTCCCGGCTTTTTCCTTGGCAAGAAGCCTAACACCAGGCTGATTTCCCTTCCCAGGGTTACTGTTAGGCTTAGGCCTAGGGCTAGGATTTTTAAAACTAGGAAGCCCTTAGTTCCAGGCACACTGCAGCTGCGAAAGGCATCCCAAGGGGAGTACAAAAGTGCAACAACATGGCAGCTTTCACAGCTTTTTCCTTGGCACCATCCCTATACCTAGGCTGATTTATCTGCCTAGGGTTAAGGTTAGGCTTCAGCCTAGGGCTTGGAGTTTTTTAACCAGAAAGCCCTGAGTTCCAGGCTTACTGCATCTGCCAAAGGCATCCCAAAGGGAGTGCAGAAGTGCCACAACATGGCTGCTTTCACGGCTTTTCCCTTAGGAAGAACCCTAATACACGGCTGATTTACCTTCCCAGGGTTAATGTTAGGCTTAGGCCTAGGACTTTTAAAACCAGGAAGCCCTGGGCTCCAGGCATATGCAGCTGTTAAAGGCATCCCAAGAGGGCCGCAGAAGTGACACAACTTGGCTGCCTCTGCTTCTATTCTCATGAGACCATCCTGAACCATAGGCTGATTTTCATTCCTAGGGTTAAGGTTTGAGTTTCGCCTAGGGTAAGAGTTCTATTAACGAGAAAGCCCTGAGTTCCAAGAACACAGCAGCTGCGAAGGACTAGCCAAGAAGATCGCCAAAGTACCACAACATGCCTGCCTCCACAGCTTTTTCCTTGGGGACATGCCTAATTCCTGGCTGATTTGCCTTTCTCGTCTTAGGGTTGGGGTTCGGCCTAGGGCTAGGATTTTTTTAACTAGGAAGCCCTGAGTTCCAGGCTTACTGCATCTGCCAAAGGCATCCCAAAGGGAGTGCAGAAGTGCCACAACATGGCTGCTTTCACGGCTTTTCCCTTAGGAAGAACCCTAATACGCGGCTGATTTACCTTCCTAGGGTTACTGTTAGGCTTAGGCCTAGGACTTTTAAAACCAGGAAGCCCTGGGCTCCAGGCACACTGCAGCTGTGAAAGGCATCCCAAAGGGAGTGCAAAAGTGCCACAACATGGCTGCTTTCCCGGCTTTTTCCTTGGCAAGAAGCCTAACACCAGGCTGATTTCCCTTCCCAGGGTTACTGTTAGGCTTAGGCCTAGGGCTAGGATTTTTAAAACTAGGAAGCCCTTAGTTCCAGGCACACTGCAGCTGCGAAAGGCATCCCAAGGGGAGTACAAAAGTGCAACAACATGGCAGCTTTCACAGCTTTTTCCTTGGCACCATCCCTATACCTAGGCTGATTTATCTGCCTAGGGTTAAGGTTAGGCTTCAGCCTAGGGCTTGGAGTTTTTTAACCAGAAAGCCCTGAGTTCCAGGCTTACTGCATCTGCCAAAGGCATCCCAAAGGGAGTGCAGAAGTGCCACAACATGGCTGCTTTCACGGCTTTTCCCTTAGGAAGAACCCTAATACACGGCTGATTTACCTTCCCAGGGTTACTGTTAGGCTTAGGCCTAGGACATTTAAAACCAGGAAGCCCTGGGCTCCAGGCATATGCAGCTGTTAAAGGCATCCCAAGAGGGCCGCAGAAGTGACACAACTTGGCTGCCTCTGCTTCTATTCTCATGAGACCATCCTGAACCATAGGCTGATTTTCATTCCTAGGGTTAAGGTTTGAGTTTCGCCTAGGGTAAGAGTTCTATTAACGAGAAAGCCCTGAGTTCCAAGAACACAGCAGCTGCGAAGGACTAGCCAAGAAGATCGCCAAAGTACCACAACATGCCTGCCTCCACAGCTTTTTCCTTGGGGACATGCCTAATTCCTGGCTGATTTGCCTTTCTCGTCTTAGGGTTGGGGTTCGGCCTAGGGCTAGGATTTTTTTAACTAGGAAGCCCTGAGTTCCAGGCTTACTGCATCTGCCAAAGGCATCCCAAAGGGAGTGCAGAAGTGCCACAACATGGCTGCTTTCACGGCTTTTCCCTTAGGAAGAACCCTAATACACGGCTGATTTACCTTCCTAGGGTTACTGTTAGGCTTAGGCCTAGGACTTTTAAAACCAGGAAGCCCTGGGCTCCAGGCACACTGCAGCTGTTAAAGGCATCCCAAGGGGAGTGCAAAAGTGACACAACTTGGCTGCCTCTGCTGCTATTCTCATGAGACCATCCTGAATCATAGGCTGATTTTCCTTCCTAGGGTTAAGGTTTGAGTTACGCCTGGGGTAAGGGTTCTATTAACCAGAAAGCCCTGAGTTCCAAGAACACAGCAGCTGCGAAGGACTACCCAAGAAGAGCGCAAAAGTACCACAACATGCCTGCCTCCACAGCTTTTTCCTTGGGGACATGCCTAATTCCTGGCTGATTTGCCTTTCTCGTCTTAGGGTTGGGGTTCGGCCTAGGGCTAGGATTTTTTTAACTAGGAAGCCCTGAGTTCCAGGCTTACTTCATCTGCCAAAAGCATCCCAAAGGGAGTGCAGAAGTGCCACAACATGGCTGCTTTCACGGCTTTTCCCTTAGGAAGAACCCTAATACCCGGCAGATTTACCTTCCTAGGGTTACTGTTAGGCTTAAGCCTAGGACTTTTAAAACCAGGAAGCCCTGGGCTCCAGGCACTCTGCAGCTGCGAAAGGCATCCCAAGGGGAGCGCAAAAGTAACGCAACTTGGCTGCCACCACTGATATTTCCATGAGACCATCCCGAACCATAGGCTGATTTTTCTTCCTAGGGTTAAGGTTTGAGTTACGCCTGGGGTAAGAGTTCTATTAACCAGAAAGCCCTGAGTTCCAAGAACACAGCAGCTGCGAAGGACTAGCCAAGAAGAGCGCAAAACTACCACAACATGCCTGCCTCCACAGCTTTTTCCTTGGGGACATGCCTAATTCCTGGCTGATTTGCCTTTCTCGTCTTAGGGTTGGGGTTCGGCCTAGGGCTAGGATTTTTAAAATCAGGAAGCCCTGAGTTCCAGGCACACTGGAGCTGTGAAAGGCATCCCAAAGGGAGTGCAAAAGTGCCACAACATGGCTGCTTTCCCGGCTTTTTCCTTGGCAAGAAGCCTAACACCAGGCTGATTTCCCTTCCCAGGGTTACTGTTAGGCTTAGGCCTAGGGCTAGGATTTTTAAAACTAGGAAGCCCTTAGTTCCAGGCACACTGCAGCTGCGAAAGGCATCCCAAGGGGAGTACAAAAGTGCAACAACATGGCAGCTTTCACAGCTTTTTCCTTGGCACCATCCCTATACCTAGGCTGATTTATCTGCCTAGGGTTAAGTTTAGGCTTCAGCCTAGGGCTTGGAGTTTTTTAACCAGAAAGCCCTGAGTTCCAGGCTTACTGCATCTGCCAAAGGCATCCCAAAGGGAGTGCAGAAGTGCCACAACATGGCTGCTTTCACAGCTTTTCCCTTAGGAAGAACCCTAATACGCGGCTGATTTACCTTCCTAGGGTTACTGTTAGGCTTAGGCCTAGGACTTTTAAAACCAGGAAGCCCTGGGCTCCAGGCACATGCAGCTGTTAAAGGCATCCCAAGAGGGCTGCAGAAGTGACACAACTTGGCTGCCTCTGCTGCTATTCTCATGAGACCATCCCGAACCATAGGCTGATTTTCCTTCCTAGGGTTAAGGTTGAGTTACGCCTGGGGTAAGAGTTCTATTAACCAGAAAGCCCTGAGTTCCAAGAACACAGCAGCTGCGAAGGACTAGCCAAGAAGAGCGCAAAAGTACCACAACATGCCTGCCTCCACAGCTTTTTCCTTGGGGACATGCCTAATTCCTGGCTGATTTGCCTTTCTCGTCTTAGGGTTGGGGTTCTGCCTAGGGCTAGGATTTTTAAAATCAGGAAGCCCTGAGTTCCAGGCACACTGGAGCTGTGAAAGGCATCCAAAAGGGAGTGCAAAAGTGCCACAACATGGTTGCTTTCACGGCTTTTTCTTGGCAAGAAGCTTAACACCAGGCTGATTTCCCTTCCCAGGGTTACTGTTAGGCTTAGGCCTAGGGCTAGGATTTTTAAAACTAGGAAGCCCTTAGTTCCAGGCACACTGCAGCTGTTCAAGGCATCCCAAGGGGAGTACAAAAGTGCAACAACATGGCAGCTTTCACAGCTTTTTCCTTGGCACCATCCCTATACCTAGGCTGATTTATCTGCCTAGGGTTAGGGTTAGGGTTCAGCCTAGGGCTTGGAGTTTTTTAACTAGGAAGCCCTGAGTTCCAGGCTTACTGCATCTACCAAAGGCATCCCAAAAGGAGTGCAAAAGTGCCACAACATGGCTGCTTTCACGGCTTTTCCCTTAGGAAGAATCCTAATACGCGGCTGATTTACCTTCCTAGGGTTACTGTTAGGCTTAGGCCTAGGACTTTTAAAACCAGGAAGCCCTGGGCTCCAGGCACATGCAGCTGCGAAAGGCATCCCAAGGGGAGCGCAAAAGTGACACAACTTGGCTGCCACCACTGATATTTCCATGAGACCATCCCGAACCATAGGCTGATTTTCCTTCCTAGGGTTAAGGTTTGAGTTGCGCCTAGGGTAAGGGTTCTATTAACCAGAAAGCCCTGAGTTCCAAGAACACAGCAGCTGCGAAGGACTAGCCAAGGAGAGCGCAAAAGTACCACAATATGCCTGCCTCCACAGCTTTTTCCTTGGGGACATGCCTAATTCCTGGCTGATTTGCCTTTCTCGTCTTAGGGTTGGGGTTCGGCCTAGGGCTAGGATTTTTTTAACTAGGAAGCCCTGAGTTCCAGGCTTACTGCATCTGCCAAAGGCATCCCAAAGGGAGTGCAGAAGTGCCACAACATGGCTGCTTTCACGGCTTTTCCCTTAGGAAGAACCCTAATACCCGGCTGATTTACCTTCCTAGGGTTACTGTTAGGCTTAGGCCTAGGACTTTTAAAACCAGGAAGCCCTGGGCTCCAGGCACACTGCAGCTGCGAAAGGCATCCCAAGGGGAGCGCAAAAGTGACACAACTTGGCTGCCACCACTGATATTTCCATGAGACCATCCCGAACCATAGGCTGATTTTCCTTCCTAGGGTTAAGGTTTGAGTTACGCCTGGGGTAAGGGTTCTATTAACCAGAAAGCCCTGAGTTCCAAGAACACAGCAGCTGCGAAGGACTACCCAAGAAGAGCGCAAAAGTACCACAACATGCCTGCCTCCACAGCTTTTTCCTTGGGGACATGCCTAATTCCTGGCTGATTTGCCTTTCTCGTCTTAGGGTTGGGGTTCGGCCTAGGGCTAGGATTTTTTTATCTAGGAAGCCCTGAGTTCCAGGCTTACTTCATCTGCCAAAAGCATCCCAAAGGGAGTGCAGAAGTGCCACAACATGGCTGCTTTCACGGCTTTTCCCTTAGGAAGAACCCTAATACCCCGCAGATTTACCTTCCTAGGGTTACTGTTAGGCTTAGGCCTAGGACTTTTAAAACCAGGAAGCCCTGGGCTCCAGGCACTCTGCAGCTGCTAAAGGCATCCCAAGGGGAGCGCAAAAGTAACGCAACTTGGCTGCCACCACTGATATTTCCATGAGACCATCCCGAACCATAGGCTGATTTTCCTTCCTAGGGTTAAGGTTTGAGTTACGCCTGGGGTAAGAGTTCTATTAACCAGAAAGCCCTGAGTTCCAAGAACACAGCAGCTGCGAAGGACTACCCAAGAAGAGCGCAAAAGTACCACAACATGCCTGCCTCCACAGCTTTTTCCTTGGGGACATGCCTAATTCCTGGCTGATTTGCCTTTCTCGTCTTAGGGTTGGGGTTCGGCCTAGGGCTAGGATATTTTTAACTAGGAAGCCCTGAGTTCCAGGCTTACTTCATCTGCCAAAAGCATCCCAAAGGGAGTGCAGAAGTGCCACAACATGGCTGCTTTCACGGCTTTTCCCTTAGGAAGAACCCTAATACCCGGCTGATTTACCTTCCTAGGGTTACTGTTAGACTTAAGCCTAGGACTTTTAAAACCAGGAAGCCCTGGGCTCCAGGCACTCTGCAGCTGCGAAAGGCATCCCAAGGGGAGCGCAAAAGTGACACAACTTGGCTGCCACCACTGATATTTCCATGAGACCATCCCGAACCATAGGCTGATTTTCCTTCCTAGGGTTAAGGTTTGACTTACGCCTAGGGTAAGGGTTCTATTAACCAGAAAGCCCTGAGTTCCAAGAACACAGCAGCTGCGAAGGACTACCCAAGAAGAGCGAAAAAGTACCACAACATGCCAGCCTCCACAGCTTTTTCCTTGGGGACATGCCTAATTCCTGGCTGATTTGCCTTTCTCGTCTTAGGGTTGGGGTTCGGCCTAGGGCTAGGATTTTTTTAACTAGGAAGCCCTGAGTTCCAGGCACACTGGAGCTGTGAAAGGCATCCAAAAGGGAGTGCATAAGTGCCACAACATGGCTGCTTTCACGGCTTTTTCCTTGGCAAGAAGCCTAACACCAGGCTGATTTCCCTTCCCAGGGTTACTGTTAGGCTTAGGCCTAGGGCTAGGATTTTTAAAACTAGGAAGCCCTTAGATCCAGGCACACTGCAGCTGCGAAAGGCATCCCAAGGGGAGTACAAAAGTGCAACAACATGGCAGCTTTCACAGCTTTTTCCTTGGCACCATCCCTATACCTAGGCTGATTTATCTGCCTAGGGTTAAGTTTAGGCTTCAGCCTAGGGCTTGGAGTTTTTTAACCAGGAAGCCCTGAGTTCCAGGCTTACTGCATCTGCCAAAGGCATCCGAAAGGGAATGCAGAAGTGCCACAACATGGCTGCTTTCACGGCTTTTCCCTTAGGAAGAACCCTAATACGCGGCTGATTTACCTTCCTAGGGTTACTGTTAGGCTTAGGCCTAGGACTTTTAAAACCAGGAAGCCCTGGGCTCCAGGCATATGCAGCTGTTAAAGGCATCCCAAGAGGGCCGCAGAAGTGACACAACTTGGCTGCCTCTGCTGCTATTCTCATGAGACCATCCTGAACCATAGGCAGATTTTCCTTCCTAGGGTTAAGGTTTGGGTTTCGCCTAGGGTAAGAGTTCTATTAACCAGAAAGCCCTGAGTTCCAAGAACACAGCAGCTGCGAAGGACTAGCCAAGAAGAGCGCAAAAGTACCACAACATGCCTGCCTCCACAGCTTTTTCCTTGGGGACATGCCTAATTCCTGGCTGATTTGCCTTTCTCGTCTTAGGGTTGGGGTTCGGCCTAGGGCTAGGATATTTTTAACTAGGAAGCCCTGAGTTCCAGGCTTACTTCATCTGCCAAAGGCATCCCAAAGGGAGTGCAAAAGTGCCACAACATGGCTGCTTTCACGGCTTTTCCCTTAGGAAGAACCCTAATACGCGGCTGATTTACCTTCCTAGGGTTACTGTTAGGCTTTGGCCTAGGACTTTTAAAACCAGGAAGCCCTGGGCTCCAGGCACATGCAGCTGTTAAAGGCATCCCAAGAGGGCTGCAGAAGTGACACAACTTGGCTGCCTCTGCTGCTATTCTCATGAGACCATCCCGAACCATAGGCTGATTTTCCTTCCTAGGGTTAAGGTTTGGGTTACGCCTGGGGTAAGGGTTCTATTAACCAGAAAGCCCTGAGTTCCAAGAACACAGCAGCTGCGAAGGACTAGCCAAGAAGAGCGCAAAACTACCACAACATGCCTGCCTCCACAGCTTTTTCCTTGGGGACATGCCTAATTCCTGGCTGATTTGCCTTTCTCGTCTTAGGGTTGGGGTTCGGCCTAGGGCTAGGATTTTTTTAACTAGGAAGCCCTGAGTTCCAGGCACACTGGAGCTGTGAAAGGCATCCAAAAGGGAGTGCATAAGGGCCACAACATGGCTGCTTTCACGGCTTTTTCCTTGGCAAGAAGCCTAACACCAGGCTGATTTCCCTTCCCAGGGTTACTGTTAGGCTTAGGCCTAGGGCTAGGATTTTTAGAACTAGGAAGCCCTTAGCTCCAGGCACACTGCAGCTGTTCAAGTCATCCCAAGAGGGCCGCAGAAGTGACACAACTTGGCTGCCTCTGCTGCTATTCTGATGAGTCCATCCCGAACCATAGGCTGATTTTCCTTCCTAGGGTGAGGGTTAGAGTTACGCCTAGGGTTAGTGTTTTTTTAACCAGAAAGCCCTGAGTTCCAAGAACACAGCAGCTGCGAAGGACTACCCAAGAGGAGGGGAAAAGTGCCACAACATGGCTGCCTCCAGCGCTTTTTCCTTGGGACCATCATTGAACCTAAGCTGATTTACTTGCCTCCAGTTGCACCTATGGTCACGCCAAGAGATAGGGATTTTAAATCAGTAAACCCTGAGCTCCAGACCCAGTGCAGCTGCAAAAGGCTTCCCAAGGGCAGCCAAAAATTGCCTCAACATGCTCCTTCCAGTGCTTTTTTCCTTGGGAACATCCCTATACCCAGGCTGATTTATCTGCCTAGGGTTAGGGTTAGGGTTCAGCCTAGAGATAGGATTTTTTCAAACAGGAAGCCCTGAATTCCAGGCACACTGCAGCTGTTAAAGGCAGTGTTCTACGTCAACCGCAACTTAGTCTGAAATAAATGCTTTTTCCCTGAGAGCATCTGAGAGGTTTGCATGAAGCACTGATATCTGACATTTGCAATTTTGAATAGGAGAGGAGAAAGAAAATGGGAAGAAGTTTTTAATTTTAGTGGTTTCAATGTTAATTTCCGTACACTTTTTCAAAACTTGTCAGCTCAAATGCCCATCAACATCTTTTAGTCATCTGTAAGTCAGTATTCATATAAAATGTGCTTCAAATCAAAAGAATTTCAAATTTGCACTCCAAATTTCTATGCCTAGATTTATGATTTCCTACACATATTAGATGAAAGGAAGGCCTTTTTTACTGTGGGAGTGCTGGAACACTGGAACAGGTTGCCCAGGGAAGTTGTGGGTGTCCCATCCCTGAAAGTATTCAAGGTCAGCTTGGACGGGGCTTGGAGCAGCAACAAAGGAGAAGCTTGATGGTAGAGAAACAAAGTTGGACTATAGAAGAAACTGGGATTGAAGTATAGGAGCAAGTTTTCTCTCAGCTCTTGGGGTAAATTCAAAGTTGTACAAAATGACATTTATCTGTGCTATTCACTACTGTAACAGAAATGTTCATGAAAACTGTACAGAAGATAGCAAATTTTAAAAGAGATAAGAATTACAGCATAAAATCCATGGGATGGGTTACAACATGAGACACTCTCTAAGAGAAAATCTCTGTGTTTCAGCACTTCATCATGGTAAGATTTCATGAAGTGCCAAAGAAGGCGGCAAAATATCATTCGGGACGTTATTTCCTGGAATTCAGCCTGGCCATTAGTAGGAACTGGGTTTGAACACATCATGTAGATATACCACACACGCTTTCCCTTCACTGAAAAATGACTGTTTACAACGAAGAAGCAATTGACGATCAAAATTGATTGAAAGCATCTTAAACATGTCAAGTATTTCATTGTAGATGATCTGTGATCCAAATGCTTCTTCCACCTTCGAGAGGGACAGAACAATTCTTCCATATCATGATGGTTTAAAATTGTATCAACCAATGTTTTCTGCTGAAAAGATAGCATCTATTTTTTTCTATTTTTGGAAGAAAATATTCCTAGACATACAACAGGTGAGAACTAAGTAATTTTAAAGAAACAAATGAAAAGAAAATATTCTGTAAATAGAATGAAATGAAAAGCTGTGTTTTAAATAGGAGCTAAATATGAAACAGAATTTTTGTACCAGGCATTTGAATTACTGCACCAGCTCTTTTGCCCATCAAGAGAGGCATTGAGCATTTCAGTCTTTTCCAAGGTGTTCATGATCTGCTATGCTGATCTCTGTGTGTGCCTAGGTGTGTGTGGAAGGGGGGGCATGTGAAGGGGAGTGTGTATGTTTGCTTTACAATTGTTGTGGCAGATTCATGCCTCAGCTCCACATTTTGTTTTAGAAAGGTCACACAGAGTGGATGTGAAGTTTACTATCAACAAGAGATCAATTCCCAAATCATCCATTTCACTCTACCTTATAAATCATGTGCTTTGTTGCATATTTTATCAAATCTACTTTCAAGCCAGATGGAGGCAGGAGGATGTGGCAATCCCTCCACCATCTTGCAACTTTTATGCAAGTAGGTTTTCAAGAAAATCATCATTTCTCTTGGAAATATGTCTGGAACAGGCATGATGGTAGTGTCAACCTGTTGGAGTTTTTGTTGCTGGAAGAAGTTATACAAAAGGATTGGTTTTTACATTGACCAGTTACTGAATCAAGCTCAGGAATACATTGGAAATTCAACTGGGGCTTCCTTTCCCCGGCAGACTACTTCTAGAACGAGCTTGTACACTGAAGCTTACTCTTTTGCCCTCTTTTTGTTTCTTTCCTATTTTCTTGGCTTCTTTGCCACTCTCTAGACAATTTTGGAACTTTTTTCCCAACTCAAATGGTTTCAATAGTCTGATTGTGATCATACATTTTTACAAGGAATCTTTAAAATCTTTCCTCCAGTTAAGAAAGTCAAGGACTTAGGTCTTTTTCTTCCCTTATCAAGATTGCAATGAAATTGATAAGTAAAGACCAACTCTTTCTTTTTGTTTTTAACCCAAGCAGATAATTCCCATCCATTCATCCATTTGGTGGACCAATAGTTGCCATTCTGATGGAAGTTGTCACTTCTTAACAATAGGCATTCTGTGACTATGTTGACAGCACTTTGGGTGAAGATCCTAACTGGTCTTAGATACACATAGGGAGAAATTTGCTCAGCCAGTGTCAGTCTTAAGCATGCGTATCAGAAGATCTTTCTAGAGCTGGGAATTTTCCCATGAAAGGGATTCAGTTAGGGAAGAGACACTTGCCCCAGAGGTTTACATTCTTCTTGAAGACTGCTTAAGGAACTTAGATGCCATGTCCATTTGGATCTGTGTCTGCACAGAACTTTGTCATGCCAGTGCTTGAAATGCATCTTGAAGAGAATTCACTAGCACAGAATGAATGAGAGTGGAAGGGGTTGGTGGGGCTAACCAGGCCCAACCCCCCTGCCTAAACCAGGATACCTAGAGCCTCTTGCCCAGGATTCTATCTGGGTGTACTTTGAATGTCTTCAAAGATCCAGGCTCCACAATCTTTCTGGGCAGTCTGTGCCGTGGTTCACTCACCCTCACAGTAAAGAATCATTTCCTGATGTTCCTGTATTTCAGTGTGTGCCCACTGCCTCTTGTCTTTTCACTCAGCATCACTGAAAAGACACTGATTCCCTCCCCTTTGCACTATTGCTTCCATATGGATGTGTGCTGCCATGTAGAGATATGTCAAAAACCTCCCTGAAGCCCAGGCAGATAATATTCCCTTCATCTACCAGTCAAGTTGATTCATCAGAGGAGTTTAAAGTTATGTTCAGCATGAAATGCCCCTGAAAAATCATGCTAACTACATTATTGTGTCGTCTTTCATGTGCCTGGCAAGGTTTTCCAGGAAGAGCTGCTTCATCAACTTCCTGGGTATAAAAAAGAGGCTGGCTGGTTTGTACGATTGCGAGTCCTCCTAATTGCCTTTTTTGAAGATGAGTGTCATTTGCTTACATCCAGTCCTTAGCCTCTCTTCTCGTCTACATCTTAGCAAAAAGCTTTTCCACTATGTCTGGCGAGGAAAAACTGTGCCAGCACAGAAAACATCTCCCATCGTGTTCTAGACGTTGCACGGAGGTGTGCCGAGTGTTTGGCATGAAGAAAAGAAAAGTTGTCCAAAACAGCTTCCAATCGAATGTTCATGTGATTGGAAAAGTCAGGAGAGTGCAAAGGTACTGTTTTCTATCAGTTGGCAAGCTGCGCACACAATCCCAGTGTTGTACAGCTTCCTTCTTCACCTTTCCGAAGGTGCCGCTCTCTCCGGCTCCCGGAGGCGAAGAAGCGGCTTCTTCGCGCAAAGACGATTGTGCCGCTCACTGTGCTCTCCTTAGCGCGGCTTCTGCCGAAAGACGCCCGAGAGCGGCTCTTAGCTACGGAGAGCATCGTACCTTCGTCTTTAGCGTCTCTTCTCGTCTACATCTTAGCAAAAAGCTTTTCCACTATGTCTGGCGAGGAAAAACTGTGCCAGCACAGAAAACATCTCCCATCGTGTTCTAGACGTTGCACGGAGGTGTGCCGAGTGTTTGGCATGAAGAAAAGAAAAGTTGTCCAAAACAGCTTCCAATCGAATGTTCATGTGATTGGAAAAGTCAGGAGAGTGCAAAGGTACTGTTTTCTATCAGTTGGCAAGCTGCGCACACAATCCCAGTGTTGTACAGCTTCCTTCTTCACCTTTCCGAAGGTGCCGCTCTCTCCGGCTCCCGGAGGCGAAGAAGCGGCTTCTTCGCGCAAAGACGATTGTGCCGCTCACTGTGCTCTCCTTAGCGCGGCTTCTGCCGAAAGACGCCCGAGAGCGGCTCTTAGCTACGGAGAGCATCGTACCTTCGTCTTTAGCGTCTCTTCTCGTCTACATCTTAGCAAAAAGCTTTTCCACTATGTCTGGCGAGGAAAAACTGTGCCAGCACAGAAAACATCTCCTATCGTGTTCTAGACGTTGCACGGAGGTGTGCCGAGTGTTTGGCATGAAGAAAAGAAAAGTTGTCCAAAACAGCTTCCAATCGAATGTTCATGTGATTGGAAAAGTCAGGAGAGTGCAAAGGTACTGTTTTCTATCAGTTGGCAAGCTGCGCACACAATCCCAGTGTTGTACAGCTTCCTTCTTCACCTTTCCGAAGGTGCCGCTCTCTCCGGCTCCCGGAGGCGAAGAAGCGGCTTCTTCGCGCAAAGACGATTGTGCCGCTCACTGTGCACTCCTTAGCGCGGCTTCTGCCGAAAGACGCCCGGGAGCGGCTCTTAGCTCCGGACAGCATCGTACCTTCGTCTTTAGCGTCTCTTCTCGTCTACATCTTAGCAAAAAACTTTTCTACTATATCTGGCGAGGAAAAACTGTGCAAGCACAGAAAACATCGCCCATCGTGTTCTAGACGTTGCACGGAGGTGTGCCGAGTGTTTGGCATGAAGGAAAGAAAAGTTGTCCAAAACAGCTTCCAATCGAATGTTCATGTGATTGGAAAAGTCAGGAGAGTGCAAAGGTACTGTTTTCTATCAGTTGGCAAGCTGCGCACACAATCCCAGTGTTGTACAGCTTCCTTCTTCACCTTTCCGAAGGTGCCGCTCTCTCCGGCTCCCGGAGGCGAAGAAGCGGCTTCTTCGCGCAAAGACGATTGTGCCGCTCACTGTGCTCTCCTTAGCGCGGCTTCTGCCGAAAGACGCCGGAGAGCGGCTCTTAGCTACGGAGAGCATCGTACCTTCGTCTTTAGCGTCTCTTCTCGTCTACATCTTAGCAAAAAGCTTTTCCACTATGTCTGGCGAGGAAAAACTGTGCCAGCACAGAAAACATCTCCCATCGTGTTCTAGACGTTGCACGGAGGTGTGCCGAGTGTTTGGCATGAAGAAAAGAAAAGTTGTCCAAAACAGCTTCCAATCGAATGTTCATGAGATTGGAAAAGTCAGGAGAGTGCAAAGGTACTGTTTTCTATCAGTTGGCAAGCTGCGCACACAATCCCAGTGTTGTACAGCTTCCTTCTTCACCTTTCCGAAGGTGCCGCTCTCTCCGGCTCCCGGAGGCGAAGAAGCGGCTTCTTCGCGCAAAGACGATTGTGCCGCTCACTGTGCACTCCTTAGCGCGGCTTCTGCCGAAAGACGCCCGGGAGCGGCTCTTAGCTCCGGACAGCATCGTACCTTCGTCTTTAGCGTCTCTTCTCGTCTACATCTTAGCAAAAAGCTTTTCCACTATGTCTGGCGAGGAAAAACTGTGCAAGCACAGAAAACATCTCCCATCGTGTTCTAGACGTTGCACGGAGGTGTGCCGAGTGTTTGGCATGAAGAAAAGAAAAGTTGTCCAAAACAGCTTCCAATCGAATGTTCATGTGATTGGAAAAGTCAGGAGAGTGCAAAGGTACTGTTTTCTATCAGTTGGCAAGCTGCGCACACAATCCCAGTGTTGTACAGCTTTCTTCTTCACCTTTCCGAAGGTGCCGCTCTCTCCGGCTCCCGGAGGCGAAGAAGCGGCTTCTTCGCGCAAAGACGATTGTGCCGCTCACTGTGCACTCCTTAGCGCGGCTTCTGCCGAAAGAAGCCCGGGAGCGGCTCTTAGCTACGGAGAGCATCGTACCTTCGTCTTTAGCGTCTCTTCTCGTCTACATCTTAGCAAAAAACTTTTCTACTATGTCTGGCGAGGAAAAACTGTGCAAGCACAGAAAACATCTCCCATCGTGTTCTAGACGTTGCACGGAGGTGTGCCGAGTGTTTGGCATGAAGGAAAGAAAAGTTGTCCAAAACAGCTTCCAATCGAATGTTCATGTGATTGGAAAAGTCAGGAGAGTGCAAAGGTACTGTTTTCTATCAGTTGGCAAGCTGCGCACACAATCCCAGTGTTGTACAGCTTCCTTCTTCACCTTTCCGAAGGTGCCGCTCTCTCCGGCTCCCGGAGGCGAAGAAGCGGCTTCTTCGCGCAAAGACGATTGTGCCGCTCACTGTGCTCTCCTTAGCGCGGCTTCTGCTGAAAGACGCCCGGGAGCGGCTCTTAGCTCCGGACAGCATCGTACCTTCGTCTTTAGCGTCTCTTCTCGTCTACATCTTAGCAAAAAGCTTTTCTACTATGTCTGGCGAGGAAAAACTGTGCCAGCACAGAAAACATCTCCCATCGTGTTCTAGACGTTGCACGGAGGTGTGCCGAGTGTTTGGCATGAAGAAAAGAAAAGTTGTCCAAAACAGCTTCCAATCGAATGTTCATGTGATTGGAAAAGTCAGGAGAGTGCAAAGGTACTGTTTTCTATCAGTTGGCAAGCTGCGCACACAATCCCAGTGTTGTACAGCTTTCTTCTTCACCTTTCCGAAGGTGCCGCTCTCTCCGGCTCCCGGAGGCGAAGAAGCGGCTTCTTCGCGCAAAGACGATTGTGCCGCTCACTGTGCACTCCTTAGCGCGGCTTCTGCCGAAAGAAGCCCGGGAGCGGCTCTTAGCTACGGAGAGCATCGTACCTTCGTCTTTAGCGTCTCTTCTCGTCTACATCTTAGCAAAAAACTTTTCTACTATGTCTGGCGAGGAAAAACTGTGCAAGCACAGAAAACATCTCCCATCGTGTTCTAGACGTTGCACGGAGGTGTGCCGAGTGTTTGGCATGAAGGAAAGAAAAGTTGTCCAAAACAGCTTCCAATCGAATGTTCATGAGATTGGAAAAGTCAGGAGAGTGCAAAGGTACTGTTTTCTATCAGTTGGCAAGCTGCGCACACAATCCCAGTGTTGTACAGCTTCCTTCTTCACCTTTCCGAAGGTGCCGCTCTCTCCGGCTCCCGGAGGCGAAGAAGCGGCTTCTTCGCGCAAAGACGATTGTGCCGCTCACTGTGCACTCCTTAGCGCGGCTTCTGCCGAAAGACGCCCGGGAGCGGCTCTTAGCTCCGGACAGCATCGTACCTTCGTCTTTAGCGTCTCTTCTCGTCTACATCTTAGCAAAAAACTTTTCTACTATATCTGGCGAGGAAAAACTGTGCCAGCACAGAAAACATCGCCCATCGTGTTCTAGACGTTGCACGGAGGTGTGCCGAGTGTTTGGCATGAAGGAAAGAAAAGTTGTCCAAAACAGCTTCCAATCGAATGTTCATGTGATTGGAAAAGTCAGGAGAGTGCAAAGGTACTGTTTTCTAGCAGTTGGCAAGCTGCGCACACAATCCCAGTGTTGTACAGCTTCCTTCTTCACCTTTCCGAAGGTGCCGCTCTCTCCGGCTCCCGGAGGCGAAGAAGCGGCTTCTTCGCGCAAAGACGATTGTGCCGCTCACTGTGCACTCCTTAGCGCGGCTTCTGCCGAAAGACGCCCGGGAGCGGCTCTTAGCTCCGGACAGCATCGTACCTTCGTCTTTAGCGTCTCTTCTCGTCTACATCTTAGCAAAAAGCTTTTCCACTATGTCTGGCGAGGAAAAACTGTGCAAGCACAGAAAACATCTCCCATCGTGTTCTAGACGTTGCACGGAGGTGTGCCGAGTGTTTGGCATGAAGAAAAGAAAAGTTGTCCAAAACAGCTTCCAATCGAATGTTCATGTGATTGGAAAAGTCAGGAGAGTGCAAAGGTACTGTTTTCTAGCAGTTGGCAAGCTGCGCACACAATCCCAGTGTTGTACAGCTTTCTTCTTCACCTTTCCGAAGGTGCCGCTCTCTCCGGCTCCCGGAGGCGAAGAAGCGGCTTCTTCGCGCAAAGACGATTGTGCCGCTCACTGTGCACTCCTTAGCGCGGCTTCTGCCGAAAGACGCCCGGGAGCGGCTCTTAGCTACGGAGAGCATCGTACCTTCGTCTTTAGCGTCTCTTCTCGTCTACATCTTAGCAAAAAACTTTTCTACTATGTCTGGCGAGGAAAAACTGTGCAAGCACAGAAAACATCTCCCATCGTGTTCTAGACGTTGCACGGAGGTGTGCCGAGTGTTTGGCATGAAGGAAAGAAAAGTTGTCCAAAACAGCTTCCAATCGAATGTTCATGTGATTGGAAAAGTCAGGAGAGTGCAAAGGTACTGTTTTCTATCAGTTGGCAAGCTGCGCACACAATCCCAGTGTTGTACAGCTTCCTTCTTCACCTTTCCGAAGGTGCCGCTCTCTCCGGCTCCCGGAGGCGAAGAAGCGGCTTCTTCGCGCAAAGACGATTGTGCCGCTCACTGTGCACTCCTTAGCGCGGCTTCTGCCGAAAGACGCCCGGGAGCGGCTCTTAGCTCCGGACAGCATCGTACCTTCGTCTTTAGCGTCTCTTCTCGTCTACATCTTAGCAAAAAACTTTTCTACTATATCTGGCGAGGAAAAACTGTGCCAGCACAGAAAACATCGCCCATCGTGTTCTAGACGTTGCACGGAGGTGTGCCGAGTGTTTGGCATGAAGGAAAGAAAAGTTGTCCAAAACAGCTTCCAATCGAATGTTCATGTGATTGGAAAAGTCAGGAGAGTGCAAAGGTACTGTTTTCTAGCAGTTGGCAAGCTGCGCACACAATCCCAGTGTTGTACAGCTTCCTTCTTCACCTTTCCGAAGGTGCCGCTCTCTCCGGCTCCCGGAGGGGAAGAAGCGGCTTCTTCGCGCAAAGACGATTGTGCCGCTCACTGTGCTCTCCTTAGCGCGGCTTCTGCCGAAAGACGCCCGAGAGCGGCTCTTAGCTACGGAGAGCATCGTACCTTCGTCTTTAGCATCTCTTCTCGTCTACATCTTAGCAAAAAGCTTTTCCACTATGTCTGGCGAGGAAAAACTGTGCCAGCACAGAAAACATCTCCCATCGTGTTCTAGACGTTGCACGGAGGTGTGCCGAGTGTTTGACATGAAGAAAAGAAAAGTTGTCCAAAACAGCTTCCAATCGAATGTTCATGTGATTGGAAAAGTCAGGAGAGTGCAAAGGTACTGTTTTCTAGCAGTTGGCAAGCTGCGCACACAATCCCAGTGTTTTACAGCTTCCTTCTTCACCTTTCCGAAGGTGCCGCTCTCTCCGGCACCCGGAGGCGAAGAAGCGGCTTCTTCGCGCAAAGACGATTGTGCCGCTCACTGTGCTCTCCTTAGCGCGGCTTCTGCCGAAAGACGCCGGAGAGCGGCTCTTAGCTACGGAGAGCATCGTACCTTCGTCTTTAGCGTCTCTTCTCGTCTACATCTTAGCAAAAAGCTTTTCCACTATGTCTGGCGAGGAAAAACTGTGCCAGCACAGAAAACATCTCCCATCGTGTTCTAGACGTTGCACGGAGGTGTGCCGAGTGTTTGGCATGAAGAAAAGAAAAGTTGTCCAAAACAGCTTCCAATCGAATGTTCATGAGATTGGAAAAGT
Source organism: Ammospiza maritima maritima (assembly GCA_036010785.1). NCBI lineage: Eukaryota > Metazoa > Chordata > Aves > Passeriformes > Passerellidae > Ammospiza > Ammospiza maritima. Next base: position 1,776,261 of record JAYKTQ010000127.1, read on the forward strand.
CAGGAGAGTGCAAAGGTACTGTTTTCTATCAGTTGGCAAGCTGCGCACACAATCCCAGTGTTGTACAGCTTCCTTCTTCACCTTTCCGAAGGTGCCGCTCTCTCCGGCTCCCGGAGGCGAAGAAGCGGCTTCTTCGCGCAAAGACGATTGTGCCGCTCACTGTGCACTCCTTAGCGCGGCTTCTGCCGAAAGACGCCCGGGAGCGGCTCTTAGCTCCGGACAGCATCGTACCTTCGTCTTTAGCGTCTCTTCTCGTCTACATCTTAGCAAAAAGCTTTTCCACTATGTCTGGCGAGGAAAAACTGTGCCAGCACAGAAAACATCTCCCATCGTGTTCTAGACGTTGCACGGAGGTGTGCCGAGTGTTTGGCATGAAGAAAAGAAAAGTTGTCCAAAACAGCTTCCAATCGAATGTTCATGTGATTGGAAAAGTCAGGAGAGTGCAAAGGTACTGTTTTCTAGCAGTTGGCAAGCTGCGCACACAATCCCAGTGTTGTACAGCTTTCTTCTTCACCTTTCCGAAGGTGCCGCTCTCTCCGGCTCCCGGAGGCGAAGAAGCGGCTTCTTCGCGCAAAGACGATTGTGCCGCTCACTGTGCACTCCTTAGCGCGGCTTCTGCCGAAAGACGCCCGAGAGCGGCTCTTAGCTACGGAGAGCATCGTACCTTCGTCTTTAGCGTCTCTTCTCGTCTACATCTTAGCAAAAAACTTTTCTACTATGTCTGGCGAGGAAAAACTGTGCAAGCACAGAAAACATCTCCCATCGTGTTCTAGACGTTGCACGGAGGTGTGCCGAGTGTTTGGCATGAAGGAAAGAAAAGTTGTCCAAAACAGCTTCCAATCGAATGTTCATGTGATTGGAAAAGTCAGGAGAGTGCAAAGGTACTGTTTTCTATCAGTTGGCAAGCTGCGCACACAATCCCAGTGTTGTACAGCTTCCTTCTTCACCTTTCCGAAGGTGCCGCTCTCTCCGGCTCCCGGAGGCGAAGAAGCGGCTTCTTCGCGCAAAGACGATTGTGCCGCTCACTGTGCACTCCTTAGCGCGGCTTCTGCCGAAAGACGCCCGGGAGCGGCTCTTAGCTCCGGAGAGCATCGTACCTTCGTCTTTAGCGTCTCTTCTCGTCTACATCTTAGCAAAAAACTTTTCTACTATGTCTGGCGAGGAAAAACTGTGCCAGCACAGAAAACATCTCCCATCGTGTTCTAGACGTTGCACGGAGGTGTGCCGAGTGTTTGGCATGAAGGAAAGAAAAGTTGTCCAAAACAGCTTCCAATCGAATGTTCATGTGATTGGAAAAGTCAGGAGAGTGCAAAGGTACTGTTTTCTAGCAGTTGGCAAGCTGCGCACACAATCCCAGTGTTGTACAGCTTCCTTCTTCACCTTTCCGAAGGTGCCGCTCTCTCCGGCTCCCGGAGGCGAAGAAGCGGCTTCTTCGCGCAAAGACGATTGTGCCGCTCACTGTGCACTCCTTAGCGCGGCTTCTGCCGAAAGACGCCCGGGAGCGGCTCTTAGCTCCGGACAGCATCGTACCTTCGTCTTTAGCGTCTCTTCTCGTCTACATCTTAGCAAAAAGCTTTTCCACTATGTCTGGCGAGGAAAAACTGTGCCAGCACAGAAAACATCTCCCATCGTGTTCTAGACGTTGCACGATCCCTAAACTTAGGCTGATTTTCCTTCCTGGGGATAGGGTTAGGCTTCAACCTAGGGCCTGGAGTTTTTTAACCAGGAAGCCCTGAGTTCCAGGCTTACTGCATCTGCCAAAGGCATCCGAAAGGGAGTGCAGAAGTGCCACAACATTGTTGCTTTCACGGCTTTTCCCTTAGGAAGAACCCTAATACGCGGCTGATTTACCTTCCTAGGGTTACTGTTAGGCTTAGGCCTAGGACTTTTAAAACCAGGAAGCCCTGGGCTCCAGGCACACTGCAGCTGTGAAAGGCATCCCAAAGGGAGTGCAAAAGTGCCACAACATGGCTGCTTTCCCGGCTTTTTCCTTGGCAAGAAGCCTAACACCAGGCTGATTTCCCTTCCCAGGGTTACTGTTAGGCTTAGGCCTAGGGCTAAGATTTTTAAACTAGGAAGCCCTTAGTTCCAGGCACACTGCAGCTGCGAAAGGCATCCCAAGGGGAGTACAAAAGTGCAACAACATGGCAGCTTTCACAGCTTTTTCCTTGGCACCATCCCTATACCTAGGCTGATTTATCTGCCTAGGGTTAAGGTTAGGCTTCAGCCTAGGGCTTGGAGTTTTTTAACCAGAAAGCCCTGAGTTCCAGGCTTACTGCATCTGCCAAAGGCATCCCAAAGGGAGTGCAGAAGTGCCACAACATGGCTGCTTTCACGGCTTTTCCCTTAGAAGAACCCTAATACGCGGCTGATTTACCTTCCCAGGGTTACTGTTAGGCTTAGGCCTAGGACTTTTAAAACCAGGAAGCCCTGGGCTCCAGGCATATGCAGCTGTTAAAGGCATCCCAAGAGGGCCGCAGAAGTGACACAACTTGGCTGCCTCTGCTTCTATTCTCATGAGACCATCCTGAACCATAGGCTGATTTTCATTCCTAGGGTTAAGGTTTGAGTTTCGCCTAGGGTAAGAGTTCTATTAACGAGAAAGCCCTGAGTTCCAAGAACACAGCAGCTGCGAAGGACTAGCCAAGAAGATCGCCAAAGTACCACAACATGCCTGCCTCCACAGCTTTTTCCTTGGGGACATGCCTAATTCCTGGCTGATTTGCCTTTCTCGTCTTAGGGTTGGGGTTCGGCCTAGGGCTAGGATTTTTTTAACTAGGAAGCCCTGAGTTCCAGGCTTACTGCATCTGCCAAAGGCAACCCAAAGGGAGTGCAGAAGTGCCACAACATGGCTGCTTTCACGGCTTTTCCCTTAGGAAGAACCCTAATACGCGGCTGATTTACCTTCCTAGGGTTACTGTTAGGCTTAGGCCTAGGACTTTTAAAACCAGGAAGCCCTGGGCTCCAGGCACACTGCAGCTGTGAAAGGCATCCCAAAGGGAGTGCAAAAGTGCCACAACATGGCTGCTTTCCCGGCTTTTTCCTTGGCAAGAAGCCTAACACCAGGCTGATTTCCCTTCCCAGGGTTACTGTTAGGCTTAGGCCTAGGGCTAGGATTTTTAAAACTAGGAAGCCCTTAGTTCCAGGCACACTGCAGCTGCGAAAGGCATCCCAAGGGGAGTACAAAAGTGCAACAACATGGCAGCTTTCACAGCTTTTTCCTTGGCACCATCCCTATACCTAGGCTGATTTATCTGCCTAGGGTTAAGGTTAGGCTTCAGCCTAGGGCTTGGAGTTTTTTAACCAGAAAGCCCTGAGTTCCAGGCTTACTGCATCTGCCAAAGGCATCCCAAAGGGAGTGCAGAAGTGCCACAACATGGCTGCTTTCACGGCTTTTCCCTTAGGAAGAACCCTAATACACGGCTGATTTACCTTCCCAGGGTTAATGTTAGGCTTAGGCCTAGGACTTTTAAAACCAGGAAGCCCTGGGCTCCAGGCATATGCAGCTGTTAAAGGCATCCCAAGAGGGCCGCAGAAGTGACACAACTTGGCTGCCTCTGCTTCTATTCTCATGAGACCATCCTGAACCATAGGCTGATTTTCATTCCTAGGGTTAAGGTTTGAGTTTCGCCTAGGGTAAGAGTTCTATTAACGAGAAAGCCCTGAGTTCCAAGAACACAGCAGCTGCGAAGGACTAGCCAAGAAGATCGCCAAAGTACCACAACATGCCTGCCTCCACAGCTTTTTCCTTGGGGACATGCCTAATTCCTGGCTGATTTGCCTTTCTCGTCTTAGGGTTGGGGTTCGGCCTAGGGCTAGGATTTTTTTAACTAGGAAGCCCTGAGTTCCAGGCTTACTGCATCTGCCAAAGGCATCCCAAAGGGAGTGCAGAAGTGCCACAACATGGCTGCTTTCACGGCTTTTCCCTTAGGAAGAACCCTAATACGCGGCTGATTTACCTTCCTAGGGTTACTGTTAGGCTTAGGCCTAGGACTTTTAAAACCAGGAAGCCCTGGGCTCCAGGCACACTGCAGCTGTGAAAGGCATCCCAAAGGGAGTGCAAAAGTGCCACAACATGGCTGCTTTCCCGGCTTTTTCCTTGGCAAGAAGCCTAACACCAGGCTGATTTCCCTTCCCAGGGTTACTGTTAGGCTTAGGCCTAGGGCTAGGATTTTTAAAACTAGGAAGCCCTTAGTTCCAGGCACACTGCAGCTGCGAAAGGCATCCCAAGGGGAGTACAAAAGTGCAACAACATGGCAGCTTTCACAGCTTTTTCCTTGGCACCATCCCTATACCTAGGCTGATTTATCTGCCTAGGGTTAAGGTTAGGCTTCAGCCTAGGGCTTGGAGTTTTTTAACCAGAAAGCCCTGAGTTCCAGGCTTACTGCATCTGCCAAAGGCATCCCAAAGGGAGTGCAGAAGTGCCACAACATGGCTGCTTTCACGGCTTTTCCCTTAGGAAGAACCCTAATACACGGCTGATTTACCTTCCCAGGGTTACTGTTAGGCTTAGGCCTAGGACATTTAAAACCAGGAAGCCCTGGGCTCCAGGCATATGCAGCTGTTAAAGGCATCCCAAGAGGGCCGCAGAAGTGACACAACTTGGCTGCCTCTGCTTCTATTCTCATGAGACCATCCTGAACCATAGGCTGATTTTCATTCCTAGGGTTAAGGTTTGAGTTTCGCCTAGGGTAAGAGTTCTATTAACGAGAAAGCCCTGAGTTCCAAGAACACAGCAGCTGCGAAGGACTAGCCAAGAAGATCGCCAAAGTACCACAACATGCCTGCCTCCACAGCTTTTTCCTTGGGGACATGCCTAATTCCTGGCTGATTTGCCTTTCTCGTCTTAGGGTTGGGGTTCGGCCTAGGGCTAGGATTTTTTTAACTAGGAAGCCCTGAGTTCCAGGCTTACTGCATCTGCCAAAGGCATCCCAAAGGGAGTGCAGAAGTGCCACAACATGGCTGCTTTCACGGCTTTTCCCTTAGGAAGAACCCTAATACACGGCTGATTTACCTTCCTAGGGTTACTGTTAGGCTTAGGCCTAGGACTTTTAAAACCAGGAAGCCCTGGGCTCCAGGCACACTGCAGCTGTTAAAGGCATCCCAAGGGGAGTGCAAAAGTGACACAACTTGGCTGCCTCTGCTGCTATTCTCATGAGACCATCCTGAATCATAGGCTGATTTTCCTTCCTAGGGTTAAGGTTTGAGTTACGCCTGGGGTAAGGGTTCTATTAACCAGAAAGCCCTGAGTTCCAAGAACACAGCAGCTGCGAAGGACTACCCAAGAAGAGCGCAAAAGTACCACAACATGCCTGCCTCCACAGCTTTTTCCTTGGGGACATGCCTAATTCCTGGCTGATTTGCCTTTCTCGTCTTAGGGTTGGGGTTCGGCCTAGGGCTAGGATTTTTTTAACTAGGAAGCCCTGAGTTCCAGGCTTACTTCATCTGCCAAAAGCATCCCAAAGGGAGTGCAGAAGTGCCACAACATGGCTGCTTTCACGGCTTTTCCCTTAGGAAGAACCCTAATACCCGGCAGATTTACCTTCCTAGGGTTACTGTTAGGCTTAAGCCTAGGACTTTTAAAACCAGGAAGCCCTGGGCTCCAGGCACTCTGCAGCTGCGAAAGGCATCCCAAGGGGAGCGCAAAAGTAACGCAACTTGGCTGCCACCACTGATATTTCCATGAGACCATCCCGAACCATAGGCTGATTTTTCTTCCTAGGGTTAAGGTTTGAGTTACGCCTGGGGTAAGAGTTCTATTAACCAGAAAGCCCTGAGTTCCAAGAACACAGCAGCTGCGAAGGACTAGCCAAGAAGAGCGCAAAACTACCACAACATGCCTGCCTCCACAGCTTTTTCCTTGGGGACATGCCTAATTCCTGGCTGATTTGCCTTTCTCGTCTTAGGGTTGGGGTTCGGCCTAGGGCTAGGATTTTTAAAATCAGGAAGCCCTGAGTTCCAGGCACACTGGAGCTGTGAAAGGCATCCCAAAGGGAGTGCAAAAGTGCCACAACATGGCTGCTTTCCCGGCTTTTTCCTTGGCAAGAAGCCTAACACCAGGCTGATTTCCCTTCCCAGGGTTACTGTTAGGCTTAGGCCTAGGGCTAGGATTTTTAAAACTAGGAAGCCCTTAGTTCCAGGCACACTGCAGCTGCGAAAGGCATCCCAAGGGGAGTACAAAAGTGCAACAACATGGCAGCTTTCACAGCTTTTTCCTTGGCACCATCCCTATACCTAGGCTGATTTATCTGCCTAGGGTTAAGTTTAGGCTTCAGCCTAGGGCTTGGAGTTTTTTAACCAGAAAGCCCTGAGTTCCAGGCTTACTGCATCTGCCAAAGGCATCCCAAAGGGAGTGCAGAAGTGCCACAACATGGCTGCTTTCACAGCTTTTCCCTTAGGAAGAACCCTAATACGCGGCTGATTTACCTTCCTAGGGTTACTGTTAGGCTTAGGCCTAGGACTTTTAAAACCAGGAAGCCCTGGGCTCCAGGCACATGCAGCTGTTAAAGGCATCCCAAGAGGGCTGCAGAAGTGACACAACTTGGCTGCCTCTGCTGCTATTCTCATGAGACCATCCCGAACCATAGGCTGATTTTCCTTCCTAGGGTTAAGGTTGAGTTACGCCTGGGGTAAGAGTTCTATTAACCAGAAAGCCCTGAGTTCCAAGAACACAGCAGCTGCGAAGGACTAGCCAAGAAGAGCGCAAAAGTACCACAACATGCCTGCCTCCACAGCTTTTTCCTTGGGGACATGCCTAATTCCTGGCTGATTTGCCTTTCTCGTCTTAGGGTTGGGGTTCTGCCTAGGGCTAGGATTTTTAAAATCAGGAAGCCCTGAGTTCCAGGCACACTGGAGCTGTGAAAGGCATCCAAAAGGGAGTGCAAAAGTGCCACAACATGGTTGCTTTCACGGCTTTTTCTTGGCAAGAAGCTTAACACCAGGCTGATTTCCCTTCCCAGGGTTACTGTTAGGCTTAGGCCTAGGGCTAGGATTTTTAAAACTAGGAAGCCCTTAGTTCCAGGCACACTGCAGCTGTTCAAGGCATCCCAAGGGGAGTACAAAAGTGCAACAACATGGCAGCTTTCACAGCTTTTTCCTTGGCACCATCCCTATACCTAGGCTGATTTATCTGCCTAGGGTTAGGGTTAGGGTTCAGCCTAGGGCTTGGAGTTTTTTAACTAGGAAGCCCTGAGTTCCAGGCTTACTGCATCTACCAAAGGCATCCCAAAAGGAGTGCAAAAGTGCCACAACATGGCTGCTTTCACGGCTTTTCCCTTAGGAAGAATCCTAATACGCGGCTGATTTACCTTCCTAGGGTTACTGTTAGGCTTAGGCCTAGGACTTTTAAAACCAGGAAGCCCTGGGCTCCAGGCACATGCAGCTGCGAAAGGCATCCCAAGGGGAGCGCAAAAGTGACACAACTTGGCTGCCACCACTGATATTTCCATGAGACCATCCCGAACCATAGGCTGATTTTCCTTCCTAGGGTTAAGGTTTGAGTTGCGCCTAGGGTAAGGGTTCTATTAACCAGAAAGCCCTGAGTTCCAAGAACACAGCAGCTGCGAAGGACTAGCCAAGGAGAGCGCAAAAGTACCACAATATGCCTGCCTCCACAGCTTTTTCCTTGGGGACATGCCTAATTCCTGGCTGATTTGCCTTTCTCGTCTTAGGGTTGGGGTTCGGCCTAGGGCTAGGATTTTTTTAACTAGGAAGCCCTGAGTTCCAGGCTTACTGCATCTGCCAAAGGCATCCCAAAGGGAGTGCAGAAGTGCCACAACATGGCTGCTTTCACGGCTTTTCCCTTAGGAAGAACCCTAATACCCGGCTGATTTACCTTCCTAGGGTTACTGTTAGGCTTAGGCCTAGGACTTTTAAAACCAGGAAGCCCTGGGCTCCAGGCACACTGCAGCTGCGAAAGGCATCCCAAGGGGAGCGCAAAAGTGACACAACTTGGCTGCCACCACTGATATTTCCATGAGACCATCCCGAACCATAGGCTGATTTTCCTTCCTAGGGTTAAGGTTTGAGTTACGCCTGGGGTAAGGGTTCTATTAACCAGAAAGCCCTGAGTTCCAAGAACACAGCAGCTGCGAAGGACTACCCAAGAAGAGCGCAAAAGTACCACAACATGCCTGCCTCCACAGCTTTTTCCTTGGGGACATGCCTAATTCCTGGCTGATTTGCCTTTCTCGTCTTAGGGTTGGGGTTCGGCCTAGGGCTAGGATTTTTTTATCTAGGAAGCCCTGAGTTCCAGGCTTACTTCATCTGCCAAAAGCATCCCAAAGGGAGTGCAGAAGTGCCACAACATGGCTGCTTTCACGGCTTTTCCCTTAGGAAGAACCCTAATACCCCGCAGATTTACCTTCCTAGGGTTACTGTTAGGCTTAGGCCTAGGACTTTTAAAACCAGGAAGCCCTGGGCTCCAGGCACTCTGCAGCTGCTAAAGGCATCCCAAGGGGAGCGCAAAAGTAACGCAACTTGGCTGCCACCACTGATATTTCCATGAGACCATCCCGAACCATAGGCTGATTTTCCTTCCTAGGGTTAAGGTTTGAGTTACGCCTGGGGTAAGAGTTCTATTAACCAGAAAGCCCTGAGTTCCAAGAACACAGCAGCTGCGAAGGACTACCCAAGAAGAGCGCAAAAGTACCACAACATGCCTGCCTCCACAGCTTTTTCCTTGGGGACATGCCTAATTCCTGGCTGATTTGCCTTTCTCGTCTTAGGGTTGGGGTTCGGCCTAGGGCTAGGATATTTTTAACTAGGAAGCCCTGAGTTCCAGGCTTACTTCATCTGCCAAAAGCATCCCAAAGGGAGTGCAGAAGTGCCACAACATGGCTGCTTTCACGGCTTTTCCCTTAGGAAGAACCCTAATACCCGGCTGATTTACCTTCCTAGGGTTACTGTTAGACTTAAGCCTAGGACTTTTAAAACCAGGAAGCCCTGGGCTCCAGGCACTCTGCAGCTGCGAAAGGCATCCCAAGGGGAGCGCAAAAGTGACACAACTTGGCTGCCACCACTGATATTTCCATGAGACCATCCCGAACCATAGGCTGATTTTCCTTCCTAGGGTTAAGGTTTGACTTACGCCTAGGGTAAGGGTTCTATTAACCAGAAAGCCCTGAGTTCCAAGAACACAGCAGCTGCGAAGGACTACCCAAGAAGAGCGAAAAAGTACCACAACATGCCAGCCTCCACAGCTTTTTCCTTGGGGACATGCCTAATTCCTGGCTGATTTGCCTTTCTCGTCTTAGGGTTGGGGTTCGGCCTAGGGCTAGGATTTTTTTAACTAGGAAGCCCTGAGTTCCAGGCACACTGGAGCTGTGAAAGGCATCCAAAAGGGAGTGCATAAGTGCCACAACATGGCTGCTTTCACGGCTTTTTCCTTGGCAAGAAGCCTAACACCAGGCTGATTTCCCTTCCCAGGGTTACTGTTAGGCTTAGGCCTAGGGCTAGGATTTTTAAAACTAGGAAGCCCTTAGATCCAGGCACACTGCAGCTGCGAAAGGCATCCCAAGGGGAGTACAAAAGTGCAACAACATGGCAGCTTTCACAGCTTTTTCCTTGGCACCATCCCTATACCTAGGCTGATTTATCTGCCTAGGGTTAAGTTTAGGCTTCAGCCTAGGGCTTGGAGTTTTTTAACCAGGAAGCCCTGAGTTCCAGGCTTACTGCATCTGCCAAAGGCATCCGAAAGGGAATGCAGAAGTGCCACAACATGGCTGCTTTCACGGCTTTTCCCTTAGGAAGAACCCTAATACGCGGCTGATTTACCTTCCTAGGGTTACTGTTAGGCTTAGGCCTAGGACTTTTAAAACCAGGAAGCCCTGGGCTCCAGGCATATGCAGCTGTTAAAGGCATCCCAAGAGGGCCGCAGAAGTGACACAACTTGGCTGCCTCTGCTGCTATTCTCATGAGACCATCCTGAACCATAGGCAGATTTTCCTTCCTAGGGTTAAGGTTTGGGTTTCGCCTAGGGTAAGAGTTCTATTAACCAGAAAGCCCTGAGTTCCAAGAACACAGCAGCTGCGAAGGACTAGCCAAGAAGAGCGCAAAAGTACCACAACATGCCTGCCTCCACAGCTTTTTCCTTGGGGACATGCCTAATTCCTGGCTGATTTGCCTTTCTCGTCTTAGGGTTGGGGTTCGGCCTAGGGCTAGGATATTTTTAACTAGGAAGCCCTGAGTTCCAGGCTTACTTCATCTGCCAAAGGCATCCCAAAGGGAGTGCAAAAGTGCCACAACATGGCTGCTTTCACGGCTTTTCCCTTAGGAAGAACCCTAATACGCGGCTGATTTACCTTCCTAGGGTTACTGTTAGGCTTTGGCCTAGGACTTTTAAAACCAGGAAGCCCTGGGCTCCAGGCACATGCAGCTGTTAAAGGCATCCCAAGAGGGCTGCAGAAGTGACACAACTTGGCTGCCTCTGCTGCTATTCTCATGAGACCATCCCGAACCATAGGCTGATTTTCCTTCCTAGGGTTAAGGTTTGGGTTACGCCTGGGGTAAGGGTTCTATTAACCAGAAAGCCCTGAGTTCCAAGAACACAGCAGCTGCGAAGGACTAGCCAAGAAGAGCGCAAAACTACCACAACATGCCTGCCTCCACAGCTTTTTCCTTGGGGACATGCCTAATTCCTGGCTGATTTGCCTTTCTCGTCTTAGGGTTGGGGTTCGGCCTAGGGCTAGGATTTTTTTAACTAGGAAGCCCTGAGTTCCAGGCACACTGGAGCTGTGAAAGGCATCCAAAAGGGAGTGCATAAGGGCCACAACATGGCTGCTTTCACGGCTTTTTCCTTGGCAAGAAGCCTAACACCAGGCTGATTTCCCTTCCCAGGGTTACTGTTAGGCTTAGGCCTAGGGCTAGGATTTTTAGAACTAGGAAGCCCTTAGCTCCAGGCACACTGCAGCTGTTCAAGTCATCCCAAGAGGGCCGCAGAAGTGACACAACTTGGCTGCCTCTGCTGCTATTCTGATGAGTCCATCCCGAACCATAGGCTGATTTTCCTTCCTAGGGTGAGGGTTAGAGTTACGCCTAGGGTTAGTGTTTTTTTAACCAGAAAGCCCTGAGTTCCAAGAACACAGCAGCTGCGAAGGACTACCCAAGAGGAGGGGAAAAGTGCCACAACATGGCTGCCTCCAGCGCTTTTTCCTTGGGACCATCATTGAACCTAAGCTGATTTACTTGCCTCCAGTTGCACCTATGGTCACGCCAAGAGATAGGGATTTTAAATCAGTAAACCCTGAGCTCCAGACCCAGTGCAGCTGCAAAAGGCTTCCCAAGGGCAGCCAAAAATTGCCTCAACATGCTCCTTCCAGTGCTTTTTTCCTTGGGAACATCCCTATACCCAGGCTGATTTATCTGCCTAGGGTTAGGGTTAGGGTTCAGCCTAGAGATAGGATTTTTTCAAACAGGAAGCCCTGAATTCCAGGCACACTGCAGCTGTTAAAGGCAGTGTTCTACGTCAACCGCAACTTAGTCTGAAATAAATGCTTTTTCCCTGAGAGCATCTGAGAGGTTTGCATGAAGCACTGATATCTGACATTTGCAATTTTGAATAGGAGAGGAGAAAGAAAATGGGAAGAAGTTTTTAATTTTAGTGGTTTCAATGTTAATTTCCGTACACTTTTTCAAAACTTGTCAGCTCAAATGCCCATCAACATCTTTTAGTCATCTGTAAGTCAGTATTCATATAAAATGTGCTTCAAATCAAAAGAATTTCAAATTTGCACTCCAAATTTCTATGCCTAGATTTATGATTTCCTACACATATTAGATGAAAGGAAGGCCTTTTTTACTGTGGGAGTGCTGGAACACTGGAACAGGTTGCCCAGGGAAGTTGTGGGTGTCCCATCCCTGAAAGTATTCAAGGTCAGCTTGGACGGGGCTTGGAGCAGCAACAAAGGAGAAGCTTGATGGTAGAGAAACAAAGTTGGACTATAGAAGAAACTGGGATTGAAGTATAGGAGCAAGTTTTCTCTCAGCTCTTGGGGTAAATTCAAAGTTGTACAAAATGACATTTATCTGTGCTATTCACTACTGTAACAGAAATGTTCATGAAAACTGTACAGAAGATAGCAAATTTTAAAAGAGATAAGAATTACAGCATAAAATCCATGGGATGGGTTACAACATGAGACACTCTCTAAGAGAAAATCTCTGTGTTTCAGCACTTCATCATGGTAAGATTTCATGAAGTGCCAAAGAAGGCGGCAAAATATCATTCGGGACGTTATTTCCTGGAATTCAGCCTGGCCATTAGTAGGAACTGGGTTTGAACACATCATGTAGATATACCACACACGCTTTCCCTTCACTGAAAAATGACTGTTTACAACGAAGAAGCAATTGACGATCAAAATTGATTGAAAGCATCTTAAACATGTCAAGTATTTCATTGTAGATGATCTGTGATCCAAATGCTTCTTCCACCTTCGAGAGGGACAGAACAATTCTTCCATATCATGATGGTTTAAAATTGTATCAACCAATGTTTTCTGCTGAAAAGATAGCATCTATTTTTTTCTATTTTTGGAAGAAAATATTCCTAGACATACAACAGGTGAGAACTAAGTAATTTTAAAGAAACAAATGAAAAGAAAATATTCTGTAAATAGAATGAAATGAAAAGCTGTGTTTTAAATAGGAGCTAAATATGAAACAGAATTTTTGTACCAGGCATTTGAATTACTGCACCAGCTCTTTTGCCCATCAAGAGAGGCATTGAGCATTTCAGTCTTTTCCAAGGTGTTCATGATCTGCTATGCTGATCTCTGTGTGTGCCTAGGTGTGTGTGGAAGGGGGGGCATGTGAAGGGGAGTGTGTATGTTTGCTTTACAATTGTTGTGGCAGATTCATGCCTCAGCTCCACATTTTGTTTTAGAAAGGTCACACAGAGTGGATGTGAAGTTTACTATCAACAAGAGATCAATTCCCAAATCATCCATTTCACTCTACCTTATAAATCATGTGCTTTGTTGCATATTTTATCAAATCTACTTTCAAGCCAGATGGAGGCAGGAGGATGTGGCAATCCCTCCACCATCTTGCAACTTTTATGCAAGTAGGTTTTCAAGAAAATCATCATTTCTCTTGGAAATATGTCTGGAACAGGCATGATGGTAGTGTCAACCTGTTGGAGTTTTTGTTGCTGGAAGAAGTTATACAAAAGGATTGGTTTTTACATTGACCAGTTACTGAATCAAGCTCAGGAATACATTGGAAATTCAACTGGGGCTTCCTTTCCCCGGCAGACTACTTCTAGAACGAGCTTGTACACTGAAGCTTACTCTTTTGCCCTCTTTTTGTTTCTTTCCTATTTTCTTGGCTTCTTTGCCACTCTCTAGACAATTTTGGAACTTTTTTCCCAACTCAAATGGTTTCAATAGTCTGATTGTGATCATACATTTTTACAAGGAATCTTTAAAATCTTTCCTCCAGTTAAGAAAGTCAAGGACTTAGGTCTTTTTCTTCCCTTATCAAGATTGCAATGAAATTGATAAGTAAAGACCAACTCTTTCTTTTTGTTTTTAACCCAAGCAGATAATTCCCATCCATTCATCCATTTGGTGGACCAATAGTTGCCATTCTGATGGAAGTTGTCACTTCTTAACAATAGGCATTCTGTGACTATGTTGACAGCACTTTGGGTGAAGATCCTAACTGGTCTTAGATACACATAGGGAGAAATTTGCTCAGCCAGTGTCAGTCTTAAGCATGCGTATCAGAAGATCTTTCTAGAGCTGGGAATTTTCCCATGAAAGGGATTCAGTTAGGGAAGAGACACTTGCCCCAGAGGTTTACATTCTTCTTGAAGACTGCTTAAGGAACTTAGATGCCATGTCCATTTGGATCTGTGTCTGCACAGAACTTTGTCATGCCAGTGCTTGAAATGCATCTTGAAGAGAATTCACTAGCACAGAATGAATGAGAGTGGAAGGGGTTGGTGGGGCTAACCAGGCCCAACCCCCCTGCCTAAACCAGGATACCTAGAGCCTCTTGCCCAGGATTCTATCTGGGTGTACTTTGAATGTCTTCAAAGATCCAGGCTCCACAATCTTTCTGGGCAGTCTGTGCCGTGGTTCACTCACCCTCACAGTAAAGAATCATTTCCTGATGTTCCTGTATTTCAGTGTGTGCCCACTGCCTCTTGTCTTTTCACTCAGCATCACTGAAAAGACACTGATTCCCTCCCCTTTGCACTATTGCTTCCATATGGATGTGTGCTGCCATGTAGAGATATGTCAAAAACCTCCCTGAAGCCCAGGCAGATAATATTCCCTTCATCTACCAGTCAAGTTGATTCATCAGAGGAGTTTAAAGTTATGTTCAGCATGAAATGCCCCTGAAAAATCATGCTAACTACATTATTGTGTCGTCTTTCATGTGCCTGGCAAGGTTTTCCAGGAAGAGCTGCTTCATCAACTTCCTGGGTATAAAAAAGAGGCTGGCTGGTTTGTACGATTGCGAGTCCTCCTAATTGCCTTTTTTGAAGATGAGTGTCATTTGCTTACATCCAGTCCTTAGCCTCTCTTCTCGTCTACATCTTAGCAAAAAGCTTTTCCACTATGTCTGGCGAGGAAAAACTGTGCCAGCACAGAAAACATCTCCCATCGTGTTCTAGACGTTGCACGGAGGTGTGCCGAGTGTTTGGCATGAAGAAAAGAAAAGTTGTCCAAAACAGCTTCCAATCGAATGTTCATGTGATTGGAAAAGTCAGGAGAGTGCAAAGGTACTGTTTTCTATCAGTTGGCAAGCTGCGCACACAATCCCAGTGTTGTACAGCTTCCTTCTTCACCTTTCCGAAGGTGCCGCTCTCTCCGGCTCCCGGAGGCGAAGAAGCGGCTTCTTCGCGCAAAGACGATTGTGCCGCTCACTGTGCTCTCCTTAGCGCGGCTTCTGCCGAAAGACGCCCGAGAGCGGCTCTTAGCTACGGAGAGCATCGTACCTTCGTCTTTAGCGTCTCTTCTCGTCTACATCTTAGCAAAAAGCTTTTCCACTATGTCTGGCGAGGAAAAACTGTGCCAGCACAGAAAACATCTCCCATCGTGTTCTAGACGTTGCACGGAGGTGTGCCGAGTGTTTGGCATGAAGAAAAGAAAAGTTGTCCAAAACAGCTTCCAATCGAATGTTCATGTGATTGGAAAAGTCAGGAGAGTGCAAAGGTACTGTTTTCTATCAGTTGGCAAGCTGCGCACACAATCCCAGTGTTGTACAGCTTCCTTCTTCACCTTTCCGAAGGTGCCGCTCTCTCCGGCTCCCGGAGGCGAAGAAGCGGCTTCTTCGCGCAAAGACGATTGTGCCGCTCACTGTGCTCTCCTTAGCGCGGCTTCTGCCGAAAGACGCCCGAGAGCGGCTCTTAGCTACGGAGAGCATCGTACCTTCGTCTTTAGCGTCTCTTCTCGTCTACATCTTAGCAAAAAGCTTTTCCACTATGTCTGGCGAGGAAAAACTGTGCCAGCACAGAAAACATCTCCTATCGTGTTCTAGACGTTGCACGGAGGTGTGCCGAGTGTTTGGCATGAAGAAAAGAAAAGTTGTCCAAAACAGCTTCCAATCGAATGTTCATGTGATTGGAAAAGTCAGGAGAGTGCAAAGGTACTGTTTTCTATCAGTTGGCAAGCTGCGCACACAATCCCAGTGTTGTACAGCTTCCTTCTTCACCTTTCCGAAGGTGCCGCTCTCTCCGGCTCCCGGAGGCGAAGAAGCGGCTTCTTCGCGCAAAGACGATTGTGCCGCTCACTGTGCACTCCTTAGCGCGGCTTCTGCCGAAAGACGCCCGGGAGCGGCTCTTAGCTCCGGACAGCATCGTACCTTCGTCTTTAGCGTCTCTTCTCGTCTACATCTTAGCAAAAAACTTTTCTACTATATCTGGCGAGGAAAAACTGTGCAAGCACAGAAAACATCGCCCATCGTGTTCTAGACGTTGCACGGAGGTGTGCCGAGTGTTTGGCATGAAGGAAAGAAAAGTTGTCCAAAACAGCTTCCAATCGAATGTTCATGTGATTGGAAAAGTCAGGAGAGTGCAAAGGTACTGTTTTCTATCAGTTGGCAAGCTGCGCACACAATCCCAGTGTTGTACAGCTTCCTTCTTCACCTTTCCGAAGGTGCCGCTCTCTCCGGCTCCCGGAGGCGAAGAAGCGGCTTCTTCGCGCAAAGACGATTGTGCCGCTCACTGTGCTCTCCTTAGCGCGGCTTCTGCCGAAAGACGCCGGAGAGCGGCTCTTAGCTACGGAGAGCATCGTACCTTCGTCTTTAGCGTCTCTTCTCGTCTACATCTTAGCAAAAAGCTTTTCCACTATGTCTGGCGAGGAAAAACTGTGCCAGCACAGAAAACATCTCCCATCGTGTTCTAGACGTTGCACGGAGGTGTGCCGAGTGTTTGGCATGAAGAAAAGAAAAGTTGTCCAAAACAGCTTCCAATCGAATGTTCATGAGATTGGAAAAGTCAGGAGAGTGCAAAGGTACTGTTTTCTATCAGTTGGCAAGCTGCGCACACAATCCCAGTGTTGTACAGCTTCCTTCTTCACCTTTCCGAAGGTGCCGCTCTCTCCGGCTCCCGGAGGCGAAGAAGCGGCTTCTTCGCGCAAAGACGATTGTGCCGCTCACTGTGCACTCCTTAGCGCGGCTTCTGCCGAAAGACGCCCGGGAGCGGCTCTTAGCTCCGGACAGCATCGTACCTTCGTCTTTAGCGTCTCTTCTCGTCTACATCTTAGCAAAAAGCTTTTCCACTATGTCTGGCGAGGAAAAACTGTGCAAGCACAGAAAACATCTCCCATCGTGTTCTAGACGTTGCACGGAGGTGTGCCGAGTGTTTGGCATGAAGAAAAGAAAAGTTGTCCAAAACAGCTTCCAATCGAATGTTCATGTGATTGGAAAAGTCAGGAGAGTGCAAAGGTACTGTTTTCTATCAGTTGGCAAGCTGCGCACACAATCCCAGTGTTGTACAGCTTTCTTCTTCACCTTTCCGAAGGTGCCGCTCTCTCCGGCTCCCGGAGGCGAAGAAGCGGCTTCTTCGCGCAAAGACGATTGTGCCGCTCACTGTGCACTCCTTAGCGCGGCTTCTGCCGAAAGAAGCCCGGGAGCGGCTCTTAGCTACGGAGAGCATCGTACCTTCGTCTTTAGCGTCTCTTCTCGTCTACATCTTAGCAAAAAACTTTTCTACTATGTCTGGCGAGGAAAAACTGTGCAAGCACAGAAAACATCTCCCATCGTGTTCTAGACGTTGCACGGAGGTGTGCCGAGTGTTTGGCATGAAGGAAAGAAAAGTTGTCCAAAACAGCTTCCAATCGAATGTTCATGTGATTGGAAAAGTCAGGAGAGTGCAAAGGTACTGTTTTCTATCAGTTGGCAAGCTGCGCACACAATCCCAGTGTTGTACAGCTTCCTTCTTCACCTTTCCGAAGGTGCCGCTCTCTCCGGCTCCCGGAGGCGAAGAAGCGGCTTCTTCGCGCAAAGACGATTGTGCCGCTCACTGTGCTCTCCTTAGCGCGGCTTCTGCTGAAAGACGCCCGGGAGCGGCTCTTAGCTCCGGACAGCATCGTACCTTCGTCTTTAGCGTCTCTTCTCGTCTACATCTTAGCAAAAAGCTTTTCTACTATGTCTGGCGAGGAAAAACTGTGCCAGCACAGAAAACATCTCCCATCGTGTTCTAGACGTTGCACGGAGGTGTGCCGAGTGTTTGGCATGAAGAAAAGAAAAGTTGTCCAAAACAGCTTCCAATCGAATGTTCATGTGATTGGAAAAGTCAGGAGAGTGCAAAGGTACTGTTTTCTATCAGTTGGCAAGCTGCGCACACAATCCCAGTGTTGTACAGCTTTCTTCTTCACCTTTCCGAAGGTGCCGCTCTCTCCGGCTCCCGGAGGCGAAGAAGCGGCTTCTTCGCGCAAAGACGATTGTGCCGCTCACTGTGCACTCCTTAGCGCGGCTTCTGCCGAAAGAAGCCCGGGAGCGGCTCTTAGCTACGGAGAGCATCGTACCTTCGTCTTTAGCGTCTCTTCTCGTCTACATCTTAGCAAAAAACTTTTCTACTATGTCTGGCGAGGAAAAACTGTGCAAGCACAGAAAACATCTCCCATCGTGTTCTAGACGTTGCACGGAGGTGTGCCGAGTGTTTGGCATGAAGGAAAGAAAAGTTGTCCAAAACAGCTTCCAATCGAATGTTCATGAGATTGGAAAAGTCAGGAGAGTGCAAAGGTACTGTTTTCTATCAGTTGGCAAGCTGCGCACACAATCCCAGTGTTGTACAGCTTCCTTCTTCACCTTTCCGAAGGTGCCGCTCTCTCCGGCTCCCGGAGGCGAAGAAGCGGCTTCTTCGCGCAAAGACGATTGTGCCGCTCACTGTGCACTCCTTAGCGCGGCTTCTGCCGAAAGACGCCCGGGAGCGGCTCTTAGCTCCGGACAGCATCGTACCTTCGTCTTTAGCGTCTCTTCTCGTCTACATCTTAGCAAAAAACTTTTCTACTATATCTGGCGAGGAAAAACTGTGCCAGCACAGAAAACATCGCCCATCGTGTTCTAGACGTTGCACGGAGGTGTGCCGAGTGTTTGGCATGAAGGAAAGAAAAGTTGTCCAAAACAGCTTCCAATCGAATGTTCATGTGATTGGAAAAGTCAGGAGAGTGCAAAGGTACTGTTTTCTAGCAGTTGGCAAGCTGCGCACACAATCCCAGTGTTGTACAGCTTCCTTCTTCACCTTTCCGAAGGTGCCGCTCTCTCCGGCTCCCGGAGGCGAAGAAGCGGCTTCTTCGCGCAAAGACGATTGTGCCGCTCACTGTGCACTCCTTAGCGCGGCTTCTGCCGAAAGACGCCCGGGAGCGGCTCTTAGCTCCGGACAGCATCGTACCTTCGTCTTTAGCGTCTCTTCTCGTCTACATCTTAGCAAAAAGCTTTTCCACTATGTCTGGCGAGGAAAAACTGTGCAAGCACAGAAAACATCTCCCATCGTGTTCTAGACGTTGCACGGAGGTGTGCCGAGTGTTTGGCATGAAGAAAAGAAAAGTTGTCCAAAACAGCTTCCAATCGAATGTTCATGTGATTGGAAAAGTCAGGAGAGTGCAAAGGTACTGTTTTCTAGCAGTTGGCAAGCTGCGCACACAATCCCAGTGTTGTACAGCTTCCTTCTTCACCTTTCCGAAGGTGCCGCTCTCTCCGGCTCCCGGAGGCGAAGAAGCGGCTTCTTCGCGCAAAGACGATTGTGCCGCTCACTGTGCACTCCTTAGCGCGGCTTCTGCCGAAAGACGCCCGGGAGCGGCTCTTAGCTCCGGACAGCATCGTACCTTCGTCTTTAGCGTCTCTTCTCGTCTACATCTTAGCAAAAAGCTTTTCCACAATGTCTGGCGAGGAAAAACTGTGCAAGCACAGAAAACATCTCCCATCGTGTTCTAGACGTTGCACGGAGGTGTGCCGAGTGTTTGGCATGAAGGAAAGAAAAGTTGTCCAAAACAGCTTCCAATCGAATGTTCATGTGATTGGAAAAGTCAGGAGAGTGCAAAGGTACTGTTTTCTAGCAGTTGGCAAGCTGCGCACACAATCCCAGTGTTGTACAGCTTCCTTCTTCACCTTTCCGAAGGTGCCGCTCTCTCCGGCTCCCGGAGGGGAAGAAGCGGCTTCTTCGCGCAAAGACGATTGTGCCGCTCACTGTGCTCTCCTTAGCGCGGCTTCTGCCGAAAGACGCCCGAGAGCGGCCCTTAGCTACGGAGAGCATCGTACCTTCGTCTTTAGCATCTCTTCTCGTCTACATCTTAGCAAAAAGCTTTTCCACTATGTCTGGCGAGGAAAAACTGTGCCAGCACAGAAAACATCTCCCATCGTGTTCTAGACGTTGCACGGAGGTGTGCCGAGTGTTTGGCATGACGAAAAGAAAAGTTGTCCAAAACAGCTTCCAATCGAATGTTCATGAGATTGGAAAAGTCAGGAGAGTGCAAAGGTACTGTTTTCTATCAGTTGGCAAGCTGCGCACACAATCCCAGTGTTGTACAGCTTCCTTCTTCACCTTTCCGAAGGTGCCGCTCTCTCCGGCTCCCGGAGGCGAAGAAGCGGCTTCTTCGCGCAAAGACGATTGTGCCGCTCACTGTGCACTCCTTAGCGCGGCTTCTGCCGAAAGACGCCCGGGAGCGGCTCTTAGCTCCGGACAGCATCGTACCTTCGTCTTTAGCGTCTCTTCTCGTCTACATCTTAGCAAAAAGCTTTTCCACTATGTCTGGCGAGGAAAAACTGTGCCAGCACAGAAAACATCTCCCATCGTGTTCTAGACGTTGCACGGAGGTGTGCCGAGTGTTTGGCATGAAGAAAAGAAAAGTTGTCCAAAACAGCTTCCAATCGAATGTTCATGTGATTGGAAAAGTCAGGAGAGTGCAAAGGTACTGTTTTCTATCAGTTGGCAAGCTGCGCACACAATCCCAGTGTTGTACAGCTTTCTTCTTCAACTTTCCGAAGGTGCCGCTCTCTCCGGCTCCCGGAGGCGAAGAAGCGGCTTCTTCGCGCAAAGACGATTGTGCCGCTCACTGTGCACTCCTTAGCGCGGCTTCTGCCGAAAGACGCCCGGGAGCGGCTCTTAGCTACGGAGAGCATCGTACCTTCGTCTTTAGCGTCTCTTCTCGTCTACATCTTAGCAAAAAACTTTTCTACTATGTCTGGCGAGGAAAAACTGTGCAAGCACAGAAAACATCTCCCATCGTGTTCTAGACGTTGCACGGAGGTGTGCCGAGTGTTTGGCATGAAGGAAAGAAAAGTTGTCCAAAACAGCTTCCAATCGAATGTTCATGAGATTGGAAAAGTCAGGAGAGTGCAAAGGTACTGTTTTCTATCAGTTGGCAAGCTGCGCACACAATCCCAGTGTTGTACAGCTTCCTTCTTCACCTTTCCGAAGGTGCCGCTCTCTCCGGCTCCCGGAGGCGAAGAAGCGGCTTCTTCGCGCAAAGACGATTGTGCCGCTCACTGTGCACTCCTTAGCGCGGCTTCTGCCGAAAGACGCCCGGGAGCGGCTCTTAGCTCCGGACAGCATCGTACCTTCGTCTTTAGCGTCTCTTCTCGTCTACATCTTAGCAAAAAGCTTTTCTACTATGTCTGGCGAGGAAAAACTGTGCAAGCACAGAAAACATCTCCCATCGTGTTCTAGACGTTGCACGGAGGTGTGCCGAGTGTTTGGCATGAAGAAAAGAAAAGTTGTCCAAAACAGCTTCCAATCGAATGTTCATGTGATTGGAAAAGTCAGGAGAGTGCAAAGGTACTGTTTTCTATCAGTTGGCAAGCTGCGCACACAATCCCAGTGTTGTACAGCTTTCTTCTTCACCTTTCCGAAGGTGCCGCTCTCTCCGGCTCCCGGAGGCGAAGAAGCGGCTTCTTCGCGCAAAGACGATTGTGCCGCTCACTGTGCACTCCTTAGCGCGGCTTCTGCCGAAAGACGCCCGGGAGCGGCTCTTAGCTACGGAGAGCATCGTACCTTCGTCTTTAGCGTCTCTTCTCGTCTACATCTTAGCAAAAAACTTTTCTACTATGTCTGGCGAGGAAAAACTGTGCAAGCACAGAAAACATCTCCCATCGTGTTCTAGACGTTGCACGGAGGTGTGCCGAGTGTTTGGCATGAAGGAAAGAAAAGTTGTCCAAAACAGCTTCCAATCGAATGTTCATGTGATTGGAAAAGTCAGGAGAGTGCAAAGGTACTGTTTTCTATCAGTTGGCAAGCTGCGCACACAATCCCAGTGTTGTACAGCTTCCTTCTTCACCTTTCCGAAGGTGCCGCTCTCTCCGGCTCCCGGAGGCGAAGAAGCGGCTTCTTCGCGCAAAGACGATTGTGCCGCTCACTGTGCACTCCTTAGCGCGGCTTCTGCCGAAAGACGCCCGGGAGCGGCTCTTAGCTCCGGACAGCATCGTACCTTCGTCTTTAGCGTCTCTTCTCGTCTACATCTTAGCAAAAAACTTTTCTACTATATCTGGCGAGGAAAAACTGTGCCAGCACAGAAAACATCGCCCATCGTGTTCTAGACGTTGCACGGAGGTGTGCCGAGTGTTTGGCATGAAGGAAAGAAAAGTTGTCCAAAACAGCTTCCAATCGAATGTTCATGTGATTGGAAAAGTCAGGAGAGTGCAAAGGTACTGTTTTCTAGCAGTTGGCAAGCTGCGCACACAATCCCAGTGTTGTACAGCTTCCTTCTTCACCTTTCCGAAGGTGCCGCTCTCTCCGGCTCCCGGAGGGGAAGAAGCGGCTTCTTCGCGCAAAGACGATTGTGCCGCTCACTGTGCTCTCCTTAGCGCGGCTTCTGCCGAAAGACGCCCGAGAGCGGCTCTTAGCTACGGAGAGCATCGTACCTTCGTCTTTAGCATCTCTTCTCGTCTACATCTTAGCAAAAAGCTTTTCCACTATGTCTGGCGAGGAAAAACTGTGCCAGCACAGAAAACATCTCCCATCGTGTTCTAGACGTTGCACGGAGGTGTGCCGAGTGTTTGACATGAAGAAAAGAAAAGTTGTCCAAAACAGCTTCCAATCGAATGTTCATGTGATTGGAAAAGTCAGGAGAGTGCAAAGGTACTGTTTTCTAGCAGTTGGCAAGCTGCGCACACAATCCCAGTGTTTTACAGCTTCCTTCTTCACCTTTCCGAAGGTGCCGCTCTCTCCGGCTCCCGGAGGCGAAGAAGCGGCTTCTTCGCGCAAAGACGATTGTGCCGCTCACTGTGCTCTCCTTAGCGCGGCTTCTGCCGAAAGACGCCCGGGAGCGGCTCTTAGCTCCGGACAGCATCGTACCTTCGTCTTTAGCGTCTCTTCTCGTCTACATCTTAGCAAAAAACTTTTCTACTATATCTGGCGAGGAAAAACTGTGCCAGCACAGAAAACATCGCCCATCGTGTTCTAGACGTTGCACGGAGGTGTGCCGAGTGTTTGGCATGAAGGAAAGAAAAGTTGTCCAAAACAGCTTCCAATCGAATGTTCATGTGATTGGAAAAGTCAGGAGAGTGCAAAGGTACTGTTTTCTAGCAGTTGGCAAGCTGCGCACACAATCCCAGTGTTTTACAGCTTCCTTCTTCACCTTTCCGAAGGTGCCGCTCTCTCCGGCACCCGGAGGCGAAGAAGCGGCTTCTTCGCGCAAAGACGATTGTGCCGCTCACTGTGCTCTCCTTAGCGCGGCTTCTGCCGAAAGACGCCGGAGAGCGGCTCTTAGCTACGGAGAGCATCGTACCTTCGTCTTTAGCGTCTCTTCTCGTCTACATCTTAGCAAAAAGCTTTTCCACTATGTCTGGCGAGGAAAAACTGTGCCAGCACAGAAAACATCTCCCATCGTGTTCTAGACGTTGCACGGAGGTGTGCCGAGTGTTTGGCATGAAGAAAAGAAAAGTTGTCCAAAACAGCTTCCAATCGAATGTTCATGAGATTGGAAAAGTCAGGAGAGTGCAAAGGTACTGTTTTCTATCAGTTGGCAAGCTGCGCACACAATCCCAGTGTTGTACAGCTTCCTTCTTCACCTTTCCGAAGGTGCCGCTCTCTCCGGCTCCCGGAGGCGAAGAAGCGGCTTCTTCGCGCAAAGACGATTGTGCCGCTCACTGTGCACTCCTTAGCGCGGCTTCTGCCGAAAGACGCCCGGGAGCGGCTCTTAGCTCCGGACAGCATCGTACCTTCGTCTTTAGCGTCTCTTCTCGTCTACATCTTAGCAAAAAGCTTTTCCACTATGTCTGGCGAGGAAAAACTGTGCCAGCACAGAAAACATCTCCCATCGTGTTCTAGACGTTGCACGGAGGTGTGCCGAGTGTTTGGCATGAAGAAAAGAAAAGTTGTCCAAAACAGCTTCCAATCGAATGTTCATGTGATTGGAAAAGTCAGGAGAGTGCAAAGGTACTGTTTTCTATCAGTTGGCAAGCTGCGCACACAATCCCAGTGTTGTACAGCTTTCTTCTTCACCTTTCCGAAGGTGCCGCTCTCTCCGGCTCCCGGAGGCGAAGAAGCGGCTTCTTCGCGCAAAGACGATTGTGCCGCTCACTGTGCACTCCTTAGCGCGGCTTCTGCCGAAAGACGCCCGAGAGCGGCTCTTAGCTACGGAGAGCATCGTACCTTCGTCTTTAGCGTCTCTTCTCGTCTACATCTTAGCAAAAAACTTTTCTACTATGTCTGGCGAGGAAAAACTGTGCAAGCACAGAAAACATCTCCCATCGTGTTCTAGACGTTGCACGGAGGTGTGCCGAGTGTTTGGCATGAAGGAAAGAAAAGTTGTCCAAAACAGCTTCCAATCGAATGTTCATGTGATTGGAAAAGTCAGGAGAGTGCAAAGGTACTGTTTTCTATCAGTTGGCAAGCTGCGCACACAATCCCAGTGTTGTACAGCTTCCTTCTTCACCTTTCCGAAGGTGCCGCTCTCTCCGGCTCCCGGAGGCGAAGAAGCGGCTTCTTCGCGCAAAGACGATTGTGCCGCTCACTGTGCACTCCTTAGCGCGGCTTCTGCCGAAAGACGCCCGGGAGCGGCTCTTAGCTACGGAGAGCATCGTACCTTCGTCTTTAGCGTCTCTTCTCGTCTACATCTTAGCAAAAAAGTTTTCTACTATATCTGGCGAGGAAAAACTGTGCCAGCACAGAAAACATCTCCCATCGTGTTCTAGACGTTGCACGGAGGTGTGCCGAGTGTTTGGCATGAAGGAAAGAAAAGTTGTCCAAAACAGCTTCCAATCGAATGTTCATGTGATTGGAAAAGTCAGGAGAGTGCAAAGGTACTGTTTTCTAGCAGTTGGCAAGCTGCGCACACAATCCCAGTGTTGTACAGCTTCCTTCTTCACCTTTCCGAAGGTGCCGCTCTCTCCGGCTCCCGGAGGCGAAGAAGCGGCTTCTTCGCGCAAAGACGATTGTGCCGCTCACTGTGCACTCCTTAGCGCGGCTTCTGCCGAAAGACGCCCGGGAGCGGCTCTTAGCTCCGGACAGCATCGTACCTTCGTCTTTAGCGTCTCTTCTCGTCTACATCTTAGCAAAAAACTTTTCTATTATGTCTGGCGAGGAAAAACTGTGCAAGCACAGAAAACATCTCCCATCGTGTTCTAGACGTTGCACGGAGGTGTGCCGAGTGTTTGGCATGAAGGAAAGAAAAGTTGTCCAAAACAGCTTCCAATCGAATGTTCATGTGATTGGAAAAGTCAGGAGAGTGCAAAGGTACTGTTTTCTAGCAGTTGGCAAGCTGCGCACACAATCCCAGTGTTGTACAGCTTCCTTCTTCACCTTTCCGAAGGTGCCGCTCTCTCCGGCTCCCGGAGGGGAAGAAGCGGCTTCTTCGCGCAAAGACGATTGTGCCGCTCACTGTGCACTCCTTAGCGCGGCTTCTGCCGAAAGACGCCCGAGAGCGGCTCTTAGCTACGGAGAGCATCGTACCTTCGTCTTTAGCGTCTCTTCTCGTCTACATCTTAGCAAAAAGCTTTTCCACTATGTCTGGCGAGGAAAAACTGTGCCAGCACAGAAAACATCTCCCATCGTGTTCTAGACGTTGCACGGAGGTGTGCCGAGTGTTTGGCATGACGAAAAGAAAAGTTGTCCAAAACAGCTTCCAATCGAATGTTCATGAGATTGGAAAAGTCAGGAGAGTGCAAAGGTACTGTTTTCTATCAGTTGGCAAGCTGCGCACACAATCCCAGTGTTGTACAGCTTCCTTCTTCACCTTTCCGAAGGTGCCGCTCTCTCCGGCTCCCGGAGGCGAAGAAGCGGCTTCTTCGCGCAAAGACGATTGTGCCGCTCACTGTGCACTCCTTAGCGCGGCTTCTGCCGAAAGACGCCCGGGAGCGGCTCTTAGCTCCGGACAGCATCGTACCTTCGTCTTTAGCGTCTCTTCTCGTCTACATCTTAGCAAAAAGCTTTTCCACTATGTCTGGCGAGGAAAAACTGTGCCAGCACAGAAAACATCTCCCATCGTGTTCTAGACGTTGCACGGAGGTGTGCCGAGTGTTTGGCATGAAGAAAAGAAAAGTTGTCCAAAACAGCTTCCAATCGAATGTTCATGTGATTGGAAAAGTCAGGAGAGTGCAAAGGTACTGTTTTCTATCAGTTGGCAAGCTGCGCACACAATCCCAGTGTTGTACAGCTTCCTTCTTCACCTTTCCGAAGGTGCCGCTCTCTCCGGCTCCCGGAGGCGAAGAAGCGGCTTCTTCGCGCAAAGACGATTGTGCCGCTCACTGTGCACTCCTTAGCGCGGCTTCTGCCGAAAGACGCCCGGGAGCGGCTCTTAGCTACGGAGAGCATCGTACCTTCGTCTTTAGCGTCTCTTCTCGTCTACATCTTAGCAAAAAACTTTTCTACTATGTCTGGCGAGGAAAAACTGTGCAAGCACAGAAAACATCTCCCATCGTGTTCTAGACGTTGCACGGAGGTGTGCCGAGTGTTTGGCATGAAGGAAAGAAAAGTTGTCCAAAACAGCTTCCAATCGAATGTTCATGAGATTGGAAAAGTCAGGAGAGTGCAAAGGTACTGTTTTCTATCAGTTGGCAAGCTGCGCACACAATCCCAGTGTTGTACAGCTTCCTTCTTCACCTTTCCGAAGGTGCCGCTCTCTCCGGCTCCCGGAGGCGAAGAAGCGGCTTCTTCGCGCAAAGACGATTGTGCCGCTCACTGTGCACTCCTTAGCGCGGCTTCTGCCGAAAGACGCCCGGGAGCGGCTCTTAGCTCCGGACAGCATCGTACCTTCGTCTTTAGCGTCTCTTCTCGTCTACATCTTAGCAAAAAACTTTTCTACTATATCTGGCGAGGAAAAACTGTGCCAGCACAGAAAACATCGCCCATCGTGTTCTAGACGTTGCACGGAGGTGTGCCGAGTGTTTGGCATGAAGGAAAGAAAAGTTGTCCAAAACAGCTTCCAATCGAATGTTCATGTGATTGGAAAAGTCAGGAGAGTGCAAAGGTACTGTTTTCTATCAGTTGGCAAGCTGCGCACACAATCCCAGTGTTGTACAGCTTCCTTCTTCACCTTTCCGAAGGTGCCGCTCTCTCCGGCTCCCGGAGGCGAAGAAGCGGCTTCTTCGCGCAAAGACGATTGTGCCGCTCACTGTGCACTCCTTAGCGCGGCTTCTGCCGAAAGACGCCCGGGAGCGGCTCTTAGCTCCGGACAGCATCGTACCTTCGTCTTTAGCGTCTCTTCTCGTCTACATCTTAGCAAAAAACTTTTCTATTATGTCTGGCGAGGAAAAACTGTGCAAGCACAGAAAACATCTCCCATCGTGTTCTAGACGTTGCACGGAGGTGTGCCGAGTGTTTGGCATGAAGAAAAGAAAAGTTGTCCAAAACAGCTTCCAATCGAATGTTCATGTGATTGGAAAAGTCAGGAGAGTGCAAAGGTACTGTTTTCTAGCAGTTGGCAAGCTGCGCACACAATCCCAGTGTTGTACAGCTTCCTTCTTCACCTTTCCGAAGGTGCCGCTCTCTCCGGCTCCCGGAGGCGAAGAAGCGGCTTCTTCGCGCAAAGACGATTGTGCCGCTCACTGTGCACTCCTTAGCGCGGCTTCTGCCGAAAGACGCCCGAGAGCGGCTCTTAGCTACGGAGAGCATCGTACCTTCGTCTTTAGCGTCTCTTCTCGTCTACATCTTAGCAAAAAACTTTTCTACTATGTCTGGCGAGGAAAAACTGTGCAAGCACAGAAAACATCTCCCATCGTGTTCTAGACGTTGCACGGAGGTGTGCCGAGTGTTTGGCATGAAGGAAAGAAAAGTTGTCCAAAACAGCTTCCAATCGAATGTTCATGTGATTGGAAAAGTCAGGAGAGTGCAAAGGTACTGTTTTCTATCAGTTGGCAAGCTGCGCACACAATCCCAGTGTTGTACAGCTTCCTTCTTCACCTTTCCGAAGGTGCCGCTCTCTCCGGCTCCCGGAGGCGAAGAAGCGGCTTCTTCGCGCAAAGACGATTGTGCCGCTCACTGTGCACTCCTTAGCGCGGCTTCTGCCGAAAGACGCCCGGGAGCGGCTCTTAGCTACGGAGAGCATCGTACCTTCGTCTTTAGCGTCTCTTCTCGTCTACATCTTAGCAAAAAACTTTTCTACTATGTCTGGCGAGGAAAAACTGTGCCAGCACAGAAAACATCTCCCATCGTGTTCTAGACGTTGCACGGAGGTGTGCCGAGTGTTTGGCATGAAGGAAAGAAAAGTTGTCCAAAACAGCTTCCAATCGAATGTTCATGAGATTGGAAAAGTCAGGAGAGTGCAAAGGTACTGTTTTCTAGCAGTTGGCAAGCTGCGCACACAATCCCAGTGTTGTACAGCTTCCTTCTTCACCTTTCCGAAGGTGCCGCTCTCTCCGGCTCCCGGAGGCGAAGAAGCGGCTTCTTCGCGCAAAGACGATTGTGCCGCTCACTGTGCACTCCTTAGCGCGGCTTCTGCCGAAAGACGCCCGGGAGCGGCTCTTAGCTCCGGACAGCATCGTACCTTCGTCTTTAGCGTCTCTTCTCGTCTACATCTTAGCAAAAAAGTTTTCTACTATATCTGGCGAGGAAAAACTGTGCCAGCACAGAAAACATCGCCCATCGTGTTCTAGACGTTGCACGGAGGTGTGCCGAGTGTTTGGCATGAAGGAAAGAAAAGTTGTCCAAAACAGCTTCCAATCGAATGTTCATGTGATTGGAAAAGTCAGGAGAGTGCAAAGGTACTGTTTTCTATCAGTTGGCAAGCTGCGCACACAATCCCAGTGTTGTACAGCTTCCTTCTTCACCTTTCCGAAGGTGCCGCTCTCTCCGGCTCCCGGAGGCGAAGAAGCGGCTTCTTCGCGCAAAGACGATTGTGCCGCTCACTGTGCACTCCTTAGCGCGGCTTCTGCCGAAAGACGCCCGGGAGCGGCTCTTAGCTCCGGACAGCATCGTACCTTCGTCTTTAGCGTCTCTTCTCGTCTACATCTTAGCAAAAAACTTTTCTATTATGTCTGGCGAGGAAAAACTGTGCAAGCACAGAAAACATCTCCCATCGTGTTCTAGACGTTGCACGGAGGTGTGCCGAGTGTTTGGCATGAAGGAAAGAAAAGTTGTCCAAAACAGCTTCCAATCGAATGTTCATGTGATTGGAAAAGTCAGGAGAGTGCAAAGGTACTGTTTTCTAGCAGTTGGCAAGCTGCGCACACAATCCCAGTGTTGTACAGCTTCCTTCTTCACCTTTCCGAAGGTGCCGCTCTCTCCGGCTCCCGGAGGGGAAGAAGCGGCTTCTTCGCGCAAAGACGATTGTGCCGCTCACTGTGCTCTCCTTAGCGCGGCTTCTGCCGAAAGACGCCCGAGAGCGGCTCTTAGCTACGGAGAGCATCGTACCTTCGTCTTTAGCATCTCTTCTCGTCTACATCTTAGCAAAAAGCTTTTCCACTATGTCTGGCGAGGAAAAACTGTGCCAGCACAGAAAACATCTCCCATCGTGTTCTAGACGTTGCACGGAGGTGTGCCGAGTGTTTGGCATGACGAAAAGAAAAGTTGTCCAAAACAGCTTCCAATCGAATGTTCATGAGATTGGAAAAGTCAGGAGAGTGCAAAGGTACTGTTTTCTATCAGTTGGCAAGCTGCGCACACAATCCCAGTGTTGTACAGCTTCCTTCTTCACCTTTCCGAAGGTGCCGCTCTCTCCGGCTCCCGGAGGCGAAGAAGCGGCTTCTTCGCGCAAAGACGATTGTGCCGCTCACTGTGCACTCCTTAGCGCGGCTTCTGCCGAAAGACGCCCGGGAGCGGCTCTTAGCTCCGGACAGCATCGTACCTTCGTCTTTAGCGTCTCTTCTCGTCTACATCTTAGCAAAAAGCTTTTCCACTATGTCTGGCGAGGAAAAACTGTGCCAGCACAGAAAACATCTCCCATCGTGTTCTAGACGTTGCACGGAGGTGTGCCGAGTGTTTGGCATGAAGAAAAGAAAAGTTGTCCAAAACAGCTTCCAATCGAATGTTCATGTGATTGGAAAAGTCAGGAGAGTGCAAAGGTACTGTTTTCTATCAGTTGGCAAGCTGCGCACACAATCCCAGTGTTGTACAGCTTTCTTCTTCACCTTTCCGAAGGTGCCGCTCTCTCCGGCTCCCGGAGGCGAAGAAGCGGCTTCTTCGCGCAAAGACGATTGTGCCGCTCACTGTGCACTCCTTAGCGCGGCTTCTGCCGAAAGACGCCCGGGAGCGGCTCTTAGCTACGGAGAGCATCGTACCTTCGTCTTTAGCGTCTCTTCTCGTCTACATCTTAGCAAAAAACTTTTCTACTATGTCTGGCGAGGAAAAACTGTGCAAGCACAGAAAACATCTCCCATCGTGTTCTAGACGTTGCACGGAGGTGTGCCGAGTGTTTGGCATGAAGGAAAGAAAAGTTGTCCAAAACAGCTTCCAATCGAATGTTCATGAGATTGGAAAAGTCAGGAGAGTGCAAAGGTACTGTTTTCTATCAGTTGGCAAGCTGCGCACACAATCCCAGTGTTGTACAGCTTCCTTCTTCACCTTTCCGAAGGTGCCGCTCTCTCCGGCTCCCGGAGGCGAAGAAGCGGCTTCTTCGCGCAAAGACGATTGTGCCGCTCACTGTGCACTCCTTAGCGCGGCTTCTGCCGAAAGACGCCCGGGAGCGGCTCTTAGCTCCGGACAGCATCGTACCTTCGTCTTTAGCGTCTCTTCTCGTCTACATCTTAGCAAAAAACTTTTCTACTATATCTGGCGAGGAAAAACTGTGCCAGCACAGAAAACATCGCCCATCGTGTTCTAGACGTTGCACGGAGGTGTGCCGAGTGTTTGGCATGAAGGAAAGAAAAGTTGTCCAAAACAGCTTCCAATCGAATGTTCATGTGATTGGAAAAGTCAGGAGAGTGCAAAGGTACTGTTTTCTAGCAGTTGGCAAGCTGCGCACACAATCCCAGTGTTGTACAGCTTCCTTCTTCACCTTTCCGAAGGTGCCGCTCTCTCCGGCTCCCGGAGGGGAAGAAGCGGCTTCTTCGCGCAAAGACGATTGTGCCGCTCACTGTGCTCTCCTTAGCGCGGCTTCTGCCGAAAGACGCCCGAGAGCGGCTCTTAGCTACGGAGAGCATCGTACCTTCGTCTTTAGCATCTCTTCTCGTCTACATCTTAGCAAAAAGCTTTTCCACTATGTCTGGCGAGGAAAAACTGTGCCAGCACAGAAAACATCTCCCATCGTGTTCTAGACGTTGCACGGAGGTGTGCCGAGTGTTTGACATGAAGAAAAGAAAAGTTGTCCAAAACAGCTTCCAATCGAATGTTCATGTGATTGGAAAAGTCAGGAGAGTGCAAAGGTACTGTTTTCTAGCAGTTGGCAAGCTGCGCACACAATCCCAGTGTTTTACAGCTTCCTTCTTCACCTTTCCGAAGGTGCCGCTCTCTCCGGCACCCGGAGGCGAAGAAGCGGCTTCTTCGCGCAAAGACGATTGTGCCGCTCACTGTGCTCTCCTTAGCGCGGCTTCTGCCGAAAGACGCCGGAGAGCGGCTCTTAGCTACGGAGAGCATCGTACCTTCGTCTTTAGCGTCTCTTCTCGTCTACATCTTAGCAAAAAGCTTTTCCACTATGTCTGGCGAGGAAAAACTGTGCCAGCACAGAAAACATCTCCCATCGTGTTCTAGACGTTGCACGGAGGTGTGCCGAGTGTTTGGCATGAAGAAAAGAAAAGTTGTCCAAAACAGCTTCCAATCGAATGTTCATGAGATTGGAAAAGTCAGGAGAGTGCAAAGGTACTGTTTTCTATCAGTTGGCAAGCTGCGCACACAATCCCAGTGTTGTACAGCTTCCTTCTTCACCTTTCCGAAGGTGCCGCTCTCTCCGGCTCCCGGAGGCGAAGAAGCGGCTTCTTCGCGCAAAGACGATTGTGCCGCTCACTGTGCACTCCTTAGCGCGGCTTCTGCCGAAAGACGCCCGGGAGCGGCTCTTAGCTCCGGACAGCATCGTACCTTCGTCTTTAGCGTCTCTTCTCGTCTACATCTTAGCAAAAAGCTTTTCCACTATGTCTGGCGAGGAAAAACTGTGCCAGCACAGAAAACATCTCCCATCGTGTTCTAGACGTTGCACGGAGGTGTGCCGAGTGTTTGGCATGAAGAAAAGAAAAGTTGTCCAAAACAGCTTCCAATCGAATGTTCATGTGATTGGAAAAGTCAGGAGAGTGCAAAGGTACTGTTTTCTATCAGTTGGCAAGCTGCGCACACAATCCCAGTGTTGTACAGCTTCCTTCTTCACCTTTCCGAAGGTGCCGCTCTCTCCGGCTCCCGGAGGCGAAGAAGCGGCTTCTTCGCGCAAAGACGATTGTGCCGCTCACTGTGCACTCCTTAGCGCGGCTTCTGCCGAAAGACGCCCGAGAGCGGCTCTTAGCTACGGAGAGCATCGTACCTTCGTCTTTAGCGTCTCTTCTCGTCTACATCTTAGCAAAAAACTTTTCTACTATGTCTGGCGAGGAAAAACTGTGCAAGCACAGAAAACATCTCCCATCGTGTTCTAGACGTTGCACGGAGGTGTGCCGAGTGTTTGGCATGAAGGAAAGAAAAGTTGTCCAAAACAGCTTCCAATCGAATGTTCATGTGATTGGAAAAGTCAGGAGAGTGCAAAGGTACTGTTTTCTATCAGTTGGCAAGCTGCGCACACAATCCCAGTGTTGTACAGCTTCCTTCTTCACCTTTCCGAAGGTGCCGCTCTCTCCGGCTCCCGGAGGCGAAGAAGCGGCTTCTTCGCGCAAAGACGATTGTGCCGCTCACTGTGCACTCCTTAGCGCGGCTTCTGCCGAAAGACGCCCGGGAGCGGCTCTTAGCTACGGAGAGCATCGTACCTTCGTCTTTAGCGTCTCTTCTCGTCTACATCTTAGCAAAAAACTTTTCTACTATGTCTGGCGAGGAAAAACTGTGCCAGCACAGAAAACATCTCCCATCGTGTTCTAGACGTTGCACGGAGGTGTGCCGAGTGTTTGGCATGAAGGAAAGAAAAGTTGTCCAAAACAGCTTCCAATCGAATGTTCATGAGATTGGAAAAGTCAGGAGAGTGCAAAGGTACTGTTTTCTAGCAGTTGGCAAGCTGCGCACACAATCCCAGTGTTGTACAGCTTCCTTCTTCACCTTTCCGAAGGTGCCGCTCTCTCCGGCTCCCGGAGCCGAAGAAGCGGCTTCTTCGCGCAAAGACGATTGTGCCGCTCACTGTGCACTCCTTAGCGCGGCTTCTGCCGAAAGACGCCCGGGAGCGGCTCTTAGCTCCGGACAGCATCGTACCTTCGTCTTTAGCGTCTCTTCTCGTCTACATCTTAGCAAAAAAGTTTTCTACTATATCTGGCGAGGAAAAACTGTGCCAGCACAGAAAACATCGCCCATCGTGTTCTAGACGTTGCACGGAGGTGTGCCGAGTGTTTGGCATGAAGGAAAGAAAAGTTGTCCAAAACAGCTTCCAATCGAATGTTCATGTGATTGGAAAAGTCAGGAGAGTGCAAAGGTACTGTTTTCTATCAGTTGGCAAGCTGCGCACACAATCCCAGTGTTGTACAGCTTCCTTCTTCACCTTTCCGAAGGTGCCGCTCTCTCCGGCTCCCGGAGGCGAAGAAGCGGCTTCTTCGCGCAAAGACGATTGTGCCGCTCACTGTGCACTCCTTAGCGCGGCTTCTGCCGAAAGACGCCCGGGAGCGGCTCTTAGCTCCGGACAGCATCGTACCTTCGTCTTTAGCGTCTCTTCTCGTCTACATCTTAGCAAAAAACTTTTCTATTATGTCTGGCGAGGAAAAACTGTGCAAGCACAGAAAACATCTCCCATCGTGTTCTAGACGTTGCACGGAGGTGTGCCGAGTGTTTGGCATGAAGAAAAGAAAAGTTGTCCAAAACAGCTTCCAATCGAATGTTCATGTGATTGGAAAAGTCAGGAGAGTGCAAAGGTACTGTTTTCTAGCAGTTGGCAAGCTGCGCACACAATCCCAGTGTTGTACAGCTTCCTTCTTCACCTTTCCGAAGGTGCCGCTCTCTCCGGCTCCCGGAGGGGAAGAAGCGGCTTCTTCGCGCAAAGACGATTGTGCCGCTCACTGTGCTCTCCTTAGCGCGGCTTCTGCCGAAAGACGCCCGAGAGCGGCTCTTAGCTACGGAGAGCATCGTACCTTCGTCTTTAGCATCTCTTCTCGTCTACATCTTAGCAAAAAGCTTTTCCACTATGTCTGGCGAGGAAAAACTGTGCCAGCACAGAAAACATCTCCCATCGTGTTCTAGACGTTGCACGGAGGTGTGCCCAGTGTTTGGCATGACGAAAAGAAAAGTTGTCCAAAACAGCTTCCAATCGAATGTTCATGAGATTGGAAAAGTCAGGAGAGTGCAAAGGTACTGTTTTCTATCAGTTGGCAAGCTGCGCACACAATCCCAGTGTTGTACAGCTTCCTTCTTCACCTTTCCGAAGGTGCCGCTCTCTCCGGCTCCCGGAGGCGAAGAAGCGGCTTCTTCGCGCAAAGACGATTGTGCCGCTCACTGTGCACTCCTTAGCGCGGCTTCTGCCGAAAGACGCCCGGGAGCGGCTCTTAGCTCCGGACAGCATCGTACCTTCGTCTTTAGCGTCTCTTCTCGTCTACATCTTAGCAAAAAGCTTTTCCACTATGTCTGGCGAGGAAAAACTGTGCCAGCACAGAAAACATCTCCCATCGTGTTCTAGACGTTGCACGGAGGTGTGCCGAGTGTTTGGCATGAAGAAAAGAAAAGTTGTCCAAAACAGCTTCCAATCGAATGTTCATGTGATTGGAAAAGTCAGGAGAGTGCAAAGGTACTGTTTTCTATCAGTTGGCAAGCTGCGCACACAATCCCAGTGTTGTACAGCTTTCTTCTTCACCTTTCCGAAGGTGCCGCTCTCTCCGGCTCCCGGAGGCGAAGAAGCGGCTTCTTCGCGCAAAGACGATTGTGCCGCTCACTGTGCACTCCTTAGCGCGGCTTCTGCCGAAAGACGCCCGGGAGCGGCTCTTAGCTACGGAGAGCATCGTACCTTCGTCTTTAGCGTCTCTTCTCGTCTACATCTTAGCAAAAAACTTTTCTACTATGTCTGGCGAGGAAAAACTGTGCAAGCACAGAAAACATCTCCCATCGTGTTCTAGACGTTGCACGGAGGTGTGCCGAGTGTTTGGCATGAAGGAAAGAAAAGTTGTCCAAAACAGCTTCCAATCGAATGTTCATGAGATTGGAAAAGTCAGGAGAGTGCAAAGGTACTGTTTTCTATCAGTTGGCAAGCTGCGCACACAATCCCAGTGTTGTACAGCTTCCTTCTTCACCTTTCCGAAGGTGCCGCTCTCTCCGGCTCCCGGAGGCGAAGAAGCGGCTTCTTCGCGCAAAGACGATTGTGCCGCTCACTGTGCACTCCTTAGCGCGGCTTCTGCCGAAAGACGCCCGGGAGCGGCTCTTAGCTCCGGACAGCATCGTACCTTCGTCTTTAGCGTCTCTTCTCGTCTACATCTTAGCAAAAAACTTTTCTACTATATCTGGCGAGGAAAAACTGTGCCAGCACAGAAAACATCGCCCATCGTGTTCTAGACGTTGCACGGAGGTGTGCCGAGTGTTTGGCATGAAGGAAAGAAAAGTTGTCCAAAACAGCTTCCAATCGAATGTTCATGTGATTGGAAAAGTCAGGAGAGTGCAAAGGTACTGTTTTCTAGCAGTTGGCAAGCTGCGCACACAATCCCAGTGTTGTACAGCTTCCTTCTTCACCTTTCCGAAGGTGCCGCTCTCTCCGGCTCCCGGAGGGGAAGAAGCGGCTTCTTCGCGCAAAGACGATTGTGCCGCTCACTGTGCTCTCCTTAGCGCGGCTTCTGCCGAAAGACGCCCGAGAGCGGCTCTTAGCTACGGAGAGCATCGTACCTTCGTCTTTAGCATCTCTTCTCGTCTACATCTTAGCAAAAAGCTTTTCCACTATGTCTGGCGAGGAAAAACTGTGCCAGCACAGAAAACATCTCCCATCGTGTTCTAGACGTTGCACGGAGGTGTGCCGAGTGTTTGACATGAAGAAAAGAAAAGTTGTCCAAAACAGCTTCCAATCGAATGTTCATGTGATTGGAAAAGTCAGGAGAGTGCAAAGGTACTGTTTTCTAGCAGTTGGCAAGCTGCGCACACAATCCCAGTGTTTTACAGCTTCCTTCTTCACCTTTCCGAAGGTGCCGCTCTCTCCGGCACCCGGAGGCGAAGAAGCGGCTTCTTCGCGCAAAGACGATTGTGCCGCTCACTGTGCTCTCCTTAGCGCGGCTTCTGCCGAAAGACGCCGGAGAGCGGCTCTTAGCTACGGAGAGCATCGTACCTTCGTCTTTAGCGTCTCTTCTCGTCTACATCTTAGCAAAAAGCTTTTCCACTATGTCTGGCGAGGAAAAACTGTGCCAGCACAGAAAACATCTCCCATCGTGTTCTAGACGTTGCACGGAGGTGTGCCGAGTGTTTGGCATGAAGAAAAGAAAAGTTGTCCAAAACAGCTTCCAATCGAATGTTCATGAGATTGGAAAAGTCAGGAGAGTGCAAAGGTACTGTTTTCTATCAGTTGGCAAGCTGCGCACACAATCCCAGTGTTGTACAGCTTCCTTCTTCACCTTTCCGAAGGTGCCGCTCTCTCCGGCTCCCGGAGGCGAAGAAGCGGCTTCTTCGCGCAAAGACGATTGTGCCGCTCACTGTGCACTCCTTAGCGCGGCTTCTGCCGAAAGACGCCCGGGAGCGGCTCTTAGCTCCGGACAGCATCGTACCTTCGTCTTTAGCGTCTCTTCTCGTCTACATCTTAGCAAAAAGCTTTTCCACTATGTCTGGCGAGGAAAAACTGTGCCAGCACGGAAAACATCTCCCATCGTGTTCTAGACGTTGCACGATCCCTAAACTTAGGCTGATTTTCCTTCCTGGGGATAGGGTTAGGCTTCAACCTAGGGCCTGGAGTTTTTTAACCAGGAAGCCCTGAGTTCCAGGCTTACTGCATCTGCCAAAGGCATCCGAAAGGGAGTGCAGAAGTGCCACAACATTGTTGCTTTCACGGCTTTTCCCTTAGGAAGAACCCTAATACGCGGCTGATTTACCTTCCCAGGGTTACTGTTAGGCTTAGGCCTAGGACTTTTAAAACCAGGAAGCCCTGGGCTCCAGGCATATGCAGCTGTTAAAGGCATCCCAAGAGGGCCGCAGAAGTGACACAACTTGGCTGCCTCTGCTTCTATTCTCATGAGACCATCCTAAACCATAGGCTGATTTTCATTCCTAGGGTTAAGGTTTGAGTTTCGCCTAGGGTAAGAGTTCTATTAACGAGAAAGCCCTGAGTTCCAAGAACACAGCAGCTGCGAAGGACTAGCCAAGAAGATCCCCAAAGTACCACAACATGCCTGCCTCCACAGCTTTTTCCTTGGGGACATGCCTAATTCCTGGCTGATTTGCCTTTCTCGTCTTAGGGTTGGGGTTCGGCCTAGGGCTAGGATTTTTTTAACTAGGAAGCCCTGAGTTCCAGGCTTACTGCATCTGCCAAAGGCATCCCAAAGGGAGTGCAGAAGTGCCACAACATGGCTGCTTTCACGGCTTTTCCCTTAGGAAGAACCCTAATACACGGCTGATTTACCTTCCTAGGGTTACTGTTAGGCTTAGGCCTAGGACTTTTAAAACCAGGAAGCCCTGGGCTCCAGGCACACTGCAGCTGTTAAAGGCATCCCAAGGGGAGCGCAAAAGTGACACAACTTGGCTGCCTCTGCTGCTATTCTCATGAGACCATCCTGAATCATAGGCTGATTTTCCTTCCTAGGGTTAAGGTTTGAGTTACGCCTGGGGTAAGGGTTCTATTAACCAGAAAGCCCTGAGTTGCAAGAACACAGCAGCTGCGAAGGACTACCCAAGAAGAGCGCAAAAGTACCACAACATGCCTGCCTCCACAGCTTTTTCCTTGGGGACATGCCTAATTCCTGGCTGATTTGCCTTTCTCGTCTTAGGGTTGGGGTTCGGCCTAGGGCTAGGATTTTTTTAACTAGGAAGCCCTGAGTTCCAGGCTTACTTCATCTGCCAAAAGCATCCCAAAGGGAGTGCAGAAGTGCCACAACATGGCTGCTTTCACGGCTTTTCCCTTAGGAAGAACCCTAATACCCGGCAGATTTACCTTCCTAGGGTTACTGTTAGGCTTAAGCCTAGGACTTTTAAAACCAGGAAGCCCTGGGCTCCAGGCACTCTGCAGCTGCGAAAGGCATCCCAAGGGGAGCGCAAAAGTAACGCAACTTGGCTGCCACCACTGATATTTCCATGAGACCATCCCGAACCATAGGCTGATTTTTCTTCCTAGGGTTAAGGTTTGAGTTACGCCTGGGGTAAGAGTTCTATTAACCAGAAAGCCCTGAGTTCCAAGAACACAGCAGCTGCGAAGGACTAGCCAAGAAGAGCGAAAAAGTACCACAACATGCCTGCCTCCACAGCTTTTTCCTTGGGGACATGCCTAATTCCTGGCTGATTTGCCTTTCTCGTCTTAGGGTTGGGGTTCGGCCTAGGGCTAGGATTTTTAAAATCAGGAAGCCCTGAGTTCCAGGCACACTGGAGCTGTGAAAGGCATCCAAAAGGGAGTGCAAAAGTGCCACAACATGGCTGCTTTCACGGCTTTTTCCTTGGCAAGAAGCCTAACACCAGGCTGATTTCCCTTCCCAGGGTTACTGTTAGGCTTAGGCCTAGGGCTAGGATTTTTAAAACTAGGAAGCCCTTAGTTCCAGGCACACTGCAGCTGCGAAAGGCATCCCAAGGGGAGTACGAAAGTGCAACAACATGGCAGCTTTCACAGCTTTTTCCTTGGCACCATCCCTATACCTAGGCTGATTTATCTGCCTAGGGTTAAGTTTAGGCTTCAGCCTAGGGCTTGGAGTTTTTTAACCAGAAAGCCCTGAGTTCCAGGCTTACTGCATCTGCCAAAGGCATCCCAAAGGGAGTGCAGAAGTGCCACAACATGGCTGCTTTCACGGCTTTTCCCTTAGGAAGAACCCTAATACGCGGCTGATTTACCTTCCTAGGGTTACTGTTAGGCTTAGGCCTAGGACTTTTAAAACCAGGAAGCCCTGGGCTCCAGGCACACTGCAGCTGTGAAAGGCATCCCAAGAGGGCTGCAGAAGTGACACAACTTGGCTGCCTCTGCTGCTATTCTCATGAGACCATCCCGAACCATAGGCTGATTTTCCTTCCTAGGGTTAAGGTTGAGTTACGCCTGGGGTAAGAGTTCTATTAACCAGAAAGCCCTGAGTTCCAAGAACACAGCAGCTGCGAAGGACTACCCAAGAAGAGCGCAAAAGTACCACAACATGCCTGCCTCCACAGCTTTTTCCTTGGGGACATGCCTAATTCCTGGCTGATTTGCCTTTCTCGTCTTAGGGTTGGGGTTCGGCCTAGGGCTAGGATTTTTAAAATCAGGAAGCCCTGAGTTCCAGGCTTACTGCATCTGCCAAAGGCATCCAAAAGGGAGTGCAAAAGTGCCACAACATGGTTGCTTTCACGGCTTTTTCTTGGCAAGAAGCTTAACACCAGGCTGATTTCCCTTCCCAGGGTTACTGTTAGGCTTAGGCCTAGGGCTAGGATTTTTAAAACTAGGAAGCCCTTAGTTCCAGGCACACTGCAGCTGTTCAAGGCATCCCAAGGGGAGTACAAAAGTGCAACAACATGGCAGCTTTCACAGCTTTTTCCTTGGCACCATCCCTATACCTAGGCTGATTTATCTGCCTAGGGTTAGGGTTAGGGTTCAGCCTAGGGCTTGGAGTTTTTTAACTAGGAAGCCCTGAGTTCCAGGCTTACTGCATCTACCAAAGGCATCCCAAAAGGAGTGCAAAAGTGCCACAACATGGCTGCTTTCACGGCTTTTCCCTTAGGAAGAATCCTAATACGCGGCTGATTTACCTTCCTAGGGTTACTGTTAGGCTTAGGCCTAGGACTTTTAAAACCAGGAAGCCCTGGGCTCCAGGCACACTGCAGCTGCGAAAGGCATCCCAAGGGGAGCGCAAAAGTGACACAACTTGGCTGCCACCACTGATATTTCCATGAGACCATCCCGAACCATAGGCTGATTTTCCTTCCTAGGGTTAAGGTTTGAGTTGCGCCTAGGGTAAGGGTTCTATTAACCAGAAAGCCCTGAGTTCCAAGAACACAGCAGCTGCGAAGGACTAGCCAAGGAGAGCGCAAAACTACCACAACATGCCTGCCTCCACAGCTTTTTCCTTGGGGACATGCCTAATTCCTGGCTGATTTGCCTTTCTCGTCTTAGGGTTGGGGTTCGGCCTAGGGCTAGGATTTTTTTAACTAGGAAGCCCTGAGTTCCAGGCTTACTGCATCTGCCAAAGGCATCCCAAAGGGAGTGCAGAAGTGCCACAACATGGCTGCTTTCACGGCTTTTCCCTTAGGAAGAACCCTAATACGCGGCTGATTTACCTTCCTAGGGTTACTGTTAGGCTTAGGCCTAGGACTTTTAAAACCAGGAAGCCCTGGGCTCCAGGCACACTGCAGCTGCGAAAGGCATCCCAAGGGGAGCGCAAAAGTGACACAACTTGGCTGCCACCACTGATATTTCCATGAGACCATCCCGAACCATAGGCTGATTTTCCTTCCGAGGGTTAAGGTTTGAGTTACGCCTGGGGTAAGGGTTCTATTAACCAGAAAGCCCTGAGTTCCAAGAACACAGCAGCTGCGAAGGACTAGCCAAGAAGAGCGCAAAAGTACCACAACATGCCTGCCTCCACAGCTTTTTCCTTGGGGACATGCCTAATTCCTGGCTGATTTGCCTTTCTCGTCTTAGGGTTGGGGTTCGGCCTAGGGCTAGGATTTTTTTATCTTGGAAGCCCTGAGTTCCAGGCTTACTTCATCTGCCAAAAGCATCCCAAAGGGAGTGCAGAAGTGCCACAACATGGCTGCTTTCACGGCTTTTCCCTTAGGAAGAACCCTAATACCCGGCTGATTTACCTTCCTAGGGTTACTGTTAGGCTTAGGCCTAGGACTTTTAAAACCAGGAAGCCCTGGGCTCCAGGCACTCTGCAGCTGCTAAAGGCATCCCAAGGGGAGCGCAAAAGTAACGCAACTTGGCTGCCACCACTGATATTTCCATGAGACCATCCCGAACCATAGGCTGATTTTCCTTCCTAGGGTTAAGGTTTGAGTTACGCCTGGGGTAAGAGTTCTATTAACCAGAAAGCCCTGAGTTCCAAGAACACAGCAGCTGCGAAGGACTAGCCAAGAAGATCCCCAAAGTACCACAACATGCCTGCCTCCACAGCTTTTTCCTTGGGGACATGCCTAATTCCTGGCTGATTTGCCTTTCTCGTCTTAGGGTTGGGGTTCGGCCTAGGGCTAGGATTTTTTTAACTAGGAAGCCCTGAGTTCCAGGCTTACTGCATCTGCCAAAGGCATCCCAAAGGGAGTGCAGAAGTGCCACAACATGGCTGCTTTCACGGCTTTTCCCTTAGGAAGAACCCTAATACACGGCTGATTTACCTTCCTAGGGTTACTGTTAGGCTTAGGCCTAGGACTTTTAAAACCAGGAAGCCCTGGGCTCCAGGCACACTGCAGCTGTTAAAGGCATCCCAAGGGGAGCGCAAAAGTGACACAACTTGGCTGCCTCTGCTGCTATTCTCATGAGACCATCCTGAATCATAGGCTGATTTTCCTTCCTAGGGTTAAGGTTTGAGTTACGCCTGGGGTAAGGGTTCTATTAACCAGAAAGCCCTGAGTTGCAAGAACACAGCAGCTGCGAAGGACTACCCAAGAAGAGCGCAAAAGTACCACAACATGCCTGCCTCCACAGCTTTTTCCTTGGGGACATGCCTAATTCCTGGCTGATTTGCCTTTCTCGTCTTAGGGTTGGGGTTCGGCCTAGGGCTAGGATTTTTTTAACTAGGAAGCCCTGAGTTCCAGGCTTACTTCATCTGCCAAAAGCATCCCAAAGGGAGTGCAGAAGTGCCACAACATGGCTGCTTTCACGGCTTTTCCCTTAGGAAGAACCCTAATACCCGGCAGATTTACCTTCCTAAGGTTACTGTTAGGCTTAAGCCTAGGACTTTTAAAACCAGGAAGCCCTGGGCTCCAGGCACTCTGCAGCTGCGAAAGGCATCCCAAGGGGAGCGCAAAAGTAACGCAACTTGGCTGCCACCACTGATATTTCCATGAGACCATCCCGAACCATAGGCTGATTTTTCTTCCTAGGGTTAAGGTTTGAGTTACGCCTGGGGTAAGAGTTCTATTAACCAGAAAGCCCTGAGTTCCAAGAACACAGCAGCTGCGAAGGACTAGCCAAGAAGAGCGAAAAAGTACCACAACATGCCTGCCTCCACAGCTTTTTCCTTGGGGACATGCCTAATTCCTGGCTGATTTGCCTTTCTCGTCTTAGGGTTGGGGTTCGGCCTAGGGCTAGGATTTTTAAAATCAGGAAGCCCTGAGTTCCAGGCACACTGGAGCTGTGAAAGGCATCCAAAAGGGAGTGCAGAAGTGCCACAACATGGCTGCTTTCACGGCTTTTTCCTTGGCAAGAAGCCTAACACCAGGCTGATTTCCCTTCCCAGGGTTACTGTTAGGCTTAGGCCTAGGGCTAGGATTTTTAAAACTAGGAAGCCCTTAGTTCCAGGCACACTGCAGCTGCGAAAGGCATCCCAAGGGGAGTACGAAAGTGCAACAACATGGCAGCTTTCACAGCTTTTTCCTTGGCACCATCCCTATACCTAGGCTGATTTATCTGCCTAGGGTTAAGTTTAGGCTTCAGCCTAGGGCTTGGAGTTTTTTAACCAGAAAGCCCTGAGTTCCAGGCTTACTGCATCTGCCAAAGGCATCCCAAAGGGAGTGCAGAAGTGCCACAACATGGCTGCTTTCACGGCTTTTCCCTTAGGAAGAACCCTAATACGCGGCTGATTTACCTTCCTAGGGTTACTGTTAGGCTTAGGCCTAGGACTTTTAAAACCAGGAAGCCCTGGGCTCCAGGCACACTGCAGCTGTGAAAGGCATCCCAAGAGGGCTGCAGAAGTGACACA
This sequence comes from Ammospiza maritima maritima, assembly GCA_036010785.1. Taxonomy (NCBI): domain Eukaryota; kingdom Metazoa; phylum Chordata; class Aves; order Passeriformes; family Passerellidae; genus Ammospiza; species Ammospiza maritima. The sequence goes on from JAYKTQ010000127.1 coordinate 1,819,110, forward strand.
ACTTGGCTGCCTCTGCTGCTATTCTCATGAGACCATCCTGAACCATAGGCTGATTTTCCTTCCTAGGGTTAAGGTTGAGTTACGCCTGGGGTAAGAGTTCTATTAACCAGAAAGCCCTGAGTTCCAAGAACACAGCAGCTGCGAAGGACTACCCAAGAAGAGCGCAAAAGTACCACAACATGCCTGCCTCCACAGCTTTTTCCTTGGGGACATGCCTAATTCCTGGCTGATTTGCCTTTCTCGTCTTAGGGTTGGGGTTCGGCCTAGGGCTAGGATTTTTAAAATCAGGAAGCCCTGAGTTCCAGGCTTACTGCATCTGCCAAAGGCATCCAAAAGGGAGTGCAAAAGTGCCACAACATGGTTGCTTTCACGGCTTTTTCTTGGCAAGAAGCTTAACACCAGGCTGATTTCCCTTCCCAGGGTTACTGTTAGGCTTAGGCCTAGGGCTAGGATTTTTAAAACTAGGAAGCCCTTAGTTCCAGGCACACTGCAGCTGTTCAAGGCATCCCAAGGGGAGTACAAAAGTGCAACAACATGGCAGCTTTCACAGCTTTTTCCTTGGCACCATCCCTATACCTAGGCTGATTTATCTGCCTAGGGTTAGGGTTAGGGTTCAGCCTAGGGCTTGGAGTTTTTTAACTAGGAAGCCCTGAGTTCCAGGCTTACTGCATCTACCAAAGGCATCCCAAAAGGAGTGCAAAAGTGCCACAACATGGCTGCTTTCACGGCTTTTCCCTTAGGAAGAATCCTAATACGCGGCTGATTTACCTTCCTAGGGTTACTGTTAGGCTTAGGCCTAGGACTTTTAAAACCAGGAAGCCCTGGGCTCCAGGCACACTGCAGCTGCGAAAGGCATCCCAAGGGGAGCGCAAAAGTGACACAACTTGGCTGCCACCACTGATATTTCCATGAGACCATCCCGAACCATAGGCTGATTTTCCTTCCTAGGGTTAAGGTTTGAGTTGCGCCTAGGGTAAGGGTTCTATTAACCAGAAAGCCCTGAGTTCCAAGAACACAGCAGCTGCGAAGGACTAGCCAAGGAGAGCGCAAAAGTACCACAACATGCCTGCCTCCACAGCTTTTTCCTTGGGGACATGCCTAATTCCTGGCTGATTTGCCTTTCTCGTCTTAGGGTTGGGGTTCGGCCTAGGGCTAGGATTTTTTTAACTAGGAAGCCCTGAGTTCCAGGCTTACTGCATCTGCCAAAGGCATCCCAAAGGGAGTGCAGAAGTGCCACAACATGGCTGCTTTCACGGCTTTTCCCTTAGGAAGAACCCTAATACGCGGCTGATTTACCTTCCTAGGGTTACTGTTAGGCTTAGGCCTAGGACTTTTAAAACCAGGAAGCCCTGGGCTCCAGGCACACTGCAGCTGCGAAAGGCATCCCAAGGGGAGCGCAAAAGTGACACAACTTGGCTGCCACCACTGATATTTCCATGAGACCATCCCGAACCATAGGCTGATTTTCCTTCCGAGGGTTAAGGTTTGAGTTACGCCTGGGGTAAGGGTTCTATTAACCAGAAAGCCCTGAGTTCCAAGAACACAGCAGCTGCGAAGGACTAGCCAAGAAGAGCGCAAAAGTACCACAACATGCCTGCCTCCACAGCTTTTTCCTTGGGGACATGCCTAATTCCTGGCTGATTTGCCTTTCTCGTCTTAGGGTTGGGGTTCGGCCTAGGGCTAGGATTTTTTTATCTTGGAAGCCCTGAGTTCCAGGCTTACTTCATCTGCCAAAAGCATCCCAAAGGGAGTGCAGAAGTGCCACAACATGGCTGCTTTCACGGCTTTTCCCTTAGGAAGAACCCTAATACCCGGCTGATTTACCTTCCTAGGGTTACTGTTAGGCTTAGGCCTAGGACTTTTAAAACCAGGAAGCCCTGGGCTCCAGGCACTCTGCAGCTGCTAAAGGCATCCCAAGGGGAGCGCAAAAGTAACGCAACTTGGCTGCCACCACTGATATTTCCATGAGACCATCCCGAACCATAGGCTGATTTTCCTTCCTAGGGTTAAGGTTTGAGTTACGCCTGGGGTAAGAGTTCTATTAACCAGAAAGCCCTGAGTTCCAAGAACACAGCAGCTGCGAAGGACTACCCAAGAAGAGCGCAAAAGTACCACAACATGCCTGCCTCCACAGCTTTTTCCTTGGGGACATGCCTAATTCCTGGCTGATTTGCCTTTCTCGTCTTAGGGTTGGGGTTCGGCCTAGGGCTAGGATATTTTTAACTAGGAAGCCCTGAGTTCCAGGCTTACTTCATCTGCCAAAAGCATCCCAAAGGGAGTGCAGAAGTGCCACAACATGGCTGCTTTCACGGCTTTTCCCTTAGGAAGAACCCTAATACCCGGCTGATTTACCTTCCTAGGGTTACTGTTAGACTTAAGCCTAGGACTTTTAAAACCAGGAAGCCCTGGGCTCCAGGCACTCTGCAGCTGCGAAAGGCATCCCAAGGGGAGCGCAAAAGTGACACAACTTGGCTGCCACCACTGATATTTCCATGAGACCATCCCGAACCATAGGCTGATTTTCCTTCCTAGGGTTAAGGTTTGAGTTACGCCTAGGGTAAGGGTTCTATTAACCAGAAAGCCCTGAGTTCCAAGAACACAGCAGCTGCGAAGGACTACCCAAGAAGAGCGCAAAAGTACCACAACATGCCTGCCTCCACAGCTTTTTCCTTGGGGACATGCCTAATTCCTGGCTTATTTGCCTTTCTCGTCTTAGGGTTGGGGTTCGGCCTAGGGCTAGGATATTTTTAACTAGGAAGCCCTGAGTTCCAGGCACACTGGAGCTGTAAAAGGCATCCAAAAGGGAGTGCAAAAGTTCCACAACATGGCTGCTTTCACGGCTTTTTCCTTGGCAAGAAGCCTAACACCAGGCTGATTTCCCTTCCCAGGTTTACTGTTAGGCTTAGGCCTAGGGCTAGGATTTTTAAAACTAGGAAGCCCTTAGATCCAGGCACACTGCAGCTGCGAAAGGCATCCCAAGGGGAGTACAAAAGTGCAACAACATGGCAGCTTTCACAGCTTTTTCCTTGGCACCATCCCTATACCTAGGCTGATTTATCTGCCTAGGGTTAAGTTTAGGCTTCAGCCTAGGGCTTGGAGTTTTTTAACCAGGAAGCCCTGAGTTCCAGGCTTACTGCATCTGCCAAAGGCATCCGAAAGGGAGTGCAGAAGGGCCACAACATGGCTGCTTTCACGGCTTTTCCCTTAGGAAGAACCCTAATACGCGGCTGATTTACCTTCCTAGGGTTACTGTTAGGCTTAGGCCTAGGACTTTTAAAACCAGGAAGCCCTGGGCTCCAGGCATATGCAGCTGTTAAAGGCATCCCAAGAGGGCCGCAGAAGTGACACAACTTGGCTGCCTCTGCTGCTATTCTCATGAGACCATCCGGAACCATAGGCAGATTTTCCTTCCTAGGGTTAAGGTTTGGGTTTCGCCTAGGGTAAGAGTTCTATTAACCAGAAAGCCCTGAGTTCCAAGAACACAGCAGCTGCGAAGGACTAGCCAAGAAGAGCGCAAAAGTACCACAACATGCCTGCCTCCACAGCTTTTTCCTTGGGGACATGCCTAATTCCTGGCTGATTTGCCTTTCTCGTCTTAGGGTTGGGGTTCGGCCTAGGGCTAGGATTTTTTTAACTAGGAAGCCCTGAGTTCCAGGCTTACTGCATCTGCCAAAGGCATCCCAAAGGGAGTGCAGAAGTGCCACAACATGGCTGCTTTCACGGCTTTTCCCTTAGGAAGAACCCTAATACGCGGCTGATTTACCTTCCTAGGGTTACTGTTAGGCTTAGGCCTAGGACTTTTAAAACCAGGAAGCCCTGGGCTCCAGGCACACTGCAGCTGTTAAAGGCATCCCAAGGGGAGCGCAAAAGTGACACAACTTGGCTGCCTCTGCTGCTATTCTCATGAGACCATCCCGAACCATAGGCTGATTTTCCTTCCTAGGGTTAAGGTTTGAGTTACGCCTGGGGTAAGGGTTCTATTAACCAGAAAGCCCTGAGTTCCAAGAACACAGCAGCTGCGAAGGACTACCCAAGAAGAGCGCAAAAGTACCACAACATGCCTGCCTCCACAGCTTTTTCCTTGGGGACATGCCTAATTCCTGGCTGATTTGCCTTTCTCGTCTTAGGGTTGGGGTTCGGCCTAGGGCTATGATTTTTAAAATCAGGAAGCCCTGAGTTCCAGGCTTACTTCATCTGCAAAAAGCATCCCAAAGGGAGTGCAGAAGTGCCACAACATGGCTGCTTTCACGGCTTTTCCCTTAGGAAGAACCCTAATACTTGGCTGATTTACCTTCCTAGGGATACTGTTAGGCTTAGGCCTAGGACTTTTAAAACCAGGAAGCCCTGGGCTCCAGGCACACTGCAGCTGCGAAAGGCATCCCAAGGGGAGCGCAAAAGTGACACAACTTGGCTGCCACCACTGATATTTCCAAGAGACCATCCCGAACCATAGGCTGATTTTCCTTCCTAGGGTTAAGGTTTGAGTTACGCCTAGGGTAAGGGTTCTATTAACCAGAAAGCCCTGAGTTCCAAGAACACAGCAGCTGCGAAGGACTACCCAAGAAGAGCGCAAAAGTACCACAACATGCCTGCCTCCACAGCTTTTTCCTTGGGGACATGCCTAATTCCTGGCTGATTTGCCTTTCTCGTCTTAGGGTTGGGGTTCGGCCTAGGGCTAGGATATTTTTAACTAGGAAGCCCTGAGTTCCAGGCTTACTTCATCTGCCAAAGGCATCCCAAAGGGAGTGCAAAAGTGCCACAACATGGCTGCTTTCACGGCTTTTCCCTTAGGAAGAACCCTAATACGCGGCTGATTTACCTTCCTAGGGTTACTGTTAGGCTTAGGCCTAGGACTTTTAAAACCAGGAAGCCCTGGGCTCCAGGCACATGCAGCTGTTAAAGGCATCCCAAGAGGGCTGCCGAAGTGACACAACTTGGCTGCCTCTGCTGCTATTCTCATGAGACCATCCCGAACCATAGGCTGATTTTCCTTCCTAGGGTTAAGGTTTGAGTTACGCCTGGGGTAAGAGTTCTATTAACCAGAAAGCCCTGAGTTCCAAGAACACAGCAGCTGCGAAGGACTACCCAAGAAGAGCGAAAAAGTACCACAACATACCTGCCTCCACAGCTTTTTCCTTGGGGACATGCCTAATTCCTGGCTGATTTGCCTTTCTCGTCTTAGGGTTGGGGTTCGGCCTAGGGCTAGGATTTTTTTATCTTGGAAGCCCTGAGTTCCAGGCTTACTTCATCTGCCAAAAGCATCCCAAAGGGAGTGCAGAAGTGCCACAACATGGCTGCTTTCACGGCTTTTCCCTTAGGAAGAACCCTAATACCCGGCTGATTTACCTTCCTAGGGTTACTGTTAGGCTTAGGCCTAGGACTTTTAAAACCAGGAAGCCCTGGGCTCCAGGCACTCTGCAGCTGCTAAAGGCATCCCAAGGGGAGCGCAAAAGTAACGCAACTTGGCTGCCACCACTGATATTTCCATGAGACCATCCCGAACCATAGGCTGATTTTCCTTCCTAGGGTTAAGGTTTGAGTTACGCCTGGGGTAAGAGTTCTATTAACCAGAAAGCCCTGAGTTCCAAGAACACAGCAGCTGCGAAGGACTACCCAAGAAGAGCGCAAAAGTACCACAACATGCCTGCCTCCACAGCTTTTTCCTTGGGGACATGCCTAATTCCTGGCTGATTTGCCTTTCTCGTCTTAGGGTTGGGGTCGGCGTAGGGCTAGGATTTTTAAAATCAGGAAGCCCTGAGTTCCAGGCACACTGGAGCTGTGAAAGGCATCCAAAAGGGAGTGCAAAAGTGCTACAACATGGCTGCTTTCACGGCTTTTTCCTTGGCAAGAAGCCTAACACCAGGCTGATTTCCCTTCCCAGGGTTACTGTTAGGTTTAGGCCTAGGACTTTTAAAACCAGGAAGCCCTGGGATCCAGGCACACTGCAGCTGCGAAAGGCATCCCAAGGGGAGCGCAAAAGTGACACAACTTGGCTGCCACCACTGATATTTCCATGAGACCATCCCGAACCATAGGCTGATTTTCCTTCCTAGGGTTAAGGTTTGAGTTACGCCTAGGGTAAGGGTTCTATTAACCAGAAAGCCCTGAGTTCCAAGAACACAGCAGCTGCGAAGGACTACCCAAGAAGAGCGCAAAAGTACCACAACATGCCTGCCTCCACAGCTTTTTCCTTGGGGACATGCCTAATTCCTGGCTGATTTGCCTTTCTCGTCTTAGGGTTGGGGTTCGGCCTAGGGCTAGGATTTTTAAAATCAGGAAGCCCTGAGTTCCAGGCACACTGGAGCTGTGAAAGGCATCCCAAAGGGAGTGCAAAAGTGCCACAACATGGCTGCTTTCACGGCTTTTTCCTTGGCAAGAAGCCTTACACCAGGCTGATTTCCCTTCCCAGGGTTACTGTTAGGCTTAGGCCTTGGGCAAGGATTTTTAAAACTAGGAAGCCCTTAGTTCCAGGCACACTGCAGCTGTTCAAGGCATCCCAAGGGGAGTACAAAAGTGCAACAACATGGCAGCTTTCACAGCTTTTTCCTTGGCACCATCCCTATACCTAGGCTGATTTATCTGCCTAGGGTTAAGTTTAGGCTTCAGCCTAGGGCTTGGAGTTTTTTAACCAGGAAGCCCTGAGTTCCAGGCTTACTGCATCTGCCAAAGGCATCCCAAAGGGAGTGCAGAAGTGCCACAACATGGCTGCTTTCACGGCTTTTCCCTTAGGAAGAACCCTAATACGCGGCTGATTTACCTTCCTAGGGTTACTGTTAGGCTTAGGCCTAGGACTTTTAAAACCAGGAAGCCCTGGGCTCCAGGCATATGCAGCTGTTAAAGGCATCCCAAGAGGGCTGCAGAAGTGACACAACTTGGCTGCCTCTGCTTCTATTCTCATGAGACCATCCCGAACCATAGGCAGATTTTCCTTCCTAGGGTTAAGGTTTGAGTTACGCCTGGGGTAAGAGTTCTATTAACCAGAAAACCCTGAGTTCCAAGAACACAGCAGCTGCGAAGGACTTCCCAAGAAGAGCGCAAAAGTACCACAACATGCCTGCCTCCACAGCTTTTTCCTTGGGGACATGCCTAATTCCTGGCTGATTTGCCTTTCTCGTCTTAGGGTTGGGGTTCGGCCTAGGGCTAGGATTTTTAAAATCAGGAAGCCCTGAGTTCCAGGCACACTGGAGCTGTGAAAGGCATCCCAAAGGGAGTGCAGAAGTGCCACAACATGGCTGCTTTCACGGCTTTTCCCTTAGGAAGAACCCTAATACTCGGCTGATTTACCTTCCTAGGGTTACTGTTAGGTTTAGGCCTAGGACTTTTAAAACCAGGAAGCCCTGGGATCCAGGCACACTGCAGCTGCGAAAGGCATCCCAAGGGGAGCGCAAAAGTGACACAACTTGGCTGCCACCACTGATATTTCCATGAGACCATCCCGAACCATAGGCTGATTTTCCTTCCTAGGGTTAAGGTTTGAGTTACGCCTAGGGTAAGGGTTCTATTAACCAGAAAGCCCTGAGTTCCAAGAACACAGCAGCTGCGAAGGACTACCCAAGAAGAGCGCAAAAGTACCACAACATGCCTGCCTCCACAGCTTTTTCCTTGGGGACATGCCTAATTCCTGGCTGATTTGCCTTTCTCGTCTTAGGGTTGGGGTTCGGCCTAGGGCTAGGATATTTTTAACTAGGAAGCCCTGAGTTCCAGGCTTACTTCATCTGCCAAAGGCATCCCAAAGGGAGTGCAAAAGTGCCACAACATGGCTGCTTTCACGGCTTTTCCCTTAGGAAGAACCCTAATACGCGGCTGATTTACCTTCCTAGGGTTACTGTTAGGCTTAGGCCTAGGACTTTTAAAACCAGGAAGCCCTGGGCTCCAGGCACATGCAGCTGTTAAAGGCATCCCAAGAGGGCTGCAGAAGTGACACAACTTGGCTGCCTCTGCTGCTATTCTCATGAGACCATCCCGAACCATAGGCTGATTTTCCTTCCTAGGGTTAAGGTTTGAGTTACGCCTAGGGTAAGGGTTCTATTAACCAGAAAGCCCTGAGTTCCAAGAACACAGCAGCTGCGAAGGACTAGCCAAGAAGAGCGCAAAAGTACCACAACATGCCTGCCTCCACAGCTTTTTCCTTGGGGACATGCCTAATTCCTGGCTGATTTGCCTTTCTCGTCTTAGGGTTGGGGTTCGGCCTAGGGCTAGGATTTTTAAAATCAGGAAGCCCTGAGTTCCAGGCACACTGGAGCTGTGAAAGGCATCCAAAAGGGAGTGCAAAAGTGCCACAACATGGCTGCTTTCACGGCTTTTTCCTTGGCAAGAAGCCTAACACCAGGCTGATTTACCTTCCCAGGGTTACTGTAAGGCTTAGGCCTAGGGCTAGGATTTTTAAAACTAGGAAGCCCTTAGTTCCAGGCACACTGCAGCTGTTCAAGGCATCCCAAGGGGAGTACAAAAGTGCAACAACATGGCAGCTTCCACAGCTTTTTCCTTGGCACCATCCCTATACCTAGGCTGATTTCTCTGCCTAGGGTTAAGGTTAGGCTTCAGCCTAGGGCTTGGAGTTTTTAACCAGAAAACCCTGAGTTCCAGGCTTACTGCATCTGCCAAAGGCATCCCAAAGGGAGTGCAGAAGTGCCACAACATGGCTGCTTTCACGGCTTTTCCCTTAGGAAGAACCCTAATACGCGGCTGATTTACCTTCCTAGGGTTACTGTTAGGCTTAGGCCTAGGACTTTTAAAACCAGGAAGCCCTGGGCTCCAGGCACATGCAGCTGTTAAAGGCATCCCAAGAGGGCTGCAGAAGTGACACAACTTGGCTGCCTCTGCTGCTATTCTCATGAGACCATCCCGAACCATAGGCTGATTTTCCTTCCTAGGGTTAAGGTTTGAGTTACGCCTGGGGTAAGAGTTCTATTAACCAGAAAGCCCTGAGTTCCAAGAACACAGCAGCTGCGAAGGACTACCCAAGAAGAGCGCAAAAGTACCACAACATGCCTGCCTCCACAGCTTTTTCCTTGGGGACATGCCTAATTCCTGGCTGATTTGCCTTTCTCGTCTTAGGGTTGGGGTTCGGCCTAGGGCTAGGATTTTTAAAATCAGGAAGCCCTGAGTTCCAGGCACACTGGAGCTGTGAAAGGCATCCAAAAGGGAGTGCAAAAGTGCCACAACATGGTTGCTTTCACGGCTTTTTCTTGGCAAGAAGCTTAACACCAGGCTGATTTCCCTTCCCAGGGTTACTGTTAGGCTTAGGCCTAGGGCTAGGATTTTTAAAACTAGGAAGCCCTTAGTTCCAGGCACACTGCAGCTGCGAAAGGCATCCCAAGGGGAGTACAAAAGTGCAACAACATGGCAGCTTCCACAGCTTTTTCCTTGGCACCATCCCTATACCAAGGCTGATTTATCTGCCTAGGGTTAAGGTTAGGCTTCAGCCTAGGGCTTGGAGTTTTTTAACTAGGAAGCCCTGAGTTCCAGGCTTACTGCATCTGCCAAAGGCATCCCAAAAGGAGTGCAAAAGTGCCACAACATGGCTGCTTTCACGGCTTTTCCCTTAGGAAGAATCCTAATACGCGGCTGATTTACCTTCCTAGGGTTACTGTTAGGCTTAGGCCTAGGACTTTTAAAACCAGGAAGCCCTGGGCTCCAGGCACACTGCAGCTGCGAAAGGCATCCCAAGGGGAGCGCAAAAGTGACACAACTTGGCTGCCACCACTGATATTTCCATGAGACCATCCCGAACCATAGGCTGATTTTCCTTCCTAGGGTTAAGGTTTGAGTTGCGCCTAGGGTAAGGGTTCTATTAACCAGAAAGCCCTGAGTTCCAAGAACACAGCAGCTGCGAAGGACTAGCCAAGGAGAGCGCAAAACTACCACAACATGCCTGCCTCCACAGCTTTTTCCTTGGGGACATGCCTAATTCCTGGCTGATTTGCCTTTCTCGTCTTAGGGTTGGGGTTAGGCCTAGGGCTAGGATTTTTTTAACTAGGAAGCCCTGAGTTCCAGGCTTACTGCATCTACCAAAGGCATCCCAAAAGGAGTGCAAAAGTGCCACAACATGGCTGCTTTCACGGCTTTTCCCTTAGGAAGAACCCTAATACACGGCTGATTTACCTTCCTAGGGTTACTGTTAGGCTTAGGCCTAGGACTTTTAAAACCAGGAAGCCCTGGGCTCCAGGCACACTGCAGCTGCGAAAGGCATCCCAAGGGGAGTGCAAAAGTGACACAACTTGGCTGCCACCACTGATATTTCCATGAGACCATCCCGAACCATAGGCTGATTTTCCTTCCTAGGGTTAAGGTTTGAGTTACGCCAAGGGTAAGGGTTCTATTAACCAGAAAGCCCTGAGTTCCAAGAACACAGCAGCTGCGAAGGACTACCCAAGAAGAGCGAAAAAGTACCACAACATGCCTGCCTCCACAGCTTTTTCCTTGGGGACATGCCTAATTCCTGGCTGATTTGCCTTTCTCGTCTTAGGGTTGGGGTTCGGCCTAGGGCTAGGATATTTTTAACTAGGAAGCCCTGAGTTCCAGGCTTACTTCATCTGCCAAAGGCATCCCAAAGGGAGTGCAAAAGTGCCACAACATGGCTGCTTTCACGGCTTTTCCCTTAGGAAGAACCCTAATACGCGGCTGATTTACCTTCCTAGGGTTACTGTTAGGCTTAGGCCTAGGACTTTTAAAACCAGGAAGCCCTGGGCTCCAGGCACACTGCAGCTGCGAAAGGCATCCCAAGGGGAGCGCAAAAGTAACGCAACTTGGCTGCCACCTCTGATATTTCCATGAGACCATCCCGAACCATAGGCTGATTTTCCTTCCTAGGGTTAAGGTGTGAGTTACGCCTGGGGTAAGGGTTCTATTAACCAGAAAGCCCTGAGTTCCAAGAACACAGCAGCTGCGAAGGACTACCCAAGAAGAGCGCAAAAGTACCACAACATGCCTGCCTCCACAGCTTTTTCCTTGGGGACATGCCTAATTCCTGGCTGATTTGCCTTTCTCGTCTTAGGGTTGGGGTTCGGCGTAGGGCTAGGATTTTTAAAATCAGGAAGCCCTGAGTTCCAGGCACACTGGAGCTGTGAAAGGCATCCAAAAGGGAGTGCAAAAGTGCCACAACATGGCTGCTTTCCCGGCTTTTTCCTTGGCAAGAAGCCTAACACCAGGCTGATTTCCCTTACCAGGGTTACTGTAAGGCTTAGGCCTAGGGCTAGGATTTTTAAAACTAGGAAGCCCTTAGTTCCAGGCACACTGCAGCTGTTCAAGGCATCCCAAGGGGAGTACAAAAGTGCAACAACATGGCAGCTTCCACAGCTTTTTCCTTGGGGACATGCCTAATTCCTGGCTGATTTGCCTTTCTCGTCTTAGGGTTGGGGTTCGGCCTAGGGCTAGGATTTTTAAAATCAGGAAGCCCTGAGTTCCAGGCTTACTTCATCTGCCAAAGGCATCCCAAAGGGAGTGCAGAAGTGCCACAACATGGCTGCTTTCACGGCTTTTCCCTTAGGAAGAACCCTAATACTCGGCTGATTTACCTTCCTAGGGTTACTGTTAGGCTTAAGCCTAGGACTTTTAAAACCAGGAAGCCCTGGGCTCTAGGCACTCTGCAGCTGCGAAAGGCATCCCAAGGGGAGCGCAAAAGTAACGCAACTTGGCTGCCACCACTGATATTTCCATGAGACCATCCCGAACCATAGGCTGATTTTTCTTCCTAGGGTTAAGGTTTGAGTTACGCCTGGGGTAAGAGTTTTATTAACCAGAAAACCCTGAGTTCCAAGAACACAGCAGCTGCGAAGGACTAGCCAAGAAGAGCGAAAAAGTACCACAACATGCCTGCCTCCACAGCTTTTTCCTTGGGGACATGCCTAATTCCTGGCTGATTTGCCTTTCTCGTCTTAGGGTTGGGGTTCGGCCTAGGGCTAGGATTTTTAAAATCAGGAAGCCCTGAGTTCCAGGCACACTGGAGCTGTGAAAGGCATCCAAAAGGGAGTGCAAAAGTGCCACAACATGGCTGCTTTCACGGCTTTTTCCTTGGCAAGAAGCCTAACACCAGGCTGATTTCCCTTCCCAGGGTTACTGTTAGGCTTAGGCCTAGGGCTAGGATTTTTAAAACTAGGAAGCCCTTAGTTCCAGGCACACTGCAGCTGCGAAAGGAATCCCAAGGGGAGTACAAAAGTGCAACAACATGGCAGCTTTCACAGCTTTTTCCTTGGCACCATCCCTATACCTAGGCTGATTTATCTGCCTAGGGTTAAGTTTAGGCTTCAGCCTAGGGCTTGGAGTTTTTTAACCAGAAAGCCCTGAGTTCCAGGCTTACTGCATCTGCCAAAGGCATCCCAAAGGGAGTGCAGAAGTGCCACAACATGGCTGCTTTCACGGCTTTTCCCTTAGGAAGAACCCTAATACGCGGCTGATTTACCTTCCTAGGGTTACTGTTAGGCTTAGGCCTAGGACTTTTAAAACCAGGAAGCCCTGGGCTCCAGGCACATGCAGCTGTTAAAGGCATCCCAAGAGGGCTGCAGAAGTGACACAACTTGGCTGCCTCTGCTGCTATTCTCATGAGACCATCCCGAACCATAGGCTGATTTTCCTTCCTAGGGTTAAGGTTTGAGTTACGCCTAGGGTAAGGGTTCTATTAACCAGAAAGCCCTGAGTTCCAAGAACACAGCAGCTGCGAAGGACTACCCAAGAAGAGCGCAAAAGTACCACAACATGCCTGCCTCCACAGCTTTTTCCTTGGGGACATGCCTAATTCCTGGCTGATTTGCCTTTCTCGTCTTAGGGTTGGGGTTCGGCCTAGGGCTAGGATTTTTAAAATCAGGAAGCCCTGAGTTCCAGGCACACTGGAGCTGTGAAAGGCATCCAAAAGGGAGTGCAAAAGTGCCACAACATGGCTGCTTTCACGGCTTTTTCCTTGGCAAGAAGCCTAACACCAGGCTGATTTACCTTCCCAGGGTTACTGTAAGGCTTAGGCCTAGGGCTAGGATTTTTAAAACTAGGAAGCCCTTAGTTCCAGGCACACTGCAGCTGTTCAAGGCATCCCAAGGGGAGTAAAAAAGTGCAACAACATGGCAGCTTCCACAGCTTTTTCCTTGGCACCATCCCTATACCTAGGCTGATTTATCTGCCTAGGGTTAAGGTTAGGCTTCAGCCTAGGGCTTGGAGTTTTTAACCAGAAAACCCTGAGTTCCAGGCTTACTGCATCTGCCAAAGGCATCCCAAAGGGAGTGCAGAAGTGCCACAACATGGCTGCTTTCACGGCTTTTCCCTTAGGAAGAACCCTAATACGCGGCTGATTTACCTTCCTAGGGTTACTGTTAGGCTTAGGCCTAGGACTTTTAAAACCAGGAAGCCCTGGGCTCCAGGCACATGCAGCTGTTAAAGGCATCCCAAGAGGGCTGCAGAAGTGACACAACTTGGCTGCCTCTGCTGCTATTCTCATGAGACCATCCCGAACCATAGGCTGATTTTCCTTCCTAGGGTTAAGGTTTGAGTTACGCCTGGGGTAAGAGTTCTATTAACCAGAAAGCCCTGAGTTCCAAGAACACAGCAGCTGCGAAGGACTACCCAAGAAGAGCGCAAAAGTACCACAACATGCCTGCCTCCACAGCTTTTTCCTTGGGGACATGCCTAATTCCTGGCTGATTTGCCTTTCTCGTCTTAGGGTTGGGGTTCGGCCTAGGGCTAGGATTTTTAAAATCAGGAAGCCCTGAGTTCCAGGCACACTGGAGCTGTGAAAGGCATCCAAAAGGGAGTGCAAAAGTGCCACAACATGGTTGCTTTCACGGCTTTTTCTTGGCAAGAAGCTTAACACCAGGCTGATTTCCCTTCCCAGGGTTACTGTTAGGCTTAGGCCTAGGGCTAGGATTTTTAAAACTAGGAAGCCCTTAGTTCCAGGCACACTGCAGCTGCGAAAGGCATCCCAAGGGGAGTACAAAAGTGCAACAACATGGCAGCTTCCACAGCTTTTTCCTTGGCACCATCCCTATACCAAGGCTGATTTATCTGCCTAGGGTTAAGGTTAGGCTTCAGCCTAGGGCTTGGAGTTTTTTAACTAGGAAACCCTGAGTTCCAGGCTTACTGCATCTGCCAAAGGCATCCCAAAAGGAGTGCAAAAGTGCCACACCATGGCTGCTTTCACGGCTTTTCCCTTAGGAAGAATCCTAATACGCGGCTGATTTACCTTCCTAGGGTTACTGTTAGGCTTAGGCCTAGGACTTTTAAAACCAGGAAGCCCTGGGCTCCAGGCACACTGCAGCTGCGAAAGGCATCCCAAGGGGAGCGCAAAAGTGACACAACTTGGCTGCCACCACTGATATTTCCATGAGACCATCCCGAACCATAGGCTGATTTTCCTTCCTAGGGTTAAGGTTTGAGTTGCGCCTAGGGTAAGGGTTCTATTAACCAGAAAGCCCTGAGTTCCAAGAACACAGCAGCTGCGAAGGACTAGCCAAGGAGAGCGCAAAACTACCACAACATGCCTGCCTCCACAGCTTTTTCCTTGGGGACATGCCTAATTCCTGGCTGATTTGCCTTTCTCGTCTTAGGGTTGGGGTTAGGCCTAGGGCTAGGATTTTTAAAATCAGGAAGCCCTGAGTTCCAGGCACACTGGAGCTGTGAAAGGCATCCAAAAGGGAGTGCAAAAGTGCCACAACATGGCTGCTTTCACGGCTTTTCCCTTAGGAAGAACCCTAATACACGGCTGATTTACCTTCCTAGGGTTACTGTTAGGCTTAGGCCTAGGACTTTTAAAACCAGGAAGCCCTGGGCTCCAGGCACACTGCAGCTGCGAAAGGCATCCCAAGGGGAGTGCAAAAGTGACACAACTTGGCTGCCACCACTGATATTTCCATGAGACCATCCCGAACCATAGGCTGATTTTCCTTCCTAGGGTTAAGGTTTGAGTTACGCCAAGGGTAAGGGTTCTATTAACCAGAAAGCCCTGAGTTCCAAGAACACAGCAGCTGCGAAGGACTACCCAAGAAGAGCGAAAAAGTACCACAACATGCCTGCCTCCACAGCTTTTTCCTTGGGGACATGCCTAATTCCTGGCTGATTTGCCTTTCTCGTCTTAGGGTTGGGGTTCGGCCTAGGGCTAGGATATTTTTAACTAGGAAGCCCTGAGTTCCAGGCTTACTTCATCTGCCAAAGGCATCCCAAAGGGAGTGCAAAAGTGCCACAACATGGCTGCTTTCACGGCTTTTCCCTTAGGAAGAACCCTAATACGCGGCTGATTTACCTTCCTAGGGTTACTGTTAGGCTTAGGCCTAGGACTTTTAAAACCAGGAAGCCCTGGGCTCCAGGCACACTGCAGCTGCGAAAGGCATCCCAAGGGGAGCGCAAAAGTAACGCAACATGGCTGCCACCTCTGATATTTCCATGAGACCATCCCGAACCATAGGCTGATTTTCCTTCCTAGGGTTAAGGTGTGAGTTACGCCTGGGGTAAGAGTTCTATTAACCAGAAAGCCCTGAGTTCCAAGAACACAGCAGCTGCGAAGGACTACCCAAGAAGAGCGCAAAAGTACCACAACATGCCTGCCTCCACAGCTTTTTCCTTGGGGACATGCCTAATTCCTGGCTGATTTGCCTTTCTCGTCTTAGGGTTGGGGTTCGGCGTAGGGCTAGGATTTTTAAAATCAGGAAGCCCTGAGTTCCAGGCACACTGGAGCTGTGAAAGGCATCCAAAAGGGAGTGCAAAAGTGCCACAACATGGCTGCTTTCCCGGCTTTTTCCTTGGCAAGAAGCCTAACACCAGGCTGATTTCCCTTACCAGGGTTACTGTAAGGCTTAGGCCTAGGGCTAGGATTTTTAAAACTAGGAAGCCCTTAGTTCCAGGCACACTGCAGCTGTTCAAGGCATCCCAAGGGGAGTACAAAAGTGCAACAACATGGCAGCTTCCACAGCTTTTTCCTTGGGGACATGCCTAATTCCTGGCTGATTTGCCTTTCTCGTCTTAGGGTTGGGGTTCGGCCTAGGGCTAGGATTTTTAAAATCAGGAAGCCCTGAGTTCCAGGCTTACTTCATCTGCCAAAGGCATCCCAAAGGGAGTGCAGAAGTGCCACAACATGGCTGCTTTCACGGCTTTTCCCTTAGGAAGAACCCTAATACTCGGCTGATTTACCTTCCTAGGGTTACTGTTAGGCTTAAGCCTAGGACTTTTAAAACCAGGAAGCCCTGGGCTCTAGGCACTCTGCAGCTGCGAAAGGCATCCCAAGGGGAGCGCAAAAGTAACGCAACTTGGCTGCCACCACTGATATTTCCATGAGACCATCCCGAACCATAGGCTGATTTTTCTTCCTAGGGTTAAGGTTTGAGTTACGCCTGGGGTAAGAGTTCTATTAACCAGAAAACCCTGAGTTCCAAGAACACAGCAGCTGCGAAGGACTAGCCAAGAAGAGCGAAAAAGTACCACAACATGCCTGCCTCCACAGCTTTTTCCTTGGGGACATGCCTAATTCCTGGCTGATTTGCCTTTCTCGTCTTAGGGTTGGGGTTCGGCCTAGGGCTAGGATTTTTAAAATCAGGAAGCCCTGAGTTCCAGGCACACTGGAGCTGTGAAAGGCATCCAAAAGGGAGTGCAAAAGTGCCACAACATGGCTGCTTTCACGGCTTTTTCCTTGGCAAGAAGCCTAACACCAGGCTGATTTCCCTTCCCAGGGTTACTGTTAGGCTTAGGCCTAGGGCTAGGATTTTTAAAACTAGGAAGCCCTTAGTTCCAGGCACACTGCAGCTGCGAAAGGAATCCCAAGGGGAGTACAAAAGTGCAACAACATGGCAGCTTTCACAGCTTTTTCCTTGGCACCATCCCTATACCTAGGCTGATTTATCTGCCTAGGGTTAAGTTTAGGCTTCAGCCTAGGGCTTGGAGTTTTTTAACCAGAAAGCCCTGAGTTCCAGGCTTACTGCATCTGCCAAAGGCATCCCAAAGGGAGTGCAGAAGTGCCACAACATGGCTGCTTTCACGGCTTTTCCCTTAGGAAGAACCCTAATACGCGGCTGATTTACCTTCCTAGGGTTACTGTTAGGCTTAGGCCTAGGACTTTTAAAACCAGGAAGCCCTGGGCTCCAGGCACATGCAGCTGTTAAAGGCATCCCAAGAGGGCTGCAGAAGTGACACAACTTGGCTGCCTCTGCTGCTATTCTCATGAGACCATCCCGAACCATAGGCTGATTTTCCTTCCTAGGGTTAAGGTTGAGTTACGCCTGGGGTAAGAGTTCTATTAACCAGAAAGCCCTGAGTTCCAAGAACACAGCAGCTGCGAAGGACTACCCAAGAAGAGCGCAAAAGTACCACAACATGCCTGCCTCTACAGCTTTTTCCTTGGGGACATGCCTAATTCCTGGCTGATTTGCCTTTCTCGTCTTAGGGTTGGGGTTCTGCCTACGGCTAGGATTTTTAAAATCAGGAAGCCCTGAGTTCCAGGCACACTGGAGCTGTGAAAGGCATCCAAAAGGGAGTGCAAAAGTGCCACAACATGGTTGCTTTCACGGCTTTTTCTTGGCAAGAAGCTTAACACCAGGCTGATTTCCCTTCCCAGGGTTACTGTTAGGCTTAGGCCTAGGGCTAGGATTTTTAAAACTAGGAAGCCCTTAGTTCCAGGCACACTGCAGCTGTTCAAGGCATCCCAAGGGGAGTACAAAAGTGCAACAACATGGCAGCTTTCACAGCTTTTTCCTTGGCACCATCCCTATACCTAGGCTGATTTATCTGCCTAGGGTTAGGGTTAGGGTTCAGCCTAGGGCTTGGAGTTTTTTAACTAGGAAGCCCTGAGTTCCAGGCTTACTGCATCTACCAAAGGCATCCCAAAAGGAGTGCAAAAGTGCCACAACATGGCTGCTTTCACGGCTTTTCCCTTAGGAAGAATCCTAATACGCGGCTGATTTACCTTCCTAGGGTTACTGTTAGGCTTAGGCCTAGGACTTTTAAAACCAGGAAGCCCTGGGCTCCAGGCACACTGCAGCTGCGAAAGGCATCCCAAGGGGAGCGCAAAAGTGACACAACTTGGCTGCCACCACTGATATTTCCATGAGACCATCCCGAACCATAGGCTGATTTTCCTTCCTAGGGTTAAGGTTTGAGTTGCGCCTAGGGTAAGGGTTCTATTAACCAGAAAGCCCTGAGTTCCAAGAACACAGCAGCTGCGAAGGACTAGCCAAGGAGAGCGCAAAACTACCACAACATGCCTGCCTCCACAGCTTTTTCCTTGGGGACATGCCTAATTCCTGGCTGATTTGCCTTTCTCGTCTTAGGGTTGGGGTTCGGCCTAGGGCTAGGATTTTTTTAACTAGGAAGCCCTGAGTTCCAGGCTTACTGCATCTGCCAAAGGCATCCCAAAGGGAGTGCAGAAGTGCCACAACATGGCTGCTTTCACGGCTTTTCCCTTAGGAAGAACCCTAATACCCGGCTGATTTACCTTCCTAGGGTTACTGTTAGGCTTAGGCCTAGGACTTTTAAAACCAGGAAGCCCTGGGCTCCAGGCACACTGCAGCTGCGAAAGGCATCCCAAGGGGAGCGCAAAAGTGACACAACTTGGCTGCCACCACTGATATTTCCATGAGACCATCCCGAACCATAGGCTGATTTTCCTTCCTAGGGTTAAGGTTTGAGTTACGCCTGGGGTAAGGGTTCTATTAACCAGAAAGCCCTGAGTTCCAAGAACACAGCAGCTGCGAAGGACTAGCCAAGAAGAGCGCAAAAGTACCACAACATGCCTGCCTCCACAGCTTTTTCCTTGGGGACATGCCTAATTCCTGGCTGATTTGCCTTTCTCGTCTTAGGGTTGGGGTTCGGCCTAGGGCTAGGATTTTTTTATCTAGGAAGCCCTGAGTTCCAGGCTTACTTCATCTGCCAAAAGCATCCCAAAGGGAGTGCAGAAGTGCCACAACATGGCAGCTTTCACGGCTTTTCCCTTAGGAAGAACCCTAATACCCGGCAGATTTACCTTCCTAGGGTTACTGTTAGGCTTAGGCCTAGGACTTTTAAAACCAGGAAGCCCTGGGCTCCAGGCACTCTGCAGCTGCTAAAGGCATCCCAAGGGGAGCGCAAAAGTAACGCAACTTGGCTGCCACCACTGATATTTCCATGAGACCATCCCGAACCATAGGCTGATTTTCCTTCCTAGGGTTAAGGTTTGAGTTACGCCTGGGGTAAGAGTTCTATTAACCAGAAAGCCCTGAGTTCCAAGAACACAGCAGCTGCGAAGGACTACCCAAGAAGAGCGCAAAAGTACCACAACATGCCTGCCTCCACAGCTTTTTCCTTGGGGACATGCCTAATTCCTGGCTGATTTGCCTTTCTCGTCTTAGGGTTGGGGTTCGGCCTAGGGCTAGGATATTTTTAACTAGGAAGCCCTGAGTTCCAGGCTTGCTTCATCTGCCAAAAGCATCCCAAAGGGAGTGCAGAAGTGCCACAACATGGCTGCTTTCACGGCTTTTCCCTTAGGAAGAACCCTAATACGCGGCTGATTTACCTTCCTAGGGTTACTGTTAGACTTAAGCCTAGGACTTTTAAAACCAGGAAGCCCTGGGCTCCAGGCACTCTGCAGCTGCGAAAGGCATCCCAAGGGGAGCGCAAAAGTGACACAACTTGGCTGCCACCACTGATATTTCCATGAGACCATCCCGAACCATAGGCTGATTTTCCTTCCTAGGGTTAAGGTTTGAGTTACGCCTAGGGTAAGGGTTCTATTAACCAGAAAGCCCTGAGTTCCAAGAACACAGCAGCTGCGAAGGACTACCCAAGAAGAGCGCAAAAGTACCACAACATGCCTGCCTCCACAGCTTTTTCCTTGGGGACATGCCTAATTCCTGGCTTATTTGCCTTTCTCGTCTTAGGGTTGGGGTTCGGCCTAGGGCTAGGATTTTTTTAACTAGGAAGCCCTGAGTTCCAGGCACACTGGAGCTGTGAAAGGCATCCAAAAGGGAGTGCAAAAGTGCCACAACATGGCTGCTTTCACGGCTTTTTCCTTGGCAAGAAGCCTAACACCAGGCTGATTTCCCTTCCCAGGGTTACTGTTAGGCTTAGGCCTAGGGCTAGGATTTTTAAAACTAGGAAGCCCTTAGATCCAGGCACACTGCAGCTGTTCAAGGCATCCCAAGGGGAGTACAAAAGTGCAACAACATGGCAGCTTTCACAGCTTTTTCCTTGGCACCATCCCTATACCTAGGCTGATTTATCTGCCTAGGGTTAAGTTTAGGCTTCAGCCTAGGGCTTGGAGTTTTTTAACCAGGAAGCCCTGAGTTCCAGGCTTACTGCATCTGCCAAAGGCATCCCAAAGGGAGTGCAGAAGTGCCACAACATGGCTGCTTTCACGGCTTTTCCCTTAGGAAGAACCCTAATACGCGGCTGATTTACCTTCCTAGGGTTACTGTTAGGCTTAGGCCTAGGACTTTTAAAACCAGGAAGCCCTGGGCTCCAGGCATATGCAGCTGTTAAAGGCATCCCAAGAGGGCCGCAGAAGTGACACAACTTGGCTGCCTCTGCTGCTATTCTCATGAGACCATCCGGAACCATAGGCAGATTTTCCTTCCTAGGGTTAAGGTTTGGGTTTCCCCTAGGGTAAGAGTTCTATTAACCAGAAAGCCCTGAGTTCCAAGAACACAGCAGCTGCGAAGGACTACCCAAGAAGAGCGCAAAAGTACCACAACATGCCTGCCTCCACAGTTTTTCCTTGGGGACATGCCTAATTCCTGGCTGATTTGCCTTTCTCGTCTTAGGGTTGGGGTTCGGCCTAGGGCTAGGATTTTTTTAACTAGGAAGCCCTGAGTTCCAGGCTTACTGCATCTGCCAAAGGCATCCCAAAGGGAGTGCAGAAGTGCCACAACATGGCTGCTTTCACGGCTTTTCCCTTAGGAAGAACCCTAATACGCGGCTGATTTACCTTCCTAGGGTTACTGTTAGGCTTAGGCCTAGGACTTTTAAAACCAGGAAGCCCTGGGCTCCAGGCACACTGCAGCTGTTAAAGGCATCCCAAGGGGAGCGCAAAAGTGACACAACTTGGCTGCCTCTGCTGCTATTCTCATGAGACCATCCTGAATCATAGGCTGATTTTCCTTCCTAGGGTTAAGGTTTGAGTTACGCCTGGGGTAAGGGTTCTATTAACCAGAAAGCCCTGAGTTCCAAGAACACAGCAGCTGCGAAGGACTACCCAAGAAGAGCGCAAAAGTACCACAACATGCCTGCCTCCACAGCTTTTTCCTTGGGGACATGCCTAATTCCTGGCTGATTTGCCTTTCTCGTCTTAGGGTTGGGGTTCGGCCTAGGGCTAGGATTTTTTTAACTAGGAAGCCCTGAGTTCCAGGCTTACTTCATCTGCCAAAAGCATCCCAAAGGGAGTGCAGAAGTGCCACAACATGGCTGCTTTCACGGCTTTTCCCTTAGGAAGAACCCTAATACCCGGCAGATTTACCTTCCTAGGGTTACTGTTAGGCTTAAGCCTAGGACTTTTAAAACCAGGAAGCCCTGGGCTCCAGGCACTCTGCAGCTGCGAAAGGCATCCCAAGGGGAGCGCAAAAGTGACGCAACTTGGCTGCCACCACTGATATTTCCATGAGACCATCCCGAACCATAGGCTGATTTTTCTTCCTAGGGTTAAGGTTTGAGTTACGCCTGGGGTAAGAGTTCTATTAACCAGAAAGCCCTGAGTTCCAAGAACACAGCAGCTGCGAAGGACTAGCCAAGAAGAGCGAAAAAGTACCACAACATGCCTGCCTCCACAGCTTTTTCCTTGGGGACATGCCTAATTCCTGGCTGATTTGCCTTTCTCGTCTTAGGGTTGGGGTTCGGCCTAGGGCTAGGATTTTTAAAATCAGGAAGCCCTGAGTTCCAGGCACACTGGAGCTGTGAAAGGCATCCAAAAGGGAGTGCAAAAGTGCCACAACATGGCTGCTTTCACGGCTTTTTCCTTGGCAAGAAGCCTAACACCAGGCTGATTTCCCTTCCCAGGGTTACTGTTAGGCTTAGGCCTAGGGCTAGGATTTTTAAAACTAGGAAGCCCTTAGTTCCAGGCACACTGCAGCTGCGAAAGGCATCCCAAGGGGAGTACAAAAGTGCAACAACATGGCAGCTTTCACAGCTTTTTCCTTGGCACCATCCCTATACCTAGGCTGATTTATCTGCCTAGGGTTAAGTTTAGGCTTCAGCCTAGGGCTTGGAGTTTTTTAACCAGAAAGCCCTGAGTTCCAGGCTTACTGCATCTGCCAAAGGCATCCCAAAGGGAGTGCAGAAGTGCCACAACATGGCTGCTTTCACGGCTTTTCCCTTAGGAAGAACCCTAATACGCGGCTGATTTACCTTCCTAGGGTTACTGTTAGGCTTAGGCCTAGGACTTTTAAAACCAGGAAGCCCTGGGCTCCAGGCACATGCAGCTGTTAAAGGCATCCCAAGAGGGCTGCAGAAGTGACACAACTTGGCTGCCTCTGCTGCTATTCTCATGAGACCATCCCGAACCATAGGCTGATTTTCCTTCCTAGGGTTAAGGTTGAGTTACGCCTGGGGTAAGAGTTCTATTAACCAGAAAGCCCTGAGTTCCAAGAACACAGCAGCTGCGAAGGACTACCCAAGAAGAGCGCAAAAGTACCACAACATGCCTGCCTCTACAGCTTTTTCCTTGGGGACATGCCTAATTCCTGGCTGATTTGCCTTTCTCGTCTTAGGGTTGGGGTTCTGCCTAGGGCTAGGATTTTTAAAATCAGGAAGCCCTGAGTTCCAGGCACACTGGAGCTGTGAAAGGCATCCAAAAGGGAGTGCAAAAGTGCCACAACATGGTTGCTTTCACGGCTTTTTCTTGGCAAGAAGCTTAACACCAGGCTGATTTCCCTTCCCAGGGTTACTGTTAGGCTTAGGCCTAGGGCTAGGATTTTTAAAACTAGGAAGCCCTTAGTTCCAGGCACACTGCAGCTGTTCAAGGCATCCCAAGGGGAGTACAAAAGTGCAACAACATGGCAGCTTTCACAGCTTTTTCCTTGGCACCATCCCTATACCTAGGCTGATTTATCTGCCTAGGGTTAGGGTTAGGGTTCAGCCTAGGGCTTGGAGTTTTTTAACTAGGAAGCCCTGAGTTCCAGGCTTACTGCATCTACCAAAGGCATCCCAAAAGGAGTGCAAAAGTGCCACAACATGGCTGCTTTCACGGCTTTTCCCTTAGGAAGAATCCTAATACGCGGCTGATTTACCTTCCTAGGGTTACTGTTAGGCTTAGGCCTAGGACTTTTAAAACCAGGAAGCCCTGGGCTCCAGGCACACTGCAGCTGCGAAAGGCATCCCAAGGGGAGCGCAAAAGTGACACAACTTGGCTGCCACCACTGATATTTCCATGAGACCATCCCGAACCATAGGCTGATTTTCCTTCCTAGGGTTAAGGTTTGAGTTGCGCCTAGGGTAAGGGTTCTATTAACCAGAAAGCCCTGAGTTCCAAGAACACAGCAGCTGCGAAGGACTAGCCAAGGAGAGCGCAAAACTACCACAACATGCCTGCCTCCACAGCTTTTTCCTTGGGGACATGCCTAATTCCTGGCTGATTTGCCTTTCTCGTCTTAGGGTTGGGGTTCGGCCTAGGGCTAGGATTTTTTTAACTAGGAAGCCCTGAGTTCCAGGCTTACTGCATCTGCCAAAGGCATCCCAAAGGGAGTGCAGAAGTGCCACAACATGGCTGCTTTCACGGCTTTTCCCTTAGGAAGAACCCTAATACCCGGCTGATTTACCTTCCTAGGGTTACTGTTAGGCTTAGGCCTAGGACTTTTAAAACCAGGAAGCCCTGGGCTCCAGGCACACTGCAGCTGCGAAAGGCATCCCAAGGGGAGCGCAAAAGTGACACAACTTGGCTGCCACCACTGATATTTCCATGAGACCATCCCGAACCATAGGCTGATTTTCCTTCCTAGGGTTAAGGTTTGAGTTACGCCTGGGGTAAGGGTTCTATTAACCAGAAAGCCCTGAGTTCCAAGAACACAGCAGCTGCGAAGGACTAGCCAAGAAGAGCGCAAAAGTACCACAACATGCCTGCCTCCACAGCTTTTTCCTTGGGGACATGCCTAATTCCTGGCTGAATTGCCTTTCTCGTCTTAGGGTTGGGGTTCGGCCTAGGGCTAGGATTTTTTTATCTAGGAAGCCCTGAGTTCCAGGCTTACTTCATCTGCCAAAAGCATCCCAAAGGGAGTGCAGAAGTGCCACAACATGGCAGCTTTCACGGCTTTTCCCTTAGGAAGAACCCTAATACGCGGCTGATTTACCTTCCTAGGGTTACTGTTAGGCTTAGGCCTAGGACTTTTAAAACCAGGAAGCCCTGGGCTCCAGGCACTCTGCAGCTGCTAAAGGCATCCCAAGGGGAGCGCAAAAGTAACGCAACTTGGCTGCCACCACTGATATTTCCATGAGACCATCCCGAACCATAGGCTGATTTTCCTTCCTAGGGTTAAGGTTTGAGTTACGCCTGGGGTAAGAGTTCCATTAACCAGAAAGCCCTGAGTTCCAAGAACACAGCAGCTGCGAAGGACTACCCAAGAAGAGCGCAAAAGTACCACAACATGCCTGCCTCCACAGCTTTTTCCTTGGGGACATGCCTAATTCCTGGCTGATTTGCCTTTCTCGTCTTAGGGTTGGGGTTCGGCCTAGGGCTAGGATATTTTTAACTAGGAAGCCCTGAGTTCCAGGCTTGCTTCATCTGCCAAAAGCATCCCAAAGGGAGTGCAGAAGTGCCACAACATGGCTGCTTTCACGGCTTTTCCCTTAGGAAGAACCCTAATACGCGGCTGATTTACCTTCCTAGGGTTACTGTTAGACTTAAGCCTAGGACTTTTAAAACCAGGAAGCCCTGGGCTCCAGGCACTCTGCAGCTGCGAAAGGCATCCCAAGGGGAGCGCAAAAGTGACACAACTTGGCTGCCACCACTGATATTTCCATGAGACCATCCCGAACCATAGGCTGATTTTCCTTCCTAGGGTTAAGGTTTGAGTTACGCCTAGGGTAAGGGTTCTATTAACCAGAAAGCCCTGAGTTCCAAGAACACAGCAGCTGCGAAGGACTACCCAAGAAGAGCGAAAAAGTACCACAACATGCCTGCCTCCACAGCTTTTTCCTTGGGGACATGCCTAATTCCTGGCTTATTTGCCTTTCTCGTCTTAGGGTTGGGGTTCGGCCTAGGGCTAGGATTTTTTTAACTAGGAAGCCCTGAGTTCCAGGCACACTGGAGCTGTGAAAGGCATCCAAAAGGGAGTGCAAAAGTGCCACAACATGGCTGCTTTCACGGCTTTTTCCTTGGCAAGAAGCCTAACACCAGGCTGATTTCCCTTCCCAGGGTTACTGTTAGGCTTAGGCCTAGGGCTAGGATTTTTAAAACTAGGAAGCCCTTAGATCCAGGCACACTGCAGCTGTTCAAGGCATCCCAAGGGGAGTACAAAAGTGCAACAACATGGCAGCTTTCACAGCTTTTTCCTTGGCACCATCCCTATACCTAGGCTGATTTATCTGCCTAGGGTTAAGTTTAGGCTTCAGCCTAGGGCTTGGAGTTTTTTAACCAGGAAGCCCTGAGTTCCAGGCTTACTGCATCTGCCAAAGGCATCCCAAAGGGAGTGCAGAAGTGCCACAACATGGCTGCTTTCACGGCTTTTCCCTTAGGAAGAACCCTAATACGCGGCTGATTTACCTTCCTAGGGTTACTGTTAGGCTTAGGCCTAGGACTTTTAAAACCAGGAAGCCCTGGGCTCCAGGCATATGCAGCTGTTAAAGGCATCCCAAGAGGGCCGCAGAAGTGACACAACTTGGCTGCCTCTGCTGCTATTCTCATGAGACCATCCGGAACCATAGGCAGATTTTCCTTCCTAGGGTTAAGGTTTGGGTTTCGCCTAGGGTAAGAGTTCTATTAACCAGAAAGCCCTGAGTTCCAAGAACACAGCAGCTGCGAAGGACTAGCCAAGGAGAGCGCAAAACTACCACAACATGCCTGCCTCCACAGCTTTTTCCTTGGGGACATGCCTAATTCCTGGCTGATTTGCCTTTCTCGTCTTAGGGTTGGGGTTCGGCCTAGGGCTAGGATTTTTTTAACTAGGAAGCCCTGAGTTCCAGGCTTACTGCATCTGCCAAAGGCATCCCAAAGGGAGTGCAGAAGTGCCACAACATGGCTGCTTTCACGGCTTTTCCCTTAGGAAGAACCCTAATACC
This sequence comes from Ammospiza maritima maritima, assembly GCA_036010785.1. Lineage (NCBI taxonomy): Eukaryota > Metazoa > Chordata > Aves > Passeriformes > Passerellidae > Ammospiza > Ammospiza maritima. The sequence goes on from JAYKTQ010000127.1 coordinate 1,845,249, forward strand.
CGGCTGATTTACCTTCCTAGGGTTACTGTTAGGCTTAGGCCTAGGACTTTTAAAACCAGGAAGCCCTGGGCTCCAGGCACACTGCAGCTGCGAAAGGCATCCCAAGGGGAGCGCAAAAGTGACACAACTTGGCTGCCACCACTGATATTTCCATGAGACCATCCCGAACCATAGGCTGATTTTCCTTCCTAGGGTTAAGGTTTGAGTTACGCCTGGGGTAAGGGTTCTATTAACCAGAAAGCCCTGAGTTCCAAGAACACAGCAGCTGCGAAGGACTAGCCAAGAAGAGCGCAAAAGTACCACAACATGCCTGCCTCCACAGCTTTTTCCTTGGGGACATGCCTAATTCCTGGCTGATTTGCCTTTCTCGTCTTAGGGTTGGGGTTCGGCCTAGGGCTAGGATTTTTTTATCTAGGAAGCCCTGAGTTCCAGGCTTACTTCATCTGCCAAAAGCATCCCAAAGGGAGTGCAGAAGTGCCACAACATGGCTGCTTTCACGGCTTTTCCCTTAGGAAGAACCCTAATACGCGGCTGATTTACCTTCCTAGGGTTACTGTTAGGCTTAGGCCTAGGACTTTTAAAACCAGGAAGCCCTGGGCTCCAGGCACACTGCAGCTGCGAAAGGCATCCCAAGGGGAGCGCAAAAGTAACGCAACATGGCTGCCACCTCTGATATTTCCATGAGACCATCCCGAACCATAGGCTGATTTTCCTTCCTAGGGTTAAGGTGTGAGTTACGCCTGGGGTAAGAGTTCTATTAACCAGAAAGCCCTGAGTTCCAAGAACACAGCAGCTGCGAAGGACTACCCAAGAAGAGCGCAAAAGTACCACAACATGCCTGCCTCCACAGCTTTTTCCTTGGGGACATGCCTAATTCCTGGCTGATTTGCCTTTCTCGTCTTAGGGTTGGGGTTCGGCGTAGGGCTAGGATTTTTAAAATCAGGAAGCCCTGAGTTCCAGGCACACTGGAGCTGTGAAAGGCATCCAAAAGGGAGTGCAAAAGTGCCACAACATGGCTGCTTTCCCGGCTTTTTCCTTGGCAAGAAGCCTAACACCAGGCTGATTTCCCTTACCAGGGTTACTGTAAGGCTTAGGCCTAGGGCTAGGATTTTTAAAACTAGGAAGCCCTTAGTTCCAGGCACACTGCAGCTGTTCAAGGCATCCCAAGGGGAGTACAAAAGTGCAACAACATGGCAGCTTCCACAGCTTTTTCCTTGGGGACATGCCTAATTCCTGGCTGATTTGCCTTTCTCGTCTTAGGGTTGGGGTTCGGCCTAGGGCTAGGATTTTTAAAATCAGGAAGCCCTGAGTTCCAGGCTTACTTCATCTGCCAAAGGCATCCCAAAGGGAGTGCAGAAGTGCCACAACATGGCTGCTTTCACGGCTTTTCCCTTAGGAAGAACCCTAATACTCGGCTGATTTACCTTCCTAGGGTTACTGTTAGGCTTAAGCCTAGGACTTTTAAAACCAGGAAGCCCTGGGCTCTAGGCACTCTGCAGCTGCGAAAGGCATCCCAAGGGGAGCGCAAAAGTAACGCAACTTGGCTGCCACCACTGATATTTCCATGAGACCATCCCGAACCATAGGCTGATTTTTCTTCCTAGGGTTAAGGTTTGAGTTACGCCTGGGGTAAGAGTTCTATTAACCAGAAAACCCTGAGTTCCAAGAACACAGCAGCTGCGAAGGACTAGCCAAGAAGAGCGAAAAAGTACCACAACATGCCTGCCTCCACAGCTTTTTCCTTGGGGACATGCCTAATTCCTGGCTGATTTGCCTTTCTCGTCTTAGGGTTGGGGTTCGGCCTAGGGCTAGGATTTTTAAAATCAGGAAGCCCTGAGTTCCAGGCACACTGGAGCTGTGAAAGGCATCCAAAAGGGAGTGCAAAAGTGCCACAACATGGCTGCTTTCACGGCTTTTTCCTTGGCAAGAAGCCTAACACCAGGCTGATTTCCCTTCCCAGGGTTACTGTTAGGCTTAGGCCTAGGGCTAGGATTTTTAAAACTAGGAAGCCCTTAGTTCCAGGCACACTGCAGCTGCGAAAGGAATCCCAAGGGGAGTACAAAAGTGCAACAACATGGCAGCTTTCACAGCTTTTTCCTTGGCACCATCCCTATACCTAGGCTGATTTATCTGCCTAGGGTTAAGTTTAGGCTTCAGCCTAGGGCTTGGAGTTTTTTAACCAGAAAGCCCTGAGTTCCAGGCTTACTGCATCTGCCAAAGGCATCCCAAAGGGAGTGCAGAAGTGCCACAACATGGCTGCTTTCACGGCTTTTCCCTTAGGAAGAACCCTAATACGCGGCTGATTTACCTTCCTAGGGTTACTGTTAGGCTTAGGCCTAGGACTTTTAAAACCAGGAAGCCCTGGGCTCCAGGCACATGCAGCTGTTAAAGGCATCCCAAGAGGGCTGCAGAAGTGACACAACTTGGCTGCCTCTGCTGCTATTCTCATGAGACCATCCCGAACCATAGGCTGATTTTCCTTCCTAGGGTTAAGGTTGAGTTACGCCTGGGGTAAGAGTTCTATTAACCAGAAAGCCCTGAGTTCCAAGAACACAGCAGCTGCGAAGGACTACCCAAGAAGAGCGCAAAAGTACCACAACATGCCTGCCTCTACAGCTTTTTCCTTGGGGACATGCCTAATTCCTGGCTGATTTGCCTTTCTCGTCTTAGGGTTGGGGTTCTGCCTACGGCTAGGATTTTTAAAATCAGGAAGCCCTGAGTTCCAGGCACACTGGAGCTGTGAAAGGCATCCAAAAGGGAGTGCAAAAGTGCCACAACATGGTTGCTTTCACGGCTTTTTCTTGGCAAGAAGCTTAACACCAGGCTGATTTCCCTTCCCAGGGTTACTGTTAGGCTTAGGCCTAGGGCTAGGATTTTTAAAACTAGGAAGCCCTTAGTTCCAGGCACACTGCAGCTGTTCAAGGCATCCCAAGGGGAGTACAAAAGTGCAACAACATGGCAGCTTTCACAGCTTTTTCCTTGGCACCATCCCTATACCTAGGCTGATTTATCTGCCTAGGGTTAGGGTTAGGGTTCAGCCTAGGGCTTGGAGTTTTTTAACTAGGAAGCCCTGAGTTCCAGGCTTACTGCATCTACCAAAGGCATCCCAAAAGGAGTGCAAAAGTGCCACAACATGGCTGCTTTCACGGCTTTTCCCTTAGGAAGAATCCTAATACGCGGCTGATTTACCTTCCTAGGGTTACTGTTAGGCTTAGGCCTAGGACTTTTAAAACCAGGAAGCCCTGGGCTCCAGGCACACTGCAGCTGCGAAAGGCATCCCAAGGGGAGCGCAAAAGTGACACAACTTGGCTGCCACCACTGATATTTCCATGAGACCATCCCGAACCATAGGCTGATTTTCCTTCCTAGGGTTAAGGTTTGAGTTGCGCCTAGGGTAAGGGTTCTATTAACCAGAAAGCCCTGAGTTCCAAGAACACAGCAGCTGCGAAGGACTAGCCAAGGAGAGCGCAAAACTACCACAACATGCCTGCCTCCACAGCTTTTTCCTTGGGGACATGCCTAATTCCTGGCTGATTTGCCTTTCTCGTCTTAGGGTTGGGGTTCGGCCTAGGGCTAGGATTTTTTTAACTAGGAAGCCCTGAGTTCCAGGCTTACTGCATCTGCCAAAGGCATCCCAAAGGGAGTGCAGAAGTGCCACAACATGGCTGCTTTCACGGCTTTTCCCTTAGGAAGAACCCTAATACCCGGCTGATTTACCTTCCTAGGGTTACTGTTAGGCTTAGGCCTAGGACTTTTAAAACCAGGAAGCCCTGGGCTCCAGGCACACTGCAGCTGCGAAAGGCATCCCAAGGGGAGCGCAAAAGTGACACAACTTGGCTGCCACCACTGATATTTCCATGAGACCATCCCGAACCATAGGCTGATTTTCCTTCCTAGGGTTAAGGTTTGAGTTACGCCTGGGGTAAGGGTTCTATTAACCAGAAAGCCCTGAGTTCCAAGAACACAGCAGCTGCGAAGGACTAGCCAAGAAGAGCGCAAAAGTACCACAACATGCCTGCCTCCACAGCTTTTTCCTTGGGGACATGCCTAATTCCTGGCTGATTTGCCTTTCTCGTCTTAGGGTTGGGGTTCGGCCTAGGGCTAGGATTTTTTTATCTAGGAAGCCCTGAGTTCCAGGCTTACTTCATCTGCCAAAAGCATCCCAAAGGGAGTGCAGAAGTGCCACAACATGGCAGCTTTCACGGCTTTTCCCTTAGGAAGAACCCTAATACCCGGCAGATTTACCTTCCTAGGGTTACTGTTAGGCTTAGGCCTAGGACTTTTAAAACCAGGAAGCCCTGGGCTCCAGGCACTCTGCAGCTGCTAAAGGCATCCCAAGGGGAGCGCAAAAGTAACGCAACTTGGCTGCCACCACTGATATTTCCATGAGACCATCCCGAACCATAGGCTGATTTTCCTTCCTAGGGTTAAGGTTTGAGTTACGCCTGGGGTAAGAGTTCTATTAACCAGAAAGCCCTGAGTTCCAAGAACACAGCAGCTGCGAAGGACTACCCAAGAAGAGCGCAAAAGTACCACAACATGCCTGCCTCCACAGCTTTTTCCTTGGGGACATGCCTAATTCCTGGCTGATTTGCCTTTCTCGTCTTAGGGTTGGGGTTCGGCCTAGGGCTAGGATATTTTTAACTAGGAAGCCCTGAGTTCCAGGCTTGCTTCATCTGCCAAAAGCATCCCAAAGGGAGTGCAGAAGTGCCACAACATGGCTGCTTTCACGGCTTTTCCCTTAGGAAGAACCCTAATACGCGGCTGATTTACCTTCCTAGGGTTACTGTTAGACTTAAGCCTAGGACTTTTAAAACCAGGAAGCCCTGGGCTCCAGGCACTCTGCAGCTGCGAAAGGCATCCCAAGGGGAGCGCAAAAGTGACACAACTTGGCTGCCACCACTGATATTTCCATGAGACCATCCCGAACCATAGGCTGATTTTCCTTCCTAGGGTTAAGGTTTGAGTTACGCCTAGGGTAAGGGTTCTATTAACCAGAAAGCCCTGAGTTCCAAGAACACAGCAGCTGCGAAGGACTACCCAAGAAGAGCGCAAAAGTACCACAACATGCCTGCCTCCACAGCTTTTTCCTTGGGGACATGCCTAATTCCTGGCTTATTTGCCTTTCTCGTCTTAGGGTTGGGGTTCGGCCTAGGGCTAGGATTTTTTTAACTAGGAAGCCCTGAGTTCCAGGCACACTGGAGCTGTGAAAGGCATCCAAAAGGGAGTGCAAAAGTGCCACAACATGGCTGCTTTCACGGCTTTTTCCTTGGCAAGAAGCCTAACACCAGGCTGATTTCCCTTCCCAGGGTTACTGTTAGGCTTAGGCCTAGGGCTAGGATTTTTAAAACTAGGAAGCCCTTAGATCCAGGCACACTGCAGCTGTTCAAGGCATCCCAAGGGGAGTACAAAAGTGCAACAACATGGCAGCTTTCACAGCTTTTTCCTTGGCACCATCCCTATACCTAGGCTGATTTATCTGCCTAGGGTTAAGTTTAGGCTTCAGCCTAGGGCTTGGAGTTTTTTAACCAGGAAGCCCTGAGTTCCAGGCTTACTGCATCTGCCAAAGGCATCCCAAAGGGAGTGCAGAAGTGCCACAACATGGCTGCTTTCACGGCTTTTCCCTTAGGAAGAACCCTAATACGCGGCTGATTTACCTTCCTAGGGTTACTGTTAGGCTTAGGCCTAGGACTTTTAAAACCAGGAAGCCCTGGGCTCCAGGCATATGCAGCTGTTAAAGGCATCCCAAGAGGGCCGCAGAAGTGACACAACTTGGCTGCCTCTGCTGCTATTCTCATGAGACCATCCGGAACCATAGGCAGATTTTCCTTCCTAGGGTTAAGGTTTGGGTTTCCCCTAGGGTAAGAGTTCTATTAACCAGAAAGCCCTGAGTTCCAAGAACACAGCAGCTGCGAAGGACTACCCAAGAAGAGCGCAAAAGTACCACAACATGCCTGCCTCCACAGTTTTTCCTTGGGGACATGCCTAATTCCTGGCTGATTTGCCTTTCTCGTCTTAGGGTTGGGGTTCGGCCTAGGGCTAGGATTTTTTTAACTAGGAAGCCCTGAGTTCCAGGCTTACTGCATCTGCCAAAGGCATCCCAAAGGGAGTGCAGAAGTGCCACAACATGGCTGCTTTCACGGCTTTTCCCTTAGGAAGAACCCTAATACGCGGCTGATTTACCTTCCTAGGGTTACTGTTAGGCTTAGGCCTAGGACTTTTAAAACCAGGAAGCCCTGGGCTCCAGGCACACTGCAGCTGTTAAAGGCATCCCAAGGGGAGCGCAAAAGTGACACAACTTGGCTGCCTCTGCTGCTATTCTCATGAGACCATCCTGAATCATAGGCTGATTTTCCTTCCTAGGGTTAAGGTTTGAGTTACGCCTGGGGTAAGGGTTCTATTAACCAGAAAGCCCTGAGTTCCAAGAACACAGCAGCTGCGAAGGACTACCCAAGAAGAGCGCAAAAGTACCACAACATGCCTGCCTCCACAGCTTTTTCCTTGGGGACATGCCTAATTCCTGGCTGATTTGCCTTTCTCGTCTTAGGGTTGGGGTTCGGCCTAGGGCTAGGATTTTTTTAACTAGGAAGCCCTGAGTTCCAGGCTTACTTCATCTGCCAAAAGCATCCCAAAGGGAGTGCAGAAGTGCCACAACATGGCTGCTTTCACGGCTTTTCCCTTAGGAAGAACCCTAATACCCGGCAGATTTACCTTCCTAGGGTTACTGTTAGGCTTAAGCCTAGGACTTTTAAAACCAGGAAGCCCTGGGCTCCAGGCACTCTGCAGCTGCGAAAGGCATCCCAAGGGGAGCGCAAAAGTGACGCAACTTGGCTGCCACCACTGATATTTCCATGAGACCATCCCGAACCATAGGCTGATTTTTCTTCCTAGGGTTAAGGTTTGAGTTACGCCTGGGGTAAGAGTTCTATTAACCAGAAAGCCCTGAGTTCCAAGAACACAGCAGCTGCGAAGGACTAGCCAAGAAGAGCGAAAAAGTACCACAACATGCCTGCCTCCACAGCTTTTTCCTTGGGGACATGCCTAATTCCTGGCTGATTTGCCTTTCTCGTCTTAGGGTTGGGGTTCGGCCTAGGGCTAGGATTTTTAAAATCAGGAAGCCCTGAGTTCCAGGCACACTGGAGCTGTGAAAGGCATCCAAAAGGGAGTGCAAAAGTGCCACAACATGGCTGCTTTCACGGCTTTTTCCTTGGCAAGAAGCCTAACACCAGGCTGATTTCCCTTCCCAGGGTTACTGTTAGGCTTAGGCCTAGGGCTAGGATTTTTAAAACTAGGAAGCCCTTAGTTCCAGGCACACTGCAGCTGCGAAAGGCATCCCAAGGGGAGTACAAAAGTGCAACAACATGGCAGCTTTCACAGCTTTTTCCTTGGCACCATCCCTATACCTAGGCTGATTTATCTGCCTAGGGTTAAGTTTAGGCTTCAGCCTAGGGCTTGGAGTTTTTTAACCAGAAAGCCCTGAGTTCCAGGCTTACTGCATCTGCCAAAGGCATCCCAAAGGGAGTGCAGAAGTGCCACAACATGGCTGCTTTCACGGCTTTTCCCTTAGGAAGAACCCTAATACGCGGCTGATTTACCTTCCTAGGGTTACTGTTAGGCTTAGGCCTAGGACTTTTAAAACCAGGAAGCCCTGGGCTCCAGGCACATGCAGCTGTTAAAGGCATCCCAAGAGGGCTGCAGAAGTGACACAACTTGGCTGCCTCTGCTGCTATTCTCATGAGACCATCCCGAACCATAGGCTGATTTTCCTTCCTAGGGTTAAGGTTGAGTTACGCCTGGGGTAAGAGTTCTATTAACCAGAAAGCCCTGAGTTCCAAGAACACAGCAGCTGCGAAGGACTACCCAAGAAGAGCGCAAAAGTACCACAACATGCCTGCCTCTACAGCTTTTTCCTTGGGGACATGCCTAATTCCTGGCTGATTTGCCTTTCTCGTCTTAGGGTTGGGGTTCTGCCTAGGGCTAGGATTTTTAAAATCAGGAAGCCCTGAGTTCCAGGCACACTGGAGCTGTGAAAGGCATCCAAAAGGGAGTGCAAAAGTGCCACAACATGGTTGCTTTCACGGCTTTTTCTTGGCAAGAAGCTTAACACCAGGCTGATTTCCCTTCCCAGGGTTACTGTTAGGCTTAGGCCTAGGGCTAGGATTTTTAAAACTAGGAAGCCCTTAGTTCCAGGCACACTGCAGCTGTTCAAGGCATCCCAAGGGGAGTACAAAAGTGCAACAACATGGCAGCTTTCACAGCTTTTTCCTTGGCACCATCCCTATACCTAGGCTGATTTATCTGCCTAGGGTTAGGGTTAGGGTTCAGCCTAGGGCTTGGAGTTTTTTAACTAGGAAGCCCTGAGTTCCAGGCTTACTGCATCTACCAAAGGCATCCCAAAAGGAGTGCAAAAGTGCCACAACATGGCTGCTTTCACGGCTTTTCCCTTAGGAAGAATCCTAATACGCGGCTGATTTACCTTCCTAGGGTTACTGTTAGGCTTAGGCCTAGGACTTTTAAAACCAGGAAGCCCTGGGCTCCAGGCACACTGCAGCTGCGAAAGGCATCCCAAGGGGAGCGCAAAAGTGACACAACTTGGCTGCCACCACTGATATTTCCATGAGACCATCCCGAACCATAGGCTGATTTTCCTTCCTAGGGTTAAGGTTTGAGTTGCGCCTAGGGTAAGGGTTCTATTAACCAGAAAGCCCTGAGTTCCAAGAACACAGCAGCTGCGAAGGACTAGCCAAGGAGAGCGCAAAACTACCACAACATGCCTGCCTCCACAGCTTTTTCCTTGGGGACATGCCTAATTCCTGGCTGATTTGCCTTTCTCGTCTTAGGGTTGGGGTTCGGCCTAGGGCTAGGATTTTTTTAACTAGGAAGCCCTGAGTTCCAGGCTTACTGCATCTGCCAAAGGCATCCCAAAGGGAGTGCAGAAGTGCCACAACATGGCTGCTTTCACGGCTTTTCCCTTAGGAAGAACCCTAATACCCGGCTGATTTACCTTCCTAGGGTTACTGTTAGGCTTAGGCCTAGGACTTTTAAAACCAGGAAGCCCTGGGCTCCAGGCACACTGCAGCTGCGAAAGGCATCCCAAGGGGAGCGCAAAAGTGACACAACTTGGCTGCCACCACTGATATTTCCATGAGACCATCCCGAACCATAGGCTGATTTTCCTTCCTAGGGTTAAGGTTTGAGTTACGCCTGGGGTAAGGGTTCTATTAACCAGAAAGCCCTGAGTTCCAAGAACACAGCAGCTGCGAAGGACTAGCCAAGAAGAGCGCAAAAGTACCACAACATGCCTGCCTCCACAGCTTTTTCCTTGGGGACATGCCTAATTCCTGGCTGAATTGCCTTTCTCGTCTTAGGGTTGGGGTTCGGCCTAGGGCTAGGATTTTTTTATCTAGGAAGCCCTGAGTTCCAGGCTTACTTCATCTGCCAAAAGCATCCCAAAGGGAGTGCAGAAGTGCCACAACATGGCAGCTTTCACGGCTTTTCCCTTAGGAAGAACCCTAATACGCGGCTGATTTACCTTCCTAGGGTTACTGTTAGGCTTAGGCCTAGGACTTTTAAAACCAGGAAGCCCTGGGCTCCAGGCACTCTGCAGCTGCTAAAGGCATCCCAAGGGGAGCGCAAAAGTAACGCAACTTGGCTGCCACCACTGATATTTCCATGAGACCATCCCGAACCATAGGCTGATTTTCCTTCCTAGGGTTAAGGTTTGAGTTACGCCTGGGGTAAGAGTTCCATTAACCAGAAAGCCCTGAGTTCCAAGAACACAGCAGCTGCGAAGGACTACCCAAGAAGAGCGCAAAAGTACCACAACATGCCTGCCTCCACAGCTTTTTCCTTGGGGACATGCCTAATTCCTGGCTGATTTGCCTTTCTCGTCTTAGGGTTGGGGTTCGGCCTAGGGCTAGGATATTTTTAACTAGGAAGCCCTGAGTTCCAGGCTTGCTTCATCTGCCAAAAGCATCCCAAAGGGAGTGCAGAAGTGCCACAACATGGCTGCTTTCACGGCTTTTCCCTTAGGAAGAACCCTAATACGCGGCTGATTTACCTTCCTAGGGTTACTGTTAGACTTAAGCCTAGGACTTTTAAAACCAGGAAGCCCTGGGCTCCAGGCACTCTGCAGCTGCGAAAGGCATCCCAAGGGGAGCGCAAAAGTGACACAACTTGGCTGCCACCACTGATATTTCCATGAGACCATCCCGAACCATAGGCTGATTTTCCTTCCTAGGGTTAAGGTTTGAGTTACGCCTAGGGTAAGGGTTCTATTAACCAGAAAGCCCTGAGTTCCAAGAACACAGCAGCTGCGAAGGACTACCCAAGAAGAGCGAAAAAGTACCACAACATGCCTGCCTCCACAGCTTTTTCCTTGGGGACATGCCTAATTCCTGGCTTATTTGCCTTTCTCGTCTTAGGGTTGGGGTTCGGCCTAGGGCTAGGATTTTTTTAACTAGGAAGCCCTGAGTTCCAGGCACACTGGAGCTGTGAAAGGCATCCAAAAGGGAGTGCAAAAGTGCCACAACATGGCTGCTTTCACGGCTTTTTCCTTGGCAAGAAGCCTAACACCAGGCTGATTTCCCTTCCCAGGGTTACTGTTAGGCTTAGGCCTAGGGCTAGGATTTTTAAAACTAGGAAGCCCTTAGATCCAGGCACACTGCAGCTGTTCAAGGCATCCCAAGGGGAGTACAAAAGTGCAACAACATGGCAGCTTTCACAGCTTTTTCCTTGGCACCATCCCTATACCTAGGCTGATTTATCTGCCTAGGGTTAAGTTTAGGCTTCAGCCTAGGGCTTGGAGTTTTTTAACCAGGAAGCCCTGAGTTCCAGGCTTACTGCATCTGCCAAAGGCATCCCAAAGGGAGTGCAGAAGTGCCACAACATGGCTGCTTTCACGGCTTTTCCCTTAGGAAGAACCCTAATACGCGGCTGATTTACCTTCCTAGGGTTACTGTTAGGCTTAGGCCTAGGACTTTTAAAACCAGGAAGCCCTGGGCTCCAGGCATATGCAGCTGTTAAAGGCATCCCAAGAGGGCCGCAGAAGTGACACAACTTGGCTGCCTCTGCTGCTATTCTCATGAGACCATCCGGAACCATAGGCAGATTTTCCTTCCTAGGGTTAAGGTTTGGGTTTCGCCTAGGGTAAGAGTTCTATTAACCAGAAAGCCCTGAGTTCCAAGAACACAGCAGCTGCGAAGGACTAGCCAAGGAGAGCGCAAAACTACCACAACATGCCTGCCTCCACAGCTTTTTCCTTGGGGACATGCCTAATTCCTGGCTGATTTGCCTTTCTCGTCTTAGGGTTGGGGTTCGGCCTAGGGCTAGGATTTTTTTAACTAGGAAGCCCTGAGTTCCAGGCTTACTGCATCTGCCAAAGGCATCCCAAAGGGAGTGCAGAAGTGCCACAACATGGCTGCTTTCACGGCTTTTCCCTTAGGAAGAACCCTAATACCCGGCTGATTTACCTTCCTAGGGTTACTGTTAGGCTTAGGCCTAGGACTTTTAAAACCAGGAAGCCCTGGGCTCCAGGCACACTGCAGCTGCGAAAGGCATCCCAAGGGGAGCGCAAAAGTGACACAACTTGGCTGCCACCACTGATATTTCCATGAGACCATCCCGAACCATAGGCTGATTTTCCTTCCTAGGGTTAAGGTTTGAGTTACGCCTGGGGTAAGGGTTCTATTAACCAGAAAGCCCTGAGTTCCAAGAACACAGCAGCTGCGAAGGACTAGCCAAGAAGAGCGCAAAAGTACCACAACATGCCTGCCTCCACAGCTTTTTCCTTGGGGACATGCCTAATTCCTGGCTGATTTGCCTTTCTCGTCTTAGGGTTGGGGTTCGGCCTAGGGCTAGGATTTTTTTATCTAGGAAGCCCTGAGTTCCAGGCTTACTTCATCTGCCAAAAGCATCCCAAAGGGAGTGCAGAAGTGCCACAACATGGCTGCTTTCACGGCTTTTCCCTTAGGAAGAACCCTAATACCCGGCAGATTTACCTTCCTAGGGTTACTGTTAGGCTTAGGCCTAGGACTTTTAAAACCAGGAAGCCCTGGGCTCCAGGCACTCTGCAGCTGCGAAAGGCATCCCAAGGGGAGCGCAAAAGTAACGCAACTTGGCTGCCACCACTGATATTTCCATGAGACCATCCCGAACCATAGGCTGATTTTCCTTCCTAGGGTTAAGGTTTGAGTTACGCCTGGGGTAAGAGTTCTATTAACCAGAAAGCCCTGAGTTCCAAGAACACAGCAGCTGCGAAGGACTACCCAAGAAGAGCGAAAAAGTACCACAACATGCCTGCCTCCACAGCTTTTTCCTTGGGGACATGCCTAATTCCTGGCTGATTTGCCTTTCTCGTCTTAGGGTTGGGGTTCGGCCTAGGGCTAGGATATTTTTAACTAGGAAGCCCTGAGTTCCAGGCTTGCTTCATCTGCCAAAAGCATCCCAAAGGGAGTGCAGAAGTGCCACAACATGGCTGCTTTCACGGCTTTTCCCTTAGGAAGAACCCTAATACGCGGCTGATTTACCTTCCTAGGGTTACTGTTAGACTTAAGCCTAGGACTTTTAAAACCAGGAAGCCCTGGGCTCCAGGCACTCTGCAGCTGCGAAAGGCATCCCAAGGGGAGCGCAAAAGTGACACAACTTGGCTGCCACCACTGATATTTCCATGAGACCATCCCGAACCATAGGCTGATTTTCCTTCCTAGGGTTAAGGTTTGAGTTACGCCTAGGGTAAGGGTTCTATTAACCAGAAAGCCCTGAGTTCCAAGAACACAGCAGCTGCGAAGGACTACCCAAGAAGAGCGAAAAAGTACCACAACATGCCTGCCTCCACAGCTTTTTCCTTGGGGACATGCCTAATTCCTGGCTTATTTGCCTTTCTCGTCTTAGGGTTGGGGTTCGGCCTAGGGCTAGGATTTTTTTAACTAGGAAGCCCTGAGTTCCAGGCACACTGGAGCTGTGAAAGGCATCCAAAAGGGAGTGCAGAAGTGCCACAACATGGCTGCTTTCACGGCTTTTTCCTTGGCAAGAAGCCTAACACCAGGCTGATTTCCCTTCCCAGGGTTACTGTTAGGCTTAGGCCTAGGGCTAGGATTTTTAAAACTAGGAAGCCCTTAGATCCAGGCACACTGCAGCTGCGAAAGGCATCCCAAGGGGAGTACAAAAGTGCAACAACATGGCAGCTTTCACAGCTTTTTCCTTGGCACCATCCCTATACCTAGGCTGATTTATCTGCCTAGGGTTAAGTTTAGGCTTCAGCCTAGGGCTTGGAGTTTTTTAACCAGGAAGCCCTGAGTTCCAGGCTTACTGCATCTGCCAAAGGCATCCCAAAGGGAGTGCAGAAGTGCCACAACATGGCTGCTTTCACGGCTTTTCCCTTAGGAAGAACCCTAATACGCGGCTGATTTACCTTCCTAGGGTTACTGTTAGGCTTAGGCCTAGGACTTTTAAAACCAGGAAGCCCTGGGCTCCAGGCATATGCAGCTGTTAAAGGCATCCCAAGAGGGCCGCAGAAGTGACACAACTTGGCTGCCTCTGCTGCTATTCTCATGAGACCATCCTGAATCATAGGCAGATTTTCCTTCCTAGGGTTAAGGTTTGGGTTTCGCCTAGGGTAAGAGTTCTATTAACCAGAAAGCCCTGAGTTCCAAGAACACAGCAGCTGCGAAGGACTACCCAAGAAGAGCGCAAAAGTACCACAACATGCCTGCCTCCACAGCTTTTTCCTTGGGGACATGCCTAATTCCTGGCTGATTTGCCTTTCTCGTCTTAGGGTTGGGGTTCGGCCTAGGGCTAGGATTTTTTTAACTAGGAAGCCCTGAGTTCCAGGCTTACTTCATCTGCCAAAAGCATCCCAAAGGGAGTGCAGAAGTGCCACAACATGGCTGCTTTCACGGCTTTTCCCTTAGGAAGAACCCTAATACCCGGCAGATTTACCTTCCTAGGGTTACTGTTAGGCTTAAGCCTAGGACTTTTAAAACCAGGAAGCCCTGGGCTCCAGGCACTCTGCAGCTGCGAAAGGCATCCCAAGGGGAGCGCAAAAGTGACGCAACTTGGCTGCCACCACTGATATTTCCATGAGACCATCCCGAACCATAGGCTGATTTTTCTTCCTAGGGTTAAGGTTTGAGTTACGCCTGGGGTAAGAGTTCTATTAACCAGAAAGCCCTGAGTTCCAAGAACACAGCAGCTGCGAAGGACTAGCCAAGAAGAGCGAAAAAGTACCACAACATGCCTGCCTCCACAGCTTTTTCCTTGGGGACATGCCTAATTCCTGGCTGATTTGCCTTTCTCGTCTTAGGGTTGGGGTTCGGCCTAGGGCTAGGATTTTTAAAATCAGGAAGCCCTGAGTTCCAGGCACACTGGAGCTGTGAAAGGCATCCAAAAGGGAGTGCAAAAGTGCCACAACATGGCTGCTTTCACGGCTTTTTCCTTGGCAAGAAGCCTAACACCAGGCTGATTTCCCTTCCCAGGGTTACTGTTAGGCTTAGGCCTAGGGCTAGGATTTTTAAAACTAGGAAGCCCTTAGTTACAGGCACACTGCAGCTGCGAAAGGCATCCCAAGGGGAGTACAAAAGTGCAACAACATGGCAGCTTTCACAGCTTTTTCCTTGGCACCATCCCTATACCTAGGCTGATTTATCTGCCTAGGGTTAAGTTTAGGCTTCAGCCTAGGGCTTGGAGTTTTTTAACCAGAAAGCCCTGAGTTCCAGGCTTACTGCATCTGCCAAAGGCATCCCAAAGGGAGTGCAGAAGTGCCACAACATGGCTGCTTTCACGGCTTTTCCCTTAGGAAGAACCCTAATACGCGGCTGATTTACCTTCCTAGGGTTACTGTTAGGCTTAGGCCTAGGACTTTTAAAACCAGGAAGCCCTGGGCTCCAGGCACATGCAGCTGTTAAAGGCATCCCAAGAGGGCTGCAGAAGTGACACAACTTGGCTGCCTCTGCTGCTATTCTCATGAGACCATCCCGAACCATAGGCTGATTTTCCTTCCTAGGGTTAAGGTTGAGTTACGCCTGGGGTAAGAGTTCTATTAACCAGAAAGCCCTGAGTTCCAAGAACACAGCAGCTGCGAAGGACTACCCAAGAAGAGCGCAAAAGTACCACAACATGCCTGCCTCTACAGCTTTTTCCTTGGGGACATGCCTAATTCCTGGCTGATTTGCCTTTCTCGTCTTAGGGTTGGGGTTCTGCCTAGGGCTAGGATTTTTAAAATCAGGAAGCCCTGAGTTCCAGGCACACTGGAGCTGTGAAAGGCATCCAAAAGGGAGTGCAAAAGTGCCACAACATGGTTGCTTTCACGGCTTTTTCTTGGCAAGAAGCTTAACACCAGGCTGATTTCCCTTCCCAGGGTTACTGTTAGGCTTAGGCCTAGGGCTAGGATTTTTAAAACTAGGAAGCCCTTAGTTCCAGGCACACTGCAGCTGTTCAAGGCATCCCAAGGGGAGTACAAAAGTGCAACAACATGGCAGCTTTCACAGCTTTTTCCTTGGCACCATCCCTATACCTAGGCTGATTTATCTGCCTAGGGTTAAGTTTAGGCTTCAGCCTAGGGCTTGGAGTTTTTTAACTAGGAAGCCCTGAGTTCCAGGCTTACTGCATCTACCAAAGGCATCCCAAAAGGAGTGCAAAAGTGCCACAACATGGCTGCTTTCACGGCTTTTCCCTTAGGAAGAATCCTAATACGCGGCTGATTTACCTTCCTAGGGTTACTGTTAGGCTTAGGCCTAGGACTTTTAAAACCAGGAAGCCCTGGGCTCCAGGCACACTGCAGCTGCGAAAGGCATCCCAAGGGGAGCGCAAAAGTGACACAACTTGGCTGCCACCACTGATATTTCCATGAGACCATCCCGAACCATAGGCTGATTTTCCTTCCTAGGGTTAAGGTTTGAGTTGCGCCTAGGGTAAGGGTTCTATTAACCAGAAAGCCCTGAGTTCCAAGAACACAGCAGCTGCGAAGGACTAGCCAAGGAGAGCGCAAAACTACCACAACATGCCTGCCTCCACAGCTTTTTCCTTGGGGACATGCCTAATTCCTGGCTGATTTGCCTTTCTCGTCTTAGGGTTGGGGTTCGGCCTAGGGCTAGGATTTTTTTAACTAGGAAGCCCTGAGTTCCAGGCTTACTGCATCTGCCAAAGGCATCCCAAAGGGAGTGCAGAAGTGCCACAACATGGCTGCTTTCACGGCTTTTCCCTTAGGAAGAACCCTAATACCCGGCTGATTTACCTTCCTAGGGTTACTGTTAGGCTTAGGCCTAGGACTTTTAAAACCAGGAAGCCCTGGGCTCCAGGCACACTGCAGCTGCGAAAGGCATCCCAAGGGGAGCGCAAAAGTGAAACAACTTGGCTGCCACCACTGATATTTCCATGAGACCATCCCGAACCATAGGCTGATTTTCCTTCCTAGGGTTAAGGTTTGAGTTACGCCTGGGGTAAGGGTTCTATTAACCAGAAAGCCCTGAGTTCCAAGAACACAGCAGCTGCGAAGGACTAGCCAAGAAGAGCGCAAAAGTACCACAACATGCCTGCCTCCACAGCTTTTTCCTTGGGGACATGCCTAATTCCTGGCTGATTTGCCTTTCTCGTCTTAGGGTTGGGGTTCGGCCTAGGGCTAGGATTTTTTTATCTAGGAAGCCCTGAGTTCCAGGCTTACTTCATCTGCCAAAAGCATCCCAAAGGGAGTGCAGAAGTGCCACAACATGGCTGCTTTCACGGCTTTTCCCTTAGGAAGAACCCTAATACCCGGCAGATTTACCTTCCTAGGGTTACTGTTAGGCTTAGGCCTAGGACTTTTAAAACCAGGAAGCCCTGGGCTCCAGGCACTCTGCAGCTGCGAAAGGCATCCCAAGGGGAGCGCAAAAGTAACGCAACTTGGCTGCCACCACTGATATTTCCATGAGACCATCCCGAACCATAGGCTGATTTTCCTTCCTAGGGTTAAGGTTTGAGTTACGCCTGGGGTAAGAGTTCTATTAACCAGAAAGCCCTGAGTTCCAAGAACACAGCAGCTGCGAAGGACTAGCCAAGAAGAGCGCAAAAGTACCACAACATGCCTGCCTCCACAGCTTTTTCCTTGGGGACATGCCTAATTCCTGGCTGATTTGCCTTTCTCGTCTTAGGGTTGGGGTTCGGCCTAGGGCTAGGATATTTTTAACTAGGAAGCCCTGAGTTCCAGGCTTGCTTCATCTGCCAAAAGCATCCCAAAGGGAGTGCAGAAGTGCCACAACATGGCTGCTTTCACGGCTTTTCCCTTAGGAAGAACCCTAATACCCGGCTGATTTACCTTCCTAGGGTTACTGTTAGACTTAAGCCTAGGACTTTTAAAACCAGGAAGCCCTGGGCTCCAGGCACTCTGCAGCTGCGAAAGGCATCCCAAGGGGAGCGCAAAAGTGACACAACTTGGCTGCCACCACTGATATTTCCATGAGACCATCCCGAACCATAGGCTGATTTTCCTTCCTAGGGTTAAGGTTTGAGTTACGCCTAGGGTAAGGGTTCTATTAACCAGAAAGCCCTGAGTTCCAAGAACACAGCAGCTGCGAAGGACTACCCAAGAAGAGCGAAAAAGTACCACAACATGCCTGCCTCCACAGCTTTTTCCTTGGGGACATGCCTAATTCCTGGCTTATTTGCCTTTCTCGTCTTAGGGTTGGGGTTCGGCCTAGGGCTAGGATTTTTTTAACTAGGAAGCCCTGAGTTCCAGGCACACTGGAGCTGTGAAAGGCATCCAAAAGGGAGTGCAAAAGTGCCACAACATGGCTGCTTTCACGGCTTTTTCCTTGGCAAGAAGCCTAACACCAGGCTGATTTCCCTTCCCAGGGTTACTGTTAGGCTTAGGCCTAGGGCTAGGATTTTTAAAACTAGGAAGCCCTTAGATCCAGGCACACTGCAGCTGCGAAAGGCATCCCAAGGGGAGTACAAAAGTGCAACAACATGGCAGCTTTCACAGCTTTTTCCTTGGCACCATCCCTATACCTAGGCTGATTTATCTGCCTAGGGTTAAGTTTAGGCTTCAGCCTAGGGCTTGGAGTTTTTTAACCAGGAAGCCCTGAGTTCCAGGCTTACTGCATCTGCCAAAGGCATCCCAAAGGGAGTGCAGAAGTGCCACAACATGGCTGCTTTCACGGCTTTTCCCTTAGGAAGAACCCTAATACGCGGCTGATTTACCTTCCTAGGGTTACTGTTAGGCTTAGGCCTAGGACTTTTAAAACCAGGAAGCCCTGGGCTCCAGGCATATGCAGCTGTTAAAGGCATCCCAAGAGGGCCGCAGAAGTGACACAACTTGGCTGCCTCTGCTGCTATTCTCATGAGACCATCCGGAACCATAGGCAGATTTTCCTTCCTAGGGTTAAGGTTTGGGTTTCGCCTAGGGTAAGAGTTCTATTAACCAGAAAGCCCTGAGTTCCAAGAACACAGCAGCTGCGAAGGACTACCCAAGAAGAGCGCAAAAGTACCACAACATGCCTGCCTCCACAGCTTTTTCCTTGGGGACATGCCTAATTCCTGGCTGATTTGCCTTTCTCGTCTTAGGGTTGGGGTTCGGCCTAGGGCTAGGATTTTTTTAACTAGGAAGCCCTGAGTTCCAGGCTTACTGCATCTGCCAAAGGCATCCCAAAGGGAGTGCAGAAGTGCCACAACATGGCTGCTTTCACGGCTTTTCCCTTAGGAAGAACCCTAATACGCGGCTGATTTACCTTCCTAGGGTTACTGTTAGGCTTAGGCCTAGGACTTTTAAAACCAGGAAGCCCTGGGCTCCAGGCACACTGCAGCTGTTAAAGGCATCCCAAGGGGAGCGCAAAAGTGACACAACTTGGCTGCCTCTGCTGCTATTCTCATGAGACCATCCTGAATCATAGGCTGATTTTCCTTCCTAGGGTTAAGGTTTGAGTTACGCCTAGGGTAAGGGTTCTATTAACCA
This sequence comes from Ammospiza maritima maritima, assembly GCA_036010785.1. Classification (NCBI taxonomy): domain Eukaryota; kingdom Metazoa; phylum Chordata; class Aves; order Passeriformes; family Passerellidae; genus Ammospiza; species Ammospiza maritima. The sequence goes on from JAYKTQ010000127.1 coordinate 1,864,171, forward strand.
GAAAGCCCTGAGTTCCAAGAACACAGCAGCTGCGAAGGACTACCCAAGAAGAGCGCAAAAGTACCACAACATGCCTGCCTCCACAGCTTTTTCCTTGGGGACATGCCTAATTCCTGGCTGATTTGCCTTTCTCGTCTTAGGGTTGGGGTTCGGCCTAGGGCTAGGATTTTTTTAACTAGGAAGCCCTGAGTTCCAGGCTTACTGCATCTGCCAAAGGCATCCCAAAGGGAGTGCAGAAGTGCCACAACATGGCTGCTTTCACGGCTTTTCCCTTAGGAAGAACCCTAATACCCGGCAGATTTACCTTCCTAGGGTTACTGTTAGGCTTAAGCCTAGGACTTTTAAAACCAGGAAGCCCTGGGCTCCAGGCACTCTGCAGCTGCGAAAGGCATCCCAAGGGGAGCGCAAAAGTAACGCAACTTGGCTGCCACCACTGATATTTCCATGAGACCATCCCGAACCATAGGCTGATTTTTCTTCCTAGGGTTAAGGTTTGAGTTACGCCTGGGGTAAGAGTTCTATTAACCAGAAAGCCCTGAGTTCCAAGAACACAGCAGCTGCGAAGGACTAGCCAAGAAGAGCGAAAAAGTACCACAACATGCCTGCCTCCACAGCTTTTTCCTTGGGGACATGCCTAATTCCTGGCTGATTTGCCTTTCTCGTCTTAGGGTTGGGGTTCGGCCTAGGGCTAGGATTTTTAAAATCAGGAAGCCCTGAGTTCCAGGCACACTGGAGCTGTGAAAGGCATCCAAAAGGGAGTGCAAAAGTGCCACAACATGGCTGCTTTCACGGCTTTTTCCTTGGCAAGAAGCCTAACACCAGGCTGATTTCCCTTCCCAGGGTTACTGTTAGGCTTAGGCCTAGGGCTAGGATTTTTAAAACTAGGAAGCCCTTAGTTACAGGCACACTGCAGCTGCGAAAGGCATCCCAAGGGGAGTACAAAAGTGCAACAACATGGCAGCTTTCACAGCTTTTTCCTTGGCACCATCCCTATACCTAGGCTGATTTATCTGCCTAGGGTTAAGTTTAGGCTTCAGCCTAGGGCTTGGAGTTTTTTAACCAGAAAGCCCTGAGTTCCAGGCTTACTGCATCTGCCAAAGGCATCCCAAAGGGAGTGCAGAAGTGCCACAACATGGCTGCTTTCACGGCTTTTCCCTTAGGAAGAACCCTAATACGCGGCTGATTTACCTTCCTAGGGTTACTGTTAGGCTTAGGCCTAGGACTTTTAAAACCAGGAAGCCCTGGGCTCCAGGCACATGCAGCTGTTAAAGGCATCCCAAGAGGGCTGCAGAAGTGACACAACTTGGCTGCCTCTGCTGCTATTCTCATGAGACCATCCCGAACCATAGGCTGATTTTCCTTCCTAGGGTTAAGGTTGAGTTACGCCTGGGGTAAGAGTTCTATTAACCAGAAAGCCCTGAGTTCCAAGAACACAGCAGCTGCGAAGGACTACCCAAGAAGAGCGCAAAAGTACCACAACATGCCTGCCTCCACAGCTTTTTCCTTGGGGACATGCCTAATTCCTGGCTGATTTGCCTTTCTCGTCTTAGGGTTGGGGTTCTGCCTAGGGCTAGGATTTTTAAAATCAGGAAGCCCTGAGTTCCAGGCACACTGGAGCTGTGAAAGGCATCCAAAAGGGAGTGCAAAAGTGCCACAACATGGTTGCTTTCACGGCTTTTTCTTGGCAAGAAGCTTAACACCAGGCTGATTTCCCTTCCCAGGGTTACTGTTAGGCTTAGGCCTAGGGCTAGGATTTTTAAAACTAGGAAGCCCTTAGTTCCAGGCACACTGCAGCTGTTCAAGGCATCCCAAGGGGAGTACAAAAGTGGAACAACATGGCAGCTTTCACAGCTTTTTCCTTGGCACCATCCCTATACCAAGGCTGATTTATCTGCCTAGGGTTAGGGTTGGGGTTCGGCCTAGGGCTAGGATTTTTTTAACTAGGAAGCCCTGAGTTCCAGGCTTACTGCATCTGCCAAAGGCATCCCAAAGGGAGTGCAGAAGTGCCACAACATGGCTGCTTTCACGGCTTTTCCCTTAGGAAGAACCCTAATACCCGGCTGATTTACCTTCCTAGGGTTACTGTTAGGCTTAGGCCTAGGACTTTTAAAACCAGGAAGCCCTGGGCTCCAGGCACACTGCAGCTGCGAAAGGCATCCCAAGGGGAGCGCAAAAGTGACACAACTTGGCTGCCACCACTGATATTTCCATGAGACCATCCCGAACCATAGGCTGATTTTCCTTCCTAGGGTTAAGGTTTGAGTTACGCCTGGGGTAAGAGTTCTATTAACCAGAAAGCCCTGAGTTCCAAGAACACAGCAGCTGCGAAGGACTACCCAAGAAGAGCGCAAAAGTACCACAACATGCCTGCCTCCACAGCTTTTTCCTTGGGGACATGCCTAATTCCTGGCTGATTTGCCTTTCTCGTCTTAGGGTTGGGGTTCGGCCTAGGGCTAGGATTTTTTTATCTAGGAAGCCCTGAGTTCCAGGCTTACTTCATCTGCCAAAAGCATCCCAAAGGGAGTGCAGAAGTGCCACAACATGGCTGCTTTCACGGCTTTTCCCTTAGGAAGAACCCTAATACCCGGCAGATTTACCTTCCTAGGGTTACTGTTAGGCTTAGGCCTAGGACTTTTAAAACCAGGAAGCCCTGGGCTCCAGGCACTCTGCAGCTGCTAAAGGCATCCCAAGGGGAGCGCAAAAGTAACGCAACTTGGCTGCCACCACTGATATTTCCATGAGACCATCCCGAACCATAGGCTGATTTTCCTTCCTAGGGTTAAGGTTTGAGTTACGCCTGGGGTAAGAGTTCTATTAACCAGAAAGCCCTGAGTTCCAAGAACACAGCAGCTGCGAAGGACTACCCAAGAAGAGCGCAAAAGTACCACAACATGCCTGCCTCCACAGCTTTTTCCTTGGGGACATGCCTAATTCCTGGCTGATTTGCCTTTCTCGTCTTAGGGTTGGGGTTCGGCCTAGGGCTAGGATTTTTAAAATCAGGAAGCCCTGAGTTCCAGGCTTACTTCATCTGCCAAAGGCATCCCAAAGGGAGTGCAGAAGTGCCACAACATGGCTGCTTTCACGGCTTTTCCCTTAGGAAGAACCCTAATACCCGGCTGATTTACCTTCCTAGGGTTACTGTTAGACTTAAGCCTAGGACTTTTAAAACCAGGAAGCCCTGGGCTCCAGGCACTCTGCAGCTGCGAAAGGCATCCCAAGGGGAGCGCAAAAGTGACACAACTTGGCTGCCACCACTGATATTTCCATGAGACCATCCCGAACCATAGGCTGATTTTCCTTCCTAGGGTTAAGGTTTGAGTTACGCCTAGGGTAAGGGTTCTATTAACCAGAAAGCCCTGAGTTCCAAGAACACAGCAGCTGCGAAGGACTAGCCAAGAAGAGCGCAAAAGTACCACAACATGCCTGCCTCCACAGCTTTTTCCTTGGGGACATGCCTAATTCCTGGCTGATTTGCCTTTCTCGTCTTAGGGTTGGGGTTCGGCCTAGGGCTAGGATTTTTTTAACTAGGAAGCCCTGAGTTCCAGGCACACTGGAGCTGTGAAAGGCATCCAAAAGGGAGTGCAAAAGTGCCACAACATGGCTGCTTTCACGGCTTTTTCCTTGGCAAGAAGCCTAACACCAGGCTGATTTCCCTTCCCAGGGTTACTGTTAGGCTTAGGCCTAGGGCTAGGATTTTTAAAACTAGGAAGCCCTTAGATCCAGGCACACTGCAGCTGCGAAAGGCATCCCAAGGGGAGTACAAAAGTGCAACAACATGGCAGCTTTCACAGCTTTTTCCTTGGCACCATCCCTATACCTAGGCTGATTTATCTGCCTAGGGTTAAGTTTAGGCTTCAGCCTAGGGCTTGGAGCTTTTAACCAGGAAGCCCTGAGTTCCAGGCTTACTGCATCTGCCAAAGGCATCCCAAAGGGAGTGCAGAAGTGCCACAACATGGCTGCTTTCACGGCTTTTCCCTTATTAAGAACCCTAATACGCGGCTGATTTACCTTCCTAGGGTTACTGTTAGGCTTAGGCCTAGGACTTTTAAAACCAGGAAGCCCTGGGCTCCAGGCATATGCAGCTGTTAAAGGCATCCCAAGAGGGCCGCAGAAGTGACACAACTTGGCTGCCTCTGCTGCTATTCTCATGAGACCATCCGGAACCATAGGCAGATTTTCCTTCCTAGGGTTAAGGTTTGGGTTTCGCCTAGGGTAAGAGTTCTATTAACCAGAAAGCCCTGAGTTCCAAGAACACAGCAGCTGCGAAGGACTAGCCAAGAAGAGCGCAAAAGTACCACAACATGCCTGCCTCCACAGCTTTTTCCTTGGGGACATGCCTAATTCCTGGCTGATTTGCCTTTCTCGTCTTAGGGTTGGGGTTCGGCCTAGGGCTAGGATTTTTTTAACTAGGAAGCCCTGAGTTCCAGGCTTACTGCATCTGCCAAAGGCATCCCAAAGGGAGTGCAGAAGTGCCACAACATGGCTGCTTTCACGGCTTTTCCCTTAGGAAGAACCCTAATACGCGGCTGATTTACCTTCCTAGGGTTACTGTTAGGCTTAGGCCTAGGACTTTTAAAACCAGGAAGCCCTGGGCTCCAGGCACACTGCAGCTGTTAAAGGCATCCCAAGGGGAGCGCAAAAGTGACACAACTTGGCTGCCTCTGCTGCTATTCTCATGAGACCATCCTGAATCATAGGCTGATTTTCCTTCCTAGGGTTAAGGTTTGAGTTACGCCTGGGGTAAGGGTTCTATTAACCAGAAAGCCCTGAGTTCCAAGAACACAGCAGCTGCGAAGGACTACCCAAGAAGAGCGCAAAAGTACCACAACATGCCTGCCTCCACAGCTTTTTCCTTGGGGACATGCCTAATTCCTGGCTGATTTGCCTTTCTCGTCTTAGGGTTGGGGTTCGGCCTAGGGCTAGGATTTTTTTAACTAGGAAGCCCTGAGTTCCAGGCTTACTTCATCTGCCAAAAGCATCCCAAAGGGAGTGCAGAAGTGCCACAACATGGCTGCTTTCACGGCTTTTCCCTTAGGAAGAACCCTAATACCCGGCAGATTTACCTTCCTAGGGTTACTGTTAGGCTTAAGCCTAGGACTTTTAAAACCAGGAAGCCCTGGGCTCCAGGCACTCTGCAGCTGCGAAAGGCATCCCAAGGGGAGCGCAAAAGTAACGCAACTTGGCTGCCACCACTGATATTTCCATGAGACCATCCCGAACCATAGGCTGATTTTTCTTCCTAGGGTTAAGGTTTGAGTTACGCCTGGGGTAAGAGTTCTATTAACCAGAAAGCCCTGAGTTCCAAGAACACAGCAGCTGCGAAGGACTAGCCAAGAAGAGCGCAAAAGTACCACAACATGCCTGCCTCCACAGCTTTTTCCTTGGGGACATGCCTAATTCCTGGCTGATTTGCCTTTCTCGTCTTAGGGTTGGGGTTCGGCGTAGGGCTAGGATTTTTAAAATCAGGAAGCCCTGAGTTCCAGGCACACTGGAGCTGTGAAAGGCATCCAAAAGGGAGTGCAAAAGTGCTACAACATGGCTGCTTTCACGGCTTTTTCCTTGGCAAGAAGCCTAACACCAGGCTGATTTCCCTTCCCAGGGTTACTGTTAGGCTTAGGCCTAGGGCTAGGATTTTTAAAACTAGGAAGCCCTTAGTTCCAGGCACACTGCAGCTGCGAAAGGCATCCCAAGGGGAGTACAAAAGTGCAACAACATGGCAGCTTTCACAGCTTTTTCCTTGGCACCATCCCTATACCTAGGCTGATTTATCTGCCTAGGGTTAAGTTTAGGCTTCAGCCTAGGGCTTGGAGTTTTTTAACCAGAAAGCCCTGAGTTCCAGGCTTACTGCATCTGCCAAAGGCATCCCAAAGGGAGTGCAGAAGTGCCACAACATGGCTGCTTTCACGGCTTTTCCCTTAGGAAGAACCCTAATACGCGGCTGATTTACCTTCCTAGGGTTACTGTTAGGCTTAGGCCTAGGACTTTTAAAACCAGGAAGCCCTGGGCTCCAGGCACATGCAGCTGTTAAAGGCATCCCAAGAGGGCTGCAGAAGTGACACAACTTGGCTGCCTCTGCTGCTATTCTCATGAGACCATCCCGAACCATAGGCTGATTTTCCTTCCTAGGGTTAAGGTTGAGTTACGCCTGGGGTAAGAGTTCTATTAACCAGAAAGCCCTGAGTTCCAAGAACACAGCAGCTGCGAAGGACTACCCAAGAAGAGCGCAAAAGTACCACAACATGCCTGCCTCCACAGCTTTTTCCTTGGGGACATGCCTAATTCCTGGCTGATTTGCCTTTCTCGTCTTAGGGTTGGGGTTCTGCCTAGGGCTAGGATTTTTAAAATCAGGAAGCCCTGAGTTCCAGGCACACTGGAGCTGTGAAAGGCATCCAAAAGGGAGTGCAAAAGTGCCACAACATGGTTGCTTTCACGGCTTTTTCTTGGCAAGAAGCTTAACACCAGGCTGATTTCCCTTCCCAGGGTTACTGTTAGGCTTAGGCCTAGGGCTAGGATTTTTAAAACTAGGAAGCCCTTAGTTCCAGGCACACTGCAGCTGTTCAAGGCATCCCAAGGGGAGTACAAAAGTGCAATAACATGGCAGCTTTCACAGCTTTTTCCTTGGCACCATCCCTATACCAAGGCTGATTTATCTGCCTAGGGTTAGGGTTGGGGTTCGGCCTAGGGCTAGGATTTTTTTAACTAGGAAGCCCTGAGTTCCAGGCTTACTTCATCTGCCAAAAGCATCCCAAAGGGAGTGCAGAAGTGCCACAACATGGCTGCTTTCACGGCTTTTCCCTTAGGAAGAACCCTAATACTCGGCTGATTTACCTTCCTAGGGTTACTGTTAGGTTTAGGCCTAGGACTTTTAAAACCAGGAAGCCCTGGGCTCCAGGCACTCTGCAGCTGCGAAAGGCATCCCAAGGGGAGCGCAAAAGTGACACAACTTGGCTGCCACCACTGATATTTCTATGAGACCATCCCGAACCATAGGCTGATTTTCCTTCCTAGGGTTAAGGTTTGAGTTACGCCTAGGGTAAGGGTTCTATTAACCAGAAAGCCCTGAGTTCCAAGAACACAGCAGCTGCGAAGGACTAGCCAAGAAGAGCGCAAAAGTACCACAACATGCCTGCCTCCACAGCTTTTTCCTTGGGGACATGCCTAATTCCTGGCTGATTTGCCTTTCTCGTCTTAGGGTTGGGGTTCGGCCTAGGGCTAGGATTTTTTTAACTAGGAAGCCCTGAGTTCCAGGCACACTGGAGCTGTGAAAGGCATCCAAAAGGGAGTGCAAAAGTGCCACAACATGGCTGCTTTCACGGCTTTTTCCTTGGCAAGAAGCCTAACACCAGGCTGATTTCCCTTCCCAGGGTTACTGTTAGGCTTAGGCCTAGGGCTAGGATTTTTAAAACTAGGAAGCCCTTAGATCCAGGCACACTGCAGCTGCGAAAGGCATCCCAAGGGGAGTACAAAAGTGCAACAACATGGCAGCTTTCACAGCTTTTTCCTTGGCACCATCCCTATACCTAGGCTGATTTATCTGCCTAGGGTTAAGTTTAGGCTTCAGCCTAGGGCTTGGAGCTTTTAACCAGGAAGCCCTGAGTTCCAGGCTTACTGCATCTGCCAAAGGCATCCGAAAGGGAGTGCAGAAGTGCCACAACATGGCTGCTTTCACGGCTTTTCCCTTAGGAAGAACCCTAATACGCGGCTGATTTACCTTCCTAGGGTTACTGTTAGGCTTAGGCCTAGGACTTTTAAAACCAGGAAGCCCTGGGCTCCAGGCATATGCAGCTGTTAAAGGCATCCCAAGAGGGCCGCAGAAGTGACACAACTTGGCTGCCTCTGCTGCTATTCTCATGAGACCATCCGGAACCATAGGCAGATTTTCCTTCCTAGGGTTAAGGTTTGGGTTTCGCCTAGGGTAAGAGTTCTATTAACCAGAAAGCCCTGAGTTCCAAGAACACAGCAGCTGCGAAGGACTACCCAAGAAGAGCGCAAAAGTACCACAACATGCCTGCCTCCACAGCTTTTTCCTTGGGGACATGCCTAATTCCTGGCTGATTTGCCTTTCTCGTCTTAGGGTTGGGGTTCGGCCTAGGGCTAGGATTTTTTTAACTAGGAAGCCCTGAGTTCCAGGCTTACTGCATCTGCCAAAGGCATCCCAAAGGGAGTGCAGAAGTGCCACAACATGGCTGCTTTCACGGCTTTTCCCTTAGGAAGAACCCTAATACCCGGCTGATTTACCTTCCTAGGGTTACTGTTAGGCTTAGGCCTAGGACTTTTAAAACCAGGAAGCCCTGGGCTCCAGGCACACTGCAGCTGCGAAAGGCATCCCAAGGGGAGCGCAAAAGTGACACAACTTGGCTGCCACCACTGATATTTCCATTAAACCATCCCGAACCATAGGCTGATTTTCCTTCCTAGGGTTAAGGTTTGAGTTACGCCTGGGGTAAGGGTTCTATTAACCAGAAAGCCCTGAGTTCCAAGAACACAGCAGCTGCGAAGGACTAGCCAAGAAGAGCGCAAAAGTACCACAACATGCCTGCCTCCACAGCTTTTTCCTTGGGGACATGCCTAATTCCTGGCTGATTTGCCTTTCTCGTCTTAGGGTTGGGGTTCGGCCTAGGGCTAGGATTTTTTTATCTAGGAAGCCCTGAGTTCCAGGCTTACTTCATCTGCCAAAAGCATCCCAAAGGGAGTGCAGAAGTGCCACAACATGGCTGCTTTCACGGCTTTTCCCTTAGGAAGAACCCTAATACCCGGCAGATTTACCTTCCTAGGGTTACTGTTAGGCTTAGGCCTAGGACTTTTAAAACCAGGAAGCCCTGGGCTCCAGGCACTCTGCAGCTGCTAAAGGAATCCCAAGGGGAGCGCAAAAGTAACGCAACTTGGCTGCCACCACTGATATTTCCATGAGACCATCCCGAACCATAGGCTGATTTTCCTTCCTAGGGTTAAGGTTTGAGTTACGCCTGGGGTAAGAGTTCTATTAACCAGAAAGCCCTGAGTTCCAAGAACACAGCAGCTGCGAAGGACTACCCAAGAAGAGCGCAAAAGTACCACAACATGCCTGCCTCCACAGCTTTTTCCTTGGGGACATGCCTAATTCCTGGCTGATTTGCCTTTCTCGTCTTAGGGTTGGGGTTCGGCCTAGGGCTAGGATATTTTTAACTAGGAAGCCCTGAGTTCCAGGCTTGCTTCATCTGCCAAAAGCATCCCAAAGGGAGTGCAGAAGTGCCACAACATGGCTGCTTTCACGGCTTTTCCCTTAGGAAGAACCCTAATACGCGGCTGATTTACCTTCCTAGGGTTACTGTTAGACTTAAGCCTAGGACTTTTAAAACCAGGAAGCCCTGGGCTCCTGGCACTCTGCAGCTGCGAAAAACATCCCAAGGGGAGCGCAAAAGTGACACAACTTGGCTGCCACCTCTGATATTTCCATGAGACCATCCCGAACCATAGGCTGATTTTCCTTCCTAGGGTTAAGGTTTGAGTTACGCCTAGGGTAAGGGTTCTATTAACCAGAAAGCCCTGAGTTCCAAGAACACAGCAGCTGCGAAGGACTACCCAAGAAGAGCGAAAAAGTACCACAACATGCCTGCCTCCACAGCTTTTTCCTTGGGGACATGCCTAATTCCTGGCTTATTTGCCTTTCTCGTCTTAGGGTTGGGGTTCGGCCTAGGGCTAGGATTTTTTTAACTAGGAAGCCCTGAGTTCCAGGCACACTGGAGCTGTGAAAGGCATCCCAAAGGGAGTGCAAAAGTGCCACAACATGGCTGCTTTCACGGCTTTTTCCTTGGCAAGAAGCCTAACACCAGGCTGATTTCCCTTCCCAGGGTTACTGTTAGGCTTAGGCCTAGGGCTAGGATTTTTAAAACTAGGAAGCCCTTAGATCCAGGCACACTGCAGCTGCGAAAGGCATCCCAAGGGGAGTACAAAAGTGCAACAACATGGCAGCTTTCACAGCTTTTTCCTTGGCACCATCCCTATACCTAGGCTGATTTATCTGCCTAGGGTTAAGTTTAGGCTTCAGCCTAGGGCTTGGAGTTTTTTAACCAGGAAGCCCTGAGTTCCAGGCTTACTGCATCTGCCAAAGGCATCCCAAAGGGAGTGCAGAAGTGCCACAACATGGCTGCTTTCACGGCTTTTCCCTTAGGAAGAACCCTAATACGCGGCTGATTTACCTTCCTAGGGTTACTGTTAGGCTTAGGCCTAGGACTTTTAAAACCAGGAAGCCCTGGGCTCCAGGCATATGCAGCTGTTAAAGGCATCCCAAGAGGGCCGCAGAAGTGACACAACTTGGCTGCCTCTGCTGCTATTCTCATGAGACCATCCGGAACCATAGGCAGATTTTCCTTCCTAGGGTTAAGGTTTGGGTTTCGCCTAGGGTAAGAGTTCTATTAACCAGAAAGCCCTGAGTTCCAAGAACACAGCAGCTGCGAAGGACTACCCAAGAAGAGCGCAAAAGTACCACAACATGCCTGCCTCCACAGCTTTTTCCTTGGGGACATGCCTAATTCCTGGCTGATTTGCCTTTCTCGTCTTAGGGTTGGGGTTCGGCCTAGGGCTAGGATTTTTTTAACTAGGAAGCCCTGAGTTCCAGGCTTACTGCATCTGCCAAAGGCATCCCAAAGGGAGTGCAAAAGTGCCACAACATGGCAGCTTTCACGGCTTTTTCTTGGCAAGAAGCTTAACACCAGGCTGATTTCCCTTCCCAGGGTTACTGTTAGGCTTAGGCCTAGGGCTAGGATTTTTAAAACTAGGAAGCCCTTAGTTCCAGGCACACTGCAGCTGTTCAAGGCATCCCAAGGGGAGTACAAAAGTGCAACAACATGGCAGCTTTCACAGCTTTTTCCTTGGCACCATCCCTATACCTAGGCTGATTTATCTGCCTAGGGTTAGGGTTAGGGTTCAGCCTAGGGCTTGGAGTTTTTTAACTAGGAAGCCCTGAGTTCCAGGCTTACTGCATCTACCAAAGGCATCCCAAAAGGAGTGCAAAAGTGCCACAACATGGCTGCTTTCACGGCTTTTCCCTTAGGAAGAATCCTAATACGCGGCTGATTTACCTTCCTAGGGTTACTGTTAGGCTTAGGCCTAGGACTTTTAAAACCAGGAAGCCCTGGGCTCCAGGCACACTGCAGCTGCGAAAGGCATCCCAAGGGGAGCGCAAAAGTGACACAACTTGGCTGCCACCACTGATATTTCCATGAGACCATCCCGAACCATAGGCTGATTTTCCTTCCTAGGGTTAAGGTTTGAGTTGCGCCTAGGGTAAGGGTTCTATTAACCAGAAAGCCCTGAGTTCCAAGAACACAGCAGCTGCGAAGGACTAGCCAAGGAGAGCGCAAAACTACCACAACATGCCTGCCTCCACAGCTTTTTCCTTGGGGACATGCCTAATTCCTGGCTGATTTGCCTTTCTCGTCTTAGGGTTGGGGTTCGGCCTAGGGCTAGGATTTTTTTAACTAGGAAGCCCTGAGTTCCAGGCTTACTGCATCTGCCAAAGGCATCCCAAAGGGAGTGCAGAAGTGCCACAACATGGCTGCTTTCACGGCTTTTCCCTTAGGAGGAACCCTAATACCCCGCAGATTTACCTTCCTAGGGTTACTGTTAGGCTTAGGCCTAGGACTTTTAAAACCAGGAAGCCCTGGGCTCCAGGCACACTGCAGCTGCGAAAGGCATCCCAAGGGGAGCGCAAAAGTGACACAACTTGGCTGCCACCACTGATATTTCCATGAGACCATCCCGAATCATAGGCTGATTTTCCTTCCTAGGGTTAAGGTTTGAGTTACGCCTGGGGTAAGGGTTCTATTAACCAGAAAGCCCTGAGTTCCAAGAACACAGCAGCTGCGAAGGACTAGCCAAGAAGAGCGCAAAAGTACCACAACATGCCTGCCTCCACAGCTTTTTCCTTGGGGACATGCCTAATTCCTGGCTGATTTGCCTTTCTCGTCTTAGGGTTGGGGTTCGGCCTAGGGCTAGGATTTTTTTATCTAGGAAGCCCTGAGTTCCAGGCTTACTTCATCTGCCAAAAGCATCCCAAAGGGAGTGCAGAAGTGCCACAACATGGCTGCTTTCACGGCTTTTCCCTTAGGAAGAACCCTAATACCCGGCAGATTTACCTTCCTAGGGTTACTGTTAGGCTTAGGCCTAGGACTTTTAAAACCAGGAAGCCCTGGGCTCCAGGCACTCTGCAGCTGCTAAAGGCATCCCAAGGGGAGCGCAAAAGTAACGCAACTTGGCTGCCACCACTGATATTTCCATGAGACCATCCCGAACCATAGGCTGATTTTCCTTCCTAGGGTTAAGGTTTGAGTTACGCCTGGGGTAAGAGTTCTATTAACCAGAAAGCCCTGAGTTCCAAGAACACAGCAGCTGCGAAGGACTACCCAAGAAGAGCGCAAAAGTACCACAACATGCCTGCCTCCACAGCTTTTTCCTTGGGGACATGCCTAATTCCTGGCTGATTTGCCTTTCTCGTCTTAGGGTTGGGGTTCGGCCTAGGGCTAGGATTTTTAAAATCAGGAAGCCCTGAGTTCCAGGCTTACTTCATCTGCCAAAGGCATCCCAAAGGGAGTGCAGAAGTGCCACAACATGGCTGCTTTCACGGCTTTTCCCTTAGGAAGAACCCTAATACCCGGCTGATTTACCTTCCTAGGGTTACTGTTAGACTTAAGCCTAGGACTTTTAAAACCAGGAAGCCCTGGGCTCCAGGCACTCTGCAGCTGCGAAAGGCATCCCAAGGGGAGCGCAAAAGTGACACAACTTGGCTGCCACCACTGATATTTCCATGAGACCATCCCGAACCATAGGCTGATTTTCCTTCCTAGGGTTAAGGTTTGAGTTACGCCTAGGGTAAGGGTTCTATTAACCAGAAAGCCCTGAGTTCCAAGAACACAGCAGCTGCGAAGGACTAGCCAAGAAGAGCGCAAAAGTACCACAACATGCCTGCCTCCACAGCTTTTTCCTTGGGGACATGCCTAATTCCTGGCTGATTTGCCTTTCTCGTCTTAGGGTTGGGGTTCGGCCTAGGGCTAGGATTTTTTTAACTAGGAAGCCCTGAGTTCCAGGCACACTGGAGCTGTGAAAGGCATCCAAAAGGGAGTGCAAAAGTGCCACAACATGGCTGCTTTCACGGCTTTTTCCTTGGCAAGAAGCCTAACACCAGGCTGATTTCCCTTCCCAGGGTTACTGTTAGGCTTAGGCCTAGGGCTAGGATTTTTAAAACTAGGAAGCCCTTAGATCCAGGCACACTGCAGCTGCGAAAGGCATCCCAAGGGGAGTACAAAAGTGCAACAACATGGCAGCTTTCACAGCTTTTTCCTTGGCACCATCCCTATACCTAGGCTGATTTATCTGCCTAGGGTTAAGTTTAGGCTTCAGCCTAGGGCTTGGAGTTTTTTAACCAGGAAGCCCTGAGTTCCAGGCTTACTGCATCTGCCAAAGGCATCCGAAAGGGAGTGCAGAAGTGCCACAACATGGCTGCTTTCACGGCTTTTCCCTTAGGAAGAACCCTAATACGCGGCTGATTTACCTTCCTAGGGTTACTGTTAGGCTTAGGCCTAGGACTTTTAAAACCAGGAAGCCCTGGGCTCCAGGCATATGCAGCTGTTAAAGGCATCCCAAGAGGGCCGCAGAAGTGACACAACTTGGCTGCCTCTGCTGCTATTCTCATGAGACCATCCGGAACCATAGGCAGATTTTCCTTCCTAGGGTTAAGGTTTGGGTTTCGCCTAGGGTAAGAGTTCTATTAACCAGAAAGCCCTGAGTTCCAAGAACACAGCAGCTGCGAAGGACTACCCAAGAAGAGCGCAAAAGTACCACAACATGCCTGCCTCCACAGCTTTTTCCTTGGGGACATGCCTAATTCCTGGCTGATTTGCCTTTCTCGTCTTAGGGTTGGGGTTCGGCCTAGGGCTAGGATTTTTTTAACTAGGAAGCCCTGAGTTCCAGGCTTACTGCATCTGCCAAAGGCATCCCAAAGGGAGTGCAGAAGTGCCACAACATGGCTGCTTTCACGGCTTTTCCCTTAGGAAGAACCCTAATACGCGGCTGATTTACCTTCCTAGGGTTACTGTTAGGCTTAGGCCTAGGACTTTTAAAACCAGGAAGCCCTGGGCTCCAGGCATATGCAGCTGTTAAAGGCATCCCAAGGGGAGCGCAAAAATGACACAACTTGGCTGCCTCTGCTGCTATTCTCATGAGACCATCCCGAACCATAGGCTGATTTTCCTTCCTAGGGTTAAGGTTTGAGTTACGCCTGGGGTAAGGGTTCTATTAACCAGAAAGCCCTGAGTTCCAAGAACACAGCAGCTGCGAAGGACTAGCCAAGAAGAGCGCAAAAGTACCACAACATGCCTGCCTCCACAGCTTTTTCCTTGGGGACATGCCTAATTCCTGGCTGATTTGCCTTTCTCGTCTTAGGGTTGGGGTTCGGCCTAGGGCTATGATTTTTAAAATCAGGAAGCCCTCAGTTCCAGGCTTACTTCAGCTGCAAAAAGCATCCCAAAGGGAGTGCAGAAGTGCCACAACATGGCTGCTTTCACGGCTTTTCCCTTAGGAAGAACCCTAATACTCGGCTGATTTACCTTCCTAGGGATACTGTTAGGCTTAGGCCTAGGACTTTTAAAACCAGGAAGCCCTGGGCTCCAGGCACACTGCAGCTGCGAAAGGCATCCCAAGGGGAGCGCAAAAGTGACACAACTTGGCTGCCACCACTGATATTTCCATGAGACCATCCCGAACCATAGGCTGATTTTCCTTCCTAGGGTTAAGGTTTGAGTTACGCCTAGGGTAAGGGTTCTATTAACCAGAAAGCCCTGAGTTCCAAGAACACAGCAGCTGCGAAGGACTACCCAAGAAGAGCGCAAAAGTACCACAACATGCCTGCCTCCACAGCTTTTTCCTTGGGGACATGCCTAATTCCTGGCTGATTTGCCTTTCTCGTCTTAGGGTTGGGGTTCGGCCTAGGGCTAGGATATTTTTAACTAGGAAGCCCTGAGTTCCAGGCTTACTTCATCTGCCAAAGGCATCCCAAAGGGAGTGCAAAAGTGCCACAACATGGCTGCTTTCACGGCTTTTCCCTTAGGAAGAACCCTAATACGCGGCTGATTTACCTTCCTAGGGTTACTGTTAGGCTTAGGCCTAGGACTTTTAAAACCAGGAAGCCCTGGGCTCCAGGCACATGCAGCTGTTAAAGGCATCCAGGGAGGGCTGCAGAAGTGACACAACTTGGCTGCCTCTGCTGCTATTCTCATGAGACCATCCCGAACCATAGGCTGATTTTCCTTCCTAGAGTTAAGGTTTGAGTTACGCCTGGGGTAAGAGTTCTATTAACCAGAAAGCCCTGAGTTCCAAGAACACAGCAGCTGCGAAGGACTACCCAAGAAGAGCGCAAAAGTACCACAACATGCCTGCCTCCACAGCTTTTTCCTTGGGGACATGCCTAATTCCTGGCTGATTTGCCTTTCTCGTCTTAGGGTTGGGGTTCGGCCTAGGGCTAGGATTTTTTTATCTAGGAAGCCCTGAGTTCCAGGCTTACTTCATCTGCCAAAAGCATCCCAAAGGGAGTGCAGAAGTGCCACAACATGGCTGCTTTCACGGCTTTTCCCTTAGGAAGAACCCTAATACGCGGCTGATTTACCTTCCTAGGGTTACTGTTAGGCTTAGGCCTAGGACTTTTAAAACCAGGAAGCCCTGGGCTCCAGGCACTCTGCAGCTGCGAAAGGCATCCCAAGGGGAGCGCAAAAGTAACGCAACTTGGCTGCCACCACTGATATTTCCATGAGACCATCCCGAACCATAGGCTGATTTTCCTTCCTAGGGTTAAGGTTTGAGTTACGCCTGGGGTAAGAGTTCTATTAACCAGAAAGCCCTGAGTTCCAAGAACACAGCAGCTGCGAAGGACTTCCCAAGAAGAGCGCAAAAGTACCACAACATGCCTGCCTCCACAGCTTTTTCCTTGGGGACATGCCTAATTCCTGGCTGATTTGCCTTTCTCGTCTTAGGGTTGGGGTTCGGCGTAGGGCTAGGATTTTTAAAATCAGGAAGCCCTGAGTTCCAGGCACACTGGAGCTGTGAAAGGCATCCAAAAGGGAGTGCAAAAGTGCTACAACATGGCTGCTTTCACGGCTTTTTCCTTGGCAAGAAGCCTAACACCAGGCTGATTTCCCTTCCCAGGGTTACTGTTAGGTTTAGGCCTAGGACTTTTAAAACCAGGAAGCCCTGGGATCCAGGCACACTGCAGCTGCGAAAGGCAACCCAAGGGTAGCGTAAAAGTGACACAACTTGGCTGCCACCACTGATATTTCCATGAGACCATCCCGAACCATAGGCTGATTTTCCTTCCTAGGGTTAAGGTTTGAGTTACGCCTAGGGTAAGGGTTCTATTAACCAGAAAGCCCTGAGTTCCAAGAACACAGCAGCTGCGAAGGACTACCCAAGAAGAGCGCAAAAGTACCACAACATGCCTGCCTCCACAGCTTTTTCCTTGGGGACATGCCTAATTCCTGGCTGATTTGCCTTTCTCGTCTTAGGGTTGGGGTTCGGCCTAGGGCTAGGATTTTTGAAATCAGGAAGCCCTGAGTTCCAGGCACACTGGAGCTGTGAAAGGCATCCCAAAGGGAGTGCAAAAGTGCCACAACATGGCAGCTTTCACAGCTTTTTCCTTGGCACCATCCCTATACCTAGGCTGATTTATCTGCCTAGGGTTAAGTTTAGGCTTCAGCCTAGGGCTTGGAGTTTTTTAACCAGGAAGCCCTGAGTTCCAGGCTTACTTCATCTGCCAAAGGCATCCCAAAGGGAGTGCAGAAGTGCCACAACATGGCTGCTTTCACGGCTTTTCCCTTAGGAAGAACCCTAATACGCGGCTGATTTACCTTCCTAGGGTTACTGTTAGGCTTAGGCCTAGGACTTTTAAAACCAGGAAGCCCTGGGCTCCAGGCATATGCAGCTGTTAAAGGCATCCCAAGAGGGCCGCAGAAGTGACACAACTTGGCTGCCTCTGCTTCTATTCTCATGAGACCATCCTAAACCATAGGCAGATTTTCCTTCCTAGGGTTAAGGTTTGAGTTTCGCCTGGGGTAAGAGTTCTATTAACCAGAAAGCCCTGAGTTCCAAGAACACAGCAGCTGCGAAGGACTACCCAAGAAGAGCGAAAAAGTACCACAACATGCCTGCCTCCACAGCTTTTTCCTTGGGGACATGCCTAATTCCTGGCTGATTTGCCTTTCTCGTCTTAGGGTTGGGGTTTGGCCTAGGGCTAGGATTTTTAAAATCAGGAAGCCCTGAGTTCCAGGCACACTGGAGCTGTGAAAGGCATCCAAAAGGGAGTGCAAAAGTGCCACAACATGGTTGCTTTCCCGGTTTTTTCCTTGGCAAGAAGCCTAACACCAGGCTGATTTCCCTTCCCAGGGTTACTGTTAGGCTTAGGCTTTGGGCTAAGATTTTTAAAACTAGGAAGCCCTTAGTTACAGGCACACTGCAGCTGCGAAAGGCATCCCAAGGGGAGTACAAAAGTGCAACAACATGGCAGCTTCCACAGCTTTTTCCTTGGCACCATCCCTATACCTAGGCTGATTTATCTGCCTAGGGTTAAGGTTAGGCTTCAGCCTAGGGCTTGGAGTTTTTAACCAGAAAGCCCTGAGTTCCAGGCTTACTGCATCTGCCAAAGGCATCCCAAAGGGAGTGCAGAAGTGCCACAACATGGCTGCTTTCACGGCTTTTCCCTTAGGAAGAACCCTAATACGCGGCTGATTTACCTTCCTAGGGTTACTGTTAGGCTTAGGCCTAGGACTTTTAAAACCAGGAAGCCCTGGGCTCCAGGCACATGCAGCTGTTAAAGGCATCCCAAGAGGGCTGCAGAAGTGACACAACTTGGCTGCCTCTGCTGCTATTCTCATGAGACCATCCCGAACCATAGGCTGATTTTCCTTCCTAGGGTTAAGGTTTGAGTTACGCCTAGGGTAAGGGTTCTATTAACCAGAAAGCCCTGAGTTCCAAGAGCAGAGCAGCTGCGAAGGACTACCCAAGAAGAGCGCAAAAGTACCACAACATGCCTGCCTCCACAGCTTTTTCCTTGGGGACATGCCTAATTCCTGGCTGATTTGCCTTTCTCGTCTTAGGGTTGGGGTTCGGCCTAGGGCTAGGATTTTTTTAACTAGGAAGCCCTGAGTTCCAGGCACACTGGAGCTGTGAAAGGCATCCAAAAGGGAGTGCAAAAGTGCCACAACATGGCTGCTTTCCCGGCTTTTTCCTTGGCAAGAAGCCTAACACCAGGCTGATTTCCCTTCCCAGGGTTACTGTTAGGCTTAGGCCTAGGGCTAGGATTTTTAAAACTAGGAAGCCCTTAGCTCCAGGCACACTGCAGCTGCGAAAGGCATCCCAAGGGGAGTATAAAAGTGCAACAACATGGTAGCTTTCACAGCTTTTTCCTTGGAACCATCCCGATACCTAGGCTGTTTTATCTGCCTAGGGTTAGGGTTAGGGTTCAGCCTAGGGCTTGGAGTTTTTTAACCAGGAAGCCCTGAGTTCCAGGCTTACTGCATCTGCCAAAGGCATCCCAAAGGGAGTGCAAATGTGCCACAACATGGCTGCTTTCACAGCTTTTCCCTTAGGAAGAACCCTAATACGCGGCTGATTTACCTTCCTAGGGTTACTGTTAGGCTTAGGCCTAGGACTTTTAAAACCAGGAAGCCCTGGGCTCCAGGCACACTGCAGCTGCGAAAGGCATCCCAAGGGGAGCGCAAAAGTGACACAACTTGGCTGCCACCACTGATATTTCCATGAGACCATCCCGAACCATAGGCTGATTTTCCTTCCTAGGGTTAAGGTTTGAGTTGCGCCTAGGGTAAGGGTTCTATTAACCAGAAAGCCCTGAGTTCCAAGAACACAGCAGCTGCGAAGGACTAGCCAAGGAGAGCGCAAAACTACCACAACATGCCTGCCTCCACAGCTTTTTCCTTGGGGACATGCCTAATTCCTGGCTGATTTGCCTTTCTCGTCTTAGGGTTGGGGTTCGGCCTAGGGCTAGGATTTTTTTAACTAGGAAGCCCTGAGTTCCAGGCTTACTGCATCTGCCAAAGGCATCCCAAAGGGAGTGCAGAAGTGCCACAACATGGCTGCTTTCACGGCTTTTCCCTTAGGAAGAACCCTAATACTCGGCTGATTTACCTTCCTAGGGTTACTGTTTGGCTTAGGCCTAGGACTTTTAAAACCAGGAAGCCCTGGGATCCAGGCACACTGCAGCTGCCAAAGGCATCCCAAGGGGAGCGCAAAAGTGACACAACTTGGCTGCCACCACTGATATTTCCATGAGACCATCCCGAACCATAGGCTGATTTTCCTTCCTAGGGTTAAGGTTTGAGTTACGCCTAGGGTAAGGGTTCTATTAACCAGAAAGCCCTGAGTTCCAAGAACACAGCAGCTGCGAAGGACTACCCAAGAAGAGCGCAAAAGTACCACAACATGCCTGCCTCCACAGCTTTTTCCTTGGGGACATGCCTAATTCCTGGCTGATTTGCCTTTCTCGTCTTAGGGTTGGGGTTCGGCCTAGGGCTAGGATTTTTAAAATCAGGAAGCCCTGAGTTCCAGGCACACTGGAGCTGTGAAAGGCATCCAAAAGGGAGTGCAAAAGTGCCACAACATGGCTGCTTTCACGGCTTTTTCCTTGGCAAGAAGCCTAACACTAGGCTGATTTACCTTCCCAGGGTTACTGTAAGGCTTAGGCCTAGGGCTAGGATTTTTAAAACTAGGAAGCCCTTAGCTCCAGGCACACTGCAGCTGTTCAAGGCATCCCAAGAGGGCCGCAGAAGTGACACAACTTGGCTGCCTCTGCTGCTATTCTGATGAGTCCATCCCGAACCATAGGCTGATTTTCCTTCCTAGGGTGAGGGTTAGAGTTACGCCTAGGGTTAGTGTTTTTTTAACCAGAAAGCCCTGAGTTCCAAGAACACAGCAGCTGCGAAGGACTACCCAAGAGGAGGGGAAAAGTGCCACAACATGGCTGCCTCCAGCGCTTTTTCCTTGGGACCATCATTGAACCTAAGCTGATTTACTTGCCTCCAGTTGCACCTATGGTCACGCCAAGAGATAGGGATTTTAAATCAGTAAACCCTGAGCTCCAGACCCAGTGCAGCTGCAAAAGGCTTCCCAAGGGCAGCCAAAAATTGCCTCAACATGCTCCTTCCAGTGCTTTTTTCCTTGGGAACATCCCTATACCCAGGCTGATTTATCTGCCTAGGGTTAGGGTTAGGGTTCAGCCTAGAGATAGGATTTTTTCAAACAGGAAGCCCTGAATTCCAGGCACACTGCAGCTGTTAAAGGCAGTGTTCTACGTCAACCGCAACTTAGTCTGAAATAAATGCTTTTTCCCTGAGAGCATCTGAGAGGTTTGCATGAAGCACTGATATCTGACATTTGCAATTTTGAATAGGAGAGGAGAAAGAAAATGGGAAGAAGTTTTTAATTTTAGTGGTTTCAATGTTAATTTCCGTACACTTTTTCAAAACTTGTCAGCTCAAATGCCCATCAACATCTTTTAGTCATCTGTAAGTCAGTATTCATATAAAATGTGCTTCAAATCAAAAGAATTTCAAATTTGCACTCCAAATTTCTGTGCCTAGATTTATGATTTCCTCCACATATTAGATGAAAGGAAGGCCTTTTTTACTGTGGGGGTGCTGGAACACTGGAACAGGTTGCCCAGGGAAGTTGTGGGTGTCCCATCCCTGAAAGTATTCAAGGTCAGCTTGGACGGGGCTTGGAGCAGCAACAAAGGAGAAGCTTGATGGTAGAGAAACAAAGTTGGACTATAGAAGAAACTGGGATTGAAGTATAGGAGCAAGTTTTCTCTCAGCTCTTGGGGTAAATTCAAAGTTGTACAAAATGACATTTATCTGTGCTATTCACTACTGTAACAGAAATGTTCATGAAAACTGTACAGAAGATAGCAAATTTTAAAAGAGATAAGAATTACAGCATAAAATCCATGGGATGGGTTACAACATGAGACACTCTCTAAGAGAAAATCTCTGTGTTTCAGCACTTCATCATGGTAAGATTTCATGAAGTGCCAAAGAAGGCGGCAAAATATCATTCGGGACGTTATTTCCTGGAATTCAGCCTGGCCATTAGTAGGAACTGGGTTTGAACACATCATGTAGATATACCACACACGCTTTCCCTTCACTGAAAAATGACTGTTTACAACGAAGAAGCAATTGACGATCAAAATTGATTGAAAGCATCTTAAACATGTCAAGTATTTCATTGTAGATGATCTGTGATCCAAATGCTTCTTCCACCTTCGAGAGGGACAGAACAATTCTTCCATATCATGATGGTTTAAAATTGTATCAACCAATGTTTTCTGCTGAAAAGATAGCATCTATTTTTTTCTATTTTTGGAAGAAAATATTCCTAGACATACAACAGGTGAGAACTAAGTAATTTTAAAGAAACAAATGAAAAGAAAATATTCTGTAAATAGAATGAAATGAAAAGCTGTGTTTTAAATAGGAGCTAAATATGAAACAGAATTTTTGTACCAGGCATTTGAATTACTGCACCAGCTCTTTTGCCCATCAAGAGAGGCATTGAGCATTTCAGTCTTTTCCAAGGTGTTCATGATCTGCTATGCTGATCTCTGTGTGTGCCTAGGTGTGTGTGGAAGGGGGGGCATGTGAAGGGGAGTGTGTATGTTTGCTTTACAATTGTTGTGGCAGATTCATGCCTCAGCTCCACATTTTGTTTTAGAAAGGTCACACAGAGTGGATGTGAAGTTTACTATCAACAAGAGATCAATTCCCAAATCATCCATTTCACTCTACCTTATAAATCATGTGCTTTGTTGCATATTTTATCAAATCTACTTTCAAGCCAGATGGAGGAAGGAGGATGTGGCAATCCCTCCACCATCTTGCAACTTTTATGCAAGTAGGTTTTCAAGAAAATCATCATTTCTCTTGGAAATATGTCTGGAACAGGCATGATGGTAGTGTCAACCTGTTGGAGTTTTTGTTGCTGGAAGAAGTTATACAAAAGGATTGGTTTTTACATTGACCAGTTACTGAATCAAGCTCAGGAATACATTGGAAATTCAACTGGGGCTTCCTTTCCCCGGCAGACTACTTCTAGAACGAGCTTGTACACTGAAGCTTACTCTTTTGCCCTCTTTTTGTTTCTTTCCTATTTTCTTGGCTTCTTTGCCACTCTCTAGACAATTTTGGAACTTTTTTCCCAACTCAAATGGTTTCAATAGTCTGATTGTGATCATACATTTTTACAAGGAATTTTTAAAATCTTTCCTCCAGTTAAGAAAGTCAAGGACTTAGGTCTTTTTCTTCCCTTATCAATATTGCAATGAAATTGATAAGTAAAGACCAACTCTTTCTTTTTGTTTTTAACCCAAGCAGATAATTCCCATCCATTCATCCATTTGGTGGACCAATAGTTGCCATTCTGATGGAAGTTATCACTTCTTAACAATAGGCATTCTGTGACTATGTTGACAGCACTTTGGGTGAAGATCCTAACTGGTCTTAGATACACATAGGGAGAAATTTGCTCAGCCAGTGTCAGTCTTAAGCATGCGTATCAGAAGATCTTTCTAGAGCTGGGAATTTTCCCATGAAAGGGATTCAGTTAGGGAAGAGACACTTGCCCCAGAGGTTTACATTCTTCTTGAAGACTGCTTAAGGAACTTAGATGCCATGTCCATTTGGATCTGTGTCTGCACAGAACTTTGTCATGCCAGTGCTTGAAATGCATCTTGAAGAGAATTCACTAGCACAGAATGAATGAGAGTGGAAGTGGTTGGTGGGGCTAACCAGGCCCAACCCCCCTGCCTAAACCAGGATACCTAGAGCCTCTTGCCCAGGATTCTATCTGGGTGTACTTTTAATGTCTTCAAAGATCCAGGCTCCACAATCTTTCTGGGCAGTCTGTGCCGTGGTTCACTCACCCTCACAGTAAAGAATCATTTCCTGATGTTCCTGTATTTCAGTGTGTGCCCACTGCCTCTTGTCTTTTCACTCAGCATCACTGAAAAGACACTGATTCCCTCCCCTTTGCACTATTGCTTCCATATGGATGTGTGCTGCCATGTAGAGATATGTCAAAAACCTCCCTGAAGCCCAGGCAGATAATATTCCCTTCATCTACCAGTCAAGTTGATTCATCAGAGGAGTTTAAAGTTATGTTCAGCATGAAATGCCCCTGAAAAATCATGCTAACTACATTATTGTGTCGTCTTTCATGTGCCTGGCAAGGTTTTCCAGGAAGAGCTGCTTCATCAACTTCCTGGGTATAAAAAAGAGGCTGGCTGGTTTGTACGATTGCGAGTCCTCCTAATTGCCTTTTTTGAAGATGAGTGTCATTTGCTTACATCCAGTCCTTAGCCTCTCTTCTCGTCTACATCTTAGCAAAAAGCTTTTCCACTATGTCTGGCGAGGAAAAACTGTGCCAGCACAGAAAACATCTCCTATCGTGTTCTAGACGTTGCACGGAGGTGTGCCGAGTGTTTGGCATGAAGGAAAGAAAAGTTGTCCAAAACAGCTTCCAATCGAATGTTCATGTGATTGGAAAAGTCAGGAGAGTGGAAAGGTACTGTTTTCTATCAGTTGGCAAGCTGCGCACACAATCCCAGTGTTGTACAGCTTCCTTCTTCACCTTTCCGAAGGTGCCGCTCTCTCCGGCTCCCGGAGGCGAAGAAGCGGCTTCTTCGCGCAAAGACGATTGTGCCGCTCACTGTGCACTCCTTAGCGCGGCTTCTGCCAAAAGACGCCCGGGAGCGGCTCTTAGCTCCGGACAGCATCGTACCTTCGTCTTTAGCGTCTCTTCTCGTCTACATCTTAGCAAAAAGCTTTTCCACTATGTCAGGCGAGGAAAAACTGTGCCAGCACAGAAAACATCTCCCATCGTGTTCTAGACGTTGCACGGAGGTGTGCCGAGTGTTTGGCATGAAGGAAAGAAAAGTTGTCCAAAACAGCTTCCAATCGAATGTTCATGTGATTGGAAAAGTCAGGAGAGTGCAAAGGTACTGTTTTCTAGCAGTTGGCAAGCTGCGCACACAATCCCAGTGTTGTACAGCTTCCTTCTTCACCTTTCCGAAGGTGCCGCTCTCTCCGGCTCCCGGAGGCGAAGAAGCGGCTTCTTCGCGCAAAGACGATTGTGCCGCTCACTGTGCACTCCTTAGCGCGGCTTCTGCCGAAAGACGCCCGGGAGCGGCTCTTAGCTCCGGACAGCATCGTACCTTCGTCTTTAGCGTCTCTTCTCGTCTACATCTTAGCAAAAAACTTTTCCACTATGTCTGGCGAGGAAAAACTGTGCCAGCACAGAAAACATCTCCCATCGTGTTCTAGACGTTGCACGGATGTGTGCCGAGTGATTGGCATGAAGAAAAGAAAAGTTGTCCAAAACAGCTTCCAATCGAATGTTCATGTGATTGGAAAAGTCAGGAGAGTGCAAAGGTACTGTTTTCTAGCAGTTGGCAAGCTGCGCACACAATCCCAGTGTTGTACAGCTTCCTTCTTCACCTTTCCGAAGGTGCCGCTCTCTCCGGCTCCCGGAGGCGAAGAAGCGGCTTCTTCGCGCAAAGACGATTGTGCCGCTCACTGTGCACTCCTTAGCGCGGCTTCTGCCGAAAGACGCCCGGGAGCGGCTCTTAGCTCCGGACAGCATCGTACCTTCGTCTTTAGCGTCTCTTCTCGTCTACATCTTAGCAAAAAGCTTTTCCACTATGTCTGGCGAGGAAAAACTGTGCCAGCACAGAAAACATCTCCCATCGTGTTCTAGACGTTGCACGATCCCTAAACTTAGGCTGATTTTCCTTCCTGGGGATAGGGTTAGGCTTCAGCCTAGGGCTTGGAGTTTTTTAACCAGGAAGCCCTGAGTTCCAGGCTTACTGCATCTGCCAAAGGCATCCCAAAGGGAGTGCAGAAGTGCCACAACATGGTTGCTTTCACGGCTTTTACCTTAGGAAGAACCCTAATACGCGGCTGATTTACCTTCCTAGGGTTACTGTTAGGCTTAGGCCTAGGACTTTTAAAACCAGGAAGCCCTGGGCTCCAGGCACACTGCAGCTGCGAAAGGCATCCCAAGAGGGCCGCAGAAGCGACACAACTTGGCTGCCTCTGCTTCTATTCTCATGAGACCATCCTGAACCATAGGCAGATTTTCCTTCCTAGGGTTAAGGTTTGAGTTTCGCCTAGGGTAAGGGTTCTATTAACCAGAAAGCCCTGAGTTCCAAGAACACAGCAGCTGCGAAGGACTACCCAAGAAGAGCGCAAAAGTACCACAACGTGCCTGCCTCCACAGCTTTTTCCTTGGGGACATGCCTAATTCCTGGCTGATTTGCCTTTCTCGTCTTAGGGTTGGGGTTCGGCCTAGGGCTAGGATATTTTTAACTAGGAAGCCCTGAGTTCCAGGCTTACTTCATGTGCCAAAAGCATTCCAAAGGGAGTGCAGAAGTGCCACAACATGGCTGCTTTCACGGCTTTTCCCTTAGGAAGAACCCTAATACGCGGCTGATTTACCTTCCTAGGGTTACTGTTAGGCTTAGGCCTAGGACTTTTAAAACCAGGAAGCCCTGGGCTCCAGGCACTCTGCAGCTGCGAAAGGCATCCCAAGGGGAGCGCAAAAGTGACACAACTTGGCTGCCACCACTGATATTTCCATGAGACCATCCCGAACCATAGGCTGATTTTCCTTCCTAGGGTTAAGGTTTGAGTTACGCCTAGGGTAAGAGTTCTATTAACCAGAAAGCCCTGAGTTCCAAGAACACAGCAGCTGCGAAGGACTACCCAAGAAGAGCGCAAAAGTACCACAACATGCCTGCCTCCACAGCTTTTTCCTTGGGGACATGCCTAATTCCTGGCTGATTTGCCTTTCTCGTCTTAGGGTTGGGGTTCGGCCTAGGGCTAGGATTTTTAAAATCAGGAAGCCCTGAGTTCCAGGCACACTGGAGCTGTGAAAGGCATCCCAAAGGGAGTGCAAAAGTGCCACAACATGGCTGCTTTCCCGGCTTTTTCCTTGGCAAGAAGCCTAACACCAGGCTGATTTCCCTTCCCAGGGTTACTGTTAGGCTTAGGCCTAGGGCTAGGATTTTTAAAACTAGGAAGCCCTTAGTTCCAGGCACACTGCAGCTGTTCAAGGCAACCCAAGGGGAGTACAAAAGTGCAACAACATGGCAGCTTTCACAGCTTTTTCCTTGGCACCATCCCTATACCTAGGCTGATTTATCTGCTTAGCGTTAAGGTTAGGCTTCAGCCTAGGGCTTGGAGTTTTTTAACCAGGAAGCCCTGAGTTCCAGGCTTACTGCATCTGCCAAAGGCATCCCAAAGGGAGTGCAGAAGTGCCACAACATGGCTGCTTTCACGGCTTTTCCCTTAGGAAGAACCCTAATACGCGGCTGATTTACCTTCCTAGGGTTACTGTTAGGCTTAGGCCTAGGACTTTTAAAACCAGGAAGCCCTGGGCTCCAGGCATATGCAGCTGTTAAAGGCATCCCAAGAGGGCCGCAGAAGTGACACAACTTGGCTGCCTCTGCTTCTATTCTCATGAGACCATCCTGAACCATAGGCAGATTTTCCTTCCTAGGGTTAAGGTTTGAGTTTCGCCTAGGGTAAGAGTTCTATTAACCAGAAAGCCCTGAGTTCCAAGAACACAGCAGCTGCGAAGGACTAGCCAAGAAGAGCGCAAAAGTACCACAACATGCCTGCCTCCACAGCTTTTTCCTTGGGGACATGCCTAATTCCTGGCTGATTTGCCTTTCTCGTCTTAGGGTTGGGGTTCGGCCTAGGGCTAGGATTTTTTTAACTAGGAAGCCCTGAGTTCCAGGCTTACTTCATCTGCCAAAAGCATCCCAAAGGGAGTGCAGAAGTGCCACAACATGGCTGCTTTCACGGCTTTTCCCTTAGGAAGAACCCTAATACCCGGCAGATTTACCTTCCTAGGGTTACTGTTAGGCTTAGGCCTAGGACTTTTAAAACCAGGAAGCCCTGGGCTCCAGGCACTCTGCAGCTGCGAAAGGCATTCCAAGGGGAGCGCAAAAGTAACGCAACTTGGCTGCCACCACTGATATTTCCATGAGACCATCCCGAACCATAGGCTGATTTTCCTTCCTAGGGTTAAGGTTTGAGTTACGCCTGGGGTAAGAGTTCTATTAACCAGAAAGCCCTGAGTTCCAAGAACACAGCAGCTGCGAAGGACTACCCAAGAAGAGCGCAAAAGTACCACAACATGCCTGCCTCCACAGCTTTTTCCTTGGGGACATGCCTAATTCCTGGCTGATTTGCCTTTCTCGTCTTAGGGTTGGGGTTCGGCCTAGGGCTAGGATTTTTAAAATCAGGAAGCCCTGAGTTCCAGGCACACTGGAGCTGTGAAAGGCATCCCAAAGGGAGTGCAAAAGTGCCACAACATGGCTGCTTTCCCGGCTTTTTCCTTGGCAAGAAGCCTAACACCAGGCTGATTTCCCTTCCCAGGGTTACTGTTAGGCTTAGGCCTAGGGCTAGGATTTTTAAAACTAGGAAGCCCTTAGTTACAGGCACACTGCAGCTGCGAAAGGCATCCCAAGGGGAGTACAAAAGTGCAACAACATGGCAGCTTTCACAGCTTTTTCCTTGGCACCATCCCTATACCTAGGCTGATTTATCTGCCTAGGGTTAAGTTTAGGCTTCAGCCTAGTGCTTGGAGTTTTTTAACCAGAAAGCCCTGAGTTCCAGGCTTACTGCATCTGCCAAAGGCATCCCAAAGGGAGTGCAGAAGTGCCACAACATGGCTGCTTTCACGGCTTTTCCCTTAGGAAGAACCCTAATACGCGGCTGATTTACCTTCCTAGGGTTACTGTTAGGCTTAGGCCTAGGACTTTTAAAACCAGGAAGCCCTGGGCTCCAGGCATATGCAGCTGTTAAAGGCATCCCAAGACGGCCGCAAAAGTGACACAACTTGGCTGCCACCACTGATATTTCCATGAGACCATCCCGAACCATAGGCTGATTTTCCTTCCTAGGGTTAAGGTTTGAGTTTCGCCTAGGGTAAGAGTTCTATTAACCAGAAAGCCCTGAGTTCCAAGAACACAGCAGCTGCGAAGGACTAGCCAAGAAGAGCGCAAAAGTACCACAACATGCCTGCCTCCACAGCTTTTTCCTTGGGGACATGCCTAATTCCTGGCTGATTTGCCTTTCTCGTCTTAGGGTTGGGGTTCGGCCTAGGGCTAGGATTTTTTTAACTAGGAAGCCCTGAGTTCCAGGCTTACTGCATCTGCCAAAGGCATCCCAAAGGGAGTGCAGAAGTGCCACAACATGGCTGCTTTCACGGCTTTTCCCTTAGGAAGAACCCTAATACTCGGCTGATTTACCTTCCTAGGGTTACTGTTTGGCTTAGGCCTAGGACTTTTAAAACCAGGAAGCCCTGGGATCCAGGCACACTGCAGCTGCCAAAGGCATCCCAAGGGGAGCGCAAAAGTGACACAACTTGGCTGCCACCACTGATATTTCCATGAGACCATCCCGAACCATAGGCTGATTTTCCTTCCTAGGGTTAAGGTTTGAGTTACGCCTAGGGTAAGGGTTCTATTAACCAGAAAGCCCTGAGTTCCAAGAACACAGCAGCTGCGAAGGACTACCCAAGAAGAGCGCAAAAGTACCACAACATGCCTGCCTCCACAGCTTTTTCCTTGGGGACATGCCTAATTCCTGGCTGATTTGCCTTTCTCGTCTTAGGGTTGGGGTTCGGCCTAGGGCTAGGATTTTTAAAATCAGGAAGCCCTGAGTTCCAGGCACACTGGAGCTGTGAAAGGCATCCAAAAGGGAGTGCAAAAGTGCCACAACATGGCTGCTTTCACGGCTTTTTCCTTGGCAAGAAGCCTAACACTAGGCTGATTTACCTTCCCAGGGTTACTGTAAGGCTTAGGCCTAGGGCTAGGATTTTTAAAACTAGGAAGCCCTTAGCTCCAGGCACACTGCAGCTGTTCAAGGCATCCCAAGAGGGCCGCAGAAGTGACACAACTTGGCTGCCTCTGCTGCTATTCTGATGAGTCCATCCCGAACCATAGGCTGATTTTCCTTCCTAGGGTGAGGGTTAGAGTTACGCCTAGGGTTAGTGTTTTTTTAACCAGAAAGCCCTGAGTTCCAAGAACACAGCAGCTGCGAAGGACTACCCAAGAGGAGGGGAAAAGTGCCACAACATGGCTGCCTCCAGCGCTTTTTCCTTGGGACCATCATTGAACCTAAGCTGATTTACTTGCCTCCAGTTGCACCTATGGTCACGCCAAGAGATAGGGATTTTAAATCAGTAAACCCTGAGCTCCAGACCCAGTGCAGCTGCAAAAGGCTTCCCAAGGGCAGCCAAAAATTGCCTCAACATGCTCCTTCCAGTGCTTTTTTCCTTGGGAACATCCCTATACCCAGGCTGATTTATCTGCCTAGGGTTAGGGTTAGGGTTCAGCCTAGAGATAGGATTTTTTCAAACAGGAAGCCCTGAATTCCAGGCACACTGCAGCTGTTAAAGGCAGTGTTCTACGTCAACCGCAACTTAGTCTGAAATAAATGCTTTTTCCCTGAGAGCATCTGAGAGGTTTGCATGAAGCACTGATATCTGACATTTGCAATTTTGAATAGGAGAGGAGAAAGAAAATGGGAAGAAGTTTTTAATTTTAGTGGTTTCAATGTTAATTTCCGTACACTTTTTCAAAACTTGTCAGCTCAAATGCCCATCAACATCTTTTAGTCATCTGTAAGTCAGTATTCATATAAAATGTGCTTCAAATCAAAAGAATTTCAAATTTGCACTCCAAATTTCTGTGCCTAGATTTATGATTTCCTCCACATATTAGATGAAAGGAAGGCCTTTTTTACTGTGGGGGTGCTGGAACACTGGAACAGGTTGCCCAGGGAAGTTGTGGGTGTCCCATCCCTGAAAGTATTCAAGGTCAGCTTGGACGGGGCTTGGAGCAGCAACAAAGGAGAAGCTTGATGGTAGAGAAACAAAGTTGGACTATAGAAGAAACTGGGATTGAAGTATAGGAGCAAGTTTTCTCTCAGCTCTTGGGGTAAATTCAAAGTTGTACAAAATGACATTTATCTGTGCTATTCACTACTGTAACAGAAATGTTCATGAAAACTGTACAGAAGATAGCAAATTTTAAAAGAGATAAGAATTACAGCATAAAATCCATGGGATGGGTTACAACATGAGACACTCTCTAAGAGAAAATCTCTGTGTTTCAGCACTTCATCATGGTAAGATTTCATGAAGTGCCAAAGAAGGCGGCAAAATATCATTCGGGACGTTATTTCCTGGAATTCAGCCTGGCCATTAGTAGGAACTGGGTTTGAACACATCATGTAGATATACCACACACGCTTTCCCTTCACTGAAAAATGACTGTTTACAACGAAGAAGCAATTGACGATCAAAATTGATTGAAAGCATCTTAAACATGTCAAGTATTTCATTGTAGATGATCTGTGATCCAAATGCTTCTTCCACCTTCGAGAGGGACAGAACAATTCTTCCATATCATGATGGTTTAAAATTGTATCAACCAATGTTTTCTGCTGAAAAGATAGCATCTATTTTTTTCTATTTTTGGAAGAAAATATTCCTAGACATACAACAGGTGAGAACTAAGTAATTTTAAAGAAACAAATGAAAAGAAAATATTCTGTAAATAGAATGAAATGAAAAGCTGTGTTTTAAATAGGAGCTAAATATGAAACAGAATTTTTGTACCAGGCATTTGAATTACTGCACCAGCTCTTTTGCCCATCAAGAGAGGCATTGAGCATTTCAGTCTTTTCCAAGGTGTTCATGATCTGCTATGCTGATCTCTGTGTGTGCCTAGGTGTGTGTGGAAGGGGGGGCATGTGAAGGGGAGTGTGTATGTTTGCTTTACAATTGTTGTGGCAGATTCATGCCTCAGCTCCACATTTTGTTTTAGAAAGGTCACACAGAGTGGATGTGAAGTTTACTATCAACAAGAGATCAATTCCCAAATCATCCATTTCACTCTACCTTATAAATCATGTGCTTTGTTGCATATTTTATCAAATCTACTTTCAAGCCAGATGGAGGAAGGAGGATGTGGCAATCCCTCCACCATCTTGCAACTTTTATGCAAGTAGGTTTTCAAGAAAATCATCATTTCTCTTGGAAATATGTCTGGAACAGGCATGATGGTAGTGTCAACCTGTTGGAGTTTTTGTTGCTGGAAGAAGTTATACAAAAGGATTGGTTTTTACATTGACCAGTTACTGAATCAAGCTCAGGAATACATTGGAAATTCAACTGGGGCTTCCTTTCCCCGGCAGACTACTTCTAGAAGGAGCTTGTACACTGAAGCTTACTCTTTTGCCCTCTTTTTGTTTCTTTCCTATTTTCTTGGCTTCTTTGCCACTCTCTAGACAATTTTGGAACTTTTTTCCCAACTCAAATGGTTTCAATAGTCTGATTGTGATCATACATTTTTACAAGGAATTTTTAAAATCTTTCCTCCAGTTAAGAAAGTCAAGGACTTAGGTCTTTTTCTTCCCTTATCAATATTGCAATGAAATTGATAAGTAAAGACCAACTCTTTCTTTTTGTTTTTAACCCAAGCAGATAATTCCCATCCATTCATCCATTTGGTGGACCAATAGTTGCCATTCTGATGGAAGTTATCACTTCTTAACAATAGGCATTCTGTGACTATGTTGACAGCACTTTGGGTGAAGATCCTAACTGGTCTTAGATACACATAGGGAGAAATTTGCTCAGCCAGTGTCAGTCTTAAGCATGCGTATCAGAAGATCTTTCTAGAGCTGGGAATTTTCCCATGAAAGGGATTCAGTTAGGGAAGAGACACTTGCCCCAGAGGTTTACATTCTTCTTGAAGACTGCTTAAGGAACTTAGATGCCATGTCCATTTGGATCTGTGTCTGCACAGAACTTTGTCATGCCAGTGCTTGAAATGCATCTTGAAGAGAATTCACTAGCACAGAATGAATGAGAGTGGAAGTGGTTGGTGGGGCTAACCAGGCCCAACCCCCCTGCCTAAACCAGGATACCTAGAGCCTCTTGCCCAGGATTCTATCTGGGTGTACTTTTAATGTCTTCAAAGATCCAGGCTCCACAATCTTTCTGGGCAGTCTGTGCCGTGGTTCACTCACCCTCACAGTAAAGAATCATTTCCTGATGTTCCTGTATTTCAGTGTGTGCCCACTGCCTCTTGTCTTTTCACTCAGCATCACTGAAAAGACACTGATTCCCTCCCCTTTGCACTATTGCTTCCATATGGATGTGTGCTGCCATGTAGAGATATGTCAAAAACCTCCCTGAAGCCCAGGCAGATAATATTCCCTTCATCTACCAGTCAAGTTGATTCATCAGAGGAGTTTAAAGTTATGTTCAGCATGAAATGCCCCTGAAAAATCATGCTAACTACATTATTGTGTCGTCTTTCATGTGCCTGGCAAGGTTTTCCAGGAAGAGCTGCTTCATCAACTTCCTGGGTATAAAAAAGAGGCTGGCTGGTTTGTACGATTGCGAGTCCTCCTAATTGCCTTTTTTGAAGATGAGTGTCATTTGCTTACATCCAGTCCTTAGCCTCTCTTCTCGTCTACATCTTAGCAAAAAGCTTTTCCACTATGTCTGGCGAGGAAAAACTGTGCCAGCACAGAAAACATCTCCTATCGTGTTCTAGACGTTGCACGGAGGTGTGCCGAGTGTTTGGCATGAAGGAAAGAAAAGTTGTCCAAAACAGCTTCCAATCGAATGTTCATGTGATTGGAAAAGTCAGGAGAGTGGAAAGGTACTGTTTTCTATCAGTTGGCAAGCTGCGCACACAATCCCAGTGTTGTACAGCTTCCTTCTTCACCTTTCCGAAGGTGCCGCTCTCTCCGGCTCCCGGAGGCGAAGAAGCGGCTTCTTCGCGCAAAGACGATTGTGCCGCTCACTGTGCACTCCTTAGCGCGGCTTCTGCCAAAAGACGCCCGGGAGCGGCTCTTAGCTCCGGACAGCATCGTACCTTCGTCTTTAGCGTCTCTTCTCGTCTACATCTTAGCAAAAAGCTTTTCCACTATGTCAGGCGAGGAAAAACTGTGCCAGCACAGAAAACATCTCCTATCGTGTTCTAGACGTTGCACGGAGGTGTGCCGAGTGTTTGGCATGAAGGAAAGAAAAGTTGTCCAAAACAGCTTCCAATCGAATGTTCATGTGATTGGAAAAGTCAGGAGAGTGCAAAGGTACTGTTTTCTAGCAGTTGGCAAGCTGCGCACACAATCCCAGTGTTGTACAGCTTCCTTCTTCACCTTTCCGAAGGTGCCGCTCTCTCCGGCTCCCGGAGGCGAAGAAGCGGCTTCTTCGCGCAAAGACGATTGTGCCGCTCACTGTGCACTCCTTAGCGCGGCTTCTGCCGAAAGACGCCCGGGAGCGGCTCTTAGCTCCGGACAGCATCGTACCTTCGTCTTTAGCGTCTCTTCTCGTCTACATCTTAGCAAAAAACTTTTCCACTATGTCTGGCGAGGAAAAACTGTGCCAGCACAGAAAACATCTCCCATCGTGTTCTAGACGTTGCACGGATGTGTGCCGAGTGATTGGCATGAAGAAAAGAAAAGTTGTCCAAAACAGCTTCCAATCGAATGTTCATGTGATTGGAAAAGTCAGGAGAGTGCAAAGGTACTGTTTTCTAGCAGTTGGCAAGCTGCGCACACAATCCCAGTGTTGTACAGCTTCCTTCTTCACCTTTCCGAAGGTGCCGCTCTCTCCGGCTCCCGGAGGCGAAGAAGCGGCTTCTTCGCGCAAAGACGATTGTGCCGCTCACTGTGCACTCCTTAGCGCGGCTTCTGCCGAAAGACGCCCGGGAGCGGCTCTTAGCTCCGGACAGCATCGTACCTTCGTCTTTAGCGTCTCTTCTCGTCTACATCTTAGCAAAAAGCTTTTCCACTATGTCTGGCGAGGAAAAACTGTGCCAGCACAGAAAACATCTCCCATCGTGTTCTAGACGTTGCACGATCCCTAAACTTAGGCTGATTTTCCTTCCTGGGGATAGGGTTAGGCTTCAGCCTAGGGCTTGGAGTTTTTTAACCAGGAAGCCCTGAGTTCCAGGCTTACTGCATCTGCCAAAGGCATCCCAAAGGGAGTGCAGAAGTGCCACAACATGGTTGCTTTCACGGCTTTTACCTTAGGAAGAACCCTAATACGCGGCTGATTTACCTTCCTAGGGTTACTGTTAGGCTTAGGCCTAGGACTTTTAAAACCAGGAAGCCCTGGGCTCCAGGCACACTGCAGCTGCGAAAGGCATCCCAAGAGGGCCGCAGAAGCGACACAACTTGGCTGCCTCTGCTTCTATTCTCATGAGACCATCCTGAACCATAGGCAGATTTTCCTTCCTAGGGTTAAGGTTTGAGTTTCGCCTAGGGTAAGGGTTCTATTAACCAGAAAGCCCTGAGTTCCAAGAACACAGCAGCTGCGAAGGACTACCCAAGAAGAGCGCAAAAGTACCACAACGTGCCTGCCTCCACAGCTTTTTCCTTGGGGACATGCCTAATTCCTGGCTGATTTGCCTTTCTCGTCTTAGGGTTGGGGTTCGGCCTAGGGCTAGGATATTTTTAACTAGGAAGCCCTGAGTTCCAGGCTTACTTCATGTGCCAAAAGCATTCCAAAGGGAGTGCAGAAGTGCCACAACATGGCTGCTTTCACGGCTTTTCCCTTAGGAAGAACCCTAATACGCGGCTGATTTACCTTCCTAGGGTTACTGTTAGGCTTAGGCCTAGGACTTTTAAAACCAGGAAGCCCTGGGCTCCAGGCACTCTGCAGCTGCGAAAGGCATCCCAAGGGGAGCGCAAAAGTGACACAACTTGGCTGCCACCACTGATATTTCCATGAGACCATCCCGAACCATAGGCTGATTTTCCTTCCTAGGGTTAAGGTTTGAGTTACGCCTAGGGTAAGAGTTCTATTAACCAGAAAGCCCTGAGTTCCAAGAACACAGCAGCTGCGAAGGACTACCCAAGAAGAGCGCAAAAGTACCACAACATGCCTGCCTCCACAGCTTTTTCCTTGGGGACATGCCTAATTCCTGGCTGATTTGCCTTTCTCGTCTTAGGGTTGGGGTTCGGCCTAGGGCTAGGATTTTTAAAATCAGGAAGCCCTGAGTTCCAGGCACACTGGAGCTGTGAAAGGCATCCCAAAGGGAGTGCAAAAGTGCCACAACATGGCTGCTTTCCCGGCTTTTTCCTTGGCAAGAAGCCTAACACCAGGCTGATTTCCCTTCCCAGGGTTACTGTTAGGCTTAGGCCTAGGGCTAGGATTTTTAAAACTAGGAAGCCCTTAGTTCCAGGCACACTGCAGCTGTTCAAGGCAACCCAAGGGGAGTACAAAAGTGCAACAACATGGCAGCTTTCACAGCTTTTTCCTTGGCACCATCCCTATACCTAGGCTGATTTATCTGCTTAGCGTTAAGGTTAGGCTTCAGCCTAGGGCTTGGAGTTTTTTAACCAGGAAGCCCTGAGTTCCAGGCTTACTGCATCTGCCAAAGGCATCCCAAAGGGAGTGCAGAAGTGCCACAACATGGCTGCTTTCACGGCTTTTCCCTTAGGAAGAACCCTAATACGCGGCTGATTTACCTTCCTAGGGTTACTGTTAGGCTTAGGCCTAGGACTTTTAAAACCAGGAAGCCCTGGGCTCCAGGCATATGCAGCTGTTAAAGGCATCCCAAGAGGGCCGCAGAAGTGACACAACTTGGCTGCCTCTGCTTCTATTCTCATGAGACCATCCTGAACCATAGGCAGATTTTCCTTCCTAGGGTTAAGGTTTGAGTTTCGCCTAGGGTAAGAGTTCTATTAACCAGAAAGCCCTGAGTTCCAAGAACACAGCAGCTGCGAAGGACTAGCCAAGAAGAGCGCAAAAGTACCACAACATGCCTGCCTCCACAGCTTTTTCCTTGGGGACATGCCTAATTCCTGGCTGATTTGCCTTTCTCGTCTTAGGGTTGGGGTTCGGCCTAGGGCTAGGATTTTTTTAACTAGGAAGCCCTGAGTTCCAGGCTTACTTCATCTGCCAAAAGCATCCCAAAGGGAGTGCAGAAGTGCCACAACATGGCTGCTTTCACGGCTTTTCCCTTAGGAAGAACCCTAATACCCGGCAGATTTACCTTCCTAGGGTTACTGTTAGGCTTAGGCCTAGGACTTTTAAAACCAGGAAGCCCTGGGCTCCAGGCACTCTGCAGCTGCGAAAGGCATTCCAAGGGGAGCGCAAAAGTAACGCAACTTGGCTGCCACCACTGATATTTCCATGAGACCATCCCGAACCATAGGCTGATTTTCCTTCCTAGGGTTAAGGTTTGAGTTACGCCTGGGGTAAGAGTTCTATTAACCAGAAAGCCCTGAGTTCCAAGAACACAGCAGCTGCGAAGGACTACCCAAGAAGAGCGCAAAAGTACCACAACATGCCTGCCTCCACAGCTTTTTCCTTGGGGACATGCCTAATTCCTGGCTGATTTGCCTTTCTCGTCTTAGGGTTGGGGTTCGGCCTAGGGCTAGGATTTTTAAAATCAGGAAGCCCTGAGTTCCAGGCACACTGGAGCTGTGAAAGGCATCCCAAAGGGAGTGCAAAAGTGCCACAACATGGCTGCTTTCCCGGCTTTTTCCTTGGCAAGAAGCCTAACACCAGGCTGATTTCCCTTCCCAGGGTTACTGTTAGGCTTAGGCCTAGGGCTAGGATTTTTAAAACTAGGAAGCCCTTAGTTACAGGCACACTGCAGCTGCGAAAGGCATCCCAAGGGGAGTACAAAAGTGCAACAACATGGCAGCTTTCACAGCTTTTTCCTTGGCACCATCCCTATACCTAGGCTGATTTATCTGCCTAGGGTTAAGTTTAGGCTTCAGCCTAGTGCTTGGAGTTTTTTAACCAGAAAGCCCTGAGTTCCAGGCTTACTGCATCTGCCAAAGGCATCCCAAAGGGAGTGCAGAAGTGCCACAACATGGCTGCTTTCACGGCTTTTCCCTTAGGAAGAACCCTAATACGCGGCTGATTTACCTTCCTAGGGTTACTGTTAGGCTTAGGCCTAGGACTTTTAAAACCAGGAAGCCCTGGGCTCCAGGCATATGCAGCTGTTAAAGGCATCCCAAGACGGCCGCAAAAGTGACACAACTTGGCTGCCACCACTGATATTTCCATGAGACCATCCCGAACCATAGGCTGATTTTCCTTCCTAGGGTTAAGGTTTGAGTTTCGCCTAGGGTAAGAGTTCTATTAACCAGAAAGCCCTGAGTTCCAAGAACACAGCAGCTGCGAAGGACTAGCCAAGAAGAGCGCAAAAGTACCACAACATGCCTGCCTCCACAGCTTTTTCCTTGGGGACATGCCTAATTCCTGGCTGATTTGCCTTTCTCGTCTTAGGGTTGGGGTTCGGCCTAGGGCTAGGATTTTTTTATCTAGGAAGCCCTGAGTTCCAGGCTTACTTCATCTGCCAAAAGCATCCCAAAGGGAGTGCAGAAGTGCCACAACATGGCTGCTTTCACGGCTTTTCCCTTAGGAAGAACCCTAATACGCGGCTGATTTACCTTCCTAGGGTTACTGTTAGGCTTAGGCCTAGGACTTTTAAAACCAGGAAGCCCTGGGCTCCAGGCACTCTGCAGCTGCGAAAGGCATCCCAAGGGGAGTGCAAAAGTGACACAACTTGGCTGCCACCACTGATATTTCCATGAGACCATCCCGAACCATAGGCTGATTTTCCTTCCT
The DNA here is from genome assembly GCA_036010785.1 of Ammospiza maritima maritima. Lineage (NCBI taxonomy): Eukaryota > Metazoa > Chordata > Aves > Passeriformes > Passerellidae > Ammospiza > Ammospiza maritima. The sequence continues at coordinate 1,901,881 of JAYKTQ010000127.1, forward strand.
AGGGTTAAGGTTTGAGTTACGCCTGGGGTAAGGGTTCTATTAACCAGAAAGCCCTGAGTTCCAAGAACACAGCAGCTGCGAAGGACTACCCAAGAAGAGCGCAAAAGTACCACAACATGCCTGCCTCCACAGCTTTTTCCTTGGGGACATGCCTAATTCCTGGCTGATTTGCCTTTCTCGTCTTAGGGTTGGGGTTCGGCCTAGGGCTAGGATATTTTTAACTAGGAAGCCCTGAGTTCCAGGCTTACTTAATCTGCCAAAGGCATCCCAAAGGGAGTGCAAAAGTGCCACAACATGGCTGCTTTCACGGCTTTTCCCTTAGGAAGAAGCCTAACACCAGGCTGATTTCCCTTCCCAGGGTTACTGTTAGGCTTAGGCCTAGGGCTAGGATTTTTAAAACTAGGAAGCCCTTAGTTCCAGGCACACTGCATCTGTTCAAGGCGTCCCAAGGGGAGTACAAAAGTGAAACAACATGGCAGCTTTCACAGCTTTTTCCTTGGCACCATCCCTATACCTAGGCTGTTTTATCTGCCTAGGGTTAGGGTTAGGGTTCAGCCTAGGGCTTGGAGTTTTTTAACCAGGAAGCCCTGAGTTCCAGGCTTACTGCATCTGCCAAAGGCATCCCAAAGGGAGTGCAAAAGTGCCACAACATGGCTGCTTTCACGGCTTTTCCCTTAGGAAGAACCCTAATACGCGGCTGATTTACCTTCCTAGGGTTACTGTTAGGCTTAGGCCTAGGACTTTTAAAACCAGGAAGCCCTGGGCTCCAGGCACACTGCAGCTGCCAAAGGCATCCCAAGGGGAGCGCAAAAGTGACACAACTTGGCTGCCACCACTGATATTTCCATGAGACCATCCCGAACCATAGGCTGATTTTCCTTCCTAGGGTTAAGGTTTGAGTTATGCCTGGGGTAAGGGTTCTATTACCCAGAAAGCCCTGAGTTCCAAGAACACAGCAGCTGCGAAGGACTACCCAAGAAGAGCGCAAAAGTACCACAACGTGCCTGCCTCCACAGCTTTTTCCTTGGGGACATGCCTAATTCCTGGCTTATTTGCCTTTCTCGTCTTAGGGTTGGGGTTCGGCCTAGGGCTAGGATTTTTTTAACTAGGAAGCCCTGAGTTCCAGGCTTACTTCATCTGCAAAAAGCATCCCAAAGGGAGTGCAGAAGTGCCACAACATGGCTGCTTTCACGGCTTTTCCCTTAGGAAGAACCCTAATACGCGGCTGATTTACCTTCCTAGGGTTACTGTTAGGCTTAGGCCTAGGACTTTTAAAACCAGGAAGCCCTGGGCTCCAGGCACTCTGCAGCTGCGAAAGGCATCCCAAGGGGAGCGCAAAAGTGACACAACTTGGCTGCCACCACTGATATTTCCATGAGACCATCCCGAACCATAGGCTGATTTTCCTTCCTAGGGTTAAGGTTTGAGTTACGCCTAGGGTAAGGGTTCTATTAACCAGAAAGCCCTGAGTTCCAAGAACACAGCAGCTGCGAAGGACTACCCAAGAAGAGCGCAAAAGTACCACAACATGCCTGCCTCCACAGCTTTTTCCTTGGGGACATGCCTAATTCCTGGCTGATTTGCCTTTCTCGTCTTAGGGTTGGGGTTCGGCCTAGGGCTAGGATTTTTAAAATCAGGAAGCCCTGAGTTCCAGGCACACTGGAGCTGTGAAAGGCATCCCAAAGGGAGTGCAAAAGTGCCACAACATGGCTGCTTTCCCGGCTTTTTCCTTGGCAAGAAGCCTAACACCAGGCTGATTTACCTTCCCAGGGTTACTGTAAGGCTTAGGCCTAGGGCTAGGATTTTTACAACTAGGAAGCCCTTAGCTCCAGGCACACTGCAGCTGTTCAAGTCATCCCAAGAGGGCCGCAGAAGTGACACAACTTGGCTGCCTCTGCTGCTGTTCTCATGGGTCCATCCCGAACCATAGGCTGATTTTCCTTCCTTGCCTGAGGGTTAGAGTTACGCCTAGGGTTAGTGTTTTTTTAACCAGAGAGCCCTGAGTTCCAAGAACACAGCAGCTGCCAAGGACTACCCAAGAGGAGGGGAAAAGTGCCACAACATGGCTGCCTCCAGCGCTTTTTCCTTGGGACCATCATTGAACCTAAGCTGATTTACTTGCCTCCAGTTGCACCTATGGTCACGCCAAGAGATAGGGATTTTAAATCAGTAAACCCTGAGCTCCAGACCCAGTGCAGCTGCAAAAGGCTTCCCAAGGGCAGCCAAAAATTGCCTCAACATGCTCCTTCCAGTGCTTTTTTCCTTGGGAACATCCCTATACCCAGGCTGATTTATCTGCCTAGGGTTAGGGTTAGGGTTCAGCCTAGAGATAGGATTTTTTCAAACAGGAAGCCCTGAATTCCAGGCACACTGCAGCTGTTAAAGGCAGTGTTCTACGTCAACCGCAACTTAGTCTGAAATAAATGCTTTTTCCCTGAGAGCATCTGAGAGGTTTGCATGAAGCACTGATATCTGACATTTGCAATTTTGAATAGGAGAGGAGAAAGAAAATGGGAAGAAGTTTTTAATTTTAGTGGTTTCAATGTTAATTTCCGTACACTTTTTCAAAACTTGTCAGCTCAAATGCCCATCAACATCTTTTAGTCATCTGTAAGTCAGTATTCATATAAAATGTGCTTCAAATCAAAAGAATTTCAAATTTGCACTCCAAATTTCTGTGCCTAGATTTATGATTTCCTCCACATATTAGATGAAAGGAAGGCCTTTTTTACTGTGGGAGTGCTGGAACACTGGAACAGGTTGCCCAGGGAAGTTGTGGGTGTCCCATCCCTGAAAGTATTCAAGGTCAGCTTGGACGGGGCTTGGAGCAGCAACAAAGGAGAAGCTTGATGGTAGAGAAACAAAGTTGGACTATAGAAGAAACTGGGATTGAAGTATAGGAGCAAGTTTTCTCTCAGCTCTTGGGGTAAATTCAAAGTTGTACAAAATGACATTTATCTGTGCTATTCACTACTGTAACAGAAATGTTCATGAAAACTGTACAGAAGATAGCAAATTTTAAAAGAGATAAGAATTACAGCATAAAATCCATGGGATGGGTTACAACATGAGACACTCTCTAAGAGAAAATCTCTGTGTTTCAGCACTTCATCATGGTAAGATTTCATGAAGTGCCAAAGAAGGCGGCAAAATATCATTCGGGACGTTATTTCCTGGAATTCAGCCTGGCCATTAGTAGGAACTGGGTTTGAACACATCATGTAGATATACCACACACACTTTCCCTTCACTGAAAAATGACTGTTTACAACGAAGAAGCAATTGACGATCAAAATTGATTGAAAGCATCTTAAACATGTCAAGTATTTCATTGTAGATGATCTGTGATCCAAATGCTTCTTCCACCTTCGAGAGGGACAGAACAATTCTTCCATATCATGATGGTTTAAAATTGTATCAACCAATGTTTTCTGCTGAAAAGATAGCATCTATTTTTTTCTATTTTTGGAAGAAAATATTCCTAGACATACAACAGGTGAGAACTAAGTAATTTTAAAGAAACAAATGAAAAGAAAATATTCTGTAAATAGAATGAAATGAAAAGCTGTGTTTTAAATAGGAGCTAAATATGAAACAGAATTTTTGTACCAGGCATTTGAATTACTGCACCAGCTCTTTTGCCCATCAAGAGAGGCATTGAGCATTTCAGTCTTTTCCAAGGTGTTCATGATCTGCTATGCTGATCTCTGTGTGTGCCTAGGTGTGTGTGGAAGGGGGGGCATGTGAAGGGGAGTGTGTATGTTTGCTTTACAATTGTTGTGGCAGATTCATGCCTCAGCTCCACATTTTGTTTTAGAAAGGTCACACAGAGTGGATGTGAAGTTTACTATCAACAAGAGATCAATTCCCAAATCATCCATTTCACTCTACCTTATAAATCATGTGCTTTGTTGCATATTTTATCAAATCTACTTTCAAGCCAGATGGAGGAAGGAGGATGTGGCAATCCCTCCACCATCTTGCAACTTTTATGCAAGTAGGTTTTCAAGAAAATCATCATTTCTCTTGGAAATATGTCTGGAACAGGCATGATGGTAGTGTCAACCTGTTGGAGTTTTTGTTGCTGGAAGAAGTTATACAAAAGGATTGGTTTTTACATTGACCAGTTACTGAATCAAGCTCAGGAATACATTGGAAATTCAACTGGGGCTTCCTTTCCCCGGCAGACTACTTCTAGAACGAGCTTGTACACTGAAGCTTACTCTTTTGCCCTCTTTTTGTTTCTTTCCTATTTTCTTGGCTTCTTTGCCACTCTCTAGACAATTTTGGAACTTTTTTCCCAACTCAAATGGTTTCAATAGTCTGATTGTGATCATACATTTTTACAAGGAATTTTTAAAATCTTTCCTCCAGTTAAGAAAGTCAAGGACTTAGGTCTTTTTCTTCCCTTATCAATATTGCAATGAAATTGATAAGTAAAGACCAACTCTTTCTTTTTGTTTTTAACCCAAGCAGATAATTCCCATCCATTCATCCATTTGGTGGACCAATAGTTGCCATTCTGATGGAAGTTATCACTTCTTAACAATAGGCATTCTGTGACTATGTTGACAGCACTTTGGGTGAAGATCCTAACTGGTCTTAGATACACATAGGGAGAAATTTGCTCAGCCAGTGTCAGTCTTAAGCATGCGTATCAGAAGATCTTTCTAGAGCTGGGAATTTTCCCATGAAAGGGATTCAGTTAGGGAAGAGACACTTGCCCCAGAGGTTTACATTCTTCTTGAAGACTGCTTAAGGAACTTAGATGCCATGTCCATTTGGATCTGTGTCTGCACAGAACTTTGTCATGCCAGTGCTTGAAATGCATCTTGAAGAGAATTCACTAGCACAGAATGAATGAGAGTGGAAGTGGTTGGTGGGGCTAACCAGGCCCAACCCCCCTGCCTAAACCAGGATACCTAGAGCCTCTTGCCCAGGATTCTATCTGGGTGTACTTTTAATGTCTTCAAAGATCCAGGCTCCACAATCTTTCTGGGCAGTCTGTGCCGTGGTTCACTCACCCTCACAGTAAAGAATCATTTACTGATGTTCCTGTATTTCAGTGTGTGCCCACTGCCTCTTGTCTTTTCACTCAGCATCACTGAAAAGACACTGATTCCCTCCCCTTTGCACTATTGCTTCCATATGGATGTGTGCTGCCATGTAGAGATATGTCAAAAACCTCCCTGAAGCCCAGGCAGATAATATTCCCTTCATCTACCAGTCAAGTTGATTCATCAGAGGAGTTTAAAGTTATGTTCAGCATGAAATGCCCCTGAAAAATCATGCTAACTACATTATTGTGTCGTCTTTCATGTGCCTGGCAAGGTTTTCCAGGAAGAGCTGCTTCATCAACTTCCTGGGTATAAAAAAGAGGCTGGCTGGTTTGTACGATTGCGAGTCCTCCTAATTGCCTTTTTTGAAGATGAGTGTCATTTGCTTACATCCAGTCCTTAGCCTCTCTTCTCGTCTACATCTTAGCAAAAAGCTTTTCCACAATGTCTGGCGAGGAAAAACTGTGCCAGCACAGAAAACATCTCCTATCGTGTTCTAGACGTTGCACGGAGGTGTGCCGAGTGTTTGGCATGAAGGAAAGAAAACTTGTCCAAAACAGCTTCCAATCGAATGTTCATGCGATTGGAAAAGTCAGGAGAGTGCAAAGGTACTATTTTCTATCAGTTGGCAAGCTGCGCACACAATCCCAGTGTTGTACAGCTTCCTTCTTCACCTTTCCGAAGGTGCCGCTCTCTCCGGCTCCCGGAGGCGAAGAAGCGGCTTCTTCGCGCAAAGACGATTGTGCCGCTCACTGTGCACTCCTTAGCGCGGCTTCTGCCAAAAGACGCCCGGGAGCGGCTCTTAGCTCCGGACAGCATCGTACCTTCGTCTTTAGCGTCTCTTCTCGTCTACATCTTAGCAAAAAGCTTTTCCACTATGTCTGGCGAGGAAAAACTGTGCCAGCACAGAAAACATCTCCTATCGTGTTCTAGACGTTGCACGGAGGTGTGCCGAGTGTTTGGCATGAAGAAAAGAAAAGTTGTCCAAAACAGCTTCCAATCGAATGTTCATGTGATTGGAAAAGTCAGGAGAGTGCAAAGGTACTGTTTTCTAGCAGTTGGCAAGCTGCGCACACAATCCCAGTGTTGTACAGCTTCCTTCTTCACCTTTCCGAAGGTGCCGCTCTCTCCGGCTCCCGGAGGCGAAGAAGCGGCTTCTTCGCGCAAAGACGATTGTGCCGCTCACTGTGCACTCCTTAGCGCGGCTTCTGCCGAAAGACGCCCGGGAGCGGCTCTTAGCTCCGGACAGCATCGTACCTTCGTCTTTAGCGTCTCTTCTCGTCTACATCTTAGCAAAAAGCTTTTCTACTATGTCTGGCGAGGAAAAACTGTGCCAGCACAGAAAACATCTCCCATCGTGTTCTAGACGTTGCACGGAGGTGTGCCGAGTGTTTGGCATGAAGAAAAGAAAACTTGTCCAAAACAGCTTCCAATCGAATGTTCATGTGATTGGAAAAGTCAGGAGAGTGCAAAGGTACTGTTTTCTAGCAGTTGGCAAGCTGCGCACACAATCCCAGTGTTGTACAGCTTCCTTCTTCACCTTTCCGAAGGTGCCGCTCTCTCCGGCTCCCGGAGGCGAAGAAGCGGCTTCTTCACGCAAAGACGATTGTGCCGCTCACTGTGCACTCCTTAGCGCGGCTTCTGCCGAAAGACGCCCGGGAGCGGCTCTTAGCTCCGGACAGCATCGTACCTTCGTCTTTAGCGTCTCTTCTCGTCTACATCTTAGCAAAAAGCTTTTCCACAATGTCTGGCGAGGAAAAACTGTGCAAGCACAGAAAACATCTCCCATCGTGTTCTAGACGTTGCACGGAGGTGTGCCGAGTGTTTGGCATGAAGGAAAGAAAAGTTGTCCAAAACAGCTTCCAATCGAATGTTCATGTGATTGGAAAAGTCAGGAGAGTGCAAAGGTACTGTTTTCTAGCAGTTGGCAAGCTGCGCACACAATCCCAGTGTTGTACAGCTTCCTTCTTCACCTTTCCGAAGGTGCCGCTCTCTCCGGCTCCCGGAGGCGAAGAAGCGGCTTCTTCACGCAAAGACGATTGTGCCGCTCACTGTGCACTCCTTAGCGCGGCTTCTGCCGAAAGACGCCCGGGAGCGGCTCTTAGCTCCGGACAGCATCGTACCTTCGTCTTTAGCGTCTCTTCTCGTCTACATCTTAGCAAAAAGCTTTTCCACTATGTCTGGCGAGGAAAAACTGTGCCAGCACAGAAAACATCTCCCATCGTGTTCTAGACGTTGCACGGAGGTGTGCCGAGTGTTTGGCATGAAGGAAAGAAAAGTTGTCCAAAACAGCTTCCAATCGAATGTTCATGTGATTGGAAAAGTCAGGAGAGTGCAAAGGTACTGTTTTCTATCAGTTGGCAAGCTGCGCACACAATCCCAGTGTTGTACAGCTTCCTTCTTCACCTTTCCGAAGGTGCCGCTCTCTCCGGCTCCCGGAGGCGAAGAAGCGGCTTCTTCGCTCAAAGACGATTGTGCCGCTCACTGTGCACTCCTTAGCGCGGCTTCTGCCGAAAGACGCCCGGGAGCGGCTCTTAGCTCCGGACAGCATCGTACCTTCGTCTTTAGCGTCTCTTCTCGTCTACATCTTAGCAAAAAGCTTTTCCACTATGTCTGGCGAGGAAAAACTGTGCCAGCACAGAAAACATCTCCCATCGTGTTCTAGACGTTGCACGATCCCTAAACTTAGGCTGATTTTCCTTCCTGGGGATAGGGTTAGGCTTCAGCCTAGGGCTTGGAGTTTTTTAACCAGGAAGCCCTGAGTTCCAGGCTTACTGCATCTGCCAAAGGCATCCCAAAGGGAGTGCAGAAGTGCCACAACATGGCTGCTTTCACGGCTTTTCCCTTAGGAAGAACCCTAATACGCGGCTGATTTACCTTCCTAGGGTTACTGTTAGGCTTAGGCCTAGGACTTTTAAAACCAGGAAGCCCTGGGCTCCAGGCACTCTGCAGCTGCGAAAGGCATCCCAAGGGGAGTGCAAAAGTGACACAACTTGGCTGCCACCACTGATATTTCCATGAGACCATCCCGAACCATAGGCTGATTTTCCTTCCTAGGGTTAAGGTTTGAGTTACGCCTAGGGTAAGGGTTCTATTAACCAGAAAGCCCTGAGTTCCAAGAACACAGCAGCTGCGAAGGACTACCCAAGAAGAGCGCAAAAGTACCACAACATGCCTGCCTCCACAGCTTTTTCCTTGGGGACATGCCTAATTCCTGGCTGATTTGCCTTTCTCGTCTTAGGGTTGGGGTTCGGCCTAGGGCTAGGATTTTTAAAATCAGGAAGCCCTGAGTTCCAGGCACACTGGAGCTGTGAAAGGCATCCCAAAGGGAGTGCAAAAGTGCCACAACATGGCTGCTTTCCCGGCTTTTTCCTTGGCAAGAAGCCTAACACCAGGCTGATTTCCCTTCCCAGGGTTACTGTTAGGCTTAGGCCTAGGGCTAGGATTTTTAAAACTAGGAAGCCCTTAGTTCCAGGCACACTGCAGCTGTTCAAGGCAACCCAAGGGGAGTACAAAAGTGCAACAACATGGCAGCTTTCACAGCTTTTTCCTTGGCACCATCCCTATACCTAGGCTGATTTATCTGCCTAGCGTTAAGGTTAGGCTTCAGCCTAGGGCTTGGAGTTTTTTAACCAGGAAGCCCTGAGTTCCAGGCTTACTGCATCTGCCAAAGGCATCCCAAAGGGAGTGCAGAAGTGCCACAACATGGCTGCTTTCACGGCTTTTCCCTTAGGAAGAACCCTAATACGCGGCTGATTTACCTTCCTAGGGTTACTGTTAGGCTTAGGCCTAGGACTTTTAAAACCAGGAAGCCCTGGGCTCCAGGCATATGCAGCTGTTAAAGGCATCCCAAGACGGCCGCAGAAGTGACACAACTTGGCTGCCTCTGCTTCTATTCTCATGAGACCATCCTGAACCATAGGCAGATTTTCCTTCCTAGGGTTAAGGTTTGAGTTTCGCCTAGGGTAAGAGTTCTATTAACCAGAAAGCCCTGAGTTCCAAGAACACAGCAGCTGCGAAGGACTAGCCAAGAAGAGCGCAAAAGTACCACAACATGCCTGCCTCCACAGCTTTTTCCTTGGGGACATGCCTAATTCCTGGCTGATTTGCCTTTCTCGTCTTAGGGTTGGGGTTCGGCCTAGGGCTAGGATTTTTTTAACTAGGAAGCCCTGAGTTCCAGGCTTACTTCATCTGCCAAAAGCATCCCAAAGGGAGTGCAGAAGTGCCACAACATGGCTGCTTTCACGGCTTTTCCCTTAGGAAGAACCCTAATACCCGGCAGATTTACCTTCCTAGGGTTACTGTTAGGCTTAGGCCTAGGACTTTTAAAACCAGGAAGCCCTGGGCTCCAGGCACTCTGCAGCTGCGAAAGGCATTCCAAGGGGAGCGCAAAAGTAACGCAACTTGGCTGCCACCACTGATATTTCCATGAGACCATCCCGAACCATAGGCTGATTTTCCTTCCTAGGGTTAAGGTTTGAGTTACGCCTGGGGTAAGAGTTCTATTAACCAGAAAGCCCTGAGTTCCAAGAACACAGCAGCTGCGAAGGACTACCCAAGAAGAGCGCAAAAGTACCACAGCATGCCTGCCTCCACAGCTTTTTCCTTGGGGACATGCCTAATTCCTGGCTGATTTGCCTTTCTCGTCTTAGGGTTGGGGTTCGGCCTAGGGCTAGGATTTTTAAAATCAGGAAGCCCTGAGTTCCAGGCACACTGGAGCTGTGAAAGGCATCCCAAAGGGAGTGCAAAAGTGCCACAACATGGCTGCTTTCCCGGCTTTTTCCTTGGCAAGAAGCCTAACACCAGGCTGATTTCCCTTCCCAGGGTTACTGTTAGGCTTAGGCCTAGGGCTAGGATTTTTAAAACTAGGAAGCCCTTAGTTACAGGCACACTGCAGCTGCGAAAGGCATCCCAAGGGGAGTACAAAAGTGCAACAACATGGCAGCTTTCACAGCTTTTTCCTTGGCACCATCCCTATACCTAGGCTGATTTATCTGCCTAGGGTTAAGTTTAGGCTTCAGCCTAGTGCTTGGAGTTTTTTAACCAGAAAGCCCTGAGTTCCAGGCTTACTGCATCTGCCAAAGGCATCCCAAAGGGAGTGCAGAAGTGCCACAACATGGCTGCTTTCACGGCTTTTCCCTTAGGAAGAACCCTAATACACGGCTGATTTACCTTCCTAGGGTTACTGTTAGGCTTAGGCCTAGGACTTTTAAAACCAGGAAGCCCTGGGCTGCAGGCACTCTGCAGCTGCGAAAGGCATCCCAAGGGGAGCGCAAAAGTGACACAACTTGGCTGCCACCACTGATATTTCCATGAGACCATCCCGAACCATAGGCTGATTTTCCTTCCTAGGGTTAAGGTTTGAGTTACGCCTAGGGTAAGGGTTCTATTAACCAGAAAGCCCTGAGTTCCAAGAACACAGCAGCTGCGAAGGACTACCCAAGAAGAGCGCAAAAGTACCACAACATGCCTGCCTCCACAGCTTTTTCCTTGGGGACATGCCTAATTCCTGGCTGATTTGCCTTTCTCGTCTTAGGGTTGGGGTTCGGCCTAGGGCTAGGATTTTTAAAATCAGGAAGCCCTGAGTTCCAGGCACACTGGAGCTGTGAAAGGCATCCCAAAGGGAGTGCAAAAGTGCCACAACATGGCTGCTTTCACGGCTTTTTCCTTGGCAAGAAGCCTAACACCAGGCTGATTTACCTTCCCAGGGTTACTGTAAGGCTTAGGCCTAGGGCTAGGATTTTTAAAACTAGGAAGCCCTTAGCTCCAGGCACACTGCAGCTGTTCAAGTCATCCCAAGAGGGCCGCAGAAGTGACACAACTTGGCTGCCTCTGCTGCTATTCTCATCAGTCCATCCCGAACCATAGGCTGATTTTCCTTCCTTGCCTGAGGGTTAGAGTTACGCCTAGGGTTAGTGTTTTTTTAACCAGAGAGCCCTGAGTTCCAAGAACACAGCAGCTGCGAAGGACTACCCAAGAGGAGGGGAAAAGTGCCACAACATGGCTGCCTCCAGCGCTTTTTCCTTGGGACCATCATTGAACCTAAGCTGATTTACTTGCCTCCAGTTGCACCTATGGTCACGCCAAGAGATAGGGATTTTAAATCAGTAAACCCTGAGCTCCAGACCCAGTGCAGCTGCAAAAGGCTTCCCAAGGGCAGCCAAAAATTGCCTCAACATGCTCCTTCCAGTGCTTTTTTCCTTGGGAACATCCCTATACCCAGGCTGATTTATCTGCCTAGGGTTAGGGTTAGGGTTCAGCCTAGAGATAGGATTTTTTCAAACAGGAAGCCCTGAATTCCAGGCACACTGCAGCTGTTAAAGGCAGTGTTCTACGTCAACCGCAACTTAGTCTGAAATAAATGCTTTTTCCCTGAGAGCATCTGAGAGGTTTGCATGAAGCACTGATATCTGACATTTGCAATTTTGAATAGGAGAGGAGAAAGAAAATGGGAAGAAGTTTTTAATTTTAGTGGTTTCAATGTTAATTTCCGTACACTTTTTCAAAACTTGTCAGCTCAAATGCCCATCAACATCTTTTAGTCATCTGTAAGTCAGTATTCATATAAAATGTGCTTCAAATCAAAAGAATTTCAAATTTGCACTCCAAATTTCTGTGCCTAGATTTATGATTTCCTCCACATATTAGATGAAAGGAAGGCCTTTTTTACTGTGGGAGTGCTGGAACACTGGAACAGGTTGCCCAGGGAAGTTGTGGGTGTCCCATCCCTGAAAGTATTCAAGGTCAGCTTGGACGGGGCTTGGAGCAGCAACAAAGGAGAAGCTTGATGGTAGAGAAACAAAGTTGGACTATAGAAGAAACTGGGATTGAAGTATAGGAGCAAGTTTTCTCTCAGCTCTTGGGGTAAATTCAAAGTTGTACAAAATGACATTTATCTGTGCTATTCACTACTGTAACAGAAATGTTCATGAAAACTGTACAGAAGATAGCAAATTTTAAAAGAGATAAGAATTACAGCATAAAATCCATGGGATGGGTTACAACATGAGACACTCTCTAAGAGAAAATCTCTGTGTTTCAGCACTTCATCATGGTAAGATTTCATGAAGTGCCAAAGAAGGCGGCAAAATATCATTCGGGACGTTATTTCCTGGAATTCAGCCTGGCCATTAGTAGGAACTGGGTTTGAACACATCATGTAGATATACCACACACACTTTCCCTTCACTGAAAAATGACTGTTTACAACGAAGAAGCAATTGACGATCAAAATTGATTGAAAGCATCTTAAACATGTCAAGTATTTCATTGTAGATGATCTGTGATCCAAATGCTTCTTCCACCTTCGAGAGGGACAGAACAATTCTTCCATATCATGATGGTTTAAAATTGTATCAACCAATGTTTTCTGCTGAAAAGATAGCATCTATTTTTTTCTATTTTTGGAAGAAAATATTCCTAGACATACAACAGGTGAGAACTAAGTAATTTTAAAGAAACAAATGAAAAGAAAATATTCTGTAAATAGAATGAAATGAAAAGCTGTGTTTTAAATAGGAGCTAAATATGAAACAGAATTTTTGTACCAGGCATTTGAATTACTGCACCAGCTCTTTTGCCCATCAAGAGAGGCATTGAGCATTTCAGTCTTTTCCAAGGTGTTCATGATCTGCTATGCTGATCTCTGTGTGTGCCTAGGTGTGTGTGGAAGGGGGGGCATGTGAAGGGGAGTGTGTATGTTTGCTTTACAATTGTTGTGGCAGATTCATGCCTCAGCTCCACATTTTGTTTTAGAAAGGTCACACAGAGTGGATGTGAAGTTTACTATCAACAAGAGATCAATTCCCAAATCATCCATTTCACTCTACCTTATAAATCATGTGCTTTGTTGCATATTTTATCAAATCTACTTTCAAGCCAGATGGAGGAAGGAGGATGTGGCAATCCCTCCACCATCTTGCAACTTTTATGCAAGTAGGTTTTCAAGAAAATCATCATTTCTCTTGGAAATATGTCTGGAACAGGCATGATGGTAGTGTCAACCTGTTGGAGTTTTTGTTGCTGGAAGAAGTTATACAAAAGGATTGGTTTTTACATTGACCAGTTACTGAATCAAGCTCAGGAATACATTGGAAATTCAACTGGGGCTTCCTTTCCCCGGCAGACTACTTCTAGAACGAGCTTGTACACTGAAGCTTACTCTTTTGCCCTCTTTTTGTTTCTTTCCTATTTTCTTGGCTTCTTTGCCACTCTCTAGACAATTTTGGAACTTTTTTCCCAACTCAAATGGTTTCAATAGTCTGATTGTGATCATACATTTTTACAAGGAATTTTTAAAATCTTTCCTCCAGTTAAGAAAGTCAAGGACTTAGGTCTTTTTCTTCCCTTATCAATATTGCAATGAAATTGATAAGTAAAGACCAACTCTTTCTTTTTGTTTTTAACCCAAGCAGATAATTCCCATCCATTCATCCATTTGGTGGACCAATAGTTGCCATTCTGATGGAAGTTATCACTTCTTAACAATAGGCATTCTGTGACTATGTTGACAGCACTTTGGGTGAAGATCCTAACTGGTCTTAGATACACATAGGGAGAAATTTGCTCAGCCAGTGTCAGTCTTAAGCATGCGTATCAGAAGATCTTTCTAGAGCTGGGAATTTTCCCATGAAAGGGATTCAGTTAGGGAAGAGACACTTGCCCCAGAGGTTTACATTCTTCTTGAAGACTGCTTAAGGAACTTAGATGCCATGTCCATTTGGATCTGTGTCTGCACAGAACTTTGTCATGCCAGTGCTTGAAATGCATCTTGAAGAGAATTCACTAGCACAGAATGAATGAGAGTGGAAGTGGTTGGTGGGGCTAACCAGGCCCAACCCCCCTGCCTAAACCAGGATACCTAGAGCCTCTTGCCCAGGATTCTATCTGGGTGTACTTTTAATGTCTTCAAAGATCCAGGCTCCACAATCTTTCTGGGCAGTCTGTGCCGTGGTTCACTCACCCTCACAGTAAAGAATCATTTCCTGATGTTCCTGTATTTCAGTGTGTGCCCACTGCCTCTTGTCTTTTCACTCAGCATCACTGAAAAGACACTGATTCCCTCCCCTTTGCACTATTGCTTCCATATGGATGTGTGCTGCCATGTAGAGATATGTCAAAAACCTCCCTGAAGCCCAGGCAGATAATATTCCCTTCATCTACCAGTCAAGTTGATTCATCAGAGGAGTTTAAAGTTATGTTCAGCATGAAATGCCCCTGAAAAATCATGCTAACTACATTATTGTGTCGTCTTTCATGTGCCTGGCAAGGTTTTCCAGGAAGAGCTGCTTCATCAACTTCCTGGGTATAAAAAAGAGGCTGGCTGGTTTGTACGATTGCGAGTCCTCCTAATTGCCTTTTTTGAAGATGAGTGTCATTTGCTTACATCCAGTCCTTAGCCTCTCTTCTCGTCTACATCTTAGCAAAAAGCTTTTCCACTATGTCTGGCGAGGAAAAACTGTGCCAGCACAGAAAACATCTCCTATCGTGTTCTAGACGTTGCACGGAGGTGTGCCGAGTGTTTGGCATGAAGGAAAGAAAAGTTGTCCAAAACAGCTTCCAATCGAATGTTCATGTGATTGGAAAAGTCAGGAGAGTGGAAAGGTACTGTTTTCTATCAGTTGGCAAGCTGCGCACACAATCCCAGTGTTGTACAGCTTCCTTCTTCACCTTTCCGAAGGTGCCGCTCTCTCCGGCTCCCGGAGGCGAAGAAGCGGCTTCTTCGCGCAAAGACGATTGTGCCGCTCACTGTGCACTCCTTAGCGCGGCTTCTGCCAAAAGACGCCCGGGAGCGGCTCTTAGCTCCGGACAGCATCGTACCTTCGTCTTTAGCGTCTCTTCTCGTCTACATCTTAGCAAAAAGCTTTTCCACTATGTCAGGCGAGGAAAAACTGTGCCAGCACAGAAAACATCTCCCATCGTGTTCTAGACGTTGCACGGAGGTGTGCCGAGTGTTTGGCATGAAGGAAAGAAAAGTTGTCCAAAACAGCTTCCAATCGAATGTTCATGTGATTGGAAAAGTCAGGAGAGTGCAAAGGTACTGTTTTCTAGCAGTTGGCAAGCTGCGCACACAATCCCAGTGTTGTACAGCTTCCTTCTTCACCTTTCCGAAGGTGCCGCTCTCTCCGGCTCCCGGAGGCGAAGAAGCGGCTTCTTCGCGCAAAGACGATTGTGCCGCTCACTGTGCACTCCTTAGCGCGGCTTCTGCCGAAAGACGCCCGGGAGCGGCTCTTAGCTCCGGACAGCATCGTACCTTCGTCTTTAGCGTCTCTTCTCGTCTACATCTTAGCAAAAAACTTTTCTACTATGTCAGGCGAGGAAAAACTGTGCCAGCACAGAAAACATCTCCCATCGTGTTCTAGACGTTGCACGGATGTGTGCCGAGTGATTGGCATGAAGAAAAGAAAAGTTGTCCAAAACAGCTTCCAATCGAATGTTCATGTGATTGGAAAAGTCAGGAGAGTGCAAAGGTACTGTTTTCTAGCAGTTGGCAAGCTGCGCACACAATCCCAGTGTTGTACAGCTTCCTTCTTCACCTTTCCGAAGGTGCCGCTCTCTCCGGCTCCCGGAGGCGAAGAAGCGGCTTCTTCGCGCAAAGACGATTGTGCCGCTCACTGTGCACTCCTTAGCGCGGCTTCTGCCGAAAGACGCCCGGGAGCGGCTCTTAGCTCCGGACAGCATCGTACCTTCGTCTTTAGCGTCTCTTCTCGTCTACATCTTAGCAAAAAGCTTTTCCACTATGTCTGGCGAGGAAAAACTGTGCCAGCACAGAAAACATCTCCCATCGTGTTCTAGACGTTGCACGATCCCTAAACTTAGGCTGATTTTCCTTCCTGGGGATAGGGTTAGGCTTCAGCCTAGGGCTTGGAGTTTTTTAACCAGGAAGCCCTGAGTTCCAGGCTTACTGCATCTGCCAAAGGCATCCCAAAGGGAGTGCAGAAGTGCCACAACATGGTTGCTTTCACGGCTTTTACCTTAGGAAGAACCCTAATACGCGGCTGATTTACCTTCCTAGGGTTACTGTTAGGCTTAGGCCTAGGACTTTTAAAACCAGGAAGCCCTGGGCTCCAGGCACTCTGCAGCTGCGAAAGGCATCCCAAGAGGGCCGCAGAAGCGACACAACTTGGCTGCCTCTGCTTCTATTCTCATGAGACCATCCTGAACCATAGGCTGATTTTCCTTCCTAGGGTTAAGGTTTGAATTACGCCTAGGGTAAGGGTTCTATTAACCAGAAAGCCCTGAGTTCCAAGAACACAGCAGCTGCGAAGGACTACCCAAGAAGAGCGCAAAAGTACCACAACGTGCCTGCCTCCACAGCTTTTTCCTTGGGGACATGCCTAATTCCTGGCTGATTTGCCTTTCTCGTCTTAGGGTTGGGGTTCGGCCTAGGGCTAGGATATTTTTAACTAGGAAGCCCTGAGTTCCAGGCTTACTTCATCTGCCAAAAGCATTCCAAAGGGAGTGCAGAAGTGCCACAACATGGCTGCTTTCACGGCTTTTCCCTTAGGAAGAACCCTAATACGCGGCTGATTTACCTTCCTAGGGTTACTGTTAGGCTTAGGCCTAGGACTTTTAAAACCAGGAAGCCCTGGGCTCCAGGCACTCTGCAGCTGCGAAAGGCATCCCAAGGGGAGTGCAAAAGTGACACAACTTGGCAGCCACCACTGATATTTCCATGAGACCATCCCGAACCATAGGCTGATTTTCCTTCCTAGGGTTAAGGTTTGAGTTACGCCTAGGGTAAGAGTTCTATTAACCAGAAAGCCCTGAGTTCCAAGAACACAGCAGCTGCGAAGGACTACCCAAGAAGAGCGCAAAAGTACCACAACATGCCTGCCTCCACAGCTTTTTCCTTGGGGACATGCCTAATTCCTGGCTGATTTGCCTTTCTCGTCTTAGGGTTGGGGTTCGGCCTAGGGCTAGGATTTTTAAAATCAGGAAGCCCTGAGTTCCAGGCACACTGGAGCTGTGAAAGGCATCCCAAAGGGAGTGCAAAAGTGCCACAACATGGCTGCTTTCCCGGCTTTTTCCTTGGCAAGAAGCCTAACACCAGGCTGATTTCCCTTCCCAGGGTTACTGTTAGGCTTAGGCCTAGCGCTAGGATTTTTAAAACTAGGAAGCCCTTAGTTCCAGGCACACTGCAGCTGTTCAAGGCAACCCAAGGGGAGTACAAAAGTGCAACAACATGGCAGCTTTCACAGCTTTTTCCTTGGCACCATCCCTATACCTAGGCTGATTTATCTGCTTAGCGTTAAGGTTAGGCTTCAGCCTAGGGCTTGGAGTTTTTTAACCAGGAAGCCCTGAGTTCCAGGCTTACTGCATCTGCCAAAGGCATCCCAAAGGGAGTGCAGAAGTGCCACAACATGGCTGCTTTCACGGCTTTTCCCTTAGGAAGAACCCTAATACGCGGCTGATTTACCTTCCTAGGGTTACTGTTAGGCTTAGGCCTAGGACTTTTAAAACCAGGAAGCCCTGGGCTCCAGGCATATGCAGCTGTTAAAGGCATCCCAAGACGGCCGCAGAAGTGACACAACTTGGCTGCCTCTGCTTCTATTCTCATGAGACCATCCTGAACCTTAGGCAGATTTTCCTTCCTAGGGTTAAGGTTTGAGTTTCGCCTAGGGTAAGAGTTCTATTAACCAGAAAGCCCTGAGTTCCAAGAACACAGCAGCTGCGAAGGACTAGCCAAGAAGAGCGCAAAAGTACCACAACATGCCTGCCTCCACAGCTTTTTCCTTGGGGACATGCCTAATTCCTGGCTGATTTGCCTTTCTCGTCTTAGGGTTGGGGTTCGGCCTAGGGCTAGGATTTTTTTAACTAGGAAGCCCTGAGTTCCAGGCTTACTTCATCTGCCAAAAGCATCCCAAAGGGAGTGCAGAAGTGCCACAACATGGCTGCTTTCACGGCTTTTCCCTTAGGAAGAACCCTAATACCCGGCAGATTTACCTTCCTAGGGTTACTGTTAGGCTTAGGCCTAGGACTTTTAAAACCAGGAAGCCCTGGGCTCCAGGCACTCTGCAGCTGCGAAAGGCATTCCAAGGGGAGCGCAAAAGTAACGCAACTTGGCTGCCACCACTGATATTTCCATGAGACCATCCCGAACCATAGGCTGATTTTCCTTCCTAGGGTTAAGGTTTGAGTTACGCCTGGGGTAAGAGTTCTATTAACCAGAAAGCCCTGAGTTCCAAGAACACAGCAGCTGCGAAGGACTAGCCAAGAAGAGCGCAAAAGTACCACAACATGCCTGCCTCCACAGCTTTTTCCTTGGGGACATGCCTAATTCCTGGCTGATTTGCCTTTCTCGTCTTAGGGTTGGGGTTCGGCCTAGGGCTAGGATTTTTAAAATCAGGAAGCCCTGAGTTCCAGGCACACTGGAGCTGTGAAAGGCATCCCAAAGGGAGTGCAAAAGTGCCACAACATGGCTGCTTTCCCGGCTTTTTCCTTGGCAAGAAGCCTAACACCAGGCTGATTTCCCTTCCCAGGGTTACTGTTAGGCTTAGGCCTAGGGCTAGGATTTTTAAAACTAGGAAGCCCTTAGTTACAGGCACACTGCAGCTGCGAAAGGCATCCCAAGGGGAGTACAAAAGTGCAACAACATGGCAGCTTTCACAGCTTTTTCCTTGGCACCATCCCTATACCTAGGCTGATTTATCTGCCTAGGGTTAAGTTTAGGCTTCAGCCTAGTGCTTGGAGTTTTTTAACCAGAAAGCCCTGAGTTCCAGGCTTACTGCATCTGCCAAAGGCATCCCAAAGGGAGTGCAGAAGTGCCACAACATGGCTGCTTTCACGGCTTTTCCCTTAGGAAGAACCCTAATACGCGGCTGATTTACCTTCCTAGGGTTACTGTTAGGCTTAGGCCTAGGACTTTTAAAACCAGGAAGCCCTGGGCTCCAGGCATATGCAGCTGTTAAAGGCATCCCAAGACGGCCGCAAAAGTGACACAACTTGGCTGCCACCACTGATATTTCCATGAGACCATCCCGAACCATAGGCTGATTTTCCTTCCTAGGGTTAAGGTTTGAGTTTCGCCTAGGGTAAGAGTTCTATTAACCAGAAAGCCCTGAGTTCCAAGAACACAGCAGCTGCGAAGGACTAGCCAAGAAGAGCGCAAAAGTACCAC
Organism: Ammospiza maritima maritima; assembly: GCA_036010785.1. Taxonomy (NCBI): domain Eukaryota; kingdom Metazoa; phylum Chordata; class Aves; order Passeriformes; family Passerellidae; genus Ammospiza; species Ammospiza maritima. The sequence continues at coordinate 1,921,057 of JAYKTQ010000127.1, forward strand.
AACATGCCTGCCTCCACAGCTTTTTCCTTGGGGACATGCCTAATTCCTGGCTGATTTGCCTTTCTCGTCTTAGGGTTGGGGTTCGGCCTAGGGCTAGGATTTTTTTATCTAGGAAGCCCTGAGTTCCAGGCTTACTTCATCTGCCAAAAGCATCCCAAAGGGAGTGCAGAAGTGCCACAACATGGCTGCTTTCACGGCTTTTCCCTTAGGAAGAACCCTAATACGCGGCTGATTTACCTTCCTAGGGTTACTGTTAGGCTTAGGCCTAGGACTTTTAAAACCAGGAAGCCCTGGGCTCCAGGCACTCTGCAGCTGCGAAAGGCATCCCAAGGGGAGTGCAAAAGTGACACAACTTGGCTGCCACCACTGATATTTCCATGAGACCATCCCGAACCATAGGCTGATTTTCCTTCCTAGGGTTAAGGTTTGAGTTACGCCTGGGGTAAGGGTTCTATTAACCAGAAAGCCCTGAGTTCCAAGAACACAGCAGCTGCGAAGGACTACCCAAGAAGAGCGCAAAAGTACCACAACATGCCTGCCTCCACAGCTTTTTCCTTGGGGACATGCCTAATTCCTGGCTGATTTGCCTTTCTCGTCTTAGGGTTGGGGTTCGGCCTAGGGCTAGGATATTTTTAACTAGGAAGCCCTGAGTTCCAGGCTTACTTAATCTGCCAAAGGCATCCCAAAGGGAGTGCAAAAGTGCCACAACATGGCTGCTTTCACGGCTTTTCCCTTAGGAAGAAGCCTAACACCAGGCTGATTTCCCTTCCCAGGGTTACTGTTAGGCTTAGGCCTAGGGCTAGGATTTTTAAAACTAGGAAGCCCTTAGATCCAGGCACACTGCATCTGTTCAAGGCGTCCCAAGGGGAGTACAAAAGTGAAACAACATGGCAGCTTTCACAGCTTTTTCCTTGGCACCATCCCTATACCTAGGCTGTTTTATCTGCCTAGGGTTAGGGTTAGGGTTCAGCCTAGGGCTTGGAGTTTTTTAACCAGGAAGCCCTGAGTTCCAGGCTTACTGCATCTGCCAAAGGCATCCCAAAGGGAGTGCAAAAGTGCCACAACATGGCTGCTTTCACGGCTTTTCCCTTAGGAAGAACCCTAATACGCGGCTGATTTACCTTCCTAGGGTTACTGTTAGGCTTAGGCCTAGGACTTTTAAAACCAGGAAGCCCTGGGCTCCAGGCACACTGCAGCTGCCAAAGGCATCCCAAGGGGAGCGCAAAAGTGACACAACTTGGCTGCCACCACTGATATTTCCATGAGACCATCCCGAACCATAGGCTGATTTTCCTTCCTAGGGTTAAGGTTTGAGTTATGCCTGGGGTAAGGGTTCTATTACCCAGAAAGCCCTGAGTTCCAAGAACACAGCAGCTGCGAAGGACTACCCAAGAAGAGCGCAAAAGTACCACAACGTGCCTGCCTCCACAGCTTTTTCCTTGGGGACATGCCTAATTCCTGGCTTATTTGCCTTTCTCGTCTTAGGGTTGGGGTTCGGCCTAGGGCTAGGATTTTTTTAACTAGGAAGCCCTGAGTTCCAGGCTTACTTCATCTGCAAAAAGCATCCCAAAGGGAGTGCAGAAGTGCCACAACATGGCTGCTTTCACGGCTTTTCCCTTAGGAAGAACCCTAATACGCGGCTGATTTACCTTCCTAGGGTTACTGTTAGGCTTAGGCCTAGGACTTTTAAAACCAGGAAGCCCTGGGCTCCAGGCACTCTGCAGCTGCGAAAGGCATCCCAAGGGGAGCGCAAAAGTGACACAACTTGGCTGCCACCACTGATATTTCCATGAGACCATCCCGAACCATAGGCTGATTTTCCTTCCTAGGGTTAAGGTTTGAGTTACGCCTAGGGTAAGGGTTCTATTAACCAGAAAGCCCTGAGTTCCAAGAACACAGCAGCTGCGAAGGACTACCCAAGAAGAGCGCAAAAGTACCACAACATGCCTGCCTCCACAGCTTTTTCCTTGGGGACATGCCTAATTCCTGGCTGATTTGCCTTTCTCGTCTTAGGGTTGGGGTTTGGCCTAGGGCTAGGATTTTTAAAATCAGGAAGCCCTGAGTTCCAGGCACACTGGAGCTGTGAAAGGCATCCCAAAGGGAGTGCAAAAGTGCCACAACATGGCTGCTTTCCCGGCTTTTTCCTTGGCAAGAAGCCTAACACCAGGCTGATTTACCTTCCTAGGGTTACTGTAAGGCTTAGGCCTAGGGCTAGGATTTTTAAAACTAGGAAGCCCTTAGTTCCAGGCACACTGCAGCTGTTCAAGTCATCCCAAGAGGGCCGCAGAAGTGACACAACTTGGCTGCCTCTGCTGCTATTCTCATCAGTCCATCCCGAACCATAGGCTGATTTTCCTTCCTTGCCTGAGGGTTAGAGTTACGCCTAGGGTTAGTGTTTTTTTAACCAGAGAGCCCTGAGTTCCAAGAACACAGCAGCTGCGAAGGACTACCCAAGAGGAGGGGAAAAGTGCCACAACATGGCTGCCTCCAGCGCTTTTTCCTTGGGACCATCATTGAACCTAAGCTGATTTACTTGCCTCCAGTTGCACCTATGGTCACGCCAAGAGATAGGGATTTTAAATCAGTAAACCCTGAGCTCCAGACCCAGTGCAGCTGCAAAAGGCTTCCCAAGGGCAGCCAAAAATTGCCTCAACATGCTCCTTCCAGTGCTTTTTTCCTTGGGAACATCCCTATACCCAGGCTGATTTATCTGCCTAGGGTTAGGGTTAGGGTTCAGCCTAGAGATAGGATTTTTTCAAACAGGAAGCCCTGAATTCCAGGCACACTGCAGCTGTTAAAGGCAGTGTTCTACGTCAACCGCAACTTAGTCTGAAATAAATGCTTTTTCCCTGAGAGCATCTGAGAGGTTTGCATGAAGCACTGATATCTGACATTTGCAATTTTGAATAGGAGAGGAGAAAGAAAATGGGAAGAAGTTTTTAATTTTAGTGGTTTCAATGTTAATTTCCGTACACTTTTTCAAAACTTGTCAGCTCAAATGCCCATCAACATCTTTTAGTCATCTGTAAGTCAGTATTCATATAAAATGTGCTTCAAATCAAAAGAATTTCAAATTTGCACTCCAAATTTCTGTGCCTAGATTTATGATTTCCTCCACATATTAGATGAAAGGAAGGCCTTTTTTACTGTGGGAGTGCTGGAACACTGGAACAGGTTGCCCAGGGAAGTTGTGGGTGTCCCATCCCTGAAAGTATTCAAGGTCAGCTTGGACGGGGCTTGGAGCAGCAACAAAGGAGAAGCTTGATGGTAGAGAAACAAAGTTGGACTATAGAAGAAACTGGGATTGAAGTATAGGAGCAAGTTTTCTCTCAGCTCTTGGGGTAAATTCAAAGTTGTACAAAATGACATTTATCTGTGCTATTCACTACTGTAACAGAAATGTTCATGAAAACTGTACAGAAGATAGCAAATTTTAAAAGAGATAAGAATTACAGCATAAAATCCATGGGATGGGTTACAACATGAGACACTCTCTAAGAGAAAATCTCTGTGTTTCAGCACTTCATCATGGTAAGATTTCATGAAGTGCCAAAGAAGGCGGCAAAATATCATTCGGGACGTTATTTCCTGGAATTCAGCCTGGCCATTAGTAGGAACTGGGTTTGAACACATCATGTAGATATACCACACACGCTTTCCCTTCACTGAAAAATGACTGTTTACAACGAAGAAGCAATTGACGATCAAAATTGATTGAAAGCATCTTAAACATGTCAAGTATTTCATTGTAGATGATCTGTGATCCAAATGCTTCTTCCACCTTCGAGAGGGACAGAACAATTCTTCCATATCATGATGGTTTAAAATTGTATCAACCAATGTTTTCTGCTGAAAAGATAGCATCTATTTTTTTCTATTTTTGGAAGAAAATATTCCTAGACATACAACAGGTGAGAACTAAGTAATTTTAAAGAAACAAATGAAAAGAAAATATTCTGTAAATAGAATGAAATGAAAAGCTGTGTTTTAAATAGGAGCTAAATATGAAACAGAATTTTTGTACCAGGCATTTGAATTACTGCACCAGCTCTTTTGCCCATCAAGAGAGGCATTGAGCATTTCAGTCTTTTCCAAGGTGTTCATGATCTGCTATGCTGATCTCTGTGTGTGCCTAGGTGTGTGTGGAAGGGGGGGCATGTGAAGGGGAGTGTGTATGTTTGCTTTACAATTGTTGTGGCAGATTCATGCCTCAGCTCCACATTTTGTTTTAGAAAGGTCACACAGAGTGGATGTGAAGTTTACTATCAACAAGAGATCAATTCCCAAATCATCCATTTCACTCTACCTTATAAATCATGTGCTTTGTTGCATATTTTATCAAATCTACTTTCAAGCCAGATGGAGGAAGGAGGATGTGGCAATCCCTCCACCATCTTGCAACTTTTATGCAAGTAGGTTTTCAAGAAAATCATCATTTCTCTTGGAAATATGTCTGGAACAGGCATGATGGTAGTGTCAACCTGTTGGAGTTTTTGTTGCTGGAAGAAGTTATACAAAAGGATTGGTTTTTACATTGACCAGTTACTGAATCAAGCTCAGGAATACATTGGAAATTCAACTGGGGCTTCCTTTCCCCGGCAGACTACTTCTAGAACGAGCTTGTACACTGAAGCTTACTCTTTTGCCCTCTTTTTGTTTCTTTCCTATTTTCTTGGCTTCTTTGCCACTCTCTAGACAATTTTGGAACTTTTTTCCCAACTCAAATGGTTTCAATAGTCTGATTGTGATCATACATTTTTACAAGGAATTTTTAAAATCTTTCCTCCAGTTAAGAAAGTCAAGGACTTAGGTCTTTTTCTTCCCTTATCAATATTGCAATGAAATTGATAAGTAAAGACCAACTCTTTCTTTTTGTTTTTAACCCAAGCAGATAATTCCCATCCATTCATCCATTTGGTGGACCAATAGTTGCCATTCTGATGGAAGTTGTCACTTCTTAACAATAGGCATTCTGTGACTATGTTGACAGCACTTTGGGTGAAGATCCTAACTGGTCTTAGATACACATAGGGAGAAATTTGCTCAGCCAGTGTCAGTCTTAAGCATGCGTATCAGAAGATCTTTCTAGAGCTGGGAATTTTCCCATGAAAGGGATTCAGTTAGGGAAGAGACACTTGCCCCAGAGGTTTACATTCTTCTTGAAGACTGCTTAAGGAACTTAGATGCCATGTCCATTTGGATCTGTGTCTGCACAGAACTTTGTCATGCCAGTGCTTGAAATGCATCTTGAAGAGAATTCACTAGCACAGAATGAATGAGAGTGGAAGTGGTTGGTGGGGCTAACCAGGCCCAACCCCCCTGCCTAAACCAGGATACCTAGAGCCTCTTGCCCAGGATTCTATCTGGGTGTACTTTTAATGTCTTCAAAGATCCAGGCTCCACAATCTTTCTGGGCAGTCTGTGCCGTGGTTCACTCACCCTCACAGTAAAGAATCATTTACTGATGTTCCTGTATTTCAGTGTGTGCCCACTGCCTCTTGTCTTTTCACTCAGCATCACTGAAAAGACACTGATTCCCTCCCCTTTGCACTATTGCTTCCATATGGATGTGTGCTGCCATGTAGAGATATGTCAAAAACCTCCCTGAAGCCCAGGCAGATAATATTCCCTTCATCTACCAGTCAAGTTGATTCATCAGAGGAGTTTAAAGTTATGTTCAGCATGAAATGCCCCTGAAAAATCATGCTAACTACATTATTGTGTCGTCTTTCATGTGCCTGGCAAGGTTTTCCAGGAAGAGCTGCTTCATCAACTTCCTGGGTATAAAAAAGAGGCTGGCTGGTTTGTACGATTGCGAGTCCTCCTAATTGCCTTTTTTGAAGATGAGTGTCATTTGCTTACATCCAGTCCTTAGCCTCTCTTCTCGTCTACATCTTAGCAAAAAGCTTTTCCACAATGTCTGGCGAGGAAAAACTGTGCCAGCACAGAAAACATCTCCTATCGTGTTCTAGACGTTGCACGGAGGTGTGCCGAGTGTTTGGCATGAAGGAAAGAAAACTTGTCCAAAACAGCTTCCAATCGAATGTTCATGCGATTGGAAAAGTCAGGAGAGTGCAAAGGTACTATTTTCTAGCAGTTGGCAAGCTGCGCACACAATCCCAGTGTTGTACAGCTTCCTTCTTCACCTTTCCGAAGGTGCCGCTCTCTCCGGCTCCCGGAGGCGAAGAAGCGGCTTCTTCGCGCAAAGACGATTGTGCCGCTCACTGTGCACTCCTTAGCGCGGCTTCTGCCGAAAGACGCCCGGGAGCGGCTCTTAGCTCCGGACAGCATCGTACCTTCGTCTTTAGCGTCTCTTCTCGTCTACATCTTAGCAAAAAGCTTTTCTACTATGTCTGGCGAGGAAAAACTGTGCCAGCACAGAAAACATCTCCCATCGTGTTCTAGACGTTGCACGGAGGTGTGCCGAGTGTTTGGCATGAAGAAAAGAAAAGTTGTCCAAAACAGCTTCCAATCGAATGTTCATGTGATTGGAAAAGTCAGGAGAGTGCAAAGGTACTGTTTTCTAGCAGTTGGCAAGCTGCGCACACAATCCCAGTGTTGTACAGCTTCCTTCTTCACCTTTCCGAAGGTGCCGCTCTCTCCGGCTCCCGGAGGCGAAGAAGCGGCTTCTTCGCGCAAAGACGATTGTGCCGCTCACTGTGCACTCCTTAGCGCGGCTTCTGCCGAAAGACGCCCGGGAGCGGCTCTTAGCTCCGGACAGCATCGTACCTTCGTCTTTAGCGTCTCTTCTCGTCTACATCTTAGCAAAAAGCTTTTCCACAATGTCTGGCGAGGAAAAACTGTGCAAGCACAGAAAACATCTCCCATCGTGTTCTAGACGTTGCACGGAGGTGTGCCGAGTGTTTGGCATGAAGGAAAGAAAAGTTGTCCAAAACAGCTTCCAATCGAATGTTCATGTGATTGGAAAAGTCAGGAGAGTGCAAAGGTACTGTTTTCTATCAGTTGGCAAGCTGCGCACACAATCCCAGTGTTGTACAGCTTCCTTCTTCACCTTTCCGAAGGTGCCGCTCTCTCCGGCTCCCGGAGGCGAAGAAGCGGCTTCTTCACGCAAAGACGATTGTGCCGCTCACTGTGCACTCCTTAGCGCGGCTTCTGCCGAAAGACGCCCGGGAGCGGCTCTTAGCTCCGGACAGCATCGTACCTTCGTCTTTAGCGTCTCTTCTCGTCTACATCTTAGCAAAAAGCTTTTCCACTATGTCTGGCGAGGAAAAACTGTGCCAGCACAGAAAACATCTCCCATCGTGTTCTAGACGTTGCACGGAGGTGTGCCGAGTGTTTGGCATGAAGGAAAGAAAAGTTGTCCAAAACAGCTTCCAATCGAATGTTCATGTGATTGGAAAAGTCAGGAGAGTGCAAAGGTACTGTTTTCTATCAGTTGGCAAGCTGCGCACACAATCCCAGTGTTGTACAGCTTCCTTCTTCACCTTTCCGAAGGTGCCGCTCTCTCCGGCTCCCGGAGGCGAAGAAGCGGCTTCTTCGCTCAAAGACGATTGTGCCGCTCACTGTGCACTCCTTAGCGCGGCTTCTGCCGAAAGACGCCCGGGAGCGGCTCTTAGCTCCGGACAGCATCGTACCTTCGTCTTTAGCGTCTCTTCTCGTCTACATCTTAGCAAAAAGCTTTTCCACTATGTCTGGCGAGGAAAAACTGTGCCAGCACAGAAAACATCTCCCATCGTGTTCTAGACGTTGCACGATCCCTAAACTTAGGCTGATTTTCCTTCCTGGGGATAGGGTTAGGCTTCAGCCTAGGGCTTGGAGTTTTTTAACCAGGAAGCCCTGAGTTCCAGGCTTACTGCATCTGCCAAAGGCATCCCAAAGGGAGTGCAGAAGTGCCACAACATGGCTGCTTTCACGGCTTTTCCCTTAGGAAGAACCCTAATACCCGGCAGATTTACCTTCCTAGGGTTACTGTTAGGCTTAGGCCTAGGACTTTTAAAACCAGGAAGCCCTGGGCTCCAGGCACTCTGCAGCTGCGAAAGGCATTCCAAGGGGAGCGCAAAAGTAACGCAACTTGGCTGCCACCACTGATATTTCCATGAGACCATCCCGAACCATAGGCTGATTTTCCTTCCTAGGGTTAAGGTTTGAGTTACGCCTGGGGTAAGAGTTCTATTAACCAGAAAGCCCTGAGTTCCAAGAACACAGCAGCTGCGAAGGACTACCCAAGAAGAGCGCAAAAGTACCACAGCATGCCTGCCTCCACAGCTTTTTCCTTGGGGACATGCCTAATTCCTGGCTGATTTGCCTTTCTCGTCTTAGGGTTGGGGTTCGGCCTAGGGCTAGGATTTTTAAAATCAGGAAGCCCTGAGTTCCAGGCACACTGGAGCTGTGAAAGGCATCCCAAAGGGAGTGCAAAAGTGCCACAACATGGCTGCTTTCCCGGCTTTTTCCTTGGCAAGAAGCCTAACACCAGGCTGATTTCCCTTCCCAGGGTTACTGTTAGGCTTAGGCCTAGGGCTAGGATTTTTAAAACTAGGAAGCCCTTAGTTCCAGGCACACTGCAGCTGTTCAAGGCAACCCAAGGGGAGTACAAAAGTGCAACAACATGGCAGCTTTCACAGCTTTTTCCTTGGCACCATCCCTATACCTAGGCTGATTTATCTGCCTAGCGTTAAGGTTAGGCTTCAGCCTAGGGCTTGGAGTTTTTTAACCAGGAAGCCCTGAGTTCCAGGCTTACTGCATCTGCCAAAGGCATCCCAAAGGGAGTGCAGAAGTGCCACAACATGGCTGCTTTCACGGCTTTTCCCTTAGGAAGAACCCTAATACGCGGCTGATTTACCTTCCTAGGGTTACTGTTAGGCTTAGGCCTAGGACTTTTAAAACCAGGAAGCCCTGGGCTCCAGGCATATGCAGCTGTTAAAGGCATCCCAAGACGGCCGCAGAAGTGACACAACTTGGCTGCCTCTGCTTCTATTCTCATGAGACCATCCTGAACCATAGGCAGATTTTCCTTCCTAGGGTTAAGGTTTGAGTTTCGCCTAGGGTAAGAGTTCTATTAACCAGAAAGCCCTGAGTTCCAAGAACACAGCAGCTGCGAAGGACTAGCCAAGAAGAGCGCAAAAGTACCACAACATGCCTGCCTCCACAGCTTTTTCCTTGGGGACATGCCTAATTCCTGGCTGATTTGCCTTTCTCGTCTTAGGGTTGGGGTTCGGCCTAGGGCTAGGATTTTTTTAACTAGGAAGCCCTGAGTTCCAGGCTTACTTCATCTGCCAAAAGCATCCCAAAGGGAGTGCAGAAGTGCCACAACATGGCTGCTTTCACGGCTTTTCCCTTAGGAAGAACCCTAATACCCGGCAGATTTACCTTCCTAGGGTTACTGTTAGGCTTAGGCCTAGGACTTTTAAAACCAGGAAGCCCTGGGCTCCAGGCACTCTGCAGCTGCGAAAGGCATTCCAAGGGGAGCGCAAAAGTAACGCAACTTGGCTGCCACCACTGATATTTCCATGAGACCATCCCGAACCATAGGCTGATTTTCCTTCCTAGGGTTAAGGTTTGAGTTACGCCTGGGGTAAGAGTTCTATTAACCAGAAAGCCCTGAGTTCCAAGAACACAGCAGCTGCGAAGGACTACCCAAGAAGAGCGCAAAAGTACCACAGCATGCCTGCCTCCACAGCTTTTTCCTTGGGGACATGCCTAATTCCTGGCTGATTTGCCTTTCTCGTCTTAGGGTTGGGGTTCGGCCTAGGGCTAGGATTTTTAAAATCAGGAAGCCCTGAGTTCCAGGCACACTGGAGCTGTGAAAGGCATCCCAAAGGGAGTGCAAAAGTGCCACAACATGGCTGCTTTCCCGGCTTTTTCCTTGGCAAGAAGCCTAACACCAGGCTGATTTCCCTTCCCAGGGTTACTGTTAGGCTTAGGCCTAGGGCTAGGATTTTTAAAACTAGGAAGCCCTTAGTTACAGGCACACTGCAGCTGCGAAAGGCATCCCAAGGGGAGTACAAAAGTGCAACAACATGGCAGCTTTCACAGCTTTTTCCTTGGCACCATCCCTATACCTAGGCTGATTTATCTGCCTAGGGTTAAGTTTAGGCTTCAGCCTAGTGCTTGGAGTTTTTTAACCAGAAAGCCCTGAGTTCCAGGCTTACTGCATCTGCCAAAGGCATCCCAAAGGGAGTGCAGAAGTGCCACAACATGGCTGCTTTCACGGCTTTTCCCTTAGGAAGAACCCTAATACGCGGCTGATTTACCTTCCTAGGGTTACTGTTAGGCTTAGGCCTAGGACTTTTAAAACCAGGAAGCCCTGGGCTCCAGGCACTCTGCAGCTGCGAAAGGCATCCCAAGGGGAGCGCAAAAGTGACACAACTTGGCTGCCACCACTGATATTTCCATGAGACCATCCCGAACCATAGGCTGATTTTCCTTCCTAGGGTTAAGGTTTGAGTTACGCCTAGGGTAAGGGTTCTATTAACCAGAAAGCCCTGAGTTCCAAGAACACAGCAGCTGCGAAGGACTACCCAAGAAGAGCGCAAAAGTACCACAACATGCCTGCCTCCACAGCTTTTTCCTTGGGGACATGCCTAATTCCTGGCTGATTTGCCTTTCTCGTCTTAGGGTTGGGGTTCGGCCTAGGGCTAGGATTTTTAAAATCAGGAAGCCCTGAGTTCCAGGCACACTGGAGCTGTGAAAGGCATCCCAAAGGGAGTGCAAAAGTGCCACAACATGGCTGCTTTCACGGCTTTTTCCTTGGCAAGAAGCCTAACACCAGGCTGATTTACCTTCCCAGGGTTACTGTAAGGCTTAGGCCTAGGGCTAGGATTTTTAAAACTAGGAAGCCCTTAGCTCCAGGCACACTGCAGCTGTTCAAGTCATCCCAAGAGGGCCGCAGAAGTGACACAACTTGGCTGCCTCTGCTGCTATTCTCATCAGTCCATCCCGAACCATAGGCTGATTTTCCTTCCTTGCCTGAGGGTTAGAGTTACGCCTAGGGTTAGTGTTTTTTTAACCAGAGAGCCCTGAGTTCCAAGAACACAGCAGCTGCGAAGGACTACCCAAGAGGAGGGGAAAAGTGCCACAACATGGCTGCCTCCAGCGCTTTTTCCTTGGGACCATCATTGAACCTAAGCTGATTTACTTGCCTCCAGTTGCACCTATGGTCACGCCAAGAGATAGGGATTTTAAATCAGTAAACCCTGAGCTCCAGACCCAGTGCAGCTGCAAAAGGCTTCCCAAGGGCAGCCAAAAATTGCCTCAACATGCTCCTTCCAGTGCTTTTTTCCTTGGGAACATCCCTATACCCAGGCTGATTTATCTGCCTAGGGTTAGGGTTAGGGTTCAGCCTAGAGATAGGATTTTTTCAAACAGGAAGCCCTGAATTCCAGGCACACTGCAGCTGTTAAAGGCAGTGTTCTATGTCAACCGCAACTTAGTCTGAAATAAATGCTTTTTCCCTGAGAGCATCTGAGAGGTTTGCATGAAGCACTGATATCTGACATTTGCAATTTTGAATAGGAGAGGAGAAAGAAAATGGGAAGAAGTTTTTAATTTTAGTGGTTTCAATGTTAATTTCCGTACACTTTTTCAAAACTTGTCAGCTCAAATGCCCATCAACATCTTTTAGTCATCTGTAAGTCAGTATTCATATAAAATGTGCTTCAAATCAAAAGAATTTCAAATTTGCACTCCAAATTTCTGTGCCTAGATTTATGATTTCCTCCACATATTAGATGAAAGGAAGGCCTTTTTTACTGTGGGAGTGCTGGAACACTGGAACAGGTTGCCCAGGGAAGTTGTGGGTGTCCCATCCCTGAAAGTATTCAAGGTCAGCTTGGACGGGGCTTGGAGCAGCAACAAAGGAGAAGCTTGATGGTAGAGAAACAAAGTTGGACTATAGAAGAAACTGGGATTGAAGTATAGGAGCAAGTTTTCTCTCAGCTCTTGGGGTAAATTCAAAGTTGTACAAAATGACATTTATCTGTGCTATTCACTACTGTAACAGAAATGTTCATGAAAACTGTACAGAAGATAGCAAATTTTAAAAGAGATAAGAATTACAGCATAAAATCCATGGGATGGGTTACAACATGAGACACTCTCTAAGAGAAAATCTCTGTGTTTCAGCACTTCATCATGGTAAGATTTCATGAAGTGCCAAAGAAGGCGGCAAAATATCATTCGGGACGTTATTTCCTGGAATTCAGCCTGGCCATTAGTAGGAACTGGGTTTGAACACATCATGTAGATATACCACACACACTTTCCCTTCACTGAAAAATGACTGTTTACAACGAAGAAGCAATTGACGATCAAAATTGATTGAAAGCATCTTAAACATGTCAAGTATTTCATTGTAGATGATCTGTGATCCAAATGCTTCTTCCACCTTCGAGAGGGACAGAACAATTCTTCCATATCATGATGGTTTAAAATTGTATCAACCAATGTTTTCTGCTGAAAAGATAGCATCTATTTTTTTCTATTTTTGGAAGAAAATATTCCTAGACATACAACAGGTGAGAACTAAGTAATTTTAAAGAAACAAATGAAAAGAAAATATTCTGTAAATAGAATGAAATGAAAAGCTGTGTTTTAAATAGGAGCTAAATATGAAACAGAATTTTTGTACCAGGCATTTGAATTACTGCACCAGCTCTTTTGCCCATCAAGAGAGGCATTGAGCATTTCAGTCTTTTCCAAGGTGTTCATGATCTGCTATGCTGATCTCTGTGTGTGCCTAGGTGTGTGTGGAAGGGGGGGCATGTGAAGGGGAGTGTGTATGTTTGCTTTACAATTGTTGTGGCAGATTCATGCCTCAGCTCCACATTTTGTTTTAGAAAGGTCACACAGAGTGGATGTGAAGTTTACTATCAACAAGAGATCAATTCCCAAATCATCCATTTCACTCTACCTTATAAATCATGTGCTTTGTTGCATATTTTATCAAATCTACTTTCAAGCCAGATGGAGGAAGGAGGATGTGGCAATCCCTCCACCATCTTGCAACTTTTATGCAAGTAGGTTTTCAAGAAAATCATCATTTCTCTTGGAAATATGTCTGGAACAGGCATGATGGTAGTGTCAACCTGTTGGAGTTTTTGTTGCTGGAAGAAGTTATACAAAAGGATTGGTTTTTACATTGACCAGTTACTGAATCAAGCTCAGGAATACATTGGAAATTCAACTGGGGCTTCCTTTCCCCGGCAGACTACTTCTAGAACGAGCTTGTACACTGAAGCTTACTCTTTTGCCCTCTTTTTGTTTCTTTCCTATTTTCTTGGCTTCTTTGCCACTCTCTAGACAATTTTGGAACTTTTTTCCCAACTCAAATGGTTTCAATAGTCTGATTGTGATCATACATTTTTACAAGGAATTTTTAAAATCTTTCCTCCAGTTAAGAAAGTCAAGGACTTAGGTCTTTTTCTTCCCTTATCAATATTGCAATGAAATTGATAAGTAAAGACCAACTCTTTCTTTTTGTTTTTAACCCAAGCAGATAATTCCCATCCATTCATCCATTTGGTGGACCAATAGTTGCCATTCTGATGGAAGTTATCACTTCTTAACAATAGGCATTCTGTGACTATGTTGACAGCACTTTGGGTGAAGATCCTAACTGGTCTTAGATACACATAGGGAGAAATTTGCTCAGCCAGTGTCAGTCTTAAGCATGCGTATCAGAAGATCTTTCTAGAGCTGGGAATTTTCCCATGAAAGGGATTCAGTTAGGGAAGAGACACTTGCCCCAGAGGTTTACATTCTTCTTGAAGACTGCTTAAGGAACTTAGATGCCATGTCCATTTGGATCTGTGTCTGCACAGAACTTTGTCATGCCAGTGCTTGAAATGCATCTTGAAGAGAATTCACTAGCACAGAATGAATGAGAGTGGAAGTGGTTGGTGGGGCTAACCAGGCCCAACCCCCCTGCCTAAACCAGGATACCTAGAGCCTCTTGCCCAGGATTCTATCTGGGTGTACTTTTAATGTCTTCAAAGATCCAGGCTCCACAATCTTTCTGGGCAGTCTGTGCCGTGGTTCACTCACCCTCACAGTAAAGAATCATTTCCTGATGTTCCTGTATTTCAGTGTGTGCCCACTGCCTCTTGTCTTTTCACTCAGCATCACTGAAAAGACACTGATTCCCTCCCCTTTGCACTATTGCTTCCATATGGATGTGTGCTGCCATGTAGAGATATGTCAAAAACCTCCCTGAAGCCCAGGCAGATAATATTCCCTTCATCTACCAGTCAAGTTGATTCATCAGAGGAGTTTAAAGTTATGTTCAGCATGAAATGCCCCTGAAAAATCATGCTAACTACATTATTGTGTCGTCTTTCATGTGCCTGGCAAGGTTTTCCAGGAAGAGCTGCTTCATCAACTTCCTGGGTATAAAAAAGAGGCTGGCTGGTTTGTACGATTGCGAGTCCTCCTAATTGCCTTTTTTGAAGATGAGTGTCATTTGCTTACATCCAGTCCTTAGCCTCTCTTCTCGTCTACATCTTAGCAAAAAGCTTTTCCACAATGTCTGGCGAGGAAAAACTGTGCCAGCACAGAAAACATCTCCTATCGTGTTCTAGACGTTGCACGGAGGTGTGCCGAGTGTTTGGCATGAAGGAAAGAAAACTTGTCCAAAACAGCTTCCAATCGAATGTTCATGCGATTGGAAAAGTCAGGAGAGTGCAAAGGTACTATTTTCTATCAGTTGGCAAGCTGCGCACACAATCCCAGTGTTGTACAGCTTCCTTCTTCACCTTTCCGAAGGTGCCGCTCTCTCCGGCTCCCGGAGGCGAAGAAGCGGCTTCTTCGCGCAAAGACGATTGTGCCGCTCACTGTGCACTCCTTAGCGCGGCTTCTGCCGAAAGACGCCCGGGAGCGGCTCTTAGCTCCGGACAGCATCGTACCTTCGTCTTTAGCGTCTCTTCTCGTCTACATCTTAGCAAAAAGCTTTTCCACTATGTCTGGCGAGGAAAAACTGTGCCAGCACAGAAAACATCTCCCATCGTGTTCTAGACGTTGCACGATCCCTAAACTTAGGCTGATTTTCCTTCCTGGGGATAGGGTTAGGCTTCAGCCTAGGGCTTGGAGTTTTTTAACCAGGAAGCCCTGAGTTCCAGGCTTACTGCATCTGCCAAAGGCATCCCAAAGGGAGTGCAGAAGTGCCACAACATGGCTGCTTTCACGGCTTTTCCCTTAGGAAGAACCCTAATACGCGGCTGATTTACCTTCCTAGGGTTACTGTTAGGCTTAGGCCTAGGACTTTTAAAACCAGGAAGCCCTGGGCTCCAGGCACTCTGCAGCTGCGAAAGGCATCCCAAGGGGAGTGCAAAAGTGACACAACTTGGCTGCCAACACTGATATTTCCATGAGACCATCCCGAACCATAGGCTGATTTTCCTTCCTAGGGTTAAGGTTTGAGTTACGCCTAGGGTAAGGGTTCTATTAACCAGAAAGCCCTGAGTTCCAAGAACACAGCAGCTGCGAAGGACTACCCAAGAAGAGCGCAAAAGTACCACAACATGCCTGCCTCCACAGCTTTTTCCTTGGGGACATGCCTAATTCCTGGCTGATTTGCCTTTCTCGTCTTAGGGTTGGGGTTCGGCCTAGGGCTAGGATTTTTAAAATCAGGAAGCCCTGAGTTCCAGGCACACTGGAGCTGTGAAAGGCATCCCAAAGGGAGTGCAAAAGTGCCACAACATGGCTGCTTTCCCGGCTTTTTCCTTGGCAAGAAGCCTAACACCAGTCTGATTTCCCTTCCCAGGGTTACTGTTAGGCTTAGGCCTAGGGCTAGGATTTTTAAAACTAGGAAGCCCTTAGTTCCAGGCACACTGCAGCTGTTCAAGGCAACCCAAGGGGAGTACAAAAGTGCAACAACATGGCAGCTTTCACAGCTTTTTCCTTGGCACCATCCCTATACCTAGGCTGATTTATCTGCCTAGCGTTAAGGTTAGGCTTCAGCCTAGGGCTTGGAGTTTTTTAACCAGGAAGCCCTGAGTTCCAGGCTTACTGCATCTGCCAAAGGCATCCCAAAGGGAGTGCAGAAGTGCCACAACATGGCTGCTTTCACGGCTTTTCCCTTAGGAAGAACCCTAATACGCGGCTGATTTACCTTCCTAGGGTTACTGTTAGGCTTAGGCCTAGGACTTTTAAAACCAGGAAGCCCTGGGCTCCAGGCATATGCAGCTGTTAAAGGCATCCCAAGAGGGCCGCAGAAGTGACACAACTTGGCTGCCTCTGCTTCTATTCTCATGAGACCATCCTGAACCATAGGCAGATTTTCCTTCCTAGGGTTAAGGTTTGAGTTTCGCCTAGGGTAAGAGTTCTATTAACCAGAAAGCCCTGAGTTCCAAGAACACAGCAGCTGCGAAGGACTACCCAAGAAGAGCGCAAAAGTACCACAACATGCCTGCCTCCACAGCTTTTTCCTTGGGGACATGCCTAATTCCTGGCTGATTTGCCTTTCTCGTCTTAGGGTTGGGGTTCGGCCTAGGGCTAGGATTTTTTTAACTAGGAAGCCCTGAGTTCCAGGCTTACTTCATCTGCCAAAAGCATCCCAAAGGGAGTGCAGAAGTGCCACAACATGGCTGCTTTCACGGCTTTTCCCTTAGGAAGAACCCTAATACCCGGCAGATTTACCTTCCTAGGGTTACTGTTAGGCTTAGGCCTAGGACTTTTAAAACCAGGAAGCCCTGGGCTCCAGGCACTCTGCAGCTGCGAAAGGCATTCCAAGGGGAGCGCAAAAGTAACGCAACTTGGCTGCCACCACTGATATTTCCATGAGACCATCCCGAACCATAGGCTGATTTTCCTTCCTAGGGTTAAGGTTTGAGTTACGCCTGGGGTAAGAGTTCTATTAACCAGAAAGCCCTGAGTTCCAAGAACACAGCAGCTGCGAAGGACTACCCAAGAAGAGCGCAAAAGTACCACAACATGCCTGCCTCCACAGCTTTTTCCTTGGGGACATGCCTAATTCCTGGCTGATTTGCCTTTCTCGTCTTAGGGTTGGGGTTCGGCCTAGGGCTAGGATTTTTAAAATCAGGAAGCCCTGAGTTCCAGGCACACTGGAGCTGTGAAAGGCATCCCAAAGGGAGTGCAAAAGTGCCACAACATGGCTGCTTTCCCGGCTTTTTCCTTGGCAAGAAGCCTAACACCAGGCTGATTTCCCTTCCCAGGGTTACTGTTAGGCTTAGGCCTAGGGCTAGGATTTTTAAAACTAGGAAGCCCTTAGTTACAGGCACACTGCAGCTGCGAAAGGCATCCCAAGGGGAGTACAAAAGTGCAACAACATGGCAGCTTTCACAGCTTTTTCCTTGGCACCATCCCTATACCTAGGCTGATTTATCTGCCTAGGGTTAAGTTTAGGCTTCAGCCTAGTGCTTGGAGTTTTTTAACCAGAAAGCCCTGAGTTCCAGGCTTACTGCATCTGCCAAAGGCATCCCAAAGGGAGTGCAGAAGTGCCACAACATGGCTGCTTTCACGGCTTTTCCCTTAGGAAGAACCCTAATACACGGCTGATTTACCTTCCTAGGGTTACTGTTAGGCTTAGGCCTAGGACTTTTAAAACCAGGAAGCCCTGGGCTCCAGGCACTCTGCAGCTGCGAAAGGCATCCCAAGGGGAGTGCAAAAGTGACACAACTTGGCTGCCACCACTGATATTTCCATGAGACCATCCCGAACCATAGGCTGATTTTCCTTCCTAGGGTTAAGGTTTGAGTTACGCCTAGGGTAAGGGTTCTATTAACCAGAAAGCCCTGAGTTCCAAGAACACAGCAGCTGCGAAGGACTACCCAAGAAGAGCGCAAAAGTACCACAACATGCCTGCCTCCACAGCTTTTTCCTTGGGGACATGCCTAATTCCTGGCTGATTTGCCTTTCTCGTCTTAGGGTTGGGGTTCGGCCTAGGGCTAGGATATTTTTAACTAGGAAGCCCTGAGTTCCAGGCTTACTTCATCTGCCAAAGGCATCCCAAAGGGAGTGCAAAAGTGCCACAACATGGCTGCTTTCACGGCTTTTCCCTTAGGAAGAAGCCTAACACCAGGCTGATTTCCCTTCCCAGGGTTACTGTTAGGCTTAGGCCTAGGGCTAGGATTTTTAAAACTAGGAAGCCCTTAGATCCAGGCACACTGCAGCTGTTCAATGCGTCCCAAGGGGAGTACAAAAGTGCAACAACATGGCAGCTTTCACAGCTTTTTCCTTGGCACCATCCCTATACCTAGGCTGTTTTATCTGCCTAGGGTTAGGGTTAGGGTTCAGCCTAGGGCTTGGAGTTTTTTAACCAGGAAGCTCTGAGTTCCAGGCTTACTGCATCTGCCAAAGGCATCCCAAAGGGAGTGCAAAAGTGCCACAACATGGCTGCTTTCACGGCTTTTCCCTTAGGAAGAACCCTAATACGCGGCTGATTTACCTTCCTAGGGTTACTGTTAGGCTTAGGCCTAGGACTTTTAAAACCAGGAAGCCCTGGGCTCCAGGCACACTGCAGCTGCCAAAGGCATCCCAAGGGGAGCGCAAAAGTGACACAACTTGGCTTCCACCACTGATATTTCCATGAGACCATCCCGAACCATAGGCTGATTTTCCTTCCTAGGGTTAAGGTTTGAGTTATGCCTGGGGTAAGGGTTCTATTACCCAGAAAGCCCTGAGTTCCAAGAACACAGCAGCTGCGAAGGACTACCCAAGAAGAGCGCAAAAGTACCACAACGTGCCTGCCTCCACAGCTTTTTCCTTGGGGACATGCCTAATTCCTGGCTTATTTGCCTTTCTCGTCTTAGGGTTGGGGTTCGGCCTAGGGCTAGGATTTTTTTAACTAGGAAGCCCTGAGTTCCAGGCTTACTTCATCTGCAAAAAGCATCCCAAAGGGAGTGCAGAAGTGCCACAACATGGCTGCTTTCACGGCTTTTCCCTTAGGAAGAACCCTAATACGCGGCTGATTTACCTTCCTAGGGTTACTGTTAGGCTTAGGCCTAGGACTTTTAAAACCAGGAAGCCCTGGGCTCCAGGCACTCTGCAGCTGCGAAAGGCATCCCAAGGGGAGCGCAAAAGTGACACAACTTGGCTGCCACCACTGATATTTCCATGAGACCATCCCGAACCATAGGCTGATTTTCCTTCCTAGGGTTAAGGTTTGAGTTACGCCTAGGGTAAGGGTTCTATTAACCAGAAAGCCCTGAGTTCCAAGAACACAGCAGCTGCGAAGGACTACCCAAGAAGAGCGCAAAAGTACCACAACATGCCTGCCTCCACAGCTTTTTCCTTGGGGACATGCCTAATTCCTGGCTGATTTGCCTTTCTCGTCTTAGGGTTGGGGTTCGGCCTAGGGCTAGGATTTTTAAAATCAGGAAGCCCTGAGTTCCAGGCACACTGGAGCTGTGAAAGGCATCCCAAAGGGAGTGCAAAAGTGCCACAACATGGCTGCTTTCCCGGCTTTTTCCTTGGCAAGAAGCCTAACACCAGGCTGATTTACCTTCCCAGGGTTACTGTAAGGCTTAGGCCTAGGGCTAGGATTTTTAAAACTAGGAAGCCCTTAGCTCCAGGCACACTGCAGCTGTTCAAGTCATCCCAAGAGGGCCGCAGAAGTGACACAACTTGGCTGCCTCTGCTGCTATTCTCATCAGTCCATCCCGAACCATAGGCTGATTTTCCTTCCTTGCCTGAGGGTTAGAGTTACGCCTAGGGTTAGTGTTTTTTTAACCAGAGAGCCCTGAGTTCCAAGAACACAGCAGCTGCGAAGGACTACCCAAGAGGAGGGGAAAAGTGCCACAACATGGCTGCCTCCAGCGCTTTTTCCTTGGGACCATCATTGAACCTAAGCTGATTTACTTGCCTCCAGTTGCACCTATGGTCACGCCAAGAGATAGGGATTTTAAATCAGTAAACCCTGAGCTCCAGACCCAGTGCAGCTGCAAAAGGCTTCCCAAGGGCAGCCAAAAATTGCCTCAACATGCTCCTTCCAGTGCTTTTTTCCTTGGGAACATCCCTATACCCAGGCTGATTTATCTGCCTAGGGTTAGGGTTAGGGTTCAGCCTAGAGATAGGATTTTTTCAAACAGGAAGCCCTGAATTCCAGGCACACTGCAGCTGTTAAAGGCAGTGTTCTACGTCAACCGCAACTTAGTCTGAAATAAATGCTTTTTCCCTGAGAGCATCTGAGAGGTTTGCATGAAGCACTGATATCTGACATTTGCAATTTTGAATAGGAGAGGAGAAAGAAAATGGGAAGAAGTTTTTAATTTTAGTGGTTTCAATGTTAATTTCCGTACACTTTTTCAAAACTTGTCAGCTCAAATGCCCATCAACATCTTTTAGTCATCTGTAAGTCAGTATTCATATAAAATGTGCTTCAAATCAAAAGAATTTCAAATTTGCACTCCAAATTTCTATGCCTAGATTTATGATTTCCTACACATATTAGATGAAAGGAAGGCCTTTTTTACTGTGGGAGTGCTGGAACACTGGAACAGGTTGCCCAGGGAAGTTGTGGGTGTCCCATCCCTGAAAGTATTCAAGGTCAGCTTGGACGGGGCTTGGAGCAGCAACAAAGGAGAAGCTTGATGGTAGAGAAACAAAGTTGGACTATAGAAGAAACTGGGATTGAAGTATAGGAGCAAGTTTTCTCTCAGCTCTTGGGGTAAATTCAAAGTTGTACAAAATGACATTTATCTGTGCTATTCACTACTGTAACAGAAATGTTCATGAAAACTGTACAGAAGATAGCAAATTTTAAAAGAGATAAGAATTACAGCATAAAATCCATGGGATGGGTTACAACATGAGACACTCTCTAAGAGAAAATCTCTGTGTTTCAGCACTTCATCATGGTAAGATTTCATGAAGTGCCAAAGAAGGCGGCAAAATATCATTCGGGACGTTATTTCCTGGAATTCAGCCTGGCCATTAGTAGGAACTGGGTTTGAACACATCATGTAGATATACCACACACGCTTTCCCTTCACTGAAAAATGACTGTTTACAACGAAGAAGCAATTGACGATCAAAATTGATTGAAAGCATCTTAAACATGTCAAGTATTTCATTGTAGATGATCTGTGATCCAAATGCTTCTTCCACCTTCGAGAGGGACAGAACAATTCTTCCATATCATGATGGTTTAAAATTGTATCAACCAATGTTTTCTGCTGAAAAGATAGCATCTATTTTTTTCTATTTTTGGAAGAAAATATTCCTAGACATACAACAGGTGAGAACTAAGTAATTTTAAAGAAACAAATGAAAAGAAAATATTCTGTAAATAGAATGAAATGAAAAGCTGTGTTTTAAATAGGAGCTAAATATGAAACAGAATTTTTGTACCAGGCATTTGAATTACTGCACCAGCTCTTTTGCCCATCAAGAGAGGCATTGAGCATTTCAGTCTTTTCCAAGGTGTTCATGATCTGCTATGCTGATCTCTGTGTGTGCCTAGGTGTGTGTGGAAGGGGGGCATGTGAAGGGGAGTGTGTATGTTTGCTTTACAATTGTTGTGGCAGATTCATGCCTCAGCTCCACATTTTGTTTTAGAAAGGTCACACAGAGTGGATGTGAAGTTTACTATCAACAAGAGATCAATTCCCAAATCATCCATTTCACTCTACCTTATAAATCATGTGCTTTGTTGCATATTTTATCAAATCTACTTTCAAGCCAGATGGAGGAAGGAGGATGTGGCAATCCCTCCACCATCTTGCAACTTTTATGCAAGTAGGTTTTCAAGAAAATCATCATTTCTCTTGGAAATATGTCTGGAACAGGCATGATGGTAGTGTCAACCTGTTGGAGTTTTTGTTGCTGGAAGAAGTTATACAAAAGGATTGGTTTTTACATTGACCAGTTACTGAATCAAGCTCAGGAATACATTGGAAATTCAACTGGGGCTTCCTTTCCCCGGCAGACTACTTCTAGAACGAGCTTGTACACTGAAGCTTACTCTTTTGCCCTCTTTTTGTTTCTTTCCTATTTTCTTGGCTTCTTTGCCACTCTCTAGACAATTTTGGAACTTTTTTCCCAACTCAAATGGTTTCAATAGTCTGATTGTGATCATACATTTTTACAAGGAATTTTTAAAATCTTTCCTCCAGTTAAGAAAGTCAAGGACTTAGGTCTTTTTCTTCCCTTATCAATATTGCAATGAAATTGATAAGTAAAGACCAACTCTTTCTTTTTGTTTTTAACCCAAGCAGATAATTCCCATCCATTCATCCATTTGGTGGACCAATAGTTGCCATTCTGATGGAAGTTATCACTTCTTAACAATAGGCATTCTGTGACTATGTTGACAGCACTTTGGGTGAAGATCCTAACTGGTCTTAGATACACATAGGGAGAAATTTGCTCAGCCAGTGTCAGTCTTAAGCATGCGTATCAGAAGATCTTTCTAGAGCTGGGAATTTTCCCATGAAAGGGATTCAGTTAGGGAAGAGACACTTGCCCCAGAGGTTTACATTCTTCTTGAAGACTGCTTAAGGGACTTAGATGCCATGTCCATTTGGATCTGTGTCTGCTCAGAACTTTGTCATGCCAGTGCTTGAAATGCATCTTGAAGAGAATTCACTAGCACAGAATGAATGAGAGTGGAAGGGGTTGGTGGGGCTAACCAGGCCCAACCCCCCTGCCTAAACCAGGATACCTAGAGCCTCTTGCCCAGGATTCTATCTGGGTGTACTTTTAATGTCTTCAAAGATCCAGGCTCCACAATCTTTCTGGGCAGTCTGTGCCGTGGTTCACTCACCCTCACAGTAAAGAATCATTTCCTGATGTTCCTGTATTTCAGTGTGTGCCCACTGCCTCTTGTCTTTTCACTCAGCATCACTGAAAAGACACTGATTCCCTCCCCTTTGCACTATTGCTTCCATATGGATGTGTGCTGCCATGTAGAGATATGTCAAAAACCTCCCTGAAGCCCAGGCAGATAATATTCCCTTCATCTACCAGTCAAGTTGATTCATCAGAGGAGTTTAAAGTTATGTTCAGCATGAAATGCCCCTGAAAAATCATGCTAACTACATTATTGTGTCGTCTTTCATGTGCCTGGCAAGGTTTTCCAGGAAGAGCTGCTTCATCAACTTCCTGGGTATAAAAAAGAGGCTGGCTGGTTTGTACGATTGCGAGTCCTCCTAATTGCCTTTTTTGACGATGAGTGTCATTTGCTTACATCCAGTCCTTAGCCTCTCTTCTCGTCTACATCTTAGCAAAAAGCTTTTCCACAATGTCTGGCGAGGAAAAACTGTGCCAGCACAGAAAACATCTCCTATCGTGTTCTAGACGTTGCACGGAGGTGTGCCGAGTGTTTGGCATGAAGGAAAGAAAACTTGTCCAAAAGAGCTTCCAATCGAATGTTCATGCGATTGGAAAAGTCAGGAGAGTGCAAAGGTACTATTTTCTATCAGTTGGCAAGCTGCGCACACAATCCCAGTGTTGTACAGCTTCCTTCTTCACCTTTCCGAAGGTGCCGCTCTCTCCGGCTCCCGGAGGCGAAGAAGCGGCTTCTTCGCGCAAAGACGATTGTGCCGCTCACTGTGCACTCCTTAGCGCGGCTTCTGCCGAAAGACGCCCGGGAGCGGCTCTTAGCTCCGGACAGCATCGTACCTTCGTCTTTAGCGTCTCTTCTCGTCTACATCTTAGCAAAAAGCTTTTCCACTATGTCAGGCGAGGAAAAACTGTGCCAGCACAGAAAACATCTCCCATCGTGTTCTAGACGTTGCACGGAGGTGTGCCGAGTGTTTGGCATGAAGGAAAGAAAAGTTGTCCAAAACAGCTTCCAATCGAATGTTCATGTGATTGGAAAAGTCAGGAGAGTGCAAAGGTACTGTTTTCTAGCAGTTGGCAAGCTGCGCACACAATCCCAGTGTTGTACAGCTTCCTTCTTCACCTTTCCGAAGGTGCCGCTCTCTCCGGCTCCCGGAGGCGAAGAAGCGGCTTCTTCGCGCAAAGACGATTGTGCCGCTCACTGTGCACTCCTTAGCGCGGCTTCTGCCGAAAGACGCCCGGGAGCGGCTCTTAGCTCCGGACAGCATCGTACCTTCGTCTTTAGCGTCTCTTCTCGTCTACATCTTAGCAAAAAGCTTTTCCACTATGTCAGGCGAGGAAAAACTGTGCCAGCACAGAAAACATCTCCCATCGTGTTCTAGACGTTGCACGGAGGTGTGCCGAGTGTTTGGCATGAAGGAAAGAAAAGTTGTCCAAAACAGCTTCCAATCGAATGTTCATGTGATTGGAAAAGTCAGGAGAGTGCAAAGGTACTGTTTTCTAGCAGTTGGCAAGCTGCGCACACAATCCCAGTGTTGTACAGCTTCCTTCTTCACCTTTCCGAAGGTGCCGCTCTCTCCGGCTCCCGGAGGCGAAGAAGCGGCTTCTTCGCGCAAAGACGATTGTGCCGCTCACTGTGCACTCCTTAGCGCGGCTTCTGCCGAAAGACGCCCGGGAGCGGCTCTTAGCTCCGGACAGCATCGTACCTTCGTCTTTAGCGTCTCTTCTCGTCTACATCTTAGCAAAAAGCTTTTCCACTATGTCTGGCGAGGAAAAACTGTGCCAGCACAGAAAACATCTCCCATCGTGTTCTAGACGTTGCACGGAGGTGTGCCGAGTGTTTGGCATGAAGAAAAGAAAAGTTGTCCAAAACAGCTTCCAATCGAATGTTCATGCGATTGGAAAAGTCAGGAGAGTGCAAAGGTACTGTTTTCTAGCAGTTGGCAAGCTGCGCACACAATCCCAGTGTTGTACAGCTTCCTTCTTCACCTTTCCGAAGGTGCCGCTCTCTCCGGCTCCCGGAGGCGAAGAAGCGGCTTCTTCGCGCAAAGACGATTGTGCCGCTCACTGTGCACTCCTTAGCGCGGCTTCTGCCGAAAGACGCCCGGGAGCGGCTCTTAGCTACGGAGAGCATCGTACCTTCGTCTTTAGCGTCTCTTCTCGTCTACATCTTAGCAAAAAGCTTTTCCACTATGTCTGGCGAGGAAAAACTGTGCCAGCACAGAAAACATCTCCCATCGTGTTCTAGACGTTGCACGGAGGTGTGCCGAGTGTTTGGCATGAAGAAAAGTTGTCCAAAACAGCTTCCAATCGAATGTTCATGTGATTGGAAAAGTCAGGAGAGTGCAAAGGTACTGTTTTCTAGCAGTTGGCAAGCTGCGCACACAATCGCAGTGTTGTACAGCTTCCTTCTTCACCTTTCCGAAGGTGCCGCTCTCTCCGGCTCCCGGAGGCGAAGAAGCGGCTTCTTCGCGCAAAGACGATTGTGCCGCTCACTGTGCACTCCTTAGCGCGGCTTCTGCCGAAAGACGCCCGGGAGCGGCTCTTAGCTCCGGACAGCATCGTACCTTCGTCTTTAGCGTCTCTTCTCGTCTACATCTTAGCAAAAAGCTTTTCCACAATGTCTGGCGAGGAAAAACTGTGCCAGCACAGAAAACATCTCCCATCGTGTTCTAGACGTTGCACGGAGGTGTGCCGAGTGTTTGGCATGAAGAAAAGAAAAGTTGTCCAAAACAGCTTCCAATCGAATGTTCATGCGATTGGAAAAGTCAGGAGAGTGCAAAGGTACTGTTTTCTAGCAGTTGGCAAGCTGCGCACACAATCCCAGTGTTGTACAGCTTCCTTCTTCACCTTTCCGAAGGTGCCGCTCTCTCCGGCTCCCGGAGGCGAAGAAGCGGCTTCTTCGCGCAAAGACGATTGTGCCGCTCACTGTGCACTCCTTAGCGCGGCTTCTGCCGAAAGACGCCCGGGAGCGGCTCTTAGCTACGGAGAGCATCGTACCTTCGTCTTTAGCGTCTCTTCTCGTCTACATCTTAGCAAAAAGCTTTTCCACTATGTCTGGCGAGGAAAAACTGTGCCAGCACAGAAAACATCTCCCATCGTGTTCTAGACGTTGCACGGAGGTGTGCCGAGTGTTTGGCATGAAGAAAAGTTGTCCAAAACAGCTTCCAATCGAATGTTCATGTGATTGGAAAAGTCAGGAGAGTGCAAAGGTACTGTTTTCTAGCAGTTGGCAAGCTGCGCACACAATCGCAGTGTTGTACAGCTTCCTTCTTCACCTTTCCGAAGGTGCCGCTCTCTCCGGCTCCCGGAGGCGAAGAAGCGGCTTCTTCGCGCAAAGACGATTGTGCCGCTCACTGTGCACTCCTTAGCGCGGCTTCTGCCGAAAGACGCCCGGGAGCGGCTCTTAGCTCCGGACAGCATCGTACCTTCGTCTTTAGCGTCTCTTCTCGTCTACATCTTAGCAAAAAGCTTTTCCACAATGTCTGGCGAGGAAAAACTGTGCCAGCACAGAAAACATCTCCCATCGTGTTCTAGACGTTGCACGGAGGTGTGCCGAGTGTTTGGCATGAAGAAAAGAAAAGTTGTCCAAAACAGCTTCCAATCGAATGTTCATGCGATTGGAAAAGTCAGGAGAGTGCAAAGGTACTGTTTTCTAGCAGTTGGCAAGCTGCGCACACAATCCCAGTGTTGTACAGCTTCCTTCTTCACCTTTCCGAAGGTGCCGCTCTCTCCGGCTCCCGGAGGCGAAGAAGCGGCTTCTTCGCGCAAAGACGATTGTGCCGCTCACTGTGCACTCCTTAGCGCGGCTTCTGCCGAAAGACGCCCGGGAGCGGCTCTTAGCTCCGGACAGCATCGTACCTTCGTCTTTAGCGTCTCTTCTCGTCTACATCTTAGCAAAAAGCTTTTCCACTATGTCTGGCGAGGAAAAACTGTGCCAGCACAGAAAACATCTCCCATCGTGTTCTAGACGTTGCACGGAGGTGTGCCGAGTGTTTGGCATGAAGAAAAGAAAAGTTGTCCAAAACAGCTTCCAATCGAATGTTCATGTGATTGGAAAAGTCAGGAGAGTGCAAAGGTACTGTTTTCTAGCAGTTGGCAAGCTGCGCACACAATCCCAGTGTTGTACAGCTTCCTTCTTCACCTTTCCGATGCTGCCGCTCTCTCCGGCTCCCGGAGGCGAAGAAGCGGCTTCTTCGCGCAAAGACGATTGTGCCGCTCACTGTGCACTCCTTAGCGCGGCTTCTGCCGAAAGACGCCCGGGAGCGGCTCTTAGCTCCGGACAGCATCGTACCTTCGTCTTTAGCGTCTCTTCTCGTCTACATCTTAGCAAAAAGCTTTTCCACTATGTCAGGCGAGGAAAAACTGTGCCAGCACAGAAAACATCTCCCATCGTGTTCTAGACGTTGCACGGAGGTGTGCCGAGTGTTTGGCATGAAGGAAAGAAAAGTTGTCCAAAACAGCTTCCAATCGAATGTTCATGTGATTGGAAAAGTCAGGAGAGTGCAAAGGTACTGTTTTCTAGCAGTTGGCAAGCTGCGCACACAATCCCAGTGTTGTACAGCTTCCTTCTTCACCTTTCCGAAGGTGCCGCTCTCTCCGGCTCCCGGAGGCGAAGAAGCGGCTTCTTCGCGCAAAGACGATTGTGCCGCTCACTGTGCACTCCTTAGCGCGGCTTCTGCCGAAAGACGCCCGGGAGCGGCTCTTAGCTCCGGACAGCATCGTACCTTCGTCTTTAGCGTCTCTTCTCGTCTACATCTTAGCAAAAAGCTTTTCCACTATGTCTGGCGAGGAAAAACTGTGCCAGCACAGAAAACATCTCCCATCGTGTTCTAGACGTTGCACGATCCCTATACTTAGGCTGATTTTCCTTCCTGGGGATAGGATTAGGCTTCAGCCTAGGGCTTGGAGTTTTTTAACCAGGAAGCCCTGAGTTCCAGGCTTACTGCATCTGCCAAAGGCATCCGAAAGGGAGTGCAGAAGTGCCACAACATGGCTGCTTTCACGGCTTTTCCCTTAGGAAGAACCCTAATACGCGGCTTAGGCCTAGGACTTTTAAAACCAGGAAGCCCTGGGCTCCAGGCACACTGCAGCTGCGAAAGGCATACCAAGAGGGCCGCAGAAGTGACACAACTTGGCTGCCTCTGCTGCTATTCTCATGAGACCATCCTGAACCATAGGCTGATTTTCCTTCCTAGGGTTAAGGTTTGAGTTACGCCTAGGGTAAGAGTTCTATTAACCAGAAAGCCCTGAGTTCCAAGAACACAGCAGCTGCGAAGGACTTCCCAAGAAGAGCGCAAAAGTACCACAACATGCCTGCCTCCACAGCTTTTTCCTTGGGGACATGCCTAATTCCTGGCTGATTTGCCTTTCTCGTCTTAGGGTTGGGGTTCGGCCTAGGGCTAGGATTTTTAAAACCAGGAAGCCCTGAGTTCCAGGCACACAAAAGTTGTGAAAGGCATCCAAAAGGGAGTGCAAAAGTGCCACAACATGGTTGCTTTCACGGCTTTTTCCTTGGCAAGAAGCCTAACACCAGGCTGATTTCCCTTCCCAGGGTTACTGTAAGGCTTAGGCCTAGGGCTAGGATTTTTAAAACTAGGAAGCCCTTAGCTCCAGGCGCACTGCATCTGTACAAGGCATCCCAAGAGGAGTAAAAAAGTGCAACAACATGGCAGCTTTCACAGCTTTTTCCTTGGCACCATCCCTATACCTAGGCTGATTTATCTGCCTAGGGTTAGGGTTAGGGTTCAGCCTAGGGCTTGGAGTTTTTTAACCAGGAAGCCCTGAGTTCCAGGCTTACTGCATCTTCCAAAGGCATCCCAAAGGGAGTGCAAAAGTGCCACAACATGGCTGCTTTCACGACTTTTCCCTTAGGAAGAACCCTAATACCCGGCAGATTTACCTTCCTAGGGTTACTGTTAGGCTTAGGCCTAGGACTTTTAAAACCAGGAAGCCCTGGGCTCCAGGCACACTGCAGCTGCGAAAGGCATCCCAAGGGGAGCGCAAAAGTGACACAACTTGGCTGCCACCACTGATATTTCCATGAGAACATGCTAAATCATAGGCTGATTTTCCTTCCTAGGGTTAAGGTTTGAGTTAAGCCTAGGGTAAGGGTTCTATTAACCAGAAAGCCCTGAGTTCCAAGAACACAGCA
This sequence comes from Ammospiza maritima maritima, assembly GCA_036010785.1. Classification (NCBI taxonomy): domain Eukaryota; kingdom Metazoa; phylum Chordata; class Aves; order Passeriformes; family Passerellidae; genus Ammospiza; species Ammospiza maritima. The sequence continues at coordinate 1,949,903 of JAYKTQ010000127.1, forward strand.
GCTGCGAAGGACTAGCCAAGAAGAACGCAAAAGTACCACAACATGCCTGCCTCCACAGCTTTTTCCTTGGGGACATGCCTAATTCCTGGCTGATTTGCCTTTCTCGTCTTAGGGTTGGGGTTCGGCCTAGGGCTAGGATTTTTAAAATCAGGAAGCCCTGAGTTCCAGGCACACTGGAGCTGTGAAAGGCATCCCAAAGGGAGTGCAAAAGTGCCACAACATGGCTGCTTTCCCGTCTTTTTCCTTGGCAAGAAGCCTAACACCAGGCTGATTTACCTTCCCAGGGTTACTGTAAGGCTTAGGCCTAGGGCTAGGATTTTTAAAACTAGGAAGCCCTTAGCTCCAGGCACACTGCAGCTGTTCAAGGCATCCCAAGAGGGCCGCAGAAGTGACACAACTTGGCTGCCTCTGCTGCTATTCTCATGAGTCCATCCCGAACCCTAGGCTGATTTTCCTTCCTAGGGTGAGAGTTAGAGTTACGCCTAGGGTTAGTGTTTTTTTAACCAGAGAGCCCTGAGTTCCAAGAACACAGCAGCTGCGAAGGACTACCCAAGAGGAGGGGAAAAGTGCCACAACATGGCTGCCTCCAGCGCTTTTTCCTTGGGACCATCATTGAACCTAAGCTGATTTACTTGCCTCCAGTTGCACCTATGGTCACGCCAAGGGATAGGGATTTTAAATCAGTAAACCCTGAGCTCCAGACCCAGTGCAGCTGCAAAAGGCTTCCCAAGGGCAGCCAAAAATTGCCTCAACATGCTCCTTCCAGTGCTTTTTTTCCTTGGGAACATCCCTATACCCAGGCTGATTTATCTGCCTAGGGTTAGGGTTAGGGTTCAGCCTAGAGATAGGATTTTTTCAAACAGGAAGCCCTGAATTCCAGGCACACTGCAGCTGTTAAAGGCAGTGTTTTACGTCAACCGCAACTTAGTCTGAAATAAATGCTTTTTCCCTGAGAGCATCTGAGAGGTTTGCATGAAGCACTGATATCTGACATTTGCAATTTTGAATAGGAGAGGAGAAAGAAAATGGGAAGAAGTTTTTAATTTTAGTGGTTTCAATGTTAATTTCCGTACACTTTTTCAAAACTTGTCAGCTCAAATGCCCATCAACATCTTTTAGTCATCTGTAAGTCAGTATTCATATAAAATGTGCTTCAAATCAAAAGAATTTCAAATTTGCACTCCAAATTTCTATGCCTAGATTTATGATTTCCTACACATATTAGATGAAAGGAAGGCCTTTTTTACTGTGGGAGTGCTGGAACACTGGAACAGGTTGCCCAGGGAAGTTGTGGGTGTCCCATCCCTGAAAGTATTCAAGGTCAGCTTGGACGGGGCTTGGAGCAGCAACAAAGGAGAAGCTTGATGGTAGAGAAACAAAGTTGGACTATAGAAGAAACTGGGATTGAAGTATAGGAGCAAGTTTTCTCTCAGCTCTTGGGGTAAATTCAAAGTTGTACAAAATGACATTTATCTGTGCTATTCACTACTGTAACAGAAATGTTCATGAAAACTGTACAGAAGATAGCAAATTTTAAAAGAGATAAGAATTACAGCATAAAATCCATGGGATGGGTTACAACATGAGACACTCTCTAAGAGAAAATCTCTGTGTTTCAGCACTTCATCATGGTAAGATTTCATGAAGTGCCAAAGAAGGCGGCAAAATATCATTCGGGACGTTATTTCCTGGAATTCAGCCTGGCCATTAGTAGGAACTGGGTTTGAACACATCATGTAGATATACCACACACGCTTTCCCTTCACTGAAAAATGACTGTTTACAACGAAGAAGCAATTGACGATCAAAATTGATTGAAAGCATCTTAAACATGTCAAGTATTTCATTGTAGATGATCTGTGATCCAAATGCTTCTTCCACCTTCGAGAGGGACAGAACAATTCTTCCATATCATGATGGTTTAAAATTGTATCAACCAATGTTTTCTGCTGAAAAGATAGCATCTATTTTTTTCTATTTTTGGAAGAAAATATTCCTAGACATACAACAGGTGAGAACTAAGTAATTTTAAAGAAACAAATGAAAAGAAAATATTCTGTAAATAGAATGAAATGAAAAGCTGTGTTTTAAATAGGAGCTAAATATGAAACAGAATTTTTGTACCAGGCATTTGAATTACTGCACCAGCTCTTTTGCCCATCAAGAGAGGCATTGAGCATTTCAGTCTTTTCCAAGGTGTTCATGATCTGCTATGCTGATCTCTGTGTGTGCCTAGGTGTGTGTGGAAGGGGGGGCATGTGAAGGGGAGTGTGTATGTTTGCTTTACAATTGTTGTGGCAGATTCATGCCTCAGCTCCACATTTTGTTTTAGAAAGGTCACACAGAGTGGATGTGAAGTTTACTATCAACAAGAGATCAATTCCCAAATCATCCATTTCACTCTACCTTATAAATCATGTGCTTTGTTGCATATTTTATCAAATCTACTTTCAAGCCAGATGGAGGAAGGAGGATGTGGCAATCCCTCCACCATCTTGCAACTTTTATGCAAGTAGGTTTTCAAGAAAATCATCATTTCTCTTGGAAATATGTCTGGAACAGGCATGATGGTAGTGTCAACCTGTTGGAGTTTTTGTTGCTGGAAGAAGTTATACAAAAGGATTGGTTTTTACATTGACCAGTTACTGAATCAAGCTCAGGAATACATTGGAAATTCAACTGGGGCTTCCTTTCCCCGGCAGACTACTTCTAGAACGAGCTTGTACACTGAAGCTTACTCTTTTGCCCTCTTTTTGTTTCTTTCCTATTTTCTTGGCTTCTTTGCCACTCTCTAGACAATTTTGGAACTTTTTTCCCAACTCAAATGGTTTCAATAGTCTGATTGTGATCATACATTTTTACAAGGAATTTTTAAAATCTTTCCTCCAGTTAAGAAAGTCAAGGACTTAGGTCTTTTTCTTCCCTTATCAATATTGCAATGAAATTGATAAGTAAAGACCAACTCTTTCTTTTTGTTTTTAACCCAAGCAGATAATTCCCATCCATTCATCCATTTGGTGGACCAATAGTTGCCATTCTGATGGAAGTTGTCACTTCTTAACAATAGGCATTCTGTGACTATGTTGACAGCACTTTGGGTGAAGATCCTAACTGGTCTTAGATACACATAGGGAGAAATTTGCTCAGCCAGTGTCAGTCTTAAGCATGCGTATCAGAAGATCTTTCTAGAGCTGGGAATTTTCCCATGAAAGGGATTCAGTTAGGGAAGAGACACTTGCCCCAGAGGTTTACATTCTTCTTGAAGACTGCTTAAGGAACTTAGATGCCATGTCCATTTGGATCTGTGTCTGCACAGAACTTTGTCATGCCAGTGCTTGAAATGCATCTTGAAGAGAATTCACTAGCACAGAATGAATGAGAGTGGAAGGGGTTGGTGGGGCTAACCAGGCCCAACCCCCCTGCCTAAACCAGGATACCTAGAGCCTCTTGCCCAGGATTCTATCTGGGTGTACTTTGAATGTCTTCAAAGATCCAGGCTCCACAATCTTTCTGGGCAGTCTGTGCCGTGGTTCACTCACCCTCACAGTAAAGAATCATTTCCTGATGTTCCTGTATTTCAGTGTGTGCCCACTGCCTCTTGTCTTTTCACTCAGCATCACTGAAAAGACACTGATTCCCTCCCCTTTGCACTATTGCTTCCATATGGATGTGTGCTGCCATGTAGAGATATGTCAAAAACCTACCTGAAGCCCAGGCAGATAATATTCCCTTCATCTACCAGTCAAGTTGATTCATCAGAGGAGTTTAAAGTTATGTTCAGCATGAAATGCCCCTGAAAAATCATGCTAACTACATTATTGTGTCGTCTTTCATGTGCCTGGCAAGGTTTTCCAGGAAGAGCTGCTTCATCAACTTCCTGGGTATAAAAAAGAGGCTGGCTGGTTTGTACGATTGCGAGTCCTCCTAATTGCCTTTTTTGAAGATGAGTGTCATTTGCTTACATCCAGTCCTTAGCCTCTCTTCTCGTCTACATCTTAGCAAAAAGCTTTTCCACTATGTCTGGCGAGGAAAAACTGTGCCAGCACAGAAAACATCTCCTATCGTGTTCTAGACGTTGCACGGAGGTGTGCCGAGTGTTTGGCATGAAGGAAAGAAAACTTGTCCAAAACAGCTTCCAATCGAATGTTCATGTGATTGGAAAAGTCAGGAGAGTGCAAAGGTACTGTTTTCTATCAGTTGGCAAGCTGCGCACACAATCCCAGTGTTGTACAGCTTCCTTCTTCACCTTTCCGAAGGTGCCGCTCTCTCCGGCTCCCGGAGGCGAAGAAGCGGCTTCTTCGCGCAAAGACGATTGTGCCGCTCACTGTGCACTCCTTAGCGCGGCTTCTGCCGAAAGACGCCCGGGAGCGGCTCTTAGCTCCGGACAGCATCGTACCTTCGTCTTTAGCGTCTCTTCTCGTCTACATCTTAGCAAAAAGCTTTTCTACTATGTCTGGCGAGGAAAAACTGTGCCAGCACAGAAAACATCTCCCATCGTGTTCTAGACGTTGCACGGAGGTGTGCCGAGTGTTTGGCATGAAGAAAAGAAAAGTTGTCCAAAACAGCTTCCAATCGAATGTTCATGTGATTGGAAAAGTCAGGAGAGTGCAAAGGTACTGTTTTCTATCAGTTGGCAAGCTGCGCACACAATCCCAGTGTTGTACAGCTTCCTTCTTCACCTTTCCGAAGGTGCCGCTCTCTCCGGCTCCCGGAGGCGAAGAAGCGGCTTCTTCGCGCAAAGACGATTGTGCCGCTCACTGTGCACTCCTTAGCGCGGCTTCTGCCGAAAGACGCCCGGGAGCGGCTCTTAGCTCCGGACAGCATCGTACCTTCGTCTTTAGCGTCTCTTCTCGTCTACATCTTAGCAAAAAGCTTTTCCACAATGTCTGGCGAGGAAAAACTGTGCAAGCACAGAAAACATCTCCCATCGTGTTCTAGACGTTGCACGGAGGTGTGCCGAGTGTTTGGCATGAAGGAAAGAAAAGTTGTCCAAAACAGCTTCCAATCGAATGTTCATGTGATTGGAAAAGTCAGGAGAGTGCAAAGGTACTGTTTTCTAGCAGTTGGCAAGCTGCGCACACAATCCCAGTGTTGTACAGCTTCCTTCTTCACCTTTCCGAAGGTGCCGCTCTCTCCGGCTCCCGGAGGCGAAGAAGCGGCTTCTTCGCGCAAAGACGATTGTGCCGCTCACTGTGCACTCCTTAGCGCGGCTTCTGCCGAAAGACGCCCGGGAGCGGCTCTTAGCTCCGGACAGCATCGTACCTTCGTCTTTAGCGTCTCTTCTCGTCTACATCTTAGCAAAAAGCTTTTCCACTATGTCTGGCGAGGAAAAACTGTGCCAGCACAGAAAACATCTCCCATCGTGTTCTAGACGTTGCACGGAGGTGTGCCGAGTGTTTGGCATGAAGAAAAGTTGTCCAAAACAGCTTCCAATCGAATGTTCATGTGATTGGAAAAGTCAGGAGAGTGCAAAGGTACTGTTTTCTAGCAGTTGGCAAGCTGCGCACACAATCCCAGTGTTGTACAGCTTCCTTCTTCACCTTTCCGATGCTGCCGCTCTCTCCGGCTCCCGGAGGCGAAGAAGCGGCTTCTTCGCGCAAAGACGATTGTGCCGCTCACTGTGCACTCCTTAGCGCGGCTTCTGCCGAAAGACGCCCGGGAGCGGCTCTTAGCTCCGGACAGCATCGTACCTTCGTCTTTAGCGTCTCTTCTCGTCTACATCTTAGCAAAAAGCTTTTCCACTATGTCTGGCGAGGAAAAACTGTGCCAGCACAGAAAACATCTCCCATCGTGTTCTAGACGTTGCACGGAGGTGTGCCGAGTGTTTGGCATGAAGAAAAGAAAAGTTGTCCAAAACAGCTTCCAATCGAATGTTCATGCGATTGGAAAAGTCAGGAGAGTGCAAAGGTACTGTTTTCTAGCAGTTGGCAAGCTGCGCACACAATCCCAGTGTTGTACAGCTTCCTTCTTCACCTTTCCGAAGGTGCCGCTCTCTCCGGCTCCCGGAGGCGAAGAAGCGGCTTCTTCGCGCAAAGACGATTGTGCCGCTCACTGTGCACTCCTTAGCGCGGCTTCTGCCGAAAGACGCCCGGGAGCGGCTCTTAGCTCCGGACAGCATCGTACCTTCGTCTTTAGCGTCTCTTCTCGTCTACATCTTAGCAAAAAGCTTTTCCACTATGTCTGGCGAGGAAAAACTGTGCCAGCACAGAAAACATCTCCCATCCTGTTCTAGACGTTGCACGGAGGTGTGCCGAGTGTTTGGCATGAAGAAAAGAAAAGTTGTCCAAAACAGCTTCCAATCGAATGTTCATGTGATTGGAAAAGTCAGGAGAGTGCAAAGGTACTGTTTTCTAGCAGTTGGCAAGCTGCGCACACAATCCCAGTGTTGTACAGCTTCCTTCTTCACCTTTCCGATGCTGCCGCTCTCTCCGGCTCCCGGAGGCGAAGAAGCGGCTTCTTCGCGCAAAGACGATTGTGCCGCTCACTGTGCACTCCTTAGCGCGGCTTCTGCCGAAAGACGCCCGGGAGCGGCTCTTAGCTCCGGACAGCATCGTACCTTCGTCTTTAGCGTCTCTTCTCGTCTACATCTTAGCAAAAAGCTTTTCCACTATGTCTGGCGAGGAAAAACTGTGCCAGCACAGAAAACATCTCCCATCGTGTTCTAGACGTTGCACGATCCCTATACTTAGGCTGATTTTCCTTCCTGGGGATAGGATTAGGCTTCAGCCTAGGGCTTGGAGTTTTTTAACCAGGAAGCCCTGAGTTCCAGGCTTACTGCATCTGCCAAAGGCATCCGAAAGGGAGTGCAGAAGTGCCACAACATGGTTGCTTTCACGGCTTTTCCCTTAGGAAGAACCCTAATACGCGGCTTAGGCCTAGGACTTTTAAAACCAGGAAGCCCTGGGCTCCAGGCACACTGCAGCTGCGAAAGGCATACCAAGAGGGCCGCAGAAGTGACACAACTTGGCTGCCTCTGCTGCTATTCTCATGAGACCATCCTGAACCATAGGCTGATTTTCCTTCCTAGGGTTAAGGTTTGAGTTACGCCTAGGGTAAGAGTTCTATTAACCAGAAAGCCCTGAGTTCCAAGAACACAGCAGCTGCGAAGGACTTCCCAAGAAGAGCGCAAAAGTACCACAACATGCCTGCCTCCACAGCTTTTTCCTTGGGGACATGCCTAATTCCTGGCTGATTTGCCTTTCTCGTCTTAGGGTTGGGGTTCGGCCTAGGGCTAGGATTTTTAAAACCAGGAAGCCCTGAGTTCCAGGCACACAAAAGTTGTGAAAGGCATCCAAAAGGGAGTGCAAAAGTGCCACAACATGGTTGCTTTCACGGCTTTTTCCTTGGCAAGAAGCCTAACACCAGGCTGATTTCCCTTCCCAGGGTTACTGTAAGGCTTAGGCCTAGGGCTAGGATTTTTAAAACTAGGAAGCCCTTAGCTCCAGGCGCACTGCATCTGTACAAGGCATCCCAAGAGGAGTAAAAAAGTGCAACAACATGGCAGCTTTCACAGCTTTTTCCTTGGCACCATCCCTATACCTAGGCTGATTTATCTGCCTAGGGTTAGGGTTAGGGTTCAGCCTAGGGCTTGGAGTTTTTTAACCAGGAAGCCCTGAGTTCCAGGCTTACTGCATCTTCCAAAGGCATCCCAAAGGGAGTGCAAAAGTGCCACAACATGGCTGCTTTCACGGCTTTTCCCTTAGGAAGAACCCTAATACCCGGCAGATTTACCTTCCTAGGGTTACTGTTAGGCTTAGGCCTAGGACTTTTAAAACCAGGAAGCCCTGGGCTCCAGGCACACTGCAGCTGCGAAAGGCATCCCAAGGGGAGCGCAAAAGTGACACAACTTGGCTGCCACCACTGATATTTCCATGAGAACATGCTAAATCATAGGCTGATTTTCCTTCCTAGGGTTAAGGTTTGAGTTAAGCCTAGGGTAAGGGTTCTATTAACCAGAAAGCCCTGAGTTCCAAGAACACAGCAGCTGCGAAGGACTAGCCAAGAAGAACGCAAAAGTACCACAACATGCCTGCCTCCACAGCTTTTTCCTTGGGGACATGCCTAATTCCTGGCTGATTTGCCTTTCTCGTCTTAGGGTTGGGGTTCGGCCTAGGGCTAGGATTTTTAAAATCAGGAAGCCCTGAGTTCCAGGCACACTGGAGCTGTGAAAGGCATCCCAAAGGGAGTGCAAAAGTGCCACAACATGGCTGCTTTCCCGTCTTTTTCCTTGGCAAGAAGCCTAACACCAGGCTGATTTACCTTCCCAGGGTTACTGTAAGGCTTAGGCCTAGGGCTAGGATTTTTAAAACTAGGAAGCCCTTAGCTCCAGGCACACTGCAGCTGTTCAAGGCATCCCAAGAGGGCCGCAGAAGTGACACAACTTGGCTGCCTCTGCTGCTATTCTCATGAGTCCATCCCGAACCCTAGGCTGATTTTCCTTCCTAGGGTGAGAGTTAGAGTTACGCCTAGGGTTAGTGTTTTTTTAACCAGAGAGCCCTGAGTTCCAAGAACACAGCAGCTGCGAAGGACTACCCAAGAGGAGGGGAAAAGTGCCACAACATGGCTGCCTCCAGCGCTTTTTCCTTGGGACCATCATTGAACCTAAGCTGATTTACTTGCCTCCAGTTGCACCTATGGTCACGCCAAGGGATAGGGATTTTAAATCAGTAAACCCTGAGCTCCAGACCCAGTGCAGCTGCAAAAGGCTTCCCAAGGGCAGCCAAAAATTGCCTCAACATGCTCCTTCCAGTGCTTTTTTTCCTTGGGAACATCCCTATACCCAGGCTGATTTATCTGCCTAGGGTTAGGGTTAGGGTTCAGCCTAGAGATAGGATTTTTTCAAACAGGAAGCCCTGAATTCCAGGCACACTGCAGCTGTTAAAGGCAGTGTTTTACGTCAACCGCAACTTAGTCTGAAATAAATGCTTTTTCCCTGAGAGCATCTGAGAGGTTTGCATGAAGCACTGATATCTGACATTTGCAATTTTGAATAGGAGAGGAGAAAGAAAATGGGAAGAAGTTTTTAATTTTAGTGGTTTCAATGTTAATTTCCGTACACTTTTTCAAAACTTGTCAGCTCAAATGCCCATCAACATCTTTTAGTCATCTGTAAGTCAGTATTCATATAAAATGTGCTTCAAATCAAAAGAATTTCAAATTTGCACTCCAAATTTCTATGCCTAGATTTATGATTTCCTACACATATTAGATGAAAGGAAGGCCTTTTTTACTGTGGGAGTGCTGGAACACTGGAACAGGTTGCCCAGGGAAGTTGTGGGTGTCCCATCCCTGAAAGTATTCAAGGTCAGCTTGGACGGGGCTTGGAGCAGCAACAAAGGAGAAGCTTGATGGTAGAGAAACAAAGTTGGACTATAGAAGAAACTGGGATTGAAGTATAGGAGCAAGTTTTCTCTCAGCTCTTGGGGTAAATTCAAAGTTGTACAAAATGACATTTATCTGTGCTATTCACTACTGTAACAGAAATGTTCATGAAAACTGTACAGAAGATAGCAAATTTTAAAAGAGATAAGAATTACAGCATAAAATCCATGGGATGGGTTACAACATGAGACACTCTCTAAGAGAAAATCTCTGTGTTTCAGCACTTCATCATGGTAAGATTTCATGAAGTGCCAAAGAAGGCGGCAAAATATCATTCGGGACGTTATTTCCTGGAATTCAGCCTGGCCATTAGTAGGAACTGGGTTTGAACACATCATGTAGATATACCACACACGCTTTCCCTTCACTGAAAAATGACTGTTTACAACGAAGAAGCAATTGACGATCAAAATTGATTGAAAGCATCTTAAACATGTCAAGTATTTCATTGTAGATGATCTGTGATCCAAATGCTTCTTCCACCTTCGAGAGGGACAGAACAATTCTTCCATATCATGATGGTTTAAAATTGTATCAACCAATGTTTTCTGCTGAAAAGATAGCATCTATTTTTTTCTATTTTTGGAAGAAAATATTCCTAGACATACAACAGGTGAGAACTAAGTAATTTTAAAGAAACAAATGAAAAGAAAATATTCTGTAAATAGAATGAAATGAAAAGCTGTGTTTTAAATAGGAGCTAAATATGAAACAGAATTTTTGTACCAGGCATTTGAATTACTGCACCAGCTCTTTTGCCCATCAAGAGAGGCATTGAGCATTTCAGTCTTTTCCAAGGTGTTCATGATCTGCTATGCTGATCTCTGTGTGTGCCTAGGTGTGTGTGGAAGGGGGGGCATGTGAAGGGGAGTGTGTATGTTTGCTTTACAATTGTTGTGGCAGATTCATGCCTCAGCTCCACATTTTGTTTTAGAAAGGTCACACAGAGTGGATGTGAAGTTTACTATCAACAAGAGATCAATTCCCAAATCATCCATTTCACTCTACCTTATAAATCATGTGCTTTGTTGCATATTTTATCAAATCTACTTCCAAGCCAGATGGAGGAAGGAGGATGTGGCAATCCCTCCACCATCTTGCAACTTTTATGCAAGTAGGTTTTCAAGAAAATCATCATTTCTCTTGGAAATATGTCTGGAACAGGCATGATGGTAGTGTCAACCTGTTGGAGTTTTTGTTGCTGGAAGAAGTTATACAAAAGGATTGGTTTTTACATTGACCAGTTACTGAATCAAGCTCAGGAATACATTGGAAATTCAACTGGGGCTTCCTTTCCCCGGCAGACTACTTCTAGAACGAGCTTGTACACTGAAGCTTACTCTTTTGCCCTCTTTTTGTTTCTTTCCTATTTTCTTGGCTTCTTTGCCACTCTCTAGACAATTTTGGAACTTTTTTCCCAACTCAAATGGTTTCAATAGTCTGATTGTGATCATACATTTTTACAAGGAATTTTTAAAATCTTTCCTCCAGTTAAGAAAGTCAAGGACTTAGGTCTTTTTCTTCCCTTATCAATATTGCAATGAAATTGATAAGTAAAGACCAACTCTTTCTTTTTGTTTTTAACCCAAGCAGATAATTCCCATCCATTCATCCATTTGGTGGACCAATAGTTGCCATTCTGATGGAAGTTGTCACTTCTTAACAATAGGCATTCTGTGACTATGTTGACAGCACTTTGGGTGAAGATCCTAACTGGTCTTAGATACACATAGGGAGAAATTTGCTCAGCCAGTGTCAGTCTTAAGCATGCGTATCAGAAGATCTTTCTAGAGCTGGGAATTTTCCCATGAAAGGGATTCAGTTAGGGAAGAGACACTTGCCCCAGAGGTTTACATTCTTCTTGAAGACTGCTTAAGGAACTTAGATGCCATGTCCATTTGGATCTGTGTCTGCACAGAACTTTGTCATGCCAGTGCTTGAAATGCATCTTGAAGAGAATTCACTAGCACAGAATGAATGAGAGTGGAAGGGGTTGGTGGGGCTAACCAGGCCCAACCCCCCTGCCTAAACCAGGATACCTAGAGCCTCTTGCCCAGGATTCTATCTGGGTGTACTTTGAATGTCTTCAAAGATCCAGGCTCCACAATCTTTCTGGGCAGTCTGTGCCGTGGTTCACTCACCCTCACAGTAAAGAATCATTTCCTGATGTTCCTGTATTTCAGTGTGTGCCCACTGCCTCTTGTCTTTTCACTCAGCATCACTGAAAAGACACTGATTCCCTCCCCTTTGCACTATTGCTTCCATATGGATGTGTGCTGCCATGTAGAGATATGTCAAAAACCTACCTGAAGCCCAGGCAGATAATATTCCCTTCATCTACCAGTCAAGTTGATTCATCAGAGGAGTTTAAAGTTATGTTCAGCATGAAATGCCCCTGAAAAATCATGCTAACTACATTATTGTGTCGTCTTTCATGTGCCTGGCAAGGTTTTCCAGGAAGAGCTGCTTCATCAACTTCCTGGGTATAAAAAAGAGGCTGGCTGGTTTGTACGATTGCGAGTCCTCCTAATTGCCTTTTTTGAAGATGAGTGTCATTTGCTTACATCCAGTCCTTAGCCTCTCTTCTCGTCTACATCTTAGCAAAAAGCTTTTCCACTATGTCTGGCGAGGAAAAACTGTGCCAGCACAGAAAACATCTCCTATCGTGTTCTAGACGTTGCACGGAGGTGTGCCGAGTGTTTGGCATGAAGGAAAGAAAACTTGTCCAAAACAGCTTCCAATCGAATGTTCATGTGATTGGAAAAGTCAGGAGAGTGCAAAGGTACTGTTTTCTATCAGTTGGCAAGCTGCGCACACAATCCCAGTGTTGTACAGCTTCCTTCTTCACCTTTCCGAAGGTGCCGCTCTCTCCGGCTCCCGGAGGCGAAGAAGCGGCTTCTTCGCGCAAAGACGATTGTGCCGCTCACTGTGCACTCCTTAGCGCGGCTTCTGCCGAAAGACGCCCGGGAGCGGCTCTTAGCTCCGGACAGCATCGTACCTTCGTCTTTAGCGTCTCTTCTCGTCTACATCTTAGCAAAAAGCTTTTCTACTATGTCTGGCGAGGAAAAACTGTGCCAGCACAGAAAACATCTCCCATCGTGTTCTAGACGTTGCACGGAGGTGTGCCGAGTGTTTGGCATGAAGAAAAGAAAAGTTGTCCAAAACAGCTTCCAATCGAATGTTCATGTGATTGGAAAAGTCAGGAGAGTGCAAAGGTACTGTTTTCTATCAGTTGGCAAGCTGCGCACACAATCCCAGTGTTGTACAGCTTCCTTCTTCACCTTTCCGAAGGTGCCGCTCTCTCCGGCTCCCGGAGGCGAAGAAGCGGCTTCTTCGCGCAAAGACGATTGTGCCGCTCACTGTGCACTCCTTAGCGCGGCTTCTGCCGAAAGACGCCCGGGAGCGGCTCTTAGCTCCGGACAGCATCGTACCTTCGTCTTTAGCGTCTCTTCTCGTCTACATCTTAGCAAAAAGCTTTTCCACAATGTCTGGCGAGGAAAAACTGTGCAAGCACAGAAAACATCTCCCATCGTGTTCTAGACGTTGCACGGAGGTGTGCCGAGTGTTTGGCATGAAGGAAAGAAAAGTTGTCCAAAACAGCTTCCAATCGAATGTTCATGTGATTGGAAAAGTCAGGAGAGTGCAAAGGTACTGTTTTCTAGCAGTTGGCAAGCTGCGCACACAATCCCAGTGTTGTACAGCTTCCTTCTTCACCTTTCCGAAGGTGCCGCTCTCTCCGGCTCCCGGAGGCGAAGAAGCGGCTTCTTCGCGCAAAGACGATTGTGCCGCTCACTGTGCACTCCTTAGCGCGGCTTCTGCCGAAAGACGCCCGGGAGCGGCTCTTAGCTCCGGACAGCATCGTACCTTCGTCTTTAGCGTCTCTTCTCGTCTACATCTTAGCAAAAAGCTTTTCCACTATGTCTGGCGAGGAAAAACTGTGCCAGCACAGAAAACATCTCCCATCGTGTTCTAGACGTTGCACGGAGGTGTGCCGAGTGTTTGGCATGAAGAAAAGTTGTCCAAAACAGCTTCCAATCGAATGTTCATGTGATTGGAAAAGTCAGGAGAGTGCAAAGGTACTGTTTTCTAGCAGTTGGCAAGCTGCGCACACAATCCCAGTGTTGTACAGCTTCCTTCTTCACCTTTCCGATGCTGCCGCTCTCTCCGGCTCCCGGAGGCGAAGAAGCGGCTTCTTCGCGCAAAGACGATTGTGCCGCTCACTGTGCACTCCTTAGCGCGGCTTCTGCCGAAAGACGCCCGGGAGCGGCTCTTAGCTCCGGACAGCATCGTACCTTCGTCTTTAGCGTCTCTTCTCGTCTACATCTTAGCAAAAAGCTTTTCCACTATGTCTGGCGAGGAAAAACTGTGCCAGCACAGAAAACATCTCCCATCGTGTTCTAGACGTTGCACGGAGGTGTGCCGAGTGTTTGGCATGAAGAAAAGAAAAGTTGTCCAAAACAGCTTCCAATCGAATGTTCATGCGATTGGAAAAGTCAGGAGAGTGCAAAGGTACTGTTTTCTATCAGTTGGCAAGCTGCGCACACAATCCCAGTGTTGTACAGCTTCCTTCTTCACCTTTCCGAAGGTGCCGCTCTCTCCGGCTCCCGGAGGCGAAGAAGCGGCTTCTTCGCGCAAAGACGATTGTGCCGCTCACTGTGCACTCCTTAGCGCGGCTTCTGCCGAAAGACGCCCGGGAGCGGCTCTTAGCTCCGGACAGCATCGTACCTTCGTCTTTAGCGTCTCTTCTCGTCTACATCTTAGCAAAAAGCTTTTCCACTATGTCTGGCGAGGAAAAACTGTGCCAGCACAGAAAACATCTCCCATCCTGTTCTAGACGTTGCACGGAGGTGTGCCGAGTGTTTGGCATGAAGAAAAGAAAAGTTGTCCAAAACAGCTTCCAATCGAATGTTCATGTGATTGGAAAAGTCAGGAGAGTGCAAAGGTACTGTTTTCTAGCAGTTGGCAAGCTGCGCACACAATCCCAGTGTTGTACAGCTTCCTTCTTCACCTTTCCGATGCTGCCGCTCTCTCCGGCTCCCGGAGGCGAAGAAGCGGCTTCTTCGCGCAAAGACGATTGTGCCGCTCACTGTGCACTCCTTAGCGCGGCTTCTGCCGAAAGACGCCCGGGAGCGGCTCTTAGCTCCGGACAGCATCGTACCTTCGTCTTTAGCGTCTCTTCTCGTCTACATCTTAGCAAAAAGCTTTTCCACTATGTCAGGCGAGGAAAAACTGTGCCAGCACAGCAAACATCTCCCATCGTGTTCTAGACGTTGCACGGAGGTGTGCCGAGTGTTTGGCATGAAGGAAAGAAAAGTTGTCCAAAACAGCTTCCAATCGAATGTTCATGTGATTGGAAAAGTCAGGAGAGTGCAAAGGTACTGTTTTCTAGCAGTTGGCAAGCTGCGCACACAATCCCAGTGTTGTACAGCTTCCTTCTTCACCTTTCCGAAGGTGCCGCTCTCTCCGGCTCCCGGAGGCGAAGAAGCGGCTTCTTCGCGCAAAGACGATTGTGCCGCTCACTGTGCACTCCTTAGCGCGGCTTCTGCCGAAAGACGCCCGGGAGCGGCTCTTAGCTCCGGACAGCATCGTACCTTCGTCTTTAGCGTCTCTTCTCGTCTACATCTTAGCAAAAAGCTTTTCCACTATGTCTGGCGAGGAAAAACTGTGCCAGCACAGAAAACATCTCCCATCGTGTTCTAGACGTTGCACGGAGGTGTGCCGAGTGTTTGGCATGAAGAAAAGAAAAGTTGTCCAAAACAGCTACCAATCGAATGTTCATGTGATTGGAAAAGTCAGGAGAGTGCAAAGGTACTGTTTTCTATCAGTTGGCAAGCTGCGCACACAATCCCAGTGTTGTACAGCTTCCTTCTTCACCTTTCCGAAGGTGCCGCTCTCTCCGGCTCCCGGAGGCGAAGAAGCGGCTTCTTCGCGCAAAGACGATTGTGCCGCTCACTGTGCACTCCTTAGCGCGGCTTCTGCCGAAAGACGCCCGGGAGCGGCTCTTAGCTACGGAGAGCATCGTACCTTCGTCTTTAGCGTCTCTTCTCGTCTACATCTTAGCAAAAAGCTTTTCCACTATGTCTGGCGAGGAAAAACTGTGCCAGCACAGAAAACATCTCCCATCGTGTTCTAGACGTTGCACGGAGGTGTGCCGAGTGTTTGGCATGAAGAAAAGTTGTCCAAAACAGCTTCCAATCGAATGTTCATGTGATTGGAAAAGTCAGGAGAGTGCAAAGGTACTGTTTTCTAGCAGTTGGCAAGCTGCGCACACAATCCCAGTGTTGTACAGCTTCCTTCTTCACCTTTCCGAAGGTGCCGCTCTCTCCGGCTCCCGGAGGCGAAGAAGCGGCTTCTTCGCGCAAAGACGATTGTGCCGCTCACTGTGCACTCCTTAGCGCGGCTTCTGCCGAAAGACGCCCGGGAGCGGCTCTTAGCTCCGGACAGCATCGTACCTTCGTCTTTAGCGTCTCTTCTCGTCTACATCTTAGCAAAAAGCTTTTCCACTATGTCTGGCGAGGAAAAACTGTGCCAGCACAGAAAACATCTCCCATCCTGTTCTAGACGTTGCACGGAGGTGTGCCGAGTGTTTGGCATGAAGAAAAGAAAAGTTGTCCAAAACAGCTTCCAATCGAATGTTCATGTGATTGGAAAAGTCAGGAGAGTGCAAAGGTACTGTTTTCTAGCAGTTGGCAAGCTGCGCACACAATCCCAGTGTTGTACAGCTTCCTTCTTCACCTTTCCGATGCTGCCGCTCTCTCCGGCTCCCGGAGGCGAAGAAGCGGCTTCTTCGCGCAAAGACGATTGTGCCGCTCACTGTGCACTCCTTAGCGCGGCTTCTGCCGAAAGACGCCCGGGAGCGGCTCTTAGCTCCGGACAGCATCGTACCTTCGTCTTTAGCGTCTCTTCTCGTCTACATCTTAGCAAAAAGCTTTTCCACTATGTCTGGCGAGGAAAAACTGTGCCAGCACAGAAAACATCTCCCATCGTGTTCTAGACGTTGCACGATCCCTATACTTAGGCTGATTTTCCTTCCTGGGGATAGGATTAGGCTTCAGCCTAGGGCTTGGAGTTTTTTAACCAGGAAGCCCTGAGTTCCAGGCTTACTGCATCTGCCAAAGGCATCCGAAAGGGAGTGCAGAAGTGCCACAACATGGTTGCTTTCACGGCTTTTCCCTTAGGAAGAACCCTAATACGCGGCTTAGGCCTAGGACTTTTAAAACCAGGAAGCCCTGGGCTCCAGGCACACTGCAGCTGCGAAAGGCATACCAAGAGGGCCGCAGAAGTGACACAACTTGGCTGCCTCTGCTGCTATTCTCATGAGACCATCCTGAACCATAGGCTGATTTTCCTTCCTAGGGTTAAGGTTTGAGTTACGCCTAGGGTAAGAGTTCTATTAACCAGAAAGCCCTGAGTTCCAAGAACACAGCAGCTGCGAAGGACTTCCCAAGAAGAGCGCAAAAGTACCACAACATGCCTGCCTCCACAGCTTTTTCCTTGGGGACATGCCTAATTCCTGGCTGATTTGCCTTTCTCGTCTTAGGGTTGGGGTTCGGCCTAGGGCTAGGATTTTTAAAACCAGGAAGCCCTGAGTTCCAGGCACACAAAAGTTGTTAAAGGCATCCAAAAGGGAGTGCAAAAGTGCCACAACATGGTTGCTTTCACGGCTTTTTCCTTGGCAAGAAGCCTAACACCAGGCTGATTTCCCTTCCCAGGGTTACTGTAAGGCTTAGGCCTAGGGCTAGGATTTTTAAAACTAGGAAGCCCTTAGCTCCAGGCGCACTGCATCTGTACAAGGCATCCCAAGAGGAGTAAAAAAGTGCAACAACATGGCAGCTTTCACAGCTTTTTCCTTGGCACCATCCCTATACCTAGGCTGATTTATCTGCCTAGGGTTAGGGTTAGGGTTCAGCCTAGGGCTTGGAGTTTTTTAACCAGGAAGCCCTGAGTTCCAGGCTTACTGCATCTTCCAAAGGCATCCCAAAGGGAGTGCAAAAGTGCCACAACATGGCTGCTTTCACGGCTTTTCCCTTAGGAAGAACCCTAATACCCGGCAGATTTACCTTCCTAGGGTTACTGTTAGGCTTAGGCCTAGGACTTTTAAAACCAGGAAGCCCTGGGCTCCAGGCACACTGCAGCTGCGAAAGGCATCCCAAGGGGAGCGCAAAAGTGACACAACTTGGCTGCCACCACTGATATTTCCATGAGAACATGCTAAATCATAGGCTGATTTTCCTTCCTAGGGTTAAGGTTTGAGTTAAGCCTAGGGTAAGGGTTCTATTAACCAGAAAGCCCTGAGTTCCAAGAACACAGCAGCTGCGAAGGACTAGCCAAGAAGAACGCAAAAGTACCACAACATGCCTGCCTCCACAGCTTTTTCCTTGGGGACATGCCTAATTCCTGGCTGATTTGCCTTTCTCGTCTTAGGGTTGGGGTTCGGCCTAGGGCTAGGATTTTTAAAATCAGGAAGCCCTGAGTTCCAGGCACACTGGAGCTGTGAAAGGCATCCCAAAGGGAGTGCAAAAGTGCCACAACATGGCTGCTTTCCCGTCTTTTTCCTTGGCAAGAAGCCTAACACCAGGCTGATTTACCTTCCCAGGGTTACTGTAAGGCTTAGGCCTAGGGCTAGGATTTTTAAAACTAGGAAGCCCTTAGCTCCAGGCACACTGCAGCTGTTCAAGGCATCCCAAGAGGGCCGCAGAAGTGACACAACTTGGCTGCCTCTGCTGCTATTCTCATGAGTCCATCCCGAACCCTAGGCTGATTTTCCTTCCTAGGGTGAGAGTTAGAGTTACGCCTAGGGTTAGTGTTTTTTTAACCAGAGAGCCCTGAGTTCCAAGAACACAGCAGCTGCGAAGGACTACCCAAGAGGAGGGGAAAAGTGCCACAACATGGCTGCCTCCAGCGCTTTTTCCTTGGGACCATCATTGAACCTAAGCTGATTTACTTGCCTCCAGTTGCACCTATGGTCACGCCAAGGGATAGGGATTTTAAATCAGTAAACCCTGAGCTCCAGACCCAGTGCAGCTGCAAAAGGCTTCCCAAGGGCAGCCAAAAATTGCCTCAACATGCTCCTTCCAGTGCTTTTTTTCCTTGGGAACATCCCTATACCCAGGCTGATTTATCTGCCTAGGGTTAGGGTTAGGGTTCAGCCTAGAGATAGGATTTTTTCAAACAGGAAGCCCTGAATTCCAGGCACACTGCAGCTGTTAAAGGCAGTGTTTTACGTCAACCGCAACTTAGTCTGAAATAAATGCTTTTTCCCTGAGAGCATCTGAGAGGTTTGCATGAAGCACTGATATCTGACATTTGCAATTTTGAATAGGAGAGGAGAAAGAAAATGGGAAGAAGTTTTTAATTTTAGTGGTTTCAATGTTAATTTCCGTACACTTTTTCAAAACTTGTCAGCTCAAATGCCCATCAACATCTTTTAGTCATCTGTAAGTCAGTATTCATATAAAATGTGCTTCAAATCAAAAGAATTTCAAATTTGCACTCCAAATTTCTATGCCTAGATTTATGATTTCCTACACATATTAGATGAAAGGAAGGCCTTTTTTACTGTGGGAGTGCTGGAACACTGGAACAGGTTGCCCAGGGAAGTTGTGGGTGTCCCATCCCTGAAAGTATTCAAGGTCAGCTTGGACGGGGCTTGGAGCAGCAACAAAGGAGAAGCTTGATGGTAGAGAAACAAAGTTGGACTATAGAAGAAACTGGGATTGAAGTATAGGAGCAAGTTTTCTCTCAGCTCTTGGGGTAAATTCAAAGTTGTACAAAATGACATTTATCTGTGCTATTCACTACTGTAACAGAAATGTTCATGAAAACTGTACAGAAGATAGCAAATTTTAAAAGAGATAAGAATTACAGCATAAAATCCATGGGATGGGTTACAACATGAGACACTCTCTAAGAGAAAATCTCTGTGTTTCAGCACTTCATCATGGTAAGATTTCATGAAGTGCCAAAGAAGGCGGCAAAATATCATTCGGGACGTTATTTCCTGGAATTCAGCCTGGCCATTAGTAGGAACTGGGTTTGAACACATCATGTAGATATACCACACACGCTTTCCCTTCACTGAAAAATGACTGTTTACAACGAAGAAGCAATTGACGATCAAAATTGATTGAAAGCATCTTAAACATGTCAAGTATTTCATTGTAGATGATCTGTGATCCAAATGCTTCTTCCACCTTCGAGAGGGACAGAACAATTCTTCCATATCATGATGGTTTAAAATTGTATCAACCAATGTTTTCTGCTGAAAAGATAGCATCTATTTTTTTCTATTTTTGGAAGAAAATATTCCTAGACATACAACAGGTGAGAACTAAGTAATTTTAAAGAAACAAATGAAAAGAAAATATTCTGTAAATAGAATGAAATGAAAAGCTGTGTTTTAAATAGGAGCTAAATATGAAACAGAATTTTTGTACCAGGCATTTGAATTACTGCACCAGCTCTTTTGCCCATCAAGAGAGGCATTGAGCATTTCAGTCTTTTCCAAGGTGTTCATGATCTGCTATGCTGATCTCTGTGTGTGCCTAGGTGTGTGTGGAAGGGGGGGCATGTGAAGGGGAGTGTGTATGTTTGCTTTACAATTGTTGTGGCAGATTCATGCCTCAGCTCCACATTTTGTTTTAGAAAGGTCACACAGAGTGGATGTGAAGTTTACTATCAACAAGAGATCAATTCCCAAATCATCCATTTCACTCTACCTTATAAATCATGTGCTTTGTTGCATATTTTATCAAATCTACTTTCAAGCCAGATGGAGGAAGGAGGATGTGGCAATCCCTCCACCATCTTGCAACTTTTATGCAAGTAGGTTTTCAAGAAAATCATCATTTCTCTTGGAAATATGTCTGGAACAGGCATGATGGTAGTGTCAACCTGTTGGAGTTTTTGTTGCTGGAAGAAGTTATACAAAAGGATTGGTTTTTACATTGACCAGTTACTGAATCAAGCTCAGGAATACATTGGAAATTCAACTGGGGCTTCCTTTCCCCGGCAGACTACTTCTAGAACGAGCTTGTACACTGAAGCTTACTCTTTTGCCCTCTTTTTGTTTCTTTCCTATTTTCTTGGCTTCTTTGCCACTCTCTAGACAATTTTGGAACTTTTTTCCCAACTCAAATGGTTTCAATAGTCTGATTGTGATCATACATTTTTACAAGGAATTTTTAAAATCTTTCCTCCAGTTAAGAAAGTCAAGGACTTAGGTCTTTTTCTTCCCTTATCAATATTGCAATGAAATTGATAAGTAAAGACCAACTCTTTCTTTTTGTTTTTAACCCAAGCAGATAATTCCCATCCATTCATCCATTTGGTGGACCAATAGTTGCCATTCTGATGGAAGTTGTCACTTCTTAACAATAGGCATTCTGTGACTATGTTGACAGCACTTTGGGTGAAGATCCTAACTGGTCTTAGATACACATAGGGAGAAATTTGCTCAGCCAGTGTCAGTCTTAAGCATGCGTATCAGAAGATCTTTCTAGAGCTGGGAATTTTCCCATGAAAGGGATTCAGTTAGGGAAGAGACACTTGCCCCAGAGGTTTACATTCTTCTTGAAGACTGCTTAAGGAACTTAGATGCCATGTCCATTTGGATCTGTGTCTGCACAGAACTTTGTCATGCCAGTGCTTGAAATGCATCTTGAAGAGAATTCACTAGCACAGAATGAATGAGAGTGGAAGGGGTTGGTGGGGCTAACCAGGCCCAACCCCCCTGCCTAAACCAGGATACCTAGAGCCTCTTGCCCAGGATTCTATCTGGGTGTACTTTGAATGTCTTCAAAGATCCAGGCTCCACAATCTTTCTGGGCAGTCTGTGCCGTGGTTCACTCACCCTCACAGTAAAGAATCATTTCCTGATGTTCCTGTATTTCAGTGTGTGCCCACTGCCTCTTGTCTTTTCACTCAGCATCACTGAAAAGACACTGATTCCCTCCCCTTTGCACTATTGCTTCCATATGGATGTGTGCTGCCATGTAGAGATATGTCAAAAACCTACCTGAAGCCCAGGCAGATAATATTCCCTTCATCTACCAGTCAAGTTGATTCATCAGAGGAGTTTAAAGTTATGTTCAGCATGAAATGCCCCTGAAAAATCATGCTAACTACATTATTGTGTCGTCTTTCATGTGCCTGGCAAGGTTTTCCAGGAAGAGCTGCTTCATCAACTTCCTGGGTATAAAAAAGAGGCTGGCTGGTTTGTACGATTGCGAGTCCTCCTAATTGCCTTTTTTGAAGATGAGTGTCATTTGCTTACATCCAGTCCTTAGCCTCTCTTCTCGTCTACATCTTAGCAAAAAGCTTTTCCACTATGTCTGGCGAGGAAAAACTGTGCCAGCACAGAAAACATCTCCTATCGTGTTCTAGACGTTGCACGGAGGTGTGCCGAGTGTTTGGCATGAAGGAAAGAAAACTTGTCCAAAACAGCTTCCAATCGAATGTTCATGTGATTGGAAAAGTCAGGAGAGTGCAAAGGTACTGTTTTCTATCAGTTGGCAAGCTGCGCACACAATCCCAGTGTTGTACAGCTTCCTTCTTCACCTTTCCGAAGGTGCCGCTCTCTCCGGCTCCCGGAGGCGAAGAAGCGGCTTCTTCGCGCAAAGACGATTGTGCCGCTCACTGTGCACTCCTTAGCGCGGCTTCTGCCGAAAGACGCCCGGGAGCGGCTCTTAGCTCCGGACAGCATCGTACCTTCGTCTTTAGCGTCTCTTCTCGTCTACATCTTAGCAAAAAGCTTTTCTACTATGTCTGGCGAGGAAAAACTGTGCCAGCACAGAAAACATCTCCCATCGTGTTCTAGACGTTGCACGGAGGTGTGCCGAGTGTTTGGCATGAAGAAAAGAAAAGTTGTCCAAAACAGCTTCCAATCGAATGTTCATGTGATTGGAAAAGTCAGGAGAGTGCAAAGGTACTGTTTTCTATCAGTTGGCAAGCTGCGCACACAATCCCAGTGTTGTACAGCTTCCTTCTTCACCTTTCCGAAGGTGCCGCTCTCTCCGGCTCCCGGAGGCGAAGAAGCGGCTTCTTCGCGCAAAGACGATTGTGCCGCTCACTGTGCACTCCTTAGCGCGGCTTCTGCCGAAAGACGCCCGGGAGCGGCTCTTAGCTCCGGACAGCATCGTACCTTCGTCTTTAGCGTCTCTTCTCGTCTACATCTTAGCAAAAAGCTTTTCCACAATGTCTGGCGAGGAAAAACTGTGCAAGCACAGAAAACATCTCCCATCGTGTTCTAGACGTTGCACGGAGGTGTGCCGAGTGTTTGGCATGAAGGAAAGAAAAGTTGTCCAAAACAGCTTCCAATCGAATGTTCATGTGATTGGAAAAGTCAGGAGAGTGCAAAGGTACTGTTTTCTAGCAGTTGGCAAGCTGCGCACACAATCCCAGTGTTGTACAGCTTCCTTCTTCACCTTTCCGAAGGTGCCGCTCTCTCCGGCTCCCGGAGGCGAAGAAGCGGCTTCTTCGCGCAAAGACGATTGTGCCGCTCACTGTGCACTCCTTAGCGCGGCTTCTGCCGAAAGACGCCCGGGAGCGGCTCTTAGCTCCGGACAGCATCGTACCTTCGTCTTTAGCGTCTCTTCTCGTCTACATCTTAGCAAAAAGCTTTTCCACTATGTCTGGCGAGGAAAAACTGTGCCAGCACAGAAAACATCTCCCATCGTGTTCTAGACGTTGCACGGAGGTGTGCCGAGTGTTTGGCATGAAGAAAAGTTGTCCAAAACAGCTTCCAATCGAATGTTCATGTGATTGGAAAAGTCAGGAGAGTGCAAAGGTACTGTTTTCTAGCAGTTGGCAAGCTGCGCACACAATCCCAGTGTTGTACAGCTTCCTTCTTCACCTTTCCGATGCTGCCGCTCTCTCCGGCTCCCGGAGGCGAAGAAGCGGCTTCTTCGCGCAAAGACGATTGTGCCGCTCACTGTGCACTCCTTAGCGCGGCTTCTGCCGAAAGACGCCCGGGAGCGGCTCTTAGCTCCGGACAGCATCGTACCTTCGTCTTTAGCGTCTCTTCTCGTCTACATCTTAGCAAAAAGCTTTTCCACTATGTCTGGCGAGGAAAAACTGTGCCAGCACAGAAAACATCTCCCATCGTGTTCTAGACGTTGCACGGAGGTGTGCCGAGTGTTTGGCATGAAGAAAAGAAAAGTTGTCCAAAACAGCTTCCAATCGAATGTTCATGCGATTGGAAAAGTCAGGAGAGTGCAAAGGTACTGTTTTCTATCAGTTGGCAAGCTGCGCACACAATCCCAGTGTTGTACAGCTTCCTTCTTCACCTTTCCGAAGGTGCCGCTCTCTCCGGCTCCCGGAGGCGAAGAAGCGGCTTCTTCGCGCAAAGACGATTGTGCCGCTCACTGTGCACTCCTTAGCGCGGCTTCTGCCGAAAGACGCCCGGGAGCGGCTCTTAGCTCCGGACAGCATCGTACCTTCGTCTTTAGCGTCTCTTCTCGTCTACATCTTAGCAAAAAGCTTTTCCACTATGTCTGGCGAGGAAAAACTGTGCCAGCACAGAAAACATCTCCCATCCTGTTCTAGACGTTGCACGGAGGTGTGCCGAGTGTTTGGCATGAAGAAAAGAAAAGTTGTCCAAAACAGCTTCCAATCGAATGTTCATGTGATTGGAAAAGTCAGGAGAGTGCAAAGGTACTGTTTTCTAGCAGTTGGCAAGCTGCGCACACAATCCCAGTGTTGTACAGCTTCCTTCTTCACCTTTCCGATGCTGCCGCTCTCTCCGGCTCCCGGAGGCGAAGAAGCGGCTTCTTCGCGCAAAGACGATTGTGCCGCTCACTGTGCACTCCTTAGCGCGGCTTCTGCCGAAAGACGCCCGGGAGCGGCTCTTAGCTCCGGACAGCATCGTACCTTCGTCTTTAGCGTCTCTTCTCGTCTACATCTTAGCAAAAAGCTTTTCCACTATGTCAGGCGAGGAAAAACTGTGCCAGCACAGCAAACATCTCCCATCGTGTTCTAGACGTTGCACGGAGGTGTGCCGAGTGTTTGGCATGAAGGAAAGAAAAGTTGTCCAAAACAGCTTCCAATCGAATGTTCATGTGATTGGAAAAGTCAGGAGAGTGCAAAGGTACTGTTTTCTAGCAGTTGGCAAGCTGCGCACACAATCCCAGTGTTGTACAGCTTCCTTCTTCACCTTTCCGAAGGTGCCGCTCTCTCCGGCTCCCGGAGGCGAAGAAGCGGCTTCTTCGCGCAAAGACGATTGTGCCGCTCACTGTGCACTCCTTAGCGCGGCTTCTGCCGAAAGACGCCCGGGAGCGGCTCTTAGCTCCGGACAGCATCGTACCTTCGTCTTTAGCGTCTCTTCTCGTCTACATCTTAGCAAAAAGCTTTTCCACTATGTCTGGCGAGGAAAAACTGTGCCAGCACAGAAAACATCTCCCATCGTGTTCTAGACGTTGCACGGAGGTGTGCCGAGTGTTTGGCATGAAGAAAAGAAAAGTTGTCCAAAACAGCTACCAATCGAATGTTCATGTGATTGGAAAAGTCAGGAGAGTGCAAAGGTACTGTTTTCTATCAGTTGGCAAGCTGCGCACACAATCCCAGTGTTGTACAGCTTCCTTCTTCACCTTTCCGAAGGTGCCGCTCTCTCCGGCTCCCGGAGGCGAAGAAGCGGCTTCTTCGCGCAAAGACGATTGTGCCGCTCACTGTGCACTCCTTAGCGCGGCTTCTGCCGAAAGACGCCCGGGAGCGGCTCTTAGCTACGGAGAGCATCGTACCTTCGTCTTTAGCGTCTCTTCTCGTCTACATCTTAGCAAAAAGCTTTTCCACTATGTCTGGCGAGGAAAAACTGTGCCAGCACAGAAAACATCTCCCATCGTGTTCTAGACGTTGCACGGAGGTGTGCCGAGTGTTTGGCATGAAGAAAAGTTGTCCAAAACAGCTTCCAATCGAATGTTCATGTGATTGGAAAAGTCAGGAGAGTGCAAAGGTACTGTTTTCTAGCAGTTGGCAAGCTGCGCACACAATCCCAGTGTTGTACAGCTTCCTTCTTCACCTTTCCGAAGGTGCCGCTCTCTCCGGCTCCCGGAGGCGAAGAAGCGGCTTCTTCGCGCAAAGACGATTGTGCCGCTCACTGTGCACTCCTTAGCGCGGCTTCTGCCGAAAGACGCCCGGGAGCGGCTCTTAGCTCCGGACAGCATCGTACCTTCGTCTTTAGCGTCTCTTCTCGTCTACATCTTAGCAAAAAGCTTTTCCACTATGTCTGGCGAGGAAAAACTGTGCCAGCACAGAAAACATCTCCCATCGTGTTCTAGACGTTGCACGGAGGTGTGCCGAGTGTTTGGCATGAAGAAAAGAAAAGTTGTCCAAAACAGCTTCCAATCGAATGTTCATGCGATTGGAAAAGTCAGGAGAGTGCAAAGGTACTGTTTTCTAGCAGTTGGCAAGCTGCGCACACAATCCCAGTGTTGTACAGCTTCCTTCTTCACCTTTCCGAAGGTGCCGCTCTCTCCGGCTCCCGGAGGCGAAGAAGCGGCTTCTTCGCGCAAAGACGATTGTGCCGCTCACTGTGCACTCCTTAGCGCGGCTTCTGCCGAAAGACGCCCGGGAGCGGCTCTTAGCTCCGGACAGCATCGTACCTTCGTCTTTAGCGTCTCTTCTCGTCTACATCTTAGCAAAAAGCTTTTCCACTATGTCTGGCGAGGAAAAACTGTGCCAGCACAGAAAACATCTCCCATCCTGTTCTAGACGTTGCACGGAGGTGTGCCGAGTGTTTGGCATGAAGAAAAGAAAAGTTGTCCAAAACAGCTTCCAATCGAATGTTCATGTGATTGGAAAAGTCAGGAGAGTGCAAAGGTACTGTTTTCTAGCAGTTGGCAAGCTGCGCACACAATCCCAGTGTTGTACAGCTTCCTTCTTCACCTTTCCGATGCTGCCGCTCTCTCCGGCTCCCGGAGGCGAAGAAGCGGCTTCTTCGCGCAAAGACGATTGTGCCGCTCACTGTGCACTCCTTAGCGCGGCTTCTGCCGAAAGACGCCCGGGAGCGGCTCTTAGCTCCGGACAGCATCGTACCTTCGTCTTTAGCGTCTCTTCTCGTCTACATCTTAGCAAAAAGCTTTTCCACTATGTCAGGCGAGGAAAAACTGTGCCAGCACAGAAAACATCTCCCATCGTGTTCTAGACGTTGCACGGAGGTGTGCCGAGTGTTTGGCATGAAGGAAAGAAAAGTTGTCCAAAACAGCTTCCAATCGAATGTTCATGTGATTGGAAAAGTCAGGAGAGTGCAAAGGTACTGTTTTCTAGCAGTTGGCAAGCTGCGCACACAATCCCAGTGTTGTACAGCTTCCTTCTTCACCTTTCCGATGCTGCCGCTCTCTCCGGCTCCCGGAGGCGAAGAAGCGGCTTCTTCGCGCAAAGACGATTGTGCCGCTCACTGTGCACTCCTTAGCGCGGCTTCTGCCGAAAGACGCCCGGGAGCGGCTCTTAGCTCCGGACAGCATCGTACCTTCGTCTTTAGCGTCTCTTCTCGTCTACATCTTAGCAAAAAGCTTTTCCACTATGTCTGGCGAGGAAAAACTGTGCCAGCACAGAAAACATCTCCCATCGTGTTCTAGACGTTGCACGATCCCTATACTTAGGCTGATTTTCCTTCCTGGGGATAGGATTAGGCTTCAGCCTAGGGCTTGGAGTTTTTTAACCAGGAAGCCCTGAGTTCCAGGCTTACTGCATCTGCCAAAGGCATCCGAAAGGGAGTGCAGAAGTGCCACAACATGGTTGCTTTCACGGCTTTTCCCTTAGGAAGAACCCTAATACGCGGCTTAGGCCTAGGACTTTTAAAACCAGGAAGCCCTGGGCTCCAGGCACACTGCAGCTGCGAAAGGCATACCAAGAGGGCCGCAGAAGTGACACAACTTGGCTGCCTCTGCTGCTATTCTCATGAGACCATCCTGAACCATAGGCTGATTTTCCTTCCTAGGGTTAAGGTTTGAGTTACTCCTAGGGTAAGAGTTCTATTAACCAGAAAGCCCTGAGTTCCAAGAACACAGCAGCTGCGAAGGACTTCCCAAGAAGAGCGCAAAAGTACCACAACATGCCTGCCTCCACAGCTTTTTCCTTGGGGACATGCCTAATTCCTGGCTGATTTGCCTTTCTCGTCTTAGGGTTGGGGTTCGGCCTAGGGCTAGGATTTTTAAAACCAGGAAGCCCTGAGTTCCAGGCACACAAAAGTTGTGAAAGGCATCCAAAAGGGAGTGCAAAAGTGCCACAACATGGTTGCTTTCACGGCTTTTTCCTTGGCAAGAAGCCTAACACCAGGCTGATTTCCCTTCCCAGGGTTACTGTAAGGCTTAGGCCTAGGGCTAGGATTTTTAAAACTAGGAAGCCCTTAGCTCCAGGCGCACTGCATATGTACAAGGCATCCCAAGAGGAGTAAAAAAGTGCAACAACATGGCAGCTTTCACAGCTTTTTCCTTGGCACCATCCCAATACCTAGGCTGATTTATCTGCCTAGGGTTAGGGTTAGGGTTCAGCCTAGGGCTTGGAGTTTTTTAACCAGGAAGCCCTGAGTTCCAGGCTTACTGCATCTTCCAAAGGCATCCCAAAGGGAGTGCAAAAGTGCCACAACATGGCTGCTTTCACGGCTTTTCCCTTAGGAAGAACCCTAATACCCGGCAGATTTACCTTCCTAGGGTTACTGTTAGGCTTAGGCCTAGGACTTTTAAAACCAGGAAGCCCTGGGCTCCAGGCACACTGCAGCTGCGAAAGGCATCCCAAGGGGAGCGCAAAAGTGACACAACTTGGCTGCCACCACTGATATTTCCATGAGAACATGCTAAATCATAGGCTGATTTTCCTTCCTAGGGTTAAGGTTTGAGTTACGCCTAGGGTAAGGGTTCTATTAACCAGAAAGCCCTGAGTTCCAAGAACACAGCAGCTGCGAAGGACTACCCAAGAAGAGCGCAAAAGTACCACAACATGCCTGCCTCCACAGCTTTTTCCTTGGGGACATGCCTAATTCCTGGCTGATTTGCCTTTCTCGTCTTAGGGTTGGGGTTCGGCCTAGGGCTAGGATTTTTTTAACTAGGAAGCCCTGAGTTCCAGGCTTACTTCATCTGCCAAAAGCATCCCAAAGGGAGTGCAGAAGTGCCACAACATGGCTGCTTTCACGGCTTTTCCCTTAGGAAGAACCCTAATACGCGGCTGATTTACCTTCCTAGGGTTACTGTTAGGCTTAGGCCTAGGACTTTTAAAACCAGGAAGCCCTGGGCTCCAGGCACATGCAGCTGCGAAAGGCATCCCAAGAGGGCCGCAGAAGCGACACAACTTGGCTGCCTCTGCTTCTATTCTCATGAGACCATCCTGAACCATAGGCTGATTTTCCTTCCTAGGGTTAAGGTTTGAATTACGCCTAGGGTAAGGGTTCTATTAACCAGAAAGCCCTGAGTTCGAAGAAGACAGCAGCTGCGAAGGTCTTCCTAAGAAGAGCGCAAAAGTACCACAACATGCCTGCCTCCACAGCTTTTTCCTTGGGGACATGCCTAATTCCTGGCTGATTTGCCTTTCTCGTCTTAGGGTTGGGGTTCGGCCTAGGGCAAGGATTTTTAAAATCAGGATGCCCTGAGTTCCAGGCACACTGGAGCTGTGAAAGGCATCCCAAAGGGAGTGCAAAAGTGCAACAACATGGCAGCTTTCACAGCTTTTTCCTTGGCACCATCCCTATACCTAGGCTGATTTATCTGCCTAGGGTTAGGGTTAGGGTTCAGCCTAGGGCTTGGAGTTTTTTAACCAGGAAGCCCTGAGTTCCAGGCTTACTGCATCTGCCAAAGGCATCCCAAAGGGAGTGCAAAAGTGCCACATCATGGCTGCTTTCACGGCTTTTCCCTTAGGAAGAACCCTAATACGCGGCTGATTTACCTTCCTAGGGTTACTGTTAGGCTTAGGCCTAGGACTTTTAAAACCAGGACGCCCTGGGCTCCAGGCACACTGCAGCTGCGAAAGGCATCCCAAGGGGAGCGCAAAAGTGACACAACTTGGCTGCCTCTGCTTCTATTCTCATGAGACCATCCTGAACCATAGGCAGATTTTCCTTCCTAGGGTTAAGGTTTGAGTTTCGCCTAGGGTAAGAGTTCTATTAACCAGAAAGCCCTGAGTTCCAAGAACACAGCAGCTGCGAAGGACTAGCCAAGAAGAGCGCAAAAGTACCACAACATGCCTGCCTCCACAGCTTTTTCCTTGGGGACATGCCCAGTTCCTGGCTGATTTGCCTTTCTCGTCTTAGGGTTGGGGTTCGGCCTAGGGCTAGGATTTTTTTAACTAGGAAGCCATGACTTCCAGGCTTACTGCATCTACCAAAGGCATCCCAAAGGGAGTGCAGAAGTGCCACAACATGGCTGCTTTCACGGCTTTTCCCTTAGGAAGAACCCTAATACCCGGCTGATTTACCTTCCTAGGGTTACTGTTAGGCTTAGGCCTAGGACTTTTAAAACCAGGAAGCCCTGGGCTCCAGGCACACTGCAGCTGCGAAAGGCATCCCAAGGGGAGCGCAAAAGTGACACAACTTGGCTGCCACCACTGATATTTCCATGAGACCATCCCGAACCATAGGCTGATTTTCCTTCCTAGGGTTAAGGTTTGAGTTACGCCTAGGGTAAGGGTTCTATTAACCAGAAAGCCCTGAGTTCCAAGAACACAGCAGCTGCGAAGGACTAGCCAAGAAGAGCGCAAAAGTACCACAACATGCCTGCCTCCACAGCTTTTTCCTTGGGGACATGCCTAATTCCTGGCTGATTTGCCTTTCTCGTCTTAGGGTTGGGGTTCGGCCTAGGGCTAGGATTTTTTTAACTAGGAAGCCCTGAGTTCCAGGCTAACTTCATCTGCCAAAAGCATCCTAAAGGGAGTGCAGAAGTGCCACAACATGGCTGCTTTCACGGCTTTTCCCTTAGGAAGAACCCTAATACGCGGCTGATTTACCTTCCTAGGGTTACTGTTAGGCTTAGGCCTAGGACTTTTAAAACCAGGACACCCTGGGCTCCAGGCACACTGCAGCTGCGAAAGGCATCCCAAGGGGAGCGCAAAAGTGACACAACTTGGCTGCCTCTGCTTCTATTCTCATGAGACCATCCTGAACCATAGGCAGATTTTCCTTCCTAGGGTTAAGGTTTGAGTTTCGCCTAGGGTAAGAGTTCTATTAACCAGAAAGCCCTGAGTTCCAAGAACACAGCAGCTGCGAAGGACTAGCCAAGAAGAGCGCAAAAGTACCACAACATGCCTGCCTCCACAGCTTTTTCCTTGGGGACATGCCCAGTTCCTGGCTGATTTGCCTTTCTCGTCTTAGGGTTGGGGTTCGGCCTAGGGCTAGGATTTTTTTAACTAGGAAGCCATGACTTCCAGGCTTACTGCATCTACCAAAGGCATCCCAAAGGGAGTGCAGAAGTGCCACAACATGGCTGCTTTCACGGCTTTTCCCTTAGGAAGAACCCTAATACCCGGCTGATTTACCTTCCTAG
Organism: Ammospiza maritima maritima; assembly: GCA_036010785.1. NCBI lineage: Eukaryota > Metazoa > Chordata > Aves > Passeriformes > Passerellidae > Ammospiza > Ammospiza maritima. The sequence continues at coordinate 1,980,745 of JAYKTQ010000127.1, forward strand.
GGTTACTGTTAGGCTTAGGCCTAGGACTTTTAAAACCAGGAAGCCCTGGGCTCCAGGCACACTGCAGCTGCGAAAGGCATCCCAAGGGGAGCGCAAAAGTGACACAACTTGGCTGCCACCACTGATATTTCCATGAGACCATCCCGAACCATAGGCTGATTTTCCTTCCTAGGGTTAAGGTTTGAGTTACGCCTAGGGTAAGGGTTCTATTAACCAGAAAGCCCTGAGTTCCAAGAACACAGCAGCTGCGAAGGACTAGCCAAGAAGAGCGCAAAAGTACCACAACATGCCTGCCTCCACAGCTTTTTCCTTGGGGACATGCCTAATTCCTGGCTGATTTGCCTTTCTCGTCTTAGGGTTGGGGTTCGGCCTAGGGCTAGGATTTTTTTAACTAGGAAGCCCTGAGTTCCAGGCTAACTTCATCTGCCAAAAGCATCCTAAAGGGAGTGCAGAAGTGCCACAACATGGCTGCTTTCACGGCTTTTCCCTTAGGAAGAACCCTAATACGCGGCTGATTTACCTTCCTAGGGTTACTGTTAGGCTTAGGCCTAGGACTTTTAAAACCAGGAAGCCCTGGTCTCCAGGCACATGCAGCTGCGAAAGGCATCCCAAGAGGGCCGCAGAAGCGACACAACTTGGCTGCCTCTGCTTCTATTCTCATGAGACCATCCTGAACTATAGGCTGATTTTCCTTCCTAGGGTTAAGGTTTGAATTACGCCTAGGGTAAGGGTTCTATTAACCAGAAAGCCCTGAGTTCCAAGAACACAGCAGCTGCGAAGGTCTTCCTAAGGAGAGCGCAAAAGTACCACAACATGCCTGCCTCCACAGCTTTTTCCTTGGGGACATGCCTAATTCCTGGCTGATTTGCCTTTCTCGTCTTAGGGTTGGGGTTCGGCCTAGGGCTAGGATTTTTAAAATCAGGAAGCCCTGAGTTCCAGGCACACTGGAGCTGTGAAAGGCATCCCAAAGGGAGTGCAAAAGTGCCACAACATGGCTGCTTTCCCGGCTTTTTCCTTGGCAAGAAGCCTAACACCAGGCTGATTTCCCTTCCCAGGGTTACTGTTAGGCTTAGGCCTAGGGCTAGGATTTTTAAAACTAGGAAGCCCTTAGATCCAGGCACACTGCAGCTGCGAAAGGCATCCCAAGGGGAGTACAAAAGTGCAACAACATGGCAGCTTTCACAGCTTTTTCCTTGGCACCATCCCTATACCTAGGCTGATTTATCTGCCTAGGGTTAAGTTTAGGCTTCAGCCTAGGGCTTGGAGTTTTTTAACCAGAAAGCCCTGAGTTCCAGGCTTACTGCATCTGCCAAAGGCATCCCAAAGGGAGTGCAGAAGTGCCACAACATGGCTGCTTTCACGGCTTTTCCCTTAGGAAGAACCCTAATACGCGGCTGATTTACCTTCCTAGGGTTACTGTTAGGCTTAGGCCTAGGACTTTTAAAACCAGGAAGCCCTGGGCTCCAGGCATATGCAGCTGTTAAAGGCATCCCAAGAGGGCCGCAGAAGTGACACAACTTGGCTGCCTCTGCTTCTATTCTCATGAGACCATCCTGAACCATAGGCAGATTTTCCTTCCTAGGGTTAAGGTTTGAGTTTCGCCTAGGGTAAGAGTTCTATTAACCAGAAAGCCCTGAGTTCCAAGAACACAGCAGCTGCGAAGGACTAGCCAAGAAGAGCGCAAAAGTACCACAACATGCCTGCCTCCACAGCTTTTTCCTTGGGGACATGCCCAGTTCCTTGCTGATTTGCCTTTCTCGTCTTAGGGTTGGGGTTCGGCCTAGGGCTAGGATATTTTTAACTAGGAAGCCCTGAGTTCCAGGCTTACTTCATCTGCCAAAAGCATCCCAAAGGGAGTGCAGAAGTGCCACAACATGGCTGCTTTCACGGCTTTTCCCTTAGGAAGAACCCTAATACCCGGCAGATTTACCTTCCTAGGGTTACTGTTAGGCTTAAGCCTAGGACTTTTAAAACCAGGAAGCCCTGGGCTCCAGGCACTCTGCAGCTGCGAAAGGCATCCCAAGGGGAGCGCAAAAGTAACGCAACTTGGCTGCCACCACTGATATTTCCATGAGACCATCCCGAACCATAGGCTGATTTTCCTTCCTAGGGTTAAGGTTTGAGTTACGCCTGGGGTAAGAGTTCTATTAACCAGAAAGCCCTGAGTTCCAAGAACACAGCAGCTGCGAAGGACTACCCAAGAAGAGCGAAAAAGTACCACAACATGCCTGCCTCCACAGCTTTTTCCTTGGGGACATGCCTAATTCCTGGCTGATTTGCCTTTCTCGTCTTAGGGTTGGGGTTCGGCCTAGGGCTAGGATATTTTTAACTAGGAAGCCCTGAGTTCCAGGCTTACTTCATCTGCCAAAGGCATCCCAAAGGGAGTGCAAAAGTGCCACAACATGGCTGCTTTCACGGCTTTTCCCTTAGGAAGAACCCTAATACGCGGCTGATTTACCTTCCTAGGGTTACTGTTAGGCTTAGGCCTAGGACTTTTAAAACCAGGAAGCCCTGGGCTCCAGGCACATGCAGCTGTTAAAGGCATCCCAAGAGGGCTGCAGAAGTGACACAACTTGGCTGCCTCTGCTGCTATTCTCATGAGACCATCCCGAACCATAGGCTGATTTTCCTTCCTAGGGTTAAGGTTTGAGTTACGCCTGGGGTAAGGGTTCTATTAACCAGAAAGCCCTGAGTTCCAAGAACACAGCAGCTGCGAAGGACTACCCAAGAAGAGCGCAAAAGTACCACAACATGCCTGCCTCCACAGCTTTTTCCTTGGGGACATGCCTAATTCCTGGCTGATTTGCCTTTCTCGTCTTAGGGTTGAGGTTCGGCCTAGGGCTAGGATTTTTTAACTAGGAAGCCCTGAGTTCCAGGCACACTGGAGCTGTGAAAGGCATCCAAAAGGGAGTGCAAAAGTGCCACAACATGGTTGCTTTCACGGCTTTTTCCTTGGCAAGAAGCCTAACACCAGGCTGATTTCCCTTCCCAGGGTTACTGTTAGGCTTAGGCCTAGGGCTAGGATTTTTAAAACTAGGAAGCCCTTAGATCCAGGCATACTGCAGCTGTTCAAGGCGTCCCAGGGGGAGTACAAAAGTGCAACAACATGGCAGCTTTCACAGCTTTTTCCTTGGCACCATCCCTATACCTAGGCTGATTTATCTGCCTAGGGTTAAGTTTAGGCTTCAGCCTAGGGCTTGGAGTTTTTTAACCAGAAAGCCCTGAGTTCCAGGCTTACTGCATCTGCCAAAGGCATCCCAAAGGGAGTGCAGAAGTGCCACAACATGGCTGCTTTCACGGCTTTTCCCTTAGGAAGAACCCTAATACCCGGCAGATTTACCTTCCTAGGGTTACTGTTAGGCTTAGGCCTAGGACTTTTAAAACCAGGAAGCCCTGGGCTCCAGGCACACTGCAGCTGCGAAAGGCATCCCAAGGGGAGCGCAAAAGTGACACAACTTGGCTGCCACCACTGATATTTCCATGAGACCATCCCGAACCATAGGCTGATTTTCCTTCCTAGGGTTAAGGTTTGAGTTACGCCTAGGGTAAGGGTTCTATTAACCAGAAAGCCCTGAGTTCCAAGAACACAGCAGCTGCGAAGGACTACCCAAGAAGAGCGCAAAAGTACCACAACGTGCCTGCCTCCACAGCTTTTTCCTTGGGGACATGCCTAATTCCTGGCTGATTTGCCTTTCTCGTCTTAGGGTTGGGGTTCGGCCTAGGGCTAGGATTTTTTTAACTAGGAAGCCCTGAGTTCTAGGCTTACTTCATCTGCAAAAGGCATCCCAAAGGGAGTGCAGAAGTGCCACAACATGGCTGCTTTCACGGCTTTTCCCTTAGGAAGAACCCTAATACGCGGCTGATTTACCTTCCTAGGGTTACTGTTAGGCTTAGGCCTAGGACTTTTAAAACCAGGAAGCCCTGGGCTCCAGGCACACTGCAGCTGCGAAAGGCATCCCAAGAGGGCTGCAGAAGTGACACAACTTGGCTGCCTCTTCTTCTATTCTCATGAGACCATCCCGAACCATAGGCTGATTTTCCTTCCTAGGGTTAAGGTTTGAGTTACGCCTAGGGTAAGGGTTCTATTAACCAGAAAGCCCTGAGTTCCAAGAACACAGCAGCTGCGAAGGACTAGCCAAGAAGAGCGCAAAAGTACCACAACATGCCTGCCTCCACAGCTTTTTCCTTGGGGACATGCCTAACTCCTGGCTGATTTGCCTTTCTCGTCTTAGGGTTGGGGTTCGGCCTAGGGCTAGGATTTTTTTAACTAGGAAGCCCTGAGTTCCAGGTTTACTTCATCTGCAAAAGGCATCCCAAAGGGAGTGCAGAAGTGCCACAACATGGCTGCTTTCACGGCTTTTCCCTTAGGAAGAACCCTAATATGCGGCTGATTTACCTTCCTTGGGTTACTGTTAGGCTTAGGCCTAGGACTTTTAAAACCAGGAAGCCCTGGGCTCCAGGCACACTGCAGCTGCGAAAGGCATCCCAAGGGGAGCGCAAAAGTGACGCAACTTGGCTGCCACCACTGATATTTCCATGAGACCATCCCGAACCATAGGCTGATTTTCCTTCCTAGGGTTAAGGTTTGAGTTACGCCTAAGGTAAGGGTTCTATTAACCAGAAAGCCCTGAGTTCCAAGAACACAGCAGCTGCGAAGGACTAGCCAAGAAGAGCGCAAAAGTACCACAACATGCCTGCCTCCACAGCTTTTTCCTTGGGGACATGCCTAATTCCTGGCTGATTTGCCTTTCTCGTCTTAGGGTTGGGGTTCGGCCTAGGGCTAGGATTTTTAAAATCAGGAAGCCCTGAGTTCCAGGCACACTGGAGCTGTGAAAGGCATCCCAAAGGGAGTGCAAAAGTGCCACAACATGGCTGCTTTCCCGTCTTTTTCCTTGGCAAGAAGCCTAACACCAGGCTGATTTACCTTCCCAGGGTTACTGTAAGGCTTAGGCCTAGGGCTAGGATTTTTAAAACTAGGAAGCCCTTAGCTCCAGGCACACTGCAGCTGTTCAAGGCATCCCAAGAGGGCCGCAGAAGTGACACAACTTGGCTGCCTCTGCTGCTATTCTCATGAGTCCATCCCGAACCCTAGGCTGATTTTCCTTCCTAGGGTGAGAGTTAGAGTTACGCCTAGGGTTAGTGTTTTTTTAACCAGAGAGCCCTGAGTTCCAAGAACACAGCAGCTGCGAAGGACTACCCAAGAGGAGGGGAAAAGTGCCACAACATGGCTGCCTCCAGCGCTTTTTCCTTGGGACCATCATTGAACCTAAGCTGATTTACTTGCCTCCAGTTGCACCTATGGTCACGCCAAGGGATAGGGATTTTAAATCAGTAAACCCTGAGCTCCAGACCCAGTGCAGCTGCAAAAGGCTTCCCAAGGGCAGCCAAAAATTGCCTCAACATGCTCCTTCCAGTGCTTTTTTTCCTTGGGAACATCCCTATACCCAGGCTGATTTATCTGCCTAGGGTTAGGGTTAGGGTTCAGCCTAGAGATAGGATTTTTTCAAACAGGAAGCCCTGAATTCCAGGCACACTGCAGCTGTTAAAGGCAGTGTTTTACGTCAACCGCAACTTAGTCTGAAATAAATGCTTTTTCCCTGAGAGCATCTGAGAGGTTTGCATGAAGCACTGATATCTGACATTTGCAATTTTGAATAGGAGAGGAGAAAGAAAATGGGAAGAAGTTTTTAATTTTAGTGGTTTCAATGTTAATTTCCGTACACTTTTTCAAAACTTGTCAGCTCAAATGCCCATCAACATCTTTTAGTCATCTGTAAGTCAGTATTCATATAAAATGTGCTTCAAATCAAAAGAATTTCAAATTTGCACTCCAAATTTCTATGCCTAGATTTATGATTTCCTACACATATTAGATGAAAGGAAGGCCTTTTTTACTGTGGGAGTGCTGGAACACTGGAACAGGTTGCCCAGGGAAGTTGTGGGTGTCCCATCCCTGAAAGTATTCAAGGTCAGCTTGGACGGGGCTTGGAGCAGCAACAAAGGAGAAGCTTGATGGTAGAGAAACAAAGTTGGACTATAGAAGAAACTGGGATTGAAGTATAGGAGCAAGTTTTCTCTCAGCTCTTGGGGTAAATTCAAAGTTGTACAAAATGACATTTATCTGTGCTATTCACTACTGTAACAGAAATGTTCATGAAAACTGTACAGAAGATAGCAAATTTTAAAAGAGATAAGAATTACAGCATAAAATCCATGGGATGGGTTACAACATGAGACACTCTCTAAGAGAAAATCTCTGTGTTTCAGCACTTCATCATGGTAAGATTTCATGAAGTGCCAAAGAAGGCGGCAAAATATCATTCGGGACGTTATTTCCTGGAATTCAGCCTGGCCATTAGTAGGAACTGGGTTTGAACACATCATGTAGATATACCACACACGCTTTCCCTTCACTGAAAAATGACTGTTTACAACGAAGAAGCAATTGACGATCAAAATTGATTGAAAGCATCTTAAACATGTCAAGTATTTCATTGTAGATGATCTGTGATCCAAATGCTTCTTCCACCTTCGAGAGGGACAGAACAATTCTTCCATATCATGATGGTTTAAAATTGTATCAACCAATGTTTTCTGCTGAAAAGATAGCATCTATTTTTTTCTATTTTTGGAAGAAAATATTCCTAGACATACAACAGGTGAGAACTAAGTAATTTTAAAGAAACAAATGAAAAGAAAATATTCTGTAAATAGAATGAAATGAAAAGCTGTGTTTTAAATAGGAGCTAAATATGAAACAGAATTTTTGTACCAGGCATTTGAATTACTGCACCAGCTCTTTTGCCCATCAAGAGAGGCATTGAGCATTTCAGTCTTTTCCAAGGTGTTCATGATCTGCTATGCTGATCTCTGTGTGTGCCTAGGTGTGTGTGGAAGGGGGGGCATGTGAAGGGGAGTGTGTATGTTTGCTTTACAATTGTTGTGGCAGATTCATGCCTCAGCTCCACATTTTGTTTTAGAAAGGTCACACAGAGTGGATGTGAAGTTTACTATCAACAAGAGATCAATTCCCAAATCATCCATTTCACTCTACCTTATAAATCATGTGCTTTGTTGCATATTTTATCAAATCTACTTTCAAGCCAGATGGAGGAAGGAGGATGTGGCAATCCCTCCACCATCTTGCAACTTTTATGCAAGTAGGTTTTCAAGAAAATCATCATTTCTCTTGGAAATATGTCTGGAACAGGCATGATGGTAGTGTCAACCTGTTGGAGTTTTTGTTGCTGGAAGAAGTTATACAAAAGGATTGGTTTTTACATTGACCAGTTACTGAATCAAGCTCAGGAATACATTGGAAATTCAACTGGGGCTTCCTTTCCCCGGCAGACTACTTCTAGAACGAGCTTGTACACTGAAGCTTACTCTTTTGCCCTCTTTTTGTTTCTTTCCTATTTTCTTGGCTTCTTTGCCACTCTCTAGACAATTTTGGAACTTTTTTCCCAACTCAAATGGTTTCAATAGTCTGATTGTGATCATACATTTTTACAAGGAATTTTTAAAATCTTTCCTCCAGTTAAGAAAGTCAAGGACTTAGGTCTTTTTCTTCCCTTATCAATATTGCAATGAAATTGATAAGTAAAGACCAACTCTTTCTTTTTGTTTTTAACCCAAGCAGATAATTCCCATCCATTCATCCATTTGGTGGACCAATAGTTGCCATTCTGATGGAAGTTGTCACTTCTTAACAATAGGCATTCTGTGACTATGTTGACAGCACTTTGGGTGAAGATCCTAACTGGTCTTAGATACACATAGGGAGAAATTTGCTCAGCCAGTGTCAGTCTTAAGCATGCGTATCAGAAGATCTTTCTAGAGCTGGGAATTTTCCCATGAAAGGGATTCAGTTAGGGAAGAGACACTTGCCCCAGAGGTTTACATTCTTCTTGAAGACTGCTTAAGGAACTTAGATGCCATGTCCATTTGGATCTGTGTCTGCACAGAACTTTGTCATGCCAGTGCTTGAAATGCATCTTGAAGAGAATTCACTAGCACAGAATGAATGAGAGTGGAAGGGGTTGGTGGGGCTAACCAGGCCCAACCCCCCTGCCTAAACCAGGATACCTAGAGCCTCTTGCCCAGGATTCTATCTGGGTGTACTTTTAATGTCTTCAAAGATCCAGGCTCCACAATCTTTCTGGGCAGTCTGTGCCGTGGTTCACTCACCCTCACAGTAAAGAATCATTTCCTGATGTTCCTGTATTTCAGTGTGTGCCCACTGCCTCTTGTCTTTTCACTCAGCATCACTGAAAAGACACTGATTCCCTCCCCTTTGCACTATTGCTTCCATATGGATGTGTGCTGCCATGTAGAGATATGTCAAAAACCTACCTGAAGCCCAGGCAGATAATATTCCCTTCATCTACCAGTCAAGTTGATTCATCAGAGGAGTTTAAAGTTATGTTCAGCATGAAATGCCCCTGAAAAATCATGCTAACTACATTATTGTGTCGTCTTTCATGTGCCTGGCAAGGTTTTCCAGGAAGAGCTGCTTCATCAACTTCCTGGGTATAAAAAAGAGGCTGGCTGGTTTGTACGATTGCGAGTCCTCCTAATTGCCTTTTTTGAAGATGAGTGTCATTTGCTTACATCCAGTCCTTAGCCTCTCTTCTCGTCTACATCTTAGCAAAAAGCTTTTCCACTATGTCTGGCGAGGAAAAACTGTGCCAGCACAGAAAACATCTCCTATCGTGTTCTAGACGTTGCACGGAGGTGTGCCGAGTGTTTGGCATGAAGGAAAGAAAACTTGTCCAAAACAGCTTCCAATCGAATGTTCATGTGATTGGAAAAGTCAGGAGAGTGCAAAGGTACTGTTTTCTATCAGTTGGCAAGCTGCGCACACAATCCCAGTGTTGTACAGCTTCCTTCTTCACCTTTCCGAAGGTGCCGCTCTCTCCGGCTCCCGGAGGCGAAGAAGCGGCTTCTTCGCGCAAAGACGATTGTGCCGCTCACTGTGCACTCCTTAGCGCGGCTTCTGCCGAAAGACGCCCGGGAGCGGCTCTTAGCTCCGGACAGCATCGTACCTTCGTCTTTAGCGTCTCTTCTCGTCTACATCTTAGCAAAAAGCTTTTCTACTATGTCTGGCGAGGAAAAACTGTGCCAGCACAGAAAACATCTCCCATCGTGTTCTAGACGTTGCACGGAGGTGTGCCGAGTGTTTGGCATGAAGAAAAGAAAACTTGTCCAAAACAGCTTCCAATCGAATGTTCATGTGATTGGAAAAGTCAGGAGAGTGCAAAGGTACTGTTTTCTAGCAGTTGGCAAGCTGCGCACACAATCCCAGTGTTGTACAGCTTCCTTCTTCACCTTTCCGAAGGTGCCGCTCTCTCCGGCTCCCGGAGGCGAAGAAGCGGCTTCTTCGCGCAAAGACGATTGTGCCGCTCACTGTGCACTCCTTAGCGCGGCTTCTGCCGAAAGACGCCCGGGAGCGGCTCTTAGCTCCGGACAGCATCGTACCTTCGTCTTTAGCGTCTCTTCTCGTCTACATCTTAGCAAAAAGCTTTTCCACAATGTCTGGCGAGGAAAAACTGTGCAAGCACAGAAAACATCTCCCATCGTGTTCTAGACGTTGCACGGAGGTGTGCCGAGTGTTTGGCATGAAGGAAAGAAAAGTTGTCCAAAACAGCTTCCAATCGAATGTTCATGTGATTGGAAAAGTCAGGAGAGTGCAAAGGTACTGTTTTCTATCAGTTGGCAAGCTGCGCACACAATCCCAGTGTTGTACAGCTTCCTTCTTCACCTTTCCGAAGGTGCCGCTCTCTCCGGCTCCCGGAGGCGAAGAAGCGGCTTCTTCGCGCAAAGACGATTGTGCCGCTCACTGTGCACTCCTTAGCGCGGCTTCTGCCGAAAGACGCCCGGGAGCGGCTCTTAGCTCCGGACAGCATCGTACCTTCGTCTTTAGCGTCTCTTCTCGTCTACATCTTAGCAAAAAGCTTTTCCACTATGTCTGGCGAGGAAAAACTGTGCCAGCACAGAAAACATCTCCCATCGTGTTCTAGACGTTGCACGGAGGTGTGCCGAGTGTTTGGCATGAAGAAAAGAAAAGTTGTCCAAAACAGCTTCCAATCGAATGTTCATGTGATTGGAAAAGTCAGGAGAGTGCAAAGGTACTGTTTTCTAGCAGTTGGCAAGCTGCGCACACAATCCCAGTGTTGTACAGCTTCCTTCTTCACCTTTCCGAAGGTGCCGCTCTCTCCGGCTCCCGGAGGCGAAGAAGCGGCTTCTTCGCGCAAAGACGATTGTGCCGCTCACTGTGCACTCCTTAGCGCGGCTTCTGCCGAAAGACGCCCGGGAGCGGCTCTTAGCTCCGGACAGCATCGTACCTTCGTCTTTAGCGTCTCTTCTCGTCTACATCTTAGCAAAAAGCTTTTCCACTATGTCTGGCGAGGAAAAACTGTGCCAGCACAGAAAACATCTCCCATCCTGTTCTAGACGTTGCACGGAGGTGTGCCGAGTGTTTGGCATGAAGAAAAGAAAAGTTGTCCAAAACAGCTTCCAATCGAATGTTCATGTGATTGGAAAAGTCAGGAGAGTGCAAAGGTACTGTTTTCTAGCAGTTGGCAAGCTGCGCACACAATCCCAGTGTTGTACAGCTTCCTTCTTCACCTTTCCGATGCTGCCGCTCTCTCCGGCTCCCGGAGGCGAAGAAGCGGCTTCTTCGCGCAAAGACGATTGTGCCGCTCACTGTGCACTCCTTAGCGCGGCTTCTGCCGAAAGACGCCCGGGAGCGGCTCTTAGCTCCGGACAGCATCGTACCTTCGTCTTTAGCGTCTCTTCTCGTCTACATCTTAGCAAAAAGCTTTTCCACTATGTCAGGCGAGGAAAAACTGTGCCAGCACAGCAAACATCTCCCATCGTGTTCTAGACGTTGCACGGAGGTGTGCCGAGTGTTTGGCATGAAGGAAAGAAAAGTTGTCCAAAACAGCTTCCAATCGAATGTTCATGTGATTGGAAAAGTCAGGAGAGTGCAAAGGTACTGTTTTCTAGCAGTTGGCAAGCTGCGCACACAATCCCAGTGTTGTACAGCTTCCTTCTTCACCTTTCCGAAGGTGCCGCTCTCTCCGGCTCCCGGAGGCGAAGAAGCGGCTTCTTCGCGCAAAGACGATTGTGCCGCTCACTGTGCACTCCTTAGCGCGGCTTCTGCCGAAAGACGCCCGGGAGCGGCTCTTAGCTCCGGACAGCATCGTACCTTCGTCTTTAGCGTCTCTTCTCGTCTACATCTTAGCAAAAAGCTTTTCTACTATGTCTGGCGAGGAAAAACTGTGCCAGCACAGAAAACATCTCCCATCGTGTTCTAGACGTTGCACGGAGGTGTGCCGAGTGTTTGGCATGAAGAAAAGAAAACTTGTCCAAAACAGCTTCCAATCGAATGTTCATGTGATTGGAAAAGTCAGGAGAGTGCAAAGGTACTGTTTTCTAGCAGTTGGCAAGCTGCGCACACAATCCCAGTGTTGTACAGCTTCCTTCTTCACCTTTCCGAAGGTGCCGCTCTCTCCGGCTCCCGGAGGCGAAGAAGCGGCTTCTTCGCGCAAAGACGATTGTGCCGCTCACTGTGCACTCCTTAGCGCGGCTTCTGCCGAAAGACGCCCGGGAGCGGCTCTTAGCTCCGGACAGCATCGTACCTTCGTCTTTAGCGTCTCTTCTCGTCTACATCTTAGCAAAAAGCTTTTCCACAATGTCTGGCGAGGAAAAACTGTGCAAGCACAGAAAACATCTCCCATCGTGTTCTAGACGTTGCACGGAGGTGTGCCGAGTGTTTGGCATGAAGGAAAGAAAAGTTGTCCAAAACAGCTTCCAATCGAATGTTCATGTGATTGGAAAAGTCAGGAGAGTGCAAAGGTACTGTTTTCTAGCAGTTGGCAAGCTGCGCACACAATCCCAGTGTTGTACAGCTTCCTTCTTCACCTTTCCGAAGGTGCCGCTCTCTCCGGCTCCCGGAGGCGAAGAAGCGGCTTCTTCGCGCAAAGACGATTGTGCCGCTCACTGTGCACTCCTTAGCGCGGCTTCTGCCGAAAGACGCCCGGGAGCGGCTCTTAGCTCCGGACAGCATCGTACCTTCGTCTTTAGCGTCTCTTCTCGTCTACATCTTAGCAAAAAGCTTTTCCACTATGTCTGGCGAGGAAAAACTGTGCCAGCACAGAAAACATCTCCCATCGTGTTCTAGACGTTGCACGGAGGTGTGCCGAGTGTTTGGCATGAAGAAAAGTTGTCCAAAACAGCTTCCAATCGAATGTTCATGTGATTGGAAAAGTCAGGAGAGTGCAAAGGTACTGTTTTCTAGCAGTTGGCAAGCTGCGCACACAATCCCAGTGTTGTACAGCTTCCTTCTTCACCTTTCCGAAGGTGCCGCTCTCTCCGGCTCCCGGAGGCGAAGAAGCGGCTTCTTCGCGCAAAGACGATTGTGCCGCTCACTGTGCACTCCTTAGCGCGGCTTCTGCCGAAAGACGCCCGGGAGCGGCTCTTAGCTCCGGACAGCATCGTACCTTCGTCTTTAGCGTCTCTTCTCGTCTACATCTTAGCAAAAAGCTTTTCCACTATGTCTGGCGAGGAAAAACTGTGCCAGCACAGAAAACATCTCCCATCGTGTTCTAGACGTTGCACGGAGGTGTGCCGAGTGTTTGGCATGAAGAAAAGAAAAGTTGTCCAAAACAGCTTCCAATCGAATGTTCATGCGATTGGAAAAGTCAGGAGAGTGCAAAGGTACTGTTTTCTAGCAGTTGGCAAGCTGCGCACACAATCCCAGTGTTGTACAGCTTCCTTCTTCACCTTTCCGAAGGTGCCGCTCTCTCCGGCTCCCGGAGGCGAAGAAGCGGCTTCTTCGCGCAAAGACGATTGTGCCGCTCACTGTGCACTCCTTAGCGCGGCTTCTGCCGAAAGACGCCCGGGAGCGGCTCTTAGCTCCGGACAGCATCGTACCTTCGTCTTTAGCGTCTCTTCTCGTCTACATCTTAGCAAAAAGCTTTTCCACTATGTCTGGCGAGGAAAAACTGTGCCAGCACAGAAAACATCTCCCATCCTGTTCTAGACGTTGCACGGAGGTGTGCCGAGTGTTTGGCATGAAGAAAAGAAAAGTTGTCCAAAACAGCTTCCAATCGAATGTTCATGTGATTGGAAAAGTCAGGAGAGTGCAAAGGTACTGTTTTCTAGCAGTTGGCAAGCTGCGCACACAATCCCAGTGTTGTACAGCTTCCTTCTTCACCTTTCCGATGCTGCCGCTCTCTCCGGCTCCCGGAGGCGAAGAAGCGGCTTCTTCGCGCAAAGACGATTGTGCCGCTCACTGTGCACTCCTTAGCGCGGCTTCTGCCGAAAGACGCCCGGGAGCGGCTCTTAGCTCCGGACAGCATCGTACCTTCGTCTTTAGCGTCTCTTCTCGTCTACATCTTAGCAAAAAGCTTTTCCACTATGTCAGGCGAGGAAAAACTGTGCCAGCACAGCAAACATCTCCCATCGTGTTCTAGACGTTGCACGGAGGTGTGCCGAGTGTTTGGCATGAAGGAAAGAAAAGTTGTCCAAAACAGCTTCCAATCGAATGTTCATGTGATTGGAAAAGTCAGGAGAGTGCAAAGGTACTGTTTTCTAGCAGTTGGCAAGCTGCGCACACAATCCCAGTGTTGTACAGCTTCCTTCTTCACCTTTCCGAAGGTGCCGCTCTCTCCGGCTCCCGGAGGCGAAGAAGCGGCTTCTTCGCGCAAAGACGATTGTGCCGCTCACTGTGCACTCCTTAGCGCGGCTTCTGCCGAAAGACGCCCGGGAGCGGCTCTTAGCTCCGGACAGCATCGTACCTTCGTCTTTAGCGTCTCTTCTCGTCTACATCTTAGCAAAAAGCTTTTCCACTATGTCTGGCGAGGAAAAACTGTGCCAGCACAGAAAACATCTCCCATCGTGTTCTAGACGTTGCACGGAGGTGTGCCGAGTGTTTGGCATGAAGAAAAGAAAAGTTGTCCAAAACAGCTTCCAATCGAATGTTCATGTGATTGGAAAAGTCAGGAGAGTGCAAAGGTACTGTTTTCTATCAGTTGGCATGCTGCGCACACAATCCCAGTGTTGTACAGCTTCCTTCTTCACCTTTCCGAAGGTGCCGCTCTCTCCGGCTCCCGGAGGCGAAGAAGCGGCTTCTTCGCGCAAAGACGATTGTGCCGCTCACTGTGCACTCCTTAGCGCGGCTTCTGCCGAAAGACGCCCGGGAGCGGCTCTTAGCTACGGAGAGCATCGTACCTTCGTCTTTAGCGTCTCTTCTCGTCTACATCTTAGCAAAAAGCTTTTCCACTATGTCTGGCGAGGAAAAACTGTGCCAGCACAGAAAACATCTCCCATCGTGTTCTAGACGTTGCACGGGGGTGTGCCGAGTGTTTGGCATGAAGAAAAGTTGTCCAAAACAGCTTCCAATCGAATGTTCATGTGATTGGAAAAGTCAGGAGAGTGCAAAGGTACTGTTTTCTAGCAGTTGGCAAGCTGCGCACACAATCCCAGTGTTGTACAGCTTCCTTCTTCACCTTTCCGAAGGTGCCGCTCTCTCCGGCTCCCGGAGGCGAAGAAGCGGCTTCTTCGCGCAAAGACGATTGTGCCGCTCACTGTGCACTCCTTAGCGCGGCTTCTGCCGAAAGACGCCCGGGAGCGGCTCTTAGCTCCGGACAGCATCGTACCTTCGTCTTTAGCGTCTCTTCTCGTCTACATCTTAGCAAAAAGCTTTTCCACTATGTCTGGCGAGGAAAAACTGTGCCAGCACAGAAAACATCTCCCATCGTGTTCTAGACGTTGCACGGAGGTGTGCCGAGTGTTTGGCATGAAGAAAAGAAAAGTTGTCCAAAACAGCTTCCAATCGAATGTTCATGTGATTGGAAAAGTCAGGAGAGTGCAAAGGTACTGTTTTCTAGCAGTTGGCAAGCTGCGCACACAATCCCAGTGTTGTACAGCTTCCTTCTTCACCTTTCCGAAGGTGCCGCTCTCTCCGGCTCCCGGAGGCGAAGAAGCGGCTTCTTCGCGCAAAGACGATTGTGCCGCTCACTGTGCACTCCTTAGCGCGGCTTCTGCCGAAAGACGCCCGGGAGCGGCTCTTAGCTCCGGACAGCATCGTACCTTCGTCTTTAGCGTCTCTTCTCGTCTACATCTTAGCAAAAAGCTTTTCTACTATGTCTGGCGAGGAAAAACTGTGCCAGCACAGAAAACATCTCCCATCGTGTTCTAGACGTTGCACGGAGGTGTGCCGAGTGTTTGGCATGAAGGAAAGAAAAGTTGTCCAAAACAGCTTCCAATCGAATGTTCATGTGATTGGAAAAGTCAGGAGAGTGCAAAGGTACTGTTTTCTAGCAGTTGGCAAGCTGCGCACACAATCCCAGTGTTGTACAGCTTCCTTCTTCACCTTTCCGAAGGTGCCGCTCTCTCCGGCTCCCGGAGGCGAAGAAGCGGCTTCTTCGCGCAAAGACGATTGTGCCGCTCACTGTGCACTCCTTAGCGCGGCTTCTGCCGAAAGACGCCCGGGAGCGGCTCTTAGCTCCGGACAGCATCGTACCTTCGTCTTTAGCGTCTCTTCTCGTCTACATCTTAGCAAAAAGCTTTTCCACTATGTCTGGCGAGGAAAAACTGTGCCAGCACAGAAAACATCTCCCATCGTGTTCTAGACGTTGCACGGAGGTGTGCCGAGTGTTTGGCATGAAGGAAAGAAAAGTTGTCCAAAACAGCTTCCAATCGAATGTTCATGTGATTGGAAAAGTCAGGAGAGTGCAAAGGTACTGTTTTCTAGCAGTTGGCAAGCTGCGCACACAATCCCAGTGTTGTACAGCTTCCTTCTTCACCTTTCCGAAGGTGCCGCTCTCTCCGGCTCCCGGAGGCGAAGAAGCGGCTTCTTCGCGCAAAGACGATTGTGCCGCTCACTGTGCACTCCTTAGCGCGGCTTCTGCCGAAAGACGCCCGGGAGCGGCTCTTAGCTCCGGACAGCATCGTACCTTCGTCTTTAGCGTCTCTTCTCGTCTACATCTTAGCAAAAAGCTTTTCTACTATGTCTGGCGAGGAAAAACTGTGCCAGCACAGAAAACATCTCCCATCGTGTTCTAGACGTTGCACGGAGGTGTGCCGAGTGTTTGGCATGAAGGAAAGAAAAGTTGTCCAAAACAGCTTCCAATCGAATGTTCATGTGATTGGAAAAGTCAGGAGAGTGCAAAGGTACTGTTTTCTAGCAGTTGGCAAGCTGCGCACACAATCCCAGTGTTGTACAGCTTCCTTCTTCACCTTTCCGAAGGTGCCGCTCTCTCCGGCTCCCGGAGGCGAAGAAGCGGCTTCTTCGCGCAAAGACGATTGTGCCGCTCACTGTGCACTCCTTAGCGCGGCTTCTGCCGAAAGACGCCCGGGAGCGGCTCTTAGCTCCGGACAGCATCGTACCTTCGTCTTTAGCGTCTCTTCTCGTCTACATCTTAGCAAAAAGCTTTTCTATTATGTCTGGCGAGGAAAAACTGTGCCAGCACAGAAAACATCTCCCATCGTGTTCTAGACGTTGCACGGAGGTGTGCCGAGTGTTTGGCATGAAGGAAAGAAAAGTTGTCCAAAACAGCTTCCAATCGAATGTTCATGTGATTGGAAAAGTCAGGAGAGTGCAAAGGTACTGTTTTCTAGCAGTTGGCAAGCTGCGCACACAATCCCAGTGTTGTACAGCTTCCTTCTTCACCTTTCCGAAGGTGCCGCTCTCTCCGGCTCCCGGAGGCGAAGAAGCGGCTTCTTCGCGCAAAGACGATTGTGCCGCTCACTGTGCACTCCTTAGCGCGGCTTCTGCCGAAAGACGCCCGGGAGCGGCTCTTAGCTCCGGACAGCATCGTACCTTCGTCTTTAGCGTCTCTTCTCGTCTACATCTTAGCAAAAAGCTTTTCTACTATGTCTGGCGAGGAAAAACTGTGCCAGCACAGAAAACATCTCCCATCGTGTTCTAGACGTTGCACGATCCCTATACTTAGGCTGATTTTCCTCCCGGGAGATAGGGTTAGACTTCAGCCTAGGGCTTGGAGATTTTTAACCAGGAAGTCCTGAGATCCAGGCTTACTGCATCTGCCAAAGGCATCCCAAAGGGAGTACAGAAGTGCCACAACATGGCTGCTTTCACGGCTTTTCCCTTAGGAAGAACCCTAATACGCGGCTGATTTACCTTCCTAGGGTTACTGTTAGGCTTAGGCCTAGGACTTTTAAAACCAGGAAGCCCTGGGCTCCAGGCACACTGCAGCTGCGAAAGGCATCCCAAGAGGGCTGCAGAAGTGACACAACTTGGCTGCCTCTGCTGCTATTCTCATGAGACCATCCCGAACCATAGGCTGATTTTCCTTCCTAGGGTTAAGGTTTGAGTTACGCCTAGGGTAAGGGTTCTATTAACCAGAAAGCCCTGAGTCCCAAGAACACAGCAGCTGCGAAGGACTACCCAAGAAGAGCGCAAAAGTACCACAACATGCCTGCCTCCACAGCTTTTTCCTTGGGGACATGCCTAATTCCTGGCTGATTTGCCTTTCTCGTCTTAGGGTTGGGGTTCGGCCTAGGGCTAGGATTTTTAAAATCAGGAAGCCCTGAGTTCCAGGCACACTGGAACTGTGAAAGGCATCGAAAAGGGAGTGCAAAAGTGCCACAACATGGCTGCTTTCTCGGCTTTTTCCTTGGCAAGAAGCCTAACACCAGGCTGATTTCCCTTCCCTGGGTTACTGTAAGGCTTAGGCCTAGCGCTAGGATTTTTAAAACTAGGAAGCCCTTAGCTCCAGGCACACTGCAGCTGTTCAAGGCATCCCAAGGGGAGTACAAAAGTGCAACAACATGGCAGCTTTCACAGCTTTTTCCTTGGCACCATCCCTATACCTAGGCTGATTTATCTGCCTAGGGTTAGGGTTAGGGTTCAGCCTAGGGCTTGGAGATTTTAACCAGGAAGCCCTGAGTTCCAGGCTTACTGCATCTGCCAAAGGTATCCCAAAGGGAGTGCAGAAGTGCCACAACATGGCTGCTTTCACGGCTTTTCCCTTAGGAAGAACCCTAATACGCGGCTGATTTACCTTCCTAGGGTTACTGTTAGGCTTAGGCCTAGGACTTTTAAAACCAGGAAGCCCTGGGCTCCAGGCACATGCAGCTGCGAAAGGCATCCCAAGGGGAGCGCAAAAGTGACACAACTTGGCTGCCTCTGCTTCTATTCTCATGAGACCATCCTGAACCATAGGCTGATTTTCCTTCCTAGGGTTAAGGTTTGAGTTACGCCTGGGGTAAGGGTTCTATTAACCAGAAAGCCCTGAGTTCCAAGAACACAGCAGCTGCGAAGGACTTCCCAAGAAGAGCGCAAAAGTACCACAACATGCCTGCCTCCACAGCTTTTTCCTTGGGGACATGCCTAATTCCTGGCTGATTTGCCTTTCTCGTCTTAGGGTTGGGGTTCGGCCTAGGGCTAGGATTTTTTGAACTAGGAAGCCCTGAGTTCCAGGCTTACTTCATCTGCAAAAAGCATCCCAAAGGAAGTGCAAAAGTGCCACAACATGGCTGCTTTCACGGCTTTTCCCTTAAGAAGAACCCTAATACCCGGCTGATTTACCTTCCTAGGGTTACTGTTAGGCTTAGGCCTAGGACTTTTAAAACCAGGAAGCCCTGGGCTCCAGGCACACTGCAGCTGCGAAAGGCATCCCAAGGGGAGCGCAAAAGTGACACAACTTGGCTGCCTCTGCTGCTATTCTCATGAGACCATCCCGAACCATAGGCTGATTTTCCTTCCTAGGGTTAAGGTTTGAGTTACGCCTAGGGTAAGGGTTCTATTAACCAGAAAGCCCTGAGTTCCAAGAACACAGCAGCTGCGAAGGACTAGCCAAGAAGAGCGCAAAAGTACCACAACATGCCTGCCTCCACAGCTTTTTCCTTGGGGACATGCCTAATTCCTGGCTGATTTGCCTTTCTCGTCTTAGGGTTGGGGTTCGGCCTAGGGCTAGGATATTTTTAACTAGGAAGCCCTGAGTTCCAGGCTTACTTCATCTGCCAAAGGCATCGAAAAGGGAGTGCAAAAGTGCCACAACATGGCTGCTTTCACGGCTTTTCCCTTAGGAAGAACCCTACTACGCGGCTGATTTACCTTCCTAGGGTTACTGTTAGGCTTAGGCCTAGGACTTTTAAAACCAGGAAGCCCTGGGCTCCAGGCACACTGCAGCTGTTAAAGGCATCCCAAGAGGGCTGCAGAAGTGACACAACTTGGCTGCCACCACTGATATTTCCATGAGACCATCCCGAACCATAGGCTGATTTTCCTTCCTAGGGTTAAGGTTTGAGTTACGCCTAGGGTAAGGGTTCTATTAACCAGAAAGCCCTGAGCTCCAAGAACACAGCAGCTGCGAAAGACTAGCCAAGAAGAGCGCAAAAGTACCACAACATGCCTGTCTCCACAGCTTTTTCCTTGGGGACATGCCTAATTCCTGGCTGATTTGCCTTTCTCGTCTTAGGGTTGGGGTTCGGCCTAGGGCTAGGATTTTTTTAACTAGGAAGCCCTGAGTTCCAGGCTTACTTCATCTGCAAAAAGCATCCCAAAGGGAGTGCAGAAGTGCCACAACATGGCTGCTTTCACGGCTTTTCCCTTAGGAAGAACCCTACTACGCGGCTGATTTACCTTCCTAGGGTTACTGTTAGGCTTAGGCCTAGGACTTTTAAAACCAGGAAGCCCTGGGCTCCAGGCACACTGCAGCTGTTAAAGGCATCCCAAGAGGGCTGCAGAAGTGACACAACTTGGCTGCCTCTGCTTCTATTCTCATGAGACCATCCCGAACCATAGGCTGATTTTCCTTCCTAGGGTTAAGGTTTGAGTTACGCCTAGGGTAAGGGTTCTATTAACCAGAAAGCCCTGAGTTCCAAGAACACAGCAGCTGCGAAGGACTACCCAAGAAGAGCGCAAAAGTACCACAACATGCCTGCCTCCACAGCTTTTTCCTTGGGGACATGCCTAATTCCTGGCTGATTTGCCTTTCTCGTCTTAGGGTTGGGGTTCAGCCTAGGGCTAGGATTTTTAAAATCAGGAAGCCCTGAGTTCCAGGCACACTGGAGCTGTGAAAGGCATCCAAAAGGGAGTGCAAAAGTGCCACAACATGGCTGCTTTCTCGGCTTTTTCCTTGGCAAGAAGCCTAACACCAGGCTGATTTCCCTTCCCTGGGTTACTGTAAGGCTTAGGCCTAGCGCTAGGATTTTTAAAACTAGGAAGCCCTTAGCTCCAGGCACACTGCAGCTGTTCAAGGCATCCCAAGGGGAGTACAAAAGTGCAACAACATGGCAGCTTTCACAGCTTTTTCCTTGGCACCATCCCTATACCTAGGCTGATTTATCTGCCTAGGGTTAGGGTTAGGGTTCAGCCTATGGCTTGGAGATTTTAACCAGAAAGCCCTGAGTTCCAAGAACACAGCAGCTGCGAAGGACTACCCAAGAGGAGGGGAAAAGTGCCACAACATGGCTGCCTCCAGCGCTTTTTCCTTGGGACCATCATTGAACCTAGGCTGATTTACTTGCCTCCAGTTGCACCTATGGTCACGCCAAGGGATAGGGATTTTAAATCAGTAAACCCTGAGCTCCAGACCCAGTGCAGCTGCAAAAGGCTTCCCAAGGGCAGCCAAAAATTGCCTCAACATGCTCCTTCCAGTGCTTTTTTCCTTGGGAACATCCCTATACCCAGGCTGATTTATCTGCCTAGGGTTAGGGTTAGGGTTCAGCCTAGAGATAGGATTTTTTCAAACAGGAAGCCCTGAATTCCAGGCACACTGCAGCTGTTAAAGGCAGTGTTCTACGTCAACCGCAACTTAGTCTGAAATAAATGCTTTTTCCCTGAGAGCATCTGAGAGGTTTGCATGAAGCACTGATATCTGACATTTGCAATTTTGAATAGGAGAGGAGAAAGAAAATGGGAAGAAGTTTTTAATTTTAGTGGTTTCAATGTTAATTTCCGTACACTTTTTCAAAACTTGTCAGCTCAAATGCCCATCAACATCTTTTAGTCATCTGTAAGTCAGTATTCATATAAAATGTGCTTCAAATCAAAAGAATTTCAAATTTGCACTCCAAATTTCTATGCCTAGATTTATGATTTCCTACACATATTAGATGAAAGGAAGGCCTTTTTTACTGTGGGAGTGCTGGAACACTGGAACAGGTTGCCCAGGGAAGTTGTGGGTGTCCCATCCCTGAAAGTATTCAAGGTCAGCTTGGACTGGGCTTGGAGCAGCAACAAAGGAGAAGCTTGATGGTAGAGAAACAAAGTTGGACTATAGAAGAAACTGGGATTGAAGTATAGGAGCAAGTTTTCTCTCAGCTCTTGGGGTAAATTCAAAGTTGTACAAAATTACATTTATCTGTGCTATTCACTACTGTAACAGAAATGTTCATGAAAACTGTACAGAAGATAGCAAATTTTAAAAGAGATAAGAATTACAGCATAAAATCCATGGGATGGGTTACAACATGAGACACTCTCTAAGAGAAAATCTCTGTGTTTCAGCACTTCATCGTGGTAAGATTTCATGAAGTGCCAAAGAAGGCGGAAAAATATCATTCGGGACGTTATTTCCTGGAATTCAGCCTGGCCATTAGTAGGAACTGGGTTTGAACACATCATGTAGATATACCACACACACTTGCCCTTCACTGAAAAATGACTGTTTACAACGAAGAAGCAATTGACGATCAAAATTGATTGAAAGCATCTTAAACATGTCAAGTATTTCATTGTAGATGATCTGTGATCCAAATGCTTCTTCCACCTTCGAGAGGGACAGAACAATTCTTCCATATCATGATGGTTTAAAATTGTATCAACCAATGTTTTCTGCTGAAAAGATAGCATCTATTTTTTTCTATTTTTGGAAGAAAATATTCCTAGACATACAACAGGTGAGAACTAAGTAATTTTAAAGAAACAAATGAAAAGAAAATATTCTGGAAATAGAATGAAATGAAAAGCTGTGTTTTAAATAGGAGCTAAATATGAAACAGAATTTTTGTACCAGGCATTTGAATTACTGCACCAGCTCTTTTGCCCATCAAGAGAGGCATTGAGCATTTCAGTCTTTTCCAAGGTGTTCATGATCTGCTATGCTGATCTCTGTGTGTGCCTAGGTGTGTGTGGAAGGGGGGGCATGTGAAGGGGAGTGTGTATGTTTGCTTTACAATTGTTGTGGCAGATTCATGCCTCAGCTCCACATTTTGTTTTAGAAAGGTCACACAGAGTGGATGTGAAGTTTACTATCAACAAGAGATCAATTCCCAAATCATCCATTTCACTCTACCTTATAAATCATGTGCTTTGTTGCATATTTTATCAAATCTACTTTCAAGCCAGATGGAGGAAGGAGGATGTGGCAATCCCTCCACCATCTTGCAACTTTTATGCAAGTAGGTTTCAAGAAAATCATCATTTCTCTTTGAAATATGTCTGGAACAGGCATGATGGTAGTGTCAACCTGTTGGAGTTTTTGTTGCTGGAAGAAGTTATACAAAAGGATTGGTTTTTACATTGACCAGTTACTGAATCAAGCTCAGGAATACATTGGAAATTCAACTGGGGCTTCCTTTCCCCGGCAGACTACTTCTAGAAGGAGCTTGTACACTGAAGCTTACTCTTTTGCCCTCTTTTTGTTTCTTTCCTATTTTCTTGGCTTCTTTGCCACTCTCTAGACAATTTTGGAACTTTTTTCCCAACTCAAATGGTTTCAATAGTCTGATTGTGATCATACATTTTTACAAGGAATTTTTAAAATCTTTCCTCCAGTTAAGAAAGTCAAGGACTTAGGTCTTTTTCTTCCCTTATCAATATTGCAATGAAATTGATAAGTAAAGACCAACTCTTTCTTTTTGTTTTTAACCCAAGCAGATAATTCCCATCCATTCATCCATTTGGTGGACCAATAGTTGCCATTCTGATGGAAGTTGTCACTTCTTAACAATAGGCATTCTGTGACTATGTTGACAGCACTTTGGGTGAAGATCCTAACTGGTCTTAGATACACATAGGGAGAAATTTGCTCAGCCAGTGTCAGTCTTAAGCATGCGTATCAGAAGATCTTTCTAGAGCTGGGAATTTTCCCATGAAAGGGATTCAGTTAGGGAAGAGACACTTGCCCCAGAGGTTTACATTCTTCTTGAAGACTGCTTAAGGAACTTAGATGCCATGTCCATTTGGATCTGTGTCTGCACAGAACTTTGTCATGCCAGTGCTTGAAATGCATCTTGAAGAGAATTCACTAGCACAGAATGAATGAGAGTGGAAGGGGTTGGTGGGGCTAACCAGGCCCAACCCCCCTGCCTAAACCAGGATACCTAGAGCCTCTTGCCCAGGATTCTATCTGGGTGTACTTTTAATGTCTTCAAAGATCCAGGCTCCACAATCTTTCTGGGCAGTCTGTGCCGTGGTTCACTCACCCTCACAGTAAAGAATCATTTCCTGATGTTCCTGTATTTCAGTGTGTGCCCACTGCCTCTTGTCTTTTCACTCAGCATCACTGAAAAGACACTGATTCCCTCCCCTTTGCACTATTGCTTCCATATGGATGTGTGCTGCCATGTAGAGATATGTCAAAAACCTCCCTGAAGCCCAGGCAGATAATATTCCCTTCATCTACCAGTCAAGTTGATTCATCAGAGGAGTTTCAAGTGATGTTCAGCATGAAATGCCCCTGAAAAATCATGCTAACTACATTATTGTGTCGTCTTTCATGTGCCTGGCAAGGTTTTCCAGGAAGAGCTGCTTCATCAACTTCCTGGGTATAAAAAAGAGGCTGGCTGGTTTGTACGATTGCGAGTCCTCCGAATTGCCTTTTTTGAAGATGAGTGTCATTTGCTTACATCCAGTCCTTAGCCTCTCTTGTCGTCTACATCTTAGCAAAAAGCTTTTCCACTATGTCTGGCAAGGAGAAATTGTGCCAGCACAGAAAACATCTCCTATCGTGTTCTAGACGTTGCACGGAGGTGTGCCGAGTGTTTGGCATGAAGGAAAGAAAAGTTGTCCAAAACAGCTTCCAATCGAATGTTCATGTGATTGGAAAAGTCAGGAGAGTGCAAAGGTACTGTTTTCTATCAGTTGGCAAGCTGCGCACACAATCCCAGTGTTGTACAGCTTCCTTCTTCACCTTTCCGAAGGTGCCGCTCTCTCCGGCTCCCGGAGGCGAAGAAGCGGCTTCTTCGCGCAAAGACGATTGTGCCGCTCACTGTGCACTCCTTAGCGCGGCTTCTGCCGAAAGACGCCCGGGAGCGGCTCTTAGCTCCGGACAGCATCGTACCTTCGTCTTTAGCGTCTCTTCTTGTCTACATCTTAGCAAAATGCTTTTCTATTATGTCTGGCGAGGAAAAACTGTGCAAGCACAGAAAACATCTCCCATCGTGTTCTAGACGTTGCACGGAGGTGTGCCGAGTGTTTGGCATGAAGAAAAGTTGTACAAAACAGCTTCCAATCGAATGTTCATGTGATTGGAAAAGTCAGGAGAGTGCAAAGGTACTGTTTTCTGGCAGTTGGCAAGCTGCGCACACAATACCAGTGTTGTACAGCTTCCTTCTTCACCTTTCCGAAGGTGCCGCTCTCTCCGGCTCCCGGAGGCGAAGAAGCGGCTTCTTCGCGCAAAGACGATTGTGCCGCTCACTGTGCACTCCTTAGCGCGGCTTCTGCCGAAAGACGCCCGGGAGCGGCTCTTAGCTCCGGACAGCATCGTACCTTCGTCTTTAGCGTCTCTTCTCGTCTACATCTTAGCAAAAAGCTTTTCTACTATGTCTGGCGAGGAAAAACTGTGCCAGCACAGAAAACATCTCCCATCGTGTTCTAGACGTTGCACGGAGGTGTGCCGAGTGTTTGGCATGAAGGAAAGAAAAGTTGTCCAAAACAGCTTCCAATCGAATGTTCATGTGATTGGAAAAGTCAGGAGAGTGCAAAGGTACTGTTTTCTATCAGTTGGCAAGCTGCGCACACAATCCCAGTGTTGTACAGCTTCCTTCTTCACCTTTCCGAAGGTGCCGCTCTCTCCGGCTCGCGGAGGCGAAGAAGCGGCTTCTTCGCGCAAAGACGATTGTGCCGCTCACTGTGCACTCCTTAGCGCGGCTTCTGCCGAAAGACGCCCGGGAGCGGCTCTTAGCTCCGGACAGCATCGTACCTTCGTCTTTAGCGTCTCTTCTCGTCTACATCTTAGCAAAAAGCTTTTCTACTATGTCTGGCGAGGAAAAACTGTGCCAGCACAGAAAAAATCTCCCATCGTGTTCTAGACGTTGCACGATCCCTATACTTAGGCTGATTTTCCTCCCTGGAGATAGGGTTAGACTTCAGCCTAGGGCTTGGAGATTTTTAACCAGGAAGTCCTGAGATCCAGGCTTACTGCATCTGCCAAAGGCATCCCAAAGGGAGTACAGAAGTGCCACAACATGGCTGCTTTCACGGCTTTTCCCTTAGGAAGAACCCTAATACGCGGCTGATTTACCTTCCTAGGGTTACTGTTAGGCTTAGGCCTAGGACTTTTAAAACCAGGAAGCCCTGGGCTCCAGGCACACTGCAGCTGCGAAAGGCATCCCAAGAGGGCTGCAGAAGTGACACAACTTGGCTGCCTCTGCTGCTATTCTCATGAGACCATCCCGAACCATAGGCTGATTTTCCTTCCTAGGGTTAAGGTTTGAGTTACGCCTAGGGTAAGGGTTCTATTAACCAGAAAGCCCTGAGTCCCAAGAACACAGCAGCTGCGAAGGACTACCCAAGAAGAGCGCAAAAGTACCACAACATGCCTGCCTCCACAGCTTTTTCCTTGGGGACATGCCTAATTCCTGGCTGATTTGCCTTTCTCGTCTTAGGGTTGGGGTTCGGCCTACGGCTAGGATTTTTAAAATCAGGAAGCCCTGAGTTCCAGGCACACTGGAGCTGTGAAAGGCATCCCAAAGGGAGTGCAAAAGTGCCACAACATGGCTGCTTTCACGGCTTTTTCCTTGGCAAGAAGCCTAACACCAGGCTGATTTCCCTTCCCAGGGTTACTGTTAGGCTTAGGCCTAGGACTTTTAAAACCAGGAAGCCCTGGCCTCCAGGCACATGCAGCTGCGAAAGGCATCCCAAGAGGGCCGCAGAAGTGACACAACTTGGCTGCCTCTGCTTCTATTCTCATGAGACCATCCCGAACCATAGGCTGATTTTCCTTCCTAGGGTTAAGGTTTGAGTTACGCCTAGGGTAAGGGTTCTATTAACCAGAAAGCCCTGAGTTCCAAGAACACAGCAGCTGCGAAAGACTAGCCAAGAAGAGCGCAAAAGTACCACAACATGCCTGCCTCCACAGCTTTTTCCTTGGGGACATGCCTAATTCCTGGCTGATTTGCCTTTCTCGTCTTAGGGTTGGGGTTCGGCCTAGGGCTAGGATTTTTAAAATCAGGAAGCCCTGAGTTCCAGGCACACTGGAACTGTGAAAGGCATCCAAAAGGGAGTGCAAAAGTGCCACAACATGGCTGCTTTCTCGGCTTTTTCCTTGGCAAGAAGCCTAACACCAGGCTGATTTCCCTTCCCTGGGTTACTGTAAGGCTTAGGCCTAGCGCTAGGATTTTTAAAACTAGGAAGCCCTTAGCTCCAGGCACACTGCAGCTGTTCAAGGCATCCCAAGGGGAGTACAAAAGTGCAACAACATGGCAGCTTTCACAGCTTTTTCCTTGGCACCATCCCTATACCTAGGCTGATTTATCTGCCTAGGGTTAGGGTTAGGGTTCAGCCTATGGCTTGGAGATTTTAACCAGGAAGCCCTGAGTTCCAGGCTTACTGCATCTGCCAAAGGTATCCCAAAGGGAGTGCAGAAGTGCCACAACATGGCTGCTTTCACGGCTTTTCCCTTAGGAAGAACCCTAATACGCGGCTGATTTACCTTCCTAGGGTTACTGTTAGGCTTAGGCCTAGGACTTTTAAAACCAGGAAGCCCTGGGCTCCAGGCACATGCAGCTGCGAAAGGCATCCCAAGGGGAGCGCAAAAGTGACACAACTTGGCTGCCTCTGCTTCTATTCTCATGAGACCATCCTGAACCATAGGCTGATTTTCCTTCCTAGGGTTAAGGTTTGAGTTACGCCTAGGGTAAGGGTTCTATTAACCAGAAAGCCCTGAGTTCCAAGAACACAGCAGCTGCGAAGGACTTCCCAAGAAGAGCGCAAAAGTACCACAACATGCCTGCCTCCACAGCTTTTTCCTTGGGGACATGCCTAATTCCTGGCTGATTTGCCTTTCTCGTCTTAGGGTTGGGGTTCGGCCTAGGGCTAGGATTTTTTGAACTAGGAAGCCCTGAGTTCCAGGCTTACTTCATCTGCAAAAAGCATCCCAAAGGGAGTGCAAAAGTGCCACAACATGGCTGCTTTCACGGCTTTTCCCTTAAGAAGAACCCTAATACCCGGCTGATTTACCTTCCTAGGGTTACTGTTAGGCTTAGGCCTAGGACTTTTAAAACCAGGAAGCCCTGGGCTCCAGGCACACTGCAGCTGCGAAAGGCATCCCAAGGGGAGCGCAAAAGTGACACAACTTGGCTGCCTCTGCTGCTATTCTCATGAGACCATCCCGAACCATAGGCTGATTTTCCTTCCTAGGGTTAAGGTTTGAGTTACGCCTAGGGTAAGGGTTCTATTAACCAGAAAGCCCTGAGTTCCAAGAACACAGCAGCTGCGAAGGACTACCCAAGAAGAGCGCAAAAGTACCACAACATGCCTGCCTCCACAGCTTTTTCCTTGGGGACATGCCTAATTCCTGGCTGATTTGCCTTTCTCGTCTTAGGGTTGGGGTTCGGCCTAGGGCTAGGATATTTTTAACTAGGAAGCCCTGAGTTCCAGGCTTACTTCATCTGCCAAAGGCATCCCAAAGGGAGTGCAAAAGTGCCACAACATGGCTGCTTTCACGGCTTTTCCCTTAGGAAGAACCCTACTACGCGGCTGATTTACCTTCCTAGGGTTACTGTTAGGCTTAGGCCTAGGACTTTTAAAACCAGGAAGCCCTGGGCTCCAGGCACACTGCAGCTGTTAAAGGCATCCCAAGAGGGCTGCAGAAGTGACACAACTTGGCTGCCACCACTGATATTTCCATGAGACCATCCCGAACCATAGGCTGATTTTCCTTCCTAGGGTTAAGGTTTGAGTTACGCCTAGGGTAAGGGTTCTATTAACCAGAAAGCCCTGAGCTCCAAGAACACAGCAGCTGCGAAAGACTAGCCAAGAAGAGCGCAAAAGTACCACAACATGCCTGCCTCCACAGCTTTTTCCTTGGGGACATGCCTAATTCCTGGCTGATTTGCCTTTCTCGTCTTAGGGTTGGGGTTCGGCCTAGGGCTAGGATTTTTTTAACTAGGAAGCCCTGAGTTCCAGGCTTACTTCATCTGCAAAAAGCATCCCAAAGGGAGTGCAGAAGTGCCACAACATG
Organism: Ammospiza maritima maritima; assembly: GCA_036010785.1. Lineage (NCBI taxonomy): Eukaryota > Metazoa > Chordata > Aves > Passeriformes > Passerellidae > Ammospiza > Ammospiza maritima. Next base: position 2,009,127 of record JAYKTQ010000127.1, read on the forward strand.
GCTGCTTTCACGGCTTTTCCCTTAGGAAGAACCCTACTACGCGGCTGATTTACCTTCCTAGGGTTACTGTTAGGCTTAGGCCTAGGACTTTTAAAACCAGGAAGCCCTGGGCTCCAGGCACACTGCAGCTGTTAAAGGCATCCCAAGAGGGCTGCAGAAGTGACACAACTTGGCTGCCTCTGCTTCTATTCTCATGAGACCATCCCGAACCATAGGCTGATTTTCCTTCCTAGGGTTAAGGTTTGAGTTACGCCTAGGGTAAGGGTTCTATTAACCAGAAAGCCCTGAGTTCCAAGAACACAGCAGCTGCGAAGGACTACCCAAGAAGAGCGCAAAAGTACCACAACATGCCTGCCTCCACAGCTTTTTCCTTGGGGACATGCCTAATTCCTGGCTGATTTGCCTTTCTCGTCTTAGGGTTGGGGTTCAGCCTAGGGCTAGGATTTTTAAAATCAGGAAGCCCTGAGTTCCAGGCACACTGGAGCTGTGAAAGGCATCCAAAAGGGAGTGCAAAAGTGCCACAACATGGCTGCTTTCTCGGCTTTTTCCTTGGCAAGAAGCCTAACACCAGGCTGATTTCCCTTCCCTGGGTTACTGTAAGGCTTAGGCCTAGCGCTAGGATTTTTAAAACTAGGAAGCCCTTAGCTCCAGGCACACTGCAGCTGTTCAAGGCATCCCAAGGGGAGTACAAAAGTGCAACAACATGGCAGCTTTCACAGCTTTTTCCTTGGCACCATCCCTATACCTAGGCTGATTTATCTGCCTAGGGTTAGGGTTAGGGTTCAGCCTATGGCTTGGAGATTTTAACCAGAAAGCCCTGAGTTCCAAGAACACAGCAGCTGCGAAGGACTACCCAAGAGGAGGGGAAAAGTGCCACAACATGGCTGCCTCCAGCGCTTTTTCCTTGGGGACCATCATTGAACCTAGGCTGATTTACTTGCCTCCAGTTGCACCTATGGTCACGCCAAGGGATAGGGATTTTAAATCAGTAAACCCTGAGCTCCAGACCCAGTGCAGCTGCAAAAGGCTTCCCAAGGGCAGCCAAAAATTGCCTCAACATGCTCCTTCCAGTGCTTTTTTCCTTGGGAACATCCCTATACCCAGGCTGATTTATCTGCCTAGGGTTAGGGTTAGGGTTCAGCCTAGAGATAGGATTTTTTCAAACAGGAAGCCCTGAATTCCAGGCACACTGCAGCTGTTAAAGGCAGTGTTCTACGTCAACCGCAACTTAGTCTGAAATAAATGCTTTTTCCCTGAGAGCATCTGAGAGGTTTGCATGAAGCACTGATATCTGACATTTGCAATTTTGAATAGGAGAGGAGAAAGAAAATGGGAAGAAGTTTTTAATTTTAGTGGTTTCAATGTTAATTTCCGTACACTTTTTCAAAACTTGTCAGCTCAAATGCCCATCAACATCTTTTAGTCATCTGTAAGTCAGTATTCATATAAAATGTGCTTCAAATCAAAAGAATTTCAAATTTGCAATCCAAATTTCTATGCCTAGATTTATGATTTCCTACACATATTAGATGAAAGGAAGGCCTTTTTTACTGTGGGAGTGCTGGAACACTGGAACAGGTTGCCCAGGGAAGTTGTGGGTGTCCCATCCCTGAAAGTATTCAAGGTCAGCTTGGACTGGGCTTGGAGCAGCAACAAAGGAGAAGCTTGATGGTAGAGAAACAAAGTTGGACTATAGAAGAAACTGGGATTGAAGTATAGGAGCAAGTTTTCTCTCAGCTCTTGGGGTAAATTCAAAGTTGTACAAAATTACATTTATCTGTGCTATTCACTACTGTAACAGAAATGTTCATGAAAACTGTACAGAAGATAGCAAATTTTAAAAGAGATAAGCATTACAGCATAAAATCCATGGGATGGGTTACAACATGAGACACTCTCTAAGAGAAAATCTCTGTGTTTCAGCACTTCATCATGGTAAGATTTCATGAAGTGCCAAAGAAGGCGGAAAAATATCATTCGGGACGTTATTTCCTGGAATTCAGCCTGGCCATTAGTAGGAACTGGGTTTGAACACATCATGTAGATATACCACACACACTTGCCCTTCACTGAAAAATGACTGTTTACAACGAAGAAGCAATTGACGATCAAAATTGATTGAAAGCATCTTAAACATGTCAAGTATTTCATTGTAGATGATCTGTGATCCAAATGCTTCTTCCACCTTCGAGAGGGACAGAACAATTCTTCCATATCATGATGGTTTAAAATTGTATCAACCAATGTTTTCTGCTGAAAAGATAGCATCTATTTTTTTCTATTTTTGGAAGAAAATATTCCTAGACATACAACAGGTGAGAACTAAGTAATTTTAAAGAAACAAATGAAAAGAAAATATTCTGGAAATAGAATGAAATGAAAAGCTGTGTTTTAAATAGGAGCTAAATATGAAACAGAATTTTTGTACCAGGCATTTGAATTACTGCACCAGCTCTTTTGCCCATCAAGAGAGGCATTGAGCATTTCAGTCTTTTCCAAGGTGTTCATGATCTGCTATGCTGATCTCTGTGTGTGCCTAGGTGTGTGTGGAAGGGGGGGCATGTGAAGGGGAGTGTGTATGTTTGCTTTACAATTGTTGTGGCAGATTCATGCCTCAGCTCCACATTTTGTTTTAGAAAGGTCACACAGAGTGGATGTGAAGTTTACTATCAACAAGAGATCAATTCCCAAATCATCCATTTGACTCTACCTTATAAATCATGTGCTTTGTTGCATATTTTATCAAATCTACTTTCAAGCCAGATGGAGGAAGGAGGATGTGGCAATCCCTCCACCATCTTGCAACTTTTATGCAAGTAGGTTTTCAAGAAAATCATCATTTCTCTTTGAAATATGTCTGGAACAGGCATGATGGTAGTGTCAACCTGTTGGAGTTTTTGTTGCTGGAAGAAGTTATACAAAAGGATTGGTTTTTACATTGACCAGTTACTGAATCAAGCTCAGGAATACATTGGAAATTCAACTGGGGCTTCCTTTCCCCGGCAGACTACTTCTAGAAGGAGCTTGTACACTGAAGCTTAGTCTTTTGCCCTCTTTTTGTTTCTTTCCTATTTTCTTGGCTTCTTTGCCACTCTCTAGACAATTTTGGAACTTTTTTCCCAACTCAAATGGTTTCAATAGTCTGATTGTGATCATACATTTTTACAAGGAATTTTTAAAATCTTTCCTCCAGTTAAGAAAGTCAAGGACTTAGGTCTTTTTCTTCCCTTATCAATATTGCAATGAAATTGATAAGTAAAGACCAACTCTTTCTTTTTGTTTTTAACCCAAGCAGATAATTCCCATCCATTCATCCATTTGGTGGACCAATAGTTGCCATTCTGATGGAAGTTGTCACTTCTTAACAATAGGCATTCTGTGACTATGTTGACAGCACTTTGGGTGAAGATCCTAACTGGTCTTAGATACACATAGGGAGAAATTTGCTCAGCCAGTGTCAGTCTTAAGCATGCGTATCAGAAGATCTTTCTAGAGCTGGGAATTTTCCCATGAAAGGGATTCAGTTAGGGAAGAGACACTTGCCCCAGAGGTTTACATTCTTCTTGAAGACTGCTTAAGGAACTTAGATGCCGTGTCCATTTGGATCTGTGTCTGCACAGAACTTTGTCATGCCAGTGCTTGAAATGCATCTTGAAGAGAATTCACTAGCACAGAATGAATGAGAGTGGAAGGGGTTGGTGGGGCTAACCAGGCCCAACCCCCCTGCCTAAACCAGGATACCTAGAGCCTCTTGCCCAGGATTCTATCTGGGTGTACTTTGAATGTCTTCAAAGATCCAGGCTCCACAATCTTTCTGGGCAGTCTGTGCCGTGGTTCACTCACCCTCACAGTAAAGAATCATTTCCTGATGTTCCTGTATTTCAGTGTGTGCCCACTGCCTCTTGTCTTTTCACTCAGCATCACTGAAAAGACACTGATTCCCTCCCCTTTGCACTATTGCTTCCATATGGATGTGTGCTGCCATGTAGAGATATGTCAAAAACCTCCCTGAAGCCCAGGCAGATAATATTCCCTTCATCTACCAGTCAAGTTGATTCATCAGAGGAGTTTCAAGTGATGTTCAGCATGAAATGCCCCTGAAAAATCATGCTAACTACATTATTGTGTCGTCTTTCATGTGCCTGGCAAGGTTTTCCAGGAAGAGCTGCTTCATCAACTTCCTGGGTATAAAAAAGAGGCTGGCTGGTTTGTACGATTGCGAGTCCTCCGAATTGCCTTTTTTGAAGATGAGTGTCATTTGCTTACATCCAGTCCTTAGCCTCTCTTGTCGTCTACATCTTAGCAAAAAGCTTTTCCACTATGTCTGGCAAGGAGAAATTGTGCCAGCACAGAAAACATCTCCTATCGTGTTCTAGACGTTGCACGGAGGTGTGCCGAGTGTTTGGCATGAAGGAAAGAAAAGTTGTCCAAAACAGCTTCCAATCGAATGTTCATGTGATTGGAAAAGTCAGGAGAGTGCAAAGGTACTGTTTTCTATCAGTTGGCAAGCTGCGCACACAATCCCAGTGTTGTACAGCTTCCTTCTTCACCTTTCCGAAGGTGCCGCTCTCTCCGGCTCCCGGAGGCGAAGAAGCGGCTTCTTCGCGCAAAGACGATTGTGCCGCTCACTGTGCTCTCCTTAGCGCGGCTTCTGCCGAAAGACGCCCGGGAGCGGCTCTTAGCTCCGGACAGCATCGTACCTTCGTCTTTAGCGTCTCTTCTCGTCTACATCTTAGCAAAATGCTTTTCTATTATGTCTGGCGAGGAAAAACTGTGCCAGCACAGAAAACATCTCCCATCGTGTTCTAGACGTTGCACGGAGGTGTGCCGAGTGTTTGGCATGAAGAAAAGAAAAGTTGTCCAAAACAGCTTCCAATCGAATGTTCATGTGATTGGAAAAGTCAGGAGAGTGCAAAGGTACTGTTTTCTATCAGTTGGCAAGCTGCGCACACAATCCCAGTGTTGTACAGCTTCCTTCTTCACCTTTCCGAAGGTGCCGCTCTCTCCGGCTCCCGGAGGCGAAGAAGCGGCTTCTTCGCGCAAAGACGATTGTGCCGCTCACTGTGCACTCCTTAGCGCGGCTTCTGCCGAAAGACGCCCGGGAGCGGCTCTTAGCTCCGGACAGCATCGTACCTTCGTCTTTAGCGTCTCTTCTCGTCTACATCTTAGCAAAAAGCTTTTCCACTATGTCTGGCGAGGAAAAACTGTGCCAGCACAGAAAACATCTCCCATCGTGTTCTAGACGTTGCACGGAGGTGTGCCGAGTGTTTGGCATGAAGGAAAGAAAAGTTGTCCAAAACAGCTTCCAATCGAATGTTCATGTGATTGGAAAAGTCAGGAGAGTGCAAAGGTACTGTTTTCTAGCAGTTGGCAAGCTGCGCACACAATCCCAGTGTTGTACAGCTTCCTTCTTCACCTTTCCGAAGGTGCCGCTCTCTCCGGCTCCCGGAGGCGAAGAAGCGGCTTCTTCGCGCAAAGACGATTGTGCCGCTCACTGTGCACTCCTTAGCGCGGCTTCTGCCGAAAGACGCCCGGGAGCGGCTCTTAGCTCCGGACAGCATCGTACCTTCGTCTTTAGCGTCTCTTCTCGTCTACATCTTAGCAAAAAGCTTTTCTACTATGTCTGGCGAGGAAAAACTGTGCCAGCACAGAAAACATCTCCCATCGTGTTCTAGACGTTGCACGGAGGTGTGCCGAGTGTTTGGCATGAAGGAAAGAAAAGTTGTCCAAAACAGCTTCCAATCGAATGTTCATGTGATTGGAAAAGTCAGGAGAGTGCAAAGGTACTGTTTTCTATCAGTTGGCAAGCTGCGCACACAATCCCAGTGTTGTACAGCTTCCTTCTTCACCTTTCCGAAGGTGCCGCTCTCTCCGGCTCCCGGAGGCGAAGAAGCGGCTTCTTCGCGCAAAGACGATTGTGCCGCTCACTGTGCTCTCCTTAGCGCGGCTTCTGCCGAAAGACGCCCGGGAGCAGCTCTTAGCTCCGGACAGCATCGTACCTTCGTCTTTAGCGTCTCTTCTCGTCTACATCTTAGCAAAAAGCTTTTCTACTATGTCTGGCGAGGAAAAACTGTGCCAGCACAGAAAACATCTCCCATCGTGTTCTAGACGTTGCACGGAAGTGTGCCGAGTGTTTGGCATGAAGAAAAGAAAAGTTGTCCAAAACAGCTTCCAATCGAATGTTCATGTGATTGGAAAAGTCAGGAGAGTGCAAAGGTACTGTTTTCTAGCAGTTGGCAAGCTGCGCACACAATCCCAGTGTTGTACAGCTTCCTTCTTCACCTTTCCGAAGGTGCCGCTCTCTCCGGCTCCCGGAGGCGAAGAAGCGGCTTCTTCGCGCAAAGACGATTGTGCCGCTCACTGTGCTCTCCTTAGCGCGGCTTCTGCCGAAAGACGCCCGGGAGCGGCTCTTAGCTCCGGACAGCATCGTACCTTCGTCTTTAGCGTCTCTTCTCGTCTACATCTTAGCAAAAAGCTTTTCCACTATGTCTGGCGAGGAAAAACTGTGCCAGCACAGAAAACATCTCCCATCGTGTTCTAGACGTTGCACGGAGGTGTGCCGAGTGTTTGGCATGAAGGAAAGAAAAGTTGTCCAAAACAGCTTCCAATCGAATGTTCATGTGATTGGAAAAGTCAGGAGAGTGCAAAGGTACTGTTTTCTATCAGTTGGCAAGCTGCGCACACAATCCCAGTGTTGTACAGCTTCCTTCTTCACCTTTCCGAAGGTGCCGCTCTCTCCGGCTCCCGGAGGCGAAGAAGCGGCTTCTTCGCGCAAAGACGATTGTGCCGCTCACTGTGCTCTCCTTAGCGCGGCTTCTGCCGAAAGACGCCCGGGAGCGGCTCTTAGCTCCGGACAGCATCGTACCTTCGTCTTTAGCGTCTCTTCTCGTCTACATCTTAGCAAAAAGCTTTTCTACTATGTCTGGCCAGGAAAAACTGTGCCAGCACAGAAAACATCTCCCATCGTGTTCTAGACGTTGCACGGAAGTGTGCCGAGTGTTTGGCATGAAGTAAAGAAAAGTTGTCCAAAACAGCTTCCAATCGAATGTTCATGTGATTGGAAAAGTCAGGAGAGTGCAAAGGTACTGTTTTCTATCAGTTGGCAAGCTGCGCACACAATCCCAGTGTTGTACAGCTTCCTTCTTCACCTTTCCGAAGGTGCCGCTCTCTCCGGCTCCCGGAGGCGAAGAAGCGGCTTCTTCGCGCAAAGACGATTGTGCCGCTCACTGTGCTCTCCTTAGCGCGGCTTCTGCCGAAAGACGCCCGGGAGCGGCTCTTAGCTCCGGACAGCATCGTACCTTCGTCTTTAGCGTCTCTTCTCGTCTACATCTTAGCAAAAAGCTTTTCTACTATGTCTGGCGAGGAAAAACTGTGCCAGCACAGAAAACATCTCCCATCGTGTTCTAGACGTTGCACGATCCCTATACTTAGGCTGATTTTCCTCCCTGGGGATAGGGTTAGACTTCAGCCTAGGGCTTGGAGATTTTTAACCAGGAAGTCCTGAGATCCAGGCTTACTGCATCTGCCAAAGGCATCCCAAAGGGAGTACAGAAGTGCCACAACATGGCTGCTTTCACGGCTTTTCCCTTATTAAGAACCCTAATACGCGGCTGATTTACCTTCCTAGGGTTACTGTTAGGCTTAGGCCTAGGACTTTTAAAACCAGGAAGCCCTGGCCTCCAGGCACATGCAGCTGCGAAAGGCATCCCAAGAGGGCCGCAGAAGTGACACAACTTGGCTGCCTCTGCTTCTATTCTCATGAGACCATCCCGAACCATAGGCTGATTTTCCTTCCTAGGGTTAAGGTTTGAGTTACGCCTAGGGTAAGGGTTCTATTAACCAGAAAGCCCTGAGTTCCAAGAACACAGCAGCTGCGAAGGACTTCCCAAGAAGAGCGCAAAAGTACCACAACATGCCTGCCTCCACAGCTTTTTCCTTGGGGACATGCCTAATTCTTGGCTGATTTGCCTTTCTTGTCTTAGGGTTGGGGTTCGGCCTAGGGCTAGGATTTTTAAAATCAGGAAGCCATGAGTTCCAGGCACACTAGAGCTGTGAAAGGCATCCAAAAGGGAGTGCAAAAGTGCCACAACATGGCTGCTTTCACGGCTTTTTCCTTGGCAAGAAGCCTAAAACCAGGCTGATTTACCTTCCTAGGGTTACTGTAAGGCTTAGGCCTAGGGCTAGGATTTTTAAAACTAGGAAGCCCTTAGCTCCAGGCACACTGCAGCTGTTCAAGGCATCCCAAGGGGAGTACAAAAGTGCAACAACATGGCAGCTTTCACAGCTTTTTCCTTGGCACCATCCCTATACCTAGGCTGTTTTATCTGCCTAGGTTTAGAGTTAGGGTTCAGCCTCGGGCTTGGAGTTTTTTAACCAGGAAGCCCTGAGTTCCAGGCTTACTGCATCTGCCAAAGTTTCCCAAAGGGAGTGCAGAAGTGCCACAACATGGCTGCTTTCACAGCTTTTCCCTTAGGAAGAACCCTAATACCCGGCTGATTTACCTTCCTAGGGTTACTGTTAGGCTTAGGCCTAGGACTTTTAAAACCAGGAAGCCCTGGGCTCCAGGCACACTGCAGCTGCGAAAGGCATCCCAAGGGGAGCGCAAAAGTGACACAACTTGGCTGCCTCTGCTGCTATTCTCATGAGACCATCCTGAACCATAGGCTGATTTTCCTTCCTAGGGTTAAGGTTTGAGTTTCGCCTAGGGTAAGAGTTCTATTAACCAGAAAGCCCTGAGTTCCAAGAACACAGCAGCTGCGAAGGACTACCCAAGAAGAGCGCAAAAGTACCACAACATGCCTGCCTCCACAGCTTTTTCCTTGGGGACATGCCTAATTCCTGGCTGATTTGCCTTTCTCGTCTTAGGGTTGGGGTTCGGCCTAGGGCTAGGATTTTTTTAACTAGGAAGCCCTGAGTTCCAGGCTTACTGCATCTGCCAAAGGCATCCCAAAGGGAGTTTAGAAGTGCCACAACATGGCTGCTTTCACGGCTTTTCCCTTATTAAGAACCCTAATACCCGGCTGATTTACCTTCCTAGGGTTACTGTTAGGCTTAGGCCTAGGACTTTTAAAACCAGGAAGCCCTGGGCTCCAGGCACACTGCAGCTGTTAAAGGCATCCCAAGAGGGCTGCAGAAGTGACACAACTTGGCTGCCACCACTGATATTTCCATGAGACCATCCCGAACCATAGGCTGATTTTCCTTCCTAGGGTTAAGGTTTGAGTTACGCCTAGGGTAAGGGTTCTATTAACCAGAAAGCCCTGAGCTCCAAGAACACAGCAGCTGCGAAAGACTAGCCAAGAAGAGCGCAAAAGTACCACAACATGCCTGCCTCCACAGCTTTTTCCTTGGGGACATGCCTAATTCCTGGCTGATTTGCCTTTCTCGTCTTAGGGTTGGGGTTCGGACTAGGGCTAGGATTTTTAAAATCAGGAAGCCCTGAGTTCCAGGCACACTGGAGCTGTGAAAGGCATCCAAAAGGGAGTGCAAAAGTGCCACAACATGGCTGCTTTCTCGGCTTTTTCCTTGGCAAGAAGCCTAACACCAGGCTGATTTCCCTTCCCTGGGTTACTGTAAGGCTTAGGCCTAGCGCTAGGATTTTTAAAACTAGGAAGCCCTTAGCTCCAGGCACACTGCAGCTGTTCAAGGCATCCCAAGGGGAGTACAAAAGTGCAACAACATGGCAGCTTTCACAGCTTTTTCCTTGGCACCATCCCTATACCTAGGCTGATTTATCTGCCTAGGGTTAGGGTTAGGGTTCAGCCTAGGGCTTGGAGATTTTAACCAGGAAGCCCTGAGTTCCAGGCTTACTGCATCTGCCAAAGGTATCCCAAAGGGAGTGCAGAAGTGCCACAACATGGCTGCTTTCACGGCTTTTCCCTTAGGAAGAACCCTAATACGCGGCTGATTTACCTTCCTAGGGTTACTGTTAGGCTTAGGCCTAGGACTTTTAAAACCAGGAAGCCCTGGGCTCCAGGCACACTGCAGCTGCGAAAGGCATCCCAAGGGGAGCGCAAAAGTGACACAACTTGGCTGCCTCTGCTGCTATTCTCATGAGACCATCCTGAACCATAGGCTGATTTTCCTTCCTAGGGTTAAGGTTTGAGTTACGCCTGGGGTAAGGGTTCTATTAACCAGAAAGCCCTGAGTTCCAAGAACACAGCAGCTGCGAAGGACTAGCCAAGAAGAGCGCAAAAGTACCACAACATGCCTGCCTCCACAGCTTTTTCCTTGGGGACATGCCTAATTCCTGGCTGATTTGCCTTTCTCGTCTTAGGGTTGGGGTTCGGCCTAGGGCTAGGATTTTTTTAACTAGGAAGCCCTGAGTTCCAGGCTTACTTCATCTGCAAAAAGCATCCCAAAGGGAGTGCAGAAGTGCCACAACATGGCTGCTTTCACGGCTTTTCCCTTAGGAAGAACCCTACTACGCGGCTGATTTACCTTCCTAGGGTTACTGTTAGGCTTAGGCCTAGGACTTTTAAAACCAGGAAGCCCTGGGCTCCAGGCACACTGCAGCTGTTAAAGGCATCCCAAGAGGGCTGCAGAAGTGACACAACTTGGCTGCCTCTGCTTCTATTCTCATGAGACCATCCCGAACCATAGGCTGATTTTCCTTCCTAGGGTTAAGGTTTGAGTTACGCCTAGGGTAAGGGTTCTATTAACCAGAAAGCCCTGAGTTCCAAGAACACAGCAGCTGCGAAGGACTACCCAAGAAGAGCGCAAAAGTACCACAACATGCCTGCCTCCACAGCTTTTTCCTTGGGGACATGCCTAATTCCTGGCTGATTTGCCTTTCTCGTCTTAGGGTTGGGGTTCAGCCTAGGGCTAGGATTTTTAAAATCAGGAAGCCCTGAGTTCCAGGCACACTGGAGCTGTGAAAGGCATCCAAAAGGGAGTGCAAAAGTGCCACAACATGGCTGCTTTCTCGGCTTTTTCCTTGGCAAGAAGCCTAACACCAGGCTGATTTCCCTTCCCTGGGTTACTGTAAGGCTTAGGCCTAGCGCTAGGATTTTTAAAACTAGGAAGCCCTTAGCTCCAGGCACACTGCAGCTGTTCAAGGCATCCCAAGGGGAGTACAAAAGTGCAACAACATGGCAGCTTTCACAGCTTTTTCCTTGGCACCATCCCTATACCTAGGCTGATTTATCTGCCTAGGGTTAGGGTTAGGGTTCAGCCTATGGCTTGGAGATTTTAACCAGAAAGCCCTGAGTTCCAAGAACACAGCAGCTGCGAAGGACTACCCAAGAGGAGGGGAAAAGTGCCACAACATGGCTGCCTCCAGCGCTTTTTCCTTGGGACCATCATTGAACCTAGGCTGATTTACTTGCCTCCAGTTGCACCTATGGTCACGCCAAGGGATAGGGATTTTAAATCAGTAAACCCTGAGCTCCAGACCCAGTGCAGCTGCAAAAGGCTTCCCAAGGGCAGCCAAAAATTGCCTCAACATGCTCCTTCCAGTGCTTTTTTCCTTGGGAACATCCCTATACCCAGGCTGATTTATCTGCCTAGGCTTAGGGTTAGGGTTCAGCCTAGAGATAGGATTTTTTCAAACAGGAAGCCCTGAATTCCAGGCACACTGCAGCTGTTAAAGGCAGTGTTCTACGTCAACCGCAACTTAGTCTGAAATAAATGCTTTTTCCCTGAGAGCATCTGAGAGGTTTGCATGAAGCACTGATATCTGACATTTGCAATTTTGAATAGGAGAGGAGAAAGAAAATGGGAAGAAGTTTTTAATTTTAGTGGTTTCAATGTTAATTTCCGTACACTTTTTCAAAACTTGTCAGCTCAAATGCCCATCAACATCTTTTAGTCATCTGTAAGTCAGTATTCATATAAAATGTGCTTCAAATCAAAAGAATTTCAAATTTGCAATCCAAATTTCTATGCCTAGATTTATGATTTCCTACACATATTAGATGAAAGGAAGGCCTTTTTTACTGTGGGAGTGCTGGAACACTGGAACAGGTTGCCCAGGGAAGTTGTGGGTGTCCCATCCCTGAAAGTATTCAAGGTCAGCTTGGACTGGGCTTGGAGCAGCAACAAAGGAGAAGCTTGATGGTAGAGAAACAAAGTTGGACTATAGAAGAAACTGGGATTGAAGTATAGGAGCAAGTTTTCTCTCAGCTCTTGGGGTAAATTCAAAGTTGTACAAAATTACATTTATCTGTGCTATTCACTACTGTAACAGAAATGTTCATGAAAACTGTACAGAAGATAGCAAATTTTAAAAGAGATAAGAATTACAGCATAAAATCCATGGGATGGGTTACAACATGAGACACTCTCTAAGAGAAAATCTCTGTGTTTCAGCACTTCATCGTGGTAAGATTTCATGAAGTGCCAAAGAAGGCGGAAAAATATCATTCGGGACGTTATTTCCTGGAATTCAGCCTGGCCATTAGTAGGAACTGGGTTTGAACACATCATGTAGATATACCACACACACTTGCCCTTCACTGAAAAATGACTGTTTACAACGAAGAAGCAATTGACGATCAAAATTGATTGAAAGCATCTTAAACATGTCAAGTATTTCATTGTAGATGATCTGTGATCCAAATGCTTCTTCCACCTTCGAGAGGGACAGAACAATTCTTCCATATCATGATGGTTTAAAATTGTATCAACCAATGTTTTCTGCTGAAAAGATAGCATCTATTTTTTTCTATTTTTGGAAGAAAATATTCCTAGACATACAACAGGTGAGAACTAAGTAATTTTAAAGAAACAAATGAAAAGAAAATATTCTGGAAATAGAATGAAATGAAAAGCTGTGTTTTAAATAGGAGCTAAATATGAAACAGAATTTTTGTACCAGGCATTTGAATTACTGCACCAGCTCTTTTGCCCATCAAGAGAGGCATTGAGCATTTCAGTCTTTTCCAAGGTGTTCATGATCTGCTATGCTGATCTCTGTGTGTGCCTAGGTGTGTGTGGAAGGGGGGGCATGTGAAGGGGAGTGTGTATGTTTGCTTTACAATTGTTGTGGCAGATTCATGCCTCAGCTCCACATTTTGTTTTAGAAAGGTCACACAGAGTGGATGTGAAGTTTACTATCAACAAGAGATCAATTCCCAAATCATCCATTTCACTCTACCTTATAAATCATGTGCTTTGTTGCATATTTTATCAAATCTACTTTCAAGCCAGATGGAGGAAGGAGGATGTGGCAATCCCTCCACCATCTTGCAACTTTTATGCAAGTAGGTTTCAAGAAAATCATCATTTCTCTTTGAAATATGTCTGGAACAGGCATGATGGTAGTGTCAACCTGTTGGAGTTTTTGTTGCTGGAAGAAGTTATACAAAAGGATTGGTTTTTACATTGACCAGTTACTGAATCAAGCTCAGGAATACATTGGAAATTCAACTGGGGCTTCCTTTCCCCGGCAGACTACTTCTAGAAGGAGCTTGTACACTGAAGCTTACTCTTTTGCCCTCTTTTTGTTTCTTTCCTATTTTCTTGGCTTCTTTGCCACTCTCTAGACAATTTTGGAACTTTTTTCCCAACTCAAATGGTTTCAATAGTCTGATTGTGATCATACATTTTTACAAGGAATTTTTAAAATCTTTCCTCCAGTTAAGAAAGTCAAGGACTTAGGTCTTTTTCTTCCCTTATCAATATTGCAATGAAATTGATAAGTAAAGACCAACTCTTTCTTTTTGTTTTTAACCCAAGCAGATAATTCCCATCCATTCATCCATTTGGTGGACCAATAGTTGCCATTCTGATGGAAGTTGTCACTTCTTAACAATAGGCATTCTGTGACTATGTTGACAGCACTTTGGGTGAAGATCCTAACTGGTCTTAGATACACATAGGGAGAAATTTGCTCAGCCAGTGTCAGTCTTAAGCATGCGTATCAGAAGATCTTTCTAGAGCTGGGAATTTTCCCATGAAAGGGATTCAGTTAGGGAAGAGACACTTGCCCCAGAGGTTTACATTCTTCTTGAAGACTGCTTAAGGAACTTAGATGCCATGTCCATTTGGATCTGTGTCTGCACAGAACTTTGTCATGCCAGTGCTTGAAATGCATCTTGAAGAGAATTCACTAGCACAGAATGAATGAGAGTGGAAGGGGTTGGTGGGGCTAACCAGGCCCAACCCCCCTGCCTAAACCAGGATACCTAGAGCCTCTTGCCCAGGATTCTATCTGGGTGTACTTTGAATGTCTTCAAAGATCCAGGCTCCACAATCTTTCTGGGCAGTCTGTGCCGTGGTTCACTCACCCTCACAGTAAAGAATCATTTCCTGATGTTCCTGTATTTCAGTGTGTGCCCACTGCCTCTTGTCTTTTCACTCAGCATCACTGAAAAGACACTGATTCCCTCCCCTTTGCACTATTGCTTCCATATGGATGTGTGCTGCCATGTAGAGATATGTCAAAAACCTCCCTGAAGCCCAGGCAGATAATATTCCCTTCATCTACCAGTCAAGTTGATTCATCAGAGGAGTTTCAAGTGATGTTCAGCATGAAATGCCCCTGAAAAATCATGCTAACTACATTATTGTGTCGTCTTTCATGTGCCTGGCAAGGTTTTCCAGGAAGAGCTGCTTCATCAACTTCCTGGGTATAAAAAAGAGGCTGGCTGGTTTGTACGATTGCGAGTCCTCCGAATTGCCTTTTTTGAAGATGAGTGTCATTTGCTTACATCCAGTCCTTAGCCTCTCTTGTCGTCTACATCTTAGCAAAAAGCTTTTCCACTATGTCTGGCAAGGAGAAATTGTGCCAGCACAGAAAACATCTCCTATCGTGTTCTAGACGTTGCACGGAGGTGTGCCGAGTGTTTGGCATGAAGGAAAGAAAAGTTGTCCAAAACAGCTTCCAATCGAATGTTCATGTGATTGGAAAAGTCAGGAGAGTGCAAAGGTACTGTTTTCTATCAGTTGGCAAGCTGCGCACACAATCCCAGTGTTGTACAGCTTCCTTCTTCACCTTTCCGAAGGTGCCGCTCTCTCCGGCTCCCGGAGGCGAAGAAGCGGCTTCTTCGCGCAAAGACGATTGTGCCGCTCACTGTGCACTCCTTAGCGCGGCTTCTGCCGAAAGACGCCCGGGAGCGGCTCTTAGCTCCGGACAGCATCGTACCTTCGTCTTTAGCGTCTCTTCTCGTCTACATCTTAGCAAAATGCTTTTCTATTATGTCTGGCGAGGAAAAACTGTGCAAGCACAGAAAACATCTCCCATCGTGTTCTAGACGTTGCACGGAGGTGTGCCGAGTGTTTGGCATGAAGAAAAGAAAAGTTGTCCAAAACAGCTTCCAATCGAATGTTCATGTGATTGGAAAAGTCAGGAGAGTGCAAAGGTACTGTTTTCTAGCAGTTGGCAAGCTGCGCACACAATCCCAGTGTTGTACAGCTTCCTTCTTCACCTTTCCGAAGGTGCCGCTCTCTCCGGCTCCCGGAGGCGAAGAAGCGGCTTCTTCGCGCAAAGACGATTGTGCCGCTCACTGTGCACTCCTTAGCGCGGCTTCTGCCGAAAGACGCCCGGGAGCGGCTCTTAGCTCCGGACAGCATCGTACCTTCGTCTTTAGCGTCTCTTCTCGTCTACATCTTAGCAAAAAGCTTTTCTACTATGTCTGGCGAGGAAAAACTGTGCCAGCACAGAAAACATCTCCCATCGTGTTCTAGACGTTGCACGGAGGTGTGCCGAGTGTTTGGCATGAAGGAAAGAAAAGTTGTCCAAAACAGCTTCCAATCGAATGTTCATGTGATTGGAAAAGTCAGGAGAGTGCAAAGGTACTGTTTTCTATCAGTTGGCAAGCTGCGCACACAATCCCAGTGTTGTACAGCTTCCTTCTTCACCTTTCCGAAGGTGCCGCTCTCTCCGGCTCCCGGAGGCGAAGAAGCGGCTTCTTCGCGCAAAGACGATTGTGCCGCTCACTGTGCTCTCCTTAGCGCGGCTTCTGCCGAAAGACGCCCGGGAGCGGCTCTTAGCTCCGGACAGCATCGTACCTTCGTCTTTAGCGTCTCTTCTCGTCTACATCTTAGCAAAAAGCTTTTCTACTATGTCTGGCGAGGAAAAACTGTGCCAGCACAGAAAACATCTCCCATCGTGTTCTAGACGTTGCACGGAGGTGTGCCGAGTGTTTGGCATGAAGAAAAGAAAAGTTGTCCAAAACAGCTTCCAATCGAATGTTCATGTGATTGGAAAAGTCAGGAGAGTGCAAAGGTACTGTTTTCTATCAGTTGGCAAGCTGCGCACACAATCCCAGTGTTGTACAGCTTCCTTCTTCACCTTTCCGAAGGTGCCGCTCTCTCCGGCTCCCGGAGGCGAAGAAGCGGCTTCTTCGCGCAAAGACGATTGTGCCGCTCACTGTGCTCTCCTTAGCGCGGCTTCTGCCGAAAGACGCCCGGGAGCGGCTCTTAGCTCCGGACAGCATCGTACCTTCGTCTTTAGCGTCTCTTCTCGTCTACATCTTAGCAAAAAGCTTTTCTACTATGTCTGGCCAGGAAAAACTGTGCCAGCACAGAAAACATCTCCCATCGTGTTCTAGACGTTGCACGGAAGTGTGCCGAGTGTTTGGCATGAAGTAAAGAAAAGTTGTCCAAAACAGCTTCCAATCGAATGTTCATGTGATTGGAAAAGTCAGGAGAGTGCAAAGGTACTGTTTTCTATCAGTTGGCAAGCTGCGCACACAATCCCAGTGTTGTACAGCTTCCTTCTTCACCTTTCCGAAGGTGCCGCTCTCTCCGGCTCCCGGAGGCGAAGAAGCGGCTTCTTCGCGCAAAGACGATTGTGCCGCTCACTGTGCTCTCCTTAGCGCGGCTTCTGCCGAAAGACGCCCGGGAGCGGCTCTTAGCTCCGGACAGCATCGTACCTTCGTCTTTAGCGTCTCTTCTCGTCTACATCTTAGCAAAAAGCTTTTCTACTATGTCTGGCGAGGAAAAACTGTGCCAGCACAGAAAACATCTCCCATCGTGTTCTAGACGTTGCACGATCCCTATACTTAGGCTGATTTTCCTCCCTGGGGATAGGGTTAGACTTCAGCCTAGGGCTTGGAGATTTTTAACCAGGAAGTCCTGAGATCCAGGCTTACTGCATCTGCCAAAGGCATCCCAAAGGGAGTACAGAAGTGCCACAACATGGCTGCTTTCACGGCTTTTCCCTTATTAAGAACCCTAATACGCGGCTGATTTACCTTCCTAGGGTTACTGTTAGGCTTAGGCCTAGGACTTTTAAAACCAGGAAGCCCTGGCCTCCAGGCACATGCAGCTGCGAAAGGCATCCCAAGAGGGCCGCAGAAGTGACACAACTTGGCTGCCTCTGCTTCTATTCTCATGAGACCATCCCGAACCATAGGCTGATTTTCCTTCCTAGGGTTAAGGTTTGAGTTACGCCTAGGGTAAGGGTTCTATTAACCAGAAAGCCCTGAGTTCCAAGAACACAGCAGCTGCGAAGGACTTCCCAAGAAGAGCGCAAAAGTACCACAACATGCCTGCCTCCACAGCTTTTTCCTTGGGGACATGCCTAATTCTTGGCTGATTTGCCTTTCTTGTCTTAGGGTTGGGGTTCGGCCTAGGGCTAGGATTTTTAAAATCAGGAAGCCATGAGTTCCAGGCACACTAGAGCTGTGAAAGGCATCCAAAAGGGAGTGCAAAAGTGCCACAACATGGCTGCTTTCACGGCTTTTTCCTTGGCAAGAAGCCTAAAACCAGGCTGATTTACCTTCCTAGGGTTACTGTAAGGCTTAGGCCTAGGGCTAGGATTTTTAAAACTAGGAAGCCCTTAGCTCCAGGCACACTGCAGCTGTTCAAGGCATCCCAAGGGGAGTACAAAAGTGCAACAACATGGCAGCTTTCACAGCTTTTTCCTTGGCACCATCCCTATACCTAGGCTGTTTTATCTGCCTAGGTTTAGAGTTAGGGTTCAGCCTCGGGCTTGGAGTTTTTTAACCAGGAAGCCCTGAGTTCCAGGCTTACTGCATCTGCCAAAGTTTCCCAAAGGGAGTGCAGAAGTGCCACAACATGGCTGCTTTCACAGCTTTTCCCTTAGGAAGAACCCTAATACCCGGCTGATTTACCTTCCTAGGGTTACTGTTAGGCTTAGGCCTAGGACTTTTAAAACCAGGAAGCCCTGGGCTCCAGGCACACTGCAGCTGCGAAAGGCATCCCAAGGGGAGCGCAAAAGTGACACAACTTGGCTGCCTCTGCTGCTATTCTCATGAGACCATCCTGAACCATAGGCTGATTTTCCTTCCTAGGGTTAAGGTTTGAGTTTCGCCTAGGGTAAGAGTTCTATTAACCAGAAAGCCCTGAGTTCCAAGAACACAGCAGCTGCGAAGGACTACCCAAGAAGAGCGCAAAAGTACCACAACATGCCTGCCTCCACAGCTTTTTCCTTGGGGACATGCCTAATTCCTGGCTGATTTGCCTTTCTCGTCTTAGGGTTGGGGTTCGGCCTAGGGCTAGGATTTTTTTAACTAGGAAGCCCTGAGTTCCAGGCTTACTGCATCTGCCAAAGGCATCCCAAAGGGAGTTTAGAAGTGCCACAACATGGCTGCTTTCACGGCTTTTCCCTTATTAAGAACCCTAATACGCGGCTGATTTACCTTCCTAGGGTTACTGTTAGGCTTAGGCCTAGGACTTTTAAAACCAGGAAGCCCTGGGCTCCAGGCACACTGCAGCTGTTAAAGGCATCCCAAGAGGGCTGCAGAAGTGACACAACTTGGCTGCCACCACTGATATTTCCATGAGACCATCCCGAACCATAGGCTGATTTTCCTTCCTAGGGTTAAGGTTTGAGTTACGCCTAGGGTAAGGGTTCTATTAACCAGAAAGCCCTGAGCTCCAAGAACACAGCAGCTGCGAAAGACTAGCCAAGAAGAGCGCAAAAGTACCACAACATGCCTGCCTCCACAGCTTTTTCCTTGGGGACATGCCTAATTCCTGGCTGATTTGCCTTTCTCGTCTTAGGGTTGGGGTTCGGACTAGGGCTAGGATTTTTAAAATCAGGAAGCCCTGAGTTCCAGGCACACTGGAGCTGTGAAAGGCATCCAAAAGGGAGTGCAAAAGTGCCACAACATGGCTGCTTTCTCGGCTTTTTCCTTGGCAAGAAGCCTAACACCAGGCTGATTTCCCTTCCCTGGGTTACTGTAAGGCTTAGGCCTAGCGCTAGGATTTTTAAAACTAGGAAGCCCTTAGCTCCAGGCACACTGCAGCTGTTCAAGGCATCCCAAGGGGAGTACAAAAGTGCAACAACATGGCAGCTTTCACAGCTTTTTCCTTGGCACCATCCCTATACCTAGGCTGATTTATCTGCCTAGGGTTAGGGTTAGGGTTCAGCCTAGGGCTTGGAGATTTTAACCAGGAAGCCCTGAGTTCCAGGCTTACTGCATCTGCCAAAGGTATCCCAAAGGGAGTGCAGAAGTGCCACAACATGGCTGCTTTCACGGCTTTTCCCTTAGGAAGAACCCTAATACGCGGCTGATTTACCTTCCTAGGGTTACTGTTAGGCTTAGGCCTAGGACTTTTAAAACCAGGAAGCCCTGGGCTCCAGGCACACTGCAGCTGCGAAAGGCATCCCAAGGGGAGCGCAAAAGTGACACAACTTGGCTGCCTCTGCTGCTATTCTCATGAGACCATCCTGAACCATAGGCTGATTTTCCTTCCTAGGGTTAAGGTTT
The DNA here is from genome assembly GCA_036010785.1 of Ammospiza maritima maritima. Taxonomy (NCBI): domain Eukaryota; kingdom Metazoa; phylum Chordata; class Aves; order Passeriformes; family Passerellidae; genus Ammospiza; species Ammospiza maritima. The sequence continues at coordinate 2,028,749 of JAYKTQ010000127.1, forward strand.
GAGTTACGCCTGGGGTAAGGGTTCTATTAACCAGAAAGCCCTGAGTTCCAAGAACACAGCAGCTGCGAAGGACTAGCCAAGAAGAGCGCAAAAGTACCACAACATGCCTGCCTCCACAGCTTTTTCCTTGGGGACATGCCTAATTCCTGGCTGATTTGCCTTTCTCGTCTTAGGGTTGGGGTTCGGCCTAGGGCTAGGATTTTTTTAACTAGGAAGCCCTGAGTTCCAGGCTTACTTCATCTGCAAAAAGCATCCCAAAGGGAGTGCAGAAGTGCCACAACATGGCTGCTTTCACGGCTTTTCCCTTAGGAAGAACCCTACTACGCGGCTGATTTACCTTCCTAGGGTTACTGTTAGGCTTAGGCCTAGGACTTTTAAAACCAGGAAGCCCTGGGCTCCAGGCACACTGCAGCTGTTAAAGGCATCCCAAGAGGGCTGCAGAAGTGACACAACTTGGCTGCCTCTGCTTCTATTCTCATGAGACCATCCCGAACCATAGGCTGATTTTCCTTCCTAGGGTTAAGGTTTGAGTTACGCCTAGGGTAAGGGTTCTATTAACCAGAAAGCCCTGAGTTCCAAGAACACAGCAGCTGCGAAGGACTACCCAAGAAGAGCGCAAAAGTACCACAACATGCCTGCCTCCACAGCTTTTTCCTTGGGGACATGCCTAATTCCTGGCTGATTTGCCTTTCTCGTCTTAGGGTTGGGGTTCAGCCTAGGGCTAGGATTTTTAAAATCAGGAAGCCCTGAGTTCCAGGCACACTGGAGCTGTGAAAGGCATCCAAAAGGGAGTGCAAAAGTGCCACAACATGGCTGCTTTCTCGGCTTTTTCCTTGGCAAGAAGCCTAACACCAGGCTGATTTCCCTTCCCTGGGTTACTGTAAGGCTTAGGCCTAGCGCTAGGATTTTTAAAACTAGGAAGCCCTTAGCTCCAGGCACACTGCAGCTGTTCAAGGCATCCCAAGGGGAGTACAAAAGTGCAACAACATGGCAGCTTTCACAGCTTTTTCCTTGGCACCATCCCTATACCTAGGCTGATTTATCTGCCTAGGGTTAGGGTTAGGGTTCAGCCTATGGCTTGGAGATTTTAACCAGAAAGCCCTGAGTTCCAAGAACACAGCAGCTGCGAAGGACTACCCAAGAGGAGGGGAAAAGTGCCACAACATGGCTGCCTCCAGCGCTTTTTCCTTGGGACCATCATTGAACCTAGGCTGATTTACTTGCCTCCAGTTGCACCTATGGTCACGCCAAGGGATAGGGATTTTAAATCAGTAAACCCTGAGCTCCAGACCCAGTGCAGCTGCAAAAGGCTTCCCAAGGGCAGCCAAAAATTGCCTCAACATGCTCCTTCCAGTGCTTTTTTCCTTGGGAACATCCCTATACCCAGGCTGATTTATCTGCCTAGGGTTAGGGTTAGGGTTCAGCCTAGAGATAGGATTTTTTCAAACAGGAAGCCCTGAATTCCAGGCACACTGCAGCTGTTAAAGGCAGTGTTCTACGTCAACCGCAACTTAGTCTGAAATAAATGCTTTTTCCCTGAGAGCATCTGAGAGGTTTGCATGAAGCACTGATATCTGACATTTGCAATTTTGAATAGGAGAGGAGAAAGAAAATGGGAAGAAGTTTTTAATTTTAGTGGTTTCAATGTTAATTTCCGTACACTTTTTCAAAACTTGTCAGCTCAAATGCCCATCAACATCTTTTAGTCATCTGTAAGTCAGTATTCATATAAAATGTGCTTCAAATCAAAAGAATTTCAAATTTGCAATCCAAATTTCTATGCCTAGATTTATGATTTCCTACACATATTAGATGAAAGGAAGGCCTTTTTTACTGTGGGAGTGCTGGAACACTGGAACAGGTTGCCCAGGGAAGTTGTGGGTGTCCCATCCCTGAAAGTATTCAAGGTCAGCTTGGACTGGGCTTGGAGCAGCAACAAAGGAGAAGCTTGATGGTAGAGAAACAAAGTTGGACTATAGAAGAAACTGGGATTGAAGTATAGGAGCAAGTTTTCTCTCAGCTCTTGGGGTAAATTCAAAGTTGTACAAAATTACATTTATCTGTGCTATTCACTACTGTAACAGAAATGTTCATGAAAACTGTACAGAAGATAGCAAATTTTAAAAGAGATAAGAATTACAGCATAAAATCCATGGGATGGGTTACAACATGAGACACTCTCTAAGAGAAAATCTCTGTGTTTCAGCACTTCATCGTGGTAAGATTTCATGAAGTGCCAAAGAAGGCGGAAAAATATCATTCGGGACGTTATTTCCTGGAATTCAGCCTGGCCATTAGTAGGAACTGGGTTTGAACACATCATGTAGATATACCACACACACTTGCCCTTCACTGAAAAATGACTGTTTACAACGAAGAAGCAATTGACGATCAAAATTGATTGAAAGCATCTTAAACATGTCAAGTATTTCATTGTAGATGATCTGTGATCCAAATGCTTCTTCCACCTTCGAGAGGGACAGAACAATTCTTCCATATCATGATGGTTTAAAATTGTATCAACCAATGTTTTCTGCTGAAAAGATAGCATCTATTTTTTTCTATTTTTGGAAGAAAATATTCCTAGACATACAACAGGTGAGAACTAAGTAATTTTAAAGAAACAAATGAAAAGAAAATATTCTGGAAATAGAATGAAATGAAAAGCTGTGTTTTAAATAGGAGCTAAATATGAAACAGAATTTTTGTACCAGGCATTTGAATTACTGCACCAGCTCTTTTGCCCATCAAGAGAGGCATTGAGCATTTCAGTCTTTTCCAAGGTGTTCATGATCTGCTATGCTGATCTCTGTGTGTGCCTAGGTGTGTGTGGAAGGGGGGGCATGTGAAGGGGAGTGTGTATGTTTGCTTTACAATTGTTGTGGCAGATTCATGCCTCAGCTCCACATTTTGTTTTAGAAAGGTCACACAGAGTGGATGTGAAGTTTACTATCAACAAGAGATCAATTCCCAAATCATCCATTTCACTCTACCTTATAAATCATGTGCTTTGTTGCATATTTTATCAAATCTACTTTCAAGCCAGATGGAGGAAGGAGGATGTGGCAATCCCTCCACCATCTTGCAACTTTTATGCAAGTAGGTTTCAAGAAAATCATCATTTCTCTTTGAAATATGTCTGGAACAGGCATGATGGTAGTGTCAACCTGTTGGAGTTTTTGTTGCTGGAAGAAGTTATACAAAAGGATTGGTTTTTACATTGACCAGTTACTGAATCAAGCTCAGGAATACATTGGAAATTCAACTGGGGCTTCCTTTCCCCGGCAGACTACTTCTAGAAGGAGCTTGTACACTGAAGCTTACTCTTTTGCCCTCTTTTTGTTTCTTTCCTATTTTCTTGGCTTCTTTGCCACTCTCTAGACAATTTTGGAACTTTTTTCCCAACTCAAATGGTTTCAATAGTCTGATTGTGATCATACATTTTTACAAGGAATTTTTAAAATCTTTCCTCCAGTTAAGAAAGTCAAGGACTTAGGTCTTTTTCTTCCCTTATCAATATTGCAATGAAATTGATAAGTAAAGACCAACTCTTTCTTTTTGTTTTTAACCCAAGCAGATAATTCCCATCCATTCATCCATTTGGTGGACCAATAGTTGCCATTCTGATGGAAGTTGTCACTTCTTAACAATAGGCATTCTGTGACTATGTTGACAGCACTTTGGGTGAAGATCCTAACTGGTCTTAGATACACATAGGGAGAAATTTGCTCAGCCAGTGTCAGTCTTAAGCATGCGTATCAGAAGATCTTTCTAGAGCTGGGAATTTTCCCATGAAAGGGATTCAGTTAGGGAAGAGACACTTGCCCCAGAGGTTTACATTCTTCTTGAAGACTGCTTAAGGAACTTAGATGCCATGTCCATTTGGATCTGTGTCTGCACAGAACTTTGTCATGCCAGTGCTTGAAATGCATCTTGAAGAGAATTCACTAGCACAGAATGAATGAGAGTGGAAGGGGTTGGTGGGGCTAACCAGGCCCAACCCCCCTGCCTAAACCAGGATACCTAGAGCCTCTTGCCCAGGATTCTATCTGGGTGTACTTTTAATGTCTTCAAAGATCCAGGCTCCACAATCTTTCTGGGCAGTCTGTGCCGTGGTTCACTCACCCTCACAGTAAAGAATCATTTCCTGATGTTCCTGTATTTCAGTGTGTGCCCACTGCCTCTTGTCTTTTCACTCAGCATCACTGAAAAGACACTGATTCCCTCCCCTTTGCACTATTGCTTCCATATGGATGTGTGCTGCCATGTAGAGATATGTCAAAAACCTCCCTGAAGCCCAGGCAGATAATATTCCCTTCATCTACCAGTCAAGTTGATTCATCAGAGGAGTTTCAAGTGATGTTCAGCATGAAATGCCCCTGAAAAATCATGCTAACTACATTATTGTGTCGTCTTTCATGTGCCTGGCAAGGTTTTCCAGGAAGAGCTGCTTCATCAACTTCCTGGGTATAAAAAAGAGGCTGGCTGGTTTGTACGATTGCGAGTCCTCCGAATTGCCTTTTTTGAAGATGAGTGTCATTTGCTTACATCCAGTCCTTAGGCTCTCTTGTCGTCTACATCTTAGCAAAAAGCTTTTCCACTATGTCTGGCAAGGAGAAATTGTGCCAGCACAGAAAACATCTCCTATCGTGTTCTAGACGTTGCACGGAGGTGTGCCGAGTGTTTGGCATGAAGGAAAGAAAAGTTGTCCAAAACAGCTTCCAATCGAATGTTCATGTGATTGGAAAAGTCAGGAGAGTGCAAAGGTACTGTTTTCTAGCAGTTGGCAAGCTGCGCACACAATCCCAGTGTTGTACAGCTTCCTTCTTCACCTTTCCGAAGGTGCCGCTCTCTCCGGCTCCCGGAGGCGAAGAAGCGGCTTCTTCGCGCAAAGACGATTGTGCCGCTCACTGTGCACTCCTTAGCGCGGCTTCTGCCGAAAGACGCCCGGGAGCGGCTCTTAGCTCCGGACAGCATCGTACCATCGTCTTTAGCGTCTCTTCTCGTCTACATCTTAGCAAAATGCTTTTCTATTATGTCTGGCGAGGAAAAACTGTGCAAGCACAGAAAACATCTCCCATCGTGTTCTAGACGTTGCACGGAGGTGTGCCGAGTGTTTGGCATGAAGAAAAGAAAAGTTGTCCAAAACAGCTTCCAATCGAATGTTCATGTGATTGGAAAAGTCAGGAGAGTGCAAAGGTACTGTTTTCTAGCAGTTGGCAAGCTGCGCACACAATCCCAGTGTTGTACAGCTTCCTTCTTCACCTTTCCGAAGGTGCCGCTCTCTCCGGCTCCCGGAGGCGAAGAAGCGGCTTCTTCGCGCAAAGACGATTGTGCCGCTCACTGTGCACTCCTTAGCGCGGCTTCTGCCGAAAGACGCCCGGGAGCGGCTCTTAGCTCCGGACAGCATCGTACCTTCGTCTTTAGCGTCTCTTCTCGTCTACATCTTAGCAAAAAGCTTTTCTACTATGTCTGGCGAGGAAAAACTGTGCCAGCACAGAAAACATCTCCCATCGTGTTCTAGACGTTGCACGGAGGTGTGCCGAGTGTTTGGCATGAAGAAAAGAAAAGTTGTCCAAAACAGCTTCCAATCGAATGTTCATGTGATTGGAAAAGTCAGGAGAGTGCAAAGGTACTGTTTTCTATCAGTTGGCAAGCTGCGCACACAATCCCAGTGTTGTACAGCTTCCTTCTTCACCTTTCCGAAGGTGCCGCTCTCTCCGGCTCCCGGAGGCGAAGAAGCGGCTTCTTCGCGCAAAGACGATTGTGCCGCTCACTGTGCACTCCTTAGCGCGGCTTCTGCCGAAAGACGCCCGGGAGCGGCTCTTAGCTCCGGACAGCATCGTACCTTCGTCTTTAGCGTCTCTTCTCGTCTACATCTTAGCAAAAAGCTTTTCTACTATGTCTGGCGAGGAAAAACTGTGCCAGCACAGAAAAAATCTCCCATCGTGTTCTAGACGTTGCACGATCCCTATACTTAGGCTGATTTTCCTCCCTGGAGATAGGGTTAGACTTCAGCCTAGGGCTTGGAGATTTTTAACCAGGAAGTCCTGAGATCCAGGCTTACTGCATCTGCCAAAGGCATCCCAAAGGGAGTACAGAAGTGCCACAACATGGCTGCTTTCACGGCTTTTCCCTTAGGAAGAACCCTAATACGCGGCTGATTTACCTTCCTAGGGTTACTGTTAGGCTTAGGCCTAGGACTTTTAAAACCAGGAAGCCCTGGGCTCCAGGCACACTGCAGCTGCGAAAGGCATCCCAAGAGGGCTGCAGAAGTGACACAACTTGGCTGCCTCTGCTGCTATTCTCATGAGACCATCCTGAACCATAGGCTGATTTTCCTTCCTAGGGTTAAGGTTTGAGTTACGCCTAGGGTAAGGGTTCTATTAACCAGAAAGCCCTGAGTCCCAAGAACACAGCAGCTGCGAAGGACTACCCAAGAAGAGCGCAAAAGTACCACAACATGCCTGCCTCCACAGCTTTTTCCTTGGGGACATGCCTAATTCCTGGCTGATTTGCCTTTCTCGTCTTAGGGTTGGGGTTCGGCCTAGGGCTAGGATTTTTAAAATCAGGAAGCCCTGAGTTCCAGGCACACTGGAGCTGTGAAAGGCATCCCAAAGGGAGTGCAAAAGTGCCACAACATGGCTGCTTTCACGGCTTTTTCCTTGGCAAGAAGCCTAACACCAGGCTGATTTCCCTTCCCAGGGTTACTGTTAGGCTTAGGCCTAGGACTTTTAAAACCAGGAAGCCCTGGCCTCCAGGCACATGCAGCTGCGAAAGGCATCCCAAGAGGGCCGCAGAAGTGACACAACTTGGCTGCCTCTGCTTCTATTCTCATGAGACCATCCCGAACCATAGGCTGATTTTCCTTCCTAGGGTTAAGGTTTGAGTTACGCCTAGGGTAAGGGTTCTATTAACCAGAAAGCCCTGAGTTCCAAGAACACAGCAGCTGCGAAGGACTACCCAAGAAGAGCGCAAAAGTACCACAACATGCCTGCCTCCACAGCTTTTTCCTTGAGGACATGCCTAATTCCTGGCTGATTTGCCTTTCTCGTCTTAGGGTTGGGGTTCGGCCTAGGGCTAGGATTTTTAAAATCAGGAAGCCCTGAGTTCCAGGCACACTGGAGCTGTGAAAGGCATCCAAAAGGGAGTGCAAAAGTGCCACAACATGGCTGCTTTCTCGGCTTTTTCCTTGGCAAGAAGCCTAACACCAGGCTGATTTCCCTTCCCTGGGTTACTGTAAGGCTTAGGCCTAGCGCTAGGATTTTTAAAACTAGGAAGCCCTTAGCTCCAGGCACACTGCAGCTGTTCAAGGCATCCCAAGGGGAGTACAAAAGTGCAACAACATGGCAGCTTTCACAGCTTTTTCCTTGGCACCATCCCTATACCTAGGCTGATTTATCTGCCTAGGGTTAGGGTTAGGGTTCAGCCTAGGGCTTGGAGATTTTAACCAGGAAGCCCTGAGTTCCAGGCTTACTGCATCTGCCAAAGGTATCCCAAAGGGAGTGCAGAAGTGCCACAACATGGCTGCTTTCACGGCTTTTCCCTTAGGAAGAACCCTAATACGCGGCTGATTTACCTTCCTAGGGTTACTGTTAGGCTTAGGCCTAGGACTTTTAAAACCAGGAAGCCCTGGGCTCCAGGCACATGCAGCTGCGAAAGGCATCCCAAGGGGAGCGCAAAAGTGACACAACTTGGCTGCCTCTGCTTCTATTCTCATGAGACCATCCTGAACCATAGGCTGATTTTCCTTCCTAGGGTTAAGGTTTGAGTTACGCCTAGGGTAAGGGTTCTATTAACCAGAAAGCCCTGAGTTCCAAGAACACAGCAGCTGCGAAGGACTTCCCAAGAAGAGCGCAAAAGTACCACAACATGCCTGCCTCCACAGCTTTTTCCTTGGGGACATGCCTAATTCCTGGCTGATTTGCCTTTCTCGTCTTAGGGTTGGGGTTCGGCCTAGGGCTAGGATTTTTTGAACTAGGAAGCCCTGAGTTCCAGGCTTACTTCATCTGCAAAAAGCATCCCAAAGGGAGTGCAAAAGTGCCACAACATGGCTGCTTTCACGGCTTTTCCCTTAAGAAGAACCCTAATACCCGGCTGATTTACCTTCCTAGGGTTACTGTTAGGCTTAGGCCTAGGACTTTTAAAACCAGGAAGCCCTGGGCTCCAGGCACACTGCAGCTGCGAAAGGCATCCCAAGGGGAGCGCAAAAGTGACACAACTTGGCTGCCTCTGCTGCTATTCTCATGAGACCATCCCGAACCATAGGCTGATTTTCCTTCCTAGGGTTAAGGTTTGAGTTACGCCTAGGGTAAGGGTTCTATTAACCAGAAAGCCCTGAGTTCCAAGAACACAGCAGCTGCGAAGGACTACCCAAGAAGAGCGCAAAAGTACCACAACATGCCTGCCTCCACAGCTTTTTCCTTGGGGACATGCCTAATTCCTGGCTGATTTGCCTTTCTCGTCTTAGGGTTGGGGTTCGGCCTAGGGCTAGGATATTTTTAACTAGGAAGCCCTGAGTTCCAGGCTTACTTCATCTGCCAAAGGCATCCCAAAGGGAGTGCAAAAGTGCCACAACATGGCTGCTTTCACGGCTTTTCCCTTAGGAAGAACCCTACTACGCGGCTGATTTACCTTCCTAGGGTTACTGTTAGGCTTAGGCCTAGGACTTTTAAAACCAGGAAGCCCTGGGCTCCAGGCACACTGCAGCTGTTAAAGGCATCCCAAGAGGGCTGCAGAAGTGACACAACTTGGCTGCCACCACTGATATTTCCATGAGACCATCCCGAACCATAGGCTGATTTTCCTTCCTAGGGTTAAGGTTTGAGTTACGCCTAGGGTAAGGGTTCTATTAACCAGAAAGCCCTGAGCTCCAAGAACACAGCAGCTGCGAAAGACTACCCAAGAAGAGCGCAAAAGTACCACAACATGCCTGCCTCCACAGCTTTTTCCTTGGGGACATGCCTAATTCCTGGCTGATTTGCCTTTCTCGTCTTAGGGTTGGGGTTCGGCCTAGGGCTAGGATTTTTTTAACTAGGAAGCCCTGAGTTCCAGGCTTACTTCATCTGCAAAAAGCATCCCAAAGGGAGTGCAGAAGTGCCACAACATGGCTGCTTTCACGGCTTTTCCCTTAGGAAGAACCCTACTACGCGGCTGATTTACCTTCCTAGGGTTACTGTTAGGCTTAGGCCTAGGACTTTTAAAACCAGGAAGCCCTGGGCTCCAGGCACACTGCAGCTGTTAAAGGCATCCCAAGAGGGCTGCAGAAGTGACACAACTTGGCTGCCTCTGCTTCTATTCTCATGAGACCATCCCGAACCATAGGCTGATTTTCCTTCCTAGGGTTAAGGTTTGAGTTACGCCTAGGGTAAGGGTTCTATTAACCAGAAAGCCCTGAGTTCCAAGAACACAGCAGCTGCGAAGGACTACCCAAGAAGAGCGCAAAAGTACCACAACATGCCTGCCTCCACAGCTTTTTCCTTGGGGACATGCCTAATTCCTGGCTGATTTGCCTTTCTCGTCTTAGGGTTGGGGTTCAGCCTAGGGCTAGGATTTTTAAAATCAGGAAGCCCTGAGTTCCAGGCACACTGGAGCTGTGAAAGGCATCCAAAAGGGAGTGCAAAAGTGCCACAACATGGCTGCTTTCTCGGCTTTTTCCTTGGCAAGAAGCCTAACACCAGGCTGATTTCCCTTCCCTGGGTTACTGTTAGGCTTAGGCCTAGCGCTAGGATTTTTAAAACTAGGAAGCCCTTAGCTCCAGGCACACTGCAGCTGTTCAAGGCATCCCAAGGGGAGTACAAAAGTGCAACAACATGGCAGCTTTCACAGCTTTTTCCTTGGCACCATCCCTATACCTAGGCTGATTTATCTGCCTAGGGTTAGGGTTAGGGTTCAGCCTATGGCTTGGAGATTTTAACCAGAAAGCCCTGAGTTCCAAGAACACAGCAGCTGCGAAGGACTACCCAAGAGGAGGGGAAAAGTGCCACAACATGGCTGCCTCCAGCGCTTTTTCCTTGGGACCATCATTGAACCTAGGCTGATTTACTTGCCTCCAGTTGCACCTATGGTCACGCCAAGGGATAGGGATTTTAAATCAGTAAACCCTGAGCTCCAGACCCAGTGCAGCTGCAAAAGGCTTCCCAAGGGCAGCCAAAAATTGCCTCAACATGCTCCTTCCAGTGCTTTTTTCCTTGGGAACATCCCTATACCCAGGCTGATTTATCTGCCTAGGGTTAGGGTTAGGGTTCAGCCTAGAGATAGGATTTTTTCAAACAGGAAGCCCTGAATTCCAGGCACACTGCAGCTGTTAAAGGCAGTGTTCTACGTCAACCGCAACTTAGTCTGAAATAAATGCTTTTTCCCTGAGAGCATCTGAGAGGTTTGCATGAAGCACTGATATCTGACATTTGCAATTTTGAATAGGAGAGGAGAAAGAAAATGGGAAGAAGTTTTTAATTTTAGTGGTTTCAATGTTAATTTCCGTACACTTTTTCAAAACTTGTCAGCTCAAATGCCCATCAACATCTTTTAGTCATCTGTAAGTCAGTATTCATATAAAATGTGCTTCAAATCAAAAGAATTTCAAATTTGCAATCCAAATTTCTATGCCTAGATTTATGATTTCCTACACATATTAGATGAAAGGAAGGCCTTTTTTACTGTGGGAGTGCTGGAACACTGGAACAGGTTGCCCAGGGAAGTTGTGGGTGTCCCATCCCTGAAAGTATTCAAGGTCAGCTTGGACTGGGCTTGGAGCAGCAACAAAGGAGAAGCTTGATGGTAGAGAAACAAAGTTGGACTATAGAAGAAACTGGGATTGAAGTATAGGAGCAAGTTTTCTCTCAGCTCTTGGGGTAAATTCAAAGTTGTACAAAATTACATTTATCTGTGCTATTCACTACTGTAACAGAAATGTTCATGAAAACTGTACAGAAGATAGCAAATTTTAAAAGAGATAAGCATTACAGCATAAAATCCATGGGATGGGTTACAACATGAGACACTCTCTAAGAGAAAATCTCTGTGTTTCAGCACTTCATCATGGTAAGATTTCATGAAGTGCCAAAGAAGGCGGAAAAATATCATTCGGGACGTTATTTCCTGGAATTCAGCCTGGCCATTAGTAGGAACTGGGTTTGAACACATCATGTAGATATACCACACACACTTGCCCTTCACTGAAAAATGACTGTTTACAACGAAGAAGCAATTGACGATCAAAATTGATTGAAAGCATCTTAAACATGTCAAGTATTTCATTGTAGATGATCTGTGATCCAAATGCTTCTTCCACCTTCGAGAGGGACAGAACAATTCTTCCATATCATGATGGTTTAAAATTGTATCAACCAATGTTTTCTGCTGAAAAGATAGCATCTATTTTTTTCTATTTTTGGAAGAAAATATTCCTAGACATACAACAGGTGAGAACTAAGTAATTTTAAAGAAACAAATGAAAAGAAAATATTCTGGAAATAGAATGAAATGAAAAGCTGTGTTTTAAATAGGAGCTAAATATGAAACAGAATTTTTGTACCAGGCATTTGAATTACTGCACCAGCTCTTTTGCCCATCAAGAGAGGCATTGAGCATTTCAGTCTTTTCCAAGGTGTTCATGATCTGCTATGCTGATCTCTGTGTGTGCCTAGGTGTGTGTGGAAGGGGGGGCATGTGAAGGGGAGTGTGTATGTTTGCTTTACAATTGTTGTGGCAGATTCATGCCTCAGCTCCACATTTTGTTTTAGAAAGGTCACACAGAGTGGATGTGAAGTTTACTATCAACAAGAGATCAATTCCCAAATCATCCATTTGACTCTACCTTATAAATCATGTGCTTTGTTGCATATTTTATCAAATCTACTTTCAAGCCAGATGGAGGAAGGAGGATGTGGCAATCCCTCCACCATCTTGCAACTTTTATGCAAGTAGGTTTTCAAGAAAATCATCATTTCTCTTTGAAATATGTCTGGAACAGGCATGATGGTAGTGTCAACCTGTTGGAGTTTTTGTTGCTGGAAGAAGTTATACAAAAGGATTGGTTTTTACATTGACCAGTTACTGAATCAAGCTCAGGAATACATTGGAAATTCAACTGGGGCTTCCTTTCCCTGGCAGACTACTTCTAGAAGGAGCTTGTACACTGAAGCTTAGTCTTTTGCCCTCTTTTTGTTTCTTTCCTATTTTCTTGGCTTCTTTGCCACTCTCTAGACAATTTTGGAACTTTTTTCCCAACTCAAATGGTTTCAATAGTCTGATTGTGATCATACATTTTTACAAGGAATTTTTAAAATCTTTCCTCCAGTTAAGAAAGTCAAGGACTTAGGTCTTTTTCTTCCCTTATCAATATTGCAATGAAATTGATAAGTAAAGACCAACTCTTTCTTTTTGTTTTTAACCCAAGCAGATCATTCCCATCCATTCATCCATTTGGTGGACCAATAGTTGCCATTCTGATGGAAGTTGTCACTTCTTAACAATAGGCATTCTGTGACTATGTTGACAGCACTTTGGGTGAAGATCCTAACTGGTCTTAGATACACATAGGGAGAAATTTGCTCAGCCAGTGTCAGTCTTAAGCATGCGTATCAGAAGATCTTTCTAGAGCTGGGAATTTTCCCATGAAAGGGATTCAGTTAGGGAAGAGACACTTGCCCCAGAGGTTTACATTCTTCTTGAAGACTGCTTAAGGAACTTAGATGCCGTGTCCATTTGGATCTGTGTCTGCACAGAACTTTGTCATGCCAGTGCTTGAAATGCATCTTGAAGAGAATTCACTAGCACAGAATGAATGAGAGTGGAAGGGGTTGGTGGGGCTAACCAGGCCCAACCCCCCTGCCTAAACCAGGATACCTAGAGCCTCTTGCCCAGGATTCTATCTGGGTGTACTTTGAATGTCTTCAAAGATCCAGGCTCCACAATCTTTCTGGGCAGTCTGTGCCGTGGTTCACTCACCCTCACAGTAAAGAATCATTTCCTGATGTTCCTGTATTTCAGTGTGTGCCCACTGCCTCTTGTCTTTTCACTCAGCATCACTGAAAAGACACTGATTCCCTCCCCTTTGCACTATTGCTTCCATATGGATGTGTGCTGCCATGTAGAGATATGTCAAAAACCTCCCTGAAGCCCAGGCAGATAATATTCCCTTCATCTACCAGTCAAGTTGATTCATCAGAGGAGTTTCAAGTGATGTTCAGCATGAAATGCCCCTGAAAAATCATGCTAACTACATTATTGTGTCGTCTTTCATGTGCCTGGCAAGGTTTTCCAGGAAGAGCTGCTTCATCAACTTCCTGGGTATAAAAAAGAGGCTGGCTGGTTTGTACGATTGCGAGTCCTCCGAATTGCCTTTTTTGAAGATGAGTGTCATTTGCTTACATCCAGTCCTTAGCCTCTCTTGTCGTCTACATCTTAGCAAAAAGCTTTTCCACTATGTCTGGCAAGGAGAAATTGTGCCAGCACAGAAAACATCTCCTATCGTGTTCTAGACGTTGCACGGAGGTGTGCCGAGTGTTTGGCATGAAGGAAAGAAAAGTTGTCCAAAACAGCTTCCAATCGAATGTTCATGTGATTGGAAAAGTCAGGAGAGTGCAAAGGTACTGTTTTCTAGCAGTTGGCAAGCTGCGCACACAATCCCAGTGTTGTACAGCTTCCTTCTTCACCTTTCCGAAGGTGCCGCTCTCTCCGGCTCCCGGAGGCGAAGAAGCGGCTTCTTCGCGCAAAGACGATTGTGCCGCTCACTGTGCACTCCTTAGCGCGGCTTCTGCCGAAAGACGCCCGGGAGCGGCTCTTAGCTCCGGACAGCATCGTACCTTCGTCTTTAGCGTCTCTTCTCGTCTACATCTTAGCAAAATGCTTTTCTATTATGTCTGGCGAGGAAAAACTGTGCCAGCACAGAAAACATCTCCCATCGTGTTCTAGACGTTGCACGGAGGTGTGCCGAGTGTTTGGCATGAAGAAAAGAAAAGTTGTCCAAAACAGCTTCCAATCGAATGTTCATGTGATTGGAAAAGTCAGGAGAGTGCAAAGGTACTGTTTTCTATCAGTTGGCAAGCTGCGCACACAATCCCAGTGTTGTACAGCTTCCTTCTTCACCTTTCCGAAGGTGCCGCTCTCTCCGGCTCCCGGAGGCGAAGAAGCGGCTTCTTCGCGCAAAGACGATTGTGCCGCTCACTGTGCACTCCTTAGCGCGGCTTCTGCCGAAAGACGCCCGGGAGCGGCTCTTAGCTCCGGACAGCATCGTACCTTCGTCTTTAGCGTCTCTTCTCGTCTACATCTTAGCAAAAAGCTTTTCCACTATGTCTGGCGAGGAAAAACTGTGCCAGCACAGAAAACATCTCCCATCGTGTTCTAGACGTTGCACGGAGGTGTGCCGAGTGTTTGGCATGAAGGAAAGAAAAGTTGTCCAAAACAGCTTCCAATCGAATGTTCATGTGATTGGAAAAGTCAGGAGAGTGCAAAGGTACTGTTTTCTATCAGTTGGCAAGCTGCGCACACAATCCCAGTGTTGTACAGCTTCCTTCTTCACCTTTCCGAAGGTGCCGCTCTCTCCGGCTCCCGGAGGCGAAGAAGCGGCTTCTTCGCGCAAAGACGATTGTGCCGCTCACTGTGCTCTCCTTAGCGCGGCTTCTGCCGAAAGACGCCCGGGAGCAGCTCTTAGCTCCGGACAGCATCGTACCTTCGTCTTTAGCGTCTCTTCTCGTCTACATCTTAGCAAAAAGCTTTTCTACTATGTCTGGCGAGGAAAAACTGTGCCAGCACAGAAAACATCTCCCATCGTGTTCTAGACGTTGCACGGAAGTGTGCCGAGTGTTTGGCATGAAGAAAAGAAAAGTTGTCCAAAACAGCTTCCAATCGAATGTTCATGTGATTGGAAAAGTCAGGAGAGTGCAAAGGTACTGTTTTCTAGCAGTTGGCAAGCTGCGCACACAATCCCAGTGTTGTACAGCTTCCTTCTTCACCTTTCCGAAGGTGCCGCTCTCTCCGGCTCCCGGAGGCGAAGAAGCGGCTTCTTCGCGCAAAGACGATTGTGCCGCTCACTGTGCTCTCCTTAGCGCGGCTTCTGCCGAAAGACGCCCGGGAGCGGCTCTTAGCTCCGGACAGCATCGTACCTTCGTCTTTAGCGTCTCTTCTCGTCTACATCTTAGCAAAAAGCTTTTCCACTATGTCTGGCGAGGAAAAACTGTGCCAGCACAGAAAACATCTCCCATCGTGTTCTAGACGTTGCACGGAGGTGTGCCGAGTGTTTGGCATGAAGGAAAGAAAAGTTGTCCAAAACAGCTTCCAATCGAATGTTCATGTGATTGGAAAAGTCAGGAGAGTGCAAAGGTACTGTTTTCTATCAGTTGGCAAGCTGCGCACACAATCCCAGTGTTGTACAGCTTCCTTCTTCACCTTTCCGAAGGTGCCGCTCTCTCCGGCTCCCGGAGGCGAAGAAGCGGCTTCTTCGCGCAAAGACGATTGTGCCGCTCACTGTGCACTCCTTAGCGCGGCTTCTGCCGAAAGACGCCCGGGAGCGGCTCTTAGCTCCGGACAGCATCGTACCTTCGTCTTTAGCGTCTCTTCTCGTCTACATCTTAGCAAAAAGCTTTTCCACTATGTCTGGCGAGGAAAAACTGTGCCAGCACAGAAAACATCTCCCATCGTGTTCTAGACGTTGCACGGAGGTGTGCCGAGTGTTTGGCATGAAGGAAAGAAAAGTTGTCCAAAACAGCTTCCAATCGAATGTTCATGTGATTGGAAAAGTCAGGAGAGTGCAAAGGTACTGTTTTCTATCAGTTGGCAAGCTGCGCACACAATCCCAGTGTTGTACAGCTTCCTTCTTCACCTTTCCGAAGGTGCCGCTCTCTCCGGCTCCCGGAGGCGAAGAAGCGGCTTCTTCGCGCAAAGACGATTGTGCCGCTCACTGTGCACTCCTTAGCGCGGCTTCTGCCGAAAGACGCCCGGGAGCGGCTCTTAGCTCCGGACAGCATCGTACCTTCGTCTTTAGCGTCTCTTCTCGTCTACATCTTAGCAAAAAGCTTTTCCACTATGTCTGGCGAGGAAAAACTGTGCCAGCACAGAAAACATCTCCCATCGTGTTCTAGACGTTGCACGGAGGTGTGCCGAGTGTTTGGCATGAAGAAAAGAAAAGTTGTCCAAAACAGCTTCCAATCGAATGTTCATGTGATTGGAAAAGTCAGGAGAGTGCAAAGGTACTGTTTTCTATCAGTTGGCAAGCTGCGCACACAATCCCAGTGTTGTACAGCTTCCTTCTTCACCTTTCCGAAGGTGCCGCTCTCTCCGGCTCCCGGAGGCGAAGAAGCGGCTTCTTCGCGCAAAGACGATTGTGCCGCTCACTGTGCACTCCTTAGCGCGGCTTCTGCCGAAAGACGCCCGGGAGCGGCTCTTAGCTCCGGACAGCATCGTACCTTCGTCTTTAGCGTCTCTTCTCGTCTACATCTTAGCAAAAAGCTTTTCTACTATGTCTGGCGAGGAAAAACTGTGCCAGCACAGAAAACATCTCCCATCGTGTTCTAGACGTTGCACGGAGGTGTGCCGAGTGTTTGGCATGAAGGAAAGAAAAGTTGTCCAAAACAGCTTCCAATCGAATGTTCATGTGATTGGAAAAGTCAGGAGAGTGCAAAGGTACTGTTTTCTATCAGTTGGCAAGCTGCGCACACAATCCCAGTGTTGTACAGCTTCCTTCTTCACCTTTCCGAAGGTGCCGCTCTCTCCGGCTCCCGGAGGCGAAGAAGCGGCTTCTTCGCGCAAAGACGATTGTGCCGCTCACTGTGCTCTCCTTAGCGCGGCTTCTGCCGAAAGACGCCCGGGAGCAGCTCTTAGCTCCGGACAGCATCGTACCTTCGTCTTTAGCGTCTCTTCTCGTCTACATCTTAGCAAAAAGCTTTTCTACTATGTCTGGCGAGGAAAAACTGTGCCAGCACAGAAAACATCTCCCATCGTGTTCTAGACGTTGCACGGAAGTGTGCCGAGTGTTTGGCATGAAGAAAAGAAAAGTTGTCCAAAACAGCTTCCAATCGAATGTTCATGTGATTGGAAAAGTCAGGAGAGTGCAAAGGTACTGTTTTCTATCAGTTGGCAAGCTGCGCACACAATCCCAGTGTTGTACAGCTTCCTTCTTCACCTTTCCGAAGGTGCCGCTCTCTCCGGCTCCCGGAGGCGAAGAAGCGGCTTCTTCGCGCAAAGACGATTGTGCCGCTCACTGTGCTCTCCTTAGCGCGGCTTCTGCCGAAAGACGCCCGGGAGCGGCTCTTAGCTCCGGACAGCATCGTACCTTCGTCTTTAGCGTCTCTTCTCGTCTACATCTTAGCAAAAAGCTTTTCCACTATGTCTGGCGAGGAAAAACTGTGCCAGCACAGAAAACATCTCCCATCGTGTTCTAGACGTTGCACGGAGGTGTGCCGAGTGTTTGGCATGAAGGAAAGAAAAGTTGTCCAAAACAGCTTCCAATCGAATGTTCATGTGATTGGAAAAGTCAGGAGAGTGCAAAGGTACTGTTTTCTATCAGTTGGCAAGCTGCGCACACAATCCCAGTGTTGTACAGCTTCCTTCTTCACCTTTCCGAAGGTGCCGCTCTCTCCGGCTCCCGGAGGCGAAGAAGCGGCTTCTTCGCGCAAAGACGATTGTGCCGCTCACTGTGCACTCCTTAGCGCGGCTTCTGCCGAAAGACGCCCGGGAGCGGCTCTTAGCTCCGGACAGCATCGTACCTTCGTCTTTAGCGTCTCTTCTCGTCTACATCTTAGCAAAAAGCTTTTCTACTATGTCTGGCCAGGAAAAACTGTGCCAGCACAGAAAACATCTCCCATCGTGTTCTAGACGTTGCACGGAGGTGTGCCGAGTGTTTGGCATGAAGGAAAGAAAAGTTGTCCAAAACAGCTTCCAATCGAATGTTCATGTGATTGGAAAAGTCAGGAGAGTGCAAAGGTACTGTTTTCTATCAGTTGGCAAGCTGCGCACACAATCCCAGTGTTGTACAGCTTCCTTCTTCACCTTTCCGAAGGTGCCGCTCTCTCCGGCTCCCGGAGGCGAAGAAGCGGCTTCTTCGCGCAAAGACGATTGTGCCGCTCACTGTGCTCTCCTTAGCGCGGCTTCTGCCGAAAGACGCCCGGGAGCGGCTCTTAGCTCCGGACAGCATCGTACCTTCGTCTTTAGCGTCTCTTCTCGTCTACATCTTAGCAAAAAGCTTTTCTACTATGTCTGGCGAGGAAAAACTGTGCCAGCACAGAAAACATCTCCCATCGTGTTCTAGACGTTGCACGGAGGTGTGCCGAGTGTTTGGCATGAAGGAAAGAAAAGTTGTCCAAAACAGCTTCCAATCGAATGTTCATGTGATTGGAAAAGTCAGGAGAGTGCAAAGGTACTGTTTTCTATCAGTTGGCAAGCTGCGCACACAATCCCAGTGTTGTACAGCTTCCTTCTTCACCTTTCCGAAGGTGCCGCTCTCTCCGGCTCCCGGAGGCGAAGAAGCGGCTTCTTCGCGCAAAGACGATTGTGCCGCTCACTGTGCACTCCTTAGCGCGGCTTCTGCCGAAAGACGCCCGGGAGCGGCTCTTAGCTCCGGACAGCATCGTACCTTCGTCTTTAGCGTCTCTTCTCGTCTACATCTTAGCAAAAAGCTTTTCTACTATGTCTGGCCAGGAAAAACTGTGCCAGCACAGAAAACATCTCCCATCGTGTTCTAGACGTTGCACGGAAGTGTGCCGAGTGTTTGGCATGAAGTAAAGAAAAGTTGTCCAAAACAGCTTCCAATCGAATGTTCATGTGATTGGAAAAGTCAGGAGAGTGCAAAGGTACTGTTTTCTATCAGTTGGCAAGCTGCGCACACAATCCCAGTGTTGTACAGCTTCCTTCTTCACCTTTCCGAAGGTGCCGCTCTCTCCGGCTCCCGGAGGCGAAGAAGCGGCTTCTTCGCGCAAAGACGATTGTGCCGCTCACTGTGCTCTCCTTAGCGCGGCTTCTGCCGAAAGACGCCCGGGAGCGGCTCTTAGCTCCGGACAGCATCGTACCTTCGTCTTTAGCGTCTCTTCTCGTCTACATCTTAGCAAAAAGCTTTTCTACTATGTCTGGCGAGGAAAAACTGTGCCAGCACAGAAAACATCTCCCATCGTGTTCTAGACGTTGCACGATCCCTATACTTAGGCTGATTTTCCTCCCTGGGGATAGGGTTAGACTTCAGCCTAGGGCTTGGAGATTTTTAACCAGGAAGTCCTGAGATCCAGGCTTACTGCATCTGCCAAAGGCATCCCAAAGGGAGTACAGAAGTGCCACAACATGGCTGCTTTCACGGCTTTTCCCTTATTAAGAACCCTAATACGCGGCTGATTTACCTTCCTAGGGTTACTGTTAGGCTTAGGCCTAGGACTTTTAAAACCAGGAAGCCCTGGCCTCCAGGCACATGCAGCTGCGAAAGGCATCCCAAGAGGGCCGCAGAAGTGACACAACTTGGCTGCCTCTGCTTCTATTCTCATGAGACCATCCTGAACCATAGGCTGATTTTCCTTCCTAGGGTTAAGGTTTGAGTTACGCCTAGGGTAAGGGTTCTATTAACCAGAAAGCCCTGAGTTCCAAGAACACAGCAGCTGCGAAGGACTTCCCAAGAAGAGCGCAAAAGTACCACAACATGCCTGCCTCCACAGCTTTTTCCTTGGGGACATGCCTAATTCTTGGCTGATTTGCCTTTCTTGTCTTAGGGTTGGGGTTCGGCCTAGGGCTAGGATTTTTAAAATCAGGAAGCCATGAGTTCCAGGCACACTAGAGCTGTGAAAGGCATCCAAAAGGGAGTGCAAAAGTGCCACAACATGGCTGCTTTCACGGCTTTTTCCTTGGCAAGAAGCCTAACACCAGGCTGATTTCCCTTCCCTGGGTTACTGTAAGGCTTAGGCCTAGCGCTAGGATTTTTAAAACTAGGAAGCCCTTAGCTCCAGGCACACTGCAGCTGTTCAAGGCATCCCAAGGGGAGTACAAAAGTGCAACAACATGGCAGCTTTCACAGCTTTTTCCTTGGCACCATCCCTATACCTAGGCTGTTTTATCTGCCTAGGTTTAGAGTTAGGGTTCAGCCTCGGGCTTGGAGTTTTTTAACCAGGAAGCCCTGAGTTCCAGGCTTACTGCATCTGCCAAAGTTTCCCAAAGGGAGTGCAGAAGTGCCACAACATGGCTGCTTTCACAGCTTTTCCCTTAGGAAGAACCCTAATACCCGGCTGATTTACCTTCCTAGGGTTACTGTTAGGCTTAGGCCTAGGACTTTTAAAACCAGGAAGCCCTGGGCTCCAGGCACACTGCAGCTGCGAAAGGCATCCCAAGGGGAGCGCAAAAGTGACACAACTTGGCTGCCTCTGCTGCTATTCTCATGAGACCATCCTGAACCATAGGCTGATTTTCCTTCCTAGGGTTAAGGTTTGAGTTTCGCCTAGGGTAAGAGTTCTATTAACCAGAAAGCCCTGAGTTCCAAGAACACAGCAGCTGCGAAGGACTACCCAAGAAGAGCGCAAAAGTACCACAACATGCCTGCCTCCACAGCTTTTTCCTTGGGGACATGCCTAATTCCTGGCTGATTTGCCTTTCTCGTCTTAGGGTTGGGGTTCGGCCTAGGGCTAGGATTTTTTTAACTAGGAAGCCCTGAGTTCCAGGCTTACTGCATCTGCCAAAGGCATCCCAAAGGGAGTTTAGAAGTGCCACAACATGGCTGCTTTCACGGCTTTTCCCTTATTAAGAACCCTAATACCCGGCTGATTTACCTTCCTAGGGTTACTGTTAGGCTTAGGCCTAGGACTTTTAAAACCAGGAAGCCCTGGGCTCCAGGCACACTGCAGCTGTTAAAGGCATCCCAAGAGGGCTGCAGAAGTGACACAACTTGGCTGCCACCACTGATATTTCCATGAGACCATCCCGAACCATAGGCTGATTTTCCTTCCTAGGGTTAAGGTTTGAGTTACGCCTAGGGTAAGGGTTCTATTAACCAGAAAGCCCTGAGCTCCAAGAACACAGCAGCTGCGAAAGACTAGCCAAGAAGAGCGCAAAAGTACCACAACATGCCTGCCTCCACAGCTTTTTCCTTGGGGACATGCCTAATTCCTGGCTGATTTGCCTTTCTTGTCTTAGGGTTGGGGTTCGGCCTAGGGCTAGGATTTTTAAAATCAGGAAGCCCTGATTTCCAGGCACACTGGAGCTGTGAAAGTCATCCAAAAGAGAGTGCAAAAGTGCCACAACATGGCTGCTTTCCCGGCTTTTTCCTTGGCAAGAAGCCTAACACCAGGCTGATTTCCCTTCCCTGGGTTACTGTAAGGCTTAGGCCTAGCGCTAGGATTTTTAAAACTAGGAAGCCCTTAGCTCCAGGCACACTGCAGCTGTTCAAGGCATCCCAAGGGGAGTACAAAAGTGCAACAACATGGCAGCTTTCACAGCTTTTTCCTTGGCACCATCCCTATACCTAGGCTGATTTATCTGCCTAGGGTTAGGGTTAGGGTTCAGCCTAGGGCTTGGAGATTTTAACCAGGAAGCCCTGAGTTCCAGGCTTACTGCATCTGCCAAAGGTATCCCAAAGGGAGTGCAGAAGTGCCACAACATGGCTGCTTTCACGGCTTTTCCCTTAGGAAGAACCCTAATACGCGGCTGATTTACCTTCCTAGGGTTACTGTTAGGCTTAGGCCTAGGACATTTAAAACCAGGAAGCCCTGGGCTCCAGGCACACTGCAGCTGCGAAAGGCATCCCAAGGGGAGCGCAAAAGTGACACAACTTGGCTGCCTCTGCTTCTATTCTCATGAGACCATCCTGAACCATAGGCTGATTTTCCTTCCTAGGGTTAAGGTTTGAGTTACGCCTAGGGTAAGGGTTCTATTAACCAGAAAGCCCTGAGTTCCAAGAACACAGCAGCTGCGAAGGACTACCCAAGAAGAGCGCAAAAGTACCACAACGTGCCTGCCTCCACAGCTTTTTCCTTGGGGACATGCCTAATTCCTGGCTGATTTGCCTTTCTCGTCTTAGGGTTGGGGTTCGGCCTAGGGCTAGGATTGTTTTAACTAGGAAGCCCTGAGTTCCAGGCTTACTTCATCTGCAAAAAGCATCCCAAAGGGAGTGCAGAAGTGCCACAACATGGCTGCTTTCACGGCTTTTCCCTTAGGAAGAACCCTACTACGCGGCTGATTTACCTTCCTAGGGTTACTGTTAGGCTTAGGCCTAGGACTTTTAAAACCAGGAAGCCCTGGGCTCCAGGCACACTGCAGCTGCGAAAGGCATCCCAAGGGGAGCGCAAAAGTGACACAACTTGGCTGCCTCTGCTGCTATTCTCATGAGACCATCCCGAACCATAGGCTGATTTTCCTTCCTAGGGTTAAGGTTTGAGTTACGCCTAGGGTAAGGGTTCTATTAACCAGAAAGCCCTGAGTTCCAAGAACACAGCAGCTGCGAAGGACTACCCAAGAAGAGCGCAAAAGTACCACAACATGCCTGCCTCCACAGCTTTTTCCTTGGGGACATGCCTAATTCCTGGCTGATTTGCCTTTCTCGTCTTAGGGTTGGGGTTCGGACTAGGGCTAGGATTTTTAAAATCAGGAAGCCCTGAGTTCCAGGCACACTGGAGCTGTGAAAGGCATCCAAAAGGGAGTGCAAAAGTGCCACAACATGGCTGCTTTCTCGGCTTTTTCCTTGGCAAGAAGCCTAACACCAGGCTGATTTCCCTTCCCTGGGTTACTGTAAGGCTTAGGCCTAGCGCTAGGATTTTTAAAACTAGGAAGCCCTTAGCTCCAGGCACACTGCAGCTGTTCAAGGCATCCCAAGGGGAGTACAAAAGTGCAACAACATGGCAGCTTTCACAGCTTTTTCCTTGGCACCATCCCTATACCTAGGCTGATTTATCTGCCTAGGGTTAGGGTTAGGGTTCAGCCTAGGGCTTGGAGATTTTAACCAGGAAGCCCTGAGTTCCAGGCTTACTGCATCTGCCAAAGGTATCCCAAAGGGAGTGCAGAAGTGCCACAACATGGCTGCTTTCACGGCTTTTCCCTTAGGAAGAACCCTAATACGCGGCTGATTTACCTTCCTAGGGTTACTGTTAGGCTTAGGCCTAGGACTTTTAAAACCAGGAAGCCCTGGGCTCCAGGCACACTGCAGCTGCGAAAGGCATCCCAAGGGGAGCGCAAAAGTGACACAACTTGGCTGCCTCTGCTGCTATTCTCATGAGACCATCCTGAACCATAGGCTGATTTTCCTTCCTAGGGTTAAGGTTTGAGTTACGCCTGGGGTAAGGGTTCTATTAACCAGAAAGCCCTGAGTTCCAAGAACACAGCAGCTGCGAAGGACTAGCCAAGAAGAGCGGAAAAGTACCACAACATGCCTGCCTCCACAGCTTTTTCCTTGGGGACATGCCTAATTCCTGGCTGATTTGCCTTTCTCGTCTTAGGGTTGGGGTTCGGCCTAGGGCTAGGATATTTTTAACTAGGAAGCCCTGAGTTCCAGGCTTACTTCATCTGCCAAAGGCATCCCAAAGGGTGTGCAAAAGTGCCACAACATGGCTGCTTTCACGGCTTTTCCCTTAGGAAGAACCCTAATACCCGGCTGATTTACCTTCCTAGGGTTACTGTTAGGCTTAGGCCTAGGACTTTTAAAACCAGGAAGCCCTGGGCTCCAGGCACACTGCAGCTGTTAAAGGCATCCCAAGAGGGCTGCAGAAGTGACACAACTTGGCTGCCACCACTGATATTTCCATGAGACCATCCCGAACCATAGGCTGATTTTCCTTCCTAGGGTTAAGGTTTGAGTTACGCCTAGGGTAAGGGTTCTATTAACCAGAAAGCCCTGAGCTCCAAGAACACAGCAGCTGCGAAGGACTTCCCAAGAAGAGCGCAAAAGTACCACAACGTGCCTGCCTCCACAGCTTTTTCCTTGGGGACATGCCTAATTCCTGGCTGATTTGCCTTTCTCGTCTTAGGCTTGGGGTTCGGCCTAGGGCTAGGATTTTTTTAACTAGGAAGCCCTGAGTTCCAGGCTTACTTCATCTGCAAAAAGCATCCCAAAGGGAGTGCAGAAGTGCCACAACATGGCTGCTTTCACGGCTTTTCCCTTAGGAAGAACCCTACTACGCGGCAGATTTACCTTCCTAGGGTTACTGTTAGGCTTAGGCCTAGGACTTTTAAAACCAGGAAGCCCTGGGCTCCAGGCACATGCAGCTGTTAAAGGCATCCCAAGAGGGCTGCAGAAGTGACACAACTTGGCTGCCTCTGCTTCTATTCTCATGAGACCATCCCGAACCATAGGCTGATTTTCCTTCCTAGGGTTAAGGTTTGAGTTACGCCTAGGGTAAGGGTTCTATTAACCAGAAAGCCCTGAGTTCCAAGAACACAGCAGCTGCGAAGGACTACCCAAGAAGAGCGCAAAAGTACCACAACATGCCTGCCTCCACAGCTTTTTCCTTGGGGACATGCCTAATTCCTGGCTGATTTGCCTTTCTCGTCTTAGGGTTGGGGTTCGGCCTAGGGCTAGGATTTTTTTAACTAGGAAGCCCTGAGTTCCAGGCTTACTGCATCTGCCAAAGGCATCCCAAAGGGAGTGTAGAAGTGCCACAACATGGCTGCTTTCACGGCTTTTCCCTTATTAAGAACCCTAATACGCGGCTGATTTACCTTCCTAGGGTTACTGTTAGGCTTAGGCCTAGGACTTTTAAAACCAGGAAGCCCTGGGCTCCAGGCACACTGCAGCTGTTAAAGGCATCCCAAGAGGGCTGCAGAAGTGACACAACTTGGCTGCCACCACTGATATTTCCATGAGACCATCCCGAACCATAGGCTGATTTTCCTTCCTAGGGTTAAGGTTTGAGTTACGCCTAGGGTAAGGGTTCTATTAACCAGAAAGCCCTGAGCTCCAAGAACACAGCAGCTGCGAAAGACTAGCCAAGAAGAGCGCAAAAGTACCACAACATGCCTGCCTCCACAGCTTTTTCCTTGGGGACATGCCTAATTCCTGGCTGATTTGCCTTTCTTGTCTTAGGGTTGGGGTTCGGCCTAGGGCTAGGATTTTTAAAATCAGGAAGCCCTGATTTCCAGGCACACTGGAGCTGTGAAAGTCATCCAAAAGAGAGTGCAAAAGTGCCACAACATGGCTGCTTTCCCGGCTTTTTCCTTGGCAAGAAGCCTAACACCAGGCTGATTTCCCTTCCCTGGGTTACTGTAAGGCTTAGGCCTAGCGCTAGGATTTTTAAAACTAGGAAGCCCTTAGCTCCAGGCACACTGCAGCTGTTCAAGGCATCCCAAGGGGAGTACAAAAGTGCAACAACATGGCAGCTTTCACAGCTTTTTCCTTGGCACCATCCCTATACCTAGGCTGATTTATCTGCCTAGGGTTAGGGTTAGGGTTCAGCCTAGGGCTTGGAGATTTTAACCAGGAAGCCCTGAGTTCCAGGCTTACTGCATCTGCCAAAGGTATCCCAAAGGGAGTGCAGAAGTGCCACAACATGGCTGCTTTCACGGCTTTTCCCTTAGGAAGAACCCTAATACGCGGCTGATTTACCTTCCTAGGGTTACTGTTAGGCTTAGGCCTAGGACATTTAAAACCAGGAAGCCCTGGGCTCCAGGCACACTGCAGCTGCGAAAGGCATCCCAAGGGGAGCGCAAAAGTGACACAACTTGGCTGCCTCTGCTTCTATTCTCATGACACCATCCTGAACCATAGGCTGATTTTCCTTCCTAGGGTTAAGGTTTGAGTTACGCCTAGGGTAAGGGTTCTATTAACCAGAAAGCCCTGAGTTCCAAGAACACAGCAGCTGCGAAGGACTACCCAAGAAGAGCGCAAAAGTACCACAACGTGCCTGCCTCCACAGCTTTTTCCTTGGGGACATGCCTAATTCCTGGCTGATTTGCCTTTCTCGTCTTAGGGTTGGGGTTCGGCCTAGGGCTAGGATTTTTTTAACTAGGAAGCCCTGAGTTCCAGGCTTACTTCATCTGCAAAAAGCATCCCAAAGGGAGTGCAGAAGTGCCACAACATGGCTGCTTTCACGGCTTTTCCCTTAGGAAGAACCCTAATACGCGGCTGATTTACCTTCCTAGGGTTACTGTTAGGCTTAGGCCTAGGACATTTAAAACCAGGAAGCCCTGGGCTCCAGGCACACTGCAGCTGCGAAAGGCATCCCAAGGGGAGCGCAAAAGTGACACAACTTGGCTGCCTCTGCTTCTATTCTCATGAGACCATCCCGAACCATAGGCTGATTTTCCTTCCTAGGGTTAAGGTTTGAGTTACGCCTAGGGTAAGGGTTCTATTAACCAGAAAGCCCTGAGTTCCAAGAACACAGCAGCTGCGAAGGACTACCCAAGAAGAGCGCAAAAGTACCACAACATGCCTGCCTCCACAGCTTTTTCCTTGGGGACATGCCTAATTCCTGGCTGATTTGCCTTTCTCGTCTTAGGGTTGGGGTTCGGCCTAGGGCTAGGATTTTTTTAACTAGGAAGCCCTGAGTTCCAGGCTTACTGCATCTGCAAAAAGCATCCCAAAGGGAGTGCAGAAGTGCCACAACATGGCTGCTTTCACGGCTTTTCCCTTAGGAAGAACCCTACTACGCGGCTGATTTACCTTCCTAGGGTTACTGTTAGGCTTAGGCCTAGGACTTTTAAAACCAGGAAGCCCTGGGCTCCAGGCACACTGCAGCTGCGAAAGGCATCCCAAGGGGAGCGCAAAAGTGACACAACTTGGCTGCCTCTGCTGCTATTCTCATGAGACCATCCCGAACCATAGGCTGATTTTCCTTCCTAGGGTTAAGGTTTGAGTTACGCCTGGGGTAAGGGTTCTATTAACCAGAAAGCCCTGAGTTCCAAGAACACAGCAGCTGCGAAGGACTACCCAAGAAGAGCGCAAAAGTACCACAACATGCCTGCCTCCACAGCTTTTTCCTTGGGGACATGCCTAATTCCTGGCTGATTTGCCTTTCTCGTCTTAGGGTTGGGGTTCGGCCTAGGGCTAGGATTTTTTTAACTAGGAAGCCCTGAGTTCCAGGCTTACTGCATCGGCCAAAGGCATCCCAAAGGGAGTGTAGAAGTGCCACAACATGGCTGCTTTCACGGCTTTTCCCTTAAGAAGAACCCTAATACCCGGCTGATTTACCTTCCTAGGGTTACTGTTAGGCTTAGGCCTAGGACTTTTAAAACCAGGAAGCCCTGGGCTCCAGGCACACTGCAGCTGCGAAAGGCATCCCAAGGGGAGCGCAAAAGTGACACAACTTGGCTGCCTCTGCTGCTATTCTCATGAGACCATCCCGAACCATAGGCTGATTTTCCTTCCTAGGGTTAAGGTTTGAGTTACGCCTGGGGTAAGGGTTCTATTAACCAGAAAGCCCTGAGTTCCAAGAACACAGCAGCTGCGAAGGACTTCCCAAGAAGAGCGCAAAAGTACCACAACATGCCTGCCTCCACAGCTTTTTCCTTGGGGACATGCCTAATTCCTGGCTGATTTGCCTTTCTCGTCTTAGGGTTGGGGTTCGGCC
Organism: Ammospiza maritima maritima; assembly: GCA_036010785.1. NCBI lineage: Eukaryota > Metazoa > Chordata > Aves > Passeriformes > Passerellidae > Ammospiza > Ammospiza maritima. The sequence continues at coordinate 2,056,207 of JAYKTQ010000127.1, forward strand.
TAGGGCTAGGATATTTTTAACTAGGAAGCCCTGAGTTCCAGGCTTACTTCATCTGCCAAAGGCATCCCAAAGGGTGTGCAAAAGTGCCACAACATGGCTGCTTTCACGGCTTTTCCCTTAGGAAGAACCCTAATACCCGGCTGATTTACCTTCCTAGGGTTACTGTTAGGCTTAGGCCTAGGACTTTTAAAACCAGGAAGCCCTGGGCTCCAGGCACACTGCAGCTGTTAAAGGCATCCCAAGAGGGCTGCAGAAGTGACACAACTTGGCTGCCACCACTGATATTTCCATGAGACCATCCCGAACCATAGGCTGATTTTCCTTCCTAGGGTTAAGGTTTGAGTTACGCCTAGGGTAAGGGTTCTATTAACCAGAAAGCCCTGAGCTCCAAGAACACAGCAGCTGCGAAGGACTTCCCAAGAAGAGCGCAAAAGTACCACAACGTGCCTGCCTCCACAGCTTTTTCCTTGGGGACATGCCTAATTCCTGGCTGATTTGCCTTTCTCGTCTTAGGGTTGGGGTTCGGCCTAGGGCTAGGATTTTTTTAACTAGGAAGCCCTGAGTTCCAGGCTTACTTCATCTGCAAAAAGCATCCCAAAGGGAGTGCAGAAGTGCCACAACATGGCTGCTTTCACGGCTTTTCCCTTAGGAAGAACCCTACTACGCGGCTGATTTACCTTCCTAGGGTTACTGTTAGGCTTAGGCCTAGGACTTTTAAAACCAGGAAGCCCTGGGCTCCAGGCACATGCAGCTGTTAAAGGCATCCCAAGAGGGCTGCAGAAGTGACACAACTTGGCTGCCTCTGCTTCTATTCTCATGAGACCATCCCGAACCATAGGCTGATTTTCCTTCCTAGGGTTAAGGTTTGAGTTACGCCTAGGGTAAGGGTTCTATTAACCAGAAAGCCCTGAGTTCCAAGAACACAGCAGCTGCGAAGGACTACCCAAGAAGAGCGCAAAAGTACCACAACATGCCTGCCTCCACAGCTTTTTCCTTGGGGACATGCCTAATTCCTGGCTGATTTGCCTTTCTCGTCTTAGGGTTGGGGTTCGGCCTAGGGCTAGGATTTTTTTAACTAGGAAGCCCTGAGTTCCAGGCTTACTGCATCTGCCAAAGGCATCCCAAAGGGAGTGTAGAAGTGCCACAACATGGCTGCTTTCACGGCTTTTCCCTTATTAAGAACCCTACTACGCGGCTGATTTACCTTCCTAGGGTTACTGTTAGGCTTAGGCCTAGGACTTTTAAAACCAGGAAGCCCTGGGCTCCAGGCACACTGCAGCTGTTAAAGGCATCCCAAGAGGGCTGCAGAAGTGACACAACTTGGCTGCCACCACTGATATTTCCATGAGACCATCCCGAACCATAGGCTGATTTTCCTTCCTAGGGTTAAGGTTTGAGTTACGCCTAGGGTAAGGGTTCTATTAACCAGAAAGCCCTGAGTTCCAAGAACACAGCAGCTGCGAAGGACTACCCAAGAAGAGCGCAAAAGTACCACAACATGCCTGCCTCCACAGCTTTTTCCTTGGGGACATGCCTAATTCCTGGCTGATTTGCCTTTCTCGTCTTAGGGTTGGGGTTCGGCCTAGGGCTAGGATTTTTTTAACTAGGAAGCCCTGAGTTCCAGGCTTACTTCATCTGCAAAAAGCATCCCAAAGGGAGTGCAGAAGTGCCACAACATGGCTGCTTTCACGGCTTTTCCCTTAGGAAGAACCCTACTACGCGGCTGATTTACCTTCCTAGGGTTACTGTTAGGCTTAGGCCTAGGACTTTTAAAACCAGGAAGCCCTGGGCTCCAGGCACACTGCAGCTGCGAAAGGCATCCCAAGGGGAGCGCAAAAGTGACACAACTTGGCTGCCTCTGCTGCTATTCTCATGAGACCATCCCGAACCATAGGCTGATTTTCCTTCCTAGGGTTAAGGTTTGAGTTACGCCTGGGGTAAGGGTTCTATTAACCAGAAAGCCCTGAGTTCCAAGAACACAGCAGCTGCGAAGGACTACCCAAGAAGAGCGCAAAAGTACCACAACATGCCTGCCTCCACAGCTTTTTCCTTGGGGACATGCCTAATTCCTGGCTGATTTGCCTTTCTCGTCTTAGGGTTGGGGTTCGGACTAGGGCTAGGATTTTTAAAATCAGGAAGCCCTGAGTTCCAGGCACACTGGAGCTGTGAAAGGCATCCAAAAGGGAGTGCAAAAGTGCCACAACATGGCTGCTTTCTCGGCTTTTTCCTTGGCAAGAAGCCTAACACCAGGCTGATTTCCCTTCCCTGGGTTACTGTAAGGCTTAGGCCTAGCGCTAGGATTTTTAAAACTAGGAAGCCCTTAGCTCCAGGCACACTGCAGCTGTTCAAGGCATCCCAAGGGGAGTACAAAAGTGCAACAACATGGCAGCTTTCACAGCTTTTTCCTTGGCACCATCCCTATACCTAGGCTGATTTATCTGCCTAGGGTTAGGGTTAGGGTTCAGCCTAGGGCTTGGAGATTTTAACCAGGAAGCCCTGAGTTCCAGGCTTACTGCATCTGCCAAAGGTATCCCAAAGGGAGTGCAGAAGTGCCACAACATGGCTGCTTTCACGGCTTTTCCCTTAGGAAGAACCCTAATACGCGGCTGATTTACCTTCCTAGGGTTACTGTTAGGCTTAGGCCTAGGACTTTTAAAACCAGGAAGCCCTGGGCTCCAGGCACACTGCAGCTGCGAAAGGCATCCCAAGGGGAGCGCAAAAGTGACACAACTTGGCTGCCTCTGCTGCTATTCTCATGAGACCATCCTGAACCATAGGCTGATTTTCCTTCCTAGGGTTAAGGTTTGAGTTACGCCTGGGGTAAGGGTTCTATTAACCAGAAAGCCCTGAGCTCCAAGAACACAGCAGCTGCGAAGGACTTCCCAAGAAGAGCGCAAAAGTACCACAACATGCCTGCCTCCACAGCTTTTTCCTTGGGGACATGCCTAATTCCTGGCTGATTTGCCTTTCTCGTCTTAGGGTTGGGTTTCGGCCTAGGGCTAGGATTTTTTTAACTAGGAAGCCCTGAGTTCCAGGCTTACTTCATCTGCAAAAAGCATCCCAAAGGGAGTGCAGAAGTGCCACAACATGGCTGCTTTCACGGCTTTTCCCTTAGGAAGAACCCTACTACGCGGCTGATTTACCTTCCTAGGATTACTGTTAGGCTTAGGCCTAGGACTTTTAAAACCAGGAAGCCCTGGGCTCCAGGCACATGCAGCTGTTAAAGGCATCCCAAGAGGGCTGCAGAAGTGACACAACTTGGCTGCCTCTGCTTCTATTCTCATGAGACCATCCCGAACCATAGGCTGATTTTCCTTCCTAGGGTTAAGGTTTGAGTTACGCCTAGGGTAAGGGTTCTATTAACCAGAAAGCCCTGAGTTCCAAGAACACAGCAGCTGCGAAGGACTACCCAAGAAGAGCGCAAAAGTACCACAACATGCCTGCCTCCACAGCTTTTTCCTTGGGGACATGCCTAATTCCTGGCTGATTTGCCTTTCTCGTCTTAGGGTTGGGGTTCGGCCTAGGGCTAGGATTTTTTTAACTAGGAAGCCCTGAGTTCCAGGCTTACTGCATCTGCAAAAAGCATCCCAAAGGGAGTGTAGAAGTGCCACAACATGGCTGCTTTCACGGCTTTTCCCTTAAGAAGAACCCTAATACCCGGCAGATTTACCTTCCTAGGGGTACTGTTAGGCTTAGGCCTAGGACTTTTAAAACCAGGAAGCCCTGGGCTCCAGGCACACTGCAGCTGCGAAAGGCATCCCAAGGGGAGCGCAAAAGTGACACAACTTGGCTGCCTCTGCTGCTATTCTCATGAGACCATCCCGAACCATAGGCTGATTTTCCTTCCTAGGGTTAAGGTTTGAGTTACGCCTGGGGTAAGGGTTCTATTAACCAGAAAGCCCTGAGTTCCAAGAACACAGCAGCTGCGAAGGACTAGCCAAGAAGAGCGGAAAAGTACCACAACATGCCTGCCTCCACAGCTTTTTCCTTGGGGACATGCCTAATTCCTGGCTGATTTGCCTTTCTCGTCTTAGGGTTGGGGTTCGGCCTAGGGCTAGGATATTTTTAACTAGGAAGCCCTGAGTTCCAGGCTTACTTCATCTGCCAAAGGCATCCCAAAGGGTGTGCAAAAGTGCCACAACATGGCTGCTTTCACGGCTTTTCCCTTAGGAAGAACCCTAATACGCGGCTGATTTACCTTCCTAGGGTTACTGTTAGGCTTAGGCCTAGGACTTTTAAAACCAGGAAGCCCTGGGCTCCAGGCACACTGCAGCTGTTAAAGGCATCCCAAGAGGGCTGCAGAAGTGACACAACTTGGCTGCCACCACTGATATTTCCATGAGACCATCCCGAACCATAGGCTGATTTTCCTTCCTAGGGTTAAGGTTTGAGTTACGCCTAGGGTAAGGGTTCTATTAACCAGAAAGCCCTGAGCTCCAAGAACACAGCAGCTGCGAAGGACTTCCCAAGAAGAGCGCAAAAGTACCACAACGTGCCTGCCTCCACAGCTTTTTCCTTGGGGACATGCCTAATTCCTGGCTGATTTGCCTTTCTCGTCTTAGGGTTGGGGTTCGGCCTAGGGCTAGGATTTTTTTAACTAGGAAGCCCTGAGTTCCAGGCTTACTTCATCTGCAAAAAGCATCCCAAAGGGAGTGCAGAAGTGCCACAACATGGCTGCTTTCACGGCTTTTCCCTTAGGAAGAACCCTACTACGCGGCAGATTTACCTTCCTAGGGTTACTGTTAGGCTTAGGCCTAGGACTTTTAAAACCAGGAAGCCCTGGGCTCCAGGCACATGCAGCTGTTAAAGGCATCCCAAGAGGGCTGCAGAAGTGACACAACTTGGCTGCCTCTGCTTCTATTCTCATGAGACCATCCCGAACCATAGGCTGATTTTCCTTCCTAGGGTTAAGGTTTGAGTTACGCCTAGGATAAGGGTTCTATTAACCAGAAAGCCCTGAGTTCCAAGAACACAGCAGCTGCGAAGGACTACCCAAGAAGAGCGCAAAAGTACCACAACATGCCTGCCTCCACAGCTTTTTCCTTGGGGACATGCCTAATTCCTGGCTGATTTGCCTTTCTCGTCTTAGGGTTGGGGTTCGGCCTAGGGCTAGGATTTTTAAAATCAGGAAGCCCTGAGTTCCAGGCACACTGGAGCTGTGAAAGGCATCCAAAAGGGAGTGCAAAAGTGCCACAACATGGCTGCTTTCTCGGCTTTTTCCTTGGCAAGAAGCCTAACACCAGGCTGATTTCCCTTCCCTGGGTTACTGTAAGGCTTAGGCCTAGCGCTAGGATTTTTAAAACTAGGAAGCCCTTAGCTCCAGGCACACTGCAGCTGTTCAAGGCATCCCAAGGGGAGTACAAAAGTGCAACAACATGGCAGCTTTCACAGCTTTTTCCTTGGCACCATCCCTATACCTAGGCTGATTTATCTGCCTAGGGTTAGGGTAAGGGTTCAGCCTAGGGCTTGGAGATTTTAACCAGGAAGCCCTGAGTTCCAGGCTTACTGCATCTGCCAAAGGTATCCCAAAGGGAGTGCAGAAGTGCCACAACATGGCTGCTTTCACGGCTTTTCCCTTAGGAAGAACCCTAATACGCGGCTGATTTACCTTCCTAGGGTTACTGTTAGGCTTAGGCCTAGGACTTTTAAAACCAGGAAGCCCTGGGCTCCAGGCACACTGCAGCTGCGAAAGGCATCCCAAGGGGAGCGCAAAAGTGACACAACTTGGCTGCCTCTGCTGCTATTCTCATGAGACCATCCTGAACCATAGGCTGATTTTCCTTCCTAGGGTTAAGGTTTGAGTTACGCCTGGGGTAAGGGTTCTATTAACCAGAAAGCCCTGAGTTCCAAGAACACAGCAGCTGCGAAGGACTTCCCAAGAAGAGCGCAAAAGTACCACAACATGCCTGCCTCCACAGCTTTTTCCTTGGGGACATGCCTAATTCCTGGCTGATTTGCCTTTCTCGTCTTAGGGTTGGGGTTCGGACTAGGGCTAGGATTTTTAAAATCAGGAAGCCCTGAGTTCCAGGCACACTGGAGCTGTGAAAGGCATCCTAAAGGGAGTGCAAAAGTGCCACAACATGGCTGCTTTCACGGCTTTTTCCTTGGCAAGAACCCTAATACCCGGCTGATTTACCTTCCTAGGGTTACTGTAAGGCTTAGGCCTATGGCTAGGATTTTTAAAACCAGGAAGCCCTTAGCTCCAGGCACACTGCAGCTGTTCAAGGCATCCCAAGAGGGCCGCAGAAGTGACACAACTTGGCTGCCTCTGCTGCTATTCTCATGAGTCCATCCCGAACCATAGGCTGATTTTCCTTCCTAGGGTGAGGGTTAGAGTTACGCCTAGGGTTAGTGTTTTTTTAACCAGAAAGCCCTGAGTTCCAAGAACACAGCAGCTGCGAAGGACTACCCAAGAGGAGGGGAAAAGTGCCACAACATGGCTGCCTCCAGCGCTTTTTCCTTGGGACCATCATTGAACCTAGGCTGATTTACTTGCCTCCAGTTGCACCTATGGTCACGCCAAGGGATAGGGATTTTAAATCAGTAAACCCTGAGCTCCAGACCCAGTGCAGCTGCAAAAGGCTTCCCAAGGGCAGCCAAAAATTGCCTCAACATGCTCCTTCCAGTGCTTTTTTCCTTGGGAACATCCCTATACCCAGGCTGATTTATCTGCCTAGGCTTAGGGTTAGGGTTCAGCCTAGAGATAGGATTTTTTCAAACAGGAAGCCCTGAATTCCAGGCACACTGCAGCTGTTAAAGGCAGTGTTCTACGTCAACCGCAACTTAGTCTGAAATAAATGCTTTTTCCCTGAGAGCATCTGAGAGGTTTGCATGAAGCACTGATATCTGACATTTGCAATTTTGAATAGGAGAGGAGAAAGAAAATGGGAAGAAGTTTTTAATTTTAGTGGTTTCAATGTTAATTTCCGTACACTTTTTCAAAACTTGTCAGCTCAAATGCCCATCAACATCTTTTAGTCATCTGTAAGTCAGTATTCATATAAAATGTGCTTCAAAACAAAAGAATTTCAAATTTGCACTCCAAATTTCTATGCCTAGATTTATGATTTCCTACACATATTAGATGAAAGGAAGGCCTTTTTTACTGTGGGAGTGCTGGAACACTGGAACAGGTTGCCCAGGGAAGTTGTGGGTGTCCCATCCCTGAAAGTATTCAAGGTCAGCTTGGACGGGGCTTGGAGCAGCAACAAAGGAGAAGCTTGATGGTAGAGAAACAAAGTTGGACTATAGAAGAAACTGGGATTGAAGTATAGGAGCAAGTTTTCTCTCAGCTCTTGGGGTAAATTCAAAGTTGTACAAAATTACATTTATCTGTGCTATTCACTACTGTAACAGAAATGTTCATGAAAACTGTACAGAAGATAGCAAATTTTAAAAGAGATAAGCATTACAGCATAAAATCCATGGGATGGGTTACAACATGAGACACTCTCTAAGAGAAAATCTCTGTGTTTCAGCACTTCATCATGGTAAGATTTCATGAAGTGCCAAAGAAGGCGGAAAAATATCATTCGGGACGTTATTTCCTGGAATTCAGCCTGGCCATTAGTAGGAACTGGGTTTGAACACATCATGTAGATATACCACACACACTTGCCCTTCACTGAAAAATGACTGTTTACAACGAAGAAGCAATTGACGATCAAAATTGATTGAAAGCATCTTAAACATGTCAAGTATTTCATTGTAGATGATCTGTGATCCAAATGCTTCTTCCACCTTCGAGAGGGACAGAACAATTCTTCCATATCATGATGGTTTAAAATTGTATCAACCAATGTTTTCTGCTGAAAAGATAGCATCTATTTTTTTCTATTTTTGGAAGAAAATATTCCTAGACATACAACAGGTGAGAACTAAGTAATTTTAAAGAAACAAATGAAAAGAAAATATTCTGGAAATAGAATGAAATGAAAAGCTGTGTTTTAAATAGGAGCTAAATATGAAACAGAATTTTTGTACCAGGCATTTGAATTACTGCACCAGCTCTTTTGCCCATCAAGAGAGGCATTGAGCATTTCAGTCTTTTCCAAGGTGTTCATGATCTGCTATGCTGATCTCTGTGTGTGCCTAGGTGTGTGTGGAAGGGGGGGCATGTGAAGGGGAGTGTGTATGTTTGCTTTACAATTGTTGTGGCAGATTCATGCCTCAGCTCCACATTTTGTTTTAGAAAGGTCACACAGAGTGGATGTGAAGTTTACTATCAACAAGAGATCAATTCCCAAATCATCCATTTCACTCTACCTTATAAATCATGTGCTTTGTTGCATATTTTATCAAATCTACTTTCAAGCCAGATGGAGGAAGGAGGATGTGGCAATCCCTCCACCATCTTGCAACTTTTATGCAAGTAGGTTTTCAAGAAAATCATCATTTCTCTTTGAAATATGTCTGGAACAGGCATGATGGTAGTGTCAACCTGTTGGAGTTTTTGTTGCTGGAAGAAGTTATACAAAAGGATTGGTTTTTACATTGACCAGTTACTGAATCAAGCTCAGGAATACATTGGAAATTCAACTGGGGCTTCCTTTCCCCGGCAGACTACTTCTAGAAGGAGCTTGTACACTGAAGCTTAGTCTTTTGCCCTCTTTTTGTTTCTTTCCTATTTTCTTGGCTTCTTTGCCACTCTCTAGACAATTTTGGAACTTTTTTCCCAACTCAAATGGTTTCAATAGTCTGATTGTGATCATACATTTTTACAAGGAATTTTTAAAATCTTTCCTCCAGTTAAGAAAGTCAAGGACTTAGGTCTTTTTCTTCCCTTATCAATATTGCAATGAAATTGATAAGTAAAGACCAACTCTTTCTTTTTGTTTTTAACCCAAGCAGATCATTCCCATCCATTCATCCATTTGGTGGACCAATAGTTGCCATTCTGATGGAAGTTGTCACTTCTTAACAATAGGCATTCTGTGACTATGTTGACAGCACTTTGGGTGAAGATCCTAACTGGTCTTAGATACACATAGGGAGAAATTTGCTCAGCCAGTGTCAGTCTTAAGCATGCGTATCAGAAGATCTTTCTAGAGCTGGGAATTTTCCCATGAAAGGGATTCAGTTAGGGAAGAGACACTTGCCCCAGAGGTTTACATTCTTCTTGAAGACTGCTTAAGGAACTTAGATGCCGTGTCCATTTGGATCTGTGTCTGCACAGAACTTTGTCATGCCAGTGCTTGAAATGCATCTTGAAGAGAATTCACTAGCACAGAATGAATGAGAGTGGAAGGGGTTGGTGGGGCTAACCAGGCCCAACCCCCCTGCCTAAACCAGGATACCTAGAGCCTCTTGCCCAGGATTCTATCTGGGTGTACTTTTAATGTCTTCAAAGATCCAGGCTCCACAATCTTTCTGGGCAGTCTGTGCCGTGGTTCACTCACCCTCACAGTAAAGAATCATTTCCTGATGTTCCTGTATTTCAGTGTGTGCCCACTGCCTCTTGTCTTTTCACTCAGCATCACTGAAAAGACACTGATTCCCTCCCCTTTGCACTATTGCTTCCATATGGATGTGTGCTGCCATGTAGAGATATGTCAAAAACCTCCCTGAAGCCCAGGCAGATAATATTCCCTTCATCTACCAGTCAAGTTGATTCATCAGAGGAGTTTAAAGTTATGTTCAGCATGAAATGCCCCTGAAAAATCATGCTAACTACATTATTGTGTCGTCTTTCATGTGCCTGGCAAGGTTTTCCAGGAAGAGCTGCTTCATCAACTTCCTGGGAATAAAAAAGAGGCTGGCTGGTTTGTACGATTGCGAGTCCTCCGAATTGCCTTTTTTGAAGATGAGTGTCATTTGCTTACATCCAGTCCTTAGCCTCTCTTGTCGTCTACATCTTAGCAAAAAGCTTTTCCACTATGTCTGGCAAGGAGAAATTGTGCCAGCACAGAAAACATCTCCCATCGTGTTCTAGACGTTGCACGGAGGTGTGCCGAGTGTTTGGCATGAAGGAAAGAAAAGTTGTCCAAAACAGCTTCCAATCGAATGTTCATGTGATTGGAAAAGTCAGGAGAGTGCAAAGGTACTGTTTTCTGGCAGTTGGCAAGCTGCGCACACAATCCCAGTGTTGTACAGCTTCCTTCTTCACCTTTCCGAAGGTGCCGCTCTCTCCAGCTCCCGGAGGCGAAGAAGCGGCTTCTTCGCGCAAAGACGATTGTGCCGCTCACTGTGCACTCCTTAGCGCGGCTTCTGCCGAAAGACGCCCGGGAGCGGCTCTTACCTCCGGAAAGCATCGTACCTTCGTCTTTAGCGTCTCTTCTCGTCTACATCTTAGCAAAAAGCTTTTCTACTGTGTCTGGCGAGGAAAAACTGTGCCAGCACAGAAAACATCTCCCATCGTGTTCTAGACGTTGCACGGAGGTGTGCCGAGTGTTTGGCATGAAGAAAAGAAAAGTTGTCCAAAACAGCTTCCAATCGAATGTTCATGTGATTGGAAAAGTCAGGAGAGTGCAAAGGTACTGTTTTCTATCAGTTGGCAAGCTGCGCACACAATCCCAGTGTTGTACAGCTTCCTTCTTCACCTTTCCGAAGGTGCCGCTCTCTCCGGCTCCCGGAGGCGAAGAAGCGGCTTCTTCGTGCAAAGACGATTGTGCCGCTCACTGTGCACTCCTTAGCGCGGCTTCTGCCGAAAGACGCCCGGGAGCGGCTCTTAGCTCCGGACAGCATCGTACCTTCGTCTTTAGCGTCTCTTCTCGTCTACATCTTAGCAAAAAGCTTTTCCACTATGTCTGGCGAGGAAAAACTGTGCCAGCACAGAAAACATCTCCCATCGTATTCTAGACGTTGCACGGAGGTGTGCCGAGTGTTTGGCATGAAGGAAAGAAAAGTTGTCCAAAACAGCTTCCAATCGAATGTTCATGTGATTGGAAAAGTCAGGAGAGTGCAAAGGTACTGTTTTCTATCAGTTGGCAAGCTGCGCACACAATCCCAGTGTTGTACAGCTTCCTTCTTCACCTTTCCGAAGGTGCCGCTCTCTCCGGCTCCCGGAGGCGAAGAAGCGGCTTCTTCGCGCAAAGACGATTGTGCCGCTCACTGTGCACTCCTTAGCGCGGCTTCTGCCGAAAGACGCCCGGGAGCGGCTCTTAGCTCCGGACAGCATCGTACCTTCGTCTTTAGCGTCTCTTCTCGTCTACATCTTAGCAAAAAGCTTTTCTACTATGTCTGGCGAGGAAAAACTGTGCCAGCACAGAAAACATCTCCCATCGTGTTCTAGACGTTGCACGGAGGTGTGCCGAGTGTTTGGCATGAAGAAAAGAAAAGTTGTCCAAAACAGCTTCCAATCGAATGTTCATGTGATTGGAAAAGTCAGGAGAGTGCAAAGGTACTGTTTTCTATCAGTTGGCAAGCTGCGCACACAATCCCAGTGTTGTACAGCTTCCTTCTTCACCTTTCCGAAGGTGCCGCTCTCTCCGGCTCCCGGAGGCGAAGAAGCGGCTTCTTCGCGCAAAGACGATTGTGCCGCTCACTGTGCACTCCTTAGCGCGGCTTCTGCCGAAAGACGCCCGGGAGCGGCTCTTAGCTCCGGACAGCATCGTACCTTCGTCTTTAGCGTCTCTTCTCGTCTACATCTTAGCAAAAAGCTTTTCTACTATGTCTGGCGAGGAAAAACTGTGCCAGCACAGAAAACATCTCCCATCGTGTTCTAGACGTTGCACGGAAGTGTGCCGAGTGTTTGGCATGAAGAAAAGAAAAGTTGTCCAAAACAGCTTCCAATCGAATGTTCATGTGATTGGAAAAGTCAGGAGAGTGCAAAGGTACTGTTTTCTATCAGTTGGCAAGCTGCGCACACAATCCCAGTGTTGTACAGCTTCCTTCTTCACCTTTCCGAAGGTGCCGCTCTCTCCGGCTCCCGGAGGCGAAGAAGCGGCTTCTTCGCGCAAAGACGATTGTGCCGCTCACTGTGCTCTCCTTAGCGCGGCTTCTGCCGAAAGACGCCCGGGAGCGGCTCTTAGCTCCGGACAGCATCGTACCTTCGTCTTAAGCGTCTCTTCTCGTCTACATCTTAGCAAAAAGCTTTTCTACTATGTCTGGCGAGGAAAAACTGTGCCAGCACAGAAAACATCTCCCATCGTGTTCTAGACGTTGCACGGAGGTGTGCCGAGTGTTTGGCATGAAGGAAAGAAAAGTTGTCCAAAACAGCTTCCAATCGAATGTTCATGTGATTGGAAAAGTCAGGAGAGTGCAAAGGTACTGTTTTCTATCAGTTGGCAAGCTGCGCACACAATCCCAGTGTTGTACAGCTTCCTTCTTCACCTTTCCGAAGGTGCCGCTCTCTCCGGCTCCCGGAGGCGAAGAAGCGGCTTCTTCGCGCAAAGACGATTGTGCCGCTCACTGTGCTCTCCTTAGCGCGGCTTCTGCCGAAAGACGCCCGGGAGCGGCTCTTAGCTCCGGACAGCATCGTACCTTCGTCTTTAGCGTCTCTTCTCGTCTACATCTTAGCAAAAAGCTTTTCTACTATGTCTGGCGAGGAAAAACTGTGCCAGCACAGAAAACATCTCCCATCGTGTTCTAGACGTTGCACGATCCCTATACTTAGGCTGATTTTCCTCCCTGGGGATAGGGTTAGACTTCAGCCTAGGGCTTGGAGATTTTTAACCAGGAAGTCCTGAGATCCAGGCTTACTGCATCTGCCAAAGGCATCCCAAAGGGAGTACAGAAGTGCCACAACATGGCTGCTTTCACGGCTTTTCCCTTAGGAAGAACCCTAATACCCGGCTGATTTACCTTCCTAGGGTTACTGTTAGGCTTAGGCCTAGGACTTTTAAAACCAGGAAGCCCTGGGCTCCAGGCACACTGCAGCTGCGAAAGGCATCCCAAGAGGGCTGCAGAAGTGACACAACTTGGCTGCCTCTGCTGCTATTCTCATGAGACCATCCCGAACCATAGGCTGATTTTCCTTCCTAGGGTTAAGGTTTGAGTTACGCCTAGGGTAAGGGTTCTATTAACCAGAAAGCCCTGAGTTCCAAGAACACAGCAGCTGCGAAGGACTACCCAAGAAGAGCGCAAAAGTACTAAAACGTGCCTGCCTCCACAGCTTTTTCCTTGGGGACATGCCTAATTCCTGGCTGATTTGCCTTTCTCGTCTTAGGGTTGGGGTTCGGACTAGGGCTAGGATTTTTAAATCAGGAAGCCCTGAGTTCCAGGCACACTGGAGCTGTGAAAGGCATCCCAAAGGGAGTGCAAAAGTGCCACAACTGGCTGCTTTCACGGCTTTTCCCTTAGGAAGAACCCTAATACGCGGCTGATTTACCTTCCTAGGGTTACTGTTAGGCCTTAGGCCTAGGACTTTTAAAACCAGGAAGCCCTGGCCTCCAGGCACATGCAGCTGCGAAAGGCATCCCAAGAGGGCCGCAGAAGTGACACAACTTGGCTGCCTCTGCTTCTATTCTCATGAGACCATCCTGAACCATAGGCTGATTTTCCTCCTAGGGTTAGGTTTGAGTTACGCCTAGGGTAAGGGTTCTATTAACCAGAAAGCCCTGAGTTCCAAGAACACAGCAGCTGCGAAGGACTTCCCAAGAAGAGCGCAAAAGTACCACAACATGCCTGCATCCACAGCTTTTTCCTTGGGGACATGCCTAATTCTTGGCTGATTTGCCTTTCTTGTCTTAGGGTTGGGGTTCGGCCTAGGGCTAGGATTTTTTTAAATCAGGAAGCCATGAGTTCCAGGCACACTAGAGCTGTGAAAGGCATCCAAAGGGAGTGCAAAAGTGCCACAACATGGCTGCTTTTCACGGCTTTTTCCTTGGCAAGAAGCCTAACACCAGCTGATTTACCTTCCTAGGGTTACTGTAAGGCTTAGGCCTAGGGCTAGGATTTTTAAAACTAGGAAGCCCTTAGCTCCAGGCACACTGCAGCTGTTCAAGGCATCCCAAGGGGAGTACAAAAGTGCAACAACATGGCAGCTTTCACAGCTTTTTCCTTGGCACCATCCCTATACCTAGGCTGTTTTATCTGCCTAGGTTTAGAGTTAGGGTTCAGCCTCGGGCTTGGAGTTTTTAACCAGGAAGCCCTGAGTTCCAGGCTTACTGCATCTGCCAAAGTTTCCCAATGGGAGTGCAAAAGTGCCACAACATGGCTGCTTTCACAGCTTTTCCCTTAGGAAGAACCCTAATACCCGGCTGATTTACCTTCCTAGGGTTACTGTTAGGCTTAGGCCTAGGACTTTAAAAACCAGGAAGCCCTGGGCTCCAGGCACACTGCAGCTGCGAAAGGCATCCCAAGGGGAGCACAAAAAGTGACACAACTTGGCTGCCTCTGCTTCTATTCTCATGAGACCATCCTGAACCATAGGCTGATTTTCCTTCCTAGGGTTAAGGTTTGAGTTTCGCCTAGGGTTAGAGGTTCTATTAACCAGAAAGCCCTGAGTTCCAAGAACACAGCAGCTGCGAAGGACTACCCAAGAAGAGCGCAAAAGTACCACAACATGCCTGCCTCCACAGCTTTTTCCTTGGGGACATGCCTAATTCCTGGCTGATTTGCCTTTCTCGTCCTTAGGGTTGGGGTTCGGCCTAGGGCTAGGATTTTTTTAACTAGGAAGCCCTGAGTTCCAGGCTTACTGCATCTGCCAAAGGCATCCCAAAGGGAGTGTAGATAGTGCCACCAACATGGCTGCTTTCACGGCTTTTCCCTTATTAAGAACCCTAATACGCGGCTGATTTACCTTCCTAGGGTTACTGTTAGGCTTAGGCCTAGGACTTTTAAAACCAGGAAGCCTGGCTCCAGGCACATGCAGCTGTTAAAGGCATCCCAAGAGGGCTGCAGAAGTGACACAACTTGGCTGCCACCACTGATATTTCCATGAGACCATCCCGAACCATAGGCTGATTTTCCTTCCTAGGGTTAAGGTTTGAGTTACGCCTAGGGTAAGGGTTCTATTAACCAGAAAGCCCTGAGCTCCAAGAACACAGCAGCTGCGAAAGACTAGCCAAGAAGAGCGCAAAAGTACCACAACATGCCTGCCTCCACAGCTTTTTCCTTGGGGACATGCCTAATTCCTGGCTGATTTGCCTTTCTTGTCTTAGGGTTGGGGTTCGGCCTAGGGCTAGGATTTTTAAAATCAGGAAGCCCTGAGTTCCAGGCACACTGGAGCTGTGAAAGTCATCCAAAAGAGAGTGCAAAAGTGCCACAACATGGCTGCTTTCCCGGCTTTTTCCTTGGCAAGAAGCCTAACACCAGGCTGATTTCCCTTCCCTGGGTTACTGTAAGGCTTAGGCCTAGCGCTAGGATTTTTAAAACTAGGAAGCCCTTAGCTCCAGGCACACTGCAGCTGTTCAAGGCATCCCAAGGGGAGTACAAAAGTGCAACAACATGGCAGCTTTCACAGCTTTTTCCTTGGCACCATCCCTATACCTAGGCTGATTTATCTGCCTAGGGTTAGGGTTAGGGTTCAGCCTAGGGCTTGGAGATTTTAACCAGGAAGCCCTGAGTTCCAGGCTTACTGCATCTGCCTAAGGTATCCCAAAGGGAGTGCAGAAGTGCCACAACATGGCTGCTTTCACGGCTTTTCCCTTAGGAAGAACCCTAATACGCGGCTGATTTACCTTCCTAGGGTTACTGTTAGGCTTAGGCCTAGGACATTTAAAACCAGGAAGCCCTGGGCTCCAGGCACACTGCAGCTGCGAAAGGCATCCCAAGGGGAGCGCAAAAGTGACACAACTTGGCTGCCTCTGCTGCTATTCTCATGAGACCATCCTGAACCATAGGCTGATTTTCCTTCCTAGGGTTAAGGTTTGAGTTACGCCTAGGGTAAGGGTTCTATTAACCAGAAAGCCCTGAGTTCCAAGAACACAGCAGCTGCGAAGGAACTTCCCAAGAAGAGCGCAAAAGTACCACAACATGCCTGCCTCCACAGCTTTTTCCTTGGGGACATGCCTAATTCCTGGCTGATTTGCCTTTCTCGTCTTAGGGTTGGGGTTCGGCCTAGGGCTAGGATTTTTTTAACTAGGAAGCCCTGAGTTCCAGGCTTACTTCATCTGCAAAAAGCATCCCAAAGGGAGTGCAGAAGTGCCACAACATGGCTGCTTTCACGGCTTTTCCCTTAGGAAGAACCCTACTACGCGGCTGATTTACCTTCCTAGGGTTACTGTTAGGCTTAGGCCTAGGACATTTCAAACCAGGAAGCCCTGGGCTCCAGGCACACTGCAGCTGCGAAAGGCATCCCAAGGGGAGCGCAAAAGTGACACAACTTGGCTGCCTCTGCTTCTATTCTCATGAGACCATCCCGAACCATAGGCTGATTTTCCTTCCTAGGGTTAAGGTTTGAGTTACGCCTAGGGTAAGGGTTCTATTAACCAGAAAGCCCTGAGTTCCAAGAACACAGCAGCTGCGAAGGACTACCCAAGAAGAGCGCAAAAGTACCACAACATGCCTGCCTCCACAGCTTTTTCCTTGGGGACATGCCTAATTCCTGGCTGATTTGCCTTTCTCGTCTTAGGGTTGGGGTTCGGCCTAGGGCTAGGATTTTTTTAACTAGGAAGCCCTGAGTTCCAGGCTTACTTCATCTGCAAAAAGCATCCCAAAGGGAGTGCAGAAGTGCCACAACATGGCTGCTTTCACGGCTTTTCCCTTAGGAAGAACCCTACTACGCGGCTGATTTACCTTCCTAGGGTTACTGTTAGGCTTAGGCCTAGGACTTTTAAAACCAGGAAGCCCTGGGCTCCAGGCACACTGCAGCTGCGAAAGGCATCCCAAGGGGAGCGCAAAAGTGACACAACTTGGCTGCCTCTGCTGCTATTCTCATGAGACCATCCCGAACCATAGGCTGATTTTCCTTCCTAGGGTTAAGGTTTGAGTTACGCCTGGGGTAAGGGTTCTATTAACCAGAAAGCCCTGAGTTCCAAGAACACAGCAGCTGCGAAGGACTACCCAAGAAGAGCGCAAAAGTACCACAACATGCCTGCCTCCACAGCTTTTTCCTTGGGGACATGCCTAATTCCTGGCTGATTTGCCTTTCTCGTCTTAGGGTTGGGGTTCGGCCTAGGGCTAGGATTTTTAAAATCAGGAAGCCCTGAGTTCCAGGCACACTGGAGCTGTTAAAGGCATCCAAAAGGGAGTGCAAAAGTGCCACAACATGGCTGCTTTCTCGGCTTTTTCCTTGGCAAGAAGCCTAACACCAGGCTGATTTCCCTTCCCTGGGTTACTGTAAGGCTTAGGCCTAGCGCTAGGATTTTTAAAACTAGGAAGCCCTTAGCTCCAGGCACACTGCAGCTGTTCAAGGCATCCCAAGGGGAGTACAAAAGTGCAACAACATGGCAGCTTTCACAGCTTTTTTCCTTGGCACCATCCCTATACCTAGGCTGATTTATCTGCCTAGGGTTAGGGTTAGGGTTCAGCCTAGGGCTTGGAGATTTTAACCAGGAAGCCCTGAGTTCCAGGCTTACTGCATCTGCCAAAGGTATCCCAAAGGGAGTGCAGAAGTGCCACAACATGGCTGCTTTCACAGCTTTTTCCCTTAGGAAGAACCCTAATACGCGGCTGATTTACCTTCCTAGGGTTACTGTTAGGCTTAGGCCTAGGACATTTAAAACCAGGAAGCCCTGGGCTCCAGGCACACTGCAGCTGCGAAAGGCATCCCAAGGGGAGCGCAAAAGTGACTCAACTTGGCTGCCTCTGCTGCTATTCTCATGAGACCCATCCTGAACCATAGGCTGATTTTCCTTCCTAGGGTTAAGGTTTGAGTTACGCCTGGGGTAAGGGTTCTATTAACCAGAAAGCCCTGAGTTCCAAGAACACAGCAGCTGCGAAGGACTTCCCAAGAAGAGCGCAAAAGTACCACAACATGCCTGCCTCCACAGCTTTTTCCTTGGGGACATGCCTAATTCCTGGCTGATTTGCCTTTCTCGTCTTAGGGTTGGGGTTCGGCCTAGGGCTAGGATTTTTTTAACTAGGAAGCCCTGAGTTCCAGGCTTACTTCATCTGCAAAAAGCATCCCAAAGGGAGTGCAGAAGTGCCACAACATGGCTGCTTTCACGGCTTTTCCCTTAGGAAGAACCCTACTACGCGGCTGATTTACCTTCCTAGGGTTACTGTTAGGCTTAGGCCTAGGACTTTTAAAACCAGGAAGCCCTGGGCTCCAGGCACACTGCAGCTGCGAAAGGCATCCCAAGGGGAGCGCAAAAGTGACACAACTTGGCTGCCTCTGCTGCTATTCTCATGAGACCATCCCGAACCATAGGCTGATTTTCCTTCCTAGGGTTAAGGTTTGAGTTACGCCTGGGGTAAGGGTTCTATTAACCAGAAAGCCCTGAGTTCCAAGAACACAGCAGCTGCGAAGGGACTAGCCAAGAAGAGCGCAAAAGTACCACAACATGCCTGCCTCCACAGCTTTTTCCTTGGGGACATGCCTAATTCCTGGCTGATTTGCCTTTCTCGTCTTAGGGTTGGGGTTCGGCCTAGGGCTAGGATATTTTTAACTAGGAAGCCCTGAGTTCCAGGCTTACTTCATCTGCCAAAGGCATCCCAAAGGGTGTGCAAAAGTGCCACAACATGGCTGCTTTCACGGCTTTTCCCTTAGGAAGAACCCTAATACCCGGCTGATTTACCTTCCTAGGGTTACTGTTAGGCTTAGGCCTAGGACTTTTAAAACCAGGAAGCCCTGGGCTCCAGGCACACTGCAGCTGTTAAAGGCATCCCAAGAGGGCTGCAGAAGTGACACAACTTGGCTGCCACCACTGATATTTCCATGAGACCATCCCGAATCATAGGCTGATTTTCCTTCCTAGGGTTAAGGTTTGAGTTACGCCTAGGGTAAGGGTTCTATTAACCAGAAAGCCCTGAGCTCCAAGAACACAGCAGCTGCGAAGGACTTCCCAAGAAGAGCGCAAAAGTACCACAACGTGCCTGTCTCCACAGCTTTTTCCTTGGGGACATGCCTAATTCCTGGCTGATTTGCCTTTTCTCGTCTTAGGCTTGGGGTTCGGCCTAGGGCTAGGATTTTTTTAACTAGGAAGCCCTGAGTTCCAGGCTTACTTCATCTGCAAAAAGCATCCCAAAGGGAGTGCAGAAGTGCCACAACATGGCTGCTTTCACGGCTTTTCCCTTAGGAAGAACCCTACTACGCGGCTGATTTGCCTTCCTAGGGTTACTCTTAGGCTTAGGCCTAGGACTTTTAAAACCAGGAAGCCCTGGGCTCCAGGCACATGCAGCTGTTAAAGGCATCCCAAGAGGGCTGCAGAAGTGACACAACTTGGCTGCCTCTGCTTCTATTCTCATGAGACCATCCCGAACCATAGGCTGATTTTCCTTCCTAGGGTTAAGGTTTGAGTTACGCCTAGGGTAAGGGTTCTATTAACCAGTAAGCCCTGAGTTCCAAGAACACAGCAGCTGCGAAGGACTACCCAAGAAGAGCGCAAAAGTACCACAACATGCCTGCCTCCACAGCTTTTTCCTTGGGGACATGCCTAATTCCTGGCTGATTTGCCTTTCTCGTCTTAGGGTTGGGGTTCGGCCTAGGGCTAGGATTTTTAAAATCAGGAAGCCCTGAGTTCCAGGCACACTGGAGCTGTGAAAGGCATCCAAAAGGGAGTGCAAAAGTGCCACAACATGGCTGCTTTCTCGGCTTTTTCCTTGGCAAGAAGCCTAACACCAGGCTGATTTCCCTTCCCTGGGTTACTGTAAGGCTTAGGCCTAGCGCTAGGATTTTTAAAACTAGGAAGCCCTTAGCTCCAGGCACACTGCAGCTGTTCAAGGCATCCCAAGGGGAGTACAAAAGTGCAACAACATGGCAGCTTTCACAGCTTTTTCCTTGGCACCATCCCTATACCTAGGCTGATTTATCTGCCTAGGGTTAGGGTTAGGGTTCAGCCTAGGGCTTGGAGATTTTAACCAGGAAGCCCTGAGTTCCAGGCTTACTGCATCTGCCAAAGGTATCCCAAAGGGAGTGCAGAAGTGCCACAACATGGCTGCTTTCACGGCTTTTCCCTTAGGAAGAACCCTACTACGCGGCTGATTTACCTTCCTAGGGTTACTGTTAGGCTTAGGCCTAGGACTTTTAAAACCAGGAAGCCCTGGGCTCCAGGCACACTGCAGCTGCGAAAGGCATCCCAAGGGGAGCGCAAAAGTGACACAACTTGGCTGCCTCTGCTGCTATTCTCATGAGACCATCCTGAACCATAGGCTGATTTTCCTTCCTAGGGTTAAGGTTTGAGTTACGCCTAGGGTAAGGGTTCTATTAACCAGAAAGCCCTGAGTTCCAAGAACACAGCAGCTGCGAATGGACTTCCCAAGAAGAGCGCAAAAGTACCACAACATGCCTGCCTCCACAGCTTTTTCCTTGGGGACATGCCTAATTCCTGGCTGATTTGCCTTTCTCGTCTTAGGGTTGGGGTTCGGACTTGGGCTAGGATTTTTAAAATCAGGAAGCCCTGAGTTCCAGGCACACTGGAGCTGTGAAAGGCATCCTAAAGGGAGTGCAAAAGTGCCACAACATGGCTGCTTTCACGGCTTTTTCCTTGGCAAGAACCCTAATACCCGGCTGATTTACCTTCCTAGGGTTACTGTAAGGCTTAGGCCTAGGGCTAGGATTTTTAAAACCAGGAAGCCCTTAGCTCCAGGCACACTGCAGCTGTTCAAGGCATCCCAAGAGGGCCGCAGAAGTGACACAACTTGGCTGCCTCTGCTGCTATTCTCATGAGTCCATCCCGAACCATAGGCTGATTTTCCTTCCTAGGGTGAGGGTTAGAGTTACGCCTAGGGTTAGTGTTTTTTTAACCAGAAAGCCCTGAGTTCCAAGAACACAGCAGCTGCGAAGGACTACCCAAGAGGACGGGAAAAGTGCCACAACATGGCTGCCTCCAGCGCTTTTTCCTTGGGACCATCATTGAACCTAGGCTGATTTACTTGCCTCCAGTTGCACCTATGGTCACGCCAAGGGATAGGGATTTTAAATCAGTAAACCCTGAGCTCCAGACCCAGTGCAGCTGCAAAAGGCTTCCCAAGGGCAGCCAAAAATTGCCTCAACATGCTCCTTCCAGTGCTTTTTTCCTTGGGAACATCCCTATACCCAGGCTGATTTATCTGCCTAGGCTTAGGGTTAGGGTTCAGCCTAGAGATAGGATTTTTTCAAACAGGAAGCCCTGAATTCCAGGCACACTGCAGCTGTTAAAGGCAGTGTTCTACGTCAACCGCAACTTAGTCTGAAATAAATGCTTTTTCCCTGAGAGCATCTGAGAGGTTTGCATGAAGCACTGATATCTGACATTTGCAATTTTGAATAGGAGAGGAGAAAGAAAATGGGAAGAAGTTTTTAATTTTAGTGGTTTCAATGTTAATTTCCGTACACTTTTTCAAAACTTGTCAGCTCAAATGCCCATCAACATCTTTTAGTCATCTGTAAGTCAGTATTCATATAAAATGTGCTTCAAAACAAAAGAATTTCAAATTTGCACTCCAAATTTCTATGCCTAGATTTATGATTTCCTACACATATTAGATGAAAGGAAGGCCTTTTTTACTGTGGGAGTGCTGGAACACTGGAACAGGTTGCCCAGGGAAGTTGTGGGTGTCCCATCCCTGAAAGTATTCAAGGTCAGCTTGGACGGGGCTTGGAGCAGCAACAAAGGAGAAGCTTGATGGTAGAGAAACAAAGTTGGACTATAGAAGAAACTGGGATTGAAGTATAGGAGCAAGTTTTCTCTCAGCTCTTGGGGTAAATTCAAAGTTGTACAAAATTACATTTATCTGTGCTATTCACTACTGTAACAGAAATGTTCATGAAAACTGTACAGAAGATAGCAAATTTTAAAAGAGATAAGCATTACAGCATAAAATCCATGGGATGGGTTACAACATGAGACACTCTCTAAGAGAAAATCTCTGTGTTTCAGCACTTCATCATGGTAAGATTTCATGAAGTGCCAAAGAAGGCGGAAAAATATCATTCGGGACGTTATTTCCTGGAATTCAGCCTGGCCATTAGTAGGAACTGGGTTTGAACACATCATGTAGATATACCACACACACTTTCCCTTCACTGAAAAATGACTGTTTACAACGAAGAAGCAATTGACGATCAAAATTGATTGAAAGCATCTTAAACATGTCAAGTATTTCATTGTAGATGATCTGTGATCCAAATGCTTCTTCCACCTTCGAGAGGGACAGAACAATTCTTCCATATCATGATGGTTTAAAATTGTATCAACCAATGTTTTCTGCTGAAAAGATAGCATCTATTTTTTTCTATTTTTGGAAGAAAATATTCCTAGACATACAACAGGTGAGAACTAAGTAATTTTAAAGAAACAAATGAAAAGAAAATATTCTGGAAATAGAATGAAATGAAAAGCTGTGTTTTAAATAGGAGCTAAATATGAAACAGAATTTTTGTACCAGGCATTTGAATTACTGCACCAGCTCTTTTGCCCATCAAGAGAGGCATTGAGCATTTCAGTCTTTTCCAAGGTGTTCATGATCTGCTATGCTGATCTCTGTGTGTGCCTAGGTGTGTGTGGAAGGGGGGGCATGTGAAGGGGAGTGTGTATGTTTGCTTTACAATTGTTGTGGCAGATTCATGCCTCAGCTCCACATTTTGTTTTAGAAAGGTCACACAGAGTGGATGTGAAGTTTACTATCAACAAGAGATCAATTCCCAAATCATCCATTTCACTCTACCTTATAAATCATGTGCTTTGTTGCATATTTTATCAAATCTACTTTCAAGCCAGATGGAGGAAGGAGGATGTGGCAATCCCTCCACCATCTTGCAACTTTTATGCAAGTAGGTTTTCAAGAAAATCATCATTTCTCTTTGAAATATGTCTGGAACAGGCATGATGGTAGTGTCAACCTGTTGGAGTTTTTGTTGCTGGAAGAAGTTATACAAAAGGATTGGTTTTTACATTGACCAGTTACTGAATCAAGCTCAGGAATACATTGGAAATTCAACTGGGGCTTCCTTTCCCCGGCAGACTACTTCTAGAACGAGCTTGTACACTGAAGCTTACTCTTTTGCCCTCTTTTTGTTTCTTTCCTATTTTCTTGGCTTCTTTGCCACTCTCTAGACAATTTTGGAACTTTTTTCCCAACTCAAATGGTTTCAATAGTCTGATTGTGATCATACATTTTTACAAGGAATTTTTAAAATCTTTCCTCCAGTTAAGAAAGTCAAGGACTTAGGTCTTTTTCTTCCCTTATCAATATTGCAATGAAATTGATAAGTAAAGACCAACTCTTTCTTTTTGTTTTTAACCCAAGCAGATAATTCCCATCCATTCATCCATTTGGTGGACCAATAGTTGCCATTCTGATGGAAGTTGTCACTTCTTAACAATAGGCATTCTGTGACTATGTTGACAGCACTTTGGGTGAAGATCCTAACTGGTCTTAGATACACATAGGGAGAAATTTGCTCAGCCAGTGTCAGTCTTAAGCATGCGTATCAGAAGATCTTTCTAGAGCTGGGAATTTTCCCATGAAAGGGATTCAGTTAGGGAAGAGACACTTGCCCCAGAGGTTTACATTCTTCTTGAAGACTGCTTAAGGAACTTAGATGCCGTGTCCATTTGGATCTGTGTCTGCACAGAACTTTGTCATGCCAGTGCTTGAAATGCATCTTGAAGAGAATTCACTAGCACAGAATGAATGAGAGTGGAAGGGGTTGGTGGGGCTAACCAGGCCCAACCCCCCTGCCTAAACCAGGATACCTAGAGCCTCTTGCCCAGGATTCTATCTGGGTGTACTTTTAATGTCTTCAAAGATCCAGGCTCCACAATCTTTCTGGGCAGTCTGTGCCGTGGTTCACTCACCCTCACAGTAAAGAATCATTTCCTGATGTTCCTGTATTTCAGTGTGTGCCCACTGCCTCTTGTCTTTTCACTCAGCATCACTGAAAAGACACTGATTCCCTCCCCTTTGCACTATTGCTTCCATATGGATGTGTGCTGCCATGTAGAGATATGTCAAAAACCTCCCTGAAGCCCAGGCAGATAATATTCCCTTCATCTACCAGTCAAGTTGATTCATCAGAGGAGTTTAAAGTTATGTTCAGCATGAAATGCCCCTGAAAAATCATGCTAACTACATTATTGTGTCGTCTTTCATGTGCCTGGCAAGGTTTTCCAGGAAGAGCTGCTTCATCAACTTCCTGGGAATAAAAAAGAGGCTGGCTGGTTTGTACGATTGCGAGTCCTCCGAATTGCCTTTTTTGAAGATGAGTGTCATTTGCTTACATCCAGTCCTTAGCCTTTCTTGTCGTCTACATCTTAGCAAAAAGCTTTTCCACTATGTCTGGCAAGGAGAAATTGTGCCAGCACAGAAAACATCTCCTATGGTGTTCTAGACGTTGCACGGAGGTGTGCCGAGTGTTTGGCATGAAGGAAAGAAAAGTTGTCCAAAACAGCTTCCAATCGAATGTTCATGTGATTGGAAAAGTCAGGAGAGTGCAAAGGTACTGTTTTCTAGCAGTTGGCAAGCTGCGCACACAATCCCAGTGTTGTACAGCTTCCTTCTTCACCTTTCCGAAGGTGCCGCTCTCTCCGGCTCCCGGAGGCGAAGAAGCGGCTTCTTCGCGCAAAGACGATTGTGCCGCTCACTGTGCACTCCTTAGCGCGGCTTCTGCCGAAAGACGCCCGGGAGCGGCTCTTAGCTCCGGACAGCATCGTACCTTCGTCTTTAGCGTCTCTTCTCGTCTACATCTTAGCAAAAAGCTTTTCTATTATGTCTGGCGAGGAAAAACTGTGCCAGCACAGAAAACATCTCCCATCGTGTTCTAGACGTTGCACGGAGGTGTGCCGAGTGTTTGGCATGAAGAAAAGAAAAGTTGTCCAAAACAGCTTCCAATCGAATGTTCATGTGATTGGAAAAGTCAGGAGAGTGCAAAGGTACTGTTTTCTATCAGTTGGCAAGCTGCGCACACAATCCCAGTGTTGTACAGCTTCCTTCTTCACCTTTCCGAAGGTGCCGCTCTCTCCGGCTCCCGGAGGCGAAGAAGCGGCTTCTTCGCGCAAAGACGATTGTGCCGCTCACTGTGCACTCCTTAGCGCGGCTTCTGCCGAAAGACGCCCGGGAGCGGCTCTTAGCTCCGGACAGCATCGTACCTTCGTCTTTAGCGTCTCTTCTCGTCTACATCTTAGCAAAAAGCTTTTCTACTATGTCTGGCGAGGAAAAACTGTGCCAGCACAGAAAACATCTCCCATCGTGTTCTAGACGTTGCACGGAGGTGTGCCGAGTGTTTGGCATGAAGAAAAGAAAAGTTGTCCAAAACAGCTTCCAATCGAATGTTCATGTGATTGGAAAAGTCAGGAGAGTGCAAAGGTACTGTTTTCTAGCAGTTGGCAAGCTGCGCACACAATCCCAGTGTTGTACAGCTTCCTTCTTCACCTTTCCGAAGGTGCCGCTCTCTCCGGCTCCCGGAGGCGAAGAAGCGGCTTCTTCGCGCAAAGACGATTGTGCCGCTCACTGTGCTCTCCTTAGCGCGGCTTCTGCCGAAAGACGCCCGGGAGCGGCTCTTAGCTCCGGACAGCATCGTACCTTCGTCTTTAGCGTCTCTTCTCGTCTACATCTTAGCAAAAAGCTTTTCCACTATGTCTGGCGAGGAAAAACTGTGCCAGCACAGAAAACATCTCCCATCGTGTTCTAGACGTTGCACGGAGGTGTGCCGAGTGTTTGGCATGAAGGAAAGAAAAGTTGTCCAAAACAGCTTCCAATCGAATGTTCATGTGATTGGAAAAGTCAGGAGAGTGCAAAGGTACTGTTTTCTATCAGTTGGCAAGCTGCGCACACAATCCCAGTGTTGTACAGCTTCCTTCTTCACCTTTCCGAAGGTGCCGCTCTCTCCGGCTCCCGGAGGCGAAGAAGCGGCTTCTTCGCGCAAAGACGATTGTGCCGCTCACTGTGCACTCCTTAGCGCGGCTTCTGCCGAAAGACGCCCGGGAGCGGCTCTTAGCTCCGGACAGCATCGTACCTTCGTCTTTAGCGTCTCTTCTCGTCTACATCTTAGCAAAAAGCTTTTCTACTATGTCTGGCGAGGAAAAACTGTGCCAGCACAGAAAACATCTCCCATCGTGTTCTAGACGTTGCACGGAAGTGTGCCGAGTGTTTGGCATGAAGGAAAGAAAAGTTGTCCAAAACAGCTTCCAATCGAATGTTCATGTGATTGGAAAAGTCAGGAGAGTGCAAAGGTACTGTTTTCTATCAGTTGGCAAGCTGCGCACACAATCCCAGTGTTGTACAGCTTCCTTCTTCACCTTTCCGAAGGTGCCGCTCTCTCCGGCTCCCGGAGGCGAAGAAGCGGCTTCTTCGCGCAAAGACGATTGTGCCGCTCACTGTGCACTCCTTAGCGCGGCTTCTGCCGAAAGACGCCCGGGAGCGGCTCTTAGCTCCGGACAGCATCGTACCTTCGTCTTTAGCGTCTCTTCTCGTCTACATCTTAGCAAAAAGCTTTTCTATTATGTCTGGCGAGGAAAAACTGTGCCAGCACAGAAAACATCTCCCATCGTGTTCTAGACGTTGCACGGAGGTGTGCCGAGTGTTTGGCATGAAGAAAAGAAAAGTTGTCCAAAACAGCTTCCAATCGAATGTTCATGTGATTGGAAAAGTCAGGAGAGTGCAAAGGTACTGTTTTCTAGCAGTTGGCAAGCTGCGCACACAATCCCAGTGTTGTACAGCTTCCTTCTTCACCTTTCCGAAGGTGCCGCTCTCTCCGGCTCCCGGAGGCGAAGAAGCGGCTTCTTCGCGCAAAGACGATTGTGCCGCTCACTGTGCACTCCTTAGCGCGGCTTCTGCCGAAAGACGCCCGGGAGCGGCTCTTAGCTCCGGACAGCATCGTACCTTCGTCTTTAGCGTCTCTTCTCGTCTACATCTTAGCAAAAAGCTTTTCTACTATGTCTGGCGAGGAAAAACTGTGCCAGCACAGAAAACATCTCCCATCGTGTTCTAGACGTTGCACGGAGGTGTGCCGAGTGTTTGGCATGAAGAAAAGAAAAGTTGTCCAAAACAGCTTCCAATCGAATGTTCATGTGATTGGAAAAGTCAGGAGAGTGCAAAGGTACTGTTTTCTAGCAGTTGGCAAGCTGCGCACACAATCCCAGTGTTGTACAGCTTCCTTCTTCACCTTTCCGAAGGTGCCGCTCTCTCCGGCTCCCGGAGGCGAAGAAGCGGCTTCTTCGCGCAAAGACGATTGTGCCGCTCACTGTGCACTCCTTAGCGCGGCTTCTGCCGAAAGACGCCCGGGAGCGGCTCTTAGCTCCGGACAGCATCGTACCTTCGTCTTTAGCGTCTCTTCTCGTCTACATCTTAGCAAAAAGCTTTTCCACTATGTCTGGCCAGGAAAAACTGTGCCAGCACAGAAAACATCTCCCATCGTGTTCTAGACGTTGCACGGAAGTGTGCCGAGTGTTTGGCATGAAGGAAAGAAAAGTTGTCCAAAACAGCTTCCAATCGAATGTTCATGTGATTGGAAAAGTCAGGAGAGTGCAAAGGTACTGTTTTCTATCAGTTGGCAAGCTGCGCACACAATCCCAGTGTTGTACAGCTTCCTTCTTCACCTTTCCGAAGGTGCCGCTCTCTCCGGCTCCCGGAGGCGAAGAAGCGGCTTCTTCGCGCAAAGACGATTGTGCCGCTCACTGTGCACTCCTTAGCGCGGCTTCTGCCGAAAGACGCCCGGGAGCGGCTCTTAGCTCTGGACAGCATCGTACCTTCGTCTTTAGCGTCTCTTCTCGTCTACATCTTAGCAAAAAGCTTTTCTACTATGTCTGGCGAGGAAAAACTGTGCCAGCACAGAAAACATCTCCCATCGTGTTCTAGACGTTGCACGGAGGTGTGCCGAGTGTTTGGCATGAAGGAAAGAAAAGTTGTCCAAAACAGCTTCCAATCGAATGTTCATGTGATTGGAAAAGTCAGGAGAGTGCAAAGGTACTGTTTTCTATCAGTTGGCAAGCTGCGCACACAATCCCAGTGTTGTACAGCTTCCTTCTTCACCTTTCCGAAGGTGCCGCTCTCTCCGGCTCCCGGAGGCGAAGAAGCGGCTTCTTCGCGCAAAGACGATTGTGCCGCTCACTGTGCACTCCTTAGCGCGGCTTCTGCCGAAAGACGCCCGGGAGCGGCTCTTAGCTCCGGACAGCATCGTACCTTCGTCTTTAGCGTCTCTTCACGTCTACATCTTAGCAAAAAGCTTTTCCACTATGTCTGGCGAGGAAAAACTGTGCCAGCACAGAAAACATCTCCCATCGTGTTCTAGACGTTGCACGGAGGTGTGCCGAGTGTTTGGCATGAAGAAAAGAAAAGTTGTCCAAAACAGCTTCCAATCGAATGTTCATGTGATTGGAAAAGTCAGGAGAGTGCAAAGGTACTGTTTTCTAGCAGTTGGCAAGCTGCGCACACAATCCCAGTGTTGTACAGCTTCCTTCTTCACCTTTCCGAAGGTGCCGCTCTCTCCGGCTCCCGGAGGCGAAGAAGCGGCTTCTTCGCGCAAAGACGATTGTGCCGCTCACTGTGCTCTCCTTAGCGCGGCTTCTGCCGAAAGACGCCCGGGAGCGGCTCTTAGCTCCGGACAGCATCGTACCTTCGTCTTTAGCGTCTCTTCTCGTCTACATCTTAGCAAAAAGCTTTTCTACTATGTCTGGCGAGGAAAAACTGTGCCAGCACAGAAAACATCTCCCATCGTGTTCTAGACGTTGCACGGAAGTGTGCCGAGTGTTTGGCATGAAGGAAAGAAAAGTTGTCCAAAACAGCTTCCAATCGAATGTTCATGTGATTGGAAAAGTCAGGAGAGTGCAAAGGTACTGTTTTCTATCAGTTGGCAAGCTGCGCACACAATCCCAGTGTTGTACAGCTTCCTTCTTCACCTTTCCGAAGGTGCCGCTCTCTCCGGCTCCCGGAGGCGAAGAAGCGGCTTCTTCGCGCAAAGACGATTGTGCCGCTCACTGTGCACTCCTTAGCGCGGCTTCTGCCGAAAGACGCCCGGGAGCGGCTCTTAGCTCCGGACAGCATCGTACCTTCGTCTTTAGCGTCTCTTCTCGTCTACATCTTAGCAAAAAGCTTTTCTATTATGTCTGGCGAGGAAAAACTGTGCCAGCACAGAAAACATCTCCCATCGTGTTCTAGACGTTGCACGGAGGTGTGCCGAGTGTTTGGCATGAAGAAAAGAAAAGTTGTCCAAAACAGCTTCCAATCGAATGTTCATGTGATTGGAAAAGTCAGGAGAGTGCAAAGGTACTGTTTTCTATCAGTTGGCAAGCTGCGCACACAATCCCAGTGTTGTACAGCTTCCTTCTTCACCTTTCCGAAGGTGCCGCTCTCTCCGGCTCCCGGAGGCGAAGAAGCGGCTTCTTCGCGCAAAGACGATTGTGCCGCTCACTGTGCACTCCTTAGCGCGGCTTCTGCCGAAAGACGCCCGGGAGCGGCTCTTAGCTCCGGACAGCATCGTACCTTCGTCTTTAGCGTCTCTTCTCGTCTACATCTTAGCAAAAAGCTTTTCTACTATGTCTGGCGAGGAAAAACTGTGCCAGCACAGAAAACATCTCCCATCGTGTTCTAGACGTTGCACGGAGGTGTGCCGAGTGTTTGGCATGAAGAAAAGAAAAGTTGTCCAAAACAGCTTCCAATCGAATGTTCATGTGATTGGAAAAGTCAGGAGAGTGCAAAGGTACTGTTTTCTAGCAGTTGGCAAGCTGCGCACACAATCCCAGTGTTGTACAGCTTCCTTCTTCACCTTTCCGAAGGTGCCGCTCTCTCCGGCTCCCGGAGGCGAAGAAGCGGCTTCTTCGCGCAAAGACGATTGTGCCGCTCACTGTGCACTCCTTAGCGCGGCTTCTGCCGAAAGACGCCCGGGAGCGGCTCTTAGCTCCGGACAGCATCGTACCTTCGTCTTTAGCGTCTCTTCTCGTCTACATCTTAGCAAAAAGCTTTTCCACTATGTCTGGCCAGGAAAAACTGTGCCAGCACAGAAAACATCTCCCATCGTGTTCTAGACGTTGCACGGAGGTGTGCCGAGTGTTTGGCATGAAGGAAAGAAAAGTTGTCCAAAACAGCTTCCAATCGAATGTTCATGTGATTGGAAAAGTCAGGAGAGTGCAAAGGTACTGTTTTCTATCAGTTGGCAAGCTGCGCACACAATCCCAGTGTTGTACAGCTTCCTTCTTCACCTTTCCGAAGGTGCCGCTCTCTCCGGCTCCCGGAGGCGAAGAAGCGGCTTCTTCGCGCAAAGACGATTGTGCCGCTCACTGTGCACTCCTTAGCGCGGCTTCTGCCGAAAGACGCCCGGGAGCGGCTCTTAGCTCTGGACAGCATCGTACCTTCGTCTTTAGCGTCTCTTCTCGTCTACATCTTAGCAAAAAGCTTTTCTACTATGTCTGGCGAGGAAAAACTGTGCCAGCACAGAAAACATCTCCCATCGTGTTCTAGACGTTGCACGGAGGTGTGCCGAGTGTTTGGCATGAAGGAAAGAAAAGTTGTCCAAAACAGCTTCCAATCGAATGTTCATGTGATTGGAAAAGTCAGGAGAGTGCAAAGGTACTGTTTTCTATCAGTTGGCAAGCTGCGCACACAATCCCAGTGTTGTACAGCTTCCTTCTTCACCTTTCCGAAGGTGCCGCTCTCTCCGGCTCCCGGAGGCGAAGAAGCGGCTTCTTCGCGCAAAGACGATTGTGCCGCTCACTGTGCACTCCTTAGCGCGGCTTCTGCCGAAAGACGCCCGGGAGCGGCTCTTAGCTCCGGACAGCATCGTACCTTCGTCTTTAGCGTCTCTTCACGTCTACATCTTAGCAAAAAGCTTTTCCACTATGTCTGGCGAGGAAAAACTGTGCCAGCACAGAAAACATCTCCCATCGTGTTCTAGACGTTGCACGGAGGTGTGCCGAGTGTTTGGCATGAAGAAAAGAAAAGTTGTCCAAAACAGCTTCCAATCGAATGTTCATGTGATTGGAAAAGTCAGGAGAGTGCAAAGGTACTGTTTTCTAGCAGTTGGCAAGCTGCGCACACAATCCCAGTGTTGTACAGCTTCCTTCTTCACCTTTCCGAAGGTGCCGCTCTCTCCGGCTCCCGGAGGCGAAGAAGCGGCTTCTTCGCGCAAAGACGATTGTGCCGCTCACTGTGCACTCCTTAGCGCGGCTTCTGCCGAAAGACGCCCGGGAGCGGCTCTTAGCTCCGGACAGCATCGTACCTTCGTCTTTAGCGTCTCTTCTCGTCTACATCTTAGCAAAAAGCTTTTCTACTATGTCTGGCGAGGAAAAACTGTGCCAGCACAGAAAACATCTCCCATCGTGTTCTAGACGTTGCACGGAGGTGTGCCGAGTGTTTGGCATGAAGAAAAGAAAAGTTGTCCAAAACAGCTTCCAATCGAATGTTCATGTGATTGGAAAAGTCAGGAGAGTGCAAAGGTACTGTTTTCTAGCAGTTGGCAAGCTGCGCACACAATCCCAGTGTTGTACAGCTTCCTTCTTCACCTTTCCGAAGGTGCCGCTCTCTCCGGCTCCCGGAGGCGAAGAAGCGGCTTCTTCGCGCAAAGACGATTGTGCCGCTCACTGTGCTCTCCTTAGCGCGGCTTCTGCCGAAAGACGCCCGGGAGCGGCTCTTAGCTCCGGACAGCATCGTACCTTCGTCTTTAGCGTCTCTTCTCGTCTACATCTTAGCAAAAAGCTTTTCTACTATGTCTGGCGAGGAAAAACTGTGCCAGCACAGAAAACATCTCCCATCGTGTTCTAGACGTTGCACGGAAGTGTGCCGAGTGTTTGGCATGAAGGAAAGAAAAGTTGTCCAAAACAGCTTCCAATCGAATGTTCATGTGATTGGAAAAGTCAGGAGAGTGCAAAGGTACTGTTTTCTATCAGTTGGCAAGCTGCGCACACAATCCCAGTGTTGTACAGCTTCCTTCTTCACCTTTCCGATGCTGCCGCTCTCTCCGGCTCCCGGAGGCGAAGAAGCGGCTTCTTCGCGCAAAGACGATTGTGCCGCTCACTGTGCACTCCTTAGCGCGGCTTCTGCCGAAAGACGCCCGGGAGCGGCTCTTAGCTCCGGACAGCATCGTACCTTCGTCTTTAGCGTCTCTTCTCGTCTACATCTTAGCAAAAAGCTTTTCCACTATGTCTGGCGAGGAAAAACTGTGCCAGCACAGAAAACATCTCCCATCGTGTTCTAGACGTTGCACGGAGGTGTGCCGAGTGTTTGGCATGAAGAAAAGAAAAGTTGTCCAAAACAGCTTCCAATCGAATGTTCATGTGATTGGAAAAGTCAGGAGAGTGCAAAGGTACTGTTTTCTATCAGTTGGCAAGCTGCGCACACAATCCCAGTGTTGTACAGCTTCCTTCTTCACCTTTCCGAAGGTGCCGCTCTCTCCAGCTCCCGGAGGCGAAGAAGCGGCTTCTTCGCGCAAAGACGATTGTGCCGCTCACTGTGCACTCCTTAGCGCGGCTTCTGCCGAAAGACGCCCGGGAGCGGCTCTTAGCTCCGGACAGCATCGTACCTTCGTCTTTAGCGTCTCTTCTCGTCTACATCTTAGCAAAAAGCTTTTCCACTATGTCTGGCGAGGAAAAACTGTGCCAGCACAGAAAACATCTCCCATCGTGTTCTAGACGTTGCACGGAGGTGTGCCGAGTGTTTGGCATGAAGGAAAGAAAAGTTGTCCAAAACAGCTTCCAATCGAATGTTCATGTGATTGGAAAAGTCAGGAGAGTGCAAAGGTACTGTTTTCTATCAGTTGGCAAGCTGCGCACACAATCCCAGTGTTGTACAGCTTCCTTCTTCACCTTTCCGATGCTGCCGCTCTCTCCGGCTCCCGGAGGCGAAGAAGCGGCTTCTTCGCGCAAAGACGATTGTGCCGCTCACTGTGCACTCCTTAGCGCGGCTTCTGCCGAAAGACGCCCGGGAGCGGCTCTTAGCTCCGGACAGCATCGTACCTTCGTCTTTAGCGTCTCTTCTCGTCTACATCTTAGCAAAAAGCTTTTCTACTATGTCTGGCGAGGAAAAACTGTGCCAGCACAGAAAACATCTCCCATCGTGTTCTAGACGTTGCACGGAGGTGTGCCGAGTGTTTGGCATGAAGAAAAGAAAAGTTGTCCAAAACAGCTTCCAATCGAATGTTCATGTGATTGGAAAAGTCAGGAGAGTGCAAAGGTACTGTTTTCTATCAGTTGGCAAGCTGCGCACACAATCCCAGTGTTGTACAGCTTCCTTCTTCACCTTTCCGAAGGTGCCGCTCTCTCCGGCTCCCGGAGGCGAAGAAGCGGCTTCTTCGCGCAAAGACGATTGCGCCGCTCACTGTGCACTCCTTAGCGCGGCTTCTGCCGAAAGACGCCCGGGAGCGGCTCTTAGCTCCGGACAGCATCGTACCTTCGTCTTTAGCGTCTCTTCTCGTCTACATCTTAGCAAAAAGCTTTTCTACTATGTCTGGCGAGGAAAAACTGTGCCAGCACAGAAAACATCTCCCATCGTGTTCTAGACGTTGCACGGAGGTGTGCCGAGTGTTTGGCATGAAGAAAAGAAAAGTTGTCCAAAACAGCTTCCAATCGAATGTTCATGTGATTGGAAAAGTCAGGAGAGTGCAAAGGTACTGTTTTCTATCAGTTGGCAAGCTGCGCACACAATCCCAGTGTTGTACAGCTTCCTTCTTCACCTTTCCGAAGGTGCCGCTCTCTCCGGCTCCCGGAGGCGAAGAAGCGGCTTCTTCGCGCAAAGACGATTGTGCCGCTCACTGTGCACTCCTTAGCGCGGCTTCTGCCGAAAGACGCCCGGGAGCGGCTCTTAGCTCCGGACAGCATCGTACCTTCGTCTTTAGCGTCTCTTCTCGTCTACATCTTAGCAAAAAGCTTTTCTACTATGTCTGGCGAGGAAAAACTGTGCCAGCACAGAAAACATCTCCCATCGTGTTCTAGACGTTGCACGGAGGTGTGCCGAGTGTTTGGCATGAAGAAAAGAAAAGTTGTCCAAAACAGCTTCCAATCGAATGTTCATGTGATTGGAAAAGTCAGGAGAGTGCAAAGGTACTGTTTTCTATCAGTTGGCAAGCTGCGCACACAATCCCAGTGTTGTACAGCTTCCTTCTTCACCTTTCCGAAGGTGCCGCTCTCTCCGGCTCCCGGAGGCGAAGAAGCGGCTTCTTCGCGCAAAGACGATTGTGCCGCTCACTGTGCACTCCTTAGCGCGGCTTCTGCCGAAAGACGCCCGGGAGCGGCTCTTAGCTCCGGACAGCATCGTACCTTCGTCTTTAGCGTCTCTTCTCGTCTACATCTTAGCAAAAAGCTTTTCTACTATGTCTGGCGAGGAAAAACTGTGCCAGCACAGAAAAAATCTCCCATCGTGTTCTAGACGTTGCACGATCCCTATCCTTAGGCTGATTTTCCTCCCTGGGGATAGGGTTAGACTTCAGCCTAGGGCTTGAATATTTTAAACCAGGAAGTCCTGAGATCCAGGCTTACTGCATCTGCCAAAGGCATCCCAAAGGGAGTACAGAAGTGCCACAACATGGCTGCTTTCACGGCTTTTCCCTTAGGAAGAACCCTAATACGCGGCTGATTTACCTTCCTAGGGTTACTGTTAGGCTTAGGCCTAGGACTTTTAAAACCAGGAAGCCCTGGGCTCCAGGCACACTGCAGCTGCGAAAGGCATCCCAAGGGGAGCGCAAAAGTGACACAACTTGGCTGCCTCTACTGCTATTCTCATGAGACCATCCCGAACCATAGGCTGATTTTCCTTCCTAGGGTTAAGGTTTGAGTTACGCCTAGGGTAAGGGTTCTATTAACCAGAAAGCCCTGAGTCCCAAGAACACAGCAGCTGCGAAGGACTACCCAAGAAGAGCGCAAAAGTACCACAACATGCCTGCCTCCACAGCTTTTTCCTTGGGGACATGCCTAATTCCTGGCTGATTTGCCTTTCTCGTTTTAGGGTTGGGGTTCGGCCTAGGGCTAGGATTTTTAAAATCAGGAAGCCCTGAGTTCCAGGCACACTGGAGCTGTGAAAGGCATCCCAAAGGGAGTGCAAAAGTGCCACAACATGGCTGCTTTCACGGCTTTTTCCTTGGCAAGAAGCCTAACACCAGGCTGATTTCCCTTCCCAGGGTTACTGTTAGGCTTAGGCCTAGGACTTTTAAAACCAGGAAGCCCTGGCCTCCAGGCACATGCAGCTGCGAAAGGCATCCCAAGAGGGCCGCAGAAGTGACACAACTTGGCTGCCTCTGCTTCTATTCTCATGAGACCATCCTGAACCATAGGCTGATTTTCCTTCCTAGGGTTAAGGTTTGAGTTACGCCTAGGGTAAGGGTTCTATCAACCAGAAAGCCCTGAGTTCCAAGAACACAGCAGCTGCGAAGGACTACCCAAGAAGAGCGCAAAAGTACCACAACATGCCTGCCTCCACAGCTTTTTCCTTGGGGACATGCCTAATTCCTGGCTGATTTGCCTTTCTCGTCTTAGGGTTGGGGTTCGGCCTAGGGCTAGGATTTTTAAAATCAGGAAGCCCTGAGTTCCAGGCACACTGGAACTGTGAAAGGCATCCAAAAGGGAGTGCAAAAGTGCCACAACATGGCTGCTTTCTCTGCTTTTTCCTTGGCAAGAAGCCTAACACCAGGCTGATTTCCCTTCCCTGGGTTACTGTAAGGCTTAGGCCTAGCGCTAGGATTTTTAAAACTAGGAAGCCCTTAGCTCCAGGCACACTGCAGCTGTTCAAGGCATCCCAAGGGGAGTACAAAAGTGCAACAACATGGCAGCTTTCACAGCTTTTTCCTTGGCACCATCCCTATACCTAGGCTGATTTATCTGCCTAGGGTTAGGGTTAGGGTTCAGCCTAGGGCTTGGAGATTTTAACCAGGAAGCCCTGAGTTCCAGGCTTACTGCATCTGCCAAAGGTATCCCAAAGGGAGTGCAGAAGTGCCACAACATGGCTGCTTTCACGGCTTTTCCCTTAGGAAGAACCCTAATACGCGGATGATTTACCTTCCTAGGGTTACTGTTAGGCTTAGGCCTAGGACTTTTAAAACCAGGAAGCCCTGGGCTCCAGGCACATGCAGCTGCGAAAGGCATCCCAAGGGGAGCGCAAAAGTGACACAACTTGGCTGCCTCTGCTTCTATTCTCATGAGACCATCCTGAACCATAGGCTGATTTTCCTTCCTAGGGTTAAGGTTTGAGTTACGCCTAGGGTAAGGGTTCTATTAACCAGAAAGCCCTGAGTTCCAAGAACACAGCAGCTGCGAAGGACTAGCCAAGAAGAGCGCAAAAGTACCACAACATGCCTGCCTCCACAGCTTTTTCCTTGGGGACATGCCTAATTCCTGGCTGATTTGCCTTTCTCGTCTTAGGGTTGGGGTTCGGCCTAGGGCTAGGATTTTTTGAACTAGGAAGCCCTGAGTTCCAGGCTTACTTCATCTGCAAAAAGCATCCCAAAGGGAGTGCAGAAGTGCCACAACATGGCTGCTTTCACGGCTTTTCCCTTAAGAAGAACCCTAATACCCGGCTGATTTACCTTCCTAGGGTTACTGTTAGGCTTAGGCCTAGGACTTTTAAAACCAGGAAGCCCTGGGCTCCAGGCACACTGCAGCTGCGAAAGGCATCCCAAGGGGAGCGCAAAAGTGACACAACTTGGCTGCCACCACTGATATTTCCATGAGACCATCCCGAACCATAGGCTGATTTTCCTTCCTAGGGTTAAGGTTTGAGTTACGCCTAGGGTAAGGGTTCTATTAACCAGAAAGCCCTGAGTTCCAAGAACACAGCAGCTGCGAAAGACTAGCCAAGAAGAGCGCAAAAGTACCACAACATGCCTGCCTCCACAGCTTTTTCCTTGGGGACATGCCTAATTCCTGGCTGATTTGCCTTTCTCGTCTTAGGGTTGGGGTTCGGACTAGGGCTAGGATTTTTTGAACTAGGAAGCCCTGAGTTCCAGGCTTACTTCATCTGCAAAAAGCATCCCAAAGGGAGTGCAGAAGTGCCACAACATGGCTGCTTTCACGGCTTTTCCCTTAGGAAGAACCCTACTACGCGGCTGATTTACCTTCCTAGGGTTACTGTTAGGCTTAGGCCTAGGACTTTTAAAACCAGGAAGCCCTGGGCTCCAGGCACACTGCAGCTGTTAAAGGCATCCCAAGAGGGCTGCAGAAGTGACACAACTTGGCTGCCTCTGCTTCTATTCTCATGAGACCATCCCGAACCATAGGCTGATTTTCCTTCCTAGGGTTAAGGTTTGAGTTACGCCTAGGGTAAGGGTTCTATTAACCAGAAAGCCCTGAGTTCCAAGAACACAGCAGCTGCGAAGGACTACCCAAGAAGAGCGCAAAAGTACCACAACATGCCTGCCTCCACAGCTTTTTCCTTGGGGACATGCCTAATTCCTGGCTGATTTGCCTTTCTCGTCTTAGGGTTGGGGTTCAGCCTAGGGCTAGGATTTTTAAAATCAGGAAGCCCTGAGTTCCAGGCACACTGGAGCTGTGAAAGGCATCCTAAAGGGAGTGCAAAAGTGCCACAACATGGCTGCTTTCTCGGCTTTTTCCTTGGCAAGAAGCCTAACACCAGGCTGATTTCCCTTCCCTGGGTTACTGTAAGGCTTAGGCCTAGCGCTAGGATTTTTAAAACTAGGAAGCCCTTAGCTCCAGGCACACTGCAGCTGTTCAAGGCATCCCAAGGGGAGTACAAAAGTGCAACAACATGGCAGCTTTCACAGCTTTTTCCTTGGCACCATCCCTATACCTAGGCTGATTTATCTGCCTAGGGTTAGGGTTAGGGTTCAGCCTATGGCTTGGAGATTTTAACCAGGAAGCCCTGAGTTCCAGGCTTACTGCATCTGCCAAAGGTATCCCAAAGGGAGTGCAGAAGTGCTACAACATGGCTGCTTTCACGGCTTTTCCCTTAGGAAGAACCCTAATACGCGGCTGATTTACCTTCCTAGGGTTACTGTTAGGCTTAGGCCTAGGACTTTTAAAACCAGGAAGCCCTGGGCTCCAGGCACTCTGCAGCTGCGAAAGGCATCCCAAGGGGAGCGCAAAAGTGACACAACTTGGCTGCCTCTGCTGCTATTCTCATGAGACCATCCTGAACCATAGGCTGATTTTCCTTCCTAGGGTTAAGGTTTGAGTTACGCCTAGGGTAAGGGTTCTATTAACCAGAAAGCCCTGAGTTCCAAGAACACAGCAGCTGCGAAGGACTTCCCAAGAAGAGCGCAAAAGTACCACAACATGCCTGCCTCCACAGCTTTTTCCTTGGGGACATGCCTAATTCCTGGCTGATTTGCCTTTCTCGTCTTAGGGTTGGGGTTCGGACTAGGGCTAGGATTTTTAAAATCAGGAAGCCCTGAGTTCCAGGCACACTGGAGCTGTTAAAGGCATCCTAAAGGGAGTGCAAAAGTGCCACAACATGGCTGCTTTCACGGCTTTTTCCTTGGCAAGAAGCCTAACACCAGGCTGATTTACCTTCCTAGGGTTACTGTAAGGCTTAGGCCTAGGGCTAGGATTTTTAAAACCAGGAAGCCCTTAGCTCCAGGCACACTGCAGCTGTTCAAGGCATCCCAAGAGGGCCGCAGAAGTGACACAACTTGGCTGCCTCTGCTGCTATTCTCATGAGTCCATCCCGAACCATAGGCTGATTTTCCTTCCTAGGGTGAGGGTTAGAGTTACGCCTAGGGTTAGTGTTTTTTTAACCAGAAAGCCCTGAGTTCCAAGAACACAGCAGCTGCCAAGGACTACCCAAGAGGAGGGGAAAAGTGCCACAACATGGCTGCCTCCAGCGCTTTTTCCTTGGGACCATCATTGAACCTAGGCTGATTTACTTGCCTCCAGTTGCACCTATGGTCACGCCAAGGGATAGGGATTTTAAATCAGTAAACCCTGAGCTCCAGACCCAGTGCAGCTGCAAAAGGCTTCCCAAGGGCAGCCAAAAATTGCCTCAACATGCTCCTTCCAGTGCTTTTTTCCTTGGGAACATCCCTATACCCAGGCTGATTTATCTGCCTAGGGTTAGGGTTAGGGTTCAGCCTAGAGATAGGATTTTTTCAAACAGGAAGCCCTGAATTCCAGGCACACTGCAGCTGTTAAAGGCAGTGTTCTACGTCAACCGCAACTTAGTCTGAAATAAATGCTTTTTCCCTGAGAGCATCTGAGAGGTTTGCATGAAGCACTGATATCTGACATTTGCAATTTTGAATAGGAGAGGAGAAAGAAAATGGGAAGAAGTTTTTAATTTTAGTGGTTTCAATGTTAATTTCCGTACACTTTTTCAAAACTTGTCAGCTCAAATGCCCATCAACATCTTTTAGTCATCTGTAAGTCAGTATTCATATAAAATGTGCTTCAAATCAAAAGAATTTCAAATTTGCACTCCAAATTTCTATGCCTAGATTTATGATTTCCTACACATATTAGATGAAAGGAAGGCCTTTTTTACTGTGGGAGTGCTGGAACACTGGAACAGGTTGCCCAGGGAAGTTGTGGGTGTCCCATCCCTGAAAGTATTCAAGGTCAGCTTGGACTGGGCTTGGAGCAGCAACAAAGGAGAAGCTTGATGGTAGAGAAACAAAGTTGGACTATAGAAGAAACTGGGATTGAAGTATAGGAGCAAGTTTTCTCTCAGCTCTTGGGGTAAATTCAAAGTTGTACAAAATTACATTTATCTGTGCTATTCACTACTGTAACAGAAATGTTCATGAAAACTGTACAGAAGATAGCAAATTTTAAAAGAGATAAGCATTACAGCATAAAATCCATGGGATGGGTTACAACATGAGACACTCTCTAAGAGAAAATCTCTGTGTTTCAGCACTTCATCATGGTAAGATTTCATGAAGTGCCAAAGAAGGCGGAAAAATATCATTCGGGACGTTATTTCCTGGAATTCAGCCTGGCCATTAGTAGGAACTGGGTTTGAACACATCATGTAGATATACCACACACACTTGCCCTTCACTGAAAAATGACTGTTTACAACGAAGAAGCAATTGACGATCAAAATTGATTGAAAGCATCTTAAACATGTCAAGTATTTCATTGTAGATGATCTGTGATCCAAATGCTTCTTCCACCTTCGAGAGGGACAGAACAATTCTTCCATATCATGATGGTTTAAAATTGTATCAACCAATGTTTTCTGCTGAAAAGATAGCATCTATTTTTTTCTATTTTTGGAAGAAAATATTCCTAGACATACAACAGGTGAGAACTAAGTAATTTTAAAGAAACAAATGAAAAGAAAATATTCTGGAAATAGAATGAAATGAAAAGCTGTGTTTTAAATAGGAGCTAAATATGAAACAGAATTTTTGTACCAGGCATTTGAATTACTGCACCAGCTCTTTTGCCCATCAAGAGAGGCATTGAGCATTTCAGTCTTTTCCAAGGTGTTCATGATCTGCTATGCTGATCTCTGTGTGTGCCTAGGTGTGTGTGGAAGGGGGGGCATGTGAAGGGGAGTGTGTATGTTTGCTTTACAATTGTTGTGGCAGATTCATGCCTCAGCTCCACATTTTGTTTTAGAAAGGTCACACAGAGTGGATGTGAAGTTTACTATCAACAAGAGATCAATTCCCAAATCATCCATTTCACTCTACCTTATAAATCATGTGCTTTGTTGCATATTTTATCAAATCTACTTTCAAGCCAGATGGAGGAAGGAGGATGTGGCAATCCCTCCACCATCTTGCAACTTTTATGCAAGTAGGTTTTCAAGAAAATCATCATTTCTCTTTGAAATATGTCTGGAACAGGCATGATGGTAGTGTCAACCTGTTGGAGTTTTTGTTGCTGGAAGAAGTTATACAAAAGGATTGGTTTTTACATTGACCAGTTACTGAATCAAGCTCAGGAATACATTGGAAATTCAACTGGGGCTTCCTTTCCCCGGCAGACTACTTCTAGAAGGAGCTTGTACACTGAAGCTTAGTCTTTTGCCCTCTTTTTGTTTCTTTCCTATTTTCTTGGCTTCTTTGCCACTCTCTAGACAATTTTGGAACTTTTTTCCCAACTCAAATGGTTTCAATAGTCTGATTGTGATCATACATTTTTACAAGGAATTTTTAAAATCTTTCCTCCAGTTAAGAAAGTCAAGGACTTAGGTCTTTTTCTTCCCTTATCAATATTGCAATGAAATTGATAAGTAAAGACCAACTCTTTCTTTTTGTTTTTAACCCAAGCAGATCATTCCCATCCATTCATCCATTTGGTGGACCAATAGTTGCCATTCTGATGGAAGTTGTCACTTCTTAACAATAGGCATTCTGTGACTATGTTGACAGCACTTTGGGTGAAGATCCTAACTGGTCTTAGATACACATAGGGAGAAATTTGCTCAGCCAGTGTCAGTCTTAAGCATGCGTATCAGA
This sequence comes from Ammospiza maritima maritima, assembly GCA_036010785.1. NCBI lineage: Eukaryota > Metazoa > Chordata > Aves > Passeriformes > Passerellidae > Ammospiza > Ammospiza maritima. Next base: position 2,097,449 of record JAYKTQ010000127.1, read on the forward strand.
AGATCTTTCTAGAGCTGGGAATTTTCCCATGAAAGGGATTCAGTTAGGGAAGAGACACTTGCCCCAGAGGTTTACATTCTTCTTGAAGACTGCTTAAGGAACTTAGATGCCATGTCCATTTGGATCTGTGTCTGCACAGAACTTTGTCATGCCAGTGCTTGAAATGCATCTTGAAGAGAATTCACTAGCACAGAATGAATGAGAGTGGAAGGGGTTGGTGGGGCTAACCAGGCCCAACCCCCCTGCCTAAACCAGGATACCTAGAGCCTCTTGCCCAGGATTCTATCTGGGTGTACTTTGAATGTCTTCAAAGATCCAGGCTCCACAATCTTTCTGGGCAGTCTGTGCCGTGGTTCACTCACCCTCACAGTAAAGAATCATTTCCTGATGTTCCTGTATTTCAGTGTGTGCCCACTGCCTCTTGTCTTTTCACTCAGCATCACTGAAAAGACACTGATTCCCTCCCCTTTGCACTATTGCTTCCATATGGATGTGTGCTGCCATGTAGAGATATGTCAAAAACCTCCCTGAAGCCCAGGCAGACAATATTCCCTTCATCTACCAGTCAAGTTGATTCATCAGAGGAGTTTCAAGTGATGTTCAGCATGAAATGCCCCTGAAAAATTATGCTAACTACATTATTGTGTCGTCTTTCATGTGCCTGGCAAGGTTTTCCAGGAAGAGCTGCTTCATCAACTTCCTGGGTATAAAAAAGAGGCTGGCTGGTTTGTACGATTGCGAGTCCTCCGAATTGCCTTTTTTGAAGATGAGTGTCATTTGCTTACATCCAGTCCTTAGGCTCTCTTGTCGTCTACATCTTAGCAAAAAGCTTTTCCACTATGTCTGGCAAGGAGAAATTGTGCCAGCACAGAAAACATCTCCCATCGTGTTCTAGACGTTGCACGGAGGTGTGCCGAGTGTTTGGCATGAAGGAAAGAAAAGTTGTCCAAAACAGCTTCCAATCGAATGTTCATGTGATTGGAAAAGTCAGGAGAGTGCAAAGGTACTGTTTTCTATCAGTTGGCAAGCTGCGCACACAATCCCAGTGTTGTACAGCTTCCTTCTTCACCTTTCCGAAGGTGCCGCTCTCTCCGGCTGCCGGAGGCGAAGAAGCGGCTTCTTCGCGCAAAGACGATTGTGCCGCTCACTGTGCACTCCTTAGCGCGGCTTCTGCCGAAAGACGCCCGGGAGCGGCTCTTAGCTCCGGACAGCATCGTACCTTCGTCTTTAGCGTCTCTTCTCGTCTACATCTTAGCAAAATGCTTTTCTATTATGTCTGGCGAGGAAAAACTGTGCCAGCACAGAAAACATCTCCCATCGTGTTCTAGACGTTGCACGGAGGTGTGCCGAGTGTTTGGCATGAAGAAAAGAAAAGTTGTCCAAAACAGCTTCCAATCGAATGTTCATGTGATTGGAAAAGTCAGGAGAGTGCAAAGGTACTGTTTTCTATCAGTTGGCAAGCTGCGCACACAATCCCAGTGTTGTACAGCTTCCTTCTTCACCTTTCCGAAGGTGCCGCTCTCTCCGGCTCCCGGAGGCGAAGAAGCGGCTTCTTCGCGCAAAGACGATTGTGCCGCTCACTGTGCACTCCTTAGCGCGGCTTCTGCCGAAAGACGCCCGGGAGCGGCTCTTAGCTCCGGAAAGCATCGTACCTTCGTCTTTAGCGTCTCTTCTCGTCTACATCTTAGCAAAAAGCTTTTCCACTATGTCTGGCGAGGAAAAACTGTGCCAGCACAGAAAACATCTCCCATCGTGTTCTAGACGTTGCACGGAGGTGTGCCGAGTGTTTGGCATGAAGGAAAGAAAAGTTGTCCAAAACAGCTTCCAATCGAATGTTCATGTGATTGGAAAAGTCAGGAGAGTGCAAAGGTACTGTTTTCTAGCAGTTGGCAAGCTGCGCACACAATCCCAGTGTTGTACAGCTTCCTTCTTCACCTTTCCGAAGGTGCCGCTCTCTCCGGCTCCCGGAGGCGAAGAAGCGGCTTCTTCGCGCAAAGACGATTGTGCCGCTCACTGTGCACTCCTTAGCGCGGCTTCTGCCGAAAGACGCCCGGGAGCGGCTCTTAGCTCTGGACAGCATCGTACCTTCGTCTTTAGCGTCTCTTCTCGTCTACATCTTAGCAAAAAGCTTTTCTACTATGTCTGGCGAGGAAAAACTGTGCCAGCACAGAAAACATCTCCCATCGTGTTCTAGACGTTGCACGGAGGTGTGCCGAGTGTTTGGCATGAAGAAAAGAAAAGTTGTCCAAAACAGCTTCCAATCGAATGTTCATGTGATTGGAAAAGTCAGGAGAGTGCAAAGGTACTGTTTTCTATCAGTTGGCAAGCTGCGCACACAATCCCAGTGTTGTACAGCTTCCTTCTTCACCTTTCCGAAGGTGCCGCTCTCTCCGGCTCCCGGAGGCGAAGAAGCGGCTTCTTCGCGCAAAGACGATTGTGCCGCTCACTGTGCACTCCTTAGCGCGGCTTCTGCCGAAAGACGCCCGGGAGCGGCTCTTAGCTCCGGACAGCATCGTACCTTCGTCTTTAGCGTCTCTTCTCGTCTACATCTTAGCAAAAAGCTTTTCTATTATGTCTGGCGAGGAAAAACTGTGCCAGCACAGAAAACATCTCCCATCGTGTTCTAGACGTTGCACGGAGGTGTGCCGTGTGTTTGGCATGAAGAAAAGAAAAGTTGTCCAAAACAGCTACCAATCGAATGTTCATGTGATTGGAAAAGTCAGGAGAGTGCAAAGGTACTGTTTTCTATCAGTTGGCAAGCTGCGCACACAATCCCAGTGTTGTACAGCTTCCTTCTTCACCTTTCCGAAGGTGCCGCTCTCTCCGGCTCCCGGAGGCGAAGAAGCGGCTTCTTCGCGCAAAGACGATTGTGCCGCTCACTGTGCACTCCTTAGCGCGGCTTCTGCCGAAAGACGCCCGGGAGCGGCTCTTAGCTCCGGACAGCATCGTACCTTCGTCTTTAGCGTCTCTTCTCGTCTACATCTTAGCAAAAAGCTTTTCTACTATGTCTGGCGAGGAAAAACTGTGCCAGCACAGAAAACATCTCCCATCGTGTTCTAGACGTTGCACGGAGGTGTGCCGAGTGTTTGGCATGAAGAAAAGAAAAGTTGTCCAAAACAGCTTCCAATCGAATGTTCATGTGATTGGAAAAGTCAGGAGAGTGCAAAGGTACTGTTTTCTAGCAGTTGGCAAGCTGCGCACACAATCCCAGTGTTGTACAGCTTCCTTCTTCACCTTTCCGAAGGTGCCGCTCTCTCCGGCTCCCGGAGGCGAAGAAGCGGCTTCTTCGCGCAAAGACGATTGTGCCGCTCACTGTGCACTCCTTAGCGCGGCTTCTGCCGAAAGACGCCCGGGAGCGGCTCTTAGCTCCGGACAGCATCGTACCTTCGTCTTTAGCGTCTCTTCTCGTCTACATCTTAGCAAAAAGCTTTTCTACTATGTCTGGCGAGGAAAAACTGTGCCAGCACAGAAAAAATCTCCCATCGTGTTCTAGACGTTGCACGATCCCTATACTTAGGCTGATTTTCCTCCCTGGGGATAGGGTTAGACTTCAGCCTAGGGCTTGAAGATTTTTAACCAGGAAGTCCTGAGATCCAGGCTTACTGCATCTGCCAAAGGCATCCCAAAGGGAGTACAGAAGTGCCACAACATGGCTGCTTTCACGGCTTTTCCCTTAGGAAGAACCCTAATACGCGGCTGATTTACCTTCCTAGGGTTACTGTTAGGCTTAGGCCTAGGACTTTTAAAACCAGGAAGCCCTGGGCTCCAGGCACACTGCAGCTGCGAAAGGCATCCCAAGAGGGCTGCAGAAGTGACACAACTTGGCTGCCTCTGCTGCTATTCTCATGAGACCATCCCGAACCATAGGCTGATTTTCCTTCCTAGGGTTAAGGTTTGAGTTACGCCTAGGGTAAGGGTTCTATTAACCAGAAAGCCCTGAGTCCCAAGAACACAGCAGCTGCGAAGGACTACCCAAGAAGAGCGCAAAAGTACCACAACATGCCTGCCTCCACAGCTTTTTCCTTGGGGACATGCCTAATTCCTGGCTGATTTGCCTTTCTCGTTTTAGGGTTGGGGTTCGGCCTAGGGCTAGGATTTTTAAAATCAGGAAGCCCTGAGTTCCAGGCACACTGGAGCTGTGAAAGGCATCCCAAAGGGAGTGCAAAAGTGCCACAACATGGCTGCTTTCACGGCTTTTTCCTTGGCAAGAAGCCTAACACCAGGCTGATTTCCCTTCCCAGGGTTACTGTTAGGCTTAGGCCTAGGACTTTTAAAACCAGGAAGCCCTGGCCTCCAGGCACATGCAGCTGCGAAAGGCATCCCAAGAGGGCCGCAGAAGTGACACAACTTGGCTGCCTCTGCTTCTATTCTCATGAGACCATCCTGAACCATAGGCTGATTTTCCTTCCTAGGGTTAAGGTTTGAGTTACGCCTAGGGTAAGGGTTCTATTAACCAGAAAGCCCTGAGTTCCAAGAACACAGCAGCTGCGAAGGACTACCCAAGAAGAGCGCAAAAGTACCACAACATGCCTGCCTCCACAGCTTTTTCCTTGGGGACATGCCTAATTCCTGGCTGATTTGCCTTTCTCGTCTTAGGGTTGGGGTTCGGCCTAGGGCTAGGATTTTTAAAATCAGGAAGCCCTGAGTTCCAGGCACACTGGAACTGTGAAAGGCATCCAAAAGAGAGTGCAAAAGTGCCACAACATGGCTGCTTTCTCTGCTTTTTCCTTGGCAAGAAGCCTAACACCAGGCTGATTTCCCTTCCCTGGGTTACTGTAAGGCTTAGGCCTAGCGCTAGGATTTTTAAAACTAGGAAGCCCTTAGCTCCAGGCACACTGCAGCTGTTCAAGGCATCCCAAGGGGAGTACAAAAGTGCAACAACATGGCAGCTTTCACAGCTTTTTCCTTGGCACCATCCCTATACCTAGGCTGATTTATCTGCCTAGGGTTAGGGTTAGGGTTCAGCCTAGGGCTTGGAGATTTTAACCAGGAAGCCCTGAGTTCCAGGCTTACTGCATCTGCCAAAGGTATCCCAAAGGGAGTGCAGAAGTGCCACAACATGGCTGCTTTCACGGCTTTTCCCTTAGGAAGAACCCTAATACGCGGCTGATTTACCTTCCTAGGGTTACTGTTAGGCTTAGGCCTAGGACTTTTAAAACCAGGAAGCCCTGGGCTCCAGGCACATGCAGCTGCGAAAGGCATCCCAAGGGGAGCGCAAAAGTGACACAACTTGGCTGCCTCTGCTGCTATTCTCATGAGACCATCCTGAACCATAGGCTGATTTTCCTTCCTAGGGTTAAGGTTTGAGTTTCGCCTAGGGTAAGGGTTCTATTAACCAGAAAGCCCTGAGTTCCAAGAACACAGCAGCTGCGAAGGACTAGCCAAGAAGAGCGCAAAAGTACCACAACATGCCTGCCTCCACAGCTTTTTCCTTGGGGACATGCCTAATTCCTGGCTGATTTGCCTTTCTCGTCTTAGGGTTGGGGTTCGGCCTAGGGCTAGGATTTTTTGAACTAGGAAGCCCTGAGTTCCAGGCTTACTTCATCTGCAAAAAGCATCCCAAAGGGAGTGCAGAAGTGCCACAACATGGCTGCTTTCACGGCTTTTCCCTTAAGAAGAACCCTAATACCCGGCTGATTTACCTTCCTAGGGTTACTGTTAGGCTTAGGCCTAGGACTTTTAAAACCAGGAAGCCCTGGGCTCCAGGCACACTGCAGCTGCGAAAGGCATCCCAAGGGGAGCGCAAAAGTGACACAACTTGGCTGCCACCACTGATATTTCCATGAGACCATCCCGAACCATAGGCTGATTTTCCTTCCTAGGGTTAAGGTTTGAGTTACGCCTAGGGTAAGGGTTCTATTAACCAGAAAGCCCTGAGTTCCAAGAACACAGCAGCTGCGAAAGACTAGCCAAGAAGAGCGCAAAAGTACCACAACATGCCTGCCTCCACAGCTTTTTCCTTGGGGACATGCCTAATTCCTGGCTGATTTGCCTTTCTCGTCTTAGGGTTGGGGTTCGGACTAGGGCTAGGATTTTTTGAACTAGGAAGCCCTGAGTTCCAGGCTTACTTCATCTGCAAAAAGCATCCCAAAGGGAGTGCAGAAGTGCCACAACATGGCTGCTTTCACGGCTTTTCCCTTAGGAAGAACCCTAATACGCGGCTGATTTACCTTCCTAGGGTTACTGTTAGGCTTAGGCCTAGGACTTTTAAAACCAGGAAGCCCTGGGCTCCAGGCACACTGCAGCTGTTAAAGGCATCCCAAGAGGGCTGCAGAAGTGACACAACTTGGCTGCCACCACTGATATTTCCATGAGACCATCCCGAACCATAGGCTGATTTTCCTTCCTAGGGTTAAGGTTTGAGTTACGCCTAGGGTAAGGGTTCTATTAACCAGAAAGCCCTGAGTTCCAAGAACACAGCAGCTGCGAAGGACTACCCAAGAAGAGCGCAAAAGTACCACAACATGCCTGCCTCCACAGCTTTTTCCTTGGGGACATGCCTAATTCCTGGCTGATTTGCCTTTCTCGTCTTAGGGTTGGGGTTCAGCCTAGGGCTAGGATTTTTAAAATCAGGAAGCCCTGAGTTCCAGGCACACTGGAGCTGTGAAAGGCATCCAAAAGGGAGTGCAAAAGTGCCACAACATGGCTGCTTTCTCGGCTTTTTCCTTGGCAAGAAGCCTAACACCAGGCTGATTTCCCTTCCCTGGGTTACTGTAAGGCTTAGGCCTAGCGCTAGGATTTTTAAAACTAGGAAGCCCTTAGCTCCAGGCACACTGCAGCTGTTCAAGGCATCCCAAGGGGAGTACAAAAGTGCAACAACATGGCAGCTTTCACAGCTTTTTCCTTGGCACCATCCCTATACCTAGGCTGATTTATCTGCCTAGGGTTAGGGTTAGGGTTCAGCCTATGGCTTGGAGATTTTAACCAGGAAGCCCTGAGTTCCAGGCTTACTGCATCTGCCAAAGGTATCCCAAAGGGAGTGCAGAAGTGCCACAACATGGCTGCTTTCACGGCTTTTCCCTTAGGAAGAACCCTAATACGCGGCTGATTTACCTTCCTAGGGTTACTGTTAGGCTTAGGCCTAGGACTTTTAAAACCAGGAAGCCCTGGGCTCCAGGCACTCTGCAGCTGCGAAAGGCATCCCAAGGGGAGCGCAAAAGTGACACAACTTGGCTGCCTCTGCTGCTATTCTCATGAGACCATCCTGAACCATAGGCTGATTTTCCTTCCTAGGGTTAAGGTTTGAGTTACGCCTAGGGTAAGGGTTCTATTAACCAGAAAGCCCTGAGTTCCAAGAACACAGCAGCTGCGAAGGACTACCCAAGAAGAGCGCAAAAGTACCACAACATGCCTGCCTCCACAGCTTTTTCCTTGGGGACATGCCTAATTCCTGGCTGATTTGCCTTTCTCGTTTTAGGGTTGGGGTTCGGCCTAGGGCTAGGATTTTTAAAATCAGGAAGCCCTGAGTTCCAGGCACACTGGAGCTGTGAAAGGCATCCTAAAGGGAGTGCAAAAGTGCCACAACATGGCTGCTTTCACGGCTTTTTCCTTGGCAAGAAGCCTAACACCAGGCTGATTTCCCTTCCCAGGGTTACTGTTAGGCTTAGGCCTAGGACTTTTAAAACCAGGAAGCCCTGGCCTCCAGGCACATGCAGCTGCGAAAGGCATCCCAAGAGGGCCGCAGAAGTGACACAACTTGGCTGCCTCTGCTTCTATTCTCATGAGACCATCCTGAACCATAGGCTGATTTTCCTTCCTAGGGTTAAGGTTTGAGTTACGCCTAGGGTAAGGGTTCTATTAACCAGAAAGCCCTGAGTTCCAAGAACACAGCAGCTGCGAAGGACTACCCAAGAAGAGCGCAAAAGTACCACAACATGCCTGCCTCCACAGCTTTTTCCTTGGGGACATGCCTAATTCCTGGCTGATTTGCCTTTCTCGTCTTAGGGTTGGGGTTCGGCCTAGGGCTAGGATTTTTAAAATCAGGAAGCCCTGAGTTCCAGGCACACTGGAACTGTGAAAGGCATCCAAAAGGGAGTGCAAAAGTGCCACAACATGGCTGCTTTCTCTGCTTTTTCCTTGGCAAGAAGCCTAACACCAGGCTGATTTCCCTTCCCTGGGTTACTGTAAGGCTTAGGCCTAGCGCTAGGATTTTTAAAACTAGGAAGCCCTTAGCTCCAGGCACACTGCAGCTGTTCAAGGCATCCCAAGGGGAGTACAAAAGTGCAACAACATGGCAGCTTTCACAGCTTTTTCCTTGGCACCATCCCTATACCTAGGCTGATTTATCTGCCTAGGGTTAGGGTTCGGGTTCAGCCTAGGGCTTGGAGATTTTAACCAGGAAGCCCTGAGTTCCAGGCTTACTGCATCTGCCAAAGGTATCCCAAAGGGAGTGCAGAAGTGCCACAACATGGCTGCTTTCACGGCTTTTCCCTTAGGAAGAACCCTAATACGCGGCTGATTTACCTTCCTAGGGTTACTGTTAGGCTTAGGCCTAGGACTTTTAAAACCAGGAAGCCCTGGGCTCCAGGCACATGCAGCTGCGAAAGGCATCCCAAGGGGAGCGCAAAAGTGACACAACTTGGCTGCCTCTGCTGCTATTCTCATGAGACCATCCTGAACCATAGGCTGATTTTCCTTCCTAGGGTTAAGGTTTGAGTTACGCCTAGGGTAAGGGTTCTATTAACCAGAAAGCCCTGAGTTCCAAGAACACAGCAGCTGCGAAGGACTAGCCAAGAAGAGCGCAAAAGTACCACAACATGCCTGCCTCCACAGCTTTTTCCTTGGGGACATGCCTAATTCCTGGCTGATTTGCCTTTCTCGTCTTAGGGTTGGGGTTCGGCCTAGGGCTAGGATTTTTTGAACTAGGAAGCCCTGAGTTCCAGGCTTACTTCATCTGCAAAAAGCATCCCAAAGGGAGTGCAGAAGTGCCACAACATGGCTGCTTTCACGGCTTTTCCCTTAAGAAGAACCCTAATACCCGGCTGATTTACCTTCCTAGGGTTACTGTTAGGCTTAGGCCTAGGACTTTTAAAACCAGGAAGCCCTGGGCTCCAGGCACACTGCAGCTGCGAAAGGCATCCCAAGGGGAGCGCAAAAGTGACACAACTTGGCTGCCACCACTGATATTTCCATGAGACCATCCCGAACCATAGGCTGATTTTCCTTCCTAGGGTTAAGGTTTGAGTTACGCCTAGGGTAAGGGTTCTATTAACCAGAAAGCCCTGAGTTCCAAGAACACAGCAGCTGCGAAAGACTAGCCAAGAAGAGCGCAAAAGTACCACAACATGCCTGCCTCCACAGCTTTTTCCTTGGGGACATGCCTAATTCCTGGCTGATTTGCCTTTCTCGTCTTAGGGTTGGGGTTCGGACTAGGGCTAGGAATTTTTGAACTAGGAAGCCCTGAGTTCCAGGCTTACTTCATCTGCAAAAAGCATCCCAAAGGGAGTGCAGAAGTGCCACAACATGGCTGCTTTCACGGCTTTTCCCTTAGGAAGAACCCTACTACGCGGCTGATTTACCTTCCTAGGGTTACTGTTAGGCTTAGGCCTAGGACTTTTAAAACCAGGAAGCCCTGGGCTCCAGGCACACTGCAGCTGTTAAAGGCATCCCAAGAGGGCTGCAGAAGTGACACAACTTGGCTGCCACCACTGATATTTCCATGAGACCATCCCGAACCATAGGCTGATTTTCCTTCCTAGGGTTAAGGTTTGAGTTACGCCTAGGGTAAGGGTTCTATTAACCAGAAAGCCCTGAGTTCCAAGAACACAGCAGCTGCGAAGGACTACCCAAGAAGAGCGCAAAAGTACCACAACATGCCTGCCTCCACAGCTTTTTCCTTGGGGACATGCCTAATTCCTGGCTGATTTGCCTTTCTCGTCTTAGGGTTGGGGTTCAGCCTAGGGCTAGGATTTTTAAAATCAGGAAGCCCTGAGTTCCAGGCACACTGGAGCTGTGAAAGGCATCCAAAAGGGAGTGCAAAAGTGCCACAACATGGCTGCTTTCTCGGCTTTTTCCTTGGCAAGAAGCCTAACACCAGGCTGATTTCCCTTCCCTGGGTTACTGTAAGGCTTAGGCCTAGCGCTAGGATTTTTAAAACTAGGAAGCCCTTAGCTCCAGGCACACTGCAGCTGTTCAAGGCATCCCAAGGGGAGTACAAAAGTGCAACAACATGGCAGCTTTCACAGCTTTTTCCTTGGCACCATCCCTATACCTAGGCTGATTTATCTGCCTAGGGTTAGGGTTAGGGTTCAGCCTATGGCTTGGAGATTTTAACCAGGAAGCCCTGAGTTCCAGGCTTACTGCATCTGCCAAAGGTATCCCAAAGGGAGTGCAGAAGTGCCACAACATGGCTGCTTTCACGGCTTTTCCCTTAGGAAGAACCCTAATACGCGGCTGATTTACCTTCCTAGGGTTACTGTTAGGCTTAGGCCTAGGACTTTTAAAACCAGGAAGCCCTGGGCTCCAGGCACTCTGCAGCTGCGAAAGGCATCCCAAGGGGAGCGCAAAAGTGACACAACTTGGCTGCCTCTGCTGCTATTCTCATGAGACCATCCTGAACCATAGGCTGATTTTCCTTCCTAGGGTTAAGGTTTGAGTTACGCCTAGGGTAAGGGTTCTATTAACCAGAAAGCCCTGAGTTCCAAGAACACAGCAGCTGCGAAGGACTTCCCAAGAAGAGCGCAAAAGTACCACAACATGCCTGCCTCCACAGCTTTTTCCTTGGGGACATGCCTAATTCCTGGCTGATTTGCCTTTCTCGTCTTAGGGTTGGGGTTCGGACTAGGGCTAGGATTTTTAAAATCAGGAAGCCCTGAGTTCCAGGCTTACTTCATCTGCAAAAAGCATCCCAAAGGGAGTGCAGAAGTGCCACAACATGGCTGCTTTCACGGCTTTTCCCTTAGGAAGAACCCTACTACGCGGCTGATTTACCTTCCTAGGGTTACTGTTAGGCTTAGGCCTAGGGCTACGATTTTTAAAACCAGGAAGCCCTTAGCTCCAGGCACACTGCAGCTGTTCAAGGCATCCCAAGAGGGCCGCAGAAGTGACACAACTTGGCTGCCTCTGCTGCTATTCTCATGAGTCCATCCCGAACCATAGGCTGATTTTCCTTCCTAGGGTGAGGGTTAGAGTTACGCCTAGGGTTAGTGTTTTTTTAACCAGAAAGCCCTGAGTTCCAAGAACACAGCAGCTGCGAAGGACTACCCAAGAGGAGGGGAAAAGTGCCACAACATGGCTGCCTCCAGCGCTTTTTCCTTGGGACCATCATTGAACCTAGGCTGATTTACTTGCCTCCAGTTGCACCTATGGTCACGCCAAGGGATAGGGATTTTAAATCAGTAAACCCTGAGCTCCAGACCCAGTGCAGCTGCAAAAGGCTTCCCAAGGGCAGCCAAAAATTGCCTCAACATGCTCCTTCCAGTGCTTTTTTCCTTGGGAACATCCCTATACCCAGGCTGATTTATCTGCCTAGGGTTAGGGTTAGGGTTCAGCCTAGAGATAGGATTTTTTCAAACAGGAAGCCCTGAATTCCAGGCACACTGCAGCTGTTAAAGGCAGTGTTCTACGTCAACCGCAACTTAGTCTGAAATAAATGCTTTTTCCCTGAGAGCATCTGAGAGGTTTGCATGAAGCACTGATATCTGACATTTGCAATTTTGAATAGGAGAGGAGAAAGAAAATGGGAAGAAGTTTTTAATTTTAGTGGTTTCAATGTTAATTTCCGTACACTTTTTCAAAACTTGTCAGCTCAAATGCCCATCAACATCTTTTAGTCATCTGTAAGTCAGTATTCATATAAAATGTGCTTCAAATCAAAAGAATTTCAAATTTGCAATCCAAATTTCTATGCCTAGATTTATGATTTCCTACACATATTAGATGAAAGGAAGGCCTTTTTTACTGTGGGAGTGCTGGAACACTGGAACAGGTTGCCCAGGGAAGTTGTGGGTGTCCCATCCCTGAAAGTATTCAAGGTCAGCTTGGACTGGGCTTGGAGCAGCAACAAAGGAGAAGCTTGATGGTAGAGAAACAAAGTTGGACTATAGAAGAAACTGGGATTGAAGTATAGGAGCAAGTTTTCTCTCAGCTCTTGGGGTAAATTCAAAGTTGTACAAAATTACATTTATCTGTGCTATTCACTACTGTAACAGAAATGTTCATGAAAACTGTACAGAAGATAGCAAATTTTAAAAGAGATAAGCATTACAGCATAAAATCCATGGGATGGGTTACAACATGAGACACTCTCTAAGAGAAAATCTCTGTGTTTCAGCACTTCATCATGGTAAGATTTCATGAAGTGCCAAAGAAGGCGGAAAAATATCATTCGGGACGTTATTTCCTGGAATTCAGCCTGGCCATTAGTAGGAACTGGGTTTGAACACATCATGTAGATATACCACACACACTTGCCCTTCACTGAAAAATGACTGTTTACAACGAAGAAGCAATTGACGATCAAAATTGATTGAAAGCATCTTAAACATGTCAAGTATTTCATTGTAGATGATCTGTGATCCAAATGCTTCTTCCACCTTCGAGAGGGACAGAACAATTCTTCCATATCATGATGGTTTAAAATTGTATCAACCAATGTTTTCTGCTGAAAAGATAGCATCTATTTTTTTCTATTTTTGGAAGAAAATATTCCTAGACATACAACAGGTGAGAACTAAGTAATTTTAAAGAAACAAATGAAAAGAAAATATTCTGGAAATAGAATGAAATGAAAAGCTGTGTTTTAAATAGGAGCTAAATATGAAACAGAATTTTTGTACCAGGCATTTGAATTACTGCACCAGCTCTTTTGCCCATCAAGAGAGGCATTGAGCATTTCAGTCTTTTCCAAGGTGTTCATGATCTGCTATGCTGATCTCTGTGTGTGCCTAGGTGTGTGTGGAAGGGGGGGCATGTGAAGGGGAGTGTGTATGTTTGCTTTACAATTGTTGTGGCAGATTCATGCCTCAGCTCCACATTTTGTTTTAGAAAGGTCACACAGAGTGGATGTGAAGTTTACTATCAACAAGAGATCAATTCCCAAATCATCCATTTCACTCTACCTTATAAATCATGTGCTTTGTTGCATATTTTATCAAATCTACTTTCAAGCCAGATGGAGGAAGGAGGATGTGGCAATCCCTCCACCATCTTGCAACTTTTATGCAAGTAGGTTTTCAAGAAAATCATCATTTCTCTTGGAAATATGTCTGGAACAGGCATGATGGTAGTGTCAACCTGTTGGAGTTTTTGTTGCTGGAAGAAGTTATACAAAAGGATTGGTTTTTACATTGACCAGTTACTGAATCAAGCTCAGGAATACATTGGAAATTCAACTGGGGCTTCCTTTCCCCGGCAGACTACTTCTAGAAGGAGCTTGTACACTGAAGCTTAGTCTTTTGCCCTCTTTTTGTTTCTTTCCTATTTTCTTGGCTTCTTTGCCACTCTCTAGACAATTTTGGAACTTTTTTCCCAACTCAAATGGTTTCAATAGTCTGATTGTGATCATACATTTTTACAAGGAATTTTTAAAATCTTTCCTCCAGTTAAGAAAGTCAAGGACTTAGGTCTTTTTCTTCCCTTATCAATATTGCAATGAAATTGATAAGTAAAGACCAACTCTTTCTTTTTGTTTTTAACCCAAGCAGATCATTCCCATCCATTCATCCATTTGGTGGACCAATAGTTGCCATTCTGATGGAAGTTGTCACTTCTTAACAATAGGCATTCTGTGACTATGTTGACAGCACTTTGGGTGAAGATCCTAACTGGTCTTAGATACACATAGGGAGAAATTTGCTCAGCCAGTGTCAGTCTTAAGCATGCGTATCAGAAGATCTTTCTAGAGCTGGGAATTTTCCCATGAAAGGGATTCAGTTAGGGAAGAGACACTTGCCCCAGAGGTTTACATTCTTCTTGAAGACTGCTTAAGGAACTTAGATGCCATGTCCATTTGGATCTGTGTCTGCACAGAACTTTGTCATGCCAGTGCTTGAAATGCATCTTGAAGAGAATTCACTAGCACAGAATGAATGAGAGTGGAAGGGGTTGGTGGGGCTAACCAGGCCCAACCCCCCTGCCTAAACCAGGATACCTAGAGCCTCTTGCCCAGGATTCTATCTGGGTGTACTTTGAATGTCTTCAAAGATCCAGGCTCCACAATCTTTCTGGGCAGTCTGTGCCGTGGTTCACTCACCCTCACAGTAAAGAATCATTTCCTGATGTTCCTGTATTTCAGTGTGTGCCCACTGCCTCTTGTCTTTTCACTCAGCATCACTGAAAAGACACTGATTCCCTCCCCTTTGCACTATTGCTTCCATATGGATGTGTGCTGCCATGTAGAGATATGTCAAAAACCTCCCTGAAGCCCAGGCAGATAATATTCCCTTCATCTACCAGTCAAGTTGATTCATCAGAGGAGTTTCAAGTGATGTTCAGCATGAAATGCCCCTGAAAAATAATGCTAACTACATTATTGTGTCGTCTTTCATGTGCCTGGCAAGGTTTTCCAGGAAGAGCTGCTTCATCAACTTCCTGGGTATAAAAAAGAGGCTGGCTGGTTTGTACGATTGCGAGTCCTCCGAATTGCCTTTTTTGAAGATGAGTGTCATTTGCTTACATCCAGTCCTTAGGCTCTCTTGTCGTCTACATCTTAGCAAAAAGCTTTTCCACTATGTCTGGCGAGGAAAAACTGTGCCAGCACAGAAAACATCTCCCATCGTGTTCTAGACGTTGCACGGAGGTGTGCCGAGTGTTTGGCATGAAGGAAAGAAAAGTTGTCCAAAACAGCTTCCAATCGAATGTTCATGTGATTGGAAAAGTCAGGAGAGTGCAAAGGTACTGTTTTCTATCAGTTGGCAAGCTGCGCACACAATCCCAGTGTTGTACAGCTTCCTTCTTCACCTTTCCGAAGGTGCCGCTCTCTCCGGCTGCCGGAGGCGAAGAAGCGGCTTCTTCGCGCAAAGACGATTGTGCCGCTCACTGTGCACTCCTTAGCGCGGCTTCTGCCGAAAGACGCCCGGGAGCGGCTCTTAGCTCCGGACAGCATCGTACCTTCGTCTTTAGCGTCTCTTCTCGTCTACATCTTAGCAAAATGCTTTTCTATTATGTCTGGCGAGGAAAAACTGTGCCAGCACAGAAAACATCTCCCATCGTGTTCTAGACGTTGCACGGAGGTGTGCCGAGTGTTTGGCATGAAGAAAAGAAAAGTTGTCCAAAACAGCTTCCAATCGAATGTTCATGTGATTGGAAAAGTCAGGAGAGTGCAAAGGTACTGTTTTCTATCAGTTGGCAAGCTGCGCACACAATCCCAGTGTTGTACAGCTTCCTTCTTCACCTTTCCGAAGGTGCCGCTCTCTCCGGCTCCCGGAGGCGAAGAAGCGGCTTCTTCGCGCAAAGACGATTGTGCCGCTCACTGTGCACTCCTTAGCGCGGCTTCTGCCGAAAGACGCCCGGGAGCGGCTCTTAGCTCCGGACAGCATCGTACCTTCGTCTTTAGCGTCTCTTCTCGTCTACATCTTAGCAAAAAGCTTTTCCACTATGTCTGGCGAGGAAAAACTGTGCCAGCACAGAAAACATCTCCCATCGTGTTCTAGACGTTGCACGGAGGTGTGCCGAGTGTTTGGCATGAAGGAAAGAAAAGTTGTCCAAAACAGCTTCCAATCGAATGTTCATGTGATTGGAAAAGTCAGGAGAGTGCAAAGGTACTGTTTTCTATCAGTTGGCAAGCTGCGCACACAATCCCAGTGTTGTACAGCTTCCTTCTTCACCTTTCCGAAGGTGCCGCTCTCTCCGGCTCCCGGAGGCGAAGAAGCGGCTTCTTCGCGCAAAGACGATTGTGCCGCTCACTGTGCACTCCTTAGCGCGGCTTCTGCCGAAAGACGCCCGGGAGCGGCTCTTAGCTCCGGAAAGCATCGTACCTTCGTCTTTAGCGTCTCTTCTCGTCTACATCTTAGCAAAAAGCTTTTCTACTATGTCTGGCGAGGAAAAACTGTGCCAGCACAGAAAACATCTCCCATCGTGTTCTAGACGTTGCACGGAGGTGTGCCGAGTGTTTGGCATGAAGAAAAGAAAAGTTGTCCAAAACAGCTTCCAATCGAATGTTCATGTGATTGGAAAAGTCAGGAGAGTGCAAAGGTACTGTTTTCTAGCAGTTGGCAAGCTGCGCACACAATCCCAGTGTTGTACAGCTTCCTTCTTCACCTTTCCGAAGGTGCCGCTCTCTCCGGCTCCCGGAGGCGAAGAAGCGGCTTCTTCGCGCAAAGACGATTGTGCCGCTCACTGTGCACTCCTTAGCGCGGCTTCTGCCGAAAGACGCCCGGGAGCGGCTCTTAGCTCCGGACAGCATCGTACCTTCGTCTTTAGCGTCTCTTCTCGTCTACATCTTAGCAAAAAGCTTTTCCACTATGTCTGGCGAGGAAAAACTGTGCCAGCACAGAAAACATCTCCCATCGTGTTCTAGACGTTGCACGGAGGTGTGCCGAGTGTTTGGCATGAAGGAAAGAAAAGTTGTCCAAAACAGCTTCCAATCGAATGTTCATGTGATTGGAAAAGTCAGGAGAGTGCAAAGGTACTGTTTTCTATCAGTTGGCAAGCTGCGCACACAATCCCAGTGTTGTACAGCTTCCTTCTTCACCTTTCCGAAGGTGCCGCTCTCTCCGGCTCCCGGAGGCGAAGAAGCGGCTTCTTCGCGCAAAGACGATTGTGCCGCTCACTGTGCACTCCTTAGCGCGGCTTCTGCCGAAAGACGCCCGGGAGCGGCTCTTAGCTCCGGAAAGCATCGTACCTTCGTCTTTAGCGTCTCTTCTCGTCTACATCTTAGCAAAAAGCTTTTCTACTATGTCTGGCGAGGAAAAACTGTGCCAGCACAGAAAACATCTCCCATCGTGTTCTAGACGTTGCACGGAGGTGTGCCGAGTGTTTGGCATGAAGAAAAGAAAAGTTGTCCAAAACAGCTTCCAATCGAATGTTCATGTGATTGGAAAAGTCAGGAGAGTGCAAAGGTACTGTTTTCTAGCAGTTGGCAAGCTGCGCACACAATCCCAGTGTTGTACAGCTTCCTTCTTCACCTTTCCGAAGGTGCCGCTCTCTCCGGCTCCCGGAGGCGAAGAAGCGGCTTCTTCGCGCAAAGACGATTGTGCCGCTCACTGTGCACTCCTTAGCGCGGCTTCTGCCGAAAGACGCCCGGGAGCGGCTCTTAGCTCCGGACAGCATCGTACCTTCGTCTTTAGCGTCTCTTCTCGTCTACATCTTAGCAAAAAGCTTTTCTATTATGTCTGGCGAGGAAAAACTGTGCCAGCACAGAAAACATCTCCCATCGTGTTCTAGACGTTGCACGGAGGTGTGCCGAGTGTTTGGCATGAAGAAAAGAAAAGTTGTCCAAAACAGCTTCCAATCGAATGTTCATGTGATTGGAAAAGTCAGGAGAGTGCAAAGGTACTGTTTTCTATCAGTTGGCAAGCTGCGCACACAATCCCAGTGTTGTACAGCTTCCTTCTTCACCTTTCCGAAGGTGCCGCTCTCTCCGGCTCCCGGAGGCGAAGAAGCGGCTTCTTCGCGCAAAGACGATTGTGCCGCTCACTGTGCACTCCTTAGCGCGGCTTCTGCCGAAAGACGCCCGGGAGCGGCTCTTAGCTCCGGACAGCATCGTACCTTCGTCTTTAGCGTCTCTTCTCGTCTACATCTTAGCAAAAAGCTTTTCTACTATGTCTGGCGAGGAAAAACTGTGCCAGCACAGAAAACATCTCCCATCGTGTTCTAGACGTTGCACGGAGGTGTGCCGAGTGTTTGGCATGAAGAAAAGAAAAGTTGTCCAAAACAGCTTCCAATCGAATGTTCATGTGATTGGAAAAGTCAGGAGAGTGCAAAGGTACTGTTTTCTATCAGTTGGCAAGCTGCGCACACAATCCCAGTGTTGTACAGCTTCCTTCTTCACCTTTCCGAAGGTGCCGCTCTCTCCGGCTCCCGGAGGCGAAGAAGCGGCTTCTTCGCGCAAAGACGATTGTGCCGCTCACTGTGCACTCCTTAGCGCGGCTTCTGCCGAAAGACGCCCGGGAGCGGCTCTTAGCTCCGGACAGCATCGTACCTTCGTCTTTAGCGTCTCTTCTCGTCTACATCTTAGCAAAAAGCTTTTCTACTATGTCTGGCGAGGAAAAACTGTGCCAGCACAGAAAAAATCTCCCATCGTGTTCTAGACGTTGCACGATCCCTATACTTAGGCTGATTTTCCTCCCTGGGGATAGGGTTAGACTTCAGCCTAGGGCTTGAAGATTTTTAACCAGGAAGTCCTGAGATCCAGGCTTACTGCATCTGCCAAAGGCATCCCAAAGGGAGTACAGAAGTGCCACAACATGGCTGCTTTCACGGCTTTTCCCTTAGGAAGAACTCTAATACGCGGCTGATTTACCTTCCTAGGGTTACTGTTAGGCTTAGGCCTAGGACTTTTAAAACCAGGAAGCCCTGGGCTCCAGGCACACTGCAGCTGCGAAAGGCATCCCAAGAGGGCTGCAGAAGTGACACAACTTGGCTGCCTCTACTGCTATTCTCATGAGACCATACCGAACCATAGGCTGATTTTCCTTCCTAGGGTTAAGGTTTGAGTTACGCCTAGGGTAAGGGTTCTATTAACCAGAAAGCCCTGAGTCCCAAGAACACAGCAGCTGCGAAGGACTACCCAAGAAGAGCGCAAAAGTACCACAACATGCCTGCCTCCACAGCTTTTTCCTTGGGGACATGCCTAATTCCTGGCTGATTTGCCTTTCTCGTTTTAGGGTTGGGGTTCGGCCTAGGGCTAGGATTTTTAAAATCAGGAAGCCCTGAGTTCCAGGCACACTGGAGCTGTGAAAGGCATCCCAAAGGGAGTGCAAAAGTGCCACAACATGGCTGCTTTCACGGCTTTTTCCTTGGCAAGAAGCCTAACACCAGGCTGATTTCCCTTCCCAGGGTTACTGTTAGGCTTAGGCCTAGGACTTTTAAAACCAGGAAGCCCTGGCCTCCAGGCACATGCAGCTGCGAAAGGCATCCCAAGAGGGCCGCAGAAGTGACACAACTTGGCTGCCTCTGCTTCTATTCTCATGAGACCATCCTGAACCATAGGCTGATTTTCCTTCCTAGGGTTAAGGTTTGAGTTACGCCTAGGGTAAGGGTTCTATTAACCAGAAAGCCCTGAGTTCCAAGAACACAGCAGCTGCGAAGGACTTCCCAAGAAGAGCGCAAAAGTACCACAACATGCCTGCCTCCACAGCTTTTTCCTTGGGGACATGCCTAATTCCTGGCTGATTTGCCTTTCTCGTCTTAGGGTTGGGGTTCGGCCTAGGGCTAGGATTTTTAAAATCAGGAAGCCCTGAGTTCCAGGCACACTGGAACTGTGAAAGGCATCCAAAAGGGTGTGCAAAAGTGCCACAACATGGCTGCTTTCTCTGCTTTTTCCTTGGCAAGAAGCCTAACACCAGGCTGATTTCCCTTCCCTGGGTTACTGTAAGGCTTAGGCCTAGCGCTAGGATTTTTAAAACTAGGAAGCCCTTAGCTCCAGGCACACTGCAGCTGTTCAAGGCATCCCAAGGGGAGTACAAAAGTGCAACAACATGGCAGCTTTCACAGCTTTTTCCTTGGCACCATCCCTATACCTAGGCTGATTTATCTGCCTAGGGTTAGGGTTAGGGTTCAGCCTAGGGCTTGGAGATTTTAACCAGGAAGCCCTGAGTTCCAGGCTTACTGCATCTGCCAAAGGTATCCCAAAGGGAGTGCAGAAGTGCCACAACATGGCTGCTTTCACGGCTTTTCCCTTAGGAAGAACCCTAATACGCGGCTGATTTACCTTCCTAGGGTTACTGTTAGGCTTAGGCCTAGGACTTTTAAAACCAGGAAGCCCTGGGCTCCAGGCACATGCAGCTGCGAAAGGCATCCCAAGGGGAGCGCAAAAGTGACACAACTTGGCTGCCTCTGCTGCTATTCTCATGAGACCATCCTGAACCATAGGCTGATTTTCCTTCCTAGGGTTAAGGTTTGAGTTACGCCTAGGGTAAGGGTTCTATTAACCAGAAAGCCCTGAGTTCCAAGAACACAGCAGCTGCGAAGGACTACCCAAGAAGAGCGCAAAAGTACCACAACATGCCTGCCTCCACAGCTTTTTCCTTGGGGACATGCCTAATTCCTGGCTGATTTGCCTTTCTCGTCTTAGGGTTGGGGTTCGGCCTAGGGCTAGGATTTTTTTAACTAGGAAGCCCTGAGTTCCAGGCTTACTTCATCTGCAAAAAGCATCCCAAAGGGAGTGCAGAAGTGCCACAACATGGCTGCTTTCACGGCTTTTCCCTTAAGAAGAACCCTAATACCCGGCTGATTTACCTTCCTAGGGTTACTGTTAGGCTTAGGCCTAGGACTTTTAAAACCAGGAAGCCCTGGGCTCCAGGCACACTGCAGCTGCGAAAGGCATCCCAAGGGGAGCGCAAAAGTGACACAACTTGGCTGCCACCACTGATATTTCCATGAGACCATCCCGAACCATAGGCTGATTTTCCTTCCTAGGGTTAAGGTTTGAGTTACGCCTAGGGTAAGGGTTCTATTAACCAGAAAGCCCTGAGTTCCAAGAACACAGCAGCTGCGAAAGACTAGCCAAGAAGAGCGCAAAAGTACCACAACATGCCTGCCTCCACAGCTTTTTCCTTGGGGACATGCCTAATTCCTGGCTGATTTGCCTTTCTCGTCTTAGGGTTGGGGTTCGGACTAGGGCTAGGAATTTTTGAACTAGGAAGCCCTGAGTTCCAGGCTTACTTCATCTGCAAAAAGCATCCCAAAGGGAGTGCAGAAGTGCCACAACATGGCTGCTTTCACGGCTTTTCCCTTAGGAAGAACCCTACTACGCGGCTGATTTACCTTCCTAGGGTTACTGTTAGGCTTAGGCCTAGGACTTTTAAAACCAGGAAGCCCTGGGCTCCAGGCACACTGCAGCTGTTAAAGGCATCCCAAGAGGGCTGCAGAAGTGACACAACTTGGCTGCCTCTGCTTCTATTCTCATGAGACCATCCCGAACCATAGGCTGATTTTCCTTCCTAGGGTTAAGGTTTGAGTTACGCCTAGGGTAAGGGTTCTATTAACCAGAAAGCCCTGAGTTCCAAGAACACAGCAGCTGCGAAGGACTACCCAAGAAGAGCGCAAAAGTACCACAACATGCCTGCCTCCACAGCTTTTTCCTTGGGGACATGCCTAATTCCTGGCTGATTTGCCTTTCTCGTCTTAGGGTTGGGGTTCAGCCTAGGGCTAGGATTTTTAAAATCAGGAAGCCCTGAGTTCCAGGCACACTGGAGCTGTGAAAGGCATCCAAAAGGGAGTGCAAAAGTGCCACAACATGGCTGCTTTCTCGGCTTTTTCCTTGGCAAGAAGCCTAACACCAGGCTGATTTCCCTTCCCTGGGTTACTGTAAGGCTTAGGCCTAGCGCTAGGATTTTTAAAACTAGGAAGCCCTTAGCTCCAGGCACACTGCAGCTGTTCAAGGCATCCCAAGGGGAGTACAAAAGTGCAACAACATGGCAGCTTTCACAGCTTTTTCCTTGGCACCATCCCTATACCTAGGCTGATTTATCTGCCTAGGGTTAGGGTTAGGGTTCAGCCTAGGGCTTGGAGATTTTAACCAGGAAGCCCTGAGTTCCAGGCTTACTGCATCTGCCAAAGGTATCCCAAAGGGAGTGCAGAAGTGCCACAACATGGCTGCTTTCACGGCTTTTCCCTTAGGAAGAACCCTAATACGCGGCTGATTTACCTTCCTAGGGTTACTGTTAGGCTTAGGCCTAGGACTTTTAAAACCAGGAAGCCCTGGGCTCCAGGCACATGCAGCTGCGAAAGGCATCCCAAGGGGAGCGCAAAAGTGACACAACTTGGCTGCCTCTGCTTCTATTCTCATGAGACCATCCTGAACCATAGGCTGATTTTCCTTCCTAGGGTTAAGGTTTGAGTTACGCCTAGGGTAAGGGTTCTATTAACCAGAAAGCCCTGAGTTCCAAGAACACAGCAGCTGCGAAGGACTACCCAAGAAGAGCGCAAAAGTACCACAACATGCCTGCCTCCACAGCTTTTTCCTTGGGGACATGCCTAATTCCTGGCTGATTTGCCTTTCTCGTCTTAGGGTTGGGGTTCGGCCTAGGGCTAGGATTTTTTGAACTAGGAAGCCCTGAGTTCCAGGCTTACTTCATCTGCAAAAAGCATCCCAAAGGGAGTGCAGAAGTGCCACAACATGGCTGCTTTCACGGCTTTTCCCTTAAGAAGAACCCTAATACCCGGCTGATTTACCTTCCTAGGGTTACTGTTAGGCTTAGGCCTAGGACTTTTAAAACCAGGAAGCCCTGGGCTCCAGGCACACTGCAGCTGCGAAAGGCATCCCAAGGGGAGCGCAAAAGTGACACAACTTGGCTGCCACCACTGATATTTCCATGAGACCATCCCGAACCATAGGCTGATTTTCCTTCCTAGGGTTAAGGTTTGAGTTACGCCTAGGGTAAGGGTTCTATTAACCAGAAAGCCCTGAGTTCCAAGAACACAGCAGCTGCGAAGGACTACCCAAGAAGAGCGCAAAAGTACCACAACATGCCTGCCTCCACAGCTTTTTCCTTGGGGACATGCCTAATTCCTGGCTGATTTGCCTTTCTCGTCTTAGGGTTGGGGTTCGGCCTAGGGCTAGGATTTTTTGAACTAGGAAGCCCTGAGTTCCAGGCTTACTTCATCTGCAAAAAGCATCCCAAAGGGAGTGCAGAAGTGCCACAACATGGCTGCTTTCACGGCTTTTCCCTTAGGAAGAACCCTACTACGCGGCTGATTTACCTTCCTAGGGTTACTGTTAGGCTTAGGCCTAGGACTTTTAAAACCAGGAAGCCCTGGGCTCCAGGCACACTGCAGCTGCGAAAGGCATCCCAAGAGGGCTGCAGAAGTGACACAACTTGGCTGCCTCTGCTTCTATTCTCATGAGACCATCCCGAACCATAGGCTGATTTTCCTTCCTAGGGTTAAGGTTTGAGTTACGCCTAGGGTAAGGGTTCTATTAACCAGAAAGCCCTGAGTTCCAAGAACACAGCAGCTGCGAAGGACTACCCAAGAAGAGCGCAAAAGTACCACAACATGCCTGCCTCCACAGCTTTTTCCTTGGGGACATGCCTAATTCCTGGCTGATTTGCCTTTCTCGTCTTAGGGTTGGGGTTCAGCCTAGGGCTAGGATTTTTAAAATCAGGAAGCCCTGAGTTCCAGGCACACTGGAGCTGTGAAAGGCATCCAAAAGGGAGTGCAAAAGTGCCACAACATGGCTGCTTTCTCGGCTTTTTCCTTGGCAAGAAGCCTAACACCAGGCTGATTTCCCTTCCCTGGGTTACTGTAAGGCTTAGGCCTAGCGCTAGGATTTTTAAAACTAGGAAGCCCTTAGCTCCAGGCACACTGCAGCTGTTCAAGGCATCCCAAGGGGAGTACAAAAGTGCAACAACATGGCAGCTTTCACAGCTTTTTCCTTGGCACCATCCCTATACCTAGGCTGATTTATCTGCCTAGGGTTAGGGTTAGGGTTCAGCCTATGGCTTGGAGATTTTAACCAGGAAGCCCTGAGTTCCAGGCTTACTGCATCTGCCAAAGGTATCCCAAAGGGAGTGCAGAAGTGCCACAACATGGCTGCTTTCACGGCTTTTCCCTTAGGAAGAACCCTAATACGCGGCTGATTTACCTTCCTAGGGTTACTGTTAGGCTTAGGCCTAGGACTTTTAAAACCAGGAAGCCCTGGGCTCCAGGCACTCTGCAGCTGCGAAAGGCATCCCAAGGGGAGCGCAAAAGTGACACAACTTGGCTGCCTCTGCTGCTATTCTCATGAGACCATCCTGAACCATAGGCTGATTTTCCTTCCTAGGGTTAAGGTTTGAGTTACGCCTAGGGTAAGGGTTCTATTAACCAGAAAGCCCTGAGTTCCAAGAACACAGCAGCTGCGAAGGACTACCCAAGAAGAGCGCAAAAGTACCACAACATGCCTGCCTCCACAGCTTTTTCCTTGGGGACATGCCTAATTCCTGGCTGATTTGCCTTTCTCGTCTTAGGGTTGGGGTTCGGCCTAGGGCTAGGATTTTTTGAACTAGGAAGCCCTGAGTTCCAGGCTTACTTCATCTGCAAAAAGCATCCCAAAGGGAGTGCAGAAGTGCCACAACATGGCTGCTTTCACGGCTTTTCCCTTAAGAAGAACCCTAATACCCGGCTGATTTACCTTCCTAGGGTTACTGTTAGGCTTAGGCCTAGGACTTTTAAAACCAGGAAGCCCTGGGCTCCAGGCACACTGCAGCTGCGAAAGGCATCCCAAGGGGAGCGCAAAAGTGACACAACTTGGCTGCCACCACTGATATTTCCATGAGACCATCCCGAACCATAGGCTGATTTTCCTTCCTAGGGTTAAGGTTTGAGTTACGCCTAGGGTAAGGGTTCTATTAACCAGAAAGCCCTGAGTTCCAAGAACACAGCAGCTGCGAAAGACTAGCCAAGAAGAGCGCAAAAGTACCACAACATGCCTGCCTCCACAGCTTTTTCCTTGGGGACATGCCTAATTCCTGGCTGATTTGCCTTTCTCGTCTTAGGGTTGGGGTTCGGACTAGGGCTAGGATTTTTTGAACTAGGAAGCCCTGAGTTCCAGGCTTACTTCATCTGCAAAAAGCATCCCAAAGGGAGTGCAGAAGTGCCACAACATGGCTGCTTTCACGGCTTTTCCCTTAGGAAGAACCCTACTACGCGGCTGATTTACCTTCCTAGGGTTACTGTTAGGCTTAGGCCTAGGACTTTTAAAACCAGGAAGCCCTGGGCTCCAGGCACACTGCAGCTGCGAAAGGCATCCCAAGAGGGCTGCAGAAGTGACACAACTTGGCTGCCTCTGCTTCTATTCTCATGAGACCATCCCGAACCATAGGCTGATTTTCCTTCCTAGGGTTAAGGTTTGAGTTACGCCTAGGGTAAGGGTTCTATTAACCAGAAAGCCCTGAGTTCCAAGAACACAGCAGCTGCGAAGGACTAGCCAAGAAGAGCGCAAAAGTACCACAACATGCCTGCCTCCACAGCTTTTTCCTTGGGGACATGCCTAATTCCTGGCTGATTTGCCTTTCTCGTCTTAGGGTTGGGGTTCAGCCTAGGGCTAGGATTTTTAAAATCAGGAAGCCCTGAGTTCCAGGCACACTGGAGCTGTGAAAGGCATCCTAAAGGGAGTGCAAAAGTGCCACAACATGGCTGCTTTCTCGGCTTTTTCCTTGGCAAGAAGCCTAACACCAGGCTGATTTCCCTTCCCTGGGTTACTGTAAGGCTTAGGCCTAGCGCTAGGATTTTTAAAACTAGGAAGCCCTTAGCTCCAGGCACACTGCAGCTGTTCAAGGCATCCCAAGGGGAGTACAAAAGTGCAACAACATGGCAGCTTTCACAGCTTTTTCCTTGGCACCATCCCTATACCTAGGCTGATTTATCTGCCTAGGGTTAGGGTTAGGGTTCAGCCTATGGCTTGGAGATTTTAACCAGGAAGCCCTGAGTTCCAGGCTTACTGCATCTGCCAAAGGTATCCCAAAGGGAGTGCAGAAGTGCTACAACATGGCTGCTTTCACGGCTTTTCCCTTAGGAAGAACCCTAATACGCGGCTGATTTACCTTCCTAGGGTTACTGTTAGGCTTAGGCCTAGGACTTTTAAAACCAGGAAGCCCTGGGCTCCAGGCACTCTGCAGCTGCGAAAGGCATCCCAAGGGGAGCGCAAAAGTGACACAACTTGGCTGCCTCTGCTGCTATTCTCATGAGACCATCCTGAACCATAGGCTGATTTTCCTTCCTAGGGTTAAGGTTTGAGTTACGCCTAGGGTAAGGGTTCTATTAACCAGAAAGCCCTGAGTTCCAAGAACACAGCAGCTGCGAAGGACTTCCCAAGAAGAGCGCAAAAGTACCACAACATGCCTGCCTCCACAGCTTTTTCCTTGGGGACATGCCTAATTCCTGGCTGATTTGCCTTTCTCGTCTTAGGGTTGGGGTTCGGACTAGGGCTAGGATTTTTAAAATCAGGAAGCCCTGAGTTCCAGGCACACTGGAGCTGTTAAAGGCATCCTAAAGGGAGTGCAAAAGTGCCACAACATGGCTGCTTTCACGGCTTTTTCCTTGGCAAGAAGCCTAACACCAGGCTGATTTACCTTCCTAGGGTTACTGTAAGGCTTAGGCCTAGGGCTAGGATTTTTAAAACCAGGAAGCCCTTAGCTCCAGGCACACTGCAGCTGTTCAAGGCATCCCAAGAGGGCCGCAGAAGTGACACAACTTGGCTGCCTCTGCTGCTATTCTCATGAGTCCATCCCGAACCATAGGCTGATTTTCCTTCCTAGGGTGAGGGTTAGAGTTACGCCTAGGGTTAGTGTTTTTTTAACCAGAAAGCCCTGAGTTCCAAGAACACAGCAGCTGCCAAGGACTACCCAAGAGGAGGGGAAAAGTGCCACAACATGGCTGCCTCCAGCGCTTTTTCCTTGGGACCATCATTGAACCTAGGCTGATTTACTTGCCTCCAGTTGCACCTATGGTCACGCCAAGGGATAGGGATTTTAAATCAGTAAACCCTGAGCTCCAGACCCAGTGCAGCTGCAAAAGGCTTCCCAAGGGCAGCCAAAAATTGCCTCAACATGCTCCTTCCAGTGCTTTTTTCCTTGGGAACATCCCTATACCCAGGCTGATTTATCTGCCTAGGGTTAGGGTTAGGGTTCAGCCTAGAGATAGGATTTTTTCAAACAGGAAGCCCTGAATTCCAGGCACACTGCAGCTGTTAAAGGCAGTGTTCTACGTCAACCGCAACTTAGTCTGAAATAAATGCTTTTTCCCTGAGAGCATCTGAGAGGTTTGCATGAAGCACTGATATCTGACATTTGCAATTTTGAATAGGAGAGGAGAAAGAAAATGGGAAGAAGTTTTTAATTTTAGTGGTTTCAATGTTAATTTCCGTACACTTTTTCAAAACTTGTCAGCTCAAATGCCCATCAACATCTTTTAGTCATCTGTAAGTCAGTATTCATATAAAATGTGCTTCAAATCAAAAGAATTTCAAATTTGCACTCCAAATTTCTATGCCTAGATTTATGATTTCCTACACATATTAGATGAAAGGAAGGCCTTTTTTACTGTGGGAGTGCTGGAACACTGGAACAGGTTGCCCAGGGAAGTTGTGGGTGTCCCATCCCTGAAAGTATTCAAGGTCAGCTTGGACTGGGCTTGGAGCAGCAACAAAGGAGAAGCTTGATGGTAGAGAAACAAAGTTGGACTATAGAAGAAACTGGGATTGAAGTATAGGAGCAAGTTTTCTCTCAGCTCTTGGGGTAAATTCAAAGTTGTACAAAATTACATTTATCTGTGCTATTCACTACTGTAACAGAAATGTTCATGAAAACTGTACAGAAGATAGCAAATTTTAAAAGAGATAAGCATTACAGCATAAAATCCATGGGATGGGTTACAACATGAGACACTCTCTAAGAGAAAATCTCTGTGTTTCAGCACTTCATCATGGTAAGATTTCATGAAGTGCCAAAGAAGGCGGAAAAATATCATTCGGGACGTTATTTCCTGGAATTCAGCCTGGCCATTAGTAGGAACTGGGTTTGAACACATCATGTAGATATACCACACACACTTGCCCTTCACTGAAAAATGACTGTTTACAACGAAGAAGCAATTGACGATCAAAATTGATTGAAAGCATCTTAAACATGTCAAGTATTTCATTGTAGATGATCTGTGATCCAAATGCTTCTTCCACCTTCGAGAGGGACAGAACAATTCTTCCATATCATGATGGTTTAAAATTGTATCAACCAATGTTTTCTGCTGAAAAGATAGCATCTATTTTTTTCTATTTTTGGAAGAAAATATTCCTAGACATACAACAGGTGAGAACTAAGTAATTTTAAAGAAACAAATGAAAAGAAAATATTCTGGAAATAGAATGAAATGAAAAGCTGTGTTTTAAATAGGAGCTAAATATGAAACAGAATTTTTGTACCAGGCATTTGAATTACTGCACCAGCTCTTTTGCCCATCAAGAGAGGCATTGAGCATTTCAGTCTTTTCCAAGGTGTTCATGATCTGCTATGCTGATCTCTGTGTGTGCCTAGGTGTGTGTGGAAGGGGGGGCATGTGAAGGGGAGTGTGTATGTTTGCTTTACAATTGTTGTGGCAGATTCATGCCTCAGCTCCACATTTTGTTTTAGAAAGGTCACACAGAGTGGATGTGAAGTTTACTATCAACAAGAGATCAATTCCCAAATCATCCATTTGACTCTACCTTATAAATCATGTGCTTTGTTGCATATTTTATCAAATCTACTTTCAAGCCAGATGGAGGAAGGAGGATGTGGCAATCCCTCCACCATCTTGCAACTTTTATGCAAGTAGGTTTTCAAGAAAATCATCATTTCTCTTTGAAATATGTCTGGAACAGGCATGATGGTAGTGTCAACCTGTTGGAGTTTTTGTTGCTGGAAGAAGTTATACAAAAGGATTGGTTTTTACATTGACCAGTTACTGAATCAAGCTCAGGAATACATTGGAAATTCAACTGGGGCTTCCTTTCCCCGGCAGACTACTTCTAGAAGGAGCTTGTACACTGAAGCTTAGTCTTTTGCCCTCTTTTTGTTTCTTTCCTATTTTCTTGGCTTCTTTGCCACTCTCTAGACAATTTTGGAACTTTTTTCCCAACTCAAATGGTTTCAATAGTCTGATTGTGATCATACATTTTTACAAGGAATTTTTAAAATCTTTCCTCCAGTTAAGAAAGTCAAGGACTTAGGTCTTTTTCTTCCCTTATCAATATTGCAATGAAATTGATAAGTAAAGACCAACTCTTTCTTTTTGTTTTTAACCCAAGCAGATCATTCCCATCCATTCATCCATTTGGTGGACCAATAGTTGCCATTCTGATGGAAGTTGTCACTTCTTAACAATAGGCATTCTGTGACTATGTTGACAGCACTTTGGGTGAAGATCCTAACTGGTCTTAGATACACATAGGGAGAAATTTGCTCAGCCAGTGTCAGTCTTAAGCATGCGTATCAGAAGATCTTTCTAGAGCTGGGAATTTTCCCATGAAAGGGATTCAGTTAGGGAAGAGACACTTGCCCCAGAGGTTTACATTCTTCTTGAAGACTGCTTAAGGAACTTAGATGCCATGTCCATTTGGATCTGTGTCTGCACAGAACTTTGTCATGCCAGTGCTTGAAATGCATCTTGAAGAGAATTCACTAGCACAGAATGAATGAGAGTGGAAGGGGTTGGTGGGGCTAACCAGGCCCAACCCCCCTGCCTAAACCAGGATACCTAGAGCCTCTTGCCCAGGATTCTATCTGGGTGTACTTTGAATGTCTTCAAAGATCCAGGCTCCACAATCTTTCTGGGCAGTCTGTGCCGTGGTTCACTCACCCTCACAGTAAAGAATCATTTCCTGATGTTCCTGTATTTCAGTGTGTGCCCACTGCCTCTTGTCTTTTCACTCAGCATCACTGAAAAGACACTGATTCCCTCCCCTTTGCACTATTGCTTCCATATGGATGTGTGCTGCCATGTAGAGATATGTCAAAAACCTCCCTGAAGCCCAGGCAGACAATATTCCCTTCATCTACCAGTCAAGATGATTCATCAGAGGAGTTTCAAGTGATGTTCAGCATGAAATGCCCCTGAAAAATTATGCTAACTACATTATTGTGTCGTCTTTCATGTGCCTGGCAAGGTTTTCCAGGAAGAGCTGCTTCATCAACTTCCTGGGTATAAAAAAGAGGCTGGCTGGTTTGTACGATTGCGAGTCCTCCGAATTGCCTTTTTTGAAGATGAGTGTCATTTGCTTACATCCAGTCCTTAGGCTCTCTTGTCGTCTACATCTTAGCAAAAAGCTTTTCCACTATGTCTGGCAAGGAGAAATTGTGCCAGCACAGAAAACATCTCCCATCGTGTTCTAGACGTTGCACGGAGGTGTGCCGAGTGTTTGGCATGAAGAAAAGAAAAGTTGTCCAAAACAGCTTCCAATCGAATGTTCATGTGATTGGAAAAGTCAGGAGAGTGCAAAGGTACTGTTTTCTAGCAGTTGGCAAGCTGCGCACACAATCCCAGTGTTGTACAGCTTCCTTCTTCACCTTTCCGAAGGTGCCGCTCTCTCCGGCTGCCGGAGGCGAAGAAGCGGCTTCTTCGCGCAAAGACGATTGTGCCGCTCACTGTGCACTCCTTAGCGCGGCTTCTGCCGAAAGACGCCCGGGAGCGGCTCTTAGCTCCGGACAGCATCGTACCTTCGTCTTTAGCGTCTCTTCTCGTCTACATCTTAGCAAAATGCTTTTCTACTATGTCTGGCGAGGAAAAACTGTGCCAGCACAGAAAACATCTCCCATCGTGTTCTAGACGTTGCACGGAGGTGTGCCGAGTGTTTGGCATGAAGAAAAGAAAAGTTGTCCAAAACAGCTTCCAATCGAATGTTCATGTGATTGGAAAAGTCAGGAGAGTGCAAAGGTACTGTTTTCTATCAGTTGGCAAGCTGCGCACACAATCCCAGTGTTGTACAGCTTCCTTCTTCACCTTTCCGAAGGTGCCGCTCTCTCCGGCTCCCGGAGGCGAAGAAGCGGCTTCTTCGCGCAAAGACGATTGTGCCGCTCACTGTGCACTCCTTAGCGCGGCTTCTGCCGAAAGACGCCCGGGAGCGGCTCTTAGCTCCGGAAAGCATCGTACCTTCGTCTTTAGCGTCTCTTCTCGTCTACATCTTAGCAAAAAGCTTTTCCACTATGTCTGGCGAGGAAAAACTGTGCCAGCACAGAAAACATCTCCCATCGTGTTCTAGACGTTGCACGGAGGTGTGCCGAGTGTTTGGCATGAAGGAAAGAAAAGTTGTCCAAAACAGCTTCCAATCGAATGTTCATGTGATTGGAAAAGTCAGGAGAGTGCAAAGGTACTGTTTTCTATCAGTTGGCAAGCTGCGCACACAATCCCAGTGTTGTACAGCTTCCTTCTTCACCTTTCCGAAGGTGCCGCTCTCTCCGGCTCCCGGAGGCGAAGAAGCGGCTTCTTCGCGCAAAGACGATTGTGCCGCTCACTGTGCACTCCTTAGCGCGGCTTCTGCCGAAAGACGCCCGGGAGCGGCTCTTAGCTCCGGACAGCATCGTACCTTCGTCTTTAGCGTCTCTTCTCGTCTACATCTTAGCAAAAAGCTTTTCTATTATGTCTGGCGAGGAAAAACTGTGCCAGCACAGAAAACATCTCCCATCGTGTTCTAGACGTTGCACGGAGGTGTGCCGTGTGTTTGGCATGAAGAAAAGAAAAGTTGTCCAAAACAGCTTCCAATCGAATGTTCATGTGATTGGAAAAGTCAGGAGAGTGCAAAGGTACTGTTTTCTATCAGTTGGCAAGCTGCGCACACAATCCCAGTGTTGTACAGCTTCCTTCTTCACCTTTCCGAAGGTGCCGCTCTCTCCGGCTCCCGGAGGCGAAGAAGCGGCTTCTTCGCGCAAAGACGATTGTGCCGCTCACTGTGCACTCCTTAGCGCGGCTTCTGCCGAAAGACGCCCGGGAGCGGCTCTTAGCTCCGGACAGCATCGTACCTTCGTCTTTAGCGTCTCTTCTCGTCTACATCTTAGCAAAAAGCTTTTCTACTATGTCTGGCGAGGAAAAACTGTGCCAGCACAGAAAACATCTCCCATCGTGTTCTAGACGTTGCACGGAGGTGTGCCGAGTGTTTGGCATGAAGAAAAGAAAAGTTGTCCAAAACAGCTTCCAATCGAATGTTCATGTGATTGGAAAAGTCAGGAGAGTGCAAAGGTACTGTTTTCTATCAGTTGGCAAGCTGCGCACACAATCCCAGTGTTGTACAGCTTCCTTCTTCACCTTTCCGAAGGTGCCGCTCTCTCCGGCTCCCGGAGGCGAAGAAGCGGCTTCTTCGCGCAAAGACGATTGTGCCGCTCACTGTGCACTCCTTAGCGCGGCTTCTGCCGAAAGACGCCCGGGAGCGGCTCTTAGCTCCGGACAGCATCGTACCTTCGTCTTTAGCGTCTCTTCTCGTCTACATCTTAGCAAAAAGCTTTTCTACTATGTCTGGCGAGGAAAAACTGTGCCAGCACAGAAAAAATCTCCCATCGTGTTCTAGACGTTGCACGATCCCTATACTTAGGCTGATTTTCCTCCCTGGGGATAGGGTTAGACTTCAGCCTAGGGCTTGAAGATTTTTAACCAGGAAGTCCTGAGATCCAGGCTTACTGCATCTGCCAAAGGCATCCCAAAGGGAGTACAGAAGTGCCACAACATGGCTGCTTTCACGGCTTTTCCCTTAGGAAGAACCCTAATACGCGGCTGATTTACCTTCCTAGGGTTACTGTTAGGCTTAGGCCTAGGACTTTTAAAACCAGGAAGCCCTGGGCTCCAGGCACACTGCAGCTGCGAAAGGCATCCCAAGAGGGCTGCAGAAGTGACACAACTTGGCTGCCTCTACTGCTATTCTCATGAGACCATCCCGAACCATAGGCTGATTTTCCTTCCTAGGGTTAAGGTTTGAGTTACGCCTAGGGTAAGGGTTCTATTAACCAGAAAGCCCTGAGTCCCAAGAACACAGCAGCTGCGAAGGACTACCCAAGAAGAGCGCAAAAGTACCACAACATGCCTGCCTCCACAGCTTTTTCCTTGGGGACATGCCTAATTCCTGGCTGATTTGCCTTTCTCGTTTTAGGGTTGGGGTTCGGCCTAGGGCTAGGATTTTTAAAATCAGGAAGCCCTGAGTTCCAGGCACACTGGAGCTGTGAAAGGCATCCCAAAGGGAGTGCAAAAGTGCCACAACATGGCTGCTTTCACGGCTTTTTCCTTGGCAAGAAGCCTAACACCAGGCTGATTTCCCTTCCCAGGGTTACTGTTAGGCTTAGGCCTAGGACTTTTAAAACCAGGAAGCCCTGGCCTCCAGGCACATGCAGCTGCGAAAGGCATCCCAAGAGGGCCGCAGAAGTGACACAACTTGGCTGCCTCTGCTTCTATTCTCATGAGACCATCCTGAACCATAGGCTGATTTTCCTTCCTAGGGTTAAGGTTTGAGTTACGCCTAGGGTAAGGGTTCTATTAACCAGAAAGCCCTGAGTTCCAAGAACACAGCAGCTGCGAAGGACTACCCAAGAAGAGCGCAAAAGTACCACAACATGCCTGCCTCCACAGCTTTTTCCTTGGGGACATGCCTAATTCCTGGCTGATTTGCCTTTCTCGTCTTAGGGTTGGGGTTCGGCCTAGGGCTAGGATTTTTAAAATCAGGAAGCCCTGAGTTCCAGGCACACTGGAACTGTGAAAGGCATCCAAAAGAGAGTGCAAAAGTGCCACAACATGGCTGCTTTCTCTGCTTTTTCCTTGGCAAGAAGCCTAACACCAGGCTGATTTCCCTTTCCTGGGTTACTGTAAGGCTTAGGCCTAGCGCTAGGATTTTTAAAACTAGGAAGCCCTTAGCTCCAGGCACACTGCAGCTGTTCAAGGCATCCCAAGGGGAGTACAAAAGTGCAACAACATGGCAGCTTTCACAGCTTTTTCCTTGGCACCATCCCTATACCTAGGCTGATTTATCTGCCTAGGGTTAGGGTTAGGGTTCAGCCTAGGGCTTGGAGATTTTAACCAGGAAGCCCTGAGTTCCAGGCTTACTGCATCTGCCAAAGGTATCCCAAAGGGAGTGCAGAAGTGCCACAACATGGCTGCTTTCACGGCTTTTCCCTTAGGAAGAACCCTAATACGCGGCTGATTTACCTTCCTAG
Source organism: Ammospiza maritima maritima (assembly GCA_036010785.1). NCBI lineage: Eukaryota > Metazoa > Chordata > Aves > Passeriformes > Passerellidae > Ammospiza > Ammospiza maritima. The sequence continues at coordinate 2,131,192 of JAYKTQ010000127.1, forward strand.
GGTTACTGTTAGGCTTAGGCCTAGGACTTTTAAAACCAGGAAGCCCTGGGCTCCAGGCACATGCAGCTGCGAAAGGCATCCCAAGGGGAGCGCAAAAGTGACACAACTTGGCTGCCTCTGCTGCTATTCTCATGAGACCATCCTGAACCATAGGCTGATTTTCCTTCCTAGGGTTAAGGTTTGAGTTACGCCTAGGGTAAGGGTTCTATTAACCAGAAAGCCCTGAGTTCCAAGAACACAGCAGCTGCGAAGGACTACCCAAGAAGAGCGCAAAAGTACCACAACATGCCTGCCTCCACAGCTTTTTCCTTGGGGACATGCCTAATTCCTGGCTGATTTGCCTTTCTCATCTTAGGGTTGGGGTTCGGCCTAGGGCTAGGATTTTTTGAACTAGGAAGCCCTGAGTTCCAGGCTTACTTCATCTGCAAAAAGCATCCCAAAGGGAGTGCAGAAGTGCCACAACATGGCTGCTTTCACGGCTTTTCCCTTAAGAAGAACCCTAATACCCGGCTGATTTACCTTCCTAGGGTTACTGTTAGGCTTAGGCCTAGGACTTTTAAAACCAGGAAGCCCTGGGCTCCAGGCACACTGCAGCTGCGAAAGGCATCCCAAGGGGAGCGCAAAAGTGACACAACTTGGCTGCCACCACTGATATTTCCATGAGACCATCCCGAACCATAGGCTGATTTTCCTTCCTAGGGTTAAGGTTTGAGTTACGCCTAGGGTAAGGGTTCTATTAACCAGAAAGCCCTGAGTTCCAAGAACACAGCAGCTGCGAAAGACTAGCCAAGAAGAGCGCAAAAGTACCACAACATGCCTGCCTCCACAGCTTTTTCCTTGGGGACATGCCTAATTCCTGGCTGATTTGCCTTTCTCGTCTTAGGGTTGGGGTTCGGACTAGGGCTAGGATTTTTTGAACTAGGAAGCCCTGAGTTCCAGGCTTACTTCATCTGCAAAAAGCATCCCAAAGGGAGTGCAGAAGTGCCACAACATGGCTGCTTTCACGGCTTTTCCCTTAGGAAGAACCCTAATACGCGGCTGATTTACCTTCCTAGGGTTACTGTTAGGCTTAGGCCTAGGACTTTTAAAACCAGGAAGCCCTGGGCTCCAGGCACACTGCAGCTGTTAAAGGCATCCCAAGAGGGCTGCAGAAGTGACACAACTTGGCTGCCACCACTGATATTTCCATGAGACCATCCCGAACCATAGGCTGATTTTCCTTCCTAGGGTTAAGGTTTGAGTTACGCCTAGGGTAAGGGTTCTATTAACCAGAAAGCCCTGAGTTCCAAGAACACAGCAGCTGCGAAGGACTACCCAAGAAGAGCGCAAAAGTACCACAACATGCCTGCCTCCACAGCTTTTTCCTTGGGGACATGCCTAATTCCTGGCTGATTTGCCTTTCTCGTCTTAGGGTTGGGGTTCAGCCTAGGGCTAGGATTTTTAAAATCAGGAAGCCCTGAGTTCCAGGCACACTGGAGCTGTGAAAGGCATCCAAAAGGGAGTGCAAAAGTGCCACAACATGGCTGCTTTCTCGGCTTTTTCCTTGGCAAGAAGCCTAACACCAGGCTGATTTCCCTTCCCTGGGTTACTGTAAGGCTTAGGCCTAGCGCTAGGATTTTTAAAACTAGGAAGCCCTTAGCTCCAGGCACACTGCAGCTGTTCAAGGCATCCCAAGGGGAGTACAAAAGTGCAACAACATGGCAGCTTTCACAGCTTTTTCCTTGGCACCATCCCTATACCTAGGCTGATTTATCTGCCTAGGGTTAGGGTTAGGGTTCAGCCTATGGCTTGGAGATTTTAACCAGGAAGCCCTGAGTTCCAGGCTTACTGCATCTGCCAAAGGTATCCCAAAGGGAGTGCAGAAGTGCCACAACATGGCTGCTTTCACGGCTTTTCCCTTAGGAAGAACCCTAATACGCGGCTGATTTACCTTCCTAGGGTTACTGTTAGGCTTAGGCCTAGGACTTTTAAAACCAGGAAGCCCTGGGCTCCAGGCACTCTGCAGCTGCGAAAGGCATCCCAAGGGGAGCGCAAAAGTGACACAACTTGGCTGCCTCTGCTGCTATTCTCATGAGACCATCCTGAACCATAGGCTGATTTTCCTTCCTAGGGTTAAGGTTTGAGTTACGCCTAGGGTAAGGGTTCTATTAACCAGAAAGCCCTGAGTTCCAAGAACACAGCAGCTGCGAAGGACTACCCAAGAAGAGCGCAAAAGTACCACAACATGCCTGCCTCCACAGCTTTTTCCTTGGGGACATGCCTAATTCCTGGCTGATTTGCCTTTCTCGTCTTAGGGTTGGGGTTCGGCCTAGGGCTAGGATTTTTAAAATCAGGAAGCCCTGAGTTCCAGGCACACTGGAACTGTGAAAGGCATCCAAAAGGGAGTGCAAAAGTGCCACAACATGGCTGCTTTCTCTGCTTTTTCCTTGGCAAGAAGCCTAACACCAGGCTGATTTCCCTTCCCTGGGTTACTGTAAGGCTTAGGCCTAGCGCTAGGATTTTTAAAACTAGGAAGCCCTTAGCTCCAGGCACACTGCAGCTGTTCAAGGCATCCCAAGGGGAGTACAAAAGTGCAACAACATGGCAGCTTTCACAGCTTTTTCCTTGGCACCATCCCTATACCTAGGCTGATTTATCTGCCTAGGGTTAGGGTTAGGGTTCAGCCTAGGGCTTGGAGATTTTAACCAGGAAGCCCTGAGTTCCAGGCTTACTGCATCTGCCAAAGGTATCCCAAAGGGAGTGCAGAAGTGCCACAACATGGCTGCTTTCACGGCTTTTCCCTTAGGAAGAACCCTAATACGCGGCTGATTTACCTTCCTAGGGTTACTGTTAGGCTTAGGCCTAGGACTTTTAAAACCAGGAAGCCCTGGGCTCCAGGCACATGCAGCTGCGAAAGGCATCCCAAGGGGAGCGCAAAAGTGACACAACTTGGCTGCCTCTGCTGCTATTCTCATGAGACCATCCTGAACCATAGGCTGATTTTCCTTCCTAGGGTTAAGGTTTGAGTTACGCCTAGGGTAAGGGTTCTATTAACCAGAAAGCCCTGAGTTCCAAGAACACAGCAGCTGCGAAGGACTAGCCAAGAAGAGCGCAAAAGTACCACAACATGCCTGCCTCCACAGCTTTTTCCTTGGGGACATGCCTAATTCCTGGCTGATTTGCCTTTCTCGTCTTAGGGTTGGGGTTCGGCCTAGGGCTAGGATTTTTTGAACTAGGAAGCCCTGAGTTCCAGGCTTACTTCATCTGCAAAAAGCATCCCAAAGGGAGTGCAGAAGTGCCACAACATGGCTGCTTTCACGGCTTTTCCCTTAAGAAGAACCCTAATACCCGGCTGATTTACCTTCCTAGGGTTACTGTTAGGCTTAGGCCTAGGACTTTTAAAACCAGGAAGCCCTGGGCTCCAGGCACACTGCAGCTGCGAAAGGCATCCCAAGGGGAGCGCAAAAGTGACACAACTTGGCTGCCACCACTGATATTTCCATGAGACCATCCCGAACCATAGGCTGATTTTCCTTCCTAGGGTTAAGGTTTGAGTTACGCCTAGGGTAAGGGTTCTATTAACCAGAAAGCCCTGAGTTCCAAGAACACAGCAGCTGCGAAAGACTAGCCAAGAAGAGCGCAAAAGTACCACAACATGCCTGCCTCCACAGCTTTTTCCTTGGGGACATGCCTAATTCCTGGCTGATTTGCCTTTCTCGTCTTAGGGTTGGGGTTCGGACTAGGGCTAGGATTTTTTGAACTAGGAAGCCCTGAGTTCCAGGCTTACTTCATCTGCAAAAAGCATCCCAAAGGGAGTGCAGAAGTGCCACAACATGGCTGCTTTCACGGCTTTTCCCTTAGGAAGAACCCTACTACGCGGCTGATTTACCTTCCTAGGGTTACTGTTAGGCTTAGGCCTAGGACTTTTAAAACCAGGAAGCCCTGGGCTCCAGGCACACTGCAGCTGTTAAAGGCATCCCAAGAGGGCTGCAGAAGTGACACAACTTGGCTGCCACCACTGATATTTCCATGAGACCATCCCGAACCATAGGCTGATTTTCCTTCCTAGGGTTAAGGTTTGAGTTACGCCTAGGGTAAGGGTTCTATTAACCAGAAAGCCCTGAGTTCCAAGAACACAGCAGCTGCGAAGGACTACCCAAGAAGAGCGCAAAAGTACCACAACATGCCTGCCTCCACAGCTTTTTCCTTGGGGACATGCCTAATTCCTGGCTGATTTGCCTTTCTCGTCTTAGGGTTGGGGTTCAGCCTAGGGCTAGGATTTTTAAAATCAGGAAGCCCTGAGTTCCAGGCACACTGGAGCTGTGAAAGGCATCCAAAAGGGAGTGCAAAAGTGCCACAACATGGCTGCTTTCTCGGCTTTTTCCTTGGCAAGAAGCCTAACACCAGGCTGATTTCCCTTCCCTGGGTTACTGTAAGGCTTAGGCCTAGCGCTAGGATTTTTAAAACTAGGAAGCCCTTAGCTCCAGGCACACTGCAGCTGTTCAAGGCATCCCAAGGGGAGTACAAAAGTGCAACAACATGGCAGCTTTCACAGCTTTTTCCTTGGCACCATCCCTATACCTAGGCTGATTTATCTGCCTAGGGTTAGGGTTAGGGTTCAGCCTATGGCTTGGAGATTTTAACCAGGAAGCCCTGAGTTCCAGGCTTACTGCATCTGCCAAAGGTATCCCAAAGGGAGTGCAGAAGTGCCACAACATGGCTGCTTTCACGGCTTTTCCCTTAGGAAGAACCCTAATACGCGGCTGATTTACCTTCCTAGGGTTACTGTTAGGCTTAGGCCTAGGACTTTTAAAACCAGGAAGCCCTGGGCTCCAGGCACTCTGCAGCTGCGAAAGGCATCCCAAGGGGAGCGCAAAAGTGACACAACTTGGCTGCCTCTGCTGCTATTCTCATGAGACCATCCTGAACCATAGGCTGATTTTCCTTCCTAGGGTTAAGGTTTGAGTTACGCCTAGGGTAAGGGTTCTATTAACCAGAAAGCCCTGAGTTCCAAGAACACAGCAGCTGCGAAGGACTACCCAAGAAGAGCGCAAAAGTACCACAACATGCCTGCCTCCACAGCTTTTTCCTTGGGGACATGCCTAATTCCTGGCTGATTTGCCTTTCTCGTCTTAGGGTTGGGGTTCGGACTAGGGCTAGGATTTTTAAAATCAGGAAGCCCTGAGTTCCAGGCTTACTTCATCTGCAAAAAGCATCCCAAAGGGAGTGCAGAAGTGCCACAACATGGCTGCTTTCACGGCTTTTCCCTTAGGAAGAACCCTACTACGCGGCTGATTTACCTTCCTAGGGTTACTGTTAGGCTTAGGCCTAGGGCTAGGATTTTTAAAACCAGGAAGCCCTTAGCTCCAGGCACACTGCAGCTGTTCAAGGCATCCCAAGAGGGCCGCAGAAGTGACACAACTTGGCTGCCTCTGCTGCTATTCTCATGAGTCCATCCCGAACCATAGGCTGATTTTCCTTCCTAGGGTGAGGGTTAGAGTTACGCCTAGGGTTAGTGTTTTTTTAACCAGAAAGCCCTGAGTTCCAAGAACACAGCAGCTGCCAAGGACTACCCAAGAGGAGGGGAAAAGTGCCACAACATGGCTGCCTCCAGCGCTTTTTCCTTGGGACCATCATTGAACCTAGGCTGATTTACTTGCCTCCAGTTGCACCTATGGTCACGCCAAGGGATAGGGATTTTAAATCAGTAAACCCTGAGCTCCAGACCCAGTGCAGCTGCAAAAGGCTTCCCAAGGGCAGCCAAAAATTGCCTCAACATGCTCCTTCCAGTGCTTTTTTCCTTGGGAACATCCCTATACCCAGGCTGATTTATCTGCCTAGGGTTAGGGTTAGGGTTCAGCCTAGAGATAGGATTTTTTCAAACAGGAAGCCCTGAATTCCAGGCACACTGCAGCTGTTAAAGGCAGTGTTCTACGTCAACCGCAACTTAGTCTGAAATAAATGCTTTTTCCCTGAGAGCATCTGAGAGGTTTGCATGAAGCACTGATATCTGACATTTGCAATTTTGAATAGGAGAGGAGAAAGAAAATGGGAAGAAGTTTTTAATTTTAGTGGTTTCAATGTTAATTTCCGTACACTTTTTCAAAACTTGTCAGCTCAAATGCCCATCAACATCTTTTAGTCATCTGTAAGTCAGTATTCATATAAAATGTGCTTCAAATCAAAAGAATTTCAAATTTGCAATCCAAATTTCTATGCCTAGATTTATGATTTCCTACACATATTAGATGAAAGGAAGGCCTTTTTTACTGTGGGAGTGCTGGAACACTGGAACAGGTTGCCCAGGGAAGTTGTGGGTGTCCCATCCCTGAAAGTATTCAAGGTCAGCTTGGACTGGGCTTGGAGCAGCAACAAAGGAGAAGCTTGATGGTAGAGAAACAAAGTTGGACTATAGAAGAAACTGGGATTGAAGTATAGGAGCAAGTTTTCTCTCAGCTCTTGGGGTAAATTCAAAGTTGTACAAAATTACATTTATCTGTGCTATTCACTACTGTAACAGAAATGTTCATGAAAACTGTACAGAAGATAGCAAATTTTAAAAGAGATAAGCATTACAGCATAAAATCCATGGGATGGGTTACAACATGAGACACTCTCTAAGAGAAAATCTCTGTGTTTCAGCACTTCATCATGGTAAGATTTCATGAAGTGCCAAAGAAGGCGGAAAAATATCATTCGGGACGTTATTTCCTGGAATTCAGCCTGGCCATTAGTAGGAACTGGGTTTGAACACATCATGTAGATATACCACACACACTTGCCCTTCACTGAAAAATGACTGTTTCCAACGAAGAAGCAATTGACGATCAAAATTGATTGAAAGCATCTTAAACATGTCAAGTATTTCATTGTAGATGATCTGTGATCCAAATGCTTCTTCCACCTTCGAGAGGGACAGAACAATTCTTCCATATCATGATGGTTTAAAATTGTATCAACCAATGTTTTCTGCTGAAAAGATAGCATCTATTTTTTTCTATTTTTGGAAGAAAATATTCCTAGACATACAACAGGTGAGAACTAAGTAATTTTAAAGAAACAAATGAAAAGAAAATATTCTGGAAATAGAATGAAATGAAAAGCTGTGTTTTAAATAGGAGCTAAATATGAAACAGAATTTTTGTACCAGGCATTTGAATTACTGCACCAGCTCTTTTGCCCATCAAGAGAGGCATTGAGCATTTCAGTCTTTTCCAAGGTGTTCATGATCTGCTATGCTGATCTCTGTGTGTGCCTAGGTGTGTGTGGAAGGGGGGGCATGTGAAGGGGAGTGTGTATGTTTGCTTTACAATTGTTGTGGCAGATTCATGCCTCAGCTCCACATTTTGTTTTAGAAAGGTCACACAGAGTGGATGTGAAGTTTACTATCAACAAGAGATCAATTCCCAAATCATCCATTTGACTCTACCTTATAAATCATGTGCTTTGTTGCATATTTTATCAAATCTACTTTCAAGCCAGATGGAGGAAGGAGGATGTGGCAATCCCTCCACCATCTTGCAACTTTTATGCAAGTAGGTTTTCAAGAAAATCATCATTTCTCTTTGAAATATGTCTGGAACAGGCATGATGGTAGTGTCAACCTGTTGGAGTTTTTGTTGCTGGAAGAAGTTATACAAAAGGATTGGTTTTTACATTGACCAGTTACTGAATCAAGCTCAGGAATACATTGGAAATTCAACTGGGGCTTCCTTTCCCCGGCAGACTACTTCTAGAAGGAGCTTGTACACTGAAGCTTAGTCTTTTGCCCTCTTTTTGTTTCTTTCCTATTTTCTTGGCTTCTTTGCCACTCTCTAGACAATTTTGGAACTTTTTTCCCAACTCAAATGGTTTCAATAGTCTGATTGTGATCATACATTTTTACAAGGAATTTTTAAAATCTTTCCTCCAGTTAAGAAAGTCAAGGACTTAGGTCTTTTTCTTCCCTTATCAATATTGCAATGAAATTGATAAGTAAAGACCAACTCTTTCTTTTTGTTTTTAACCCAAGCAGATCATTCCCATCCATTCATCCATTTGGTGGACCAATAGTTGCCATTCTGATGGAAGTTGTCACTTCTTAACAATAGGCATTCTGTGACTATGTTGACAGCACTTTGGGTGAAGATCCTAACTGGTCTTAGATACACATAGGGAGAAATTTGCTCAGCCAGTGGCAGTCTTAAGCATGCGTATCAGAAGATCTTTCTAGAGCTGGGAATTTTCCCATGAAAGGGATTCAGTTAGGGAAGAGACACTTGCCCCAGAGGTTTACATTCTTCTTGAAGACTGCTTAAGGAACTTAGATGCCATGTCCATTTGGATCTGTGTCTGCACAGAACTTTGTCATGCCAGTGCTTGAAATGCATCTTGAAGAGAATTCACTAGCACAGAATGAATGAGAGTGGAAGGGGTTGGTGGGGCTAACCAGGCCCAACCCCCCTGCCTAAACCAGGATACCTAGAGCCTCTTGCCCAGGATTCTATCTGGGTGTACTTTGAATGTCTTCAAAGATCCAGGCTCCACAATCTTTCTGGGCAGTCTGTGCCGTGGTTCACTCACCCTCACAGTAAAGAATCATTTCCTGATGTTCCTGTATTTCAGTGTGTGCCCACTGCCTCTTGTCTTTTCACTCAGCATCACTGAAAAGACACTGATTCCCTCCCCTTTGCACTATTGCTTCCATATGGATGTGTGCTGCCATGTAGAGATATGTCAAAAACCTCCCTGAAGCCCAGGCAGATAATATTCCCTTCATCTACCAGTCAAGTTGATTCATCAGAGGAGTTTCAAGTGATGTTCAGCATGAAATGCCCCTGAAAAATAATGCTAACTACATTATTGTGTCGTCTTTCATGTGCCTGGCAAGGTTTTCCAGGAAGAGCTGCTTCATCAACTTCCTGGGTATAAAAAAGAGGCTGGCTGGTTTGTACGATTGCGAGTCCTCCGAATTGCCTTTTTTGAAGATGAGTGTCATTTGCTTACATCCAGTCCTTAGGCTCTCTTGTCGTCTACATCTTAGCAAAAAGCTTTTCCACTATGTCTGGCGAGGAAAAACTGTGCCAGCACAGAAAACATCTCCCATCGTGTTCTAGACGTTGCACGGAGGTGTGCCGAGTGTTTGGCATGAAGGAAAGAAAAGTTGTCCAAAACAGCTTCCAATCGAATGTTCATGTGATTGGAAAAGTCAGGAGAGTGCAAAGGTACTGTTTTCTATCAGTTGGCAAGCTGCGCACACAATCCCAGTGTTGTACAGCTTCCTTCTTCACCTTTCCGAAGGTGCCGCTCTCTCCGGCTGCCGGAGGCGAAGAAGCGGCTTCTTCGCGCAAAGACGATTGTGCCGCTCACTGTGCACTCCTTAGCGCGGCTTCTGCCGAAAGACGCCCGGGAGCGGCTCTTAGCTCCGGACAGCATCGTACCTTCGTCTTTAGCGTCTCTTCTCGTCTACATCTTAGCAAAATGCTTTTCTATTATGTCTGGCGAGGAAAAACTGTGCCAGCACAGAAAACATCTCCCATCGTGTTCTAGACGTTGCACGGAGGTGTGCCGAGTGTTTGGCATGAAGAAAAGAAAAGTTGTCCAAAACAGCTTCCAATCGAATGTTCATGTGATTGGAAAAGTCAGGAGAGTGCAAAAGTACTGTTTTCTATCAGTTGGCAAGCTGTGCACACAATCCCAGTGTTGTACAGCTTCCTTCTTCACCTTTCCGAAGGTGCCGCTCTCTCCGGCTCCCGGAGGCGAAGAAGCGGCTTCTTCGCGCAAAGACGATTGTGCCGCTCACTGTGCACTCCTTAGCGCGGCTTCTGCCGAAAGACGCCCGGGAGCGGCTCTTAGCTCCGGAAAGCATCGTACCTTCGTCTTTAGCGTCTCTTCTCGTCTACATCTTAGCAAAAAGCTTTTCCACTATGTCTGGCGAGGAAAAACTGTGCCAGCACAGAAAACATCTCCCATCGTGTTCTAGACGTTGCACGGAGGTGTGCCGAGTGTTTGGCATGAAGGAAAGAAAAGTTGTCCAAAACAGCTTCCAATCGAATGTTCATGTGATTGGAAAAGTCAGGAGAGTGCAAAGGTACTGTTTTCTATCAGTTGGCAAGCTGCGCACACAATCCCAGTGTTGTACAGCTTCCTTCTTCACCTTTCCGAAGGTGCCGCTCTCTCCGGCTCCCGGAGGCGAAGAAGCGGCTTCTTCGCGCAAAGACGATTGTGCCGCTCACTGTGCACTCCTTAGCGCGGCTTCTGCCGAAAGACGCCCGGGAGCGGCTCTTAGCTCCGGACAGCATCGTACCTTCGTCTTTAGCGTCTCTTCTCGTCTACATCTTAGCAAAAAGCTTTTCTACTATGTCTGGCGAGGAAAAACTGTGCCAGCACAGAAAACATCTCCCATCGTGTTCTAGACGTTGCACGGAGGTGTGCCGAGTGTTTGGCATGAAGAAAAGAAAAGTTGTCCAAAACAGCTTCCAATCGAATGTTCATGTGATTGGAAAAGTCAGGAGAGTGCAAAGGTACTGTTTTCTAGCAGTTGGCAAGCTGCGCACACAATCCCAGTGTTGTACAGCTTCCTTCTTCACCTTTCCGAAGGTGCCGCTCTCTCCGGCTCCCGGAGGCGAAGAAGCGGCTTCTTCGCGCAAAGACGATTGTGCCGCTCACTGTGCACTCCTTAGCGCGGCTTCTGCCGAAAGACGCCCGGGAGCGGCTCTTAGCTCCGGACAGCATCGTACCTTCGTCTTTAGCGTCTCTTCTCGTCTACATCTTAGCAAAAAGCTTTTCTACTATGTCTGGCGAGGAAAAACTGTGCCAGCACAGAAAACATCTCCCATCGTGTTCTAGACGTTGCACGGAGGTGTGCCGAGTGTTTGGCATGAAGAAAAGAAAAGTTGTCCAAAACAGCTTCCAATCGAATGTTCATGTGATTGGAAAAGTCAGGAGAGTGCAAAGGTACTGTTTTCTAGCAGTTGGCAAGCTGCGCACACAATCCCAGTGTTGTACAGCTTCCTTCTTCACCTTTCCGAAGGTGCCGCTCTCTCCGGCTCCCGGAGGCGAAGAAGCGGCTTCTTCGCGCAAAGACGATTGTGCCGCTCACTGTGCACTCCTTAGCGCGGCTTCTGCCGAAAGACGCCCGGGAGCGGCTCTTAGCTCCGGACAGCATCGTACCTTCGTCTTTAGCGTCTCTTCTCGTCTACATCTTAGCAAAAAGCTTTTCTATTATGTCTGGCGAGGAAAAACTGTGCCAGCACAGAAAACATCTCCCATCGTGTTCTAGACGTTGCACGGAGGTGTGCCGAGTGTTTGGCATGAAGAAAAGAAAAGTTGTCCAAAACAGCTTCCAATCGAATGTTCATGTGATTGGAAAAGTCAGGAGAGTGCAAAGGTACTGTTTTCTATCAGTTGGCAAGCTGCGCACACAATCCCAGTGTTGTACAGCTTCCTTCTTCACCTTTCCGAAGGTGCCGCTCTCTCCGGCTCCCGGAGGCGAAGAAGCGGCTTCTTCGCGCAAAGACGATTGTGCCGCTCACTGTGCACTCCTTAGCGCGGCTTCTGCCGAAAGACGCCCGGGAGCGGCTCTTAGCTCCGGACAGCATCGTACCTTCGTCTTTAGCGTCTCTTCTCGTCTACATCTTAGCAAAAAGCTTTTCTACTATGTCTGGCGAGGAAAAACTGTGCCAGCACAGAAAACATCTCCCATCGTGTTCTAGACGTTGCACGGAGGTGTGCCGAGTGTTTGGCATGAAGAAAAGAAAAGTTGTCCAAAACAGCTTCCAATCGAATGTTCATGTGATTGGAAAAGTCAGGAGAGTGCAAAGGTACTGTTTTCTATCAGTTGGCAAGCTGCGCACACAATCCCAGTGTTGTACAGCTTCCTTCTTCACCTTTCCGAAGGTGCCGCTCTCTCCGGCTCGCGGAGGCGAAGAAGCGGCTTCTTCGCGCAAAGACGATTGTGCCGCTCACTGTGCACTCCTTAGCGCGGCTTCTGCCGAAAGACGCCCGGGAGCGGCTCTTAGCTCCGGACAGCATCGTACCTTCGTCTTTAGCGTCTCTTCTCGTCTACATCTTAGCAAAAAGCTTTTCTACTATGTCTGGCGAGGAAAAACTGTGCCAGCACAGAAAAAATCTCCCATCGTGTTCTAGACGTTGCACGATCCCTATACTTAGGCTGATTTTCCTCCCTGGGGATAGGGTTAGACTTCAGCCTAGGGCTTGAAGATTTTTAACCAGGAAGTCCTGAGATCCAGGCTTACTGCATCTGCCAAAGGCATCCCAAAGGGAGTACAGAAGTGCCACAACATGGCTGCTTTCACGGCTTTTCCCTTAGGAAGAACCCTAATACGCGGCTGATTTACCTTCCTAGGGTTACTGTTAGGCTTAGGCCTAGGACTTTTAAAACCAGGAAGCCCTGGGCTCCAGGCACACTGCAGCTGCGAAAGGCATCCCAAGAGGGCTGCAGAAGTGACACAACTTGGCTGCCTCTACTGCTATTCTCATGAGACCATCCCGAACCATAGGCTGATTTTCCTTCCTAGGGTTAAGGTTTGAGTTACGCCTAGGGTAAGGGTTCTATTAACCAGAAAGCCCTGAGTCCCAAGAACACAGCAGCTGCGAAGGACTACCCAAGAAGAGCGCAAAAGTACCACAACATGCCTGCCTCCACAGCTTTTTCCTTGGGGACATGCCTAATTCCTGGCTGATTTGCCTTTCTCGTTTTAGGGTTGGGGTTCGGCCTAGGGCTAGGATTTTTAAAATCAGGAAGCCCTGAGTTCCAGGCACACTGGAGCTGTGAAAGGCATCCCAAAGGGAGTGCAAAAGTGCCACAACATGGCTGCTTTCACGGCTTTTTCCTTGGCAAGAAGCCTAACACCAGGCTGATTTCCCTTCCCAGGGTTACTGTTAGGCTTAGGCCTAGGACTTTTAAAACCAGGAAGCCCTGGCCTCCAGGCACATGCAGCTGCGAAAGGCATCCCAAGAGGGCCGCAGAAGTGACACAACTTGGCTGCCTCTGCTTCTATTCTCATGAGACCATCCTGAACCATAGGCTGATTTTCCTTCCTAGGGTTAAGGTTTGAGTTACGCCTAGGGTAAGGGTTCTATTAACCAGAAAGCCCTGAGTTCCAAGAACACAGCAGCTGCGAAGGACTACCCAAGAAGAGCGCAAAAGTACCACAACATGCCTGCCTCCACAGCTTTTTCCTTGGGGACATGCCTAATTCCTGGCTGATTTGCCTTTCTCGTCTTAGGGTTGGGGTTCGGCCTAGGGCTAGGATTTTTAAAATCAGGAAGCCCTGAGTTCCAGGCACACTGGAACTGTGAAAGGCATCCAAAAGGGAGTGCAAAAGTGCCACAACATGGCTGCTTTCTCTGCTTTTTCCTTGGCAAGAAGCCTAACACCAGGCTGATTTCCCTTCCCTGGGTTACTGTAAGGCTTAGGCCTAGCGCTAGGATTTTTAAAACTAGGAAGCCCTTAGCTCCAGGCACACTGCAGCTGTTCAAGGCATCCCAAGGGGAGTACAAAAGTGCAACAACATGGCAGCTTTCACAGCTTTTTCCTTGGCACCATCCCTATACCTAGGCTGATTTATCTGCCTAGGGTTAGGGTTAGGGTTCAGCCTAGGGCTTGGAGATTTTAACCAGGAAGCCCTGAGTTCCAGGCTTACTGCATCTGCCAAAGGTATCCCAAAGGGAGTGCAGAAGTGCCACAACATGGCTGCTTTCACGGCTTTTCCCTTAGGAAGAACCCTAATACGCGGCTGATTTACCTTCCTAGGGTTACTGTTAGGCTTAGGCCTAGGACTTTTAAAACCAGGAAGCCCTGGGCTCCAGGCACATGCAGCTGCGAAAGGCATCCCAAGGGGAGCGCAAAAGTGACACAACTTGGCTGCCTCTGCTGCTATTCTCATGAGACCATCCTGAACCATAGGCTGATTTTCCTTCCTAGGGTTAAGGTTTGAGTTACGCCTAGGGTAAGGGTTCTATTAACCAGAAAGCCCTGAGTTCCAAGAACACAGCAGCTGCGAAGGACTACCCAAGAAGAGCGCAAAAGTACCACAACATGCCTGCCTCCACAGCTTTTTCCTTGGGGACATGCCTAATTCCTGGCTGATTTGCCTTTCTCGTCTTAGGGTTGGGGTTCGGCCTAGGGCTAGGATTTTTTGAACTAGGAAGCCCTGAGTTCCAGGCTTACTTCATCTGCAAAAAGCATCCCAAAGGGAGTGCAGAAGTGCCACAACATGGCTGCTTTCACGGCTTTTCCCTTAAGAAGAACCCTAATACCCGGCTGATTTACCTTCCTAGGGTTACTGTTAGGCTTAGGCCTAGGACTTTTAAAACCAGGAAGCCCTGGGCTCCAGGCACACTGCAGCTGCGAAAGGCATCCCAAGGGGAGCGCAAAAGTGACACAACTTGGCTGCCACCACTGATATTTCCATGAGACCATCCCGAACCATAGGCTGATTTTCCTTCCTAGGGTTAAGGTTTGAGTTACGCCTAGGGTAAGGGTTCTATTAACCAGAAAGCCCTGAGTTCCAAGAACACAGCAGCTGCGAAAGACTAGCCAAGAAGAGCGCAAAAGTACCACAACATGCCTGCCTCCACAGCTTTTTCCTTGGGGACATGCCTAATTCCTGGCTGATTTGCCTTTCTCGTCTTAGGGTTGGGGTTCGGACTAGGGCTAGGAATTTTTGAACTAGGAAGCCCTGAGTTCCAGGCTTACTTCATCTGCAAAAAGCATCCCAAAGGGAGTGCAGAAGTGCCACAACATGGCTGCTTTCACGGCTTTTCCCTTAGGAAGAACCCTACTACGCGGCTGATTTACCTTCCTAGGGTTACTGTTAGGCTTAGGCCTAGGACTTTTAAAACCAGGAAGCCCTGGGCTCCAGGCACACTGCAGCTGTTAAAGGCATCCCAAGAGGGCTGCAGAAGTGACACAACTTGGCTGCCTCTGCTTCTATTCTCATGAGACCATCCCGAACCATAGGCTGATTTTCCTTCCTAGGGTTAAGGTTTGAGTTACGCCTAGGGTAAGGGTTCTATTAACCAGAAAGCCCTGAGTTCCAAGAACACAGCAGCTGCGAAGGACTACCCAAGAAGAGCGCAAAAGTACCACAACATGCCTGCCTCCACAGCTTTTTCCTTGGGGACATGCCTAATTCCTGGCTGATTTGCCTTTCTCGTCTTAGGGTTGGGGTTCAGCCTAGGGCTAGGATTTTTAAAATCAGGAAGCCCTGAGTTCCAGGCACACTGGAGCTGTGAAAGGCATCCTAAAGGGAGTGCAAAAGTGCCACAACATGGCTGCTTTCTCGGCTTTTTCCTTGGCAAGAAGCCTAACACCAGGCTGATTTCCCTTCCCTGGGTTACTGTAAGGCTTAGGCCTAGCGCTAGGATTTTTAAAACTAGGAAGCCCTTAGCTCCAGGCACACTGCAGCTGTTCAAGGCATCCCAAGGGGAGTACAAAAGTGCAACAACATGGCAGCTTTCACAGCTTTTTCCTTGGCACCATCCCTATACCTAGGCTGATTTATCTGCCTAGGGTTAGGGTTAGGGTTCAGCCTAGGGCTTGGAGATTTTAACCAGGAAGCCCTGAGTTCCAGGCTTACTGCATCTGCCAAAGGTATCCCAAAGGGAGTGCAGAAGTGCCACAACATGGCTGCTTTCACGGCTTTTCCCTTAGGAAGAACCCTAATACGCGGCTGATTTACCTTCCTAGGGTTACTGTTAGGCTTAGGCCTAGGACTTTTAAAACCAGGAAGCCCTGGGCTCCAGGCACTCTGCAGCTGCGAAAGGCATCCCAAGGGGAGCGCAAAAGTGACACAACTTGGCTGCCTCTGCTGCTATTCTCATGAGACCATCCTGAACCATAGGCTGATTTTCCTTCCTAGGGTTAAGGTTTGAGTTACGCCTAGGGTAAGGGTTCTATTAACCAGAAAGCCCTGAGTTCCAAGAACACAGCAGCTGCGAAGGACTACCCAAGAAGAGCGCAAAAGTACCACAACATGCCTGCCTCCACAGCTTTTTCCTTGGGGACATGCCTAATTCCTGGCTGATTTGCCTTTCTCGTTTTAGGGTTGGGGTTCGGCCTAGGGCTAGGATTTTTAAAATCAGGAAGCCCTGAGTTCCAGGCACACTGGAGCTGTGAAAGGCATCCTAAAGGGAGTGCAAAAGTGCCACAACATGGCTGCTTTCACGGCTTTTTCCTTGGCAAGAAGCCTAACACCAGGCTGATTTCCCTTCCCAGGGTTACTGTTAGGCTTAGGCCTAGGACTTTTAAAACCAGGAAGCCCTGGCCTCCAGGCACATGCAGCTGCGAAAGGCATCCCAAGAGGGCCGCAGAAGTGACACAACTTGGCTGCCTCTGCTTCTATTCTCATGAGACCATCCCGAACCATAGGCTGATTTTCCTTCCTAGGGTTAAGGTTTGAGTTACGCCTAGGGTAAGGGTTCTATTAACCAGAAAGCCCTGAGTTCCAAGAACACAGCAGCTGCGAAGGACTACCCAAGAAGAGCGCAAAAGTACCACAACATGCCTGCCTCCACAGCTTTTTCCTTGGGGACATGCCTAATTCCTGGCTGATTTGCCTTTCTCGTCTTAGGGTTGGGGTTCAGCCTAGGGCTAGGATTTTTAAAATCAGGAAGCCCTGAGTTCCAGGCACACTGGAGCTGTGAAAGGCATCCAAAAGGGAGTGCAAAAGTGCCACAACATGGCTGCTTTCTCGGCTTTTTCCTTGGCAAGAAGCCTAACACCAGGCTGATTTCCCTTCCCTGGGTTACTGTAAGGCTTAGGCCTAGCGCTAGGATTTTTAAAACTAGGAAGCCCTTAGCTCCAGGCACACTGCAGCTGTTCAAGGCATCCCAAGGGGAGTACAAAAGTGCAACAACATGGCAGCTTTCACAGCTTTTTCCTTGGCACCATCCCTATACCTAGGCTGATTTATCTGCCTAGGGTTAGGGTTAGGGTTCAGCCTATGGCTTGGAGATTTTAACCAGGAAGCCCTGAGTTCCAGGCTTACTGCATCTGCCAAAGGTATCCCAAAGGGAGTGCAGAAGTGCCACAACATGGCTGCTTTCACGGCTTTTCCCTTAGGAAGAACCCTAATACGCGGCTGATTTACCTTCCTAGGGTTACTGTTAGGCTTAGGCCTAGGACTTTTAAAACCAGGAAGCCCTGGGCTCCAGGCACTCTGCAGCTGCGAAAGGCATCCCAAGGGGAGCGCAAAAGTGACACAACTTGGCTGCCTCTGCTGCTATTCTCATGAGACCATCCTGAACCATAGGCTGATTTTCCTTCCTAGGGTTAAGGTTTGAGTTACGCCTAGGGTAAGGGTTCTATTAACCAGAAAGCCCTGAGTTCCAAGAACACAGCAGCTGCGAAGGACTTCCCAAGAAGAGCGCAAAAGTACCACAACATGCCTGCCTCCACAGCTTTTTCCTTGGGGACATGCCTAATTCCTGGCTGATTTGCCTTTCTCGTCTTAGGGTTGGGGTTCGGACTAGGGCTAGGATTTTTAAAATCAGGAAGCCCTGAGTTCCAGGCACACTGGAGCTGTTAAAGGCATCCTAAAGGGAGTGCAAAAGTGCCACAACATGGCTGCTTTCACGGCTTTTTCCTTGGCAAGAAGCCTAACACCAGGCTGATTTACCTTCCTAGGGTTACTGTAAGGCTTAGGCCTAGGGCTAGGATTTTTAAAACCAGGAAGCCCTTAGCTCCAGGCACACTGCAGCTGTTCAAGGCATCCCAAGAGGGCCGCAGAAGTGACACAACTTGGCTGCCTCTGCTGCTATTCTCATGAGTCCATCCCGAACCATAGGCTGATTTTCCTTCCTAGGGTGAGGGTTAGAGTTACGCGTAGGGTTAGTGTTTTTTTAACCAGAAAGCCCTGAGTTCCAAGAACACAGCAGCTGCGAAGGACTACCCAAGAGGAGGGGAAAAGTGCCACAACATGGCTGCCTCCAGCGCTTTTTCCTTGGGACCATCATTGAACCTAGGCTGATTTACTTGCCTCCAGTTGCACCTATGGTCACGCCAAGGGATAGGGATTTTAAATCAGTAAACCCTGAGCTCCAGACCCAGTGCAGCTGCAAAAGGCTTCCCAAGGGCAGCCAAAAATTGCCTCAACATGCTCCTTCCAGTGCTTTTTTCCTTGGGAACATCCCTATACCCAGGCTGATTTATCTGCCTAGGGTTAGGGTTAGGGTTCAGCCTAGAGATAGGATTTTTTCAAACAGGAAGCCCTGAATTCCAGGCACACTGCAGCTGTTAAAGGCAGTGTTCTACGTCAACCGCAACTTAGTCTGAAATAAATGCTTTTTCCCTGAGAGCATCTGAGAGGTTTGCATGAAGCACTGATATCTGACATTTGCAATTTTGAATAGGAGAGGAGAAAGAAAATGGGAAGAAGTTTTTAATTTTAGTGGTTTCAATGTTAATTTCCGTACACTTTTTCAAAACTTGTCAGCTCAAATGCCCATCAACATCTTTTAGTCATCTGTAAGTCAGTATTCATATAAAATGTGCTTCAAATCAAAAGAATTTCAAATTTGCAATCCAAATTTCTATGCCTAGATTTATGATTTCCTACACATATTAGATGAAAGGAAGGCCTTTTTTACTGTGGGAGTGCTGGAACACTGGAACAGGTTGCCCAGGGAAGTTGTGGGTGTCCCATCCCTGAAAGTATTCAAGGTCAGCTTGGACGGGGCTTGGAGCAGCAACAAAGGAGAAGCTTGATGGTAGAGAAACAAAGTTGGACTATAGAAGAAACTGGGATTGAAGTATAGGAGCAAGTTTTCTCTCAGCTCTTGGGGTAAATTCAAAGTTGTACAAAATTACATTTATCTGTGCTATTCACTACTGTAACAGAAATGTTCATGAAAACTGTACAGAAGATAGCAAATTTTAAAAGAGATAAGCATTACAGCATAAAATCCATGGGATGGGTTACAACATGAGACACTCTCTAAGAGAAAATCTCTGTGTTTCAGCACTTCATCATGGTAAGATTTCATGAAGTGCCAAAGAAGGCGGAAAAATATCATTCGGGACGTTATTTCCTGGAATTCAGCCTGGCCATTAGTAGGAACTGGGTTTGAACACATCATGTAGATATACCACACACACTTGCCCTTCACTGAAAAATGACTGTTTACAACGAAGAAGCAATTGACGATCAAAATTGATTGAAAGCATCTTAAACATGTCAAGTATTTCATTGTAGATGATCTGTGATCCAAATGCTTCTTCCACCTTCGAGAGGGACAGAACAATTCTTCCATATCATGATGGTTTAAAATTGTATCAACCAATGTTTTCTGCTGAAAAGATAGCATCTATTTTTTTCTATTTTTGGAAGAAAATATTCCTAGACATACAACAGGTGAGAACTAAGTAATTTTAAAGAAACAAATGAAAAGAAAATATTCTGGAAATAGAATGAAATGAAAAGCTGTGTTTTAAATAGGAGCTAAATATGAAACAGAATTTTTGTACCAGGCATTTGAATTACTGCACCAGCTCTTTTGCCCATCAAGAGAGGCATTGAGCATTTCAGTCTTTTCCAAGGTGTTCATGATCTGCTATGCTGATCTCTGTGTGTGCCTAGGTGTGTGTGGAAGGGGGGGCATGTGAAGGGGAGTGTGTATGTTTGCTTTACAATTGTTGTGGCAGATTCATGCCTCAGCTCCACATTTTGTTTTAGAAAGGTCACACAGAGTGGATGTGAAGTTTACTATCAACAAGAGATCAATTCCCAAATCATCCATTTGACTCTACCTTATAAATCATGTGCTTTGTTGCATATTTTATCAAATCTACTTTCAAGCCAGATGGAGGAAGGAGGATGTGGCAATCCCTCCACCATCTTGCAACTTTTATGCAAGTAGGTTTTCAAGAAAATCATCATTTCTCTTTGAAATATGTCTGGAACAGGCATGATGGTAGTGTCAACCTGTTGGAGTTTTTGTTGCTGGAAGAAGTTATACAAAAGGATTGGTTTTTACATTGACCAGTTACTGAATCAAGCTCAGGAATACATTGGAAATTCAACTGGGGCTTCCTTTCCCCGGCAGACTACTTCTAGAAGGAGCTTGTACACTGAAGCTTAGTCTTTTGCCCTCTTTTTGTTTCTTTCCTATTTTCTTGGCTTCTTTGCCACTCTCTAGACAATTTTGGAACTTTTTTCCCAACTCAAATGGTTTCAATAGTCTGATTGTGATCATACATTTTTACAAGGAATTTTTAAAATCTTTCCTCCAGTTAAGAAAGTCAAGGACTTAGGTCTTTTTCTTCCCTTATCAATATTGCAATGAAATTGATAAGTAAAGACCAACTCTTTCTTTTTGTTTTTAACCCAAGCAGATAATTCCCATCCATTCATCCATTTGGTGGACCAATAGTTGCCATTCTGATGGAAGTTGTCACTTCTTAACAATAGGCATTCTGTGACTATGTTGACAGCACTTTGGGTGAAGATCCTAACTGGTCTTAGATACACATAGGGAGAAATTTGCTCAGCCAGTGTCAGTCTTAAGCATGCGTATCAGAAGATCTTTCTAGAGCTGGGAATTTTCCCATGAAAGGGATTCAGTTAGGGAAGAGACACTTGCCCCAGAGGTTTACATTCTTCTTGAAGACTGCTTAAGGAACTTAGATGCCATGTCCATTTGGATCTGTGTCTGCACAGAACTTTGTCATGCCAGTGCTTGAAATGCATCTTGAAGAGAATTCACTAGCACAGAATGAATGAGAGTGGAAGGGGTTGGTGGGGCTAACCAGGCCCAACCCCCCTGCCTAAACCAGGATACCTAGAGCCTCTTGCCCAGGATTCTATCTGGGTGTACTTTGAATGTCTTCAAAGATCCAGGCTCCACAATCTTTCTGGGCAGTCTGTGCCGTGGTTCACTCACCCTCACAGTAAAGAATCATTTCCTGATGTTCCTGTATTTCAGTGTGTGCCCACTGCCTCTTGTCTTTTCACTCAGCATCACTGAAAAGACACTGATTCCCTCCCCTTTGCACTATTGCTTCCATATGGATGTGTGCTGCCATGTAGAGATATGTCAAAAACCTCCCTGAAGCCCAGGCAGATAATATTCCCTTCATCTACCAGTCAAGTTGATTCATCAGAGGAGTTTCAAGTGATGTTCAGCATGAAATGCCCCTGAAAAATTATGCTAACTACATTATTGTGTCGTCTTTCATGTGCCTGGCAAGGTTTTCCAGGAAGAGCTGCTTCATCAACTTCCTGGGTATAAAAAAGAGGCTGGCTGGTTTGTACGATTGCGAGTCCTCCGAATTGCCTTTTTTGAAGATGAGTGTCATTTGCTTACATCCAGTCCTTAGGCTCTCTTGTGGTCTACATCTTAGCAAAAAGCTTTTCCACTATGTCTGGCAAGGAGAAATTGTGCCAGCACAGAAAACATCTCCCATCGTGTTCTAGACGTTGCACGGAGGTGTGCCGAGTGTTTGGCATGAAGGAAAGAAAAGTTGTCCAAAACAGCTTCCAATCGAATGTTCATGTGATTGGAAAAGTCAGGAGAGTGCAAAGGTACTGTTTTCTATCAGTTGGCAAGCTGCGCACACAATCCCAGTGTTGTACAGCTTCCTTCTTCACCTTTCCGAAGGTGCCGCTCTCTCCGGCTCCCGGAGGCGAAGAAGCGGCTTCTTCGCGCAAAGACGATTGTGCCGCTCACTGTGCACTCCTTAGCGCGGCTTCTGCCGAAAGACGCCCGGGAGCGGCTCTTAGCTCCGGACAGCATCGTACCTTCGTCTTTAGCATCTCTTCTCGTCTACATCTTAGCAAAATGCTTTTCTATTATGTCTGGCGAGGAAAAACTGTGCCAGCACAGAAAACATCTCCCATCGTGTTCTAGACGTTGCACGGAGGTGTGCCGAGTGTTTGGCATGAAGAAAAGAAAAGTTGTCCAAAACAGCTTCCAATCGAATGTTCATGTGATTGGAAAAGTCAGGAGAGTGCAAAGGTACTGTTTTCTATCAGTTGGCAAGCTGCGCACACAATCCCAGTGTTGTACAGCTTCCTTCTTCACCTTTCCGAAGGTGCCGCTCTCTCCGGCTCCCGGAGGCGAAGAAGCGGCTTCTTCGCGCAAAGACGATTGTGCCGCTCACTGTGCACTCCTTAGCGCGGCTTCTGCCGAAAGACGCCCGGGAGCGGCTCTTAGCTCCGGAAAGCATCGTACCTTCGTCTTTAGCGTCTCTTCTCGTCTACATCTTAGCAAAAAGCTTTTCTACTATGTCTGGCGAGGAAAAACTGTGCCAGCACAGAAAACATCTCCCATCGTGTTCTAGACGTTGCACGGAGGTGTGCCGAGTGTTTGGCATGAAGGAAAGAAAAGTTGTCCAAAACAGCTTCCAATCGAATGTTCATGTGATTGGAAAAGTCAGGAGAGTGCAAAGGTACTGTTTTCTATCAGTTGGCAAGCTGCGCACACAATCCCAGTGTTGTACAGCTTCCTTCTTCACCTTTCCGAAGGTGCCGCTCTCTCCGGCTCCCGGAGGCGAAGAAGCGGCTTCTTCGCGCAAAGACGATTGTGCCGCTCACTGTGCACTCCTTAGCGCGGCTTCTGCCGAAAGACGCCCGGGAGCGGCTCTTAGCTCCGGACAGCATCGTACCTTCGTCTTTAGCGTCTCTTCTCGTCTACATCTTAGCAAAAAGCTTTTCTACTATGTCTGGCGAGGAAAAACTGTGCCAGCACAGAAAACATCTCCCATCGTGTTCTAGACGTTGCACGATCCCTATACTTAGGCTGATTTTCCTCCCTGGGGATAGGGTTAGACTTCAGCCTAGGGCTTGGAGATTTTTAACCAGGAAGTCCTGAGATCCAGGCTTACTGCATCTGCCAAAGGCATCCCAAAGGGAGTGCAGAAGTGCCACAACATGGCTGCTTTCACGGCTTTTCCCTTAGGAAGAACCCTAATACGCGGCTGATTTACCTTCCTAGGGTTACTGTTAGGCTTAGGCCTAGGACTTTTAAAACCAGGAAGCCCTGGGCTCCAGGCACACTGCAGCTGCGAAAGGCATCCCAAGAGGGCTGCAGAAGTGACACAACTTGGCTGCCTCTACTGCTATTCTCATGAGACCATCCCGAACCATAGGCTGATTTTCCTTCCTAGGGTTAAGGTTTGAGTTACGCCTAGGGTAATGGTTCTATTAACCAGAAAGCCCTGAGTCCCAAGAACACAGCAGCTGCGAAGGACTACCCAAGAAGAGCGCAAAAGTACCACAACATGCCTGCCTCCACAGCTTTTTCCTTGGGGACATGCCTAATTCCTGGCTGATTTGCCTTTCTCGTTTTAGGGTTGGGGTTCGGCCTAGGGCTAGGATTTTTAAAATCAGGAAGCCCTGAGTTCCAGGCACACTGGAGCTGTGAAAGGCATCCCAAAGGGAGTGCAAAAGTGCCACAACATGGCTGCTTTCACGGCTTTTTCCTTGGCAAGAAGCCTAACACCAGGCTGATTTCCCTTCCCAGGGTTACTGTTAGGCTTAGGCCTAGGACTTTTAAAACCAGGAAGCCCTGGCCTCCAGGCACATGCAGCTGCGAAAGGCATCCCAAGAGGGCCGCAGAAGTGACACAACTTGGCTGCCTCTGCTTCTATTCTCATGAGACCATCCTGAACCATAGGCTGATTTTCCTTCCTAGGGTTAAGGTTTGAGTTACGCCTAGGGTAAGGGTTCTATTAACCAGAAAGCCCTGAGTTCCAAGAACACAGCAGCTGCGAAGGACTACCCAAGAAGAGCGCAAAAGTACCACAACATGCCTGCCTCCACAGCTTTTTCCTTGGGGACATGCCTAATTCCTGGCTGATTTGCCTTTCTCGTCTTAGGGTTGGGGTTCGGACTAGGGCTAGGATTTTTAAAATCAGGAAGCCCTGAGTTCCAGGCACACTGGAACTGTGAAAGGCATCCAAAAGGGAGTGCAAAAGTGCCACAACATGGCTGCTTTCTCTGCTTTTTCCTTGGCAAGAAGCCTAACACCAGGCTGATTTCCCTTCCCTGGGTTACTGTAAGGCTTAGGCCTAGCGCTAGGATTTTTAAAACTAGGAAGCCCTTAGCTCCAGGCACACTGCAGCTGTTCAAGGCATCCCAAGGGGAGTACAAAAGTGCAACAACATGGCAGCTTTCACAGCTTTTTCCTTGGCACCATCCCTATACCTAGGCTGATTTATCTGCCTAGGGTTAGGGTTAGGGTTCAGCCTAGGGCTTGGAGATTTTAACCAGGAAGCCCTGAGTTCCAGGCTTACTGCATCTGCCAAAGGTATCCCAAAGGGAGTGCAGAAGTGCCACAACATGGCTGCTTTCACGGCTTTTCCCTTAGGAAGAACCCTAATACGCGGCTGATTTACCTTCCTAGGGTTACTGTTAGGCTTAGGCCTAGGACTTTTAAAACCAGGAAGCCCTGGGCTCCAGGCACATGCAGCTGCGAAAGGCATCCCAAGGGGAGCGCAAAAGTGACACAACTTGGCTGCCTCTGCTGCTATTCTCATGAGACCATCCTGAACCATAGGCTGATTTTCCTTCCTAGGGTTAAGGTTTGAGTTACGCCTAGGGTAAGGGTTCTATTAACCAGAAAGCCCTGAGTTCCAAGAACACAGCAGCTGCGAAGGACTTCCCAAGAAGAGCGCAAAAGTACCACAATGTGCCTGCCTCCACAGCTTTTTCCTTGGGGACATGCCTAATTCCTGGCTGATTTGCCTTTCTCGTCTTAGGGTTGGGGTTCGGCCTAGGGCTAGGATTTTTTTAACTAGGAAGCCCTGAGTTCCAGGCTTACTTCATCTGCAAAAAGCATCCCAAAGGGAGTGCAGAAGTGCCACAACATGGCTGCTTTCACGGCTTTTCCCTTAGGAAGAACCCTAATACGCGGCTGATTTACCTTCCTAGGGTTACTGTTAGGCTTAGGCCTAGGACATTTAAAACCAGGAAGCCCTGGGCTCCAGGCACACTGCAGCTGCCAAAGGCATCCCAAGAGGGCTGCAGAAGTGACACAACTTGGCTGCCTCTGCTTCTATTCTCATGAGACCATCCCGAACCATAGGCTGATTTTCCTTCCTAGGGTTAAGGTTTGAGTTACGCCTAGGGTAAGGGTTCTATTAACCAGAAAGCCCTGAGTTCCAAGAACACAGCAGCTGCGAAGGACTACCCAAGAAGAGCGCAAAAGTACCACAACATGCCTGCCTCCACAGCTTTTTCCTTGGGGACATGCCTAATTCCTGGCTGATTTGCCTTTCTCGTCTTAGGGTTGGGGTTCGGCCTAGGGCTAGGATTTTTTTAACTAGGAAGCCCTGAGTTCCAGGCTTACTTCATCTGCAAAAAGCATCCCAAAGGGAGTGCAGAAGTGCCACAACATGGCTGCTTTCACGGCTTTTCCCTTAGGAAGAACCCTAATACGCGGCTGATTTACCTTCCTAGGGTTACTGTTAGGCTTAGGCCTAGGACTTTTAAAACCAGGAAGCCCTGGGCTCCAGGCACACTGCAGCTGCGAAAGGCATCCCAAGGGGAGCGCAAAAGTGACACAACTTGGCTGCCTCTGCTGCTATTCTCATGAGACCATCCCGAACCATAGGCTGATTTTCCTTCCTAGGGTTAAGGTTTGAGTTACGCCTGGGGTAAGGGTTCTATTAACCAGAAAGCCCTGAGTTCCAAGAACACAGCAGCTGCGAAGGACTACCCAAGAAGAGCGCAAAAGTACCACAACATGCCTGCCTCCACAGCTTTTTCCTTGGGGACATGCCTAATTCCTGGCTGATTTGCCTTTCTCGTCTTAGGGTTGGGGTTCGGACTAGGGCTAGGATTTTTAAAATCAGGAAGCCCTGAGTTCCAGGCACACTGGAGCTGTGAAAGGCATCCAAAAGGGAGTGCAATAGTGCCACAACATGGCTGCTTTCTCGGCTTTTTCCTTGGCAAGAAGCCTAACACCAGGCTGATTTCCCTTCCCTGGGTTACTGTAAGGCTTAGGCCTAGCGCTAGGATTTTTAAAACTAGGAAGCCCTTAGCTCCAGGCACACTGCAGCTGTTCAAGGCATCCCAAGGGGAGTACAAAAGTGCAACAACATGGCAGCTTTCACAGCTTTTTCCTTGGCACCATCCCTATACCTAGGCTGATTTATCTGCCTAGGGTTAGGGTTAGGGTTCAGCCTAGGGCTTGGAGTTTTTTAACCAGGAAGCCCTGAGTTCCAGGCTTACTGCATCTGCCAAAGGTATCCCAAAGGGAGTGCAGAAGTGCCACAACATGGCTGCTTTCACGGCTTTTCCCTTAGGAAGAACCCTAATACGCGGCTGATTTACCTTCCTAGGGTTACTGTTAGGCTTAGGCCTAGGACTTTTAAAACCAGGAAGCCCTGGGCTCCAGGCACACTGCAGCTGCGAAAGGCATCCCAAGGGGAGCGCAAAAGTGACACAACTTGGCTGCCTCTGCTGCTATTCTCATGAGACCATCCTGAACCATAGGCTGATTTTCCTTCCTAGGGTTAAGGTTTGAGTTACGCCTGGGGTAAGGGTTCTATTAACCAGAAAGCCCTGAGTTCCAAGAACACAGCAGCTGCGAAGGACTTCCCAAGAAGAGCGCAAAAGTACCACAACATGCCTGCCTCCACAGCTTTTTCCTTGGGGACATGCCTAATTCCTGGCTGATTTGCCTTTCTCGTCTTAGGGTTGGGGTTCGGCCTAGGGCTAGGATTTTTTTAACTAGGAAGCCCTGAGTTCCAGGCTTACTTCATCTGCAAAAAGCATCCCAAAGGGAGTGCAGAAGTGCCACAACATGGCTGCTTTCACGGCTTTTCCCTTAGGAAGAACCCTAATACGCGGCTGATTTACCTTCCTAGGGTTACTGTTAGGCTTAGGCCTAGGACTTTTAAAACCAGGAAGCCCTGGGCTCCAGGCACACTGCAGCTGTTAAAGGCATCCCAAGAGGGCTGCAGAAGTGACACAACTTTGCTGCCACCACTGATATTTCCATGAGACCATCCCGAACCATAGGCTGATTTTCCTTCCTAGGGTTAAGGTTTGAGTTACGCCTAGGGTAAGGGTTCTATTAACCAGAAAGCCCTGAGCTCCAAGAACACAGCAGCTGCGAAGGACTTCCCAAGAAGAGCGCAAAAGTACCACAACGTGCCTGCCTCCACAGCTTTTTCCTTGGGGACATGCCTAATTCCTGGCTGATTTGCCTTTCTCGTCTTAGGGTTGGGGTTCGGCCTAGGGCTAGGATTTTTTTAACTAGGAAGCCCTGAGTTCCAGGCTTACTTCATCTGCAAAAAGCATCCCAAAGGGAGTGCAGAAGTGCCACAACATGGCTGCTTTCACGGCTTTTCCCTTAGGAAGAACCCTACTACGCGGCTGATTTACCTTCCTAGGGTTACTGTTAGGCTTATGCCTAGGACTTTTAAAACCAGGAAGCCCTGGGCTCCAGGCACATGCAGCTGTTAAAGGCATCCCAAGAGGGCTGCAGAAGTGACACAACTTGGCTGCCTCTGCTTCTATTCTCATGCGACCATCCCGAACCATAGGCTGATTTTCCTTCCTAGGGTTAAGGTTTGAGTTACGCCTAGGGTAAGGGTTCTATTAACCAGAAAGCCCTGAGTTCCAAGAACACAGCAGCTGCGAAGGACTACCCAAGAAGAGCGCAAAAGTACCACAACATGCCTGCCTCCACAGCTTTTTCCTTGGGGACATGCCTAATTCCTGGCTGATTTGCCTTTCTCGTCTTAGGGTTGGGGTTCGGACTAGGGCTAGGATTTTTAAAATCAGGAAGCCCTGAGTTCCAGGCACACTGGAGCTGTGAAAGGCATCCAAAAGGGAGTGCAAAAGTGCCACAACATGGCTGCTTTCTCGGCTTTTTCCTTGGCAAGAAGCCTAACACCAGGCTGATTTCCCTTCCCTGGGTTACTGTAAGGCTTAGGCCTAGCGCTAGGATTTTTAAAACTAGGAAGCCCTTAGCTCCAGGCACACTGCAGCTGTTCAAGGCATCCCAAGGGGAGTACAAAAGTGCAACAACATGGCAGCTTTCACAGCTTTTTCCTTGGCACCATCCCTATACCTAGGCTGATTTATCTGCCTAGGGTTAGGGTTAGGGTTCAGCCTAGGGCTTGGAGATTTTAACCAGGAAGCCCTGAGTTCCAGGCTTACTGCATCTGCCAAAGGTATCCCAAAGGGAGTGCAGAAGTGCCACAACATGGCTGCTTTCACGGCTTTTCCCTTAGGAAGAACCCTAATACGCGGCTGATTTACCTTCCTAGGGTTACTGTTAGGCTTAGGCCTAGGACTTTTAAAACCAGGAAGCCCTGGGCTCCAGGCACACTGCAGCTGCGAAAGGCATCCCAAGGGGAGCGCAAAAGTGACACAACTTGGCTGCCTCTGCTGCTATTCTCATGAGACCATCCTGAACCATAGGCTGATTTTCCTTCCTAGGGTTAAGGTTTGAGTTACGCCTAGGGTAAGGGTTCTATTAACCAGAAAGCCCTGAGTTCCAAGAACACAGCAGCTGCGAAGGACTTCCCAAGAAGAGCGCAAAAGTACCACAACATGCCTGCCTCCACAGCTTTTTCCTTGGGGACATGCCTAATTCCTGGCTGATTTGCCTTTCTCGTCTTAGGGTTGGGGTTCGGACTAGGGCTAGGATTTTTAAAATCAGGAAGCCCTGAGTTCCAGGCACACTGGAGCTGTTAAAGGCATCCCAAAGGGAGTGCAAAAGTGCCACAACATGGCTGCTTTCACGGCTTTTTCCTTGGCAAGAAGCCTAACACCAGGCTGATTTACCTTCCTAGGGTTACTGTAAGGCTTAGGCCTAGGGCTAGGATTTTTAAAACCAGGAAGCCCTTAGCTCCAGGCACACTGCAGCTGTTCAAGGCATCCCAAGAGGGCCGCAGAAGTGACACAACTTGGCTGCCTCTGCTGCTATTCTCATGAGTCCATCCCGAACCATAGGCTGATTTTCCTTCCTAGGGTGAGGGTTAGAGTTACGCCTAGGGTTAGTGTTTTTTTTACCAGAAAGCCCTGAGTTCCAAGAACACAGCAGCTGCGAAGGACTACCCAAGAGGAGGGGAAAAGTGCCACAACATGGCTGCCTCCAGCGCTTTTTCCTTGGGGACCATCATTGAACCTAGGCTGATTTACTTGCCTCCAGTTGCACCTATGGTCACGCCAAGGGATAGGGATTTTAAATCAGTAAACCCTGAGCTCCAGACCCAGTGCAGCTGCAAAAGGCTTCCCAAGGGCAGCCAAAAATTGCCTCAACATGCTCCTTCCAGTGCTTTTTTCCTTGGGAACATCCCTATACCCAGGCTGATTTATCTGCCTAGGGTTAGGGTTAGGGTTCAGCCTAGAGATAGGATTTTTTCAAACAGGAAGCCCTGAATTCCAGGCACACTGCAGCTGTTAAAGGCAGTGTTCTACGTCAACCGCAACTTAGTCTGAAATAAATGCTTTTTCCCTGAGAGCATCTGAGAGGTTTGCATGAAGCACTGATATCTGACATTTGCAATTTTGAATAGGAGAGGAGAAAGAAAATGGGAAGAAGTTTTTAATTTTAGTGGTTTCAATGTTAATTTCCGTACACTTTTTCAAAACTTGTCAGCTCAAATGCCCATCAACATCTTTTAGTCATCTGTAAGTCAGTATTCATATAAAATGTGCTTCAAATCAAAAGAATTTCAAATTTGCAATCCAAATTTCTATGCCTAGATTTATGATTTCCTACACATATTAGATGAAAGGAAGGCCTTTTTTACTGTGGGAGTGCTGGAACACTGGAACAGGTTGCCCAGGGAAGTTGTGGGTGTCCCATCCCTGAAAGTATTCAAGGTCAGCTTGGACTGGGCTTGGAGCAGCAACAAAGGAGAAGCTTGATGGTAGAGAAACAAAGTTGGACTATAGAAGAAACTGGGATTGAAGTATAGGAGCAAGTTTTCTCTCAGCTCTTGGGGTAAATTCAAAGTTGTACAAAATTACATTTATCTGTGCTATTCACTACTGTAACAGAAATGTTCATGAAAACTGTACAGAAGATAGCAAATTTTAAAAGAGATAAGCATTACAGCATAAAATCCATGGGATGGGTTACAACATGAGACACTCTCTAAGAGAAAATCTCTGTGTTTCAGCACTTCATCATGGTAAGATTTCATGAAGTGCCAAAGAAGGCGGAAAAATATCATTCGGGACGTTATTTCCTGGAATTCAGCCTGGCCATTAGTAGGAACTGGGTTTGAACACATCATGTAGATATACCACACACACTTGCCCTTCACTGAAAAATGACTGTTTACAACGAAGAAGCAATTGACGATCAAAATTGATTGAAAGCATCTTAAACATGTCAAGTATTTCATTGTAGATGATCTGTGATCCAAATGCTTCTTCCACCTTCGAGAGGGACAGAACAATTCTTCCATATCATGATGGTTTAAAATTGTATCAACCAATGTTTTCTGCTGAAAAGATAGCATCTATTTTTTTCTATTTTTGGAAGAAAATATTCCTAGACATACAACAGGTGAGAACTAAGTAATTTTAAAGAAACAAATGAAAAGAAAATATTCTGGAAATAGAATGAAATGAAAAGCTGTGTTTTAAATAGGAGCTAAATATGAAACAGAATTTTTGTACCAGGCATTTGAATTACTGCACCAGCTCTTTTGCCCATCAAGAGAGGCGTTTAGCATTTCAGTCTTTTCCAAGGTGTTCATGATCTGCTATGCTGATCTCTGTGTGTGCCTAGGTGTGTGTGGAAGGGGGGGCATGTGAAGGGGAGTGTGTATGTTTGCTTTACAATTGTTGTGGCAGATTCATGCCTCAGCTCCACATTTTGTTTTAGAAAGGTCACACAGAGTGGATGTGAAGTTTACTATCAACAAGAGATCAATTCCCAAATCATCCATTTGACTCTACCTTATAAATCATGTGCTTTGTTGCATATTTTATCAAATCTACTTTCAAGCCAGATGGAGGAAGGAGGATGTGGCAATCCCTCCACCATCTTGCAACTTTTATGCAAGTAGGTTTTCAAGAAAATCATCATTTCTCTTTGAAATATGTCTGGAACAGGCATGATGGTAGTGTCAACCTGTTGGAGTTTTTGTTGCTGGAAGAAGTTATACAAAAGGATTGGTTTTTACATTGACCAGTTACTGAATCAAGCTCAGGAATACATTGGAAATTCAACTGGGGCTTCCTTTCCCCGGCAGACTACTTCTAGAAGGAGCTTGTACACTGAAGCTTAGTCTTTTGCCCTCTTTTTGTTTCTTTCCTATTTTCTTGGCTTCTTTGCCACTCTCTAGACAATTTTGGAACTTTTTTCCCAACTCAAATGGTTTCAATAGTCTGATTGTGATCATACATTTTTACAAGGAATTTTTAAAATCTTTCCTCCAGTTAAGAAAGTCAAGGACTTAGGTCTTTTTCTTCCCTTATCAATATTGCAATGAAATTGATAAGTAAAGACCAACTCTTTCTTTTTGTTTTTAACCCAAGCAGATAATTCCCATCCATTCATCCATTTGGTGGACCAATAGTTGCCATTCTGATGGAAGTTGTCACTTCTTAACAATAGGCATTCTGTGACTATGTTGACAGCACTTTGGGTGAAGATCCTAACTGGTCTTAGATACACATAGGGAGAAATTTGCTCAGCCAGTGTCAGTCTTAAGCATGCGTATCAGAAGATCTTTCTAGAGCTGGGAATTTTCCCATGAAAGGGATTCAGTTAGGGAAGAGACACTTGCCCCAGAGGTTTACATTCTTCTTGAAGACTGCTTAAGGAACTTAGATGCCATGTCCATTTGGATCTGTGTCTGCACAGAACTTTGTCATGCCAGTGCTTGAAATGCATCTTGAAGAGAATTCACTAGCACAGAATGAATGAGAGTGGAAGGGGTTGGTGGGGCTAACCAGGCCCAACCCCCCTGCCTAAACCAGGATACCTAGAGCCTCTTGCCCAGGATTCTATCTGGGTGTACTTTTAATGTCTTCAAAGATCCAGGCTCCACAATCTTTCTGGGCAGTCTGTGCCGTGGTTCACTCACCCTCACAGTAAAGAATCATTTCCTGATGTTCCTGTATTTCAGTGTGTGCCCACTGCCTCTTGTCTTTTCACTCAGCATCACTGAAAAGACACTGATTCCCTCCCCTTTGCACTATTGCTTCCATATGGATGTGTGCTGCCATGTAGAGATATGTCAAAAACCTCCCTGAAGCCCAGGCAGATAATATTCCCTTCATCTACCAGTCAAGTTGATTCATCAGAGGAGTTTCAAGTGATGTTCAGCATGAAATGCCCCTGAAAAATAATGCTAACTACATTATTGTGTCGTCTTTCATGTGCCTGGCAAGGTTTTCCAGGAAGAGCTGCTTCATCAACTTCCTGGGTATAAAAAAGAGGCTGGCTGGTTTGTACGATTGCGAGTCCTCCGAATTGCCTTTTTTGAAGATGAGTGTCATTTGCTTACATCCAGTCCTTAGGCTCTCTTGTCGTCTACATCTTAGCAAAAAGCTTTTCCACTATGTCTGGCAAGGAGAAATTGTGCCAGCACAGAAAACATCTCCTATCGTGTTCTAGACGTTGCACGGAGGTGTGCCGAGTGTTTGGCATGAAGGAAAGAAAAGTTGTCCAAAACAGCTTCCAATCGAATGTTCATGTGATTGGAAAAGTCAGGAGAGTGCAAAGGTACTGTTTTCTATCAGTTGGCAAGCTGCGCACACAATCCCAGTGTTGTACAGCTTCCTTCTTCACCTTTCCGAAGGTGCCGCTCTCTCCGGCTCCCGGAGGCGAAGAAGCGGCTTCTTCGCGCAAAGACGATTGTGCCGCTCACTGTGCACTCCTTAGCGCGGCTTCTGCCGAAAGACGCCCGGGAGCGGCTCTTAGCTCCGGACAGCATCGTACCTTCGTCTTTAGCGTCTCTTCTCGTCTACATCTTAGCAAAATGCTTTTCTATTATGTCTGGCGAGGAAAAACTGTGCCAGCACAGAAAACATCTCCCATCGTGTTCTAGACGTTGCACGGAGGTGTGCCGAGTGTTTGGCATGAAGAAAAGAAAAGTTGTCCAAAACAGCTTCCAATCGAATGTTCATGTGATTGGAAAAGTCAGGAGAGTGCAAAGGTACTGTTTTCTGGCAGTTGGCAAGCTGCGCACACAATCCCAGTGTTGTACAGCTTCCTTCTTCACCTTTCCGAAGGTGCCGCTCTCTCCGGCTCCCGGAGGCGAAGAAGCGGCTTCTTCGCGCAAAGACGATTGTGCCGCTCACTGTGCACTCCTTAGCGCGGCTTCTGCCGAAAGACGCCCGGGAGCGGCTCTTAGCTCCGGACAGCATCGTACCTTCGTCTTTAGCGTCTCTTCTCGTCTACATCTTAGCAAAAAGCTTTTCTACTATGTCTGGCGAGGAAAAACTGTGCCAGCACAGAAAACATCTCCCATCGTGTTCTAGACGTTGCACGGAGGTGTGCCGAGTGTTTGGCATGAAGAAAAGAAAAGTTGTCCAAAACAGCTTCCAATCGAATGTTCATGTGATTGGAAAAGTCAGGAGAGTGCAAAGGTACTGTTTTCTAGCAGTTGGCAAGCTGCGCACACAATCCCAGTGTTGTACAGCTTCCTTCTTCACCTTTCCGAAGGTGCCGCTCTCTCCGGCTCCCGGAGGCGAAGAAGCGGCTTCTTCGCGCAAAGACGATTGTGCCGCTCACTGTGCACTCCTTAGCGCGGCTTCTGCCGAAAGACGCCCGGGAGCGGCTCTTAGCTCCGGACAGCATCGTACCTTCGTCTTTAGCGTCTCTTCTCGTCTACATCTTAGCAAAAAGCTTTTCCACTATGTCTGGCGAGGAAAAACTGTGCCAGCACAGAAAACATCTCCCATCGTGTTCTAGACGTTGCACGGAGGTGTGCCGAGTGTTTGGCATGAAGAAAAGAAAAGTTGTCCAAAACAGCTTCCAATCGAATGTTCATGTGATTGGAAAAGTCAGGAGAGTGCAAAGGTACTGTTTTCTAGCAGTTGGCAAGCTGCGCACACAATCCCAGTGTTGTACAGCTTCCTTCTTCACCTTTCCGAAGGTGCCGCTCTCTCCGGCTCCCCGAGGCGAAGAAGCGGCTTCTTCGCGCAAAGACGATTGTGCCGCTCACTGTGCTCTCCTTAGCGCGGCTTCTGCCGAAAGACGCCCGGGAGCGGCTCTTAGCTCCGGACAGCATCGTACCTTCGTCTTTAGCGTCTCTTCTCGTCTACATCTTAGCAAAAAGCTTTTCTACTATGTCTGGCGAGGAAAAACTGTGCCAGCACAGAAAACATCTCCCATCGTGTTCTAGACGTTGCACGGAGGTGTGCCGAGTGTTTGGCATGAAGAAAAGAAAAGTTGTCCAAAACAGCTTCCAATCGAATGTTCATGTGATTGGAAAAGTCAGGAGAGTGCAAAGGTACTGTTTTCTATCAGTTGGCAAGCTGCGCACACAATCCCAGTGTTGTACAGCTTCCTTCTTCACCTTTCCGAAGGTGCCGCTCTCTCCGGCTCCCGGAGGCGAAGAAGCGGCTTCTTCGCGCAAAGACGATTGTGCCGCTCACTGTGCACTCCTTAGCGCGGCTTCTGCCGAAAGACGCCCGGGAGCGGCTCTTAGCTCCGGACAGCATCGTACCTTCGTCTTTAGCGTCTCTTCTCGTCTACATCTTAGCAAAAAGCTTTTCCACTATGTCTGGCGAGGAAAAACTGTGCCAGCACAGAAAACATCTCCCATCGTGTTCTAGACGTTGCACGGAGGTGTGCCGAGTGTTTGGCATGAAGGAAAGAAAAGTTGTCCAAAACAGCTTCCAATCGAATGTTCATGTGATTGGAAAAGTCAGGAGAGTGCAAAGGTACTGTTTTCTAGCAGTTGGCAAGCTGCGCACACAATCCCAGTGTTGTACAGCTTCCTTCTTCACCTTTCCGAAGGTGCCGCTCTCTCCGGCTCCCGGAGGCGAAGAAGCGGCTTCTTCGCGCAAAGACGATTGTGCCGCTCACTGTGCTCTCCTTAGCACGGCTTCTGCCGAAAGACGCCCGGGAGCGGCTCTTAGCTCCGGACAGCATCGTACCTTCGTCTTTAGCGTCTCTTCTCGTCTACATCTTAGCAAAAAGCTTTTCTACTATGTCTGGCGAGGAAAAACTGTGCCAGCACAGAAAACATCTCCCATCGTGTTCTAGACGTTGCACGATCCCTATACTTAGGCTGATTTTCCTCCCTGGGGATAGGGTTAGACTTCAGCCTAGGGCTTGGAGATTTTTAACCAGGAAGTCCTGAGATCCAGGCTTACTGCATCTGCCAAAGGCATCCCAAAGGGAGTACAGAAGTGCCACAACATGGCTGCTTTCACGGCTTTTCCCTTAGGAAGAACCCTAATACGCGGCTGATTTACCTTCCTAGGGTTACTGTTAGGCTTAGGCCTAGGACTTTTAAAACCAGGAAGCCCTGGGCTCCAGGCACACTGCAGCTGCGAAAGGCATCCCAAGAGGGCTGCAGAAGTGACACAACTTGGCTGCCTCTGCTGCTATTCTCATGAGACCATCCCGAACCATAGGCTGATTTTCCTTCCTAGGGTTAAGGTTTGAGTTACGCCTAGGGTAAGGGTTCTATTAACCAGAAAGCCCTGAGTTCCAAGAACACAGCAGCTGCGAAGGACTTCCCAAGAAGAGCGCAAAAGTACCACAACATGCCTGCCTCCACAGCTTTTTCCTTGGGGACATGCCTAATTCTTGGCTGATTTGCCTTTCTTGTCTTAGGGTTGGGGTTCGGCCTAGGGCTAGGATTTTTAAAATCAGGAAGCCATGAGTTCCAGGCACACTAGAGCTGTGAAAGGCATCCAAAAGGGAGTGCAAAAGTGCCACAACAAGGCTGCTTTCACGGCTTTTTCCTTGGCAAGAAGCCTAACACCAGGCTGATTTACCTTCCTAGGGTTACTGTAAGGCTTAGGCCTAGGGCTAGGATTTTTAAAACTAGGAAGCCCTTAGCTCCAGGCACACTGCAGCTGTTCAAGGCATCCCAAGGGGAGTACAAAAGTGCAACAACATGGCAGCTTTCACAGCTTTTTCCTTGGCACCATCCCTATACCTAGGCTGTTTTATCTGCCTAGGTTTAGAGTTAGGGTTCAGCCTCGGGCTTGGAGTTTTTTAACCAGGAAGCCCTGAGTTCCAGGCTTACTGCATCTGCCAAAGTTTCCCAAAGGGAGTGCAAAAGTGCCACAACATGGCTGCTTTCACAGCTTTTCCCTTAGGAAGAACCCTAATACCCGGCTGATTTACCTTCCTAGGGTTACTGTTAGGCTTAGGCCTAGGACTTTTAAAACCAGGAAGCCCTGGGCTCCAGGCACACTGCAGCTGCGAAAGGCATCCCAAGGGGAGCACAAAAGTGACACAACTTGGCTGCCTCTGCTTCTATTCTCATGAGACCATCCTGAACCATAGGCTGATTTTCCTTCCTAGGGTTAAGGTTTGAGTTTCGCCTAGGGTAAGGGTTCTATTAACCAGAAAGCCCTGAGTTCCAAGAACACAGCAGCTGCGAAGGACTACCCAAGAAGAGCGCAAAAGTACCACAACATGCCTGCCTCCACAGCTTTTTCCTTGGGGACATGCCTAATTCCTGGCTGATTTGCCTTTCTCGTCTTAGGGTTGGGGTTCGGCCTAGGGCTAGGATTTTTTTGACTAGGAAGCCCTGAGTTCCAGGCTTACTGCATCTGCCAAAGGCATCCCAAAGGGAGTGTAGAAGTGCCACAACATGGCTGCTTTCACGGCTTTTCCCTTATTAAGAAC
Source organism: Ammospiza maritima maritima (assembly GCA_036010785.1). Classification (NCBI taxonomy): domain Eukaryota; kingdom Metazoa; phylum Chordata; class Aves; order Passeriformes; family Passerellidae; genus Ammospiza; species Ammospiza maritima. The sequence continues at coordinate 2,167,912 of JAYKTQ010000127.1, forward strand.
CCTAATACGCGGCTGATTTACCTTCCTAGGGTTACTGTTAGGCTTAGGCCTAGGACTTTTAAAACCAGGAAGCCCTGGGCTCCAGGCACACTGCAGCTGTTAAAGGCATCCCAAGAGGGCTGCAGAAGTGACACAACTTGGCTGCCACCACTGATATTTCCATGAGACCATCCCGAACCATAGGCTGATTTTCCTTCCTAGGGTTAAGGTTTGAGTTACGCCTAGGGTAAGGGTTCTATTAACCAGAAAGCCCTGAGCTCCAAGAACACAGCAGCTGCGAAAGACTAGCCAAGAAGAGCGCAAAAGTACCACAACATGCCTGCCTCCACAGCTTTTTCCTTGGGGACATGCCTAATTCCTGGCTGATTTGCCTTTCTTGTCTTAGGGTTGGGGTTCGGCCTAGGGCTAGGATTTTTAAAATCAGGAAGCCCTGAGTTCCAGGCACACTGGAGCTGTGAAAGTCATCCAAAAGAGAGTGCAAAAGTGCCACAACATGGCTGCTTTCCCGGCTTTTTCCTTGGCAAGAAGCCTAACACCAGGCTGATTTCCCTTCCCTGGGTTACTGTAAGGCTTAGGCCTAGCGCTAGGATTTTTAAAACTAGGAAGCCCTTAGCTCCAGGCACACTGCAGCTGTTCAAGGCATCCCAAGGGGAGTACAAAAGTGCAACAACATGGCAGCTTTCACAGCTTTTTCCTTGGCACCATCCCTATACCTAGGCTGATTTATCTGCCTAGGGTTAGGGTTAGGGTTCAGCCTATGGCTTGGAGATTTTAACCAGGAAGCCCTGAGTTCCAGGCTTACTGCATCTGCCAAAGGTATCCCAAAGGGAGTGCAGAAGTGCCACAACATGGCTGCTTTCACGGCTTTTCCCTTAGGAAGAACCCTAATACGCGGCTGATTTACCTTCCTAGGGTTACTGTTAGGCTTAGGCCTAGGACATTTCAAACCAGGAAGCCCTGGGCTCCAGGCACACTGCAGCTGCGAAAGGCATCCCAAGGGGAGCGCAAAAGTGACACAACTTGGCTGCCTCTGCTTCTATTCTCATGAGACCATCCTGAACCATAGGCTGATTTTCCTTCCTAGGCTTAAGGTTTGAGTTACGCCTAGGGTAAGGGTTCTATTAACCAGAAAGCCCTGAGTTCCAAGAACACAGCAGCTGCGAAGGACTTCCCAAGAAGAGCGCAAAAGTACCACAACGTGCCTGCCTCCACAGCTTTTTCCTTGGGGACATGCCTAATTCCTGGCTGATTTCCCTTTCTCGTCTTAGGGTTGGGGTTCGGCCTAGGGCTAGGATTTTTTTAACTAGGAAGCCCTGAGTTCCAGGCTTACTTCATCTGCAAAAAGCATCCCAAAGGGAGTGCAGAAGTGCCACAACATGGCTGCTTTCACGGCTTTTCCCTTAGGAAGAACCCTAATACGCGGCTGATTTACCTTCCTAGGGTTACTGTTAGGCTTAGGCCTAGGACATTTCAAACCAGGAAGCCCTGGGCTCCAGGCACACTGCAGCTGCGAAAGGCATCCCAAGGGGAGCGCAAAAGTGACACAACTTGGCTGCCTCTGCTTCTATTCTCATGAGACCATCCCGAACCATAGGCTGATTTTCCTTCCTAGGGTTAAGGTTTGAGTTACGCCTAGGGTAAGGGTTCTATTAACCAGAAAGCCCTGAGTTCCAAGAACACAGCAGCTGCGAAGGACTACCCAAGAAGAGCGCAAAAGTACCACAACATGCCTGCCTCCACAGCTTTTTCCTTGGGGACATGCCTAATTCCTGGCTGATTTGCCTTTCTCGTCTTAGGCTTGGGGTTCGGCCTAGGGCTAGGATTTTTTTAACTAGGAAGCCCTGAGTTCCAGGCTTACTTCATCTGCAAAAAGCATCCCAAAGGGAGTGCAGAAGTGCCACAACATGGCTGCTTTCACGGCTTTTCCCTTAGGAAGAACCCTACTACGCGGCTGATTTACCTTCCTAGGGTTACTGTTAGGCTTAGGCCTAGGACTTTTAAAACCAGGAAGCCCTGGGCTCCAGGCACACTGCAGCTGCGAAAGGCATCCCAAGGGGAGCGCAAAAGTGACACAACTTGGCTGCCTCTGCTGCTATTCTCATGAGACCATCCCGAACCATAGGCTTATTTTCCTTCCTAGGGTTAAGGTTTGAGTTACGCCTGGGGTAAGGGTTCTATTAACCAGAAAGCCCTGAGTTCCAAGAACACAGCAGCTGCGAAGGACTACCCAAGAAGAGCGCAAAAGTACCACAACATGCCTGCCTCCACAGCTTTTTCCTTGGGGACATGCCTAATTCCTGGCTGATTTGCCTTTCTCGTCTTAGGGTTGGGGTTCGGACTAGGGCTAGGATTTTTAAAATCAGGAAGCCCTGAGTTCCAGGCACACTGGAGCTGTGAAAGGCATCCAAAAGGGAGTGCAAAAGTGCCACAACATGGCTGCTTTCTCGGCTTTTTCCTTGGCAAGAAGCCTAACACCAGGCTGATTTCCCTTCCCTGGGTTACTATAAGGCTTAGGCCTAGCGCTAGGATTTTTAAAACTAGGAAGCCCTTAGCTCCAGGCACACTGCAGCTGTTCAAGGCATCCCAAGGGGAGTACAAAAGTGCAACAACATGGCAGCTTTCACAGCTTTTTCCTTGGCACCATCCCTATACCTAGGCTGATTTATCTGCCTAGGGTTAGGGTTAGGGTTCAGCCTAGGGCTTGGAGATTTTAACCAGGAAGCCCTGAGTTCCAGGCTTACTGCATCTGCCAAAGGTATCCCAAAGGGAGTGCAGAAGTGCCACAACATGGCTGCTTTCACGGCTTTTCCCTTAGGAAGAACCCTAATACGCGGCTGATTTACCTTCCTAGGGTTACTGTTAGGCTTAGGCCTAGGACTTTTAAAACCAGGAAGCCCTGGGCTCCAGGCACACTGCAGCTGCGAAAGGCATCCCAAGGGGAGCGCAAAAGTGACACAACTTGGCTGCCTCTGCTTCTATTCTCATGAGACCATCCTGAACCATAGGCTGATTTTCCTTCCTAGGGTTAAGGTTTGAGTTACGCCTGGGGTAAGGGTTCTATTAACCAGAAAGCCCTGAGTTCCAAGAACACAGCAGCTGCGAAGGACTAGCCAAGAAGAGCGCAAAAGTACCACAACATGCCTGCCTCCACAGCTTTTTCCTTGGGGACATGCCTAATTCCTGGCTGATTTGCCTTTCTCGTCTTAGGGTTGGGGTTCGGCCTAGGGCTAGGAATTTTTTAACTAGGAAGCCCTGAGTTCCAGGCTTACTTCATCTGCAAAAAGCATCCCAAAGGGAGTGCAGAAGTGCCACAACATGGCTGCTTTCACGGCTTTTCCCTTAGGAAGAACCCTAATACGCGGCTGATTTACCTTCCTAGGGTTACTGTTAGGCTTAGGCCTAGGACTTTTAAAACCAGGAAGCCCTGGGCTCCAGGCACATGCAGCTGTTAAAGGCATCCCAAGAGGGCTGCAGAAGTGACACAACTTGGCTGCCTCTGCTTCTATTCTCATGAGACCATCCCGAACCATAGGCTGATTTTCCTTCCTAGGGTTAAGGTTTGAGTTACGCCTAGGGTAAGGGTTCTATTAACCAGAAAGCCCTGAGTTCCAAGAACACAGCAGCTGCGAAGGACTACCCAAGAAGAGCGCAAAAGTACCACAACATGCCTGCCTCCACAGCTTTTTCCTTGGGGACATGCCTAATTCCTGGCTGATTTGCCTTTCTCGTCTTAGGGTTGGGGTTCGGCCTAGGGCTAGGATATTTTTAACTAGGAAGCCCTGAGTTCCAGGCTTACTTCATCTGCCAAAGGCATCCCAAAGGGTGTGCAAAAGTGCCACAACATGGCTGCTTTCACGGCTTTTCCCTTAGGAAGAACCCTAATACCCGGCTGATTTACCTTCCTAGGGTTACTGTTAGGCTTAGGCCTAGGACTTTTAAAACCAGGAAGCCCTGGGCTCCAGGCACACTGCAGCTGTTAAAGGCATCCCAAGAGGGCTGCAGAAGTGACACAACTTGGCTGCCACCACTGATATTTCCATGAGACCATCCCGAACCATAGGCTGATTTTCCTTCCTAGGGTTAAGGTTTGAGTTACGCCTAGGGTAAGGGTTCTATTAACCAGAAAGCCCTGAGCTCCAAGAACACAGCAGCTGCGAAGGACTTCCCAAGAAGAGCGCAAAAGTACCACAACGTGCCTGCCTCCACAGCTTTTTCCTTGGGGACATGCCTAATTCCTGGCTGATTTCCCTTTCTCGTCTTAGGGTTGGGGTTCGGCCTAGGGCTAGGATTTTTTTAACTAGGAAGCCCTGAGTTCCAGGCTTACTTCATCTGCAAAAAGCATCCCAAAGGGAGTGCAGAAGTGCCACAACATGGCTGCTTTCACGGCTTTTCCCTTAGGAAGAACCCTACTACGCGGCAGATTTACCTTCCTAGGGTTACTGTTAGGCTTAGGCCTAGGACTTTTAAAACCAGGAAGCCCTGGGCTCCAGGCACATGCAGCTGTTAAAGGCATCCCAAGAGGGCTGCAGAAGTGACACAACTTGGCTGCCTCTGCTTCTATTCTCATGAGACCATCCCGAACCATAGGCTGATTTTCCTTCCTAGGGTTAAGGTTTGAGTTACGCCTAGGGTAAGGGTTCTATTAACCAGTAAGCCCTGAGTTCCAAGAACACAGCAGCTGCGAAGGACTACCCAAGAAGAGCGCAAAAGTACCACAACATGCCTGCCTCCACAGCTTTTTCCTTGGGGACATGCCTAATTCCTGGCTGATTTGCCTTTCTCGTCTTAGGGTTGGGGTTCGGACTAGGGCTAGGATTTTTAAAATCAGGAAGCCCTGAGTTCCAGGCACACTGGAGCTGTGAAAGGCATCCAAAAGGGAGTGCAAAAGTGCCACAACATGGCTGCTTTCTCGGCTTTTTCCTTGGCAAGAAGCCTAACACCAGGCTGATTTCCCTTCCCTGGGTTACTGTAAGGCTTAGGCCTAGCGCTAGGATTTTTAAAACTAGGAAGCCCTTAGCTCCAGGCACACTGCAGCTGTTCAAGGCATCCCAAGGGGAGTACAAAAGTGCAACAACATGGCAGCTTTCACAGCTTTTTCCTTGGCACCATCCCTATACCTAGGCTGATTTATCTGCCTAGGGTTAGGGTTAGGGTTCAGCCTAGGGCTTGGAGATTTTAACCAGGAAGCCCTGAGTTCCAGGCTTACTGCATCTGCCAAAGGTATCCCAAAGGGAGTGCAGAAGTGCCACAACATGGCTGCTTTCACGGCTTTTCCCTTAGGAAGAACCCTAATACGCGGCTGATTTACCTTCCTAGGGTTACTGTTAGGCTTAGGCCTAGGACTTTTAAAACCAGGAAGCCCTGGGCTCCAGGCACACTGCAGCTGCGAAAGGCATCCCAAGGGGAGCGCAAAAGTGACACAACTTGGCTGCCTCTGCTGCTATTCTCATGAGACCATCCTGAACCATAGGCTGATTTTCCTTCCTAGGGTTAAGGTTTGAGTTACGCCTAGGGTAAGGGTTCTATTAACCAGAAAGCCCTGAGTTCCAAGAACACAGCAGCTGCGAAGGACTTCCCAAGAAGAGCGCAAAAGTACCACAACATGCCTGCCTCCACAGCTTTTTCCTTGGGGACATGCCTAATTCCTGGCTGATTTGCCTTTCTCGTCTTAGGGTTGGGGTTCGGCCTAGGGCTAGGATTTTTAAAATCAGGAAGCCCTGAGTTCCAGGCACACTGGAGCTGTGAAAGGCATCCTAAAGGGAGTGCAAAAGTGCCACAACATGGCTGCTTTCACGGCTTTTTCCTTGGCAAGAACCCTAATACCCGGCTGATTTACCTTCCTAGGGTTACTGTAAGGCTTAGGCCTAGGGCTAGGATTTTTAAAACCAGGAAGCCCTTAGCTCCAGGCACACTGCAGCTGTTCAAGGCATCCCAAGAGGGCCGCAGAAGTGACACAACTTGGCTGCCTCTGCTGCTATTCTCATGAGTCCATCCCGAACCATAGGCTGATTTTCCTTCCTAGGGTGAGGGTTAGAGTTACGCCTAGGGTTAGTGTTTTTTTAACCAGAAAGCCCTGAGTTCCAAGAACACAGCAGCTGCGAAGGACTACCCAAGAGGAGGGGAAAAGTGCCACAACATGGCTGCCTCCAGCGCTTTTTCCTTGGGACCATCATTGAACCTAGGCTGATTTACTTGCCTCCAGTTGCACCTATGGTCACGCCAAGGGATAGGGATTTTAAATCAGTAAACCCTGAGCTCCAGACCCAGTGCAGCTGCAAAAGGCTTCCCAAGGGCAGCCAAAAATTGCCTCAACATGCTCCTTCCAGTGCTTTTTTCCTTGGGAACATCCCTATACCCAGGCTGATTTATCTGCCTAGGCTTAGGGTTAGGGTTCAGCCTAGAGATAGGATTTTTTCAAACAGGAAGCCCTGAATTCCAGGCACACTGCAGCTGTTAAAGGCAGTGTTCTACGTCAACCGCAACTTAGTCTGAAATAAATGCTTTTTCCCTGAGAGCATCTGAGAGGTTTGCATGAAGCACTGATATCTGACATTTGCAATTTTGAATAGGAGAGGAGAAAGAAAATGGGAAGAAGTTTTTAATTTTAGTGGTTTCAATGTTAATTTCCGTACACTTTTTCAAAACTTGTCAGCTCAAATGCCCATCAACATCTTTTAGTCATCTGTAAGTCAGTATTCATATAAAATGTGCTTCAAATCAAAAGAATTTCAAATTTGCACTCCAAATTTCTATGCCTAGATTTATGATTTCCTACACATATTAGATGAAAGGAAGGCCTTTTTTACTGTGGGAGTGCTGGAACACTGGAACAGGTTGCCCAGGGAAGTTGTGGGTGTCCCATCCCTGAAAGTATTCAAGGTCAGCTTGGACGGGGCTTGGAGCAGCAACAAAGGAGAAGCTTGATGGTAGAGAAACAAAGTTGGACTATAGAAGAAACTGGGATTGAAGTATAGGAGCAAGTTTTCTCTCAGCTCTTGGGGTAAATTCAAAGTTGTACAAAATTACATTTATCTGTGCTATTCACTACTGTAACAGAAATGTTCATGAAAACTGTACAGAAGATAGCAAATTTTAAAAGAGATAAGCATTACAGCATAAAATCCATGGGATGGGTTACAACATGAGACACTCTCTAAGAGAAAATCTCTGTGTTTCAGCACTTCATCATGGTAAGATTTCATGAAGTGCCAAAGAAGGCGGAAAAATATCATTCGGGACGTTATTTCCTGGAATTCAGCCTGGCCATTAGTAGGAACTGGGTTTGAACACATCATGTAGATATACCACACACACTTGCCCTTCACTGAAAAATGACTGTTTACAACGAAGAAGCAATTGACGATCAAAATTGATTGAAAGCATCTTAAACATGTCAAGTATTTCATTGTAGATGATCTGTGATCCAAATGCTTCTTCCACCTTCGAGAGGGACAGAACAATTCTTCCATATCATGATGGTTTAAAATTGTATCAACCAATGTTTTCTGCTGAAAAGATAGCATCTATTTTTTTCTATTTTTGGAAGAAAATATTCCTAGACATACAACAGGTGAGAACTAAGTAATTTTAAAGAAACAAATGAAAAGAAAATATTCTGGAAATAGAATGAAATGAAAAGCTGTGTTTTAAATAGGAGCTAAATATGAAACAGAATTTTTGTACCAGGCATTTGAATTACTGCACCAGCTCTTTTGCCCATCAAGAGAGGCATTGAGCATTTCAGTCTTTTCCAAGGTGTTCATGATCTGCTATGCTGATCTCTGTGTGTGCCTAGGTGTGTGTGGAAGGGGGGGCATGTGAAGGGGAGTGTGTATGTTTGCTTTACAATTGTTGTGGCAGATTCATGCCTCAGCTCCACATTTTGTTTTAGAAAGGTCACACAGAGTGGATGTGAAGTTTACTATCAACAAGAGATCAATTCCCAAATCATCCATTTGACTCTACCTTATAAATCATGTGCTTTGTTGCATATTTTATCAAATCTACTTTCAAGCCAGATGGAGGAAGGAGGATGTGGCAATCCCTCCACCATCTTGCAACTTTTATGCAAGTAGGTTTTCAAGAAAATCATCATTTCTCTTTGAAATATGTCTGGAACAGGCATGATGGTAGTGTCAACCTGTTGGAGTTTTTGCTGCTGGAAGAAGTTATACAAAAGGATTGGTTTTTACATTGACCAGTTACTGAATCAAGCTCAGGAATACATTGGAAATTCAACTGGGGCTTCCTTTCCCCGGCAGACTACTTCTAGAAGGAGCTTGTACACTGAAGCTTAGTCTTTTGCCCTCTTTTTGTTTCTTTCCTATTTTCTTGGCTTCTTTGCCACTCTCTAGACAATTTTGGAACTTTTTTCCCAACTCAAATGGTTTCAATAGTCTGATTGTGATCATACATTTTTACAAGGAATTTTTAAAATCTTTCCTCCAGTTAAGAAAGTCAAGGACTTAGGTCTTTTTCTTCCCTTATCAATATTGCAATGAAATTGATAAGTAAAGACCAACTCTTTCTTTTTGTTTTTAACCCAAGCAGATAATTCCCATCCATTCATCCATTTGGTGGACCAATAGTTGCCATTCTGATGGAAGTTGTCACTTCTTAACAATAGGCATTCTGTGACTATGTTGACAGCACTTTGGGTGAAGATCCTAACTGGTCTTAGATACACATAGGGAGAAATTTGCTCAGCCAGTGTCAGTCTTAAGCATGCGTATCAGAAGATCTTTCTAGAGCTGGGAATTTTCCCATGAAAGGGATTCAGTTAGGGAAGAGACACTTGCCCCAGAGGTTTACATTCTTCTTGAAGACTGCTTAAGGAACTTAGATGCCATGTCCATTTGGATCTGTGTCTGCACAGAACTTTGTCATGCCAGTGCTTGAAATGCATCTTGAAGAGAATTCACTAGCACAGAATGAATGAGAGTGGAAGGGGTTGGTGGGGCTAACCAGGCCCAACCCCCCTGCCTAAACCAGGATACCTAGAGCCTCTTGCCCAGGATTCTATCTGGGTGTACTTTTAATGTCTTCAAAGATCCAGGCTCCACAATCTTTCTGGGCAGTCTGTGCCGTGGTTCACTCACCCTCACAGTAAAGAATCATTTCCTGATGTTCCTGTATTTCAGTGTGTGCCCACTGCCTCTTGTCTTTTCACTCAGCATCACTGAAAAGACACTGATTCCCTCCCCTTTGCACTATTGCTTCCATATGGATGTGTGCTGCCATGTAGAGATATGTCAAAAACCTCCCTGAAGCCCAGGCAGATAATATTCCCTTCATCTACCAGTCAAGTTGATTCATCAGAGGAGTTTAAAGTTATGTTCAGCATGAAATGCCCCTGAAAAATCATGCTAACTACATTATTGTGTCGTCTTTCATGTGCCTGGCAAGGTTTTCCAGGAAGAGCTGCTTCATCAACTTCCTGGGAATAAAAAAGAGGCTGGCTGGTTTGTACGATTGCGAGTCCTCCGAATTGCATTTTTTGAAGATGAGCGTCATTTGCTTACATCCAGTCCTTAGGCTCTCTTGTCGTCTACATCTTAGCAAAAAGCTTTTCCACTATGTCTGGCAAGGAGAAATTGTGCCAGCACAGAAAACATCTCCCATCGTGTTCTAGACGTTGCACGGAGGTGTGCCGAGTGTTTGGCATGAAGGAAAGAAAAGTTGTCCAAAACAGCTTCCAATCGAATGTTCATGTGATTGGAAAAGTCAGGAGAGTGCAAAGGTACTGTTTTCTAGCAGTTGGCAAGCTGCGCACACAATCCCAGTGTTGTACAGCTTCCTTCTTCACCTTTCCGAAGGTGCCGCTCTCTCCGGCTCCCGGAGGCGAAGAAGCGGCTTCTTCGCGCAAAGACGATTGTGCCGCTCACTGTGCACTCCTTAGCGCGGCTTCTGCCGAAAGACGCCCGGGAGCGGCTCTTAGCTCCGGACAGCATCGTACCTTCGTCTTTAGCGTCTCTTCTCGTCTACATCTTAGCAAAAAGCTTTTCTACTATGTCTGGCGAGGAAAAACTGTGCCAGCACAGAAAACATCTCCCATCGTGTTCTAGACGTTGCACGGAGGTGTGCCGAGTGTTTGGCATGAAGAAAAGAAAAGTTGTCCAAAACAGCTTCCAATCGAATGTTCATGTGATTGGAAAAGTCAGGAGAGTGCAAAGGTACTGTTTTCTAGCAGTTGGCAAGCTGCGCACACAATACCAGTGTTGTACAGCTTCCTTCTTCACCTTTCCGAAGGTGCCGCTCTCTCCGGCTCCCGGAGGCGAAGAAGCGGCTTCTTCGCGCAAAGACGATTGTGCCGCTCACTGTGCACTCCTTAGCGCGGCTTCTGCCGAAAGACGCCCGGGAGCGGCTCTTAGCTCCGGACAGCATCGTACCTTCGTCTTTAGCGTCTCTTCTCGTCTACATCTTAGCAAAAAGCTTTTCTACTATGTCTGGCGAGGAAAAACTGTGCCAGCACAGAAAACATCTCCCATCGTGTTCTAGACGTTGCACGGAGGTGTGCCGAGTGTTTGGCATGAAGGAAAGAAAAGTTGTCCAAAACAGCTTCCAATCGAATGTTCATGTGATTGGAAAAGTCAGGAGAGTGCAAAGGTACTGTTTTCTATCAGTTGGCAAGCTGCGCACACAATCCCAGTGTTGTACAGCTTCCTTCTTCACCTTTCCGAAGGTGCCGCTCTCTCCGGCTCCCGGAGGCGAAGAAGCGGCTTCTTCGCGCAAAGACGATTGTGCCGCTCACTGTGCACTCCTTAGCGCGGCTTCTGCCGAAAGACGCCCGGGAGCGGCTCTTAGCTCCGGACAGCATCGTACCTTCGTCTTTAGCGTCTCTTCTCGTCTACATCTTAGCAAAAAGCTTTTCTACTATGTCTGGCGAGGAAAAACTGTGCCAGCACAGAAAACATCTCCCATCGTGTTCTAGACGTTGCACGGAAGTGTGCCGAGTGTTTGGCATGAAGAAAAGAAAAGTTGTCCAAAACAGCTTCCAATCGAATGTTCATGTGATTGGAAAAGTCAGGAGAGTGCAAAGGTACTGTTTTCTGGCAGTTGGCAAGCTGCGCACACAATCCCAGTGTTGTACAGCTTCCTTCTTCACCTTTCCGAAGGTGCCGCTCTCTCCGGCTCCCGGAGGCGAAGAAGCGGCTTCTTCGCGCAAAGACGATTGTGCCGCTCACTGTGCACTCCTTAGCGCGGCTTCTGCCGAAAGACGCCCGGGAGCGGCTCTTAGCTCCGGACAGCATCGTACCTTCGTCTTTAGCGTCTCTTCTCGTCTACATCTTAGCAAAAAGCTTTTCTACTATGTCTGGCGAGGAAAAACTGTGCCAGCACAGAAAACATCTCCCATCGTGTTCTAGACGTTGCACGGAGGTGTGCCGAGTGTTTGGCATGAAGAAAAGAAAAGTTGTCCAAAACAGCTTCCAATCGAATGTTCATGTGATTGGAAAAGTCAGGAGAGTGCAAAGGTACTGTTTTCTATCAGTTGGCAAGCTGCGCACACAATCCCAGTGTTGTACAGCTTCCTTCTTCACCTTTCCGAAGGTGCCGCTCTCTCCGGCTCCCGGAGGCGAAGAAGCGGCTTCTTCGCGCAAAGACGATTGTGCCGCTCACTGTGCACTCCTTAGCGCGGCTTCTGCCGAAAGACGCCCGGGAGCGGCTCTTAGCTCCGGACAGCATCGTACCTTCGTCTTTAGCGGCTCTTCTCGTCTACATCTTAGCAAAAAGCTTTTCTACTATGTCTGGCGAGGAAAAACTGTGCCAGCACAGAAAACATCTCCCATCGTGTTCTAGACGTTGCACGGAGGTGTGCCGAGTGTTTGGCATGAAGGAAAGAAAAGTTGTCCAAAACAGCTTCCAATCGAATGTTCATGTGATTGGAAAAGTCAGGAGAGTGCAAAGGTACTGTTTTCTAGCAGTTGGCAAGCTGCGCACACAATCCCAGTGTTGTACAGCTTCCTTCTTCACCTTTCCGAAGGTGCCGCTCTCTCCGGCTCCCGGAGGCGAAGAAGCGGCTTCTTCGCGCAAAGACGATTGTGCCGCTCACTGTGCACTCCTTAGCGCGGCTTCTGCCGAAAGACGCCCGGGAGCGGCTCTTACTCCGGACAGCATCGTACCTTCGTCTTTAGCGTCTCTTCTCGTCTACATCTTAGCAAAAAGCTTTTCTACTATGTCTGGCGAGGAAAAACTGTGCCAGCACAGAAAACATCTCCCATCGTGTTCTAGACGTTGCACGGAGGTGTGCCGAGTGTTTGGCATGAAGGAAAGAAAAGTTGTCCAAAACAGCTTCCAATCGAATGTTCATGTGATTGGAAAAGTCAGGAGAGTGCAAAGGTACTGTTTTCTATCAGTTGGCAAGCTGCGCACACAATACCAGTGTTGTACAGCTTCCTTCTTCACCTTTCCGAAGGTGCCGCTCTCTCCGGCTCCCGGAGGCGAAGAAGCGGCTTCTTCGCGCAAAGACGATTGTGCCGCTCACTGTGCACTCCTTAGCGCGGCTTCTGCCGAAAGACGCCCGGGAGCGGCTCTTAGCTCCGGACAGCATCGTACCTTCGTCTTTAGCGTCTCTTCTCGTCTACATCTTAGCAAAAAGCTTTTCTACTATGTCTGGCCAGGAAAAACTGTGCCAGCACAGAAAACATCTCCCATCGTGTTCTAGACGTTGCACGGAGGTGTGCCGAGTGTTTGGCATGAAGAAAAGTTGTACAAAACAGCTTCCAATCGAATGTTCATGTGATTGGAAAAGTCAGGAGAGTGCAAAGGTACTGTTTTCTGGCAGTTGGCAAGCTGCGCACACAATACCAGTGTTGTACAGCTTCCTTCTTCACCTTTCCGAAGGTGCCGCTCTCTCCGGCTCCCGGAGGCGAAGAAGCGGCTTCTTCGCGCAAAGACGATTGTGCCGCTCACTGTGCACTCCTTAGCGCGGCTTCTGCCGAAAGACGCCCGGGAGCGGCTCTTAGCTCCGGACAGCATCGTACCTTCGTCTTTAGCGTCTCTTCTCGTCTACATCTTAGCAAAAAGCTTTTCTACTATGTCTGGCGAGGAAAAACTGTGCCAGCACAGAAAACATCTCCCATCGTGTTCTAGACGTTGCACGGAGGTGTGCCGAGTGTTTGGCATGAAGGAAAGAAAAGTTGTCCAAAACAGCTTCCAATCGAATGTTCATGTGATTGGAAAAGTCAGGAGAGTGCAAAGGTACTGTTTTCTATCAGTTGGCAAGCTGCGCACACAATCCCAGTGTTGTACAGCTTCCTTCTTCACCTTTCCGAAGGTGCCGCTCTCTCCGGCTCCCGGAGGCGAAGAAGCGGCTTCTTCGCGCAAAGACGATTGTGCCGCTCACTGTGCACTCCTTAGCGCGGCTTCTGCCGAAAGACGCCCGGGAGCGGCTCTTAGCTCCGGACAGCATCGTACCTTCGTCTTTAGCGTCTCTTCTCGTCTACATCTTAGCAAAAAGCTTTTCTACTATGTCTGGCGAGGAAAAACTGTGCCAGCACAGAAAACATCTCCCATCGTGTTCTAGACGTTGCACGGAGGTGTGCCGAGTGTTTGGCATGAAGGAAAGAAAAGTTGTCCAAAACAGCTTCCAATCGAATGTTCATGTGATTGGAAAAGTCAGGAGAGTGCAAAGGTACTGTTTTCTATCAGTTGGCAAGCTGCGCACACAATCCCAGTGTTGTACAGCTTCCTTCTTCACCTTTCCGAAGGTGCCGCTCTCTCCGGCTCGCGGAGGCGAAGAAGCGGCTTCTTCGCGCAAAGACGATTGTGCCGCTCACTGTGCACTCCTTAGCGCGGCTTCTGCCGAAAGACGCCCGGGAGCGGCTATTAGCTCCGGAAAGCATCGTACCTTCGTCTTTAGCGTCTCTTCTCGTCTACATCTTAGCAAAAAGCTTTTCTACTATGTCTGGCGAGGAAAAACTGTGCCAGCACAGAAAACATCTCCCATCGTGTTCTAGACGTTGCACGGAGGTGTGCCGAGTGTTTGCAATGAAGAAAAGAAAAGTTGTCCAAAACAGCTTCCAATCGAATGTTCATGTGATTGGAAAAGTCAGGAGAGTGCAAAGGTACTGTTTTCTGGCAGTTGGCAAGCTGCGCACACAATCCCAGTGTTGTACAGCTTCCTTCTTCACCTTTCCGAAGGTGCCGCTCTCTCCGGCTCCCGGAGGCGAAGAAGCGGCTTCTTCGCGCAAAGACGATTGTGCCGCTCACTGTGCACTCCTTAGCGCGGCTTCTGCCGAAAGACGCCCGGGAGCGGCTCTTAGCTCCGGACAGCATCGTACCTTCGTCTTTAGCGTCTCTTCTCGTCTACATCTTAGCAAAAAGCTTTTCTACTATGTCTGGCGAGGAAAAACTGTGCCAGCACAGAAAACATCTCCCATCGTGTTCTAGACGTTGCACGGAGGTGTGCCGAGTGTTTGGCATGAAGAAAAGAAAAGTTGTCCAAAACAGCTTCCAATCGAATGTTCATGTGATTGGAAAAGTCAGGAGAGTGCAAAGGTACTGTTTTCTGGCAGTTGGCAAGCTGCGCACACAATCCCAGTGTTGTACAGCTTCCTTCTTCACCTTTCCGAAGGTGCCGCTCTCTCCGGCTCCCGGAGGCGAAGAAGCGGCTTCTTCGCGCAAAGACGATTGTGCCGCTCACTGTGCACTCCTTAGCGCGGCTTCTGCCGAAAGACGCCCGGGAGCGGCTCTTAGCTCCGGACAGCATCGTACCTTCGTCTTTAGCGTCTCTTCTCGTCTACATCTTAGCAAAAAGCTTTTCTACTATGTCTGGCGAGGAAAAACTGTGCCAGCACAGAAAACATCTCCCATCGTGTTCTAGACGTTGCACGGAGGTGTGCCGAGTGTTTGGCATGAAGGAAAGAAAAGTTGTCCAAAACAGCTTCCAATCGAATGTTCATGTGATTGGAAAAGTCAGGAGAGTGCAAAGGTACTGTTTTCTATCAGTTGGCAAGCTGCGCACACAATCCCAGTGTTGTACAGCTTCCTTCTTCACCTTTCCGAAGGTGCCGCTCTCTCCGGCTCGCGGAGGCGAAGAAGCGGCTTCTTCGCGCAAAGACGATTGTGCCGCTCACTGTGCACTCCTTAGCGCGGCTTCTGCCGAAAGACGCCCGGGAGCGGCTCTTAGCTCCGGACAGCATCGTACCTTCGTCTTTAGCGTCTCTTCTCGTCTACATCTTAGCAAAAAGCTTTTCTACTATGTCTGGCGAGGAAAAACTGTGCCAGCACAGAAAACATCTCCCATCGTGTTCTAGACGTTGCACGGAGGTGTGCCGAGTGTTTGGCATGAAGGAAAGAAAAGTTGTCCAAAACAGCTTCCAATCGAATGTTCATGTGATTGGAAAAGTCAGGAGAGTGCAAAGGTACTGTTTTCTAGCAGTTGGCAAGCTGCGCACACAATCCCAGTGTTGTACAGCTTCCTTCTTCACCTTTCCGAAGGTGCCGCTCTCTCCGGCTCGCGGAGGCGAAGAAGCGGCTTCTTCGCGCAAAGACGATTGTGCCGCTCACTGTGCACTCCTTAGCGCGGCTTCTGCCGAAAGACGCCCGGGAGCGGCTCTTAGCTCCGGACAGCATCGTACCTTCGTCTTTAGCGTCTCTACTCGTCTACATCTTAGCAAAAGGCTTTTCTACTATGTCTG
The DNA here is from genome assembly GCA_036010785.1 of Ammospiza maritima maritima. Classification (NCBI taxonomy): domain Eukaryota; kingdom Metazoa; phylum Chordata; class Aves; order Passeriformes; family Passerellidae; genus Ammospiza; species Ammospiza maritima. The sequence goes on from JAYKTQ010000127.1 coordinate 2,183,550, forward strand.
GCGAGGAAAAACTGTGCCAGCACAGAAAACATCTCCCATCGTGTTCTAGACGTTGCACGGAGGTGTGCCGAGTGTTTGGCATGAAGAAAAGAAAAGTTGTCCAAAACAGCTTCCAATCGAATGTTCATGTGATTGGAAAAGTCAGGAGAGTGCAAAGGTACTGTTTTCTATCAGTTGGCAAGCTGCGCACGCAATCCCAGTGTTGTACAGCAGCCTTCTTCACCTTTCCGAAGGTGCCGCTCTCTCCGGCTCCCGGAGGCGAAGAAGCGGCTTCTTCGCGCAAAGACGATTGTGCCGCTCACTGTGCACTCCTTAGCGCGGCTTCTGCCGAAAGACGCCCGGGAGCGGCACTTAGCTCCGGACAGCATCGTACCTTCGTCTTTAGCGTCTCTTCTCGTCTACATCTTAGCAAAAAGCTTTTCTACTATGTCTGGCGAGGAAAAACTGTGCCAGCACAGAAAACATCTCCCATCGTGTTCTAGACGTTGCACGGAAGTGTGCCGAGTGTTTGGCATGAAGAAAAGAAAAGTTGTCCAAAACAGCTTCCAATCGAATGTTCATGTGATTGGAAAAGTCAGGAGAGTGCAAAGGTACTGTTTTCTGGCAGTTGGCAAGCTGCGCACACAATCCCAGTGTTGTACAGCTTCCTTCTTCACCTTTCCGAAGGTGCCGCTCTCTCCGGCTCCCGGAGGCGAAGAAGCGGCTTCTTCGCGCAAAGACGATTGTGCCGCTCACTGTGCACTCCTTAGCGCGGCTTCTGCCGAAAGACGCCCGGGAGCGGCTCTTAGCTCCGGACAGCATCGTACCTTCGTCTTTAGCGTCTCTTCTCGTCTACATCTTAGCAAAAAGCTTTTCTACTATGTCTGGCGAGGAAAAACTGTGCCAGCACAGAAAACATCTCCCATCGTGTTCTAGACGTTGCACGGAGGTGTGCCGAGTGTTTGGCATGAAGAAAAGAAAAGTTGTCCAAAACAGCTTCCAATCGAATGTTCATGTGATTGGAAAAGTCAGGAGAGTGCAAAGGTACTGTTTTCTGGCAGTTGGCAAGCTGCGCACACAATACCAGTGTTGTACAGCTTCCTTCTTCACCTTTCCGAAGGTGCCGCTCTCTCCGGCTCCCGGAGGCGAAGAAGCGGCTTCTTCGCGCAAAGACGATTGTGCCGCTCACTGTGCACTCCTTAGCGCGGCTTCTGCCGAAAGACGCCCGGGAGCGGCTCTTAGCTCCGGACAGCATCGTACCTTCGTCTTTAGCGTCTCTTCTCGTCTACATCTTAGCAAAAAGCTTTTCTACTATGTCTGGCCAGGAAAAACTGTGCCAGCACAGAAAACATCTCCCATCGTGTTCTAGACGTTGCACGGAAGTGTGCCGAGTGTTTGGCATGAAGAAAAGAAAAGTTGTCCAAAACAGCTTCCAATCGAATGTTCAGGTGATTGGAAAAGTCAGGAGAGTGCAAAGGTACTGTTTTCTATCAGTTGGCAAGCTGCGCACACAATACCAGTGTTGTACAGCTTCCTTCTTCACCTTTCCGAAGGTGCCGCTCTCTCCGGCTCCCGGAGGCGAAGAAGCGGCTTCTTCGCGCAAAGACGATTGTGCCGCTCACTGTGCACTCCTTAGCGCGGCTTCTGCCGAAAGACGCCCGGGAGCGGCTCTTACCTCCGGACAGCATCGTACCTTCGTCTTTAGCGTCTCTTCTCGTCTACATCTTAGCAAAAAGCTTTTCTACTATGTCTGGCGAGGAAAAACTGTGCCAGCACAGAAAACATCTCCCATCGTGTTCTAGACGTTGCACGGAGGTGTGCCGAGTGTTTGGCATGAAGGAAAGAAAAGTTGTCCAAAACAGCTTCCAATCGAATGTTCATGTGATTGGAAAAGTCAGGAGAGTGCAAAGGTACTGTTTTCTATCAGTTGGCAAGCTGCGCACACAATCCCAGTGTTGTACAGCTTCCTTCTTCACCTTTCCGAAGGTGCCGCTCTCTCCGGCTCCCGGAGGCGAAGAAGCGGCTTCTTCGCGCAAAGACGATTGTGCCGCTCACTGTGCACTCCTTAGCGCGGCTTCTGCCGAAAGACGCCCGGGAGCGGCTCTTAGCTCCGGACAGCATCGTACCTTCGTCTTTAGCGTCTCTTCTCGTCTACATCTTAGCAAAAAGCTTTTCTACTATGTCTGGCGAGGAAAAACTGTGCCAGCACAGAAAACATCTCCCATCGTGTTCTAGACGTTGCACGGAGGTGTGCCGAGTGTTTGGCATGAAGAAAAGAAAAGTTGTCCAAAACAGCTTCCAATCGAATGTTCATGTGATTGGAAAAGTCAGGAGAGTGCAAAGGTACTGTTTTCTATCAGTTGGCAAGCTGCGCACACAATCCCAGTGTTGTACAGCTTCCTTCTTCACCTTTCCGAAGGTGCCGCTCTCTCCGGCTCCCGGAGGCGAAGAAGCGGCTTCTTCGCGCAAAGACGATTGTGCCGCTCACTGTGCACTCCTTAGCGCGGCTTCTGCCGAAAGACGCCCGGGAGCGGCTCTTAGCTCCGGACAGCATCGTACCTTCGTCTTTAGCGTCTCTTCTCGTCTACATCTTAGCAAAAAGCTTTTCTACTATGTCTGGCGAGGAAAAACTGTGCCAGCACAGAAAACATCTCCCATCGTGTTCTAGACGTTGCACGGAAGTGTGCCGAGTGTTTGGCATGAAGAAAAGAAAAGTTGTCCAAAACAGCTTCCAATCGAATGTTCATGTGATTGGAAAAGTCAGGAGAGTGCAAAGGTACTGTTTTCTGGCAGTTGGCAAGCTGCGCACACAATCCCAGTGTTGTACAGCTTCCTTCTTCACCTTTCCGAAGGTGCCGCTCTCTCCGGCTCCCGGAGGCGAAGAAGCGGCTTCTTCGCGCAAAGACGATTGTGCCGCTCACTGTGCACTCCTTAGCGCGGCTTCTGCCGAAAGACGCCCGGGAGCGGCTCTTAGCTCCGGACAGCATCGTACCTTCGTCTTTAGCGTCTCTTCTCGTCTACATCTTAGCAAAAAGCTTTTCCACTATGTCTGGCGAGGAAAAACTGTGCCAGCACAGAAAACATCTCCCATCGTGTTCTAGACGTTGCACGGAGGTGTGCCGAGTGTTTGGCATGAAGAAAAGAAAAGTTGTCCAAAACAGCTTCCAATCGAATGTTCATGTGATTGGAAAAGTCAGGAGAGTGCAAAGGTACTGTTTTCTATCAGTTGGCAAGCTGCGCACACAATACCAGTGTTGTACAGCTTCCTTCTTCACCTTTCCGAAGGTGCCGCTCTCTCCGGCTCCCGGAGGCGAAGAAGCGGCTTCTTCGCGCAAAGACGATTGTGCCGCTCACTGTGCACTCCTTAGCGCGGCTTCTGCCGAAAGACGCCCGGGAGCGGCTCTTAGCTCCGGACAGCATCGTACCTTCGTCTTTAGCGTCTCTTCTCGTCTACATCTTAGCAAAAAGCTTTTCTACTATGTCTGGCGAGGAAAAACTGTGCCAGCACAGAAAACATCTCCCATCGTGTTCTAGACGTTGCACGGAGGTGTGCCGAGTGTTTGGCATGAAGGAAAGAAAAGTTGTCCAAAACAGCTTCCAATCGAATGTTCATGTGATTGGAAAAGTCAGGAGAGTGCAAAGGTACTGTTTTCTATCAGTTGGCAAGCTGCGCACACAATCCCAGTGTTGTACAGCTTCCTTCTTCACCTTTCCGAAGGTGCCGCTCTCTCCGGCTCCCGGAGGCGAAGAAGCGGCTTCTTCGCGCAAAGACGATTGTGCCGCTCACTGTGCACTCCTTAGCGCGGCTTCTGCCGAAAGACGCCCGGGAGCGGCTCTTAGCTCCGGACAGCATCGTACCTTCGTCTTTAGCGTCTCTTCTCGTCTACATCTTAGCAAAAAGCTTTTCTACTATGTCTGGCGAGGAAAAACTGTGCCAGCACAGAAAACATCTCCCATCGTGTTCTAGACGTTGCACGGAGGTGTGCCGAGTGTTTGGCATGAAGAAAAGAAAAGTTGTCCAAAACAGCTTCCAATCGAATGTTCATGTGATTGGAAAAGTCAGGAGAGTGCAAAGGTACTGTTTTCTGGCAGTTGGCAAGCTGCGCACACAATACCAGTGTTGTACAGCTTCCTTCTTCACCTTTCCGAAGGTGCCGCTCTCTCCGGCTCCCGGAGGCGAAGAAGCGGCTTCTTCGCGCAAAGACGATTGTGCCGCTCACTGTGCACTCCTTAGCGCGGCTTCTGCCGAAAGACGCCCGGGAGCGGCTCTTAGCTCCGGACAGCATCGTACCTTCGTCTTTAGCGTCTCTTCTCGTCTACATCTTAGCAAAAAGCTTTTCTACTATGTCTGGCCAGGAAAAACTGTGCCAGCACAGAAAACATCTCCCATCGTGTTCTAGACGTTGCACGGAAGTGTGCCGAGTGTTTGGCATGAAGAAAAGAAAAGTTGTCCAAAACAGCTTCCAATCGAATGTTCATGTGATTGGAAAAGTCAGGAGAGTGCAAAGGTACTGTTTTCTATCAGTTGGCAAGCTGCGCACACAATACCAGTGTTGTACAGCTTCCTTCTTCACCTTTCCGAAGGTGCCGCTCTCTCCGGCTCCCGGAGGCGAAGAAGCGGCTTCTTCGCGCAAAGACGATTGTGCCGCTCACTGTGCACTCCTTAGCGCGGCTTCTGCCGAAAGACGCCCGGGAGCGGCTCTTACCTCCGGACAGCATCGTACCTTCGTCTTTAGCGTCTCTTCTCGTCTACATCTTAGCAAAAAGCTTTTCTACTATGTCTGGCGAGGAAAAACTGTGCCAGCACAGAAAACATCTCCCATCGTGTTCTAGACGTTGCACGGAGGTGTGCCGAGTGTTTGGCATGAAGGAAAGAAAAGTTGTCCAAAACAGCTTCCAATCGAATGTTCATGTGATTGGAAAAGTCAGGAGAGTGCAAAGGTACTGTTTTCTATCAGTTGGCAAGCTGCGCACACAATCCCAGTGTTGTACAGCTTCCTTCTTCACCTTTCCGAAGGTGCCGCTCTCTCCGGCTCCCGGAGGCGAAGAAGCGGCTTCTTCGCGCAAAGACGATTGTGCCGCTCACTGTGCACTCCTTAGCGCGGCTTCTGCCGAAAGACGCCCGGGAGCGGCTCTTAGCTCCGGACAGCATCGTACCTTCGTCTTTAGCGTCTCTTCTCGTCTACATCTTAGCAAAAAGCTTTTCTACTATGTCTGGCGAGGAAAAACTGTGCCAGCACAGAAAACATCTCCCATCGTGTTCTAGACGTTGCACGGAGGTGTGCCGAGTGTTTGGCATGAAGAAAAGAAAAGTTGTCCAAAACAGCTTCCAATCGAATGTTCATGTGATTGGAAAAGTCAGGAGAGTGCAAAGGTACTGTTTTCTATCAGTTGGCAAGCTGCGCACACAATCCCAGTGTTGTACAGCTTCCTTCTTCACCTTTCCGAAGGTGCCGCTCTCTCCGGCTCCCGGAGGCGAAGAAGCGGCTTCTTCGCGCAAAGACGATTGTGCCGCTCACTGTGCACTCCTTAGCGCGGCTTCTGCCGAAAGACGCCCGGGAGCGGCTCTTAGCTCCGGACAGCATCGTACCTTCGTCTTTAGCGTCTCTTCTCGTCTACATCTTAGCAAAAAGCTTTTCTACTATGTCTGGCGAGGAAAAACTGTGCCAGCACAGAAAACATCTCCCATCGTGTTCTAGACGTTGCACGGAAGTGTGCCGAGTGTTTGGCATGAAGAAAAGAAAAGTTGTCCAAAACAGCTTCCAATCGAATGTTCATGTGATTGGAAAAGTCAGGAGAGTGCAAAGGTACTGTTTTCTGGCAGTTGGCAAGCTGCGCACACAATCCCAGTGTTGTACAGCTTCCTTCTTCACCTTTCCGAAGGTGCCGCTCTCTCCGGCTCCCGGAGGCGAAGAAGCGGCTTCTTCGCGCAAAGACGATTGTGCCGCTCACTGTGCACTCCTTAGCGCGGCTTCTGCCGAAAGACGCCCGGGAGCGGCTCTTAGCTCCGGACAGCATCGTACCTTCGTCTTTAGCGTCTCTTCTCGTCTACATCTTAGCAAAAAGCTTTTCCACTATGTCTGGCGAGGAAAAACTGTGCCAGCACAGAAAACATCTCCCATCGTGTTCTAGACGTTGCACGGAGGTGTGCCGAGTGTTTGGCATGAAGAAAAGAAAAGTTGTCCAAAACAGCTTCCAATCGAATGTTCATGTGATTGGAAAAGTCAGGAGAGTGCAAAGGTACTGTTTTCTATCAGTTGGCAAGCTGCGCACACAATACCAGTGTTGTACAGCTTCCTTCTTCACCTTTCCGAAGGTGCCGCTCTCTCCGGCTCCCGGAGGCGAAGAAGCGGCTTCTTCGCGCAAAGACGATTGTGCCGCTCACTGTGCACTCCTTAGCGCGGCTTCTGCCGAAAGACGCCCGGGAGCGGCTCTTAGCTCCGGACAGCATCGTACCTTCGTCTTTAGCGTCTCTTCTCGTCTACATCTTAGCAAAAAGCTTTTCTACTATGTCTGGCGAGGAAAAACTGTGCCAGCACAGAAAACATCTCCCATCGTGTTCTAGACGTTGCACGGAGGTGTGCCGAGTGTTTGGCATGAAGGAAAGAAAAGTTGTCCAAAACAGCTTCCAATCGAATGTTCATGTGATTGGAAAAGTCAGGAGAGTGCAAAGGTACTGTTTTCTATCAGTTGGCAAGCTGCGCACACAATCCCAGTGTTGTACAGCTTCCTTCTTCACCTTTCCGAAGGTGCCGCTCTCTCCGGCTCCCGGAGGCGAAGAAGCGGCTTCTTCGCGCAAAGACGATTGTGCCGCTCACTGTGCACTCCTTAGCGCGGCTTCTGCCGAAAGACGCCCGGGAGCGGCTCTTAGCTCCGGACAGCATCGTACCTTCGTCTTTAGCGTCTCTTCTCGTCTACATCTTAGCAAAAAGCTTTTCTACTATGTCTGGCGAGGAAAAACTGTGCCAGCACAGAAAACATCTCCCATCGTGTTCTAGACGTTGCACGATCCCTATACTTAGGCTGATTTTCCTCCCTGGGGATAGGGTTAGACTTCAGCCTAGGGCTTGGAGATTTTTAACCAGGAAGTCCTGAGATCCAGGCTTACTGCATCTGCCAAAGGCATCCCAAAGGGAGTACAGAAGTGCCACAACATGGCTGCTTTCACGGCTTTTCCCTTAGGAAGAACCCTAATACGCGGTTGATTTACCTTCCTAGGGTTACTGTTATGCTTAGGCCTAGGACTTTTAAAACCAGGAAGCCCTGGCCTCCAGGCACACTGCAGCTTCGAAAGGCATCCCAAGAGGGCTGGAGAAGTGACACAACTTGGCTGCCTCTGCTGCTATTCTCATGAGACCATCCCGAACCATAGGCTGATTTTCCTTCCTAGGGTTAAGGTTTGAGTTACGCCTAGGGTAAGGGTTCTATTAACCAGAAAGCCCTGAGTTCCAAGAACACAGCAGCTGCGAAGGACTACCCAAGAAGAGCGCAAAAGTACCACAACGTGCCTGCCTCCACAGCTTTTTCCTTGGGGACATGCCTAATTCCTGGCTGATTTGCCTTTCTCGTCTTAGGGTTGGGGTTCGGACTAGGGCTAGGATTTTTAAAATCAGGAAGCCCTGAGTTCCAGGCACACTGGAGCTGTGAAAGGCATACCAAAGGGAGTGCAAAAGTGCCACAACATGGCTGCTTTCACGGCTTTTTCCTTGGCAAGAAGCCTAACACCAGGCTGACTTCCCTTCCCAGGGTTACTGTTAGGCTTAGGCCTAGGACTTTTAAAACCAGGAAGCCCTGGGCTCCAGGCACATGCAGCTGCGAAAGGCATCCCAAGAGGGCCGCAGAAGTGACACAACTTGGCTGCCTCTGCTTCTATTCTCATGAGACCATCCCGAACCATAGGCTGATTTTCCTTCCTAGGGTTAAGGTTTGAGTTACGCCTGGGGTAAGGGTTCTATTAACCAGAAAGCCCTGAGTTCCAAGAACACAGCAGCTGCGAAGGACTAGCCAAGAAGAGCGCAAAAGTACCACAACATGCCTGCCTCCACAGCTTTTTCCTTTGGGACATGCCTAATTCCTGGCTGATTTGCCTTTCTCGTCTTAGGGTTGGGGTTCGGCCTAGGGCTAGGATTTTTAAAATCAGGAAGCCCTGAGTTCCAGGCACACTAGAGCTGTGAAAGGCATCCAAAAGGGAGTGCAAAAGTGCCACAACATGGCTGCTTTCACGGCTTTTTCCTTGGCAAGAAGCCTAACACCAGGCTGATTTACCTTCCTAGGATTACTGTAAGGTTTAGGCCTAGGGCTAGGATTTTTAAAACTAGGAAGCCCTTAGCTCCAGGCACACTGCAGCTGTTCAAGGCATCCCAAGGGGAGTACAAAAGTGCAACAACATGGCAGCTTTCACAGCTTTTTCCTTGGCACCATCCCTATACCTAGGCTGTTTTATCTGCCTAGGTTTAGAGTTAGGGTTCAGCCTCGGGCTTGGAGTTTTTTAACCAGGAAGCCCTGAGTTCCAGGCTTACTGCATCTGCCAAAGTTTCCCAAAGGGAGTGCAAAAGTGCCACAACATGGCTGCTTTCACAGCTTTTCCCTTAGGAAGAACCCTAATACGCGGCTGATTTACCTTCCTAGGGTTACTGTTAGGCTTAGGCCTAGGACTTTTAAAACCAGGAAGCCCTGGGCTCCAGGCACACTGCAGCTGCGAAAGGCATCCCAAGGGGAGCACAAAAGTGACACAACTTGGCTGCCTCTGCTTCTATTCTCATGAGACCATCCTGAACCATAGGCTGATTTTCCTTCCTAGGGTTAAGGTTTGAGTTTCGCCTAGGGTAAGAGTTCTATTAACCAGAAAGCCCTGAGTTCCAAGAACACAGCAGCTGCGAAGGACTACCCAAGAAGAGCGCAAAAGTACCACAACATGCCTGCCTCCACAGCTTTTTCCTTGGGGACATGCCTAATTCCTGGCTGATTTGCCTTTCTCGTCTTAGGGTTGGGGTTCGGCCTAGGGCTAGGATTTTTTGAACTAGGAAGCCCTGAGTTCCAGGCTTACTGCATCTGCCAAAGGCATCCCAAAGGGAGTGTAGAAGTGCCACAACATGGCTGCTTTCACGGCTTTTCCCTTAAGAAGAACCCTAATACCCGGCTGATTTACCTTCCTAGGTTTACTGTTAGGCTTAGGCCTAGGACTTTTAAAACCAGGAAGCCCTGGGCTCCAGGCACACTGCAGCTGCGAAAGGCATCCCAAGAGGGCTGGAGAAGTGACACAACTTGGCTGCCTCTGCTGCTATTCTCATGAGACCATCCCGAACCATAGGCTGATTTTCCTTCCTAGGGTTAAGGTTTGAGTTACGCCTAGGGTAAGGGTTCTATTAACCAGAAAGCCCTGAGTTCCAAGAACACAGCAGCTGCGAAGGACTACCCAAGAAGAGCGCAAAAGTACCACAACGTGCCTGCCTCCACAGCTTTTTCCTTGGGGACATGCCTAATTCCTGGCTGATTTGCCTTTCTCGTCTTAGGGTTGGGGTTCGGCCTAGGGCTAGGATTTTTAAAATCAGGAAGCCCTGAGTTCCAGGCACACTGGAGCTGTGAAAGGCATACCAAAGGGAGTGCAAAAGTGCCACAACATGGCTGCTTTCACGGCTTTTTCCTTGGCAAGAAGCCTAACACCAGGCTGATTTCCCTTCCCAGGGTTACTGTTAGGCTTAGGCCTAGGACTTTTAAAACCAGGAAGCCCTGGGCTCCAGGCACATGCAGCTGCGAAAGGCATCCCAAGAGGGCCGCAGAAGTGACACAACTTGGCTGCCTCTGCTTCTATTCTCATGAGACCATCCCGAACAATAGGCTGATTTTCCTTCCTAGGGTTAAGGTTTGAGTTACGCCTGGGGTAAGGGTTCTATTAACCAGAAAGCCCTGAGTTCCAAGAACACAGCAGCTGCGAAGGACTAGCCAAGAAGAGCGCAAAAGTACCACAACATGCCTGCCTCCACAGCTTTTTCCTTTGGGACATGCCTAATTCCTGGCTGATTTGCCTTTCTCGTCTTAGGGTTGGGGTTCGGCCTAGGGCTAGGATTTTTAAAATCAGGAAGCCCTGAGTTCCAGGCACACTAGAGCTGTGAAAGGCATCCAAAAGGGAGTGCAAAAGTGCCACAACATGGCTGCTTTCACGGCTTTTTCCTTGGCAAGAAGCCTAACACCAGGCTGATTTACCTTCCTAGGGTTACTGTAAGGTTTAGGCCTAGGGCTAGGATTTTTAAAACTAGGAAGCCCTTAGCTCCAGGCACACTGCAGCTGTTCAAGGCATCCCAAGGGGAGTACAAAAGTGCAACAACATGGCAGTTTTCACAGCTTTTTCCTTGGCGCCATCCCTATACCTAGGCTGTTTTATCTGCCTAGGTTTAGAGTTAGGGTTCAGCCTCGGGCTTGGAGTTTTTTAACCAGGAAGCCCTGAGTTCCAGGCTTACTGCATCTGCCAAAGTTTCCCAAAGGGAGTGCAAAAGTGCCACAACATGGCTGCTTTCACAGCTTTTCCCTTGGGAAGAACCCTAATACCCGGCTGATTTACCTTCCTAGGGTTACTGTTAGGCTTAGGCCTAGGACTTTTAAAACCAGGAAGCCCTGGGCTCCAGGCACACTGCAGCTGCGAAAGGCATCCCAAGGGGAGCACAAAAGTGACACAACTTGGCTGCCTCTGCTTCTATTCTCATGAGACCATCCTGAACCATAGGCTGATTTTCCTTCCTAGGGTTAAGGTTTGAGTTTCGCCTAGGGTAAGAGTTCTATTAACCAGAAAGCCCTGAGTTCCAAGAACACAGCAGCTGCGAAGGACTACCCAAGAAGAGCGCAAAAGTACCACAACATGCCTGCCTCCACAGCTTTTTCCTTGGGGACATGCCTAATTCCTGGCTGATTTGCCTTTCTCGTCTTAGGGTTGGGGTTCGGCCTAGGGCTAGGATTTTTTTAACTAGGAAGCCCTGAGTTCCAGGCACACTGGAGCTGTGAAAGGCATACCAAAGGGAGCGCAAAAGTGACACAACTTGGCTGCCTCTGCTGCTATTCTCATGAGACCATCCCGAACCATAGGCTGATTTTCCTTCCTAGGGTTAAGGTTTGAGTTACGCCTAGGGTAAGGGTTCTATTAACCAGAAAGCCCTGAGTTCCAAGAACACAGCAGCTGCGAAGGACTACCCAAGAAGAGCGCAAAAGTACCACAACGTGCCTGCCTCCACAGCTTTTTCCTTGGGGACATGCCTAATTCCTGGCTGATTTGCCTTTCTCGTCTTAGGGTTGGGGTTCGGCCTAGGGCTAGGATTTTTAAAATCAGGAAGCCCTGAGTTCCAGGCACACTGGAGCTGTGAAAGGCATACCAAAGGGAGTGCAGAAGTGCCACAACATGGCTGCTTTCACGGCTTTTCCCTTAGGAAGAACCCTACTACGCGGCAGATTTACCTTCCTAGGGTTACTGTTAGGCTTAGGCCTAGGACTTTTAAAACCAGGAAGCCCTGGGCTCCAGGCACATGCAGCTGTTAAAGGCATCCCAAGAGGGCTGCAGAAGTGACACAACTTGGCTGCCTCTGCTTCTATTCTCATGAGACCATCCCGAACCATAGGCTGATTTTCCTTCCTAGGGTTAAGGTTTGAGTTACGCCTAGGGTAAGGGTTCTATTAACCAGTAAGCCCTGAGTTCCAAGAACACAGCAGCTGCGAAGGACTACCCAAGAAGAGCGCAAAAGTACCACAACATGCCTGCCTCCACAGCTTTTTCCTTGGGGACATGCCTAATTCCTGGCTGATTTGCCTTTCTCGTCTTAGGGTTGGGGTTCGGACTAGGGCTAGGATTTTTAAAATCAGGAAGCCCTGAGTTCCAGGCACACTGGAGCTGTGAAAGGCATCCAAAAGGGAGTGCAAAAGTGCCACAACATGGCTGCTTTCTCGGCTTTTTCCTTGGCAAGAAGCCTAACACCAGGCTGATTTCCCTTCCCTGGGTTACTGTAAGGCTTAGGCCTAGCGCTAGGATTTTTAAAACTAGGAAGCCCTTAGCTCCAGGCACACTGCAGCTGTTCAAGGCATCCCAAGGGGAGTACAAAAGTGCAACAACATGGCAGCTTTCACAGCTTTTTCCTTGGCACCATCCCTATACCTAGGCTGATTTATCTGCCTAGGGTTAGGGTTAGGGTTCAGCCTAGGTCTTGGAGATTTTAACCAGGAAGCCCTGAGTTCCAGGCTTACTGCATCTGCCAAAGGTATCCCAAAGGGAGTGCAGAAGTGCCACAACATGGCTGCTTTCACGGCTTTTCCCTTAGGAAGAACCCTAATACGCGGCTGATTTACCTTCCTAGGGTTACTGTTAGGCTTAGGCCTAGGACTTTTAAAACCAGGAAGCCCTGGGCTCCAGGCACACTGCAGCTGCGAAAGGCATCCCAAGGGGAGCGCAAAAGTGACACAACTTGGCTGCCTCTGCTTCTATTCTCATGAGACCATCCTGAACCATAGGCTGATTTTCCTTCCTAGGGTTAAGGTTTGTGTTACGCCTAGGGTAAGGGTTCTATTAACCAGAAAGCCCTGAGTTCCAAGAACACAGCAGCTGCGAAGGACTTCCCAAGAAGAGCGCAAAAGTACCACAACATGCCTGCCTCCACAGCTTTTTCCTTGGGGACATGCCTAATTCCTGGCTGATTTGCCTTTCTCGTCTTAGGGTTGGGGTTCGGCCTAGGGCTAGGATTTTTAAAATCAGGAAGCCCTGAGTTCCAGGCACACTGGAGCTGTGAAAGGCATCCTAAAGGGAGTGCAAAAGTGCCACAACATGGCTGCTTTCACGGCTTTTTCCTTGGCAAGAACCCTAATACCCGGCTGATTTACCTTCCTAGGGTTACTGTAAGGCTTAGGCCTAGGGCTAGGATTTTTAAAACCAGGAAGCCCTTAGCTCCAGGCACACTGCAGCTGTTCAAGGCATCCCAAGAGGGCCGCAGAAGTGACACAACTTGGCTGCCTCTGCTGCTATTCTCATGAGTCCATCCCGAACCATAGGCTGATTTTCCTTCCTAGGGTGAGGGTTAGAGTTACGCCTAGGGTTAGTGTTTTTTTAACCAGAAAGCCCTGAGTTCCAAGAACACAGCAGCTGCGAAGGACTACCCAAGAGGAGGGGAAAAGTGCCACAACATGGCTGCCTCCAGCGCTTTTTCCTTGGGACCATCATTGAACCTAGGCTGATTTACTTGCCTCCAGTTGCACCTATGGTCACGCCAAGGGATAGGGATTTTAAATCAGTAAACCCTGAGCTCCAGACCCAGTGCAGCTGCAAAAGGCTTCCCAAGGGCAGCCAAAAATTGCCTCAACATGCTCCTTCCAGTGCTTTTTTCCTTGGGAACATCCCTATACCCAGGCTGATTTATCTGCCTAGGGTTAGGGTTAGGGTTCAGCCTAGAGATAGGATTTTTTCAAACAGGAAGCCCTGAATTCCAGGCACACTGCAGCTGTTAAAGGCAGTGTTCTACGTCAACCGCAACTTAGTCTGAAATAAATGCTTTTTCCCTGAGAGCATCTGAGAGGTTTGCATGAAGCACTGATATCTGACATTTGCAATTTTGAATAGGAGAGGAGAAAGAAAATGGGAAGAAGTTTTTAATTTTAGTGGTTTCAATGTTAATTTCCGTACACTTTTTCAAAACTTGTCAGCTCAAATGCCCATCAACATCTTTTAGTCATCTGTAAGTCAGTATTCATATAAAATGTGCTTCAAATCAAAAGAATTTCAAATTTGCACTCCAAATTTCTATGCCTAGATTTATGATTTCCTACACATATTAGATGAAAGGAAGGCCTTTTTTACTGTGGGAGTGCTGGAACACTGGAACAGGTTGCCCAGGGAAGTTGTGGGTGTCCCATCCCTGAAAGTATTCAAGGTCAGCTTGGACGGGGCTTGGAGCAGCAACAAAGGAGAAGCTTGATGGTAGAGAAACAAAGTTGGACTATAGAAGAAACTGGGATTGAAGTATAGGAGCAAGTTTTCTCTCAGCTCTTGGGGTAAATTCAAAGTTGTACAAAATTACATTTATCTGTGCTATTCACTACTGTAACAGAAATGTTCATGAAAACTGTACAGAAGATAGCAAATTTTAAAAGAGATAAGCATTACAGCATAAAATCCATGGGATGGGTTACAACATGAGACACTCTCTAAGAGAAAATCTCTGTGTTTCAGCACTTCATCATGGTAAGATTTCATGAAGTGCCAAAGAAGGCGGAAAAATATCATTCGGGACGTTATTTCCTGGAATTCAGCCTGGCCATTAGTAGGAACTGGGTTTGAACACATCATGTAGATATACCACACACACTTGCCCTTCACTGAAAAATGACTGTTTACAACGAAGAAGCAATTGACGATCAAAATTGATTGAAAGCATCTTAAACATGTCAAGTATTTCATTGTAGATGATCTGTGATCCAAATGCTTCTTCCACCTTCGAGAGGGACAGAACAATTCTTCCATATCATGATGGTTTAAAATTGTATCAACCAATGTTTTCTGCTGAAAAGATAGCATCTATTTTTTTCTATTTTTGGAAGAAAATATTCCTAGACATACAACAGGTGAGAACTAAGTAATTTTAAAGAAACAAATGAAAAGAAAATATTCTGTAAATAGAATGAAATGAAAAGCTGTGTTTTAAATAGGAGCTAAATATGAAACAGAATTTTTGTACCAGGCATTTGAATTACTGCACCAGCTCTTTTGCCCATCAAGAGAGGCATTGAGCATTTCAGTCTTTTCCAAGGTGTTCATGATCTGCTATGCTGATCTCTGTGTGTGCCTAGGTGTGTGTGGAAGGGGGGGCATGTGAAGGGGAGTGTGTATGTTTGCTTTACAATTGTTGTGGCAGATTCATGCCTCAGCTCCACATTTTGTTTTAGAAAGGTCACACAGAGTGGATGTGAAGTTTACTATCAACAAGAGATCAATTCCCAAATCATCCATTTGACTCTACCTTATAAATCATGTGCTTTGTTGCATATTTTATCAAATCTACTTTCAAGCCAGATGGAGGAAGGAGGATGTGGCAATCCCTCCACCATCTTGCAACTTTTATGCAAGTAGGTTTTCAAGAAAATCATCATTTCTCTTTGAAATATGTCTGGAACAGGCATGATGGTAGTGTCAACCTGTTGGAGTTTTTGCTGCTGGAAGAAGTTATACAAAAGGATTGGTTTTTACATTGACCAGTTACTGAATCAAGCTCAGGAATACATTGGAAATTCAACTGGGGCTTCCTTTCCCCGGCAGACTACTTCTAGAACGAGCTTGTACACTGAAGCTTAGTCTTTTGCCCTCTTTTTGTTTCTTTCCTATTTTCTTGGCTTCTTTGCCACTCTCTAGACAATTTTGGAACTTTTTTCCCAACTCAAATGGTTTCAATAGTCTGATTGTGATCATACATTTTTACAAGGAATTTTTAAAATCTTTCCTCCAGTTAAGAAAGTCAAGGACTTAGGTCTTTTTCTTCCCTTATCAATATTGCAATGAAATTGATAAGTAAAGACCAACTCTTTCTTTTTGTTTTTAACCCAAGCAGATAATTCCCATCCATTCATCCATTTGGTGGACCAATAGTTGCCATTCTGATGGAAGTTGTCACTTCTTAACAATAGGCATTCTGTGACTATGTTGACAGCACTTTGGGTGAAGATCCTAACTGGTCTTAGATACACATAGGGAGAAATTTGCTCAGCCAGTGTCAGTCTTAAGCATGCGTATCAGAAGATCTTTCTAGAGCTGGGAATTTTCCCATGAAAGGGATTCAGTTAGGGAAGAGACACTTGCCCCAGAGGTTTACATTCTTCTTGAAGACTGCTTAAGGAACTTAGATGCCATGTCCATTTGGATCTGTGTCTGCACAGAACTTTGTCATGCCAGTGCTTGAAATGCATCTTGAAGAGAATTCACTAGCACAGAATGAATGAGAGTGGAAGGGGTTGGTGGGGCTAACCAGGCCCAACCCCCCTGCCTAAACCAGGATACCTAGAGCCTCTTGCCCAGGATTCTATCTGGGTGTACTTTTAATGTCTTCAAAGATCCAGGCTCCACAATCTTTCTGGGCAGTCTGTGCCGTGGTTCACTCACCCTCACAGTAAAGAATCATTTCCTGATGTTCCTGTATTTCAGTGTGTGCCCACTGCCTCTTGTCTTTTCACTCAGCATCACTGAAAAGACACTGATTCCCTCCCCTTTGCACTATTGCTTCCATATGGATGTGTGCTGCCATGTAGAGATATGTCAAAAACCTCCCTGAAGCCCAGGCAGATAATATTCCCTTCATCTACCAGTCAAGTTGATTCATCAGAGGAGTTTAAAGTTATGTTCAGCATGAAATGCCCCTGAAAAATCATGCTAACTACATTATTGTGTCGTCTTTCATGTGCCTGGCAAGGTTTTCCAGGAAGAGCTGCTTCATCAACTTCCTGGGAATAAAAAAGAGGCTGGCTGGTTTGTACGATTGCGAGTCATCCGAATTGCCTTTTTTGAAGATGAGTGTCATTTGCTTACATCCAGTCCTTAGCCTCTCTTGTCGTCTACATCTTAGCAAAAAGCTTTTCCACTATGTCTGGCAAGGAGAAATTGTGCCAGCACAGAAAACATCTCCCATCGTGTTCTAGACGTTGCACGGAGGTGTGCCGAGTGTTTGGCATGAAGGAAAGAAAAGTTGTCCAAAACAGCTTCCAATCGAATGTTCATGTGATTGGAAAAGTCAGGAGAGTGCAAAGGTACTGTTTTCTGGCAGTTGGCAAGCTGCGCACACAATCCCAGTGTTGTACAGCTTCCTTCTTCACCTTTCCGAAGGTGCCGCTCTCTCCGGCTCCCGGAGGCGAAGAAGCGGCTTCTTCGCGCAAAGACGATTGTGCCGCTCACTGTGCACTCCTTAGCGCGGCTTCTGCCGAAAGACGCCCGGGAGCGGCTCTTAGCTCCCGACAGCATCGTACCTTCGTCTTTAGCGTCTCTTCTCGTCTACATCTTAGCAAAAAGCTTTTCTACTGTGTCTGGCGAGGAAAAACTGTGCCAGCACAGAAAACATCTCCCATCGTGTTCTAGACGTTGCACGGAGGTGTGCCGAGTGTTTGGCATGAAGAAAAGAAAAGTTGTCCAAAACAGCTTCCAATCGAATGTTCATGTGATTGGAAAAGTCAGGAGAGTGCAAAGGTACTGTTTTCTATCAGTTGGCAAGCTGCGCACACAATCCCAGTGTTGTACAGCTTCCTTCTTCACCTTTCCGAAGGTGCCGCTCTCTCCGGCTCCCGGAGGCGAAGAAGCGGCTTCTTCGCGCAAAGACGATTGTGCCGCTCACTGTGCACTCCTTAGCGCGGCTTCTGCCGAAAGACGCCCGGGAGCGGCTCTTAGCTCCGGACAGCATCGTACCTTCGTCTTTAGCGTCTCTTCTCGTCTACATCTTAGCAAAAAGCTTTTCTACTATGTCTGGCCAGGAAAAACTGTGCCAGCACAGAAAACATCTCCCATCGTGTTCTAGACGTTGCACGGAAGTGTGCCGAGTGTTTGGCATGAAGAAAAGAAAAGTTGTCCAAAACAGCTTCCAATCGAATGTTCATGTGATTGGAAAAGTCAGGAGAGTGCAAAGGTACTGTTTTCTATCAGTTGGCAAGCTGCGCACACAATCCCAGTGTTGTACAGCTTCCTTCTTCACCTTTCCGAAGGTGCCGCTCTCTCCGGCTCCCGGAGGCGAAGAAGCGGCTTCTTCGCGCAAAGACGATTGTGCCGCTCACTGTGCTCTCCTTAGCGCGGCTTCTGCCGAAAGACGCCCGGGAGCGGCTCTTAGCTCCGGACAGCATCGTACCTTCGTCTTTAGCGTCTCTTCTCGTCTACATCTTAGCAAAAAGCTTTTCTACTATGTCTGGCGAGGAAAAACTGTGCCAGCACAGAAAACATCTCCCATCGTGTTCTAGACGTTGCACGGAGGTGTGCCGAGTGTTTGGCATGAAGAAAAGAAAAGTTGTCCAAAACAGCTTCCAATCGAATGTTCATGTGATTGGAAAAGTCAGGAGAGTGCAAAGGTACTGTTTTCTATCAGTTGGCAAGCTGCGCACACAATCCCAGTGTTGTACAGCTTCCTTCTTCACCTTTCCGAAGGTGCCGCTCTCTCCGGCTCCCGGAGGCGAAGAAGCGGCTTCTTCGCGCAAAGACGATTGTGCCGCTCACTGTGCACTCCTTAGCGCGGCTTCTGCCGAAAGACGCCCGGGAGCGGCTCTTAGCTCCGGACAGCATCGTACCTTCGTCTTTAGCGTCTCTTCTCGTCTACATCTTAGCAAAAAGCTTTTCTACTATGTCTGGCGAGGAAAAACTGTGCCAGCACAGAAAACATCTCCCATCGTGTTCTAGACGTTGCACGATCCCTATACTTAGGCTGATTTTCCTCCCTGGGGATAGGGTTAGACTTCAGCCTAGGGCTTGGAGATTTTTAACCAGGAAGTCCTGAGATCCAGGCTTACTGCATCTGCCAAAGGCATCCCAAAGGGAGTACAGAAGTGCCACAACATGGCTGCTTTCACGGCTTTTCCCTTAGGAAGAACCCTAATACGCGGCTGATTTACCTTCCTAGGGTTACTGTTAGGCTTAGGCCTAGGACTTTTAAAACCAGGAAGCCCTGGGCTCCAGGCACACTGCAGCTGCGAAAGGCATCCCAAGAGGGCTGCAGAAGTGACACAACTTGGCTGCCTCTGCTGCTATTCTCATGAGACCATCCCGAACCATAGGCTGATTTTCCTTCCTAGGGTTAAGGTTTGAGTTACGCCTAGGGTAAGGGTTCTATTAACCAGAAAGCCCTGAGTTCCAAGAACACAGCAGCTGCGAAGGACTACCCAAGAAGAGCGCAAAAGTACCAAAACGTGCCTGCCTCCACAGCTTTTTCCTTGGGGACATGCCTAATTCCTGGCTGATTTGCCTTTCTCGTCTTAGGGTTGGGGTTCGGACTAGGGCTAGGATTTTTAAAATCAGGAAGCCCTGAGTTCCAGGCACACTGGAGCTGTGAAAGGCATCCCAAAGGGAGTGCAAAAGTGCCACAACATGGCTGCTTTCACGGCTTTTTCCTTGGCAAGAAGCCTAACACCAGGCTGATTTACCTTCCTAGGGTTACTGTAAGGCTTAGGCCTAGGGCTAGGATTTTTAAAACTAGGAAGCCCTTAGCTCCAGGCACACTGCAGCTGTTCAAGGCATCCCAAGGGGAGTACAAAAGTGCAACAACATGGCAGCTTTCACAGCTTTTTCCTTGGCACCATCCCTATACCTAGGCTGTTTTATCTGCCTAGGTTTAGAGTTAGGGTTCAGCCTCGGGCTTGGAGTTTTTTAACCAGGAAGCCCTGAGTTCCAGGCTTACTGCATCTGCCAAAGTTTCCCAAAGGGAGTGCAAAAGTGCCACAACATGGCTGCTTTCACGGCTTTTCCCTTAGGAAGAACCCTAATACCCGGCTGATTTACCTTCCTAGGGTTACTGTTAGGCTTAGGCCTAGGACTTTTAAAACCAGGAAGCCCTGGGCTCCAGGCACACTGCAGCTGCGAAAGGCATCCCAAGGGGAGCACAAAAGTGACACAACTTGGCTGCCTCTGCTTCTATTCTCATGAGACCATCCTGAACCATAGGCTGATTTTCCTTCCTAGGGTTAAGGTTTGAGTTTCGCCTAGGGTAAGAGTTCTATTAACCAGAAAGCCCTGAGTTCCAAGAACACAGCAGCTGCGAAGGACTAGCCAAGAAGAGCGCAAAAGTACCACAACATGCCTGCCTCCACAGCTTTTTCCTTGGGGACATGCCTAATTCCTGGCTGATTTGCCTTTCTCGTCTTAGGGTTGGGGTTCGGCCTAGGGCTAGGATTTTTTTAACTAGGAAGCCCTGAGTTCCAGGCTTACTGCATCTGCCAAAGGCATCCCAAAGGGAGTGTAGAAGTGCCACAACATGGCTGCTTTCACGGCTTTTCCCTTATTAAGAACCCTAATACGCGGCTGATTTACCTTCCTAGGGTTACTGTTAGGCTTAGGCCTAGGACTTTTAAAACCAGGAAGCCCTGGGCTCCAGGCACACTGCAGCTGTTAAAGGCATCCCAAGAGGGCTGCAGAAGTGACACAACTTGGCTGCCACCACTGATATTTCCATGAGACCATCCCGAACCATAGGCTGATTTTCCTTCCTAGGGTTAAGGTTTGAGTTACGCCTAGGGTAAGGGTTCTATTAACCAGAAAGCCCTGAGCTCCAAGAACACAGCAGCTGCGAAAGACTAGCCAAGAAGAGCGCAAAAGTACCACAACATGCCTGCCTCCACAGCTTTTTCCTTGGGGACATGCCTAATTCCTGGCTGATTTGCCTTTCTTGTCTTAGGGTTGGGGTTCGGCCTAGGGCTAGGATTTTTAAAATCAGGAAGCCCTGAGTTCCAGGCACACTGGAGCTGTGAAAGTCATCCAAAAGAGAGTGCAAAAGTGCCACAACATGGCTGCTTTCCCGGCTTTTTCCTTGGCAAGAAGCCTAACACCAGGCTGATTTCCCTTCCCTGGGTTACTGTAAGGCTTAGGCCTAGCGCTAGGATTTTTAAAACTAGGAAGCCCTTAGCTCCAGGCACACTGCAGCTGTTCAAGGCATCCCAAGGGGAGTACAAAAGTGCAACAACATGGCAGCTTTCACAGCTTTTTCCTTGGCACCATCCCTATACCTAGGCTGATTTATCTGCCTAGGGTTAGGGTTAGGGTTCAGCCTAGGGCTTGGAGATTTTAACCAGGAAGCCCTGAGTTCCAGGCTTACTGCATCTGCCAAAGGTATGCCAAAGGGAGTGCAGAAGTGCCACAACATGGCTGCTTTCACGGCTTTTCCCTTAGGAAGAATCCTAATACGCGGCTGATTTACCTTCCTAGGGTTACTGTTAGGCTTAGGCCTAGGACATTTAAAACCAGGAAGCCCTGGGCTCCAGGCACACTGCAGCTGCGAAAGGCATCCCAAGGGGAGCGCAAAAGTGACACAACTTGGCTGCCTCTGCTTCTATTCTCATGAGACCATCCTGAACCATAGGCTGATTTTCCTTCCTAGGGTTAAGGTTTGAGTTACGCCTAGGGTAAGGGTTCTATTAACCAGAAAGCCCTGAGTTCCAAGAACACAGCAGCTGCGAAGGACTTCCCAAGAAGAGCGCAAAAGTACCACAACGTGCCTGCCTCCACAGCTTTTTCCTTGGGGACATGCCTAATTCCTGGCTGATTTGCCTTTCTCGTCTTAGGGTTGGGGTTCGGCCTAGGGCTAGGATTTTTTTAACTAGGAAGCCCTGAGTTCCAGGCTTACTGCATCTGCCAAAGGCATCCCAAAGGGAGTGTAGAAGTGCCACAACATGGCTGCTTTCACGGCTTTTCCCTTATTAAGAACCCTAATACGCGGCTGATTTACCTTCCTAGGGTTACTGTTAGGCTTAGGCCTAGGACTTTTAAAACCAGGAAGCCCTGGGCTCCAGGCACACTGCAGCTGTTAAAGGCATCCCAAGAGGGCTGCAGAAGTGACACAACTTGGCTGCCACCACTGATATTTCCATGAGACCATCCCGAACCATAGGCTGATTTTCCTTCCTAGGGTTAAGGTTTGAGTTACGCCTAGGGTAAGGGTTCTATTAACCAGAAAGCCCTGAGCTCCAAGAACACAGCAGCTGCGAAAGACTAGCCAAGAAGAGCGCAAAAGTACCACAACATGCCTGCCTCCACAGCTTTTTCCTTGGGGACATGCCTAATTCCTGGCTGATTTGCCTTTCTTGTCTTAGGGTTGGGGTTCGGCCTAGGGCTAGGATTTTTAAAATCAGGAAGCCCTGAGTTCCAGGCACACTGGAGCTGTGAAAGTCATCCAAAAGAGAGTGCAAAAGTGCCACAACATGGCTGCTTTCCCGGCTTTTTCCTTGGCAAGAAGCCTAACACCAGGCTGATTTCCCTTCCCTGGGTTACTGTAAGGCTTAGGCCTAGCGCTAGGATTTTTAAAACTAGGAAGCCCTTAGCTCCAGGCACACTGCAGCTGTTCAAGGCATCCCAAGGGGAGTACAAAAGTGCAACAACATGGCAGCTTTCACAGCTTTTTCCTTGGCACCATCCCTATACCTAGGCTGATTTATCTACCTAGGGTTAGGGTTAGGGTTCAGCCTAGGGCTTGGAGATTTTAACCAGGAAGCCCTGAGTTCCAGGCTTACTGCATCTGCCAAAGGTATGCCAAAGGGAGTGCAGAAGTGCCACAACATGGCTGCTTTCACGGCTTTTCCCTTAGGAAGAATCCTAATACGCGGCTGATTTACCTTCCTAGGGTTACTGTTAGGCTTAGGCCTAGGACATTTAAAACCAGGAAGCCCTGGGCTCCAGGCACACTGCAGCTGCGAAAGGCATCCCAAGGGGAGCGCAAAAGTGACACAACTTGGCTGCCTCTGCTTCTATTCTCATGAGACCATCCTGAACCATAGGCTGATTTTCCTTCCTAGGGTTAAGGTTTGAGTTACGCCTAGGGTAAGGGTTCTATTAACCAGAAAGCCCTGAGTTCCAAGAACACAGCAGCTGCGAAGGACTTCCCAAGAAGAGCGCAAAAGTACCACAACGTGCCTGCCTCCACAGCTTTTTCCTTGGGGACATGCCTAATTCCTGGCTGATTTGCCTTTCTCGTCTTAGGGTTGGGGTTCGGCCTAGGGCTAGGATTTTTTTAACTAGGAAGCCCTGAGTTCCAGGCTTACTTCATCTGCAAAAAGCATCCCAAAGGGAGTGCAGAAGTGCCACAACATGGCTGCTTTCACGGCTTTTCCCTTAGGAAGAACCCTAATACGCGGCTGATTTACCTTCCTAGGGTTACTGTTAGGCTTAGGCCTAGGACATTTCAAACCAGGAAGCCCTGGGCTGCAGGCACACTGCAGCTGCGAAAGGCATCCCAAGGGGAGCGCAAAAGTGACACAACTTGGCTGCCTCTGCTTCTATTCTCATGAGACCATCCTGAACCATAGGCTGATTTTCCTTCCTAGGGTTAAGGTTTGAGTTACGCCTAGGGTAAGGGTTCTATTAACCAGAAAGCCCTGAGTTCCAAGAACACAGCAGCTGCGAAGGACTACCCAAGAAGAGCGCAAAAGTACCACAACATGCCTGCCTCCACAGCTTTTTCCTTGGGGACATGCCTAATTCCTGGCTGATTTGCCTTTCTCGTCTTAGGGTTGGGGTTCGGCCTAGGGCTAGGATTTTTTTAACTAGGAAGCCCTGAGTTCCAGGCTTACTTCATCTGCAAAAAGCATCCCAAAGGGAGTGCAGAAGTGCCACAACATGGCTGCTTTCACGGCTTTTTCCTTGGCAAGAAGCCTAACACCAGGCTGATTTACCTTCCTAGGGTTACTGTAAGGCTTAGGCCTAGGGCTAGGATTTTTAAAACTAGGAAGCCCTTAGCTCCAGGCACACTGCAGCTGTTCAAGGCATCCCAAGGGGAGTACAAAAGTGCAACAACATGGCAGCTTTCACAGCTTTTTCCTTGGCACCATCCCTATACCTAGGCTGTTTTATCTGCCTAGGTTTAGAGTTAGGGTTCAGCCTCGGGCTTGGAGTTTTTTAACCAGGAAGCCCTGAGTTCCAGGCTTACTGCATCTGCCAAAGTTTCCCAAAGGGAGTGCAAAAGTGCCACAACATGGCTGCTTTCACGGCTTTTCCCTTAGGAAGAACCCTAATACCCGGCTGATTTACCTTCCTAGGGTTACTGTTAGGCTTAGGCCTAGGACTTTTAAAATCAGGAAGCCCTGGGCTCCAGGCACACTGCAGCTGCGAAAGGCATCCCAAGGGGAGCACAAAAGTGACACAACTTGGCTGCCTCTGCTTCTATTCTCATGAGACCATCCTGAACCATAGGCTGATTTTCCTTCCTAGGGTTAAGGTTTGAGTTTCGCCTAGGGTAAGAGTTCTATTAACCAGAAAGCCCTGAGTTCCAAGAACACAGCAGCTGCGAAGGACTACCCAAGAAGAGCGCAAAAGTACCACAACATGCCTGCCTCCACAGCTTTTTCCTTGGGGACATGCCTAATTCCTGGCTGATTTGCCTTTCTCGTCTTAGGGTTGGGGTTCGGCCTAGGGCTAGGATTTTTTTAACTAGGAAGCCCTGAGTTCCAGGCTTACTGCATCTGCCAAAGGCATCCCAAAGGGAGTGTAGAAGTGCCACAACATGGCTGCTTTCACGGCTTTTCCCTTATTAAGAACCCTAATACGCGGCTGATTTACCTTCCTAGGGTTACTGTTAGGCTTAGGCCTAGGACTTTTAAAACCAGGAAGCCCTGGGCTCCAGGCACACTGCAGCTGTTAAAGGCATCCCAAGAGGGCTGCAGAAGTGACACAACTTGGCTGCCACCACTGATATTTCCATGAGACCATCCCGAACCATAGGCTGATTTTCCTTCCTAGGGTTAAGGTTTGAGTTACGCCTAGGGTAAGGGTTCTATTAACCAGAAAGCCCTGAGCTCCAAGAACACAGCAGCTGCGAAAGACTAGCCAAGAAGAGCGCAAAAGTACCACAACATGCCTGCCTCCACAGCTTTTTCCTTGGGGACATGCCTAATTCCTGGCTGATTTGCCTTTCTTGTCTTAGGGTTGGGGTTCGGCCTAGGGCTAGGATTTTTAAAATCAGGAAGCCCTGAGTTCCAGGCACACTGGACCTGTGAAAGTCATCCAAAAGAGAGTGCAAAAGTGCCACAACATGGCTGCTTTCCCGGCTTTTTCCTTGGCAAGAAGCCTAACACCAGGCTGATTTCCCTTCCCTGGGTTACTGTAAGGCTTAGGCCTAGCGCTAGGATTTTTAAAACTAGGAAGCCCTTAGCTCCAGGCACACTGCAGCTGTTCAAGGCATCCCAAGGGGAGTACAAAAGTGCAACAACATGGCAGCTTTCACAGCTTTTTCCTTGGCACCATCCCTATACCTAGGCTGATTTATCTACCTAGGGTTAGGGTTAGGGTTCAGCCTAGGGCTTGGAGATTTTAACCAGGAAGCCCTGAGTTCCAGGCTTACTGCATCTGCCAAAGGTATGCCAAAGGGAGTGCAGAAGTGCCACAACATGGCTGCTTTCACGGCTTTTCCCTTAGGAAGAATCCTAATACGCGGCTGATTTACCTTCCTAGGGTTACTGTTAGGCTTAGGCCTAGGACATTTAAAACCAGGAAGCCCTGGGCTCCAGGCACACTGCAGCTGCGAAAGGCATCCCAAGGGGAGCGCAAAAGTGACACAACTTGGCTGCCTCTGCTTCTATTCTCATGAGACCATCCTGAACCATAGGCTGATTTTCCTTCCTAGGGTTAAGGTTTGAGTTACGCCTAGGGTAAGGGTTCTATTAACCAGAAAGCCCTGAGTTCCAAGAACACAGCAGCTGCGAAGGACTTCCCAAGAAGAGCGCAAAAGTACCACAACGTGCCTGCCTCCACAGCTTTTTCCTTGGGGACATGCCTAATTCCTGGCTGATTTGCCTTTCTCGTCTTAGGGTTGGGGTTCGGCCTAGGGCTAGGATTTTTTTAACTAGGAAGCCCTGAGTTCCAGGCTTACTTCATCTGCAAAAAGCATCCCAAAGGGAGTGCAGAAGTGCCACAACATGGCTGCTTTCACGGCTTTTCCCTTAGGAAGAACCCTAATACGCGGCTGATTTACCTTCCTAGGGTTACTGTTAGGCTTAGGCCTAGGACATTTCAAACCAGGAAGCCCTGGGCTCCAGGCACACTGCAGCTGCGAAAGGCATCCCAAGGGGAGCGCAAAAGTGACACAACTTGGCTGCCACCACTGATATTCTCATGAGACCATCCCGAACCATAGGCTGATTTTCCTTCCTAGGGTTAAGGTTTGAGTTACGCCTAGGGTAAGGGTTCTATTAACCAGAAAGCCCTGAGTTCCAAGAACACAGCAGCTGCGAAGGACTACCCAAGAAGAGCGCAAAAGTACCACAACATGCCTGCCTCCACAGCTTTTTCCTTGGGGACATGCCTAATTCCTGGCTGATTTGCCTTTCTCGTCTTAGGGTTGGGGTTCGGCCTAGGGCTAGGATTTTTAAAATCAGGAAGCCCTGAGTTCCAGGCTTACTGCATCTGCCAAAGGAATCCCAAAGGGAGTGTAGAAGTGCCACAACATGGCTGCTTTCACGGCTTTTCCCTTAAGAAGAACCCTAATACCCGGCTGATTTACCTTCCTAGGGTTACTGTTAGGCTTAGGCCTAGGACTTTTAAAACCAGGAAGCCCTGGGCTCCAGGCACACTGCAGCTGCGAAAGGCATCCCAAGGGGAGCGCAAAAGTGACACAACTTGGCTGCCTCTGCTGCTATTCTCATGAGACCATCCCGAAACATAGGCTGATTTTCCTTCCTAGGGTTAAGGTTTGAGTTACGCCTGGGGTAAGGGTTCTATTAACCAGAAAGCCCTGAGTTCCAAGAACACAGCAGCTGCGAAGGACTACCCAAGAAGAGCGCAAAAGTACCACAACATGCCTGCCTCCACAGCTTTTTCCTTGGGGACATGCCTAATTCCTGGCTGATTTGCCTTTCTCGTCTTAGGGTTGGGGTTCGGCCTAGGGCTAGGATATTTTTAACTAGGAAGCCCTGAGTTCCAGGCTTATTTCATCTGCCAAAGGCATCCCAAAGGGTGTGCAAAAGTGCCACAACATGGCTGCTTTCACGGCTTTTCCCTTAGGAAGAACCCTAATACGCGGCTGATTTACCTTCCTAGGGTTACTGTTAGGCTTAGGCCTAGGACTTTTAAAACCAGGAAGCCCTGGGCTCCAGGCACACTGCAGCTGTTAAAGGCATCCCAAGAGGGCTGCAGAAGTGACACAACTTGGCTGCCACCACTGATATTTCCATGAGACCATCCCGAACCATAGGCTGATTTTCCTTCCTAGGGTTAAGGTTTGAGTTACGCCTAGGGTAAGGGTTCTATTAACCAGAAAGCCCTGAGTTCCAAGAACACAGCAGCTGCGAAGGACTACCCAAGAAGAGCGCAAAAGTACCACAACATGCCTGCCTCCACAGCTTTTTCCTTGGGGACATGCCTAATTCCTGGCTGATTTGCCTTTCTCGTCTTAGGGTTGGGGTTCGGCCTAGGGCTAGGATTTTTAAAATCAGGAAGCCCTGAGTTCCAGGCACACTGCAGCTGTGAAAGTCATCCAAAAGAGAGTGCAAAAGTGCCACAACATGGCTGCTTTCCCGGCTTTTTCCTTGGCAAGAAGCCTAACACCAGGCTGATTTCCCTTCCCAGGGTTACTGTAAGGCTTAGGCCTAGCGCTAGGATTTTTAAAACTAGGAAGCCCTTAGCTCCAGGCACACTGCAGCTGTTCAAGGCATCCCAAGGGGAGTACAAAAGTGCAACAACATGGCACCTTTCACAGCTTTTTCCTTGGCACTATCCCTATACCTAGGCTGATTTATCTGCCTAGGGTTAGGGTTAGGGTTCAGCCTAGGGCTTGGAGATTTTAACCAGGAAGCCCTGAGTTCCAGGCTTACTGCATCTGCCAAAGGTATGCCAAAGGGAGTGCAGAAGTGCCACAACATGGCTGCTTTCACGGCTTTTCCCTTAGGAAGAATCCTAATACGCGGCTGATTTACCTTCCTAGGGTTACTGTTAGGCTTAGGCCTAGGACTTTTAAAACCAGGAAGCCCTGGGCTCCAGGCACATGCAGCTGTTCAAGGCATCCCAAGGGGAGCGCAAAAGTGACACAACTTGGCTGCCTCTGCTGCTATTCTCATGAGACCATCCTGAACCATAGGCTGATTTTCCTTCCTAGGGTTAAGGTTTGAGTTACGCCTAGGGTAAGGGTTCTATTAACCAGAAAGCCCTGAGTTCCAAGAACACAGCAGCTGCGAAGGACTTCCCAAGAAGAGCGCAAAAGTACCACAACATGCCTGCCTCCACAGCTTTTTCCTTGGGGACATGCCTAATTCCTGGCTGATTTGCCTTTCTCGTCATAGGGTTGGGGTTCGGCCTAGGGCTAGGATTTTTTTAACTAGGAAGCCCTGAGTTCCAGGCTTACTTCATCTGCAAAAAGCATCCCAAAGGGAGTGCAGAAGTGCCACAACATGGCTGCTTTCACGGCTTTTCCCTTAGGAAGAACCCTAATACGCGGCTGATTTACCTTCCTAGGGTTACTGTTAGGCTTAGGCCTAGGACTTTTAAAACCAGGAAGCCCTGGGCTCCAGGCACATGCAGCTGTTAAAGGCATCCCAAGAGGGCTGCAGAAGTGACACAACTTGGCTGCCTCTGCTTCTATTCTCATGAGACCATCCCGAACCATAGGCTGATTTTCCTTCCTAGGGTTAAGGTTTAAGTTACGCCTAGGGTAAGGGTTCTATTAACCAGAAAGCCCTGAGTTCCAAGAACACAGCAGCTGCGAAGGACTACCCAAGAAGAGCGCAAAAGTACCACAACATGCCTGCCTCCACAGCTTTTTCCTTGGGGACATGCCTAATTCCTGGCTGATTTGCCTTTCTCGTCTTAGGGTTGGGGTTCGGCCTAGGGCTAGGATTTTTTTAACTAGGAAGCCCTGAGTTCCAGGCTTACTGCATCTGCTAAAGGCATCCCAAAGGGAGTGTAGAAGTGCCACAACATGGCTGCTTTCAGGGCTTTTCCCTTAAGAAGTACCCTAATACCCGGCTGATTTACCTTCCTAGGGTTACTGTTAGGCTTAGGCCTAGGACTTTTAAAACCAGGAAGCCCTGGGCTCCAGGCACACTGCAGCTGCGAAAGGCATCCCAAGGGGAGCGCAAAAGTGACACAACTTGGCTGCCTCTGCTGCTATTCTCATGAGACCATCCCGAACCATAGGCTGATTTTCCTTCCTAGGGTTAAGGTTTGAGTTACGCCTGGGGTAAGGGTTCTATTAACCAGAAAGCCCTGAGTTCCAAGAACACAGCAGCTGCGAAGGACTACCCAAGAAGAGCGCAAAAGTACCACAACATGCCTGCCTCCACAGCTTTTTCCTTGGGGACATGCCTAATTCCTGGCTGATTTGCCTTTCTCGTCTTAGGGTTGGGGTTCGGCCTAGGGCTAGGATATTTTTAACTAGGAAGCCCTGAGTTCCAGGCTTACTTCATCTGCCAAAGGCATCCCAAAGGGTGTGCAAAAGTGCCACAACATGGCTGCTTTCACGGCTTTTCCCTTAGGAAGAACCCTAATACCCGGCAGATTTACCTTCCTAGGGTTACTGTTAGGCTTAGGCCTAGGACTTTTAAAACCAGGAAGCCCTGGTCTCCAGGCACATGCAGCTGTTAAAGGCATCCCAAGAGGGCTTCAGAAGTTACACAACTTGGCTGCCTCTGCTTCTATTCTCATGAGACCATCCCGAACCATAGGCTGATTTTCCTTCCTAGGGTTAAGGTTTGAGTTACGCCTAGGGTAAGGGTTCTATTAACCAGAAAGCCCTGAGTTCCAAGAACACAGCAGCTGCGAAGGACTACCCAAGAAGAGCGCAAAAGTACCACAACATGCCTGCCTCCACAGCTTTTTCCTTGGGGACATGCCTAATTCCTGGCTGATTTGCCTTTCTCGTCTTAGGGTTGGGGTTCGGCCTAGGGCTAGGATTTTTAAAATCAGGAAGCCCTGAGTTCCAGGCACACTGGAGCTGTGAAAGGCATCCAAAAGGGAGTGCAAAAGTGCCACAACATGGCTGCTTTCACGGCTTTTTCCTTGGCAAGAAGCCTAACACCAGGCTGATTTCCCTTCCCAGGGTTACTGTAAGGCTTAGGCCTAGGGCTAGGATTTTTAAAACTAGGAAGCCCTTAGCTCCAGGCACACTGCAGCTGTTCAAGGCATCCCAAGAGGGCCGCAGAAGTGAAACAACTTGGCTGCCTCTGCTGCTATTCTCATGAGACCATCCCGAACCATAGGCTGATTTTCCTTCCTAGGGTTAAGGTTTGAGTTACGCCTGGGGTAAGGGTTCTATTAACCAGAAAGCCCTGAGTTCCAAGAACACAGCAGCTGCGAAGGACTACCCAAGAAGAGCGCAAAAGTACCACAACATGCCTGCCTCCACAGCTTTTTCCTTGGGGACATGCCTAATTCCTGGCTGATTTGCCTTTCTCGTCTTAGGGTTGGGGTTCGGCCTAGGGCTAATATTTTTTTAACTAGGAAGCCCTGAGTTCCAGGCTTACTTCATCTGCAAAAAGCATCCCAAAGGGAGTGCAGAAGTGCCACAACATGGCTGCTTTCACGGCTTTTCCCTTAGGAAGAACCCTAATACCCGGCAGATTTACCTTCCTAGGGTTACTGTTAGGCTTAGGCCTAGGACTTTTAAAACCAGGAAGCCCTGGGCTCCAGGCACATGCAGCTGCGAAAGTCATCCCAAGAGGGCCGCAGAAGTGACACAACTTGGCTGCCACCACTGATATTTCCATGAGAACATCCCGAACCATAGGCTGATTTTCCTTCCTAGGGTTAAGGTTTGAGTTACGCCTGGGGTAAGGGTTCTATTAACCAGAAAGCCCTGAGTTCCAAGAACACAGCAGCTGCGAAGGACTTCCCAAGAAGAGCGCAAAAGTACCACAACATGCCTGCCTCCACAGCTTTTTCCTTGGGGACATGCCTAATTCCTGGCTGATTTGCCTTTCTCGTCTTAGGGTTGGGGTTCGGCCTAGGGCTAGGATTTTTTTAACTAGGAAGCCCTGAGTTCCAGGCTTACTGCATCTGTCAAAGGCATCCCAAAGGGAGTGCAAAAGTGCCACAACATGGCTGCTTTCACGGCTTTTCCCTTAGGAAGAACCCTAATACGCGGCTGATTTACCTTCCTAGGGTTACTGTTAGGCTTAGGCCTAGGACTTTTAAAACCAGGAAGCCCTGGGCTCCAGGCACACTGCAGCTGTTAAAGGCATCCCAAGAGGGCTGCAGAAGTGACACAACTTGGCTGCCACCACTGATATTTCCATGAGACCATCCCGAACCATAGGCTGATTTTCCTTCCTAGGGTTAAGGTTTGAGTTACGCCTAGGGTAAGGGTTCTATTAACCAGAAAGCCCTGAGTTCCAAGAACACAGCAGCTGCGAAGGACTACCCAAGAAGAGCGCAAAAGTACCACAACATGCCTGCCTCCACAGCTTTTTCCTTGGGGACATGCCTAATTCCTGGCTGATTTGCCTTTCTCGTCTTAGGGTTGGGGTTCGGCCTAGGGCTAGGATTTTTTTAACTAGGAAGCCCTGAGTTCCAGGCTTACTTCATCTGCAAAAAGCATCCCAAAGGGAGTGCAGAAGTGCCACAACATGGCTGCTTTCACGGCTTTTTCCTTGGCAAGAAGCCTAACACCAGGCTGATTTACCTTCCTAGGGTTACTGTAAGGCTTAGGCCTAGGGCTAGGATTTTTAAAACTAGGAAGCCCTTAGCTCCAGGCACACTGCAGCTGTTCAAGGCATCCCAAGGGGAGTACAAAAGTGCAACAACATGGCAGCTTTCACAGCTTTTTCCTTGGCACCATCCCTATACCTAGGCTGTTTTATCTGCCTAGGTTTAGAGTTAGGGTTCAGCCTCGGGCTTGGAGTTTTTTAACCAGGAAGCCCTGAGTTCCAGGCTTACTGCATCTGCCAAAGTTTCCCAAAGGGAGTGCAAAAGTGCCACAACATGGCTGCTTTCACGGCTTTTCCCTTAGGAAGAACCCTAATACCCGGCTGATTTACCTTCCTAGGGTTACTGTTAGGCTTAGGCCTAGGACTTTTAAAACCAGGAAGCCCTGGGCTCCAGGCACACTGCAGCTGCGAAAGGCATCCCAAGGGGAGCACAAAAGTGACACAACTTGGCTGCCTCTGCTTCTATTCTCATGAGACCATCCTGAACCATAGGCTGATTTTCCTTCCTAGGGTTAAGGTTTGAGTTTCGCCTAGGGTAAGAGTTCTATTAACCAGAAAGCCCTGAGTTCCAAGAACACAGCAGCTGCGAAGGACTACCCAAGAAGAGCGCAAAAGTACCACAACATGCCTGCCTCCACAGCTTTTTCCTTGGGGACATGCCTAATTCCTGGCTGATTTGCCTTTCTCGTCTTAGGGTTGGGGTTCGGCCTAGGGCTAGGATTTTTTTAACTAGGAAGCCCTGAGTTCCAGGCTTACTGCATCTGCCAAAGGCATCCCAAAGGGAGTGTAGAAGTGCCACAACATGGCTGCTTTCACGGCTTTTCCCTTATTAAGAACCCTAATACGCGGCTGATTTACCTTCCTAGGGTTACTGTTAGGCTTAGGCCTAGGACTTTTAAAACCAGGAAGCCCTGGGCTCCAGGCACACTGCAGCTGTTAAAGGCATCCCAAGAGGGCTGCAGAAGTGACACAACTTGGCTGCCACCACTGATATTTCCATGAGACCATCCCGAACCATAGGCTGATTTTCCTTCCTAGGGTTAAGGTTTGAGTTACGCCTAGGGTAAGGGTTCTATTAACCAGAAAGCCCTGAGCTCCAAGAACACAGCAGCTGCGAAAGACTAGCCAAGAAGAGCGCAAAAGTACCACAACATGCCTGCCTCCACAGCTTTTTCCTTGGGGACATGCCTAATTCCTGGCTGATTTGCCTTTCTTGTCTTAGGGTTGGGGTTCGGCCTAGGGCTAGGATTTTTAAAATCAGGAAGCCCTGAGTTCCAGGCACACTGGACCTGTGAAAGTCATCCAAAAGAGAGTGCAAAAGTGCCACAACATGGCTGCTTTCCCGGCTTTTTCCTTGGCAAGAAGCCTAACACCAGGCTGATTTCCCTTCCCTGGGTTACTGTAAGGCTTAGGCCTAGCGCTAGGATTTTTAAAACTAGGAAGCCCTTAGCTCCAGGCACACTGCAGCTGTTCAAGGCATCCCAAGGGGAGTACAAAAGTGCAACAACATGGCAGCTTTCACAGCTTTTTCCTTGGCACCATCCCTATACCTAGGCTGATTTATCTGCCTAGGGTTAGGGTTAGGGTTCAGCCTAGGGCTTGGAGATTTTAACCAGGAAGCCCTGAGTTCCAGGCTTACTGCATCTGCCAAAGGTATGCCAAAGGGAGTGCAGAAGTGCCACAACATGGCTGCTTTCACGGCTTTTCCCTTAGGAAGAATCCTAATACGCGGCTGATTTACCTTCCTAGGGTTACTGTTAGGCTTAGGCCTAGGACATTTAAAACCAGGAAGCCCTGGGCTCCAGGCACACTGCAGCTGCGAAAGGCATCCCAAGGGGAGCGCAAAAGTGACACAACTTGGCTGCCTCTGCTTCTATTCTCATGAGACCATCCTGAACCATAGGCTGATTTTCCTTCCTAGGGTTAAGGTTTGAGTTACGCCTAGGGTAAGGGTTCTATTAACCAGAAAGCCCTGAGTTCCAAGAACACAGCAGCTGCGAAGGACTTCCCAAGAAGAGCGCAAAAGTACCACAACGTGCCTGCCTCCACAGCTTTTTCCTTGGGGACATGCCTAATTCCTGGCTGATTTGCCTTTCTCGTCTTAGGGTTGGGGTTCGGCCTAGGGCTAGGATTTTTTTAACTAGGAAGCCCTGAGTTCCAGGCTTACTTCATCTGCAAAAAGCATCCCAAAGGGAGTGCAGAAGTGCCACAACATGGCTGCTTTCACGGCTTTTCCCTTAGGAAGAACCCTAATACGCGGCTGATTTACCTTCCTAGGGTTACTGTTAGGCTTAGGCCTAGGACTTTTAAAACCAGGAAGCCCTGGGCTCCAGGCACACTGCAGCTGCGAAAGGCATCCCAAGGGGAGCGCAAAAGTGACACAACTTGGCTGCCACCACTGATATTCTCATGAGACCATCCCGAACCATAGGCTGATTTTCCTTCCTAGGGTTAAGGTTTGAGTTACGCCTAGGGTAAGGGTTCTATTAACCAGAAAGCCCTGAGTTCCAAGAACACAGCAGCTGCGAAGGACTACCCAAGAAGAGCGCAAAAGTACCACAACATGCCTGCCTCCACAGCTTTTTCCTTGGGGACATGCCTAATTCCTGGCTGATTTGCCTTTCTCGTCTTAGGGTTGGGGTTCGGCCTAGGGCTAGGATTTTTAAAATCAGGAAGCCCTGAGTTCCAGGCTTACTGCATCTGCCAAAGGCATCCCAAAGGGAGTGTAGAAGTGCCACAACATGGCTGCTTTCACGGCTTTTCCCTTAAGAAGAACCCTAATACCCGGCTGATTTACCTTCCTAGGGTTACTGTTAGGCTTAGGCCTAGGACTTTTAAAACCAGGAAGCCCTGGGCTCCAGGCACACTGCAGCTGCGAAAGGCATCCCAAGGGGAGCGCAAAAGTGACACAACTTGGCTGCCTCTGCTGCTATTCTCATGAGACCATCCCGAAACATAGGCTGATTTTCCTTCCTAGGGTTAAGGTTTGAGTTACGCCTGGGGTAAGGGTTCTATTAACCAGAAAGCCCTGAGTTCCAAGAACACAGCAGCTGCGAAGGACTACCCAAGAAGAGCGCAAAAGTACCACAACATGCCTGCCTCCACAGCTTTTTCCTTGGGGACATGCCTAATTCCTGGCTGATTTGCCTTTCTCGTCTTAGGGTTGGGGTTCGGCCTAGGGCTAGGATATTTTTAACTAGGAAGCCCTGAGTTCCAGGCTTATTTCATCTGCCAAAGGCATCCCAAAGGGTGTGCAAAAGTGCCACAACATGGCTGCTTTCATGGCTTTTCCCTTAGGAAGAACCCTAATACGCGGCTGATTTACCTTCCTAGGGTTACTGTTAGGCTTAGGCCTAGGACTTTTAAAACCAGGAAGCCCTGGGCTCCAGGCACACTGCAGCTGTTAAAGGCATCCCAAGAGGGCTGCAGAAGTGACACAACTTGGCTGCCACCACTGATATTTCCATGAGACCATCCCGAACCATAGGCTGATTTTCCTTCCTAGGGTTAAGGTTTGAGTTACGCCTAGGGTAAGGGTTCTATTAACCAGAAAGCCCTGAGTTCCAAGAACACAGCAGCTGCGAAGGACTACCCAAGAAGAGCGCAAAAGTACCACAACATGCCTGCCTCCACAGCTTTTTCCTTGGGGACATGCCTAATTCCTGGCTGATTTGCCTTTCTCGTCTTAGGGTTGGGGTTCGGCCTAGGGCTAGGATTTTTAAAATCAGGAAGCCCTGAGTTCCAGGCACACTGCAGCTGTGAAAGTCATCCAAAAGAGAGTGCAAAAGTGCCACAACATGGCTGCTTTCCCGGCTTTTTCCTTGGCAAGAAGCCTAACACCAGGCTGATTTCCCTTCCCAGGGTTACTGTAAGGCTTAGGCCTAGCGCTAGGATTTTTAAAACTAGGAAGCCCTTAGCTCCAGGCACACTGCAGCTGTTCAAGGCATCCCAAGGGGAGTACAAAAGTGCAACAACATGGCACCTTTCACAGCTTTTTCCTTGGCACTATCCCTATACCTAGGCTGATTTATCTGCCTAGGGTTAGGGTTAGGGTTCAGCCTAGGGCTTGGAGATTTTAACCAGGAAGCCCTGAGTTCCAGGCTTACTGCATCTGCCAAAGGTATGCCAAAGGGAGTGCAGAAGTGCCACAACATGGCTGCTTTCACGGCTTTTCCCTTAGGAAGAATCCTAATACGCGGCTGATTTACCTTCCTAGGGTTACTGTTAGGCTTAGGCCTAGGACTTTTAAAACCAGGAAGCCCTGGGCTCCAGGCACATGCAGCTGTTCAAGGCATCCCAAGGGGAGCGCAAAAGTGACACAACTTGGCTGCCTCTGCTGCTATTCTCATGAGACCATCCTGAACCATAGGCTGATTTTCCTTCCTAGGGTTAAGGTTTGAGTTACGCCTAGGGTAAGGGTTCTATTAACCAGAAAGCCCTGAGTTCCAAGAACACAGCAGCTGCGAAGGACTTCCCAAGAAGAGCGCAAAAGTACCACAACATGCCTGCCTCCACAGCTTTTTCCTTGGGGACATGCCTAATTCCTGGCTGATTTGCCTTTCTCGTCATAGGGTTGGGGTTCGGCCTAGGGCTAGGATTTTTTTAACTAGGAAGCCCTGAGTTCCAGGCTTACTTCATCTGCAAAAAGCATCCCAAAGGGAGTGCAGAAGTGCCACAACATGGCTGCTTTCACGGCTTTTCCCTTAGGAAGAACCCTAATACGCGGCTGATTTACCTTCCTAGGGTTACTGTTAGGCTTAGGCCTAGGACTTTTAAAACCAGGAAGCCCTGGGCTCCAGGCACATGCAGCTGTTAAAGGCATCCCAAGAGGGCTGCAGAAGTGACACAACTTGGCTGCCTCTGCTTCTATTCTCATGAGACCATCCCGAACCATAGGCTGATTTTCCTTCCTAGGGTTAAGGTTTAAGTTACGCCTAGGGTAAGGGTTCTATTAACCAGAAAGCCCTGAGTTCCAAGAACACAGCAGCTGCGAAGGACTACCCAAGAAGAGCGCAAAAGTACCACAACATGCCTGCCTCCACAGCTTTTTCCTTGGGGACATGCCTAATTCCTGGCTGATTTGCCTTTCTCGTCTTAGGGTTGGGGTTCGGCCTAGGGCTAGGATTTTTTTAACTAGGAAGCCCTGAGTTCCAGGCTTACTGCATCTGCTAAAGGCATCCCAAAGGGAGTGTAGAAGTGCCACAACATGGCTGCTTTCAGCGCTTTTCCCTTAAGAAGTACCCTAATACCCGGCTGATTTACCTTCCTAGGGTTACTGTTAGGCTTAGGCCTAGGACTTTTAAAACCAGGAAGCCCTGGGCTCCAGGCACACTGCAGCTGCGAAAGGCATCCCAAGGGGAGCGCAAAAGTGACACAACTTGGCTGCCTCTGCTGCTATTCTCATGAGACCATCCCGAACCATAGGCTGATTTTCCTTCCTAGGGTTAAGGTTTGAGTTACGCCTGGGGTAAGGGTTCTATTAACCAGAAAGCCCTGAGTTCCAAGAACACAGCAGCTGCGAAGGACTACCCAAGAAGAGCGCAAAAGTACCACAACATGCCTGCCTCCACAGCTTTTTCCTTGGGGACATGCCTAATTCCTGGCTGATTTGCCTTTCTCGTCTTAGGGTTGGGGTTCGGCCTAGGGCTAGGATATTTTTAACTAGGAAGCCCTGAGTTCCAGGCTTACTTCATCTGCCAAAGGCATCCCAAAGGGTGTGCAAAAGTGCCACAACATGGCTGCTTTCACGGCTTTTCCCTTAGGAAGAACCCTAATACCCGGCAGATTTACCTTCCTAGGGTTACTGTTAGGCTTAGGCCTAGGACTTTTAAAACCAGGAAGCCCTGGGCTCCAGGCACATGCAGCTGTTAAAGGCATCCCAAGAGGGCTTCAGAAGTTACACAACTTGGCTGCCTCTGCTTCTATTCTCATGAGACCATCCCGAACCATAGGCTGATTTTCCTTCCTAGGGTTAAGGTTTGAGTTACGCCTAGGGTAAGGGTTCTATTAACCAGAAAGCCCTGAGTTCCAAGAACACAGCAGCTGCGAAGGACTACCCAAGAAGAGCGCAAAAGTACCACAACATGCCTGCCTCCACAGCTTTTTCCTTGGGGACATGCCTAATTCCTGGCTGATTTGCCTTTCTCGTCTTAGGGTTGGGGTTCGGCCTAGGGCTAGGATTTTTAAAATCAGGAAGCCCTGAGTTCCAGGCACACTGGAGCTGTGAAAGGCATCCAAAAGGGAGTGCAAAAGTGCCACAACATGGCTGCTTTCACGGCTTTTTCCTTGGCAAGAAGCCTAACACCAGGCTGATTTCCCTTCCCAGGGTTACTGTAAGGCTTAGGCCTAGGGCTAGGATTTTTAAAACTAGGAAGCCCTTAGCTCCAGGCACACTGCAGCTGTTCAAGGCATCCCAAGAGGGCCGCAGAAGTGAAACAACTTGGCTGCCTCTGCTGCTATTCTCATGAGACCATCCCGAACCATAGGCTGATTTTCCTTCCTAGGGTTAAGGTTTGAGTTACGCCTGGGGTAAGGGTTCTATTAACCAGAAAGCCCTGAGTTCCAAGAACACAGCAGCTGCGAAGGACTACCCAAGAAGAGCGCAAAAGTACCACAACATGCCTGCCTCCACAGCTTTTTCCTTGGGGACATGCCTAATTCCTGGCTGATTTGCCTTTCTCGTCTTAGGGTTGGGGTTCGGCCTAGGGCTAATATTTTTTTAACTAGGAAGCCCTGAGTTCCAGGCTTACTTCATCTGCAAAAAGCATCCCAAAGGGAGTGCAGAAGTGCCACAACATGGCTGCTTTCACGGCTTTTCCCTTAGGAAGAACCCTAATACCCGGCAGATTTACCTTCCTAGGGTTACTGTTAGGCTTAGGCCTAGGACTTTTAAAACCAGGAAGCCCTGGGCTCCAGGCACATGCAGCTGCGAAAGTCATCCCAAGAGGGCCGCAGAAGTGACACAACTTGGCTGCCACCACTGATATTTCCATGAGAACATCCCGAACCATAGGCTGATTTTCCTTCCTAGGGTTAAGGTTTGAGTTACGCCTGGGGTAAGGGTTCTATTAACCAGAAAGCCCTGAGTTCCAAGAACACAGCAGCTGCGAAGGACTTCCCAAGAAGAGCGCAAAAGTACCACAACATGCCTGCCTCCACAGCTTTTTCCTTGGGGACATGCCTAATTCCTGGCTGATTTGCCTTTCTCGTCTTAGGGTTGGGGTTCGGCCTAGGGCTAGGATTTTTTTAACTAGGAAGCCCTGAGTTCCAGGCTTACTGCATCTGTCAAAGGCATCCCAAAGGGAGTGCAAAAGTGCCACAACATGGCTGCTTTCACGGCTTTTCCCTTAGGAAGAACCCTAATACGCGGCTGATTTACCTTCCTAGGGTTACTCTTAGGCTTAGGCCTAGGACTTTTAAAACCAGGAAGCCCTGGGCTCCAGGCACACTGCAGCTGCGAAAGGCATCCCAAGGGGAGCGCAAAAGTGACACAACTTGGCTGCCACCACTGATATTCTCATGAGACCATCCCGAACCATAGGCTGATTTTCCTTCCTAGGGTTAAGGTTTGAGTTACGCCTGGGGTAAGGGTTCTATTAACCAGAAAGCCCTGAGTTCCAAGAACACAGCAGCTGCGAAGGACTAGCCAAGAAGAGCGCAAAAGTACCACAACATGCCTGCCTCCACAGCTTTTTCCTTGGGGACATGCCTAATTCCTGGCTGATTTGCCTTTCTCGTCTTAGGGTTGGGGTTCGACCTAGGGCTAGGATTTTTAAAATCAGGAAGCCCTGAGTTCCAGGCACACTGGAACTGTGAAAGGCATCCAAAAGGGAGTGCAAAAGTGCCACAACATGGCTGCTTTCACGGCTTTTTCCTTGGCAATAAGCCTAACACCAGGCTGATTTCCCTTCCCTGGGTTACTGTAAGGCTTAGGCCTAGCGCTAGGATTTTTAAAACTAGGAAGCCCTTAGCTCCAGGCACACTGCAGCTGTTCAAGGCATCCCAAGGGGAGTACAAAAGTGCAACAACATGGCAGCTTTCACAGCATTTTCCTTGGCACCATCCCTATACCTAGGCTGATTTATCTGCCTAGGGTTAGGGTTAGGGTTCAGCCTAGGGCTTGGAGATTTTAACCAGGAAGCCCTGAGTTCCAGGCTTACTGCATCTGCCAAAGGTATCCCAAAGGGAGTGCAGAAGTGCCACAACATGGCTGCTTTCACGGCTTTTCCCTTAGGAAGAACCCTAATACGCGGCTGATTTACCTTCCTAGGGTTACTCTTAGGCTTAGGCCTAGGACTTTTAAAACCAGGAAGCCCTGGGCTCCAGGCACACTGCAGCTGCGAAAGGCATCCCAAGGGGAGCGCAAAAGTGACACAACTTGGCTGCCTCTGCTGCTATTCTCATGAGACCATCCTGAACCATAGGCTGATTTTCCTTCCTAGGGTTAAGGTTTGAGTTACGCCTAGGGTAAGGGTTCTATTAACCAGAAAGCCCTGAGTTCCAAGAACACAGCAGCTGCGAAGGACTACCCAAGAAGAGCGCAAAAGTACCACAACATGCCTGCCTCCACAGCTTTTTCCTTGGGGACATGCTTAATTCCTGGCTGATTTGCCTTTCTCGTCTTAGGGTTGGGGTTCGGCCTAGGGCTAGGATTTTTAAAATCAGGAAGCCCTGAGTTCCAGGCACACTGGAGCTGTGAAAGGCATCCAAAAGGGAGTGCAAAAGTGCCACAACATGGCTGCTTTCACGGCTTTTTCCTTGGCAAGAAGCCTAACACCAGGCTGATTTCCCTTCCCTGGGTTACTGTAAGGCTTAGGCCTAGGGCTAGGATTTTTAAAACTAGGAAGCCCTTAGCTCCAGGCACACTGCAGCTTTTCAAGGCATCCCAAGAGGGCCGCAGAAGTGACACAACTTGGCTGCCTCTGCTGCTATTCTCATGAGTCCATCCCGAACCATAGGCTGATTTTCCTTCCTAGGGTGAGGGTTAGAGTTACGCCTAGCGTTAGTGTTTTTTTAACCAGAAAGCCCTGAGTTCCAAGAACACAGCAGCTGCGAAGGACTACCCAAGAGGAGGGGAAAAGTGCCACAACATGGCTGCCTCCAGCGCTTTTTCCTTGGGACCATCATTGAACCTAGGCTGATTTACTTGCCTCCAGTTGCACCTATGGTCACGCCAAGGGATAGGGATTTTAAATCAGTAAACCCTGAGCTCCAGACCCAGTGCAGCTGCAAAAGGCTTCCCAAGGGCAGCCAAAAATTGCCTCA
Organism: Ammospiza maritima maritima; assembly: GCA_036010785.1. Lineage (NCBI taxonomy): Eukaryota > Metazoa > Chordata > Aves > Passeriformes > Passerellidae > Ammospiza > Ammospiza maritima. The sequence continues at coordinate 2,224,101 of JAYKTQ010000127.1, forward strand.
ACATGCTCCTTCCAGTGCTTTTTTCCTTGGGAACATCCCTATACCCAGGCTGATTTATCTGCCTAGGGTTAGGGTTAGGGTTCAGCCTAGAGATAGGATTTTTTCAAACAGGAAGCCCTGAATTCCAGGCACACTGCAGCTGTTAAAGGCAGTGTTCTACGTCAACCGCAACTTAGTCTGAAATAAATGCTTTTTCCCTGAGAGCATCTGAGAGGTTTGCATGAAGCACTGATATCTGACATTTGCAATTTTGAATAGGAGAGGAGAAAGAAAATGGGAAGAAGTTTTTAATTTTAGTGGTTTCAATGTTAATTTCTGTACACTTTTTCAAAACTTGTCAGCTCAAATGCCCATCAACATCTTTTAGTCATCTGTAAGTCAGTATTCATATAAAATGTGCTTCAAATCAAAAGAATTTCAAATTTGCACTCCAAATTTCTATGCCTAGATTTATGATTTCCTACACATATTAGATGAAAGGAAGGCCTTTTTTACTGTGGGAGTGCTGGAACACTGGAACAGGTTGCCCAGGGAAGTTGTGGGTGTCCCATCCCTGAAAGTATTCAAGGTCAGCTTGGACGGGGCTTGGAGCAGCAACAAAGGAGAAGCTTGATGGTAGAGAAACAAAGTTGGACTATAGAAGAAACTGGGATTGAAGTATAGGAGCAAGTTTTCTCTCAGCTCTTGGGGTAAATTCAAAGTTGTACAAAATTACATTTATCTGTGCTATTCACTACTGTAACAGAAATGTTCATGAAAACTGTACAGAAGATAGCAAATTTTAAAAGAGATAAGAATTACAGCATAAAATCCATGGGATGGGTTACAACATGAGACACTCTCTAAGAGAAAATCTCTGTGTTTCAGCACTTCATCATGGTAAGATTTCATGAAGTGCCAAAGAAGGCGGCAAAATATCATTCGGGACGTTATTTCCTGGAATTCAGCCTGGCCATTAGTAGGAACTGGGTTTGAACACATCATGTAGATATACCACACACACTTGCCCTTCACTGAAAAATGACTGTTTACAACGAAGAAGCAATTGACGATCAAAATTGATTGAAAGCATCTTAAACATGTCAAGTATTTCATTGTAGATGATCTGTGATCCAAATGCTTCTTCCACCTTCGAGAGGGACAGAACAATTCTTCCATATCATGATGGTTTAAAATTGTATCAACCAATGTTTTCTGCTGAAAAGATAGCATCTATTTTTTTCTATTTTTGGAAGAAAATATTCCTAGACATACAACAGGTGAGAACTAAGTAATTTTAAAGAAACAAATGAAAAGAAAATATTCTGTAAATAGAATGAAATGAAAAGCTGTGTTTTAAATAGGAGCTAAATATGAAACAGAATTTTTGTACCAGGCATTTGAATTACTGCACCAGCTCTTTTGCCCATCAAGAGAGGCATTGAGCATTTCAGTCTTTTCCAAGGTGTTCATGATCTGCTATGCTGATCTCTGTGTGTGCCTAGGTGTGTGTGGAAGGGGGGGCATGTGAAGGGGAGTGTGTATGTTTGCTTTACAATTGTTGTGGCAGATTCATGCCTCAGCTCCACATTTTGTTTTAGAAAGGTCACACAGAGTGGATGTGAAGTTTACTATCAACAAGAGATCAATTCCCAAATCATCCATTTCACTCTACCTTATAAATCATGTGCTTTGTTGCATATTTTATCAAATCTACTTTCAAGCCAGATGGAGGAAGGAGGATGTGGCAATCCCTCCACCATCTTGCAACTTTTATGCAAGTAGGTTTCAAGAAAATCATCATTTCTCTTTGAAATATGTCTGGAACAGGCATGATGGTAGTGTCAACCTGTTGGAGTTTTTGTTGCTGGAAGAAGTTATACAAAAGGATTGGTTTTTACATTGACCAGTTACTGAATCAAGCTCAGGAATACATTGGAAATTCAACTGGGGCTTCCTTTCCCCGGCAGACTACTTCTAGAAGGAGCTTGTACACTGAAGCTTAGTCTTTTGCCCTCTTTTTGTTTCTTTCCTATTTTCTTGGCTTCTTTGCCACTCTCTAGACAATTTTGGAACTTTTTTCCCAACTCAAATGGTTTCAATAGTCTGATTGTGATCATACATTTTTACAAGGAATTTTTAAAATCTTTCCTCCAGTTAAGAAAGTCAAGGACTTAGGTCTTTTTCTTCCCTTATCAATATTGCAATGAAATTGATAAGTAAAGACCAACTCTTTCTTTTTGTTTTTAACCCAAGCAGATAATTCCCATCCATTCATCCATTTGGTGGACCAATAGTTGCCATTCTGATGGAAGTTGTCACTTCTTAACAATAGGCATTCTGTGACTATGTTGACAGCACTTTGGGTGAAGATCCTAACTGGTCTTAGATACACATAGGGAGAAATTTGCTCAGCCAGTGTCAGTCTTAAGCATGCGTATCAGAAGATCTTTCTAGAGCTGGGAATTTTCCCATGAAAGGGATTCAGTTAGGGAAGAGACACTTGCCCCAGAGGTTTACATTCTTCTTGAAGACTGCTTAAGGAACTTAGATGCCATGTCCATTTGGATCTGTGTCTGCACAGAACTTTGTCATGCCAGTGCTTGAAATGCATCTTGAAGAGAATTCACTAGCACAGAATGAATGAGAGTGGAAGGGGTTGGTGGGGCTAACCAGGCCCAACCCCCCTGCCTAAACCAGGATACCTAGAGCCTCTTGCCCAGGATTCTATCTGGGTGTACTTTTAATGTCTTCAAAGATCCAGGCTCCACAATCTTTCTGGGCAGTCTGTGCCGTGGTTCACTCACCCTCACAGTAAAGAATCATTTCCTGATGTTCCTGTATTTCAGTGTGTGCCCACTGCCTCTTGTCTTTTCACTCAGCATCACTGAAAAGACACTGATTCCCTCCCCTTTGCACTATTGCTTCCATATGGATGTGTGCTGCCATGTAGAGATATGTCAAAAACCTCCCTGAAGACCAGGCAGATAATATTCCCTTCATCTACCAGTCAAGTTGATTCATCAGAGGAGTTTAAAGTTATGTTCAGCATGAAATGCCCCTGAAAAATCATGCTAACTACATTATTGTGTCGTCTTTCATGTGCCTGGCAAAATTTTCCAGGAAGAGCTGCTTCATCAACTTCCTGGGAATAAAAAAGAGGCTGGCTGGTTTGTACGATTGCGAGTCCTCCGAATTGCCTTTTTTGAAGATGAGTGTCATTTGCTTACATCCAGTCCTTAGCCTCTCTTGTCGTCTACATCTTAGCAAAAAGCTTTTCCACTATGTCTGGCAAGGAGAAATTGTGCCAGCACAGAAAACATCTCCTATCGTGTTCTAGACGTTGCACGGAGGTGTGCCGAGTGTTTGGCATGAAGGAAAGAAAAGTTGTCCAAAACAGCTTCCAATCGAATGTTCATGTGATTGGAAAAGTCAGGAGAGTGCAAAGGTACTGTTTTCTATCAGTTGGCAAGCTGCGCACACAATCCCAGTGTTGTACAGCTTCCTTCTTCACCTTTCCGAAGGTGCCGCTCTCTCCGGCTCCCGGAGGCGAAGAAGCGGCTTCTTCGCGCAAAGACGATTGTGCCGCTCACTGTGCTCTCCTTAGCGCGGCTTCTGCCGAAAGACGCCCGGGAGCGGCTCTTAGCTCCGGACAGCATCGTACCTTCGTCTTTAGCGTCTCTTCTCGTCTACATCTTAGCAAAAAGCTTTTCTACTATGTCTGGCGAGGAAAAACTGTGCCAGCACAGAAAATATCTCCCATCGTGTTCTAGACGTTGCACGGAGGTGCGCCGACTGTTTGGCATGAAGAAAAGAAAAGTTGTCCAAAACAGCTTCCAATCGAATGTTCATGTGATTGGAAAAGTCAGGAGAGTGCAAAGGTACTGTTTTCTATCAGTTGGCAAGCTGCGCACACAATCCCAGTGTTGTACAGCTTCCTTCTTCACCTTTCCGAAGGTGCCGCTCTCTCCGGCTCCCGGAGGCGAAGAAGCGGCTTCTTCGCGCAAAGACGATTGTGCCGCTCACTGTGCACTCCTTAGCGCGGCTTCTGCCGAAAGACGCCCGGGAGCGGCTCTTAGCTCCGGACAGCATCGTACCTTCGTCTTTAGCGTCTCTTCTCGTCTACATCTTAGCAAAAAGCTTTTCTACTATGTCTGGCGAGGAAAAACTGTGCCAGCACAGAAAACATCTCCCATCGTGTTCTAGACGTTGCACGGAGGTGTGCCGAGTGTTTGGCATGAAGAAAAGAAAAGTTGTCCAAAACAGCTTCCAATCGAATGTTCATGTGATTGGAAAAGTCAGGAGAGTGCAAAGGTACTGTTTTCTAGCAGTTGGCAAGCTGCGCACACAATCCCAGTGTTGTACAGCTTCCTTCTTCACCTTTCCGAAGGTGCCGCTCTCTCCGGCTCCCGGAGGCGAAGAAGCGGCTTCTTCGCGCAAAGACGATTGTGCCGCTCACTGTGCTCTCCTTAGCGCGGCTTCTGCCGAAAGACGCCCGGGAGCGGCTCTTAGCTCCGGACAGCATCGTACCTTCGTCTTTAGCGTCTCTTCTCGTCTACATCTTAGCAAAAAGCTTTTCTACTATGTCTGGCGAGGAAAAACTGTGCCAGCACAGAAAACATCTCCCATCGTGTTCTGGACGTTGCACGGAGGTGTGCCGAGTGTTTGGCATGAAGAAAAGAAAAGTTGTCCAAAACAGCTTCCAATCGAATGTTCATGTGATTGGAAAAGTCAGGAGAGTGCAAAGGTACTGTTTTCTATCAGTTGGCAAGCTGCGCACACAATCCCAGTGTTGTACAGCTTCCTTCTTCACCTTTCCGAAGGTGCCGCTCTCTCCGGCTCCCGGAGGCGAAGAAGCGGCTTCTTCGCGCAAAGACGATTGTGCCGCTCACTGTGCACTCCTTAGCGCGGCTTCTGCCGAAAGACGCCCGGGAGCGGCTCTTAGCTCCGGACAGCATCGTACCTTCGTCTTTAGCGTCTCTTCTCGTCTACATCTTAGCAAAAAGCTTTTCCACTATGTCTGGCGAGGAAAAACTGTGCCAGCACAGAAGACATCTCCCATCGTGTTCTAGACGTTGCACGGAGGTGTGCCGAGTGTTTGGCATGAAGAAAAGAAAAGTTGTCCAAAACAGCTTCCAATCGAATGTTCATGTGATTGGAAAAGTCAGGAGAGTGCAAAGGTACTGTTTTCTATCAGTTGGCAAGCTGCGCACACAATCCCAGTGTTGTACAGCTTCCTTCTTCACCTTTCCGAAGGTGCCGCTCTCTCCGGCTCCCGGAGGCGAAGAAGCGGCTTCTTCGCGCAAAGACGATTGTGCCGCTCACTGTGCACTCCTTAGCGCGGCTTCTGCCGAAAGACGCCCGGGAGCGGCTCTTAGCTCCGGACAGCATCGTACCTTCGTCTTTAGCGTCTCTTCTCGTCTACATCTTAGCAAAAAGCTTTTCCACTATGTCTGGCGAGGAAAAACTGTGCCAGCACAGAAAACATCTCCCATCGTGTTCTAGACGTTGCACGGAGGTGTGCCGAGTGTTTGGCATGAAGAAAAGAAAAGTTGTCCAAAACAGCTTCCAATCGAATGTTCATGTGATTGGAAAAGTCAGGAGAGTGCAAAGGTACTGTTTTCTAGCAGTTGGCAAGCTGCGCACACAATCCCAGTGTTGTACAGCTTCCTTCTTCACCTTTCCGAAGGTGCCGCTCTCTCCGGCTCCCGGAGGCGAAGAAGCGGCTTCTTCGCGCAAAGACGATTGTGCCGCTCACTGTGCTCTCCTTAGCGCGGCTTCTGCCGAAAGACGCCCGGGAGCGGCTCTTAGCTCCGGAGAGCATCGTACCTTCGTCTTTAGCGTCTCTTCTCGTCTACATCTTAGCAAAAAGCTTTTCTACTATGTCTGGCGAGGAAAAACTGTGCCAGCACAGAAAACATCTCCCATCGTGTTCTAGACGTTGCACGATCCCTATACTTAGGCTGATTTTCCTTCCTGGGGATAGGGTTAGACTTCAGCCTAGGGCTTGGAGTTTTTTAACTAGGAAGCCCTGAGTTCCAGGCTTACTGCATCTGCCAAAGGTATCCCAAAGGGAGTGCAGAAGTGCCACAACATGGCTGCTTTCACGGCTTTTCCCTTAGGAAGAACCCTAATACGCGGCTGATTTACCTTCCTACGGTTACTGTTAGGCTTAGGCCTAGGACTTTTAAAACCAGGAAGCCCTGGCCTCCAGGCACACTGCAGCTGCGAAAGGCATCCCAAGGGGAGCGCAAAAGTGACACAACTTGGCTGCCACCACTGATATTTCCATGAGACCATCCCGAACCATAGGCTGATTTTCCTTCCTAGGGTTAAGGTTTGAGTTACGCCTGGGGTAAGGGTTCTATTAAACAGAAAGCCCTGAGTTCCAAGAACACAGCAGCTGCGAAGGACTACCCAAGAAGAGCGCAAAAGTACCACAACATGCCTGCCTCCACAGCTTTTTCCTTGGGGACATGCCTACTTCCTGGCTGATTTGCCTTTCTCGTCTTAGGGTTGGGGTTCGGCCTAGGGCTAGGATTTTTTTAACTAGGAAGCCCTGAGTTCCAGGCTTACTTCATCTGCAAAAAGCATCCCAAAGGGAGTGCAGAAGTGCCACAACATGGCTGCTTTCACGGCTTTTCCCTTAGGAAGAACCCTAATACGCGGCTGATTTACCTTCCTAGGGTTACTGTTAGGCTTAGGCCTAGGACTTTTAAAACCAGGAAGCCCTGGGCTCCAGGCACATGCAGCTGTTAAAGGCATCCCAAGAGGGCTGCAGAAGTGACACAACTTGGCTGCCTCTGCTTCTATTCTCATGAGACCATCCCGAACCATAGGCTGATTTTCCTTCCTAGGGTTAAGGTTTGAGTTACGCCTAGGGTAAGGGTTCTATTAACCAGAAAGCCCTGAGTTCCAAGAACACAGCAGCTGCGAAGGACTAGCCAAGAAGAGCGCAAAAGTACCACAACATGCCTGCCTCCACAGCTTTTTCCTTGGGGACATGCCTAATTCCTGGCTGATTTGCCTTTCTCGTCTTAGGGTTTGGGTTCGACCTAGGGCTAGGATTTTTTGAACTAGGAAGCCCTGAGTTCCAGGCTTACTTCATCTGCAAAAAGCATCCCAAAGGGAGTGCAGAAGTGCCACAACATGGCTGCTTTCACGGCTTTTCCCTTAGGAAGAACCCTAATACGCGGCTGATTTACCTTCCTAGGGTTACTGTTAGGCTTAGGCCTAGGACTTTTAAAACCAGGAAGCCCTGGGCTCCAGGCACACTGCAGCTGCGAAAGGCATCCCAAGGGGAGCGCAAAAGTGACACAACTTGGCTGCCTCTGCTTCTATTCTCATGAGACCATCCCGAACCATAGGCTGATTTTCCTTCCTAGGGTTAAGGTTTGAGTTACGCCTAGGGTAAGGGTTCTATTAACCAGAAAGCCCTGAGTTCCAAGAACACAGCAGCTGCGAAGGACTTCCCAAGAAGAGCGCAAAAGTACCACAACATGCCTGCCTCCACAGCTTTTTCCTTGGGGACATGCCTAATTCCTGGCTGATTTGCCTTTCTCGTCTTAGGGTTGGGGTTCGGCCTAGGGCTAGGATTTTTTTAACTAGGAAGCCCTGAGTTCCAGGCACACTGGAGCTGTGAAAGGCATCCAAAAGGGAGTGCAAAACTGCCACAACATGGCTGCTTTCACGGCTTTTTCCTTGGCAAGAAGCCTAACACCAGGCTGATTTACCTTCCTAGGGTTACTGTTAGGCTTAGGCCTAGGACTTTTAAAACCAGGAAGCCCTGGGCTCCAGGCACATGCAGCTGCGAAAGGCATCCCAAGGGGAGCGCAAAAGTGACACAACTTGGCTGCCACCACTGATATTTCCATGAGACCATCCCGAAACATAGGCTGATTTTCCTTCCTAGGGTTAAGGTTTGAGTTTCGCCTGGGGTAAGGGTTCTATTAACCAGAAAGCCCTGAGTTCCAAGAACACAGCAGCTGCGAAGGACTAGCCAAGAAGAGCGCAAAAGTACCACAACATGCCTGCCTCCACAGCTTTTTCCTTGGGGACATGCCTAATTCCTGGCTGATTTGCCTTTCTCGTCTTAGGGTTGGGGTTCGGCCTAGGGCTAGGATTTTTTTAACTAGGAAGCCCTGAGTTCCAGGCTTACTTCATCTGCAAAAAGCATCCCAAAGGGAGTGCAAAAGTGCCACAACATGGCTGCTTTCACGGCTTTTCCCTTAGGAAGAACCCTAATACGCGGCTGATTTACCTTCCTAGGGTTACTGTTAGGCTTAGGCCTAGGACTTTTAAAACCAGGAAGCCCTGGGCTCCAGGCACATACAGCTGTTAAAGGCATCCCAAGAGGGCTGCAGAAGTGACACAACTTGGCTGCCTCTGCTTCTATTCTCATGAGACCATCCCGAACCATAGGCTGATTTTCCTTCCTAGGGTTAAGGTTTGAGTTACGCCTAGGGTAAGGGTTCTATTAACCAGAAAGCCCTGAGTTCCAAGAACACAGCAGCTGCGAAGGACTAGCCAAGAAGAGCGCAAAAGTACCACAACATGCCTGCCTCCACAGCTTTTTCCTTGGGGACATGCCTAATTCCTGGCTGATTTGCCTTTCTCGTCTTAGGGTTGGGGTTCGGCCTAGGGCTAGGATTTTTAAAATCAGGAAGCCCTGAGTTCCAGGCACACTGGAGCTGTGAAAGGCATCCAAAAGGGAGTGCAAAAGTGCCACAACATGGCTGCTTTCCCGGCTTTTTCCTTGGCAAGAAGCCTAACACCAGGCTGATTTCCCTTCCCAGGGTTACTGTAAGGCTTAGGCCTAGCGCTAGGATTTTTAAAACTAGGAAGCCCTTAGCTCCAGGCACACTGCAGCTGTTCAAGGCATCCCAAGGGGAGTACAAAAGTGCAACAACATGGCAGCTTTCACAGCATTTTCCTTGGCACCATCCCTATACCTAGGCTGATTTATCTGCCTAGGGTTAGGGTTAGGGTTCAGCCTAGGGCTTGGAGATTTTAACCAGGAAGCCCTGAGTTCCAGGCTTACTGCATCTGCCAAAGGTATCCCAAAGGGAGTGCAGAAGTGCCACAACATGGCTGCTTTCACGGCTTTTCCCTTAGGAAGAACCCTAATACGCGGCTGATTTACCTTCCTAGGGTTACTGTAAGGCTTAGGCCTAGGACTAGGATTTTTAAAACTAGGAAGCCCTTAGCTCGAGGCATACTGCAGATGTTCAAGGCATCCCAAGAGGGCCGCAGAAGTGACACAACTTGGCTGCCTCTGCTGCTATTCTCATGAGACCATCCCGAACCATAGGCTGATTTTCCTTCCTAGGGTTAAGGTTTGAGTTACGCCTGGGGTAAGGGTTCTATTAACCAGAAAGCCCTGAGTTCCAAGAACACAGCAGCTGCGAAGGACTTCCCAAGAAGAGCGCAAAAGTACCACAACATGCCTGCCTCCACAGCTTTTTCCTTGGGGACATGCCTAATTCCTGGCTGATTTGCCTTTCTCGTCTTAGGGTTGGGGTTCGGCCTAGGGCTAGGATTTTTTGAACTAGGAAGCCCTGAGTTCCAGGCTTACTTCATCTGCAAAAAGCATCCAAAAGGGAGTGCAGAAGTGCCACAACATGGCTGCTTTCACGGCTTTTCCCTTAGGAAGAACCCTAATACGCGGCTGATTTACCTTCCTAGGGTTACTGTTAGGCTTAGGCCTAGGACTTTTAAAACCAGGAAGCCCTGGGCTCCAGGCACACTGCAGCTGCGAAAGGCATCCCAAGGGGAGCGCAAAAGTGACACAACTTGGCTGCCTCTGCTTCTATTCTCATGAGACCATCCTGAACCATAGGCTGATTTTACTTCCTAGGGTTAAGGTTTGAGTTACACCTGGGGTAAGGGTTCTATTAACCAGAAAGCCCTGAGTTCCAAGAACACAGCAGCTGCGAAGGACTACCCAAGAAGAGCGCAAAAGTACCACAACATGCCTGCCTCCACAGCTTTTTCCTTGGGGACATGCCTAATTCCTGGCTGATTTGCCTTTCTCGTCTTAGGGTTGGGGTTCGGCCTAGGGCTAGGATATTTTTTAACTAGGAAGCCCTGAGTTCCAGGCTTACTTCATCTGCAAAAAGCATCCCAAAGGGAGTGCAGAAGTGCCACAACATGGCTGCTTTCACGGCTTTTCCCTTAGGAAGAACCCTAATACGCGGCTGATTTACCTTCCTAGGGTTACTGTTAGGCTTAGGCCTAGGACTTTTAAAACCAGGAAGCCCTGGGCTCCAGGCACATGCAGCTGTTAAAGGCATCCCAAGAGGGCTGCAGAAGTGACACAACTTGGCTGCCTCTGCTTCTATTCTCATGAGACCATCCCGAACCATAGGCTGATTTTCCTTCCTAGGGTTAAGGTTTGAGTTACGCCTAGGGTAAGGGTTCTATTAACCAGAAAGCCCTGAGTTCCAAGAACACAGCAGCTGCGAAGGACTAGCCAAGAAGAGCGCAAAAGTACCACAACATGCCTGCCTCCACAGCTTTTTCCTTGGGGACATGCCTAATTCCTGGCTGATTTGCCTTTCTCGTCTTAGGGTTGGGGTTCGGCCTAGGGCTAGGATTTTTAAAATCAGGAAGCCCTGAGTTCCAGGCACACTGGAGCTGTGAAAGGCATCCAAAAGGGAGTGCAAAAGTGCCACAACATGGCTGCTTTCCCGGCTTTTTCCTTGGCAAGAAGCCTAACACCAGGCTGATTTCCCTTCCCAGGGTTACTGTAAGGCTTAGGCCTAGCGCTAGGATTTTTAAAACTAGGAAGCCCTTAGCTCCAGGCACACTGCAGCTGTTCAAGGCATCCCAAGGGGAGTACAAAAGTGCAACAACATGGCAGCTTTCACAGCATTTTCCTTGGCACCATCCCTATACCTAGGCTGATTTATCTGCCTAGGGTTAGGGTTAGGGTTCAGCCTAGGGCTTGGAGATTTTAACCAGGAAGCCCTGAGTTCCAGGCTTACTGCATCTGCCAAAGGCATCCCAAAGGGAGTGCAGAAGTGCCACAACATGGCTGCTTTCACGGCTTTTCCCTTAGGAAGAACCCTAATACGCGGCTGATTTACCTTCCTAGGGTTACTGTTAGGCTTAGGCCTAGGACTTTTAAAACCAGGAAGCCCTGGGCTCCAGGCACACTGCAGCTGCGAAAGGCATCCCAAGGGGAGCGCAAAAGTGACACAACTTGGCTGCCTCTGCTGCTATTCTCATGAGACCATCCTGAACCATAGGCTGATTTTCCTTCCTAGGGTTAAGGTTTGAGTTACGCCTAGGGTAAGGGTTCTATTAACCAGAAAGCCCTGAGTTCCAAGAACACAGCAGCTGCGAAGGACTACCCAAGAAGAGCGCAAAAGTACCACAACATGCCTGCCTCCACAGCTTTTTCCTTGGGGACATGCCTAATTCCTGGCTGATTTGCCTTTCTCGTCTTAGGGTTGGGGTTCGGACTAGGGCTAGGATTTTTAAAATCAGGAAGCCCTGAGTTCCAGGCACACTGGAGCTGTGAAAGGCATCCAAAAGGGAGTGCAAAAGTGCCACAACATGGCTGCTTTCACGGCTTTTTCCTTGGCAAGAAGCCTAACACCAGGCTGATTTACCTTCCTAGGGTTACTGTAAGGCTTAGGCCTAGGGCTAGGATTTTTAAAACCAGGAAGCCCTTAGCTCCAGGCACACTGCAGCTGTTCAAGGCATCCCAAGAGGGCCGCAGAAGTGACACAACTTGGCTGCCTCTGCTGCTATTCTCATGAGTCCATCCCGAACCATAGGCTGATTTTCCTTCCTAGGGTGAGGGTTAGAGTTACGCCTAGGGTTAGTGTTTTTTTAACCAGAAAGCCCTGAGTTCCAAGAACACAGCAGCTGCGTAGGACTACCCAAGAGGAGGGGAAAAGTGCCACAACATGGCTGCCTCCAGCGCTTTTTCCTTGGGGACATGCCTAATTCCTGGCTGATTTGCCTTTCTCGTCTTAGGGTTGGGGTTCGGCCTAGGGCTAGGATTTTTTTAACTAGGAAGCCCTGAGTTCCAGGCTTACTTCATCTGCAAAAAGCATCCCAAAGGGAGTGCAGAAGTGCCACAACATGGCTGCTTTCACGGCTTTTCCCTTAGGAAGAACCCTAATACGCGGCTGATTTACCTTCCTAGGGTTACTGTTAGGCTTAGGCCTAGGACTTTTAAAACCAGGAAGCCCTGGGCTCCAGGCACACTGCAGCTGCGAAAGGCATCCCAAGGGGAGCGCAAAAGTGACACAACTTGGCTGCCTCTGCTGCTATTCTCATGAGACCATCCCGAAGCATAGGCTGATTTTCCTTCCTAGGGTAAAGGTTTGAGTTACGCCTGGGGTAAGGGTTCTATTAACCAGAAAGCCCTGAGTTCCAAGAACACAGCAGCTGCGAAGGACTACCCAAGAAGAGCGCAAAAGTACCACAACATGCCTGCCTCCACAGCTTTTTCCTTGGGGACATGCCTACTTCCTGGCTGATTTGCCTTTCTCGTCTTAGGGTTGGGGTTCGGACTAGGGCTAGGATTTTTTTAACTAGGAAGCCCTGAGTTCCAGGCTTATTTCATCTGCCAAAGGCATCCCAAAGGGTGTGCAAAAGTGCCACAACATGGCTGCTTTCACGGCTTTTCCCTTAGGAAGAACCCTAATACCCGGCTGATTTACCTTCCTAGGGTTACTGTTAGGCTTAGGCCTAGGACTTTTAAAACCAGGAAGCCCTGGGCTCCAGGCACACTGCAGCTGTTAAAGGCATCCCAAGAGGGCTGCAGAAGTGACACAACTTGGCTGCCACCACTGATATTTCCATGAGACCATCCCGAACCATAGGCTGATTTTCCTTCCTAGGGTTAAGGTTTGAGTTACGCCTAGGGTAAGGGTTCTATTAACCAGAAAGCCCTGAGTTCCAAGAACACAGCAGCTGCGAAAGACTAGCCAAGAAGAGCGCAAAAGTACCACAACATGCCTGCCTCCACAGCTTTTTCCTTGGGGACATGCCTAATTCCTGGCTGATTTGCCTTTCTCGTCTTAGGGTTGGGGTTCGGCCTAGGGCTAGGATTTTTAAAATCAGGAAGCCCTGAGTTCCAGGCACACTGCAGCTGTGAAAGTCATCCAAAAGAGAGTGCAAAAGTGCCACAACATGGCTGCTTTCCCGGCTTTTTCCTTGGCAAGAAGCCTAACACCAGGCTGATTTCCCTTCCCAGGGTTACTGTAAGGCTTAGGCCTAGCGCTAGGATTTTTAAAACTAGGAAGCCCTTAGCTCCAGGCACACTGCAGCTGTTCAAGGCATCCCAAGGGGAGTACAAAAGTGCAACAACATGGCACCTTTCACAGCTTTTTCCTTGGCACTATCCCTATACCTAGGCTGATTTATCTGCCTAGGGTTAGGGTTAGGGTTCAGCCTAGGGCTTGGAGATTTTAACCAGGAAGCCCTGAGTTCCAGGCTTACTGCATCTGCCAAAGGTATGCCAAAGGGAGTGCAGAAGTGCCACAACATGGCTGCTTTCACGGCTTTTCCCTTAGGAAGAACCCTAATACGCGGCTGATTTACCTTCCTAGGGTTACTGTTAGGCTTAGGCCTAGGACTTTTAAAACCAGGAAGCCCTGGGCTCCAGGCACATGCAGCTGTTCAAGGCATCCCAAGGGGAGCGCAAAAGTGACACAACTTGGCTGCCTCTGCTGCTATTCTCATGAGACCATCCTGAACCATAGGCTGATTTTCCTTCCTAGGGTTAAGGTTTGAGTTACGCCTAGGGTAAGGGTTCTATTAACCAGAAAGCCCTGAGTTCCAAGAACACAGCAGCTGCGAAGGACTTCCCAAGAAGAGCGCAAAAGTACCACAACATGCCTGCCTCCACAGCTTTTTCCTTGGGGACATGCCTAATTCCTGGCTGATTTGCCTTTCTCGTCATAGGGTTGGGGTTCGGCCTAGGGCTAGGATTTTTTTAACTAGGAAGCCCTGAGTTCCAGGCTTACTTCATCTGCAAAAAGCATCCCAAAGGGAGTGCAGAAGTGCCACAACATGGCTGCTTTCACGGCTTTTCCCTTAGGAAGAACCCTAATACGCGGCTGATTTACCTTCCTAGGGTTACTGTTAGGCTTAGGCCTAGGACTTTTAAAACCAGGAAGCCCTGGGCTCCAGGCACATGCAGCTGTTAAAGGCATCCCAAGAGGGCTGCAGAAGTGACACAACTTGGCTGCCTCTGCTTCTATTCTCATGAGACCATCCCGAACCATAGGCTGATTTTCCTTCCTAGGGTTAAGGTTTAAGTTACGCCTAGGGTAAGGGTTCTATTAACCAGAAAGCCCTGAGTTCCAAGAACACAGCAGCTGCGAAGGACTACCCAAGAAGAGCGCAAAAGTACCACAACATGCCTGCCTCCACAGCTTTTTCCTTGGGGACATGCCTAATTCCTGGCTGATTTGCCTTTCTCGTCTTAGGGTTGGGGTTCGGCCTAGGGCTAGGATTTTTTTAACTAGGAAGCCCTGAGTTCCAGGCTTACTGCATCTGCTAAAGGCATCCCAAAGGGAGTGTAGAAGTGCCACAACATGGCTGCTTTCACGGCTTATTCCCTTAAGAAGTACCCTAATACCCGGCTGATTTACCTTCCTAGGGTTACTGTTAGGCTTAGGCCTAGGACTTTTAAAACCAGGAAGCCCTGGGCTCCAGGCACACTGCAGCTGCGAAAGGCATCCCAAGGGGAGCGCAAAAGTGACACAACTTGGCTGCCTCTGCTGCTATTCTCATGAGACCATCCCGAACCATAGGCTGATTTTCCTTCCTAGGGTTAAGGTTTGAGTTACGCCTGGGGTAAGGGTTCTATTAACCAGAAAGCCCTGAGTTCCAAGAACACAGCAGCTGCGAAGGACTACCCAAGAAGAGCGCAAAAGTACCACAACATGCCTGCCTCCACAGCTTTTTCCTTGGGGACATGCCTAATTCCTGGCTGATTTGCCTTTCTCGTCTTAGGGTTGGGGTTCGGCCTAGGGCTAGGATATTTTTAACTAGGAAGCCCTGAGTTCCAGGCTTACTTCATCTGCCAAAGGCATCCCAAAGGGTGTGCAAAAGTGCCACAACATGGCTGCTTTCACGGCTTTTCCCTTAGGAAGAACCCTAATACGCGGCTGATTTACCTTCCTAGGGTTACTGTTAGGCTTAGGCCTAGGACTTTTAAAACCAGGAAGCCCTGGGCTCCAGGCACATGCAGCTGTTAAAGGCATCCCAAGAGGGCTTCAGAAGTTACACAACTTGGCTGCCTCTGCTTCTATTCTCATGAGACCATCCCGAACCATAGGCTGATTTTCCTTCCTAGGGTTAAGGTTTGAGTTACGCCTAGGGTAAGGGTTCTATTAACCAGAAAGCCCTGAGTTCCAAGAACACAGCAGCTGCGAAGGACTAGCCAAGAAGAGCGCAAAAGTACCACAACATGCCTGCCTCCACAGCTTTTTCCTTGGGGACATGCCTAATTCCTGGCTGATTTGCCTTTCTCGTCTTAGGGTTGGGGTTCGGCCTAGGGCTAGGATTTTTAAAATCAGGAAGCCCTGAGTTCCAGGCACACTGGAGCTGTGAAAGGCATCCAAAAGGGAGTGCAAAAGTGCCACAACATGGCTGCTTTCCCGGCTTTTTCCTTGGCAAGAAGCCTAACACCAGGCTGATTTCCCTTCCCAGGGTTACTGTAAGGCTTAGGCCTAGGGCTAGGATTTTTAAAACTAGGAAGCCCTTAGCTCCAGGCACACTGCAGCTGTTCAAGGCATCCCAAGAGGGCCGCAGAAGTGAAACAACTTGGCTGCCACCACTGATATTCTCATGAGACCATCCCGAACCATAGGCTGATTTTCCTTCCTAGGGTTAAGGTTTGAGTTACGCCTGGGGTAAGGGTTCTATTAACCAGAAAGCCCTGAGTTCCAAGAACACAGCAGCTGCGAAAGACTACCCAAGAAGAGCGCAAAAGTACCACAACATGCCTGCCTCCACAGCTTTTTCCTTGGGGACATGCCTAATTCCTGGCTGATTTGCCTTTCTCGTCTTAGGGTTGGGGTTCGGCCTAGGGCTAATATTTTTTTAACTAGGAAGCCCTGAGTTCCAGGCTTACTTCATCTGCAAAAAGCATCCCAAAGGGAGTGCAGAAGTGCCACAACATGGCTGCTTTCACGGCTTTTCCCTTAGGAAGAACCCTAATACCCGGCTGATTTACCTTCCTAGGGTTACTGTTAGGCTTAGGCCTAGGACTTTTAAAACCAGGAAGCCCTGGGCTCCAGGCACACTGCAGCTGCGAAAGGCATCCCAAGGGGAGCGCAAAAGTGACACAACTTGGCTGCCACCACTGATATTTCCATGAGACCATCCCGAAGCATAGGCTGATTTTACTTCCTAGGGTTAAGGTTTGAGTTACGCCTGGGGTAAGGGTTCTATTAACCAGAAAGCCCTGAGTTCCAAGAACACAGCAGCTGCGAAGGACTACCCAAGAAGAGCGCAAAAGTACCACAACATGCCTGCCTCCACAGCTTTTTCCTTGGGGACATGCCTACTTCCTGGCTGATTTGCCTTTCTCGTCTTAGGGTTGGGGTTCGGCCTAGGGCTAGGATTTTTTTAACTAGGAAGCCCTGAGTTCCAGGCTTACTTCATCTGCAAAAAGCATCCCAAAGGGGGTGCAGAAGTGCCACAACATGGCTGCTTTCACGGCTTTTCCCTTAGGAAGAACCCTAATACGCGGCTGATTTACCTTCCTAGGGTTACTGTTAGGCTTAGGCCTAGGACTTTTAAAACCAGGAAGCCCTGGGCTCCAGGCACATGCAGCTGTTAAAGGCATCCCAAGAGGGCTGCAGAAGTGACACAACTTGGCTGCCTCTGCTTCTATTCTCATGAGACCATCCCGAACCATAGGCTGATTTTCCTTCCTAGGGTTAAGGTTTGAGTTACGCCTAGGGTAAGGGTTCTATTAACCAGAAAGCCCTGAGTTCCAAGAACACAGCAGCTGCGAAGGACTACCCAAGAAGAGCGCAAAAGTACCACAACATGCCTGCCTCCACAGCTTTTTCCTTGGGGACATGCCTAATTCCTGGCTGATTTGCCTTTCTCGTCTTAGGGTTGGGGTTCGGCCTAGGGCTAGGATTTTTAAAATCAGGAAGCCCTGAGTTCCAGGCACACTGGAGCTGTGAAAGGCATCCAAAAGGGAGTGCAAAAGTGCCACAACATGGCTGCTTTCCCGGCTTTTTCCTTGGCAAGAAGCCTAACACCAGGCTGATTTCCCTTCCCAGGGTTACTGTAAGGCTTAGGCCTAGGGCTAGGATTTTTAAAACTAGGAAGCCCTTAGCTCCAGGCACACTGCAGCTGTTCAAGGCATCCCAAGAGGGCCGCAGAAGTGACACAACTTGGCTGCCACCACTGATATTCTCATGAGACCATCCCGAACCCTAGGCTGATTTTCCTTCCTAGGGTTAAGGTTTGAGTTACGCCTGGGGTAAGGGTTCTATTAACCAGAAAGCCCTGAGTTCCAAGAACACAGCAGCTGCGAAGGACTACCCAAGAAGAGCGCAAAAGTACCACAACATGCCTGCCTCCACAGCTTTTTCCTTGGGGACATGCCTAATTCCTGGCTGATTTGCCTTTCTCGTCTTAGGGTTGGGGTTCGGCCTAGGGCTAGGATTTTTTTAACTAGGAAGCCCTGAGTTCCAGGCTTACTTCATCTGCAAAAAGCATCCCAAAGGGAGTGCAGAAGTGCCACAACATGGCTGCTTTCACGGCTTTTCCCTTAGGAAGAACCCTAATACGCGGCTGATTTACCTTCCTAGGGTTACTGTTAGGCTTAGGCCTAGGACTTTTAAAACCAGGAAGCCCTGGGCTCCAGGCACACTGCAGCTGCGAAAGGCATCCCAAGGGGAGCGCAAAAGTGACACAACTTGGCTGCCACCACTGATATTCTCATGAGACCATCCCGAACCCTAGGCTGATTTTCCTTCCTAGGGTAAAGGTTTGAGTTACGCCTGGGGTAAGGGTTCTATTAACCAGAAAGCCCTGAGTTCCAAGAACACAGCAGCTGCGAAGGACTACCCAAGAAGAGCGCAAAAGTACCACAACATGCCTGCCTCCACAGCTTTTTCCTTGGGGACATGCCTACTTCCTGGCTGATTTGCCTTTCTCGTCTTAGGGTTGGGGTTCGGACTAGGGCTAGGATTTTTTTAACTAGGAAGCCCTGAGTTCCAGGCTTACTTCATCTGCAAAAAGCATCCCAAAGGGGGTGCAGAAGTGCCACAACATGGCTGCTTTCACGGCTTTTCCCTTAGGAAGAACCCTAATACGCGGCTGATTTACCTTCCTAGGGTTACTGTTAGGCTTAGGCCTAGGACTTTTAAAACCAGGAAGCCCTGGGCTCCAGGCACATGCAGCTGTTAAAGGCATCCCAAGAGGGCTGCAGAAGTGACACAACTTGGCTGCCTCTGCTTCTATTCTCATGAGACCATCCCGAACCATAGGCTGATTTTCCTTCCTAGGGTTAAGGTTTGAGTTACGCCTAGGGTAAGGGTTCTATTAACCAGAAAGCCCTGAGTTCCAAGAACACAGCAGCTGCGAAGGACTACCCAAGAAGAGCGCAAAAGTACCACAACATGCCTGCCTCCACAGCTTTTTCCTTGGGGACATGCCTAATTCCTGGCTGATTTGCCTTTCTCGTCTTAGGGTTGGGGTTCGGCCTAGGGCTAGGATTTTTAAAATCAGGAAGCCCTGAGTTCCAGGCACACTGGAGCTGTGAAAGGCATCCAAAAGGGAGTGCAAAAGTGCCACAACATGGCTGCTTTCACGGCTTTTTCCTTGGCAAGAAGCCTAACACCAGGCTGATTTCCCTTCCCAGGGTTACTGTAAGGCTTAGGCCTAGGGCTAGGATTTTTAAAACTAGGAAGCCCTTAGCTCCAGGCACACTGCAGCTGTTCAAGGCATCCCAAGAGGGCCGCAGAAGTGAAAAAACTTGGCTGCCTCTGCTGCTATTCTCATGAGACCATCCCGAACCATAGGCTGATTTTCCTTCCTAGGGTTAAGGTTTGAGTTACGCCTGGGGTAAGGGTTCTATTAACCAGAAAGCCCTGAGTTCCAAGAACACAGCAGCTGCGAAGGACTACCCAAGAAGAGCGCAAAAGTACCACAACATGCCTGCCTCCACAGCTTTTTCCTTGGGGACATGCCTAATTCCTGGCTGATTTGCCTTTCTCGTCTTAGGGTTGGGGTTCGGCCTAGGGCTAATATTTTTTTAACTAGGAAGCCCTGAGTTCCAGGCTTACTTCATCTGCAAAAAGCATCCCAAAGGGAGTGCAGAAGTGCCACAACATGGCTGCTTTCACGGCTTTTCCCTTAGGAAGAACCCTAATACCCGGCAGATTTACCTTCCTAGGGTTACTGTTAGGCTTAGGCCTAGGACTTTTAAAACCAGGAAGCCCTGGGCTCCAGGCACATGCAGCTGCGAAAGTCATCCCACGAGGGCCGCAGAAGTGACACAACTTGGCTGCCACCACTGATATTTCCATGAGAACATCCCGAACCATAGGCTGATTTTCCTTCCTAGGGTTAAGGTTTGAGTTACGCCTGGGGTAAGGGTTCTATTAACCAGAAAGCCCTGAGTTCCAAGAACACAGCAGCTGCGAAGGACTAGCCAAGAAGAGCGCAAAAGTACCACAACATGCCTGCCTCCACAGCTTTTTCCTTGGGGACATGCCTAATTCCTGGCTGATTTGCCTTTCTCGTCTTAGGGTTGGGGTTCGGCCTAGGGCTAGGATTTTTTTAACTAGGAAGCCCTGAGTTCCAGGCTTACTGCATCTGTCAAAGGCATCCCAAAGGGAGTGCAAAAGTGCCACAACATGGCTGCTTTCACGGCTTTTCCCTTAGGAAGAACCCTAATACGCGGCTGATTTACCTTCCTGGGGTTACTCTTAGGCTTAGGCCTAGGACTTTTAAAACCAGGAAGCCCTGGGCTCCAGGCACACTGCAGCTGCGAAAGGCATCCCAAGGGGAGCGCAAAAGTGACACAACTTGGCTGCCACCACTGATATTCTCATGAGACCATCCCGAACCATAGGCTGATTTTCCTTCCTAGGGTTAAGGTTTGAGTTACGCCTGGGGTAAGGGTTCTATTAACCAGAAAGCCCTGAGTTCCAAGAACACAGCAGCTGCGAAGGACTAGCCAAGAAGAGCGCAAAAGTACCACAACATGCCTGCCTCCACAGCTTTTTCCTTGGGGACATGCCTAATTCCTGGCTGATTTGCCTTTCTCGTCTTAGGGTTGGGGTTCGGCCTAGGGCTAGGATTTTTTTAACTAGGAAGCCCTGAATTCCAGGCTTACTTCATCTGCAAAAAGCATCCCAAAGGGAGTGCAAAAGTGCCACAACATGGCTGCTTTCACGGCTTTTCCCTTAGGAAGAACCCTAATACCCGGCTGATTTACCTTCCTAGGGTTACTGTTAGGCTTAGGCCTAGGACTTTTAAAACCAGGAAGCCCTGGGCTCCAGGCACATGCAGCTGTTAAAGGCATCCCAAGAGGGCTGCAGAAGTGACACAACTTGGCTGCCTCTGCTTCTATTCTCATGAGACCATCCTGAACCATAGGCTGATTTTCCTTCCTAGGGTTAAGGTTTGAGTTACGCCTGGGGTAAGGGTTCTATTAACCAGAAAGCCCTGAGTTCCAAGAACACAGCAGCTGCGAAGGACTAGCCAAGAAGAGCGCAAAAGTACCACAACATGCCTGCCTCCACAGCTTTTTCCTTGGGGACATGCCTAATTCCTGGCTGATTTGCCTTTCTCGTCTTAGGGTTGGGGTTCGACCTAGGGCTAGGATTTTTAAAATCAGGAAGCCCTGAGTTCCAGGCACACTGGAGCTGTGAAAGGCATCCAAAAGGGAGTGCAAAAGTGCCACAACATGGCTGCTTTCACGGCTTTTTCCTTGGCAATAAGCCTAACACCAGGCTGATTTCCCTTCCCTGGGTTACTGTAAGGCTTAGGACTAGCGCTAGGATTTTTAAAACTAGGAAGCCCTTAGCTCCAGGCACACTGCAGCTGTTCAAGGCATCCCAAGGGGAGTACAAAAGTGCAACAACATGGCAGCTTTCACAGCATTTTCCTTGGCACCATCCCTATACCTAGGCTGATTTATCTGCCTAGGGTTAGGGTTAGGGTTCAGCCTAGGGCTTGGAGATTTTAACCAGGAAGCCCTGAGTTCCAGGCTTACTGCATCTGCCAAAGGTATCCCAAAGGGAGTGCAGAAGTGCCACAACATGGCTGCTTTCACGGCTTTTCCCTTAGGAAGAACCCTAACACCCGGCTGATTTACCTTCCTAGGGTTACTCTTAGGCTTAGGCCTAGGACTTTTAAAACCAGGAAGCCCTGGGCTCCAGGCACACTGCAGCTGCGAAAGGCATCCCAAGGGGAGCGCAAAAGTGACACAACTTGGCTGCCTCTGCTGCTATTCTCATGAGACCATCCTGAACCATAGGCTGATTTTCCTTCCTAGGGTTAAGGTTTGAGTTACGCCTAGGGTAAGGGTTCTATTAACCAGAAAGCCCTGAGTTCCAAGAACACAGCAGCTGCGAAGGACTACCCAAGAAGAGCGCAAAAGTACCACAACATGCCTGCCTCCACAGCTTTTTCCTTGGGGACATGCCTAATTCCTGGCTGATTTGCCTTTCTCGTCTTAGGGTTGGGGTTCGGCCTAGGGCTAGGATTTTTAAAATCAGGAAGCCCTGAGTTCCAGGCACACTGGAGCTGTGAAAGGCATCCAAAAGGGAGTGCAAAAGTGCCACAACATGGCTGCTTTCACGGCTTTTTCCTTGGCAAGAAGCCTAACACCAGGCTGATTTCCCTTCCCTGGGTTACTGTAAGGCTTAGGCCTAGGACTTTTAAAACCAGGAAGCCCTGGGCTCCAGGCACACTGCAGCTGCGAAAGGCATCCCAAGGGGAGCGCAAAAGTGACACAACTTGGCTGCCACCACTGATATTCTCATGAGACCATCCCGAACCATAGGCTGATTTTCCTTCCTAGGGTTAAGGTTTGAGTTACGCCTGGGGTAAGGGTTCTATTAACCAGAAAGCCCTGAGTTCCAAGAACACAGCAGCTGCGAAGGACTAGCCAAGAAGAGCGCAAAAGTACCACAACATGCCTGCCTCCACAGCTTTTTCCTTGGGGACATGCCTAATTCCTGGCTGATTTGCCTTTCTCGTCTTAGGGTTGGGGTTCGGCCTAGGGCTAGGATTTTTTTAACTAGGAAGCCCTGAATTCCAGGCTTACTTCATCTGCAAAAAGCATCCCAAAGGGAGTGCAAAAGTGCCACAACATGGCTGCTTTCACGGCTTTTCCCTTAGGAAGAACCCTAATACCCGGCTGATTTACCTTCCTAGGGTTACTGTTAGGCTTAGGCCTAGGACTTTTAAAACCAGGAAGCCCTGGGCTCCAGGCACATGCAGCTGTTAAAGGCATCCCAAGAGGGCTGCAGAAGTGACACAACTTGGCTGCCTCTGCTTCTATTCTCATGAGACCATCCTGAACCATAGGCTGATTTTCCTTCCTAGGGTTAAGGTTTGAGTTACGCCTGGGGTAAGGGTTCTATTAACCAGAAAGCCCTGAGTTCCAAGAACACAGCAGCTGCGAAGGACTAGCCAAGAAGAGCGCAAAAGTACCACAACATGCCTGCCTCCACAGCTTTTTCCTTGGGGACATGCCTAATTCCTGGCTGATTTGCCTTTCTCGTCTTAGGGTTGGGGTTCGACCTAGGGCTAGGATTTTTAAAATCAGGAAGCCCTGAGTTCCAGGCACACTGGAGCTGTGAAAGGCATCCAAAAGGGAGTGCAAAAGTGCCACAACATGGCTGCTTTCACGGCTTTTTCCTTGGCAATAAGCCTAACACCAGGCTGATTTCCCTTCCCTGGGTTACTGTAAGGCTTAGGACTAGCGCTAGGATTTTTAAAACTAGGAAGCCCTTAGCTCCAGGCACACTGCAGCTGTTCAAGGCATCCCAAGGGGAGTACAAAAGTGCAACAACATGGCAGCTTTCACAGCATTTTCCTTGGCACCATCCCTATACCTAGGCTGATTTATCTGCCTAGGGTTAGGGTTAGGGTTCAGCCTAGGGCTTGGAGATTTTAACCAGGAAGCCCTGAGTTCCAGGCTTACTGCATCTGCCAAAGGTATCCCAAAGGGAGTGCAGAAGTGCCACAACATGGCTGCTTTCACGGCTTTTCCCTTAGGAAGAACCCTAATACGCGGCTGATTTACCTTCCTAGGGTTACTCTTAGGCTTAGGCCTAGGACTTTTAAAACCAGGAAGCCCTGGGCTCCAGGCACACTGCAGCTGCGAAAGGCATCCCAAGGGGAGCGCAAAAGTGACACAACTTGGCTGCCTCTGCTGCTATTCTCATGAGACCATCCTGAACCATAGGCTGATTTTCCTTCCTAGGGTTAAGGTTTGAGTTACGCCTAGGGTAAGGGTTCTATTAACCAGAAAGCCCTGAG
This sequence comes from Ammospiza maritima maritima, assembly GCA_036010785.1. Classification (NCBI taxonomy): domain Eukaryota; kingdom Metazoa; phylum Chordata; class Aves; order Passeriformes; family Passerellidae; genus Ammospiza; species Ammospiza maritima. The sequence continues at coordinate 2,247,573 of JAYKTQ010000127.1, forward strand.
TTCCAAGAACACAGCAGCTGCGAAGGACTACCCAAGAAGAGCGCAAAAGTACCACAACATGCCTGCCTCCACAGCTTTTTCCTTGGGGACATGCCTAATTCCTGGCTGATTTGCCTTTCTCGTCTTAGGGTTGGGGTTCGGCCTAGGGCTAGGATTTTTAAAATCAGGAAGCCCTGAGTTCCAGGCACACTGGAGCTGTGAAAGGCATCCAAAAGGGAGTGCAAAAGTGCCACAACATGGCTGCTTTCACGGCTTTTTCCTTGGCAAGAAGCCTAACACCAGGCTGATTTCCCTTCCCTGGGTTACTGTAAGGCTTAGGCCTAGGGCTAGGATTTTTAAAACTAGGAAGCCCTTAGCTCCAGGCACACTGCAGCTTTTCAAGGCATCCCAAGAGGGCCGCAGAAGTGACACAACTTGGCTGCCTCTGCTGCTATTCTCATGAGTCCATCCCGAACCATAGGCTGATTTTCCTTCCTAGGGTGAGGGTTAGAGTTACGCCTAGCGTTAGTGTTTTTTTAACCAGAAAGCCCTGAGTTCCAAGAACACAGCAGCTGCGAAGGACTACCCAAGAGGAGGGGAAAAGTGCCACAACATGGCTGCCTCCAGCGCTTTTTCCTTGGGACCATCATTGAACCTAGGCTGATTTACTTGCCTCCAGTTGCACCTGTGGTCACGCCAAGGGATAGGGATTTTAAATCAGTAAACCCTGAGCTCCAGACCCAGTGCAGCTGCAAAAGGCTTCCCAAGGGCAGCCAAAAATTGCCTCAACATGCTCCTTCCAGTGCTTTTTTCCTTGGGAACATCCCTATACCCAGGCTGATTTATCTGCCTAGGGTTAGGGTTAGGGTTCAGCCTAGAGATAGGATTTTTTCAAACAGGAAGCCCTGAATTCCAGGCACACTGCAGCTGTTAAAGGCAGTGTTCTACGTCAACCGCAACTTAGTCTGAAATAAATGCTTTTTCCCTGAGAGCATCTGAGAGGTTTGCATGAAGCACTGATATCTGACATTTGCAATTTTGAATAGGAGAGGAGAAAGAAAATGGGAAGAAGTTTTTAATTTTAGTGGTTTCAATGTTAATTTCTGTACACTTTTTCAAAACTTGTCAGCTCAAATGCCCATCAACATCTTTTAGTCATCTGTAAGTCAGTATTCATATAAAATGTGCTTCAAATCAAAAGAATTTCAAATTTGCACTCCAAATTTCTATGCCTAGATTTATGATTTCCTACACATATTAGATGAAAGGAAGGCCTTTTTTACTGTGGGAGTGCTGGAACACTGGAACAGGTTGCCCAGGGAAGTTGTGGGTGTCCCATCCCTGAAAGTATTCAAGGTCAGCTTGGACGGGGCTTGGAGCAGCAACAAAGGAGAAGCTTGATGGTAGAGAAACAAAGTTGGACTATAGAAGAAACTGGGATTGAAGTATAGGAGCAAGTTTTCTCTCAGCTCTTGGGGTAAATTCAAAGTTGTACAAAATGACATTTATCTGTGCTATTCACTACTGTAACAGAAATGTTCATGAAAACTGTACAGAAGATAGCAAATTTTAAAAGAGATAAGAATTACAGCATAAAATCCATGGGATGGGTTACAACATGAGACACTCTCTAAGAGAAAATCTCTGTGTTTCAGCACTTCATCATGGTAAGATTTCATGAAGTGCCAAAGAAGGCGGAAAAATATCATTCGGGACGTTATTTCCTGGAATTCAGCCTGGCCATTAGTAGGAACTGGGTTTGAACACATCATGTAGATATACCACACACACTTGCCCTTCACTGAAAAATGACTGTTTACAACGAAGAAGCAATTGACGATCAAAATTGATTGAAAGCATCTTAAACATGTCAAGTATTTCATTGTAGATGATCTGTGATCCAAATGCTTCTTCCACCTTCGAGAGGGACAGAACAATTCTTCCATATCATGATGGTTTAAAATTGTATCAACCAATGTTTTCTGCTGAAAAGATAGCATCTATTTTTTTCTATTTTTGGAAGAAAATATTCCTAGACATACAACAGGTGAGAACTAAGTAATTTTAAAGAAACAAATGAAAAGAAAATATTCTGTAAATAGAATGAAATGAAAAGCTGTGTTTTAAATAGGAGCTAAATATGAAACAGAATTTTTGTACCAGGCATTTGAATTACTGCACCAGCTCTTTTGCCCATCAAGAGAGGCATTGAGCATTTCAGTCTTTTCCAAGGTGTTCATGATCTGCTATGCTGATCTCTGTGTGTGCCTAGGTGTGTGTGGAAGGGGGGGCATGTGAAGGGGAGTGTGTATGTTTGCTTTACAATTGTTGTGGCAGATTCATGCCTCAGCTCCACATTTTGTTTTAGAAAGGTCACACAGAGTGGATGTGAAGTTTACTATCAACAAGAGATCAATTCCCAAATCATCCATTTCACTCTACCTTATAAATCATGTGCTTTGTTGCATATTTTATCAAATCTACTTTCAAGCCAGATGGAGGAAGGAGGATGTGGCAATCCCTCCACCATCTTGCAACTTTTATGCAAGTAGGTTTCAAGAAAATCATCATTTCTCTTTGAAATATGTCTGGAACAGGCATGATGGTAGTGTCAACCTGTTGGAGTTTTTGTTGCTGGAAGAAGTTATACAAAAGGATTGGTTTTTACATTGACCAGTTACTGAATCAAGCTCAGGAATACATTGGAAATTCAACTGGGGCTTCCTTTCCCCGGCAGACTACTTCTAGAAGGAGCTTGTACACTGAAGCTTACTCTTTTGCCCTCTTTTTGTTTCTTTCCTATTTTCTTGGCTTCTTTGCCACTCTCTAGACAATTTTGGAACTTTTTTCCCAACTCAAATGGTTTCAATAGTCTGATTGTGATCATACATTTTTACAAGGAATTTTTAAAATCTTTCCTCCAGTTAAGAAAGTCAAGGACTTAGGTCTTTTTCTTCCCTTATCAATATTGCAATGAAATTGATAAGTAAAGACCAACTCTTTCTTTTTGTTTTTAACCCAAGCAGATAATTCCCATCCATTCATCCATTTGGTGGACCAATAGTTGCCATTCTGATGGAAGTTGTCACTTCTTAACAATAGGCATTCTGTGACTATGTTGACAGCACTTTGGGTGAAGATCCTAACTGGTCTTAGATACACATAGGGAGAAATTTGCTCAGCCAGTGGCAGTCTTAAGCATGCGTATCAGAAGATCTTTCTAGAGCTGGGAATTTTCCCATGAAAGGGATTCAGTTAGGGAAGAGACACTTGCCCCAGAGGTTTACATTCTTCTTGAAGACTGCTTAAGGAACTTAGATGCCATGTCCATTTGGATCTGTGTCTGCACAGAACTTTGTCATGCCAGTGCTTGAAATGCATCTTGAAGAGAATTCACTAGCACAGAATGAATGAGAGTGGAAGGGGTTGGTGGGGCTAACCAGGCCCAACCCCCCTGCCTAAACCAGGATACCTAGAGCCTCTTGCCCAGGATTCTATCTGGGTGTACTTTTAATGTCTTCAAAGATCCAGGCTCCACAATCTTTCTGGGCAGTCTGTGCCGTGGTTCACTCACCCTCACAGTAAAGAATCATTTCCTGATGTTCCTGTATTTCAGTGTGTGCCCACTGCCTCTTGTCTTTTCACTCAGCATCACTGAAAAGACACTGATTCCCTCCCCTTTGCACTATTGCTTCCATATGGATGTGTGCTGCCATGTAGAGATATGTCAAAAACCTCCCTGAAGCCCAGGCAGATAATATTCCCTTCATCTACCAGTCAAGTTGATTCATCAGAGGAGTTTAAAGTTATGTTCAGCATGAAATGCCCCTGAAAAATCATGCTAACTACATTATTGTGTCGTCTTTCATGTGCCTGGCAAAATTTTCCAGGAAGAGCTGCTTCATCAACTTCCTGGGAATAAAAAAGAGGCTGGCTGGTTTGTACGATTGCGAGTCCTCCGAATTGCCTTTTTTGAAGATGAGTGTCATTTGCTTACATCCAGTCCTTAGCCTCTCTTGTCGTCTACATCTTAGCAAAAAGCTTTTCCACTATGTCTGGCAAGGAGAAATTGTGCCAGCACAGAAAACATCTCCCATCGTGTTCTAGACGTTGCACGGAGGTGTGCCGAGTGTTTGGCATGAAGGAAAGAAAAGTTGTCCAAAACAGCTTCCAATCGAATGTTCATGTGATTGGAAAAGTCAGGAGAGTGCAAAGGTACTGTTTTCTATCAGTTGGCAAGCTGCGCACACAATCCCAGTGTTGTACAGCTTCCTTCTTCACCTTTCCGAAGGTGCCGCTCTCTCCGGCTCCCGGAGGCGAAGAAGCGGCTTCTTCGCGCAAAGACGATTGTGCCGCTCACTGTGCTCTCCTTAGCGCGGCTTCTGCCGAAAGACGCCCGGGAGCGGCTCTTAGCTCCGGACAGCATCGTACCTTCGTCTTTAGCGTCTCTTCTCGTCTACATCTTAGCAAAAAGCTTTTCTACTATGTCTGGCGAGGAAAAACTGTGCCAGCACAGAAAATATCTCCCATCGTGTTCTAGACGTTGCACGGAGGTGCGCCGACTGTTTGGCATGAAGAAAAGAAAAGTTGTCCAAAACAGCTTCCAATCGAATGTTCATGTGATTGGAAAAGTCAGGAGAGTGCAAAGGTACTGTTTTCTATCAGTTGGCAAGCTGCGCACACAATCCCAGTGTTGTACAGCTTCCTTCTTCACCTTTCCGAAGGTGCCGCTCTCTCCGGCTCCCGGAGGCGAAGAAGCGGCTTCTTCGCGCAAAGACGATTGTGCCGCTCACTGTGCACTCCTTAGCGCGGCTTCTGCCGAAAGACGCCCGGGAGCGGCTCTTAGCTCCGGACAGCATCGTACCTTCGTCTTTAGCGTCTCTTCTCGTCTACATCTTAGCAAAAAGCTTTTCTACTATGTCTGGCGAGGAAAAACTGTGCCAGCACAGAAAACATCTCCCATCGTGTTCTAGACGTTGCACGGAGGTGTGCCGAGTGTTTGGCATGAAGAAAAGAAAAGTTGTCCAAAACAGCTTCCAATCGAATGTTCATGTGATTGGAAAAGTCAGGAGAGTGCAAAGGTACTGTTTTCTAGCAGTTGGCAAGCTGCGCACACAATCCCAGTGTTGTACAGCTTCCTTCTTCACCTTTCCGAAGGTGCCGCTCTCTCCGGCTCCCGGAGGCGAAGAAGCGGCTTCTTCGCGCAAAGACGATTGTGCCGCTCACTGTGCTCTCCTTAGCGCGGCTTCTGCCGAAAGACGCCCGGGAGCGGCTCTTAGCTCCGGACAGCATCGTACCTTCGTCTTTAGCGTCTCTTCTCGTCTACATCTTAGCAAAAAGCTTTTCTACTATGTCTGGCGAGGAAAAACTGTGCCAGCACAGAAAACATCTCCCATCGTGTTCTGGACGTTGCACGGAGGTGTGCCGAGTGTTTGGCATGAAGAAAAGAAAAGTTGTCCAAAACAGCTTCCAATCGAATGTTCATGTGATTGGAAAAGTCAGGAGAGTGCAAAGGTACTGTTTTCTATCAGTTGGCAAGCTGCGCACACAATCCCAGTGTTGTACAGCTTCCTTCTTCACCTTTCCGAAGGTGCCGCTCTCTCCGGCTCCCGGAGGCGAAGAAGCGGCTTCTTCGCGCAAAGACGATTGTGCCGCTCACTGTGCACTCCTTAGCGCGGCTTCTGCCGAAAGACGCCCGGGAGCGGCTCTTAGCTCCGGACAGCATCGTACCTTCGTCTTTAGCGTCTCTTCTCGTCTACATCTTAGCAAAAAGCTTTTCCACTATGTCTGGCGAGGAAAAACTGTGCCAGCACAGAAGACATCTCCCATCGTGTTCTAGACGTTGCACGGAGGTGTGCCGAGTGTTTGGCATGAAGAAAAGAAAAGTTGTCCAAAACAGCTTCCAATCGAATGTTCATGTGATTGGAAAAGTCAGGAGAGTGCAAAGGTACTGTTTTCTATCAGTTGGCAAGCTGCGCACACAATCCCAGTGTTGTACAGCTTCCTTCTTCACCTTTCCGAAGGTGCCGCTCTCTCCGGCTCCCGGAGGCGAAGAAGCGGCTTCTTCGCGCAAAGACGATTGTGCCGCTCACTGTGCACTCCTTAGCGCGGCTTCTGCCGAAAGACGCCCGGGAGCGGCTCTTAGCTCCGGACAGCATCGTACCTTCGTCTTTAGCGTCTCTTCTCGTCTACATCTTAGCAAAAAGCTTTTCCACTATGTCTGGCAAGGAGAAATTGTGCCAGCACAGAAAACATCTCCCATCGTGTTCTAGACGTTGCACGGAGGTGTGCCGAGTGTTTGGCATGAAGAAAAGAAAAGTTGTCCAAAACAGCTTCCAATCGAATGTTCATGTGATTGGAAAAGTCAGGAGAGTGCAAAGGTACTGTTTTCTAGCAGTTGGCAAGCTGCGCACACAATCCCAGTGTTGTACAGCTTCCTTCTTCACCTTTCCGAAGGTGCCGCTCTCTCCGGCTCCCGGAGGCGAAGAAGCGGCTTCTTCGCGCAAAGACGATTGTGCCGCTCACTGTGCTCTCCTTAGCGCGGCTTCTGCCGAAAGACGCCCGGGAGCGGCTCTTACCTCCGGAGAGCATCGTACCTTCGTCTTTAGCGTCTCTTCTCGTCTACATCTTAGCAAAAAGCTTTTCTACTATGTCTGGCGAGGAAAAACTGTGCCAGCACAGAAAACATCTCCCATCGTGTTCTAGACGTTGCACGATCCCTATACTTAGGCTGATTTTCCTTCCTGGGGATAGGGTTAGACTTCAGCCTAGGGCTTGGAGTTTTTTAACTAGGAAGCCCTGAGTTCCAGGCTTACTGCATCTGCCAAAGGTATCCCAAAGGGAGTGCAGAAGTGCCACAACATGGCTGCTTTCACGGCTTTTCCCTTAGGAAGAACCCTAATACGCGGCTGATTTACCTTCCTACGGTTACTGTTAGGCTTAGGCCTAGGACTTTTAAAACCAGGAAGCCCTGGCCTCCAGGCACACTGCAGCTGCGAAAGGCATCCCAAGGGGAGCGCAAAAGTGACACAACTTGGCTGCCACCACTGATATTTCCATGAGACCATCCCGAACCATAGGCTGATTTTCCTTCCTAGGGTTAAGGTTTGAGTTACGCCTGGGGTAAGGGTTCTATTAAACAGAAAGCCCTGAGTTCCAAGAACACAGCAGCTGCGAAGGACTTCCCAAGAAGAGCGCAAAAGTACCACAACATGCCTGCCTCCACAGCTTTTTCCTTGGGGACATGCCTAATTCCTGGCTGATTTGCCTTTCTCGTCTTAGGGTTGGGGTTCGGACTAGGGCTAGGATATTTTTAACTAGGAAGCCCTGAGTTCCAGGCTTACTTCATCTGCAAAAAGCATCCCAAAGGGAGTGCAAAAGTGCCACAACATGGCTGCTTTCACGGCTTTTCCCTTAGGAAGAACCCTAATACGCGGCTGATTTACCTTCCTAGGGTTACTGTTAGGCTTAGGCCTAGGACTTTTAAAACCAGGAAGCCCTGGGCTCCAGGCACATGCAGCTGTTAAAGGCATCCCAAGAGGGCTGCAGAAGTGACACAACTTGGCTGCCTCTGCTTCTATTCTCATGAGACCATCCCGAACCATAGGCTGATTTTCCTTCCTAGGGTTAAGGTTTGAGTTACGCCTAGGGTAAGGGTTCTATTAACCAGAAAGCCCTGAGTTCCAAGAACACAGCAGCTGCGAAGGACTACCCAAGAAGAGCGCAAAAGTACCACAACATGCCTGCCTCCACAGCTTTTTCCTTGGGGACATGCCTAATTCCTGGCTGATTTGCCTTTCTCGTCTTAGGGTTGGGGTTCGGCCTAGGGCTAGGATTTTTAAAATCAGGAAGCCCTGAGTTCCAGGCACACTGGAGCTGTGAAAGGCATCCAAAAGGGAGTGCAAAAGTGCCACAACATGGCTGCTTTCACGGCTTTTTCCTTGGCAAGAAGCCTAACACCAGGCTGATTTACCTTCCTAGGGTTACTGTAAGGCTTAGGCCTAGGGCTAGGATTTTTAAAACCAGGAAGCCCTTAGCTCCAGGCACACTGCAGCTGTTCAAGACATCCCAAGAGGGCCGCAGAAGTGACACAACTTGGCTGCCTCTGCTGCTATTCTCATGAGTCCATCCCGAACCATAGGCTGATTTTCCTTCCTAGGGTTAAGGTTTGAGTTACGCCTAGGGTTAGTGTTTTTTTAACCAGAAAGCCCTGAGTTCCAAGAACACAGCAGCTGCGAAGGACTACCCAAGAGGAGGGGAAAAGTGCCACAACATGGCTTCCTCCAGCGCTTTTTCCTTGGGGACATGCCTAATTCCTGGCTGATTTGCCTTTCTCGTCTTAGGGTTGGGGTTCGGACTAGGGCTAGGATTTTTTTAACTAGGAAGCCCTGAGTTCCAGGCTTACTGCATCTGCCAAAGGCATCCCAAAGGGAGTGCAGAAGTGCCACAACATGGCTGCTTTCACGGCTTTTCCCTTAGGAAGAACCCTAACACCCGGCTGATTTACCTTCCTAGGGTTACTGTTAGGCTTAGGCCTAGGACTTTTAAAACCAGGAAGCCCTGGGCTCCAGGCACACTGCAGCTGCGAAAGGCATCCCAAGGGGAGCGCAAAAGTGACACAACTTGGCTGCCACCACTGATATTTCCATGAGACCATCCCGAAACATAGGCTGATTTTCCTTCCTAGGGTTAAGGTTTGAGTTTCGCCTGGGGTAAGGGTTCTATTAACCAGAAAGCCCTGAGTTCCAAGAACACCGCAGCTGCGAAGGACTAGCCAAGAAGAGCGCAAAAGTACCACAACATGCCTGCCTCCACAGCTTTTTCCTTGGGGACATGCCTAATTCCTGGCTGATTTGCCTTTCTCGTCTTAGGGTTGGGGTTCGGCCTAGGGCTAGGATTTTTTTAACTAGGAAGCCCTGAGTTCCAGGCTTACTTCATCTGCAAAAAGCATCCCAAAGGGAGTGCAAAAGTGCCACAACATGGCTGCTTTCACGGCTTTTCCCTTAGGAAGAACCCTAATACGCGGCTGATTTACCTTCCTAGGGTTACTGTTAGGCTTAGGCCTAGGACTTTTAAAACCAGGAAGCCCTGGGCTCCAGGCACATGCAGCTGTTAAAGGCATCCCAAGAGGGCTGCAGAAGTGACACAACTTGGCTGCCTCTGCTTCTATTCTCATGAGACCATCCCGAACCATAGGCTGATTTTCCTTCCTAGGGTTAAGGTTTGAGTTACGCCTAGGGTAAGGGTTCTATTAACCAGAAAGCCCTGAGTTCCAAGAACACAGCAGCTGCGAAGGACTACCCAAGAAGAGCGCAAAAGTACCACAACATGCCTGCCTCCACAGCTTTTTCCTTGGGGACATGCCTAATTCCTGGCTGATTTGCCTTTCTCGTCTTAGGGTTGGGGTTCGGCCTAGGGCTAGGATTTTTAAAATCAGGAAGCCCTGAGTTCCAGGCACACTGGAGCTGTGAAAGGCATCCAAAAGGGAGTGCAAAAGTGCCACAACATGGCTGCTTTCCCGGCTTTGTCCTTGGCAAGAAGCCTAACACCAGGCTGATTTCCCTTCCCAGGGTTACTGTAAGGCTTAGGCCTAGCGCTAGGATTTTTAAAACTAGGAAGCCCTTAGCTCCAGGCACACTGCAGCTGTTCAAGGCATCCCAAGGGGAGTACAAAAGTGCAACAACATGGCAGCTTTCACAGCATTTTCCTTGGCACCATCCCTATACCTAGGCTGATTTATCTGCCTAGGGTTAGGGTTAGGGTTCAGCCTAGGGCTTGGACATTTTAACCAGGAAGCCCTGAGTTCCAGGCTTACTGCATCTGCCAAAGGTATCCCAAAGGGAGTGCAGAAGTGCCACAACATGGCTGCTTTCACGGCTTTTCCCTTAGGAAGAACCCTAATACGCGGCTGATTTACCTTCCTAGGGTTACTGTAAGGCTTAGGCCTAGGACTAGGATTTTTAAAACTAGGAAGCCCTTAGCTCGAGGCATACTGCAGATGTTCAAGGCATCCCAAGAGGGCCGCAGAAGTGACACAACTTGGCTGCCTCTGCTGCTATTCTCATGAGACCATTCCGAACCATAGGCTGATTTTCCTTCCTAGGGTTAAGGTTTGAGTTACGCCTGGGGTAAGGGTTCTATTAACCAGAAAGCCCTGAGTTCCAAGAACACAGCAGCTGCGAAGGACTTCCCAAGAAGAGCGCAAAAGTACCACAACATGCCTGCCTCCACAGCTTTTTCCTTGGGGACATGCCTAATTCCTGGCTGATTTGCCTTTCTCGTCTTAGGGTTGGGGTTCGGCCTAGGGCTAGGATTTTTTTAACTAGGAAGCCCTGAGTTCCAGGCTTACTTCATCTGCAAAAAGCATCCAAAAGGGAGTGCAGAAGTGCCACAACATGGCTGCTTTCACGGCTTTTCCCTTAGGAAGAACCCTAATACGCGGCTGATTTACCTTCCTAGGGTTACTGTTAGGCTTAGGCCTAGGACTTTTAAAACCAGGAAGCCCTGGGCTCCAGGCACACTGCAGCTGCGAAAGGCATCCCAAGGGGAGCGCAAAAGTGACACAACTTGGCTGCCTCTGCTTCTATTCTCATGAGACCATCCTGAACCATAGGCTGATTTTACTTCCTAGGGTTAAGGTTTGAGTTACGCCTGGGGTAAGGGTTCTATTAACCAGAAAGCCCTGAGTTCCAAGAACACAGCAGCTGCGAAGGACTACCCAAGAAGAGCGCAAAAGTACCACAACATGCCTGCCTCCACAGCTTTTTCCTTGGGGACATGCCTAATTCCTGGCTGATTTGCCTTTCTCGTCTTAGGGTTGGGGTTCGGCCTAGGGCTAGGATTTTTTAACTAGGAAGCCCTGAGTTCCAGGCTTACTTCATCTGCAAAAAGCATCCCAAAGGGAGTGCAGAAGTGCCACAACATGGCTGCTTTCACGGCTTTTCCCTTAGGAAGAACCCTAATACGCGGCTGATTTACCTTCCTAGGGTTACTGTTAGGCTTAGGCCTAGGACTTTTAAAACCAGGAAGCCCTGGGCTCCAGGCACATGCAGCTGTTAAAGGCATCCCAAGAGGGCTGCAGAAGTGACACAACTTGGCTGCCTCTGCTTCTATTCTCATGAGACCATCCCGAACCATAGGCTGATTTTCCTTCCTAGGGTTAAGGTTTGAGTTACGCCTAGGGTAAGGGTTCTATTAACCAGAAAGCCCTGAGTTCCAAGAACACAGCAGCTGCGAAGGACTACCCAAGAAGAGCGCAAAAGTACCACAACATGCCTGCCTCCACAGCTTTTTCCTTGGGGACATGCCTAATTCCTGGCTGATTTGCCTTTCTCGTCTTAGGGTTGGGGTTCGGCCTAGGGCTAGGATTTTTAAAATCAGGAAGCCCTGAGTTCCAGGCACACTGGAGCTGTGAAAGGCATCCAAAAGGGAGTGCAAAAGTGCCACAACATGGCTGCTTTCCCGGCTTTTTCCTTGGCAAGAAGCCTAACACCAGGCTGATTTCCCTTCCCAGGGTTACTGTAAGGCTTAGGCCTAGCGCTAGGATTTTTAAAACTAGGAAGCCCTTAGCTCCAGGCACACTGCAGCTGTTCAAGGCATCCCAAGGGGAGTACAAAAGTGCAACAACATGGCAGCTTTCACAGCATTTTCCTTGGCACCATCCCTATACCTAGGCTGATTTATCTGCCTAGGGTTAGGGTTAGGGTTCAGCCTAGGGCTTGGAGATTTTAACCAGGAAGCCCTGAGTTCCAGGCTTACTGCATCTGCCAAAGGCATCCCAAAGGGAGTGCAGAAGTGCCACAACATGGCTGCTTTCACGGCTTTTCCCTTAGGAAGAACCCTAATACGCGGCTGATTTACCTTCCTAGGGTTACTGTTAGGCTTAGGCCTAGGACTTTTAAAACCAGGAAGCCCTGGGCTCCAGGCACACTGCAGCTGCGAAAGGCATCCCAAGGGGAGCGCAAAAGTGACACAACTTGGCTGCCTCTGCTGCTATTCTCATGAGACCATCCTGAACCATAGGCTGATTTTCCTTCCTAGGGTTAAGGTTTGAGTTACGCCTAGGGTAAGGGTTCTATTAACCAGAAAGCCCTGAGTTCCAAGAACACAGCAGCTGCGAAGGACTACCCAAGAAGAGCGCAAAAGTACCACAACATGCCTGCCTCCACAGCTTTTTCCTTGGGGACATGCCTAATTCCTGGCTGATTTGCCTTTCTCGTCTTAGGGTTGGGGTTCGGACTTGGGCTAGGATTTTTAAAATCAGGAAGCCCTGAGTTCCAGGCACACTGGAGCTGTGAAAGGCATCCAAAAGGGAGTGCAAAAGTGCCACAACATGGCTGCTTTCACGGCTTTTTCCTTGGCAAGAAGCCTAACACCAGGCTGATTTACCTTCCTAGGGTTACTGTAAGGCTTAGGCCTAGGGCTAGGATTTTTAAAACCAGGAAGCCCTTAGCTCCAGGCACACTGCAGCTGTTCAAGGCATCCCAAGAGGGCCGCAGAAGTGACACAACTTGGCTGCCTCTGCTGCTATTCTCATGAGTCCATCCCGAAACATAGGCTGATTTTCCTTCCTAGGGTTAAGGTTTGAGTTACGCCTGGGGTAAGGGTTCTATTAACCAGAAAGCCCTGAGTTCCAAGAACACAGCAGCTGCGAAGGACTACCCAAGAAGAGCGCAAAAGTACCACAACATGCCTGCCTCCACAGCTTTTTCCTTGGGGACTTGCCTAATTCCTGGCTGATTTGCCTTTCTCGTCTTAGGGTTGGGGTTCGGCCTAGGGCTAGGATTTTTTTAACTAGGAAGCCCTGAGTTCCAGGCTTACTTCATCTGCAAAAAGCATCCCAAAGGGAGTGCAGAAGTGCCACAACATGGCTGCTTTCACGGCTTTTCCCTTAGGAAGAACCCTAATACGCGGCTGATTTACCTTCCTAGGGTTACTGTTAGGCTTAGGCCTAGGACTTTTAAAACCAGGAAGCCCTGGGCTCCAGGCACATGCAGCTGTTAAAGGCATCCCAAGAGGGCTGCAGAAGTGACACAACTTGGCTGCCTCTGCTTCTATTCTCATGAGACCATCCTGAACCATAGGCTGATTTTCCTTCCTAGGGTTAAGGTTTGAGTTACGCCTAGGGTAAGGGTTCTATTAACCAGAAAGCCCTGAGTTCCAAGAACACAGCAGCTGCGAAGGACTTCCCAAGAAGAGCGCAAAAGTACCACAACATGCCTGCCTCCACAGCTTTTTCCTTGGGGACATGCCTAATTCCTGGCTGATTTGCCTTTCTCGTCTTAGGGTTGGGGTTCGGCCTAGGGCTAGGATTTTTAAAATCAGGAAGCCCTGAGTTCCAGGCACACTGGAGCTGTGAAAGGCATCCAAAAGGGAGTGCAAAAGTGCCACAACATGGCTGCTTTCCCGGCTTTGTCCTTGGCAGGAAGCCTAACACCAGGCTGATTTCCCTTCCCAGGGTTACTGTAAGGCTTAGGCCTTGCGTTAGGATTTTTAAAACTAGGAAGCCCTTAGCTCCAGGCACACTGCAGCTGTTCAAGGCATCCCAAGGGGAGTACAAAAGTGCAACAACATGGCAGCTTTCACAGCATTTTCCTTGGCACCATCCCTATACCTAGGCTGATTTATCTGCCTAGGGTTAGGGTTAGGGTTCAGCCTAGGGCTTGGAGATTTTAACCAGGAAGCCCTGAGTTCCAGGCTTACTGCATCTGCCAAAGGCATCCCAAAGGGAGTGCAGAAGTGCCACAACATGGCTGCTTTCACGGCTTTTCCCTTAGGAAGAACCCTAATACGCGGCTGATTTACCTTCCTAGGGTTACTGTTAGGCTTAGGCCTAGGACTTTTAAAACCAGGAAGCCCTGGGCTCCAGGCACACTGCAGCTGTTAAAGGCATCCCAAGGGGAGCGCAAAAGTGACACAACTTGGCTGCCTCTGCTTCTATTCTCATGAGACCATCCTGAACCATAGGCTGATTTTCCTTCCTAGGGTTAAGGTTTGAGTTACGCCTAGGGTAAGGGTTCTATTAACCAGAAAGCCCTGAGTTCCAAGAACACAGCAGCTGCGAAGGACTAGCCAAGAAGAGCGCAAAAGTACCACAACATGCCTGCCTCCACAGCTTTTTCCTTGGGGACATGCCTAATTCCTGGCTGATTTGCCTTTCTCGTCTTAGGGTTGGGGTTCGGCCTAGGGCTAGGATTTTTAAAATCAGGAAGCCCTGAGTTCCAGGCACACTGGAGCTGTGAAAGGCATCCAAAAGGGAGTGCAAAAGTGCCACAACATGGCTGCTTTCACGGCTTTTTCCTTGGCAAGAAGCTTAACACCAGGCTGATTTACCTTCCTAGGGTTACTGTAAGGCTTAGGCCTAGCGCTAGGATTTTTAAAACTAGGAAGCCCTTAGCTCCAGGCATACTGCAGATGTTCAAGGCATCCCAAGAGGGCCGCAGAAGTGACACAACTTGGCTGCCTCTGCTGCTATTCTCATGAGACCATCCCGAACCATAGGCTGATTTTCCTTCCTAGGGTTAAGGTTTGAGTTACGCCTGGGGTAAGGGTTCTATTAACCAGAAAGCCCTGAGTTCCATGAACACAGCAGCTGCGAAGGACTAGCCAAGAAGAGCGCAAAAGTACCACAACATGCCTGCCTCCACAGCTTTTTCCTTGGGGACATGCCTAATTCCTGGCTGATTTGCCTTTCTCGTCTTAGGGTTGGGGTTCGGCCTAGGGCTAGGATTTTTTGAACTAGGAAGCCCTGAGTTCCAGGCTTACTGCATCTGCCAAAGGCATCCCAAAGGGAGTGCAAAAGTGCCACAACATGGCTGCTTTCACGGCTTTTCCCTTAGGAAGAACCCTAATACGCGGCTGATTTACCTTCCTAGGGTTACTGTTAGGCTTAGGCCTAGGACTTTTAAAACCAGGAAGCCCTGGGCTCCAGGCACACTGCAGCTGCGAAAGGCATCCCAAGGGGAGCGCAAAAGTGACACAACTTGGCTGCCACCACTGATATTTCCATGAGACCATCCCGAACCATAGGCTGATTTTCCTTCCTAGGGTTAAGGTTTGAGTTACGCCTGGGGTAAGGGTTCTATTAACCAGAAAGCCCTGAGTTCCAAGAACACAGCAGCTGCGAAGGACTACCCAAGAAGAGCGCAAAAGTACCACAACATGCCTGCCTCCACAGCTTTTTCCTTGGGGACATGCCTAATTCCTGGCTGATTTGCCTTTCTCGTCTTAGGGTTGGGGTTCGGCCTAGGGCTAGGATTTTTAAAATCAGGAAGCCCTGAGTTCCAGGCACACTGGAGCTGTGAAAGGCATCCAAAAGGGAGTGCAAAAGTGCCACAACATGGCTGCTTTCCCGGCTTTGTCCTTGGCAGGAAGCCTAACACCAGGCTGATTTCCCTTCCCAGGGTTACTGTAAGGCTTAGGCCTTGCGTTAGGATTTTTAAAACTAGGAAGCCCTTAGCTCCAGGCACACTGCAGCTGTTCAAGGCATCCCAAGGGGAGTACAAAAGTGCAACAACATGGCAGCTTTCACAGCATTTTCCTTGGCACCATCCCTATACCTAGGCTGATTTATCTGCCTAGGGTTAGGGTTAGGGTTCAGCCTAGGGCTTGGAGATTTTAACCAGGAAGCCCTGAGTTCCAGGCTTACTGCATCTGCCAAAGGCATCCCAAAGGGAGTGCAGAAGTGCCACAACATGGCTGCTTTCACGGCTTTTCCCTTAGGAAGAACCCTAATACGCGGCTGATTTACCTTCCTAGGGTTACTGTTAGGCTTAGGCCTAGGACTTTTAAAACCAGGAAGCCCTGGGCTCCAGGCACACTGCAGCTGCGAAAGGCATCCCAAGGGGAGCGCAAAAGTGACACAACTTGGCTGCCTCTGCTGCTATTCTCATGAGACCATCCTGAACCATAGGCTGATTTTCCTTCCTAGGGTTAAGGTTTGAGTTACGCCTAGGGTAAGGGTTCTATTAACCAGAAAGCCCTGAGTTCCAAGAACACAGCAGCTGCGAAGGACTACCCAAGAAGAGCGCAAAAGTACCACAACATGCCTGCCTCCACAGCTTTTTCCTTGGGGACATGCCTAATTCCTGGCTGATTTGCCTTTCTCGTCTTAGGGTTGGGGTTCGGACTTGGGCTAGGATTTTTAAAATCAGGAAGCCCTGAGTTCCAGGCACACTGGAGCTGTGAAAGGCATCCAAAAGGGAGTGCAAAAGTGCCACAACATGGCTGCTTTCACGGCTTTTTCCTTGGCAAGAAGCTTAAAACCACGCTGATTTACCTTCCTAGGGTTACTGTAAGGCTTAGGCCTAGGGCTAGGATTTTTAAAACTAGGAAGCCCTTAGCTCCAGGCATACTGCAGATGTTCAAGGCATCCCAAGAGGGCCGCAGAAGTGACACAACATGGCTGCCTCTGCTGCTATTCTCATGAGACCATCCCGAACCATAGGCTGATTTTCCTTCCTAGGGTTAAGGTTTGAGTTACGCCTGGGGTAAGGGTTCTATTAACCAGAAAGCCCTGAGTTCCATGAACACAGCAGCTGCGAAGGACTAGCCAAGAAGAGCGCAAAAGTACCACAACATGCCTGCCTCCACAGCTTTTTCCTTGGGGACATGCCTAATTCCTGGCTGATTTGCCTTTCTCGTCTTAGGGTTGGGGTTCGGCCTAGGGCTAGGATTTTTTGAACTAGGAAGCCCTGAGTTCCAGGCTTACTGCATCTGCCAAAGGCATCCCAAAGGGAGTGCAAAAGTGCCACAACATGGCTGCTTTCACGGCTTTTCCCTTAGGAAGAACCCTAATACGCGGCTGATTTACCTTCCTAGGGTTACTGTTAGGCTTAGGCCTAGGACTTTTAAAACCAGGAAGCCCTGGGCTGCAGGCACACTGCAGCTGCGAAAGGCATCCCAAGGGGAGCGCAAAAGTGACACAACTTGGCTGCCACCACTGATATTTCCATGAGACCATCCCGAACCATAGGCTGATTTTCCCTCCTAGGGTGAAGGTTTGAGTTACGCCTGGGGTAAGGGTTCTATTAACCAGAAAGCCCTGAGTTCCAAGAACACAGCAGCTGCGAAGGACTACCCAAGAAGAGCGCAAAAGTACCACAACATGCCTGCCTCCACAGCTTTTTCCTTGGGGACTTGCCTAATTCCTGGCTGATTTGCCTTTCTCGTCTTAGGGTTGGGGTTCGGCCTAGGGCTAGGATTTTTTTAACTAGGAAGCCCTGAGTTCCAGGCTTACTTCATCTGCAAAAAGCATCCCAAAGGGAGTGCAGAAGTGCCACAACATGGCTGCTTTCACGGCTTTTCCCTTAGGAAGAACCCTAATACGCGGCTGATTTACCTTCCTAGGGTTACTGTTAGGCTTAGGCCTAGGACTTTTAAAACCAGGAAGCCCTGGGCTCCAGGCACATGCAGCTGTTAAAGGCATCCCAAGAGGGCTGCAGAAGTGACACAACTTGGCTGCCTCTGCTTCTATTCTCATGAGACCATCCCGAACCATAGGCTGATTTTCCTTCCTAGGGTTAAGGTTTGAGTTACGCCTAGGGTAAGGGTTCTATTAACCAGAAAGCCCTGAGTTCCAAGAACACAGCAGCTGCGAAGGACTACCCAAGAAGAGCGCAAAAGTACCACAACATGCCTGCCTCCACAGCTTTTTCCTTGGGGACATGCCTAATTCCTGGCTGATTTGCCTTTCTCGTCTTAGGGTTGGGGTTCGGCCTAGGGCTAGGATTTTTTTAACTAGGAAGCCCTGAGTTCCAGGCTTACTGCATCTGCCAAAGGTATCCCAAAGGGAGTGCAGAAGTGCCACAACATGGCTGCTTTCACGGCTTTTCCCTTAGGAAGAACCCTAATACGCGGCTGATTTACCTTCCTAGGGTTACTGTTAGGCTTAGGCCTAGGACTTTTAAAACCAGGAAGCCCTGGGCTCCAGGCACACTGCAGCTGCGAAAGGCATCCCAAGGGGAGCGCAAAAGTGACACAACTTGGCTGCCACCACTGATATTTCCATGAGACCATCCCGAACCATAGGCTGATTTTCCTTCCTAGGGTTAAGGTTTGAGTTACACCTGGGGTAAGGGTTCTATTAACCAGAAAGCCCTGAGTTCCAAGAACACAGCAGCTGCGAAGGACTACCCAAGAAGAGCGCAAAAGTACCACAACATGCCTGCCTCCACAGCTTTTTCCTTGGGGACATGCCTACTTCCTGGCTGATTTGCCTTTCTCGTCTTAGGGTTGGGGTTCGGCCTAGGGCTAGGATTTTTTTAACTAGGAAGCCCTGAGTTCCAGGCTTATTTCATCTGCAAAAAGCATCCCAAAGGGAGTGCAGAAGTGCCACAACATGGCTGCTTTCACGGCTTTTCCCTTAGGAAGAACCCTAATACGCGGCTGATTTACCTTCCTAGGGTTACTGTTAGGCTTAGGCCTAGGACTTTTAAAACCAGGAAGCCCTGGGCTCCAGGCACATGCAGCTGTTAAAGGCATCCCAAGAGGGCTGCAGAAGTGACACAACTTGGCTGCCTCTGCTTCTATTCTCATGAGACCATCCTGAACCATAGGCTGATTTTCCTTCCTAGGGTTAAGGTTTGAGTTACGCCTAGGGTAAGGGTTCTATTAACCAGAAAGCCCTGAGTTCCAAGAACACAGCAGCTGCGAAGGACTAGCCAAGAAGAGCGCAAAAGTACCACAACGTGCCTGCCTCCACAGCTTTTTCCTTGGGGACATGCCTAATTCCTGGCTGATTTGCCTTTCTCGTCTTAGGGTTGGGGTTCGGCCTAGGGCTAGGATTTTTAAAATCAGGAAGCCCTGAGTTCCAGGCACACTGGAGCTGTGAAAGGCATCCCAAAGGGAGTGCAAAAGTGCCACAACATGGCTGCTTTCCCGGCTTTGTCCTTGGCAAGAAGCCTAACACCAGGCTGATTTCCCTTCCCAGGGTTACTGTAAGGCTTAGGCCTTGCGTTAGGATTTTTAAAACTAGGAAGCCCTTAGCTCCAGGCACACTGCAGCTGTTCAAGGCATCCCAAGGGGAGTACAAAAGTGCAACAACATGGCAGCTTTCACAGCATTTTCCTTGGCACCATCCCTATACCGAGGCTGATTTATCTGCCTAGGGTTAGGGTTAGGGTTCAGCCTAGGGCTTGGAGATTTTAACCAGGAAGCCCTGAGTTCCAGGCTTACTGCATCTGCCAAAGGCATCCCAAAGGGAGTGCAGAAGTGCCACAACATGGCTGCTTTCACGGCTTTTCCCTTAGGAAGAACCCTAATACGCGGCTGATTTACCTTCCTAGGGTTACTGTTAGGCTTAGGCCTAGGACTTTTAAAACCAGGAAGCCCTGGGCTCCAGGCACACTGCAGCTGCGAAAGGCATCCCAAGGGGAGCGCAAAAGTGACACAACTTGGCTGCCTCTGCTTCTATTCTCATGAGACCATCCTGAACCATAGGCTGATTTTCCTTCCTAGGGTTAAGGTTTGAGTTACGCCTAGGGTAAGGGTTCTATTAACCAGAAAGCCCTGAGTTCCAAGAACACAGCAGCTGCGAAGGACTACCCAAGAAGAGCGCAAAAGTACCACAACATGCCTGCCTCCACAGCTTTTTCCTTGGGGACATGCCTAATTCCTGGCTGATTTGCCTTTCTCGTCTTAGGGTTGGGGTTCGGACTAGGGCTAGGATTTTTAAAATCAGGAAGCCCTGAGTTCCAGGCACACTGGAGCTGTGAAACCATCCAAAAGGGAGTGCAAAAGTGCCACAACATGGCTGCTTTCACGGCTTTTTCCTTGGCAAGAAGCTTAACACCAGGCTGATTTACCTTCCTAGGGTTACTGTAAGGCTTAGGCCTAGGGCTAGGACTTTTAAAACCAGGAAGCCCTGGGCTCCAGGCACACTGCAGATGTTCAAGGCATCCCAAGGGGAGCGCAAAAGTGACACAACTTGGCTGCCACCACTGATATTTCCATGAGACCATCCCGAACCATAGGCTGATTTTCCCTCCTAGGGTGAAGGTTTGAGTTACGCCTGGGGTAAGGGTTCTATTAACCAGAAAGCCCTGAGTTCCAAGAACACAGCAGCTGCGAAGGACTACCCAAGAAGAGCGCAAAAGTACCACAACATGCCTGCCTCCACAGCTTTTTCCTTGGGGACTTGCCTAATTCCTGGCTGATTTGCCTTTCTCGTCTTAGGGTTGGGGTTCGGCCTAGGGCTAGGATTTTTTTAACTAGGAAGCCCTGAGTTCCAGGCTTACTTCATCTGCAAAAAGCATCCCAAAGGGAGTGCAGAAGTGCCACAACATGGCTGCTTTCACGGCTTTTCCCTTAGGAAGAACCCTAATACGCGGATGATTTACCTTCCTAGGGTTACTGTTAGGCTTAGGCCTAGGACTTTTAAAACCAGGAAGCCCTGGGCTCCAGGCACATGCAGCTGTTAAAGGCATCCCAAGAGGGCTGCAGAAGTGACACAACTTGGCTGCCTCTGCTTCTATTCTCATGAGACCATCCCGAACCATAGGCTGATTTTCCTTCCTAGGGTTAAGGTTTGAGTTACGCCTAGGGTAAGGGTTCTATTAACCAGAAAGCCCTGAGTTCCAAGAACACAGCAGCTGCGAAGGACTACCCAAGAAGAGCGCAAAAGTACCACAACATGCCTGCCTCCACAGCTTTTTCCTTGGGGACATGCCTAATTCCTGGCTGATTTGCCTTTCTCGTCTTAGGGTTGGGGTTCGGCCTAGGGCTAGGATTTTTTTAACTAGGAAGCCCTGAGTTCCAGGCTTACTGCATCTGCCAAAGGCATCCCAAAGGGAGTGCAGAAGTGCCACAACATGGCTGCTTTCACGGCTTTTCCCTTAGGAAGAACCCTAATACGCGGCTGATTTACCTTCCTAGGGTTACTGTTAGGCTTAGGCCTAGGACTTTTAAAACCAGGAAGCCCTGGGCTCCAGGCACACTGCAGCTGCGAAAGGCATCCCAAGGGGAGCGCAAAAGTGACACAACTTGGCTGCCACCACTGATATTTCCATGAGACCATCCCGAACCATAGGCTGATTTTCCTTCCTAGGGTTAAGGTTTGAGTTACACCTGGGGTAAGGGTTCTATTAACCAGAAAGC
Organism: Ammospiza maritima maritima; assembly: GCA_036010785.1. Lineage (NCBI taxonomy): Eukaryota > Metazoa > Chordata > Aves > Passeriformes > Passerellidae > Ammospiza > Ammospiza maritima. Next base: position 2,268,645 of record JAYKTQ010000127.1, read on the forward strand.
CCTGAGTTCCAAGAACACAGCAGCTGCGAAGGACTACCCAAGAAGAGCGCAAAAGTACCACAACATGCCTGCCTCCACAGCTTTTTCCTTGGGGACATGCCTACTTCCTGGCTGATTTGCCTTTCTCGTCTTAGGGTTGGGGTTCGGCCTAGGGCTAGGATTTTTTTAACTAGGAAGCCCTGAGTTCCAGGCTTACTTCATCTGCAAAAAGCATCCCAAAGGGAGTGCAGAAGTGCCACAACATGGCTGCTTTCACGGCTTTTCCCTTAGGAAGAACCCTAATACGCGGCTGATTTACCTTCCTAGGGTTACTGTTAGGCTTAGGCCTAGGACTTTTAAAACCAGGAAGCCCTGGGCTCCAGGCACATGCAGCTGTTAAAGGCATCCCAAGAGGGCTGCAGAAGTGACACAACTTGGCTGCCTCTGCTTCTATTCTCATGAGACCATCCTGAACCATAGGCTGATTTTCCTTCCTAGGGTTAAGGTTTGAGTTACGCCTAGGGTAAGGGTTCTATTAACCAGAAAGCCCTGAGTTCCAAGAACACAGCAGCTGCGAAGGACTAGCCAAGAAGAGCGCAAAAGTACCACAACGTGCCTGCCTCCACAGCTTTTTCCTTGGGGACATGCCTAATTCCTGGCTGATTTGCCTTTCTCGTCTTAGGGTTGGGGTTCGGCCTAGGGCTAGGATTTTTAAAATCAGGAAGCCCTGAGTTCCAGGCACACTGGAGCTGTGAAAGGCATCCAAAAGGGAGTGCAAAAGTGCCACAACATGGCTGCTTTCCCGGCTTTGTCCTTGGCAAGAAGCCTAACACCAGGCTGATTTCCCTTCCCAGGGTTACTGTAAGGCTTAGGCCTTGCGTTAGGATTTTTAAAACTAGGAAGCCCTTAGCTCCAGGCACACTGCAGCTGTTCAAGGCATCCCAAGGGGAGTACAAAAGTGCAACAACATGGCAGCTTTCACAGCATTTTCCTTGGCACCATCCCTATACCGAGGCTGATTTATCTGCCTAGGGTTAGGGTTAGGGTTCAGCCTAGGGCTTGGAGATTTTAACCAGGAAGCCCTGAGTTCCAGGCTTACTGCATCTGCCAAAGGCATCCCAAAGGGAGTGCAGAAGTGCCACAACATGGCTGCTTTCACGGCTTTTCCCTTAGGAAGAACCCTAATACGCGGCTGATTTACCTTCCTAGGGTTACTGTTAGGCTTAGGCCTAGGACTTTTAAAACCAGGAAGCCCTGGGCTCCAGGCACACTGCAGCTGTTAAAGGCATCCCAAGGGGAGCGCAAAAGTGACACAACTTGGCTGCCTCTGCTTCTATTCTCATGAGACCATCCTGAACCATAGGCTGATTTTCCTTCCTAGGGTTAAGGTTTGAGTTACGCCTAGGGTAAGGGTTCTATTAACCAGAAAGCCCTGAGTTCCAAGAACACAGCAGCTGCGAAGGACTACCCAAGAAGAGCGCAAAAGTACCACAACATGCCTGCCTCCACAGCTTTTTCCTTGGGGACATGCCTAATTCCTGGCTGATTTGCCTTTCTCGTCTTAGGGTTGGGGTTCGGACTAGGGCTAGGATTTTCAAAATCAGGAAGCCCTGAGTTCCAGGCACACTGGAGCTGTGAAAGGCATCCAAAAGGGAGTGCAAAAGTGCCACAACATGGCTGCTTTCACGGCTTTTTCCTTGGCAAGAAGCTTAACACCAGGCTGATTTACCTTCCTAGGGTTACTGTAAGGCTTAGGCCTAGGGCTAGGATTTTTAAAACTAGGAAGCCCTTAGCTCCAGGCATACTGCAGATGTTCAAGGCATCCCAAGAGGGCCGCAGAAGTGACACAACATGGCTGCCTCTGCTGCTATTCTCATGAGACCATCCCGAACCATAGGCTGATTTTCCTTCCTAGGGTTAAGGTTTGAGTTACGCCTGGGGTAAGGGTTCTATTAACCAGAAAGCCCTGAGTTCCAAGAACACAGCAGCTGCGAAGGACTACCCAAGAAGAGCGCAAAAGTACCACAACGTGCCTGCCTCCAGCGCTTTTTCCTTGGGGACATGCCTAATTCCTGGCTGATTTGCCTTTCTCGTCTTAGGGTTGGGGTTCGGCCTAGGGCTAGGATTTTTTGAACTAGGAAGCCCTGAGTTCCAGGCTTGCTTCATCTGCAAAAAGCATCCCAAAGGGAGTGCAGAAGTGCCACAACATGGCTGCTTTCACGGCTTTTCCCTTAGGAAGAACCCTAATACGCGGCTGATTTACCTTCCTAGGGTTACTGTTAGGCTTAGGCCTAGGACTTTTAAAACCAGGAAGCCCTGGGCTCCAGGCACACTGCAGCTGCGAAAGGCATCCCAAGGGGAGCGCAAAAGTGACACAACTTGGCTGCCACCACTGATATTTCCATGAGACCATCCCGAACCATAGGCTGATTTTCCTTCCTAGGGTTAAGGTTTGAGTTACGCCTGGGGTAAGGGTTCTATTAACCAGAAAGCCCTGAGTTCCAAGAACACAGCAGCTGCGAAAGACTACCCAAGAAGAGCGCAAAAGTACCACAACATGCCTGCCTCCACAGCTTTTTCCTTGGGGACATGCCTACTTCCTGGCTGATTTGCCTTTCTCGTCTTAGGGTTGGGGTTCGGCCTAGGGCTAGGATTTTTTTAACTAGGAAGCCCTGAGTTCCAGGCTTACTTCATCTGCAAAAAGCATCCCAAAGGGAGTGCAGAAGTGCCACAACATGGCTGCTTTCACGGCTTTTCCCTTAGGAAGAACCTTAATACGTGGCTGATTTACCTTCCTAGGGTTACTGTTAGGCTTAGGCCTAGGACTTTTAAAACCAGGAAGCCCTGGGCTCCAGGCACACTGCAGCTGCGAAAGGCATCCCAAGGGGAGCGCAAAAGTGACACAACTTGGCTGCCTCTGCTGCTATTCTCATGAGACCATCCCGAACCATAGGCTGATTTTCCTTCCTAGGGTTAAGGTTTGAGTTACGCCTGGGGTAAGGGTTCTATTAACCAGAAAGCCCTGAGTTCCAAGAACACAGCAGCTGCGAAGGACTTCCCAGAAGAGCGCAAAAGTACCACAACATGCCTGCCTCCACAGCTTTTTCCTTGGGGACATGCCTAATTCCTGGCTGATTTGCCTTTCTCGTCTTAGGGTTGGGGTTCGGCCTAGGGCTAGGATTTTTTTAACTAGGAAGCCCTGAGTTCCAGGCTTACTTCATCTGCAAAAAGCATCCCAAAGGGAGTGCAGAAGTGCCACAACATGGCTGCTTTCACGGCTTTTCCCTTAGGAAGAACCCTAATACGCGGCTGATTTACCTTCCTAGGGTTACTGTTAGGCTTAGGCCTAGGACTTTTAAAACCAGGAAGCCCTGGGCTCCAGGCACACTGCAGCTGCGAAAGGCATCCCAAGGGGAGCGCAAAAGTGACACAACTTGGCTGCCACCACTGATATTTCCATGAGACCATCCCGAACCATACGCTGATTTTCCTTCCTAGGGTTAAGGTTTGAGTTACGCCTGGGGTAAGGGTTCTATTAACCAGAAAGCCCTGAGTTCCAAGAACACAGCAGCTGCAAAGGACTACCCAAGAAGAGCGCAAAAGTACCACAACATGCCTGCCTCCACAGCTTTTTCCTTGGGGACATGCCTAATTCCTGGCTGATTTGCCTTTCTCGTCTTAGGGTTGGGGTTCGGCCTAGGGCTAGGATTTTTTTAACTAGGAAGCCCTGAGTTCCAGGCTTACTTCATCTGCAAAAAGCATCCCAAAGGGAGTGCAGAAGTGCCACAACATGGCTGCTTTCACGGCTTTTCCCTTAGGAAGAACCCTAATACGCGGATGATTTACCTTCCTAGGGTTACTGTTAGGCTTAGGCCTAGGACTTTTAAAACCAGGAAGCCCTGGGCTCCAGGCACATGCAGCTGTTAAAGGCATCCCAAGAGGGCTGCAGAAGTGACACAACTTGGCTGCCTCTGCTTCTATTCTCATGAGACCATCCTGAACCATAGGCTGATTTTCCTTCCTAGGGTTAAGGTTTGAGTTACGCCTAGGGTAAGGGTTCTATTAACCAGAAAGCCCTGAGTTCCAAGAACACAGCAGCTGCGAAGGACTAGCCAAGAAGAGCGCAAAAGTACCACAACATGCCTGCCTCCACAGCTTTTTCCTTGGGGACATGCCTAATTCCTGGCTGATTTGCCTTTCTCGTCTTAGGGTTGGGGTTCGGCCTAGGGCTAGGATTTTTTGAACTAGGAAGCCCTGAGTTCCAGGCTTACTGCATCTGCCAAAGGCATCCCAAAGGGAGTGCAAAAGTGCCACAACATGGCTGCTTTCACGGCTTTTCCCTTAGGAAGAACCCTAATACGCGGCTGATTTACCTTCCTAGGGTTACTGTTAGGCTTAGGCCTAGGACTTTTAAAACCAGGAAGCCCTGGGCTCCAGGCACACTGCAGCTGCGAAAGGCATCCCAAGGGGAGCGCAAAAGTGACACAACTTGGCTGCCTCTGCTTCTATTCTCATGAGACCATCCTGAACCATAGGCTGATTTTCCTTCCTAGGGTTAAAGTTTGAGTTACGCCTGGGGTAAGGGTTCTATTAACCAGAAAGCCCTGAGTTCCAAGAACACAGCAGCTGCGAAGGACTACCCAAGAAGAGCGCAAAAGTACCACAACATGCCTGCCTCCACAGCTTTTTCCTTGGGGACATGCCTAATTCCTGGCTGATTTGCCTTTCTCGTCTTAGGGTTGGGGTTCGGCCTAGGGCTAGGATTTTTTTAACTAGGAAGCCCTGAGTTCCAGGCACACTGGAGCTGTGAAAGGCATCCAAAAGGGAGTGCAAAAGTGCCACAACATGGCTGCTTTCACGGCTTTTTCCTTGGCAAGAAGCTTAACACCAGGCTGATTTACCTTCCTAGGGTTACTGTTAGGCTTAGGCCTAGGGCTAGGATTTTTAAAACCAGGAAGCCCTGGGCTCCAGGCACATGCAGCTGTTAAAGGCATCCCAAGAGGGCTGCAGAAGTGACACAACTTGGCTGCCTCTGCTTCTATTCTCATGAGACCATCCCGAACCATAGGCTGATTTTCCTTCCTAGGGTTAAGGTTTGAGTTACGCCTAGGGTAAGGGTTCTATTAACCAGAAAGCCCTGAGTTCCAAGAACACAGCAGCTGCGAAGGACTACCCAAGAAGAGCGCAAAAGTACCACAACATGCCTGCCTCCACAGCTTTTTCCTTGGGGACATGCCTAATTCCTGGCTGATTTGCCTTTCTCGTCTTAGGGTTGGGGTTCGGCCTAGGGCTAGGATTTTTTTAACTAGGAAGCCCTGAGTTCCAGGCTTACTTCATCTGCAAAAAGCATCCCAAAGGGAGTGCAGAAGTGCCACAACATGGCTGCTTTCACGGCTTTTCCCTTAGGAAGAACCCTAATACGCGGCTGATTTACCTTCCTAGGGTTACTGTTAGGCTTAGGCCTAGGACTTTTAAAACCAGGAAGCCCTGGGCTCCAGGCACACTGCAGCTGCGAAAGGCATCCCAAGGGGAGCGCAAAAGTGACACAACTTGGCTGCCTCTGCTTCTATTCTCATGAGACCATCCCGAACCATAGGCTGATTTTCCTTCCTAGGGTTAAGGTTTGAGTTACACCTGGGGTAAGGGTTCTATTAACCAGAAAGCCCTGAGTTCCAAGAACACAGCAGCTGCGAAGGACTACCCAAGAAGAGCGCAAAAGTACCACAACATGCCTGCCTCCACAGCTTTTTCCTTGGGGACATGCCTACTTCCTGGCTGATTTGCCTTTCTCGTCTTAGGGTTGGGGTTCGGCCTAGGGCTAGGATTTTTTTAACTAGGAAGCCCTGAGTTCCAGGCTTACTTCATCTGCAAAAAGCATCCCAAAGGGAGTGCAGAAGTGCCACAACATGGCTGCTTTCACGGCTTTTCCCTTAGGAAGAACCCTAATACGCGGCTGATTTACCTTCCTAGGGTTACTGTTAGGCTTAGGCCTAGGACTTTTAAAACCAGGAAGCCCTGGGCTCCAGGCACATGCAGCTGCGAAAGGCATCCCAAGAGGGCTGCAGAAGTGACACAACTTGGCTGCCTCTGCTTCTATTCTCATGAGACCATCCTGAACCATAGGCTGATTTTCCTTCCTAGGGTTAAGGTTTGAGTTACGCCTAGGGTAAGGGTTCTATTAACCAGAAAGCCCTGAGTTCCAAGAACACAGCAGCTGCGAAGGACTACCCAAGAAGAGCGCAAAAGTACCACAACATGCCTGCCTCCACAGCTTTTTCCTTGGGGACATGCCTAATTCCTGGCTGATTTGCCTTTCTCGTCTTAGGGTTGGGGTTCGGCCTAGGGCTAGGATTTTTAAAATCAGGAAGCCCTGAGTTCCAGGCACACTGGAGCTGTGAAAGGCATCCAAAAGGGAGTGCAAAAGTGCCACAACATGGCTGCTTTCCCGGCTTTGTCCTTGGCAGGAAGCCTAACACCAGGCTGATTTCCCTTCCCAGGGTTACTGTAAGGCTTAGGCCTTGCGTTAGGATTTTTAAAACTAGGAAGCCCTTAGCTCCAGGCACACTGCAGCTGTTCAAGGCATCCCAAGGGGAGTACAAAAGTGCAACAACATGGCAGCTTTCACAGCATTTTCCTTGGCACCATCCCTATACCGAGGCTGATTTATCTGCCTAGGGTTAGGGTTAGGGTTCAGCCTAGGGCTTGGAGATTTTAACCAGGAAGCCCTGAGTTCCAGGCTTACTGCATCTGCCAAAGGCATCCCAAAGGGAGTGCAGAAGTGCCACAACATGGCTGCTTTCACGGCTTTTCCCTTAGGAAGAACCCTAATACGCGGCTGATTTACCTTCCTAGGGTTACTGTTAGGCTTAGGCCTAGGACTTTTAAAACCAGGAAGCCCTGGGCTCCAGGCACACTGCAGCTGTTAAAGGCATCCAAAAGGGAGTGCAAAAGTGCCACAACATGGCTGCTTTCACGGCTTTTTCCTTGGCAAGAAGCTTAACACCAGGATGATTTACCTTCCTAGGGTTACTGTAAGGCTTAGGCCTAGCGCTAGGATTTTTAAAACTAGGAAGCCCTGGGCTCCAGGCATACTGCAGCTGTTCAAGGCATCCCAAGAGGGCCGCAGAAGTGACACAACATGGCTGCCTCTGCTGCTATTCTCATGAGACCATCCCGAACCATAGGCTGATTTTCCTTCCTAGGGTTAAGGTTTGAGTTACGCCTAGGGTAAGGGTTCTATTAACCAGAAAGCCCTGAGTTCCAAGAACACAGCAGCTGCGAAGGACTACCCAAGAAGAGCGCAAAAGTACCACAACATGCCTGCCTCCACAGCTTTTTCCTTGGGGACATGCCTAATTCCTGGCTGATTTGCCTTTCTCGTCTTAGGGTTGGGGTTCGGCCTAGGGCTAGGATTTTTTTAACTAGGAAGCCCTGAGTTCCAGGCACACTGGAGCTGTGAAAGGCATCCAAAAGGGAGTGCAAAAGTGCCACAACATGGCTGCTTTCACGGCTTTTTCCTTGGCAAGAAGCTTAACACCAGGCTGATTTACCTTCCTAGGGTTACTGTTAGGCTTAGGCCTAGGGCTAGGATTTTTAAAACCAGGAAGCCCTGGGCTCCAGGCACATGCAGCTGTTAAAGGCATCCCAAGAGGGCTGCAGAAGTGACACAACTTGGCTGCCTCTGCTTCTATTCTCATGAGACCATCCCGAACCATAGGCTGATTTTCCTTCCTAGGGTGAAGGTTTGAGTTACGCCTAGGGTAAGGGTTCTATTAACCAGAAAGCCCTGAGTTCCAAGAACACAGCAGCTGCGAAGGACTACCCAAGAAGAGCGCAAAAGTACCACAACATGCCTGCCTCCACAGCTTTTTCCTTGGGGACATGCCTAATTCCTGGCTGATTTGCCTTTCTCGTCTTAGGGTTGGGGTTCGGCCTAGGGCTAGGATTTTTTGAACTAGGAAGCCCTGAGTTCCAGGCTTACTTCATCTGCAAAAAGCATCCCAAAGGGAGTGCAGAAGTGCCACAACATGGCTGCTTTCACGGCTTTTCCCTTAGGAAGAACCCTAAAACGCGGCTGATTTACCTTCCTAGGGTTACTGTTAGGCTTAGGCCTAGGACTTTTAAAACCAGGAAGCCCTGGGCTCCAGGCACACTGCAGCTGCGAAAGGCATCCCAAGGGGAGCGCAAAAGTGACACAACTTGGCTGCCACCACTGATATTTCCATGAGACCATCCCGAACCATAGGCTGATTTTCCTTCCTAGGGTTAAGGTTTGAGTTACGCCTGGGGTAAGGGTTCTATTAACCAGAAAGCCCTGAGTTCCAAGAACACAGCAGCTGCGAAGGACTACCCAAGAAGAGCGCAAAAGTACCACAACATGCCTGCCTCCACAGCTTTTTCCTTGGGGACTTGCCTACTTCCTGGCTGATTTGCCTTTCTCGTCTTAGGGTTGGGGTTCGGCCTAGGGCTAGGATTTTTTTAACTAGGAAGCCCTGAGTTCCAGGCTTACTTCATCTGCAAAAAGCATCCCAAAGGGAGTGCAGAAGTGCCACAACATGGCTGCTTTCACGGCTTTTCCCTTAGGAAGAACCCTAATACGCGGCTGATTTACCTTCCTAGGGTTACTGTTAGGCTTAGGCCTAGGACTTTTAAAACCAGGAAGCCCTGGGCTCCAGGCACATGCAGCTGTTAAAGGCATCCCAAGAGGGCTGCAGAAGTGACACAACTTGGCTGCCTCTGCTTCTATTCTCATGAGACCATCCCGAACCATAGGCTGATTTTCCTTCCTAGGGTTAAGGTTTTAGTTACGCCTAGGGTAAGGGTTCTATTAACCAGAAAGCCCTGAGTTCCAAGAACACAGCAGCTGCGAAGGACTACCCAAGAAGAGCGCAAAAGTACCACAACATGCCTGCCTCCACAGCTTTTTCCTTGGGGACATGCCTAATTCCTGGCTGATTTGCCTTTCTCGTCTTAGGGTTGGGGTTCGGCCTAGGGCTAGGATTTTTTTAACTAGGAAGCGCTGAGTTCCAGGCTTACTTCATCTGCAAAAAGCATCCCAAAGGGAGTGCAGAAGTGCCACAACATGGCTGCTTTCACGGCTTTTCCCTTAGGAAGAACCCTAATACCCGGCTGATTTACCTTCCTAGGGTTACTGTTAGGCTTAGGCCTAGGACTTTTAAAACCAGGAAGCCCTGGGCTCCAGGCACACTGCAGCTGCGAAAGGCATCCCAAGGGGAGCGCAAAAGTGACACAACTTGGCTGCCACCACTGATATTTCCATGAGACCATCCCGAACCATAGGCTGATTTTCCTTCCTAGGGTTAAGGTTTGAGTTACGCCTGGGGTAAGGGTTCTATTAACCAGAAAGCCCTGAGTTCCAAGAACACAGCAGCTGCGAAGGACTACCCAAGAAGAGTGCAAAAGTACCACAACATGCCTGCCTCCACAGCTTTTTCCTTGGGGACATGCCTAATTCCTGGCTGATTTGCCTTTCTCGTCTTAGGGTTGGGGTTCGGCCTAGGGCTAGGATTTTTTTAACTAGGAAGCCCTGAGTTCCAGGCTTACTTCATCTGCAAAAAGCATTCCAAAGGGAGTGCAGAAGTGCCACAACATGGCTGCTTTCACGGCTTTTCCCTTAGGAAGAACCCTAATATGCGGATGATTTACCTTCCTAGGGTTACTGTTAGGCTTAGGCCTAGGACTTTTAAAACCAGGAAGCCCTGGGCTCCAGGCACATGCAGCTGTTAAAGGCATCCCAAGAGGGCTGCAGAAGTGACACAACTTGGCTGCCTCTGCTTCTATTCTCATGAGACCATCCCGAACCATAGGCTGATTTTCCTTCCTAGGGTTAAGGTTTGAGTTACGCCTAGGGTAAGGGTTCTATTAACCAGAAAGCCCTGAGTTCCAAGAACACAGCAGCTGCGAAGGACTACCCAAGAAGAGTGCAAAAGTACCACAACATGCCTGCCTCCACAGCTTTTTCCTTGGGGACATGCCTAATTCCTGGCTGATTTGCCTTTCTCGTCTTAGGGTTGGGGTTCGGCCTAGGGCTAGGATTTTTTTAACTAGGAAGCCCTGAGTTCCAGGCTTACTTCATCTGCAAAAAGCATTCCAAAGGGAGTGCAGAAGTGCCACAACATGGCTGCTTTCACGGCTTTTCCCTTAGGAAGAACCCTAATATGCGGATGATTTACCTTCCTAGGGTTACTGTTAGGCTTAGGCCTAGGACTTTTAAAACCAGGAAGCCCTGGGCTCCAGGCACATGCAGCTGTTAAAGGCATCCCAAGAGGGCTGCAGAAGTGACACAACTTGGCTGCCTCTGCTTCTATTCTCATGAGACCATCCCGAACCATAGGCTGATTTTCCTTCCTAGGGTTAAGGTTTGAGTTACGCCTAGGGTAAGGGTTCTATTAACCAGAAAGCCCTGAGTTCCAAGAACACAGCAGCTGCGAAGGACTACCCAAGAAGAGCGCAAAAGTACCACAACATGCCTGCCTCCACAGCTTTTTCCTTGGGGACATGCCTAATTCCTGGCTGATTTGCCTTTCTCGTCTTAGGGTTGGGGTTCGGCCTAGGGCTAGGATTTTTTGAACTAGGAAGCACTGAGTTCCAGGCTTACTGCATCTGCCAAAGGCATCCCAAAGGGAGTGCAAAAGTGCCACAACATGGCTGCTTTCACGGCTTTTCCCTTAGGAAGAACCCTAATACGCGGCTGATTTACCTTCCTAGGGTTACTGTTAGGCTTAGGCCTAGGACTTTTAAAACCAGGAAGCCCTGGGCTCCAGGCACACTGCAGCTGCGAAAGGCATCCCAAGGGGAGCGCAAAAGTGACACAACTTGGCTGCCACCACTGATATTTCCATGAGACCATCCCGAACCATAGGCTGATTTTCCTTCCTAGGGTTAAGGTTTGAGTTACACCTGGGGTAAGGGTTCTATTAACCAGAAAGCCCTGAGTTCCAAGAACACAGCAGCTGCGAAGGACTACCCAAGAAGAGCGCAAAAGTACCACAACATGCCTGCCTCCACAGCTTTTTCCTTGGGGACATGCCTACTTCCTGGCTGATTTGCCTTTCTCGTCTTAGGGTTGGGGTTCGGCCTAGGGCTAGGATTTTTTTAACTAGGAAGCCCTGAGTTCCAGGCTTACTTCATCTGCAAAAAGCATCCCAAAGGGAGTGCAGAAGTGCCACAACATGGCTGCTTTCACGGCTTTTCCCTTAGGAAGAACCCTAATACGCGGCTGATTTACCTTCCTAGGGTTACTGTTAGGCTTAGGCCTAGGACTTTTAAAACCAGGAAGCCCTGGGCTCCAGGCACATGCAGCTGTTAAAGGCATCCCAAGAGGGCTGCAGAAGTGACACAACTTGGCTGCCTCTGCTTCTATTCTCATGAGACCATCCTGAACCATAGGCTGATTTTCCTTCCTAGGGTTAAGGTTTGAGTTACGCCTAGGGTAAGGGTTCTATTAACCAGAAAGCCCTGAGTTCCAAGAACACAGCAGCTGCGAAGGACTACCCAAGAAGAGCGCAAAAGTACCACAACATGCCTGCCTCCACAGCTTTTTCCTTGGGGACATGCCTACTTCCTGGCTGATTTGCCTTTCTCGTCTTAGGGTTGGGGTTCGGCCTAGGGCTAGGATTTTTAAAATCAGGAAGCCCTGAGTTCCAGGCACACTGGAGCTGTGAAAGGCATCCAAAAGGGAGTGCAAAAGTGCCACAACATGGCTGCTTTCCCGGCTTTGTCCTTGGCAAGAAGCCTAACACCAGGCTGATTTCCCTTCCCAGGGTTACTGTAAGGCTTAGGCCTTGCGTTAGGATTTTTAAAACTTGGAAGCCCTTAGCTCCAGGCACACTGCAGCTGTTCAAGGCATCCCAAGGGGAGTACAAAAGTGCAACAACATGGCAGCTTTCACAGCATTTTCCTTGGCACCATCCCTATACCTAGGCTGATTTATCTGCCTAGGGTTAGGGTTAGGGTTCAGCCTAGGGCTTGGAGATTTTAACCAGGAAGCCCTGAGTTCCAGGCTTACTGCATCTGCCAAAGGCATCCCAAAGGGAGTGCAGAAGTGCCACAACATGGCTGCTTTCACGGCTTTTCCCTTAGGAAGAACCCTAATACGCGGCTGATTTACCTTCCTAGGGTTACTGTTAGGCTTAGGCCTAGGACTTTTAAAACCAGGAAGCCCTGGGCTCCAGGCACACTGCAGCTGTTAAAGGCATCCCAAGGGGAGCGCAAAAGTGACACAACTTGGCTGCCTCTGCTTCTATTCTCATGAGACCATCCTGAACCATAGGCTGATTTTCCTTCCTAGGGTGAAGGTTTGAGTTACGCCTAGGGTAAGGGTTCTATTAACCAGAAAGCCCTGAGTTCCAAGAACACAGCAGCTGCGAAGGACTACCCAAGAAGAGCGCAAAAGTACCACAACATGCCTGCCTCCACAGCTTTTTCCTTGGGGACATGCCTAATTCCTGGCTGATTTGCCTTTCTCGTCTTAGGGTTGGGGTTCGGACTAGGGCTAGGATTTTTAAAATCAGGAAGCCCTGAGTTCCAGGCACACTGGAGCTGTGAAAGGCATCCAAAAGGGAGTGCAAAAGTGCCACAACATGGCTGCTTTCACGGCTTTTTCCTTGGCAAGAAGCTTAACACCAGGCTGATTTACCTTCCTAGGGTTACTGTAAGGCTTAGGCCTAGGGCTAGGATTTTTAAAACTAGGAAGCCCTTAGCTCCAGGCATACTGCAGATGTTCAAGGCATCCCAAGAGGGCCGCAGAAGTGACACAACATGGCTGCCTCTGCTGCTATTCTCATGAGACCATCCCGAACCATAGGCTGATTTTCCTTCCTAGGGTTAAGGTTTGAGTTACGCCTGGGGTAAGGGTTCTATTAACCAGAAAGCCCTGAGTTCCAAGAACACAGCAGCTGCGAAGGACTACCCAAGAAGAGCGCAAAAGTACCACAACATGCCTGCCTCCACAGTTTTTTCCTTCGGGACATGCCTAATTCCTGGCTGATTTGCCTTTCTCGTCCTAGGGTTGGGGTTCGGCCTAGGGCTAGGATTTTTTGAACTAGGAAGCCCTGAGTTCCAGGCTTACTTCATCTGCAAAAAGCATCCCAAAGGGAGTGCAGAAGTGCCACAACATGGCTGCTTTCACGGCTTTTCCCTTAGGAAGAACCCTAATACGCGGCTGATTTACCTTCCTAGGGTTACTGTTAGGCTTAGGCCTAGGACTTTTAAAACCAGGAAGCCCTGGGCTCCAGGCACACTGCAGCTGCGAAAGGCATCCCAAGGGGAGCGCAAAAGTGACACAACTTGGCTGCCTCTGCTGCTATTCTCATGAGACCATCCCGAACCATAGGCTGATTTTCCTTCCTAGGGTTAAGGTTTGAGTTACGCCTGGGGTCAGGGTTCTATTAACCAGAAAGCCCTGAGTTCCAAGAACACAGCAGCTGCGAAGGACTACCCAAGAAGAGCGCAAAAGTACCACAACATGCCTGCCTCCACAGCTTTTTCCTTGGGGACATGCCTAATTCCTGGCTGATTTGCCTTTCTCGTCTTAGGGTTGGGGTTCGGCCTAGGGCTAGGATTTTTTTAACTAGGAAGCCCTGAGTTCCAGGCTTACTTCATCTGCAAAAAGCATCCCAAAGGGAGTGCAGAAGTGCCACAACATGGCTGCTTTCACGGCTTTTCCCTTAGGAAGAACCCTAATACGCGGCTGATTTACCTTCCTAGGGTTACTGTTAGGCTTAGGCCTAGGACTTTTAAAACCAGGAAGCCCTGGGCTCCAGGCACATACAGCTGTTAAAGGCATCCCAAGAGGGCTGCAGAAGTGACACAACTTGGCTGCCTCTGCTGCTATTCTCATGAGACCATCCCGAACCATAGGCTGATTTTCCTTCCTAGGGTTAAGGTTTGAGTTACGCCTAGGGTAAGGGTTCTATTAACCAGAAAGCCCTGAGTTCCAAGAACACAGCAGCTGCGAAGGACTACCCAAGAAGAGCGCAAAAGTACCACAACATGCCTGCCTCCACAGCTTTTTCCTTGGGGACATGCCTAATTCCTGGCTGATTTGCCTTTCTCGTCTTAGGGTTGGGGTTCGGCCTAGGGCTAGGATTTTTAAAATCAGGAAGCCCTGAGTTCCAGGCACACTGGAGCTGTGAAAGGCATCCAAAAGGGAGTGCAAAAGTGCCACAACATGGCTGCTTTCCCGGCTTTGTCCTTGGCAAGAAGCCTAACACCAGGCTGATTTCCCTTCCCAGGGTTACTGTAAGGCTTAGGCCTAGCGCTAGGATTTTTAAAACTAGGAAGCCCTTAGCTCCAGGCACACTGCAGCTGTTCAAGGCATCCCAAGGGGAGTACAAAAGTGCAACAACATGGCAGCTTTCACAGCTTTTTCCTTGGCACCATCCCTATACCTAGGCTGATTTATCTGCCTAGGGTTAGGGTTAGGGTTCAGCCTAGGGCTTGGAGATTTTAACCAGGAAGCCCTGAGTTCCAGGCTTACTGCATCTGCCAAAGGTATCCCAAAGGGAGTGCAGAAGTGCCACAACATGGCTGCTTTCACGGCTTTTCCCTTAGGAAGAACCCTAATACGCGGCTGATTTACCTTCCTACGGTTACTGTTAGGCTTAGGCCTAGGACTTTTAAAACCAGGAAGCCCTGGGCTCCAGGCACACTGCAGCTGCGAAAGGCATCCCAAGGGGAGCGCAAAAGTGACACAACTTGGCTGCCACCACTGATATTTCCATGAGACCATCCTGAACCATAGGCTGATTTTCCTTCCTAGGGTTAAGGTTTGAGTTACGCCTAGGGTAAGGGTTCTATTAACCAGAAAGCCTTGAGCTCCAAGAACACAGCAGCTGCGAAAGACTACCCAAGAAGAGCGCAAAAGTACCACAACATGCCTGCCTCCACAGCTTTTTCCTTGGGGACATGCCTACTTCCTGGCTGATTTGCCTTTCTCGTCTTAGGGTTGGGGTTCGGCCTAGGGCTAGGCTATTTTTAACTAGGAAGCCCTGAGTTCCAGGCTTACTGCATCTGCCAAAGGCATCCCAAAGGGAGTGCAAAAGTGCCACAACATGGCTGCTTTCACGGCTTTTCCCTTAGGAAGAACCCTAATACGCGGCTGATTTACCTTCCTAGGGTTACTGTTAGGCTTAGGCCTAGGACTTTTAAAACCAGGAAGCCCTGGGCTCCAGGCACACTGCAGCTGCGAAAGGCATCCCAAGGGGAGCGCAAAAGTGACACAACTTGGCTGCCACCACTGATATTTCCATGAGACCATCCCGAACCATAGGCTGATTTTCCTTCCTAGGGTTAAGGTTTGAGTTACGCCTAGGGTAAGGGTTCTATTAACCAGAAAGCCCTGAGTTCCAAGAACACAGCAGCTGCGAAGGACTAGCCAAGAAGAGCGCAAAAGTACCACAACATGCCTGCCTCCACAGCTTTTTCCTTGGGGACATGCCTAATTCCTGGCTGATTTGCCTTTCTCGTCTTAGGGTTGGGGTTCGGCCTAGGGCTAGGATTTTTTTAACTAGGAAGCCCTGAGTTCCAGGCTTACTTCATCTGCAAAAAGCATCCCAAAGGGAGTGCAAAAGTGCCACAACATGGCTGCTTTCACGGCTTTTCCCTTAGGAAGAACCCTAATACGCGGCTGATTTACCTTCCTAGGGTTACTGTTAGGCTTAGGCCTAGGACTTTTAAAACCAGGAAGCCCTGGGCTCCAGGCACACTGCAGCTGCGAAAGGCATCCCAAGGGGAGCGCAAAAGTGACACAACTTGGCTGCCTCTGCTTCTATTCTCATGAGACCATCCTGAACCATAGGCTGATTTTCCTTCCTAGGGTTAAGGTTTGAGTTACGCCTAGGGTAAGGGTTCTATTAACCAGAAAGCCCTGAGTTCCAAGAACACAGCAGCTGCGAAGGACTTCCCAAGAAGAGCGCAAAAGTACCACAACATGCCTGCCTCCACAGCTTTTTCCTTGGGGACATGCCTAATTCCTGGCTGATTTGCCTTTCTCGTCTTAGGGTTGGGGTTCGGTCTAGGGCTAGAATTTTTAAAATCAGGAAGCCCTGAGTTCCAGGCACACTGGAGCTGTGAAAGGCATCCAAAAGGGAGTGCAAAAGTGCCACAACAAGGCTGCTTTCACGGCTTTTTCCTTGGCAAGAAGCCTAACACCAGGCTGATTTACCTTCCTAGGGTTACTGTTAGGCTTAGGCCTAGGACTTTTAAAACCAGGAAGCCCTGGGCTCCAGGCACACTGCAGCTGCGAAAGGCATCCCAAGGGGAGCGCAAAAGTGACACAACTTGGCTGCCACCACTGATATTTCCATGAGACCATCCCGAAAAATAGGCTGATTTTCCTTCCTAGGGTTAAGGTTTGAGTTACGCCTAGGGTAAGGGTTCTATTAACCAGAAAGCCCTGAGTTCCAAGAACACAGCAGCTGCGAAGGACTAGCCAAGAAGAGCGCAAAAGTACCACAACATGCCTGCCTCCACAGCTTTTTCCTTGGGGACATGCCTAATTCCTGGCTGATTTGCCTTTCTCGTCTTAGGGTTGGGGTTCGGCCTAGGGCTAGGATTTTTTGAACTAGGAAGCCCTGAGTTCCAGGCTTACTGCATCTGCCAAAGGCATCCCAAAGGGAGTGCAAAAGTGCCACAACATGGCTGCTTTCACGGCTTTTCCCTTAGGAAGAACCCTAATACGCGGCTGATTTACCTTCCTAGGGTTACTGTTAGGCTTAGGCCTAGGACTTTTAAAACCAGGAAGCCCTGGGCTCCAGGCACATGCAGCTGTTAAAGGCATCCCAAGAGGGCTGCAGAAGTGACACAACATGGCTGCCTCTGCTGCTATTCTCATGAGACCATCCCGAACCATAGGCTGATTTTCCTTCCTAGGGTTAAGGTTTGAGTTACGCCTGGGGAAAGGGTTCTATTAACCAGAAAGCCCTGAGTTCCAAGAACACAGCAGCTGCGAAGGACTACCCAAGAAGAGCGCAAAAGTACCACAACATGCCTGCCTCCACAGCTTTTTCCTTGGGGACATGCCTAATTCCTGGCTGATTTGCCTTTCTCGTCTTAGGGTTGGGGTTCGGACTAGGGCTAGGATTTTTAAAATCAGGAAGCCCTGAGTTCCAGGCACACTGGAGCTGTGAAAGGCATCCAAAAGGGAGTGCAAAAGTGCCACAACATGGCTGCTTTCCCGGCTTTGTCCTTGGCAAGAAGCCTAACACCAGGCTGATTTCCCTTCCCAGGGTTACTGTAAGGCTTAGGCCTAGCGCTAGGATTTTTAAAACTAGGAAGCCCTTAGCTCCAGGCACACTGCAGCTGTTCAAGGCATCCCATGGGGAGTACAAAAGTGCAACAACATGGCAGCTTTCACAGCATTTTCCTTGGCACCATCCCTATACCTAGGCTGATTTATCTGCCTAGGGTTAGGGTTAGGGTTCAGCCTAGGGCTTGGAGATTTTAACCAGGAAGCCCTGAGTTCCAGGCTTACTGCATCTGCCAAAGGTATCCCAAAGGGAGTGCAGAAGTGCCACAACATGGCTGCTTTCACGGCTTTTCCCTTAGGAAGAACCCTAATACGCGGCTGATTTACCTTCCTAGGGTTACTGTTAGGCTTAGGCCTAGGACTTTTAAAACCAGGAAGCCCTGTGCTCCAGGCACACTGCAGCTGCGAAAGACATCCCAAGGGGAGCGCAAAAGTGACACAACTTGGCTGCCACCACTGATATTTCCATGAGACCATCCTGAACCATAGGCTGATTTTCCTTCCTAGGGTTAAGGTTTGAGTTACGCCTAGGGTAAGGGTTCTATTAACCAGAAAGCCCTGAGCTCCAAGAACACAGCAGCTGCGAAGGACTACCCAAGAAGAGCGCAAAAGTACCACAACATGCCTGCCTCCACAGCTTTTTCCTTGGGGACATGCCTAATTCCTGGCTGATTTGCCTTTCTCGTCTTAGGGTTGGGGTTCGGCCTAGGGCTAGGATTTTTTTAACTAGGAAGCCCTGAGTTCCAGGCTTACTTCATCTGCAAAAAGCATCCCAAAGGGAGTGCAAAAGTGCCACAACATGGCTGCTTTCACGGCTTTTCCCTTAGGAAGAACCCTAATACGCGGATGATTTACCTTCCTAGGGTTACTGTTAGGCTTAGGCCTAGGACTTTTAAAACCAGGAAGCCCTGGGCTCCAGGCACATGCAGCTGTTAAACGCATCCCAAGAGGGCTGCAGAAGTGACACAACTTGGCTGCCTCTGCTTCTCTTCTCATGAGACCATCCCGAACCATAGGCTGATTTTCCTTCCTAGGGTTAAGGTTTGAGTTACGCCTAGGGTAAGGGTTCTATTAACCAGAAAGCCCTGAGTTCCAAGAACACAGCAGCTGCGAAGGACTACCCAAGAAGAGCGCAAAAGTACCACAACATGCCTGCCTCCACAGCTTTTTCCTTGGGGACATGCCTAATTCCTGGCTGATTTGCCTTTCTCGTCTTAGGGTTGGGGTTCGGCCTACGGCTAGGATTTTTTTAACTAGGAAGCCCTGAGTTCCAGCCTTACTTCATCTGCAAAAAGCATCCCAAAGGGAGTGCAAAAGTGCCACAACATGGCTGCTTTCACGGCTTTTCCCTTAGGAAGAACCCTAATACCCGGCTGATTTACCTTCCTAGGGTTACTGTTAGGCTTAGGCCTAGGACTTTTAAAACCAGGAAGCCCTGGGCTCCAGGCACATGCAGCTGTTAAAGGCATCCCAAGAGGGCTGCAGAAGTGACACAACTTGGCTGCCTCTGCTTCTATTCTCATGAGACCATCCCGAACCATAGGCTGATTTTCCTTCCTAGGGTTAAGGTTTGAGTTACGCCTAGGGTAAGGGTTCTATTAACCAGAAAGCCCTGAGTTCCAAGAACACAGCAGCTGCGAAGGACTACCCAAGAAGAGCGCAAAAGTACCACAACATGCCTGCCTCCACAGCTTTTTCCTTGGGGACATGCCTAATTCCTGGCTGATTTGCCTTTCTCGTCTTAGGGTTGGGGTTCGGCCTAGGGCTAGGATTTTTAAAATCAGGAAGCCCTGAGTTCCAGGCACACTGGAGCTGTGAAAGGCATCCAAAAGGGAGTGCAAAAGTGCCACAACATGGCTGCTTTCCCGGCTTTTTCCTTGGCAAGAAGCCTAACACCAGGCTGATTTCCCTTCCCTGGGTTACTGTAAGGCTTAGGCCTAGCGCTAGGATTTTTAAAACTAGGAAGCCCTTAGCTCCAGGCACACTGCAGCTGTTCAAGGCATCCCAAGAGGGCCGCAGAACTGACACAACTTGGCTGCCTCTGCTGCTATTCTCATGAGTCCATCCCGAACCATAGGCTGATTTTCCTTCCTAGCGTGAGGGTTAGAGTTACGCCTAGGGTTAGTGTTTTTTTAACCAGAAAGCCCTGAGTTCCAAGAACACAGCAGCTGCGAAGGACTACCCAAGAGGAGGGGAAAAGTGCCACAACATGGCTGCCTCCAGCGCTTTTTCCTTGGGACCATCATTGAACCTAGGCTGATTTACTTGCCTCCAGTTGCACCTATGGTCACGCCAAGGGATAGGGATTTTAAATCAGTAAACCCTGAGCTCCAGACCCAGTGCAGCTGCAAAAGGCTTCCCAAGGGCAGCCAAAAATTGCCTCAACATGCTCCTTCCAGTGCTTTTTTCCTTGGGAACATCCCTATACCCAGGCTGATTTATCTGCCTAGGGTTAGGGTTAGGGTTCAGCCTAGAGATAGGATTTTTTCAAACAGGAAGCCCTGAATTCCAGGCACACTGCAGCTGTTAAAGGCAGTGTTCTACGTCAACCGCAACTTAGTCTGAAATAAATGCTTTTTCCCTGAGAGCATCTGAGAGGTTTGCATGAAGCACTGATATCTGACATTTGCAATTTTGAATAGGAGAGGAGAAAGAAAATGGGAAGAAGTTTTTAATTTTAGTGGTTTCAATGTTAATTTCCGTACACTTTTTCAAAACTTGTCAGCTCAAATGCCCATCAACATCTTTTAGTCATCTGTAAGTCAGTATTCATATAAAATGTGCTTCAAATCAAAAGAATTTCAAATTTGCACTCCAAATTTCTATGCTTAGATTTATGATTTCCTACACATATTAGATGAAAGGAAGGCCTTTTTTACTGTGGGAGTGCTGGAACACTGGAACAGGTTGCCCAGGGAAGTTGTGGGTGTCCCATCCCTGAAAGTATTCAAGGTCAGCTTGGACGGGGCTTGGAGCAGCAACAAAGGAGAAGCTTGATGGTAGAGAAACAAAGTTGGACTATAGAAGAAACTGGGATTGAAGTATAGGAGCAAGTTTTCTCTCAGCTCTTGGGGTAAATTCAAAGTTGTACAAAATTACATTTATCTGTGCTATTCACTACTGTAACAGAAATGTTCATGAAAACGGTACAGAAGATAGCAAATTTTAAAAGAGATAAGAATTACAGCATAAAATCCATGGGATGGGTTACAACATGAGACACTCTCTAAGAGAAAATCTCTGTGTTTCAGCACTTCATCATGGTAAGATTTCATGAAGTGCCAAAGAAGGCGGCAAAATATCATTCGGGACGTTATTTCCTGGAATTCAGCCTGGCCATTAGTAGGAACTGGGTTTGAACACATCATGTAGATATACCACACACACTTTCCCTTCACTGAAAAATGACTGTTTACAACGAAGAAGCAATTGACGATCAAAATTGATTGAAAGCATCTTAAACATGTCAAGTATTTCATTGTAGATGATCTGTGATCCAAATGCTTCTTCCACCTTCGAGAGGGACAGAACAATTCTTCCATATCATGATGGTTTAAAATTGTATCAACCAATGTTTTCTGCTGAAAAGATAGCATCTATTTTTTTCTATTTTTGGAAGAAAATATTCCTAGACGTACAACAGGTGAGAACTAAGTAATTTTAAAGAAACAAATGAAAAGAAAATATTCTGGAAATAGAATGAAATGAAAAGCTGTGTTTTAAATAGGAGCTAAATATGAAACAGAATTTTTGTACCAGGCATTTGAATTACTGCACCAGCTCTTTTGCCCATCAAGAGAGGCATTGAGCATTTCAGTCTTTTCCAAGGTGTTCATGATCTGCTATGCTGATCTCTGTGTGTGCCTAGGTGTGTGTGGAAGGGGGGGCATGTGAAGGGGAGTGTGTATGTTTGCTTTACAATTGTTGTGGCAGATTCATGCCTCAGCTCCACATTTTGTTTTAGAAAGGTCACACAGAGTGGATGTGAAGTTTACTATCAACAAGAGATCAATTCCCAAATCATCCATTTGACTCTACCTTATAAATCATGTGCTTTGTTGCATATTTTATCAAATCTACTTTCAAGCCAGATGGAGGAAGGAGGATGTGGCAATCCCTCCACCATCTTGCAACTTTTATGCAAGTAGGTTTTCAAGAAAATCATCATTTCTCTTTGAAATATGTCTGGAACAGGCATGATGGTAGTGTCAACCTGTTGGAGTTTTTGCTGCTGGAAGAAGTTATACAAAAGGATTGGTTTTTACATTGACCAGTTACTGAATCAAGCTCAGGAATACATTGGAAATTCAACTGGGGCTTCCTTTCCCCGGCAGACTACTTCTAGAACGAGCTTGTACACTGAAGCTTACTCTTTTGCCCTCTTTTTGTTTCTTTCCTATTTTCTTGGCTTCTTTGCCACTCTCTAGACAATTTTGGAACTTTTTTCCCAACTCAAATGGTTTCAATAGTCTGATTGTGATCATACATTTTTACAAGGAATTTTTAAAATCTTTCCTCCAGTTAAGAAAGTCAAGGACTTAGGTCTTTTTCTTCCCTTATCAATATTGCAATGAAATTGATAAGTAAAGACCAACTCTTTCTTTTTGTTTTTAACCCAAGCAGATAATTCCCATCCATTCATCCATTTGGTGGACCAATAGTTGCCATTCTGATGGAAGTTGTCACTTCTTAACAATAGGCATTCTGTGACTATGTTGACAGCACTTTGGGTGAAGATCCTAACTGGTCTTAGATACACATAGGGAGAAATTTGCTCAGCCAGTGTCAGTCTTAAGCATGCGTATCAGAAGATCTTTCTAGAGCTGGGAATTTTCCCATGAAAGGGATTCAGTTAGGGAAGAGACACTTGCCCCAGAGGTTTACATTCTTCTTGAAGACTGCTTAAGGAACTTAGATGCCATGTCCATTTGGATCTGTGTCTGCACAGAACTTTGTCATGCCAGTGCTTGAAATGCATCTTGAAGAGAATTCACTAGCACAGAATGAATGAGAGTGGAAGGGGTTGGTGGGGCTAACCAGGCCCAACCCCCCTGCCTAAACCAGGATCCCTAGAGCCTCTTGCCCAGGATTCTATCTGGGTGTACTTTTAATGTCTTCAAAGATCCAGGCTCCACAATCTTTCTGGGCAGTCTGTGCCGTGGTTCACTCACCCTCACAGTAAAGAATCATTTCCTGATGTTCCTGTATTTCAGTGTGTGCCCACTGCCTCTTGTCTTTTCACTCAGCATCACTGAAAAGACACTGATTCCCTCCCCTTTGCACTATTGCTTCCATATGGATGTGTGCTGCCATGTAGAGATATGTCAAAAACCTCCCTGAAGCCCAGGCAGATAATATTCCCTTCATCTACCAGTCAAGTTGATTCATCAGAGGAGTTTAAAGTTATGTTCAGCATGAAATGCCCCTGAAAAATCATGCTAACTACATTATTGTGTCGTCTTTCATGTGCCTGGCAAGGTTTTCCAGGAAGAGCTGCTTCATCAACTTCCTGGGTATAAAAAAGAGGCTGGCTGGTTTGTACGATTGCGAGTCCTCCGAATTGCCTTTTTTGAAGATGAGTGTCATTTGCTTACATCCAGTCCTTAGCCTCTCTTGTCGTCTACATCTTAGCAAAAAGCTTTTCCACTATGTCTGGCAAGGAGAAATTGTGCCAGCACAGAAAACATCTCCTATCGTGTTCTAGACGTTGCACGGAGGTGTGCCGAGTGTTTGGCATGAAGGAAAGAAAAGTTGTCCAAAACAGCTTCCAATCGAATGTTCATGTGATTGGAAAAGTCAGGAGAGTGCAAAGGTACTGTTTTCTAGCAGTTGGCAAGCTGCGCACACAATCCCAGTGTTGTACAGCTTCCTTCTTCACCTTTCCGAAGGTGCCGCTCTCTCCGGCTCCCGGAGGCGAAGAAGCGGCTTCTTCGCGCAAAGACGATTGTGCCGCTCACTGTGCTCTCCTTAGCGCGGCTTCTGCCGAAAGACGCCCGGGAGCGGCTCTTAGCTCCGGAGAACATCGTACCTTCGTCTTTAGCGTCTCTTCTCGTCTACATCTTAGCAAAAAGCTTTTCTACTATGTCTGGCGAGGAAAAACTGTGCCAGCACAGAAAACATCTCCCATCGTGTTCTAGACGTTGCACGATCCCTATACTTAGGCTGATATTCCTTCCTGGGGATAGGGTTAGACTTCAGCTTAGGGCTTGGAGTTTTTTAACCAGGAAGCCCTGAGTTCCAGGCTTACTGCATCTGCCAAAGACATCCCAAAGGGAGTGCAGAAGTGCCACAACATGGCTTCTTTCACGGCTTTTCCCTTAGGAAGAACCCTAATACGCGGCTGATTTACCTTCCTAGGGTTACTCTTAGGCTTAGGCCTAGGACTTTTAAAACCAGGAAGCCCTGGGCTCCAGGCACTCTGCAGCTGCGAAAGGCATCCCAAGGGGAGCGCAAAAGTGACACAACTTGGCTGCCTCTGCTTCTATTCTCATGAGACCATCCTGAACCATAGGCTGATTTTCCTTCCTAGGGTTAAGGTTTGAGTTACGCCTAGGGTAAGGGTTCTATTAACCAGAAAGCCCTGAGTTCCAAGAACACAGCAGCTGCGAAGGACTTCCCAAGAAGAGCGCAAAAGTACCACAACATGCCTGCCTCCACAGCTTTTTCCTTGGGGACATGCCTAATTCCTGGCTGATTTGCCTTTCTCGTCTTAGGGTTGGGGTTCGGACTAGGGCTAGGATTTTTAAAATCAGGAAGCCCTGAGTTCCAGGCACACTGGAGCTGTGAAAGGCATCCCAAAGGGAGTGCAAAAGTGCCACAACATGGCGGCTTTCACGGCTTTTTCCTTGGCAAGAAGCCTAACACCAGGCTGATTTCCCTTCCTAGGGTTACTGTAAGGCTTAGGCCTAGCGCTAGGATTTTTAAAACTAGGAAGCCCTTAGCTCCAGGCACACTGCAGCTGTTCAAGGCATCCCAAGGGGAGTACAAAAGTGCAACAACATGGCAGCTTTCACAGCTTTTTCCTTGGCACCATCCCTATACCTAGGCTGATTTATCTGCCTAGGGTTAGGGTTAGGGTTCAGCCTAGGGCTTGGAGATTTTAACCAGGAAGCCCTGAGTTCCAGGCTTACTGCATCTGCCAAAGGTATCCCAAAGGGAGTGCAGAAGTGCCACAACATGGCTGCTTTCACGGCTTTTCCCTTAGGAAGAACCCTAATACGCGGCTGATTTACCTTCCTAGGGTTACTGTTAGGCTTAGGCCTAGGACTTTTAAAACCAGGAAGCCCTGGGCTCCAGGCACACTTCAGCTGCGAAAGGCATCCCAAGGGGAGCGCAAAAGTGACACAACTTGGCTGCCACCACTGATATTTCCATGAGACCATCCTGAACCATAGGCTGATTTTCCTTCCTAGGGTTAAGGTTTGAGTTACGCCTAGGGTAAGGGTTCTATTAACCAGAAAGCCTTGAGCTCCAAGAACACAGCAGCTGCGAAAGACTACCCAAGAAGAGCGCAAAAGTACCACAACATGCCTGCCTCCACAGCTTTTTCCTTGGGGACATGCCTACTTCCTGGCTGATTTGCCTTTCTCGTCTTAGGCTTGGGGTTCGGCCTAGGGCTAGGATTTTTTGAACTAGGAAGCCCTGAGTTCCAGGCTTACTGCATCTGCCAAAGGCATCCCAAAGGGAGTGCAAAAGTGCCACAACATGGCTGCTTTCACTGCTTTTCCCTTAGGAAGAACCCTAATACGCGGCTGATTTACCTTCCTAGGGTTACTGTTAGGCTTAGGCCTAGGACTTTTAAAACCAGGAAGCCCTGGGCTCCAGGCACACTGCAGCTGCGAAAGGCATCCCAAGGGGAGCGCAAAAGTGACACAACTTGGCTGCCACCACTGATATTTCCATGAGACCATCCCGAACAATAGGCTGATTTTCCTTCCTAGGGTTAAGGTTTGAGTTACGCCTAGGGTAAGGGTTCTATTAACCAGAAAGCCCTGAGTTCCAAGAACACAGCAGCTGCGAAGGACTAGCCAAGAAGAGCGCAAAAGTACCACAACATGCCTGCCTCCACAGCTTTTTCCTTGGGGACATGCCTAATTCCTGGCTGATTTGCCTTTCTCGTCTTAGGGTTGGGGTTCGGCCTACGGCTAGGATTTTTTTAACTAGGAAGCCCTGAGTTCCAGGCTTACTTCATCTGCCAAAGGTATCCCAAAGGGAGTGCAGAAGTGCCACAACATGGCTGCTTTCACGGCTTTTCCCTTAGGAAGAACCCTAATACGCGGCTGATTTACCTTCCTAGGGTTACTGTTAGGCTTAGGCCTAGGACTTTTAAAACCAGGAAGCCCTGGGCTCCAGGCACATGCAGCTGTTAAAGGCATCCCAAGAGGGCTGCAGAAGTGACACAACTTGGCTGCCTCTGCTTCTATTCTCATGAGACCATCCCGAACCATAGGCTGATTTTCCTTCCTAGGGTTAAGGTTTGAGTTACGCCTAGGGTAAGGGTTCTATTAACCAGAAAGCCCTGAGTTCCAAGAACACAGCAGCTGCGAAGGACTAGCCAAGAAGAGCGCAAAAGTACCACAACATGCCTGCCTCCACAGCTTTTTCCTTGGGGACATGCCTAATTCCTGGCTGATTTGCCTTTCTCGTCTTAGGGTTGGGGTTCGGCCTAGGGCTAGGATATTTAAAATCAGGAAGCCCTGAGTTCCAGGCACACTGGAGCTGTGAAAGGCATCCAAAAGGGAGTGCAAAAGTGCCACAACATGGCTGCTTTCCCGGCTTTGTCCTTGGCAAGAAGCCTAACACCAGGCTGATTTCCCTTCCCAGGGTTACTGTAAGGCTTAGGCCTAGGGCTAGGATTTTTAAAACTAGGAAGCCCTTAGCTCCAGGCACACTGCAGCTGTTCAAGGCATCCCACGGGGAGTACAAAAGTGCAACAACATGGCAGCTTTCACAGCATTACCCTTGGCACCATCCCTATACCTAGGCTGATTTATCTGCCTAGGGTTAGGGTTAGGGTTCAGCCTAGGGCTTGGAGATTTTAACCAGGAAGCCCTGAGTTCCAGGCTTACTGCATCTGCCAAAGGTATCCCAAAGGGAGTGCAGAAGTGCCACAACATGGCTGCTTTCACGGCTTTTCCCTTAGGAAGAACCCTAATACGCGGCTGATTTACCTTCCTAGGGTTACTGTTAGGCTTAGGCCTAGGACTTTTAAAACCAGGAAGCCCTGGGCTCCAGGCACACTGCAGCTGCGAAAGGCATCCCAAGGGGAGCGCAAAAGTGACACAACTTGGCTGCCACCACTGATATTTCCATGAGACCATCCTGAACCATAGGCTGATTTTCCTTCCTAGGGTTAAGGTTTGAGTTACGCCTAGGGTAAGGGTTCTATTAACCAGAAAGCCCTGAGCTCCAAGAACACAGCAGCTGCGAAGGACTACCCAAGAAGAGCGCAAAAGTACCACAACATGCCTGCCTCCACAGCTTTTTCCTTGGGGACATGCCTAATTCCTGGCTGATTTGCCTTTCTCGTCTTAGGGTTGGGGTTCGGCCTAGGGCTAGGATTTTTTTAACTAGGAAGCCCTGAGTTCCAGGCTTACTTCATCTGCAAAAAGCATCCCAAAGGGAGTGCAGAAGTGCCACAACATGGCTGCTTTCACGGCTTTTCCCTTAGGAAGAACCCTAATACCCGGCAGATTTACCTTCCTAGGGTTACTGTTAGGCTTAGGCCTAGGACTTTTAAAACCAGGAAGCCCTGGGCTCCAGGCACATGCAGCTGCGAAAGGCATCCCAAGAGGGCCGCAGAAGTGACACAACTTGGCTGCCACCACTGATATTTCCATGAGACCATCCCGAACCATAGGCTGATTTTCCTTCCTAGGGTTAAGGTTTGAGTTACGCCTAGGGTAAGGGTTCTATTAACCAGAAAGCCCTGAGTTCCAAGAACACAGCAGCTGCGAAGGACTAGCCAAGAAGAGCGCAAAAGTACCACAACATGCCTGCCTCCACAGCTTTTTCCTTGGGGACATGCCTAATTCCTGGCTGATTTGCCTTTCTCGTCTTAGGGTTGGGGTTCGGCCTAGGGCTAGGATTTTTTAACTAGGAAGCCCTGAGTTCCAGGCTTACTGCATCTGCCAAAGGCATCCCAAAGGGAGTGCAAAAGTGCCACAACATGGCTGCTTTCACGGCTTTTCCCTTAGGAAGAACCCTAATACCCGGCTGATTTACCTTCCTAGGGTTACTGTTAGGCTTAGGCCTAGGACTTTTAAAACCAGGAAGCCCTGGGCTCCAGGCACACTGCAGCTGCGAAAGGCATCCCAAGGGGAGCGCAAAAGTGACACAACTTGGCTGCCACCACTGATATTTCCATGAGACCATCCCGAACCATAGGCTGATTTTCCTTCCTAGGGTTAAGGTTTGAGTTACGCCTAGGGTAAGGGTTCTATTAACCAGAAAGCCCTGAGTTCCAAGAACACAGCAGCTGCGAAGGGCTAGCCAAGAAGAGCGCAAAAGTACCACAACATGCCTGCCTCCACAGCTTTTTCCTTGGGGACATGCCTACTTCCTGGCTGATTTGCCTTTCTCGTCTTAGGGTTGGGGTTCGGCCTAGGGCTAGGATTTTTAAAATCAGGAAGCCCTGAGTTCCAGGCACACTGGAGCTGTGAAAGGCATCCAAAAGGGAGTGCAAAAGTGCCACAACATGGCTGCTTTCCCGGCTTTGTCCTTGGCAAGAAGCCTAACACCAGGCTGATTTCCCTTCCCAGGGTTACTGTAAGGCTTAGGCCTAGCGCTAGGATTTTTAAAACTAGGAAGCCCTTAGCTCCAGGCACACTGCAGCTGTTCAAGGCATCCCAAGGGGAGTACAAAAGTGCAACAACATGGCAGCTTTCACAGCATTTTCCTTGGCACCATCCCTATACCTAGGCTGATTTATCTGCCTAGGGTTAGGGTTAGGGTTCAGCCTAGGGCTTGGAGATTTTAACCAGGAAGCCCTGAGTTCCAGGCTTACTGCATCTGCCAAAGGTATCCCAAAGGGAGTGCAGAAGTGCCACAACATGGCTGCTTTCACGGCTTTTCCCTTAGGAAGAACCCTAATACGCGGCTGATTTACCTTCCTAGGGTTACTGTTAGGCTTAGGCCTAGGACTTTTAAAACCAGGAAGCCCTGGGCTCCAGGCACACTGCAGCTGCGAAAGGCATCCCAAGGGGAGCGCAAAAGTGACACAACTTGGCTGCCTCTGCTTCTATTCTCATGAGACCATCCTGAACCATAGGCTGATTTTCCTTCCTAGGGTTAAGGTTTGAGTTACGCCTAGGGTAAGGGTTCTATTAACCAGAAAGCCCTGAGTTCCAAGAACACAGCAGCTGCGAAGGACTAGCCAAGAAGAGCGCAAAAGTACCACAACATGCCTGCCTCCACAGCTTTTTCCTTGGGGACATGCCTAATTCCTGGCTGATTTGCCTTTCTCGTCTTAGGGTTGGGGTTCGGCCTAGGGCTAGGATTTTTTTAACTAGGAAGCCCTGAGTTCCAGGCTTACTTCATCTGCAAAAAGCATCCCAAAGGGAGTGCAGAAGTGCCACAACATGGCTGCTTTCACGGCTTTTCCCTTAGGAAGAACCCTAATACGCGGCTGATTTACCTTCCTAGGGTTACTGTTAGGCTTAGGCCTAGGACTTTTAAAACCAGGAAGCCCTGGGCTCCAGGCACATGCAGCTGTTAAAGGCATCCCAAGAGGGCTGCAGAAGTGACACAACTTGGCTGCCTCTGCTTCTATTCTCATGAGACCATCCCGAACCATAGGCTGATTTTCCTTCCTAGGGTTAAGGTTTGAGTTACACCTAGGGTAAGGGTTCTATTAACCAGAAAGCCCTGAGTTCCAAGAACACAGCAGCTGCGAAGGACTTCCCAAGAAGAGCGCAAAAGTACCACAACATGCCTGCCTCCACAGCTTTTTCCTTGGGGACATGCCTAATTCCTGGCTGATTTGCCTTTCTCGTCTTAGGGTTGGGGTTCGGCCTAGGGCTAGGATTTTTAAAATCAGGAAGCCCTGAGTTCCAGGCACACTGGAGCTGTGAAAGGCATCCAAAAGGGAGTGCAAAAGTGCCACAACATGGCTGCTTTCCCGGCTTTGTCCTTGGCAAGAAGCCTAACACCAGGCTGATTTCCCTTCCCAGGGTTACTGTAAGGCTTAGGCCTAGCGCTAGGATTTTTAAAACTAGGAAGCCCTTAGCTCCAGGCACACTGCAGCTGTTCAAGGCATCCCATGGGGAGTACAAAAGTGCAACAACATGGCAGCTTTCACAGCATTTTCCTTGGCACCATCCCTATACCTAGGCTGATTTATCTGCCTAGGGTTAGGGTTAGGGTTCAGCCTAGGGCTTGGAGATTTTAACCAGGAAGCCCTGAGTTCCAGGCTTACTGCATCTGCCAAAGGTATCCCAAAGGGAGTGCAGAAGTGCCACAACATGGCTGCTTTCACGGCTTTTCCCTTAGGAAGAACCCTAATACGCGGCTGATTTACCTTCCTAGGGTTACTGTTAGGCTTAGGCCTAGGACTTTTAAAACCAGGAAGCCCTGGGCTCCAGGCACACTGCAGCTGCGAAAGGCATCCCAAGGGGAGCGCAAAAGTGACACAACTTGGCTGCCACCACTGATATTTCCATGAGACCATCCTGAACCATAGGCTGATTTTCCTTCCTAGGGTTAAGGTTTGAGTTACGCCTAGGGTAAGGGTTCTATTAACCAGAAAGCCCTGAGTTCCAAGAACACAGCAGCTGCGAAGGACTAGCCAAGAAGAGCGCAAAAGTACCACAACATGCCTGCCTCCACAGCTTTTTCCTTGGGGACATGCCTAATTCCTGGCTGATTTGCCTTTCTCGTCTTAGGGTTGGGGTTCGGCCTACGGCTAGGATTTTTTTAACTAGGAAGCCCTGAGTTCCAGGCTTACTTCATCTGCCAAAGGTATCCCAAAGGGAGTGCAGAAGTGCCACAACATGGCTGCTTTCACGGCTTTTCCCTTAGGAAGAACCCTAATACCCGGCAGATTTACCTTCCTAGGGTTACTGTTAGGCTTAGGCCTAGGACTTTTAAAACCAGGAAGCCCTGGGCTCCAGGCACATGCAGCTGCGAAAGGCATCCCAAGAGGGCCGCAGAAGTGACACAACTTGGCTGCCACCACTGATATTTCCATGAGACCATCCCGAACCATAGGCTGATTTTCCTTCCTAGGGTTAAGGTTTGAGTTACGCCTAGGGTAAGGGTTCTATTAACCAGAAAGCCCTGAGTTCCAAGAACACAGCAGCTGCGAAGGACTAGCCAAGAAGAGCGCAAAAGTACCACAACATGCCTGCCTCCACAGCTTTTTCCTTAGGGACATGCCTAATTCCTGGCTGATTTGCCTTTCTCGTCTTAGGGTTGGGGTTCGGACTAGGGCTAGGATTTTTTAACTAGGAAGCCCTGAGTTCCAGGCTTACTGCATCTGCCAAAGGCATCCCAAAGGGAGTGCAAAAGTGCCACAACATGGCTGCTTTCACGGCTTTTCCCTTAGGAAGAACCCTAATACCCGGCTGATTTACCTTCCTAGGGTTACTGTTAGGCTTAGGCCTAGGACTTTTAAAACCAGGAAGCCCTGGGCTCCAGGCACACTGCAGCTGCGAAAGGCATCCCAAGGGGAGCGCAAAAGTGACACAACTTGGCTGCCACCACTGATATTTCCATGAGACCATCCCGAACCATAGGCTGATTTTCCTTCCTAGGGTTAAGGTTTGAGTTACGCCTGGGGTAAGGGTTCTATTAACCAGAAAGCCCTGAGTTCCAAGAACACAGCAGCTGCGAAGGACTACCCAAGAAGAGCGCAAAAGTACCACAACATGCCTGCCTCCACAGCTTTTTCCTTGGGGACATGCCTACTTCCTGGCTGATTTGCCTTTCTCGTCTTAGGCTTGGGGTTCGGCCTAGGGCTAGGATTTTTTTAACTAGGAAGCCCTGAGTTCCAGGCTTACTTCATCTGCAAAAAGCATCCCAAAGGGAGTGCAAAAGTGCCACAACATGGCTGCTTTCACGGCTTTTCCCTTAGGAAGAACCCTAATACGCGGCTGATTTACCTTCCTAGGGTTACTGTTAGGCTTAGGCCTAGGACTTTTAAAACCAGGAAGCCCTGGGCTCCAGGCACATGCAGCTGTTAAAGGCATCCCAAGAGGGCTGCAGAAGTGACACAACTTGGCTGCCTCTGCTTCTATTCTCATGAGACCATCCCGAACCATAGGCTGATTTTCCTTCCTAGGGTTAAGGTTTGAGTTACGCCTAGGGTAAGGGTTCTATTAACCAGAAAGCCCTGAGTTCCAAGAACACAGCAGCTGCGAAGGGCTAGCCAAGAAGAGCGCAAAAGTACCACAACATGCCTGCCTCCACAGCTTTTTCCTTGGGGACATGCCTACTTCCTGGCTGATTTGCCTTTCTCGTCTTAGGGTTGGGGTTCGGCCTAGGGCTAGGATTTTTAAAATCAGGAAGCCCTGAGTTCCAGGCACACTGGAGCTGTGAAAGGCATCCAAAAGGGAGTGCAAAAGTGCCACAACATGGCTGCTTTCCCGGCTTTGTCCTTGGCAAGAAGCCTAACACCAGGCTGATTTCCCTTCCCAGGGTTACTGTAAGGCTTAGGCCTAGCGCTAGGATTTTTAAAACTAGGAAGCCCTTAGCTCCAGGCACACTGCAGCTGTTCAAGGCATCCCAAGGGGAGTACAAAAGTGCAACAACATGGCAGCTTTCACAGCATTTTCCTTGGCACCATCCCTATACCTAGGCTGATTTATCTGCCTAGGGTTAGGGTTAGGGTTCAGCCTAGGGCTTGGAGATTTTAACCAGGAAGCCCTGAGTTCCAGGCTTACTGCATCTGCCAAAGGTATCCCAAAGGGAGTGCAGAAGTGCCACAACATGGCTGCTTTCACGGCTTTTCCCTTAGGAAGAACCCTAATACGCGGCTGATTTACCTTCCTAGGGTTACTGTTAGGCTTAGGCCTAGGACTTTTAAAACCAGGAAGCCCTGGGCTCCAGGCACACTGCAGCTGCGAAAGGCATCCCAAGGGGAGCGCAAAAGTGACACAACTTGGCTGCCTCTGCTTCTATTCTCATGAGACCATCCTGAACCATAGGCTGATTTTCCTTCCTAGGGTTAAGGTTTGAGTTACGCCTAGGGTAAGGGTTCTATTAACCAGAAAGCCCTGAGTTCCAAGAACACAGCAGCTGCGAAGGACTAGCCAAGAAGAGCGCAAAAGTACCACAACATGCCTGCCTCCACAGCTTTTTCCTTGGGGACATGCCTAATTCCTGGCTGATTTGCCTTTCTCGTCTTAGGGTTGGGGTTCGGCCTAGGGCTAGGATTTTTTTAACTAGGAAGCCCTGAGTTCCAGGCTTACTTCATCTGCAAAAAGCATCCCAAAGGGAGTGCAGAAGTGCCACAACATGGCTGCTTTCACGGCTTTTCCCTTAGGAAGAACCCTAATACGCGGCTGATTTACCTTCCTAGGGTTACTCTTAGGCTTAGGCCTAGGACTTTTAAAACCAGGAAGCCCTGGGCTCCAGGCACATGCAGCTGTTAAAGGCATCCCAAGAGGGCCGCAGAAGTGACACAACTTGGCTGCCTCTGCTTCTATTCTCATGAGACCATCCCGAACCATAGGCTGATTTTCCTTCCTAGGGTTAAGGTTTGAGTTACGCCTGGGGTAAGGGTTCTATTAACCAGAAAGCCCTGAGTTCCAAGAACACAGCAGCTGCGAAGGACTAGCCAAGAAGAGCGCAAAAGTACCACAACATGCCTGCCTCCACAGCTTTTTCCTTGGGGACATGCCTAATTCCTGGCTGATTTGCCTTTCTCGTCTTAGGGTTGGGGTTCGGACTAGGGCTAGGATTTTTAAAATCAGGAAGCCCTGAGTTCCAGGCACACTGGAGCTGTGAAAGGCATCCAAAAGGGAGTGCAAAAGTGCCACAACATGGCTGCTTTCCCGGCTTTTTCCTTGGCAAGAAGCCTAACACCAGGCTGATTTCCCTTCCCAGGGTTACTGTAAGGCTTAGGCCTAGCGCTAGGATTTTTAAAACTAGGAAGCCCTTAGCTCCAGGCACACTGCAGCTGTTCAAGGCATCCCATGGGGAGTACAAAAGTGCAACAACATGGCAGCTTTCACAGCATTTTCCTTGGCACCATCCCTATACCTAGGCTGATTTATCTGCCTAAGGTTAGGGTTAGGGTTCCGCCTAGGGCTTGGAGATTTTAACCAGGAAGCCCTGAGTTCCAGGCTTACTGCATCTGCCAAAGGTATCCCAAAGGGAGTGCAGAAGTGCCACAACATGGCTGCTTTCACGGCTTTTCCCTTAGGAAGAACCCTAATACGCGGCTGATTTACCTTCCTAGGGTTACTGTTAGGCTTAGGCCTAGGACTTTTAAAACCAGGAAGCCCTGGGCTCCAGGCACACTGCAGCTGCGAAAGGCATCCCAAGGGGAGCGCAAAAGTGACACAACTTGGCTGCCACTACTGATATTTCCATGAGACCATCCCGAACCATAGGCTGATTTTCCTTCCTAGGGTTAAGGTTTGAGTTACGCCTAGGGTAAGGGTTCTATTAACCAGAAAGCCCTGAGCTCCAAGAACACAGCAGCTGCGAAGGACTACCCAAGAAGAGCGCAAAAGTACCACAACATGCCTGCCTCCACAGCTTTTTCCTTGGGGACATGCCTAATTCCTGGCTGATTTGCCTTTCTCGTCTTAGGGTTGGGGTTCGGCCTAGGGCTAGGATTTTTTTAACTAGGAAGCCCTGAGTTCCAGGCTTACTTCATCTGCAAAAAGCATCCCAAAGGGAGTGCAGAAGTGCCACAACATGGCTGCTTTCACGGCTTTTCCCTTAGGAAGAACCCTAATACGCGGCTGATTTACCTTCCTAGGGTTACTGTTAGGCTTAGGCCTAGGACTTTTAAAACCAGGAAGCCCTGGGCTCCAGGCACATGCAGCTGTTAAAGGCATCCCAAGAGGGCTGCAGAAGTGACACAACTTGGCTGCCTCTGCTTCTATTCTCATGAGACCATCCCGAACCATAGGCTGATTTTCCTTCCTAGGGTTAAGGTTTGAGTTACGCCTAGGGTAAGGGTTCTATTAACCAGAAAGCCCTGAGTTCCAAGAACACAGCAGCTGCGAAGGACTACCCAAGAAGAGCGCAAAAGTACCACAACATGCCTGCCTCCACAGCTTTTTCCTTGGGGACATGCCTAATTCCTGGCTGATTTGCCTTTCTCGTCTTAGGGTTGGGGTTCGGCCTAGGGCTAGGATTTTTAAAATCAGGAAGCCCTGAGTTCCAGGCACACTGGAGCTGTGAAAGGCATCCAAAAGGGAGTGCAAAAGTGCCACAACATGGCTGCTTTCCCGGCTTTGTCCTTGGCAAGAAGCCTAACACCAGGCTGATTTCCCTCCTCAGGGTTACTGTAAGGCTTAGGCCTAGCGCTAGGATTTTTAAAACTAGGAAGCCCTTAGCTCCAGGCACACTGCAGCTGTTCAAGGCATCCCAAGGGGAGTACAAAAGTGCAACAACATGGCAACTTTCACAGCATTCTCCTTGGCACCATCCCTATACCTAGGCTGATTTATCTGCCTAGGGTTAGGGTTAGGGTTCAGCCTAGGGCTTGGAGATTTTAACCAGGAAGCCCTGAGTTCCAGGCTTACTGCATCTGCCAAAGGTATCCCAAAGGGAGTGCAGAAGTGCCACAACATGGCTGCTTTCACGGCTTTTCCCTTAGGAAGAACCCTAATACGCGGCTGATTTACCTTCCTAGGGTTACTGTTAGGCTTAGGCCTAGGACTTTTAAAACCAGAAAGCCCTGAGTTCCAAGAACACAGCAGCTGCGAAGGACTTCCCAAGAAGAGCGCAAAAGTACCACAACATGCCTGCCTCCACAGCTTTTTCCTTGGGGACATGCCTAATTCCTGGCTGATTTGCCTTTCTCGTCTTAGGGTTGGGATTCGGCCTAGGGCTAGGATTTTTAAAATCAGGAAGCCCTGAGTTCCAGGCACACTGGAGCTGTGAAAGGCATCCAAAAGGGAGTGCAAAAGTGCCACAACATGGCTGCTTTCACGGCTTTTTCCTTGGCAAGAAGCCTAACACCAGGCTGATTTACCTTCCTAGGGTTACTGTAAGGCTTAGGCCTAGGGCTAGGATTTTTAAAACTACGAAGCCCTTAGCTCCAGGCACACTGCAGCTGTTCAAGGCATCCCAAGAGGGTGGCAGAAGTGACAGAACTTGGCTGCCTCTTCTGCTATTCTCATGAGACCATCCCGAACCATAGGCTGATTTTCCTTCCTAGGGTTAAGGTTTGAGTTACGCCTGGGGTAAGGGTTCTATTAACCAGAAAGCCCTGAGTTCCAAGAACACAGCAGCTGCGAAGGACTAGCCAAGAAGAGCGCAAAAGTACCACAACGTGCCTGCCTCCACAGCTTTTTCCTTGGGGACATGCCTAATTCCTGGCTGATTTGCCTTTCTCGTCTTAGGGTTGGGGTTCGGCCTACGGCTAGGATATTTTAACTAGGAAGCCCTGAGTTCCAGGCTTACTTCATCTGCAAAAAGCATCCCAAAGGGAGTGCAGAAGTGCCACAACATGGCTGCTTTCACGGCTTTTCCCTTAGGAAGAACCCTAATACCCGGCAGATTTACCTTCCTAGGGTTACTGTTAGGCTTAGGCCTAGGACTTTTAAAACCAGGAAGCCCTGGGCTCCAGGCACATGCAGCTGCGAAAGGCATCCCAAGAGGGCCGCAGAAGTGACACAACTTGGCTGCCACCACTGATATTTCCATGAGACCATCCCGAACCATAGGCTGATTTTCCTTCCTAGGGTTAAGGTTTGAGTTACGCCTAGGGTAAGGGTTCTATTAACCAGAAAGCCCTGAGTTCCAAGAACACAGCAGCTGCGAAGGACTACCCAAGAAGAGCGCAAAAGTACCACAACATGCCTGCCTCCACAGCTTTTTCCTTGGGGACATGCCTAATTCCTGGCTGATTTGCCTTTCTCGTCTTAGGGTTGGGGTTCGGCCTAGGGCTAGGATTTTTTAACTAGGAAGCCCTGAGTTCCAGGCTTACTGCATCTGCCAAAGGCATCCCAAAGGGAGTGCAAAAGTGCCACAACATGGCTGCTTTCACGGCTTTTCCCTTAGGAAGAACCCTAAAACGCGGCTGATTTACCTTCCTAGGGTTACTGTTAGGCTTAGGCCTAGGACTTTTAAAACCAGGAAGCCCTGGGCTCCAGGCACACTGCAGCTGCGAAAGGCATCCCAAGGGGAGCGCAAAAGTTACACAACTTGGCTGCCACCACTGATATTTCCATGAGACCATCCTGAACCATAGGCTGATTTTCCTTCCTAGGGTTAAGATCTGAGTTACGCCTAGGGTAAGGGTTCTATTAACCAGAAAGCCCTGAGTTCCAAGAACACAGCAGCTGCGAAGGACTACCCAAGAAGAGCGCAAAAGTACCACAACATGCCTGCCTCC
Organism: Ammospiza maritima maritima; assembly: GCA_036010785.1. Taxonomy (NCBI): domain Eukaryota; kingdom Metazoa; phylum Chordata; class Aves; order Passeriformes; family Passerellidae; genus Ammospiza; species Ammospiza maritima. Next base: position 2,305,409 of record JAYKTQ010000127.1, read on the forward strand.
ACAGCTTTTTCCTTGGGGACATGCCTACTTCCTGGCTGATTTTCCTTTCTCGTCTTAGGGTTGGGGTTCGGCCTAGGGCTAGGATTTTTAAAATCAGGAAGCCCTGAGTTCCAGGCACACTGGAGCTGTGAAAGGCATCCAAAAGGGAGTGCAAAAGTGCCACAACATGGCTGCTTTCCCGGCTTTGTCCTTGGCAAGAACCCTAATACGCGGCTGATTTCCCTTCCCAGGGTTACTGTAAGGCTTAGGCCTAGCGCTAGGATTTTTAAAACTTGGAAGCCCTTAGCTCCAGGCACACTGCAGCTTTTCAAGGCATCCCAAGGGGAGTACAAAAGTGCAACAACATGGCAGCTTTCACAGCATTTTCCTTGGCACCATCCCTATACCTAGGCTGATTTATCTGCCTAGGGTTAGGGTTAGGGTTCAGCCTAGGGCTTGGAGATTTTAACCAGGAAGCCCTGAGTTCCAGGCTTACTGCATCTGCCAAAGGTATCCCAAAGGGAGTGCAGAAGTGCCACAACATGGCTGCTTTCACGGCTTTTCCCTTAGGAAGAACCCTAATACGCGGCTGATTTACCTTCCTAGGGTTACTGTTAGGCTTAGGCCTAGGGCTAGGATTTTTAAAACTAGGAAGCCCTTAGCTCCAGGCATACTGCAGATGTTCAAGGCATCCCAAGAGGGCCGCAGAAGTGACACAACTTGGCTGCCTCTGCTGCTATTCTCATGAGACCATGCCGAACCATAGGCTGATTTTCCTTCCTAGGGTTAAGGTTTGAGTTACGCCTGGGGTAAGGGTTCTATTAACCAGAAAGCCCTGAGTTCCAAGAACACAGCAGCTGCGAAGGACTAGCCAAGAAGAGCGCAAAAGTACCACAACATGCCTGCCTCCACAGCTTTTTCCTTGGGGACATGCCTAATTCCTGGCTGATTTGCCTTTCTCGTCTTAGGCTTGGGGTTCGGCCTAGGGCTAGGATTTTTTTAACTAGGAAGCCCTGAGTTCCAGGCTTACTTCATCTGCAAAAAGCATCCCAAAGGGAGTGCAGAAGTGCCACAACATGGCTGCTTTCACGGCTTTTCCCTTAGGAAGAACCCTAATACCCGGCAGATTTACCTTCCTAGGGTTACTGTTAGGCTTAGGCCTAGGACTTTTAAAACCAGGAAGCCCTGGGCTCCAGGCACATGCAGCTGCGAAAGGCATCCCAAGAGGGCCGCAGAAGTGACACAACTTGGCTGCCACCACTAATATTTCCAGGAGACCATCCCGAACCATAGGCTGATTTTCCTTCCTAGGGTTAAGGTTTGAGTTACGCCTAGGGTAATGGTTCTATTAACCAGAAAGCCCTGAGTTCCAAGAACACAGCAGCTGCGAAGGACTAGCCAAGAAGAGCGCAAAAGTACCACAACATGCCTGCCTCCACAGCTTTTTCCTTGGGGACATGCCTAATTCCTGGCTGATTTGCCTTTCTCGTCTTAGGGTTGGGGTTCGGCCTAGGGCTAGGATTTTTTAACTAGGAAGCCCTGAGTTCCAGGCTTACTGCATCTGCCAAAGGCATCCCAAAGGGAGTGCAAAAGTGCCACAACATGGCTGCTTTCACGGCTTTTCCCTTAGGAAGAACCCTAATACCCGGCAGATTTACCTTCCTAGGGTTACTGTTAGGCTTAGGCCTAGGACTTTTAAAACCAGGAAGCCCTGGGCTCCAGGCACACTGCAGCTGCGAAAGGCATCCCAAGGGGAGCGCAAAAGTGACACAACTTGGCTGCCACTACTGATATTTCCATGAGACCATCCTGAACCATAGGCTGATTTTCCTTCCTAGGGTTAAGGTTTGAGTTACGCCTAGGGTAAGGGTTCTATTAACCAGAAAGCCCTGAGCTCCAAGAACACAGCAGTTGCGAAGGACTACCCAAGAAGAGCGCAAAAGTACCACAACATGCCTGCCTCCACAGCTTTTTCCTTGGGGACATGCCTAATTCCTGGCTGATTTGCCTTTCTCGTCTTAGGGTTGGGGTTCGGACTAGGGCTAGGATTTTTTTAACTAGGAAGCCCTGAGTTCCAGGCTTACTTCATCTGCAAAAAGCATCCCAAAGGGAGTGCAGAAGTGCCACAACATGGCTGCTTTCACGGCTTTTCCCTTAGGAAGAACCCTAATACGCGGCTGATTTACCTTCCTAGGGTTACTGTTAGGCTTAGGCCTAGGACTTTTAAAACCAGGAAGCCCTGGGCTCCAGGCACATGCAGCTGTTAAAGGCATCCCAAGAGGGCTGCAGAAGTGACACAACTTGGCTGCCTCTGCTTCTATTCTCATGAGACCATCCCGAACCATAGGCTGATTTTCCTTCCTAGGGTTAAGGTTTGAGTTACGCCTAGGGTAAGGGTTCTATTAACCAGAAAGCCCTGAGTTCCAAGAACACAGCAGCTGCGAAGGACTAGCCAAGAAGAGCGCAAAAGTACCACAACATGCCTGCCTCCACAGCTTTTTCCTTGGGGACATGCCTAATTCCTGGCTGATTTGCCTTTCTCGTCTTAGGGTTGGGGTTCGGCCTAGGGCTAGGATTTTTAAAATCAGGAAGCCCTGAGTTCCAGGCACACTGGAGCTGTGAAAGGCATCCAAAAGGGAGTGCAAAAGTGCCACAACATGGCTGCTTTCCCGGCTTTGTCCTTGGCAAGAACCCTAACACCAGGCTGATTTCCCTCCTCAGCGTTACTGTAAGGCTTAGGCCTAGCGCTAGGATTTTTAAAACTAGGAAGCCCTTAGCTCCAGGCACACTGCAGCTGTTCAAGGCATCCCAAGGGGAGTACAAAAGTGCAACAACATGGCAGCTTTCACAGCATTCTCCTTGGCACCATCCCTATACCTAGGCTGATTTATCTGCCTAGGGTTAGGGTTAGGGTTCAGCCTAGGGCTTGGAGATTTTAACCAGGAAGCCCTGAGTTCCAGGCTTACTGCATCTGCCAAAGGTATCCCAAAGGGAGTGCAGAAGTGCCACAACATGGCTGCTTTCACGGCTTTTCCCTTAGGAAGAACCCTAATACGCGGCTGATTTACCTTCCTAGGGTTACTGTTAGGCTTAGGCCTAGGACTTTTAAAACCAGGAAGCCCTGGGCTCCAGGCACACTGCAGCTGCGAAAGGCATCCCAAGGGGAGCGCAAAAGTGACACAACTTGGCTGCCTCTGCTTCTATTCTCATGAGACCATCCTGAACCATAGGCTGATTTTCCTTCCTAGGGTTAAGGTTTGAGTTACGCCTAGGGTAAGGGTTCTATTAACCAGAAAGCCCTGAGTTCCAAGAACACAGCAGCTGCGAAGGACTAGCCAAGAAGAGCGCAAAAGTACCACAACATGCCTGCCTCCACAGCTTTTTCCTTGGGGACATGCCTAATTCCTGGCTGATTTGCCTTTCTCGTCTTAGGGTTGGGGTTCGGCCTAGGGCTAGGATTTTTTTAACTAGGAAGCCCTGAGTTCCAGGCTTACTTCATCTGCAAAAAGCATCCCAAAGGGAGTGCAGAAGTGCCACAACATGGCTGCTTTCACGGCTTTTCCCTTAGGAAGAACCCTAATACGCGGCTGATTTACCTTCCTAGGGTTACTGTTAGGCTTAGGCCTAGGACTTTTAAAACCAGGAAGCCCTGGGCTCCAGGCACATGCAGCTGTTAAAGGCATCCCAAGAGGGCCGCAGAAGTGACACAACTTGGCTGCCTCTGCTTCTATTCTCATGAGACCATCCCGAACCATAGGCTGATTTTCCTTCCTAGGGTTAAGGTTTGAGTTACGCCTAGGGTAAGGGTTCTATTAACCAGAAAGCCCTGAGTTCCAAGAACACAGCAGCTGCGAAGGACTAGCCAAGAAGAGCGCAAAAGTACCACAACATGCCTGCCTCCACAGCTTTTTCCTTGGGGACATGCCTAATTCCTGGCTGATTTGCCTTTCTCGTCTTAGGGTTGGGGTTCGGCCTAGGGCTAGGATTTTTAAAATCAGGAAGCCCTGAGTTCCAGGCACACTGGAGCTGTGAAAGGCATCCAAAAGGGAGTGCAAAAGTGCCACAACATGGCTGCTTTCCCGGCTTTGTCCTTGGCAAGAAGCCTAACACCAGGCTGATTTCCCTTCCCAGGGTTACTGTAAGGCTTAGGCCTAGCGCTAGGATTTTTAAAACTAGGAAGCCCTTAGCTCCAGGCACACTGCAGCTGTTCAAGGCATCCCATGGGGAGTACAAAAGTGCAACAACATGGCAGCTTTCACAGCATTTTCCTTGGCACCATCCCTATACCTAGGCTGATTTATCTGCCTAGGGTTAGGGTTAGGGTTCCGCCTAGGGCTTGGAGATTTTAACCAGGAAGCCCTGAGTTCCAGGCTTACTGCATCTGCCAAAGGTATCCCAAAGGGAGTGCAGAAGTGCCACAACATGGCTGCTTTCACGGCTTTTCCCTTAGGAAGAACCCTAATACGCGGCTGATTTACCTTCCTAGGGTTACTGTTAGGCTTAGGCCTAGGACTTTTAAAACCAGGAAGCCCTGGGCTCCAGGCACACTGCAGCTGCGAAAGGCATCCCAAGGGGAGCGCAAAAGTGACACAACTTGGCTGCCACTACTGATATTTCCATGAGACCATCCCGAACCATAGGCTGATTTTCCTTCCTAGGGTTAAGGTTTGAGTTACGCCTAGGGTAAGGGTTCTATTAACCAGAAAGCCCTGAGCTCCAAGAACACAGCAGCTGCGAAGGACTACCCAAGAAGAGCGCAAAAGTACCACAACATGCCTGCCTCCACAGCTTTTTCCTTGGGGACATGCCTAATTCCTGGCTGATTTGCCTTTCTCGTCTTAGGGTTGGGGTTCGGCCTAGGGCTAGGATTTTTTTAACTAGGAAGCCCTGAGTTCCAGGCTTACTTCATCTGCAAAAAGCATCCCAAAGGGAGTGCAGAAGTGCCACAACATGGCTGCTTTCACGGCTTTTCCCTTAGGAAGAACCCTAATACGCGGCTGATTTACCTTCCTAGGGTTACTGTTAGGCTTAGGCCTAGGACTTTTAAAACCAGGAAGCCCTGGGCTCCAGGCACATGCAGCTGTTAAAGGCATCCCAAGAGGGCTGCAGAAGTGACACAACTTGGCTGCCTCTGCTTCTATTCTCATGAGACCATCCCGAACCATAGGCTGATTTTCCTTCCTAGGGTTAAGGTTTGAGTTACGCCTAGGGTAAGGGTTCTATTAACCAGAAAGCCCTGAGTTCCAAGAACACAGCAGCTGCGAAGGACTACCCAAGAAGAGCGCAAAAGTACCACAACATGCCTGCCTCCACAGCTTTTTCCTTGGGGACATGCCTAATTCCTGGCTGATTTGCCTTTCTCGTCTTAGGGTTGGGGTTCGGCCTAGGGCTAGGATTTTTAAAATCAGGAAGCCCTGAGTTCCAGGCACACTGGAGCTGTGAAAGGCATCCAAAAGGGAGTGCAAAAGTGCCACAACATGGCTGCTTTCCCGGCTTTGTCCTTGGCAAGAAGCCTAACACCAGGCTGATTTCCCTCCTCAGGGTTACTGTAAGGCTTAGGCCTAGCGCTAGGATTTTTAAAACTAGGAAGCCCTTAGCTCCAGGCACACTGCAGCTGTTCAAGGCATCCCAAGGGGAGTACAAAAGTGCAACAACATGGCAACTTTCACAGCATTCTCCTTGGCACCATCCCTATACCTAGGCTGATTTATCTGCCTAGGGTTAGGGTTAGGGTTCAGCCTAGGGCTTGGAGATTTTAACCAGGAAGCCCTGAGTTCCAGGCTTACTGCATCTGCCAAAGGTATCCCAAAGGGAGTGCAGAAGTGCCACAACATGGCTGCTTTCACGGCTTTTCCCTTAGGAAGAACCCTAATACGCGGCTGATTTACCTTCCTAGGGTTACTGTTAGGCTTAGGCCTAGGACTTTTAAAACCAGAAAGCCCTGAGTTCCAAGAACACAGCAGCTGCGAAGGACTTCCCAAGAAGAGCGCAAAAGTACCACAACATGCCTGCCTCCACAGCTTTTTCCTTGGGGACATGCCTAATTCCTGGCTGATTTGCCTTTCTCGTCTTAGGGTTGGGATTCGGCCTAGGGCTAGGATTTTTAAAATCAGGAAGCCCTGAGTTCCAGGCACACTGGAGCTGTGAAAGGCATCCAAAAGGGAGTGCAAAAGTGCCACAACATGGCTGCTTTCACGGCTTTTTCCTTGGCAAGAAGCCTAACACCAGGCTGATTTACCTTCCTAGGGTTACTGTAAGGCTTAGGCCTAGGGCTAGGATTTTTAAAACTACGAAGCCCTTAGCTCCAGGCACACTGCAGCTGTTCAAGGCATCCCAAGAGGGCGGCAGAAGTGACAGAACTTGGCTGCCTCTTCTGCTATTCTCATGAGACCATCCCGAACCATAGGCTGATTTTCCTTCCTAGGGTTAAGGTTTGAGTTACGCCTGGGGTAAGGGTTCTATTAACCAGAAAGCCCTGAGTTCCAAGAACACAGCAGCTGCGAAGGACTAGCCAAGAAGAGCGCAAAAGTACCACAACGTGCCTGCCTCCACAGCTTTTTCCTTGGGGACATGCCTAATTCCTGGCTGATTTGCCTTTCTCGTCTTAGGGTTGGGGTTCGGCCTACGGCTAGGATATTTTAACTAGGAAGCCCTGAGTTCCAGGCTTACTTCATCTGCAAAAAGCATCCCAAAGGGAGTGCAGAAGTGCCACAACATGGCTGCTTTCACGGCTTTTCCCTTAGGAAGAACCCTAATACCCGGCAGATTTACCTTCCTAGGGTTACTGTTAGGCTTAGGCCTAGGACTTTTAAAACCAGGAAGCCCTGGGCTCCAGGCACATGCAGCTGCGAAAGGCATCCCAAGAGGGCCGCAGAAGTGACACAACTTGGCTGCCACCACTGATATTTCCATGAGACCATCCCGAACCATAGGCTGATTTTCCTTCCTAGGGTTAAGGTTTGAGTTACGCCTAGGGTAAGGGTTCTATTAACCAGAAAGCCCTGAGTTCCAAGAACACAGCAGCTGCGAAGGACTACCCAAGAAGAGCGCAAAAGTACCACAACATGCCTGCCTCCACAGCTTTTTCCTTGGGGACATGCCTAATTCCTGGCTGATTTGCCTTTCTCGTCTTAGGGTTGGGGTTCGGCCTAGGGCTAGGATTTTTTAACTAGGAAGCCCTGAGTTCCAGGCTTACTGCATCTGCCAAAGGCATCCCAAAGGGAGTGCAAAAGTGCCACAACATGGCTGCTTTCACGGCTTTTCCCTTAGGAAGAACCCTAAAACGCGGCTGATTTACCTTCCTAGGGTTACTGTTAGGCTTAGGCCTAGGACTTTTAAAACCAGGAAGCCCTGGGCTCCAGGCACACTGCAGCTGCGAAAGGCATCCCAAGGGGAGCGCAAAAGTTACACAACTTGGCTGCCACCACTGATATTTCCATGAGACCATCCTGAACCATAGGCTGATTTTCCTTCCTAGGGTTAAGATCTGAGTTACGCCTAGGGTAAGGGTTCTATTAACCAGAAAGCCCTGAGTTCCAAGAACACAGCAGCTGCGAAGGACTACCCAAGAAGAGCGCAAAAGTACCACAACATGCCTGCCTCCACAGCTTTTTCCTTGGGGACATGCCTACTTCCTGGCTGATTTTCCTTTCTCGTCTTAGGGTTGGGGTTCGGCCTAGGGCTAGGATTTTTAAAATCAGGAAGCCCTGAGTTCCAGGCACACTGGAGCTGTGAAAGGCATCCAAAAGGGAGTGCAAAAGTGCCACAACATGGCTGCTTTCCCGGCTTTGTCCTTGGCAAGAACCCTAATACGCGGCTGATTTCCCTTCCCAGGGTTACTGTAAGGCTTAGGCCTAGCGCTAGGATTTTTAAAACTTGGAAGCCCTTAGCTCCAGGCACACTGCAGCTTTTCAAGGCATCCCAAGGGGAGTACAAAAGTGCAACAACATGGCAGCTTTCACAGCATTTTCCTTGGCACCATCCCTATACCTAGGCTGATTTATCTGCCTAGGGTTAGGGTTAGGGTTCAGCCTAGGGCTTGGAGATTTTAACCAGGAAGCCCTGAGTTCCAGGCTTACTGCATCTGCCAAAGGTATCCCAAAGGGAGTGCAGAAGTGCCACAACATGGCTGCTTTCACGGCTTTTCCCTTAGGAAGAACCCTAATACGCGGCTGATTTACCTTCCTAGGGTTACTGTTAGGCTTAGGCCTAGGGCTAGGATTTTTAAAACTAGGAAGCCCTTAGCTCCAGGCATACTGCAGATGTTCAAGGCATCCCAAGAGGGCCGCAGAAGTGACACAACTTGGCTGCCTCTGCTGCTATTCTCATGAGACCATCCCGAACCATAGGCTGATTTTCCTTCCTAGGGTTAAGGTTTGAGTTACGCCTGGGGTAAGGGTTCTATTAACCAGAAAGCCCTGAGTTCCAAGAACACAGCAGCTGCGAAGGACTACCCAAGAAGAGCGCAAAAGTACCACAACATGCCTGCCTCCACAGCTTTTTCCTTGGGGACATGCCTAATTCCTGGCTGATTTGCCTTTCTCGTCTTAGGCTTGGGGTTCGGCCTAGGGCTAGGATTTTTTTAACTAGGAAGCCCTGAGTTCCAGGCTTACTTCATCTGCAAAAAGCATCCCAAAGGGAGTGCAGAAGTGCCACAACATGGCTGCTTTCACGGCTTTTCCCTTAGGAAGAACCCTAATACCCGGCAGATTTACCTTCCTAGGGTTACTGTTAGGCTTAGGCCTAGGACTTTTAAAACCAGGAAGCCCTGGGCTCCAGGCACATGCAGCTGCGAAAGGCATCCCAAGAGGGCCGCAGAAGTGACACAACTTGGCTGCCACCACTGATATTTCCATGAGACCATCCCGAACCATAGGCTGATTTTCCTTCCTAGGGTTAAGGTTTGAGTTACGCCTAGGGTAAGGGTTCTATTAACCAGAAAGCCCTGAGTTCCAAGAACACAGCAGCTGCGAAGGACTAGCCAAGAAGAGCGCAAAAGTACCACAACATGCCTGCCTCCACAGCTTTTTCCTTGGGGACATGCCTAATTCCTGGCTGATTTGCCTTTCTCGTCTTAGGGTTGGGGTTCGGCCTACGGCTAGGATTTTTTTAACTAGGAAGCCCTGAGTTCCAGGCTTACTTCATCTGCAAAAAGCATCCCAAAGGGAGTGCAGAAGTGCCACAACATGGCTGCTTTCACGGCTTTTCCCTTAGGAAGAACCCTAATACCCGGCAGATTTACCTTCCTAGGGTTACTGTTAGGCTTAGGCCTAGGACTTTTAAAACCAGGAAGCCCTGGGCTCCAGGCACATGCAGCTGCGAAAGGCATCCCAAGAGGGCCGCAGAAGTGACACAACTTGGCTGCCACCACTAATATTTCCAGGAGACCATCCCGAACCATAGGCTGATTTTCCTTCCTAGGGTTAAGGTTTGAGTTACGCCTAGGGTAAGGGTTCTATTAACCAGAAAGCCCTGAGTTCCAAGAACACAGCAGCTGCGAAGGACTAGCCAAGAAGAGCGCAAAAGTACCACAACATGCCTGCCTCCACAGCTTTTTCCTTGGGGACATGCCTAATTCCTGGCTGATTTGCCTTTCTCGTCTTAGGGTTGGGGTTCGGCCTAGGGCTAGGATTTTTTAACTAGGAAGCCCTGAGTTCCAGGCTTACTGCATCTGCCAAAGGCATCCCAAAGGGAGTGCAAAAGTGCCACAACATGGCTGCTTTCACGGCTTTTCCCTTAGGAAGAACCCTAATACCCGGCAGATTTACCTTCCTAGGGTTACTGTTAGGCTTAGGCCTAGGACTTTTAAAACCAGGAAGCCCTGGGCTCCAGGCACACTGCAGCTGCGAAAGGCATCCCAAGGGGAGCGCAAAAGTGACACAACTTGGCTGCCAGTACTGATATTTCCATGAGACCATCCTGAACCATAGGCTGATTTTCCTTCCTAGGGTTAAGGTTTGAGTTACGCCTAGGGTAAGGGTTCTATTAACCAGAAAGCCCTGAGCTCCAAGAACACAGCAGTTGCGAAGGACTACCCAAGAAGAGCGCAAAAGTACCACAACATGCCTGCCTCCACAGCTTTTTCCTTGGGGACATGCCTAATTCCTGGCTGATTTGCCTTTCTCGTCTTAGGGTTGGGGTTCGGACTAGGGCTAGGATTTTTTTAACTAGGAAGCCCTGAGTTCCAGGCTTACTTCATCTGCAAAAAGCATCCCAAAGGGAGTGCAGAAGTGCCACAACATGGCTGCTTTCACGGCTTTTCCCTTAGGAAGAACCCTAATACGCGGCTGATTTACCTTCCTAGGGTTACTGTTAGGCTTAGGCCTAGGACTTTTAAAACCAGGAAGCCCTGGGCTCCAGGCACATGCAGCTGTTAAAGGCATCCCAAGAGGGCTGCAGAAGTGACACAACTTGGCTGCCTCTGCTTCTATTCTCATGAGACCATCCCGAACCATAGGCTGATTTTCCTTCCTAGGGTTAAGGTTTGAGTTACGCCTAGGGTAAGGGTTCTATTAACCAGAAAGCCCTGAGTTCCAAGAACACAGCAGCTGCGAAGGACTAGCCAAGAAGAGCGCAAAAGTACCACAACATGCCTGCCTCCACAGCTTTTTCCTTGGGGACATGCCTAATTCCTGGCTGATTTTCCTTTCTCGTCTTAGGGTTGGGGTTCGGCCTAGGGCTAGGATTTTTAAAATCAGGAAGCCCTGAGTTCCAGGCACACTGGAGCTGTGAAAGGCATCCAAAAGGGAGTGCAAAAGTGCCACAACATGGCTGCTTTCCCGGCTTTGTCCTTGGCAAGAAGCCTAACACCAGGCTGATTTCCCTCCTCAGGGTTACTGTAAGGCTTAGGCCTAGCGCTAGGATTTTTAAAACTAGGAAGCCCTTAGCTCCAGGCACACTGCAGCTGTTCAAGGCATCCCAAGGGGAGTACAAAAGTGCAACAACATGGCAACTTTCACAGCATTCTCCTTGGCACCATCCCTATACCTAGGCTGATTTATCTGCCTAGGGTTAGGGTTAGGGTTCAGCCTAGGGCTTGGAGATTTTAACCAGGAAGCCCTGAGTTCCAGGCTTACTGCATCTGCCAAAGGTATCCCAAAGGGAGTGCAGAAGTGCCACAACATGGCTGCTTTCACGGCTTTTCCCTTAGGAAGAACCCTAATACGCGGCTGATTTACCTTCCTAGGGTTACTGTTAGGCTTAGGCCTAGGACTTTTAAAACCAGAAAGCCCTGAGTTCCAAGAACACAGCAGCTGCGAAGGACTTCCCAAGAAGAGCGCAAAAGTACCACAACATGCCTGCCTCCACAGCTTTTTCCTTGGGGACATGCCTAATTCCTGGCTGATTTGCCTTTCTCGTCTTAGGGTTGGGATTCGGCCTAGGGCTAGGATTTTTAAAATCAGGAAGCCCTGAGTTCCAGGCACACTGGAGCTGTGAAAGGCATCCAAAAGGGAGTGCAAAAGTGCCACAACATGGCTGCTTTCACGGCTTTTTCCTTGGCAAGAAGCCTAACACCAGGCTGATTTACCTTCCTAGGGTTACTGTAAGGCTTAGGCCTAGCGCTAGGATTTTTAAAACTTGGAAGCCCTTAGCTCCAGGCACACTGCAGCTTTTCAAGGCATCCCAAGGGGAGTACAAAAGTGCAACAACATGGCAGCTTTCACAGCATTTTCCTTGGCACCATCCCTATACCTAGGCTGATTTATCTGCCTAGGGTTAGGGTTAGGGTTCAGCCTAGGGCTTGGAGATTTTAACCAGGAAGCCCTGAGTTCCAGGCTTACTGCATCTGCCAAAGGTATCCCAAAGGGAGTGCAGAAGTGCCACAACATGGCTGCTTTCACGGCTTTTCCCTTAGGAAGAACCCTAATACGCGGCTGATTTACCTTCCTAGGGTTACTGTTAGGCTTAGGCCTAGGGCTAGGATTTTTAAAACTAGGAAGCCCTTAGCTCCAGGCATACTGCAGATGTTCAAGGCATCCCAAGAGGGCCGCAGAAGTGACACAACTTGGCTGCCTCTGCTGCTATTCTCATGAGACCATCCCGAACCATAGGCTGATTTTCCTTCCTAGGGTTAAGGTTTGAGTTACGCCTGGGGTAAGGGTTCTATTAACCAGAAAGCCCTGAGTTCCAAGAACACAGCAGCTGCGAAGGACTACCCAAGAAGAGCGCAAAAGTACCACAACATGCCTGCCTCCACAGCTTTTTCCTTGGGGACATGCCTAATTCCTGGCTGATTTGCCTTTCTCGTCTTAGGCTTGGGGTTCGGCCTAGGGCTAGGATTTTTTTAACTAGGAAGCCCTGAGTTCCAGGCTTACTTCATCTGCAAAAAGCATCCCAAAGGGAGTGCAGAAGTGCCACAACATGGCTGCTTTCACGGCTTTTCCCTTAGGAAGAACCCTAATACCCGGCAGATTTACCTTCCTAGGGTTACTGTTAGGCTTAGGCCTAGGACTTTTAAAACCAGGAAGCCCTGGGCTCCAGGCACATGCAGCTGCGAAAGGCATCCCAAGAGGGCCGCAGAAGTGACACAACTTGGCTGCCACCACTGATATTTCCATGAGACCATCCCGAACCATAGGCTGATTTTCCTTCCTAGGGTTAAGGTTTGAGTTACGCCTAGGGTAAGGGTTCTATTAACCAGAAAGCCCTGAGTTCCAAGAACACAGCAGCTGCGAAGGACTAGCCAAGAAGAGCGCAAAAGTACCACAACATGCCTGCCTCCACAGCTTTTTCCTTGGGGACATGCCTAATTCCTGGCTGATTTGCCTTTCTCGTCTTAGGGTTGGGGTTCGGCCTACGGCTAGGATTTTTTTAACTAGGAAGCCCTGAGTTCCAGGCTTACTTCATCTGCAAAAAGCATCCCAAAGGGAGTGCAGAAGTGCCACAACATGGCTGCTTTCACGGCTTTTCCCTTAGGAAGAACCCTAATACCCGGCAGATTTACCTTCCTAGGGTTACTGTTAGGCTTAGGCCTAGGACTTTTAAAACCAGGAAGCCCTGGGCTCCAGGCACATGCAGCTGCGAAAGGCATCCCAAGAGGGCCGCAGAAGTGACACAACTTGGCTGCCACCACTAATATTTCCAGGAGACCATCCCGAACCATAGGCTGATTTTCCTTCCTAGGGTTAAGGTTTGAGTTACGCCTAGGGTAAGGGTTCTATTAACCAGAAAGCCCTGAGTTCCAAGAACACAGCAGCTGCGAAGGACTAGCCAAGAAGAGCGCAAAAGTACCACAACATGCCTGCCTCCACAGCTTTTTCCTTGGGGACATGCCTAATTCCTGGCTGATTTGCCTTTCTCGTCTTAGGGTTGGGGTTCGGCCTAGGGCTAGGATTTTTTAACTAGGAAGCCCTGAGTTCCAGGCTTACTGCATCTGCCAAAGGCATCCCAAAGGGAGTGCAAAAGTGCCACAACATGGCTGCTTTCACGGCTTTTCCCTTAGGAAGAACCCTAATACCCGGCAGATTTACCTTCCTAGGGTTACTGTTAGGCTTAGGCCTAGGACTTTTAAAACCAGGAAGCCCTGGGCTCCAGGCACACTGCAGCTGCGAAAGGCATCCCAAGGGGAGCGCAAAAGTGACACAACTTGGCTGCCAGTACTGATATTTCCATGAGACCATCCTGAACCATAGGCTGATTTTCCTTCCTAGGGTTAAGGTTTGAGTTACGCCTAGGGTAAGGGTTCTATTAACCAGAAAGCCCTGAGCTCCAAGAACACAGCAGTTGCGAAGGACTACCCAAGAAGAGCGCAAAAGTACCACAACATGCCTGCCTCCACAGCTTTTTCCTTGGGGACATGCCTAATTCCTGGCTGATTTGCCTTTCTCGTCTTAGGGTTGGGGTTCGGACTAGGGCTAGGATTTTTTTAACTAGGAAGCCCTGAGTTCCAGGCTTACTTCATCTGCAAAAAGCATCCCAAAGGGAGTGCAGAAGTGCCACAACATGGCTGCTTTCACGGCTTTTCCCTTAGGAAGAACCCTAATACGCGGCTGATTTACCTTCCTAGGGTTACTGTTAGGCTTAGGCCTAGGACTTTTAAAACCAGGAAGCCCTGGGCTCCAGGCACATGCAGCTGTTAAAGGCATCCCAAGAGGGCTGCAGAAGTGACACAACTTGGCTGCCTCTGCTTCTATTCTCATGAGACCATCCCGAACCATAGGCTGATTTTCCTTCCTAGGGTTAAGGTTTGAGTTACGCCTAGGGTAAGGGTTCTATTAACCAGAAAGCCCTGAGTTCCAAGAACACAGCAGCTGCGAAGGACTAGCCAAGAAGAGCGCAAAAGTACCACAACATGCCTGCCTCCACAGCTTTTTCCTTGGGGACATGCCTAATTCCTGGCTGATTTTCCTTTCTCGTCTTAGGGTTGGGGTTCGGCCTAGGGCTAGGATTTTTAAAATCAGGAAGCCCTGAGTTCCAGGCACACTGGAGCTGTGAAAGGCATCCAAAAGGGAGTGCAAAAGTGCCACAACATGGCTGCTTTCCCGGCTTTGTCCTTGGCAAGAAGCCTAACACCAGGCTGATTTCCCTCCTCAGGGTTACTGTAAGGCTTAGGCCTAGCGCTAGGATTTTTAAAACTAGGAAGCCCTTAGCTCCAGGCACACTGCAGCTGTTCAAGGCATCCCAAGGGGAGTACAAAAGTGCAACAACATGGCAACTTTCACAGCATTCTCCTTGGCACCATCCCTATACCTAGGCTGATTTATCTGCCTAGGGTTAGGGTTAGGGTTCAGCCTAGGGCTTGGAGATTTTAACCAGGAAGCCCTGAGTTCCAGGCTTACTGCATCTGCCAAAGGTATCCCAAAGGGAGTGCAGAAGTGCCACAACATGGCTGCTTTCACGGCTTTTCCCTTAGGAAGAACCCTAATACGCGGCTGATTTACCTTCCTAGGGTTACTGTTAGGCTTAGGCCTAGGACTTTTAAAACCAGAAAGCCCTGAGTTCCAAGAACACAGCAGCTGCGAAGGACTTCCCAAGAAGAGCGCAAAAGTACCACAACATGCCTGCCTCCACAGCTTTTTCCTTGGGGACATGCCTAATTCCTGGCTGATTTGCCTTTCTCGTCTTAGGGTTGGGATTCGGCCTAGGGCTAGGATTTTTAAAATCAGGAAGCCCTGAGTTCCAGGCACACTGGAGCTGTGAAAGGCATCCAAAAGGGAGTGCAAAAGTGCCACAACATGGCTGCTTTCACGGCTTTTTCCTTGGCAAGAAGCCTAACACCAGGCTGATTTACCTTCCTAGGGTTACTGTAAGGCTTAGGCCTAGGGCTAGGATTTTTAAAACTACGAAGCCCTTAGCTCCAGGCACACTGCAGCTGTTCAAGGCATCCCAAGAGGGCGGCAGAAGTGACAGAACTTGGCTGCCTCTTCTGCTATTCTCATGAGACCATCCCGAACCATAGGCTGATTTTCCTTCCTAGGGTTAAGGTTTGAGTTACGCCTGGGGTAAGGGTTCTATTAACCAGAAAGCCCTGAGTTCCAAGAACACAGCAGCTGCGAAGGACTAGCCAAGAAGAGCGCAAAAGTACCACAACGTGCCTGCCTCCACAGCTTTTTCCTTGGGGACATGCCTAATTCCTGGCTGATTTGCCTTTCTCGTCTTAGGGTTGGGGTTCGGCCTACGGCTAGGATTTTTTTAACTAGGAAGCCCTGAGTTCCAGGCTTACTTCATCTGCAAAAAGCATCCCAAAGGGAGTGCAGAAGTGCCACAACATGGCTGCTTTCACGGCTTTTCCCTTAGGAAGAACCCTAATACCCGGCAGATTTACCTTCCTAGGGTTACTGTTAGGCTTAGGCCTAGGACTTTTAAAACCAGGAAGCCCTGGGCTCCAGGCACATGCAGCTGCGAAAGGCATCCCAAGAGGGCCGCAGAAGTGACACAACTTGGCTGCCACCACTGATATTTCCAGGAGACCATCCTGAACCATAGGCTGATTTTCCTTCCTAGGGTTAAGGTTTGAGTTACGCCTGGGGTAAGGGTTCTATTAACCAGAAAGCCCTGAGTTCCAAGAACACAGCAGCTGCGAAGGACTAGCCAAGAAGAGCGCAAAAGTACCACAACGTGCCTGCCTCCACAGCTTTTTCCTTGGGGACATGCCTAATTCCTGGCTGATTTGCCTTTCTCGTCTTAGGGTTGGGGTTCGGCCTACGGCTAGGATTTTTTTAACTAGGAAGCCCTGAGTTCCAGGCTTACTTCATCTGCAAAAAGCATCCCAAAGGGAGTGCAGAAGTGCCACAACATGGCTGCTTTCACGGCTTTTCCCTTAGGAAGAACCCTAATACCCGGCAGATTTACCTTCCTAGGGTTACTGTTAGGCTTAGGCCTAGGACTTTTAAAACCAGGAAGCCCTGGGCTCCAGGCACATGCAGCTGCGAAAGGCATCCCAAGAGGGCCGCAGAAGTGACACAACTTGGCTGCCACCACTGATATTTCCAGGAGACCATCCCGAACCATAGGCTGATTTTCCTTCCTAGGGTTAAGGTTTGAGTTACGCCTAGGGTAAGGGTTCTATTAACCAGAAAGCCCTGAGTTCCAAGAACACAGCAGCTGCGAAGGACTAGCCAAGAAGAGCGCAAAAGTACCACAACATGCCTGCCTCCACAGCTTTTTCCTTGGGGACATGCCTAATTCCTGGCTGATTTGCCTTTCTCGTCTTAGGATTGGGGTTCGGCCTAGGGCTAGGATTTTTTAACTAGGAAGCCCTGAGTTCCAGGCTTACTGCATCTGCCAAAGGCATCCCAAAGGGAGTGCAAAAGTGCCACAACATGGCTGCTTTCACGGCTTTTCCCTTAGGAAGAACCCTAATACCCGGCTGATTTACCTTCCTAGGGTTACTGTTAGGCTTAGGCCTAGGACTTTTAAAACCAGGAAGCCCTGGGCTCCAGGCACACTGCAGCTGCGAAAGGCATCCCAAGGGGAGCGCAAAAGTGACACAACTTGGCTGCCACCACTGATATTTCCATGAGACCATCCTGAACCATAGGCTGATTTTCCTTCCTAGGGTTAAGATTTGAGTTACGCCTGGGGTAAGGGTTCTATTAACCAGAAAGCCCTGAGTTCCAAGAACACAGCAGCTGCGAAGGACTAGCCAAGAAGAGCGCAAAAGTACCACAACATGCCTGCCTCCACAGCTTTTTCCTTGGGGACATGCCTACTTCCTGGCTGATTTGCCTTTCTCGTCTTAGGCTTGGGGTTCGGCCTAGGGCTAGGATTTTTTTAACTAGGAAGCCCTGAGTTCCAGGCTTACTTCATCTGCAAAAAGCATCCCAAAGGGAGTGCAGAAGTGCCACAACATGGCTGCTTTCACGGCTTTTCCCTTAGGAAGAACCCTAATACGCGGCTGATTTACCTTCCTAGGGTTACTGTTAGGCTTAGGCCTAGGACTTTTAAAACCAGGAAGCCCTGGGCTCCAGGCACATGCAGCTGTTCAAGGCATCCCAAGAGGGCTGCAGAAGTGACACAACTTGGCTGCCTCTGCTTCTATTCTCATGAGACCATCCCGAACCATAGGCTGATTTTCCTTCCTAGGGTTAAGGTTTGAGTTACGCCTGGGGTAAGGGTTCTATTAACCAGAAAGCCCTGAGTTCCAAGAACACAGCAGCTGCGAAGGACTTCCCAAGAAGAGCGCAAAAGTACCACAACATGCCTGCCTCCACAGCTTTTTCCTTGGGGACATGCCTAATTCCTGGCTGATTTGCCTTTCTCGTCTTAGGGTTGGGGTTCGGCCTAGGGCTAGGATTTTTAAAATCAGGAAGCCCTGAGTTCCAGGCACACTGGAGCTGTGAAAGGCATCCAAAAGGGAGTGCAAAAGTGCCACAACATGGCTGCTTTCCCGGCTTTGTCCTTGGCAAGAAGCCTAACACCAGGCTGATTTCCCTTCCCAGGGTTACTGTAAGGCTTAGGCCTAGCGCTAGGATTTTTAAAACTAGGAAGCCCTTAGCTCCAGGCACACTGCAGATTTTCAAGGCATCCCAAGGGGAGTACAAAAGTGCAACAACATGGCAGCTTTCACAGCATTTTCCTTGGCACCATCCCTATACCTAGGCTGATTTATCTGCCTAGGGTTAGGGTTAGGGTTCAGCCTAGGGCTTGGAGATTTTAACCAGGAAGCCCTGAGTTCCAGGCTTACTGCATCTGCCAAAGGTATCCCAAAGGGAGTGCAGAAGTGCCACAACATGGCTGCTTTCACGGCTTTTCCCTTAGGAAGAACCCTAATACGCGGCTGATTTACCTTCCTAGGGTTATTGTTAGGCTTAGGCCTAGGACTTTTAAAACCAGGAAGCCCTGGGCTCCAGGCACACTGCAGCTGCGAAAGGCATCCCAAGGGGAGCGCAAAAGTGACACAACTTGGCTGCCTCTGCTTCTATTCTCATGAGACCATCCTGAACCATAGGCTGATTTTCCTTCCTAGGGTTAAGGTTTGAGTTACGCCTAGGGTAAGGGTTCTATTAACCAGAAAGCCCTGAGTTCCAAGAACACAGCAGCTGCGAAGGACTTCCCAAGAAGAGCGCAAAAGTACCACAACATGCCTGCCTCCACAGCTTTTTCCTTGGGGACATGCCTAATTCCTGGCTGATTTGCCTTTCTCGTCTTAGGGTTGGGGTTCGGCCTAGGGCTAGGATTTTTAAAATCAGGAAGCCCTGAGTTCCAGGCACACTGGAGCTGTGAAAGGCATCCAAAAGGGAGTGCAAAAGTGCCACAACATGGCTGCTTTCACGGCTTTTTCCTTGGCAAGAAGCTTAACACCAGGCTGATTTACCTTCCTAGGGTTACTGTAAGGCTTAGGCCTAGGGCTAGGATTTTTAAAACTAGGAAGCCCTTAGCTCCAGGCATACTGCAGATGTTCAAGGCATCCCAAGAGGGCCGCAGAAGTGACACAACTTGGCTGCCTCTGCTGCTATTCTCATGAGACCATCCCGAACCATAGGCTGATTTTCCTTCCTAGGGTTAAGGTTTGAGTTACGCCTGGGGTAAGGGTTCTATTAACCAGAAAGCCCTGAGTTCCAAGAACACAGCAGCTGCGAAGGACTACCCAAGAAGAGCGCAAAAGTACCACAACATGCCTGCCTCCACAGCTTTTTCCTTGGGGACATGCCTAATTCCTGGCTGATTTGCCTTTCTCGTCTTAGGGTTGGGGTTCGGACTAGGGCTAGGATTTTTAAAATCAGGAAGCCCTGAGTTCCAGGCACACTGGAGCTGTGAAAGGCATCCAAAAGGGAGTGCAAAAGTGCCACAACATGGCTGCTTTCCTGGCTTTTTCCTTGGCAAGAAGCCTAACACCAGGCTGATTTCCCTTCCTAGGGTTACTGTAAGGCTTAGGCCTAGCGCTAGGATTTTTAAAACTAGGAAGCCCTTAGCTCCAGGCACACTGCAGCTGTTCAAGGCATCCCAAGGGGAGTACAAAAGTGCAACAACATGGCAGCTTTCACAGCTTTTTCCTGGGCACCATCCCTATACTTAGGCTGATTTATCTGCCTAGGGTTAGGGTTAGGGTTCAGCCTAGGGCTTGGAGATTTTAACCAGGAAGCCCTGAGTTCCAGGCTTACTGCATCTGCCAAAGGTATCCCAAAGGGAGTGCAGAAGTGCCACAACATGGCTGCTTTCACGGCTTTTCCCTTAGGAAGAACCCTAATACCCGGCTGATTTACCTTCCTAGGGTTACTGTTAGGCTTAGGCCTAGGACTTTTAAAACCAGGAAGCCCTGGGCTCCAGGCACACTGCAGCTGTTCAAGGCATCCCAAGAGGGCCGCAGAAGTGACACAACTTGGCTGCCTCTTCTGCTATTCTCATGAGACCATCCCGAACCATAGGCTGATTTTCCTTCCTAGGGTTAAGGTTTGAGTTACGCCTGGGGTAAGGGTTCTATTAACCAGAAAGCCCTGAGTTCCAAGAACACAGCAGCTGCGAAGGACTACCCAAGAAGAGCGCAAAAGTACCACAACATGCCTGCCTCCACAGCTTTTTCCTTGGGGACATGCCTAATTCCTGGCTGATTTGCCTTTCTCGTCTTAGGGTTGGGGTTCGGCCTAGGGCTAGGATTTTTTTAACTAGGAAGCCCTGAGTTCCAGGCTTACTTCATCTGCAAAAAGCATCCCAAAGGGAGTGCAGAAGTGCCACAACATGGCTGCTTTCACGGCTTTTCCCTTAGGAAGAACCCTAATACGCGGCTGATTTACCTTCCTAGGGTTACTGTTAGGCTTAGGCCTAGGACTTTTAAAACCAGGAAGCCCTGGGCTCCAGGCACACTGCAGCTGCGAAAGGCATCCCAAGGGGAGCGCAAAAGTGACACAACTTGGCTGCCTCTGCTGCTATTCTCATGAGACCATCCCGAACCATAGGCTGATTTTCCTTCCTAGGGTTAAGGTTTGAGTTACGCCTAGGGTAAGGGTTCTATTAACCAGAAAGCCCTGAGTTCCAAGAACACAGCAGCTGCGAAGGACTAGCCAAGAAGAGCGCAAAAGTACCACAACATGCCTGCCTCCACAGCTTTTTCCTTGGGGACATGCCTACTTCCTGGCTGATTTGCCTTTCTCGTCTTAGGCTTGGGGTTCGGCCTAGGGCTAGGATTTTTTTAACTAGGAAGCCCTGAGTTCCAGGCTTACTTCATCTGCAAAAAGCATCCCAAAGGGAGTGCAGAAGTGCCACAACATGGCTGCTTTCACGGCTTTTCCCTTAGGAAGAACCCTAATACCCGGCAGATTTACCTTCCTAGGGTTACTGTTAGGCTTAGGCCTAGGACTTTTAAAACCAGGAAGCCCTGGGCTCCAGGCACATGCAGCTGCGAAAGGCATCCCAAGAGGGCCGCAGAAGTGACACAACTTGGCTGCCACCACTGATATTTCCAGGAGACCATCCCGAACCATAGGCTGATTTTCCTTCCTAGGGTTAAGGTTTGAGTTACGCCTAGGGTAAGGGTTCTATTAACCAGAAAGCCCTGAGTTCCAAGAACACAGCAGCTGCGAAGGACTAGCCAAGAAGAGCGCAAAAGTACCACAACATGCCTGCCTCCACAGCTTTTTCCTTGGGGACATGCCTAATTCCTGGCTGATTTGCCTTTCTCGTCTTAGGCTTGGGGTTCGGCCTAGGGCTAGGATTTTTTTAACTAGGAAGCCCTGAGTTCCAGGCTTACTTCATCTGCAAAAAGCATCCCAAAGGGAGTGCAGAAGTGCCACAACATGGCTGCTTTCACGGCTTTTCCCTTAGGAAGAACCCTAATACCCGGCTGATTTACCTTCCTAGGGTTACTCTTAGGCTTAGGCCTAGGACTTTTAAAACCAGGAAGCCCTGGGCTCCAGGCACATGCAGCTGTTAAAGGCATCCCAAGAGGGCTGCAGAAGTGACACAACTTGGCTGCCTCTGCTTCTATTCTCATGAGACCATCCCGAACCATAGGCTGATTTTCCTTCCTAGGGTTAAGGTTTGAGTTACGCCTGGGGTAAGGGTTCTATTAACCAGAAAGCCCTGAGTTCCAAGAACACAGCAGCTGCGAAGGACTTCCCAAGAAGAGCGCAAAAGTACCACAACATGCCTGCCTCCACAGCTTTTTCCTTGGGGACATGCCTAATTCCTGGCTGATTTGCCTTTCTCGTCTTAGGGTTGGGGTTCGGCCTAGGGCTAGGATTTTTAAAATCAGGAAGCCCTGAGTTCCAGGCACACTGGAGCTGTGAAAGGCATCCAAAAGGGAGTGCAAAAGTGCCACAACATGGCTGCTTTCCCGGCTTTGTCCTTGGCAAGAAGCCTAACACCAGGCTGATTTCCCTTCCCAGGGTTACTGTAAGGCTTAGGCCTAGCGCTAGGATTTTTAAAACTAGGAAGCCCTTAGCTCCAGGCACACTGCAGCTTTTAAAGGCATCCCAAGGGGAGTACAAAAGTGCAACAACATGGCAGCTTTCACAGCATTTTCCTTGGCACCATCCCTATACCTAGGCTGATTTATCTGCCTAGGGTTAGGGTTAGGGTTCAGCCTAGGGCTTGGAGATTTTAACCAGGAAGCCCTGAGTTCCAGGCTTACTGCATCTGCCAAAGGTATCCCAAAGGGAGTGCAGAAGTGCCACAACATGGCTGCTTTCACGGCTTTTCCCTTAGGAAGAACCCTAATACGCGGCTGATTTACCTTCCTAGGGTTACTGTTAGGCTTAGGCCTAGGACTTTTAAAACCAGGAAGCCCTGGGCTCCAGGCACACTGCAGCTGCGAAAGGCATCCCAAGGGGAGCGCAAAAGTGACACAACTTGGCTGCCTCTGCTTCTATTCTCATGAGACCATCCTGAACCATAGGCTGATTTTCCTTCCTAGGGTTAAGGTTTGAGTTACGCCTAGGGTAAGGGTTCTATTAACCAGAAAGCCCTGAGTTCCAAGAACACAGCAGCTGCGAAGGACTTCCCAAGAAGAGCGCAAAAGTACCACAACATGCCTGCCTCCACAGCTTTTTCCTTGGGGACATGCCTAATTCCTGGCTGATTTGCCTTTCTCGTCTTAGGGTTGGGGTTCGGCCTAGGGCTAGGATTTTTAAAATCAGGAAGCCCTGAGTTCCAGGCACACTGGAGCTGTGAAAGGCATCCAAAAGGGAGTGCAAAAGTGCCACAACATGGCTGCTTTCACGGCTTTTTCCTTGGCAAGAAGCTTAACACCAGGCTGATTTCCCTTCCTAGGGTTACTGTAAGGCTTAGGCCTAGGGCTAGGATTTTTAAAACTAGGAAGCCCTTAGCTCCAGGCATACTGCAGATGTTCAAGGCATCCCAAGAGGGCCGCAGAAGTGACACAACTTGGCTGCCTCTGCTGCTATTCTCATGAGACCATCCCGAACCATAGGCTGATTTTCCTTCCTAGGGTTAAGGTTTGAGTTACGCCTGGGGTAAGGGTTCTATTAACCAGAAAGCCCTGAGTTCCAAGAACACAGCAGCTGCGAAGGACTACCCAAGAAGAGCGCAAAAGTACCACAACATGCCTGCCTCCACAGCTTTTTCCTTGGGGACATGCCTAATTCCTGGCTGATTTGCCTTTCTTGTCTTAGGGTTGGGGTTCGGACTAGGGCTAGGATTTTTAAAATCAGGAAGCCCTGAGTTCCAGGCACACTGGAGCTGTGAAAGGCATCCAAAAGGGAGTGCAAAAGTGCCACAACATGGCTGCTTTCCTGGCTTTTTCCTTGGCAAGAAGCCTAACACCAGGCTGATTTCCCTTCCTAGGGTTACTGTAAGGCTTAGGCCTAGCGCTAGGATTTTTAAAACTAGGAAGCCCTTAGCTCCAGGCACACTGCAGCTGTTCAAGGCATCCCAAGGGGAGTACAAAAGTGCAACAACATGGCAGCTTTCACAGCTTTTTCCTTGGCACCATCCCTATACTTAGGCTGATTTATCTGCCTAGGGTTAGGGTTAGGGTTCAGCCTAGGGCTTGGAGATTTTAACCAGGAAGCCCTGAGTTCCAGGCTTACTGCATCTGCCAAAGGTATCCCAAAGGGAGTGCAGAAGTGCCACAACATGGCTGCTTTCACGGCTTTTCCCTTAGGAAGAACCCTAATACCCGGCTGATTTACCTTCCTAGGGTTACTGTTAGGCTTAGGCCTAGGACTTTTAAAACCAGGAAGCCCTGGGCTCCAGGCACACTGCAGCTGTTCAAGGCATCCCAAGAGGGCCGCAGAAGTGACACAACTTGGCTGCCTCTTCTGCTATTCTCATGAGACCATCCCGAACCATAGGCTGATTTTCCTTCCTAGGGTTAAGGTTTGAGTTACGCCTGGGGTAAGGGTTCTATTAACCAGAAAGCCCTGAGTTCCAAGAACACAGCAGCTGCGAAGGACTACCCAAGAAGAGCGCAAAAGTACCACAACATGCCTGCCTCCACAGCTTTTTCCTTGGGGACATGCCTAATTCCTGGCTGATTTGCCTTTCTCGTCTTAGGGTTGGGGTTCGGCCTAGGGCTAGGATTTTTTTAACTAGGAAGCCCTGAGTTCCAGGCTTACTTCATCTGCAAAAAGCATCCCAAAGGGAGTGCAGAAGTGCCACAACATGGCTGCTTTCACGGCTTTTCCCTTAGGAAGAACCCTAATACGCGGCAGATTTACCTTCCTAGGGTTACTGTTAGGCTTAGGCCTAGGACTTTTAAAACCAGGAAGCCCTGGGCTCCAGGCACACTGCAGCTGCGAAAGGCATCCCAAGGGGAGCGCAAAAGTGACACAACTTGGCTGCCTCTGCTGCTATTCTCATGAGACCATCCCGAACCATAGGCTGATTTTCCTTCCTAGGGTTAAGGTTTGAGTTACGCCTAGGGTAAGGGTTCTATTAACCAGAAAGCCCTGAGTTCCAAGAACACAGCAGCTGCGAAGGACTAGCCAAGAAGAGCGCAAAAGTACCACAACATGCCTGCCTCCACAGCTTTTTCCTTGGGGACATGCCTAATTCCTGGCTGATTTGCCTTTCTCGTCTTAGGCTTGGGGTTCGGCCTAGGGCTAGGATTTTTTAACTAGGAAGCCCTGAGTTCCAGGCTTACTGCATCTGCCAAAGGCATCCCAAAGGGAGTGCAAAAGTGCCACAACATGGCTGCTTTCACGGCTTTTCCCTTAGGAAGAACCCTAATACCCGGCTGATTTACCTTCCTAGGGTTACTGTTAGGCTTAGGCCTAGGACTTTTAAAACCAGGAAGCCCTGGGCTCCAGGCACACTGCAGCTGCGAAAGGCATCCCAAGGGGAGCGCAAAAGTGACACAACTTGGCTGCCACCACTGATATTTCCATGAGACCATCCTGAACCATAGGCTGATTTTCCTTCCTAGGGTTAAGATTTGAGTTACGCCTGGGGTAAGGGTTCTATTAACCAGAAAGCCCTGAGTTCCAAGAACACAGCAGCTGCGAAGGACTACCCAAGAAGAGCGCAAAAGTACCACAACATGCCTGCCTCCACAGCTTTTTCCTTGGGGACATGCCTACTTCCTGGCTGATTTGCCTTTCTCGTCTTAGGCTTGGGGTTCGGCCTAGGGCTAGGATTTTTTTAACTAGGAAGCCCTGAGTTCCAGGCTTACTTCATCTGCAAAAAGCATCCCAAAGGGAGTGCAGAAGTGCCACAACATGGCTGCTTTCACGGCTTTTCCCTTAGGAAGAACCCTAATACGCGGCTGATTTACCTTCCTAGGGTTACTGTTAGGCTTAGGCCTAGGACTTTTAAAACCAGGAAGCCCTGGGCTCCAGGCACATGCAGCTGTTAAAGGCATCCCAAGAGGGCTGCAGAAGTGACACAACTTGGCTGCCTCTGCTTCTATTCTCATGAGACCATCCCGAACCATAGGCTGATTTTCCTTCCTAGGGTTAAGGTTTGAGTTACGCCTAGGGTAAGGGTTCTATTAACCAGAAAGCCCTGAGTTCCAAGAACACAGCAGCTGCGAAGGACTTCCCAAGAAGAGCGCAAAAGTACCACAACATGCCTGCCTTCACAGCTTTTTCCTTGGGGACATGCCTAATTCCTGGCTGATTTGCCTTTCTCGTCTTAGGGTTGGGGTTCGGCCTAGGGCTAGGATTTTTAAAATCAGGAAGCCCTGAGTTCCAGGCACACTGGAGCTGTGAAAGGCATCCAAAAGGGAGTGCAAAAGTGCCACAACATGGCTGCTTTCACGGCTTTTTCCTTGGCAAGAAGCCTAACACCAGGCTGATTTCCCTTCCCAGGGTTACTGTAAGGCTTAGGCCTAGCACTAGGATTTTTAAAACTAGGAAGCCCTTAGCTCCAGGCACACTGCAGCTTTTCAAGGCATCCCAAGGGGGGTACAAAAGTGCAACAACATGGCAGCTTTCACAGCATTTTCCTTGGCACCATCCCTATACCTAGGCTGATTTATCTGCCTAGGGTTAGGGTTAGGGTTCAGCCTAGGGCTTGGAGATTTTAACCAGGAAGCCGTGAGTTCCAGGCTTACTGCATCTGCCAAAGGTATCCCAAAGGGAGTGCAGAAGTGCCACAACATGGCTGCTTTCACGGCTTTTCCCTTAGGAAGAACCCTAATACGCGGCTGATTTACCTTCCTAGGGTTATTGTTAGGCTTAGGCCTAGGACTTTTAAAACCAGGAAGCCCTGGGCTCCAGGCACACTGCAGCTGCGAAAGGCATCCCAAGGGGAGCGCAAAAGTGACACAACTTGGCTGCCTCTGCTTCTATTCTCATGAGACCATCCTGAACCATAGGCTGATTTTCCTTCCTAGGGTTAAGGTTTGAGTTACGCCTAGGGTAAGGGTTCTATTAACCAGAAAGCCCTGAGTTCCAAGAACACAGCAGCTGCGAAGGACTTCCCAAGAAGAGCGCAAAAGTACCACAACATGCCTGCCTCCACAGCTTTTTCCTTGGGGACATGCCTAATTCCTGGCTGATTTGCCTTTCTCGTCTTAGGGTTGGGGTTCGGCCTAGGGCTAGGATTTTTTTAACTAGGAAGCCCTGAGTTCCAGGCTTCCTTCATCTGCAAAAAGCATCCCAAAGGGAGTGCAGAAGTGCCACAACATGGCTGCTTTCACGGCTTTTCCCTTAGGGAGAACCCTAATACCCGGCAGATTTACCTTCCTAGGGTTACTGTTAGGCTTAGGCCTAGGACTTTTAAAACCAGGAAGCCCTGGGCTCCAGGCACACTGCAGCTGCGAAAGGCATCCCAAGGGGAGCGCAAAAGTGACACAACTTGGCTGCCTCTGCTGCTATTCTCATGAGACCATCCCGAACCATAGGCTGATTTTCCTTCCTAGGGTTAAGGTTTGAGTTACGCCTGGGGTAAGGGTTCTATTAACCAGAAAGCCCTGAGTTCCAAGAACACAGCAGCTGCGAAGGACTACCCAAGAAGAGCGCAAAAGTACCACAACATGCCTGCCTCCACAGCTTTTTCCTTGGGGACATGCCTACTTCCTGGCTGATTTGCCTTTCTCGTCTTAGGCTTGGGGTTCGGCCTAGGGCTAGGATTTTTTTAACTAGGAAGCCCTGAGTTCCAGGCTTACTTCATCTGCAAAAAGCATCCCAAAGGGAGTGCAGAAGTGCCACAACATGGCTGCTTTCACGGCTTTTCCCTTAGGAAGAACCCTATACGCGGCTGATTTACCTTCCTAGGGTTACTGTTAGGCTTAGGCCTAGGACTTTTAAAACCAGGAAGCCCTGGGCTCCAGGCACATGCAGCTTTTAAAGGCATCCCAAGAGGGCTGCAGAAGTGACACAACTTGGCTGCCTCTGCTGCTATTCTCATGAGACATCCCGAACCATAGGCTGATTTTCCTTCCTAGGGTTAAGGTTTGAGTTACGCCTAGGGTAAGGGTTCTATTAACCAGAAAGCCCTGAGTTCCAAGAACACAGCAGCTGCGAAGGACTAGCCAAGAAGAGCGCAAAAGTACCACAACATGCCTGCCTCCACAGCTTTTTCCTTGGGGACATGCCTAATTCCTGGCTGATTTGCCTTTCTCGTCTTAGGCTTGGGGTTCGGCCTAGGGCTAGGATTTTTTTAACTAGGAAGCCCTGAGTTCCAGGCTTACTGCATCTGCCAAAGGCATCCCAAAGGGAGTGCAAAAGTGCCACAACATGGCTGCTTTCACGGCTTTTCCCTTAGGAAGAACCCTAATACCCGGCTGATTTACCTTCCTAGGGTTACTGTTAGGCTTAGGCCTAGGACTTTTAAAACCAGGAAGCCCTGGGCTCCAGGCACACTGCAGCTGCGAAAGGCATCCCAAGGGGAGCGCAAAAGTGACACAACTTGGCTGCCACCACTGATATTTCCATGAGACCATCCTGAACCATAGGCTGATTTTCCTTCCTAGGGTTAAGATTTGAGTTACGCCTGGGGTAAGGGTTCTATTAACCAGAAAGCCCTGAGTTCCAAGAACACAGCAGCTGCGAAGGACTAGCCAAGAAGAGCGCAAAAGTACCACAACATGCCTGCCTCCACAGCTTTTTCCTTGGGGACATGCCTACTTCCTGGCTGATTTGCCTTTCTCGTCTTAGGCTTGGGGTTCGGCCTAGGGCTAGGATTTTTTTAACTAGGAAGCCCTGAGTTCCAGGCTTACTTCATCTGCAAAAAGCATCCCAAAGGGAGTGCAGAAGTGCCACAACATGGCTGCTTTCACGGCTTTTCCCTTAGGAAGAACCCTAATACGCGGCTGATTTACCTTCCTAGGGTTACTGTTAGGCTTAGGCCTAGGACTTTTAAAACCAGGAAGCCCTGGGCTCCAGGCACATGCAGCTGTTAAAGGCATCCCAAGAGGGCTGCAGAAGTGACACAACTTGGCTGCCTCTGCTTCTATTCTCATGAGACCATCCCGAACCATAGGCTGATTTTCCTTCCTAGGGTTAAGGTTTGAGTTACGCCTAGGGTAAGGGTTCTATTAACCAGAAAGCCCTGAGTTCCAAGAACACAGCAGCTGCGAAGGACTTCCCAAGAAGAGCGCAAAAGTACCACAACATGCCTGCCTCCACAGCTTTTTCCTTGGGGACATGCCTAATTCCTGGCTGATTTGCCTTTCTCGTCTTAGGGTTGGGGTTCAGCCTAGGGCTAGGATTTTTAAAATCAGGAAGCCCTGAGTTCCAGGCACACTGGAGCTGTGAAAGGCATCCAAAAGGGAGTGCAAAAGTGCCACAACATGGCTGCTTTCCCGGCTTTGTCCTTGGCAAGAAGCCTAACACCAGGCTGATTTACCTTCCTAGGGTTACTGTAAGGCTTAGGCCTAGGGCTAGGATATTTAAAACTAGGAAGCCCTTAGCTCCAGGCACACTGCAGCTGTTCAAGGCATCCCAAGGGGAGTACAAAAGTGCAACAACATGGCAGCTTTCACAGCATTTTCCTTGGCACCATCCCTATACCTAGGCTGATTTATCTGCCTAGGGTTAGGGTTAGGGTTCAGCCTAGGGCTTGGAGATTTTAACCAGGAAGCCCTGAGTTCCAGGCTTACTGCATCTGCCAAAGGTATCCCAAAGGGAGTGCAGAAGTGCCACAACATGGCTGCTTTCACGGCTTTTCCCTTAGGAAGAACCCTAATACGCGGCTGATTTACCTTCCTAGGGTTACTCTTAGGCTTAGGCCTAGGACTTTTAAAACCAGGAAGCCCTCGGCTCCAGGCACACTGCAGCTGCGAAAGCCATCCCAAGGGGAGCGCAAAAGTGACACAACTTGGCTGCCTCTGCTTCTATTCTCATGAGACCATCCTGAACCATAGGCTGATTTTCCTTCCTAGGGTTAAGGTTTGAGTTACGCCTAGGGTAAGGGTTCTATTAACCGGAAAGCCCTGAGTTCCAAGAACACAGCAGCTGCGAAGGACTTCCCAAGAAGAGCGCAAAAGTACCACAACATGCCTGCCTCCACAGCTTTTTCCTTGGGGACATGCCTAATTCCTGGCTGATTTGCCTTTCTCGTCTTAGGGTTGGGGTTCGGGCTAGGGATAGGATTTTTAAAATCAGGAAGCCCTGAGTTCCAGGCACACTGGAGCTGTGAAAGGCATCCAAAAGGGAGTGCAAAAGTGCCACAACATGGCTGCTTTCACGGCTTTTTCCTTGGCAAGAAGCTTAACACCAGGCTGATTTACCTTCCTAGGGTTACTGTAAGGCTTAGGCCTAGGGCTAGGATTTTTAAAACTAGGAAGCCCTTAGCTCCAGGCATACTGCAGATGTTCAAGGCATCCCAAGAGGGCCGCAGAAGTGACACAACTTGGCTGCCTCTGCTGCTGTTCTCATGAGACCATCCCGAACCATAGGCTGATTTTCCTTCCTAGGGTTAAGGTTTGAGTTACGCCTAGGGTAAGGGTTCTATTAACCAGAAAGCCCTGAGTTCCAAGAACACAGCAGCTGCGAAGGACTACCCAAGAAGAGCGCAAAAGTACCACAACATGCCTGCCTCCACAGCTTTTTCCTTGGGGACATGCCTAATTCCTGGCTGATTTGCCTTTCTCGTCTTAGGGTTGGGGTTCGGACTAGGGCTAGGATTTTTAAAATCAGGAAGCCCTGAGTTCCAGGCACACTGGAGCTGTGAAAGGCATCCAAAAGGGAGTGCAAAAGTGCCACAACATGGCTGCTTTCCCGGCTTTGTCCTTGGCAAGAAGCCTAAAACCAGGCTGATTTCCCTTCCCTGGGTTACTGTAAGGCTTAGGCCTAGCGCTAGGATTTTTAAAACTAGGAAGCCCTTAGCTCCAGGCACACTGCAGCTGTTCAAGACATCCCAAGGGGAGTACAAAAGTGCAACAACATGGCAGCTTTCACAGCATTTTCCTTGGCACCATCCCTATACCTAGGCTGATTTATCTGCCTAGGGTTAGGGTTAGGGTTCAGCCTAGGGCTTGGAGATTTTAACCAGGAAGCCCTGAGTTCCAGGCTTACTGCATCTGCCAAAGGTATCCCAAAGGGAGTGCAGAAGTGCCACAACATGGCTGCTTTCACGGCTTTTCCCTTAGGAAGAACCCTATACGCGGCTGATTTACCTTCCTAGGGTTACTGTTAGGCTTAGGCCTAGGACTTTTAAAACCAGGAAGCCCTGGGCTCCAGGCACACTGCAGCTGCGAAAGGCATCCCAAGAGGGCCGCAGAAGTGACACAACTTGGCTGCCTCTTCTGCTATTCTCATGAGACCATCCCGAACCATAGGCTGATTTTCCTTCCTAGGGTTAAGGTTTGAGTTACGCCTGGGGTAAGGGTTCTATTAACCAGAAAGCCCTGAGTTCCAAGAACACAGCAGCTGCGAAGGACTACCCAAGAAGAGCGCAAAAGTACCACAACATGCCTGCCTCCACAGCTTTTTCCTTGGGGACATGCCTAATTCCTGGCTGATTTGCCTTTCTCGTCTTAGGGTTGGGGTTCGGCTTAGGGCTAGAATTTTTTTAACTAGGAAGCCCTGAGTTCCAGGCTTACTTCATCTGCAAAAAGCATCCCAAAGGGAGTGCAGAAGTGCCACAACATGGCTGCTTTCACGGCTTTTCCCTTAGGAAGAACCCTAATACCCGGCAGATTTACCTTCCTAGGGTTACTGTTAGGCTTAGGCCTAGGACTTTTAAAACCAGGAAGCCCTGGGCTCCAGGCACACTGCAGCTGCGAAAGGCATCCCAAGGGGAGCGCAAAAGTGACACAACTTGGCTGCCTGTGCTGCTATTCTCATGAGACCATCCCGAACCATAGGCTGATTTTCCTTCCTAGGGTTAAGGTTTGAGTTACGCCTGGGGTAAGGGTTCTATTAACCAGAAAGCCCTGAGTTCCAAGAACACAGCAGCTGCGAAGGACTACCCAAGAAGAGCGCAAAAGTACCACAACATGCCTGCCTCCACAGCTTTTTCCTTGGGGACATGCCTACTTCCTGGCTGATTTGCCTTTCTCGTCTTAGGCTTGGGGTTCGGCCTAGGGCTAGGATTTTTTTAACTAGGAAGCCCTGAGTTCCAGGCTTACTTCATCTGCAAAAAGCATCCCAAAGGGAGTGCAGAAGTGCCACAACATGGCTGCTTTCACGGCTTTTCCCTTAGGAAGAACCCTAATACCCGGCAGATTTACCTTCCTAGGGTTACTGTTAGGCTTAGGCCTAGGACTTTTAAAACCAGGAAGCCCTGGGCTCCAGGCACACTGCAGCTGCGAAAGGCATCCCAAGGGGAGCGCAAAAGTGACACAACTTGGCTGCCACCACTGATATTTCCATGAGACCATCCTGAACCATAGGCTGATTTTCCTTCCTAGGGTTAAGGTTTGAGTTACGCCTAGGGTAAGGGTTCTATTAACCAGAAAGCCCTGAGTTCCAAGAACACAGCAGCTGCGAAGGACTAGCCAAGAAGAGCGCAAAAGTACCACAACATGCCTGCCTCCACAGCTTTTTCCTTGGGGACATGCCTAATTCCTGGCTGATTTGCCTTTCTCGTCTTAGGGTTGGGGTTCGGCCTAGGGCTAGGATTTTTAAAATCAGGAAGCCCTGAGTTCCAGGCACACTGGAGCTGTGAAAGGCATCCAAAAGGGAGTGCAAAAGTGCCACAACATGGCTGCTTTCACGGCTTTTTCCTTGGCAAGAAGCTTAACACCAGGCTGATTTACCTTCCTAGGGTTACTGTAAGGCTTAGGCCTAGGGCTAGGATTTTTAAAACTAGGAAGCCCTTAGCTCCAGGCATACTGCAGATGTTCAAGGCATCCCAAGAGGGCCGCAGAAGTGACACAACTTGGCTGCCTCTGCTGCTATTCTCATGAGACCATCCCGAACCATAGGCTGATTTTCCTTCCTAGGGTTAAGGTTTGAGTTACGCCTGGGGTAAGGGTTCTATTAACCAGAAAGCCCTGAGTTCCAAGAACACAGCAGCTGCGAAGGACTAGCCAAGAAGAGCGCAAAAGTACCACAACATGCCTGCCTCCACAGCTTTTTCCTTGGGGACATGCCTAATTCCTGGCTGATTTGCCTTTCTCGTCTTAGGGTTGGGGTTCGGACTAGGGCTAGGATTTTTAAAATCAGGAAGCCCTGAGTTCCAGGCACACTGGAGCTGTGAAAGGCATCCAAAAGGGAGTGCAAAAGTGCCACAACATGGCTGCTTTCCTGGCTTTTTCCTTGGCAAGAAGCCTAACACCAGGCTGATTTCCCTTCCTAGGGTTACTGTAAGGCTTAGGCCTAGCGCTAGGATTTTTAAAACTAGGAAGCCCTTAGCTCCAGGCACACTGCAGCTGTTCAAGGCATCCCAAGGGGAGTACAAAAGTGCAACAACATGGCAGCTTTCACAGCATTTTCCTTGGCACCATCCCTATACCTAGGCTGATTTATCTGCCTAGGGTTAGGGTTAGGGTTCAGCCTAGGGCTTGGAGATTTTAACCAGGAAGCCCTGAGTTCCAGGCTTACTGCATCTGCCAAAGGTATCCCAAAGGGAGTGCAGAAGTGCCACAACATGGCTGCTTTCACGGCTTTTCCCTTAGGAAGAACCCTATACGCGGCTGATTTACCTTCCTAGGGTTACTGTTAGGCTTAGGCCTAGGACTTTTAAAACCAGGAAGCCCTGGGCTCCAGGCACACTGCAGCTGTTCAAGGCATCCCAAGAGGGCCGCAGAAGTGACACAACTTGGCTGCCTCTTCTGCTATTCTCATGAGACCATCCCGAACCATAGGCTGATTTTCCTTCCTAGGGTTAAGGTTTGAGTTACGCCTGGGGTAAGGGTTCTATTAACCAGAAAGCCCTGAGTTCCAAGAACACAGCAGCTGCGAAGGACTACCCAAGAAGAGCGCAAAAGTACCACAACATGCCTGCCTCCACAGCTTTTTCCTTGGGGACATGCCTAATTCCTGGCTGATTTGCCTTTCTCGTCTTAGGGTTGGGGTTCGGCCTAGGGCTAGGATTTTTTTAACTAGGAAGCCCTGAGTTCCAGGCTTACTTCATCTGCAAAAAGCATCCCAAAGGGAGTGCAGAAGTGCCACAACATGGCTGCTTTCACGGCTTTTCCCTTAGGAAGAACCCTAATACCCGGCTGATTTACCTTCCTAGGGTTACTGTTAGGCTTAGGCCTAGGACTTTTAAAACCAGGAAGCCCTGGGCTCCAGGCACACTGCAGCTGCGAAAGGCATCCCAAGGGGAGCGCAAAAGTGACACAACTTGGCTGCCACCACTGATATTTCCATGAGACCAACCTGAACCATAGGCTGATTTTCCTTCCTAGGGTTAAGATTTGAGTTACGCCTGGGGTAAGGGTTCTATTAACCAGAAAGCCCTGAGTTCCAAGAACACAGCAGCTGCGAAGGACTAGCCAAGAAGAGTGCAAAAGTACCACAACATGCCTGCCTCCACAGCTTTTTCCTTGGGGACATGCCTAATTCCTGGCTGATTTGCCTTTCTCGTCTTAGGCTTGGGGTTCGGCCTAGGGCTAGGATTTTTTTAACTAGGAAGCCCTGAGTTCCAGGCTTACTTCATCTGCAAAAAGCATCCCAAAGGGAGTGCAGAAGTGCCACAACATGGCTGCTTTCACGGCTTTTCCCTTAGGAAGAACCCTAATACGCGGCTGATTTACCTTCCTAGGGTTACTGTTAGGCTTAGGCCTAGGACTTTTAAAACCAGGAAGCCCTGGGCTCCAGGCACATGCAGCTGTTAAAGGCATCCCAAGAGGGCTGCAGAAGTGACACAACTTGGCTGCCTCTGCTTCTATTCTCATGAGACCATCCCGAACCATAGGCTGATTTTCCTTCCTAGGGTTAAGGTTTGAGTTACGCCTAGGGTAAGGGTTCTATTAACCAGAAAGCCCTGAGTTCCAAGAACACAGCAGCTGCGAAGGACTTCCCAAGAAGAGCGCAAAAGTACCACAACATGCCTGCCTCCACAGCTTTTTCCTTGGGGACATGCCTAATTCCTGGCTGATTTGCCTTTCTCGTCTTAGGGTTGGGGTTCGGCCTAGGGCTAGGATTTTTAAAATCAGGAAGCCCTGAGTTCCAGGCACACTGGAGCTGTGAAAGGCATCCAAAAGGGAGTGCAAAAGTGCCACAACATGGCTGCTTTCCCGGCTTTGTCCTTGGCAAGAAGCCTAACACCAGGCTGATTTCCCTTCCCAGGGTTACTGTAAGGCTTAGGCCTAGCGCTAGGATTTTTAAAACTAGGAAGCCCTTAGCTCCAGGCACACTGCAGCTTTTCAAGGCATCCCAAGGGGAGTACAAAAGTGCAACAACATGGCAGCTTTCACAGCATTTTCCTTGGCACCATCCCTATACCTAGGCTGATTTATCTGCCTAGGGTTAGGGTTAGGGTTCAGCCTAGGGCTTGGAGATTTTAACCAGGAAGCCCTGAGTTCCAGGCTTACTGCATCTGCCAAAGGTATCCCAAAGGGAGTGCAGAAGTGCCACAACATGGCTGCTTTCACGGCTTTTCCCTTAGGAAGAATTCTAATACGCGGCTGATTTACCTTCCTAGGGTTATTGTTAGGCTTAGGCCTAGGACTTTTAAAACCAGGAAGCCCTGGGCTCCAGGCACACTGCAGCTGTTAAAGGCATCCCAAGGGGAGCGCAAAAGTGACACAACTTGGCTGCCTCTGCTTCTATTCTCATGAGACCATCCTGAACCATAGGCTGATTTTCCTTCCTAGGGTTAAGGTTTGAGTTACGCCTAGGGTAAGGGTTCTATTAGCCAGAAAGCCCTGAGTTCCAAGAACACAGCAGCTGCGAAGGACTTCCCAAGAAGAGCGCAAAAGTACCACAACATGCCTGCCTCCACAGCTTTTTCCTTGGGGACATGCCTAATTCCTGGCTGATTTGCCTTTCTCGTCTTAGGGTTGGGGTTCGGGCTAGGGATAGGATTTTTAAAATCAGGAAGCCCTGAGTTCCAGGCACACTGGAGCTGTGAAAGGCATCCAAAAGGGAGTGCAAAAGTGCCACAACATGGCTGCTTTCACGGCTTTTTCCTTGGCAAGAAGCTTAACACCAGGCTGATTTACCTTCCTAGGGTTACTGTAAGGCTTAGGCCTAGGGCTAGGATTTTTAAAACTAGGAAGCCCTTAGCTCCAGGCATACTGCAGATGTTCAAGGCATCCCAAGAGGGCCGCAGAAGTGACACAACTTGGCTGCCTCTGCTGCTATTCTCATGAGACCATCCCGAACCATAGGCTGATTTTCCTTCCTAGGGTTAAGGTTTGAGTTACGCCTAGGGTAAGGGTTCTATTAACCAGAAAGCCCTGAGTTCCAAGAACACAGCAGCTGCGAAGGACTAGCCAAGAAGAGCGCAAAAGTACCACAACATGCCTGCCTCCACAGCTTTTTCCTTGGGGACATGCCTAATTCCTGGCTGATTTGCCTTTCTCGTCTTAGGGTTGGGGTTCGGACTAGGGCTAGGATTTTTAAAATCAGGAAGCCCTGAGTTCCAGGCACACTGGAGCTGTGAAAGGCATCCAAAAGGGAGTGCAAAAGTGCCACAACATGGCTGCTTTCCTGGCTTTTTCCTTGGCAAGAAGCCTAAAACCAGGCTGATTTCCCTTCCTAGGGTTACTGTAAGGCTTAGGCCTAGCGCTAGGATTTTTAAAACTAGGAAGCCCTTAGCTCCAGGCACACTGCAGCTGTTCAAGGCATCCCAAGGGGAGTACAAAAGTGCAACAACATGGCAGCTTTCACAGCTTTTTCCTTGGCACCATCCCTATACCTAGGCTGATTTATCTGCCTAGGGTTAGGGTTAGGGTTCAGCCTAGGGCTTGGAGATTTTAACCAGGAAGCCCTGAGTTCCAGGCTTACTGCATCTGCCAAAGGTATCCCAAAGGGAGTGCAGAAGTGCCACAACATGGCTGCTTTCACGGCTTTTCCCTTAGGAAGAACCCTATACGCGGCTGATTTACCTTCCTAGGGTTACTGTTAGGCTTAGGCCTAGGACTTTTAAAACCAGGAAGCCCTGGGCTCCAGGCACACTGCAGCTGTTCAAGGCATCCCAAGAGGGCCGCAGAAGTGACACAACTTGGCTGCCTCTTCTGCTATTCTCATGAGACCATCCCGAACCATAGGCTGATTTTCCTTCCTAGGGTTAAGGTTTGAGTTACGCCTGGGGTAAGGGTTCTATTAACCAGAAAGCCCTGAGTTCCAAGAACACAGCAGCTGCGAAGGACTACCCAAGAAGAGCGCAAAAGTACCACAACATGCCTGCCTCCACAGCTTTTTCCTTGGGGACATGCCTAATTCCTGGCTGATTTGCCTTTCTCGTCTTAGGGTTGGGGTTCGGCCTAGGGCTAGGATTTTTTTAACTAGGAAGCCCTGAGTTCCAGGCTTACTGCATCTGCCAAAGGCATCCCAAAGGGAGTGCAAAAGTGCCACAACATGGCTGCTTTCACGGCTTTTCCCTTAGGAAGAACCCTAATACCCGGCAGATTTACCTTCCTAGGGTTACTGTTAGGCTTAGGCCTAGGACTTTTAAAACCAGGAAGCCCTGGGCTCCAGGCACACTGCAGCTGCGAAAGGCATCCCAAGGGGAGCGCAAAAGTGACACAACTTGGCTGCCTCTGCTGCTATTCTCATGAGACCATCCCGAACCATAGGCTGATTTTCCTTCCTAGGGTTAAGGTTTGAGTTACGCCTAGGGTAAGGGTTCTATTAACCAGAAAGCCCTGAGTTCCAAGAACACAGCAGCTGCGAAGGACTAGCCAAGAAGAGCGCAAAAGTACCACAACATGCCTGCCTCCACAGCTTTTTCCTTGGGGACATGCCTACTTCCTGGCTGATTTGCCTTTCTCGTCTTAGGCTTGGGGTTCGGCCTAGGGCTAGGATTTTTTTAACTAGGAAGCCCTGAGTTCCAGGCTTACTTCATCTGCAAAAAGCATCCCAAAGGGAGTGCAGAAGTGCCACAACATGGCTGCTTTCACGGCTTTTCCCTTAGGAAGAACCCTATACGCGGCTGATTTACCTTCCTAGGGTTACTGTTAGGCTTAGGCCTAGGACTTTTAAAACCAGGAAGCCCTGGGCTCCAGGCACATGCAGCTTTTAAAGGCATCCCAAGAGGGCTGCAGAAGTGACACAACTTGGCTGCCTCTGCTGCTATTCTCATGAGACATCCCGAACCATAGGCTGATTTTCCTTCCTAGGGTTAAGGTTTGAGTTACGCCTAGGGTAAGGGTTCTATTAACCAGAAAGCCCTGAGTTCCAAGAACACAGCAGCTGCGAAGGACTAGCCAAGAAGAGCGCAAAAGTACCACAACATGCCTGCCTCCACAGCTTTTTCCTTGGGGACATGCCTAATTCCTGGCTGATTTGCCTTTCTCGTCTTAGGGTTGGGGTTCGGCCTAGGGCTAGGATTTTTAAAATCAGGAAGCCCTGAGTTCCAGGCACACTGGAGCTGTGAAAGGCATCCAAAAGGGAGTGCAAAAGTGCCACAACATGGCTGCTTTCCTGGCTTTTTCCTTGGCAAGAAGCCTAACACCAGGCTGATTTCCCTTCCTAGGATTACTGTAAGGCTTAGGCCTAGCGCTAGGATTTTTAAAACTAGGAAGCCCTTAGCTCCAGGCACACTGCAGCTGTTCAAGGCATCCCAAGGGGAGTACAAAAGTGCAACAACATGGCAGCTTTCACAGCTTTTTCCTTGGCACCATCCCTATACCTAGGCTGATTTATCTGCCTAGGGTTAGGGTTAGGGTTCAGCCTAGGGCTTGGAGATTTTACCCAGGAAGCCCTGAGTTCCAGGCTTACTGCATCTGCCAAAGGTATCCCAAAGGGAGTGCAGAAGTGCCACAACATGGCTGCTTTCACGGCTTTTCCCTTAGGAAGAACCCTAATACGCGGCTGATTTACCTTCCTAGGGTTACTGTAAGGCTTAGGCCTAGGACTTTTAAAACCAGGAAGCCCTGGGCTCCAGGCACACTGCAGCTGCGAAAGGCATCCCAAGGGGAGCGCAAAAGTGACACAACTTGGCTGCCTCTGCTGCTATTCTCATGAGACCATCCCGAACCATAGGCTGATTTTCCTTCCTAGGGTTAAGGTTTGAGTTACGCCTAGGGTAAGGGTTCTATTAACCAGAAAGCCCTGAGTTCCAAGAACACAGCAGCTGCGAAGGACTAGCCAAGAAGAGCGCAAAAGTACCACAACATGCCTGCCTCCACAGCTTTTTCCTTGGGGACATGCCTAATTCCTGGCTGATTTGCCTTTCTCGTCTTAGGGTTGGGGTTCGGCCTACGGCTAGGATTTTTTTAACTAGGAAGCCCTGAGTTCCAGGCTTACTTCATCTACAAAAAGCATCCCAAAGGGAGTGCAGAAGTGCCACAACATGGCTGCTTTCACGGCTTTTCCCTTATTAAGAACCCTAATACCCGGCAGATTTACCTTCCTAGGGTTACTGTAAGGCTTAGGCCTAGGACTTTTAAAACCAGGAAGCCCTGGGCTCCAGGCACACTGCAGCTGCGAAAGGCGTCCCAAGGGGAGCGCAAAAGTGACACAACTTGGCTGCCTCTGCTGCTATTCTCATGAGACCATCCCGAACCATAGGCTGATTTTCCTTCCTAGGGTTAAGGTTTGAGTTACGCCTGGGGTAAGGGTTCTATTAACCAGAAAGCCCTGAGTTCCAAGAACACAGCAGCTGCGAAGGACTACCCAAGAAGAGCGCAAAAGTACCACAACATGCCTGCCTCCACAGCTTTTTCCTTGGGGACATGCCTACTTCCTGGCTGATTTGCCTTTCTCGTCTTAGGCTTGGGGTTCGGCCTAGGGCTAGGATTTTTTTAACTAGGAAGCCCTGAGTTCCAGGCTTACTTCATCTGCAAAAAGCATCCCAAAGGGAGTGCAGAAGTGCCACAACATGGCTGCTTTCACGGCTTTTCCCTTAGGAAGAACCCTATACGCGGCTGATTTACCTTCCTAGGGTTACTCTTAGGCTTAGGCCTAGGACTTTTAAAACCAGGAAGCCCTGGGCTCCAGGCACATGCAGCTTTTAAAGGCATCCCAAGAGGGCTGCAGAAGTGACACAACTTGGCTGCCTCTGCTTCTATTCTCATGAGACATCCCGAACCATAGGCTGATTTTCCTTCCTAGGGTTAAGGTTTGAGTTACGCCTAGGGTAAGGGTTCTATTAACCAGAAAGCCCTGAGTTCCAAGAACACAGCAGCTGCGAAGGACTACCCAAGAAGAGCGCAAAAGTACCACAACATGCCTGCCTCCACAGCTTTTTCCTTGGGGACATGCCTAATTCCTGGCTGATTTGCCTTTCTCGTCTTAGGGTTGGGGTTCGGACTAGGGCTAGGATTTTTAAAATCAGGAAGCCCTGAGTTCCAGGCACACTGGAGCTGTGAAAGGCATCCAAAAGGGAGTGCAAAAGTGCCACAACATGGCTGCTTTCCTGCCTTTTTCCTTGGCAAGAAGCCTAACACCAGGCTGATTTCCCTTCCTAGGGTTACTGTAAGGCTTAGGCCTAGCGCTAGGATTTTTAAAACTAGGAAGCCCTTAGATCCAGGCACACTGCAGCTGTTCAAGGCATCCCAAGGGGAGTACAAAAGTGCAAAAACATGGCAGCTTTCACAGCTTTTTCCTTGGCACCATCCCTATACCTTGGCTGATTTATCTGCCTAGGGTTAGGGTTAGGGTTCAGCCTAGGGCTTGGAGATTTTAACCAGGAAGCCCTGAGTTCCAGGCTTACTGCATCTGCCAAAGGTATCCCAAAGGGAGTGCAGAAGTGCCACAACATGGCTGCTTTCACGGCTTTTCCCTTAGGAAGAACCCTAATACGCGGCTGATTTACCTTCCTAGGGTTACTGTTAGGCTTAGGCCTAGGACTTTTAAAACCAGGAAGCCCTGGGCTCCAGGCACACTGCAGCTGCGAAAGGCATCCCAAGGGGAGCGCAAAAGTGACACAACTTGGCTGCCTCTGCTGCTATTCTCATGAGACCATCCTGAACCATAGGCTGATTTTCCTTCCTAGGGTTAAGGTTTGAGTTACGCCTAGGGTAAGGGTTCTATTAACCAGAAAGCCCTGAGTTCCAAGAACACAGCAGCTGCGAAGGACTTCCCAAGAAGAGCGCAAAAGTACCACAACATGCCTGCCTCCACAGCTTTTTCCTTGGGGACATGCCTAATTCCTGGCTGATTTGCCTTTCTCGTCTTAGGGTTGGGGTTCGGCCTAGGGCTAGGATTTTTAAAATCAGGAAGCCCTGAGTTCCAGGCTTACTGCATCTGCCAAAGGCATCCCAAAGGGAGTGCAGAAGTGCCACAACATGGCTGCTTTCACGGCTTTTTCCTTGGCAAGAAGCCTAACACCAGGCTGATTTACCTTCCTAGGGTTACTGTAAGGCTCAGGCCTAGGGCTAGGATTTTTAAATCCAGGAAGCCCTTAGCTCCAGGCACACTGCAGCTGTTCAAGGCATCCCAAGAGGGCCGCAGAACTGACACAACTTGGCTGCCTCTGCTGCTATTCTCATGAGTCCATCCCGAACCATAGGCTGATTTTCCTTCCTAGCGTGAGGGTTAGAATTACGCCTAGGGTTAGTGTTTTTTTAACCAGAAAGCCCTGAGTTCCAAGAACACAGCAGCTGCCAAGGACTACCCAAGAGGAGGGGAAAAGTGCCACAACATGGCTGCCTCCAGCGCTTTTTCCTTGGGACCATCATTGAACCTAGGCTGATTTACTTGCCTCCAGTTGCACCTATGGTCACGCCAAGGGATAGGGATTTTAAATCAGTAAACCCTGAGCTCCAGACCCAGTGCAGCTGCAAAAGGCTTCCCAAGGGCAGCCAAAAATTGCCTCAACATGCTCCTTCCAGTGCTTTTTTCCTTGGGAACATCCCTATACCCAGGCTGATTTATCTGCCTAGGGTTAGGGTTAGGGTTCAGCCTAGAGATAGGATTTTTTCAAACAGGAAGCCCTGAATTCCAGGCACACTGCAGCTGTTAAAGGCAGTGTTCTACGTCAACCGCAACTTAGTCTGAAATAAATGCTTTTTCCCTGAGAGCATCTGAGAGGTTTGCATGAAGCACTGATATCTGACATTTGCAATTTTGAATAGGAGAGGAGAAAGAAAATGGGAAGAAGTTTTTAATTTTAGTGGTTTCAATGTTAATTTCCGTACACTTTTTCAAAACTTGTCAGCTCAAATGCCCATCAACATCTTTTAGTCATCTGTAAGTCAGTATTCATATAAAATGTGCTTCAAATCAAAAGAATTTCAAATTTGCAATCCAAATTTCTATGCCTAGATTTATGATTTCCTACACATATTAGATGAAAGGAAGGCCTTTTTTACTGTGGGAGTGCTGGAACACTGGAACAGGTTGCCCAGGGAAGTTGTGGGTGTCCCATCCCTGAAAGTATTCAAGGTCAGCTTGGACGGGGCTTGGAGCAGCAACAAAGGAGAAGCTTGATGGTAGAGAAACAAAGTTGGACTATAGAAGAAACTGGGATTGAAGTATAGGAGCAAGTTTTCTCTCAGCTCTTGGGGTAAATTCAAAGTTGTACAAAATTACATTTATCTGTGCTATTCACTACTGTAACAGAAATGTTCATGAAAACTGTACAGAAGATAGCAAATTTTAAAAGAGATAAGAATTACAGCATAAAATCCATGGGATGGGTTACAACATGAGACACTCTCTAAGAGAAAATCTCTGTGTTTCAGCACTTCATCATGGTAAGATTTCATGAAGTGCCAAAGAAGGCGGAAAAATATCATTCGGGACGTTATTTCCTGGAATTCAGCCTGGCCATTAGTAGGAACTGGGTTTGAACACATCATGTAGATATACCACACACACTTGCCCTTCACTGAAAAATGACTGTTTACAACGAAGAAGCAATTGACGATCAAAATTGATTGAAAGCATCTTAAACATGTCAAGTATTTCATTGTAGATGATCTGTGATCCAAATGCTTCTTCCACCTTCGAGAGGGACAGAACAATTCTTCCATATCATGATGGTTTAAAATTGTATCAACCAATGTTTTCTGCTGAAAAGATAGCATCTATTTTTTTCTATTTTTGGAAGAAAATATTCCTAGACATACAACAGGTGAGAACTAAGTAATTTTAAAGAAACAAATGAAAAGAAAATATTCTGTAAATAGAATGAAATGAAAAGCTGTGTTTTAAATAGGAGCTAAATATGAAACAGAATTTTTGTACCAGGCATTTGAATTACTGCACCAGCTCTTTTGCCCA
The DNA here is from genome assembly GCA_036010785.1 of Ammospiza maritima maritima. Classification (NCBI taxonomy): domain Eukaryota; kingdom Metazoa; phylum Chordata; class Aves; order Passeriformes; family Passerellidae; genus Ammospiza; species Ammospiza maritima. The sequence continues at coordinate 2,347,894 of JAYKTQ010000127.1, forward strand.
TCAAGAGAGGCATTGAGCATTTCAGTCTTTTCCAAGGTGTTCATGATCTGCTATGCTGATCTCTGTGTGTGCCTAGGTGTGTGTGGAAGGGGGGGCATGTGAAGGGGAGTGTGTATGTTTGCTTTACAATTGTTGTGGCAGATTCATGCCTCAGCTCCACATTTTGTTTTAGAAAGGTCACACAGAGTGGATATGAAGTTTACTATCAACAAGAGATCAATTCCCAAATCATCCATTTGACTCTACCTTATAAATCATGTGCTTTGTTGCATATTTTATCAAATCTACTTTCAAGCCAGATGGAGGAAGGAGGATGTGGCAATCCCTCCACCATCTTGCAACTTTTATGCAAGTAGGTTTTCAAGAAAATCATCATTTCTCTTTGAAATATGTCTGGAACAGGCATGATGGTAGTGTCAACCTGTTGGAGTTTTTGCTGCTGGAAGAAGTTATACAAAAGGATTGGTTTTTACATTGACCAGTTACTGAATCAAGCTCAGGAATACATTGGAAATTCAACTGGGGCTTCCTTTCCCCGGCAGACTACTTCTAGAAGGAGCTTGTACACTGAAGCTTACTCTTTTGCCCTCTTTTTGTTTCTTTCCTATTTTCTTGGCTTCTTTGCCACTCTCTAGACAATTTTGGAACTTTTTTCCCAACTCAAATGGTTTCAATAGTCTGATTGTGATCATACATTTTTACAAGGAATTTTTAAAATCTTTCCTCCAGTTAAGAAAGTCAAGGACTTAGGTCTTTTTCTTCCCTTATCAATATTGCAATGAAATTGATAAGTAAAGACCAACTCTTTCTTTTTGTTTTTAACCCAAGCAGATCATTCCCATCCATTCATCCATTTGGTGGACCAATAGTTGCCATTCTGATGGAAGTTGTCACTTCTTAACAATAGGCATTCTGTGACTATGTTGACAGCACTTTGGGTGAAGATCCTAACTGGTCTTAGATACACATAGGGAGAAATTTGCTCAGCCAGTGTCAGTCTTAAGCATGCGTATCAGAAGATCTTTCTAGAGCTGGGAATTTTCCCATGAAAGGGATTCAGTTAGGGAAGAGACACTTGCCCCAGAGGTTTACATTCTTCTTGAAGACTGCTTAAGGAACTTAGATGCCATGTCCATTTGGATCTGTGTCTGCACAGAACTTTGTCATGCCAGTGCTTGAAATGCATCTTGAAGAGAATTCACTAGCACAGAATGAATGAGAGTGGAAGGGGTTGGTGGGGCTAACCAGGCCCAACCCCCCTGCCTAAACCAGGATACCTAGAGCCTCTTGCCCAGGATTCTATCTGGGCGTACTTTTAATGTCTTCAAAGATCCAGGCTCCACAATCTTTCTGGGCAGTCTGTGCCGTGGTTCACTCACCCTCACAGTAAAGAATCATTTCCTGATGTTCCTGTATTTCAGTGTGTGCCCACTGCCTCTTGTCTTTTCACTCAGCATCACTGAAAAGACACTGATTCCCTCCCCTTTGCACTATTGCTTCCATATGGATGTGTGCTGCCATGTAGAGATATGTCAAAAACCTCCCTGAAGCCCAGGCAGATAATATTCCCTTCATCTACCAGTCAAGTTGATTCATCAGAGGAGTTTAAAGTTATGTTCAGCATGAAATGCCCCTGAAAAATCATGCTAACTACATTATTGTGTCGTCTTTCTGTGCCTGGCAAAGTTTTCCAAGAAGAGCTGCTTCATCAACTTCCTGGGTATAAAAAAGAGGCTGGCTGGTTTGTACGATTGCGAGTCCTCCGAATTGCCTTTTTTGAAGATGAGTGTCATTTGCTTACATCCAGTCCTTAGCCTCTCTTGTCGTCTACATCTTAGCAAAAAGCTTTTCCACTATGTCTGGCGAGGAAAAACTGTGCCAGCACAGAAAACATCTCCCATCGTGTTCTTGACGTTGCACGGAGGTGTGCCGAGTGTTTGGCATGAAGGAAAGAAAAGTTGTCCAAAACAGCTTCCAATCGAATGTTCATGTGATTGGAAAAGTCAGGAGAGTGCAAAGGTACTGTTTTCTAGCAGTTGGCAAGCTGCGCACACAATCCCAGTGTTGGACAGCTTCCTTCTTCACCTTTCCGAAGGTGCCGCTCTCTCCGGCTCCCGGAGGCGAAGAAGCGGCTTCTTCGCGCAAAGACGATTGTGCCGCTCACTGTGCTCTCCTTAGCGCGGCTTCTGCCGAAAGACGCCCGGGAGCGGCTCTTAGCTCCGGACAGCATCGTACCTTCGTCTTTAGCGTCTCTTCTCGTCTACATCTTAGCAAAAAGCTTTTCTATTATGTCTGGCGAGGAAAAACTGTGCCAGCACAGAAAACATCTCCCATCGTGTTCTAGACGTTGCACGGAGGTGTGCCGGGTGTTTGGCATGAAGAAAAGAAAAGTTGTCCAAAACAGCTTCCAATCGAATGTTCATGTGATTGGAAAAGTCAGGAGAGTGCAAAGGTACTGTTTTCTAGCAGTTGGCAAGCTGCGCACACAATCCCAGTGTTGGACAGCTTCCTTCTTCACCTTTCCGAAGGTGCCGCTCTCTCCGGCTCCCGGAGGCGAAGAAGCGGCTTCTTCGCGCAAAGACGATTGTGCCGCTCACTGTGCACTCCTTAGCGCGGCTTCTGCCGAAAGACGCCCGGGAGCAGCTCTTAGCTCCGGACAGCATCGTACCTTCGTCTTTAGCGTCTCTTCTCGTCTACATCTTAGCAAAAAGCTTTTCCACTATGTCTGGCGAGGAAAAACTGTGCCAGCACAGAAAACATCTCCCATCGTGTTCTAGACGTTGCACGGAGGTGTGCCTAGTGTTTGGCATGAAGAAAAGAAAACTTGTCCAAAACAGCTTCCAATCGAATGTTCATGTGATTGGAAAAGTCAGGAGAGTGCAAAGGTACTGTTTTCTATCAGTTGGCAAGCTGCGCACACAATCCCAGTGTTGTACAGCTTCCTTCTTCATCTTTCCGAAGGTGCCGCTCTCTCCGGCTCCCGGAGGCGAAGAAGCGGCTTCTTCGCGCAAAGACGATTGTGCCGCTCACTGTGCACTCCTTAGCGCGGCTTCTGCCGAAAGACGCCCGGGAGCGGCTCTTAGCTCCGGACAGCATCGTACCTTCGTCTTTAGCGTCTCTTCTCGTCTACATCTTAGCAAAAAGCTTTTCCACTATGTCTGGCGAGGAAAAACTGTGCCAGCACAGAAAACATCTCCCATCGTATTCTAGACGTTGCACGGAGGTGTGCCGAGTGTTTGGCATGAAGGAAAGAAAAGTTGTCCAAAACAGCTTCCAATCGAATGTTCATGTGATTGGAAAAGTCAGGAGAGTGCAAAGGTACTGTTTTCTAGCAGTTGGCAAGCTGCGCACACAATCCCAGTGTTGTACAGCTTCCTTCTTCACCTTTCCGAAGGTGCCGCTCTCTCCGGCTCCCGGAGGCGAAGAAGCGGCTTCTTCGCGCAAAGACGATTGTGCCGCTCACTGTGCACTCCTTAGCGCGGCTTCTGCCGAAAGACGCCCGGGTGCGGCTCTTAGCTCCGGACAGCATCGTACCTTCGTCTTTAGCGTCTCTTCTCGTCTACATCTTAGCAAAAAGCTTTTCCACTATGTCTGGCGAGGAAAAACTGTGCCAGCACAGAAAACATCTCCCATCGTATTCTAGACGTTGCACGGAAGTGTGCCGAGTGTTTGGCATGAAGGAAAGAAAAGTTGTCCAAAACAGCTTCCAATCGAATGTTCATGTGATTGGAAAAGTCAGGAGAGTGCAAAGGTACTGTTTTCTATCAGTTGGCAAGCTGCGCACACAATCCCAGTGTTGTACAGCTTCCTTCTTCACCTTTCCGAAGGTGCCGCTCTCTCCGGCTCCCGGAGGCGAAGAAGCGGCTTCTTCGCGCAAAGACGATTGTGCCGCTCACTGTGCACTCCTTAGCGCGGCTTCTGCCGAAAGACGCCCGGGAGCGGCTCTTAGCTCCGGACAGCATCGTACCTTCGTCTTTAGCGTCTCTTCTCGTCTACATCTTAGCAAAAAGCTTTTCCACTATGTCTGGCGAGGAAAAACTGTGCCAGCACAGAAAACATCTCCCATCGTGTTCTAGACGTTGCACGGAGGTGTGCCGAGTGTTTGGCATGAAGGAAAGAAAAGTTGTCCAAAACAGCTTCCAATCGAATGTTCATGTGATTGGAAAAGTCAGGAGAGTGCAAAGGTACTGTTTTCTAGCAGTTGGCAAGCTGCGCACACAATCCCAGTGTTGTACAGCTTCCTTCTTCACCTTTCCGAAGGTGCCGCTCTCTCCGGCTCCCGGAGGCGAAGAAGCGGCTTCTTCGCGCAAAGACGATTGTGCCGCTCACTGTGCTCTCCTTAGCGCGGCTTCTGCCGAAAGACGCCCGGGAGCGGCTCTTAGCTCCGGACAGCATCGTACCTTCGTCTTTAGCGTCTCTTCTCGTCTACATCTTAGCAAAAAGCTTTTCTACTATGTCTGGCGAGGAAAAACTGTGCCAGCACAGAAAACATCTCCCATCGTGTTCTAGACGTTGCACGGAGGTGTGCCTGGTGTTTGGCATGAAGGAAAGAAAAGTTGTCCAAAACAGCTTCCAATCGAATGTTCATGTGATTGGAAAAGTCAGGAGAGTGCAAAGGTACTGTTTTCTATCAGTTGGCAAGCTGCGCACACAATCCCAGTGTTGTACAGCTTCCTTCTTCACCTTTCCGAAGGTGCCGCTCTCTCCGGCTCCCGGAGGCGAAGAAGCGGCTTCTTCGCGCAAAGACGATTGTGCCGCTCACTGTGCACTCCTTAGCGCAGCTTCTGCCGAAAGACGCCCGGGAGCGGCTCTTAGCTCCGGACAGCATCGTACCTTCGTCTTTAGCGTCTATTCTCGTCTACATCTTAGCAAAAAGCTTTTCCACTATGTCTGGCGAGGAAAAACTGTGCCAGCACAGAAAACATCTCCCATCGTGTTCTGGACGTTGCGCGGAGGTCTGCCAAGTGTTTGGCATGAAGGAAAGTAAAGTTGTCCAAAACAGCTTCCAATCGAATATTCATGTGATTGGAAACGTCAGGAAAGTGTAAGGTACTGTTTTCTATCAGTTGGCAAGCTGCGCACACAATCCCAGTGTTGTACAGCTTCCTTCTTCACCTTTCCGAAGGTGCCGCTCTCTCCGGCTCCCGGAGGCGAAGAAGCGGCTTCTTCGCGCAAAGACGATTGTGCCGCTCACTGTGCACTCCTTAGCGCGGCTTCTGCCGAAAGACGCCCGGGAGCGGCTCTTACCTCCGGACAGCATCGTACCTTCGTCTTTAGCGTCTCTTCTCGTCTACATCTTAGCAAAAAGCTTTTCCACTATGTCTGGCGAGGAAAAACTGTGCCAGCACAGAAAACATCTCCCATCGTGTTCTTGACGTTGCACGGAGGTGTGCCTGGTGTTTGGCATGAAGGAAAGAAAAGTTGTCCAAAACAGCTTCCAATCGAATGTTCATGTGATTGGAAAAGTCAGGAGAGTGCAAAGGTACTGTTTTCTAGCAGTTGGCAAGCTGCGCACACAATCCCAGTGTTGGACAGCTTCCTTCTTCACCTTTCCGAAGGTGCCGCTCTCTCCGGCTCCCGGAGGCGAAGAAGCGGCTTCTTCGCGCAAATACGATTGTGCCGCTCACTGTGCTCTCCTTAGCGCGGCTTCTGCCGAAAGACGCCCGGGAGCGGCTCTTAGCTCCGGACAGCATCGTACCTTCGTCTTTAGCGTCTCTTCTCGTCTACATCTTAGCAAAAAGCTTTTCTATTATGTCTGGCGAGGAAAAACTGTGCCAGCACAGAAAACATCTCCCATCGTGTTCTAGACGTTGCACGGAGGTGTGCCGGGTGTTTGGCATGAAGGAAAGAAAAGTTGTCCAAAACAGCTTCCAATCGAATGTTCATGTGATTGGAAAAGTCAGGAGAGTGCAAAGGTACTGTTTTCTATCAGTTGGCAAGCTGCGCACACAATCCCAGTGTTGTACAGCTTCCTTCTTCACCTTTCCGAAGGTGCCGCTCTCTCCGGCTCCCGGAGGCGAAGAAGCGGCTTCTTCGCGCAAAGACGATTGTGCCGCTCACTGTGCACTCCTTAGCGCGGCTTCTGCCGAAAGACGCCCGGGAGCGGCTCTTAGCTCCGGACAGCATCGTACCTTCGTCTTTAGCGTCTCTTCTCGTCTACATCTTAGCAAAAAGCTTTTCCACTATGTCTGGCGAGGAAAAACTGTGCCAGCACAGAAAACATCTCCCATCGTGTTCTAGACGTTGCACGGAGGTGTGCCTAGTGTTTGGCATGAAGAAAAGAAAAGTTGTCCAAAACAGCTTCCAATCGAATGTTCATGTGATTGGAAAAGTCAGGAGAGTGCAAAGGTACTGTTTTCTATCAGTTGGCAAGCTGCGCACACAATCCCAGTGTTGTACAGCTTCCTTCTTCACCTTTCCGAAGGTGCCGCTCTCTCCGGCTCCCGGAGGCGAAGAAGCGGCTTCTTCGCGCAAAGACGATTGTGCCGCTCACTGTGCACTCCTTAGCGCGGCTTCTGCCGAAAGACGCCCGGGAGCGGCTCTTAGCTCCGGACAGCATCGTACCTTCGTCTTTAGCGTCTCTTCTCGTCTACATCTTAGCAAAAAGCTTTTCTACTATGTCTGGCGAGGAAAAACTGTGCCAGCACAGAAAACATCTCCCATCGTGTTCTAGACGTTGCACGGAGGTGTGCCGAGTGTTTGGCATGAAGAAAAGAAAAGTTGTCCAAAACAGCTTCCAATCGAATGTTCATGTGATTGGAAAAGTCAGGAGAGTGCAAAGGTACTGTTTTCTAGCAGTTGGCAAGCTGCGCACACAATCCCAGTGTTGTACAGCTTCCTTCTTCACCTTTCCGAAGGTGCCGCTCTCTCCGGCTCCCGAAGGCGAAGAAGCGGCTTCTTCGCGCAAAGACGATTGTGCCGCTCACTGTGCACTCCTTAGCGCGGCTTCTGCCGAAAGACGCCCGGGAGCGGCTCTTAGCTCCGGACAGCATCGTACCTTCGTCTTTAGCGTCTCTTCTCGTCTACATCTTAGCAAAAAGCTTTTCTACTATGTCTGGCGAGGAAAAACTGTGCCAGCACAGAAAACATCTCCCATCGTGTTCTAGACGTTGCACGGAGGTGTGCCGGGTGTTTGGCATGAAGGAAAGAAAAGTTGTCCAAAACAGCTTCCAATCGAATGTTCATGTGATTGGAAAAGTCAGGAGAGTGCAAAGGTACTGTTTTCTAGCAGTTGGCAAGCTGCGCACACAATCCCAGTGTTGGACAGCTTCCTTCTTCACCTTTCCGAAGGTGCCGCTCTCTCCGGCTCCCGGAGGCGAAGAAGCGGCTTCTTCGCGCAAAGACGATTGTGCCGCTCACTGTGCACTCCTTAGCGCGGCTTCTGCCGAAAGACGCCCGGGAGCGGCTCTTAGCTCCGGACAGCATCGTACCTTCGTCTTTAGCGTCTCTTCTCGTCTACATCTTAGCAAAAAGCTTTTCCACTATGTCTGGCGAGGAAAAACTGTGCCAGCACAGAAAACATCTCCCATCGTGTTCTAGACGTTGCACGGAGGTGTGCCTAGTGTTTGGCATGAAGAAAAGAAAAGTTGTCCAAAACAGCTTCCAATCGAATGTTCATGTGATTGGAAAAGTCAGGAGAGTGCAAAGGTACTGTTTTCTAGCAGTTGGCAAGCTGCGCACACAATCCCAGTGTTGTACAGCTTCCTTCTTCATCTTTCCGAAGGTGCCGCTCTCTCCGGCTCCCGGAGGCGAAGAAGCGGCTTCTTCGCGCAAAGACGATTGTGCCGCTCACTGTGCACTCCTTAGCGAGGCTTCTGCCGAAAGACGCCCGGGAGCGGCTCTTAGCTCCGGACAGCATCGTACCTTCGTCTTTAGCGTCTCTTCTCGTCTACATCTTAGCAAAAAGCTTTTCCACTATGTCTGGCGAGGAAAAACTGTGCCAGCACAGAAAACATCTCCCATCGTATTCTAGACGTTGCACGGAGGTGTGCCGAGTGTTTGGCATGAAGGAAAGAAAAGTTGTCCAAAACAGCTTCCAATCGAATGTTCATGTGATTGGAAAAGTCAGGAGAGTGCAAAGGTACTGTTTTCTAGCAGTTGGCAAGCTGCGCACACAATCCCAGTGTTGGACAGCTTCCTTCTTCACCTTTCCGAAGGTGCCGCTCTCTCCGGCTCCCGGAGGCGAAGAAGCGGCTTCTTCGAGCAAAGACGATTGTGCCGCTCACTGTGCACTCCTTAGCGCGGCTTCTGCCGAAAGACGCCCGGGAGCGGCTCTTAGCTCCGGACAGCATCGTACCTTCGTCTTTAGCGTCTCTTCTCGTCTACATCTTAGCAAAAAGCTTTTCCACTATGTCTGGCGAGGAAAAACTGTGCCAGCACAGAAAACATCTCCCATCGTGTTCTAGACGTTGCACGGAGGTGTGCCGAGTGTTTGGCATGAAGAAAAGAAAAGTTGTCCAAAACAGCTTCCAATCGAATGTTCATGTGATTGGAAAAGTCAGGAGAGTGCAAAGGTACTGTTTTCTATCAGTTGGCAAGCTGCGCACACAATCCCAGTGTTGGACAGCTTCCTTCTTCACCTTTCCGAAGGTGCCGCTCTCTCCGGCTCCCGGAGGCGAAGAAGCGGCTTCTTCGCGCAAAGACGATTGTGCCGCTCACTGTGCTCTCCTTAGCGCGGCTTCTGCCGAAAGACGCCCGGGAGCGGCTCTTAGCTCCGGACAGCATCGTACCTTCGTCTTTAGCGTCTCTTCTCGTCTACATCTTAGCAAAAAGCTTTTCTACTATGTCTGGCGAGGAAAAACTGTGCCAGCACAGAAAACATCTCCCATCGTGTTCTAGACGTTGCACGGAGGTGTGCCTGGTGTTTGGCATGAAGGAAAGAAAAGTTGTCCAAAACAGCTTCCAATCGAATGTTCATGTGATTGGAAAAGTCAGGAGAGTGCAAAGGTACTGTTTTCTATCAGTTGGCAAGCTGCGCACACAATCCCAGTGTTGTACAGCTTCCTTCTTCACCTTTCCGAAGGTGCCGCTCTCTCCGGCTCCCGGAGGCGAAGAAGCGGCTTCTTCGCGCAAAGACGATTGTGCCGCTCACTGTGCACTCCTTAGCGCGGCTTCTGCCGAAAGACGCCCGGGAGCGGCTCTTAGCTCCGGAGAGCATCGTACCTTCGTCTTTAGCGTCTCTTCTCGTCTACATCTTAGCAAAAAGCTTTTCCACTATGTCTGGCGAGGAAAAACTGTGCCAGCACAGAAAACATCTCCCATCGTGTTCTGGACGTTGCGCGGAGGTCTGCCAAGTGTTTGGCATGAAGGAAAGTAAAGTTGTCCAAAACAGCTTCCAATCGAATATTCATGTGATTGGAAACGTCAGGAAAGTGTAAGGTACTGTTTTCTATCAGTTGGCAAGCTGCGCACACAATCCCAGTGTTGTACAGCTTCCTTCTTCACCTTTCCGAAGGTGCCGCTCTCTCCGGCTCCCGGAGGCGAAGAAGCGGCTTCTTCGCGCAAAGACGATTGTGCCGCTCACTGTGCACTCCTTAGCGCGGCTTCTGCCGAAAGACGCCCGGGAGCGGCTCTTACCTCCGGACAGCATCGTACCTTCGTCTTTAGCGTCTCTTCTCGTCTACATCTTAGCAAAAAGCTTTTCCACTATGTCTGGCGAGGAAAAACTGTGCCAGCACAGAAAACATCTCCCATCGTGTTCTTGACGTTGCACGGAGGTGTGCCTGGTGTTTGGCATGAAGGAAAGAAAAGTTGTCCAAAACAGCTTCCAATCGAATGTTCATGTGATTGGAAAAGTCAGGAGAGTGCAAAGGTACTGTTTTCTAGCAGTTGGCAAGCTGCGCACACAATCCCAGTGTTGGACAGCTTCCTTCTTCACCTTTCCGAAGGTGCCGCTCTCTCCGGCTCCCGGAGGCGAAGAAGCGGCTTCTTCGCGCAAAGACGATTGTGCCGCTCACTGTGCTCTCCTTAGCGCGGCTTCTGCCGAAAGACGCCCGGGAGCGGCTCTTAGCTCCGGACAGCATCGTACCTTCGTCTTTAGCGTCTCTTCTCGTCTACATCTTAGCAAAAAGCTTTTCTATTATGTCTGGCGAGGAAAAACTGTGCCAGCACAGAAAACATCTCCCATCGTGTTCTAGACGTTGCACGGAGGTGTGCCGGGTGTTTGGCATGAAGGAAAGAAAAGTTGTCCAAAACAGCTTCCAATCGAATGTTCATGTGATTGGAAAAGTCAGGAGAGTGCAAAGGTACTGTTTTCTATCAGTTGGCAAGCTGCGCACACAATCCCAGTGTTGTACAGCTTCCTTCTTCACCTTTCCGAAGGTGCCGCTCTCTCCGGCTCCCGGAGGCGAAGAAGCGGCTTCTTCGCGCAAAGACGATTGTGCCGCTCACTGTGCACTCCTTAGCGCGGCTTCTGCCGAAAGACGCCCGGGAGCGGCTCTTAGCTCCGGACAGCATCGTACCTTCGTCTTTAGCGTCTCTTCTCGTCTACATCTTAGCAAAAAGCTTTTCCACTATGTCTGGCGAGGAAAAACTGTGCCAGCACAGAAAACATCTCCCATCGTGTTCTAGACGTTGCACGGAGGTGTGCCTAGTGTTTGGCATGAAGAAAAGAAAAGTTGTCCAAAACAGCTTCCAATCGAATGTTCATGTGATTGGAAAAGTCAGGAGAGTGCAAAGGTACTGTTTTCTATCAGTTGGCAAGCTGCGCACACAATCCCAGTGTTGTACAGCTTCCTTCTTCACCTTTCCGAAGGTGCCGCTCTCTCCGGCTCCCGGAGGCGAAGAAGCGGCTTCTTCGCGCAAAGACGATTGTGCCGCTCACTGTGCACTCCTTAGCGCGGCTTCTGCCGAAAGACGCCCGGGAGCGGCTCTTAGCTCCGGACAGCATCGTACCTTCGTCTTTAGCGTCTCTTCTCGTCTACATCTTAGCAAAAAGCTTTTCCACTATGTCTGGCGAGGAAAAACTGTGCCAGCACAGAAAACATCTCCCATCGTGTTCTAGACGTTGCACGGAGGTGTGCCGAGTGTTTGGCATGAAGAAAAGAAAAGTTGTCCAAAACAGCTTCCAATCGAATGTTCATGTGATTGGAAAAGTCAGGAGAGTGCAAAGGTACTGTTTTCTATCAGTTGGCAAGCTGCGCACACAATCCCAGTGTTGTACAGCTTCCTTCTTCACCTTTCCGAAGGTGCCGCTCTCTCCGGCTCCCGAAGGCGAAGAAGCGGCTTCTTCGCGCAAAGACGATTGTGCCGCTCACTGTGCACTCCTTAGCGCGGCTTCTGCCGAAAGACGCCCGGGAGCGGCTCTTAGCTCCGGACAGCATCGTACCTTCGTCTTTAGCGTCTCTTCTCGTCTACATCTTAGCAAAAAGCTTTTCTACTATGTCTGGCGAGGAAAAACTGTGCCAGCACAGAAAACATCTCCCATCGTGTTCTAGACGTTGCACGGAGGTGTGCCGGGTGTTTGGCATGAAGGAAAGAAAAGTTGTCCAAAACAGCTTCCAATCGAATGTTCATGTGATTGGAAAAGTCAGGAGAGTGCAAAGGTACTGTTTTCTAGCAGTTGGCAAGCTGCGCACACAATCCCAGTGTTGGACAGCTTCCTTCTTCACCTTTCCGAAGGTGCCGCTCTCTCCGGCTCCCGGAGGCGAAGAAGCGGCTTCTTCGCGCAAAGACGATTGTGCCGCTCACTGTGCACTCCTTAGCGCGGCTTCTGCCGAAAGACGCCCGGGAGCGGCTCTTAGCTCCGGACAGCATCGTACCTTCGTCTTTAGCGTCTCTTCTCGTCTACATCTTAGCAAAAAGCTTTTCCACTATGTCTGGCGAGGAAAAACTGTGCCAGCACAGAAAACATCTCCCATCGTGTTCTAGACGTTGCACGGAGGTGTGCCTAGTGTTTGGCATGAAGAAAAGAAAAGTTGTCCAAAACAGCTTCCAATCGAATGTTCATGTGATTGGAAAAGTCAGGAGAGTGCAAAGGTACTGTTTTCTAGCAGTTGGCAAGCTGCGCACACAATCCCAGTGTTGTACAGCTTCCTTCTTCATCTTTCCGAAGGTGCCGCTCTCTCCGGCTCCCGGAGGCGAAGAAGCGGCTTCTTCGCGCAAAGACGATTGTGCCGCTCACTGTGCACTCCTTAGCGAGGCTTCTGCCGAAAGACGCCCGGGAGCGGCTCTTAGCTCCGGACAGCATCGTACCTTCGTCTTTAGCGTCTCTTCTCGTCTACATCTTAGCAAAAAGCTTTTCCACTATGTCTGGCGAGGAAAAACTGTGCCAGCACAGAAAACATCTCCCATCGTATTCTAGACGTTGCACGGAGGTGTGCCGAGTGTTTGGCATGAAGGAAAGAAAAGTTGTCCAAAACAGCTTCCAATCGAATGTTCATGTGATTGGAAAAGTCAGGAGAGTGCAAAGGTACTGTTTTCTAGCAGTTGGCAAGCTGCGCACACAATCCCAGTGTTGTACAGCTTCCTTCTTCACCTTTCCGAAGGTGCCGCTCTCTCCGGCTCCCGGAGGCGAAGAAGCGGCTTCTTCGCGCAAAGACGATTGTGCCGCTCACTGTGCACTCCTTAGCGCGGCTTCTGCCGAAAGACGCCCGGGAGCGGCTCTTAGCTCCGGACAGCATCGTACCTTCGTCTTTAGCGTCTCTTCTCGTCTACATCTTAGCAAAAAGCTTTTCCACTATGTCTGGCGAGGAAAAACTGTGCCAGCACAGAAAACATCTCCCATCGTGTTCTAGACGTTGCACGGAGGTGTGCCGAGTGTTTGGCATGAAGAAAAGAAAAGTTGTCCAAAACAGCTTCCAATCGAATGTTCATGTGATTGGAAAAGTCAGGAGAGTGCAAAGGTACTGTTTTCTATCAGTTGGCAAGCTGCGCACACAATCCCAGTGTTGGACAGCTTCCTTCTTCACCTTTCCGAAGGTGCCGCTCTCTCCGGCTCCCGGAGGCGAAGAAGCGGCTTCTTCGCGCAAAGACGATTGTGCCGCTCACTGTGCTCTCCTTAGCGCGGCTTCTGCCGAAAGACGCCCGGGAGCGGCTCTTAGCTCCGGACAGCATCGTACCTTCGTCTTTAGCGTCTCTTCTCGTCTACATCTTAGCAAAAAGCTTTTCTACTATGTCTGGCGAGGAAAAACTGTGCCAGCACAGAAAACATCTCCCATCGTGTTCTAGACGTTGCACGGAGGTGTGCCTGGTGTTTGGCATGAAGGAAAGAAAAGTTGTCCAAAACAGCTTCCAATCGAATGTTCATGTGATTGGAAAAGTCAGGAGAGTGCAAAGGTACTGTTTTCTAGCAGTTGGCAAGCTGCGCACACAATCCCAGTGTTGTACAGCTTCCTTCTTCATCTTTCCGAAGGTGCCGCTCTCTCCGGCTCCCGGAGGCGAAGAAGCGGCTTCTTCGCGCAAAGACGATTGTGCCGCTCACTGTGCACTCCTTAGCGAGGCTTCTGCCGAAAGACGCCCGGGAGCGGCTCTTAGCTCCGGACAGCATCGTACCTTCGTCTTTAGCGTCTCTTCTCGTCTACATCTTAGCAAAAAGCTTTTCCACTATGTCTGGCGAGGAAAAACTGTGCCAGCACAGAAAACATCTCCCATCGTATTCTAGACGTTGCACGGAGGTGTGCCGAGTGTTTGGCATGAAGGAAAGAAAAGTTGTCCAAAACAGCTTCCAATCGAATGTTCATGTGATTGGAAAAGTCAGGAGAGTGCAAAGGTACTGTTTTCTAGCAGTTGGCAAGCTGCGCACACAATCCCAGTGTTGTACAGCTTCCTTCTTCACCTTTCCGAAGGTGCCGCTCTCTCCGGCTCCCGGAGGCGAAGAAGCGGCTTCTTCGCGCAAAGACGATTGTGCCGCTCACTGTGCACTCCTTAGCGCGGCTTCTGCCGAAAGACGCCCGGGAGCGGCTCTTAGCTCCGGACAGCATCGTACCTTCGTCTTTAGCGTCTCTTCTCGTCTACATCTTAGCAAAAAGCTTTTCCACTATGTCTGGCGAGGAAAAACTGTGCCAGCACAGAAAACATCTCCCATCGTGTTCTAGACGTTGCACGGAGGTGTGCCGAGTGTTTGGCATGAAGAAAAGAAAAGTTGTCCAAAACAGCTTCCAATCGAATGTTCATGTGATTGGAAAAGTCAGGAGAGTGCAAAGGTACTGTTTTCTATCAGTTGGCAAGCTGCGCACACAATCCCAGTGTTGGACAGCTTCCTTCTTCACCTTTCCGAAGGTGCCGCTCTCTCCGGCTCCCGGAGGCGAAGAAGCGGCTTCTTCGCGCAAAGACGATTGTGCCGCTCACTGTGCTCTCCTTAGCGCGGCTTCTGCCGAAAGACGCCCGGGAGCGGCTCTTAGCTCCGGACAGCATCGTACCTTCGTCTTTAGCGTCTCTTCTCGTCTACATCTTAGCAAAAAGCTTTTCTACTATGTCTGGCGAGGAAAAACTGTGCCAGCACAGAAAACATCTCCCATCGTGTTCTAGACGTTGCACGGAGGTGTGCCTGGTGTTTGGCATGAAGGAAAGAAAAGTTGTCCAAAACAGCTTCCAATCGAATGTTCATGTGATTGGAAAAGTCAGGAGAGTGCAAAGGTACTGTTTTCTAGCAGTTGGCAAGCTGCGCACACAATCCCAGTGTTGTACAGCTTCCTTCTTCACCTTTCCGAAGGTGCCGCTCTCTCCGGCTCCCGGAGGCGAAGAAGCGGCTTCTTCGCGCAAAGACGATTGTGCCGCTCACTGTGCACTCCTTAGCGCGGCTTCTGCCGAAAGACGCCCGGGAGCGGCTCTTAGCTCCGGAGAGCATCGTACCTTCGTCTTTAGCGTCTCTTCTCGTCTACATCTTAGCAAAAAGCTTTTCCACTATGTCTGGCGAGGAAAAACTGTGCCAGCACAGAAAACATCTCCCATCGTGTTCTAGACGTTGCACGGAGGTGTGCCGAGTGTTTGGCATGAAGGAAAGAAAAGTTGTCCAAAACAGCTTCCAATCGAATGTTCATGTGATTGGAAAAGTCAGGAGAGTGCAAAGGTACTGTTTTCTAGCAGTTGGCAAGCTGCGCACACAATCCCAGTGTTGGACAGCTTCCTTCTTCACCTTTCCGAAGGTGCCGCTCTCTCCGGCTCCCGGAGGCGAAGAAGCGGCTTCTTCGCGCAAAGACGATTGTGCCGCTCACTGTGCACTCCTTAGCGCGGCTTCTGCCGAAAGACGCCCGGGAGCGGCTCTTAGCTCCGGACAGCATCGTACCTTCGTCTTTAGCGTCTCTTCTCGTCTACATCTTAGCAAAAAGCTTTTCCACTATGTCTGGCGAGGAAAAACTGTGCCAGCACAGAAAACATCTCCCATCGTGTTCTAGACGTTGCACGGAGGTGTGCCTAGTGTTTGGCATGAAGAAAAGAAAAGTTGTCCAAAACAGCTTCCAATCGAATGTTCATGTGATTGGAAAAGTCAGGAGAGTGCAAAGGTACTGTTTTCTAGCAGTTGGCAAGCTGCGCACACAATCCCAGTGTTGTACAGCTTCCTTCTTCATCTTTCCGAAGGTGCCGCTCTCTCCGGCTCCCGGAGGCGAAGAAGCGGCTTCTTCGCGCAAAGACGATTGTGCCGCTCACTGTGCACTCCTTAGCGAGGCTTCTGCCGAAAGACGCCCGGGAGCGGCTCTTAGCTCCGGACAGCATCGTACCTTCGTCTTTAGCGTCTCTTCTCGTCTACATCTTAGCAAAAAGCTTTTCCACTATGTCTGGCGAGGAAAAACTGTGCCAGCACAGAAAACATCTCCCATCGTATTCTAGACGTTGCACGGAGGTGTGCCGAGTGTTTGGCATGAAGGAAAGAAAAGTTGTCCAAAACAGCTTCCAATCGAATGTTCATGTGATTGGAAAAGTCAGGAGAGTGCAAAGGTACTGTTTTCTAGCAGTTGGCAAGCTGCGCACACAATCCCAGTGTTGTACAGCTTCCTTCTTCACCTTTCCGAAGGTGCCGCTCTCTCCGGCTCCCGGAGGCGAAGAAGCGGCTTCTTCGCGCAAAGACGATTGTGCCGCTCACTGTGCACTCCTTAGCGCGGCTTCTGCCGAAAGACGCCCGGGAGCGGCTCTTAGCTCCGGACAGCATCGTACCTTCGTCTTTAGCGTCTCTTCTCGTCTACATCTTAGCAAAAAGCTTTTCCACTATGTCTGGCGAGGAAAAACTGTGCCAGCACAGAAAACATCTCCCATCGTGTTCTAGACGTTGCACGGAGGTGTGCCGAGTGTTTGGCATGAAGAAAAGAAAAGTTGTCCAAAACAGCTTCCAATCGAATGTTCATGTGATTGGAAAAGTCAGGAGAGTGCAAAGGTACTGTTTTCTATCAGTTGGCAAGCTGCGCACACAATCCCAGTGTTGGACAGCTTCCTTCTTCACCTTTCCGAAGGTGCCGCTCTCTCCGGCTCCCGGAGGCGAAGAAGCGGCTTCTTCGCGCAAAGACGATTGTGCCGCTCACTGTGCTCTCCTTAGCGCGGCTTCTGCCGAAAGACGCCCGGGAGCGGCTCTTAGCTCCGGACAGCATCGTACCTTCGTCTTTAGCGTCTCTTCTCGTCTACATCTTAGCAAAAAGCTTTTCCACTATGTCTGGCGAGGAAAAACTGTGCCAGCACAGAAAACATCTCCCATCGTGTTCTAGACGTTGCACGGAGGTGTGCCTGGTGTTTGGCATGAAGGAAAGAAAAGTTGTCCAAAACAGCTTCCAATCGAATGTTCATGTGATTGGAAAAGTCAGGAGAGTGCAAAGGTACTGTTTTCTAGCAGTTGGCAAGCTGCGCACACAATCCCAGTGTTGTACAGCTTCCTTCTTCATCTTTCCGAAGGTGCCGCTCTCTCCGGCTCCCGGAGGCGAAGAAGCGGCTTCTTCGCGCAAAGACGATTGTGCCGCTCACTGTGCACTCCTTAGCGAGGCTTCTGCCGAAAGACGCCCGGGAGCGGCTCTTAGCTCCGGACAGCATCGTACCTTCGTCTTTAGCGTCTCTTCTCGTCTACATCTTAGCAAAAAGCTTTTCCACTATGTCTGGCGAGGAAAAACTGTGCCAGCACAGAAAACATCTCCCATCGTATTCTAGACGTTGCACGGAGGTGTGCCGAGTGTTTGGCATGAAGGAAAGAAAAGTTGTCCAAAACAGCTTCCAATCGAATGTTCATGTGATTGGAAAAGTCAGGAGAGTGCAAAGGTACTGTTTTCTAGCAGTTGGCAAGCTGCGCACACAATCCCAGTGTTGTACAGCTTCCTTCTTCACCTTTCCGAAGGTGCCGCTCTCTCCGGCTCCCGGAGGCGAAGAAGCGGCTTCTTCGCGCAAAGACGATTGTGCCGCTCACTGTGCACTCCTTAGCGCGGCTTCTGCCGAAAGACGCCCGGGAGCGGCTCTTAGCTCCGGACAGCATCGTACCTTCGTCTTTAGCGTCTCTTCTCGTCTACATCTTAGCAAAAAGCTTTTCCACTATGTCTGGCGAGGAAAAACTGTGCCAGCACAGAAAACATCTCCCATCGTGTTCTAGACGTTGCACGGAGGTGTGCCGAGTGTTTGGCATGAAGAAAAGAAAAGTTGTCCAAAACAGCTTCCAATCGAATGTTCATGTGATTGGAAAAGTCAGGAGAGTGCAAAGGTACTGTTTTCTATCAGTTGGCAAGCTGCGCACACAATCCCAGTGTTGTACAGCTTCCTTCTTCACCTTTCCGAAGGTGCCGCTCTCTCCGGCTCCCGGAGGCGAAGAAGCGGCTTCTTCGCGCAAAGACGATTGTGCCGCTCACTGTGCACTCCTTAGCGCGGCTTCTGCCGAAAGACGCCCGGGAGCGGCTCTTAGCTCCGGACAGCATCGTACCTTCGTCTTTAGCGTCTCTTCTCGTCTACATCTTAGCAAAAAGCTTTTCTACTATGTCTGGCGAGGAAAAACTGTGCCAGCACAGAAAACATCTCCCATCGTGTTCTAGACGTTGCACGGAGGTGTGCCTGGTGTTTGGCATGAAGGAAAGAAAAGTTGTCCAAAACAGCTTCCAATCGAATGTTCATGTGATTGGAAAAGTCAGGAGAGTGCAAAGGTACTGTTTTCTATCAGTTGGCAAGCTGCGCACACAATCCCAGTGTTGTACAGCTTCCTTCTTCACCTTTCCGAAGGTGCCGCTCTCTCCGGCTCCCGGAGGCGAAGAAGCGGCTTCTTCGCGCAAAGACGATTGTGCCGCTCACTGTGCACTCCTTAGCGCGGCTTCTGCCGAAAGACGCCCGGGAGCGGCTCTTAGCTCCGGAGAGCATCGTACCTTCGTCTTTAGCGTCTCTTCTCGTCTACATCTTAGCAAAAAGCTTTTCCACTATGTCTGGCGAGGAAAAACTGTGCCAGCACAGAAAACATCTCCCATCGTGTTCTAGACGTTGCACGGAGGTGTGCCGAGTGTTTGGCATGAAGGAAAGAAAAGTTGTCCAAAACAGCTTCCAATCGAATGTTCATGTGATTGGAAAAGTCAGGAGAGTGCAAAGGTACTGTTTTCTAGCAGTTGGCAAGCTGCGCACACAATCCCAGTGTTGTACAGCTTCCTTCTTCACCTTTCCGAAGGTGCCGCTCTCTCCGGCTCCCGGAGGCGAAGAAGCGGCTTCTTCGCGCAAAGACGATTGTGCCGCTCACTGTGCTCTCCTTAGCGCGGCTTCTGCCGAAAGACGCCCGGGAGCGGCTCTTAGCTCCGGACAGCATCGTACCTTCGTCTTTAGCGTCTCTTCTCGTCTACATCTTAGCAAAAAGCTTTTCTACTATGTCTGGCGAGGAAAAACTGTGCCAGCACAGAAAACATCTCCCATCGTGTTCTAGACGTTGCACGATCCCTATACTTAGGCTGATTTTCCTTCCTGGGAATAGGGTTAGACTTCAGCCTAGGGCTTGGAGTTTTTTAACCAGGAAGCCCTGAGTTCCAGGCTTACTTCATCTGCAAAAAGCATCCCAAAGGGAGTGCAGAAGTGCCACAACATGGCTGCTTTCACGGCTTTTCCCTTAGGAAGAACCCTATACGCGGCTGATTTACCTTCCTAGGGTTACTGTTAGGCTTAGGCCTAGGACTTTTAAAACCAGGAAGCCCTGGGCTCCAGGCACATGCAGCTGTTAAAGGCATCCCAAGAGGGCTGCAGAAGTGACACAACTTGGCTGCCTCTGCTTCTATTCTCATGAGACCATCCCGAACCATAGGCTGATTTTCCTTCCTAGGGTTAAGGTTTGAGTTACGCCTAGGGTAAGGGTTCTATTAACCAGAAAGCCCTGAGTTCCAAGAACACAGCAGCTGCGAAGGACTACCCAAGAAGAGCGCAAAAGTACCACAACATGCCTGCCTCCACAGCTTTTTCCTTGGGGACATGCCTAATTCCTGGCTGATTTGCCTTTCTCGTCTTAGGGTTGGGGTTCGGACTAGGGCTAGGATTTTTAAAATCAGGAAGCCCTGAGTTCCAGGCACACTGGAGCTGTGAAAGGCATCCAAAAGGGAGTGCAAAAGTGCAACAACATGGCTGCTTTCCTGGCTTTTTCCTTGGCAAGAAGCCTAACACCAGGCTGATTTCCCTTCCTAGGATTACTTTAAGGCTTAGGCCTAGCGCTAGGATTTTTAAAACTAGGAAGCCCTTAGATCCAGGCACACTGCAGCTGTTCAAGGCATCCCAAGGGGAGTACAAAAGTGCAACAACATGGCACCTTTCACAGCTTTTTCCTTGGCACCATCCCTATACCTAGGCTGATTTATCTGCCTAGGGTTAGGGTTAGGGTTCAGCCTAGGGCTTGGAGATTTTAACCAGGAAGCCCTGAGTTCCAGGCTTACTGCATCTGCCAAAGGTATCCCAAAGGGAGTGCAGAAGTGCCACAACATGGCTGCTTTCACGGCTTTTCCCTTAGGAAGAACCCTAATACGCGGCTGATTTACCTTCCTAGGGTTACTGTTAGGCTTAGGCCTAGGACTTTTAAAACCAGGAAGCCCTGGGCTCCAGGCACACTGCAGCTGTGAAAGGCATCCCAAGGGGAGCGCAAAAGTGACACAACTTGGCTGCCTCTGCTGCTATTCTCATGAGACCATCCTGAACCATAGGCTGATTTTCCTTCCTAGGGTTAAGGTTTGAGTTACGCCTAGGGTAAGGGTTCTATTAACCAGAAAGCCCTGAGTTCCAAGAACACAGCAGCTGCGAAGGACTTCCCAAGAAGAGCGCAAAAGTACCACAACATGCCTGCCTCCACAGCTTTTTCCTTGGGGACATGCCTAATTCCTGGCTGATTTGCCTTTCTCGTCTTAGGCTTGGGGTTCGGCCTAGGGCTAGGATTTTTTTAACTAGGAAGCCCTGAGTTCCAGGCTTACTTCATCTGCAAAAAGCATCCCAAAGGGAGTGCAGAAGTGCCACAACATGGCTGCTTTCACGGCTTTTCCCTTAGGAAGAACCCTAATACGCGGCTGATTTACCTTCCTAGGGTTACTGTTAGGCTTAGGCCTAGGACTTTTAAAACCAGGAAGCCCTGGGCTCCAGGCACACTGCAGCTGTGAAAGGCATCCCAAGGGGAGCGCAAAAGTGACACAACTTGGCTGCCTCTGCTGCTATTCTCATGAGACCATCCCGAACCATAGGCTGATTTTCCTTCCTAGGGTTAAGGTTTGAGTTACGCCTGGGGTAAGGGTTCTATTAACCAGAAAGCCCTGAGTTCCAAGAACACAGCAGCTGCGAAGGACTACCCAAGAAGAGCGCAAAAGTACCACAACATGCCTGCCTCCACAGCTTTTTCCTTGGGGACATGCCTAATTCCTGGCTGATTTGCCTTTCTCGTCTTAGGGTTGGGGTTCGGCCTAGGGCTAGGATTTTTTTAACTAGGAAGCCCTGAGTTCCAGGCTTACTTCATCTGCCAAAGGCATCCCAAAGGGAGTGCAGAAGTGCCACAACATGGCTGCTTTCACGGCTTTTCCCTTAGGAAGAACCCTACTACGCGGCTGATTTACCTTCCTAGGGTTACTGTTAGGCTTAGGCCTAGGACATTTCAAACCAGGAAGCCCTGGGCTCCAGGCACACTGCAGCTGTTAAAGGCATCCCAAGGGGAGCGCAAAAGTGACACAACTTGGCTGCCTCTGCTGCTATTCTCATGAGACCATCCCGAACCATAGGCTGATTTTCCTTCCTAGGGTTAAGGTTTGAGTTACGCCTAGGGTAAGGGTTCTATTAACCAGAAAGCCCTGAGCTCCAAGAACACAGCAGCTGCGAAAGACTAGCCAAGAAGAGCGCAAAAGTACCACAACATGCCTGCCTCCACAGCTTTTTCCTTGGGGACATGCCTAATTCCTGGCTGATTTGCCTTTCTCGTCTTAGGCTTGGGGTTCGGCCTAGGGCTAGGATTTTTTTAACTAGGAAGCCCTGAGTTCCAGGCTTACTTCATCTGCAAAAAGCATCCAAAAGGGAGTGCAGAAGTGCCACAACATGGCTGCTTTCACGGCTTTTCCCTTAGGAAGAACCCTACTACGCGGCTGATTTACCTTCCTAGGGTTACTGTTAGGCTTAGGCCTAGGACTTTTAAAACCAGGAAGCCCTGGGCTCCAGGCACACTGCAGCTGTTAAAGGCATCCCAAGAGGGCTGCAGAAGTGACACAACTTGGCTGCCTCTGCTTCTATTCTCATGAGACCATCCCGAACCATAGGCTGATTTTCCTTCCTAGGGTTAAGGTTTGAGTTACGCCTAGGGTAAGGGTTCTATTAACCAGAAAGCCCTGAGTTCCAAGAACACAGCAGCTGCGAAGGACTACCCAAGAAGAGCGCAAAAGTACCACAACATGCCTGCCTCCACAGCTTTTTCCTTGGGGACATGCCTAATTCCTGGCTGATTTGCCTTTCTCGTCTTAGGGTTGGGGTTCGGCCTAGGGCTAGGATTTTTAAAATCAGGAAGCCCTGAGTTCCAGGCACACTGGAGCTGTGAAAGGCATCCAAAAGGGAGTGCAAAAGTGCCACAACATGGCTGCTTTCCCGGCTTTTTCCTTGGCAAGAAGCCTAACACCAGGCTGATTTCCCTTCCCTGGGTTACTGTAAGGCTTAGGCCTAGCGCTAGGATTTTTAAAACTAGGAAGCCCTTAGCTCCAGGCACACTGCAGCTGTTCAAGGCATCCCAAGGGGAGTTCAAAAGTGCAACAACATGGCAGCTTTCACAGCTTTTTCCTTGGCACCATCCCTATACCTAGGCTGATTTATCTGCCTAGGGTTAGGGTTAGGGTTCAGCCTAGGTCTTGGAGATTTTAACCAGGAAGCCCTGAGTTCCAGGCTTACTGCATCTGCCAAAGGTATCCCAAAGGGAGTGCAGAAGTGCCACAACATGGCTGCTTTCACGGCTTTTCCCTTAGGAAGAACCCTAATACGCGGCTGATTTACCTTCCTAGGGTTACTGTTAGGCTTAGGCCTAGGACTTTTAAAACCAGGAAGCCCTGGGCTCCAGGCACACTGCAGCTGCGAAAGGCATCCCAAGGGGAGCGCAAAAGTGACACAACTTGGCTGCCTCTGCTGCTATTCTCATGAGACCATCCCGAACCATAGGCTGATTTTCCTTCCTAGGGTTAAGGTTTGAGTTACGCCTAGGGTAAGGGTTCTATTAACCAGAAAGCCCTGAGTTCCAAGAACACAGCAGCTGCGAAGGACTTCCCAAGAAGAGCGCAAAAGTACCACAACATGCCTGCCTCCACAGCTTTTTCCTTGGGGACATGCCTAATTCCTGGCTGATTTGCCTTTCTCGTCTTAGGGTTGGGGTTCGGCCTAGGGCTAGGATTTTTTTAACTAGGAAGCCCTGAGTTCCAGGCTTACTTCATCTGCAAAAAGCATCCCAAAGGGAGTGCAGAAGTGCCACAACATGGCTGCTTTCACGGCTTTTCCCTTAGGAAGAACCCTAATACGCGGCTGATTTACCTTCCTAGGGTTACTGTTAGGCTTAGGCCTAGGACTTTTAAAACCAGGAAGCCCTGGGCTCCAGGCACATGCAGCTTTAAAGGCATCCCAAGAGGGCTGCAGAAGTGACACAACTTGGCTGCCTCTGCTTCTATTCTCATGAGACCATCCCGAACCATAGGCTGATTTTCCTTCCTAGGGTTAAGGTTTGAGTTACGCCTAGGGTAAGGGTTCTATTAACCAGAAAGCCCTGAGTTCCAAGAACACAGCAGCTGCGAAGGACTACCCAAGAAGAGCGCAAAAGTACCACAACATGCCTGCCTCCACAGCTTTTTCCTTGGGGACATGCCTAATTCCTGGCTGATTTGCCTTTCTCGTCTTAGGGTTGGGGTTCGGCCTAGGGCTAGGATTTTTTTAACTAGGAAGCCCTGAGTTCCAGGCTTACTGCATCTGCCAAAGGCATCCCAAAGGGAGTGTAGAAGTGCCACAACATGGCTGCTTTCACGGCTTTTCCCTTAAGAAGAACCCTAATACGCGGCTGATTTACCTTCCTAGGGTTACTGTTAGGCTTAGGCCTACGACTTTTAAAACCAGGAAGCCCTGGGCTCCAGGCACACTGCAGCTGCGAAAGGCATCCCAAGGGGAGCGCAAAAGTGACACAACTTGGCTGCCTCTGCTGCTATTCTCATGAGACCATCCCGAACCATAGGCTGATTTTCCTTCCTAGGGTTAAGGTTTGAGTTACGCCTGGGGTAAGGGTTCTATTAACCAGAAAGCCCTGAGTTCCAAGAACACAGCAGCTGCGAAGGACTACCCAAGAAGAGCGCAAAAGTACCACAACATGCCTGCCTCCACAGCTTTTTCCTTGGGGACATGCCTAATTCCTGGCTGATTTGCCTTTCTCGTCTTAGGGTTGGGGTTCGGCCTAGGGCTAGGATATTTTTAACTAGGAAGCCCTGAGTTCCAGGCTTACTTCATCTGCCAAAGGCATCCCAAAGGGTGTGCAAAAGTGCCACAACATGGCTGCTTTCACGGCTTTTCCCTTAGGAAGAACCCTAATACCCGGCTGATTTACCTTCCTAGGGTTACTGTTAGGCTTAGGCCTAGGACTTTTAAAACCAGGAAGCCCTGGGCTCCAGGCACACTGCAGCTGTTAAAGGCATCCCAAGAGGGCTGCAGAAGTGACACAACTTGCCTGCCACCACTGATATTTCCATGAGACCATCCCGAACCATAGGCTGATTTTCCTTCCTAGGGTTAAGGTTTGAGTTACGCCTAGGGTAAGGGTTCTATTAACCAGAAAGCCCTGAGCTCCAAGAACACAGCAGCTGCGAAAGACTAGCCAAGAAGAGCGCAAAAGTACCACAACATGCCTGCCTCCACAGCTTTTTCCTTGGGGACATGCCTAATTCCTGGCTGATTTGCCTTTCTCGTCTTAGGGTTGGGGTTCGGCCTAGGGCTAGGATTTTTTTAACTAGGAAGCCCTGAGTTCCAGGCTTACTTCATCTGCAAAAAGCATCCCAAAGGGAGTGCAGAAGTGCCA
Organism: Ammospiza maritima maritima; assembly: GCA_036010785.1. Taxonomy (NCBI): domain Eukaryota; kingdom Metazoa; phylum Chordata; class Aves; order Passeriformes; family Passerellidae; genus Ammospiza; species Ammospiza maritima. Next base: position 2,372,300 of record JAYKTQ010000127.1, read on the forward strand.
CAACATGGCTGCTTTCACGGCTTTTCCCTTAGGAAGAACCCTACTACGCGGCTGATTTACCTTCCTAGGGTTACTGTTAGGCTTAGGCCTAGGACTTTTAAAACCAGGAAGCCCTGGGCTCCAGGCACACTGCAGCTGTTAAAGGCATCCCAAGAGGGCTGCAGAAGTGACACAACTTGGCTGCCTCTGCTTCTATTCTCATGAGACCATCCCGAACCATAGGCTGATTTTCCTTCCTAGGGTTAAGGTTTGAGTTACGCCTAGGGTAAGGGTTCTATTAACCAGAAAGCCCTGAGTTCCAAGAACACAGCAGCTGCGAAGGACTACCCAAGAAGAGCGCAAAAGTACCACAACATGCCTGCCTCCACAGCTTTTTCCTTGGGGACATGCCTAATTCCTGGCTGATTTGCCTTTCTCGTCTTAGGGTTGGGGTTCGGCCTAGGGCTAGGATTTTTAAAATCAGGAAGCCCTGAGTTCCAGGCACACTGGAGCTGTGAAAGGCATCCAAAAGGGAGTGCAAAAGTGCCACAACATGGCTGCTTTCTCGGCTTTTTCCTTGGCAAGAAGCCTAACACCAGGCTGATTTCCCTTCCCTGGGTTACTGTAAGGCTTAGGCCTAGCGCTAGGATTTTTAAAACCAGGAAGCCCTTAGCTCCAGGCACACTGCAGCTGTTCAAGGCATCCCAAGAGGGCCGCAGAAGTGACACAACTTGGCTGCCTCTGCTGCTATTCTCATGAGTCCATCCCGAACCATAGGCTGATTTTCCTTCCTAGGGTGAGGGTTAGAGTTACGCCTAGGGTTAGTGTTTTTTTAACCAGAAAGCCCTGAGTTCCAAGAACACAGCAGCTGCGAAGGACTACCCAAGAGGAGGGGAAAAGTGCCACAACATGGCTGCCTCCAGCGCTTTTTCCTTGGGACCATCATTGAACCTAGGCTGATTTACTTGCCTCCAGTTGCACCTATGGTCACGCCAAGGGATAGGGATTTTAAATCAGTAAACCCTGAGCTCCAGACCCAGTGCAGCTGCAAAAGGCTTCCCAAGGGCAGCCAAAAATTGCCTCAACATGCTCCTTCCAGTGCTTTTTTCCTTGGGAACATCCCTATACCCAGGCTGATTTATCTGCCTAGGGTTAGGGTTAGGGTTCAGCCTAGAGATAGGATTTTTTCAAACAGGAAGCCCTGAATTCCAGGCACACTGCAGCTGTTAAAGGCAGTGTTCTACGTCAACCGCAACTTAGTCTGAAATAAATGCTTTTTCCCTGAGAGCATCTGAGAGGTTTGCATGAAGCACTGATATCTGACATTTGCAATTTTGAATAGGAGAGGAGAAAGAAAATGGGAAGAAGTTTTTAATTTTAGTGGTTTCAATGTTAATTTCCGTACACTTTTTCAAAACTTGTCAGCTCAAATGCCCATCAACATCTTTTAGTCATCTGTAAGTCAGTATTCATATAAAATGTGCTTCAAATCAAAAGAATTTCAAATTTGCAATCCAAATTTCTATGCCTAGATTTATGATTTCCTACACATATTAGATGAAAGGAAGGCCTTTTTTACTGTGGGAGTGCTGGAACACTGGAACAGGTTGCCCAGGGAAGTTGTGGGTGTCCCATCCCTGAAAGTATTCAAGGTCAGCTTGGACGGGGCTTGGAGCAGCAACAAAGGAGAAGCTTGATGGTAGAGAAACAAAGTTGGACTATAGAAGAAACTGGGATTGAAGTATAGGAGCAAGTTTTCTCTCAGCTCTTGGGGTAAATTCAAAGTTGTACAAAATTACATTTATCTGTGCTATTCACTACTGTAACAGAAATGTTCATGAAAACTGTACAGAAGATAGCAAATTTTAAAAGAGATAAGAATTACAGCATAAAATCCATGGGATGGGTTACAACATGAGACACTCTCTAAGAGAAAATCTCTGTGTTTCAGCACTTCATCATGGTAAGATTTCATGAAGTGCCAAAGAAGGCGGAAAAATATCATTCGGGACGTTATTTCCTGGAATTCAGCCTGGCCATTAGTAGGAACTGGGTTTGAACACATCATGTAGATATACCACACACACTTGCCCTTCACTGAAAAATGACTGTTTACAACGAAGAAGCAATTGACGATCAAAATTGATTGAAAGCATCTTAAACATGTCAAGTATTTCATTGTAGATGATCTGTGATCCAAATGCTTCTTCCACCTTCGAGAGGGACAGAACAATTCTTCCATATCATGATGGTTTAAAATTGTATCAACCAATGTTTTCTGCTGAAAAGATAGCATCTATTTTTTTCTATTTTTGGAAGAAAATATTCCTAGACATACAACAGGTGAGAACTAAGTAATTTTAAAGAAACAAATGAAAAGAAAATATTCTGTAAATAGAATGAAATGAAAAGCTGTGTTTTAAATAGGAGCTAAATATGAAACAGAATTTTTGTACCAGGCATTTGAATTACTGCACCAGCTCTTTTGCCCATCAAGAGAGGCATTTAGCATTTCAGTCTTTTCCAAGGTGTTCATGATCTGCTATGCTGATCTCTGTGTGTGCCTAGGTGTGTGTGGAAGGGGGGGCATGTGAAGGGGAGTGTGTATGTTTGCTTTACAATTGTTGTGGCAGATTCATGCCTCAGCTCCACATTTTGTTTTAGAAAGGTCACACAGAGTGGATGTGAAGTTTACTATCAACAAGAGATCAATTCCCAAATCATCCATTTCACTCTACCTTATAAATCATGTGCTTTGTTGCATATTTTATCAAATCTACTTTCAAGCCAGATGGAGGAAGGAGGATGTGGCAATCCCTCCACCATCTTGCAACTTTTATGCAAGTAGGTTTTCAAGAAAATCATCATTTCTCTTTGAAATATGTCTGGAACAGGCATGATGGTAGTGTCAACCTGTTGGAGTTTTTGTTGCTGGAAGAAGTTATACAAAAGGATTGGTTTTTACATTGACCAGTTACTGAATCAAGCTCAGGAATACATTGGAAATTCAACTGGGGCTTCCTTTCCCCGGCAGACTACTTCTAGAAGGAGCTTGTACACTGAAGCTTAGTCTTTTGCCCTCTTTTTGTTTCTTTCCTATTTTCTTGGCTTCTTTGCCACTCTCTAGACAATTTTGGAACTTTTTTCCCAACTCAAATGGTTTCAATAGTCTGATTGTGATCATACATTTTTACAAGGAATTTTTAAAATCTTTCCTCCAGTTAAGAAAGTCAAGGACTTAGGTCTTTTTCTTCCCTTATCAATATTGCAATGAAATTGATAAGTAAAGACCAACTCTTTCTTTTTGTTTTTAACCCAAGCAGATAATTCCCATCCATTCATCCATTTGGTGGACCAATAGTTGCCATTCTGATGGAAGTTGTCACTTCTTAACAATAGGCATTCTGTGACTATGTTGACAGCACTTTGGGTGAAGATCCTAACTGGTCTTAGATACACATAGGGAGAAATTTGCTCAGCCAGTGTCAGTCTTAAGCATGCGTATCAGAAGATCTTTCTAGAGCTGGGAATTTTCCCATGAAAGGGATTCAGTTAGGGAAGAGACACTTGCCCCAGAGGTTTACATTCTTCTTGAAGACTGCTTAAGGAACTTAGATGCCATGTCCATTTGGATCTGTGTCTGCACAGAACTTTGTCATGCCAGTGCTTGAAATGCATCTTGAAGAGAATTCACTAGCACAGAATGAATGAGAGTGGAAGGGGTTGGTGGGGCTAATCAGGCCCAACCCCCCTGCCTAAACCAGGATACCTAGAGCCTCTTGCCCAGGATTCTATCTGGGTGTACTTTGAATGTCTTCAAAGATCCAGGCTCCACAATCTTTCTGAGCAGTCTGTGCCGTGGTTCACTCACCCTCACAGTAAAGAATCATTTCCTGATGTTCCTGTATTTCAGTGTGTGCCCACTGCCTCTTGTCTTTTCACTCAGCATCACTGAAAAGACACTGATTCCCTCCCCTTTGCACTATTGCTTCCATATGGATGTGTGCTGCCATGTAGAGATATGTCAAAAACCTCCCTGAAGCCCAGGCAGATAATATTCCCTTCATCTACCAGTCAAGTTGATTCATCAGAGGAGTTTAAAGTTATGTTCAGCATGAAATGCCCCTGAAAAATCATGCTAACTACATTATTGTGTCGTCTTTCATGTGCCTGGCAAGGTTTTCCAGGAAGAGCTGCTTCATCAACTTCCTGGGAATAAAAAAGAGGCTGGCTGGTTTGTACGATTGCGACTCCTCCGAATTGCCTTTTTTGAAGATGAGTGTCATTTGCTTACATCCAGTCCTTAGCCTCTCTTGTCGTCTACATCTTAGCAAAAAGCTTTTCCACTATGTCTGGCAAGGAGAAATTGTGCCAGCACAGAAAACATCTCCTATCGTGTTCTAGACGTTGCACGGAGGTGTGCCGAGTGTTTGGCATGAAGGAAAGAAAAGTTGTCCAAAACAGCTTCCAATCGAATGTTCATGTGATTGGAAAAGTCAGGAGAGTGCAAAGGTACTGTTTTCTAGCAGTTGGCAAGCTGCGCACACAATCCCAGTGTTGTACAGCTTCCTTCTTCACCTTTCCGAAGGTGCCGCTCTCTCCGGCTCCCGGAGGCGAAGAAGCGGCTTCTTCGCGCAAAGACGATTGTGCCGCTCACTGTGCACTCCTTAGCGCGGCTTCTGCCGAAAGACGCCCGGGAGCGGCTCTTAGCTCCGGACAGCATCGTACCTTCGTCTTTAGCGTCTCTTCTCGTCTACATCTTAGCAAAAAGCTTTTCCACTATGTCTGGCGAGGAAAAACTGTGCCAGCACAGAAAACATCTCCCATCGTGTTCTAGACGTTGCACGGAGGTGTGCCGAGTGTTTGGCATGAAGAAAAGAAAAGTTGTCCAAAACAGCTTCCAATCGAATGTTCATGTGATTGGAAAAGTCAGGAGAGTGCAAAGGTACTGTTTTCTATCAGTTGGCAAGCTGCGCACACAATCCCAGTGTTGTACAGCTTCCTTCTTCACCTTTCCGAAGGTGCCGCTCTCTCCGGCTCCCGGAGGCGAAGAAGCGGCTTCTTCGCGCAAAGACGATTGTGCCGCTCACTGTGCACTCCTTAGCGCGGCTTCTGCCGAAAGACGCCCGGGAGCGGCTCTTAGCTCCGGACAGCATCGTACCTTCGTCTTTAGCGTCTCTTCTTGTCTACATCTTAGCAAAAAGCTTTTCTACTATGTCTGGCGAGGAAAAACTGTGCCAGCACAGAAAACATCTCCCATCGTGTTCTAGACGTTGCACGGAGGTGTGCCGAGTGTTTGGCATGAAGAAAAGAAAAGTTGTCCAAAACAGCTTCCAATCGAATGTTCATGTGATTGGAAAAGTCAGGAGAGTGCAAAGGTACTGTTTTCTATCAGTTGGCAAGCTGCGCACACAATCCCAGTGTTGTACAGCTTCCTTCTTCACCTTTCCGAAGGTGCCGCTCTCTCCGGCTCCCGGAGGCGAAGAAGCGGCTTCTTCGCGCAAAGACGATTGTGCCGCTCACTGTGCACTCCTTAGCGCGGCTTCTGCCGAAAGACGCCCGGGAGCGGCTCTTAGCTCCGGACAGCATCGTACCTTCGTCTTTAGCGTCTCTTCTCGTCTACATCTTAGCAAAAAGCTTTTCTACTATGTCTGGCGAGGAAAAACTGTGCCAGCACAGAAAACATCTCCCATCGTGTTCTAGACGTTGCACGGAGGTGTGCCGAGTGTTTGGCATGAAGAAAAGAAAAGTTGTCCAAAACAGCTTCCAATCGAATGTTCATGTGATTGGAAAAGTCAGGAGAGTGCAAAGGTACTGTTTTCTATCAGTTGGCAAGCTGCGCACACAATCCCAGTGTTGTACAGCTTCCTTCTTCACCTTTCCGAAGGTGCCGCTCTCTCCGGCTCCCGGAGGCGAAGAAGCGGCTTCTTCGCGCAAAGACGATTGTGCCGCTCACTGTGCTCTCCTTAGCGCGGCTTCTGCCGAAAGACGCCCGGGAGCGGCTCTTAGCTCCGGACAGCATCGTACCTTCGTCTTTAGCGTCTCTTCTCGTCTACATCTTAGCAAAAAGCTTTTCTACTATGTCTGGCGAGGAAAAACTGTGCCAGCACAGAAAACATCTCCCATCGTGTTCTAGACGTTGCACGATCCCTATACTTAGGCTGATTTTCCTTCCTGGGAATAGGGTTAGACTTCAGCCTAGGGCTTGGAGTTTTTTAACCAGGAAGCCCTGAGTTCCAGGCTTACTTCATCTGCAAAAAGCATCCCAAAGGGAGTGCAGAAGTGCCACAACATGGCTGCTTTCACGGCTTTTCCCTTAGGAAGAACCCTATACGCGGCTGATTTACCTTCCTAGGGTTACTGTTAGGCTTAGGCCTAGGACTTTTAAAACCAGGAAGCCCTGGGCTCCAGGCACATGCAGCTGTGAAAGGCATCCCAAGGGGAGCGCAAAAGTGACACAACTTGGCTGCCTCTGCTGCTATTCTCATGAGACCATCCCGAACCATAGGCTGATTTTCCTTCCTAGGGTTAAGGTTTGAGTTACGCCTAGGGTAAGGGTTCTATTAACCAGAAAGCCCTGAGTTCCAAGAACACAGCAGCTGCGAAGGACTTCCCAAGAAGAGCGCAAAAGTACCACAACATGCCTGCCTCCACAGCTTTTTCCTTGGGGACATGCCTAATTCCTGGCTGATTTGCCTTTCTCGTCTTAGGGTTGGGGTTCGGCCTAGGGCTAGGATTTTTTGAACTAGGAAGCCCTGAGTTCCAGGCTTACTTCATCTGCAAAAAGCATCCCAAAGGGAGTGCAGAAGTGCCACAACATGGCTGCTTTCACGGCTTTTCCCTTAGGAAGAACCCTAATACGCGGCTGATTTACCTTCCTAGGGTTACTGTTAGGCTTAGGCCTAGGACTTTTAAAACCAGGAAGCCCTGGGCTCCAGGCACATGCAGCTTTAAAGGCATCCCAAGAGGGCTGCAGAAGTGACACAACTTGGCTGCCTCTGCTTCTATTCTCATGAGACCATCCCGAACCATAGGCTGATTTTCCTTCCTAGGGTTAAGGTTTGAGTTACGCCTAGGGTAAGGGTTCTATTAACCAGAAAGCCCTGAGTTCCAAGAACACAGCAGCTGCGAAGGACTAGCCAAGAAGAGCGCAAAAGTACCACAACATGCCTGCCTCCACAGCTTTTTCCTTGGGGACATGCCTAATTCCTGGCTGATTTGCCTTTCTCGTCTTAGGGTTGGGGTTCGGCCTAGGGCTAGGATTTTTAAAATCAGGAAGCCCTGAGTTCCAGGCACACTGGAGCTGTGAAAGGCATCCAAAAGGGAGTGCAAAAGTGCCACAACATGGCTGCTTTCTCGGCTTTTTCCTTGGCAAGAAGCCTAACACCAGGCTGATTTCCCTTCCCTGGGTTACTGTAAGGCTTAGGCCTAGCGCTAGGATTTTTAAAACTAGGAAGCCCTTAGCTCCAGGCACACTGCAGCTGTTCAAGGCATCCCAAGGGGAGTACAAAAGTGCAACAACATGGCAGCTTTCACAGCTTTTTCCTTGGCACCATCCCTATACCTAGGCTGATTTATCTGCCTAGGGTTAGGGTTAGGGTTCAGCCTAGGTCTTGGAGATTTTAACCAGGAAGCCCTGAGTTCCAGGCTTACTGCATCTGCCAAACGTATCCCAAAGGGAGTGCAGAAGTGCCACAACATGGCTGCTTTCACGGCTTTTCCCTTAGGAAGAACCCTAATACGCGGCTGATTTACCTTCCTAGGGTTACTGTTAGGCTTAGGCCTAGGACTTTTAAAACCAGGAAGCCCTGGGCTCCAGGCACACTGCAGCTGCGAAAGGCATCCCAAGGGGAGCGCAAAAGTGACACAACTTGGCTGCCTCTGCTGCTATTCTCATGAGACCATCCTGAACCATAGGCTGATTTTCCTTCCTAGGGTTAAGGTTTGAGTTACGCCTAGGGTAAGGGTTCTATTAACCAGAAAGCCCTGAGTTCCAAGAACACAGCAGCTGCGAAGGACTTCCCAAGAAGAGCGCAAAAGTACCACAACATGCCTGCCTCCACAGCTTTTTCCTTGGGGACATGCCTAATTCCTGGCTGATTTGCCTTTCTCGTCTTAGGGTTGGGGTTCGGCCTAGGGCTAGGATTTTTTTAACTAGGAAGCCCTGAGTTCCAGGCTTACTTCATCTGCAAAAAGCATCCCAAAGGGAGTGCAGAAGTGCCACAACATGGCTGCTTTCACAGCTTTTCCCTTAGGAAGAACCCTAATACGCGGCTGATTTACCTTCCTAGGGTTACTGTTAGGCTTAGGCCTAGGACTTTTAAAACCAGGAAGCCCTGGGCTCCAGGCACATGCAGCTTTAAAGGCATCCCAAGAGGGCTGCAGAAGTGACACAACTTGGCTGCCTCTGCTTCTATTCTCATGAGACCATCCCGAACCATAGGCTGATTTTCCTTCCTAGGGTTAAGGTTTGAGTTACGCCTAGGGTAAGGGTTCTATTAACCAGAAAGCCCTGAGTTCCAAGAACACAGCAGCTGCGAAGGACTAGCCAAGAAGAGCGCAAAAGTACCACAACATGCCTGCCTCCACAGCTTTTTCCTTGGGGACATGCCTAATTCCTGGCTGATTTGCCTTTCTCGTCTTAGGGTTGGGGTTCGGCCTAGGGCTAGGATTTTTTTAACTAGGAAGCCCTGAGTTCCAGGCTTACTGCATCTGCCAAAGGCATCCCAAAGGGAGTGTAGAAGTGCCACAACATGGCTGCTTTCACGGCTTTTCCCTTAAGAAGAACCCTAATACCCGGCTGATTTACCTTCCTAGGGTTACTGTTAGGCTTAGGCCTAGGACTTTTAAAACCAGGAAGTCCTGGGCTCCAGGCACACTGCAGCTGCGAAAGGCATCCCAAGGGGAGCGCAAAAGTGACACAACTTGGCTGCCTCTGCTGCTATTCTCATGAGACCATCCCGAACCATAGGCTGATTTTCCTTCCTAGGGTTAAGGTTTGAGTTACGCCTGGGGTAAGGGTTCTATTAACCAGAAAGCCCTGAGTTCCAAGAACACAGCAGCTGCGAAGGACTACCCAAGAAGAGCGCAAAAGTACCACAACATGCCTGCCTCCACAGCTTTTTCCTTGGGGACATGCCTAATTCCTGGCTGATTTGCCTTTCTCGTCTTAGGGTTGGGGTTCGGCCTAGGGCTAGGATATTTTTAACTAGGAAGCCCTGAGTTCCAGGCTTACTTCATCTGCCAAAGGCATCCCAAAGGGTGTGCAAAAGTGCCACAACATGGCTGCTTTCACGGCTTTTCCCTTAGGAAGAACCCTACTACGCGGCTGATTTACCTTCCTAGGGTTACTGTTAGGCTTAGGCCTAGGACTTTTAAAACCAGGAAGCCCTGGGCTCCAGGCACACTGCAGCTGTTAAAGGCATCCCAAGAGGGCTGCAGAAGTGACACAACTTGCCTGCCACCACTGATATTTCCATGAGACCATCCCGAACCATAGGCTGATTTTCCTTCCTAGGGTTAAGGTTTGAGTTACGCCTAGGGTAAGGGTTCTATTAACCAGAAAGCCCTGAGCTCCAAGAACACAGCAGCTGCGAAAGACTAGCCAAGAAGAGCGCAAAAGTACCACAACATGCCTGCCTCCACAGCTTTTTCCTTGGGGACATGCCTAATTCCTGGCTGATTTGCCTTTCTCGTCTTAGGGTTGGGGTTCGGCCTAGGGCTAGGATTTTTTTAACTAGGAAGCCCTGAGTTCCAGGCTTACTTCATCTGCAAAAAGCATCCCAAAGGGAGTGCAGAAGTGCCACAACATGGCTGCTTTCACGGCTTTTCCCTTAGGAAGAACCCTACTACGCGGCTGATTTACCTTCCTAGGGTTACTGTTAGGCTTAGGCCTACGACTTTTAAAACCAGGAAGCCCTGGGCTCCAGGCACACTGCAGCTGTTAAAGGCATCCCAAGAGGGCTGCAGAAGTGACACAACTTGGCTGCCTCTGCTTCTATTCTCATGAGACCATCCCGAACCATAGGCTGATTTTCCTTCCTAGGGTTAAGGTTTGAGTTACGCCTAGGGTAAGGGTTCTATTAACCAGAAAGCCCTGAGTTCCAAGAACACAGCAGCTGCGAAGGACTACCCAAGAAGAGCGCAAAAGTACCACAACATGCCTGCCTCCACAGCTTTTTCCTTGGGGACATGCCTAATTCCTGGCTGATTTGCCTTTCTCGTCTTAGGGTTGGGGTTCGGCCTAGGGCTAGGATTTTTAAAATCAGGAAGCCCTGAGTTCCAGGCACACTGGAGCTGTGAAAGGCATCCAAAAGGGAGTGCAAAAGTGCCACAACATGGCTGCTTTCTCGGCTTTTTCCTTGGCAAGAAGCCTAACACCAGGCTGATTTCCCTTCCCTGGGTTACTGTAAGGCTTAGGCCTAGCGCTAGGATTTTTAAAACTAGGAAGCCCTTAGCTCCAGGCACACTGCAGCTGTTCAAGGCATCCCAAGGGGAGTACAAAACTGCAACAACATGGCAGCTTTCACAGCTTTTTCCTTGGCACCATCCCTATACCTAGGCTGATTTATCTGCCTAGGGTTAGGGTTAGCGTTCAGCCTATGGCTTGGAGATTTTAACCAGGAAGCCCTGAGTTCCAGGCTTACTGCATCTGCCAAACGTATCCCAAAGGGAGTGCAGAAGTGCCACAACATGGCTGCTTTCACGGCTTTTCCCTTAGGAAGAACCCTAATACGCGGCTGATTTACCTTCCTAGGGTTACTGTTAGGCTTAGGCCTAGGACTTTTAAAACCAGGAAGCCCTGGGCTCCAGGCACACTGCAGCTGCGAAAGGCATCCCAAGGGGAGCGCAAAAGTGACACAACTTGGCTGCCTCTGCTGCTATTCTCATGAGACCATCCTGAACCATAGGCTGATTTTCCTTCCTAGGGTTAAGGTTTGAGTTACGCCTAGGGTAAGGGTTCTATTAACCAGAAAGCCCTGAGTTCCAAGAACACAGCAGCTGCGAAGGACTTCCCAAGAAGAGCGCAAAAGTACCACAACATGCCTGCCTCCACAGCTTTTTCCTTGGGGACATGCCTAATTCCTGGCTGATTTGCCTTTCTCGTCTTAGGGTTGGGGTTCGGCCTAGGGCTAGGATTTTTTTAACTAGGAAGCCCTGAGTTCCAGGCTTACTTCATCTGCAAAAAGCATCCCAAAGGGAGTGCAGAAGTGCCACAACATGGCTGCTTTCACAGCTTTTCCCTTAGGAAGAACCCTAATACGCGGCTGATTTACCTTCCTAGGGTTACTGTTAGGCTTAGGCCTAGGACTTTTAAAACCAGGAAGCCCTGGGCTCCAGGCACATGCAGCTTTAAAGGCATCCCAAGAGGGCTGCAGAAGTGACACAACTTGGCTGCCTCTGCTTCTATTCTCATGAGACCATCCCGAACCATAGGCTGATTTTCCTTCCTAGGGTTAAGGTTTGAGTTACGCCTAGGGTAAGGGTTCTATTAACCAGAAAGCCCTGAGTTCCAAGAACACAGCAGCTGCGAAGGACTACCCAAGAAGAGCGCAAAAGTACCACAACATGCCTGCCTCCACAGCTTTTTCCTTGGGGACATGCCTAATTCCTGGCTGATTTGCCTTTCTCGTCTTAGGGTTGGGGTTCGGCCTAGGGCTAGGATATTTTTAACTAGGAAGCCCTGAGTTCCAGGCTTACTTCATCTGCCAAAGGCATCCCAAAGGGTGTGCAAAAGTGCCACAACATGGCTGCTTTCACGGCTTTTCCCTTAGGAAGAACCCTACTACGCGGCTGATTTACCTTCCTAGGGTTACTGTTAGGCTTAGGCCTAGGACTTTTAAAACCAGGAAGCCCTGGGCTCCAGGCACACTGCAGCTGTTAAAGGCATCCCAAGAGGGCTGCAGAAGTGACACAACTTGCCTGCCACCACTGATATTTCCATGAGACCATCCCGAACCATAGGCTGATTTTCCTTCCTAGGGTTAAGGTTTGAGTTACGCCTAGGGTAAGGGTTCTATTAACCAGAAAGCCCTGAGCTCCAAGAACACAGCAGCTGCGAAGGACTAGCCAAGAAGAGCGCAAAAGTACCACAACATGCCTGCCTCCACAGCTTTTTCCTTGGGGACATGCCTAATTCCTGGCTGATTTGCCTTTCTCGTCTTAGGGTTGGGGTTCGGCCTAGGGCTAGGATTTTTTTAACTAGGAAGCCCTGAGTTCCAGGCTTACTTCATCTGCAAAAAGCATCCCAAAGGGAGTGCAGAAGTGCCACAACATGGCTGCTTTCACGGCTTTTCCCTTAGGAAGAACCCTACTACACGGCTGATTTACCTTCCTAGGGTTACTGTTAGGCTTAGGCCTACGACTTTTAAAACCAGGAAGCCCTGGGCTCCAGGCACACTGCAGCTGTTAAAGGCATCCCAAGAGGGCTGCAGAAGTGACACAACTTGGCTGCCTCTGCTTCTATTCTCATGAGACCATCCCGAACCATAGGCTGATTTTCCTTCCTAGGGTTAAGGTTTGAGTTACGCCTAGGGTAAGGGTTCTATTAACCAGAAAGCCCTGAGTTCCAAGAACACAGCAGCTGCGAAGGACTACCCAAGAAGAGCGCAAAAGTACCACAACATGCCTGCCTCCACAGCTTTTTCCTTGGGGACATGCCTAATTCCTGGCTGATTTGCCTTTCTCGTCTTAGGGTTGGGGTTCGGCCTAGGGCTAGGATTTTTAAAATCAGGAAGCCCTGAGTTCCAGGCACACTGGAGCTGTGAAAGGCATCCAAAAGGGAGTGCAAAAGTGCCACAACATGGCTGCTTTCTCGGCTTTTTCCTTGGCAAGAAGCCTAACACCAGGCTGATTTCCCTTCCCTGGGTTACTGTAAGGCTCAGGCCTAGGGCTAGGATTTTTAAAACCAGGAAGCCCTTAGCTCCAGGCACACTGCAGCTGTTCAAGGCATCCCAAGAGGGCCGCAGAAGTGACACAACTTGGCTGCCTCTGCTGCTATTCTCATGAGACCATCCCGAACCATAGGCTGATTTTCCTTCCTAGGGTGAGGGTTAGAGTTACGCGTAGGGTTAGTGTTTTTTTAACCAGAAAGCCCTGAGTTCCAAGAACACAGCAGCTGCCAAGGACTACCCAAGAGGAGGGGAAAAGTGCCACAACATGGCTGCCTCCAGCGCTTTTTCCTTGGGACCATCATTGAACCTAGGCTGATTTACTTGCCTCCAGTTGCACCTATGGTCACGCCAAGGGATAGGGATTTTAAATCAGTAAACCCTGAGCTCCAGACCCAGTGCAGCTGCAAAAGGCTTCCCAAGGGCAGCCAAAAATTGCCTCAACATGCTCCTTCCAGTGCTTTTTTCCTTGGGAACATCCCTATACCCAGGCTGATTTATCTGCCTAGGGTTAGGGTTAGGGTTCAGCCTAGAGATAGGATTTTTTCAAACAGGAAGCCCTGAATTCCAGGCACACTGCAGCTGTTAAAGGCAGTGTTCTACGTCAACCGCAACTTAGTCTGAAATAAATGCTTTTTCCCTGAGAGCATCTGAGAGGTTTGCATGAAGCACTGATATCTGACATTTGCAATTTTGAATAGGAGAGGAGAAAGAAAATGGGAAGAAGTTTTTAATTTTAGTGGTTTCAATGTTAATTTCCGTACACTTTTTCAAAACTTGTCAGCTCAAATGCCCATCAACATCTTTTAGTCATCTGTAAGTCAGTATTCATATAAAATGTGCTTCAAATCAAAAGAATTTCAAATTTGCAATCCAAATTTCTATGCCTAGATTTATGATTTCCTACACATATTAGATGAAAGGAAGGCCTTTTTTACTGTGGGAGTGCTGGAACACTGGAACAGGTTGCCCAGGGAAGTTGTGGGTGTCCCATCCCTGAAAGTATTCAAGGTCAGCTTGGACGGGGCTTGGAGCAGCAACAAAGGAGAAGCTTGATGGTAGAGAAACAAAGTTGGACTATAGAAGAAACTGGGATTGAAGTATAGGAGCAAGTTTTCTCTCAGCTCTTGGGGTAAATTCAAAGTTGTACAAAATGACATTTATCTGTGCTATTCACTACTGTAACAGAAATGTTCATGAAAACTGTACAGAAGATAGCAAATTTTAAAAGAGATAAGAATTACAGCATAAAATCCATGGGATGGGTTACAACATGAGACACTCTCTAAGAGAAAATCTCTGTGTTTCAGCACTTCATCATGGTAAGATTTCATGAAGTGCCAAAGAAGGCGGAAAAATATCATTCGGGACGTTATTTCCTGGAATTCAGCCTGGCCATTAGTAGGAACTGGGTTTGAACACATCATGTAGATATACCACACACACTTGCCCTTCACTGAAAAATGACTGTTTACAACGAAGAAGCAATTGACGATCAAAATTGATTGAAAGCATCTTAAACATGTCAAGTATTTCATTGTAGATGATCTGTGATCCAAATGCTTCTTCCACCTTCGAGAGGGACAGAACAATTCTTCCATATCATGATGGTTTAAAATTGTATCAACCAATGTTTTCTGCTGAAAAGATAGCATCTATTTTTTTCTATTTTTGGAAGAAAATATTCCTAGACATACAACAGGTGAGAACTAAGTAATTTTAAAGAAACAAATGAAAAGAAAATATTCTGTAAATAGAATGAAATGAAAAGCTGTGTTTTAAATAGGAGCTAAATATGAAACAGAATTTTTGTACCAGGCATTTGAATTACTGCACCAGCTCTTTTGCCCATCAAGAGAGGCATTGAGCATTTCAGTCTTTTCCAAGGTGTTCATGATCTGCTATGCTGATCTCTGTGTGTGCCTAGGTGTGTGTGGAAGGGGGGGCATGTGAGGGGAGTGTGTATGTTTGCTTTACAATTGTTGTGGCAGATTCATGCCTCAGCTCCACATTTTGTTTTAGAAAGGTCACACAGAGTGGATGTGAAGTTTACTATCAACAAGAGATCAATTCCCAAATCATCCATTTCACTCTACCTTATAAATCATGTGCTTTGTTGCATATTTTATCAAATCTACTTTCAAGCCAGATGGAGGAAGGAGGATGTGGCAATCCCTCCACCATCTTGCAACTTTTATGCAAGTAGGTTTTCAAGAAAATCATCATTTCTCTTTGAAATATGTCTGGAACAGGCATGATGGTAGTGTCAACCTGTTGGAGTTTTTGTTGCTGGAAGAAGTTATACAAAAGGATTGGTTTTTACATTGACCAGTTACTGAATCAAGCTCAGGAATACATTGGAAATTCAACTGGGGCTTCCTTTCCCCGGCAGACTACTTCTAGAAGGAGCTTGTACACTGAAGCTTAGTCTTTTGCCCTCTTTTTGTTTCTTTCCTATTTTCTTGGCTTCTTTGCCACTCTCTAGACAATTTTGGAACTTTTTTCCCAACTCAAATGGTTTCAATAGTCTGATTGTGATCATACATTTTTACAAGGAATTTTTAAAATCTTTCCTCCAGTTAAGAAAGTCAAGGACTTAGGTCTTTTTCTTCCCTTATCAATATTGCAATGAAATTGATAAGTAAAGACCAACTCTTTCTTTTTGTTTTTAACCCAAGCAGATCATTCCCATCCATTCATCCATTTGGTGGACCAATAGTTGCCATTCTGATGGAAGTTGTCACTTCTTAACAATAGGCATTCTGTGACTATGTTGACAGCACTTTGGGTGAAGATCCTAACTGGTCTTAGATACACATAGGGAGAAATTTGCTCAGCCAGTGTCAGTCTTAAGCATGCGTATCAGAAGATCTTTCTAGAGCTGGGAATTTTCCCATGAAAGGGATTCAGTTAGGGAAGAGACACTTGCCCCAGAGGTTTACATTCTTCTTGAAGACTGCTTAAGGAACTTAGATGCCATGTCCATTTGGATCTGTGTCTGCACAGAACTTTGTCATGCCAGTGCTTGAAATGCATCTTGAAGAGAATTCACTAGCACAGAATGAATGAGAGTGGAAGGGGTTGGTGGGGCTAATCAGGCCCAACCCCCCTGCCTAAACCAGGATACCTAGAGCCTCTTGCCCAGGATTCTATCTGGGTGTACTTTGAATGTCTTCAAAGATCCAGGCTCCACAATCTTTCTGAGCAGTCTGTGCCGTGGTTCACTCACCCTCACAGTAAAGAATCATTTCCTGATGTTCCTGTATTTCAGTGTGTGCCCACTGCCTCTTGTCTTTTCACTCAGCATCACTGAAAAGACACTGATTCCCTCCCCTTTGCACTATTGCTTCCATATGGATGTGTGCTGCCATGTAGAGATATGTCAAAAACCTCCCTGAAGCCCAGGCAGATAATATTCCCTTCATCTACCAGTCAAGTTGATTCATCAGAGGAGTTTAAAGTTATGTTCAGCATGAAATGCCCCTGAAAAATCATGCTAACTACATTATTGTGTCGTCTTTCATGTGCCTGGCAAGGTTTTCCAGGAAGAGCTGCTTCATCAACTTCCTGGGAATAAAAAAGAGGCTGGCTGGTTTGTACGATTGCGAGTCCTCCGAATTGCCTTTTTTGAAGATGAGTGTCATTTGCTTACATCCAGTCCTTAGCCTCTCTTGTCGTCTACATCTTAGCAAAAAGCTTTTCCACTATGTCTGGCAAGGAGAAATTGTGCCAGCACAGAAAACATCTCCTATCGTGTTCTAGACGTTGCACGGAGGTGTGCCGAGTGTTTGGCATGAAGGAAAGAAAAGTTGTCCAAAACAGCTTCCAATCGAATGTTCATGTGATTGGAAAAGTCAGGAGAGTGCAAAGGTACTGTTTTCTATCAGTTGGCAAGCTGCGCACACAATCCCAGTGTTGTACAGCTTCCTTCTTCACCTTTCCGAAGGTGCCGCTCTCTCCGGCTCCCGGAGGCGAAGAAGCGGCTTCTTCGCGCAAAGACGATTGTGCCGCTCACTGTGCACTCCTTAGCGCGGCTTCTGCCGAAAGACGCCCGGGAGCGGCTCTTAGCTCCGGACAGCATCGTACCTTCGTCTTTAGCGTCTCTTCTCATCTACATCTTAGCAAAAAGCTTTTCTATTATGTCTGGCGAGGAAAAACTGTGCCAGCACAGAAAACATCTCCCATCGTGTTCTAGACGTTGCACGGAGGTGTGCCGAGTGTTTGGCATGAAGAAAAGAAAAGTTATCCAAAACAGCTTCCAATCGAATGTTCATGTGATTGGAAAAGTCAGGAGAGTGCAAAGGTACTGTTTTCTATCAGTTGGCAAGCTGCGCACACAATCCCAGTGTTGTACAGCTTCCTTCTTCACCTTTCCGAAGGTGCCGCTCTCTCCGGCTCCCGGAGGCGAAGAAGCGGCTTCTTCGCGCAAAGACGATTGTGCCGCTCACTGTGCACTCCTTAGCGCGGCTTCTGCCGAAAGACGCCCGGGAGCGGCTCTTAGCTCCGGACAGCATCGTACCTTCGTCTTTAGCGTCTCTTCTTGTCTACATCTTAGCAAAAAGCTTTTCTACTATGTCTGGCGAGGAAAAACTGTGCCAGCACAGAAAACATCTCCCATCGTGTTCTAGACGTTGCACGGAGGTGTGCCGAGTGTTTGGCATGAAGAAAAGAAAAGTTGTCCAAAACAGCTTCCAATCGAATGTTCATGTGATTGGAAAAGTCAGGAGAGTGCAAAGGTACTGTTTTCTATCAGTTGGCAAGCTGCGCACACAATCCCAGTGTTGTACAGCTTCCTTCTTCACCTTTCCGAAGGTGCCGCTCTCTCCGGCTCCCGGAGGCGAAGAAGCGGCTTCTTCGCGCAAAGACGATTGTGCCGCTCACTGTGCACTCCTTAGCGCGGCTTCTGCCGAAAGACGCCCGGGAGCGGCTCTTAGCTCCGGACAGCATCGTACCTTCGTCTTTAGCGTCTCTTCTCGTCTACATCTTAGCAAAAAGCTTTTCTACTATGTCTGGCGAGGAAAAACTGTGCCAGCACAGAAAACATCTCCCATCGTGTTCTAGACGTTGCACGGAGGTGTGCCGAGTGTTTGGCATGAAGAAAAGAAAAGTTGTCCAAAACAGCTTCCAATCGAATGTTCATGTGATTGGAAAAGTCAGGAGAGTGCAAAGGTACTGTTTTCTATCAGTTGGCAAGCTGCGCACACAATCCCAGTGTTGTACAGCTTCCTTCTTCACCTTTCCGAAGGTGCCGCTCTCTCCGGCTCCCGGAGGCGAAGAAGCGGCTTCTTCGCGCAAAGACGATTGTGCCGCTCACTGTGCTCTCCTTAGCGCGGCTTCTGCAGAAAGACGCCCGGGAGCGGCTCTTAGCTCCGGACAGCATCGTACCTTCGTCTTTAGCGTCTCTTCTCGTCTACATCTTAGCAAAAAGCTTTTCTACTATGTCTGGCGAGGAAAAACTGTGCCAGCACAGAAAAAATCTCCCATCGTGTTCTAGACGTTGCACGATCCCTATACTTAGGCTGATTTTCCTCCCAGGGGATAGGGTTAGACTTCAGCTAGGGCTTGGAGATTTTTAACCAGGAAGTCCTGAGATCCAGGCTTACTGCATCTGCCAAAGGCATCCCAAAGGGAGTACAGAAGTGCCACAACATGGCTGCTTTCACGGCTTTTCCCTTAGGAAGAACCCTAATACGCGGCTGATTTACCTTCCTAGGGTTACTGTTAGGCTTAGGCCTAGGACTTTTAAAACCAGGAAGCCCTGGGCTCCAGGCACACTGCAGCTGCGAAAGGCATCCCAAGAGGGCTGCAGAAGTGACACAACTTGGCTTCCTCTGCTGCTATTCTCATGAGACCATCCCGAACCATAGGCTGATTTTCCTTCCTAGGGTTAAGGTTTGAGTTACGCCTAGGGTAAGGGTTCTATTAACCAGAAAGCCCTGAGTTCCAAGAACACAGCAGCTGCGAAGGACTACCCAAGAAGAGCGCAAAAGTACCACAACATGCCTGCCTCCACAGCTTTTTCCTTGGGGACATGCCTAATTCCTGGCTGATTTGCCTTTCTCGTCTTAGGGTTGGGGTTCGGCCTAGGGCTAGGACTTTTAAAATCAGGAAGCCCTGAGTTCCAGGCACACTGGAGCTGTGAAAGGCATCCCAAAGGGAGTGCAAAAGTGCCACAACATGGCTGCTTTCACGGCTTTTTCCTTGGCAAGAAGCCTAACACCAGGCTGATTTCCCTTCCCAGGGTTACTGTTAGGCTTAGGCCTAGGACTTTTAAAACCAGGAAGCCCTGGCCTCCAGGCACATGCAGCTGCGAAAGGCATCCCAAGAGGGCCGCAGAAGTGACACAACTTGGCTGCCTCTGCTTCTATTCTCATGAGACCATCCTGAACCATAGGCTGATTTTCCTTCCTAGGGTTAAGGTTTGAGTTACGCCTAGGGTAAGGGTTCTATTAACCAGAAAGCCCTGAGTTCCAAGAACACAGCAGCTGCGAAGGACTAGCCAAGAAGAGCGCAAAAGTACCAGAACATGCCTGCCTCCACAGCTTTTTCCTTGGGGACATGCCTAATTCCTGGCTGATTTGCCTTTCTCGTCTTAGGGTTGGGGTTCGGCCTAGGGCTAGGATTTTTAAAATCAGGAAGCCCTGAGTTCCAGGCACACTGGAGCTGTGAAAGGCATCCCAAAGGGAGTGCAAAAGTGCCACAACATGGCTGCTTTCTCGGCTTTTTCCTTGGCAAGAAGCCTAACACCAGGCTGATTTCCCTTCCCTGGGTTACTGTAAGGCTTAGGCCTAGCGCTAGGATTTTTAAAACTAGGAAGCCCTTAGCTCCAGGCACACTGCAGCTGTTCAAGGCATCCCAAGGGGAGTACAAAAGTGCAACAACATGGCAGCTTTCACAGCTTTTTCCTTGGCACCATCCCTATACCTAGGCTGATTTATCTGCCTAGGGTTAGGGTTAGGGTTCAGCCTAGGGCTTGGAGATTTTAACCAGGAAGCCCTGAGTTCCAGGCTTACTGCATCTGCCAAAGGTATCCCAAAGGGAGTGCAGAAGTGCCACAACATGGCTGCTTTCACGGCTTTTCCCTTAGGAAGAACCCTAATACGCGGCTGATTTACCTTCCTAGGGTTACTGTTAGGCTTAGGCCTAGGACTTTTAAAACCAGGAAGCCCTGGGCTCCAGGCACACTGCAGCTGCGAAAGGCATCCCAAGGGGAGCGCAAAAGTGACACAACTTGGCTGCCTCTGCTGCTATTCTCATGAGACCATCCTGAACCATAGGCTGATTTTCCTTCCTAGGGTTAAGGTTTGAGTTACGCCTAGGGTAAGGGTTCTATTAACCAGAAAGCCCTGAGTTCCAAGAACACAGCAGCTGCGAAGGACTTCCCAAGAAGAGCGCAAAAGTACCACAACATGCCTGCCTCCACAGCTTTTTCCTTGGGGACATGCCTAATTCCTGGCTGATTTGCCTTTCTCGTCTTAGGGTTGGGGTTCGGCCTAGGGCTAGGATTTTTTTAACTAGGAAGCCCTGAGTTCCAGGCTTACTTCATCTGCAAAAAGCATCCCAAAGGGAGTGCAGAAGTGCCACAACATGGCTGCTTTCACGGCTTTTCCCTTAAGAAGAACCCTAATACCCGGCTGATTTACCTTCCTAGGGTTACTGTTAGGCTTAGGCCTAGGACTTTTAAAACCAGGAAGCCCTGGGCTCCAGGCACACTGCAGCTGTTAAAGGCATCCCAAGAGGGCTGCAGAAGTGACACAACTTGGCTGCCACCACTGATATTTCCATGAGACCATCCCGAACCATAGGCTGATTTTCCTTCCTAGGGTTAAGGTTTGAGTTACGCCTAGGGTAAGGGTTCTATTAACCAGAAAGCCCTGAGCTCCAAGAACACAGCAGCTGCGAAGGACTAGCCAAGAAGAGCGCAAAAGTACCACAACATGCCTGCCTCCACAGCTTTTTCCTTGGGGACATGCCTAATTCCTGGCTGATTTGCCTTTCTCGTCTTAGGGTTGGGGTTCGGCCTAGGGCTAGGATAGTTTTAACTAGGAAGCCCTGAGTTCCAGGCTTACTTCATCTGCAAAAAGCATCCAAAAGGGAGTGCAGAAGTGCCACAACATGGCTGCTTTCACAGCTTTTCCCTTAGGAAGAACCCTACTACGCGGCTGATTTACCTTCCTAGGGTTACTGTTAGGCTTAGGCCTAGGACTTTTAAAACCAGGAAGCCCTGGGCTCCAGGCACACTGCAGCTGTTAAAGGCATCCCAAGAGGGCTGCAGAAGTGACACAACTTGGCTGCCTCTGCTTCTATTCTCATGAGACCATCCCGAACCATAGGCTGATTTTCCTTCCTAGGGTTAAG
This sequence comes from Ammospiza maritima maritima, assembly GCA_036010785.1. NCBI lineage: Eukaryota > Metazoa > Chordata > Aves > Passeriformes > Passerellidae > Ammospiza > Ammospiza maritima. Next base: position 2,393,527 of record JAYKTQ010000127.1, read on the forward strand.
GTTTGAGTTACGCCTAGGGTAAGGGTTCTATTAACCAGAAAGCCCTGAGTTCCAAGAACACAGCAGCTGCGAAGGACTACCCAAGAAGAGCGCAAAAGTACCACAACATGCCTGCCTCCACAGCTTTTTCCTTGGGGACATGCCTAATTCCTGGCTGATTTGCCTTTCTCGTCTTAGGGTTGGGGTTCGGCCTAGGGCTAGGATTTTTAAAATCAGGAAGCCCTGAGTTCCAGGCACACTGGAGCTGTGAAAGGCATCCAAAAGGGAGTGCAAAAGTGCCACAACATGGCTGCTTTCTCGGCTTTTTCCTTGGCAAGAAGCCTAACACCAGGCTGATTTCCCTTCCCTGGGTTACTGTAAGGCTTAGGCCTAGCGCTAGGATTTTTAAAACTAGGAAGCCCTTAGCTCCAGGCACACTGCAGCTGTTCAAGGCATCCCAAGGGGAGTACAAAAGTGCAACAACATGGCAGCTTTCACAGCTTTTTCCTTGGCACCATCCCTATACCTAGGCTGATTTATCTGCCTAGGGTTAGGGTTAGGGTTCAGCCTAGGGCTTGGAGATTTTAACCAGGAAGCCCTGAGTTCCAGGCTTACTGCATCTGCCAAAGGTATCCCAAAGGGAGTGCAGAAGTGCCACAACATGGCTGCTTTCACGGCTTTTCCCTTAGGAAGAACCCTAATACGCGGCTGATTTACCTTCCTAGGGTTACTGTTAGGCTTAGGCCTAGGACTTTTAAAACCAGGAAGCCCTGGGCTCCAGGCACACTGCAGCTGCGAAAGGCATCCCAAGAGGGCTGCAGAAGTGACACAACTTGGCTTCCTCTGCTGCTATTCTCATGAGACCATCCCGAACCATAGGCTGATTTTCCTTCCTAGGGTTAAGGTTTGAGTTACGCCTAGGGTAAGGGTTCTATTAACCAGAAAGCCCTGAGTTCCAAGAACACAGCAGCTGCGAAGGACTACCCAAGAAGAGCGCAAAAGTACCACAACATGCCTGCCTCCACAGCTTTTTCCTTGGGGACATGCCTAATTCCTGGCTGATTTGCCTTTCTCGTCTTAGGGTTGGGGTTCGGCCTAGGGCTAGGACTTTTAAAATCAGGAAGCCCTGAGTTCCAGGCACACTGGAGCTGTGAAAGGCATCCCAAAGGGAGTGCAAAAGTGCCACAACATGGCTGCTTTCACGGCTTTTTCCTTGGCAAGAAGCCGAACACCAGGCTGATTTCCCTTCCCAGGGTTACTGTTAGGCTTAGGCCTAGGACTTTTAAAACCAGGAAGCCCTGGCCTCCAGGCACATGCAGCTGCGAAAGGCATCCCAAGAGGGCCGCAGAAGTGACACAACTTGGCTGCCTCTGCTTCTATTCTCATGAGACCATCCCGAACCATAGGCTGATTTTCCTTCCTAGGGTTAAGGTTTGAGTTACGCCTAGGGTAAGGGTTCTATTAACCAGAAAGCCCTGAGTTCCAAGAACACAGCAGCTGCGAAGGACTACCCAAGAAGAGCGCAAAAGTACCACAACATGCCTGCCTCCACAGCTTTTTCCTTGGGGACATGCCTAATTCCTGGCTGATTTGCCTTTCTCGTCTTAGGGTTGGGGTTCGGCCTAGGGCTAGGATTTTTAAAATCAGGAAGCCCTGAGTTCCAGGCACACTGGAGCTGTGAAAGGCATCCAAAAGGGAGTGCAAAAGTGCCACAACATGGCTGCTTTCTCGGCTTTTTCCTTGGCAAGAAGCCTAACACCAGGCTGATTTCCCTTCCCTGGGTTACTGTAAGGCTTAGGCCTAGCGCTAGGATTTTTAAAACTAGGAAGCCCTTAGCTCCAGGCACACTGCAGCTGTTCAAGGCATCCCAAGGGGAGTACAAAAGTGCAACAACATGGCAGCTTTCACAGCTTTTTCCTTGGCACCATCCCTATACCTAGGCTGATTTATCTGCCTAGGGTTAGGGTTAGGGTTCAGCCTAGGGCTTGGAGATTTTAACCAGGAAGCCCTGAGTTCCAGGCTTACTGCATCTGCCAAAGGTATCCCAAAGGGAGTGCAGAAGTGCCACAACATGGCTGCTTTCACGGCTTTTCCCTTAGGAAGAACCCTAATACGCGGCTGATTTACCTTCCTAGGGTTACTGTTAGGCTTAGGCCTAGGACTTTTAAAACCAGGAAGCCCTGGCCTCCAGGCACACTGCAGCTGCGAAAGGCATCCCAAGGGGAGCGCAAAAGTGACACAACTTGGCTGCCTCTGCTGCTATTCTCATGAGACCATCCTGAACCATAGGCTGATTTTCCTTCCTAGGGTTAAGGTTTGAGTTACGCCTAGGGTAAGGGTTCTATTAACCAGAAAGCCCTGAGTTCCAAGAACACAGCAGCTGCGAAGGACTTCCCAAGAAGAGCGCAAAAGTACCACAACATGCCTGCCTCCACAGCTTTTTCCTTGGGGACATGCCTAATTCCTGGCTGATTTGCCTTTCTCGTCTTAGGGTTGGGGTTCGGCCTAGGGCTAGGATTTTTTTAACTAGGAAGCCCTGAGTTCCAGGCTTACTTCATCTGCAAAAAGCATCCCAAAGGGAGTGCAGAAGTGCCACAACATGGCTGCTTTCACAGCTTTTCCCTTAGGAAGAACCCTAATACGCGGCTGATTTACCTTCCTAGGGTTACTGTTAGGCTTAGGCCTAGGACTTTTAAAACCAGGAAGCCCTGGGCTCCAGGCACACTGCAGCTGTTAAAGGCATCCCAAGAGGGCTGCAGAAGTGACACAACTTGGCTGCCACCACTGATATTTCCATGAGACCATCCCGAACCATAGGCTGATTTTCCTTCCTAGGGTTAAGGTTTGAGTTACGCCTAGGGTAAGGGTTCTATTAACCAGAAAGCCCTGAGCTCCAAGAACACAGCAGCTGCGAAGGACTAGCCAAGAAGAGCGCAAAAGTACCACAACATGCCTGCCTCCACAGCTTTTTCCTTGGGGACATGCCTAATTCCTGGCTGATTTGCCTTTCTCGTCTTAGGGTTGGGGTTCGGCCTAGGGCTAGGATTTTTTTAACTAGGAAGCCCTGAGTTCCAGGCTTACTTCATCTGCAAAAAGCATCCCAAAGGGAGTGCAGAAGTGCCACAACATGGCTGCTTTCACGGCTTTTCCCTTAGGAAGAACCCTAATACGCGGCTGATTTACCTTCCTAGGGTTACTGTTAGGCTTAGGCCTAGGACTTTTAAAACCAGGAAGCCCTGGGCTCCAGGCACACTGCAGCTGCGAAAGGCATCCCAAGAGGGCTGCAGAAGTGACACAACTTGGCTTCCTCTGCTGCTATTCTCATGAGACCATCCCGAACCATAGGCTGATTTTCCTTCCTAGGGTTAAGGTTTGAGTTACGCCTAGGGTAAGGGTTCTATTAACCAGAAAGCCCTGAGTTCCAAGAACACAGCAGCTGCGAAGGACTACCCAAGAAGAGCGCAAAAGTACCACAACATGCCTGCCTCCACAGCTTTTTCCTTGGGGACATGCCTAATTCCTGGCTGATTTGCCTTTCTCGTCTTAGGGTTGGGGTTCGGCCTAGGGCTAGGACTTTTAAAATCAGGAAGCCCTGAGTTCCAGGCACACTGGAGCTGTGAAAGGCATCCCAAAGGGAGTGCAAAAGTGCCACAACATGGCTGCTTTCTCGGCTTTTTCCTTGGCAAGAAGCCTAACACCAGGCTGATTTCCCTTCCCTGGGTTACTGTAAGGCTTAGGCCTAGCGCTAGGATTTTTAAAACTAGGAAGCCCTTAGCTCCAGGCACACTGCAGCTGTTCAAGGCATCCCAAGGGGAGTACAAAAGTGCAACAACATGGCAGCTTTCACAGCTTTTTCCTTGGCACCATCCCTATACCTAGGCTGATTTATCTGCCTAGGGTTAGGGTTAGGGTTCAGCCTAGGGCTTGGAGATTTTAACCAGGAAGCCCTGAGTTCCAGGCTTACTGCATCTGCCAAAGGTATCCCAAAGGGAGTGCAGAAGTGCCACAACATGGCTGCTTTCACGGCTTTTCCCTTAGGAAGAACCCTAATACGCGGCTGATTTACCTTCCTAGGGTTACTGTTAGGCTTAGGCCTAGGACTTTTAAAACCAGGAAGCCCTGGGCTCCAGGCACACTGCAGCTGCGAAAGGCATCCCAAGGGGAGCGCAAAAGTGACACAACTTGGCTGCCTCTGCTGCTATTCTCATGAGACCATCCTGAACCATAGGCTGATTTTCCTTCCTAGGGTTAAGGTTTGAGTTACGCCTAGGGTAAGGGTTCTATTAACCAGAAAGCCCTGAGTTCCAAGAACACAGCAGCTGCGAAGGACTTCCCAAGAAGAGCGCAAAAGTACCACAACATGCCTGCCTCCACAGCTTTTTCCTTGGGGACATGCCTAATTCCTGGCTGATTTGCCTTTCTCGTCTTAGGGTTGGGGTTCGGACTTGGGCTAGGATTTTTAAAATCAGGAAGCCCTGAGTTCCAGGCACACTGGATCTGTGAAAGGCATCCAAAAGGGAGTGCAAAAGTGCCACAACATGGCTGCTTTCACGGCTTTTTCCTTGGCAAGAAGCCTAACACCAGGCTGATTTACCTTCCTAGGGTTACTGTAAGGCTCAGGCCTAGGGCTAGGATTTTTAAAACCAGGAAGCCCTTAGCTCCAGGCACACTGCAGCTGTTCAAGGCATCCCAAGAGGGCCGCAGAAGTGACACAACTTGGCTGCCTCTGCTGCTATTCTCATGAGTCCATCCCGAACCATAGGCTGATTTTCCTTCCTAGGGTGAGGGTTAGAGTTACGCGTAGGGTTAGTGTTTTTTTAACCAGAAAGCCCTGAGTTCCAAGAACACAGCAGCTGCGAAGGACTACCCAAGAGGAGGGGAAAAGTGCCACAACATGGCTGCCTCCAGCGCTTTTTCCTTGGGACCATCATTGAACCTAGGCTGATTTACTTGCCTCCAGTTGCACCTATGGTCACGCCAAGGGATAGGGATTTTAAATCAGTAAACCCTGAGCTCCAGACCCAGTGCAGCTGCAAAAGGCTTCCCAAGGGCAGCCAAAAATTGCCTCAACATGCTCCTTCCAGTGCTTTTTTCCTTGGGAACATCCCTATACCCAGGCTGATTTATCTGCCTAGGGTTAGGGTTAGGGTTCAGCCTAGAGATAGGATTTTTTCAAACAGGAAGCCCTGAATTCCAGGCACACTGCAGCTGTTAAAGGCAGTGTTCTACGTCAACCGCAACTTAGTCTGAAATAAATGCTTTTTCCCTGAGAGCATCTGAGAGGTTTGCATGAAGCACTGATATCTGACATTTGCAATTTTGAATAGGAGAGGAGAAAGAAAATGGGAAGAAGTTTTTAATTTTAGTGGTTTCAATGTTAATTTCCGTACACTTTTTCAAAACTTGTCAGCTCAAATGCCCATCAACATCTTTTAGTCATCTGTAAGTCAGTATTCATATAAAATGTGCTTCAAATCAAAAGAATTTCAAATTTGCAATCCAAATTTCTATGCCTAGATTTATGATTTCCTACACATATTAGATGAAAGGAAGGCCTTTTTTACTGTGGGAGTGCTGGAACACTGGAACAGGTTGCCCAGGGAAGTTGTGGGTGTCCCATCCCTGAAAGTATTCAAGGTCAGCTTGGACGGGGCTTGGAGCAGCAACAAAGGAGAAGCTTGATGGTAGAGAAACAAAGTTGGACTATAGAAGAAACTGGGATTGAAGTATAGGAGCAAGTTTTCTCTCAGCTCTTGGGGTAAATTCAAAGTTGTACAAAATTACATTTATCTGTGCTATTCACTACTGTAACAGAAATGTTCATGAAAACTGTACAGAAGATAGCAAATTTTAAAAGAGATAAGAATTACAGCATAAAATCCATGGGATGGGTTACAACATGAGACACTCTCTAAGAGAAAATCTCTGTGTTTCAGCACTTCATCATGGTAAGATTTCATGAAGTGCCAAAGAAGGCGGAAAAATATCATTCGGGACGTTATTTCCTGGAATTCAGCCTGGCCATTAGTAGGAACTGGGTTTGAACACATCATGTAGATATACCACACACACTTGCCCTTCACTGAAAAATGACTGTTTACAACGAAGAAGCAATTGACGATCAAAATTGATTGAAAGCATCTTAAACATGTCAAGTATTTCATTGTAGATGATCTGTGATCCAAATGCTTCTTCCACCTTCGAGAGGGACAGAACAATTCTTCCATATCATGATGGTTTAAAATTGTATCAACCAATGTTTTCTGCTGAAAAGATAGCATCTATTTTTTTCTATTTTTGGAAGAAAATATTCCTAGACATACAACAGGTGAGAACTAAGTAATTTTAAAGAAACAAATGAAAAGAAAATATTCTGTAAATAGAATGAAATGAAAAGCTGTGTTTTAAATAGGAGCTAAATATGAAACAGAATTTTTGTACCAGGCATTTGAATTACTGCACCAGCTCTTTTGCCCATCAAGAGAGGCATTTAGCATTTCAGTCTTTTCCAAGGTGTTCATGATCTGCTATGCTGATCTCTGTGTGTGCCTAGGTGTGTGTGGAAGGGGGGGCATGTGAAGGGGAGTGTGTATGTTTGCTTTACAATTGTTGTGGCAGATTCATGCCTCAGCTCCACATTTTGTTTTAGAAAGGTCACACAGAGTGGATGTGAAGTTTACTATCAACAAGAGATCAATTCCCAAATCATCCATTTCACTCTACCTTATAAATCATGTGCTTTGTTGCATATTTTATCAAATCTACTTTCAAGCCAGATGGAGGAAGGAGGATGTGGCAATCCCTCCACCATCTTGCAACTTTTATGCAAGTAGGTTTTCAAGAAAATCATCATTTCTCTTTGAAATATGTCTGGAACAGGCATGATGGTAGTGTCAACCTGTTGGAGTTTTTGTTGCTGGAAGAAGTTATACAAAAGGATTGGTTTTTACATTGACCAGTTACTGAATCAAGCTCAGGAATACATTGGAAATTCAACTGGGGCTTCCTTTCCCCGGCAGACTACTTCTAGAAGGAGCTTGTACACTGAAGCTTAGTCTTTTGCCCTCTTTTTGTTTCTTTCCTATTTTCTTGGCTTCTTTGCCACTCTCTAGACAATTTTGGAACTTTTTTCCCAACTCAAATGGTTTCAATAGTCTGATTGTGATCATACATTTTTACAAGGAATTTTTAAAATCTTTCCTCCAGTTAAGAAAGTCAAGGACTTAGGTCTTTTTCTTCCCTTATCAATATTGCAATGAAATTGATAAGTAAAGACCAACTCTTTCTTTTTGTTTTTAACCCAAGCAGATCATTCCCATCCATTCATCCATTTGGTGGACCAATAGTTGCCATTCTGATGGAAGTTGTCACTTCTTAACAATAGGCATTCTGTGACTATGTTGACAGCACTTTGGGTGAAGATCCTAACTGGTCTTAGATACACATAGGGAGAAATTTGCTCAGCCAGTGTCAGTCTTAAGCATGCGTATCAGAAGATCTTTCTAGAGCTGGGAATTTTCCCATGAAAGGGATTCAGTTAGGGAAGAGACACTTGCCCCAGAGGTTTACATTCTTCTTGAAGACTGCTTAAGGAACTTAGATGCCGTGTCCATTTGGATCTGTGTCTGCACAGAACTTTGTCATGCCAGTGCTTGAAATGCATCTTGAAGAGAATTCACTAGCACAGAATGAATGAGAGTGGAAGGGGTTGGTGGGGCTAACCAGGCCCAACCCCCCTGCCTAAACCAGGATACCTAGAGCCTCTTGCCCAGGATTCTATCTGGGTGTACTTTGAATGTCTTCAAAGATCCAGGCTCCACAATCTTTCTGGGCAGTCTGTGCCGTGGTTCACTCACCCTCACAGTAAAGAATCATTTCCTGATGTTCCTGTATTTCAGTGTGTGCCCACTGCCTCTTGTCTTTTCACTCAGCATCACTGAAAAGACACTGATTCCCTCCCCTTTGCACTATTGCTTCCATATGGATGTGTGCTGCCATGTAGAGATATGTCAAAAACCTCCCTGAAGCCCAGGCAGATAATATTCCCTTCATCTACCAGTCAAGTTGATTCATCAGAGGAGTTTAAAGTTATGTTCAGCATGAAATGCCCCTGAAAAATCATGCTAACTACATTATTGTGTCGTCTTTCATGTGCCTGGCAAAATTTTCCAGGAAGAGCTGCTTCATCAACTTCCTGGGAATAAAAAAGAGGCTGGCTGGTTTGTACGATTGCGAGTCCTCCGAATTGCCTTTTTTGAAGATGAGTGTCATTTGCTTACATCCAGTCCTTAGCCTCTCTTGTCGTCTACATCTTAGCAAAAAGCTTTTCTACTATGTCTGGCGAGGAAAAACTGTGCCAGCACAGAAAACATCTCCCATCGTGTTCTAGACGTTGCACGGAGGTGTGCCGAGTGTTTGGCATGAAGGAAAGAAAAGTTGTCCAAAACAGCTTCCAATCGAATGTTCATGTGATTGGAAAAGTCAGGAGAGTGCAAAGGTACTGTTTTCTATCAGTTGGCAAGCTGCGCACACAATCCCAGTGTTGTACAGCTTCCTTCTTCACCTTTCCGATGCTGCCGCTCTCTCCGGCTCCCGGAGGCGAAGAAGCGGCTTCTTCGCGCAAAGACGATTGTGCCGCTCACTGTGCACTCCTTAGCGCGGCTTCTGCAGAAAGACGCCCGGGAGCGGCTCTTAGCTCCGGACAGCATCGTACCTTCGTCTTTAGCGTCTCTTCTCGTCTACATCTTAGCAAAAAGCTTTTCCACTATGTCTGGCGAGGAAAAACTGTGCCAGCACAGAAAACATCTCCCATCGTGTTCTAGACGTTGCACGGAGGTGTGCCGAGTGTTTGGCATGAAGGAAAGAAAAGTTGTCCAAAACAGCTTCCAATCGAATGTTCATGTGATTGGAAAAGTCAGGATAGTGCAAAGGTACTGTTTTCTAGCAGTTGGCAAGCTGCGCACACAATCCCAGTGTTGTACAGCTTCCTTCTTCACCTTTCCGAAGGTGCCGCTCTCTCCGGCTCCCGGAGGCGAAGAAGCGGCTTCTTCGCGCAAAGACGATTGTGCCGCTCACTGTGCACTCCTTAGCGCGGCTTCTGCCGAAAGACGCCCGGGAGCGGCTCTTAGCTCCGGACAGCATCGTACCTTCGTCTTTAGCGTCTCTTCTCGTCTACATCTTAGCAAAAAGCTTTTCTACTATGCCTGGCGAGGAAAAACTGTGCCAGCACAGAAAACATCTCCCATCGTGTTCTAGACGTTGCACGGAGGTGTGCCGAGTGTTTGGCATGAAGGAAAGAAAAGTTGTCCAAAACAGCTTCCAATCGAATGTTCATGTGATTGGAAAAGTCAGGAGAGTGCAAAGGTACTGTTTTCTATCAGTTGGCAAGCTGCGCACACAATCCCAGTGTTGTACAGCTTCCTTCTTCACCTTTCCGATGCTGCCGCTCTCTCCGGCTCCCGGAGGCGAAGAAGCGGCTTCTTCGCGCAAAGACGATTGTGCCGCTCACTGTGCACTCCTTAGCGCGGCTTCTGCCGAAAGACGCCCGGGAGCGGCTCTTAGCTCCGGACAGCATCGTACCTTCGTCTTTAGCGTCTCTTCTCGTCTACATCTTAGCAATAAGCTTTTCCACTATGTCTGGCGAGGAAAAACTGTGCCAGCACAGAAAACATCTCCCATCGTGTTCTAGACGTTGCACGGAAGTGTGCCGAGTGTTTGGCATGAAGGAAAGAAAAGTTGTCCAAAACAGCTTCCAATCGAATGTTCATGTGATTGGAAAAGTCAGGAGAGTGCAAAGGTACTGTTTTCTATCAGTTGGCAAGCTGCGCACACAATCCCAGTGTTGTACAGCTTCCTTCTTCACCTTTCCGAAGGTGCCGCTCTCTCCGGCTCCCGGAGGCGAAGAAGCGGCTTCTTCGCGCAAAGACGATTGTGCCGCTCACTGTGCACTCCTTAGCGCGGCTTCTGCCGAAAGACGCCCGGGAGCGGCTCTTAGCTCCGGAGAGCATCGTACCTTCGTCTTTAGCGTCTCTTCTCGTCTACATCTTAGCAAAAAGCTTTTCCACTATGTCTGGCGAGGAAAAACTGTGCCAGCACAGAAAACATCTCCCATCGTGTTCTAGACGTTGCACGGAGGTGTGCCGAATGTTTGGCATGAAGAAAAGAAAAGTTGTCCAAAACAGCTTCCAATCGAATGTTCATGTGATTGGAAAAGTCAGGAGAGTGCAAAGGTACTGTTTTCTATCAGTTGGCAAGCTGCGCACACAATCCCAGTGTTGTACAGCTTCCTTCTTCACCTTTCCGAAGGTGCCGCTCTCTCCGGCTCCCGGAGGCGAAGAAGCGGCTTCTTCGCGCAAAGACGATTGTGCCGCTCACTGTGCACTCCTTAGCGCGGCTTCTGCCGAAAGACGCCCGGGAGCGGCTCTTAGCTCCGGACAGCATCGTACCTTCGTCTTTAGCGTCTCTTCTCGTCTACATCTTAGCAAAAAGCTTTTCCACTATGTCTGGCGAGGAAAAACTGTGCCAGCACAGAAAACATCTCCCATCGTGTTCTAGACGTTGCACGGAGGTGTGCCGAGTGTTTGGCATGAAGGAAAGAAAAGTTGTCCAAAACAGCTTCCAATCGAATGTTCATGTGATTGGAAAAGTCAGGAGAGTGCAAAGGTACTGTTTTCTATCAGTTGGCAAGCTGCGCACACAATCCCAGTGTTGTACAGCTTCCTTCTTCACCTTTCCGAAGGTGCCGCTCTCTCCGGCTCCCGGAGGCGAAGAAGCGGCTTCTTCGCGCAAAGACGATTGTGCCGCTCACTGTGCACTCCTTAGCGCGGCTTCTGCCGAAAGACGCCCGGGAGCGGCTCTTAGCTCCGGACAGCATCGTACCTTCGTCTTTAGCGTCTCTTCTCGTCTACATCTTAGCAAAAAGCTTTTCTACTATGTCTGGCCAGGAAAAACTGTGCCAGCACAGAAAACATCTCCCATCGTGTTCTAGACGTTGCACGGAGGTGTGCCGAGTGTTTGGCATGAAGAAAAGTTGTACAAAACAGCTTCCAATCGAATGTTCATGTGATTGGAAAAGTCAGGAGAGTGCAAAGGTACTGTTTTCTGGCAGTTGGCAAGCTGCGCACACAATACCAGTGTTGTACAGCTTCCTTCTTCACCTTTCCGAAGGTGCCGCTCTCTCCGGCTCCCGGAGGCGAAGAAGCGGCTTCTTCGCGCAAAGACGATTGTGCCGCTCACTGTGCACTCCTTAGCGCGGCTTCTGCCGAAAGACGCCCGGGAGCGGCTCTTAGCTCCGGACAGCATCGTACCTTCGTCTTTAGCGTCTCTTCTCGTCTACATCTTAGCAAAAAGCTTTTCTACTATGTCTGGCGAGGAAAAACTGTGCCAGCACAGAAAACATCTCCCATCGTGTTCTAGACGTTGCACGGAGGTGTGCCGAGTGTTTGGCATGAAGGAAAGAAAAGTTGTCCAAAACAGCTTCCAATCGAATGTTCATGTGATTGGAAAAGTCAGGAGAGTGCAAAGGTACTGTTTTCTATCAGTTGGCAAGCTGCGCACACAATCCCAGTGTTGTACAGCTTCCTTCTTCACCTTTCCGAAGGTGCCGCTCTCTCCGGCTCCCGGAGGCGAAGAAGCGGCTTCTTCGCGCAAAGACGATTGTGCCGCTCACTGTGCACTCCTTAGCGCGGCTTCTGCCGAAAGACGCCCGGGAGCGGCTCTTAGCTCCGGACAGCATCGTACCTTCGTCTTTAGCGTCTCTTCTCGTCTACATCTTAGCAAAAAGCTTTTCTACTATGTCTGGCCAGGAAAAACTGTGCCAGCACAGAAAACATCTCCCATCGTGTTCTAGACGTTGCACGGAGGTGTGCCGAGTGTTTGGCATGAAGGAAAGAAAAGTTGTCCAAAACAGCTTCCAATCGAATGTTCATGTGATTGGAAAAGTCAGGAGAGTGCAAAGGTACTGTTTTCTATCAGTTGGCAAGCTGCGCACACAATCCCAGTGTTGTACAGCTTCCTTCTTCACCTTTCCGAAGGTGCCGCTCTCTCCGGCTCCCGGAGGCGAAGAAGCGGCTTCTTCGCGCAAAGACGATTGTGCCGCTCACTGTGCACTCCTTAGCGCGGCTTCTGCCGAAAGACGCCCGGGAGCGGCTCTTAGCTCCGGACAGCATCGTACCTTCGTCTTTAGCGTCTCTTCTCGTCTACATCTTAGCAAAAAGCTTTTCCACTATGTCTGGCGAGGAAAAACTGTGCCAGCACAGAAAACATCTCCCATCGTGTTCTAGACGTTGCACGGAGGTGTGCCGAGTGTTTGGCATGAAGGAAAGAAAAGTTGTCCAAAACAGCTTCCAATCGAATGTTCATGTGATTGGAAAAGTCAGGAGAGTGCAAAGGTACTGTTTTCTATCAGTTGGCAAGCTGCGCACACAATCCCAGTGTTGTACAGCTTCCTTCTTCACCTTTCCGAAGGTGCCGCTCTCTCCAGCTCCCGGAGGCGAAGAAGCGGCTTCTTCGCGCAAAGACGATTGTGCCGCTCACTGTGCACTCCTTAGCGCGGCTTCTGCCGAAAGACGCCCGGGAGCGGCTCTTAGCTCCGGACAGCATCGTACCTTCGTCTTTAGCGTCTCTTCTCGTCTACATCTTAGCAAAAAGCTTTTCCACTATGTCTGGCGAGGAAAAACTGTGCCAGCACAGAAAACATCTCCCATCGTGTTCTAGACGTTGCACGGAAGTGTGCCGAGTGTTTGGCATGAAGAAAAGAAAAGTTGTCCAAAACAGCTTCCAATCGAATGTTCATGTAAATGGAAAAGTCAGGAGAGTGCAAAGGTACTGTTTTCTAGCAGTTGGCAAGCTGCGCACACAATCCCAGTGTTGTACAGCTTCCTTCTTCACCTTTCCGATGCTGCCGCTCTCTCCGGCTCCCGGAGGCGAAGAAGCGGCTTCTTCGCGCAAAGACGATTGTGCCGCTCACTGTGCACTCCTTAGCGCGGCTTCTGCCGAAAGACGCCCGGGAGCGGCTCTTAGCTCCGGACAGCATCGTACTTTCGTCTTTAGCGTCTCTTCTCGTCTACATCTTAGCAAAAAGCTTTTCTACTATGTCTGGCGAGGAAAAACTGTGCCAGCACAGAAAACATCTCCCATCGTGTTCTAGACGTTGCACGGAGGTGTGCCGAGTGTTTGGCATGAAGAAAAGAAAAGTTGTCCAAAACAGCTTCCAATCGAATGTTCATGTGATTGGAAAAGTCAGGAGAGTGCAAAGGTACTGTTTTCTATCAGTTGGCAAGCTGCGCACACAATCCCAGTGTTGTACAGCTTCCTTCTTCACCTTTCCGAAGGTGCCGCTCTCTCCAGCTCCCGGAGGCGAAGAAGCGGCTTCTTCGCGCAAAGACGATTGTGCCGCTCACTGTGCACTCCTTAGCGCGGCTTCTGCCGAAAGACGCCCGGGAGCGGCTCTTAGCTCCGGACAGCATCGTACCTTCGTCTTTAGCGTCTCTTCTTGTCTACATCTTAGCAAAAAGCTTTTCTACTATGTCTGGCGAGGAAAAACTGTGCCAGCACAGAAAACATCTCCCATCGTGTTCTAGACGTTGCACGGAGGTGTGCCGAGTGTTTGGCATGAAGAAAAGAAAAGTTGTCCAAAACAGCTTCCAATCGAATGTTCATGTGATTGGAAAAGTCAGGAGAGTGCAAAGGTACTGTTTTCTAGCAGTTGGCAAGCTGCGCACACAATCCCAGTGTTGTACAGCTTCCTTCTTCACCTTTCCGAAGGTGCCGCTCTCTCCGGCTCCCGGAGGCGAAGAAGCGGCTTCTTCGCGCAAAGACGATTGTGCCGCTCACTGTGCACTCCTTAGCGCGGCTTCTGCCGAAAGACGCCCGGGAGCGGCTCTTAGCTCCGGACAGCATCGTACCTTCGTCTTTAGCGTCTCTTCTCGTCTACATCTTAGCAAAAAGCTTTTCTACTATGTCTGGCGAGGAAAAACTGTGCCAGCACAGAAAACATCTCCCATCGTGTTCTAGACGTTGCACGGAGGTGTGCCGAGTGTTTGGCATGAAGAAAAGAAAAGTTGTCCAAAACAGCTTCCAATCGAATGTTCATGTGATTGGAAAAGTCAGGAGAGTGCAAAGGTACTGTTTTCTAGCAGTTGGCAAGCTGCGCACACAATCCCAGTGTTGTACAGCTTCCTTCTTCACCTTTCCGAAGGTGCCGCTCTCTCCGGCTCCCGGAGGCGAAGAAGCGGCTTCTTCGCGCAAAGACGATTGTGCCGCTCACTGTGCACTCCTTAGCGCGGCTTCTGCCGAAAGACGCCCGGGAGCGGCTCTTAGCTCCGCACAGCATCGTACCTTCGTCTTTAGCGTCTCTTCTCGTCTACATCTTAGCAAAAAGCTTTTCTACTATGTCTGGCGAGGAAAAACTGTGCCAGCACAGAAAACATCTCCCATCGTGTTCTAGACGTTGCACGATCCCTATACTTAGGCTGATTTTCCTCCCTGGGGATAGGGTTAGACTTCAGCTAGGGCTTGGAGATTTCTAACCAGGAAGTCCTGAGATCCAGGCTTACTGCATCTGCCAAAGGCATCCCAAAGGGAGTACAGAAGTGCCACAACATGGCTGCTTTCACGGCTTTTCCCTTAGGAAGAACCCTAATACGCGGCTGATTTACCTTCCTAGGGTTACTGTTAGGCTTAGGCCTAGGACTTTTAAAACCAGGAAGCCCTGGGCTCCAGGCACACTGCAGCTGCGAAAGGCATCCCAAGAGGGCTTCAGAAGTGACACAACTTGGCTTCCTCTGCTGCTATTCTCATGAGACCACCCGAACCATAGGCTGATTTTCCTTCCTAGGGTTAAGGTTTGAGTTACGCCTAGGGTAAGGGTTCTATTAACCAGAAAGCCCTGAGTTCCAAGAACACAGCAGCTGCGAAGGACTAGCCAAGAAGAGCGCAAAAGTACCACAACATGCCTGCCTCCACAGCTTTTTCCTTGGGGACATGCCTAATTCCTGGCTGATTTGCCTTTCTCGTCTTAGGGTTGGGGTTCGGCCTAGGGCTAGGATTTTTAAAATCAGGAAGCCCTGAGTTCCAGGCACACTGGAGCTGTGAAAGGCATCCCAAAGGGAGTGCAAAAGTGCCACAACATGGCTGCTTTCACGGCTTTTTCCTTGGCAAGAAGCCTAACACCAGGCTGATTTCCCTTCCCAGGGTTACTGTTAGGCTTAGGCCTAGGACTTTTAAAACCAGGAAGCCCTGGCCTCCAGGCACACTGCAGCTGCGAAAGGCATCCCAAGGGGAGCGCAAAAGTGACACAACTTGGCTGCCTCTGCTGCTATTCTCATGAGACCATCCCGAACCATAGGCTGATTTTCCTTCCTAGGGTTAAGGTTTGAGTTACGCCTAGGGTAAGGGTTCTATTAACCAGAAAGCCCTGAGTTCCAAGAACACAGCAGCTGCGAAGGACTACCCAAGAAGAGCGCAAAAGTACCACAACATGCCTGCCTCCACAGCTTTTTCCTTGGGGACATGCCTAATTCCTGGCTGATTTGCCTTTCTCGTCTTAGGGTTGGGGTTCGGCCTAGGGCTAGGATTTTTAAAATCAGGAAGCCCTGAGTTCCAGGCACACTGGAACTGTGAAAGGCATCCAAAAGGGAGTGCAAAAGTGCCACAACATGGCTGCTTTCTCGGCTTTTTCCTTGGCAAGAAGCCTAACACCAGGCTGATTTCCCTTCCCTGGGTTACTGTAAGGCTTAGGCCTAGCGCTAGGATTTTTAAAACTAGGAAGCCCTTAGCTCCAGGCACACTGCAGCTGTTCAAGGCATCCCAAGGGGAGTACAAAAGTGCAACAACATGGCAGCTTTCACAGCTTTTTCCTTGGCACCATCCCCATACCTAGGCTGATTTATCTGCCTAGGGTTAGGGTTAGGGTTCAGCCTAGGGCTTGGAGATTTTAACCAGGAAGCCCTGAGTTCCAGGCTTACTGCATCTGCCAAAGGTATCCCAAAGGGAGTGCAGAAGTGCCACAACATGGCTGCTTTCACGGCTTTTCCCTTAGGAAGAACCCTAATACGCGGCTGATTTACCTTCCTAGGGTTACTGTTAGGCTTAGGCCTAGGACTTTTAAAACCAGGAAGCCCTGGGCTCCAGGCACATGCAGCTGCGAAAGGCATCCCAAGGGGAGCGCAAAAGTGACACAACTTGGCTGCCTCTGCTGCTATTCTCATGAGACCATACTGAACCATAGGCTGATTTTCCTTCCTAGGGTTATGGTTTGAGTTACGCCTAGGGTAAGGGTTCTATTAACCAGAAAGCCCTGAGTTCCAAGAACACAGCAGCTGCGAAGGACTTCCCAAGAAGAGCGCAAAAGTACCACAACATGCCTGCCTCCACAGCTTTTTCCTTGGGGACATGCCTAATTCCTGGCTGATTTGCCTTTCTCGTCTTAGGGTTGGGGTTCGGCCTAGGGCTAGGATTTTTTTAACTAGGAAGCCCTGAGTTCCAGGCTTACTTCATCTGCAAAAAGCATCCCAAAGGGAGTGCAGAAGTGCCACAACATGGCTGCTTTCACGGCTTTTCCCTTAAGAAGAACCCTAATACCCGGCTGATTTACCTTCCTAGGGTTACTGTTAGGCTTAGGCCTAGGACTTTTAAAACCAGGAAGCCCTGGGCTCCAGGCACACTGCAGCTGCGAAAGGCATCCCAAGGGGAGCGCAAAAGTGACACAACTTGGCTGCCTCTGCTGCTATTCTCATGAGACCATACTGAACCATAGGCTGATTTTCCTTCCTAGGGTTAAGGTTTGAGTTACGCCTAGGGTAAGGGTTCTATTAACCAGAAAGCCCTGAGTTCCAAGAACACAGCAGCTGCCAAGGACTACCCAAGAAGAGCGCAAAAGTACCACAACATGCCTGCCTCCACAGCTTTTTCCTTGGGGACATGCCTAATTCCTGGCTGATTTGCCTTTCTCGTCTTAGGGTTGGGGTTCGGCCTAGGGCTAGGATATTTTTAACTAGGAAGCCCTGAGTTCCAGGCTTACTTCATCTGCCAAAGGCATCCCAAAGGGTGTGCAAAAGTGCCACAACATGGCTGCTTTCACGGCTTTTCCCTTAGGAAGAACCCTAATACGCGGCTGATTTACCTTCCTAGGGTTACTGTTAGGCTTAGGCCTAGGACTTTTAAAACCAGGAAGCCCTGGGCTCCAGGCACACTGCAGCTGTTAAAGGCATCCCAAGAGGGCTGCAGAAGTGACACAACTTGGCTGCCTCTGCTTCTATTCTCATGAGACCATCCCGAACCATAGGCTGATTTTCCTTCCTAGGGTTAAGGTTTGAGTTACGCCTAGGGTAAGGGTTCTATTAACCAGAAAGCCCTGAGTTCCAAGAACACAGCAGCTGCGAAGGACTACCCAAGAAGAGCGCAAAAGTACCACAACATGCCTGCCTCCACAGCTTTTTCCTTGGGGACATGCCTAATTCCTGGCTGATTTGCCTTTCTCGTCTTAGGGTTGGGGTTCAGCCTAGGGCTAGGATTTTTAAAATCAGGAAGCCCTGAGTTCCAGGCACACTGGAGCTGTGAAAGGCATCCAAAAGGGAGTGCAAAAGTGCCACAACATGGCTGCTTTCTCGGCTTTTTCCTTGGCAAGAAGCCTAACACCAGGCTGATTTCCCTTCCCTGGGTTACTGTAAGGCTTAGGCCTAGCGCTAGGATTTTTAAAACTAGGAAGCCCTTAGCTCCAGGCACACTGCAGCTGTTCAAGGCATCCCAAGGGGAGTAAAAAAGTGCAACAACATGGCAGCTTTCACAGCTTTTTCCTTGGCACCATCCCTATACCTAGGCTGATTTATCTGCCTAGGGTTAGGGTTAGGGTTCAGCCTAGGGCTTGGAGATTTTAACCAGGAAGCCCTGAGTTCCAGGCTTACTGCATCTGCCAAAGGTATCCCAAAGGGAGTGCAGAAGTGCCACAACATGGCTGCTTTCACGGCTTTTCCCTTAGGAAGAACCCTAATACGCGGCTGATTTACCTTCCTAGGGTTACTGTTAGGCTTAGGCCTAGGACTTTTAAAACCAGGAAGCCCTGGGCTCCAGGCACACTGCAGCTGCGAAAGGCATCCCAAGGGGAGCGCAAAAGTGACACAACTTGGCTGCCTCTGCTGCTATTCTCATGAGACCATCCTGAACCATAGGCTGATTTTCCTTCCTAGGGTTAAGGTTTGAGTTACGCCTAGGGTAAGGGTTCTATTAACCAGAAAGCCCTGAGTTCCAAGAACACAGCAGCTGCGAAGGACTTCCCAAGAAGAGCGCAAAAGTACCACAACATGCCTGCCTCCACAGCTTTTTCCTTGGGGACATGCCTAATTCCTGGCTGATTTGCCTTTCTCGTCTTAGGGTTGGGGTTCGGCCTAGGGCTAGGATTTTTTTAACTAGGAAGCCCTGAGTTCCAGGCTTACTTCATCTGCAAAAAGCATCCCAAAGGGAGTGCAGAAGTGCCACAACATGGCTGCTTTCACGGCTTTTCCCTTAAGAAGAACCCTAATACCCGGCTGATTTACCTTCCTAGGGTTACTGTTAGGCTTAGGCCTAGGACTTTTAAAACCAGGAAGCCCTGGGCTCCAGGCACACTGCAGCTGTTAAAGGCATCCCAAGAGGGCTGCAGAAGTGACACAACTTGGCTGCCACCACTGATATTTCCATGAGACCATCCCGAACCATAGGCTGATTTTCCTTCCTAGGGTTAAGGTTTGAGTTACGCCTAGGGTAAGGGTTCTATTAACCAGAAAGCCCTGAGCTCCAAGAACACAGCAGCTGCGAAGGACTTCCCAAGAAGAGCGCAAAAGTACCACAACATGCCTGCCTCCACAGCTTTTTCCTTGGGGACATGCCTAATTCCTGGCTGATTTGCCTTTCTCGTCTTAGGGTTGGGGTTCGGCCTAGGGCTAGGATTTTTTTAACTAGGAAGCCCTGAGTTCCAGGCTTACTTCATCTGCAAAAAGCATCCCAAAGGGAGTGCAGAAGTGCCACAACATGGCTGCTTTCACGGCTTTTCCCTTAGGAAGAACCCTACTACGCGGCTGATTTACCTTCCTAGGGTTACTGTTAGGCTTAGGCCTAGGACTTTTAAAACCAGGAAGCCCTGGGCTCCAGGCACACTGCAGCTGTTAAAGGCATCCCAAGAGGGCTGCAGAAGTGACACAACTTGGCTTCCTCTGCTTCTATTCTCATGAGACCATCCCGAACCATAGGCTGATTTTCCTTCCTAGGGTTAAGGTTTGAGTTACGCCTAGGGTAAGGGTTCTATTAACCAGAAAGCCCTGAGTTCCAAGAACACAGCAGCTGCGAAGGACTACCCAAGAAGAGCGCAAAAGTACCACAACATGCCTGCCTCCACAGCTTTTTCCTTGGGGACATGCCTAATTCCTGGCTGATTTGCCTTTCTCGTCTTAGGGTTGGGGTTCGGACTAGGGCTAGGATTTTTAAAATCAGGAAGCCCTGAGTTCCAGGCACACTGGAGCTGTGAAAGGCATCCAAAAGGGAGTGCAAAAGTGCCACAACATGGCTGCTTTCTCGGCTTTTTCCTTGGCAAGAAGCCTAACACCAGGCTGATTTCCCTTCCCTGGGTTACTGTAAGGCTTAGGCCTAGCGCTAGGATTTTTAAAACTAGGAAGCCCTTAGCTCCAGGCACACTGCAGCTGTTCAAGGCATCCCAAGGGGAGTACAAAAGTGCAACAACATGGCAGCTTTCACAGCTTTTTCCTTGGCACCATCCCTATACCTAGGCTGATTTATCTGCCTAGGGTTAGGGTTAGGGTTCAGCCTAGGGCTTGGAGATTTTAACCAGGAAGCCCTGAGTTCCAGGCTTACTGCATCTGCCAAAGGTATCCCAAAGGGAGTGCAGAAGTGCCACAACATGGCTGCTTTCACGGCTTTTCCCTTAGGAAGAACCCTAATACGCGGCTGATTTACCTTCCTAGGGTTACTGTTAGGCTTAGGCCTAGGACTTTTAAAACCAGGAAGCCCTGGGCTCCAGGCACACTGCAGCTGCGAAAGGCATCCCAAGGGGAGCGCAAAAGTGACACAACTTGGCTGCCTCTGCTGCTATTCTCATGAGACCATCCTGAACCATAGGCTGATTTTCCTTCCTAGGGTTAAGGTTTGAGTTACGCCTAGGGTAAGGGTTCTATTAACCAGAAAGCCCTGAGTTCCAAGAACACAGCAGCTGCGAAGGACTTCCCAAGAAGAGCGCAAAAGTACCACAACATGCCTGCCTCCACAGCTTTTTCCTTGGGGACATGCCTAATTCCTGGCTGATTTGCCTTTCTCGTCTTAGGGTTGGGGTTCGGACTTGGGCTAGGATTTTTAAAATCAGGAAGCCCTGAGTTCCAGGCACACTGGATCTGTGAAAGGCATCCAAAAGGGAGTGCAAAAGTGCCACAACATGGCTGCTTTCACGGCTTTTTCCTTGGCAAGAAGCCTAACACCAGGCTGATTTACCTTCCTAGGGTTACTGTAAGGCTCAGGCCTAGGGCTAGGATTTTTAAAACCAGGAAGCCCTTAGCTCCAGGCACACTGCAGCTGTTCAAGGCATCCCAAGAGGGCCGCAGAAGTGACACAACTTGGCTGCCTCTGCTGCTATTCTCATGAGTCCATCCCGAACCATAGGCTGATTTTCCTTCCTAGGGTGAGGGTTAGAGTTACGCGTAGGGTTAGTGTTTTTTTAACCAGAAAGCCCTGAGTTCCAAGAACACAGCAGCTGCGAAGGACTACCCAAGAGGAGGGGAAAAGTGCCACAACATGGCTGCCTCCAGCGCTTTTTCCTTGGGACCATCATTGAACCTAGGCTGATTTACTTGCCTCCAGTTGCACCTATGGTCACGCCAAGGGATAGGGATTTTAAATCAGTAAACCCTGAGCTCCAGACCCAGTGCAGCTGCAAAAGGCTTCCCAAGGGCAGCCAAAAATTGCCTCAACATGCTCCTTCCAGTGCTTTTTTCCTTGGGAACATCCCTATACCCAGGCTGATTTATCTGCCTAGGGTTAGGGTTAGGGTTCAGCCTAGAGATAGGATTTTTTCAAACAGGAAGCCCTGAATTCCAGGCACACTGCAGCTGTTAAAGGCAGTGTTCTACGTCAACCGCAACTTAGTCTGAAATAAATGCTTTTTCCCTGAGAGCATCTGAGAGGTTTGCATGAAGCACTGATATCTGACATTTGCAATTTTGAATAGGAGAGGAGAAAGAAAATGGGAAGAAGTTTTTAATTTTAGTGGTTTCAATGTTAATTTCCGTACACTTTTTCAAAACTTGTCAGCTCAAATGCCCATCAACATCTTTTAGTCATCTGTAAGTCAGTATTCATATAAAATGTGCTTCAAATCAAAAGAATTTCAAATTTGCAATCCAAATTTCTATGCCTAGATTTATGATTTCCTACACATATTAGATGAAAGGAAGGCCTTTTTTACTGTGGGAGTGCTGGAACACTGGAACAGGTTGCCCAGGGAAGTTGTGGGTGTCCCATCCCTGAAAGTATTCAAGGTCAGCTTGGACGGGGCTTGGAGCAGCAACAAAGGAGAAGCTTGATGGTAGAGAAACAAAGTTGGACTATAGAAGAAACTGGGATTGAAGTATAGGAGCAAGTTTTCTCTCAGCTCTTGGGGTAAATTCAAAGTTGTACAAAATTACATTTATCTGTGCTATTCACTACTGTAACAGAAATGTTCATGAAAACTGTACAGAAGATAGCAAATTTTAAAAGAGATAAGAATTACAGCATAAAATCCATGGGATGGGTTACAACATGAGACACTCTCTAAGAGAAAATCTCTGTGTTTCAGCACTTCATCATGGTAAGATTTCATGAAGTGCCAAAGAAGGCGGAAAAATATCATTCGGGACGTTATTTCCTGGAATTCAGCCTGGCCATTAGTAGGAACTGGGTTTGAACACATCATGTAGATATACCACACACACTTGCCCTTCACTGAAAAATGACTGTTTACAACGAAGAAGCAATTGACGATCAAAATTGATTGAAAGCATCTTAAACATGTCAAGTATTTCATTGTAGATGATCTGTGATCCAAATGCTTCTTCCGCCTTCGAGAGGGACAGAACAATTCTTCCATATCATGATGGTTTAAAATTGTATCAACCAATGTTTTCTGCTGAAAAGATAGCATCTATTTTTTTCTATTTTTGGAAGAAAATATTCCTAGACATACAACAGGTGAGAACTAAGTAATTTTAAAGAAACAAATGAAAAGAAAATATTCTGGAAATAGAATGAAATGAAAAGCTGTGTTTTAAATAGGAGCTAAATATGAAACAGAATTTTTGTACCAGGCATTTGAATTACTGCACCAGCTCTTTTGCCCATCAAGAGAGGCATTTAGCATTTCAGTCTTTTCCAAGGTGTTCATGATCTGCTATGCTGATCTCTGTGTGTGCCTAGGTGTGTGTGGAAGGGGGGGCATGTGAAGGGGAGTGTGTATGTTTGCTTTACAATTGTTGTGGCAGATTCATGCCTCAGCTCCACATTTTGTTTTAGAAAGGTCACACAGAGTGGATGTGAAGTTTACTATCAACAAGAGATCAATTCCCAAATCATCCATTTGACTCTACCTTATAAATCATGTGCTTTGTTGCATATTTTATCAAATCTACTTTCAAGCCAGATGGAGGAAGGAGGATGTGGCAATCCCTCCACCATCTTGCAACTTTTATGCAAGTAGGTTTTCAAGAAAATCATCATTTCTCTTTGAAATATGTCTGGAACAGGCATGATGGTAGTGTCAACCTGTTGGAGTTTTTGTTGCTGGAAGAAGTTATACAAAAGGATTGGTTTTTACATTGACCAGTTACTGAATCAAGCTCAGGAATACATTGGAAATTCAACTGGGGCTTCCTTTCCCCGGCAGACTACTTCTAGAAGGAGCTTGTACACTGAAGCTTAGTCTTTTGCCCTCTTTTTGTTTCTTTCCTATTTTCTTGGCTTCTTTGCCACTCTCTAGACAATTTTGGAACTTTTTTCCCAACTCAAATGGTTTCAATAGTCTGATTGTGATCATACATTTTTACAAGGAATTTTTAAAATCTTTCCTCCAGTTAAGAAAGTCAAGGACTTAGGTCTTTTTCTTCCCTTATCAATATTGCAATGAAATTGATAAGTAAAGACCAACTCTTTCTTTTTGTTTTTAACCCAAGCAGATAATTCCCATCCATTCATCCATTTGGTGGACCAATAGTTGCCATTCTGATGGAAGTTGTCACTTCTTAACAATAGGCATTCTGTGACTATGTTGACAGCACTTTGGGTGAAGATCCTAACTGGTCTTAGATACACATAGGGAGAAATTTGCTCAGCCAGTGTCAGTCTTAAGCATGCGTATCAGAAGATCTTTCTAGAGCTGGGAATTTTCCCATGAAAGGGATTCAGTTAGGGAAGAGACACTTGCCCCAGAGGTTTACACTCTTCTTGAAGACTGCTTAAGGAACTTAGATGCCGTGTCCATTTGGATCTGTGTCTGCACAGAACTTTGTCATGCCAGTGCTTGAAATGCATCTTGAAGAGAATTCACTAGCACAGAATGAATGAGAGTGGAAGGGGTTGGTGGGGCTAACCAGGCCCAACCCCCCTGCCTAAACCAGGATACCTAGAGCCTCTTGCCCAGGATTCTATCTGGGTGTACTTTGAATGTCTTCAAAGATCCAGGCTCCACAATCTTTCTGGGCAGTCTGTGCCGTGGTTCACTCACCCTCACAGTAAAGAATCATTTCCTGATGTTCCTGTATTTCAGTGTGTGCCCACTGCCTCTTGTCTTTTCACTCAGCATCACTGAAAAGACACTGATTCCCTCCCCTTTGCACTATTGCTTCCATATGGATGTGTGCTGCCATGTAGAGATATGTCAAAAACCTCCCTGAAGCCCAGGCAGATAATATTCCCTTCATCTACCAGTCAAGTTGATTCATCAGAGGAGTTTAAAGTTATGTTCAGCATGAAATGCCCCTGAAAAATCATGCTAACTACATTATTGTGTCGTCTTTCATGTGCCTGGCAAGGTTTTCCAGGAAGAGCTGCTTCATCAACTTCCTGGGTATAAAAAAGAGGCTGGCTGGTTTGTACGATTGCGAGTCCTCCGAATTGCCTTTTTTGAAGATGAGTGTCATTTGCTTACATCCAGTCCTTAGGCTCTCTTGCCGTCTACATCTTAGCAAAAAGCTTTTCCACTATGTCTGGCGAGGAGAAATTGTGCCAGCACAGAAAACATCTCCTATCGTGTTCTAGACGTTGCACGGAGGTGTGCCGAGTGTTTGGCATGAAGGAAAGAAAAGTTGTCCAAAACAGCTTCCAATCGAATGTTCATGTGATTGGAAAAGTCAGGAGAGTGCAAAGGTACTGTTTTCTATCAGTTGGCAAGCTGCGCACACAATCCCAGTGTTGTACAGCTTCCTTCTTCACCTTTCCGAAGGTGCCGCTCTCTCCGGCTCCCGGAGGCGAAGAAGCGGCTTCTTCGCGCAAAGACGATTGTGCCGCTCACTGTGCACTCCTTAGCGCGGCTTCTGCCGAAAGACGCCCGGGAGCGGCTCTTAGCTCCGGAAAGCATCGTACCTTCGTCTTTAGCGTCTCTTCTCGTCTACATCTTAGCAAAAAGCTTTTCCACTATGTCTGGCGAGGAAAAACTGTGCCAGCACAGAAAACATCTCCCATCGTGTTCTAGACGTTGCACGGAGGTGTGCCGAGTGTTTGGCATGAAGGAAAGAAAAGTTGTCCAAAACAGCTTCCAATCGAATGTTCATGTGATTGGAAAAGTCAGGAGAGTGCAAAGGTACTGTTTTCTATCAGTTGGCAAGCTGCGCACACAATCCCAGTGTTGTACAGCTTCCTTCTTCACCTTTCCGAAGGTGCCGCTCTCTCCGGCTCCCGGAGGCGAAGAAGCGGCTTCTTCGCGCAAAGACGATTGTGCCGCTCACTGTGCTCTCCTTAGCGCGGCTTCTGCCGAAAGACGCCCGGGAGCGGCTCTTAGCTCCGGACAGCATCGTACCTTCGTCTTTAGCGTCTCTTCTCGTCTACATCTTAGCAAAAAGCTTTTCTACTATGTCTGGCGAGGAAAAACTGTGCCAGCACAGAAAACATCTCCCATCGTGTTCTAGACGTTGCACGGAGGTGTGCCGAGTGTTTGGCATGAAGGAAAGAAAAGTTGTCCAAAACAGCTTCCAATCTAATGTTCATGTGATTGGAAAAGTCAGGAGAGTGCAAAGGTACTGTTTTCTAGCAGTTGGCAAGCTGCGCACACAATCCCAGTGTTGTACAGCTTCCTTCTTCACCTTTCCGAAGGTGCCGCTCTCTCCGGCTCCCGGAGGCGAAGAAGCGGCTTCTTCGCGCAAAGACGATTGTGCCGCTCACTGTGCACTCCTTAGCGCGGCTTCTGCCGAAAGACGCCCGGGAGCGGCTCTTAGCTCCGGACAGCATCGTACCTTCGTCTTTAGCGTCTCTTCTCGTCTACATCTTAGCAAAAAGCTTTTCTATTATGTCTGGCGAGGAAAAACTGTGCCAGCACAGAAAACATCTCCCATCGTGTTCTAGACGTTGCACGGAGGTGTGCCGAGTGTTTGGCATGAAGAAAAGAAAAGTTGTCCAAAACAGCTTCCAATCGAATGTTCATGTGATTGGAAAAGTCAGGAGAGTGCAAAGGTACTGTTTTCTAGCAGTTGGCAAGCTGCGCACACAATCCCAGTGTTGTACAGCTTCCTTCTTCACCTTTCCGAAGGTGCCGCTCTCTCCAGCTCCCGGAGGCGAAGAAGCGGCTTCTTCGCGCAAAGACGATTGTGCCGCTCACTGTGCACTCCTTAGCGCGGCTTCTGCCGAAAGACGCCCGGGAGCGGCTCTTAGCTCCGGACAGCATCGTACCTTCGTCTTTAGCGTCTCTTCTCGTCTACATCTTAGCAAAAAGCTTTTCTACTATGTCTGGCGAGGAAAAACTGTGCCAGCACAGAAAACATCTCCCATCGTGTTCTAGACGTTGCACGGAAGTGTGCCGAGTGTTTGGCATGAAGGAAAGAAAAGTTGTCCAAAACAGCTTCCAATCGAATGTTCATGTGATTGGAAAAGTCAGGAGAGTGCAAAGGTACTGTTTTCTAGCAGTTGGCAAGCTGCGCACACAATCCCAGTGTTGTACAGCTTCCTTCTTCACCTTTCCGATGCTGCCGCTCTCTCCGGCTCCCGGAGGCGAAGAAGCGGCTTCTTCGCGCAAAGACGATTGTGCCGCTCACTGTGCACTCCTTAGCGCGGCTTCTGCCGAAAGACGCCCGGGAGCGGCTCTTAGCTCCGGAAAGCATCGTACCTTCGTCTTTAGCGTCTCTTCTCGTCTACATCTTAGCAAAAAGCTTTTCCACTATGTCTGGCGAGGAAAAACTGTGCCAGCACAGAAAACATCTCCCATCGTGTTCTAGACGTTGCACGGAGGTGTGCCGAGTGTTTGGCATGAAGGAAAGAAAAGTTGTCCAAAACAGCTTCCAATCGAATGTTCATGTGATTGGAAAAGTCAGGAGAGTGCAAAGGTACTGTTTTCTATCAGTTGGCAAGCTGCGCACACAATCCCAGTGTTGTACAGCTTCCTTCTTCACCTTTCCGAAGGTGCCGCTCTCTCCGGCTCCCGGAGGCGAAGAAGCGGCTTCTTCGCGCAAAGACGATTGTGCCGCTCACTGTGCTCTCCTTAGCGCGGCTTCTGCCGAAAGACGCCCGGGAGCGGCTCTTAGCTCCGGACAGCATCGTACCTTCGTCTTTAGCGTCTCTTCTCGTCTACATCTTAGCAAAAAGCTTTTCTACTATGTCTGGCGAGGAAAAACTGTGCCAGCACAGAAAACATCTCCCATCGTGTTCTAGACGTTGCACGGAGGTGTGCCGAGTGTTTGGCATGAAGGAAAGAAAAGTTGTCCAAAACAGCTTCCAATCTAATGTTCATGTGATTGGAAAAGTCAGGAGAGTGCAAAGGTACTGTTTTCTAGCAGTTGGCAAGCTGCGCACACAATCCCAGTGTTGTACAGCTTCCTTCTTCACCTTTCCGAAGGTGCCGCTCTCTCCGGCTCCCGGAGGCGAAGAAGCGGCTTCTTCGCGCAAAGACGATTGTGCCGCTCACTGTGCACTCCTTAGCGCGGCTTCTGCCGAAAGACGCCCGGGAGCGGCTCTTAGCTCCGGACAGCATCGTACCTTCGTCTTTAGCGTCTCTTCTCGTCTACATCTTAGCAAAAAGCTTTTCTATTATGTCTGGCGAGGAAAAACTGTGCCAGCACAGAAAACATCTCCCATCGTGTTCTAGACGTTGCACGGAGGTGTGCCGAGTGTTTGGCATGAAGAAAAGAAAAGTTGTCCAAAACAGCTTCCAATCGAATGTTCATGTGATTGGAAAAGTCAGGAGAGTGCAAAGGTACTGTTTTCTAGCAGTTGGCAAGCTGCGCACACAATCCCAGTGTTGTACAGCTTCCTTCTTCACCTTTCCGAAGGTGCCGCTCTCTCCAGCTCCCGGAGGCGAAGAAGCGGATTCTTCGCGCAAAGACGATTGTGCCGCTCACTGTGCACTCCTTAGCGCGGCTTCTGCCGAAAGACGCCCGGGAGCGGCTCTTAGCTCCGGACAGCATCGTACCTTCGTCTTTAGCGTCTCTTCTCGTCTACATCTTAGCAAAAAGCTTTTCTACTATGTCTGGCGAGGAAAAACTGTGCCAGCACAGAAAACATCTCCCATCGTGTTCTAGACGTTGCACGGAAGTGTGCCGAGTGTTTGGCATGAAGAAAAGAAAAGTTGTCCAAAACAGCTTCCAATCGAATGTTCATGTGATTGGAAAAGTCAGGAGAGTGCAAAGGTACTGTTTTCTAGCAGTTGGCAAGCTGCGCACACAATCCCAGTGTTGTACAGCTTCCTTCTTCACCTTTCCGATGCTGCCGCTCTCTCCGGCTCCCGGAGGCGAAGAAGCGGCTTCTTCGCGCAAAGACGATTGTGCCGCTCACTGTGCACTCCTTAGCGCGGCTTCTGCCGAAAGACGCCCGGGAGCGGCTCTTAGCTCCGGACAGCATCGTACCTTCGTCTTTAGCGTCTCTTCTCGTCTACATCTTAGCAAAAAGCTTTTCTACTATGTCTGGCGAGGAAAAACTGTGCCAGCACAGAAAACATCTCCCATCGTGTTCTAGACGTTGCACGGAGGTGTGCCGAGTGTTTGGCATGAAGGAAAGAAAAGTTGTCCAAAACAGCTTCCAATCGAATGTTCATGTGATTGGAAAAGTCAGGAGAGTGCAAAGGTACTGTTTTCTATCAGTTGGCAAGCTGCGCACACAATCCCAGTGTTGTACAGCTTCCTTCTTCACCTTTCCGAAGGTGCCGCTCTCTCCGGCTCCCGGAGGCGAAGAAGCGGCTTCTTCGCGCAAAGACGATTGTGCCGCTCACTGTGCACTCCTTAGCGCGGCTTCTGCCGAAAGACGCCCGGGAGCGGCTCTTAGCTCCGGACAGCATCGTACCTTCGTCTTTAGCGTCTCTTCTCGTCTACATCTTAGCAAAAAGCTTTTCTACTATGTCTGGCGAGGAAAAACTGTGCCAGCACAGAAAACATCTCCCATCGTGTTCTAGACGTTGCACGGAGGTGTGCCGAGTGTTTGGCATGAAGAAAAGAAAAGTTGTCCAAAACAGCTTCCAATCGAATGTTCATGTGATTGGAAAAGTCAGGAGAGTGCAAAGGTACTGTTTTCTAGCAGTTGGCAAGCTGCGCACACAATCCCAGTGTTGTACAGCTTCCTTCTTCACCTTTCCGAAGGTGCCGCTCTCTCCGGCTCCCGGAGGCGAAGAAGCGGCTTCTTCGCGCAAAGACGATTGTGCCGCTCACTGTGCACTCCTTAGCGCGGCTTCTGCCGAAAGACGCCCGGGAGCGGCTCTTAGCTCCGGACAGCATCGTACCTTCGTCTTTAGCGTCTCTTCTCGTCTACATCTTAGCAAAAAGCTTTTCTACTATGTCTGGCGAGGAAAAACTGTGCCAGCACAGAAAACATCTCCCATCGTGTTCTAGACGTTGCACGGAGGTGTGCCGAGTGTTTGGCATGAAGGAAAGAAAAGTTGTCCAAAACAGCTTCCAATCGAATGTTCATGTGATTGGAAAAGTCAGGAGAGTGCAAAGGTACTGTTTTCTAGCAGTTGGCAAGCTGCGCACACAATCCCAGTGTTGTACAGCTTCCTTCTTCACCTTTCCGAAGGTGCCGCTCTCTCCGGCTCCCGGAGGCGAAGAAGCGGCTTCTTCGCGCAAAGACGATTGTGCCGCTCACTGTGCACTCCTTAGCGCGGCTTCTGCCGAAAGACGCCCGGGAGCGGCTCTTAGCTCCGGACAGCATCGTACCTTCGTCTTTAGCGTCTCTTCTCGTCTACATCTTAGCAAAAAGCTTTTCTACTATGTCTGGCGAGGAAAAACTGTGCCAGCACAGAAAACATCTCCCATCGTGTTCTAGACGTTGCACGGAGGTGTGCCGAGTGTTTGGCATGAAGAAAAGAAAAGTTGTCCAAAACAGCTTCCAATCGAATGTTCATGTGATTGGAAAAGTCAGGAGAGTGCAAAGGTACTGTTTTCTAGCAGTTGGCAAGCTGCGCACACAATCCCAGTGTTGTACAGCTTCCTTCTTCACCTTTCCGAAGGTGCCGCTCTCTCCAGCTCCCGGAGGCGAAGAAGCGGCTTCTTCGCGCAAAGACGATTGTGCCGCTCACTGTGCACTCCTTAGCGCGGCTTCTGCCGAAAGACGCCCGGGAGCGGCTCTTAGCTCCGGACAGCATCGTACCTTCGTCTTTAGCGTCTCTTCTTGTCTACATCTTAGCAAAAAGCTTTTCTACTATGTCTGGCGAGGAAAAACTGTGCCAGCACAGAAAACATCTCCCATCGTGTTCTAGACGTTGCACGGAGGTGTGCCGAGTGTTTGGCATGAAGAAAAGAAAAGTTGTCCAAAACAGCTTCCAATCGAATGTTCATGTGATTGGAAAAGTCAGGAGAGTGCAAAGGTACTGTTTTCTATCAGTTGGCAAGCTGCGCACACAATCCCAGTGTTGTACAGCTTCCTTCTTCACCTTTCCGAAGGTGCCGCTCTCTCCGGCTCCCGGAGGCGAAGAAGCGGCTTCTTCGCGCAAAGACGATTGTGCCGCTCACTGTGCACTCCTTAGCGCGGCTTCTGCCGAAAGACGCCCGGGAGCGGCTCTTAGCTCCGGACAGCATCGTACCTTCGTCTTTAGCGTCTCTTCTCGTCTACATCTTAGCAAAAAGCTTTTCTACTATGTCTGGCGAGGAAAAACTGTGCCAGCACAGAAAACATCTCCCATCGTGTTCTAGACGTTGCACGGAGGTGTGCCGAGTGTTTGGCATGAAGAAAAGAAAAGTTGTCCAAAACAGCTTCCAATCGAATGTTCATGTGATTGGAAAAGTCAGGAGAGTGCAAAGGTACTGTTTTCTAGCAGTTGGCAAGCTGCGCACACAATCCCAGTGTTGTACAGCTTCCTTCTTCACCTTTCCGAAGGTGCCGCTCTCTCCGGCTCCCGGAGGCGAAGAAGCGGCTTCTTCGCGCAAAGACGATTGTGCCGCTCACTGTGCACTCCTTAGCGCGGCTTCTGCCGAAAGACGCCCGGGAGCGGCTCTTAGCTCCGGACAGCATCGTACCTTCGTCTTTAGCGTCTCTTCTCGTCTACATCTTAGCAAAAAGCTTTTCTACTATGTCTGGCGAGGAAAAACTGTGCCAGCACAGAAAAAATCTCCCATCGTGTTCTAGACGTTGCACGATCCCTATACTTAGGCTGATTTTCCTCCCTGGGGATAGGGTTAGACTTCAGCTAGGGCTTGGAGATTTTTAACCAGGAAGTCCTGAGATCCAGGCTTACTGCATCTGCCAAAGGCATCCCCAAGGGAGTACAGAAGTGCCACAACATGGCTGCTTTCACGGCTTTTCCCTTAGGAAGAACCCTAATACGCGGCTGATTTACCTTCCTAGGGTTACTGTTAGGCTTAGGCCTAGGACTTTTAAAACCAGGAAGCCCTGGGCTCCAGGCACACTGCAGCTGCGAAAGGCATCCCAAGAGGGCTGCAGAAGTGACACAACTTGGCTTCCTCTGCTGCTATTCTCATGAGACCACCCGAACCATAGGCTGATTTTCCTTCCTAGGGTTAAGGTTTGAGTTACGCCTAGGGTAAGGGTTCTATTAACCAGAAAGCCCTGAGTTCCAAGAACACAGCAGCTGCGAAGGACTACCCAAGAAGAGCGCAAAAGTACCACAACATGCCTGCCTCCACAGCTTTTTCCTTGGGGACATGCCTAATTCCTGGCTGATTTGCCTTTCTCGTCTTAGGGTTGGGGTTCGGCCTAGGGCTAGGATTTTTAAAATCAGGAAGCCCTGAGTTCCAGGCACACTGGAGCTGTGAAAGGCATCCCAAAGGGAGTGCAAAAGTGCCACAACATGGCTGCTTTCACGGCTTTTTCCTTGGCAAGAAGCCTAACACCAGGCTGATTTCCCTTCCCAGGGTTACTGTTAGGCTTAGGCCTAGGACTTTTAAAACCAGGAAGCCCTGGCCTCCAGGCACATGCAGCTGCGAAAGGCATCCCAAGAGGGCCGCAGAAGTGACACAACTTGGCTGCCTCTGCTTCTATTCTCATGAGACCATCCTGAACCATAGGCTGATTTTCCTTCCTAGGGTTAAGGTTTGAGTTACGCCTAGGGTAAGGGTTCTATTAACCAGAAAGCCCTGAGTTCCAAGAACACAGCAGCTGCGAAGGACTACCCAAGAAGAGTGCAAAAGTACCACAACATGCCTGCCTCCACAGCTTTTTCCTTGGGGACATGCCTAATTCCTGGCTGATTTGCCTTTCTCGTCTTAGGGTTGGGGTTCGGCCTAGGGCTAGGATTTTTAAAATCAGGAAGCCCTGAGTTCCAGGCACACTGGAACTGTGAAAGGCATCCAAAAGGGAGTGCAAAAGTGCCACAACATGGCTGCTTTCTCGGCTTTTTCCTTGGCAAGAAGCCTAACACCAGGCTGATTTCCCTTCCCTGGGTTACTGTAAGGCTTAGGCCTAGCGCTAGGATTTTTAAAACTAGGAAGCCCTTAGCTCCAGGCACACTGCAGCTTTTCAAGGCATCCCAAGGGGAGTACAAAAGTGCAACAACATGGCAGCTTTCACAGCTTTTTCCTTGGCACCATCCCTATACCTAGGCTGATTTATCTGCCTAGGGTTAGGGTTAGGGTTCAGCCTAGGGCTTGGAGATTTTAACCAGGAAGCCCTGAGTTCCAGGCTTACTGCATCTGCCAAAGGTATCCCAAAGGGAGTGCAGAAGTGCCACAACATGGCTGCTTTCACGGCTTTTCCCTTAGGAAGAACCCTAATACGCGGCTGATTTACCTTCCTAGGGTTACTGTTAGGCTTAGGCCTAGGACTTTTAAAACCAGGAAGCCCTGGGCTCCAGGCACATGCAGCTGCGAAAGGCATCCCAAGGGGAGCGCAAAAGTGACACAACTTGGCTGCCTCTGCTGCTATTCTCATGAGACCATCCTGAACCATAGGCTGATTATCCTTCCTTGGGTTATGGTTTGAGTTACGCCTAGGGTAAGGGTTCTATTAACCAGAAAGCCCTGAGTTCCAAGAACACAGCAGCTGCGAAGGACTTCCCAAGAAGAGCGCAAAAGTACCACAACGTGCCTGCCTCCACAGCTTTTTCCTTGGGGACATGCCTAATTCCTGGCTGATTTGCCTTTCTCGTCTTAGGGTTGGGGTTCGGCCTAGGGCTAGGATTTTTTTAACTAGGAAGCCCTGAGTTCCAGGCTTACTTCATCTGCAAAAAGCATCCCAAAGGGAGTGCAGAAGTGCCACAACATGGCTGCTTTCACGGCTTTTCCCTTAAGAAGAACCCTAATACCCGGCTGATTTACCTTCCTAGGGTTACTGTTAGGCTTAGGCCTAGGACTTTTAAAACCAGGGAGCCCTGGGCTCCAGGCACACTGCAGCTGCGAAAGGCATCCCAAGGGGAGCGCAAAAGTGACACAACTTGGCTGCCTCTGCTGCTATTCTCATGAGACCATCCCGAACCATAGGCTGATTTTCCTTCCTAGGGTTAAGGTTTGAGTTACGCCTAGGGTAAGGGTTCTATTAACCAGAAAGCCCTGAGTTCCAAGAACACAGCAGCTGCGAAGGACTACCCAAGAAGAGCGCAAAAGTACCACAACATGCCTGCCTCCACAGCTTTTTCCTTGGGGACATGCCTAATTCCTGGCTGATTTGCCTTTCTCGTCTTAGGGTTGGGGTTCGGCCTAGGGCTAGGATATTTTTAACTAGGAAGCCCTGAGTTCCAGGCTTACTTCATCTGCCAAAGGCATCCCAAAGGGAGTACAGAAGTGCCACAACATGGCTGCTTTCACGGCTTTTCCCTTAGGAAGAACCCTAATACGCGGCTGATTTACCTTCCTAGGGTTACTGTTAGGCTTAGGCCTAGGACTTTTAAAACCAGGAAGCCCTGGGCTCCAGGCACACTGCAGCTGTTAAAGGCATCCCAAGAGGGCTGCAGAAGTGACACAACTTGGCTGCCTCTGCTTCTATTCTCATGAGACCATCCCGAACCATAGGCTGATTTTCCTTCCTAGGGTTAAGGTTTGAGTTACGCCTAGGGTAAGGGTTCTATTAACCAGAAAGCCCTGAGTTCCAAGAACACAGCAGCTGCGAAGGACTACCCAAGAAGAGCGCAAAAGTACCACAACATGCCTGCCTCCACAGCTTTTTCCTTGGGGACATGCCTAATTCCTGGCTGATTTGCCTTTCTCGTCTTAGGGTTGGGGTTCAGCCTAGGGCTAGGATTTTTAAAATCAGGAAGCCCTGAGTTCCAGGCACACTGGAGCTGTGAAAGGCATCCAAAAGGGAGTGCAAAAGTGCCACAACATGGCTGCTTTCTCGGCTTTTTCCTTGGCAAGAAGCCTAACACCAGGCTGATTTCCCTTCCCTGGGTTACTGTAAGGCTTAGGCCTAGCGCTAGGATTTTTAAAACTAGGAAGCCCTTAGCTCCAGGCACACTGCAGCTGTTCAAGGCATCCCAAGGGGAGTACAAAAGTGCAACAACATGGCAGCTTTCACAGCTTTTTCCTTGGCACCATCCCTATACCTAGGCTGATTTATCTGCCTAGGGTTAGGGTTAGGGTTCAGCCTATGGCTTGGAGATTTTAACCAGGAAGCCCTGAGTTCCAGGCTTACTGCATCTGCCAAAGGTATCCCAAAGGGAGTGCAGAAGTGCCACAACATGGCTGCTTTCACGGCTTTTCCCTTAGGAAGAACCCTAATACGCGGCTGATTTACCTTCCTAGGGTTACTGTTAGGCTTAGGCCTAGGACTTTTAAAACCAGGAAGCCCTGGGCTCCAGGCACCTGCAGCTGCGAAAGGCATCC
Source organism: Ammospiza maritima maritima (assembly GCA_036010785.1). Lineage (NCBI taxonomy): Eukaryota > Metazoa > Chordata > Aves > Passeriformes > Passerellidae > Ammospiza > Ammospiza maritima. The sequence continues at coordinate 2,427,915 of JAYKTQ010000127.1, forward strand.
CAAGGGGAGCGCAAAAGTGACACAACTTGGCTGCCTCTGCTGCTATTCTCATGAGACCATCCTGAACCATAGGCTGATTTTCCTTCCTAGGGTTAAGGTTTGAGTTACGCCTAGGGTAAGGGTTCTATTAACCAGAAAGCCCTGAGTTCCAAGAACACAGCAGCTGCGAAGGACTTCCCAAGAAGAGCGCAAAAGTACCACAACATGCCTGCCTCCACAGCTTTTTCCTTGGGGACATGCCTAATTCCTGGCTGATTTGCCTTTCTCGTCTTAGGGTTGGGGTTCGGACTTGGGCTAGGATTTTTAAAATCAGGAAGCCCTGAGTTCCAGGCACACTGGATCTGTGAAAGGCATCCAAAAGGGAGTGCAAAAGTGCCACAACATGGCTGCTTTCACGGCTTTTTCCTTGGCAAGAAGCCTAACACCAGGCTGATTTACCTTCCTAGGGTTACTGTAAGGCTCAGGCCTAGGGCTAGGATTTTTAAAACCAGGAAGCCCTTAGCTCCAGGCACACTGCAGCTGTTCAAGGCATCCCAAGAGGGCCGCAGAAGTGACACAACTTGGCTGCCTCTGCTGCTATTCTCATGAGTCCATCCCGAACCATAGGCTGATTTTCCTTCCTAGGGTGAGGGTTAGAGTTACGCCTAGGGTTAGTGTTTTTTTAACCAGAAAGCCCTGAGTTCCAAGAACACAGCAGCTGCGAAGGACTACCCAAGAGGAGGGGAAAAGTGCCACAACATGGCTGCCTCCAGCGCTTTTTCCTTGGGACCATCATTGAACCTAGGCTGATTTACTTGCCTCCAGTTGCACCTATGGTCACGCCAAGGGATAGGGATTTTAAATCAGTAAACCCTGAGCTCCAGACCCAGTGCAGCTGCAAAAGGCTTCCCAAGGGCAGCCAAAAATTGCCTCAACATGCTCCTTCCAGTGCTTTTTTCCTTGGGAACATCCCTATACCCAGGCTGATTTATCTGCCTAGGGTTAGGGTTAGGGTTCAGCCTAGAGATAGGATTTTTTCAAACAGGAAGCCCTGAATTCCAGGCACACTGCAGCTGTTAAAGGCAGTGTTCTACGTCAACCGCAACTTAGTCTGAAATAAATGCTTTTTCCCTGAGAGCATCTGAGAGGTTTGCATGAAGCACTGATATCTGACATTTGCAATTTTGAATAGGAGAGGAGAAAGAAAATGGGAAGAAGTTTTTAATTTTAGTGGTTTCAATGTTAATTTCCGTACACTTTTTCAAAACTTGTCAGCTCAAATGCCCATCAACATCTTTTAGTCATCTGTAAGTCAGTATTCATATAAAATGTGCTTCAAATCAAAAGAATTTCAAATTTGCAATCCAAATTTCTATGCCTAGATTTATGATTTCCTACACATATTAGATGAAAGGAAGGCCTTTTTTACTGTGGGAGTGCTGGAACACTGGAACAGGTTGCCCAGGGAAGTTGTGGGTGTCCCATCCCTGAAAGTATTCAAGGTCAGCTTGGACGGGGCTTGGAGCAGCAACAAAGGAGAAGCTTGATGGTAGAGAAACAAAGTTGGACTATAGAAGAAACTGGGATTGAAGTATAGGAGCAAGTTTTCTCTCAGCTCTTGGGGTAAATTCAAAGTTGTACAAAATGACATTTATCTGTGCTATTCACTACTGTAACAGAAATGTTCATGAAAACTGTACAGAAGATAGCAAATTTTAAAAGAGATAAGAATTACAGCATAAAATCCATGGGATGGGTTACAACATGAGACACTCTCTAAGAGAAAATCTCTGTGTTTCAGCACTTCATCATGGTAAGATTTCATGAAGTGCCAAAGAAGGCGGAAAAATATCATTCGGGACGTTATTTCCTGGAATTCAGCCTGGCCATTAGTAGGAACTGGGTTTGAACACATCATGTAGATATACCACACACACTTGCCCTTCACTGAAAAATGACTGTTTACAACGAAGAAGCAATTGACGATCAAAATTGATTGAAAGCATCTTAAACATGTCAAGTATTTCATTGTAGATGATCTGTGATCCAAATGCTTCTTCCACCTTCGAGAGGGACAGAACAATTCTTCCATATCATGATGGTTTAAAATTGTATCAACCAATGTTTTCTGCTGAAAAGATAGCATCTATTTTTTTCTATTTTTGGAAGAAAATATTCCTAGACATACAACAGGTGAGAACTAAGTAATTTTAAAGAAACAAATGAAAAGAAAATATTCTGGAAATAGAATGAAATGAAAAGCTGTGTTTTAAATAGGAGCTAAATATGAAACAGAATTTTTGTACCAGGCATTTGAATTACTGCACCAGCTCTTTTGCCCATCAAGAGAGGCATTGAGCATTTCAGTCTTTTCCAAGGTGTTCATGATCTGCTATGCTGATCTCTGTGTGTGCCTAGGTGTGTGTGGAAGGGGGGGCATGTGAAGGGGAGTGTGTATGTTTGCTTTACAATTGTTGTGGCAGATTCATGCCTCAGCTCCACATTTTGTTTTAGAAAGGTCACACAGAGTGGATGTGAAGTTTACTATCAACAAGAGATCAATTCCCAAATCATCCATTTGACTCTACCTTATAAATCATGTGCTTTGTTGCATATTTTATCAAATCTACTTTCAAGCCAGATGGAGGAAGGAGGATGTGGCAATCCCTCCACCATCTTGCAACTTTTATGCAAGTAGGTTTTCAAGAAAATCATCATTTCTCTTTGAAATATGTCTGGAACAGGCATGATGGTAGTGTCAACCTGTTGGAGTTTTTGTTGCTGGAAGAAGTTATACAAAAGGATTGGTTTTTACATTGACCAGTTACTGAATCAAGCTCAGGAATACATTGGAAATTCAACTGGGGCTTCCTTTCCCCGGCAGACTACTTCTAGAAGGAGCTTGTACACTGAAGCTTAGTCTTTTGCCCTCTTTTTGTTTCTTTCCTATTTTCTTGGCTTCTTTGCCACTCTCTAGACAATTTTGGAACTTTTTTCCCAACTCAAATGGTTTCAATAGTCTGATTGTGATCATACATTTTTACAAGGAATTTTTAAAATCTTTCCTCCAGTTAAGAAAGTCAAGGACTTAGGTCTTTTTCTTCCCTTATCAATATTGCAATGAAATTGATAAGTAAAGACCAACTCTTTCTTTTTGTTTTTAACCCAAGCAGATAATTCCCATCCATTCATCCATTTGGTGGACCAATAGTTGCCATTCTGATGGAAGTTGTCACTTCTTAACAATAGGCATTCTGTGACTATGTTGACAGCACTTTGGGTGAAGACCCTAACTGGTCTTAGATACACATAGGGAGAAATTTGCTCAGCCAGTGTCAGTCTTAAGCATGCGTATCAGAAGATCTTTCTAGAGCTGGGAATTTTCCCATGAAAGGGATTCAGTTAGGGAAGAGACACTTGCCCCAGAGGTTTACATTCTTCTTGAAGACTGCTTAAGGAACTTAGATGCCGTGTCCATTTGGATCTGTGTCTGCACAGAACTTTGTCATGCCAGTGCTTGAAATGCATCTTGAAGAGAATTCACTAGCACAGAATGAATGAGAGTGGAAGGGGTTGGTGGGGCTAACCAGGCCCAACCCCCCTGCCTAAACCAGGATACCTAGAGCCTCTTGCCCAGGATTCTATCTGGGTGTACTTTTAATGTCTTCAAAGATCCAGGCTCCACAATCTTTCTGGGCAGTCTGTGCCGTGGTTCACTCACCCTCACAGTAAAGAATCATTTCCTGATGTTCCTGTATTTCAGTGTGTGCCCACTGCCTCTTGTCTTTTCACTCAGCATCACTGAAAAGACACTGATTCCCTCCCCTTTGCACTATTGCTTCCATATGGATGTGTGCTGCCATGTAGAGATATGTCAAAAACCTCCCTGAAGCCCAGGCAGATAATATTCCCTTCATCTACAAGTCAAGTTGATTCATCAGAGGAGTTTAAAGTTATGTTCAGCATGAAATGCCCCTGAAAAATCATGCTAACTACATTATTGTGTCGTCTTTCATGTGCCTGGCAAGGTTTTCCAGGAAGAGCTGCTTCATCAACTTCCTGGGTATAAAAAAGAGGCTGGCTGGTTTGTACGATTGCGAGTCCTCCGAATTGCCTTTTTTGAAGATGAGTGTCATTTGCTTACATCCAGTCCTTAGGCTCTCTTGTCGTCTACATCTTAGCAAAAAGCTTTTCCACTATGTCTGGCGAGGAGAAATTGTGCCAGCACAGAAAACATCTCCTATCGTGTTCTAGACGTTGCACGGAGGTGTGCCGAGTGTTTGGCATGAAGGAAAGAAAAGTTGTCCAAAACAGCTTCCAATCGAATGTTCATGTGATTGGAAAAGTCAGGAGAGTGCAAAGGTACTGTTTTCTAGCAGTTGGCAAGCTGCGCACACAATCCCAGTGTTGTACAGCTTCCTTCTTCACCTTTCCGAAGGTGCCGCTCTCTCCGGCTCCCGGAGGCGAAGAAGCGGCTTCTTCGCGCAAAGACGATTGTGCCGCTCACTGTGCACTCCTTAGCGCGGCTTCTGCCGAAAGACGCCCGGGAGCGGCTCTTAGCTCCGGACAGCATCGTACCTTCGTCTTTAGCGTCTCTTCTCGTCTACATCTTAGCAAAAAGCTTTTCCACTATGTCTGGCGAGGAAAAACTGTGCCAGCACAGAAAACATCTCCCATCGTGTTCTAGACGTTGCACGGAGGTGTGCCGAGTGTTTGGCATGAAGGAAAGAAAAGTTGTCCAAAACAGCTTCCAATCGAATGTTCATGTGATTGGAAAAGTCAGGAGAGTGCAAAGGTACTGTTTTCTATCAGTTGGCAAGCTGCGCACACAATCCCAGTGTTGTACAGCTTCCTTCTTCACCTTTCCGAAGGTGCCGCTCTCTCCGGCTCCCGGAGGCGAAGAAGCGGCTTCTTCGCGCAAAGACGATTGTGCCGCTCACTGTGCACTCCTTAGCGCGGCTTCTGCCGAAAGACGCCCGGGAGCGGCTCTTAGCTCCGGAAAGCATCGTACCTTCGTCTTTAGCGTCTCTTCTCGTCTACATCTTAGCAAAAAGCTTTTCCACTATGTCTGGCGAGGAAAAACTGTGCCAGCACAGAAAACATCTCCCATCGTGTTCTAGACGTTGCACGGAGGTGTGCCGAGTGTTTGGCATGAAGGAAAGAAAAGTTGTCCAAAACAGCTTCCAATCGAATGTTCATGTGATTGGAAAAGTCAGGAGAGTGCAAAGGTACTGTTTTCTAGCAGTTGGCAAGCTGCGCACACAATCCCAGTGTTGTACAGCTTCCTTCTTCACCTTTCCGAAGGTGCCGCTCTCTCCGGCTCCCGGAGGCGAAGAAGCGGCTTCTTCGCGCAAAGACGATTGTGCCGCTCACTGTGCTCTCCTTAGCGCGGCTTCTGCCGAAAGACGCCCGGGAGCGGCTCTTAGCTCCGGACAGCATCGTACCTTCGTCTTTAGCGTCTCTTCTCGTCTACATCTTAGCAAAAAGCTTTTCTACTATGTCTGGCGAGGAAAAACTGTGCCAGCACAGAAAACATCTCCCATCGTGTTCTAGACGTTGCACGGAAGTGTGCCGAGTGTTTGGCATGAAGGAAAGAAAAGTTGTCCAAAACAGCTTCCAATCGAATGTTCATGTGATTGGAAAAGTCAGGAGAGTGCAAAGGTCCTGTTTTCTATCAGTTGGCAAGCTGCGCACACAATCCCAGTGTTGTACAGCTTCCTTCTTCACCTTTCCGAAGGTGCCGCTCTCTCCGGCTCCCGGAGGCGAAGAAGCGGCTTCTTCGCGCAAAGACGATTGTGCCGCTCACTGTGAACTCCTTAGCGCGGCTTCTGCCGAAAGACGCCCGGGAGCGGCTATTAGCTCCGGAAAGCATCGTACCTTCGTCTTTAGCGTCTCTTCTCGTCTACATCTTAGCAAAAAGCTTTTCTACTATGTCTGGCGAGGAAAAACTGTGCCAGCACAGAAAACATCTCCCATCGTGTTCTAGACGTTGCACGGAGGTGTGCCGAGTGTTTGGCATGAAGGAAAGAAAAGTTGTCCAAAACAGCTTCCAATCGAATGTTCATGTGATTGGAAAAGTCAGGAGAGTGCAAAGGTACTGTTTTCTATCAGTTGGCAAGCTGCGCACACAATCCCAGTGTTGTACAGCTTCCTTCTTCACCTTTCCGAAGGTGCCGCTCTCTCCGGCTCCCGGAGGCGAAGAAGCGGCTTCTTCGCGCAAAGACGATTGTGCCGCTCACTGTGCACTCCTTAGCGCGGCTTCTGCCGAAAGACGCCCGGGAGCGGCTCTTAGCTCCGGACAGCATCGTACCTTCGTCTTTAGCGTCTCTTCTCGTCTACATCTTAGCAAAAAGCTTTTCCACTATGTCTGGCGAGGAAAAACTGTGCCAGCACAGAAAACATCTCCCATCGTGTTCTAGACGTTGCACGGAGGTGTGCCGAGTGTTTGGCATGAAGAAAAGAAAAGTTGTCCAAAACAGCTTCCAATCGAATGTTCATGTGATTGGAAAAGTCAGGAGAGTGCAAAGGTACTGTTTTCTATCAGTTGGCAAGCTGCGCACACAATCCCAGTGTTGTACAGCTTCCTTCTTCACCTTTCCGATGCTGCCGCTCTCTCCGGCTCCCGGAGGCGAAGAAGCGGCTTCTTCGCGCAAAGACGATTGTGCCGCTCACTGTGCACTCCTTAGCGCGGCTTCTGCCGAAAGACGCCCGGGAGCGGCTCTTAGCTCCGGACAGCATCGTACCTTCGTCTTTAGCGTCTCTTCTCGTCTACATCTTAGCAAAAAGCTTTTCTACTATGTCTGGCGAGGAAAAACTGTGCCAGCACAGAAAACATCTCCCATCGTGTTCTAGACGTTGCACGGAGGTGTGCCGAGTGTTTGGCATGAAGAAAAGAAAAGTTGTCCAAAACAGCTTCCAATCGAATGTTCATGTGATTGGAAAAGTCAGGATAGTGCAAAGGTACTGTTTTCTATCAGTTGGCAAGCTGCGCACACAATCCCAGTGTTGTACAGCTTCCTTCTTCACCTTTCCGAAGGTGCCGCTCTCTCCGGCTCCCGGAGGCGAAGAAGCGGCTTCTTCGCGCAAAGACGATTGTGCCGCTCACTGTGCACTCCTTAGCGCGGCTTCTGCCGAAAGACGCCCGGGAGCGGCTCTTAGCTCCGGACAGCATCGTACCTTCGTCTTTAGCGTCTCTTCTCGTCTACATCTTAGCAAAAAGCTTTTCTACTATGTCTGGCGAGGAAAAACTGTGCCAGCACAGAAAACATCTCCCATCGTGTTCTAGACGTTGCACGGAGGTGTGCCGAGTGTTTGGCATGAAGGAAAGAAAAGTTGTCCAAAACAGCTTCCAATCGAATGTTCATGTGATTGGAAAAGTCAGGAGAGTGCAAAGGTACTGTTTTCTAGCAGTTGGCAAGCTGCGCACACAATCCCAGTGTTGTACAGCTTCCTTCTTCACCTTTCCGATGCTGCCGCTCTCTCCGGCTCCCGGAGGCGAAGAAGCGGCTTCTTCGCGCAAAGACGATTGTGCCGCTCACTGTGCACTCCTTAGCGCGGCTTCTGCCGAAAGACGCCCGGGAGCGGCTCTTAGCTCCGGACAGCATCGTACCTTCGTCTTTAGCGTCTCTTCTCGTCTACATCTTAGCAAAAAGCTTTTCTACTATGTCTGGCGAGGAAAAACTGTGCCAGCACAGAAAACATCTCCCATCGTGTTCTAGACGTTGCACGGAGGTGTGCCGAGTGTTTGGCATGAAGAAAAGAAAAGTTGTCCAAAACAGCTTCCAATCGAATGTTCATGTGATTGGAAAAGTCAGGAGAGTGCAAAGGTACTGTTTTCTAGCAGTTGGCAAGCTGCGCACACAATCCCAGTGTTGTACAGCTTCCTTCTTCACCTTTCCGATGCTGCCGCTCTCTCCGGCTCCCGGAGGCGAAGAAGCGGCTTCTTCGCGCAAAGACGATTGTGCCGCTCACTGTGCACTCCTTAGCGCGGCTTCTGCCGAAAGACGCCCGGGAGCGGCTCTTAGCTCCGGACAGCATCGTACCTTCGTCTTTAGCGTCTCTTCTCGTCTACATCTTAGCAAAAAGCTTTTCTACTATGTCTGGCGAGGAAAAACTGTGCCAGCACAGAAAACATCTCCCATCGTGTTCTAGACGTTGCACGGAGGTGTGCCGAGTGTTTGGCATGAAGAAAAGAAAAGTTGTCCAAAACAGCTTCCAATCGAATGTTCATGTGATTGGAAAAGTCAGGAGAGTGCAAAGGTACTGTTTTCTATCAGTTGGCAAGCTGCGCACACAATCCCAGTGTTGTACAGCTTCCTTCTTCACCTTTCCGAAGGTGCCGCTCTCTCCGGCTCCCGGAGGCGAAGAAGCGGCTTCTTCGCGCAAAGACGATTGTGCCGCTCACTGTGCACTCCTTAGCGCGGCTTCTGCCGAAAGACGCCCGGGAGCGGCTCTTAGCTCCGGACAGCATCGTACCTTCGTCTTTAGCGTCTCTTCTCGTCTACATCTTAGCAAAAAGCTTTTCTACTATGTCTGGCGAGGAAAAACTGTGCCAGCACAGAAAACATCTCCCATCGTGTTCTAGACGTTGCACGGAGGTGTGCCGAGTGTTTGGCATGAAGGAAAGAAAAGTTGTCCAAAACAGCTTCCAATCGAATGTTCATGTGATTGGAAAAGTCAGGAGAGTGCAAAGGTACTGTTTTCTATCAGTTGGCAAGCTGCGCACACAATCCCAGTGTTGTACAGCTTCCTTCTTCACCTTTCCGAAGGTGCCGCTCTCTCCGGCTCCCGGAGGCGAAGAAGCGGCTTCTTCGCGCAAAGACGATTGTGCCGCTCACTGTGCACTCCTTAGCGCGGCTTCTGCCGAAAGACGCCCGGGAGCGGCTCTTAGCTCCGGACAGCATCGTACCTTCGTCTTTAGCGTCTCTTCTCGTCTACATCTTAGCAAAAAGCTTTTCTACTATGTCTGGCGAGGAAAAACTGTGCCAGCACAGAAAACATCTCCCATCGTGTTCTAGACGTTGCACGGAGGTGTGCCGAGTGTTTGGCATGAAGAAAAGAAAAGTTGTCCAAAACAGCTTCCAATCGAATGTTCATGTGATTGGAAAAGTCAGGAGAGTGCAAAGGTACTGTTTTCTAGCAGTTGGCAAGCTGCGCACACAATCCCAGTGTTGTACAGCTTCCTTCTTCACCTTTCCGAAGGTGCCGCTCTCTCCGGCTCCCGGAGGCGAAGAAGCGGCTTCTTCGCGCAAAGACGATTGTGCCGCTCACTGTGCACTCCTTAGCGCGGCTTCTGCCGAAAGACGCCCGGGAGCGGCTCTTAGCTCCGGACAGCATCGTACCTTCGTCTTTAGCGTCTCTTCTCGTCTACATCTTAGCAAAAAGCTTTTCTACTATGTCTGGCGAGGAAAAACTGTGCCAGCACAGAAAAAATCTCCCATCGTGTTCTAGACGTTGCACGATCCCTATACTTAGGCTGATTTTCCTCCCTGGGGATAGGGTTAGACTTCAGCTAGGGCTTGGAGATTTTTAACCAGGAAGTCCTGAGATCCAGGCTTACTGCATCTGCCAAAGGCATCCCAAAGGGAGTACAGAAGTGCCACAACATGGCTGCTTTCACGGCTTTTCCCTTAGGAAGAACCCTAATACGCGGCTGATTTACCTTCCTAGGGTTACTGTTAGGCTTAGGCCTAGGACTTTTAAAACCAGGAAGCCCTGGGCTCCAGGCACACTGCAGCTGCGAAAGGCATCCCAAGGGGAGCGCAAAAGTGACACAACTTGGCTGCCTCTGCTGCTATTCTCATGAGACCATCCTGAACCATAGGCTGATTTTCCTTCCTAGGGTTAAGGTTTGAGTTACGCCTGGGGTAAGGGTTCTATTAACCAGAAAGCCCTGAGTTCCAAGAACACAGCAGCTGCGAAGGACTACCCAAGAAGAGCGCAAAAGTACCACAACATGCCTGCCTCCACAGCTTTTTCCTTGGGGACATGCCTAATTCCTGGCTGATTTGCCTTTCTCGTCTTAGGGTTGGGGTTCGGCCTAGGGCTAGGATTTTTAAAATCAGGAAGCCCTGAGTTCCAGGCACACTGGAGCTGTGAAAGGCATCCCAAAGGGTGTGCAAAAGTGCCACAACATGGCTGCTTTCACGGCTTTTTCCTTGGCAAGAAGCCTAACACCAGGCTGATTTCCCTTCCCAGGGTTACTGTTAGGCTTAGGCCTAGGACTTTTAAAACCAGGAAGCCCTGGCCTCCAGGCACATGCAGCTGCGAAAGGCATCCCAAGAGGGCCGCAGAAGTGACACAACTTGGCTGCCTCTGCTTCTATTCTCATGAGACCATCCTGAACCATAGGCTGATTTTCCTTCCTAGGGTTAAGGTTTGAGTTACGCCTAGGGTAAGGGTTCTATTAACCAGAAAGCCCTGAGTTCCAAGAACACAGCAGCTGCGAAGGACTACCCAAGAAGAGCGCAAAAGTACCACAACATGCCTGCCTCCACAGCTTTTTCCTTGGGGACATGCCTAATTCCTGGCTGATTTGCCTTTCTCGTCTTAGGGTTGGGGTTCAGCCTAGGGCTAGGATTTTTAAAATCAGGAAGCCCTGAGTTCCAGGCACACTGGAACTGTGAAAGGCATCCAAAAGGGAGTGCAAAAGTGCCACAACATGGCTGCTTTCTCGGCTTTTTCCTTGGCAAGAAGCCTAACACCAGGCTGATTTCCCTTCCCTGGGTTACTGTAAGGCTTAGGCCTAGCGCTAGGATTTTTAAAACTAGGAAGCCCTTAGCTCCAGGCACACTGCAGCTGTTCAAGGCATCCCAAGGGGAGTACAAAAGTGCAACAACATGGCAGCTTTCACAGCTTTTTCCTTGGCACCATCCCTATACCTAGGCTGATTTATCTGCCTAGGGTTAGGGTTAGGGTTCAGCCTATGGCTTGGAGATTTTAACCAGGAAGCCCTGAGTTCCAGGCTTACTGCATCTGCCAAAGGTATCCCAAAGGGAGTGCAGAAGTGCCACAACATGGCTGCTTTCACGGCTTTTCCCTTAGGAAGAACCCTAATACGCGGCTGATTTACCTTCCTAGGGTTACTGTTAGGCTTAGGCCTAGGACTTTTAAAACCAGGAAGCCCTGGGCTCCAGGCACATGCAGCTGCGAAAGGCATCCCAAGGGGAGCGCAAAAGTGACACAACTTGGCTGCCTCTGCTGCTATTCTCATGAGACCATCCTGAACCATAGGCTGATTTTCCTTCCTAGGGTTATGGTTTGAGTTACGCCTAGGGTAAGGGTTCTATTAACCAGAAAGCCCTGAGTTCCAAGAACACAGCAGCTGCGAAGGACTTCCCAAGAAGAGCGCAAAAGTACCACAACATGCCTGCCTCCACAGCTTTTTCCTTGGGGACATGCCTAATTCCTGGCTGATTTGCCTTTCTCGTCTTAGGGTTGGGGTTCGGCCTAGGGCTAGGATTTTTTTAACTAGGAAGCCCTGAGTTCCAGGCTTACTTCATCTGCAAAAAGCATCCCAAAGGGAGTGCAAAAGTGCCACAACATGGCTGCTTTCACGGCTTTTCCCTTAAGAAGAACCCTAATACCCGGCTGATTTACCTTCCTAGGGTTACTGTTAGGCTTAGGCCTAGGACTTTTAAAACCAGGAAGCCCTGGGCTCCAGGCACACTGCAGCTGCGAAAGGCATCCCAAGGGGAGCGCAAAAGTGACACAACTTGGCTGCCTCTGCTGCTATTCTCATGAGACCATCCCGAACCATAGGCTGATTTTCCTTCCTAGGGTTAAGGTTTGAGTTACGCCTAGGGTAAGGGTTCTATTAACCAGAAAGCCCTGAGTTCCAAGAACACAGCAGCTGCCAAGGACTACCCAAGAAGAGCGCAAAAGTACCACAACATGCCTGCCTCCACAGCTTTTTCCTTGGGGACATGCCTAATTCCTGGCTGATTTGCCTTTCTCGTCTTAGGGTTGGGGTTCGGCCTAGGGCTAGGATATTTTTAACTAGGAAGCCCTGAGTTCCAGGCTTACTTCATCTGCCAAAGGCATCCCAAAGGGAGTACAGAAGTGCCACAACATGGCTGCTTTCACGGCTTTTCCCTTAGGAAGAACCCTAATACGCGGCTGATTTACCTTCCTAGGGTTACTGTTAGGCTTAGGCCTAGGACTTTTAAAACCAGGAAGCCCTGGGCTCCAGGCACACTGCAGCTGCCAAAGGCATCCCAAGAGGGCTGCAGAAGTGACACAACTTGGCTGCCACCACTGATATTTCCATGAGACCATCCCGAACCATAGGCTGATTTTCCTTCCTAGGGTTAAGGTTTGAGTTACGCCTAGGGTAAGGGTTCTATTAACCAGAAAGCCCTGAGCTCCAAGAACACAGCAGCTGCGAAGGACTTCCCAAGAAGAGCGCAAAAGTACCACAACATGCCTGCCTCCACAGCTTTTTCCTTGGGGACATGCCTAATTCCTGGCTGATTTGCCTTTCTCGTCTTAGGGTTGGGGTTCGGCCTAGGGCTAGGATTTTTTTAACTAGGAAGCCCTGAGTTCCAGGCTTACTTCATCTGCAAAAAGCATCCCAAAGGGAGTGCAGAAGTGCCACAACATGGCTGCTTTCACGGCTTTTCCCTTAGGAAGAACCCTACTACGCGGCTGATTTACCTTCCTAGGGTTACTGTTAGGCTTAGGCCTAGGACTTTTAAAACCAGGAAGCCCTGGGCTCCAGGCACACTGCAGCTGTTAAAGGCATCCCAAGAGGGCTGCAGAAGTGACACAACTTGGCTGCCTCTGCTTCTATTCTCATGAGACCATCCCGAACCATAGGCTGATTTTCCTTCCTAGGGTTAAGGTTTGAGTTACGCCTAGGGTAAGGGTTCTATTAACCAGAAAGCCCTGAGTTCCAAGAACACAGCAGCTGCGAAGGACTACCCAAGAAGAGCGCAAAAGTACCACAACATGCCTGCCTCCACAGCTTTTTCCTTGGGGACATGCCTAATTCCTGGCTGATTTGCCTTTCTCGTCTTAGGGTTGGGGTTCAGCCTAGGGCTAGGATTTTTAAAATCAGGAAGCCCTGAGTTCCAGGCACACTGGAGCTGTGAAAGGCATCCAAAAGGGAGTGCAAAAGTGCCACAACATGGCTGCTTTCTCGGCTTTTTCCTTGGCAAGAAGCCTAACACCAGGCTGATTTCCCTTCCCTGGGTTACTGTAAGGCTTAGGCCTAGCGCTAGGATTTTTAAAACTAGGAAGCCCTTAGCTCCAGGCACACTGCAGCTGTTCAAGGCATCCCAAGGGGAGTACAAAAGTGCAACAACATGGCAGCTTTCACAGCTTTTTCCTTGGCACCATCCCTATACCTAGGCTGATTTATCTGCCTAGGGTTAGGGTTAGGGTTCAGCCTATGGCTTGGAGATTTTAACCAGGAAGCCCTGAGTTCCAGGCTTACTTCATCTGCAAAAAGCATCCCAAAGGGAGTGCAGAAGTGCCACAACATGGCTGCTTTCACGGCTTTTCCCTTAGGAAGAACCCTAATACGCGGCTGATTTACCTTCCTAGGGTTACTGTTAGGCTTAGGCCTAGGACTTTTAAAACCAGGAAGCCCTGGGCTCCAGGCACACTGCAGCTGCGAAAGGCATCCCAAGGGGAGCGCAAAAGTGACACAACTTGGCTGCCTCTGCTGCTATTCTCATGAGACCATCCTGAACCATAGGCTGATTTTCCTTCCTAGGGTTAAGGTTTGAGTTACGCCTAGGGTAAGGGTTCTATTAACCAGAAAGCCCTGAGTTCCAAGAACACAGCAGCTGCGAAGGACTTCCCAAGAAGAGCGCAAAAGTACCACAACATGCCTGCCTCCACAGCTTTTTCCTTGGGGACATGCCTAATTCCTGGCTGATTTGCCTTTCTCGTCTTAGGGTTGGGGTTCGGACTTGGGCTAGGATTTTTAAAATCAGGAAGCCCTGAGTTCCAGGCACACTGGATCTGTGAAAGGCATCCAAAAGGGAGTGCAAAAGTGCCACAACATGGCTGCTTTCACGGCTTTTTCCTTGGCAAGAAGCCTAACACCAGGCTGATTTACCTTCCTAGGGTTACTGTAAGGCTCAGGCCTAGGGCTAGGATTTTTAAAACCAGGAAGCCCTTAGCTCCAGGCACACTGCAGCTGTTCAAGGCATCCCAAGAGGGCCGCAGAAGTGACACAACTTGGCTGCCTCTGCTGCTATTCTCATGAGTCCATCCCGAACCATAGGCTGATTTTCCTTCCTAGGGTGAGGGTTAGAGTTACGCCTAGGGTTAGTGTTTTTTTAACCAGAAAGCCCTGAGTTCCAAGAACACAGCAGCTGCGAAGGACTACCCAAGAGGAGGGGAAAAGTGCCACAACATGGCTGCCTCCAACGCTTTTTCCTTGGGACCATCATTGAACCTAGGCTGATTTACTTGCCTCCAGTTGCACCTATGGTCACGCCAAGGGATAGGGATTTTAAATCAGTAAACCCTGAGCTCCAGACCCAGTGCAGCTGCAAAAGGCTTCCCAAGGGCAGCCAAAAATTGCCTCAACATGCTCCTTCCAGTGCTTTTTTCCTTGGGAACATCCCTATACCCAGGCTGATTTATCTGCCTAGGGTTAGGGTTAGGGTTCAGCCTAGAGATAGGATTTTTTCAAACAGGAAGCCCTGAATTCCAGGCACACTGCAGCTGTTAAAGGCAGTGTTCTACGTCAACCGCAACTTAGTCTGAAATAAATGCTTTTTCCCTGAGAGCATCTGAGAGGTTTGCATGAAGCACTGATATCTGACATTTGCAATTTTGAATAGGAGAGGAGAAAGAAAATGGGAAGAAGTTTTTAATTTTAGTGGTTTCAATGTTAATTTCCGTACACTTTTTCAAAACTTGTCAGCTCAAATGCCCATCAACATCTTTTAGTCATCTGTAAGTCAGTATTCATATAAAATGTGCTTCAAATCAAAAGAATTTCAAATTTGCAATCCAAATTTCTATGCCTAGATTTATGATTTCCTACACATATTAGATGAAAGGAAGGCCTTTTTTACTGTGGGAGTGCTGGAACACTGGAACAGGTTGCCCAGGGAAGTTGTGGGTGTCCCATCCCTGAAAGTATTCAAGGTCAGCTTGGACGGGGCTTGGAGCAGCAACAAAGGAGAAGCTTGATGGTAGAGAAACAAAGTTGGACTATAGAAGAAACTGGGATTGAAGTATAGGAGCAAGTTTTCTCTCAGCTCTTGGGGTAAATTCAAAGTTGTACAAAATTACATTTATCTGTGCTATTCACTACTGTAACAGAAATGTTCATGAAAACTGTACAGAAGATAGCAAATTTTAAAAGAGATAAGAATTACAGCATAAAATCCATGGGATGGGTTACAACATGAGACACTCTCTAAGAGAAAATCTCTGTGTTTCAGCACTTCATCATGGTAAGATTTCATGAAGTGCCAAAGAAGGCGGAAAAATATCATTCGGGACGTTATTTCCTGGAATTCAGCCTGGCCATTAGTAGGAACTGGGTTTGAACACATCATGTAGATATACCACACACACTTTCCCTTCACTGAAAAATGACTGTTTACAACGAAGAAGCAATTGACGATCAAAATTGATTGAAAGCATCTTAAACATGTCAAGTATTTCATTGTAGATGATCTGTGATCCAAATGCTTCTTCCACCTTCGAGAGGGACAGAACAATTCTTCCATATCATGATGGTTTAAAATTGTATCAACCAATGTTTTCTGCTGAAAAGATAGCATCTATTTTTTTCTATTTTTGGAAGAAAATATTCCTAGACATACAACAGGTGAGAACTAAGTAATTTTAAAGAAACAAATGAAAAGAAAATATTCTGTAAATAGAATGAAATGAAAAGCTGTGTTTTAAATAGGAGCTAAATATGAAACAGAATTTTTGTACCAGGCATTTGAATTACTGCACCAGCTCTTTTGCCCATCAAGAGAGGCATTGAGCATTTCAGTCTTTTCCAAGGTGTTCATGATCTGCTATGCTGATCTCTGTGTGTGCCTAGGTGTGTGTGGAAGGGGGGGCATGTGAAGGGGAGTGTGTATGTTTGCTTTACAATTGTTGTGGCAGATTCATGCCTCAGCTCCACATTTTGTTTTAGAAAGGTCACACAGAGTGGATGTGAAGTTTACTATCAACAAGAGATCAATTCCCAAATCATCCATTTGACTCTACCTTATAAATCATGTGCTTTGTTGCATATTTTATCAAATCTACTTTCAAGCCAGATGGAGGAAGGAGGATGTGGCAATCCCTCCACCATCTTGCAACTTTTATGCAAGTAGGTTTTCAAGAAAATCATCATTTCTCTTTGAAATATGTCTGGAACAGGCATGATGGTAGTGTCAACCTGTTGGAGTTTTTGTTGCTGGAAGAAGTTATACAAAAGGATTGGTTTTTACATTGACCAGTTACTGAATCAAGCTCAGGAATACATTGGAAATTCAACTGGGGCTTCCTTTCCCCGGCAGACTACTTCTAGAAGGAGCTTGTACACTGAAGCTTAGTCTTTTGCCCTCTTTTTGTTTCTTTCCTATTTTCTTGGCTTCTTTGCCACTCTCTAGACAATTTTGGAACTTTTTTCCCAACTCAAATGGTTTCAATAGTCTGATTGTGATCATACATTTTTACAAGGAATTTTTAAAATCTTTCCTCCAGTTAAGAAAGTCAAGGACTTAGGTCTTTTTCTTCCCTTATCAATATTGCAATGAAATTGATAAGTAAAGACCAACTCTTTCTTTTTGTTTTTAACCCAAGCAGATAATTCCCATCCATTCATCCATTTGGTGGACCAATAGTTGCCATTCTGATGGAAGTTGTCACTTCTTAACAATAGGCATTCTGTGACTATGTTGACAGCACTTTGGGTGAAGATCCTAACTGGTCTTAGATACACATAGGGAGAAATTTGCTCAGCCAGTGTCAGTCTTAAGCATGCGTATCAGAAGATCTTTCTAGAGCTGGGAATTTTCCCATGAAAGGGATTCAGTTAGGGAAGAGACACTTGCCCCAGAGGTTTACATTCTTCTTGAAGACTGCTTAAGGAACTTAGATGCCGTGTCCATTTGGATCTGTGTCTGCACAGAACTTTGTCATGCCAGTGCTTGAAATGCATCTTGAAGAGAATTCACTAGCACAGAATGAATGAGAGTGGAAGGGGTTGGTGGGGCTAACCAGGCCCAACTCCCCTGCCTAAACCAGGATACCTAGAGCCTCTTGCCCAGGATTCTATCTGGGTGTACTTTTAATGTCTTCAAAGATCCAGGCTCCACAATCTTTCTGGGCAGTCTGTGCCGTGGTTCACTCACCCTCACAGTAAAGAATCATTTCCTGATGTTCCTGTATTTCAGTGTGTGCCCACTGCCTCTTGTCTTTTCACTCAGCATCACTGAAAAGACACTGATTCCCTCCCCTTTGCACTATTGCTTCCATATGGATGTGTGCTGCCATGTAGAGATATGTCAAAAACCTCCCTGAAGCCCAGGCAGATAATATTCCCTTCATCTACAAGTCAAGTTGATTCATCAGAGGAGTTTAAAGTTATGTTCAGCATGAAATGCCCCTGAAAAATCATGCTAACTACATTATTGTGTCGTCTTTCATGTGCCTGGCAAGGTTTTCCAGGAAGAGCTGCTTCATCAACTTCCTGGGTATAAAAAAGAGGCTGGCTGGTTTGTACGATTGCGAGTCATCCGAATTGCCTTTTTTGAAGATGAGTGTCATTTGCTTACATCCAGTCCTTAGCCTCTCTTGTCGTCTACATCTTAGCAAAAAGCTTTTCCACTATGTCTGGCGAGGAAAAACTGTGCCAGCACAGAAAACATCTCCTATCGTGTTCTAGACGTTGCACGGAGGTGTGCCGAGTGTTTGGCATGAAGAAAAGAAAAGTTGTCCAAAACAGCTTCCAATCGAATGTTCATGTGATTGGAAAAGTCAGGAGAGTGCAAAGGTACTGTTTTCTATCAGTTGGCAAGCTGCGCACACAATCCCAGTGTTGTACAGCTTCCTTCTTCACCTTTCCGAAGGTGCCGCTCTCTCCGGCTCCCGGAGGCGAAGAAGCGGCTTCTTCGCGCAAAGACGATTGTGCCGCTCACTGTGCACTCCTTAGCGCGGCTTCTGCCGAAAGACGCCCGGGAGCGGCTCTTAGCTCCGGAAAGCATCGTACCTTCGTCTTTAGCGTCTCTTCTCGTCTACATCTTAGCAAAAAGCTTTTCCACTATGTCTGGCGAGGAAAAACTGTGCCAGCACAGAAAACATCTCCCATCGTGTTCTAGACGTTGCACGGAGGTGTGCCGAGTGTTTGGCATGAAGGAAAGAAAAGTTGTCCAAAACAGCTTCCAATCGAATGTTCATGTGATTGGAAAAGTCAGGAGAGTGCAAAGGTACTGTTTTCTAGCAGTTGGCAAGCTGCGCACACAATCCCAGTGTTGTACAGCTTCCTTCTTCACCTTTCCGAAGGTGCCGCTCTCTCCGGCTCCCGGAGGCGAAGAAGCGGCTTCTTCGCGCAAAGACGATTGTGCCGCTCACTGTGCTCTCCTTAGCGCGGCTTCTGCCGAAAGACGCCCGGGAGCGGCTCTTAGCTCCGGACAGCATCGTACCTTCGTCTTTAGCGTCTCTTCTCGTCTACATCTTAGCAAAAAGCTTTTCTACTATGTCTGGCGAGGAAAAACTGTGCCAGCACAGAAAACATCTCCCATCGTGTTCTAGACGTTGCACGGAAGTGTGCCGAGTGTTTGGCATGAAGGAAAGAAAAGTTGTCCAAAACAGCTTCCAATCGAATGTTCATGTGATTGGAAAAGTCAGGAGAGTGCAAAGGTACTGTTTTCTATCAGTTGGCAAGCTGCGCACACAATCCCAGTGTTGTACAGCTTCCTTCTTCACCTTTCCGATGCTGCCGCTCTCTCCGGCTCCCGGAGGCGAAGAAGCGGCTTCTTCGCGCAAAGACGATTGTGCCGCTCACTGTGAACTCCTTAGCGCGGCTTCTGCCGAAAGACGCCCGGGAGCGGCTCTTAGCTCCGGACAGCATCGTACCTTCGTCTTTAGCGTCTCTTCTCGTCTACATCTTAGCAAAAAACTTTTCCACTATGTCTGGCGAGGAAAAACTGTGCCAGCACAGAAAACATCTCCCATCGTGTTCTAGACGTTGCACGGAGGTGTGCCGAGTGTTTGGCATGAAGAAAAGAAAAGTTGTCCAAAACAGCTTCCAATCGAATGTTCATGTGATTGGAAAAGTCAGGAGAGTGCAAAGGTACTGTTTTCTATCAGTTGGCAAGCTGCGCACACAATCCCAGTGTTGTACAGCTTCCTTCTTCACCTTTCCGAAGGTGCCGCTCTCTCCGGCTCCCGGAGGCGAAGAAGCGGCTTCTTCGCGCAAAGACGATTGTGCCGCTCACTGTGCACTCCTTAGCGCGGCTTCTGCCGAAAGACGCCCGGGAGCGGCTCTTAGCTCCGGACAGCATCGTACCTTCGTCTTTAGCGTCTCTTCTTGTCTACATCTTAGCAAAAAGCTTTTCTACTATGTCTGGCGAGGAAAAACTGTGCCAGCACAGAAAACATCTCCCATCGTGTTCCAGACGTTGCACGGAGGTGTGCCGAGTGTTTGGCATGAAGAAAAGAAAAGTTGTCCAAAACAGCTTCCAATCGAATGTTCATGTGATTGGAAAAGTCAGGAGAGTGCAAAGGTACTGTTTTCTATCAGTTGGCAAGCTGCGCACACAATCCCAGTGTTGTACAGCTTCCTTCTTCACCTTTCCGATGCTGCCGCTCTCTCCGGCTCCCGGAGGCGAAGAAGCGGCTTCTTCGCGCAAAGACGATTGTGCCGCTCACTGTGCACTCCTTAGCGCGGCTTCTGCCGAAAGACGCCCGGGAGCGGCTCTTAGCTCCGGACAGCATCGTACCTTCGTCTTTAGCGTCTCTTCTCGTCTACATCTTAGCAAAAAGCTTTTCTACTATGTCTGGCGAGGAAAAACTGTGCCAGCACAGAAAAAATCTCCCATCGTGTTCTAGACGTTGCACGATCCCTATACTTAGGCTGATTTTCCTCCCTGGGGATAGGGTTAGACTTCAGCCTAGGGCTTGGAGATTTTTAACCAGGAAGTCCTGAGATCCAGGCTTACTGCATCTGCCAAAGGCATCCCAAAGGGAGTACAGAAGTGCCACAACATGGCTGCTTTCACGGCTTTTCCCTTAGGAAGAACCCTAATACGCGGCTGATTTACCTTCCTAGGGTTACTGTTAGGCTTAGGCCTAGGACTTTTAAAACCAGGAAGCCCTGGGCTCCAGGCACACTGCAGCTGCGAAAGGCATCCCAAGAGGGCTGCAGAAGTGACACAACTTGGCTGCCTCTGCTTCTATTCTCATGAGACCATCCCGAACCATAGGCTGATTTTCCTTCCTAGGGTTAAGGTTTGAGTTACGCCTAGGGTA
This sequence comes from Ammospiza maritima maritima, assembly GCA_036010785.1. Taxonomy (NCBI): domain Eukaryota; kingdom Metazoa; phylum Chordata; class Aves; order Passeriformes; family Passerellidae; genus Ammospiza; species Ammospiza maritima. The sequence continues at coordinate 2,448,339 of JAYKTQ010000127.1, forward strand.
AGGGTTCTATTAACCAGAAAGCCCTGAGTCCCAAGAACACAGCAGCTGCAAAGGACTACCCAAGAAGAGCGCAAAAGTACCACAACATGCCTGCCTCCACAGCTTTTTCCTTGGGGACATGCCTAATTCCTGGCTGATTTGCCTTTCTCGTCTTAGGGTTGGGGTTCGGCCTAGGGCTAGGATTTTTAAAATCAGGAAGCCCTGAGTTCCAGGCACACTGGAGCTGTGAAAGGCATCCAAAAGGGAGTGCAAAAGTGCCACAACATGGCTGCTTTCACGGCTTTTTCCTTGGCAAGAAGCCTAACACCAGGCTGATTTCCCTTCCCAGGGTTACTGTAAGGCTTAGGCCTAGCGCTAGGATTTTTAAAACTAGGAAGCCCTTAGCTCCAGGCACACTGCAGCTGTTCAAGGCATCCCAAGGGGAGTACAAAAGTGCAACAACATGGCAGCTTTCACAGCTTTTTCCTTGGCACCATCCCTATACCTAGGCTGATTTATCTGCCTAGGGTTAGGGTTAGGGTTCAGCCTAGGGCTTGGAGATTTTAACCAGGAAGCCCTGAGTTCCAGGCTTACTGCATCTGCCAAAGGTATCCCAAAGGGAGTGCAGAAGTGCCACAACATGGCTGCTTTCACGGCTTTTCCCTTAGGAAGAACCCTAATACGCGGCTGATTTACCTTCCTAGGGTTACTGTTAGGCTTAGGCCTAGGACTTTTAAAACCAGGAAGCCCTGGGCTCCAGGCACATGCAGCTGCGAAAGGCATCCCAAGGGGAGCGCAAAAGTGACACAACTTGGCTGCCTCTGCTGCTATTCTCATGAGACCATCCTGAACCATAGGCTGATTTTCCTTCCTAGGGTTAAGGTTTGAGTTACGCCTAGGGTAAGGGTTCTATTAACCAGAAAGCCCTGAGTTCCAAGAACACAGCAGCTGCGAAGGACTTCCCAAGAAGAGCGCAAAAGTACCACAACATGCCTGCCTCCACAGCTTTTTCCTTGGGGACATGCCTAATTCCTGGCTGATTTGCCTTTCTCGTCTTAGGGTTGGGGTTCGGCCTAGGGCTAGGATTTTTTGAACTAGGAAGCCCTGAGTTCCAGGCTTACTTCATCTGCAAAAAGCATCCCAAAGGGAGTGCAGAAGTGCCACAACATGGCTGCTTTCACGGCTTTTCCCTTAAGAAGAACCCTAATACCCGGCTGATTTACCTTCCTAGGGTTACTGTTAGGCTTAGGCCTAGGACTTTTAAAACCAGGAAGCCCTGGGCTCCAGGCACACTGCAGCTGCGAAAGGCATCCCAAGGGGAGCGCAAAAGTGACACAACTTGGCTGCCTCTGCTGCTATTCTCATGAGACCATCCCGAACCATAGGCTGATTTTCCTTCCTAGGGTTAAGGTTTGAGTTACGCCTAGGGTAAGGGTTCTATTAACCAGAAAGCCCTGAGTCCCAAGAACACAGCAGCTGCGAAGGACTACCCAAGAAGAGCGCAAAAGTACCACAACATGCCTGCCTCCACAGCTTTTTCCTTGGGGACATGCCTAATTCCTGGCTGATTTGCCTTTCTCGTCTTAGGGTTGGGGTTCGGCCTAGGGCTAGGATATTTTTAACTAGGAAGCCCTGAGTTCCAGGCTTACTTCATCTGCCAAAGGCATCCCAAAGGGTGTGCAAAAGTGCCACAACATGGCTGCTTTCACGGCTTTTCCCTTAGGAAGAACCCTAATACCCGGCTGATTTACCTTCCTAGGGTTACTGTTAGGCTTAGGCCTAGGACTTTTAAAACCAGGAAGCCCTGGGCTCCAGGCACACTGCAGCTGTTAAAGGCATCCCAAGAGGGCTGCAGAAGTGACACAACTTGGCTGCCACCACTGATATTTCCATGAGACCATCCCGAACCATAGGCTGATTTTCCTTCCTAGGGTTAAGGTTTGAGTTACGCCTAGGGTAAGGGTTCTATTAACCAGAAAGCCCTGAGCTCCAAGAACACAGCAGCTGCGAAAGACTAGCCAAGAAGAGCGCAAAAGTACCACAACATGCCTGCCTCCACAGCTTTTTCCTTGGGGACATGCCTAATTCCTGGCTGATTTGCCTTTCTCGTCTTAGGGTTGGGGTTCGGCCTAGGGCTAGGATTTTTTTAACTAGGAAGCCCTGAGTTCCAGGCTTACTGCATCTGCAAAAAGCATCCCAAAGGGAGTGCAGAAGTGCCACAACATGGCTGCTTTCACGGCTTTTCCCTTAGGAAGAACCCTACTACGCGGCTGATTTACCTTCCTAGGGTTACTGTTAGGCTTAGGCCTACGACTTTTAAAACCAGGAAGCCCTGGGCTCCAGGCACACTGCAGCTGTTAAAGGCATCCCAAGAGGGCTGCAGAAGTGACACAACTTGGCTGCCTCTGCTTCTATTCTCATGAGACCATCCCGAACCATAGGCTGATTTTCCTTCCTAGGGTTAAGGTTTGAGTTACGCCTAGGGTAAGGGTTCTATTAACCAGAAAGCCCTGAGTTCCAAGAACACAGCAGCTGCGAAGGACTACCCAAGAAGAGCGCAAAAGTACCACAACATGCCTGCCTCCACAGCTTTTTCCTTGGGGACATGCCTAATTCCTGGCTGATTTGCCTTTCTCGTCTTAGGGTTGGGGTTCAGCCTAGGGCTAGGATTTTTAAAATCAGGAAGCCCTGAGTTCCAGGCACACTGGAGCTGTGAAAGGCATCCAAAAGGGAGTGCAAAAGTGCCACAACATGGCTGCTTTCTCGGCTTTTTCCTTGGCAAGAAGCCTAACACCAGGCTGATTTCCCTTCCCTGGGTTACTGTAAGGCTTAGGCCTAGCGCTAGGATTTTTAAAACTAGGAAGCCCTTAGCTCCAGGCACACTGCAGCTGTTCAAGGCATCCCAAGGGGAGTACAAAAGTGCAACAACATGGCAGCTTTCACAGCTTTTTCCTTGGCACCATCCCTATACCTAGGCTGATTTATCTGCCTAGGGTTAGGGTTAGGGTTCAGCCTATGGCTTGGAGATTTTAACCAGAAAGCCCTGAGTTCCAAGAACACAGCAGCTGCGAAGGACTACCCAAGAGGAGGGGAAAAGTGCCACAACATGGCTGCCTCCAGCGCTTTTTCCTTGGGACCATCATTGAACCTAGGCTGATTTACTTGCCTCCAGTTGCACCTATGGTCACGCCAAGGGATAGGGATTTTAAATCAGTAAACCCTGAGCTCCAGACCCAGTGCAGCTGCAAAAGGCTTCCCAAGGGCAGCCAAAAATTGCCTCAACATGCTCCTTCCAGTGCTTTTTTCCTTGGGAACATCCCTATACCCAGGCTGATTTATCTGCCTAGGGTTAGGGTTAGGGTTCAGCCTAGAGATAGGATTTTTTCAAACAGGAAGCCCTGAATTCCAGGCACACTGCAGCTGTTAAAGGCAGTGTTCTACGTCAACCGCAACTTAGTCTGAAATAAATGCTTTTTCCCTGAGAGCATCTGAGAGGTTTGCATGAAGCACTGATATCTGACATTTGCAATTTTGAATAGGAGAGGAGAAAGAAAATGGGAAGAAGTTTTTAATTTTAGTGGTTTCAATGTTAATTTCCGTACACTTTTTCAAAACTTGTCAGCTCAAATGCCCATCAACATCTTTTAGTCATCTGTAAGTCAGTATTCATATAAAATGTGCTTCAAATCAAAAGAATTTCAAATTTGCAATCCAAATTTCTATGCCTAGATTTATGATTTCCTACACATATTAGATGAAAGGAAGGCCTTTTTTACTGTGGGAGTGCTGGAACACTGGAACAGGTTGCCCAGGGAAGTTGTGGGTGTCCCATCCCTGAAAGTATTCAAGGTCAGCTTGGACGGGGCTTGGAGCAGCAACAAAGGAGAAGCTTGATGGTAGAGAAACAAAGTTGGACTATAGAAGAAACTGGGATTGAAGTATAGGAGCAAGTTTTCTCTCAGCTCTTGGGGTAAATTCAAAGTTGTACAAAATTACATTTATCTGTGCTATTCACTACTGTAACAGAAATGTTCATGAAAACTGTACAGAAGATAGCAAATTTTAAAAGAGATAAGAATTACAGCATAAAATCCATGGGATGGGTTACAACATGAGACACTCTCTAAGAGAAAATCTCTGTGTTTCAGCACTTCATCATGGTAAGATTTCATGAAGTGCCAAAGAAGGCGGAAAAATATCATTCGGGACGTTATTTCCTGGAATTCAGCCTGGCCATTAGTAGGAACTGGGTTTGAACACATCATGTAGATATACCACACACACTTTCCCTTCACTGAAAAATGACTGTTTACAACGAAGAAGCAATTGACGATCAAAATTGATTGAAAGCATCTTAAACATGTCAAGTATTTCATTGTAGATGATCTGTGATCCAAATGCTTCTTCCACCTTCGAGAGGGACAGAACAATTCTTCCATATCATGATGGTTTAAAATTGTATCAACCAATGTTTTCTGCTGAAAAGATAGCATCTATTTTTTTCTATTTTTGGAAGAAAATATTCCTAGACATACAACAGGTGAGAACTAAGTAATTTTAAAGAAACAAATGAAAAGAAAATATTCTGGAAATAGAATGAAATGAAAAGCTGTGTTTTAAATAGGAGCTAAATATGAAACAGAATTTTTGTACCAGGCATTTGAATTACTGCACCAGCTCTTTTGCCCATCAAGAGAGGCATTGAGCATTTCAGTCTTTTCCAAGGTGTTCATGATCTGCTATGCTGATCTCTGTGTGTGCCTAGGTGTGTGTGGAAGGGGGGGCATGTGAAGGGGAGTGTGTATGTTTGCTTTACAATTGTTGTGGCAGATTCATGCCTCAGCTCCACATTTTGTTTTAGAAAGGTCACACAGAGTGGATGTGAAGTTTACTATCAACAAGAGATCAATTCCCAAATCATCCATTTGACTCTACCTTATAAATCATGTGCTTTGTTGCATATTTTATCAAATCTACTTTCAAGCCAGATGGAGGAAGGAGGATGTGGCAATCCCTCCACCATCTTGCAACTTTTATGCAAGTAGGTTTTCAAGAAAATCATCATTTCTCTTGGAAATATGTCTGGAACAGGCATGATGGTAGTGTCAACCTGTTGGAGTTTTTGTTGCTGGAAGAAGTTATACAAAAGGATTGGTTTTTACATTGACCAGTTACTGAATCAAGCTCAGGAATACATTGGAAATTCAACTGGGGCTTCCTTTCCCCGGCAGACTACTTCTAGAAGGAGCTTGTACACTGAAGCTTACTCTTTTGCCCTCTTTTTGTTTCTTTCCTATTTTCTTGGCTTCTTTGCCACTCTCTAGACAATTTTGGAACTTTTTTCCCAACTCAAATGGTTTCAATAGTCTGATTGTGATCATACATTTTTACAAGGAATTTTTAAAATCTTTCCTCCAGTTAAGAAAGTCAAGGACTTAGGTCTTTTTCTTCCCTTATCAATATTGCAATGAAATTGATAAGTAAAGACCAACTCTTTCTTTTTGTTTTTAACCCAAGCAGATAATTCCCATCCATTCATCCATTTGGTGGACCAATAGTTGCCATTCTGATGGAAGTTGTCACTTCTTAACAATAGGCATTCTGTGACTATGTTGACAGCACTTTGGGTGAAGATCCTAACTGGTCTTAGATACACATAGGGAGAAATTTGCTCAGCCAGTGTCAGTCTTAAGCATGCGTATCAGAAGATCTTTCTAGAGCTGGGAATTTTCCCATGAAAGGGATTCAGTTAGGGAAGAGACACTTGCCCCAGAGGTTTACATTCTTCTTGAAGACTGCTTAAGGAACTTAGATGCCGTGTCCATTTGGATCTGTGTCTGCACAGAACTTTGTCATGCCAGTGCTTGAAATGCATCTTGAAGAGAATTCACTAGCACAGAATGAATGAGAGTGGAAGGGGTTGGTGGGGCTAACCAGGCCCAACTCCCCTGCCTAAACCAGGATACCTAGAGCCTCTTGCCCAGGATTCTATCTGGGTGTACTTTTAATGTCTTCAAAGATCCAGGCTCCACAATCTTTCTGGGCAGTCTGTGCCGTGGTTCACTCACCCTCACAGTAAAGAATCATTTCCTGATGTTCCTGTATTTCAGTGTGTGCCCACTGCCTCTTGTCTTTTCACTCAGCATCACTGAAAAGACACTGATTCCCTCCCCTTTGCACTATTGCTTCCATATGGATGTGTGCTGCCATGTAGAGATATGTCAAAAACCTCCCTGAAGCCCAGGCAGATAATATTCCCTTCATCTACCAGTCAAGTTGATTCATCAGAGGAGTTTCAAGTGAGGTTCAGCATGAAATGCCCCTGAAAAATCATGCTAACTACATTATTGTGTCGTCTTTCATGTGCCTGGCAAAATTTTCCAGGAAGAGCTGCTTCATCAACTTCCTGGGTATAAAAAAGAGGCTGGCTGGTTTGTACGATTGCGAGTCATCCGAATTGCCTTTTTTGAAGATGAGTGTCATTTGCTTACATCCAGTCCTTAGCCTCTCTTGTCGTCTACATCTTAGCAAAAAGCTTTTCCACTATGTCTGGCGAGGAAAAACTGTGCCAGCACAGAAAACATCTCCTATCGTGTTCTAGACGTTGCACGGAGGTGTGCCGAGTGTTTGGCATGAAGAAAAGAAAAGTTGTCCAAAACAGCTTCCAATCGAATGTTCATGTGATTGGAAAAGTCAGGAGAGTGCAAAGGTACTGTTTTCTATCAGTTGGCAAGCTGCGCACACAATCCCAGTGTTGTACAGCTTCCTTCTTCACCTTTCCGAAGGTGCCGCTCTCTCCGGCTCCCGGAGGCGAAGAAGCGGCTTCTTCGCGCAAAGACGATTGTGCCGCTCACTGTGCACTCCTTAGCGCGGCTTCTGCCGAAAGACGCCCGGGAGCGGCTCTTAGCTCCGGAAAGCATCGTACCTTCGTCTTTAGCGTCTCTTCTCGTCTACATCTTAGCAAAAAGCTTTTCCACTATGTCTGGCGAGGAAAAACTGTGCCAGCACAGAAAACATCTCCCATCGTGTTCTAGACGTTGCACGGAGGTGTGCCGAGTGTTTGGCATGAAGGAAAGAAAAGTTGTCCAAAACAGCTTCCAATCGAATGTTCATGTGATTGGAAAAGTCAGGAGAGTGCAAAGGTACTGTTTTCTAGCAGTTGGCAAGCTGCGCACACAATCCCAGTGTTGTACAGCTTCCTTCTTCACCTTTCCGAAGGTGCCGCTCTCTCCGGCTCCCGGAGGCGAAGAAGCGGCTTCTTCGCGCAAAGACGATTGTGCCGCTCACTGTGCTCTCCTTAGCGCGGCTTCTGCCGAAAGACGCCCGGGAGCGGCTCTTAGCTCCGGACAGCATCGTACCTTCGTCTTTAGCGTCTCTTCTCGTCTACATCTTAGCAAAAAGCTTTTCTACTATGTCTGGCGAGGAAAAACTGTGCCAGCACAGAAAACATCTCCCATCGTGTTCTAGACGTTGCACGGAAGTGTGCCGAGTGTTTGGCATGAAGGAAAGAAAAGTTGTCCAAAACAGCTTCCAATCGAATGTTCATGTGATTGGAAAAGTCAGGAGAGTGCAAAGGTACTGTTTTCTATCAGTTGGCAAGCTGCGCACACAATCCCAGTGTTGTACAGCTTCCTTCTTCACCTTTCCGATGCTGCCGCTCTCTCCGGCTCCCGGAGGCGAAGAAGCGGCTTCTTCGCGCAAAGACGATTGTGCCGCTCACTGTGAACTCCTTAGCGCGGCTTCTGCCGAAAGACGCCCGGGAGCGGCTCTTAGCTCCGGACAGCATCGTACCTTCGTCTTTAGCGTCTCTTCTCGTCTACATCTTAGCAAAAAACTTTTCCACTATGTCTGGCGAGGAAAAACTGTGCCAGCACAGAAAACATCTCCCATCGTGTTCTAGACGTTGCACGGAGGTGTGCCGAGTGTTTGGCATGAAGAAAAGAAAAGTTGTCCAAAACAGCTTCCAATCGAATGTTCATGTGATTGGAAAAGTCAGGAGAGTGCAAAGGTACTGTTTTCTATCAGTTGGCAAGCTGCGCACACAATCCCAGTGTTGTACAGCTTCCTTCTTCACCTTTCCGAAGGTGCCGCTCTCTCCGGCTCCCGGAGGCGAAGAAGCGGCTTCTTCGCGCAAAGACGATTGTGCCGCTCACTGTGCACTCCTTAGCGCGGCTTCTGCCGAAAGACGCCCGGGAGCGGCTCTTAGCTCCGGACAGCATCGTACCTTCGTCTTTAGCGTCTCTTCTTGTCTACATCTTAGCAAAAAGCTTTTCTACTATGTCTGGCGAGGAAAAACTGTGCCAGCACAGAAAACATCTCCCATCGTGTTCCAGACGTTGCACGGAGGTGTGCCGAGTGTTTGGCATGAAGAAAAGAAAAGTTGTCCAAAACAGCTTCCAATCGAATGTTCATGTGATTGGAAAAGTCAGGAGAGTGCAAAGGTACTGTTTTCTATCAGTTGGCAAGCTGCGCACACAATCCCAGTGTTGTACAGCTTCCTTCTTCACCTTTCCGATGCTGCCGCTCTCTCCGGCTCCCGGAGGCGAAGAAGCGGCTTCTTCGCGCAAAGACGATTGTGCCGCTCACTGTGCACTCCTTAGCGCGGCTTCTGCCGAAAGACGCCCGGGAGCGGCTCTTAGCTCCGGACAGCATCGTACCTTCGTCTTTAGCGTCTCTTCTCGTCTACATCTTAGCAAAAAGCTTTTCTACTATGTCTGGCGAGGAAAAACTGTGCCAGCACAGAAAAAATCTCCCATCGTGTTCTAGACGTTGCACGATCCCTATACTTAGGCTGATTTTCCTCCCTGGGGATAGGGTTAGACTTCAGCCTAGGGCTTGGAGATTTTTAACCAGGAAGTCCTGAGATCCAGGCTTACTGCATCTGCCAAAGGCATCCCAAAGGGAGTACAGCAGTGCCACAACATGGCTGCTTTCACGGCTTTTCCCTTAGGAAGAACCCTAATACGCGGCTGATTTACCTTCCTAGGGTTACTGTTAGGCTTAGGCCTAGGACTTTTAAAACCAGGAAGCCCTGGGCTCCAGGCACACTGCAGCTGCGAAAGGCATCCCAAGAGGGCTGCAGAAGTGACACAACTTGGCTGCCTCTGCTTCTATTCTCATGAGACCATCCCGAACCATAGGCTGATTTTCCTTCCTAGGGTTAAGGTTTGAGTTACGCCTAGGGTAAGGGTTCTATTAACCAGAAAGCCCTGAGTCCCAAGAACACAGCAGCTGCAAAGGACTACCCAAGAAGAGCGCAAAAGTACCACAACATGCCTGCCTCCACAGCTTTTTCCTTGGGGACATGCCTAATTCCTGGCTGATTTGCCTTTCTCGTCTTAGGGTTGGGGTTCGGCCTAGGGCTAGGATTTTTAAAATCAGGAAGCCCTGAGTTCCAGGCACACTGGAGCTGTGAAAGGCATCCAAAAGGGAGTGCAAAAGTGCCACAACATGGCTGCTTTCACGGCTTTTTCCTTGGCAAGAAGCCTAACACCAGGCTGATTTCCCTTCCCAGGGTTACTGTTAGGCTTAGGCCTAGGACTTTTAAAACCAGGAAGCCCTGGCCTCCAGGCACATGCAGCTGCGAAAGGCATCCCAAGAGGGCCGCAGAAGTGACACAACTTGGCTGCCTCTTCTTCTATTCTCATGAGACCATCCCGAACCATAGGCTGATTTTCCTTCCTAGGGTTAAGGTTTGAGTTACGCCTAGGGTAAGGGTTCTATTAACCAGAAAGCCCTGAGTTCCAAGAACACAGCAGCTGCGAAGGACTACCCAAGAAGAGCGCAAAAGTACCACAACATGCCTGCCTCCACAGCTTTTTCCTTGAGGACATGCCTAATTCCTGGCTGATTTGCCTTTCTCGTCTTAGGGTTGGGGTTCGGCCTAGGGCTAGGATTTTTAAAATCAGGAAGCCCTGAGTTCCAGGCACACTGGAACTGTGAAAGGCATCCTAAAGGGAGTGCAAAAGTGCCACAACATGGCTGCTTTCTCGGCTTTTTCCTTGGCAAGAAGCCTAACACCAGGCTGATTTCCCTTCCCTGGGTTACTGTAAGGCTTAGGCCTAGCGCTAGGATTTTTAAAACTAGGAAGCCCTTAGCTCCAGGCACACTGCAGCTGTTCAAGGCATCCCAAGGGGAGTACAAAAGTGCAACAACATGGCAGCTTTCACAGCTTTTTCCTTGGCACCATCCCTATACCTAGGCTGATTTATCTGCCTAGGGTTAGGGTTAGGGTTCAGCCTAGGGCTTGGAGATTTTAACCAGGAAGCCCTGAGTTCCAGGCTTACTGCATCTGCCAAAGGTATCCCAAAGGGAGTGCAGAAGTGCCACAACATGGCTGCTTTCACGGCTTTTCCCTTAGGAAGAACCCTAATACGCGGCTGATTTACCTTCCTAGGGTTACTGTTAGGCTTAGGCCTAGGACTTTTAAAACCAGGAAGCCCTGGGCTCCAGGCACATGCAGCTGCGAAAGGCATCCCAAGGGGAGCGCAAAAGTGACACAACTTGGCTGCCTCTGCTGCTATTCTCATGAGACCATCCTGAACCATAGGCTGATTTTCCTTCCTAGGGTTAAGGTTTGAGTTACGCCTAGGGTAAGGGTTCTATTAACCAGAAAGCCCTGAGTTCCAAGAACACAGCAGCTGCGAAGGACTTCCCAAGAAGAGCGCAAAAGTACCACAACATGCCTGCCTCCACAGCTTTTTCCTTGGGGACATGCCTAATTCCTGGCTGATTTGCCTTTCTCGTCTTAGGGTTGGGGTTCGGCCTAGGGCTAGGATTTTTTGAACTAGGAAGCCCTGAGTTCCAGGCTTACTTCATCTGCAAAAAGCATCCCAAAGGGAGTGCAGAAGTGCCACAACATGGCTGCTTTCACGGCTTTTCCCTTAAGAAGAACCCTAATACCCGGCTGATTTACCTTCCTAGGGTTACTGTTAGGCTTAGGCCTAGGACTTTTAAAACCAGGAAGCCCTGGGCTCCAGGCACACTGCAGCTGCGAAAGGCATCCCAAGGGGAGCGCAAAAGTGACACAACTTGGCTGCCTCTGCTGCTATTCTCATGAGACCATCCCGAACCATAGGCTGATTTTCCTTCCTAGGGTTAAGGTTTGAGTTACGCCTAGGGTAAGGGTTCTATTAACCAGAAAGCCCTGAGTCCCAAGAACACAGCAGCTGCGAAGGACTACCCAAGAAGAGCGCAAAAGTACCACAACATGCCTGCCTCCACAGCTTTTTCCTTGGGGACATGCCTAATTCCTGGCTGATTTGCCTTTCTCGTCTTAGGCTTGGGGTTCGGCCTAGGGCTAGGATATTTTTAACTAGGAAGCCCTGAGTTCCAGGCTTACTTCATCTGCCAAAGGCATCCCAAAGGGTGTGCAAAAGTGCCACAACATGGCTGCTTTCACGGCTTTTCCCTTAGGAAGAACCCTAATACCCGGCTGATTTACCTTCCTAGGGTTACTGTTAGGCTTAGGCCTAGGACTTTTAAAACCAGGAAGCCCTGGGCTCCAGGCACACTGCAGCTGTTAAAGGCATCCCAAGAGGGCTGCAGAAGTGACACAACTTGGCTGCCACCACTGATATTTCCATGAGACCATCCCGAACCATAGGCTGATTTTCCTTCCTAGGGTTAAGGTTTGAGTTACGCCTAGGGTAAGGGTTCTATTAACCAGAAAGCCCTGAGCTCCAAGAACACAGCAGCTGCGAAAGACTAGCCAAGAAGAGCGCAAAAGTACCACAACATGCCTGCCTCCACAGCTTTTTCCTTGGGGACATGCCTAATTCCTGGCTGATTTGCCTTTCTCGTCTTAGGGTTGGGGTTCGGCCTAGGGCTAGGATTTTTTTAACTAGGAAGCCCTGAGTTCCAGGCTTACTGCATCTGCAAAAAGCATCCCAAAGGGAGTGCAGAAGTGCCACAACATGGCTGCTTTCACGGCTTTTCCCTTAGGAAGAACCCTACTACGCGGCTGATTTACCTTCCTAGGGTTACTGTTAGGCTTAGGCCTACGACTTTTAAAACCAGGAAGCCCTGGGCTCCAGGCACACTGCAGCTGTTAAAGGCATCCCAAGAGGGCTGCAGAAGTGACACAACTTGGCTGCCTCTGCTTCTATTCTCATGAGACCATCCCGAACCATAGGCTGATTTTCCTTCCTAGGGTTAAGGTTTGAGTTACGCCTAGGGTAAGGGTTCTATTAACCAGAAAGCCCTGAGTTCCAAGAACACAGCAGCTGCGAAGGACTACCCAAGAAGAGCGCAAAAGTACCACAACATGCCTGCCTCCACAGCTTTTTCCTTGGGGACATGCCTAATTCCTGGCTGATTTGCCTTTCTCGTCTTAGGGTTGGGGTTCAGCCTAGGGCTAGGATTTTTAAAATCAGGAAGCCCTGAGTTCCAGGCACACTGGAGCTGTGAAAGGCATCCAAAAGGGAGTGCAAAAGTGCCACAACATGGCTGCTTTCTCGGCTTTTTCCTTGGCAAGAAGCCTAACACCAGGCTGATTTCCCTTCCCTGGGTTACTGTAAGGCTTAGGCCTAGCGCTAGGATTTTTAAAACTAGGAAGCCCTTAGCTCCAGGCACACTGCAGCTGTTCAAGGCATCCCAAGGGGAGTACAAAAGTGCAACAACATGGCAGCTTTCACAGCTTTTTCCTTGGCACCATCCCTATACCTAGGCTGATTTATCTGCCTAGGGTTAGGGTTAGGGTTCAGCCTATGGCTTGGAGATTTTAACCAGAAAGCCCTGAGTTCCAAGAACACAGCAGCTGCGAAGGACTACCCAAGAGGAGGGGAAAAGTGCCACAACATGGCTGCCTCCAGCGCTTTTTCCTTGGGACCATCATTGAACCTAGGCTGATTTACTTGCCTCCAGTTGCACCTATGGTCACGCCAAGGGATAGGGATTTTAAATCAGTAAACCCTGAGCTCCAGACCCAGTGCAGCTGCAAAAGGCTTCCCAAGGGCAGCCAAAAATTGCCTCAACATGCTCCTTCCAGTGCTTTTTTCCTTGGGAACATCCCTATACCCAGGCTGATTTATCTGCCTAGGGTTAGGGTTAGGGTTCAGCCTAGAGATAGGATTTTTTCAAACAGGAAGCCCTGAATTCCAGGCACACTGCAGCTGTTAAAGGCAGTGTTCTACGTCAACCGCAACTTAGTCTGAAATAAATGCTTTTTCCCTGAGAGCATCTGAGAGGTTTGCATGAAGCACTGATATCTGACATTTGCAATTTTGAATAGGAGAGGAGAAAGAAAATGGGAAGAAGTTTTTAATTTTAGTGGTTTCAATGTTAATTTCCGTACACTTTTTCAAAACTTGTCAGCTCAAATGCCCATCAACATCTTTTAGTCATCTGTAAGTCAGTATTCATATAAAATGTGCTTCAAATCAAAAGAATTTCAAATTTGCAATCCAAATTTCTATGCCTAGATTTATGATTTCCTACACATATTAGATGAAAGGAAGGCCTTTTTTACTGTGGGAGTGCTGGAACACTGGAACAGGTTGCCCAGGGAAGTTGTGGGTGTCCCATCCCTGAAAGTATTCAAGGTCAGCTTGGACGGGGCTTGGAGCAGCAACAAAGGAGAAGCTTGATGGTAGAGAAACAAAGTTGGACTATAGAAGAAACTGGGATTGAAGTATAGGAGCAAGTTTTCTCTCAGCTCTTGGGGTAAATTCAAAGTTGTACAAAATTACATTTATCTGTGCTATTCACTACTGTAACAGAAATGTTCATGAAAACTGTACAGAAGATAGCAAATTTTAAAAGAGATAAGAATTACAGCATAAAATCCATGGGATGGGTTACAACATGAGACACTCTCTAAGAGAAAATCTCTGTGTTTCAGCACTTCATCATGGTAAGATTTCATGAAGTGCCAAAGAAGGCGGAAAAATATCATTCGGGACGTTATTTCCTGGAATTCAGCCTGGCCATTAGTAGGAACTGGGTTTGAACACATCATGTAGATATACCACACACACTTTCCCTTCACTGAAAAATGACTGTTTACAACGAAGAAGCAATTGACGATCAAAATTGATTGAAAGCATCTTAAACATGTCAAGTATTTCATTGTAGATGATCTGTGATCCAAATGCTTCTTCCACCTTCGAGAGGGACAGAACAATTCTTCCATATCATGATGGTTTAAAATTGTATCAACCAATGTTTTCTGCTGAAAAGATAGCATCTATTTTTTTCTATTTTTGGAAGAAAATATTCCTAGACATACAACAGGTGAGAACTAAGTAATTTTAAAGAAACAAATGAAAAGAAAATATTCTGGAAATAGAATGAAATGAAAAGCTGTGTTTTAAATAGGAGCTAAATATGAAACAGAATTTTTGTACCAGGCATTTGAATTACTGCACCAGCTCTTTTGCCCATCAAGAGAGGCATTGAGCATTTCAGTCTTTTCCAAGGTGTTCATGATCTGCTATGCTGATCTCTGTGTGTGCCTAGGTGTGTGTGGAAGGGGGGGCATGTGAAGGGGAGTGTGTATGTTTGCTTTACAATTGTTGTGGCAGATTCATGCCTCAGCTCCACATTTTGTTTTAGAAAGGTCACACAGAGTGGATGTGAAGTTTACTATCAACAAGAGATCAATTCCCAAATCATCCATTTGACTCTACCTTATAAATCATGTGCTTTGTTGCATATTTTATCAAATCTACTTTCAAGCCAGATGGAGGAAGGAGGATGTGGCAATCCCTCCACCATCTTGCAACTTTTATGCAAGTAGGTTTTCAAGAAAATCATCATTTCTCTTGGAAATATGTCTGGAACAGGCATGATGGTAGTGTCAACCTGTTGGAGTTTTTGTTGCTGGAAGAAGTTATACAAAAGGATTGGTTTTTACATTGACCAGTTACTGAATCAAGCTCAGGAATACATTGGAAATTCAACTGGGGCTTCCTTTCCCCGGCAGACTACTTCTAGAAGGAGCTTGTACACTGAAGCTTACTCTTTTGCCCTCTTTTTGTTTCTTTCCTATTTTCTTGGCTTCTTTGCCACTCTCTAGACAATTTTGGAACTTTTTTCCCAACTCAAATGGTTTCAATAGTCTGATTGTGATCATACATTTTTACAAGGAATTTTTAAAATCTTTCCTCCAGTTAAGAAAGTCAAGGACTTAGGTCTTTTTCTTCCCTTATCAATATTGCAATGAAATTGATAAGTAAAGACCAACTCTTTCTTTTTGTTTTTAACCCAAGCAGATAATTCCCATCCATTCATCCATTTGGTGGACCAATAGTTGCCATTCTGATGGAAGTTGTCACTTCTTAACAATAGGCATTCTGTGACTATGTTGACAGCACTTTGGGTGAAGATCCTAACTGGTCTTAGATACACATAGGGAGAAATTTGCTCAGCCAGTGTCAGTCTTAAGCATGCGTATCAGAAGATCTTTCTAGAGCTGGGAATTTTCCCATGAAAGGGATTCAGTTAGGGAAGAGACACTTGCCCCAGAGGTTTACATTCTTCTTGAAGACTGCTTAAGGAACTTAGATGCCGTGTCCATTTGGATCTGTGTCTGCACAGAACTTTGTCATGCCAGTGCTTGAAATGCATCTTGAAGAGAATTCACTAGCACAGAATGAATGAGAGTGGAAGGGGTTGGTGGGGCTAACCAGGCCCAACTCCCCTGCCTAAACCAGGATACCTAGAGCCTCTTGCCCAGGATTCTATCTGGGTGTACTTTTAATGTCTTCAAAGATCCAGGCTCCACAATCTTTCTGGGCAGTCTGTGCCGTGGTTCACTCACCCTCACAGTAAAGAATCATTTCCTGATGTTCCTGTATTTCAGTGTGTGCCCACTGCCTCTTGTCTTTTCACTCAGCATCACTGAAAAGACACTGATTCCCTCCCCTTTGCACTATTGCTTCCATATGGATGTGTGCTGCCATGTAGAGATATGTCAAAAACCTCCCTGAAGCCCAGGCAGATAATATTCCCTTCATCTACCAGTCAAGTTGATTCATCAGAGGAGTTTCAAGTGAGGTTCAGCATGAAATGCCCCTGAAAAATCATGCTAACTACATTATTGTGTCGTCTTTCATGTGCCTGGCAAAATTTTCCAGGAAGAGCTGCTTCATCAACTTCCTGGGTATAAAAAAGAGGCTGGCTGGTTTGTACGATTGCGAGTCATCCGAATTGCCTTTTTTGAAGATGAGTGTCATTTGCTTACATCCAGTCCTTAGCCTCTCTTGTCGTCTACATCTTAGCAAAAAGCTTTTCCACTATGTCTGGCAAGGAAAAACTGTGCCAGCACAGAAAACATCTCCTATCGTGTTCTAGACGTTGCACGGAGGTGTGCCGAGTGTTTGGCATGAAGAAAAGAAAAGTTGTCCAAAACAGCTTCCAATCGAATGTTCATGTGATTGGAAAAGTCAGGAGAGTGCAAAGGTACTGTTTTCTATCAGTTGGCAAGCTGCGCACACAATCCCAGTGTTGTACAGCTTCCTTCTTCACCTTTCCGAAGGTGCCGCTCTCTCCGGCTCCCGGAGGCGAAGAAGCGGCTTCTTCGCGCAAAGACGATTGTGCCGCTCACTGTGCACTCCTTAGCGCGGCTTCTGCCGAAAGACGCCCGGGAGCGGCTCTTAGCTCCGGAAAGCATCGTACCTTCGTCTTTAGCGTCTCTTCTCGTCTACATCTTAGCAAAAAGCTTTTCCACTATGTCTGGCGAGGAAAAACTGTGCCAGCACAGAAAACATCTCCCATCGTGTTCTAGACGTTGCACGGAGGTGTGCCGAGTGTTTGGCATGAAGGAAAGAAAAGTTGTCCAAAACAGCTTCCAATCGAATGTTCATGTGATTGGAAAAGTCAGGAGAGTGCAAAGGTACTGTTTTCTAGCAGTTGGCAAGCTGCGCACACAATCCCAGTGTTGTACAGCTTCCTTCTTCACCTTTCCGAAGGTGCCGCTCTCTCCGGCTCCCGGAGGCGAAGAAGCGGCTTCTTCGCGCAAAGACGATTGTGCCGCTCACTGTGCTCTCCTTAGCGCGGCTTCTGCCGAAAGACGCCCGGGAGCGGCTCTTAGCTCCGGACAGCATCGTACCTTCGTCTTTAGCGTCTCTTCTCGTCTACATCTTAGCAAAAAGCTTTTCTACTATGTCTGGCGAGGAAAAACTGTGCCAGCACAGAAAACATCTCCCATCGTGTTCTAGACGTTGCACGGAAGTGTGCCGAGTGTTTGGCATGAAGGAAAGAAAAGTTGTCCAAAACAGCTTCCAATCGAATGTTCATGTGATTGGAAAAGTCAGGAGAGTGCAAAGGTACTGTTTTCTATCAGTTGGCAAGCTGCGCACACAATCCCAGTGTTGTACAGCTTCCTTCTTCACCTTTCCGATGCTGCCGCTCTCTCCGGCTCCCGGAGGCGAAGAAGCGGCTTCTTCGCGCAAAGACGATTGTGCCGCTCACTGTGAACTCCTTAGCGCGGCTTCTGCCGAAAGACGCCCGGGAGCGGCTCTTAGCTCCGGACAGCATCGTACCTTCGTCTTTAGCGTCTCTTCTCGTCTACATCTTAGCAAAAAACTTTTCCACTATGTCTGGCGAGGAAAAACTGTGCCAGCACAGAAAACATCTCCCATCGTGTTCTAGACGTTGCACGGAGGTGTGCCGAGTGTTTGGCATGAAGAAAAGAAAAGTTGTCCAAAACAGCTTCCAATCGAATGTTCATGTGATTGGAAAAGTCAGGAGAGTGCAAAGGTACTGTTTTCTATCAGTTGGCAAGCTGCGCACACAATCCCAGTGTTGTACAGCTTCCTTCTTCACCTTTCCGAAGGTGCCGCTCTCTCCGGCTCCCGGAGGCGAAGAAGCGGCTTCTTCGCGCAAAGACGATTGTGCCGCTCACTGTGCACTCCTTAGCGCGGCTTCTGCCGAAAGACGCCCGGGAGCGGCTCTTAGCTCCGGACAGCATCGTACCTTCGTCTTTAGCGTCTCTTCTTGTCTACATCTTAGCAAAAAGCTTTTCTACTATGTCTGGCGAGGAAAAACTGTGCCAGCACAGAAAACATCTCCCATCGTGTTCCAGACGTTGCACGGAGGTGTGCCGAGTGTTTGGCATGAAGAAAAGAAAAGTTGTCCAAAACAGCTTCCAATCGAATGTTCATGTGATTGGAAAAGTCAGGAGAGTGCAAAGGTACTGTTTTCTATCAGTTGGCAAGCTGCGCACACAATCCCAGTGTTGTACAGCTTCCTTCTTCACCTTTCCGATGCTGCCGCTCTCTCCGGCTCCCGGAGGCGAAGAAGCGGCTTCTTCGCGCAAAGACGATTGTGCCGCTCACTGTGCACTCCTTAGCGCGGCTTCTGCCGAAAGACGCCCGGGAGCGGCTCTTAGCTCCGGACAGCATCGTACCTTCGTCTTTAGCGTCTCTTCTCGTCTACATCTTAGCAAAAAGCTTTTCTACTATGTCTGGCGAGGAAAAACTGTGCCAGCACAGAAAAAATCTCCCATCGTGTTCTAGACGTTGCACGATCCCTATACTTAGGCTGATTTTCCTCCCTGGGGATAGGGTTAGACTTCAGCCTAGGGCTTGGAGATTTTTAACCAGGAAGTCCTGAGATCCAGGCTTACTGCATCTGCCAAAGGCATCCCAAAGGGAGTACAGCAGTGCCACAACATGGCTGCTTTCACGGCTTTTCCCTTAGGAAGAACCCTAATACGCGGCTGATTTACCTTCCTAGGGTTACTGTTAGGCTTAGGCCTAGGACTTTTAAAACCAGGAAGCCCTGGGCTCCAGGCACACTGCAGCTGCGAAAGGCATCCCAAGAGGGCTGCAGAAGTGACACAACTTGGCTGCCTCTGCTTCTATTCTCATGAGACCATCCCGAACCATAGGCTGATTTTCCTTCCTAGGGTTAAGGTTTGAGTTACGCCTAGGGTAAGGGTTCTATTAACCAGAAAGCCCTGAGTCCCAAGAACACAGCAGCTGCAAAGGACTACCCAAGAAGAGCGCAAAAGTACCACAACATGCCTGCCTCCACAGCTTTTTCCTTGGGGACATGCCTAATTCCTGGCTGATTTGCCTTTCTCGTCTTAGGGTTGGGGTTCGGCCTAGGGCTAGGATTTTTAAAATCAGGAAGCCCTGAGTTCCAGGCACACTGGAGCTGTGAAAGGCATCCAAAAGGGAGTGCAAAAGTGCCACAACATGGCTGCTTTCACGGCTTTTTCCTTGGCAAGAAGCCTAACACCAGGCTGATTTCCCTTCCCAGGGTTACTGTTAGGCTTAGGCCTAGGACTTTTAAAACCAGGAAGCCCTGGCCTCCAGGCACATGCAGCTGCGAAAGGCATCCCAAGAGGGCCGCAGAAGTGACACAACTTGGCTGCCTCTTCTTCTATTCTCATGAGACCATCCCGAACCATAGGCTGATTTTCCTTCCTAGGGTTAAGGTTTGAGTTACGCCTAGGGTAAGGGTTCTATTAACCAGAAAGCCCTGAGTTCCAAGAACACAGCAGCTGCGAAGGACTACCCAAGAAGAGCGCAAAAGTACCACAACATGCCTGCCTCCACAGCTTTTTCCTTGAGGACATGCCTAATTCCTGGCTGATTTGCCTTTCTCGTCTTAGGCTTGGGGTTCGGCCTAGGGCTAGGATTTTTAAAATCAGGAAGCCCTGAGTTCCAGGCACACTGGAACTGTGAAAGGCATCCTAAAGGGAGTGCAAAAGTGCCACAACATGGCTGCTTTCTCGGCTTTTTCCTTGGCAAGAAGCCTAACACCAGGCTGATTTCCCTTCCCTGGGTTACTGTAAGGCTTAGGCCTAGCGCTAGGATTTTTAAAACTAGGAAGCCCTTAGCTCCAGGCACACTGCAGCTGTTCAAGGCATCCCAAGGGGAGTACAAAAGTGCAACAACATGGCAGCTTTCACAGCTTTTTCCTTGGCACCATCCCTATACCTAGGCTGATTTATCTGCCTAGGGTTAGGGTTAGGGTTCAGCCTAGGGCTTGGAGATTTTAACCAGGAAGCCCTGAGTTCCAGGCTTACTGCATCTGCCAAAGGTATCCCAAAGGGAGTGCAGAAGTGCCACAACATGGCTGCTTTCACGGCTTTTCCCTTAGGAAGAACCCTAATACGCGGCTGATTTACCTTCCTAGGGTTACTGTTAGGCTTAGGCCTAGGACTTTTAAAACCAGGAAGCCCTGGGCTCCAGGCACATGCAGCTGCGAAAGGCATCCCAAGGGGAGCGCAAAAGTGACACAACTTGGCTGCCTCTGCTGCTATTCTCATGAGACCATCCTGAACCATAGGCTGATTTTCCTTCCTAGGGTTAAGGTTTGAGTTACGCCTAGGGTAAGGGTTCTATTAACCAGAAAGCCCTGAGTTCCAAGAACACAGCAGCTGCGAAGGACTTCCCAAGAAGAGCGCAAAAGTACCACAACATGCCTGCCTCCACAGCTTTTTCCTTGGGGACATGCCTAATTCCTGGCTGATTTGCCTTTCTCGTCTTAGGGTTGGGGTTCGGCCTAGGGCTAGGATTTTTTGAACTAGGAAGCCCTGAGTTCCAGGCTTACTTCATCTGCAAAAAGCATCCCAAAGGGAGTGCAGAAGTGCCACAACATGGCTGCTTTCACGGCTTTTCCCTTAAGAAGAACCCTAATACCCGGCTGATTTACCTTCCTAGGGTTACTGTTAGGCTTAGGCCTAGGACTTTTAAAACCAGGAAGCCCTGGGCTCCAGGCACACTGCAGCTGCGAAAGGCATCCCAAGGGGAGCGCAAAAGTGACACAACTTGGCTGCCTCTGCTGCTATTCTCATGAGACCATCCCGAACCATAGGCTGATTTTCCTTCCTAGGGTTAAGGTTTGAGTTACGCCTAGGGTAAGGGTTCTATTAACCAGAAAGCCCTGAGTCCCAAGAACACAGCAGCTGCGAAGGACTACCCAAGAAGAGCGCAAAAGTACCACAACATGCCTGCCTCCACAGCTTTTTCCTTGGGGACATGCCTAATTCCTGGCTGATTTGCCTTTCTCGTCTTAGGGTTGGGGTTCGGCCTAGGGCTAGGATATTTTTAACTAGGAAGCCCTGAGTTCCAGGCTTACTTCATCTGCCAAAGGCATCCCAAAGGGTGTGCAAAAGTGCCACAACATGGCTGCTTTCACGGCTTTTCCCTTAGGAAGAACCCTAATACCCGGCTGATTTACCTTCCTAGGGTTACTGTTAGGCTTAGGCCTAGGACTTTTAAAACCAGGAAGCCCTGGGCTCCAGGCACACTGCAGCTGTTAAAGGCATCCCAAGAGGGCTGCAGAAGTGACACAACTTGGCTGCCACCACTGATATTTCCATGAGACCATCCCGAACCATAGGCTGATTTTCCTTCCTAGGGTTAAGGTTTGAGTTACGCCTAGGGTAAGGGTTCTATTAACCAGAAAGCCCTGAGCTCCAAGAACACAGCAGCTGCGAAAGACTAGCCAAGAAGAGCGCAAAAGTACCACAACATGCCTGCCTCCACAGCTTTTTCCTTGGGGACATGCCTAATTCCTGGCTGATTTGCCTTTCTCGTCTTAGGGTTGGGGTTCGGCCTAGGGCTAGGATTTTTTTAACTAGGAAGCCCTGAGTTCCAGGCTTACTGCATCTGCAAAAAGCATCCCAAAGGGAGTGCAGAAGTGCCACAACATGGCTGCTTTCACGGCTTTTCCCTTAGGAAGAACCCTACTACGCGGCTGATTTACCTTCCTAGGGTTACTGTTAGGCTTAGGCCTACGACTTTTAAAACCAGGAAGCCCTGGGCTCCAGGCACACTGCAGCTGTTAAAGGCATCCCAAGAGGGCTGCAGAAGTGACACAACTTGGCTGCCTCTGCTTCTATTCTCATGAGACCATCCCGAACCATAGGCTGATTTTCCTTCCTAGGGTTAAGGTTTGAGTTACGCCTAGGGTAAGGGTTCTATTAACCAGAAAGCCCTGAGTTCCAAGAACACAGCAGCTGCGAAGGACTACCCAAGAAGAGCGCAAAAGTACCACAACATGCCTGCCTCCACAGCTTTTTCCTTGGGGACATGCCTAATTCCTGGCTGATTTGCCTTTCTCGTCTTAGGGTTGGGGTTCAGCCTAGGGCTAGGATTTTTAAAATCAGGAAGCCCTGAGTTCCAGGCACACTGGAGCTGTGAAAGGCATCCAAAAGGGAGTGCAAAAGTGCCACAACATGGCTGCTTTCTCGGCTTTTTCCTTGGCAAGAAGCCTAACACCAGGCTGATTTCCCTTCCCTGGGTTACTGTAAGGCTTAGGCCTAGCGCTAGGATTTTTAAAACTAGGAAGCCCTTAGCTCCAGGCACACTGCAGCTGTTCAAGGCATCCCAAGGGGAGTACAAAAGTGCAACAACATGGCAGCTTTCACAGCTTTTTCCTTGGCACCATCCCTATACCTAGGCTGATTTATCTGCCTAGGGTTAGGGTTAGGGTTCAGCCTATGGCTTGGAGATTTTAACCAGAAAGCCCTGAGTTCCAAGAACACAGCAGCTGCGAAGGACTACCCAAGAGGAGGGGAAAAGTGCCACAACATGGCTGCCTCCAGCGCTTTTTCCTTGGGACCATCATTGAACCTAGGCTGATTTACTTGCCTCCAGTTGCACCTATGGTCACGCCAAGGGATAGGGATTTTAAATCAGTAAACCCTGAGCTCCAGACCCAGTGCAGCTGCAAAAGGCTTCCCAAGGGCAGCCAAAAATTGCCTCAACATGCTCCTTCCAGTGCTTTTTTCCTTGGGAACATCCCTATACCCAGGCTGATTTATCTGCCTAGGGTTAGGGTTAGGGTTCAGCCTAGAGATAGGATTTTTTCAAACAGGAAGCCCTGAATTCCAGGCACACTGCAGCTGTTAAAGGCAGTGTTCTACGTCAACCGCAACTTAGTCTGAAATAAATGCTTTTTCCCTGAGAGCATCTGAGAGGTTTGCATGAAGCACTGATATCTGACATTTGCAATTTTGAATAGGAGAGGAGAAAGAAAATGGGAAGAAGTTTTTAATTTTAGTGGTTTCAATGTTAATTTCCGTACACTTTTTCAAAACTTGTCAGCTCAAATGCCCATCAACATCTTTTAGTCATCTGTAAGTCAGTATTCATATAAAATGTGCTTCAAATCAAAAGAATTTCAAATTTGCAATCCAAATTTCTATGCCTAGATTTATGATTTCCTACACATATTAGATGAAAGGAAGGCCTTTTTTACTGTGGGAGTGCTGGAACACTGGAACAGGTTGCCCAGGGAAGTTGTGGGTGTCCCATCCCTGAAAGTATTCAAGGTCAGCTTGGACTGGGCTTGGAGCAGCAACAAAGGAGAAGCTTGATGGTAGAGAAACAAAGTTGGACTATAGAAGAAACTGGGATTGAAGTATAGGAGCAAGTTTTCTCTCAGCTCTTGGGGTAAATTCAAAGTTGTACAAAATTACATTTATCTGTGCTATTCACTACTGTAACAGAAATGTTCATGAAAACTGTACAGAAGATAGCAAATTTTAAAAGAGATAAGAATTACAGCATAAAATCCATGGGATGGGTTACAACATGAGACACTCTCTAAGAGAAAATCTCTGTGTTTCAGCACTTCATCATGGTAAGATTTCATGAAGTGCCAAAGAAGGCGGAAAAATATCATTCGGGACGTTATTTCCTGGAATTCAGCCTGGCCATTAGTAGGAACTGGGTTTGAACACATCATGTAGATATACCACACACACTTGCCCTTCACTGAAAAATGACTGTTTACAACGAAGAAGCAATTGACGATCAAAATTGATTGAAAGCATCTTAAACATGTCAAGTATTTCATTGTAGATGATCTGTGATCCAAATGCTTCTTCCACCTTCGAGAGGGACAGAACAATTCTTCCATATCATGATGGTTTAAAATTGTATCAACCAATGTTTTCTGCTGAAAAGATAGCATCTATTTTTTTCTATTTTTGGAAGAAAATATTCCTAGACATACAACAGGTGAGAACTAAGTAATTTTAAAGAAACAAATGAAAAGAAAATATTCTGTAAATAGAATGAAATGAAAAGCTGTGTTTTAAATAGGAGCTAAATATGAAACAGAATTTTTGTACCAGGCATTTGAATTACTGCACCAGCTCTTTTGCCCATCAAGAGAGGCATTGAGCATTTCAGTCTTTTCCAAGGTGTTCATGATCTGCTATGCTGATCTCTGTGTGTGCCTAGGTGTGTGTGGAAGGGGGGGCATGTGAAGGGGAGTGTGTATGTTTGCTTTACAATTGTTGTGGCAGATTCATGCCTCAGCTCCACATTTTGTTTTAGAAAGGTCACACAGAGTGGATGTGAAGTTTACTATCAACAAGAGATCAATTCCCAAATCATCCATTTGACTCTACCTTATAAATCATGTGCTTTGTTGCATATTTTATCAAATCTACTTTCAAGCCAGATGGAGGAAGGAGGATGTGGCAATCCCTCCACCATCTTGCAACTTTTATGCAAGTAGGTTTTCAAGAAAATCATCATTTCTCTTGGAAATATGTCTGGAACAGGCATGATGGTAGTGTCAACCTGTTGGAGTTTTTGTTGCTGGAAGAAGTTATACAAAAGGATTGGTTTTTACATTGACCAGTTACTGAATCAAGCTCAGGAATACATTGGAAATTCAACTGGGGCTTCCTTTCCCCGGCAGACTACTTCTAGAAGGAGCTTGTACACTGAAGCTTACTCTTTTGCCCTCTTTTTGTTTCTTTCCTATTTTCTTGGCTTCTTTGCCACTCTCTAGACAATTTTGGAACTTTTTTCCCAACTCAAATGGTTTCAATAGTCTGATTGTGATCATACATTTTTACAAGGAATTTTTAAAATCTTTCCTCCAGTTAAGAAAGTCAAGGACTTAGGTCTTTTTCTTCCCTTATCAATATTGCAATGAAATTGATAAGTAAAGACCAACTCTTTCTTTTTGTTTTTAACCCAAGCAGATCATTCCCATCCATTCATCCATTTGGTGGACCAATAGTTGCCATTCTGATGGAAGTTGTCACTTCTTAACAATAGGCATTCTGTGACTATGTTGACAGCACTTTGGGTGAAGATCCTAACTGGTCTTAGATACACATAGGGAGAAATTTGCTCAGCCAGTGTCAGTCTTAAGCATGCGTATCAGAAGATCTTTCTAGAGCTGGGAATTTTCCCATGAAAGGGATTCAGTTAGGGAAGAGACACTTGCCCCAGAGGTTTACATTCTTCTTGAAGACTGCTTAAGGAACTTAGATGCCGTGTCCATTTGGATCTGTGTCTGCACAGAACTTTGTCATGCCAGTGCTTGAAATGCATCTTGAAGAGAATTCACTAGCACAGAATGAATGAGAGTGGAAGGGGTTGGTGGGGCTAACCAGGCCCAACCCCCCTGCCTAAACCAGGATACCTAGAGCCTCTTGCCCAGGATTCTATCTGGGTGTACTTTGAATGTCTTCAAAGATCCAGGCTCCACAATCTTTCTGGGCAGTCTGTGCCGTGGTTCACTCACCCTCACAGTAAAGAATCATTTCCTGATGTTCCTGTATTTCAGTGTGTGCCCACTGCCTCTTGTCTTTTCACTCAGCATCACTGAAAAGACACTGATTCCCTCCCCTTTGCACTATTGCTTCCATATGGATGTGTGCTGCCATGTAGAGATATGTCAAAAACCTCCCTGAAGCCCAGGCAGATAATATTCCCTTCATCTACCAGTCAAGTTGATTCATCAGAGGAGTTTAAAGTTATGTTCAGCATGAAATGCCCCTGAAAAATCATGCTAACTACATTATTGTGTCGTCTTTCATGTGCCTGGCAAAATTTTCCAGGAAGAGCTGCTTCATCAACTTCCTGGGAATAAAAAAGAGGCTGGCTGGTTTGTACGATTGCGAGTCATCCGAATTGCCTTTTTTGAAGATGAGTGTCATTTGCTTACATCCAGTCCTTAGCCTCTCTTGTCGTCTACATCTTAGCAAAAAGCTTTTCCACTATGTCTGGCAAGGAGAAATTGTGCCAGCACAGAAAACATCTCCTATCGTGTTCTAGACGTTGCACGGAGGTGTGCCGAGTGTTTGGCATGAAGAAAAGAAAAGTTGTCCAAAACAGCTTCCAATCGAATGTTCATGTGATTGGAAAAGTCAGGAGAGTGCAAAGGTACTGTTTTCTATCAGTTGGCAAGCTGCGCACACAATCCCAGTGTTGTACAGCTTCCTTCTTCACCTTTCCGAAGGTGCCGCTCTCTCCGGCTCCCGGAGGCGAAGAAGCGGCTTCTTCGCGCAAAGACGATTGTGCCGCTCACTGTGCACTCCTTAGCGCGGCTTCTGCCGAAAGACGCCCGGGAGCGGCTCTTAGCTCCGGAAAGCATCGTACCTTCGTCTTTAGCGTCTCTTCTCGTCTACATCTTAGCAAAAAGCTTTTCCACTATGTCTGGCGAGGAAAAACTGTGCCAGCACAGAAAACATCTCCCATCGTGTTCTAGACGTTGCACGGAGGTGTGCCGAGTGTTTGGCATGAAGGAAAGAAAAGTTGTCCAAAACAGCTTCCAATCGAATGTTCATGTGATTGGAAAAGTCAGGAGAGTGCAAAGGTACTGTTTTCTATCAGTTGGCAAGCTGCGCACACAATCCCAGTGTTGTACAGCTTCCTTCTTCACCTTTCCGAAGGTGCCGCTCTCTCCGGCTCCCGGAGGCGAAGAAGCGGCTTCTTCGCGCAAAGACGATTGTGCCGCTCACTGTGCACTCCTTAGCGCGGCTTCTGCCGAAAGACGCCCGGGAGCGGCTCTTAGCTCCGGAAAGCATCGTACCTTCGTCTTTAGCGTCTCTTCTCGTCTACATCTTAGCAAAAAGCTTTTCCACTATGTCTGGCGAGGAAAAACTGTGCCAGCACAGAAAACATCTCCCATCGTGTTCTAGACGTTGCACGGAGGTGTGCCGAGTGTTTGGCATGAAGGAAAGAAAAGTTGTCCAAAACAGCTTCCAATCGAATGTTCATGTGATTGGAAAAGTCAGGAGAGTGCAAAGGTACTGTTTTCTAGCAGTTGGCAAGCTGCGCACACAATCCCAGTGTTGTACAGCTTCCTTCTTCACCTTTCCGAAGGTGCCGCTCTCTCCGGCTCCCGGAGGCGAAGAAGCGGCTTCTTCGCGCAAAGACGATTGTGCCGCTCACTGTGCTCTCCTTAGCGCGGCTTCTGCCGAAAGACGCCCGGGAGCGGCTCTTAGCTCCGGACAGCATCGTACCTTCGTCTTTAGCGTCTCTTCTCGTCTACATCTTAGCAAAAAGCTTTTCTACTATGTCTGGCGAGGAAAAACTGTGCCAGCACAGAAAACATCTCCCATCGTGTTCTAGACGTTGCACGGAGGTGTGCCGAGTGTTTGGCATGAAGGAAAGAAAAGTTGTCCAAAACAGCTTCCAATCGAATGTTCATGTGATTGGAAAAGTCAGGAGAGTGCAAAGGTACTGTTTTCTAGCAGTTGGCAAGCTGCGCACACAATCCCAGTGTTGTACAGCTTCCTTCTTCACCTTTCCGAAGGTGCCGCTCTCTCCAGCTCCCGGAGGCGAAGAAGCGGCTTCTTCGCGCAAAGACGATTGTGCCGCTCACTGTGCACTCCTTAGCGCGGCTTCTGCCGAAAGACGCCCGGGAGCGGCTCTTAGCTCCGGACAGCATCGTACCTTCGTCTTTAGCGTCTCTTCTCGTCTACATCTTAGCAAAAAGCTTTTCTACTATGTCTGGCGAGGAAAAACTGTGCCAGCACAGAAAACATCTCCCATCGTGTTCTAGACTTTGCACGGAAGTGTGCCGAGTGTTTGGCATGAAGAAAAGAAAAGTTGTCCAAAACAGCTTCCAATCGAATGTTCATGTGATTGGAAAAGTCAGGAGAGTGCAAAGGTACTGTTTTCTAGCAGTTGGCAAGCTGCGCACACAATCCCAGTGTTGTACAGCTTCCTTCTTCACCTTTCCGAAGGTGCCGCTCTCTCCGGCTCCCGGAGGCGAAGAAGCGGCTTCTTCGCGCAAAGACGATTGTGCCGCTCACTGTGCACTCCTTAGCGCGGCTTCTGCCGAAAGACGCCCGGGAGCGGCTCTTAGCTCCGGACAGCATCGTACCTTCGTCTTTAGCGTCTCTTCTCGTCTACATCTTAGCAAAAAGCTTTTCTACTATGTCTGGCGAGGAAAAACTGTGCCAGCACAGAAAACATCTCCCATCGTGTTCTAGACGTTGCACGGAGGTGTGCCGAGTGTTTGGCATGAAGAAAAGAAAAGTTGTCCAAAACAGCTTCCAATCGAATGTTCATGTGATTGGAAAAGTCAGGAGAGTGCAAAGGTACTGTTTTCTAGCAGTTGGCAAGCTGCGCACACAATCCCAGTGTTGTACAGCTTCCTTCTTCACCTTTCCGAAGGTGCCGCTCTCTCCGGCTCCCGGAGGCGAAGAAGCGGCTTCTTCGCGCAAAGACGATTGTGCCGCTCACTGTGCACTCCTTAGCGCGGCTTCTGCCGAAAGACGCCCGGGAGCGGCTCTTAGCTCCGGACAGCATCGTACCTTCGTCTTTAGCGTCTCTTCTCGTCTACATCTTAGCAAAAAGCTTTTCTACTATGTCTGGCGAGGAAAAACTGTGCCAGCACAGAAAACATCTCCCATCGTGTTCTAGATGTTGCACGATCCCTATACTTAGGCTGATTTTCCTCCCTGGGGATAGGGTTAGACTTCAGTCTAGGGCTTGGAGATTTTTAACCAGGAAGTCCTGAGATCCAGGCATACTGCATCTGCCAAAGGCATCCCAAAGGGAGTACAGAAGTGCCACAACATGGCTGCTTTCACGGCTTTTCCCTTAGGAAGAACCCTAATACGCGGCTGATTTACCTTCCTAGGGTTACTGTTAGGCTTAGGCCTAGGACTTTTAAAACCAGGAAGCCCTGGCCTCCAGGCACATGCAGCTGCGAAAGGCATCCCAAGAGGGCCGCAGAAGTGACACAACTTGGCTGCCTCTGCTTCTATTCTCATGAGACCATCCCGAACCATAGGCTGATTTTCCTTCCTAGGGTTAAGGTTTGAGTTACGCCTAGGGTAAGGGTTCTATTAACCAGAAAGCCCTGAGTTCCAAGAACACAGCAGCTGCGAAGGACTACCCAAGAAGAGCGCAAAAGTACCACAACATGCCTGCCTCCACAGCTTTTTCCTTGAGGACATGCCTAATTCCTGGCTGATTTGCCTTTCTCGTCTTAGGGTTGGGGTTCGGCCTAGGGCTAGGATTTTTAAAATCAGGAAGCCCTGAGTTCCAGGCACACTGGAACTGTGAAAGGCATCCAAAAGGGAGTGCAAAAGTGCCACAACATGGCTGCTTTCTCGGCTTTTTCCTTGGCAAGAAGCCTAACACCAGGCTGATTTCCCTTCCCTGGGTTACTGTAAGGCTTAGGCCTAGCGCTAGGATTTTTAAAACTAGGAAGCCCTTAGCTCCAGGCACACTGCAGCTGTTCAAGGCATCCCAAGGGGAGTACAAAAGTGCAACAACATGGCAGCTTTCACAGCTTTTTCCTTGGCACCATCCCTATACCTAGGCTGATTTATCTGCCTAGGGTTAGGGTTAGGGTTCAGCCTAGGGCTTGGAGATTTTAACCAGGAAGCCCTGAGTTCCAGGCTTACTGCATCTGCCAAAGGTATCCCAAAGGGAGTGCAGAAGTGCCACAACATGGCTGCTTTCACGGCTTTTCCCTTAGGAAGAACCCTAATACGCGGCTGATTTACCTTCCTAGGGTTACTGTTAGGCTTAGGCCTAGGACTTTTAAAACCAGGAAGCCCTGGGCTCCAGGCACATGCAGCTGCGAAAGGCATCCCAAGGGGAGCGCAAAAGTGACACAACTTGGCTGCCTCTGCTGCTATTCTCATGAGACCATCCTGAACCATAGGCTGATTTTCCTTCCTAGGGTTAAGGTTTGAGTTACGCCTAGGGTAAGGGTTCTATTAACCAGAAAGCCCTGAGTTCCAAGAACACAGCAGCTGCGAAGGACTTCCCAAGAAGAGCGCAAAAGTACCACAACATGCCTGCCTCCACAGCTTTTTCCTTGGGGACATGCCTAATTCCTGGCTGATTTGCCTTTCTCGTCTTAGGGTTGGGGTTCGGCCTAGGGCTAGGATTTTTTGAACTAGGAAGCCCTGAGTTCCAGGCTTACTTCATCTGCAAAAAGCATCCCAAAGGGAGTGCAGAAGTGCCACAACATGGCTGCTTTCACGGCTTTTCCCTTAAGAAGAACCCTAATACCCGGCTGATTTACCTTCCTAGGGTTACTGTTAGGCTTAGGCCTAGGACTTTTAAAACCAGGAAGCCCTGGGCTCCAGGCACACTGCAGCTGCGAAAGGCATCCCAAGGGGAGCGCAAAAGTGACACAACTTGGCTGCCTCTGCTGCTATTCTCATGAGACCATCCCGAACCATAGGCTGATTTTCCTTCCTAGGGTTAAGGTTTGAGTTACGCCTAGGGTAAGGGTTCTATTAACCAGAAAGCCCTGAGTCCCAAGAACACAGCAGCTGCGAAGGACTACCCAAGAAGAGCGCAAAAGTACCACAACATGCCTGCCTCCACAGCTTTTTCCTTGGGGACATGCCTAATTCCTGGCTGATTTGCCTTTCTCGTCTTAGGGTTGGGGTTCGGCCTAGGGCTAGGATATTTTTAACTAGGAAGCCCTGAGTTCCAGGCTTACTTCATCTGCCAAAGGCATCCCAAAGGGTGTGCAAAAGTGCCACAACATGGCTGCTTTCACGGCTTTTCCCTTAGGAAGAACCCTAATACGCGGCTGATTTACCTTCCTAGGGTTACTGTTAGGCTTAGGCCTAGGACTTTTAAAACCAGGAAGCCCTGGGCTCCAGGCACACTGCAGCTGTTAAAGGCATCCCAAGAGGGCTGCAGAAGTGACACAACTTGGCTGCCACCACTGATATTTCCATGAGACCATCCCGAACCATAGGCTGATTTTCCTTCCTAGGGTTAAGGTTTGAGTTACGCCTAGGGTAAGGGTTCTATTAACCAGAAAGCCCTGAGCTCCAAGAACACAGCAGCTGCGAAGGACTTCCCAAGAAGAGCGCAAAAGTACCACAACATGCCTGCCTCCACAGCTTTTTCCTTGGGGACATGCCTAATTCCTGGCTGATTTGCCTTTCTCGTCTTAGGGTTGGGTTTCGGCCTAGGGCTAGGATTTTTTTAACTAGGAAGCCCTGAGTTCCAGGCTTACTTCATCTGCAAAAAGCATCCCAAAGGGAGTGCAGAAGTGCCACAACATGGCTGCTTTCACGGCTTTTCCCTTAGGAAGAACCCTACTACGCGGCTGATTTACCTTCCTAGGGTTACTGTTAGGCTTAGGCCTACGACTTTTAAAACCAGGAAGCCCTGGGCTCCAGGCACACTGCAGCTGTTAAAGGCATCCCAAGAGGGCTGCAGAAGTGACACAACTTGGCTGCCTCTGCTTCTATTCTCATGAGACCATCCCGAACCATAGGCTGATTTTCCTTCCTAGGGTTAAGGTTTGAGTTACGCCTAGGGTAAGGGTTCTATTAACCAGAAAGCCCTGAGTTCCAAGAACACAGCAGCTGCGAAGGACTACCCAAGAAGAGCGCAAAAGTACCACAACATGCCTGCCTCCACAGCTTTTTCCTTGGGGACATGCCTAATTCCTGGCTGATTTGCCTTTCTCGTCTTAGGGTTGGGGTTCAGCCTAGGGCTAGGATTTTTAAAATCAGGAAGCCCTGAGTTCCAGGCACACTGGAGCTGTGAAAGGCATCCTAAAGGGAGTGCAAAAGTGCCACAACATGGCTGCTTTCTCGGCTTTTTCCTTGGCAAGAAGCCTAACACCAGGCTGATTTCCCTTCCCTGGGTTACTGTAAGGCTTAGGCCTAGCGCTAGGATTTTTAAAACTAGGAAGCCCTTAGCTCCAGGCACACTGCAGCTGTTCAAGGCATCCCAAGGGGAGTACAAAAGTGCAACAACATGGCAGCTTTCACAGCTTTTTCCTTGGCACCATCCCTATACCTAGGCTGATTTATCTGCCTAGGGTTAGGGTTAGGGTTCAGCCTATGGCTTGGAGATTTTAACCAGAAAGCCCTGAGTTCCAAGAACACAGCAGCTGCGAAGGACTACCCAAGAGGAGGGGAAAAGTGCCACAACATGGCTGCCTCCAGCGCTTTTTCCTTGGGACCATCATTGAACCTAGGCTGATTTACTTGCCTCCAGTTGCACCTATGGTCACGCCAAGGGATAGGGATTTTAAATCAGTAAACCCTGAGCTCCAGACCCAGTGCAGCTGCAAAAGGCTTCCCAAGGGCAGCCAAAAATTGCCTCAACATGCTCCTTCCAGTGCTTTTTTCCTTGGGAACATCCCTATACCCAGGCTGATTTATCTGCCTAGGGTTAGGGTTAGGGTTCAGCCTAGAGATAGGATTTTTTCAAACAGGAAGCCCTGAATTCCAGGCACACTGCAGCTGTTAAAGGCAGTGTTCTACGTCAACCGCAACTTAGTCTGAAATAAATGCTTTTTCCCTGAGAGCATCTGAGAGGTTTGCATGAAGCACTGATATCTGACATTTGCAATTTTGAATAGGAGAGGAGATAGAAAATGGGAAGAAGTTTTTAATTTTAGTGGTTTCAATGTTAATTTCCGTACACTTTTTCAAAACTTGTCAGCTCAAATGCCCATCAACATCTTTTAGTCATCTGTAAGTCAGTATTCATATAAAATGTGCTTCAAATCAAAAGAATTTCAAATTTGCAATCCAAATTTCTATGCCTAGATTTATGATTTCCTACACATATTAGATGAAAGGAAGGCCTTTTTTACTGTGGGAGTGCTGGAACACTGGAACAGGTTGCCCAGGGAAGTTGTGGGTGTCCCATCCCTGAAAGTATTCAAGGTCAGCTTGGACGGGGCTTGGAGCAGCAACAAAGGAGAAGCTTGATGGTAGAGAAACAAAGTTGGACTATAGAAGAAACTGGGATTGAAGTATAGGAGCAAGTTTTCTCTCAGCTCTTGGGGTAAATTCAAAGTTGTACAAAATTACATTTATCTGTGCTATTCACTACTGTAACAGAAATGTTCATGAAAACTGTACAGAAGATAGCAAATTTTAAAAGAGATAAGAATTACAGCATAAAATCCATGGGATGGGTTACAACATGAGACACTCTCTAAGAGAAAATCTCTGTGTTTCAGCACTTCATCATGGTAAGATTTCATGAAGTGCCAAAGAAGGCGGCAAAATATCATTCGGGACGTTATTTCCTGGAATTCAGCCTGGCCATTAGTAGGAACTGGGTTTGAACACATCATGTAGATATACCACACACACTTGCCCTTCACTGAAAAATGACTGTTTACAACGAAGAAGCAATTGACGATCAAAATTGATTGAAAGCATCTTAAACATGTCAAGTATTTCATTGTAGATGATCTGTGATCCAAATGCTTCTTCCACCTTCGAGAGGGACAGAACAATTCTTCCATATCATGATGGTTTAAAATTGTATCAACCAATGTTTTCTGCTGAAAAGATAGCATCTATTTTTTTCTATTTTTGGAAGAAAATATTCCTAGACATACAACAGGTGAGAACTAAGTAATTTTAAAGAAACAAATGAAAAGAAAATATTCTGTAAATAGAATGAAATGAAAAGCTGTGTTTTAAATAGGAGCTAAATATGAAACAGAATTTTTGTACCAGGCATTTGAATTACTGCACCAGCTCTTTTGCCCATCAAGAGAGGCATTGAGCATTTCAGTCTTTTCCAAGGTGTTCATGATCTGCTATGCTGATCTCTGTGTGTGCCTAGGTGTGTGTGGAAGGGGGGGCATGTGAAGGGGAGTGTGTATGTTTGCTTTACAATTGTTGTGGCAGATTCATGCCTCAGCTCCACATTTTGTTTTAGAAAGGTCACACAGAGTGGATGTGAAGTTTACTATCAACAAGAGATCAATTCCCAAATCATCCATTTGACTCTACCTTATAAATCATGTGCTTTGTTGCATATTTTATCAAATCTACTTTCAAGCCAGATGGAGGAAGGAGGATGTGGCAATCCCTCCACCATCTTGCAACTTTTATGCAAGTAGGTTTTCAAGAAAATCATCATTTCTCTTTGAAATATGTCTGGAACAGGCATGATGGTAGTGTCAACCTGTTGGAGTTTTTGTTGCTGGAAGAAGTTATACAAAAGGATTGGTTTTTACATTGACCAGTTACTGAATCAAGCTCAGGAATACATTGGAAATTCAACTGGGGCTTCCTTTCCCCGGCAGACTACTTCTAGAAGGAGCTTGTACACTGAAGCTTAGTCTTTTGCCCTCTTTTTGTTTCTTTCCTATTTTCTTGGCTTCTTTGCCACTCTCTAGACAATTTTGGAACTTTTTTCCCAACTCAAATGGTTTCAATAGTCTGATTGTGATCATACATTTTTACAAGGAATTTTTAAAATCTTTCCTCCAGTTAAGAAAGTCAAGGACTTAGGTCTTTTTCTTCCCTTATCAATATTGCAATGAAATTGATAAGTAAAGACCAACTCTTTCTTTTTGTTTTTAACCCAAGCAGATCATTCCCATCCATTCATCCATTTGGTGGACCAATAGTTGCCATTCTGATGGAAGTTGTCACTTCTTAACAATAGGCATTCTGTGACTATGTTGACAGCACTTTGGGTGAAGATCCTAACTGGTCTTAGATACACATAGGGAGAAATTTGCTCAGCCAGTGTCAGTCTTAAGCATGCGTATCAGAAGATCTTTCTAGAGCTGGGAATTTTCCCATGAAAGGGATTCAGTTAGGGAAGAGACACTTGCCCCAGAGGTTTACATTCTTCTTGAAGACTGCTTAAGGAACTTAGATGCCGTGTCCATTTGGATCTGTGTCTGCACAGAACTTTGTCATGCCAGTGCTTGAAATGCATCTTGAAGAGAATTCACTAGCACAGAATGAATGAGAGTGGAAGGGGTTGGTGGGGCTAACCAGGCCCAACCCCCCTGCCTAAACCAGGATACCTAGAGCCTCTTGCCCAGGATTCTATCTGGGTGTACTTTTAATGTCTTCAAAGATCCAGGCTCCACAATCTTTCTGGGCAGTCTGTGCCGTGGTTCACTCACCCTCACAGTAAAGAATCATTTCCTGATGTTCCTGTATTTCAGTGTGTGCCCACTGCCTCTTGTCTTTTCACTCAGCATCACTGAAAAGACACTGATTCCCTCCCCTTTGCACTATTGCTTCCATATGGATGTGTGCTGCCATGTAGAGATATGTCAAAAACCTCCCTGAAGCCCAGGCAGATAATATTCCCTTCATCTACCAGTCAAGTTGATTCATCAGAGGAGTTTCAAGTGAGGTTCAGCATGAAATGCCCCTGAAAAATCATGCTAACTACATTATTGTGTCGTCTTTCATGTGCCTGGCAAGGTTTTCCAGGAAGAGCTGCTTCATCAACTTCCTGGGTATAAAAAAGAGGCT
Source organism: Ammospiza maritima maritima (assembly GCA_036010785.1). Lineage (NCBI taxonomy): Eukaryota > Metazoa > Chordata > Aves > Passeriformes > Passerellidae > Ammospiza > Ammospiza maritima. The sequence goes on from JAYKTQ010000127.1 coordinate 2,483,725, forward strand.
GGCTGGTTTGTACGATTGCGAGTCCTCCGAATTGCCTTTTTTGAAGATGAGTGTCATTTGCTTACATCCAGTCCTTAGGCTCTCTTGTCGTCTATATCTTAGCAAAAAGCTTTTCCACTATGTCTGGCAAGGAGAAATTGTGCCAGCACAGAAAACATCTCCTATCGTGTTCTAGACGTTGCACGGAGGTGTGCCGAGTGTTTGGCATGAAGGAAAGAAAAGTTGTCCAAAACAGCTTCCAATCGAATGTTCATGTGATTGGAAAAGTCAGGAGAGTGCAAAGGTACTGTTTTCTATCAGTTGGCAAGCTGCGCACACAATCCCAGTGTTGTACAGCTTCCTTCTTCACCTTTCCGAAGGTGCCGCTCTCTCCGGCTCCCGGAGGCGAAGAAGCGGCTTCTTCGCGCAAAGACGATTGTGCCGCTCACTGTGCACTCCTTAGCGCGGCTTCTGCCGAAAGACGCCCGGGAGCGGCTCTTAGCTCCGGACAGCATCGTACCTTCGTCTTTAGCGTCTCTTCTCGTCTACATCTTAGCAAAATGCTTTTCTATTATGTCTGGCGAAGAAAAACTGTGCCAGCACAGAAAACATCTCCCATCGTGTTCTAGACGTTGCACGGAGGTGTGCCGAGTGTTTGGCATGAAGAAAAGAAAAGTTGTCCAAAACAGCTTCCAATCGAATGTTCATGTGATTGGAAAAGTCAGGAGAGTGCAAAGGTACTGTTTTCTATCAGTTGGCAAGCTGCGCACACAATCCCAGTGTTGTACAGCTTCCTTCTTCACCTTTCCGAAGGTGCCGCTCTCTCCGGCTCCCGGAGGCGAAGAAGCGGCTTCTTCGCGCAAAGACGATTGTGCCGCTCACTGTGCACTCCTTAGCGCGGCTTCTGCCGAAAGACGCCCGGGAGCGGCTCTTAGCTCCGGAAAGCATCGTACCTTCGTCTTTAGCGTCTCTTCTCGTCTACATCTTAGCAAAAAGCTTTTCCACTATGTCTGGCGAGGAAAAACTGTGCCAGCACAGAAAACATCTCCCATCGTGTTCTAGACGTTGCACGGAGGTGTGCCGAGTGTTTGGCATGAAGGAAAGAAAAGTTGTCCAAAACAGCTTCCAATCGAATGTTCATGTGATTGGAAAAGTCAGGAGAGTGCAAAGGTACTGTTTTCTAGCAGTTGGCAAGCTGCGCACACAATCCCAGTGTTGTACAGCTTCCTTCTTCACCTTTCCGAAGGTGCCGCTCTCTCCGGCTCCCGGAGGCGAAGAAGCGGCTTCTTCGCGCAAAGACGATTGTGCCGCTCACTGTGCACTCCTTAGCGCGGCTTCTGCCGAAAGACGCCCGGGAGCGGCTCTTAGCTCCGGACAGCATCGTACCTTCGTCTTTAGCGTCTCTTCTCGTCTACATCTTAGCAAAAAGCTTTTCTACTATGTCTGGCGAGGAAAAACTGTGCCAGCACAGAAAACATCTCCCATCGTGTTCTAGACGTTGCACGGAGGTGTGCCGAGTGTTTGGCATGAAGAAAAGAAAAGTTGTCCAAAACAGCTTCCAATCGAATGTTCATGTGATTGGAAAAGTCAGGAGAGTGCAAAGGTACTGTTTTCTAGCAGTTGGCAAGCTGCGCACACAATCCCAGTGTTGTACAGCTTCCTTCTTCACCTTTCCGAAGGTGCCGCTCTCTCCGGCTCCCGGAGGCGAAGAAGCGGCTTCTTCGCGCAAAGACGATTGTGCCGCTCACTGTGCACTCCTTAGCGCGGCTTCTGCCGAAAGACGCCCGGGAGCGGCTCTTAGCTCCGGAGAGCATCGTACCTTCGTCTTTAGCGTCTCTTCTCGTCTACATCTTAGCAAAAAGCTTTTCCACTATGTCTGGCGAGGAAAAACTGTGCCAGCACAGAAAACATCTCCCATCGTGTTCTAGACGTTGCACGGAAGTGTGCCGAGTGTTTGGCATGAAGAAAAGAAAAGTTGTCCAAAACAGCTTCCAATCGAATGTTCATGTGATTGGAAAAGTCAGGAGAGTGCAAAGGTACTGTTTTCTATCAGTTGGCAAGCTGCGCACACAATCCCAGTGTTGTACAGCTTCCTTCTTCACCTTTCCGAAGGTGCCGCTCTCTCCGGCTCCCGGAGGCGAAGAAGCGGCTTCTTCGCGCAAAGACGATTGTGCCGCTCACTGTGCACTCCTTAGCGCGGCTTCTGCCGAAAGACGCCCGGGAGCGGCTCTTAGCTCCGGACAGCATCGTACCTTCGTCTTTAGCGTCTCTTCTCGTCTACATCTTAGCAAAAAGCTTTTCTACTATGTCTGGCGAGGAAAAACTGTGCCAGCACAGAAAACATCTCCCATCGTGTTCTAGACGTTGCACGGAGGTGTGCCGAGTGTTTGGCATGAAGAAAAGAAAAGTTGTCCAAAACAGCTTCCAATCGAATGTTCATGTGATTGGAAAAGTCAGGAGAGTGCAAAGGTACTGTTTTCTAGCAGTTGGCAAGCTGCGCACACAATCCCAGTGTTGTACAGCTTCCTTCTTCACCTTTCCGAAGGTGCCGCTCTCTCCGGCTCCCGGAGGCGAAGAAGCGGCTTCTTCGCGCAAAGACGATTGTGCCGCTCACTGTGCACTCCTTAGCGCGGCTTCTGCCGAAAGACGCCCGGGAGCGGCTCTTAGCTCCGGAGAGCATCGTACCTTCGTCTTTAGCGTCTCTTCTCGTCTACATCTTAGCAAAAAGCTTTTCCACTATGTCTGGCGAGGAAAAACTGTGCCAGCACAGAAAACATCTCCCATCGTGTTCTAGACGTTGCACGGAAGTGTGCCGAGTGTTTGGCATGAAGAAAAGAAAAGTTGTCCAAAACAGCTTCCAATCGAATGTTCATGTGATTGGAAAAGTCAGGAGAGTGCAAAGGTACTGTTTTCTATCAGTTGGCAAGCTGCGCACACAATCCCAGTGTTGTACAGCTTCCTTCTTCACCTTTCCGAAGGTGCCGCTCTCTCCGGCTCCCGGAGGCGAAGAAGCGGCTTCTTCGCGCAAAGACGATTGTGCCGCTCACTGTGCACTCCTTAGCGCGGCTTCTGCCGAAAGACGCCCGGGAGCGGCTCTTAGCTCCGGACAGCATCGTACCTTCGTCTTTAGCGTCTCTTCTCGTCTACATCTTAGCAAAAAGCTTTTCCACTATGTCTGGCGAGGAAAAACTGTGCCAGCACAGAAAACATCTCCCATCGTGTTCTAGACGTTGCACGGAGGTGTGCCGAGTGTTTGGCATGAAGAAAGGGAAGTTGTCCAAAACAGCTTCCAATCGAATGTTCATGTGATTGGAAAAGTCAGGAGAGTGCAAAGGTACTGTTTTCTGGCAGTTGGCAAGCTGTGCACACAATCCCAGTGTTGTACAGCTTCCTTCTTCACCTTTCCGAAGGTGCCGCTCTCTCCGGCTCCCGGAGGCGAAGAAGCGGCTTCTTCGCGCAAAGACGATTGTGCCGCTCACTGTGCACTCCTTAGCGCGGCTTCTGCCGAAAGACGCCCGGGAGCGGCTCTTAGCTCCGGAAAGCATCGTACCTTCGTCTTTAGCGTCTCTTCTCGTCTACATCTTAGCAAAAAGCTTTTCTACTGTGTCTGGCGAGGAAAAACTGTGCCAGCACAGAAAACATCTCCCATCGTGTTCTAGACGTTGCACGGAGGTGTGCCGAGTGTTTGGCATGAAGAAAAGAAAAGTTGTCCAAAACAGCTTCCAATCGAATGTTCATGTGATTGGAAAAGTCAGGAGAGTGCAAAGGTACTGTTTTCTATCAGTTGGCAAGCTGCGCACACAATCCCAGTGTTGTACAGCTTCCTTCTTCACCTTTCCGAAGGTGCCGCTCTCTCCGGCTCCCGGAGGCGAAGAAGCGGCTTCTTCGCGCAAAGACGATTGTGCCGCTCACTGTGCACTCCTTAGCGCGGCTTCTGCCGAAAGACGCCCGGGAGCGGCTTTTAGCTCCGGACAGCATCGTACCTTCGTCTTTAGCGTCTCTTCTCGTCTACATCTTAGCAAAAAGCTTTTCCACTATGTCTGGCGAGGAAAAACTGTGCCAGCACAGAAAACATCTCCCATCGTGTTCTAGACGTTGCACGGAGGTGTGCCGAGTGTTTGGCATGAAGAAAAGAAAAGTTGTCCAAAACAGCTTCCAATCGAATGTTCATGTGATTGGAAAAGTCAGGAGAGTGCAAAGGTACTGTTTTCTATCAGTTGGCAAGCTGCGCACACAATCCCAGTGTTGTACAGCTTCCTTCTTCACCTTTCCGATGCTGCCGCTCTCTCCGGCTCCCGGAGGCGAAGAAGCGGCTTCTTCGCGCAAAGACGATTGTGCCGCTCACTGTGCACTCCTTAGCGCGGCTTCTGCCGAAAGACGCCCGGGAGCGGCTCTTAGCTCCGGACAGCATCGTACCTTCGTCTTTAGCGTCTCTTCTCGTCTACATCTTAGCAAAAAGCTTTTCCACTATGTCTGGCGAGGAAAAACTGTGCCAGCACAGAAAACATCTCCCATCGTATTCTAGACGTTTCACGGAGGTGTGCCGAGTGTTTGGCATGAAGGAAAGAAAAGTTGTCCAAAACAGCTTCCAATCGAATGTTCATGTGATTGGAAAAGTCAGGAGAGTGCAAAGGTACTGTTTTCTATCAGTTGGCAAGCTGCGCACACAATCCCAGTGTTGTACAGCTTCCTTCTTCACCTTTCCGATGCTGCCGCTCTCTCCGGCTCCCGGAGGCGAAGAAGCGGCTTCTTCGCGCAAAGACGATTGTGCCGCTCACTGTGCACTCCTTAGCGCGGCTTCTGCCGAAAGACGCCCGGGAGCGGCTCTTAGCTCCGGACAGCATCGTACCTTCGTCTTTAGCGTCTCTTCTCGTCTACATCTTAGCAAAAAGCTTTTCTACTATGTCTGGCGAGGAAAAACTGTGCCAGCACAGAAAACATCTCCCATCGTGTTCTAGACGTTGCACGGAGGTGTGCTGAGTGTTTGGCATGAAGAAAAGAAAAGTTGTCCAAAACAGCTTTTAATCGAATGTTCATGTGATTGGAAAAGTCAGGAGAGTGCAAAGGTACTGTTTTCTAGCAGTTGGCAAGCTGCGCACACAATCCCAGTGTTGTACAGCTTCCTTCTTCACCTTTCCGAAGGTGCCGCTCTCTCCGGCTCCCGGAGGCGAAGAAGCGGCTTCTTCGCGCAAAGACGATTGTGCCGCTCACTGTGCACTCCTTAGCGCGGCTTCTGCCGAAAGACGCCCGGGAGCGGCTCTTAGCTCCGGACAGCATCGTACCTTCGTCTTTAGCGTCTCTTCTCGTCTACATCTTAGCAAAAAGCTTTTCTACTATGTCTGGCGAGGAAAAACTGTGCCAGCACAGAAAACATCTCCCATCGTGTTCTAGACGTTGCACGATCCCTATACTTAGGCTGATTTTCCTCCCTGGGGATAGGGTTAGACTTCAGCCTAGGGCTTGGAGATTTTTAACCAGGAAGTCCTGAGATCCAGGCTTACTGCATCTGCCAAAGGCATCCCAAAGGGAGTACAGAAGTGCCACAACATGGCTGCTTTCACGGCTTTTCCCTTAGGAAGAACCCTAATACGCGGCTGATTTACCTTCCTAGGGTTACTGTTAGGCTTAGGCCTAGGACTTTTAAAACCAGGAAGCCCTGGGCTCCAGGCACACTGCAGCTGCGAAAGGCATCCCAAGAGGGCTGCAGAAGTGACACAACTTGGCTGCCTCTGCTGCTATTCTCATGAGACCATCCTGAACCATAGGCTGATTTTCCTTCCTAGGGTTAAGGTTTGAGTTACGCCTAGGGTAAGGGTTCTATTAACCAGAAAGCCCTGAGTTCCAAGAACACAGCAGCTGCGAAGGACTACCCAAGAAGAGCGCAAAAGTACCAAAACGTGCCTGCCTCCACAGCTTTTTCCTTGGGGACATGCCTAATTCCTGGCTGATTTGCCTTTCTCGTCTTAGGGTTGGGGTTCGGCCTAGGGCTAGGATTTTTAAAATCAGGAAGCCCTGAGTTCCAGGCACACTGGAGCTGTGAAAGGCATCCCAAAGGGAGTGCAAAAGTGCCACAACATGGCTGCTTTCACGGCTTTTTCCTTGGCAAGAAGCCTAACACCAGGCTGATTTCCCTTCCCAGGGTTACTGTTAGGCTTAGGCCTAGGACTTTTAAAACCAGGAAGCCCTGGCCTCCAGGCACATGCAGCTGCGAAAGTCATCCCAAGAGGGCCGCAGAAGTGACACAACTTGGCTGCCTCTGCTTCTATTCTCATGAGACCATCCTGAACCATAGGCTGATTTTCCTTCCTAGGGTTAAGGTTTGAGTTACGCCTAGGGTAAGGGTTCTATTAACCAGAAAGCCCTGAGTTCCAAGAACACAGCAGCTGCGAAGGACTTCCCAAGAAGAGCGCAAAAGTACCACAACATGCCTGCCTCCACAGCTTTTTCCTTGGGGACATGCCTAATTCCTGGCTGATTTGCCTTTCTTGTCTTAGGGTTGGGGTTCGGCCTAGGGCTAGGATTTTTAAAATCAGGAAGCCATGAGTTCCAGGCACACTAGAGCTGTGAAAGGCATCCAAAAGGGAGTGCAAAAGTGCCACAACATGGCTGCTTTCTCGGCTTTTTCCTTGGCAAGAAGCCTAACACCAGGCTGATTTCCCTTCCCTGGGTTACTGTAAGGCTTAGGCCTAGCGCTAGGATTTTTAAAACTAGGAAGCCCTTAGCTCCAGGCACACTGCAGCTGTTCAAGGCATCCCAAGGGGAGTACAAAAGTGCAACAACATGGCAGCTTTCACAGCTTTTTCCTTGGCACCATCCCTATACCTAGGCTGTTTTATCTGCCTAGGTTTAGAGTTAGGGTTCAGCCTCGGGCTTGGAGTTTTTTAACCAGGAAGCCCTGAGTTCCAGGCTTACTGCATCTGCAAAGGTTTCCCAAAGGGAGTGCAAAAGTGCCACAACATGGCTGCTTTCACAGCTTTTCCCTTAGGAAGAACCCTAATACGCGGCTGATTTACCTTCCTAGGGTTACTGTTAGGCTTAGGCCTAGGACTTTTAAAACCAGGAAGCCCTGGGCTCCAGGCACACTGCAGCTGCGAAAGGCATCCCAAGGGGAGCACAAAAGTGACAGAACTTGGCTGCCTCTGCTTCTATTCTCATGAGACCATCCTGAACCATAGGCTGATTTTCCTTCCTAGGGTTAAGGTTTGAGTTTCGCCTAGGGTAAGAGTTCTATTAACCAGAAAGCCCTGAGTTCCAAGAACACAGCAGCTGCGAACGACTACCCAAGAAGAGCGCAAAAGTACCACAACATGCCTGCCTCCACAGCTTTTTCCTTGGGGACATGCCTAATTCCTGGCTGATTTGCCTTTCTCGTCTTAGGGTTGGGGTTCGGCCTAGGGCTAGGATTTTTTTAACTAGGAAGCCCTGAGTTCCAGGCTTACTGCATCTGCCAAAGGCATCCCAAAGGGAGTGTAGAAGTGCCACAACATGGCTGCTTTCACGGCTTTTCCCTTATTAAGAACCCTAATACGCGGCTGATTTACCTTCCTAGGGTTACTGTTAGGCTTAGGCCTAGGACTTTTAAAACCAGGAAGCCCTGGGCTCCAGGCACACTGCAGCTGTTAAAGGCATCCCAAGAGGGCTGCAGAAGTGACACAACTTGGCTGCCACCACTGATATTTCCATGAGACCATCCCGAACCATAGGTTGATTTTCCTTCCTAGGGTTAAGGTTTGAGTTACGCCTAGGGTAAGGGTTCTATTAACCAGAAAGCCCTGAGCTCCAAGAACACAGCAGCTGCGAAAGACTAGCCAAGAAGAGCGCAAAAGTACCACAACATGCCTGCCTCCACAGCTTTTTCCTTGGGGACATGCCTAATTCCTGGCTGATTTGCCTTTCTTGTCTTAGGGTTGGGGTTCGGCCTAGGGCTAGGATTTTTAAAATCAGGAAGCCCTGAGTTCCAGGCACACTGGAGCTGTGAAAGTCATCCAAAAGAGAGTGCAAAAGTGCCACAACATGGCTGCTTTCCCGGCTTTTTCCTTGGCAAGAAGCCTAACACCAGGCTGATTTCCCTTCCCTGGGTTACTGTAAGGCTTAGGCCTAGCGCTAGGATTTTTAAAACTAGGAAGCCCTTAGCTCCAGGCACACTGCAGCTGTTCAAGGCATCCCAAGGGGAGTACAAAAGTGCAACAACATGGCAGCTTTCACAGATTTTTCCTTGGCACCATCCCTATACCTAGGCTGATTTATCTGCCTAGGGTTAGGGTTAGGGTTCAGCCTAGGGCTTGGAGATTTTAACCAGGAAGCCCTGAGTTCCAGGCTTACTGCATCTGCCAAAGGTATCCCAAAGGGAGTGCAGAAGTGCCACAACATGGCTGCTTTCACGGCTTTTCCCTTAGGAAGAACCCTAATACGCGGCTGATTTACCTTCCTAGGGTTACTGTTAGGCTTAGGCCTAGGACATTTAAAACCAGGAAGCCCTGGGCTCCAGGCACACAGCAGCTGCGAAAGGCATCCCAAGGGGAGCGCAAAAGTGACACAACTTGGCTGCCTCTGCTGCTATTCTCATGAGACCATCCCGAACCATAGGCTGATTTTCCTTCCTAGGGTTAAGGTTTGAGTTACGCCTAGGGTAAGGGTTCTATTAACCAGAAAGCCCTGAGTTCCAAGAACACAGCAGCTGCGAAGGACTTCCCAAGAAGAGCGCAAAAGTACCACAACATGCCTGCCTCCACAGCTTTTTCCTTGGGGACATGCCTAATTCCTGGCTGATTTGCCTTTCTCGTCTTAGGGTTGGGGTTCGGACTAGGGCTAGGATTTTTAAAATCAGGAAGCCCTGAGTTCCAGGCACACTGGAGCTGTGAAAGGCATCCTAAAGGGAGTGCAAAAGTGCCACAACATGGCTGCTTTCACGGCTTTTTCCTTGGCAAGAACCCTAATACCCGGCTGATTTACCTTCCTAGGGTTACTGTAAGGCTTAGGCCTAGGGCTAGGATTTTTAAAACCAGGAAGCCCTTAGCTCCAGGCACACTGCAGCTGTTCAAGGCATCCCAAGAGGGCCGCAGAAGTGACACAACTTGGCTGCCTCTGCTGCTATTCTCATGAGTCCATCCCGAACCATAGGCTGATTTTCCTTCCTAGGGTGAGGGTTAGAGTTACGCCTAGGGTTAGTGTTTTTTTAACCAGAAAGCCCTGAGTTCCAAGAACACAGCAGCTGCCAAGGACTACCCAAGAGGAGGGGAAAAGTGCCACAACATGGCTGCCTCCAACGCTTTTTCCTTGGGACCATCATTGAACCTAGGCTGATTTACTTGCCTCCAGTTGCACCTATGGTCACGCCAAGGGATAGGGATTTTAAATCAGTAAACCCTGAGCTCCAGACCCAGTGCAGCTGCAAAAGGCTTCCCAAGGGCAGCCAAAAATTGCCTCAACATGCTCCTTCCAGTGCTTTTTTCCTTGGGAACATCCCTATACCCAGGCTGATTTATCTGCCTAGGGTTAGGGTTAGGGTTCAGCCTAGAGATAGGATTTTTTCAAACAGGAAGCCCTGAATTCCAGGCACACTGCAGCTGTTAAAGGCAGTGTTCTACGTCAACCGCAACTTAGTCTGAAATAAATGCTTTTTCCCTGAGAGCATCTGAGAGGTTTGCATGAAGCACTGATATCTGACATTTGCAATTTTGAATAGGAGAGGAGAAAGAAAATGGGAAGAAGTTTTTAATTTTAGTGGTTTCAATGTTAATTTCCGTACACTTTTTCAAAACTTGTCAGCTCAAATGCCCATCAACATCTTTTAGTCATCTGTAAGTCAGTATTCATATAAAATGTGCTTCAAATCAAAAGAATTTCAAATTTGCACTCCAAATTTCTATGCCTAGATTTATGATTTCCTACACATATTAGATGAAAGGAAGGCCTTTTTTACTGTGGGAGTGCTGGAACACTGGAACAGGTTGCCCAGGGAAGTTGTGGGTGTCCCATCCCTGAAAGTATTCAAGGTCAGCTTGGACGGGGCTTGGAGCAGCAACAAAGGAGAAGCTTGATGGTAGAGAAACAAAGTTGGACTATAGAAGAAACTGGGATTGAAGTATAGGAGCAAGTTTTCTCTCAGCTCTTGGGGTAAATTCAAAGTTGTACAAAATGACATTTATCTGTGCTATTCACTACTGTAACAGAAATGTTCATGAAAACTGTACAGAAGATAGCAAATTTTAAAAGAGATAAGAATTACAGCATAAAATCCATGGGATGGGTTACAACATGAGACACTCTCTAAGAGAAAATCTCTGTGTTTCAGCACTTCATCATGGTAAGATTTCATGAAGTGCCAAAGAAGGCGGCAAAATATCATTCGGGACGTTATTTCCTGGAATTCAGCCTGGCCATTAGTAGGAACTGGGTTTGAACACATCATGTAGATATACCACACACACTTGCCCTTCACTGAAAAATGACTGTTTACAACGAAGAAGCAATTGACGATCAAAATTGATTGAAAGCATCTTAAACATGTCAAGTATTTCATTGTAGATGATCTGTGATCCAAATGCTTCTTCCACCTTCGAGAGGGACAGAACAATTCTTCCATATCATGATGGTTTAAAATTGTATCAACCAATGTTTTCTGCTGAAAAGATAGCATCTATTTTTTTCTATTTTTGGAAGAAAATATTCCTAGACATACAACAGGTGAGAACTAAGTAATTTTAAAGAAACAAATGAAAAGAAAATATTCTGTAAATAGAATGAAATGAAAAGCTGTGTTTTAAATAGGAGCTAAATATGAAACAGAATTTTTGTACCAGGCATTTGAATTACTGCACCAGCTCTTTTGCCCATCAAGAGAGGCATTGAGCATTTCAGTCTTTTCCAAGGTGTTCATGATCTGCTATGCTGATCTCTGTGTGTGCCTAGGTGTGTGTGGAAGGGGGGGCATGTGAAGGGGAGTGTGTATGTTTGCTTTACAATTGTTGTGGCAGATTCATGCCTCAGCTCCACATTTTGTTTTAGAAAGGTCACACAGAGTGGATGTGAAGTTTACTATCAACAAGAGATCAATTCCCAAATCATCCATTTCACTCTACCTTATAAATCATGTGCTTTGTTGCATATTTTATCAAATCTACTTTCAAGCCAGATGGAGGAAGGAGGATGTGGCAATCCCTCCACCATCTTGCAACTTTTATGCAAGTAGGTTTTCAAGAAAATCATCATTTCTCTTTGAAATATGTCTGGAACAGGCATGATGGTAGTGTCAACCTGTTGGAGTTTTTGCTGCTGGAAGAAGTTATACAAAAGGATTGGTTTTTACATTGACCAGTTACTGAATCAAGCTCAGGAATACATTGGAAATTCAACTGGGGCTTCCTTTCCCCGGCAGACTACTTCTAGAACGAGCTTGTACACTGAAGCTTAGTCTTTTGCCCTCTTTTTGTTTCTTTCCTATTTTCTTGGCTTCTTTGCCACTCTCTAGACAATTTTGGAACTTTTTTCCCAACTCAAATGGTTTCAATAGTCTGATTGTGATCATACATTTTTACAAGGAATTTTTAAAATCTTTCCTCCAGTTAAGAAAGTCAAGGACTTAGGTCTTTTTCTTCCCTTATCAATATTGCAATGAAATTGATAAGTAAAGACCAACTCTTTCTTTTTGTTTTTAACCCAAGCAGATAATTCCCATCCATTCATCCATTTGGTGGACCAATAGTTGCCATTCTGATGGAAGTTGTCACTTCTTAACAATAGGCATTCTGTGACTATGTTGACAGCACTTTGGGTGAAGATCCTAACTGGTCTTAGATACACATAGGGAGAAATTTGCTCAGCCAGTGTCAGTCTTAAGCATGCGTATCAGAAGATCTTTCTAGAGCTGGGAATTTTCCCATGAAAGGGATTCAGTTAGGGAAGAGACACTTGCCCCAGAGGTTTACATTCTTCTTGAAGACTGCTTAAGGAACTTAGATGCCATGTCCATTTGGATCTGTGTCTGCACAGAACTTTGTCATGCCAGTGCTTGAAATGCATCTTGAAGAGAATTCACTAGCACAGAATGAATGAGAGTGGAAGGGGTTGGTGGGGCTAACCAGGCCCAACCCCCCTGCCTAAACCAGGATACCTAGAGCCTCTTGCCCAGGATTCTATCTGGGTGTACTTTGAATGTCTTCAAAGATCCAGGCTCCACAATCTTTCTGGGCAGTCTGTGCCGTGGTTCACTCACCCTCACAGTAAAGAATCATTTCCTGATGTTCCTGTATTTCAGTGTGTGCCCACTGCCTCTTGTCTTTTCACTCAGCATCACTGAAAAGACAATGATTCCCTCCCCTTTGCACTATTGCTTCCATATGGATGTGTGCTGCCATGTAGAGATATGTCAAAAACCTCCCTGAAGCCCAGGCAGATAATATTCCCTTCATCTACCAGTCAAGTTGATTCATCAGAGGAGTTTAAAGTTATGTTCAGCATGAAATGCCCCTGAAAAATCATGCTAACTACATTATTGTGTCGTCTTTCATGTGCCTGGCAAGGTTTTCCAGGAAGAGCTGCTTCATCAACTTCCTGGGAATAAAAAAGAGGCTGGCTGGTTTGTACGATTGCGAGTCCTCCGAATTGCCTTTTTTGAAGATGAGTGTCATTTGCTTACATCCAGTCCTTAGCCTCTCTTGTCGTCTACATCTTAGCAAAAAGCTTTTCCACTATGTCTGGCAAGGAGAAATTGTGCCAGCACAGAAAACATCTCCCATCGTGTTCTAGACGTTGCACGGAGGTGTGCCGAGTGTTTGGCATGAAGGAAAGAAAAGTTGTCCAAAACAGCTTCCAATCGAATGTTCATGTGATTGGAAAAGTCAGGAGAGTGCAAAGGTACTGTTTTCTGGCAGTTGGCAAGCTGTGCACACAATCCCAGTGTTGTACAGCTTCCTTCTTCACCTTTCCGAAGGTGCCGCTCTCTCCGGCTCCCGGAGGCGAAGAAGCGGCTTCTTCGCGCAAAGACGATTGTGCCGCTCACTGTGCACTCCTTAGCGCGGCTTCTGCCGAAAGACGCCCGGGAGCGGCTCTTAGCTCCGGAAAGCATCGTACCTTCGTCTTTAGCGTCTCTTCTCGTCTACATCTTAGCAAAAAGCTTTTCTACTGTGTCTGGCGAGGAAAAACTGTGCCAGCACAGAAAACATCTCCCATCGTGTTCTAGACGTTGCACGGAGGTGTGCCGAGTGTTTGGCATGAAGAAAAGAAAAGTTGTCCAAAACAGCTTCCAATCGAATGTTCATGTGATTGGAAAAGTCAGGAGAGTGCAAAGGTACTGTTTTCTATCAGTTGGCAAGCTGCGCACACAATCCCAGTGTTGTACAGCTTCCTTCTTCACCTTTCCGAAGGTGCCGCTCTCTCCGGCTCCCGGAGGCGAAGAAGCGGCTTCTTCGCGCAAAGACGATTGTGCCGCTCACTGTGCACTCCTTAGCGCGGCTTCTGCCGAAAGACGCCCGGGAGCGGCTTTTAGCTCCGGACAGCATCGTACCTTCGTCTTTAGCGTCTCTTCTCGTCTACATCTTAGCAAAAAGCTTTTCCACTATGTCTGGCGAGGAAAAACTGTGCCAGCACAGAAAACATCTCCCATCGTGTTCTAGACGTTGCACGGAGGTGTGCCGAGTGTTTGGCATGAAGAAAAGAAAAGTTGTCCAAAACAGCTTCCAATCGAATGTTCATGTGATTGGAAAAGTCAGGAGAGTGCAAAGGTACTGTTTTCTATCAGTTGGCAAGCTGCGCACACAATCCCAGTGTTGTACAGCTTCCTTCTTCACCTTTCCGATGCTGCCGCTCTCTCCGGCTCCCGGAGGCGAAGAAGCGGCTTCTTCGCGCAAAGACGATTGTGCTGCTCACTGTGCACTCCTTAGCGCGGCTTCTGCCGAAAGACGCCCGGGAGCGGCTCTTAGCTCCGGACAGCATCGTACCTTCGTCTTTAGCGTCTCTTCTCGTCTACATCTTAGCAAAAAGCTTTTCCACTATGTCTGGCGAGGAAAAACTGTGCCAGCACAGAAAACATCTCCCATCGTATTCTAGACGTTTCACGGAGGTGTGCCGAGTGTTTGGCATGAAGGAAAGAAAAGTTGTCCAAAACAGCTTCCAATCGAATGTTCATGTGATTGGAAAAGTCAGGAGAGTGTAAAGGTACTGTTTTCTAGCAGTTGGCAAGCTGCGCACACAATCCCAATGTTGTACAGCTTCCTTCTTCACCTTTCCGATGCTGCCGCTCTCTCCGGCTCCCGGAGGCGAAGAAGCGGCTTCTTCGCGCAAAGACGATTGTGCCGCTCACTGTGCACTCCTTAGCGCGGCTTCTGCCGAAAGACGCCCGGGAGCGGCTCTTAGCTCCGGACAGCATCGTACCTTCGTCTTTAGCGTCTCTTCTCGTCTACATCTTAGCAAAAAGCTTTTCTACTATGTCTGGCGAGGAAAAACTGTGCCAGCACAGAAAACATCTCCCATCGTGTTCTAGACGTTGCACGGAGGTGTGCCGAGTGTTTGGCATGAAGAAAAGAAAAGTTGTCCAAAACAGCTTCCAATCGAATGTTCATGTGATTGGAAAAGTCAGGAGAGTGCAAAGGTACTGTTTTCTAGCAGTTGGCAAGCTGCGCACACAATCCCAGTGTTGTACAGCTTCCTTCTTCACCTTTCCGAAGGTGCCGCTCTCTCCGGCTCCCGGAGGCGAAGAAGCGGCTTCTTCGCGCAAAGACGATTGTGCCGCTCACTGTGCACTCCTTAGCGCGGCTTCTGCCGAAAGACGCCCGGGAGCGGCTCTTACCTCCGGACAGCATCGTACCTTCGTCTTTAGCGTCTCTTCTCGTCTACATCTTAGCAAAAAGCTTTTCTACTATGTCTGGCGAGGAAAAACTGTGCCAGCACAGAAAACATCTCCCATCGTGTTCTAGACGTTGCACGATCCCTATACTTAGGCTGATTTTCCTCCCTGGGGATAGGGTTAGACTTCAGCCTAGGGCTTGGAGATTTTTAACCAGGAAGTCCTGAGATCCAGGCTTACTGCATCTGCCAAAGGCATCCCAAAGGGAGTACAGAAGTGCCACAACATGGCTGCTTTCACGGCTTTTCCCTTAGGAAGAACCCTAATACGCGGCTGATTTACCTTCCTAGGGTTACTGTTAGGCTTAGGCCTAGGACTTTTAAAACCAGGAAGCCCTGGGCTCCAGGCACACTGCAGCTGCGAAAGGCATCCCAAGAGGGCTGCAGAAGTGACACAACTTGGCTGCCTCTGCTGCTATTCTCATGAGACCATCCCGAACCATAGGCTGATTTTCCTTCCTAGGGTTAAGGTTTGAGTTACGCCTAGGGTAAGGGTTCTATTAACCAGAAAGCCCTGAGTTCCAAGAACACAGCAGCTGCGAAGGACTAGCCAAGAAGAGCGCAAAAGTACCACAACATGCCTGCCTCCACAGCTTTTTCCTTGGGGACATGCCTAATTCCTGGCTGATTTGCCTTTCTCGTCTTAGGGTTGGGGTTCGGCCTAGGGCTAGGATTTTTAAAATCAGGAAGCCCTGAGTTCCAGGCACACTGGAGCTGTGAAAGGCATCCCAAAGGGAGTGCAAAAGTGCCACAACATGGCTGCTTTCACGGCTTTTTCCTTGGCAAGAAGCCTAACACCAGGCTGATTTCCCTTCCCAGGGTTACTGTTAGGCTTAGGCCTAGGACTTTTAAAACCAGGAAGCCCTGGCCTCCAGGCACATGCAGCTGCGAAAGTCATCCCAAGAGGGCCGCAGAAGTGACACAACTTGGCTGCCTCTGCTTCTATTCTCATGAGACCATCCTGAACCATAGGCTGATTTTCCTTCCTAGGGTTAAGGTTTGAGTTACGCCTAGGGTAAGGGTTCTATTAACCAGAAAGCCCTGAGTTCCAAGAACACAGCAGCTGCGAAGGACTTCCCAAGAAGAGCGCAAAAGTACCACAACATGCCTGCCTCCACAGCTTTTTCCTTGGGGACATGCCTAATTCTTGGCTGATTTGCCTTTCTTGTCTTAGGGTTGGGGTTCGGCCTAGGGCTAGGATTTTTAAAATCAGGAAGCCATGAGTTCCAGGCACACTAGAGCTGTGAAAGGCATCCAAAAGGGAGTGCAAAAGTGCCACAACATGGCTGCTTTCTCGGCTTTTTCCTTGGCAAGAAGCCTAACACCAGGCTGATTTCCCTTCCCTGGGTTACTGTAAGGCTTAGGCGTAGGGCTAGGATTTTTAAAACTAGGAAGCCCTTAGCTCCAGGCACACTGCAGCTGTTCAAGGCATCCCAAGGGGAGTACAAAAGTGCAACAACATGGCAGCTTTCACAGCTTTTTCCTTGGCACCATCCCTATACCTAGGCTGTTTTATCTGCCTAGGTTTAGAGTTAGGGTTCAGCCTCGGGCTTGGAGTTTTTTAACCAGGAAGCCCTGAGTTCCAGGCTTACTGCATCT
The DNA here is from genome assembly GCA_036010785.1 of Ammospiza maritima maritima. NCBI lineage: Eukaryota > Metazoa > Chordata > Aves > Passeriformes > Passerellidae > Ammospiza > Ammospiza maritima. The sequence goes on from JAYKTQ010000127.1 coordinate 2,500,144, forward strand.
GCAAAGGTTTCCCAAAGGGAGTGCAAAAGTGCCACAACATGGCTGCTTTCACAGCTTTTCCCTTAGGAAGAACCCTAATACCCGGCTGATTTACCTTCCTAGGGTTACTGTTAGGCTTAGGCCTAGGACTTTTAAAACCAGGAAGCCCTGGGCTCCAGGCACACTGCAGCTGCGAAAGGCATCCCAAGGGGAGCACAAAAGTGACACAACTTGGCTGCCTCTGCTTCTATTCTCATGAGACCATCCTGAACCATAGGCTGATTTTCCTTCCTAGGGTTAAGGTTTGAGTTTCGCCTAGGGTAAGAGTTCTATTAACCAGAAAGCCCTGAGTTCCAAGAACACAGCAGCTGCGAAGGACTACCCAAGAAGAGCGCAAAAGTACCACAACATGCCTGCCTCCACAGCTTTTTCCTTGGGGACATGCCTAATTCCTGGCTGATTTGCCTTTCTCGTCTTAGGGTTGGGGTTCGGCCTAGGGCTAGGATTTTTTTAACTAGGAAGCCCTGAGTTCCAGGCTTACTGCATCTGCCAAAGGCATCCCAAAGGGAGTGTAGAAGTGCCACAACATGGCTGCTTTCACGGCTTTTCCCTTATTAAGAACCCTAATACGCGGCTGATTTACCTTCCTAGGGTTACTGTTAGGCTTAGGCCTAGGACTTTTAAAACCAGGAAGCCCTGGGCTCCAGGCACACTGCAGCTGTTAAAGGCATCCCAAGAGGGCTGCAGAAGTGACACAACTTGGCTGCCACCACTGATATTTCCATGAGACCATCCCGAACCATAGGCTGATTTTCCTTCCTAGGGTTAAGGTTTGAGTTACGCCTAGGGTAAGGGTTCTATTAACCAGAAAGCCCTGAGCTCCAAGAACACAGCAGCTGCGAAAGACTAGCCAAGAAGAGCGCAAAAGTACCACAACATGCCTGCCTCCACAGCTTTTTCCTTGGGGACATGCCTAATTCCTGGCTGATTTGCCTTTCTTGTCTTAGGGTTGGGGTTCGGCCTAGGGCTAGGATTTTTAAAATCAGGAAGCCCTGAGTTCCAGGCACACTGGAGCTGTGAAAGTCATCCAAAAGAGAGTGCAAAAGTGCCACAACATGGCTGCTTTCCCGGCTTTTTCCTTGGCAAGAAGCCTAACACCAGGCTGATTTCCCTTCCCTGGGTTACTGTAAGGCTTAGGCCTAGCGCTAGGATTTTTAAAACTAGGAAGCCCTTAGCTCCAGGCACACTGCAGCTGTTCAAGGCATCCCAAGGGGAGTACAAAAGTGCAACAACATGGCAGCTTTCACAGCTTTTTCCTTGGCACCATCCCTATACCTAGGCTGATTTATCTGCCTAGGGTTAGGGTTAGGGTTCAGCCTAGGGCTTGGAGATTTTAACCAGGAAGCCCTGAGTTCCAGGCTTACTGCATCTGCCAAAGGTATCCCAAAGGGAGTGCAGAAGTGCCACAACATGGCTGCTTTCACGGCTTTTCCCTTAGGAAGAACCCTAATACGCGGCTGATTTACCTTCCTAGGGTTACTGTTAGGCTTAGGCCTAGGACATTTAAAACCAGGAAGCCCTGGGCTCCAGGCACACAGCAGCTGCGAAAGGCATCCCAAGGGGAGCGCAAAAGTGACACAACTTGGCTGCCTCTGCTGCTATTCTCATGAGACCATCCCGAACCATAGGCTGATTTTCCTTCCTAGGGTTAAGGTTTGAGTTACGCCTAGGGTAAGGGTTCTATTAACCAGAAAGCCCTGAGTTCCAAGAACACAGCAGCTGCGAAGGACTTCCCAAGAAGAGCGCAAAAGTACCACAACATGCCTGCCTCCACAGCTTTTTCCTTGGGGACATGCCTAATTCCTGGCTGATTTGCCTTTCTCGTCTTAGGGTTGGGGTTCGGACTAGGGCTAGGATTTTTAAAATCAGGAAGCCCTGAGTTCCAGGCACACTGGAGCTGTGAAAGGCATCCTAAAGGGAGTGCAAAAGTGCCACAACATGGCTGCTTTCACGGCTTTTTCCTTGGCAAGAACCCTAATACCCGGCTGATTTACCTTCCTAGGGTTACTGTAAGGCTTAGGCCTAGGGCTAGGATTTTTAAAACCAGGAAGCCCTTAGCTCCAGGCACACTGCAGCTGTTCAAGGCATCCCAAGAGGGCCGCAGAAGTGACACAACTTGGCTGCCTCTGCTGCTATTCTCATGAGTCCATCCCGAACCATAGGCTGATTTTCCTTCCTAGGGTGAGGGTTAGAGTTACGCCTAGGGTTAGTGTTTTTTTAACCAGAAAGCCCTGAGTTCCAAGAACACAGCAGCTGCCAAGGACTACCCAAGAGGAGGGGAAAAGTGCCACAACATGGCTGCCTCCAACGCTTTTTCCTTGGGACCATCATTGAACCTAGGCTGATTTACTTGCCTCCAGTTGCACCTATGGTCACGCCAAGGGATAGGGATTTTAAATCAGTAAACCCTGAGCTCCAGACCCAGTGCAGCTGCAAAAGGCTTCCCAAGGGCAGCCAAAAATTGCCTCAACATGCTCCTTCCAGTGCTTTTTTCCTTGGGAACATCCCTATACCCAGGCTGATTTATCTGCCTAGGGTTAGGGTTAGGGTTCAGCCTAGAGATAGGATTTTTTCAAACAGGAAGCCCTGAATTCCAGGCACACTGCAGCTGTTAAAGGCAGTGTTCTACGTCAACCGCAACTTAGTCTGAAATAAATGCTTTTTCCCTGAGAGCATCTGAGAGGTTTGCATGAAGCACTGATATCTGACATTTGCAATTTTGAATAGGAGAGGAGAAAGAAAATGGGAAGAAGTTTTTAATTTTAGTGGTTTCAATGTTAATTTCCGTACACTTTTTCAAAACTTGTCAGCTCAAATGCCCATCAACATCTTTTAGTCATCTGTAAGTCAGTATTCATATAAAATGTGCTTCAAATCAAAAGAATTTCAAATTTGCACTCCAAATTTCTATGCCTAGATTTATGATTTCCTACACATATTAGATGAAAGGAAGGCCTTTTTTACTGTGGGAGTGCTGGAACACTGGAACAGGTTGCCCAGGGAAGTTGTGGGTGTCCCATCCCTGAAAGTATTCAAGGTCAGCTTGGACGGGGCTTGGAGCAGCAACAAAGGAGAAGCTTGATGGTAGAGAAACAAAGTTGGACTATAGAAGAAACTGGGATTGAAGTATAGGAGCAAGTTTTCTCTCAGCTCTTGGGGTAAATTCAAAGTTGTACAAAATGACATTTATCTGTGCTATTCACTACTGTAACAGAAATGTTCATGAAAACTGTACAGAAGATAGCAAATTTTAAAAGAGATAAGCATTACAGCATAAAATCCATGGGATGGGTTACAACATGAGACACTCTCTAAGAGAAAATCTCTGTGTTTCAGCACTTCATCATGGTAAGATTTCATGAAGTGCCAAAGAAGGCGGAAAAATATCATTCGGGACGTTATTTCCTGGAATTCAGCCTGGCCATTAGTAGGAACTGGGTTTGAACACATCATGTAGATATACCACACACACTTGCCCTTCACTGAAAAATGACTGTTTACAACGAAGAAGCAATTGACGATCAAAATTGATTGAAAGCATCTTAAACATGTCCAGTATTTCATTGTAGATGATCTGTGATCCAAATGCTTCTTCCACCTTCGAGAGGGACAGAACAATTCTTCCATATCATGATGGTTTAAAATTGTATCAACCAATGTTTTCTGCTGAAAAGATAGCATCTATTTTTTTCTATTTTTGGAAGAAAATATTCCTAGACATACAACAGGTGAGAACTAAGTAATTTTAAAGAAACAAATGAAAAGAAAATATTCTGTAAATAGAATGAAATGAAAAGCTGTGTTTTAAATAGGAGCTAAATATGAAACAGAATTTTTGTACCAGGCATTTGAATTACTGCACCAGCTCTTTTGCCCATCAAGAGAGGCATTGAGCATTTCAGTCTTTTCCAAGGTGTTCATGATCTGCTATGCTGATCTCTGTGTGTGCCTAGGTGTGTGTGGAAGGGGGGGCATGTGAAGGGGAGTGTGTATGTTTGCTTTACAATTGTTGTGGCAGATTCATGCCTCAGCTCCACATTTTGTTTTAGAAAGGTCACACAGAGTGGATGTGAAGTTTACTATCAACAAGAGATCAATTCCCAAATCATCCATTTCACTCTACCTTATAAATCATGTGCTTTGTTGCATATTTTATCAAATCTACTTTCAAGCCAGATGGAGGAAGGAGGATGTGGCAATCCCTCCACCATCTTGCAACTTTTATGCAAGTAGGTTTTCAAGAAAATCATCATTTCTCTTTGAAATATGTCTGGAACAGGCATGATGGTAGTGTCAACCTGTTGGAGTTTTTGCTGCTGGAAGAAGTTATACAAAAGGATTGGTTTTTACATTGACCAGTTACTGAATCAAGCTCAGGAATACATTGGAAATTCAACTGGGGCTTCCTTTCCCCGGCAGACTACTTCTAGAACGAGCTTGTACACTGAAGCTTAGTCTTTTGCCCTCTTTTTGTTTCTTTCCTATTTTCTTGGCTTCTTTGCCACTCTCTAGACAATTTTGGAACTTTTTTCCCAACTCAAATGGTTTCAATAGTCTGATTGTGATCATACATTTTTACAAGGAATTTTTAAAATCTTTCCTCCAGTTAAGAAAGTCAAGGACTTAGGTCTTTTTCTTCCCTTATCAATATTGCAATGAAATTGATAAGTAAAGACCAACTCTTTCTTTTTGTTTTTAACCCAAGCAGATAATTCCCATCCATTCATCCATTTGGTGGACCAATAGTTGCCATTCTGATGGAAGTTGTCACTTCTTAACAATAGGCATTCTGTGACTATGTTGACAGCACTTTGGGTGAAGATCCTAACTGGTCTTAGATACACATAGGGAGAAATTTGCTCAGCCAGTGTCAGTCTTAAGCATGCGTATCAGAAGATCTTTCTAGAGCTGGGAATTTTCCCATGAAAGGGATTCAGTTAGGGAAGAGACACTTGCCCCAGAGGTTTACATTCTTCTTGAAGACTGCTTAAGGAACTTAGATGCCATGTCCATTTGGATCTGTGTCTGCACAGAACTTTGTCATGCCAGTGCTTGAAATGCATCTTGAAGAGAATTCACTAGCACAGAATGAATGAGAGTGGAAGGGGTTGGTGGGGCTAACCAGGCCCAACCCCCCTGCCTAAACCAGGATACCTAGAGCCTCTTGCCCAGGATTCTATCTGGGTGTACTTTTAATGTCTTCAAAGATCCAGGCTCCACAATCTTTCTGGGCAGTCTGTGCCGTGGTTCACTCACCCTCACAGTAAAGAATCATTTCCTGATGTTCCTGTATTTCAGTGTGTGCCCACTGCCTCTTGTCTTTTCACTCAGCATCACTGAAAAGACACTGATTCCCTCCCCTTTGCACTATTGCTTCCATATGGATGTGTGCTGCCATGTAGAGATATGTCAAAAACCTCCCTGAAGCCCAGGCAGATAATATTCCCTTCATCTACCAGTCAAGTTGATTCATCAGAGGAGTTTAAAGTTATGTTCAGCATGAAATGCCCCTGAAAAATCATGCTAACTACATTATTGTGTGGTCTTTCATGTGCCTGGCAAGGTTTTCCAGGAAGAGCTGCTTCATCAACTTCCTGGGAATAAAAAAGAGGCTGGCTGGTTTGTACGATTGCGAGTCCTCCGAATTGCCTTTTTTGAAGATGAGTGTCATTTGCTTACATCCAGTCCTTAGGCTCTCTTGTCGTCTACATCTTAGCAAAAAGCTTTTCCACTATGTCTGGCAAGGAGAAATTGTGCCAGCACAGAAAACATCTCCCATCGTGTTCTAGACGTTGCACGGAGGTGTGCCGAGTGTTTGGCATGAAGGAAAGAAAAGTTGTCCAAAACAGCTTCCAATCGAATGTTCATGTGATTGGAAAAGTCAGGAGAGTGCAAAGGTACTGTTTTCTGGCAGTTGGCAAGCTGCGCACACAATCCCAGTGTTGTACAGCTTCCTTCTTCACCTTTCCGAAGGTGCCGCTCTCTCCGGCTCCCGGAGGCGAAGAAGCGGCTTCTTCGCGCAAAGACGATTGTGCCGCTCACTGTGCACTCCTTAGCGCGGCTTCTGCCGAAAGACGCCCGGGAGCGGCTCTTAGCTCCGGACAGCATCGTACCTTCGTCTTTAGCGTCTCTTCTCGTCTACATCTTAGCAAAAAGCTTTTCCACTATGTCTGGCGAGGAAAAACTGTGCCAGCACAGAAAACATCTCCCATCGTATTCTAGACGTTTCACGGAGGTGTGCCGAGTGTTTGGCATGAAGGAAAGAAAAGTTGTCCAAAACAGCTTCCAATCGAATGTTCATGTGATTGGAAAAGTCAGGAGAGTGCAAAGGTACTGTTTTCTATCAGTTGGCAAGCTGCGCACACAATCCCAGTGTTGTACAGCTTCCTTCTTCACCTTTCCGAAGGTGCCGCTCTCTCCGGCTCCCGGAGGCGAAGAAGCGGCTTCTTCGCGCAAAGACGATTGTGCCGCTCACTGTGCACTCCTTAGCGCGGCTTCTGCCGAAAGACGCCCGGGAGCGGCTCTTAGCTCCGGACAGCATCGTACCTTCGTCTTTAGCGTCTCTTCTCGTCTACATCTTAGCAAAAAGCTTTTCCACTATGTCTGGCGAGGAAAAACTGTGCCAGCACAGAAAACATCTCCCATCGTGTTCTAGACGTTGCACGGAGGTGTGCCGAGTGTTTGGCATGAAGAAAAGAAAAGTTGTCCAAAACAGCTTCCAATCGAATGTTCATGTGATTGGAAAAGTCAGGAGAGTGCAAAGGTACTGTTTTCTATCAGTTGGCAAGCTGCGCACACAATCCCAGTGTTGTACAGCTTCCTTCTTCACCTTTCCGAAGGTGCCGCTCTCTCCGGCTCCCGGAGGCGAAGAAGCGGCTTCTTCGCGCAAAGACGATTGTGCCGCTCACTGTGCACTCCTTAGCGCGGCTTCTGCCGAAAGACGCCCGGGAGCGGCTCTTAGCTCCGGACAGCATCGTACCTTCGTCTTTAGCGTCTCTTCTCGTCTACATCTTAGCAAAAAGCTTTTCTACTATGTCTGGCGAGGAAAAACTGTGCCAGCACAGAAAACATCTCCCATCGTGTTCTAGACGTTGCACGGAGGTGTGCCGAGTGTTTGGCATGAAGAAAAGAAAAGTTGTCCAAAACAGCTTCCAATCGAATGTTCATGTGATTGGAAAAGTCAGGAGAGTGCAAAGGTACTGTTTTCTATCAGTTGGCAAGCTGCGCACACAATCCCAGTGTTGTACAGCTTCCTTCTTCACCTTTCCGAAGGTGCCGCTCTCTCCGGCTCCCGGAGGCGAAGAAGCGGCTTCTTCGCGCAAAGACGATTGTGCCGCTCACTGTGCTCTCCTTAGCGCGGCTTCTGCCGAAAGACGCCCGGGAGCGGCTCTTAGCTCCGGACAGCATCGTACCTTCGTCTTAAGCGTCTCTTCTCGTCTACATCTTAGCAAAAAGCTTTTCTACTATGTCTGGCGAGGAAAAACTGTGCCAGCACAGAAAACATCTCCCATCGTGTTCTAGACGTTGCACGGAGGTGTGCCGAGTGTTTGGCATGAAGGAAAGAAAAGTTGTCCAAAACAGCTTCCAATCGAATGTTCATGTGATTGGAAAAGTCAGGAGAGTGCAAAGGTACTGTTTTCTATCAGTTGGCAAGCTGCGCACACAATCCCAGTGTTGTACAGCTTCCTTCTTCACCTTTCCGAAGGTGCCGCTCTCTCCGGCTCCCGGAGGCGAAGAAGCGGCTTCTTCGCGCAAAGACGATTGTGCCGCTCACTGTGCTCTCCTTAGCGCGGCTTCTGCCGAAAGACGCCCGGGAGCGGCTCTTAGCTCCGGACAGCATCGTACCTTCGTCTTTAGCGTCTCTTCTCGTCTACATCTTAGCAAAAAGCTTTTCTACTATGTCTGGCGAGGAAAAACTGTGCCAGCACAGAAAACATCTCCCATCGTGTTCTAGACGTTGCACGATCCCTATACTTAGGCTGATTTTCCTCCCTGGGGATAGGGTTAGACTTCAGCCTAGGGCTTGGAGATTTTTAACCAGGAAGTCCTGAGATCCAGGCTTACTGCATCTGCCAAAGGCATCCCAAAGGGAGTACAGAAGTGCCACAACATGGCTGCTTTCACGGCTTTTCCCTTAGGAAGAACCCTAATACGCGGCTGATTTACCTTCCTAGGGTTACTGTTAGGCTTAGGCCTAGGACTTTTAAAACCAGGAAGCCCTGGGCTCCAGGCACACTGCAGCTGCGAAAGGCATCCCAAGAGGGCTGCAGAAGTGACACAACTTGGCTGCCTCTGCTGCTATTCTCATGAGACCATCCCGAACCATAGGCTGATTTTCCTTCCTAGGGTTAAGGTTTGAGTTACGCCTAGGGTAAGGGTTCTATTAACCAGAAAGCCCTGAGTTCCAAGAACACAGCAGCTGCGAAGGACTACCCAAGAAGAGCGCAAAAGTACCAAAACGTGCCTGCCTCCACAGCTTTTTCCTTGGGGACATGCCTAATTCCTGGCTGATTTGCCTTTCTCGTCTTAGGGTTGGGGTTCGGCCTAGGGCTAGGATTTTTAAAATCAGGAAGCCCTGAGTTCCAGGCACACTGGAGCTGTGAAAGGCATCCCAAAGGGAGTGCAAAAGTGCCACAACATGGCTGCTTTCACGGCTTTTTCCTTGGCAAGAAGCCTAACACCAGGCTGATTTCCCTTCCCAGGGTTACTGTTAGGCTTAGGCCTAGGACTTTTAAAACCAGGAAGCCCTGGCCTCCAGGCACATGCAGCTGCGAAAGGCATCCCAAGAGGGCCGCAGAAGTGACACAACTTGGCTGCCTCTGCTTCTATTCTCATGAGACCATCGTGAACCATAGGCTGATTTTCCTTCCTAGGGTTAAGGTTTGAGTTACGCCTAGGGTAAGGGTTCTATTAACCAGAAAGCCCTGAGTTCCAAGAACACAGCAGCTGCGAAGGACTTCCCAAGAAGAGCGCAAAAGTACCACAACATGCCTGCCTCCACAGCTTTTTCCTTGGGGACATGCCTAATTCTTGGCTGATTTGCCTTTCTTGTCTTAGGGTTGGGGTTCGGCCTAGGGCTAGGATTTTTAAAATCAGGAAGCCATGAGTTCCAGGCACACTAGAGCTGTGAAAGGCATCCAAAAGGGAGTGCAAAAGTGCCACAACATGGCTGCTTTCACGGCTTTTTCCTTGGCAAGAAGCCTAACACCAGGCTGATTTACCTTCCTAGGGTTACTGTAAGGCTTAGGCGTAGGGCTAGGATTTTTAAAACTAGGAAGCCCTTAGCTCCAGGCACACTGCAGCTGTTCAAGGCATCCCAAGGGGAGTACAAAAGTGCAACAACATGGCAGCTTTCACAGCTTTTTCCTTGGCACCATCCCTATACCTAGGCTGTTTTATCTGCCTAGGTTTAGAGTTAGGGTTCAGCCTCGGGCTTGGAGTTTTTTAACCAGGAAGCCCTGAGTTCCAGGCTTACTGCATCTGCCAAAGTTTCCCAAAGGGAGTGCAAAAGTGCCACAACATGGCTGCTTTCACAGCTTTTCCCTTAGGAAGAACCCTAATACCCGGCTGATTTACCTTCCTAGGGTTACTGTTAGGGTTAGGCCTAGGACTTTTAAAACCAGGAAGCCCTGGGCTCCAGGCACACTGCAGCTGCGAAAGGCATCCCAAGGGGAGCACAAAAGTGACACAACTTGGCTGCCTCTGCTTCTATTCTCATGAGACCATCCTGAACCATAGGCTGATTTTCCTTCCTAGGGTTAAGGTTTGAGTTTCGCCTAGGGTAAGATTTCTATTAACCAGAAAGCCCTGAGTTCCAAGAACACAGCAGCTGCGAAGGACTTCCCAAGAAGAGCGCAAAAGTACCACAACGTGCCTGCCTCCACAGCTTTTTCCTTGAGGACATGCCTAATTCCTGGCTGATTTGCCTTTCTCGTCTTAGGGTTGGGGTTCGGCCTAGGGCTAGGATTATTTTAACTAGGAAGCCCTGAGTTCCAGGCTTACTTCATCTGCAAAAAGCATCCCAAAGGGAGTGCAGAAGTGCCACAACATGGCTGCTTTCACGGCTTTTCCCTTAGGAAGAACCCTAATACGCGGCTGATTTACCTTCCTAGGTTTACTGTAAGGCTTAGGCCTAGGGCTAGGATTTTTAAAACCAGGAAGCCCTTAGCTCCAGGCACACTGCAGCTGTTCAAGGCATCCCAAGAGGGCCGCAGAAGTGACACAACTTGGCTGCCTCTGCTGCTATTCTCATGAGTCCATCCCGAACCATAGGCTGATTTTCCTTCCTAGGGTGAGGGTTAGAGTTACGCCTAGGGTTAGTGTTTTTTTAACCAGAAAGCCCTGAGTTCCAAGAACACAGCAGCTGCCAAGGACTACCCTAGAGGAGGGGAAAAGTGCCACAACATGGCTGCCTCCAGCGCTTTTTCCTTGGGACCATCATTGAACCTAGGCTGATTTACTTGCCTCCAGTTGCACCTATGGTCACGCCAAGGGATAGGGATTTTAAATCAGTAAACCCTGAGCTCCAGACCCAGTGCAGCTGCAAAAGGCTTCCCAAGGGCAGCCAAAAATTGCCTCAACATGCTCCTTCCAGTGCTTTTTTCCTTGGGAACATCCCTATACCCAGGCTGATTTATCTGCCTAGGGTTAGGGTTAGGGTTCAGCCTAGAGATAGGATTTTTTCAAACAGGAAGCCCTGAATTCCAGGCACACTGCAGCTGTTAAAGGCAGTGTTCTACGTCAACCGCAACTTAGTCTGAAATAAATGCTTTTTCCCTGAGAGCATCTGAGAGGTTTGCATGAAGCACTGATATCTGACATTTGCAATTTTGAATAGGAGAGGAGAAAGAAAATGGGAAGAAGTTTTTAATTTTAGTGGTTTCAATGTTAATTTCCGTACACTTTTTCAAAACTTGTCAGCTCAAATGCCCATCAACATCTTTTAGTCATCTGTAAGTCAGTATTCATATAAAATGTGCTTCAAATCAAAAGAATTTCAAATTTGCACTCCAAATTTCTATGCCTAGATTTATGATTTCCTACACATATTAGATGAAAGGAAGGCCTTTTTTACTGTGGGAGTGCTGGAACACTGGAACAGGTTGCCCAGGGAAGTTGTGGGTGTCCCATCCCTGAAAGTATTCAAGGTCAGCTTGGACGGGGCTTGGAGCAGCAACAAAGGAGAAGCTTGATGGTAGAGAAACAAAGTTGGACTATAGAAGAAACTGGGATTGAAGTATAGGAGCAAGTTTTCTCTCAGCTCTTGGGGTAAATTCAAAGTTGTACAAAATTACATTTATCTGTGCTATTCACTACTGTAACAGAAATGTTCATGAAAACTGTACAGAAGATAGCAAATTTTAAAAGAGATAAGCATTACAGCATAAAATCCATGGGATGGGTTACAACATGAGACACTCTCTAAGAGAAAATCTCTGTGTTTCAGCACTTCATCATGGTAAGATTTCATGAAGTGCCAAAGAAGGCGGAAAAATATCATTCGGGACGTTATTTCCTGGAATTCAGCCTGGCCATTAGTAGGAACTGGGTTTGAACACATCATGTAGATATACCACACACACTTGCCCTTCACTGAAAAATGACTGTTTACAACGAAGAAGCAATTGACGATCAAAATTGATTGAAAGCATCTTAAACATGTCAAGTATTTCATTGTAGATGATCTGTGATCCAAATGCTTCTTCCACCTTCGAGAGGGACAGAACAATTCTTCCATATCATGATGGTTTAAAATTGTATCAACCAATGTTTTCTGCTGAAAAGATAGCATCTATTTTTTTCTATTTTTGGAAGAAAATATTCCTAGACATACAACAGGTGAGAACTAAGTAATTTTAAAGAAACAAATGAAAAGAAAATATTCTGTAAATAGAATGAAATGAAAAGCTGTGTTTTAAATAGGAGCTAAATATGAAACAGAATTTTTGTACCAGGCATTTGAATTACTGCACCAGCTCTTTTGCCCATCAAGAGAGGCATTGAGCATTTCAGTCTTTTCCAAGGTGTTCATGATCTGCTATGCTGATCTCTGTGTGTGCCTAGGTGTGTGTGGAAGGGGGGGCATGTGAAGGGGAGTGTGTATGTTTGCTTTACAATTGTTGTGGCAGATTCATGCCTCAGCTCCACATTTTGTTTTAGAAAGGTCACACAGAGTGGATGTGAAGTTTACTATCAACAAGAGATCAATTCCCAAATCATCCATTTCACTCTACCTTATAAATCATGTGCTTTGTTGCATATTTTATCAAATCTACTTTCAAGCCAGATGGAGGAAGGAGGATGTGGCAATCCCTCCACCATCTTGCAACTTTTATGCAAGTAGGTTTTCAAGAAAATCATCATTTCTCTTTGAAATATGTCTGGAACAGGCATGATGGTAGTGTCAACCTGTTGGAGTTTTTGCTGCTGGAAGAAGTTATACAAAAGGATTGGTTTTTACATTGACCAGTTACTGAATCAAGCTCAGGAATACATTGGAAATTCAACTGGGGCTTCCTTTCCCCGGCAGACTACTTCTAGAACGAGCTTGTACACTGAAGCTTAGTCTTTTGCCCTCTTTTTGTTTCTTTCCTATTTTCTTGGCTTCTTTGCCACTCTCTAGACAATTTTGGAACTTTTTTCCCAACTCAAATGGTTTCAATAATCTGATTGTGATCATACATTTTTACAAGGAATTTTTAAAATCTTTCCTCCAGTTAAGAAAGTCAAGGACTTAGGTCTTTTTCTTCCCTTATCAATATTGCAATGAAATTGATAAGTAAAGACCAACTCTTTCTTTTTGTTTTTAACCCAAGCAGATAATTCCCATCCATTCATCCATTTGGTGGACCAATAGTTGCCATTCTGATGGAAGTTGTCACTTCTTAACAATAGGCATTCTGTGACTATGTTGACAGCACTTTGGGTGAAGATCCTAACTGGTCTTAGATACACATAGGGAGAAATTTGCTCAGCCAGTGTCAGTCTTAAGCATGCGTATCAGAAGATCTTTCTAGAGCTGGGAATTTTCCCATGAAAGGGATTCAGTTAGGGAAGAGACACTTGCCCCAGAGGTTTACATTCTTCTTGAAGACTGCTTAAGGAACTTAGATGCCATGTCCATTTGGATCTGTGTCTGCACAGAACTTTGTCATGCCAGTGCTTGAAATGCATCTTGAAGAGAATTCACTAGCACAGAATGAATGAGAGTGGAAGGGGTTGGTGGGGCTAACCAGGCCCAACCCCCCTGCCTAAACCAGGATCCCTAGAGCCTCTTGCCCAGGATTCTATCTGGGTGTACTTTTAATGTCTTCAAAGATCCAGGCTCCACAATCTTTCTGGGCAGTCTGTGCCGTGGTTCACTCACCCTCACAGTAAAGAATCATTTCCTGATGTTCCTGTATTTCAGTGTGTGCCCACTGCCTCTTGTCTTTTCACTCAGCATCACTGAAAAGACACTGATTCCCTCCCCTTTGCACTATTGCTTCCATATGGATGTGTGCTGCCATGTAGAGATATGTCAAAAACCTCCCTGAAGCCCAGGCAGATAATATTCCCTTCATCTACCAGTCAAGTTGATTCATCAGAGGAGTTTAAAGTTATGTTCAGCATGAAATGCCCCTGAAAAATCATGCTAACTACATTATTGTGTCGTCTTTCATGTGCCTGGCAAGGTTTTCCAGGAAGAGCTGCTTCATCAACTTCCTGGGAATAAAAAAGAGGCTGGCTGGTTTGTACGATTGCGAGTCCTCCGAATTGCCTTTTTTGAAGATGAGTGTCATTTGCTTACATCCAGTCCTTAGGCTCTCTTGTCGTCTACATCTTAGCAAAAAGCTTTTCCACTATGTCTGGCAAGGAGAAATTGTGCCAGCACAGAAAACATCTCCCATCGTGTTCTAGACGTTGCACGGAGGTGTGCCGAGTGTTTGGCATGAAGGAAAGAAAAGTTGTCCAAAACAGCTTCCAATCGAATGTTCATGTGATTGGAAAAGTCAGGAGAGTGCAAAGGTACTGTTTTCTGGCAGTTGGCAAGCTGCGCACACAATCCCAGTGTTGTACAGCTTCCTTCTTCACCTTTCCGAAGGTGCCGCTCTCTCCGGCTCCCGGAGGCGAAGAAGCGGCTTCTTCGCGCAAAGACGATTGTGCCGCTCACTGTGCACTCCTTAGCGCGGCTTCTGCCGAAAGACGCCCGGGAGCGGCTCTTAGCTCCGGACAGCATCGTACCTTCGTCTTTAGCGTCTCTTCTCGTCTACATCTTAGCAAAAAGCTTTTCTACTGTGTCTGGCGAGGAAAAACTGTGCCAGCACAGAAAACATCTCCCATCGTGTTCTAGACGTTGCACGGAGGTGTGCCGAGTGTTTGGCATGAAGAAAAGAAAAGTTGTCCAAAACAGCTTCCAATCGAATGTTCATGTGATTGGAAAAGTCAGGAGAGTGCAAAGGTACTGTTTTCTAGCAGTTGGCAAGCTGCGCACACAATCCCAGTGTTGTACAGCTTCCTTCTTCACCTTTCCGAAGGTGCCGCTCTCTCCGGCTCCCGGAGGCGAAGAAGCGGCTTCTTCGCGCAAAGACGATTGTGCCGCTCACTGTGCACTCCTTAGCGCGGCTTCTGCCGAAAGACGCCCGGGAGCGGCTCTTAGCTCCGGACAGCATCGTACCTTCGTCTTTAGCGTCTCTTCTCGTCTACATCTTAGCAAAAAGCTTTTCCACTATGTCTGGCGAGGAAAAACTGTGCCAGCACAGAAAACATCTCCCATCGTGTTCTAGACGTTGCACGGAGGTGTGCCGAGTGTTTGGCATGAAGAAAAGAAAAGTTGTCCAAAACAGCTTCCAATCGAATGTTCATGTGATTGGAAAAGTCAGGAGAGTGCAAAGGTACTGTTTTCTATCAGTTGGCAAGCTGCGCACACAATCCCAGTGTTGTACAGCTTCCTTCTTCACCTTTCCGAAGGTGCCGCTCTCTCCGGCTCCCGGAGGCGAAGAAGCGGCTTCTTCGCGCAAAGACGATTGTGCCGCTCACTGTGCACTCCTTAGCGCGGCTTCTGCCGAAAGACGCCCGGGAGCGGCTCTTAGCTCCGGACAGCATCGTACCTTCGTCTTTAGCGTCTCTTCTCGTCTACATCTTAGCAAAAAGCTTTTCCACTATGTCTGGCGAGGAAAAACTGTGCCAGCACAGAAAACATCTCCCATCGTGTTCTAGACGTTGCACGGAGGTGTGCCGAGTGTTTGGCATGAAGGAAAGAAAAGTTGTCCAAAACAGCTTCCAATCGAATGTTCATGTGTTTGGAAAAGTCAGGAGAGTGCAAAGGTACTGTTTTCTATCAGTTGGCAAGCTGCGCACACAATCCCAGTGTTGTACAGCTTCCTTCTTCACCTTTCCGAAGGTGCCGCTCTCTCCGGCTCCCGGAGGCGAAGAAGCGGCTTCTTCGCGCAAAGACGATTGTGCCGCTCACTGTGCACTCCTTAGCGCGGCTTCTGCCGAAAGACGCCCGGGAGCGGCTCTTAGCTCCGGACAGCATCGTACCTTCGTCTTTAGCGTCTCTTCTCGTCTACATCTTAGCAAAAAGCTTTTCTACTATGTCTGGCGAGGAAAAACTGTGCCAGCACAGAAAACATCTCCCATCGTGTTCTAGACGTTGCACGGAGGTGTGCCGAGTGTTTGGCATGAAGAAAAGAAAAGTTGTCCAAAACAGCTTCCAATCGAATGTTCATGTGATTGGAAAAGTCAGGAGAGTGCAAAGGTACTGTTTTCTAGCAGTTGGCAAGCTGCGCACACAATCCCAGTGTTGTACAGCTTCCTTCTTCACCTTTCCGAAGGTGCCGCTCTCTCCGGCTCCCGGAGGCGAAGAAGCGGCTTCTTCGCGCAAAGACGATTGTGCCGCTCACTGTGCACTCCTTAGCGCGGCTTCTGCCGAAAGACGCCCGGGAGCGGCTCTTAGCTCCGGACAGCATCGTACCTTCGTCTTTAGCGTCTCTTCTCGTCTACATCTTAGCAAAAAGCTTTTCTACTATGTCTGGCCAGGAAAAACTGTGCCAGCACAGAAAACATCTCCCATCGTGTTCTAGACGTTGCACGGAAGTGTGCCGAGTGTTTGGCATGAAGAAAAGAAAAGTTGTCCAAAACAGCTTCCAATCGAATGTTCATGTGATTGGAAAAGTCAGGAGAGTGCAAAGGTACTGTTTTCTATCAGTTGGCAAGCTGCGCACACAATCCCAGTGTTGTACAGCTTCCTTCTTCACCTTTCCGAAGGTGCCGCTCTCTCCGGCTCCCGGAGGCGAAGAAGCGGCTTCTTCGCGCAAAGACGATTGTGCCGCTCACTGTGCTCTCCTTAGCGCGGCTTCTGCCGAAAGACGCCCGGGAGCGGCTCTTAGCTCCGGACAGCATCGTACCTTCGTCTTAAGCGTCTCTTCTCGTCTACATCTTAGCAAAAAGCTTTTCTACTATGTCTGGCGAGGAAAAACTGTGCCAGCACAGAAAACATCTCCCATCGTGTTCTAGACGTTGCACGGAGGTGTGCCGAGTGTTTGGCATGAAGGAAAGAAAAGTTGTCCAAAACAGCTTCCAATCGAATGTTCATGTGATTGGAAAAGTCAGGAGAGTGCAAAGGTACTGTTTTCTATCAGTTGGCAAGCTGCGCACACAATCCCAGTGTTGTACAGCTTCCTTCTTCACCTTTCCGAAGGTGCCGCTCTCTCCGGCTCCCGGAGGCGAAGAAGCGGCTTCTTCGCGCAAAGACGATTGTGCCGCTCACTGTGCTCTCCTTAGCGCGGCTTCTGCCGAAAGACGCCCGGGAGCGGCTCTTAGCTCCGGACAGCATCGTACCTTCGTCTTTAGCGTCTCTTCTCGTCTACATCTTAGCAAAAAGCTTTTCTACTATGTCTGGCGAGGAAAAACTGTGCCAGCACAGAAAACATCTCCCATCGTGTTCTAGACGTTGCACGATCCCTATACTTAGGCTGATTTTCCTCCCTGGGGATAGGGTTAGACTTCAGCCTAGGGCTTGGAGATTTTTAACCAGGAAGTCCTGAGATCCAGGCTTACTGCATCTGCCAAAGGCATCCCAAAGGGAGTACAGAAGTGCCACAACATGGCTGCTTTCACGGCTTTTCCCTTAGGAAGAACCCTAATACGCGGCTGATTTACCTTCCTAGGGTTACTGTTAGGCTTAGGCCTAGGACTTTTAAAACCAGGAAGCCCTGGGCTCCAGGCACACTGCAGCTGCGAAAGGCATCCCAAGAGGGCTGCAGAAGTGACACAACTTGGCTGCCTCTGCTGCTATTCTCATGAGACCATCCCGAACCATAGGCTGATTTTCCTTCCTAGGGTTAAGGTTTGAGTTACGCCTAGGGTAAGGGTTCTATTAACCAGAAAGCCCTGAGTTCCAAGAACACAGCAGCTGCGAAGGACTACCCAAGAAGAGCGCAAAAGTACCAAAACGTGCCTGCCTCCACAGCTTTTTCCTTGGGGACATGCCTAATTCCTGGCTGATTTGCCTTTCTCGTCTTAGGGTTGGGGTTCGGCCTAGGGCTAGGATTTTTAAAATCAGGAAGCCCTGAGTTCCAGGCACACTGGAGCTGTGAAAGGCATCCCAAAGGGAGTGCAAAAGTGCCACAACATGGCTGCTTTCACGGCTTTTTCCTTGGCAAGAAGCCTAACACCAGGCTGATTTCCCTTCCCAGGGTTACTGTTAGGCTTAGGCCTAGGACTTTTAAAACCAGGAAGCCCTGGCCTCCAGGCACATGCAGCTGCGAAAGGCATCCCAAGAGGGCCGCAGAAGTGACACAACTTGGCTGCCTCTGCTTCTATTCTCATGAGACCATCGTGAACCATAGGCTGATTTTCCTTCCTAGGGTTAAGGTTTGAGTTACGCCTAGGGTAAGGGTTCTATTAACCAGAAAGCCCTGAGTTCCAAGAACACAGCAGCTGCGAAGGACTTCCCAAGAAGAGCGCAAAAGTACCACAACATGCCTGCCTCCACAGCTTTTTCCTTGGGGACATGCCTAATTCTTGGCTGATTTGCCTTTCTTGTCTTAGGGTTGGGGTTCGGCCTAGGGCTAGGATTTTTAAAATCAGGAAGCCATGAGTTCCAGGCACACTAGAGCTGTGAAAGGCATCCAAAAGGGAGTGCAAAAGTGCCACAACATGGCTGCTTTCACGGCTTTTTCCTTGGCAAGAAGCCTAACACCAGGCTGATTTACCTTCCTAGGGTTACTGTAAGGCTTAGGCGTAGGGCTAGGATTTTTAAAACTAGGAAGCCCTTAGCTCCAGGCACACTGCAGCTGTTCAAGGCATCCCAAGGGGAGTACAAAAGTGCAACAACATGGCAGCTTTCACAGCTTTTTCCTTGGCACCATCCCTATACCTAGGCTGTTTTATCTGCCTAGGTTTAGAGTTAGGGTTCAGCCTCGGGCTTGGAGTTTTTTAACCAGGAAGCCCTGAGTTCCAGGCTTACTGCATCTGCCAAAGTTTCCCAAAGGGAGTGCAAAAGTGCCACAACATGGCTGCTTTCACAGCTTTTCCCTTAGGAAGAACCCTAATACCCGGCTGATTTACCTTCCTAGGGTTACTGTTAGGGTTAGGCCTAGGACTTTTAAAACCAGGAAGCCCTGGGCTCCAGGCACACTGCAGCTGCGAAAGGCATCCCAAGGGGAGCACAAAAGTGACACAACTTGGCTGCCTCTGCTTCTATTCTCATGAGACCATCCTGAACCATAGGCTGATTTTCCTTCCTAGGGTTAAGGTTTGAGTTTCGCCTAGGGTAAGATTTCTATTAACCAGAAAGCCCTGAGTTCCAAGAACACAGCAGCTGCGAAGGACTACCCAAGAAGAGCGCAAAAGTACCACAACATGCCTGCCTCCACAGCTTTTTCCTTGGGGACATGCCTAATTCCTGGCTGATTTGCCTTTCTCGTCTTAGGGTTGGGGTTCGGCCTAGGGCTAGGATTTTTTTAACTAGGAAGCCCTGAGTTCCAGGCTTACTGCATCTGCCAAAGGCATCCCAAAGGGAGTGTAGAAGTGCCACAACATGGCTGCTTTCACGGCTTTTCCCTTATTAAGAACCCTAATACGCGGCTGATTTACCTTCCTAGGGTTACTGTTAGGCTTAGGCCTAGGACTTTTAAAACCAGGAAGCCCTGGGCTCCAGGCACACTGCAGCTGTTAAAGGCATCCCAAGAGGGCTGCAGAAGTGACACAACTTGGCTGCCACCACTGATATTTCCATGAGACCATCCCGAACCATAGGCTGATTTTCCTTCCTAGGGTTAAGGTTTGAGTTACGCCTAGGGTAAGGGTTCTATTAACCAGAAAGCCCTGAGCTCCAAGAACACAGCAGCTGCGAAAGACTAGCCAAGAAGAGCGCAAAAGTACCACAACATGCCTGCCTCCACAGCTTTTTCCTTGGGGACATGCCTAATTCCTGGCTGATTTGCCTTTCTTGTCTTAGGGTTGGGGTTCGGCCTAGGGCTAGGATTTTTTTAACTAGGAAGCCCTGAGTTCCAGGCTTACTTCATCTGCAAAAAGCATCCCAAAGGGAGTGCAGAAGTGCCACAACATGGCTGCTTTCACGGCTTTTCCCTTAGGAAGAACCCTACTACGCGGCTGATTTACCTTCCTAGGGTTACTGTTAGGCTTAGGCCTAGGACTTTTAAAACCAGGAAGCCCTGGGCTCCAGGCACATGCAGCTGTTAAAGGCATCCCAAGAGGGCTGCAGAAGTGACACAACTTGGCTGCCTCTGCTTCTATTCTCATGAGACCATCCCGAACCATAGGCTGATTTTCCTTCCTAGGGTTAAGGTTTGAGTTACGCCTAGGGTAAGGGTTCTATTAACCAGAAAGCCCTGAGTTCCAAGAACACAGCAGCTGCGAAGGACTACCCAAGAAGAGCGCAAAAGTACCACAACATGCCTGCCTCCACAGCTTTTTCCTTGGGGACATGCCTAATTCCTGGCTGATTTGCCTTTCTCGTCTTAGGGTTGGGGTTCGGCCTAGGGCTAGGATTTTTTTAACTAGGAAGCCCTGAGTTCCAGGCTTACTGCATCTGCCAAAGGCATCCCAAAGGGAGTGTAGAAGTGCCACAACATGGCTGCTTTCACGGCTTTTCCCTTAAGAAGAACCCTAATACCCGGCTGATTTACCTTCCTAGGGTTACTGTTAGGCTTAGGCCTAGGACTTTTAAAACCAGGAAGCCCTGGGCTCCAGGCACACTGCAGCTGCGAAAGGCATCCCAAGGGGAGCGCAAAAGTGACACAACTTGGCTGCCTCTGCTGCTATTCTCATGAGACCATCCCGAACCATAGGCTGATTTTCCTTCCTAGGGTTAAGGTTTGAGTTACGCCTGGGGTAAGGGTTCTATTAACCAGAAAGCCCTGAGTTCCAAGAACACAGCAGCTGCGAAGGACTACCCAAGAAGAGCGCAAAAGTACCACAACATGCCTGCCTCCACAGCTTTTTCCTTGGGGACATGCCTAATTCCTGGCTGATTTGCCTTTCTCGTCTTAGGGTTGGGGTTCGGACTAGGGCTAGGATATTTTTAACTAGGAAGCCCTGAGTTCCAGGCTTACTTCATCTGCCAAAGGCATCCCAAAGGGTGTGCAAAAGTGCCACAACATGGCTGCTTTCACGGCTTTTCCCTTAGGAAGAACCCTAATACCCGGCTGATTTACCTTCCTAGGGTTACTGTTAGGCTTAGGCCTAGGACTTTTAAAACCAGGAAGCCCTGGGCTCCAGGCACACTGCAGCTGTTAAAGGCATCCCAAGAGGGCTGCAGAAGTGACACAACTTGGCTGCCACCACTGATATTTCCATGAGACCATCCCGAACCATAGGCTGATTTTCCTTCCTAGGGTTAAGGTTTGAGTTACGCCTAGGGTAAGGGTTCTATTAACCAGAAAGCCCTGAGCTCCAAGAACACAGCAGCTGCGAAGGACTTCCCAAGAAGAGCGCAAAAGTACCACAACGTGCCTGCCTCCACAGCTTTTTCCTTGGGGACATGCCTAATTCCTGGCTGATTTGCCTTTCTCGTCTTAGGGTTGGGGTTCGGCCTAGGGCTAGGATTTTTTTAACTAGGAAGCCCTGAGTTCCAGGCTTACTTCATCTGCAAAAAGCATCCCAAAGGGAGTGCAGAAGTGCCACAACATGGCTGCTTTCACGGCTTTTCCCTTAGGAAGAACCCTACTACGCGGCAGATTTACCTTCCTAGGGTTACTGTTAGGCTTAGGCCTAGGACTTTTAAAACCAGGAAGCCCTGGGCTCCAGGCACATGCAGCTGTTAAAGGCATCCCAAGAGGGCTGCAGAAGTGACACAACTTGGCTGCCTCTGCTTCTATTCTCATGAGACCATCCCGAACCATAGGCTGATTTTCCTTCCTAGGGTTAAGGTTTGAGTTACGCCTAGGGTAAGGGTTCTATTAACCAGTAAGCCCTGAGTTCCAAGAACACAGCAGCTGCGAAGGACTACCCAAGAAGAGCGCAAAAGTACCACAACATGCCTGCCTCCACAGCTTTTTCCTTGGGGACATGCCTAATTCCTGGCTGATTTGCCTTTCTCGTCTTAGGGTTGGGGTTCGGACTAGGGCTAGGATTTTTAAAATCAGGAAGCCCTGAGTTCCAGGCACACTGGAGCTGTGAAAGGCATCCAAAAGGGAGTGCAAAAGTGCCACAACATGGCTGCTTTCTCGGCTTTTTCCTTGGCAAGAAGCCTAACACCAGGCTGATTTCCCTTCCCTGGGTTACTGTAAGGCTTAGGCCTAGCGCTAGGATTTTTAAAACTAGGAAGCCCTTAGCTCCAGGCACACTGCAGCTGTTCAAGGCATCCCAAGGGGAGTACAAAAGTGCAACAACATGGCAGCTTTCACAGCTTTTTCCTTGGCACCATCCCTATACCTAGGCTGATTTATCTGCCTAGGGTTAGGGTTAGGGTTCAGCCTAGGGCTTGGAGATTTTAACCAGGAAGCCCTGAGTTCCAGGCTTACTGCATCTGCCAAAGGTATCCCAAAGGGAGTGCAGAAGTGCCACAACATGGCTGCTTTCACGGCTTTTCCCTTAGGAAGAACCCTAATACGCGGCTGATTTACCTTCCTAGGGTTACTGTTAGGCTTAGGCCTAGGACTTTTAAAACCAGGATGCCCTGGGCTCCAGGCACACTGCAGCTGCGAAAGGCATCCCAAGGGGAGCGCAGAAGTGACACAACTTGGCTGCCTCTGCTTCTATTCTCATGAGACCATCCTGAACCATAGGCTGATTTTCCTTCCTAGGGTTAAGGTTTGAGTTACGCCTAGGGTAAGGGTTCTATTAACCAGAAAGCCCTGAGTTCCAAGAACACAGCAGCTGCGAAGGACTTCCCAAGAAGAGCGCAAAAGTACCACAACGTGCCTGCCTCCACAGCTTTTTCCTTGGGGACATGCCTAATTCCTGGCTGATTTGCCTTTCTCGTCTTAGGGTTGGGGTTCGGCCTAGGGCTAGGATTTTTTTAACTAGGAAGCCCTGAGTTCCAGGCTTACTTCATCTGCAAAAAGCATCCCAAAGGGAGTGCAGAAGTGCCACAACATGGCTGCTTTCACGGCTTTTCCCTTAGGAAGAACCCTAATACGCGGCTGATTTACCTTCCTAGGGTTACTGTTAGGCTTAGGCCTAGGACATTTCAAACCAGGAAGCCCTGGGCTCCAGGCACACTGCAGCTGCGAAAGGCATCCCAAGGGGAGCGCAAAAGTGACACAACTTGGCTGCCTCTGCTTCTATTCTCATGAGACCATCCCGAACCACAGGCTGATTTTCCTTCCTAGGGTTAAGGTTTGAGTTACGCCTAGGGTAAGGGTTCTATTAACCAGAAAGCCCTGAGTTCCAAGAACACAGCAGCTGCAAAGGACTACCCAAGAAGAGCGCAAAAGTACCACAACATGCCTGCCTCCACAGCTTTTTCCTTGGGGACATGCCTAATTCCTGGCTGATTTGCCTTTCTCGTCTTAGGGTTGGGGTTCGGCCTAGGGCTAGGATTTTTTTAACTAGGAAGCCCTGAGTTCCAGGCTTACTTCATCTGCAAAAAGCATCCCAAAGGGAGTGCAGAAGTGCCACAACATGGCTGCTTTCACAGCTTTTCCCTTAGGAAGAACCCTACTACGCGGCTGATTTACCTTCCTAGGGTTACTGTTAGGCTTAGGCCTAGGACTTTTAAAACCAGGAAGCCCTGGGCTCCAGGCACACTGCAGCTGCGAAAGGCATCCCAAGGGGAGCGCAAAAGTGACACAACTTGGCTGCCTCTGCTGCTATTCTCATGAGACCATCCCGAACCATAGGCTGATTTTCCTTCCTAGGGTTAAGGTTTGAGTTACGCCTGGGGTAAGGGTTCTATTAACCAGAAAGCCCTGAGTTCCAAGAACACAGCAGCTGCGAAGGACTACCCAAGAAGAGCGCAAAAGTACCACAACATGCCTGCCTCCACAGCTTTTTCCTTGGGGACATGCCTAATTCCTGGCTGATTTGCCTTTCTCGTCTTAGGGTTGGGGTTCGGACTAGGGCTAGGATTTTTAAAATCAGGAAGCCCTGAGTTCCAGGCACACTGGAGCTGTTAAAGGCATCCAAAAGGGAGTGCAAAAGTGCCACAACATGGCTGCTTTCTCGGCTTTTTCCTTGGCAAGAAGCCTAACACCAGGCTGATTTCCCTTCCCTGGGTTACTGTAA
The DNA here is from genome assembly GCA_036010785.1 of Ammospiza maritima maritima. Lineage (NCBI taxonomy): Eukaryota > Metazoa > Chordata > Aves > Passeriformes > Passerellidae > Ammospiza > Ammospiza maritima. The sequence goes on from JAYKTQ010000127.1 coordinate 2,523,859, forward strand.
GGCTTAGGCCTAGCGCTAGGATTTTTAAAACTAGGAAGCCCTTAGCTCCAGGCACACTGCAGCTGTTCAAGGCATCCCAAGGGGAGTACAAAAGTGCAACAACATGGCAGCTTTCACAGCTTTTTCCTTGGCACCATCCCTATACCTAGGCTGATTTATCTGCCTAGGGTTAGGGTTAGGGTTCAGCCTAGGGCTTGGAGATTTTAACCAGGAAGCCCTGAGTTCCAGGCTTACTGCATCTGCCAAAGGTATCCCAAAGGGAGTGCAGAAGTGCCACAACATGGCTGCTTTCACAGCTTTTCCCTTAGGAAGAACCCTAATACGCGGCTGATTTACCTTCCTAGGGTTACTGTTAGGCTTAGGCCTAGGACTTTTAAAACCAGGAAGCCCTGGGCTCCAGGCACACTGCAGCTGCGAAAGGCATCCCAAGGGGAGCGCAAAAGTGACACAACTTGGCTGCCTCTGCTGCTATTCTCATGAGACCATCCTGAACCATAGGCTGATTTTCCTTCCTAGGGTTAAGGTTTGAGTTACGCCTGGGGTAAGGGTTCTATTAACCAGAAAGCCCTGAGTTCCAAGAACACAGCAGCTGCGAAGGACTTCCCAAGAAGAGCGCAAAAGTACCACAACGTGCCTGCCTCCACAGCTTTTTCCTTGGGGACATGCCTAATTCCTGGCTGATTTGCCTTTCTCGTCTTAGGGTTGGGGTTCGGCCTAGGGCTAGGATTTTTTTAACTAGGAAGCCCTGAGTTCCAGGCTTACTTCATCTGCAAAAAGCATCCCAAAGGGAGTGCAGAAGTGCCACAACATGGCTGCTTTCACGGCTTTTCCCTTAGGAAGAACCCTACTACGCGGCTGATTTACCTTCCTAGGGTTACTGTTAGGCTTAGGCCTAGGACTTTTAAAACCAGGAAGCCCTGGGCTCCAGGCACATGCAGCTGTTAAAGGCATCCCAAGAGGGCTGCAGAAGTGACACAACTTGGCTGCCTCTGCTTCTATTCTCATGAGACCATCCCGAACCATAGGCTGATTTTCCTTCCTAGGGTTAAGGTTTGAGTTACGCCTAGGGTAAGGGTTCTATTAACCAGAAAGCCCTGAGTTCCAAGAACACAGCAGCTGCGAAGGACTACCCAAGAAGAGCGCAAAAGTACCACAACATGCCTGCCTCCACAGCTTTTTCCTTGGGGACATGCCTAATTCCTGGCTGATTTGCCTTTCTCGTCTTAGGGTTGGGGTTCGGCCTAGGGCTAGGATTTTTTTAACTAGGAAGCCCTGAGTTCCAGGCTTACTGCATCTGCCAAAGGCATCCCAAAGGGAGTGTAGAAGTGCCACAACATGGCTGCTTTCACGGCTTTTCCCTTAAGAAGAACCCTAATACCCGGCTGATTTACCTTCCTAGGGTTACTGTTAGGCTTAGGCCTAGGACTTTTAAAACCAGGAAGCCCTGGGCTCCAGGCACACTGCAGCTGCGAAAGGCATCCCAAGGGGAGCGCAAAAGTGACACAACTTGGCTGCCTCTGCTGCTATTCTCATGAGACCATCCCGAACCATAGGCTGATTTTCCTTCCTAGGGTTAAGGTTTGAGTTACGCCTGGGGTAAGGGTTCTATTAACCAGAAAGCCCTGAGTTCCAAGAACACAGCAGCTGCGAAGGACTACCCAAGAAGAGCGCAAAAGTACCACAACATGCCTGCCTCCACAGCTTTTTCCTTGGGGACATGCCTAATTCCTGGCTGATTTGCCTTTCTCGTCTTAGGGTTGGGGTTCGGACTAGGGCTAGGATATTTTTAACTAGGAAGCCCTGAGTTCCAGGCTTACTTCATCTGCCAAAGGCATCCCAAAGGGTGTGCAAAAGTGCCACAACATGGCTGCTTTCACGGCTTTTCCCTTAGTAAGAACCCTAATACCTGGCTGATTTACCTTCCTAGGGTTACTGTTAGGCTTAGGCCTAGGACTTTTAAAACCAGGAAGCCCTGGGCTCCAGGCACACTGCAGCTGTTAAAGGCATCCCAAGAGGGCTGCAGAAGTGACACAACTTGGCTGCCACCACTGATATTTCCATGAGACCATCCCGAACCATAGGCTGATTTTCCTTCCTAGGGTTAAGGTTTGAGTTACGCCTAGGGTAAGGGTTCTATTAACCAGAAAGCCCTGAGCTCCAAGAACACAGCAGCTGCGAAGGACTTCCCAAGAAGAGCGCAAAAGTACCACAACGTGCCTGCCTCCACAGCTTTTTCCTTGGGGACATGCCTAATTCCTGGCTGATTTGCCTTTCTCGTCTTAGGGTTGGGGTTCGGCCTAGGGCTAGGATTTTTTTAACTAGGAAGCCCTGAGTTCCAGGCTTACTTCATCTGCAAAAAGCATCCCAAAGGGAGTGCAGAAGTGCCACAACATGGCTGCTTTCACGGCTTTTCCCTTAGGAAGAACCCTACTACGCGGCAGATTTACCTTCCTAGGGTTACTGTTAGGCTTAGGCCTAGGACTTTTAAAACCAGGAAGCCCTGGGCTCCAGGCACATGCAGCTGTTAAAGGCATCCCAAGAGGGCTGCAGAAGTGACACAACTTGGCTGCCTCTGCTTCTATTCTCATGAGACCATCCCGAACCATAGGCTGATTTTCCTTCCTAGGGTTAAGGTTTGAGTTACGCCTAGGGTAAGGGTTCTATTAACCAGTAAGCCCTGAGTTCCAAGAACACAGCAGCTGCGAAGGACTACCCAAGAAGAGCGCAAAAGTACCACAACATGCCTGCCTCCACAGCTTTTTCCTTGGGGACATGCCTAATTCCTGGCTGATTTGCCTTTCTCGTCTTAGGGTTGGGGTTCGGACTAGGGCTAGGATTTTTAAAATCAGGAAGCCCTGAGTTCCAGGCACACTGGAGCTGTGAAAGGCATCCAAAAGGGAGTGCAAAAGTGCCACAACATGGCTGCTTTCTCGGCTTTTTCCTTGGCAAGAAGCCTAACACCAGGCTGATTTCCCTTCCCTGGGTTACTGTAAGGCTTAGGCCTAGCGCTAGGATTTTTAAAACTAGGAAGCCCTTAGCTCCAGGCACACTGCAGCTGTTCAAGGCATCCCAAGGGGAGTACAAAAGTGCAACAACATGGCAGCTTTCACAGATTTTTCCTTGGCACCATCCCTATACCTAGGCTGATTTATCTGCCTAGGGTTAGGGTTAGGGTTCAGCCTAGGGCTTGGAGATTTTAACCAGGAAGCCCTGAGTTCCAGGCTTACTGCATCTGCCAAAGGTATCCCAAAGGGAGTGCAGAAGTGCCACAACATGGCTGCTTTCACGGCTTTTCCCTTAGGAAGAACCCTAATACGCGGCTGATTTACCTTCCTAGGGTTACTGTTAGGCTTAGGCCTAGGACTTTTAAAACCAGGATGCCCTGGGCTCCAGGCACACTGCAGCTGCGAAAGGCATCCCAAGGGGAGCGCAGAAGTGACACAACTTGGCTGCCTCTGCTTCTATTCTCATGAGACCATCCTGAACCATAGGCTGATTTTCCTTCCTAGGGTTAAGGTTTGAGTTACGCCTAGGGTAAGGGTTCTATTAACCAGAAAGCCCTGAGTTCCAAGAACACAGCAGCTGCGAAGGACTTCCCAAGAAGAGCGCAAAAGTACCACAACGTGCCTGCCTCCACAGCTTTTTCCTTGGGGACATGCCTAATTCCTGGCTGATTTGCCTTTCTCGTCTTAGGGTTGGGGTTCGGCCTAGGGCTAGGATTTTTTTAACTAGGAAGCCCTGAGTTCCAGGCTTACTTCATCTGCAAAAAGCATCCCAAAGGGAGTGCAGAAGTGCCACAACATGGCTGCTTTCACGGCTTTTCCCTTAGGAAGAACCCTAATACGCGGCTGATTTACCTTCCTAGGGTTACTGTTAGGCTTAGGCCTAGGACATTTCAAACCAGGAAGCCCTGGGCTCCAGGCACACTGCAGCTGCGAAAGGCATCCCAAGGGGAGCGCAAAAGTGACACAACTTGGCTGCCTCTGCTTCTATTCTCATGAGACCATCCCGAACCACAGGCTGATTTTCCTTCCTAGGGTTAAGGTTTGAGTTACGCCTAGGGTAAGGGTTCTATTAACCAGAAAGCCCTGAGTTCCAAGAACACAGCAGCTGCAAAGGACTACCCAAGAAGAGCGCAAAAGTACCACAACATGCCTGCCTCCACAGCTTTTTCCTTGGGGACATGCCTAATTCCTGGCTGATTTGCCTTTCTCGTCTTAGGGTTGGGGTTCGGCCTAGGGCTAGGATTTTTTTAACTAGGAAGCCCTGAGTTCCAGGCTTACTTCATCTGCAAAAAGCATCCCAAAGGGAGTGCAGAAGTGCCACAACATGGCTGCTTTCACAGCTTTTCCCTTAGGAAGAACCCTACTACGCGGCTGATTTACCTTCCTAGGGTTACTGTTAGGCTTAGGCCTAGGACTTTTAAAACCAGGAAGCCCTGGGCTCCAGGCACACTGCAGCTGCGAAAGGCATCCCAAGGGGAGCGCAAAAGTGACACAACTTGGCTGCCTCTGCTGCTATTCTCATGAGACCATCCCGAACCATAGGCTGATTTTCCTTCCTAGGGTTAAGGTTTGAGTTACGCCTGGGGTAAGGGTTCTATTAACCAGAAAGCCCTGAGTTCCAAGAACACAGCAGCTGCGAAGGACTACCCAAGAAGAGCGCAAAAGTACCACAACATGCCTGCCTCCACAGCTTTTTCCTTGGGGACATGCCTAATTCCTGGCTGATTTGCCTTTCTCGTCTTAGGGTTGGGGTTCGGACTAGGGCTAGGATTTTTAAAATCAGGAAGCCCTGAGTTCCAGGCACACTGGAGCTGTTAAAGGCATCCAAAAGGGAGTGCAAAAGTGCCACAACATGGCTGCTTTCTCGGCTTTTTCCTTGGCAAGAAGCCTAACACCAGGCTGATTTCCCTTCCCTGGGTTACTGTAAGGCTTAGGCCTAGCGCTAGGATTTTTAAAACTAGGAAGCCCTTAGCTCCAGGCACACTGCAGCTGTTCAAGGCATCCCAAGGGGAGTACAAAAGTGCAACAACATGGCAGCTTTCACAGCTTTTTCCTTGGCACCATCCCTATACCTAGGCTGATTTATCTGCCTAGGGTTAGGGTTAGGCTTCAGCCTAGGGCTTGGAGATTTTAACCAGGAAGCCCTGAGTTCCAGGCTCACTGCATCTGCCAAAGGTATCCCAAAGGGAGTGCAGAAGTGCCACAACATGGCTGCTTTCACAGCTTTTCCCTTAGGAAGAACCCTAATACGCGGCTGATTTACCTTCCTAGGGTTACTGTTAGGCTTAGGCCTAGGACTTTTAAAACCAGGAAGCCCTGGGCTCCAGGCACACTGCAGCTGCGAAAGGCATCCCAAGGGGAGCGCAAAAGTGACACAACTTGGCTGCCTCTGCTGCTATTCTCATGAGACCATCCTGAACCATAGGCTGATTTTCCTTCCTAGGGTTAAGGTTTGAGTTACGCCTAGGGTAAGGGTTCTATTAACCAGAAAGCCCTGAGTTCCAAGAACACAGCAGCTGCGAAGGACTTCCCAAGAAGAGCGCAAAAGTACCACAACATGCCTGCCTCCACAGCTTTTTCCTTGGGGACATGCCTAATTCCTGGCTGATTTGCCTTTCTCGTCTTAGGGTTGGGGTTCGGCCTAGGGCTAGGATTTTTTTAACTAGGAAGCCCTGAGTTCCAGGCTTACTTCATCTGCAAAAAGCATCCCAAAGGGAGTGCAGAAGTGCCACAACATGGCTGCTTTCACGGCTTTTCCCTTAGGAAGAACCCTAATACGCGGCTGATTTACCTTCCTAGGGTTACTGTTAGGCTTAGGCCTAGGACTTTTAAAACCAGGAAGCCCTGGGCTCCAGGCACATGCAGCTGTTAAAGGCATCCCAAGAGGGCTGCAGAAGTGACACAACTTGGCTGCCTCTGCTTCTATTCTCATGAGACCATCCCGAACCATAGGCTGATTTTCCTTCCTAGGGTTAAGGTTTGAGTTACGCCTAGGGTAAGGGTTCTATTAACCAGAAAGCCCTGAGTTCCAAGAACACAGCAGCTGCGAAGGACTTCCCAAGAAGAGCGCAAAAGTACCACAACGTGCCTGCCTCCACAGCTTTTTCCTTGGGGACATGCCTAATTCCTGGCTGATTTGCCTTTCTCGTCTTAGGGTTGGGGTTCGGCCTAGGGCTAGGATTTTTTTAACTAGGAAGCCCTGAGTTCCAGGCTTACTGCATCTGCCAAAGGCATCCCAAAGGGAGTGTAGAAGTGCCACAACATGGCTGCTTTCACGGCTTTTCCCTTAAGAAGAACCCTAACACCCGGCTGATTTACCTTCCTAGGGTTACTGTTAGGCTTAGGCCTAGGACTTTTAAAACCAGGAAGCCCTGGGCTCCAGGCACACTGCAGCTGCGAAAGGCATCCCAAGGGGAGCGCAAAAGTGACACAACTTGGCTGCCTCTGCTGCTATTCTCATGAGACCATCCCGAACCATAGGCTGATTTTCCTTCCTAGGGTTAAGGTTTGAGTTACGCCTGGGGTAAGGGTTCTATTAACCAGAAAGCCCTGAGTTCCAAGAACACAGCAGCTGCGAAGGACTACCCAAGAAGAGCGCAAAAGTACCACAACATGCCTGCCTCCACAGCTTTTTCCTTGGGGACATGCCTAATTCCTGGCTGATTTGCCTTTCTCGTCTTAGGGTTGGGGTTCGGCCTAGGGCTAGGATATTTTTAACTAGGAAGCCCTGAGTTCCAGGCTTACTTCATCTGCCAAAGGCATCCCAAAGGGTGTGCAAAAGTGCCACAACATGGCTGCTTTCACGGCTTTTCCCTTAGTAAGAACCCTAATACCCGGCTGATTTACCTTCCTAGGGTTACTGTTAGGCTTAGGCCTAGGACTTTTAAAACCAGGAAGCCCTGGGCTCCAGGCACACTGCAGCTGTTAAAGGCATCCCAAGAGGGCTGCAGAAGTGACACAACTTGGCTGCCACCACTGATATTTCCATGAGACCATCCCGAACCATAGGCTGATTTTCCTTCCTAGGGTTAAGGTTTGAGTTACGCCTAGGGTAAGGGTTCTATTAACCAGAAAGTCCTGAGCTCCAAGAACACAGCAGCTGCGAAGGACTTCCCAAGAAGAGCGCAAAAGTACCACAACGTGCCTGCCTCCACAGCTTTTTCCTTGGGGACATGCCTAATTCCTGGCTGATTTGCCTTTCTCGTCTTAGGGTTGGGGTTCGGCCTAGGGCTAGGATTTTTTTAACTAGGAAGCCCTGAGTTCCAGGCTTACTTCATCTGCAAAAAGCATCCCAAAGGGAGTGCAGAAGTGCCACAACATGGCTGCTTTCACGGCTTTTCCCTTAGGAAGAACCCTACTACGCGGCAGATTTACCTTCCTAGGGTTACTGTTAGGCTTAGGCCTAGGACTTTTAAAACCAGGAAGCCCTGGGCTCCAGGCACATGCAGCTGTTAAAGGCATCCCAAGAGGGCTGCAGAAGTGACACAACTTGGCTGCCTCTGCTTCTATTCTCATGAGACCATCGCGAACCATAGGCTGATTTTCCTTCCTAGGGTTAAGGTTTGAGTTACGCCTAGGGTAAGGGTTCTATTAACCAGTAAGCCCTGAGTTCCAAGCACACTGCAGCTGCGAAGGACTACCCAAGAAGAGCGCAAAAGTACCACAACATGCCTGCCTCCACAGCTTTTTCCTTGGGGACATGCCTAATTCCTGGCTGATTTGCCTTTCTCGTCTTAGGGTTGGGGTTCGGACTAGGGCTAGGATTTTTAAAATCAGGAAGCCCTGAGTTCCAGGCACACTGGAGCTGTGAAAGGCATCCAAAAGGGAGTGCAAAAGTGCCACAACATGGCTGCTTTCTCGGCTTTTTCCTTGGCAAGAAGCCTAACACCAGGCTGATTTCCCTTCCCTGGGTTACTGTAAGGCTTAGGCCTAGCGCTAGGATTTTTAAAACTAGGAAGCCCTTAGCTCCAGGCACACTGCAGCTGTTCAAGGCATCCCAAGGGGAGTACAAAAGTGCAACAACATGGCAGCTTTCACAGCTTTTTCCTTGGCACCATCCCTATACCTAGGCTGATTTATCTGCCTAGGGTTAGGGTTAGGGTTCAGCCTATGGCTTGGAGATTTTAACCAGGAAGCCCTGAGTTCCAGGCTTACTGCATCTGCCAAAGGTATCCCAAAGGGAGTGCAGAAGTGCCACAACATGGCTGCTTTCACGGCTTTTCCCTTAGGAAGAACCCTAATACGCGGCTGATTTACCTTCCTAGGGTTACTGTTAGGCTTAGGCCTAGGACTTTTAAAACCAGGATGCCCTGGGCTCCAGGCACACTGCAGCTGCGAAAGGCATCCCAAGGGGAGCGCAAAAGTGACACAACTTGGCTGCCTCTGCTGCTATTCTCATGAGACCATCCCGAACCATAGGCTGATTTTCCTTCCTAGGGTTAAGGTTTGAGTTACGCCTAGGGTAAGGGTTCTATTAACCAGAAAGCCCTGAGTTCCAAGAACACAGCAGCTGCGAAGGACTTCCCAAGAAGAGCGCAAAAGTACCACAACATGCCTGCCTCCACAGCTTTTTCCTTGGGGACATGCCTAATTCCTGGCTGATTTGCCTTTCTCGTCTTAGGGTTGGGGTTCGGACTAGGGCTAGGATTTTTAAAATCAGGAAGCCCTGAGTTCCAGGCACACTGGAGCTGTGAAAGGCATCCTGAAGGGAGTGCAAAAGTGCCACAACATGGCTGCTTTCACGGCTTTTTCCTTGGCAAGAACCCTAATACCCGGCTGATTTACCTTCCTAGGGTTACTGTAAGGCTTAGGCCTAGGGCTAGGATTTTTAAAACCAGGAAGCCCTTAGCTCCAGGCACACTGCAGCTGTTCAAGGCATCCCAAGAGGGCCGCAGAAGTGACACAACTTGGCTGCCTCTGCTGCTATTCTCATGAGTCCATCCCGAACCATAGGCTGATTTTCCTTCCTAGGGTGAGGGTTAGAGTTACGCCTAGGGTTAGTGTTTTTTTAACCAGAAAGCCCTGAGTTCCAAGAACACAGCAGCTGCGAAGGACTACCCAAGAGGAGGGGAAAAGTGCCACAACATGGCTGCCTCCAGCGCTTTTTCCTTGGGACCATCATTGAACCTAGGCTGATTTACTTGCCTCCAGTTGCACCTATGGTCACGCCAAGGGATAGGGATTTTAAATCAGTAAACCCTGAGCTCCAGACCCAGTGCAGCTGCAAAAGGCTTCCCAAGGGCAGCCAAAAATTGCCTCAACATGCTCCTTCCAGTGCTTTTTTCCTTGGGAACATCCCTATACCCAGGCTGATTTATCTGCCTAGGGTTAGGGTTAGGGTTCAGCCTAGAGATAGGATTTTTTCAAACAGGAAGCCCTGAATTCCAGGCACACTGCAGCTGTTAAAGGCAGTGTTCTACGTCAACCGCAACTTAGTCTGAAATAAATGCTTTTTCCCTGAGAGCATCTGAGAGGTTTGCATGAAGCACTGATATCTGACATTTGCAATTTTGAATAGGAGAGGAGAAAGAAAATGGGAAGAAGTTTTTAATTTTAGTGGTTTCAATGTTAATTTCCGTACACTTTTTCAAAACTTGTCAGCTCAAATGCCCATCAACATCTTTTAGTCATCTGTAAGTCAGTATTCATATAAAATGTGCTTCAAATCAAAAGAATTTCAAATTTGCAATCCAAATTTCTATGCCTAGATTTATGATTTCCTACACATATTAGATGAAAGGAAGGCCTTTTTTACTGTGGGAGTGCTGGAACACTGGAACAGGTTGCCCAGGGAAGTTGTGGGTGTCCCATCCCTGAAAGTATTCAAGGTCAGCTTGGACGGGGCTTGGAGCAGCAACAAAGGAGAAGCTTGATGGTAGAGAAACAAAGTTGGACTATAGAAGAAACTGGGATTGAAGTATAGGAGCAAGTTTTCTCTCAGCTCTTGGGGTAAATTCAAAGTTGTACAAAATTACATTTATCTGTGCTATTCACTACTGTAACAGAAATGTTCATGAAAACTGTACAGAAGATAGCAAATTTTAAAAGAGATAAGCATTACAGCATAAAATCCATGGGATGGGTTACAACATGAGACACTCTCTAAGAGAAAATCTCTGTGTTTCAGCACTTCATCATGGTAAGATTTCATGAAGTGCCAAAGAAGGCGGAAAAATATCATTCGGGACGTTATTTCCTGGAATTCAGCCTGGCCATTAGTAGGAACTGGGTTTGAACACATCATGTAGATATACCACACACACTTGCCCTTCACTGAAAAATGACTGTTTACAACGAAGAAGCAATTGACGATCAAAATTGATTGAAAGCATCTTAAACATGTCCAGTATTTCATTGTAGATGATCTGTGATCCAAATGCTTCTTCCACCTTCGAGAGGGACAGAACAATTCTTCCATATCATGATGGTTTAAAATTGTATCAACCAATGTTTTCTGCTGAAAAGATAGCATCTATTTTTTTCTATTTTTGGAAGAAAATATTCCTAGACATACAACAGGTGAGAACTAAGTAATTTTAAAGAAACAAATGAAAAGAAAATATTCTGGAAATAGAATGAAATGAAAAGCTGTGTTTTAAATAGGAGCTAAATATGAAACAGAATTTTTGTACCAGGCATTTGAATTACTGCACCAGCTCTTTTGCCCATCAAGAGAGGCATTTAGCATTTCAGTCTTTTCCAAGGTGTTCATGATCTGCTATGCTGATCTCTGTGTGTGCCTAGGTGTGTGTGGAAGGGGGGGCATGTGAAGGGGAGTGTGTATGTTTGCTTTACAATTGTTGTGGCAGATTCATGCCTCAGCTCCACATTTTGTTTTAGAAAGGTCACACAGAGTGGATGTGAAGTTTACTATCAACAAGAGATCAATTCCCAAATCATCCATTTGACTCTACCTTATAAATCATGTGCTTTGTTGCATATTTTATCAAATCTACTTTCAAGCCAGATGGAGGAAGGAGGATGTGGCAATCCCTCCACCATCTTGCAACTTTTATGCAAGTAGGTTTTCAAGAAAATCATCATTTCTCTTTGAAATATGTCTGGAACAGGCATGATGGTAGTGTCAACCTGTTGGAGTTTTTGTTGCTGGAAGAAGTTATACAAAAGGATTGGTTTTTACATTGACCAGTTACTGAATCAAGCTCAGGAATACATTGGAAATTCAACTGGGGCTTCCTTTCCCCGGCAGACTACTTCTAGAAGGAGCTTGTACACTGAAGCTTAGTCTTTTGCCCTCTTTTTGTTTCTTTCCTATTTTCTTGGCTTCTTTGCCACTCTCTAGACAATTTTGGAACTTTTTTCCCAACTCAAATGGTTTCAATAGTCTGATTGTGATCATACATTTTTACAAGGAATTTTTAAAATCTTTCCTCCAGTTAAGAAAGTCAAGGACTTAGGTCTTTTTCTTCCCTTATCAATATTGCAATGAAATTGATAAGTAAAGACCAACTCTTTCTTTTTGTTTTTAACCCAAGCAGATAATTCCCATCCATTCATCCATTTGGTGGACCAATAGTTGCCATTCTGATGGAAGTTGTCACTTCTTAACAATAGGCATTCTGTGACTATGTTGACAGCACTTTGGGTGAAGATCCTAACTGGTCTTAGATACACATAGGGAGAAATTTGCTCAGCCAGTGTCAGTCTTAAGCATGCGTATCAGAAGATCTTTCTAGAGCTGGGAATTTTCCCATGAAAGGGATTCAGTTAGGGAAGAGACACTTGCCCCAGAGGTTTACATTCTTCTTGAAGACTGCTTAAGGAACTTAGATGCCATGTCCATTTGGATCTGTGTCTGCACAGAACTTTGTCATGCCAGTGCTTGAAATGCATCTTGAAGAGAATTCACTAGCACAGAATGAATGAGAGTGGAAGGGGTTGGTGGGGCTAACCAGGCCCAACCCCCCTGCCTAAACCAGGATACCTAGAGCCTCTTGCCCAGGATTCTATCTGGGTGTACTTTTAATGTCTTCAAAGATCCAGGCTCCACAATCTTTCTGGGCAGTCTGTGCCGTGGTTCACTCACCCTCACAGTAAAGAATCATTTCCTGATGTTCCTGTATTTCAGTGTGTGCCCACTGCCTCTTGTCTTTTCACTCAGCATCACTGAAAAGACACTGATTCCCTCCCCTTTGCACTATTGCTTCCATATGGATGTGTGCTGCCATGTAGAGATATGTCAAAAACCTCCCTGAAGCCCAGGCAGATAATATTCCCTTCATCTACCAGTCAAGTTGATTCATCAGAGGAGTTTAAAGTTATGTTCAGCATGAAATGCCCCTGAAAAATCATACTAACTACATTATTGTGTCGTCTTTCATGTGCCTGGCAAGGTTTTCCAGGAAGAGCTGCTTCATCAACTTCCTGGGAATAAAAAAGAGGCTGGCTGGTTTGTACGATTGCGAGTCCTCCGAATTGCCTTTTTTGAAGATGAGTGTCATTTGCTTACATCCAGTCCTTAGCCTCTCTTGTCGTCTACATCTTAGCAAAAAGCTTTTCCACTATGTCTGGCAAGGAGAAATTGTGCCAGCACAGAAAACATCTCCTATCGTGTTCTAGACGTTGCACGGAGGTGTGCCGAGTGTTTGGCATGAAGGAAAGAAAAGTTGTCCAAAACAGCTTCCAATCGAATGTTCATGTGATTGGAAAAGTCAGGAGAGTGCAAAGGTACTGTTTTCTAGCAGTTGGCAAGCTGCGCACACAATCCCAGTGTTGTACAGCTTCCTTCTTCACCTTTCCGAAGGTGCCGCTCTCTCCGGCTCCCGGAGGCGAAGAAGCGGCTTCTTCGCGCAAAGACGATTGTGCCGCTCACTGTGCACTCCTTAGCGCGGCTTCTGCCGAAAGACGCCCGGGAGCGGCTCTTACCTCCGGACAGCATCGTACCTTCGTCTTTAGCGTCTCTTCTCGTCTACATCTTAGCAAAAAGCTTTTCCACTATGTCTGGCGAGGAAAAACTGTGCCAGCACAGAAAACATCTCCCATCGTGTTCTAGACGTTGCACGGAGGTGTGCCGAGTGTTTGGCATGAAGAAAAGAAAAGTTGTCCAAAACAGCTTCCAATCGAATGTTCATGTGATTGGAAAAGTCAGGAGAGTGCAAAGGTACTGTTTTCTATCAGTTGGCAAGCTGCGCACACAATCCCAGTGTTGTACAGCTTCCTTCTTCACCTTTCCGAAGGTGCCGCTCTCTCCGGCTCCCGGAGGCGAAGAAGCGGCTTCTTCGCGCAAAGACGATTGTGCCGCTCACTGTGCACTCCTTAGCGCGGCTTCTGCCGAAAGACGCCCGGGAGCGGCTCTTAGCTCCGGACAGCATCGTACCTTCGTCTTTAGCGTCTCTTCTCGTCTACATCTTAGCAAAAAGCTTTTCTACTATGTCTGGCGAGGAAAAACTGTGCCAGCACAGAAAACATCTCCCATCGTGTTCTAGACGTTGCACGGAGGTGTGCCGAGTGTTTGGCATGAAGGAAAGAAAAGTTGTCCAAAACAGCTTCCAATCGAATGTTCATGTGATTGGAAAAGTCAGGAGAGTGTAAAGGTACTGTTTTCTATCAGTTGGCAAGCTGCGCACACAATCCCAGTGTTGTACAGCTTCCTTCTTCACCTTTCCGAAGGTGCCGCTCTCTCCGGCTCCCGGAGGCGAAGAAGCGGCTTCTTCGCGCAAAGACGATTGTGCCGCTCACTGTGCACTCCTTAGCGCGGCTTCTGCCGAAAGACGCCCGGGAGCGGCTCTTAGCTCCGGACAGCATCGTACCTTCGTCTTTAGCGTCTCTTCTCGTCTACATCTTAGCAAAAAGCTTTTCTACTATGTCTGGCGAAGAAAAACTGTGCCAGCACAGAAAACATCTCCCATCGTGTTCTAGACGTTGCACGGAAGTGTGCCGAGTGTTTGGCATGAAGGAATGAAAAGTTGTCCAAAACAGCTTCCAATCGAATGTTCATGTGATTGGAAAAGTCAGGAGAGTGCAAAGGTACTGTTTTCTATCAGTTGGCAAGCTGCGCACACAATCCCAGTGTTGTACAGCTTCCTTCTTCACCTTTCCGAAGGTGCCGCTCTCTCCGGCTCCCGGAGGCGAAGAAGCGGCTTCTTCGCGCAAAGACGATTGTGCCGCTCACTGTGCACTCCTTAGCGCGGCTTCTGCCGAAAGACGCCCGGGAGCGGCTCTTAGCTCCGGACAGCATCGTACCTTCGTCTTTAGCGTCTCTTCTCGTCTACATCTTAGCAAAAAGCTTTTCTACTATGTCTGGCGAGGAAAAACTGTGCCAGCACAGAAAACATCTCCCATCGTGTTCTAGACGTTGCACGGAGGTGTGCCGAGTGTTTGGCATGAAGGAAAGAAAAGTTGTCCAAAACAGCTTCCAATCGAATGTTCATGTGATTGGAAAAGTCAGGAGAGTGTAAAGGTACTGTTTTCTATCAGTTGGCAAGCTGCGCACACAATCCCAGTGTTGTACAGCTTCCTTCTTCACCTTTCCGAAGGTGCCGCTCTCTCCGGCTCCCGGAGGCGAAGAAGCGGCTTCTTCGCGCAAAGACGATTGTGCCGCTCACTGTGCACTCCTTAGCGCGGCTTCTGCCGAAAGACGCCCGGGAGCGGCTCTTAGCTCCGGACAGCATCGTACCTTCGTCTTTAGCGTCTCTTCTCGTCTACATCTTAGCAAAAAGCTTTTCTACTATGTCTGGCGAGGAAAAACTGTGCCAGCACAGAAAACATCTCCCATCGTGTTCTAGACGTTGCACGGAGGTGTGCCGAGTGTTTGGCATGAAGGAAAGAAAAGTTGTCCAAAACAGCTTCCAATCGAATGTTCATGTGATTGGAAAAGGCAGGAGAGTGTAAAGGTACTGTTTTCTAGCAGTTGGCAAGCTGCGCACACAATCCCAGTGTTGTACAGCTTCCTTCTTCACCTTTCCGAAGGTGCCGCTCTCTCCGGCTCCCGGAGGCGAAGAAGCGGCTTCTTCGCGCAAAGACGATTGTGCCGCTCACTGTGCTCTCCTTAGCGCGGCTTCTGCCGAAAGAGGCCCGGGAGCGGCTCTTAGCTCCGGACAGCATCGTGCCTTCGTCTTTAGCGTCTCTTCTCGTCTACATCTTAGCAAAAAGCTTTTCTACTATGTCTGGCGAGGAAAAACTGTGCCAGCACAGAAAACATCTCCCATCGTGTTCTAGACGTTGCACGGAGGTGTGCCGAGTGTTTGGCATGAAGAAAGGAAAAGTTGTCCAAAACAGCTTCCAATCGAATGTTCATGTGATTGGAAAAGTCAGGAGAGTGCAAAGGTACTGTTTTCTAGCAGTTGGCAAGCTGCGCACACAATCCCAGTGTTGTACAGCTTCCTTCTTCACCTTTCCGAAGGTGCCGCTCTCTCCGGCTCCCGGAGGCGAAGAAGCGGCTTCTTCGCGCAAAGACGATTGTGCCGCTCACTGTGCACTCCTTAGCGCGGATTCTGCCGAAAGACGCCCGGGAGCGGCTCTTAGCTCCGGACAGCATCGTACCTTCGTCTTTAGCGTCTCTTCTCGTCTACATCTTAGCAAAAAGCTTTTCTACTATGTCTGGCGAGGAAAAACTGTGCCAGCACAGAAAACATCTCCCATCGTGTTCTAGACGTTGCACGGAGGTGTGCCGAGTGTTTGGCATGAAGAAAAGAAAAGTTGTCCAAAACAGCTTCCAATCGAATGTTCATGTGATTGGAAAAGTCAGGAGAGTGCAAAGGTACTGTTTTCTAGCAGTTGGCAAGCTGCGCACACAATCCCAGTGTTGTACAGCTTCCTTCTTCACCTTTCCGAAGGTGCCGCTCTCTCCGGCTCCCGGAGGCGAAGAAGCGGCTTCTTCGCGCAAAGACGATTGTGTCGCTCACTGTGCACTCCTTAGCGCGGCTTCTGCCGAAAGACGCCCGGGAGCGGCTCTTAGCTCCGGAAAGCATCGTACCTTCGTCTTTAGCGTCTCTTCTCGTCTACATCTTAGCAAAAAGCTTTTCCACTATGTCTGGCGAGGAAAAACTGTGCCAGCACAGAAAACATCTCCCATCGTGTTCTAGACGTTGCACGGAGGTGTGCCGAGTGTTTGGCATGAAGGAAAGAAAAGTTGTCCAAAACAGCTTCCAATCGAATGTTCATGTGATTGGAAAAGTCAGGAGAGTGCAAAGGTACTGTTTTCTATCAGTTGGCAAGCTGCGCACACAATCCCAGTGTTGTACAGCTTCCTTCTTCACCTTTCCGAAGGTGCCGCTCTCTCCGGCTCCCGGAGGCGAAGAAGCGGCTTCTTCGCGCAAAGACGATTGTGCCGCTCACTGTGCACTCCTTAGCGCGGCTTCTGCCGAAAGACGCCCGGGAGCGGCTCTTAGCTCCGGACAGCATCGTACCTTCGTCTTTAGCGTCTCTTCTCGTCTACATCTTAGCAAAAAGCTTTTCTACTATGTCTGGCGAGGAAAAACTGTGCCAGCACAGAAAAAATCTCCCATCGTGTTCTAGACGTTGCACGATCCCTATACTTAGGCTGATTTTCCTCCCTGGGGATAGGGTTAGACTTCAGCCTAGGGCTTGGAGATTTTTAACCAGGAAGTCCTGAGATCCAGGCTTACTGCATCTGCCAAAGGCATCCCAAAGGGAGTACAGAAGTGCCACAACATGGCTGCTTTCACGGCTTTTCCCTTAGGAAGAACCCTAATACGCGGCTGATTTACCTTCCTAGGGTTACTGTTAGGCTTAGGCCTAGGACTTTTAAAACCAGGAAGCCCTGGGCTCCAGGCACACTGCAGCTGCGAAAGGCATCCCAAGAGGGCTGCAGAAGTGACACAACTTGGCTGCCTCTACTGCTATTCTCATGAGACCATCCCGAACCATAGGCTGATTTTCCTTCCTAGGGTTAAGGTTTGAGTTACGCCTAGGGTAAGGGTTCTATTAACCAGAAAGCCCTGAGTCCCAAGAACACAGCAGCTGCGAAGGACTACCCAAGAAGAGCGCAAAAGTACCACAACATGCCTGCCTCCACAGCTTTTTCCTTGGGGACATGCCTAATTCCTGGCTGATTTGCCTTTCTCGTCTTAGGGTTGGGGTTCGGCCTAGGGCTAGGATTTTTAAAATCAGGAAGCCCTGAGTTCCAGGCACACTGGAGCTGTGAAAGGCATCCCAAAGGGAGTGCAAAAGTGCCACAACATGGCTGCTTTCACGGCTTTTTCCTTGGCAAGAAGCCTAACACCAGGCTGATTTCCCTTCCCAGGGTTACTGTTAGGCTTAGGCCTAGGACTTTTAAAACCAGGAAGCCCTGGCCTCCAGGCACATGCAGCTGCGAAAGGCATCCCAAGAGGGCCGCAGAAGTGACACAACTTGGCTGCCTCTGCTTCTATTCTCATGAGACCATCCTGAACCATAGGCTGATTTTCCTTCCTAGGGTTAAGGTTTGAGTTACGCCTAGGGTAAGGGTTCTATTAACCAGAAAGCCCTGAGTCCCAAGAACACAGCAGCTGCGAAGGACTACCCAAGAAGAGCGCAAAAGTACCACAACATGCCTGCCTCCACAGCTTTTTCCTTGGGGACATGCCTAATTCCTGGCTGATTTGCCTTTCTCGTCTTAGGGTTGGGGTTCGGCCTAGGGCTAGGATTTTTAAAATCAGGAAGCCCTGAGTTCCAGGCACACTGGAACTGTGAAAGGCATCCAAAAGGGAGTGCAAAAGTGCCACAACATGGCTGCTTTCTCGGCTTTTTCCTTGGCAAGAAGCCTAACACCAGGCTGATTTCCCTTCCCTGGTTTACTGTAAGGCTTAGGCCTAGCGCTAGGATTTTTAAAACTAGGAAGCCCTTAGCTCCAGGCACACTGCAGCTGTTCAAGGCATCCCAAGGGGAGTACAAAAGTGCAACAACATGGCAGCTTTCACAGCTTTTTCCTTGGCACCATCCCTATACCTAGGCTGATTTATCTGCCTAGGGTTAGGGTTAGGGTTCAGCCTAGGGCTTGGAGATTTTAACCAGGAAGCCCTGAGTTCCAGGCTTACTGCATCTGCCAAAGGTATCCCAAAGGGAGTGCAGAAGTGCCACAACATGGCTGCTTTCACGGCTTTTCCCTTAGGAAGAACCCTAATACGCGGCTGATTTACCTTCCTAGGGTTACTGTTAGGCTTAGGCCTAGGACTTTTAAAACCAGGAAGCCCTGGGCTCCAGGCACATGCAGCTGCGAAAGGCATCCCAAGGGGAGCGCAAAAGTGACACAACTTGGCTGCCTCTGCTGCTATTCTCATGAGACCATCCTGAACCATAGGCTGATTTTCCTTCCTAGGGTTAAGGTTTGAGTTACGCCTAGGGTAAGGGTTCTATTAACCAGAAAGCCCTGAGTTCCAAGAACACAGCAGCTGCGAAGGACTACCCAAGAAGAGCGCAAAAGTACCACAACATGCCTGCCTCCACAGCTTTTTCCTTGGGGACATGCCTAATTCCTGGCTGATTTGCCTTTCTCGTCTTAGGGTTGGGGTTCGGCCTAGGGCTAGGATTTTTTTAACTAGGAAGCCCTGAGTTCCAGGCTTACTTCATCTGCAAAAAGCATCCCAAAGGGAGTGCAGAAGTGCCACA
This sequence comes from Ammospiza maritima maritima, assembly GCA_036010785.1. Taxonomy (NCBI): domain Eukaryota; kingdom Metazoa; phylum Chordata; class Aves; order Passeriformes; family Passerellidae; genus Ammospiza; species Ammospiza maritima. The sequence continues at coordinate 2,542,431 of JAYKTQ010000127.1, forward strand.
ACATGGCTGCTTTCACGGCTTTTCCCTTAAGAAGAACCCTAATACCCGGCTGATTTACCTTCCTAGGGTTACTGTTAGGCTTAGGCCTAGGACTTTTAAAACCAGGAAGCCCTGGGCTCCAGGCACACTGCAGCTGCGAAAGGCATCCCAAGGGGAGCGCAAAAGTGACACAACTTGGCTGCCACCACTGATATTTCCATGAGACCATCCCGAACCATAGGCTGATTTTCCTTCCTAGGGTTAAGGTTTGAGTTACGCCTAGGGTAAGGGTTCTATTAACCAGAAAGCCCTGAGTTCCAAGAACACAGCAGCTGCGAAAGACTAGCCAAGAAGAGCGCAAAAGTACCACAACATGCCTGCCTCCACAGCTTTTTCCTTGGGGACATGCCTAATTCCTGGCTGATTTGCCTTTCTCGTCTTAGGGTTGGGGTTCGGCCTAGGGCTAGGATTTTTTTAACTAGGAAGCCCTGAGTTCCAGGCTTACTTCATCTGCAAAAAGCATCCCAAAGGGAGTGCAGAAGTGCCACAACATGGCTGCTTTCACGGCTTTTCCCTTAGGAAGAACCCTACTACGCGGCTGATTTACCTTCCTAGGGTTACTGTTAGGCTTAGGCCTAGGACTTTTAAAACCAGGAAGCCCTGGGCTCCAGGCACACTGCAGCTGTTAAAGGCATCCCAAGAGGGCTGCAGAAGTGACACAACTTGGCTGCCTCAGCTTCTATTCTCATGAGACCATCCCGAACCATAGGCTGATTTTCCTTCCTAGGGTTAAGGTTTGAGTTACGCCTAGGGTAAGGGTTCTATTAACCAGAAAGCCCTGAGTTCCAAGAACACAGCAGCTGCGAAGGACTACCCAAGAAGAGCGCAAAAGTACCACAACATGCCTGCCTCCACAGCTTTTTCCTTGGGGACATGCCTAATTCCTGGCTGATTTGCCTTTCTCGTCTTAGGGTTGGGGTTCAGCCTAGGGCTAGGATTTTTAAAATCAGGAAGCCCTGAGTTCCAGGCACACTGGAGCTGTGAAAGGCATCCAAAAGGGAGTGCAAAAGTGCCACAACATGGCTGCTTTCTCGGCTTTTTCCTTGGCAAGAAGCCTAACACCAGGCTGATTTCCCTTCCCTGGGTTACTGTAAGGCTTAGGCCTAGCGCTAGGATTTTTAAAACTAGGAAGCCCTTAGCTCCAGGCACACTGCAGCTGTTCAAGGCATCCCAAGGGGAGTACAAAAGTGCAACAACATGGCAGCTTTCACAGCTTTTTCCTTGGCACCATCCCTATACCTAGGCTGATTTATCTGCCTAGGGTTAGGGTTAGGGTTCAGCCTATGGCTTGGAGATTTTAACCAGGAAGCCCTGAGTTCCAGGCTTACTGCATCTGCCAAAGGTATCCCAAAGGGAGTGCAGAAGTGCCACAACATGGCTGCTTTCACGGCTTTTCCCTTAGGAAGAACCCTAATACGCGGCTGATTTACCTTCCTAGGGTTACTGTTAGGCTTAGGCCTAGGACTTTTAAAACCAGGAAGCCCTGGGCTCCAGGCACTCTGCAGCTGCGAAAGGCATCCCAAGGGGAGCGCAAAAGTGACACAACTTGGCTGCCTCTGCTGCTATTCTCATGAGACCATCCTGAACCATAGGCTGATTTTCCTTCCTAGGGTTAAGGTTTGAGTTACGCCTAGGGTAAGGGTTCTATTAACCAGAAAGCCCTGAGTTCCAAGAACACAGCAGCTGCGAAGGACTTCCCAAGAAGAGCGCAAAAGTACCACAACATGCCTGCCTCCACAGCTTTTTCCTTGGGGACATGCCTAATTCCTGGCTGATTTGCCTTTCTCGTCTTAGGGTTGGGGTTCGGACTAGGGCTAGGATTTTTAAAATCAGGAAGCCCTGAGTTCCAGGCACACTGGAGCTGTTAAAGGCATCCTAAAGGGAGTGCAAAAGTGCCACAACATGGCTGCTTTCACGGCTTTTTCCTTGGCAAGAAGCCTAACACCAGGCTGATTTACCTTCCTAGGGTTACTGTAAGGCTTAGGCCTAGGGCTAGGATTTTTAAAACCAGGAAGCCCTTAGCTCCAGGCACACTGCAGCTGTTCAAGGCATCCCAAGAGGGCCGCAGAAGTGACACAACTTGGCTGCCTCTGCTGCTATTCTCATGAGTCCATCCTGAACCATAGGCTGATTTTCCTTCCTAGGGTGAGGGTTAGAGTTACGCCTAGGGTTAGTGTTTTTTTAACCAGAAAGCCCTGAGTTCCAAGAACACAGCAGCTGCCAAGGACTACCCAAGAGGAGGGGAAAAGTGCCACAACATGGCTGCCTCCAGCGCTTTTTCCTTGGGACCATCATTGAACCTAGGCTGATTTACTTGCCTCCAGTTGCACCTATGGTCACGCCAAGGGATAGGGATTTTAAATCAGTAAACCCTGAGCTCCAGACCCAGTGCAGCTGCAAAAGGCTTCCCAAGGGCAGCCAAAAATTGCCTCAACATGCTCCTTCCAGTGCTTTTTTCCTTGGGAACATCCCTATACCCAGGCTGATTTATCTGCCTAGGGTTAGGGTTAGGGTTCAGCCTAGAGATAGGATTTTTTCAAACAGGAAGCCCTGAATTCCAGGCACACTGCAGCTGTTAAAGGCAGTGTTCTACGTCAACCGCAACTTAGTCTGAAATAAATGCTTTTTCCCTGAGAGCATCTGAGAGGTTTGCATGAAGCACTGATATCTGACATTTGCAATTTTGAATAGGAGAGGAGAAAGAAAATGGGAAGAAGTTTTTAATTTTAGTGGTTTCAATGTTAATTTCCGTACACTTTTTCAAAACTTGTCAGCTCAAATGCCCATCAACATCTTTTAGTCATCTGTAAGTCAGTATTCATATAAAATGTGCTTCAAATCAAAAGAATTTCAAATTTGCACTCCAAATTTCTATGCCTAGATTTATGATTTCCTACACATATTAGATGAAAGGAAGGCCTTTTTTACTGTGGGAGTGCTGGAACACTGGAACAGGTTGCCCAGGGAAGTTGTGGGTGTCCCATCCCTGAAAGTATTCAAGGTCAGCTTGGACGGGGCTTGGAGCAGCAACAAAGGAGAAGCTTGATGGTAGAGAAACAAAGTTGGACTATAGAAGAAACTGGGATTGAAGTATAGGAGCAAGTTTTCTCTCAGCTCTTGGGGTAAATTCAAAGTTGTACAAAATGACATTTATCTGTGCTATTCACTACTGTAACAGAAATGTTCATGAAAACTGTACAGAAGATAGCAAATTTTAAAAGAGATAAGCATTACAGCATAAAATCCATGGGATGGGTTACAACATGAGACACTCTCTAAGAGAAAATCTCTGTGTTTCAGCACTTCATCATGGTAAGATTTCATGAAGTGCCAAAGAAGGCGGAAAAATATCATTCGGGACGTTATTTCCTGGAATTCAGCCTGGCCATTAGTAGGAACTGGGTTTGAACACATCATGTAGATATACCACACACACTTGCCCTTCACTGAAAAATGACTGTTTACAACGAAGAAGCAATTGACGATCAAAATTGATTGAAAGCATCTTAAACATGTCAAGTATTTCATTGTAGATGATCTGTGATCCAAATGCTTCTTCCACCTTCGAGAGGGACAGAACAATTCTTCCATATCATGATGGTTTAAAATTGTATCAACCAATGTTTTCTGCTGAAAAGATAGCATCTATTTTTTTCTATTTTTGGAAGAAAATATTCCTAGACATACAACAGGTGAGAACTAAGTAATTTTAAAGAAACAAATGAAAAGAAAATATTCTGGAAATAGAATGAAATGAAAAGCTGTGTTTTAAATAGGAGCTAAATATGAAACAGAATTTTTGTACCAGGCATTTGAATTACTGCACCAGCTCTTTTGCCCATCAAGAGAGGCATTTAGCATTTCAGTCTTTTCCAAGGTGTTCATGATCTGCTATGCTGATCTCTGTGTGTGCCTAGGTGTGTGTGGAAGGGGGGGCATGTGAAGGGGAGTGTGTATGTTTGCTTTACAATTGTTGTGGCAGATTCATGCCTCAGCTCCACATTTTGTTTTAGAAAGGTCACACAGAGTGGATGTGAAGTTTACTATCAACAAGAGATCAATTCCCAAATCATCCATTTGACTCTACCTTATAAATCATGTGCTTTGTTGCATATTTTATCAAATCTACTTTCAAGCCAGATGGAGGAAGGAGGATGTGGCAATCCCTCCACCATCTTGCAACTTTTATGCAAGTAGGTTTTCAAGAAAATCATCATTTCTCTTGGAAATATGTCTGGAACAGGCATGATGGTAGTGTCAACCTGTTGGAGTTTTTGTTGCTGGAAGAAGTTATACAAAAGGATTGGTTTTTACATTGACCAGTTACTGAATCAAGCTCAGGAATACATTGGAAATTCAACTGGGGCTTCCTTTCCCCGGCAGACTACTTCTAGAAGGAGCTTGTACACTGAAGCTTAGTCTTTTGCCCTCTTTTTGTTTCTTTCCTATTTTCTTGGCTTCTTTGCCACTCTCTAGACAATTTTGGAACTTTTTTCCCAACTCAAATGGTTTCAATAGTCTGATTGTGATCATACATTTTTACAAGGAATTTTTAAAATCTTTCCTCCAGTTAAGAAAGTCAAGGACTTAGGTCTTTTTCTTCCCTTATCAATATTGCAATGAAATTGATAAGTAAAGACCAACTCTTTCTTTTTGTTTTTAACCCAAGCAGATAATTCCCATCCATTCATCCATTTGGTGGACCAATAGTTGCCATTCTGATGGAAGTTGTCACTTCTTAACAATAGGCATTCTGTGACTATGTTGACAGCACTTTGGGTGAAGATCCTAACTGGTCTTAGATACACATAGGGAGAAATTTGCTCAGCCAGTGTCAGTCTTAAGCATGCGTATCAGAAGATCTTTCTAGAGCTGGGAATTTTCCCATGAAAGGGATTCAGTTAGGGAAGAGACACTTGCCCCAGAGGTTTACATTCTTCTTGAAGACTGCTTAAGGAACTTAGATGCCATGTCCATTTGGATCTGTGTCTGCACAGAACTTTGTCATGCCAGTGCTTGAAATGCATCTTGAAGAGAATTCACTAGCACAGAATGAATGAGAGTGGAAGGGGTTGGTGGGGCTAACCAGGCCCAACCCCCCTGCCTAAACCAGGATACCTAGAGCCTCTTGCCCAGGATTCTATCTGGGTGTACTTTTAATGTCTTCAAAGATCCAGGCTCCACAATCTTTCTGGGCAGTCTGTGCCGTGGTTCACTCACCCTCACAGTAAAGAATCATTTCCTGATGTTCCTGTATTTCAGTGTGTGCCCACTGCCTCTTGTCTTTTCACTCAGCATCACTGAAAAGACACTGATTCCCTCCCCTTTGCACTATTGCTTCCATATGGATGTGTGCTGCCATGTAGAGATATGTCAAAAACCTCCCTGAAGCCCAGGCAGATAATATTCCCTTCATCTACCAGTCAAGTTGATTCATCAGAGGAGTTTAAAGTTATGTTCAGCATGAAATGCCCCTGAAAAATCATGCTAACTACATTATTGTGTCGTCTTTCATGTGCCTGGCAAGGTTTTCCAGGAAGAGCTGCTTCATCAACTTCCTGGGAATAAAAAAGAGGCTGGCTGGTTTGTACGATTGCGAGTCCTCCGAATTGCCTTTTTTGAAGATGAGTGTCATTTGCTTACATCCAGTCCTTAGCCTCTCTTGTCGTCTACATCTTAGCAAAAAGCTTTTCCACTATGTCTGGCAAGGAGAAATTGTGCCAGCACAGAAAACATCTCCTATCGTGTTCTAGACGTTGCACGGAGGTGTGCCGAGTGTTTGGCATGAAGAAAAGAAAAGTTGTCCAAAACAGCTTCCAATCGAATGTTCATGTGATTGGAAAAGTCAGGAGAGTGCAAAGGTACTGTTTTCTAGCAGTTGGCAAGCTGCGCACACAATCCCAGTGTTGTACAGCTTCCTTCTTCACCTTTCCGAAGGTGCCGCTCTCTCCGGCTCCCGGAGGCGAAGAAGCGGCTTCTTCGCGCAAAGACGATTGTGCCGCTCACTGTGCACTCCTTAGCGCGGCTTCTGCCGAAAGACGCCCGGGAGCGGCTCTTAGCTCCGGACAGCATCGTACCTTCGTCTTTAGCGTCTCTTCTCGTCTACATCTTAGCAAAAAGCTTTTCTACTATGTCTGGCGAGGAAAAACTGTGCCAGCACAGAAAAAATCTCCCATCGTGTTCTAGACGTTGCACGATCCCTATACTTAGGCTGATTTTCCTCCCTGGGGATAGGGTTAGACTTCAGCCTAGGGCTTGGAGATTTTTAACCAGGAAGTCCTGAGATCCAGGCTTACTGCATCTGCCAAAGGCATCCCAAAGGGAGTACAGAAGTGCCACAACATGGCTGCTTTCACGGCTTTTCCCTTAGGAAGAACCCTAATACCCGGCTGATTTACCTTCCTAGGGTTACTGTTAGGCTTAGGCCTAGGACTTTTAAAACCAGGAAGCCCTGGGCTCCAGGCACACTGCAGCTGCGAAAGGCATCCCAAGAGGGCTGCAGAAGTGACACAACTTGGCTGCCTCTACTGCTATTCTCATGAGACCATCCCGAACCATAGGCTGATTTTCCTTCCTAGGGTTAAGGTTTGAGTTACGCCTAGGGTAAGGGTTCTATTAACCAGAAAGCCCTGAGTCCCAAGAACACAGCAGCTGCGAAGGACTACCCAAGAAGAGCGCAAAAGTACCACAACATGCCTGCCTCCACAGCTTTTTCCTTGGGGACATGCCTAATTCCTGGCTGATTTGCCTTTCTCGTTTTAGGGTTGGGGTTCGGCCTAGGGCTAGGATTTTTAAAATCAGGAAGCCCTGAGTTCCAGGCACACTGGAGCTGTGAAAGGCATCCCAAAGGGAGTGCAAAAGTGCCACAACATGGCTGCTTTCACGGCTTTTTCCTTGGCAAGAAGCCTAACACCAGGCTGATTTCCCTTCCCAGGGTTACTGTTAGGCTTAGGCCTAGGACTTTTAAAACCAGGAAGCCCTGGCCTCCAGGCACATGCAGCTGCGAAAGGCATCCCAAGAGGGCCGCAGAAGTGACACAACTTGGCTGCCTCTGCTTCTATTCTCATGAGACCATCCTGAACCATAGGCTGATTTTCCTTCCTAGGGTTAAGGTTTGAGTTACGCCTAGGGTAAGGGTTCTATTAACCAGAAAGCCCTGAGTTCCAAGAACACAGCAGCTGCGAAGGACTACCCAAGAAGAGCGCAAAAGTACCACAACATGCCTGCCTCCACAGCTTTTTCCTTGGGGACATGCCTAATTCCTGGCTGATTTGCCTTTCTCGTCTTAGGGTTGGGGTTCGGCCTAGGGCTAGGATTTTTAAAATCAGGAAGCCCTGAGTTCCAGGCACACTGGAACTGTGAAAGGCATCCAAAAGGGAGTGCAAAAGTGCCACAACATGGCTGCTTTCTCGGCTTTTTCCTTGGCAAGAAGCCTAACACCAGGCTGATTTCCCTTCCCTGGTTTACTGTAAGGCTTAGGCCTAGCGCTAGGATTTTTAAAACTAGGAAGCCCTTAGCTCCAGGCACACTGCAGCTGTTCAAGGCATCCCAAGGGGAGTACAAAAGTGCAACAACATGGCAGCTTTCACAGCTTTTTCCTTGGCACCATCCCTATACCTAGGCTGATTTATCTGCCTAGGGTTAGGGTTAGGGTTCAGCCTAGGGCTTGGAGATTTTAACCAGGAAGCCCTGAGTTCCAGGCTTACTGCATCTGCCAAAGGTATCCCAAAGGGAGTGCAGAAGTGCCACAACATGGCTGCTTTCACGGCTTTTCCCTTAGGAAGAACCCTAATACGCGGCTGATTTACCTTCCTAGGGTTACTGTTAGGCTTAGGCCTAGGACTTTTAAAACCAGGAAGCCCTGGGCTCCAGGCACATGCAGCTGCGAAAGGCATCCCAAGGGGAGCGCAAAAGTGACACAACTTGGCTGCCTCTGCTGCTATTCTCATGAGACCATCCTGAACCATAGGCTGATTTTCCTTCCTAGGGTTAAGGTTTGAGTTACGCCTAGGGTAAGGGTTCTATTAACCAGAAAGCCCTGAGTTCCAAGAACACAGCAGCTGCGAAGGACTACCCAAGAAGAGCGCAAAAGTACCACAACATGCCTGCCTCCACAGCTTTTTCCTTGGGGACATGCCTAATTCCTGGCTGATTTGCCTTTCTCGTCTTAGGGTTGGGGTTCGGCCTAGGGCTAGGATTTTTTTAACTAGGAAGCCCTGAGTTCCAGGCTTACTTCATCTGCAAAAAGCATCCCAAAGGGAGTGCAGAAGTGCCACAACATGGCTGCTTTCACGGCTTTTCCCTTAAGAAGAACCCTAATACCCGGCTGATTTACCTTCCTAGGGTTACTGTTAGGCTTAGGCCTAGGACTTTTAAAACCAGGAAGCCCTGGGCTCCAGGCACACTGCAGCTGCGAAAGGCATCCCAAGGGGAGCGCAAAAGTGACACAACTTGGCTGCCACCACTGATATTTCCATGAGACCATCCCGAACCATAGGCTGATTTTCCTTCCTAGGGTTAAGGTTTGAGTTACGCCTAGGGTAAGGGTTCTATTAACCAGAAAGCCCTGAGTTCCAAGAACACAGCAGCTGCGAAAGACTAGCCAAGAAGAGCGCAAAAGTACCACAACATGCCTGCCTCCACAGCTTTTTCCTTGGGGACATGCCTAATTCCTGGCTGATTTGCCTTTCTCGTCTTAGGGTTGGGGTTCGGCCTAGGGCTAGGATTTTTTTAACTAGGAAGCCCTGAGTTCCAGGCTTACTTCATCTGCAAAAAGCATCCCAAAGGGAGTGCAGAAGTGCCACAACATGGCTGCTTTCACGGCTTTTCCCTTAGGAAGAACCCTACTACGCGGCTGATTTACCTTCCTAGGGTTACTGTTAGGCTTAGGCCTAGGACTTTTAAAACCAGGAAGCCCTGGGCTCCAGGCACACTGCAGCTGTTAAAGGCATCCCAAGAGGGCTGCAGAAGTGACACAACTTGGCTGCCTCAGCTTCTATTCTCATGAGACCATCCCGAACCATAGGCTGATTTTCCTTCCTAGGGTTAAGGTTTGAGTTACGCCTAGGGTAAGGGTTCTATTAACCAGAAAGCCCTGAGTTCCAAGAACACAGCAGCTGCGAAGGACTACCCAAGAAGAGCGCAAAAGTACCACAACATGCCTGCCTCCACAGCTTTTTCCTTGGGGACATGCCTAATTCCTGGCTGATTTGCCTTTCTCGTCTTAGGGTTGGGGTTCAGCCTAGGGCTAGGATTTTTAAAATCAGGAAGCCCTGAGTTCCAGGCACACTGGAGCTGTGAAAGGCATCCAAAAGGGAGTGCAAAAGTGCCACAACATGGCTGCTTTCTCGGCTTTTTCCTTGGCAAGAAGCCTAACACCAGGCTGATTTCCCTTCCCTGGGTTACTGTAAGGCTTAGGCCTAGCGCTAGGATTTTTAAAACTAGGAAGCCCTTAGCTCCAGGCACACTGCAGCTGTTCAAGGCATCCCAAGGGGAGTACAAAAGTGCAACAACATGGCAGCTTTCACAGCTTTTTCCTTGGCACCATCCCTATACCTAGGCTGATTTATCTGCCTAGGGTTAGGGTTAGGGTTCAGCCTATGGCTTGGAGATTTTAACCAGGAAGCCCTGAGTTCCAGGCTTACTGCATCTGCCAAAGGTATCCCAAAGGGAGTGCAGAAGTGCCACAACATGGCTGCTTTCACGGCTTTTCCCTTAGGAAGAACCCTAATACGCGGCTGATTTACCTTCCTAGGGTTACTGTTAGGCTTAGGCCTAGGACTTTTAAAACCAGGAAGCCCTGGGCTCCAGGCACTCTGCAGCTGCGAAAGGCATCCCAAGGGGAGCGCAAAAGTGACACAACTTGGCTGCCTCTGCTGCTATTCTCATGAGACCATCCTGAACCATAGGCTGATTTTCCTTCCTAGGGTTAAGGTTTGAGTTACGCCTAGGGTAAGGGTTCTATTAACCAGAAAGCCCTGAGTTCCAAGAACACAGCAGCTGCGAAGGACTTCCCAAGAAGAGCGCAAAAGTACCACAACATGCCTGCCTCCACAGCTTTTTCCTTGGGGACATGCCTAATTCCTGGCTGATTTGCCTTTCTCGTCTTAGGGTTGGGGTTCGGACTAGGGCTAGGATTTTTAAAATCAGGAAGCCCTGAGTTCCAGGCACACTGGAGCTGTTAAAGGCATCCTAAAGGGAGTGCAAAAGTGCCACAACATGGCTGCTTTCACGGCTTTTTCCTTGGCAAGAAGCCTAACACCAGGCTGATTTACCTTCCTAGGGTTACTGTAAGGCTTAGGCCTAGGGCTAGGATTTTTAAAACCAGGAAGCCCTTAGCTCCAGGCACACTGCAGCTGTTCAAGGCATCCCAAGAGGGCCGCAGAAGTGACACAACTTGGCTGCCTCTGCTGCTATTCTCATGAGTCCATCCTGAACCATAGGCTGATTTTCCTTCCTAGGGTGAGGGTTAGAGTTACGCCTAGGGTTAGTGTTTTTTTAACCAGAAAGCCCTGAGTTCCAAGAACACAGCAGCTGCCAAGGACTACCCAAGAGGAGGGGAAAAGTGCCACAACATGGCTGCCTCCAGCGCTTTTTCCTTGGGACCATCATTGAACCTAGGCTGATTTACTTGCCTCCAGTTGCACCTATGGTCACGCCAAGGGATAGGGATTTTAAATCAGTAAACCCTGAGCTCCAGACCCAGTGCAGCTGCAAAAGGCTTCCCAAGGGCAGCCAAAAATTGCCTCAACATGCTCCTTCCAGTGCTTTTTTCCTTGGGAACATCCCTATACCCAGGCTGATTTATCTGCCTAGGGTTAGGGTTAGGGTTCAGCCTAGAGATAGGATTTTTTCAAACAGGAAGCCCTGAATTCCAGGCACACTGCAGCTGTTAAAGGCAGTGTTCTACGTCAACCGCAACTTAGTCTGAAATAAATGCTTTTTCCCTGAGAGCATCTGAGAGGTTTGCATGAAGCACTGATATCTGACATTTGCAATTTTGAATAGGAGAGGAGAAAGAAAATGGGAAGAAGTTTTTAATTTTAGTGGTTTCAATGTTAATTTCCGTACACTTTTTCAAAACTTGTCAGCTCAAATGCCCATCAACATCTTTTAGTCATCTGTAAGTCAGTATTCATATAAAATGTGCTTCAAATCAAAAGAATTTCAAATTTGCACTCCAAATTTCTATGCCTAGATTTATGATTTCCTACACATATTAGATGAAAGGAAGGCCTTTTTTACTGTGGGAGTGCTGGAACACTGGAACAGGTTGCCCAGGGAAGTTGTGGGTGTCCCATCCCTGAAAGTATTCAAGGTCAGCTTGGACGGGGCTTGGAGCAGCAACAAAGGAGAAGCTTGATGGTAGAGAAACAAAGTTGGACTATAGAAGAAACTGGGATTGAAGTATAGGAGCAAGTTTTCTCTCAGCTCTTGGGGTAAATTCAAAGTTGTACAAAATTACATTTATCTGTGCTATTCACTACTGTAACAGAAATGTTCATGAAAACTGTACAGAAGATAGCAAATTTTAAAAGAGATAAGCATTACAGCATAAAATCCATGGGATGGGTTACAACATGAGACACTCTCTAAGAGAAAATCTCTGTGTTTCAGCACTTCATCATGGTAAGATTTCATGAAGTGCCAAAGAAGGCGGAAAAATATCATTCGGGACGTTATTTCCTGGAATTCAGCCTGGCCATTAGTAGGAACTGGGTTTGAACACATCATGTAGATATACCACACACACTTGCCCTTCACTGAAAAATGACTGTTTACAACGAAGAAGCAATTGACGATCAAAATTGATTGAAAGCATCTTAAACATGTCAAGTATTTCATTGTAGATGATCTGTGATCCAAATGCTTCTTCCACCTTCGAGAGGGACAGAACAATTCTTCCATATCATGATGGTTTAAAATTGTATCAACCAATGTTTTCTGCTGAAAAGATAGCATCTATTTTTTTCTATTTTTGGAAGAAAATATTCCTAGACATACAACAGGTGAGAACTAAGTAATTTTAAAGAAACAAATGAAAAGAAAATATTCTGGAAATAGAATGAAATGAAAAGCTGTGTTTTAAATAGGAGCTAAATATGAAACAGAATTTTTGTACCAGGCATTTGAATTACTGCACCAGCTCTTTTGCCCATCAAGAGAGGCATTTAGCATTTCAGTCTTTTCCAAGGTGTTCATGATCTGCTATGCTGATCTCTGTGTGTGCCTAGGTGTGTGTGGAAGGGGGGGCATGTGAAGGGGAGTGTGTATGTTTGCTTTACAATTGTTGTGGCAGATTCATGCCTCAGCTCCACATTTTGTTTTAGAAAGGTCACACAGAGTGGATGTGAAGTTTACTATCAACAAGAGATCAATTCCCAAATCATCCATTTGACTCTACCTTATAAATCATGTGCTTTGTTGCATATTTTATCAAATCTACTTTCAAGCCAGATGGAGGAAGGAGGATGTGGCAATCCCTCCACCATCTTGCAACTTTTATGCAAGTAGGTTTTCAAGAAAATCATCATTTCTCTTGGAAATATGTCTGGAACAGGCATGATGGTAGTGTCAACCTGTTGGAGTTTTTGTTGCTGGAAGAAGTTATACAAAAGGATTGGTTTTTACATTGACCAGTTACTGAATCAAGCTCAGGAATACATTGGAAATTCAACTGGGGCTTCCTTTCCCCGGCAGACTACTTCTAGAAGGAGCTTGTACACTGAAGCTTAGTCTTTTGCCCTCTTTTTGTTTCTTTCCTATTTTCTTGGCTTCTTTGCCACTCTCTAGACAATTTTGGAACTTTTTTCCCAACTCAAATGGTTTCAATAGTCTGATTGTGATCATACATTTTTACAAGGAATTTTTAAAATCTTTCCTCCAGTTAAGAAAGTCAAGGACTTAGGTCTTTTTCTTCCCTTATCAATATTGCAATGAAATTGATAAGTAAAGACCAACTCTTTCTTTTTGTTTTTAACCCAAGCAGATAATTCCCATCCATTCATCCATTTGGTGGACCAATAGTTGCCATTCTGATGGAAGTTGTCACTTCTTAACAATAGGCATTCTGTGACTATGTTGACAGCACTTTGGGTGAAGATCCTAACTGGTCTTAGATACACATAGGGAGAAATTTGCTCAGCCAGTGTCAGTCTTAAGCATGCGTATCAGAAGATCTTTCTAGAGCTGGGAATTTTCCCATGAAAGGGATTCAGTTAGGGAAGAGACACTTGCCCCAGAGGTTTACATTCTTCTTGAAGACTGCTTAAGGAACTTAGATGCCATGTCCATTTGGATCTGTGTCTGCACAGAACTTTGTCATGCCAGTGCTTGAAATGCATCTTGAAGAGAATTCACTAGCACAGAATGAATGAGAGTGGAAGGGGTTGGTGGGGCTAACCAGGCCCAACCCCCCTGCCTAAACCAGGATACCTAGAGCCTCTTGCCCAGGATTCTATCTGGGTGTACTTTTAATGTCTTCAAAGATCCAGGCTCCACAATCTTTCTGGGCAGTCTGTGCCGTGGTTCACTCACCCTCACAGTAAAGAATCATTTCCTGATGTTCCTGTATTTCAGTGTGTGCCCACTGCCTCTTGTCTTTTCACTCAGCATCACTGAAAAGACACTGATTCCCTCCCCTTTGCACTATTGCTTCCATATGGATGTGTGCTGCCATGTAGAGATATGTCAAAAACCTCCCTGAAGCCCAGGCAGATAATATTCCCTTCATCTACCAGTCAAGTTGATTCATCAGAGGAGTTTAAAGTTATGTTCAGCATGAAATGCCCCTGAAAAATCATGCTAACTACATTATTGTGTCGTCTTTCATGTGCCTGGCAAGGTTTTCCAGGAAGAGCTGCTTCATCAACTTCCTGGGAATAAAAAAGAGGCTGGCTGGTTTGTACGATTGCGAGTCCTCCGAATTGCCTTTTTTGAAGATGAGTGTCATTTGCTTACATCCAGTCCTTAGCCTCTCTTGTCGTCTACATCTTAGCAAAAAGCTTTTCCACTATGTCTGGCAAGGAGAAATTGTGCCAGCACAGAAAACATCTCCTATCGTGTTCTAGACGTTGCACGGAGGTGTGCCGAGTGTTTGGCATGAAGAAAAGAAAAGTTGTCCAAAACAGCTTCCAATCGAATGTTCATGTGATTGGAAAAGTCAGGAGAGTGCAAAGGTACTGTTTTCTAGCAGTTGGCAAGCTGCGCACACAATCCCAGTGTTGTACAGCTTCCTTCTTCACCTTTCCGAAGGTGCCGCTCTCTCCGGCTCCCGGAGGCGAAGAAGCGGCTTCTTCGCGCAAAGACGATTGTGCCGCTCACTGTGCACTCCTTAGCGCGGCTTCTGCCGAAAGACGCCCGGGAGCGGCTCTTAGCTCCGGACAGCATCGTACCTTCGTCTTTAGCGTCTCTTCTCGTCTACATCTTAGCAAAAAGCTTTTCTACTATGTCTGGCGAGGAAAAACTGTGCCAGCACAGAAAAAATCTCCCATCGTGTTCTAGACGTTGCACGATCCCTATACTTAGGCTGATTTTCCTCCCTGGGGATAGGGTTAGACTTCAGCCTAGGGCTTGGAGATTTTTAACCAGGAAGTCCTGAGATCCAGGCTTACTGCATCTGCCAAAGGCATCCGAAAGGGAGTACAGAAGTGCCACAACATGGCTGCTTTCACGGCTTTTCCCTTAGGAAGAACCCTAATACCCGGCTGATTTACCTTCCTAGGGTTACTGTTAGGCTTAGGCCTAGGACTTTTAAAACCAGGAAGCCCTGGGCTCCAGGCACACTGCAGCTGCGAAAGGCATCCCAAGAGGGCTGCAGAAGTGACACAACTTGGCTGCCTCTACTGCTATTCTCATGAGACCATCCCGAACCATAGGCTGATTTTCCTTCCTAGGGTTAAGGTTTGAGTTACGCCTAGGGTAAGGGTTCTATTAACCAGAAAGCCCTGAGTCCCAAGAACACAGCAGCTGCGAAGGACTACCCAAGAAGAGCGCAAAAGTACCACAACATGCCTGCCTCCACAGCTTTTTCCTTGGGGACATGCCTAATTCCTGGCTGATTTGCCTTTCTCGTTTTAGGGTTGGGGTTCGGCCTAGGGCTAGGATTTTTAAAATCAGGAAGCCCTGAGTTCCAGGCACACTGGAGCTGTGAAAGGCATCCCAAAGGGAGTGCAAAAGTGCCACAACATGGCTGCTTTCACGGCTTTTTCCTTGGCAAGAAGCCTAACACCAGGCTGATTTCCCTTCCCAGGGTTACTGTTAGGCTTAGGCCTAGGACTTTTAAAACCAGGAAGCCCTGGCCTCCAGGCACATGCAGCTGCGAAAGGCATCCCAAGAGGGCCGCAGAAGTGACACAACTTGGCTGCCTCTGCTTCTATTCTCATGAGACCATCCTGAACCATAGGCTGATTTTCCTTCCTAGGGTTAAGGTTTGAGTTACGCCTAGGGTAAGGGTTCTATTAACCAGAAAGCCCTGAGTTCCAAGAACACAGCAGCTGCGAAGGACTACCCAAGAAGAGCGCAAAAGTACCACAACATGCCTGCCTCCACAGCTTTTTCCTTGGGGACATGCCTAATTCCTGGCTGATTTGCCTTTCTCGTCTTAGGGTTGGGGTTCGGCCTAGGGCTAGGATTTTTTTAACTAGGAAGCCCTGAGTTCCAGGCTTACTTCATCTGCAAAAAGCATCCCAAAGGGAGTGCAGAAGTGCCACAACATGGCTGCTTTCACGGCTTTTCCCTTAAGAAGAACCCTAATACCCGGCTGATTTACCTTCCTAGGGTTACTGTTAGGCTTAGGCCTAGGACTTTTAAAACCAGGAAGCCCTGGGCTCCAGGCACACTGCAGCTGCGAAAGGCATCCCAAGGGGAGCGCAAAAGTGACACAACTTGGCTGCCACCACTGATATTTCCATGAGACCATCCCGAACCATAGGCTGATTTTCCTTCCTAGGGTTAAGGTTTGAGTTACGCCTAGGGTAAGGGTTCTATTAACCAGAAAGCCCTGAGTTCCAAGAACACAGCAGCTGCGAAAGACTAGCCAAGAAGAGCGCAAAAGTACCACAACATGCCTGCCTCCACAGCTTTTTCCTTGGGGACATGCCTAATTCCTGGCTGATTTGCCTTTCTCGTCTTAGGGTTGGGGTTCGGCCTAGGGCTAGGATTTTTTTAACTAGGAAGCCCTGAGTTCCAGGCTTACTTCATCTGCAAAAAGCATCCCAAAGGGAGTGCAGAAGTGCCACAACATGGCTGCTTTCACGGCTTTTCCCTTAGGAAGAACCCTACTACGCGGCTGATTTACCTTCCTAGGGTTACTGTTAGGCTTAGGCCTAGGACTTTTAAAACCAGGAAGCCCTGGGCTCCAGGCACACTGCAGCTGTTAAAGGCATCCCAAGAGGGCTGCAGAAGTGACACAACTTGGCTGCCTCTGCTTCTATTCTCATGAGACCATCCCGAACCATAGGCTGATTTTCCTTCCTAGGGTTAAGGTTTGAGTTACGCCTAGGGTAAGGGTTCTATTAACCAGAAAGCCCTGAGTTCCAAGAACACAGCAGCTGCGAAGGACTACCCAAGAAGAGCGCAAAAGTACCACAACATGCCTGCCTCCACAGCTTTTTCCTTGGGGACATGCCTAATTCCTGGCTGATTTGCCTTTCTCGTCTTAGGGTTGGGGTTCGGACTAGGGCTAGGATTTTTAAAATCAGGAAGCCCTGAGTTCCAGGCACACTGGAGCTGTTAAAGGCATCCTAAAGGGAGTGCAAAAGTGCCACAACATGGCTGCTTTCACGGCTTTTTCCTTGGCAAGAAGCCTAACACCAGGCTGATTTACCTTCCTAGGGTTACTGTAAGGCTTAGGCCTAGCGCTAGGATTTTTAAAACTAGGAAGCCCTTAGCTCCAGGCACACTGCAGCTGTTCAAGGCATCCCAAGGGGAGTACAAAAGTGCAACAACATGGCAGCTTTCACAGCTTTTTCCTTGGCACCATCCCTATACCTAGGCTGATTTATCTGCCTAGGGTTAGGGTTAGGGTTCAGCCTAGGTCTTGGAGATTTTAACCAGGAAGCCCTGAGTTCCAGGCTTACTGCATCTGCCAAAGGTATCCCAAAGGGAGTGCAGAAGTGCCACAACATGGCTGCTTTCACGGCTTTTCCCTTAGGAAGAACCCTAATACGCGGCTGATTTACCTTCCTAGGGTTACTGTTAGGCTTAGGCCTAGGACTTTTAAAACCAGGAAGCCCTGGGCTCCAGGCACATGCAGCTGCGAAAGGCATCCCAAGGGGAGCGCAAAAGTGACACAACTTGGCTGCCTCTGCTGCTATTCTCATGAGACCATCCTGAACCATAGGCTGATTTTCCTTCCTAGGGTTAAGGTTTGAGTTACGCCTAGGGTAAGGGTTCTATTAACCAGAAAGCCCTGAGTTCCAAGAACACAGCAGCTGCGAAAGACTAGCCAAGAAGAGCGCAAAAGTACCACAACATGCCTGCCTCCACAGCTTTTTCCTTGGGGACATGCCTAATTCCTGGCTGATTTGCCTTTCTCGTCTTAGGGTTGGGGTTCGGCCTAGGGCTAGGATTTTTTTAACTAGGAAGCCCTGAGTTCCAGGCTTACTTCATCTGCAAAAAGCATCCCAAAGGGAGTGCAGAAGTGCCACAACATGGCTGCTTTCACGGCTTTTCCCTTAAGAAGAACCCTAATACCCGGCTGATTTACCTTCCTAGGGTTACTGTTAGGCTTAGGCCTAGGACTTTTAAAACCAGGAAGCCCTGGGCTCCAGGCACACTGCAGCTGCGAAAGGCATCCCAAGGGGAGCGCAAAAGTGACACAACTTGGCTGCCTCTGCTGCTATTCTCATGAGACCATCCTGAACCATAGGCTGATTTTCCTTCCTAGGGTTAAGGTTTGAGTTACGCCTAGGGTAAGGGTTCTATTAACCAGAAAGCCCTGAGTTCCAAGAACACAGCAGCTGCGAAGGACTTCCCAAGAAGAGCGCAAAAGTACCACAACATGCCTGCCTCCACAGCTTTTTCCTTGGGGACATGCCTAATTCCTGGCTGATTTGCCTTTCTCGTCTTAGGGTTGGGGTTCGGACTAGGGCTAGGATTTTTAAAATCAGGAAGCCCTGAGTTCCAGGCACACTGGAGCTGTTAAAGGCATCCTAAAGGGAGTGCAAAAGTGCCACAACATGGCTGCTTTCACGGCTTTTTCCTTGGCAAGAAGCCTAACACCAGGCTGATTTACCTTCCTAGGGTTACTGTAAGGCTTAGGCCTAGCGCTAGGATTTTTAAAACTAGGAAGCCCTTAGCTCCAGGCACACTGCAGCTGTTCAAGGCATCCCAAGGGGAGTACAAAAGTGCAACAACATGGCAGCTTTCACAGCTTTTTCCTTGGCACCATCCCTATACCTAGGCTGATTTATCTGCCTAGGGTTAGGGTTAGGGTTCAGCCTAGGGCTTGGAGATTTTAACCAGGAAGCCCTGAGTTCCAGGCTTACTGCATCTGCCAAAGGTATCCCAAAGGGAGTGCAGAAGTGCCACAACATGGCTGCTTTCACGGCTTTTCCCTTAGGAAGAACCCTAATACGCGGCTGATTTACCTTCCTAGGGTTACTGTTAGGCTTAGGCCTAGGACTTTTAAAACCAGGAAGCCCTGGGCTCCAGGCACATGCAGCTGCGAAAGGCATCCCAAGGGGAGCGCAAAAGTGACACAACTTGGCTGCCTCTGCTGCTATTCTCATGAGACCATCCTGAACCATAGGCTGATTTTCCTTCCTAGGGTTAAGGTTTGAGTTACGCCTAGGGTAAGGGTTCTATTAACCAGAAAGCCCTGAGTTCCAAGAACACAGCAGCTGCGAAGGACTACCCAAGAAGAGCGCAAAAGTACCACAACATGCCTGCCTCCACAGCTTTTTCCTTGGGGACATGCCTAATTCCTGGCTGATTTGCCTTTCTCGTCTTAGGGTTGGGGTTCGGCCTAGGGCTAGGATTTTTTGAACTAGGAAGCCCTGAGTTCCAGGCTTACTTCATCTGCAAAAAGCATCCCAAAGGGAGTGCAGAAGTGCCACAACATGGCTGCTTTCACGGCTTTTCCCTTAAGAAGAACCCTAATACCCGGCTGATTTACCTTCCTAGGGTTACTGTTAGGCTTAGGCCTAGGACTTTTAAAACCAGGAAGCCCTGGGCTCCAGGCACACTGCAGCTGCGAAAGGCATCCCAAGGGGAGCGCAAAAGTGACACAACTTGGCTGCCACCACTGATATTTCCATGAGACCATCCCGAACCATAGGCTGATTTTCCTTCCTAGGGTTAAGGTTTGAGTTACGCCTAGGGTAAGGGTTCTATTAACCAGAAAGCCCTGAGTTCCAAGAACACAGCAGCTGCGAAGGACTACCCAAGAAGAGCGCAAAAGTACCACAACATGCCTGCCTCCACAGCTTTTTCCTTGGGGACATGCCTAATTCCTGGCTGATTTGCCTTTCTCGTCTTAGGGTTGGGGTTCGGCCTAGGGCTAGGATTTTTTTAACTAGGAAGCCCTGAGTTCCAGGCTTACTTCATCTGCAAAAAGCATCCCAAAGGGAGTGCAGAAGTGCCACAACATGGCTGCTTTCACGGCTTTTCCCTTAGGAAGAACCCTACTACGCGGCTGATTTACCTTCCTAGGGTTACTGTTAGGCTTAGGCCTAGGACTTTTAAAACCAGGAAGCCCTGGGCTCCAGGCACACTGCAGCTGTTAAAGGCATCCCAAGAGGGCTGCAGAAGTGACACAACTTGGCTGCCTCTGCTTCTATTCTCATGAGACCATCCCGAACCATAGGCTGATTTTCCTTCCTAGGGTTAAGGTTTGAGTTACGCCTAGGGTAAGGGTTCTATTAACCAGAAAGCCCTGAGTTCCAAGAACACAGCAGCTGCGAAGGACTACCCAAGAAGAGCGCAAAAGTACCACAACATGCCTGCCTCCACAGCTTTTTCCTTGGGGACATGCCTAATTCCTGGCTGATTTGCCTTTCTCGTCTTAGGGTTGGGGTTCAGCCTAGGGCTAGGATTTTTAAAATCAGGAAGCCCTGAGTTCCAGGCACACTGGAGCTGTGAAAGGCATCCAAAAGGGAGTGCAAAAGTGCCACAACATGGCTGCTTTCTCGGCTTTTTCCTTGGCAAGAAGCCTAACACCAGGCTGATTTCCCTTCCCTGGGTTACTGTAAGGCTTAGGCCTAGCGCTAGGATTTTTACAACTAGGAAGCCCTTAGCTCCAGGCACACTGCAGCTGTTCAAGGCATCCCAAGGGGAGTACAAAAGTGCAACAACATGGCAGCTTTCACAGCTTTTTCCTTGGCACCATCCCTATACCTAGGCTGATTTATCTGCCTAGGGTTAGGGTTAGGGTTCAGCCTATGGCTTGGAGATTTTAACCAGGAAGCCCTGAGTTCCAGGCTTACTGCATCTGCCAAAGGTATCCCAAAGGGAGTGCAGAAGTGCCACAACATGGCTGCTTTCACGGCTTTTCCCTTAGGAAGAACCCTAATACGCGGCTGATTTACCTTCCTAGGGTTACTGTTAGGCTTAGGCCTAGGACTTTTAAAACCAGGAAGCCCTGGGCTCCAGGCACTCTGCAGCTGCGAAAGGCATCCCAAGGGGAGCGCAGAAGTGACACAACTTGGCTGCCTCTGCTGCTATTCTCATGAGACCATCCTGAACCATAGGCTGATTTTCCTTCCTAGGGTTAAGGTTTGAGTTACGCCTAGGGTAAGGGTTCTATTAACCAGAAAGCCCTGAGTTCCAAGAACACAGCAGCTGCGAAGGACTTCCCAAGAAGAGCGCAAAAGTACCACAACATGCCTGCCTCCACAGCTTTTTCCTTGGGGACATGCCTAATTCCTGGCTGATTTGCCTTTCTCGTCTTAGGGTTGGGGTTCGGACTAGGGCTAGGATTTTTAAAATCAGGAAGCCCTGAGTTCCAGGCACACTGGAGCTGTTAAAGGCATCCTAAAGGGAGTGCAAAAGTGCCACAACATGGCTGCTTTCACGGCTTTTTCCTTGGCAAGAAGCCTAACACCAGGCTGATTTACCTTCCTAGGGTTACTGTAAGGCTTAGGCCTAGGGCTAGGATTTTTAAAACCAGGAAGCCCTTAGCTCCAGGCACACTGCAGCTGTTCAAGGCATCCCAAGAGGGCCGCAGAAGTGACACAACTTGGCTGCCTCTGCTGCTATTCTCATGAGTCCATCCCGAACCATAGGCTGATTTTCCTTCCTAGGGTGAGGGTTAGAGTTACGCCTAGGGTTAGTGTTTTTTTAACCAGAAAGCCCTGAGTTCCAAGAACACAGCAGCTGCCAAGGACTACCCAAGAGGAGGGGAAAAGTGCCACAACATGGCTGCCTCCAGCGCTTTTTCCTTGGGACCATCATTGAACCTAGGCTGATTTACTTGCCTCCAGTTGCACCTATGGTCACGCCAAGGGATAGGGATTTTAAATCAGTAAACCCTGAGCTCCAGACCCAGTGCAGCTGCAAAAGGCTTCCCAAGGGCAGCCAAAAATTGCCTCAACATGCTCCTTCCAGTGCTTTTTTCCTTGGGAACATCCCTATACCCAGGCTGATTTATCTGCCTAGGGTTAGGGTTAGGGTTCAGCCTAGAGATAGGATTTTTTCAAACAGGAAGCCCTGAATTCCAGGCACACTGCAGCTGTTAAAGGCAGTGTTCTACGTCAACCGCAACTTAGTCTGAAATAAATGCTTTTTCCCTGAGAGCATCTGAGAGGTTTGCATGAAGCACTGATATCTGACATTTGCAATTTTGAATAGGAGAGGAGAAAGAAAATGGGAAGAAGTTTTTAATTTTAGTGGTTTCAATGTTAATTTCCGTACATTTTTTCAAAACTTGTCAGCTCAAATGCCCATCAACATCTTTTAGTCATCTGTAAGTCAGTATTCATATAAAATGTGCTTCAAATCAAAAGAATTTCAAATTTGCAATCCAAATTTCTATGCCTAGATTTATGATTTCCTACACATATTAGATGAAAGGAAGGCCTTTTTTACTGTGGGAGTGCTGGAACACTGGAACAGGTTGCCCAGGGAAGTTGTGGGTGTCCCATCCCTGAAAGTATTCAAGGTCAGCTTGGACGGGGCTTGGAGCAGCAACAAAGGAGAAGCTTGATGGTAGAGAAACAAAGTTGGACTATAGAAGAAACTGGGATTGAAGTATAGGAGCAAGTTTTCTCTCAGCTCTTGGGGTAAATTCAAAGTTGTACAAAATTACATTTATCTGTGCTATTCACTACTGTAACAGAAATGTTCATGAAAACTGTACAGAAGATAGCAAATTTTAAAAGAGATAAGCATTACAGCATAAAATCCATGGGATGGGTTACAACATGAGACACTCTCTAAGAGAAAATCTCTGTGTTTCAGCACTTCATCATGGTAAGATTTCATGAAGTGCCAAAGAAGGCGGAAAAATATCATTCGGGACGTTATTTCCTGGAATTCAGCCTGGCCATTAGTAGGAACTGGGTTTGAACACATCATGTAGATATACCACACACACTTGCCCTTCACTGAAAAATGACTGTTTACAACGAAGAAGCAATTGACGATCAAAATTGATTGAAAGCATCTTAAACATGTCAAGTATTTCATTGTAGATGATCTGTGATCCAAATGCTTCTTCCACCTTCGAGAGGGACAGAACAATTCTTCCATATCATGATGGTTTAAAATTGTATCAACCAATGTTTTCTGCTGAAAAGATAGCATCTATTTTTTTCTATTTTTGGAAGAAAATATTCCTAGACATACAACAGGTGAGAACTAAGTAATTTTAAAGAAACAAATGAAAAGAAAATATTCTGTAAATAGAATGAAATGAAAAGCTGTGTTTTAAATAGGAGCTAAATATGAAACAGAATTTTTGTACCAGGCATTTGAATTACTGCACCAGCTCTTTTGCCCATCAAGAGAGGCATTTAGCATTTCAGTCTTTTCCAAGGTGTTCATGATCTGCTATGCTGATCTCTGTGTGTGCCTAGGTGTGTGTGGAAGGGGGGGCATGTGAAGGGGAGTGTGTATGTTTGCTTTACAATTGTTGTGGCAGATTCATGCCTCAGCTCCACATTTTGTTTTAGAAAGGTCACACAGAGTGGATGTGAAGTTTACTATCAACAAGAGATCAATTCCCAAATCATCCATTTGACTCTACCTTATAAATCATGTGCTTTGTTGCATATTTTATCAAATCTACTTTCAAGCCAGATGGAGGAAGGAGGATGTGGCAATCCCTCCACCATCTTGCAACTTTTATGCAAGTAGGTTTTCAAGAAAATCATCATTTCTCTTTGAAATATGTCTGGAACAGGCATGATGGTAGTGTCAACCTGTTGGAGTTTTTGTTGCTGGAAGAAGTTATACAAAAGGATTGGTTTTTACATTGACCAGTTACTGAATCAAGCTCAGGAATACATTGGAAATTCAACTGGGGCTTCCTTTCCCCGGCAGACTACTTCTAGAAGGAGCTTGTACACTGAAGCTTAGTCTTTTGCCCTCTTTTTGTTTCTTTCCTATTTTCTTGGCTTCTTTGCCACTCTCTAGACAATTTTGGAACTTTTTTCCCAACTCAAATGGTTTCAATAGTCTGATTGTGATCATACATTTTTACAAGGAATTTTTAAAATCTTTCCTCCAGTTAAGAAAGTCAAGGACTTAGGTCTTTTTCTTCCCTTATCAATATTGCAATGAAATTGATAAGTAAAGACCAACTCTTTCTTTTTGTTTTTAACCCAAGCAGATAATTCCCATCCATTCATCCATTTGGTGGACCAATAGTTGCCATTCTGATGGAAGTTGTCACTTCTTAACAATAGGCATTCTGTGACTATGTTGACAGCACTTTGGGTGAAGATCCTAACTGGTCTTAGATACACATAGGGAGAAATTTGCTCAGCCAGTGTCAGTCTTAAGCATGCGTATCAGAAGATCTTTCTAGAGCTGGGAATTTTCCCATGAAAGGGATTCAGTTAGGGAAGAGACACTTGCCCCAGAGGTTTACATTCTTCTTGAAGACTGCTTAAGGAACTTAGATGCCATGTCCATTTGGATCTGTGTCTGCGCAGAACTTTGTCATGCCAGTGCTTGAAATGCATCTTGAAGAGAATTCACTAGCACAGAATGAATGAGAGTGGAAGGGGTTGGTGGGGCTAACCAGGCCCAACCCCCCTGCCTAAACCAGGATACCTAGAGCCTCTTGCCCAGGATTCTATCTGGGTGTACTTTTAATGTCTTCAAAGATCCAGGCTCCACAATCTTTCTGGGCAGTCTGTGCCGTGGTTCACTCACCCTCACAGTAAAGAATCATTTCCTGATGTTCCTGTATTTCAGTGTGTGCCCACTGCCTCTTGTCTTTTCACTCAGCATCACTGAAAAGACACTGATTCCCTCCCCTTTGCACTATTGCTTCCATATGGATGTGTGCTGCCATGTAGAGATATGTCAAAAACCTCCCTGAAGCCCAGGCAGATAATATTCCCTTCATCTACCAGTCAAGTTGATTCATCAGAGGAGTTTAAAGTTATGTTCAGCATGAAATGCCCCTGAAAAATCATGCTAACTACATTATTGTGTCGTCTTTCATGTGCCTGGCAAGGTTTTCCAGGAAGAGCTGCTTCATCAACTTCCTGGGAATAAAAAAGAGGCTGGCTGGTTTGTACGATTGCGAGTCCTCCGAATTGCCTTTTTTGAAGATGAGTGTCATTTGCTTACATCCAGTCCTTAGCCTCTCTTGTCGTCTACATCTTAGCAAAAAGCTTTTCCACTATGTCTGGCAAGGAGAAATTGTGCCAGCACAGAAAACATCTCCTATCGTGTTCTAGACGTTGCACGGAGGTGTGCCGAGTGTTTGGCATGAAGAAAAGAAAAGTTGTCCAAAACAGCTTCCAATCGAATGTTCATGTGATTGGAAAAGTCAGGAGAGTGCAAAGGTACTGTTTTCTAGCAGTTGGCAAGCTGCGCACACAATCCCAGTGTTGTACAGCTTCCTTCTTCACCTTTCCGAAGGTGCCGCTCTCTCCGGCTCCCGGAGGCGAAGAAGCGGCTTCTTCGCGCAAAGACGATTGTGCCGCTCACTGTGCACTCCTTAGCGCGGCTTCTGCCGAAAGACGCCCGGGAGCGGCTCTTAGCTCCGGACAGCATCGTACCTTCGTCTTTAGCGTCTCTTCTCGTCTACATCTTAGCAAAAAGCTTTTCTACTATGTCTGGCGAGGAAAAACTGTGCCAGCACAGAAAACATCTCCCATCGTGTTCTAGACGTTGCACGGAGGTGTGCCGAGTGTTTGGCATGAAGGAAAGAAAAGTTGTCCAAAACAGCTTCCAATCGAATGTTCATGTGATTGGAAAAGTCAGGAGAGTGCAAAGGTACTGTTTTCTAGCAGTTGGCAAGCTGCGCACACAATCCCAGTGTTGTACAGCTTCCTTCTTCACCTTTCCGAAGGTGCCGCTCTCTCCGGCTCCCGGAGGCGAAGAAGCGGCTTCTTCGCGCAAAGACGATTGTGCCGCTCACTGTGCACTCCTTAGCGCGGCTTCTGCCGAAAGACGCCCGGGAGCGGCTCTTAGCTCCGGACAGCATCGTACCTTCGTCTTTAGCGTCTCTTCTCGTCTACATCTTAGCAAAAAGCTTTTCTACTATGTCTGGCGAAGAAAAACTGTGCCAGCACAGAAAACATCTCCCATCGTGTTCTAGACGTTGCACGGAAGTGTGCCGAGTGTTTGGCATGAAGAAAAGAAAAGTTGTCCAAAACAGCTTCCAATCGAATGTTCATGTGATTGGAAAAGTCAGGAGAGTGCAAAGGTACTGTTTTCTATCAGTTGGCAAGCTGCGCACACAATCCCAGTGTTGTACAGCTTCCTTCTTCACCTTTCCGAAGGTGCCGCTCTCTCCGGCTCCCGGAGGCGAAGAAGCGGCTTCTTCGCGCAAAGACGATTGTGCCGCTCACTGTGCACTCCTTAGCGCGGCTTCTGCCGAAAGACGCCCGGGAGCGGCTCTTAGCTCCGGACAGCATCGTACCTTCGTCTTTAGCGTCTCTTCTCGTCTACATCTTAGCAAAAAGCTTTTCTACTATGTCTGGCGAGGAAAAACTGTGCCAGCACAGAAAACATCTCCCATCGTGTTCTAGACGTTGCACGGAGGTGTGCCGAGTGTTTGGCATGAAGGAAAGAAAAGTTGTCCAAAACAGCTTCCAATCGAATGTTCATGTGATTGGAAAAGTCAGGAGAGTGTAAAGGTACTGTTTTCTATCAGTTGGCAAGCTGCGCACACAATCCCAGTGTTGTACAGCTTCCTTCTTCACCTTTCCGAAGGTGCCGCTCTCTCCGGCTCCCGGAGGCGAAGAAGCGGCTTCTTCGCGCAAAGACGATTGTGCCGCTCACTGTGCACTCCTTAGCGCGGCTTCTGCCGAAAGACGCCCGGGAGCGGCTCTTAGCTCCGGACAGCATCGTACCTTCGTCTTTAGCGTCTCTTCTCGTCTACATCTTAGCAAAAAGCTTTTCTACTATGTCTGGCGAAGAAAAACTGTGCCAGCACAGAAAACATCTCCCATCGTGTTCTAGACGTTGCACGGAAGTGTGCCGAGTGTTTGGCATGAAGGAAAGAAAAGTTGTCCAAAACAGCTTCCAATCGAATGTTCATGTGATTGGAAAAGTCAGGAGAGTGCAAAGGTACTGTTTTCTATCAGTTGGCAAGCTGCGCACACAATCCCAGTGTTGTACAGCTTCCTTCTTCACCTTTCCGAAGGTGCCGCTCTCTCCGGCTCCCGGAGGCGAAGAAGCGGCTTCTTCGCGCAAAGACGATTGTGCCGCTCACTGTGCACTCCTTAGCGCGGCTTCTGCCGAAAGACGCCCGGGAGCGGCTCTTAGCTCCGGACAGCATCGTACCTTCGTCTTTAGCGTCTCTTCTCGTCTACATCTTAGCAAAAAGCTTTTCTACTATGTCTGGCGAGGAAAAACTGTGCCAGCACAGAAAACATCTCCCATCGTGTTCTAGACGTTGCACGGAGGTGTGCCGAGTGTTTGGCATGAAGGAAAGAAAAGTTGTCCAAAACAGCTTCCAATCGAATGTTCATGTGATTGGAAAAGTCAGGAGAGTGCAAAGGTACTGTTTTCTATCAGTTGGCAAGCTGCGCACACAATCCCAGTGTTGTACAGCTTCCTTCTTCACCTTTCCGAAGGTGCCGCTCTCTCCGGCTCCCGGAGGCGAAGAAGCGGCTTCTTCGCGCAAAGACGATTGTGCCGCTCACTGTGCACTCCTTAGCGCGGCTTCTGCCGAAAGACGCCCGGGAGCGGCTCTTAGCTCCGGACAGCATCGTACCTTCGTCTTTAGCGTCTCTTCTCGTCTACATCTTAGCAAAAAGCTTTTCTCCTGTGTCTGGCGAGGAAAAACTGTGCCAGCACAGAAAACATCTCCCATCGTGTTCTAGACGTTGCACGGAGGTGTGCCGAGTGTTTGGCATGAAGAAAAGAAAAGTTGTCCAAAACAGCTTCCAATCGAATGTTCATGTGATTGGAAAAGTCAGGAGAGTGCAAAGGTACTGTTTTCTATCAGTTGGCAAGCTGCGCACACAATCCCAGTGTTGTACAGCTTCCTTCTTCACCTTTCCGAAGGTGCCGCTCTCTCCGGCTCCCGGAGGCGAAGAAGCGGCTTCTTCGCGCAAAGACGATTGTGCCGCTCACTGTGCACTCCTTAGCGCGGCTTCTGCCGAAAGACGCCCGGGAGCGGCTCTTAGCTCCGGACAGCATCGTACCTTCGTCTTTAGCGTCTCTTCTCGTCTACATCTTAGCAAAAAGCTTTTCTACTATGTCTGGCGAGGAAAAACTGTGCCAGCACAGAAAACATCTCCCATCGTGTTCTAGACGTTGCACGGAGGTGTGCCGAGTGTTTGGCATGAAGAAAAGAAAAGTTGTCCAAAACAGCTTCCAATCGAATGTTCATGTGATTGGAAAAGTCAGGAGAGTGCAAAGGTACTGTTTTCTATCAGTTGGCAAGCTGCGCACACAATCCCAGTGTTGTACAGCTTCCTTCTTCACCTTTCCGAAGGTGCCGCTCTCTCCGGCTCCCGGAGGCGAAGAAGCGGCTTCTTCGCGCAAAGACGATTGTGCCGCTCACTGTGCACTCCTTAGCGCGGCTTCTGCCGAAAGACGCCCGGGAGCGGCTCTTAGCTCCGGACAGCATCGTACCTTCGTCTTTAGCGTCTCTTCTCGTCTACATCTTAGCAAAAAGCTTTTCTACTATGTCTGGCGAGGAAAAACTGTGCCAGCACAGAAAACATCTCCCATCGTGTTCTAGACGTTGCACGGAGGTGTGCCGAGTGTTTGGCATGAAGGAAAGAAAAGTTGTCCAAAACAGCTTCCAATCGAATGTTCATGTGATTGGAAAAGTCAGGAGAGTGTAAAGGTACTGTTTTCTATCAGTTGGCAAGCTGCGCACACAATCCCAGTGTTGTACAGCTTCCTTCTTCACCTTTCCGAAGGTGCCGCTCTCTCCGGCTCCCGGAGGCGAAGAAGCGGCTTCTTCGCGCAAAGACGATTGTGCCGCTCACTGTGCACTCCTTAGCGCGGCTTCTGCCGAAAGACGCCCGGGAGCGGCTCTTAGCTCCGGACAGCATCGTACCTTCGTCTTTAGCGTCTCTTCTCGTCTACATCTTAGCAAAAAGCTTTTCTACTATGTCTGGCGAAGAAAAACTGTGCCAGCACAGAAAACATCTCCCATCGTGTTCTAGACGTTGCACGGAAGTGTGCCGAGTGTTTGGCATGAAGGAAAGAAAAGTTGTCCAAAACAGCTTCCAATCGAATGTTCATGTGATTGGAAAAGTCAGGAGAGTGCAAAGGTACTGTTTTCTAGCAGTTGGCAAGCTGCGCACACAATCCCAGTGTTGTACAGCTTCCTTCTTCACCTTTCCGAAGGTGCCGCTCTCTCCGGCTCCCGGAGGCGAAGAAGCGGCTTCTTCGCGCAAAGACGATTGTGCCGCTCACTGTGCACTCCTTAGCGCGGCTTCTGCCGAAAGACGCCCGGGAGCGGCTCTTAGCTCCGGACAGCATCGTACCTTCGTCTTTAGCGTCTCTTCTCGTCTACATCTTAGCAAAAAGCTTTTCTACTATGTCTGGCGAGGAAAAACTGTGCCAGCACAGAAAACATCTCCCATCGTGTTCTAGACGTTGCACGGAGGTGTGCCGAGTGTTTGGCATGAAGGAAAGAAAAGTTGTCCAAAACAGCTTCCAATCGAATGTTCATGTGATTGGAAAAGTCAGGAGAGTGTAAAGGTACTGTTTTCTATCAGTTGGCAAGCTGCGCACACAATCCCAGTGTTGTACAGCTTCCTTCTTCACCTTTCCGAAGGTGCCGCTCTCTCCGGCTCCCGGAGGCGAAGAAGCGGCTTCTTCGCGCAAAGACGATTGTGCCGCTCACTGTGCACTCCTTAGCGCGGCTTCTGCCGAAAGACGCCCGGGAGCGGCTCTTAGCTCCGGACAGCATCGTACCTTCGTCTTTAGCGTCTCTTCTCGTCTACATCTTAGCAAAAAGCTTTTCTACTATGTCTGGCGAGGAAAAACTGTGCCAGCACAGAAAACATCTCCCATCGTGTTCTAGACGTTGCACGGAGGTGTGCCGAGTGTTTGGCATGAAGGAAAGAAAAGTTGTCCAAAACAGCTTCCAATCGAATGTTCATGTGATTGGAAAAGGCAGGAGAGTGTAAAGGTACTGTTTTCTAGCAGTTGGCAAGCTGCGCACACAATCCCAGTGTTGTACAGCTTCCTTCTTCACCTTTCCGAAGGTGCCGCTCTCTCCGGCTCCCGGAGGCGAAGAAGCGGCTTCTTCGCGCAAAGACGATTGTGCCGCTCACTGTGCACTCCTTAGCGCGGCTTCTGCCGAAAGACGCCCGGGAGCGGCTCTTAGCTCCGGACAGCATCGTACCTTCGTCTTTAGCGTCTCTTCTCGTCTACATCTTAGCAAAAAGCTTTTCTACTATGTCTGGCGAGGAAAAACTGTGCCAGCACAGAAAACATCTCCCATCGTGTTCTAGACGTTGCACGGAAGTGTGCCGAGTGTTTGGCATGAAGAAAAGAAAAGTTGTCCAAAACAGCTTCCAATCGAATGTTCATGTGATTGGAAAAGTCAGGAGAGTGCAAAGGTACTGTTTTCTATCAGTTGGCAAGCTGCGCACACAATCCCAGTGTTGTACAGCTTCCTTCTTCACCTTTCCGAAGGTGCCGCTCTCTCCGGCTCCCGGAGGCGAAGAAGCGGCTTCTTCGCGCAAAGACGATTGTGCCGCTCACTGTGCACTCCTTAGCGCGGCTTCTGCCGAAAGACGCCCGGGAGCGGCTCTTAGCTCCGGACAGCATCGTACCTTCGTCTTTAGCGTCTCTTCTCGTCTACATCTTAGCAAAAAGCTTTTCTACTATGTCTGGCGAGGAAAAACTGTGCCAGCACAGAAAACATCTCCCATCGTGTTCTAGACGTTGCACGGAGGTGTGCCGAGTGTTTGGCATGAAGAAAAGAAAAGTTGTCCAAAACAGCTTCCAATCGAATGTTCATGTGATTGGAAAAGTCAGGAGAGTGCAAAGGTACTGTTTTCTAGCAGTTGGCAAGCTGCGCACACAATCCCAGTGTTGTACAGCTTCCTTCTTCACCTTTCCGAAGGTGCCGCTCTCTCCGGCTCCCGGAGGCGAAGAAGCGGCTTCTTCGCGCAAAGACGATTGTGCCGCTCACTGTGCACTCCTTAGCGCGGCTTCTGCCGAAAGACGCCCGGGAGCGGCTCTTAGCTCCGGACAGCATCGTACCTTCGTCTTTAGCGTCTCTTCTCGTCTACATCTTAGCAAAAAGCTTTTCTACTATGTCTGGCGAGGAAAAACTGTGCCAGCACAGAAAACATCTCCCATCGTGTTCTAGACGTTGCACGATCCCTATACTTAGGCTGATTTTCCTCCCTGGGGATAGGGTTAGACTTCAGCCTAGGGCTTGGAGATTTTTAACCAGGAAGTCCTGAGATCCAGGCTTACTGCATCTGCCAAAGGCATCCCAAAGGGAGTACAGAAGTGCCACAACATGGCTGCTTTCACGGCTTTTCCCTTAGGAAGAACCCTAATACGCGGCTGATTTACCTTCCTAGGGTTACTGTTAGGCTTAGGCCTAGGACTTTTAAAACCAGGAAGCCCTGGGCTCCAGGCACACTGCAGCTGCGAAAGGCATCCCAAGAGGGCTGCAGAAGTGACACAACTTGGCTGCCTCTACTGCTATTCTCATGAGACCATCCCGAACCATAGGCTGATTTTCCTTCCTAGGGTTAAGGTTTGAGTTACGCCTAGGGTAAGGGTTCTATTAACCAGAAAGCCCTGAGTCCCAAGAACACAGCAGCTGCGAAGGACTACCCAAGAAGAGCGCAAAAGTACCACAACATGCCTGCCTCCACAGCTTTTTCCTTGGGGACATGCCTAATTCCTGGCTGATTTGCCTTTCTCGTTTTAGGGTTGGGGTTCGGCCTAGGGCTAGGATTTTTAAAATCAGGAAGCCCTGAGTTCCAGGCACACTGGAGCTGTGAAAGGCATCCCAAAGGGAGTGCAAAAGTGCCACAACATGGCTGCTTTCACGGCTTTTTCCTTGGCAAGAAGCCTAACACCAGGCTGATTTCCCTTCCCAGGGTTACTGTTAGGCTTAGGCCTAGGACTTTTAAAACCAGGAAGCCCTGGCCTCCAGGCACATGCAGCTGCGAAAGGCATCCCAAGAGGGCCGCAGAAGTGACACAACTTGGCTGCCTCTGCTTCTATTCTCATGAGACCATCCTGAACCATAGGCTGATTTTCCTTCCTAGGGTTAAGGTTTGAGTTACGCCTAGGGTAAGGGTTCTATTAACCAGAAAGCCCTGAGTTCCAAGAACACAGCAGCTGCGAAGGACTACCCAAGAAGAGCGCAAAAGTACCACAACATGCCTGCCTCCACAGCTTTTTCCTTGGGGACATGCCTAATTCCTGGCTGATTTGCCTTTCTCGTCTTAGGGTTGGGGTTCGGCCTAGGGCTAGGATTTTTAAAATCAGGAAGCCCTGAGTTCCAGGCACACTGGAACTGTGAAAGGCATCCAAAAGGGAGTGCAAAAGTGCCACAACATGGCTGCTTTCTCGGCTTTTTCCTTGGCAAGAAGCCTAACACCAGGCTGATTTCCCTTCCCTGGGTTACTGTAAGGCTTAGGCCTAGCGCTAGGATTTTTAAAACTAGGAAGCCCTTAGCTCCAGGCACACTGCAGCTGTTCAAGGCATCCCAAGGGGAGTACAAAAGTGCAACAACATGGCAGCTTTCACAGCTTTTTCCTTGGCACCATCCCTATACCTAGGCTGATTTATCTGCCTAGGGTTAGGGTTAGGGTTCAGCCTAGGGCTTGGAGATTTTAACCAGGAAGCCCTGAGTTCCAGGCTTACTGCATCTGCCAAAGGTATCCCAAAGGGAGTGCAGAAGTGCCACAACATGGCTGCTTTCACGGCTTTTCCCTTAGGAAGAACCCTAATACGCGGCTGATTTACCTTCCTAGGGTTACTGTTAGGCTTAGGCCTAGGACTTTTAAAACCAGGAAGCCCTGGGCTCCAGGCACATGCAGCTGCGAAAGGCATCCCAAGGGGAGCGCAAAAGTGACACAACTTGGCTGCCTCTGCTGCTATTCTCATGAGACCATCCTGAACCATAGGCTGATTTTCCTTCCTAGGGTTAAGGTTTGAGTTACGCCTAGGGTAAGGGTTCTATTAACCAGAAAGCCCTGAGTTCCAAGAACACAGCAGCTGCGAAAGACTAGCCAAGAAGAGCGCAAAAGTACCACAACATGCCTGCCTCCACAGCTTTTTCCTTGGGGACATGCCTAATTCCTGGCTGATTTGCCTTTCTCGTCTTAGGGTTGGGGTTCGGCCTAGGGCTAGGATTTTTTTAACTAGGAAGCCCTGAGTTCCAGGCTTACTTCATCTGCAAAAAGCATCCCAAAGGGAGTGCAGAAGTGCCACAACATGGCTGCTTTCACGGCTTTTCCCTTAAGAAGAACCCTAATACCCGGCTGATTTACCTTCCTAGGGTTACTGTTAGGCTTAGGCCTAGGACTTTTAAAACCAGGAAGCCCTGGGCTCCAGGCACACTGCAGCTGCGAAAGGCATCCCAAGGGGAGCGCAAAAGTGACACAACTTGGCTGCCACCACTGATATTTCCATGAGACCATCCCGAACCATAGGCTGATTTTCCTTCCTAGGGTTAAGGTTTGAGTTACGCCTAGGGTAAGGGTTCTATTAACCAGAAAGCCCTGAGTTCCAAGAACACAGCAGCTGCGAAAGACTAGCCAAGAAGAGCGCAAAAGTACCACAACATGCCTGCCTCCACAGCTTTTTCCTTGGGGACATGCCTAATTCCTGGCTGATTTGCCTTTCTCGTCTTAGGGTTGGGGTTCGGCCTAGGGCTAGGATTTTTTTAACTAGGAAGCCCTGAGTTCCAGGCTTACTTCATCTGCAAAAAGCATCCCAAAGGGAGTGCAGAAGTGCCACAACATGGCTGCTTTCACGGCTTTTCCCTTAGGAAGAACCCTACTACGCGGCTGATTTACCTTCCTAGGGTTACTGTTAGGCTTAGGCCTAGGACTTTTAAAACCAGGAAGCCCTGGGCTCCAGGCACACTGCAGCTGTTAAAGGCATCCCAAGAGGGCTGCAGAAGTGACACAACTTGGCTGCCTCTGCTTCTATTCTCATGAGACCATCCCGAACCATAGGCTGATTTTCCTTCCTAGGGTTAAGGTTTGAGTTACGCCTAGGGTAAGGGTTCTATTAACCAGAAAGCCCTGAGTTCCAAGAACACAGCAGCTGCGAAGGACTACCCAAGAAGAGCGCAAAAGTACCACAACATGCCTGCCTCCACAGCTTTTTCCTTGGGGACATGCCTAATTCCTGGCTGATTTGCCTTTCTCGTCTTAGGGTTGGGGTTCAGCCTAGGGCTAGGATTTTTAAAATCAGGAAGCCCTGAGTTCCAGGCACACTGGAGCTGTGAAAGGCATCCAAAAGGGAGTGCAAAAGTGCCACAACATGGCTGCTTTCTCGGCTTTTTCCTTGGCAAGAAGCCTAACACCAGGCTGATTTCCCTTCCCTGGGTTACTGTAAGGCTTAGGCCTAGCGCTAGGATTTTTACAACTAGGAAGCCCTTAGCTCCAGGCACACTGCAGCTGTTCAAGGCATCCCAAGGGGAGTACAAAAGTGCAACAACATGGCAGCTTTCACAGCTTTTTCCTTGGCACCATCCCTATACCTAGGCTGATTTATCTGCCTAGGGTTAGGGTTAGGGTTCAGCCTATGGCTTGGAGATTTTAACCAGGAAGCCCTGAGTTCCAGGCTTACTGCATCTGCCAAAGGTATCCCAAAGGGAGTGCAGAAGTGCCACAACATGGCTGCTTTCACGGCTTTTCCCTTAGGAAGAACCCTAATACGCGGCTGATTTACCTTCCTAGGGTTACTGTTAGGCTTAGGCCTAGGACTTTTAAAACCAGGAAGCCCTGGGCTCCAGGCACTCTGCAGCTGCGAAAGGCATCCCAAGGGGAGCGCAGAAGTGACACAACTTGGCTGCCTCTGCTGCTATTCTCATGAGACCATCCTGAACCATAGGCTGATTTTCCTTCCTAGGGTTAAGGTTTGAGTTACGCCTAGGGTAAGGGTTCTATTAACCAGAAAGCCCTGAGCTCCAAGAACACAGCAGCTGCGAAGGACTACCCAAGAAGAGCGCAAAAGTACCACAACATGCCTGCCTCCACAGCTTTTTCCTTGGGGACATGCCTAATTCCTGGCTGATTTGCCTTTCTCGTCTTAGGGTTGGGGTTCGGACTAGGGCTAGGATTTTTAAAATCAGGAAGCCCTGAGTTCCAGGCACACTGGAGCTTTTAAAGGCATCCTAAAGGGAGTGCAAAAGTGCCACAACATGGCTGCTTTCACGGCTTTTTCCTTGGCAAGAAGCCTAACACCAGGCTGATTTACCTTCCTAGGGTTACTGTAAGGCTTAGGCCTAGGGCTAGGATTTTTAAAACCAGGAAGCCCTTAGCTCCAGGCACACTGCAGCTGTTCAAGGCATCCCAAGAGGGCCGCAGAAGTGACACAACTTGGCTGCCTCTGCTGCTATTCTCATGAGTCCATCCCGAACCATAGGCTGATTTTCCTTCCTAGGGTGAGGGTTAGAGTTACGCCTAGGGTTAGTGTTTTTTTAACCAGAAAGCCCTGAGTTCCAAGAACACAGCAGCTGCCAAGGACTACCCAAGAGGAGGGGAAAAGTGCCACAACATGGCTGCCTCCAGCGCTTTTTCCTTGGGACCATCATTGAACCTAGGCTGATTTACTTGCCTCCAGTTGCACCTATGGTCACGCCAAGGGATAGGGATTTTAAATCAGTAAACCCTGAGCTCCAGACCCAGTGCAGCTGCAAAAGGCTTCCCAAGGGCAGCCAAAAATTGCCTCAACATGCTCCTTCCAGTGCTTTTTTCCTTGGGAACATCCCTATACCCAGGCTGATTTATCTGCCTAGGGTTAGGGTTAGGGTTCAGCCTAGAGATAGGATTTTTTCAAACAGGAAGCCCTGAATTCCAGGCACACTGCAGCTGTTAAAGGCAGTGTTCTACGTCAACCGCAACTTAGTCTGAAATAAATGCTTTTTCCCTGAGAGCATCTGAGAGGTTTGCATGAAGCACTGATATCTGACATTTGCAATTTTGAATAGGAGAGGAGAAAGAAAATGGGAAGAAGTTTTTAATTTTAGTGGTTTCAATGTTAATTTCCGTACATTTTTTCAAAACTTGTCAGCTCAAATGCCCATCAACATCTTTTAGTCATCTGTAAGTCAGTATTCATATAAAATGTGCTTCAAATCAAAAGAATTTCAAATTTGCAATCCAAATTTCTATGCCTAGATTTATGATTTCCTACACATATTAGATGAAAGGAAGGCCTTTTTTACTGTGGGAGTGCTGGAACACTGGAACAGGTTGCCCAGGGAAGTTGTGGGTGTCCCATCCCTGAAAGTATTCAAGGTCAGCTTGGACGGGGCTTGGAGCAGCAACAAAGGAGAAGCTTGATGGTAGAGAAACAAAGTTGGACTATAGAAGAAACTGGGATTGAAGTATAGGAGCAAGTTTTCTCTCAGCTCTTGGGGTAAATTCAAAGTTGTACAAAATTACATTTATCTGTGCTATTCACTACTGTAACAGAAATGTTCATGAAAACTGTACAGAAGATAGCAAATTTTAAAAGAGATAAGCATTACAGCATAAAATCCATGGGATGGGTTACAACATGAGACACTCTCTAAGAGAAAATCTCTGTGTTTCAGCACTTCATCATGGTAAGATTTCATGAAGTGCCAAAGAAGGCGGAAAAATATCATTCGGGACGTTATTTCCTGGAATTCAGCCTGGCCATTAGTAGGAACTGGGTTTGAACACATCATGTAGATATACCACACACACTTGCCCTTCACTGAAAAATGACTGTTTACAACGAAGAAGCAATTGACGATCAAAATTGATTGAAAGCATCTTAAACATGTCAAGTATTTCATTGTAGATGATCTGTGATCCAAATGCTTCTTCCACCTTCGAGAGGGACAGAACAATTCTTCCATATCATGATGGTTTAAAATTGTATCAACCAATGTTTTCTGCTGAAAAGATAGCATCTATTTTTTTCTATTTTTGGAAGAAAATATTCCTAGACATACAACAGGTGAGAACTAAGTAATTTTAAAGAAACAAATGAAAAGAAAATATTCTGTAAATAGAATGAAATGAAAAGCTGTGTTTTAAATAGGAGCTAAATATGAAACAGAATTTTTGTACCAGGCATTTGAATTACTGCACCAGCTCTTTTGCCCATCAAGAGAGGCATTTAGCATTTCAGTCTTTTCCAAGGTGTTCATGATCTGCTATGCTGATCTCTGTGTGTGCCTAGGTGTGTGTGGAAGGGGGGGCATGTGAAGGGGAGTGTGTATGTTTGCTTTACAATTGTTGTGGCAGATTCATGCCTCAGCTCCACATTTTGTTTTAGA
The DNA here is from genome assembly GCA_036010785.1 of Ammospiza maritima maritima. Lineage (NCBI taxonomy): Eukaryota > Metazoa > Chordata > Aves > Passeriformes > Passerellidae > Ammospiza > Ammospiza maritima. The sequence continues at coordinate 2,579,527 of JAYKTQ010000127.1, forward strand.
AAGGTCACACAGAGTGGATGTGAAGTTTACTATCAACAAGAGATCAATTCCCAAATCATCCATTTGACTCTACCTTATAAATCATGTGCTTTGTTGCATATTTTATCAAATCTACTTTCAAGCCAGATGGAGGAAGGAGGATGTGGCAATCCCTCCACCATCTTGCAACTTTTATGCAAGTAGGTTTTCAAGAAAATCATCATTTCTCTTGGAAATATGTCTGGAACAGGCATGATGGTAGTGTCAACCTGTTGGAGTTTTTGTTGCTGGAAGAAGTTATACAAAAGGATTGGTTTTTACATTGACCAGTTACTGAATCAAGCTCAGGAATACATTGGAAATTCAACTGGGGCTTCCTTTCCCCGGCAGACTACTTCTAGAAGGAGCTTGTACACTGAAGCTTAGTCTTTTGCCCTCTTTTTGTTTCTTTCCTATTTTCTTGGCTTCTTTGCCACTCTCTAGACAATTTTGGAACTTTTTTCCCAACTCAAATGGTTTCAATAGTCTGATTGTGATCATACATTTTTACAAGGAATTTTTAAAATCTTTCCTCCAGTTAAGAAAGTCAAGGACTTAGGTCTTTTTCTTCCCTTATCAATATTGCAATGAAATTGATAAGTAAAGACCAACTCTTTCTTTTTGTTTTTAACCCAAGCAGATAATTCCCATCCATTCATCCATTTGGTGGACCAATAGTTGCCATTCTGATGGAAGTTGTCACTTCTTAACAATAGGCATTCTGTGACTATGTTGACAGCACTTTGGGTGAAGATCCTAACTGGTCTTAGATACACATAGGGAGAAATTTGCTCAGCCAGTGTCAGTCTTAAGCATGCGTATCAGAAGATCTTTCTAGAGCTGGGAATTTTCCCATGAAAGGGATTCAGTTAGGGAAGAGACACTTGCCCCAGAGGTTTACATTCTTCTTGAAGACTGCTTAAGGAACTTAGATGCCATGTCCATTTGGATCTGTGTCTGCACAGAACTTTGTCATGCCAGTGCTTGAAATGCATCTTGAAGAGAATTCACTAGCACAGAATGAATGAGAGTGGAAGGGGTTGGTGGGGCTAACCAGGCCCAACCCCCCTGCCTAAACCAGGATACCTAGAGCCTCTTGCCCAGGATTCTATCTGGGTGTACTTTTAATGTCTTCAAAGATCCAGGCTCCACAATCTTTCTGGGCAGTCTGTGCCGTGGTTCACTCACCCTCACAGTAAAGAATCATTTCCTGATGTTCCTGTATTTCAGTGTGTGCCCACTGCCTCTTGTCTTTTCACTCAGCATCACTGAAAAGACACTGATTCCCTCCCCTTTGCACTATTGCTTCCATATGGATGTGTGCTGCCATGTAGAGATATGTCAAAAACCTCCCTGAAGCCCAGGCAGATAATATTCCCTTCATCTACCAGTCAAGTTGATTCATCAGAGGAGTTTAAAGTTATGTTCAGCATGAAATGCCCCTGAAAAATCATGCTAACTACATTATTGTGTCGTCTTTCATGTGCCTGGCAAGGTTTTCCAGGAAGAGCTGCTTCATCAACTTCCTGGGAATAAAAAAGAGGCTGGCTGGTTTGTACGATTGCGAGTCCTCCGAATTGCCTTTTTTGAAGATGAGTGTCATTTGCTTACATCCAGTCCTTAGCCTCTCTTGTCGTCTACATCTTAGCAAAAAGCTTTTCCACTATGTCTGGCAAGGAGAAATTGTGCCAGCACAGAAAACATCTCCCATCGTGTTCTAGACGTTGCACGGAGGTGTGCCGAGTGTTTGGCATGAAGAAAAGAAAAGTTGTCCAAAACAGCTTCCAATCGAATGTTCATGTGATTGGAAAAGTCAGGAGAGTGCAAAGGTACTGTTTTCTAGCAGTTGGCAAGCTGCGCACACAATCCCAGTGTTGTACAGCTTCCTTCTTCACCTTTCCGAAGGTGCCGCTCTCTCCGGCTCCCGGAGGCGAAGAAGCGGCTTCTTCGCGCAAAGACGATTGTGCCGCTCACTGTGCACTCCTTAGCGCGGCTTCTGCCGAAAGACGCCCGGGAGCGGCTCTTAGCTCCGGACAGCATCGTACCTTCGTCTTTAGCGTCTCTTCTCGTCTACATCTTAGCAAAAAGCTTTTCTACTATGTCTGGCGAAGAAAAACTGTGCCAGCACAGAAAACATCTCCCATCGTGTTCTAGACGTTGCACGGAAGTGTGCCGAGTGTTTGGCATGAAGGAAAGAAAAGTTGTCCAAAACAGCTTCCAATCGAATGTTCATGTGATTGGAAAAGTCAGGAGAGTGCAAAGGTACTGTTTTCTATCAGTTGGCAAGCTGCGCACACAATCCCAGTGTTGTACAGCTTCCTTCTTCACCTTTCCGAAGGTGCCGCTCTCTCCGGCTCCCGGAGGCGAAGAAGCGGCTTCTTCGCGCAAAGACGATTGTGCCGCTCACTGTGCACTCCTTAGCGCGGCTTCTGCCGAAAGACGCCCGGGAGCGGCTCTTAGCTCCGGACAGCATCGTACCTTCGTCTTTAGCGTCTCTTCTCGTCTACATCTTAGCAAAAAGCTTTTCTACTATGTCTGGCGAGGAAAAACTGTGCCAGCACAGAAAACATCTCCCATCGTGTTCTAGACGTTGCACGGAGGTGTGCCGAGTGTTTGGCATGAAGGAAAGAAAAGTTGTCCAAAACAGCTTCCAATCGAATGTTCATGTGATTGGAAAAGTCAGGAGAGTGCAAAGGTACTGTTTTCTATCAGTTGGCAAGCTGCGCACACAATCCCAGTGTTGTACAGCTTCCTTCTTCACCTTTCCGAAGGTGCCGCTCTCTCCGGCTCCCGGAGGCGAAGAAGCGGCTTCTTCGCGCAAAGACGATTGTGCCGCTCACTGTGCACTCCTTAGCGCGGCTTCTGCCGAAAGACGCCCGGGAGCGGCTCTTAGCTCCGGACAGCATCGTACCTTCGTCTTTAGCGTCTCTTCTCGTCTACATCTTAGCAAAAAGCTTTTCTACTATGTCTGGCGAGGAAAAACTGTGCCAGCACAGAAAACATCTCCCATCGTGTTCTAGACGTTGCACGGAAGTGTGCCGAGTGTTTGGCATGAAGAAAAGAAAAGTTGTCCAAAACAGCTTCCAATCGAATGTTCATGTGATTGGAAAAGTCAGGAGAGTGCAAAGGTACTGTTTTCTATCAGTTGGCAAGCTGCGCACACAATCCCAGTGTTGTACAGCTTCCTTCTTCACCTTTCCGAAGGTGCCGCTCTCTCCGGCTCCCGGAGGCGAAGAAGCGGCTTCTTCGCGCAAAGACGATTGTGCCGCTCACTGTGCACTCCTTAGCGCGGCTTCTGCCGAAAGACGCCCGGGAGCGGCTCTTAGCTCCGGACAGCATCGTACCTTCGTCTTTAGCGTCTCTTCTCGTCTACATCTTAGCAAAAAGCTTTTCTACTATGTCTGGCGAGGAAAAACTGTGCCAGCACAGAAAACATCTCCCATCGTGTTCTAGACGTTGCACGGAGGTGTGCCGAGTGTTTGGCATGAAGGAAAGAAAAGTTGTCCAAAACAGCTTCCAATCGAATGTTCATGTGATTGGAAAAGTCAGGAGAGTGCAAAGGTACTGTTTTCTATCAGTTGGCAAGCTGCGCACACAATCCCAGTGTTGTACAGCTTCCTTCTTCACCTTTCCGAAGGTGCCGCTCTCTCCGGCTCCCGGAGGCGAAGAAGCGGCTTCTTCGCGCAAAGACGATTGTGCCGCTCACTGTGCACTCCTTAGCGCGGCTTCTGCCGAAAGACGCCCGGGAGCGGCTCTTAGCTCCGGACAGCATCGTACCTTCGTCTTTAGCGTCTCTTCTCGTCTACATCTTAGCAAAAAGCTTTTCTACTATGTCTGGCGAAGAAAAACTGTGCCAGCACAGAAAACATCTCCCATCGTGTTCTAGACGTTGCACGGAAGTGTGCCGAGTGTTTGGCATGAAGGAAAGAAAAGTTGTCCAAAACAGCTTCCAATCGAATGTTCATGTGATTGGAAAAGTCAGGAGAGTGCAAAGGTACTGTTTTCTAGCAGTTGGCAAGCTGCGCACACAATCCCAGTGTTGTACAGCTTCCTTCTTCACCTTTCCGAAGGTGCCGCTCTCTCCGGCTCCCGGAGGCGAAGAAGCGGCTTCTTCGCGCAAAGACGATTGTGCCGCTCACTGTGCACTCCTTAGCGCGGCTTCTGCCGAAAGACGCCCGGGAGCGGCTCTTAGCTCCGGACAGCATCGTACCTTCGTCTTTAGCGTCTCTTCTCGTCTACATCTTAGCAAAAAGCTTTTCTACTATGTCTGGCGAGGAAAAACTGTGCCAGCACAGAAAACATCTCCCATCGTGTTCTAGACGTTGCGCGGAGGTGTGCCGAGTGTTTGGCATGAAGGAAAGAAAAGTTGTCCAAAACAGCTTCCAATCGAATGTTCATGTGATTGGAAAAGTCAGGAGAGTGTAAAGGTACTGTTTTCTATCAGTTGGCAAGCTGCGCACACAATCCCAGTGTTGTACAGCTTCCTTCTTCACCTTTCCGAAGGTGCCGCTCTCTCCGGCTCCCGGAGGCGAAGAAGCGGCTTCTTCGCGCAAAGACGATTGTGCCGCTCACTGTGCACTCCTTAGCGCGGCTTCTGCCGAAAGACGCCCGGGAGCGGCTCTTAGCTCCGGACAGCATCGTACCTTCGTCTTTAGCGTCTCTTCTCGTCTACATCTTAGCAAAAAGCTTTTCTACTATGTCTGGCGAGGAAAAACTGTGCCAGCACAGAAAACATCTCCCATCGTGTTCTAGACGTTGCACGGAGGTGTGCCGAGTGTTTGGCATGAAGGAAAGAAAAGTTGTCCAAAACAGCTTCCAATCGAATGTTCATGTGATTGGAAAAGGCAGGAGAGTGTAAAGGTACTGTTTTCTAGCAGTTGGCAAGCTGCGCACACAATCCCAGTGTTGTACAGCTTCCTTCTTCACCTTTCCGAAGGTGCCGCTCTCTCCGGCTCCCGGAGGCGAAGAAGCGGCTTCTTCGCGCAAAGACGATTGTGCCGCTCACTGTGCACTCCTTAGCGCGGCTTCTGCCGAAAGACGCCCGGGAGCGGCTCTTAGCTCCGGACAGCATCGTACCTTCGTCTTTAGCGTCTCTTCTCGTCTACATCTTAGCAAAAAGCTTTTCTACTATGTCTGGCGAGGAAAAACTGTGCCAGCACAGAAAACATCTCCCATCGTGTTCTAGACGTTGCACGGAAGTGTGCCGAGTGTTTGGCATGAAGAAAAGAAAAGTTGTCCAAAACAGCTTCCAATCGAATGTTCATGTGATTGGAAAAGTCAGGAGAGTGCAAAGGTACTGTTTTCTATCAGTTGGCAAGCTGCGCACACAATCCCAGTGTTGTACAGCTTCCTTCTTCACCTTTCCGAAGGTGCCGCTCTCTCCGGCTCCCGGAGGCGAAGAAGCGGCTTCTTCGCGCAAAGACGATTGTGCCGCTCACTGTGCACTCCTTAGCGCGGCTTCTGCCGAAAGACGCCCGGGAGCGGCTCTTAGCTCCGGACAGCATCGTACCTTCGTCTTTAGCGTCTCTTCTCGTCTACATCTTAGCAAAAAGCTTTTCTACTATGTCTGGCGAGGAAAAACTGTGCCAGCACAGAAAACATCTCCCATCGTGTTCTAGACGTTGCACGGAGGTGTGCCGAGTGTTTGGCATGAAGAAAAGAAAAGTTGTCCAAAACAGCTTCCAATCGAATGTTCATGTGATTGGAAAAGTCAGGAGAGTGCAAAGGTACTGTTTTCTAGCAGTTGGCAAGCTGCGCACACAATCCCAGTGTTGTACAGCTTCCTTCTTCACCTTTCCGAAGGTGCCGCTCTCTCCGGCTCCCGGAGGCGAAGAAGCGGCTTCTTCGCGCAAAGACGATTGTGCCGCTCACTGTGCACTCCTTAGCGCGGCTTCTGCCGAAAGACGCCCGGGAGCGGCTCTTAGCTCCGGACAGCATCGTACCTTCGTCTTTAGCGTCTCTTCTCGTCTACATCTTAGCAAAAAGCTTTTCTACTATGTCTGGCGAGGAAAAACTGTGCCAGCACAGAAAACATCTCCCATCGTGTTCTAGACGTTGCACGATCCCTATACTTAGGCTGATTTTCCTCCCTGGGGATAGGGTTAGACTTCAGCCTAGGGCTTGGAGATTTTTAACCAGGAAGTCCTGAGATCCAGGCTTACTGCATCTGCCAAAGGCATCCCAAAGGGAGTACAGAAGTGCCACAACATGGCTGCTTTCACGGCTTTTCCCTTAGGAAGAACCCTAATACGCGGCTGATTTACCTTCCTAGGGTTACTGTTAGGCTTAGGCCTAGGACTTTTAAAACCAGGAAGCCCTGGGCTCCAGGCACACTGCAGCTGCGAAAGGCATCCCAAGAGGGCTGCAGAAGTGACACAACTTGGCTGCCTCTACTGCTATTCTCATGAGACCATCCCGAACCATAGGCTGATTTTCCTTCCTAGGGTTAAGGTTTGAGTTACGCCTAGGGTAAGGGTTCTATTAACCAGAAAGCCCTGAGTCCCAAGAACACAGCAGCTGCGAAGGACTACCCAAGAAGAGCGCAAAAGTACCACAACATGCCTGCCTCCACAGCTTTTTCCTTGGGGACATGCCTAATTCCTGGCTGATTTGCCTTTCTCGTTTTAGGGTTGGGGTTCGGCCTAGGGCTAGGATTTTTAAAATCAGGAAGCCCTGAGTTCCAGGCACACTGGAGCTGTGAAAGGCATCCCAAAGGGAGTGCAAAAGTGCCACAACATGGCTGCTTTCACGGCTTTTTCCTTGGCAAGAAGCCTAACACCAGGCTGATTTCCCTTCCCAGGGTTACTGTTAGGCTTAGGCCTAGGACTTTTAAAACCAGGAAGCCCTGGCCTCCAGGCACATGCAGCTGCGAAAGGCATCCCAAGAGGGCCGCAGAAGTGACACAACTTGGCTGCCTCTGCTTCTATTCTCATGAGACCATCCTGAACCATAGGCTGATTTTCCTTCCTAGGGTTAAGGTTTGAGTTACGCCTAGGGTAAGGGTTCTATTAACCAGAAAGCCCTGAGTTCCAAGAACACAGCAGCTGCGAAGGACTACCCAAGAAGAGCGCAAAAGTACCACAACATGCCTGCCTCCACAGCTTTTTCCTTGGGGACATGCCTAATTCCTGGCTGATTTGCCTTTCTCGTCTTAGGGTTGGGGTTCGGCCTAGGGCTAGGATTTTTAAAATCAGGAAGCCCTGAGTTCCAGGCACACTGGAACTGTGAAAGGCATCCAAAAGGGAGTGCAAAAGTGCCACAACATGGCTGCTTTCTCGGCTTTTTCCTTGGCAAGAAGCCTAACACCAGGCTGATTTCCCTTCCCTGGGTTACTGTAAGGCTTAGGCCTAGCGCTAGGATTTTTAAAACTAGGAAGCCCTTAGCTCCAGGCACACTGCAGCTGTTCAAGGCATCCCAAGGGGAGTACAAAAGTGCAACAACATGGCAGCTTTCACAGCTTTTTCCTTGGCACCATCCCTATACCTAGGCTGATTTATCTGCCTAGGGTTAGGGTTAGGGTTCAGCCTAGGGCTTGGAGATTTTAACCAGGAAGCCCTGAGTTCCAGGCTTACTGCATCTGCCAAAGGTATCCCAAAGGGAGTGCAGAAGTGCCACAACATGGCTGCTTTCACGGCTTTTCCCTTAGGAAGAACCCTAATACGCGGCTGATTTACCTTCCTAGGGTTACTGTTAGGCTTAGGCCTAGGACTTTTAAAACCAGGAAGCCCTGGGCTCCAGGCACATGCAGCTGCGAAAGGCATCCCAAGGGGAGCGCAAAAGTGACACAACTTGGCTGCCTCTGCTGCTATTCTCATGAGACCATCCTGAACCATAGGCTGATTTTCCTTCCTAGGGTTAAGGTTTGAGTTACGCCTAGGGTAAGGGTTCTATTAACCAGAAAGCCCTGAGTTCCAAGAACACAGCAGCTGCGAAAGACTAGCCAAGAAGAGCGCAAAAGTACCACAACATGCCTGCCTCCACAGCTTTTTCCTTGGGGACATGCCTAATTCCTGGCTGATTTGCCTTTCTCGTCTTAGGGTTGGGGTTCGGCCTAGGGCTAGGATTTTTTGAACTAGGAAGCCCTGAGTTCCAGGCTTACTTCATCTGCAAAAAGCATCCCAAAGGGAGTGCAGAAGTGCCACAACATGGCTGCTTTCACGGCTTTTCCCTTAAGAAGAACCCTAATACCCGGCTGATTTACCTTCCTAGGGTTACTGTTAGGCTTAGGCCTAGGACTTTTAAAACCAGGAAGCCCTGGGCTCCAGGCACACTGCAGCTGCGAAAGGCATCCCAAGGGGAGCGCAAAAGTGACACAACTTGGCTGCCACCACTGATATTTCCATGAGACCATCCCGAACCATAGGCTGATTTTCCTTCCTAGGGTTAAGGTTTGAGTTACGCCTAGGGTAAGGGTTCTATTAACCAGAAAGCCCTGAGTTCCAAGAACACAGCAGCTGCGAAAGACTAGCCAAGAAGAGCGCAAAAGTACCACAACATGCCTGCCTCCACAGCTTTTTCCTTGGGGACATGCCTAATTCCTGGCTGATTTGCCTTTCTCGTCTTAGGGTTGGGGTTCGGCCTAGGGCTAGGATTTTTTTAACTAGGAAGCCCTGAGTTCCAGGCTTACTTCATCTGCAAAAAGCATCCCAAAGGGAGTGCAGAAGTGCCACAACATGGCTGCTTTCACGGCTTTTCCCTTAGGAAGAACCCTACTACGCGGCTGATTTACCTTCCTAGGGTTACTGTTAGGCTTAGGCCTAGGACTTTTAAAACCAGGAAGCCCTGGGCTCCAGGCACACTGCAGCTGTTAAAGGCATCCCAAGAGGGCTGCAGAAGTGACACAACTTGGCTGCCTCTGCTTCTATTCTCATGAGACCATCCCGAACCATAGGCTGATTTTCCTTCCTAGGGTTAAGGTTTGAGTTACGCCTAGGGTAAGGGTTCTATTAACCAGAAAGCCCTGAGTTCCAAGAACACAGCAGCTGCGAAGGACTACCCAAGAAGAGCGCAAAAGTACCACAACATGCCTGCCTCCACAGCTTTTTCCTTGGGGACATGCCTAATTCCTGGCTGATTTGCCTTTCTCGTCTTAGGGTTGGGGTTCAGCCTAGGGCTAGGATTTTTAAAATCAGGAAGCCCTGAGTTCCAGGCACACTGGAGCTGTGAAAGGCATCCAAAAGGGAGTGCAAAAGTGCCACAACATGGCTGCTTTCTCGGCTTTTTCCTTGGCAAGAAGCCTAACACCAGGCTGATTTCCCTTCCCTGGGTTACTGTAAGGCTTAGGCCTAGCGCTAGGATTTTTAAAACTAGGAAGCCCTTAGCTCCAGGCACACTGCAGCTGTTCAAGGCATCCCAAGGGGAGTACAAAAGTGCAACAACATGGCAGCTTTCACAGCTTTTTCCTTGGCACAATCCCTATACCTAGGCTGATTTATCTGCCTAGGGTTAGGGTTAGGGTTCAGCCTAGGGCTTGGAGATTTTAACCAGGAAGCCCTGAGTTCCAGGCTTACTGCATCTGCCAAAGGTATCCCAAAGGGAGTGCAGAAGTGCCACAACATGGCTGCTTTCACGGCTTTTCCCTTAGGAAGAACCCTAATACGCGGCTGATTTACCTTCCTAGGGTTACTGTTAGGCTTAGGCCTAGGACTTTTAAAACCAGGAAGCCCTGGGCTCCAGGCACTCTGCAGCTGCGAAAGGCATCCCAAGGGGAGCGCAAAAGTGACACAACTTGGCTGCCTCTGCTGCTATTCTCATGAGACCATCCTGAACCATAGGCTGATTTTCCTTCCTAGGGTTAAGGTTTGAGTTACGCCTAGGGTAAGGGTTCTATTAACCAGAAAGCCCTGAGTTCCAAGAACACAGCAGCTGCGAAGGACTTCCCAAGAAGAGCGCAAAAGTACCACAACATGCCTGCCTCCACAGCTTTTTCCTTGGGGACATGCCTAATTCCTGGCTGATTTGCCTTTCTCGTCTTAGGGTTGGGGTTCGGACTAGGGCTAGGATTTTTAAAATCAGGAAGCCCTGAGTTCCAGGCACACTGGAGCTGTTAAAGGCATCCTAAAGGGAGTGCAAAAGTGCCACAACATGGCTGCTTTCACGGCTTTTTCCTTGGCAAGAAGCCTAACACCAGGCTGATTTACCTTCCTAGGGTTACTGTAAGGCTTAGGCCTAGGGCTAGGATTTTTAAAACCAGGAAGCCCTTAGCTCCAGGCACACTGCAGCTGTTCAAGGCATCCCAAGAGGGCCGCAGAAGTGACACAACTTGGCTGCCTCTGCTGCTATTCTCATGAGTCCATCCCGAACCATAGGCTGATTTTCCTTCCTAGGGTGAGGGTTAGAGTTACGCCTAGGGTTAGTGTTTTTTTAACCAGAAAGCCCTGAGTTCCAAGAACACAGCAGCTGCCAAGGACTACCCAAGAGGAGGGGAAAAGTGCCACAACATGGCTGCCTCCAGCGCTTTTTCCTTGGGACCATCATTGAACCTAGGCTGATTTACTTGCCTCCAGTTGCACCTATGGTCACGCCAAGGGATAGGGATTTTAAATCAGTAAACCCTGAGCTCCAGACCCAGTGCAGCTGCAAAAGGCTTCCCAAGGGCAGCCAAAAATTGCCTCAACATGCTCCTTCCAGTGCTTTTTTCCTTGGGAACATCCCTATACCCAGGCTGATTTATCTGCCTAGGGTTAGGGTTAGGGTTCAGCCTAGAGATAGGATTTTTTCAAACAGGAAGCCCTGAATTCCAGGCACACTGCAGCTGTTAAAGGCAGTGTTCTACGTCAACCGCAACTTAGTCTGAAATAAATGCTTTTTCCCTGAGAGCATCTGAGAGGTTTGCATGAAGCACTGATATCTGACATTTGCAATTTTGAATAGGAGAGGAGAAAGAAAATGGGAAGAAGTTTTTAATTTTAGTGGTTTCAATGTTAATTTCCGTACACTTTTTCAAAACTTGTCAGCTCAAATGCCCATCAACATCTTTTAGTCATCTGTAAGTCAGTATTCATATAAAATGTGCTTCAAATCAAAAGAATTTCAAATTTGCACTCCAAGTTTCTATGCCTAGATTTATGATTTCCTACACATATTAGATGAAAGGAAGGCCTTTTTTACTGTGGGAGTGCTGGAACACTGGAACAGGTTGCCCAGGGAAGTTGTGGGTGTCCCATCCCTGAAAGTATTCAAGGTCAGCTTGGACGGGGCTTGGAGCAGCAACAAAGGAGAAGCTTGATGGTAGAGAAACAAAGTTGGACTATAGAAGAAACTGGGATTGAAGTATAGGAGCAAGTTTTCTCTCAGCTCTTGGGGTAAATTCAAAGTTGTACAAAATTACATTTATCTGTGCTATTCACTACTGTAACAGAAATGTTCATGAAAACTGTACAGAAAATAGCAAATTTTAAAAGAGATAAGCATTACAGCATAAAATCCATGGGATGGGTTACAACATGAGACACTCTCTAAGAGAAAATCTCTGTGTTTCAGCACTTCATCATGGTAAGATTTCATGAAGTGCCAAAGAAGGCGGAAAAATATCATTTGGGACGTTATTTCCTGGAATTCAGCCTGGCCATTAGTAGGAACTGGGTTTGAACACATCATGTAGATATACCACACACACTTGCCCTTCACTGAAAAATGACTGTTTACAACGAAGAAGCAATTGACGATCAAAATTGATTGAAAGCATCTTAAACATGTCAAGTATTTCATTGTAGATGATCTGTGATCCAAATGCTTCTTCCACCTTCGAGAGGGACAGAACAATTCTTCCATATCATGATGGTTTAAAATTGTATCAACCAATGTTTTCTGCTGAAAAGATAGCATCTATTTTTTTCTATTTTTGGAAGAAAATATTCCTAGACATACAACAGGTGAGAACTAAGTAATTTTAAAGAAACAAATGAAAAGAAAATATTCTGGAAATAGAATGAAATGAAAAGCTGTGTTTTAAATAGGAGCTAAATATGAAACAGAATTTTTGTACCAGGCATTTGAATTACTGCACCAGCTCTTTTGCCCATCAAGAGAGGCATTTAGCATTTCAGTCTTTTCCAAGGTGTTCATGATCTGCTATGCTGATCTCTGTGTGTGCCTAGGTGTGTGTGGAAGGGGGGGCATGTGAAGGGGAGTGTGTATGTTTGCTTTACAATTGTTGTGGCAGATTCATGTCTCAGCTCCACATTTTGTTTTAGAAAGGTCACACAGAGTGGATGTGAAGTTTACTATCAACAAGAGATCAATTCCCAAATCATCCATTTGACTCTACCTTATAAATCATGTGCTTTGTTGCATATTTTATCAAATCTACTTTCAAGCCAGATGGAGGAAGGAGGATGTGGCAATCCCTCCACCATCTTGCAACTTTTATGCAAGTAGGTTTTCAAGAAAATCATCATTTCTCTTTGAAATATGTCTGGAACAGGCATGATGGTAGTGTCAACCTGTTGGAGTTTTTGCTGCTGGAAGAAGTTATACAAAAGGATTGGTTTTTACATTGACCAGTTACTGAATCAAGCTCAGGAATACATTGGAAATTCAACTGGGGCTTCCTTTCCCCGGCAGACTACTTCTAGAACGAGCTTGTACACTGAAGCTTAGTCTTTTGCCCTCTTTTTGTTTCTTTCCTATTTTCTTGGCTTCTTTGCCACTCTCTAGACAATTTTGGAACTTTTTTCCCAACTCAAATGGTTTCAATAGTCTGATTGTGATCATACATTTTTACAAGGAATTTTTAAAATCTTTCCTCCAGTTAAGAAAGTCAAGGACTTAGGTCTTTTTCTTCCCTTATCAATATTGCAATGAAATTGATAAGTAAAGACCAACTCTTTCTTTTTGTTTTTAACCCAAGCAGATAATTCCCATCCATTCATCCATTTGGTGGACCAATAGTTGCCATTCTGATGGAAGTTGTCACTTCTTAACAATAGGCATTCTGTGACTATGTTGACAGCACTTTGGGTGAAGATCCTAACTGGTCTTAGATACACATAGGGAGAAATTTGCTCAGCCAGTGTCAGTCTTAAGCATGCGTATCAGAAGATCTTTCTAGAGCTGGGAATTTTCCCATGAAAGGGATTCAGTTAGGGAAGAGACACTTGCCCCAGAGGTTTACATTCTTCTTGAAGACTGCTTAAGGAACTTAGATGCCATGTCCATTTGGATCTGTGTCTGCACAGAACTTTGTCATGCCAGTGCTTGAAATGCATCTTGAAGAGAATTCACTAGCACAGAATGAATGAGAGTGGAAGGGGTTGGTGGGGCTAACCAGGCCCAACCCCCCTGCCTAAACCAGGATACCTAGAGCCTCTTGCCCAGGATTCTATCTGGGTGTACTTTTAATGTCTTCAAAGATCCAGGCTCCACAATCTTTCTGGGCAGTCTGTGCCGTGGTTCACTCACCCTCACAGTAAAGAATCATTTCCTGATGTTCCTGTATTTCAGTGTGTGCCCACTGCCTCTTGTCTTTTCACTCAGCATCACTGAAAAGACACTGATTCCCTCCCCTTTGCACTATTGCTTCCATATGGATGTGTGCTGCCATGTAGAGATATGTCAAAAACCTCCCTGAAGCCCAGGCAGATAATATTCCCTTCATCTACCAGTCAAGTTGATTCATCAGAGGAGTTTAAAGTTATGTTCAGCATGAAATGCCCCTGAAAAATCATGCTAACTACATTATTGTATCGTCTTTCATGTGCCTGGCAAGGTTTTCCAGGAAGAGCTGCTTCATCAACTTCCTGAGAATAAAAAAGAGGCTGGCTGGTTTGTACGATTGCGAGTCCTCCGAATTGCCTTTTTTGAAGATGAGTGTCATTTGCTTACATCCAGTCCTTAGCCTCTCTTGTCGTCTACATCTTAGCAAAAAGCTTTTCCACTATGTCTGGCAAGGAGAAATTGTGCCAGCACAGAAAACATCTCCTATCGTGTTCTAGACGTTGCACGGAGGTGTGCCGAGTGTTTGGCATGAAGGAAAGAAAAGTTGTCCAAAACAGCTTCCAATCGAATGTTCATGTGATTGGAAAAGTCAGGAGAGTGCAAAGGTACTGTTTTCTAGCAGTTGGCAAGCTGCGCACACAATCCCAGTGTTGTACAGCTTCCTTCTTCACCTTTCCGAAGGTGCCGCTCTCTCCGGCTCCCGGAGGCGAAGAAGCGGCTTCTTCGCGCAAAGACGATTGTGCCGCTCACTGTGCACTCCTTAGCGCGGCTTCTGCCGAAAGACGCCCGGGAGCGGCTCTTACCTCCGGACAGCATCGTACCTTCGTCTTTAGCGTCTCTTCTCGTCTACATCTTAGCAAAAAGCTTTTCTCCTGTGTCTGGCGAGGAAAAACTGTGCCAGCACAGAAAACATCTCCCATCGTGTTCTAGACGTTGCACGGAGGTGTGCCGAGTGTTTGGCATGAAGAAAAGAAAAGTTGTCCAAAACAGCTTCCAATCGAATGTTCATGTGATTGGAAAAGTCAGGAGAGTGCAAAGGTACTGTTTTCTAGCAGTTGGCAAGCTGCGCACACAATCCCAGTGTTGTACAGCTTCCTTCTTCACCTTTCCGAAGGTGCCGCTCTCTCCGGCTCCCGGAGGCGAAGAAGCGGCTTCTTCGCGCAAAGACGATTGTGCCGCTCACTGTGCACTCCTTAGCGCGGCTTCTGCCGAAAGACGCCCGGGAGCGGCTCTTAGCTCCGGACAGCATCGTACCTTCGTCTTTAGCGTCTCTTCTCGTCTACATCTTAGCAAAAAGCTTTTCTACTATGTCTGGCGAGGAAAAACTGTGCCAGCACAGAAAACATCTCCCATCGTGTTCTAGACGTTGCACGATCCCTATACTTAGGCTGATTTTCCTCCCTGGGGATAGGGTTAGACTTCAGCCTAGGGCTTGGAGATTTTTAACCAGGAAGTCCTGAGATCCAGGCTTACTGCATCTGCCAAAGGCATCCCAAAGGGAGTACAGAAGTGCCACAACATGGCTGCTTTCACGGCTTTTCCCTTAGGAAGAACCCTAATACGCGGCTGATTTACCTTCCTAGGGTTACTGTTAGGCTTAGGCCTAGGACTTTTAAAACCAGGAAGCCCTGGGCTCCAGGCACACTGCAGCTGCGAAAGGCATCCCAAGAGGGCTGCAGAAGTGACACAACTTGGCTGCCTCTACTGCTATTCTCATGAGACCATCCCGAACCATAGGCTGATTTTCCTTCCTAGGGTTAAGGTTTGAGTTACGCCTAGGGTAAGGGTTCTATTAACCAGAAAGCCCTGAGTCCCAAGAACACAGCAGCTGCGAAGGACTACCCAAGAAGAGCGCAAAAGTACCACAACATGCCTGCCTCCACAGCTTTTTCCTTGGGGACATGCCTAATTCCTGGCTGATTTGCCTTTCTCGTTTTAGGGTTGGGGTTCGGCCTAGGGCTAGGATTTTTAAAATCAGGAAGCCCTGAGTTCCAGGCACACTGGAGCTGTGAAAGGCATCCCAAAGGGAGTGCAAAAGTGCCACAACATGGCTGCTTTCACGGCTTTTTCCTTGGCAAGAAGCCTAACACCAGGCTGATTTCCCTTCCCAGGGTTACTGTTAGGCTTAGGCCTAGGACTTTTAAAACCAGGAAGCCCTGGCCTCCAGGCACATGCAGCTGCGAAAGGCATCCCAAGAGGGCCGCAGAAGTGACACAACTTGGCTGCCTCTGCTTCTATTCTCATGAGACCATCCTGAACCATAGGCTGATTTTCCATCCTAGGGTTAAGGTTTGAGTTACGCCTAGGGTAAGGGTTCTATTAACCAGAAAGCCCTGAGTTCCAAGAACACAGCAGCTGCGAAGGACTACCCAAGAAGAGCGCAAAAGTACCACAACATGCCTGCCTCCACAGCTTTTTCCTTGGGGACATGCCTAATTCCTGGCTGATTTGCCTTTCTCGTCTTAGGGTTGGGGTTCGGCCTAGGGCTAGGATTTTTAAAATCAGGAAGCCCTGAGTTCCAGGCACACTGGAACTGTGAAAGGCATCCAAAAGGGAGTGCAAAAGTGCCACAACATGGCTGCTTTCTCGGCTTTTTCCTTGGCAAGAAGCCTAACACCAGGCTGATTTCCCTTCCCTGGGTTACTGTAAGGCTTAGGCCTAGCGCTAGGATTTTTAAAACTAGGAAGCCCTTAGCTCCAGGCACACTGCAGCTGTTCAAGGCATCCCAAGGGGAGTACAAAAGTGCAACAACATGGCAGCTTTCACAGCTTTTTCCTTGGCACCATCCCTATACCTAGGCTGATTTATCTGCCTAGGGTTAGGGTTAGGGTTCAGCCTAGGGCTTGGAGATTTTAACCAGGAAGCCCTGAGTTCCAGGCTTACTGCATCTGCCAAAGGTATCCCAAAGGGAGTGCAGAAGTGCCACAACATGGCTGCTTTCACGGCTTTTCCCTTAGGAAGAACCCTAATACGCGGCTGATTTACCTTCCTAGGGTTACTGTTAGGCTTAGGCCTAGGACTTTTAAAACCAGGAAGCCCTGGGCTCCAGGCACATGCAGCTGCGAAAGGCATCCCAAGGGGAGCGCAAAAGTGACACAACTTGGCTGCCTCTGCTGCTATTCTCATGAGACCATCCTGAACCATAGGCTGATTTTCCTTCCTAGGGTTAAGGTTTGAGTTACGCCTAGGGTAAGGGTTCTATTAACCAGAAAGCCCTGAGTTCCAAGAACACAGCAGCTGCGAAAGACTAGCCAAGAAGAGCGCAAAAGTACCACAACATGCCTGCCTCCACAGCTTTTTCCTTGGGGACATGCCTAATTCCTGGCTGATTTGCCTTTCTCGTCTTAGGGTTGGGGTTCGGCCTAGGGCTAGGATTTTTTGAACTAGGAAGCCCTGAGTTCCAGGCTTACTTCATCTGCAAAAAGCATCCCAAAGGGAGTGCAGAAGTGCCACAACATGGCTGCTTTCACGGCTTTTCCCTTAAGAAGAACCCTAATACCCGGCTGATTTACCTTCCTAGGGTTACTGTTAGGCTTAGGCCTAGGACTTTTAAAACCAGGAAGCCCTGGGCTCCAGGCACACTGCAGCTGCGAAAGGCATCCCAAGGGGAGCGCAAAAGTGACACAACTTGGCTGCCACCACTGATATTTCCATGAGACCATCCCGAACCATAGGCTGATTTTCCTTCCTAGGGTTAAGGTTTGAGTTACGCCTAGGGTAAGGGTTCTATTAACCAGAAAGCCCTGAGTTCCAAGAACACAGCAGCTGCGAAAGACTAGCCAAGAAGAGCGCAAAAGTACCACAACATGCCTGCCTCCACAGCTTTTTCCTTGGGGACATGCCTAATTCCTGGCTGATTTGCCTTTCTCGTCTTAGGGTTGGGGTTCGGCCTAGGGCTAGGATTTTTTTAACTAGGAAGCCCTGAGTTCCAGGCTTACTTCATCTGCAAAAAGCATCCCAAAGGGAGTGCAGAAGTGCCACAACATGGCTGCTTTCACGGCTTTTCCCTTAGGAAGAACCCTACTACGCGGCTGATTTACCTTCCTAGGGTTACTGTTAGGCTTAGGCCTAGGACTTTTAAAACCAGGAAGCCCTGGGCTCCAGGCACACTGCAGCTGTTAAAGGCATCCCAAGAGGGCTGCAGAAGTGACACAACTTGGCTGCCTCTGCTTCTATTCTCATGAGACCATCCCGAACCATAGGCTGATTTTCCTTCCTAGGGTTAAGGTTTGAGTTACGCCTAGGGTAAGGGTTCTATTAACCAGAAAGCCCTGAGTTCCAAGAACACAGCAGCTGCGAAGGACTACCCAAGAAGAGCGCAAAAGTACCACAACATGCCTGCCTCCACAGCTTTTTCCTTGGGGACATGCCTAATTCCTGGCTGATTTGCCTTTCTCGTCTTAGGGTTGGGGTTCAGCCTAGGGCTAGGATTTTTAAAATCAGGAAGCCCTGAGTTCCAGGCACACTGGAGCTGTGAAAGGCATCCAAAAGGGAGTGCAAAAGTGCCACAACATGGCTGCTTTCTCGGCTTTTTCCTTGGCAAGAAGCCTAACACCAGGCTGATTTCCCTTCCCTGGGTTACTGTAAGGCTTAGGCCTAGCGCTAGGATTTTTAAAACTAGGAAGCCCTTAGCTCCAGGCACACTGCAGCTGTTCAAGGCATCCCAAGGGGAGTACAAAAGTGCAACAACATGGCAGCTTTCACAGCTTTTTCCTTGGCACAATCCCTATACCTAGGCTGATTTATCTGCCTAGGGTTAGGGTTAGGGTTCAGCCTAGGGCTTGGAGATTTTAACCAGGAAGCCCTGAGTTCCAGGCTTACTGCATCTGCCAAAGGTATCCCAAAGGGAGTGCAGAAGTGCCACAACATGGCTGCTTTCACGGCTTTTCCCTTAGGAAGAACCCTAATACGCGGCTGATTTACCTTCCTAGGGTTACTGTTAGGCTTAGGCCTAGGACTTTTAAAACCAGGAAGCCCTGGGCTCCAGGCACTCTGCAGCTGCGAAAGGCATCCCAAGGGGAGCGCAAAAGTGACACAACTTGGCTGCCTCTGCTGCTATTCTCATGAGACCATCCTGAACCATAGGCTGATTTTCCTTCCTAGGGTTAAGGTTTGAGTTACGCCTAGGGTAAGGGTTCTATTAACCAGAAAGCCCTGAGTTCCAAGAACACAGCAGCTGCGAAGGACTTCCCAAGAAGAGCGCAAAAGTACCACAACATGCCTGCCTCCACAGCTTTTTCCTTGGGGACATGCCTAATTCCTGGCTGATTTGCCTTTCTCGTCTTAGGGTTGGGGTTCGGACTAGGGCTAGGATTTTTAAAATCAGGAAGCCCTGAGTTCCAGGCACACTGGAGCTGTTAAAGGCATCCTAAAGGGAGTGCAAAAGTGCCACAACATGGCTGCTTTCACGGCTTTTTCCTTGGCAAGAAGCCTAACACCAGGCTGATTTACCTTCCTAGGGTTACTGTAAGGCTTAGGCCTAGGGCTAGGATTTTTAAAACCAGGAAGCCCTTAGCTCCAGGCACACTGCAGCTGTTCAAGGCATCCCAAGAGGGCCGCAGAAGTGACACAACTTGGCTGCCTCTGCTGCTATTCTCATGAGTCCATCCCGAACCATAGGCTGATTTTCCTTCCTAGGGTGAGGGTTAGAGTTACGCCTAGGGTTAGTGTTTTTTTAACCAGAAAGCCCTGAGTTCCAAGAACACAGCAGCTGCCAAGGACTACCCAAGAGGAGGGGAAAAGTGCCACAACATGGCTGCCTCCAGCGCTTTTTCCTTGGGACCATCATTGAACCTAGGCTGATTTACTTGCCTCCAGTTGCACCTATGGTCACGCCAAGGGATAGGGATTTTAAATCAGTAAACCCTGAGCTCCAGACCCAGTGCAGCTGCAAAAGGCTTCCCAAGGGCAGCCAAAAATTGCCTCAACATGCTCCTTCCAGTGCTTTTTTCCTTGGGAACATCCCTATACCCAGGCTGATTTATCTGCCTAGGGTTAGGGTTAGGGTTCAGCCTAGAGATAGGATTTTTTCAAACAGGAAGCCCTGAATTCCAGGCACACTGCAGCTGTTAAAGGCAGTGTTCTACGTCAACCGCAACTTAGTCTGAAATAAATGCTTTTTCCCTGAGAGCATCTGAGAGGTTTGCATGAAGCACTGATATCTGACATTTGCAATTTTGAATAGGAGAGGAGAAAGAAAATGGGAAGAAGTTTTTAATTTTAGTGGTTTCAATGTTAATTTCCGTACACTTTTTCAAAACTTGTCAGCTCAAATGCCCATCAACATCTTTTAGTCATCTGTAAGTCAGTATTCATATAAAATGTGCTTCAAATCAAAAGAATTTCAAATTTGCACTCCAAGTTTCTATGCCTAGATTTATGATTTCCTACACATATTAGATGAAAGGAAGGCCTTTTTTACTGTGGGAGTGCTGGAACACTGGAACAGGTTGCCCAGGGAAGTTGTGGGTGTCCCATCCCTGAAAGTATTCAAGGTCAGCTTGGACGGGGCTTGGAGCAGCAACAAAGGAGAAGCTTGATGGTAGAGAAACAAAGTTGGACTATAGAAGAAACTGGGATTGAAGTATAGGAGCAAGTTTTCTCTCAGCTCTTGGGGTAAATTCAAAGTTGTACAAAATTACATTTATCTGTGCTATTCACTACTGTAACAGAAATGTTCATGAAAACTGTACAGAAAATAGCAAATTTTAAAAGAGATAAGCATTACAGCATAAAATCCATGGGATGGGTTACAACATGAGACACTCTCTAAGAGAAAATCTCTGTGTTTCAGCACTTCATCATGGTAAGATTTCATGAAGTGCCAAAGAAGGCGGAAAAATATCATTTGGGACGTTATTTCCTGGAATTCAGCCTGGCCATTAGTAGGAACTGGGTTTGAACACATCATGTAGATATACCACACACACTTGCCCTTCACTGAAAAATGACTGTTTACAACGAAGAAGCAATTGACGATCAAAATTGATTGAAAGCATCTTAAACATGTCAAGTATTTCATTGTAGATGATCTGTGATCCAAATGCTTCTTCCACCTTCGAGAGGGACAGAACAATTCTTCCATATCATGATGGTTTAAAATTGTATCAACCAATGTTTTCTGCTGAAAAGATAGCATCTATTTTTTTCTATTTTTGGAAGAAAATATTCCTAGACATACAACAGGTGAGAACTAAGTAATTTTAAAGAAACAAATGAAAAGAAAATATTCTGTAAATAGAATGAAATGAAAAGCTGTGTTTTAAATAGGAGCTAAATATGAAACAGAATTTTTGTACCAGGCATTTGAATTACTGCACCAGCTCTTTTGCCCATCAAGAGAGGCATTTAGCATTTCAGTCTTTTCCAAGGTGTTCATGATCTGCTATGCTGATCTCTGTGTGTGCCTAGGTGTGTGTGGAAGGGGGGGCATGTGAAGGGGAGTGTGTATGTTTGCTTTACAATTGTTGTGGCAGATTCATGCCTCAGCTCCACATTTTGTTTTAGAAAGGTCACACAGAGTGGATGTGAAGTTTACTATCAACAAGAGATCAATTCCCAAATCATCCATTTGACTCTACCTTATAAATCATGTGCTTTGTTGCATATTTTATCAAATCTACTTTCAAGCCAGATGGAGGAAGGAGGATGTGGCAATCCCTCCACCATCTTGCAACTTTTATGCAAGTAGGTTTTCAAGAAAATCATCATTTCTCTTTGAAATATGTCTGGAACAGGCATGATGGTAGTGTCAACCTGTTGGAGTTTTTGCTGCTGGAAGAAGTTATACAAAAGGATTGGTTTTTACATTGACCAGTTACTGAATCAAGCTCAGGAATACATTGGAAATTCAACTGGGGCTTCCTTTCCCCGGCAGACTACTTCTAGAAGGAGCTTGTACACTGAAGCTTAGTCTTTTGCCCTCTTTTTGTTTCTTTCCTATTTTCTTGGCTTCTTTGCCACTCTCTAGACAATTTTGGAACTTTTTTCCCAACTCAAATGGTTTCAATAGTCTGATTGTGATCATACATTTTTACAAGGAATTTTTAAAATCTTTCCTCCAGTTAAGAAAGTCAAGGACTTAGGTCTTTTTCTTCCCTTATCAATATTGCAATGAAATTGATAAGTAAAGACCAACTCTTTCTTTTTGTTTTTAACCCAAGCAGATAATTCCCATCCATTCATCCATTTGGTGGACCAATAGTTGCCATTCTGATGGAAGTTGTCACTTCTTAACAATAGGCATTCTGTGACTATGTTGACAGCACTTTGGGTGAAGATCCTAACTGGTCTTAGATACACATAGGGAGAAATTTGCTCAGCCAGTGTCAGTCTTAAGCATGCGTATCAGAAGATCTTTCTAGAGCTGGGAATTTTCCCATGAAAGGGATTCAGTTAGGGAAGAGACACTTGCCCCAGAGGTTTACATTCTTCTTGAAGACTGCTTAAGGAACTTAGATGCCATGTCCATTTGGATCTGTGTCTGCACAGAACTTTGTCATGCCAGTGCTTGAAATGCATCTTGAAGAGAATTCACTAGCACAGAATGAATGAGAGTGGAAGGGGTTGGTGGGGCTAACCAGGCCCAACCCCCCTGCCTAAACCAGGATACCTAGAGCCTCTTGCCCAGGATTCTATCTGGGTGTACTTTTAATGTCTTCAAAGATCCAGGCTCCACAATCTTTCTGGGCAGTCTGTGCCGTGGTTCACTCACCCTCACAGTAAAGAATCATTTCCTGATGTTCCTGTATTTCAGTGTGTGCCCACTGCCTCTTGTCTTTTCACTCAGCATCACTGAAAAGACACTGATTCCCTCCCCTTTGCACTATTGCTTCCATATGGATGTGTGCTGCCATGTAGAGATATGTCAAAAACCTCCCTGAAGCCCAGGCAGATAATATTCCCTTCATCTACCAGTCAAGTTGATTCATCAGAGGAGTTTAAAGTTATGTTCAGCATGAAATGCCCCTGAAAAATCATGCTAACTACATTATTGTGTCGTCTTTCATGTGCCTGGCAAGGTTTTCCAGGAAGAGCTGCTTCATCAACTTCCTGGGAATAAAAAAGAGGCTGGCTGGTTTGTACGATTGCGAGTCCTCCGAATTGCCTTTTTTGAAGATGAGTGTCATTTGCTTACATCCAGTCCTTAGCCTCTCTTGTCGTCTACATCTTAGCAAAAAGCTTTTCCACTATGTCTGGCAAGGAGAAATTGTGCCAGCACAGAAAACATCTCCCATCGTGTTCTAGACGTTGCACGGAGGTGTGCCGAGTGTTTGGCATGAAGAAAAGAAAAGTTGTCCAAAACAGCTTCCAATCGAATGTTCATGTGATTGGAAAAGTCAGGAGAGTGCAAAGGTACTGTTTTCTAGCAGTTGGCAAGCTGCGCACACAATCCCAGTGTTGTACAGCTTCCTTCTTCACCTTTCCGAAGGTGCCGCTCTCTCCGGCTCCCGGAGGCGAAGAAGCGGCTTCTTCGCGCAAAGACGATTGTGCCGCTCACTGTGCACTCCTTAGCGCGGCTTCTGCCGAAAGACGCCCGGGAGCGGCTCTTAGCTCCGGACAGCATCGTACCTTCGTCTTTAGCGTCTCTTCTCGTCTACATCTTAGCAAAAAGCTTTTCTCCTGTGTCTGGCGAGGAAAAACTGTGCCAGCACAGAAAACATCTCCCATCGTGTTCTAGACGTTGCACGGAGGTGTGCCGAGTGTTTGGCATGAAGGAAAGAAAAGTTGTCCAAAACAGCTTCCAATCGAATGTTCATGTGATTGGAAAAGTCAGGAGAGTGTAAAGGTACTGTTTTCTATCAGTTGGCAAGCTGCGCACACAATCCCAGTGTTGTACAGCTTCCTTCTTCACCTTTCCGAAGGTGCCGCTCTCTCCGGCTCCCGGAGGCGAAGAAGCGGCTTCTTCGCGCAAAGACGATTGTGCCGCTCACTGTGCACTCCTTAGCGCGGCTTCTGCCGAAAGACGCCCGGGAGCGGCTCTTAGCTCCGGACAGCATCGTACCTTCGTCTTTAGCGTCTCTTCTCGTCTACATCTTAGCAAAAAGCTTTTCTACTATGTCTGGCGAAGAAAAACTGTGCCAGCACAGAAAACATCTCCCATCGTGTTCTAGACGTTGCACGGAAGTGTGCCGAGTGTTTGGCATGAAGGAAAGAAAAGTTGTCCAAAACAGCTTCCAATCGAATGTTCATGTGATTGGAAAAGTCAGGAGAGTGCAAAGGTACTGTTTTCTATCAGTTGGCAAGCTGCGCACACAATCCCAGTGTTGTACAGCTTCCTTCTTCACCTTTCCGAAGGTGCCGCTCTCTCCGGCTCCCGGAGGCGAAGAAGCGGCTTCTTCGCGCAAAGACGATTGTGCCGCTCACTGTGCACTCCTTAGCGCGGCTTCTGCCGAAAGACGCCCGGGAGCGGCTCTTAGCTCCGGACAGCATCGTACCTTCGTCTTTAGCGTCTCTTCTCGTCTACATCTTAGCAAAAAGCTTTTCTACTATGTCTGGCGAGGAAAAACTGTGCCAGCACAGAAAACATCTCCCATCGTGTTCTAGACGTTGCACGGAGGTGTGCCGAGTGTTTGGCATGAAGGAAAGAAAAGTTGTCCAAAACAGCTTCCAATCGAATGTTCATGTGATTGGAAAAGTCAGGAGAGTGCAAAGGTACTGTTTTCTATCAGTTGGCAAGCTGCGCACACAATCCCAGTGTTGTACAGCTTCCTTCTTCACCTTTCCGAAGGTGCCGCTCTCTCCGGCTCCCGGAGGCGAAGAAGCGGCTTCTTCGCGCAAAGACGATTGTGCCGCTCACTGTGCACTCCTTAGCGCGGCTTCTGCCGAAAGACGCCCGGGAGCGGCTCTTAGCTCCGGACAGCATCGTACCTTCGTCTTTAGCGTCTCTTCTCGTCTACATCTTAGCAAAAAGCTTTTCTCCTGTGTCTGGCGAGGAAAAACTGTGCCAGCACAGAAAACATCTCCCATCGTGTTCTAGACGTTGCACGGAGGTGTGCCGAGTGTTTGGCATGAAGAAAAGAAAAGTTGTCCAAAACAGCTTCCAATCGAATGTTCATGTGATTGGAAAAGTCAGGAGAGTGCAAAGGTACTGTTTTCTATCAGTTGGCAAGCTGCGCACACAATCCCAGTGTTGTACAGCTTCCTTCTTCACCTTTCCGAAGGTGCCGCTCTCTCCGGCTCCCGGAGGCGAAGAAGCGGCTTCTTCGCGCAAAGACGATTGTGCCGCTCACTGTGCACTCCTTAGCGCGGCTTCTGCCGAAAGACGCCCGGGAGCGGCTCTTAGCTCCGGACAGCATCGTACCTTCGTCTTTAGCGTCTCTTCTCGTCTACATCTTAGCAAAAAGCTTTTCTACTATGTCTGGCGAGGAAAAACTGTGCCAGCACAGAAAACATCTCCCATCGTGTTCTAGACGTTGCACGGAAGTGTGCCGAGTGTTTGGCATGAAGAAAAGAAAAGTTGTCCAAAACAGCTTCCAATCGAATGTTCATGTGATTGGAAAAGTCAGGAGAGTGCAAAGGTACTGTTTTCTATCAGTTGGCAAGCTGCGCACACAATCCCAGTGTTGTACAGCTTCCTTCTTCACCTTTCCGAAGGTGCCGCTCTCTCCGGCTCCCGGAGGCGAAGAAGCGGCTTCTTCGCGCAAAGACGATTGTGCCGCTCACTGTGCACTCCTTAGCGCGGCTTCTGCCGAAAGACGCCCGGGAGCGGCTCTTAGCTCCGGACAGCATCGTACCTTCGTCTTTAGCGTCTCTTCTCGTCTACATCTTAGCAAAAAGCTTTTCTACTATGTCTGGCGAGGAAAAACTGTGCCAGCACAGAAAACATCTCCCATCGTGTTCTAGACGTTGCACGGAGGTGTGCCGAGTGTTTGGCATGAAGGAAAGAAAAGTTGTCCAAAACAGCTTCCAATCGAATGTTCATGTGATTGGAAAAGTCAGGAGAGTGTAAAGGTACTGTTTTCTATCAGTTGGCAAGCTGCGCACACAATCCCAGTGTTGTACAGCTTCCTTCTTCACCTTTCCGAAGGTGCCGCTCTCTCCGGCTCCCGGAGGCGAAGAAGCGGCTTCTTCGCGCAAAGACGATTGTGCCGCTCACTGTGCACTCCTTAGCGCGGCTTCTGCCGAAAGACGCCCGGGAGCGGCTCTTAGCTCCGGACAGCATCGTACCTTCGTCTTTAGCGTCTCTTCTCGTCTACATCTTAGCAAAAAGCTTTTCTACTATGTCTGGCGAGGAAAAACTGTGCCAGCACAGAAAACATCTCCCATCGTGTTCTAGACGTTGCACGGAGGTGTGCCGAGTGTTTGGCATGAAGGAAAGAAAAGTTGTCCAAAACAGCTTCCAATCGAATGTTCATGTGATTGGAAAAGTCAGGAGAGTGTAAAGGTACTGTTTTCTATCAGTTGGCAAGCTGCGCACACAATCCCAGTGTTGTACAGCTTCCTTCTTCACCTTTCCGAAGGTGCCGCTCTCTCCGGCTCCCGGAGGCGAAGAAGCGGCTTCTTCGCGCAAAGACGATTGTGCCGCTCACTGTGCACTCCTTAGCGCGGCTTCTGCCGAAAGACGCCCGGGAGCGGCTCTTAGCTCCGGACAGCATCGTACCTTCGTCTTTAGCGTCTCTTCTCGTCTACATCTTAGCAAAAAGCTTTTCTACTATGTCTGGCGAAGAAAAACTGTGCCAGCACAGAAAACATCTCCCATCGTGTTCTAGACGTTGCACGGAAGTGTGCCGAGTGTTTGGCATGAAGGAAAGAAAAGTTGTCCAAAACAGCTTCCAATCGAATGTTCATGTGATTGGAAAAGTCAGGAGAGTGCAAAGGTACTGTTTTCTAGCAGTTGGCAAGCTGCGCACACAATCCCAGTGTTGTACAGCTTCCTTCTTCACCTTTCCGAAGGTGCCGCTCTCTCCGGCTCCCGGAGGCGAAGAAGCGGCTTCTTCGCGCAAAGACGATTGTGCCGCTCACTGTGCACTCCTTAGCGCGGCTTCTGCCGAAAGACGCCCGGGAGCGGCTCTTAGCTCCGGACAGCATCGTACCTTCGTCTTTAGCGTCTCTTCTCGTCTACATCTTAGCAAAAAGCTTTTCTACTATGTCTGGCGAGGAAAAACTGTGCCAGCACAGAAAACATCTCCCATCGTGTTCTAGACGTTGCGCGGAGGTGTGCCGAGTGTTTGGCATGAAGGAAAGAAAAGTTGTCCAAAACAGCTTCCAATCGAATGTTCATGTGATTGGAAAAGTCAGGAGAGTGTAAAGGTACTGTTTTCTATCAGTTGGCAAGCTGCGCACACAATCCCAGTGTTGTACAGCTTCCTTCTTCACCTTTCCGAAGGTGCCGCTCTCTCCGGCTCCCGGAGGCGAAGAAGCGGCTTCTTCGCGCAAAGACGATTGTGCCGCTCACTGTGCACTCCTTAGCGCGGCTTCTGCCGAAAGACGCCCGGGAGCGGCTCTTAGCTCCGGACAGCATCGTACCTTCGTCTTTAGCGTCTCTTCTCGTCTACATCTTAGCAAAAAGCTTTTCTACTATGTCTGGCGAGGAAAAACTGTGCCAGCACAGAAAACATCTCCCATCGTGTTCTAGACGTTGCACGGAGGTGTGCCGAGTGTTTGGCATGAAGGAAAGAAAAGTTGTCCAAAACAGCTTCCAATCGAATGTTCATGTGATTGGAAAAGGCAGGAGAGTGTAAAGGTACTGTTTTCTAGCAGTTGGCAAGCTGCGCACACAATCCCAGTGTTGTACAGCTTCCTTCTTCACCTTTCCGAAGGTGCCGCTCTCTCCGGCTCCCGGAGGCGAAGAAGCGGCTTCTTCGCGCAAAGACGATTGTGCCGCTCACTGTGCACTCCTTAGCGCGGCTTCTGCCGAAAGACGCCCGGGAGCGGCTCTTAGCTCCGGACAGCATCGTACCTTCGTCTTTAGCGTCTCTTCTCGTCTACATCTTAGCAAAAAGCTTTTCTACTATGTCTGGCGAGGAAAAACTGTGCCAGCACAGAAAACATCTCCCATCGTGTTCTAGACGTTGCACGGAAGTGTGCCGAGTGTTTGGCATGAAGAAAAGAAAAGTTGTCCAAAACAGCTTCCAATCGAATGTTCATGTGATTGGAAAAGTCAGGAGAGTGCAAAGGTACTGTTTTCTATCAGTTGGCAAGCTGCGCACACAATCCCAGTGTTGTACAGCTTCCTTCTTCACCTTTCCGAAGGTGCCGCTCTCTCCGGCTCCCGGAGGCGAAGAAGCGGCTTCTTCGCGCAAAGACGATTGTGCCGCTCACTGTGCACTCCTTAGCGCGGCTTCTGCCGAAAGACGCCCGGGAGCGGCTCTTAGCTCCGGACAGCATCGTACCTTCGTCTTTAGCGTCTCTTCTCGTCTACATCTTAGCAAAAAGCTTTTCTACTATGTCTGGCGAGGAAAAACTGTGCCAGCACAGAAAACATCTCCCATCGTGTTCTAGACGTTGCACGGAGGTGTGCCGAGTGTTTGGCATGAAGAAAAGAAAAGTTGTCCAAAACAGCTTCCAATCGAATGTTCATGTGATTGGAAAAGTCAGGAGAGTGCAAAGGTACTGTTTTCTAGCAGTTGGCAAGCTGCGCACACAATCCCAGTGTTGTACAGCTTCCTTCTTCACCTTTCCGAAGGTGCCGCTCTCTCCGGCTCCCGGAGGCGAAGAAGCGGCTTCTTCGCGCAAAGACGATTGTGCCGCTCACTGTGCACTCCTTAGCGCGGCTTCTGCCGAAAGACGCCCGGGAGCGGCTCTTAGCTCCGGACAGCATCGTACCTTCGTCTTTAGCGTCTCTTCTCGTCTACATCTTAGCAAAAAGCTTTTCTACTATGTCTGGCGAGGAAAAACTGTGCCAGCACAGAAAACATCTCCCATCGTGTTCTAGACGTTGCACGATCCCTATACTTAGGCTGATTTTCCTCCCTGGGGATAGGGTTAGACTTCAGCCTAGGGCTTGGAGATTTTTAACCAGGAAGTCCTGAGATCCAGGCTTACTGCATCTGCCAAAGGCATCCCAAAGGGAGTACAGAAGTGCCACAACATGGCTGCTTTCACGGCTTTTCCCTTAGGAAGAACCCTAATACGCGGCTGATTTACCTTCCTAGGGTTACTGTTAGGCTTAGGCCTAGGACTTTTAAAACCAGGAAGCCCTGGGCTCCAGGCACACTGCAGCTGCGAAAGGCATCCCAAGAGGGCTGCAGAAGTGACACAACTTGGCTGCCTCTACTGCTATTCTCATGAGACCATCCCGAACCATAGGCTGATTTTCCTTCCTAGGGTTAAGGTTTGAGTTACGCCTAGGGTAAGGGTTCTATTAACCAGAAAGCCCTGAGTCCCAAGAACACAGCAGCTGCGAAGGACTACCCAAGAAGAGCGCAAAAGTACCACAACATGCCTGCCTCCACAGCTTTTTCCTTGGGGACATGCCTAATTCCTGGCTGATTTGCCTTTCTCGTTTTAGGGTTGGGGTTCGGCCTAGGGCTAGGATTTTTAAAATCAGGAAGCCCTGAGTTCCAGGCACACTGGAGCTGTGAAAGGCATCCCAAAGGGAGTGCAAAAGTGCCACAACATGGCTGCTTTCACGGCTTTTTCCTTGGCAAGAAGCCTAACACCAGGCTGATTTCCCTTCCCAGGGTTACTGTTAGGCTTAGGCCTAGGACTTTTAAAACCAGGAAGCCCTGGCCTCCAGGCACATGCAGCTGCGAAAGGCATCCCAAGAGGGCCGCAGAAGTGACACAACTTGGCTGCCTCTGC
Source organism: Ammospiza maritima maritima (assembly GCA_036010785.1). Classification (NCBI taxonomy): domain Eukaryota; kingdom Metazoa; phylum Chordata; class Aves; order Passeriformes; family Passerellidae; genus Ammospiza; species Ammospiza maritima. The sequence goes on from JAYKTQ010000127.1 coordinate 2,608,726, forward strand.
TTCTATTCTCATGAGACCATCCTGAACCATAGGCTGATTTTCCTTCCTAGGGTTAAGGTTTGAGTTACGCCTAGGGTAAGGGTTCTATTAACCAGAAAGCCCTGAGTTCCAAGAACACAGCAGCTGCGAAGGACTACCCAAGAAGAGCGCAAAAGTACCACAACATGCCTGCCTCCACAGCTTTTTCCTTGGGGACATGCCTAATTCCTGGCTGATTTGCCTTTCTCGTCTTAGGGTTGGGGTTCGGCCTAGGGCTAGGATTTTTAAAATCAGGAAGCCCTGAGTTCCAGGCACACTGGAACTGTGAAAGGCATCCAAAAGGGAGTGCAAAAGTGCCACAACATGGCTGCTTTCTCGGCTTTTTCCTTGGCAAGAAGCCTAACACCAGGCTGATTTCCCTTCCCTGGGTTACTGTAAGGCTTAGGCCTAGCGCTAGGATTTTTAAAACTAGGAAGCCCTTAGCTCCAGGCACACTGCAGCTGTTCAAGGCATCCCAAGGGGAGTACAAAAGTGCAACAACATGGCAGCTTTCACAGCTTTTTCCTTGGCACCATCCCTATACCTAGGCTGATTTATCTGCCTAGGGTTAGGGTTAGGGTTCAGCCTAGGGCTTGGAGATTTTAACCAGGAAGCCCTGAGTTCCAGGCTTACTGCATCTGCCAAAGGTATCCCAAAGGGAGTGCAGAAGTGCCACAACATGGCTGCTTTCACGGCTTTTCCCTTAGGAAGAACCCTAATACGCGGCTGATTTACCTTCCTAGGGTTACTGTTAGGCTTAGGCCTAGGACTTTTAAAACCAGGAAGCCCTGGGCTCCAGGCACATGCAGCTGCGAAAGGCATCCCAAGGGGAGCGCAAAAGTGACACAACTTGGCTGCCTCTGCTGCTATTCTCATGAGACCATCCTGAACCATAGGCTGATTTTCCTTCCTAGGGTTAAGGTTTGAGTTACGCCTAGGGTAAGGGTTCTATTAACCAGAAAGCCCTGAGTTCCAAGAACACAGCAGCTGCGAAAGACTAGCCAAGAAGAGCGCAAAAGTACCACAACATGCCTGCCTCCACAGCTTTTTCCTTGGGGACATGCCTAATTCCTGGCTGATTTGCCTTTCTCGTCTTAGGGTTGGGGTTCGGCCTAGGGCTAGGATTTTTTGAACTAGGAAGCCCTGAGTTCCAGGCTTACTTCATCTGCAAAAAGCATCCCAAAGGGAGTGCAGAAGTGCCACAACATGGCTGCTTTCACGGCTTTTCCCTTAAGAAGAACCCTAATACCCGGCTGATTTACCTTCCTAGGGTTACTGTTAGGCTTAGGCCTAGGACTTTTAAAACCAGGAAGCCCTGGGCTCCAGGCACACTGCAGCTGCGAAAGGCATCCCAAGGGGAGCGCAAAAGTGACACAACTTGGCTGCCACCACTGATATTTCCATGAGACCATCCCGAACCATAGGCTGATTTTCCTTCCTAGGGTTAAGGTTTGAGTTACGCCTAGGGTAAGGGTTCTATTAACCAGAAAGCCCTGAGTTCCAAGAACACAGCAGCTGCGAAAGACTAGCCAAGAAGAGCGCAAAAGTACCACAACATGCCTGCCTCCACAGCTTTTTCCTTGGGGACATGCCTAATTCCTGGCTGATTTGCCTTTCTCGTCTTAGGGTTGGGGTTCGGCCTAGGGCTAGGATTTTTTTAACTAGGAAGCCCTGAGTTCCAGGCTTACTTCATCTGCAAAAAGCATCCCAAAGGGAGTGCAGAAGTGCCACAACATGGCTGCTTTCACGGCTTTTCCCTTAGGAAGAACCCTACTACGCGGCTGATTTACCTTCCTAGGGTTACTGTTAGGCTTAGGCCTAGGACTTTTAAAACCAGGAAGCCCTGGGCTCCAGGCACACTGCAGCTGTTAAAGGCATCCCAAGAGGGCTGCAGAAGTGACACAACTTGGCTGCCTCTGCTTCTATTCTCATGAGACCATCCCGAACCATAGGCTGATTTTCCTTCCTAGGGTTAAGGTTTGAGTTACGCCTAGGGTAAGGGTTCTATTAACCAGAAAGCCCTGAGTTCCAAGAACACAGCAGCTGCGAAGGACTACCCAAGAAGAGCGCAAAAGTACCACAACATGCCTGCCTCCACAGCTTTTTCCTTGGGGACATGCCTAATTCCTGGCTGATTTGCCTTTCTCGTCTTAGGGTTGGGGTTCAGCCTAGGGCTAGGATTTTTAAAATCAGGAAGCCCTGAGTTCCAGGCACACTGGAGCTGTGAAAGGCATCCAAAAGGGAGTGCAAAAGTGCCACAACATGGCTGCTTTCTCGGCTTTTTCCTTGGCAAGAAGCCTAACACCAGGCTGATTTCCCTTCCCTGGGTTACTGTAAGGCTTAGGCCTAGCGCTAGGATTTTTAAAACTAGGAAGCCCTTAGCTCCAGGCACACTGCAGCTGTTCAAGGCATCCCAAGGGGAGTACAAAAGTGCAACAACATGGCAGCTTTCACAGCTTTTTCCTTGGCACAATCCCTATACCTAGGCTGATTTATCTGCCTAGGGTTAGGGTTAGGGTTCAGCCTAGGGCTTGGAGATTTTAACCAGGAAGCCCTGAGTTCCAGGCTTACTGCATCTGCCAAAGGTATCCCAAAGGGAGTGCAGAAGTGCCACAACATGGCTGCTTTCACGGCTTTTCCCTTAGGAAGAACCCTAATACGCGGCTGATTTACCTTCCTAGGGTTACTGTTAGGCTTAGGCCTAGGACTTTTAAAACCAGGAAGCCCTGGGCTCCAGGCACTCTGCAGCTGCGAAAGGCATCCCAAGGGGAGCGCAAAAGTGACACAACTTGGCTGCCTCTGCTGCTATTCTCATGAGACCATCCTGAACCATAGGCTGATTTTCCTTCCTAGGGTTAAGGTTTGAGTTACGCCTAGGGTAAGGGTTCTATTAACCAGAAAGCCCTGAGTTCCAAGAACACAGCAGCTGCGAAGGACTTCCCAAGAAGAGCGCAAAAGTACCACAACATGCCTGCCTCCACAGCTTTTTCCTTGGGGACATGCCTAATTCCTGGCTGATTTGCCTTTCTCGTCTTAGGGTTGGGGTTCGGACTAGGGCTAGGATTTTTAAAATCAGGAAGCCCTGAGTTCCAGGCACACTGGAGCTGTTAAAGGCATCCTAAAGGGAGTGCAAAAGTGCCACAACATGGCTGCTTTCACGGCTTTTTCCTTGGCAAGAAGCCTAACACCAGGCTGATTTACCTTCCTAGGGTTACTGTAAGGCTTAGGCCTAGGGCTAGGATTTTTAAAACCAGGAAGCCCTTAGCTCCAGGCACACTGCAGCTGTTCAAGGCATCCCAAGAGGGCCGCAGAAGTGACACAACTTGGCTGCCTCTGCTGCTATTCTCATGAGTCCATCCCGAACCATAGGCTGATTTTCCTTCCTAGGGTGAGGGTTAGAGTTACGCCTAGGGTTAGTGTTTTTTTAACCAGAAAGCCCTGAGTTCCAAGAACACAGCAGCTGCCAAGGACTACCCAAGAGGAGGGGAAAAGTGCCACAACATGGCTGCCTCCAGCGCTTTTTCCTTGGGACCATCATTGAACCTAGGCTGATTTACTTGCCTCCAGTTGCACCTATGGTCACGCCAAGGGATAGGGATTTTAAATCAGTAAACCCTGAGCTCCAGACCCAGTGCAGCTGCAAAAGGCTTCCCAAGGGCAGCCAAAAATTGCCTCAACATGCTCCTTCCAGTGCTTTTTTCCTTGGGAACATCCCTATACCCAGGCTGATTTATCTGCCTAGGGTTAGGGTTAGGGTTCAGCCTAGAGATAGGATTTTTTCAAACAGGAAGCCCTGAATTCCAGGCACACTGCAGCTGTTAAAGGCAGTGTTCTACGTCAACCGCAACTTAGTCTGAAATAAATGCTTTTTCCCTGAGAGCATCTGAGAGGTTTGCATGAAGCACTGATATCTGACATTTGCAATTTTGAATAGGAGAGGAGAAAGAAAATGGGAAGAAGTTTTTAATTTTAGTGGTTTCAATGTTAATTTCCGTACACTTTTTCAAAACTTGTCAGCTCAAATGCCCATCAACATCTTTTAGTCATCTGTAAGTCAGTATTCATATAAAATGTGCTTCAAATCAAAAGAATTTCAAATTTGCACTCCAAGTTTCTATGCCTAGATTTATGATTTCCTACACATATTAGATGAAAGGAAGGCCTTTTTTACTGTGGGAGTGCTGGAACACTGGAACAGGTTGCCCAGGGAAGTTGTGGGTGTCCCATCCCTGAAAGTATTCAAGGTCAGCTTGGACGGGGCTTGGAGCAGCAACAAAGGAGAAGCTTGATGGTAGAGAAACAAAGTTGGACTATAGAAGAAACTGGGATTGAAGTATAGGAGCAAGTTTTCTCTCAGCTCTTGGGGTAAATTCAAAGTTGTACAAAATTACATTTATCTGTGCTATTCACTACTGTAACAGAAATGTTCATGAAAACTGTACAGAAAATAGCAAATTTTAAAAGAGATAAGCATTACAGCATAAAATCCATGGGATGGGTTACAACATGAGACACTCTCTAAGAGAAAATCTCTGTGTTTCAGCACTTCATCATGGTAAGATTTCATGAAGTGCCAAAGAAGGCGGAAAAATATCATTTGGGACGTTATTTCCTGGAATTCAGCCTGGCCATTAGTAGGAACTGGGTTTGAACACATCATGTAGATATACCACACACACTTGCCCTTCACTGAAAAATGACTGTTTACAACGAAGAAGCAATTGACGATCAAAATTGATTGAAAGCATCTTAAACATGTCAAGTATTTCATTGTAGATGATCTGTGATCCAAATGCTTCTTCCACCTTCGAGAGGGACAGAACAATTCTTCCATATCATGATGGTTTAAAATTGTATCAACCAATGTTTTCTGCTGAAAAGATAGCATCTATTTTTTTCTATTTTTGGAAGAAAATATTCCTAGACATACAACAGGTGAGAACTAAGTAATTTTAAAGAAACAAATGAAAAGAAAATATTCTGGAAATAGAATGAAATGAAAAGCTGTGTTTTAAATAGGAGCTAAATATGAAACAGAATTTTTGTACCAGGCATTTGAATTACTGCACCAGCTCTTTTGCCCATCAAGAGAGGCATTTAGCATTTCAGTCTTTTCCAAGGTGTTCATGATCTGCTATGCTGATCTCTGTGTGTGCCTAGGTGTGTGTGGAAGGGGGGGCATGTGAAGGGGAGTGTGTATGTTTGCTTTACAATTGTTGTGGCAGATTCATGCCTCAGCTCCACATTTTGTTTTAGAAAGGTCACACAGAGTGGATGTGAAGTTTACTATCAACAAGAGATCAATTCCCAAATCATCCATTTGACTCTACCTTATAAATCATGTGCTTTGTTGCATATTTTATCAAATCTACTTTCAAGCCAGATGGAGGAAGGAGGATGTGGCAATCCCTCCACCATCTTGCAACTTTTATGCAAGTAGGTTTTCAAGAAAATCATCATTTCTCTTTGAAATATGTCTGGAACAGGCATGATGGTAGTGTCAACCTGTTGGAGTTTTTGCTGCTGGAAGAAGTTATACAAAAGGATTGGTTTTTACATTGACCAGTTACTGAATCAAGCTCAGGAATACATTGGAAATTCAACTGGGGCTTCCTTTCCCCGGCAGACTACTTCTAGAACGAGCTTGTACACTGAAGCTTAGTCTTTTGCCCTCTTTTTGTTTCTTTCCTATTTTCTTGGCTTCTTTGCCACTCTCTAGACAATTTTGGAACTTTTTTCCCAACTCAAATGGTTTCAATAGTCTGATTGTGATCATACATTTTTACAAGGAATTTTTAAAATCTTTCCTCCAGTTAAGAAAGTCAAGGACTTAGGTCTTTTTCTTCCCTTATCAATATTGCAATGAAATTGATAAGTAAAGACCAACTCTTTCTTTTTGTTTTTAACCCAAGCAGATAATTCCCATCCATTCATCCATTTGGTGGACCAATAGTTGCCATTCTGATGGAAGTTGTCACTTCTTAACAATAGGCATTCTGTGACTATGTTGACAGCACTTTGGGTGAAGATCCTAACTGGTCTTAGATACACATAGGGAGAAATTTGCTCAGCCAGTGTCAGTCTTAAGCATGCGTATCAGAAGATCTTTCTAGAGCTGGGAATTTTCCCATGAAAGGGATTCAGTTAGGGAAGAGACACTTGCCCCAGAGGTTTACATTCTTCTTGAAGACTGCTTAAGGAACTTAGATGCCATGTCCATTTGGATCTGTGTCTGCACAGAACTTTGTCATGCCAGTGCTTGAAATGCATCTTGAAGAGAATTCACTAGCACAGAATGAATGAGAGTGGAAGGGGTTGGTGGGGCTAACCAGGCCCAACCCCCCTGCCTAAACCAGGATACCTAGAGCCTCTTGCCCAGGATTCTATCTGGGTGTACTTTTAATGTCTTCAAAGATCCAGGCTCCACAATCTTTCTGGGCAGTCTGTGCCGTGGTTCACTCACCCTCACAGTAAAGAATCATTTCCTGATGTTCCTGTATTTCAGTGTGTGCCCACTGCCTCTTGTCTTTTCACTCAGCATCACTGAAAAGACACTGATTCCCTCCCCTTTGCACTATTGCTTCCATATGGATGTGTGCTGCCATGTAGAGATATGTCAAAAACCTCCCTGAAGCCCAGGCAGATAATATTCCCTTCATCTACCAGTCAAGTTGATTCATCAGAGGAGTTTAAAGTTATGTTCAGCATGAAATGCCCCTGAAAAATCATGCTAACTACATTATTGTATCGTCTTTCATGTGCCTGGCAAGGTTTTCCAGGAAGAGCTGCTTCATCAACTTCCTGAGAATAAAAAAGAGGCTGGCTGGTTTGTACGATTGCGAGTCCTCCGAATTGCCTTTTTTGAAGATGAGTGTCATTTGCTTACATCCAGTCCTTAGCCTCTCTTGTCGTCTACATCTTAGCAAAAAGCTTTTCCACTATGTCTGGCAAGGAGAAATTGTGCCAGCACAGAAAACATCTCCTATCGTGTTCTAGACGTTGCACGGAGGTGTGCCGAGTGTTTGGCATGAAGGAAAGAAAAGTTGTCCAAAACAGCTTCCAATCGAATGTTCATGTGATTGGAAAAGTCAGGAGAGTGCAAAGGTACTGTTTTCTAGCAGTTGGCAAGCTGCGCACACAATCCCAGTGTTGTACAGCTTCCTTCTTCACCTTTCCGAAGGTGCCGCTCTCTCCGGCTCCCGGAGGCGAAGAAGCGGCTTCTTCGCGCAAAGACGATTGTGCCGCTCACTGTGCACTCCTTAGCGCGGCTTCTGCCGAAAGACGCCCGGGAGCGGCTCTTACCTCCGGACAGCATCGTACCTTCGTCTTTAGCGTCTCTTCTCGTCTACATCTTAGCAAAAAGCTTTTCTCCTGTGTCTGGCGAGGAAAAACTGTGCCAGCACAGAAAACATCTCCCATCGTGTTCTAGACGTTGCACGGAGGTGTGCCGAGTGTTTGGCATGAAGAAAAGAAAAGTTGTCCAAAACAGCTTCCAATCGAATGTTCATGTGATTGGAAAAGTCAGGAGAGTGCAAAGGTACTGTTTTCTAGCAGTTGGCAAGCTGCGCACACAATCCCAGTGTTGTACAGCTTCCTTCTTCACCTTTCCGAAGGTGCCGCTCTCTCCGGCTCCCGGAGGCGAAGAAGCGGCTTCTTCGCGCAAAGACGATTGTGCCGCTCACTGTGCACTCCTTAGCGCGGCTTCTGCCGAAAGACGCCCGGGAGCGGCTCTTAGCTCCGGACAGCATCGTACCTTCGTCTTTAGCGTCTCTTCTCGTCTACATCTTAGCAAAAAGCTTTTCTACTATGTCTGGCGAGGAAAAACTGTGCCAGCACAGAAAACATCTCCCATCGTGTTCTAGACGTTGCACGATCCCTATACTTAGGCTGATTTTCCTCCCTGGGGATAGGGTTAGACTTCAGCCTAGGGCTTGGAGATTTTTAACCAGGAAGTCCTGAGATCCAGGCTTACTGCATCTGCCAAAGGCATCCCAAAGGGAGTACAGAAGTGCCACAACATGGCTGCTTTCACGGCTTTTCCCTTAGGAAGAACCCTAATACGCGGCTGATTTACCTTCCTAGGGTTACTGTTAGGCTTAGGCCTAGGACTTTTAAAACCAGGAAGCCCTGGGCTCCAGGCACACTGCAGCTGCGAAAGGCATCCCAAGAGGGCTGCAGAAGTGACACAACTTGGCTGCCTCTACTGCTATTCTCATGAGACCATCCCGAACCATAGGCTGATTTTCCTTCCTAGGGTTAAGGTTTGAGTTACGCCTAGGGTAAGGGTTCTATTAACCAGAAAGCCCTGAGTCCCAAGAACACAGCAGCTGCGAAGGACTACCCAAGAAGAGCGCAAAAGTACCACAACATGCCTGCCTCCACAGCTTTTTCCTTGGGGACATGCCTAATTCCTGGCTGATTTGCCTTTCTCGTTTTAGGGTTGGGGTTCGGCCTAGGGCTAGGATTTTTAAAATCAGGAAGCCCTGAGTTCCAGGCACACTGGAGCTGTGAAAGGCATCCCAAAGGGAGTGCAAAAGTGCCACAACATGGCTGCTTTCACGGCTTTTTCCTTGGCAAGAAGCCTAACACCAGGCTGATTTCCCTTCCCAGGGTTACTGTTAGGCTTAGGCCTAGGACTTTTAAAACCAGGAAGCCCTGGCCTCCAGGCACATGCAGCTGCGAAAGGCATCCCAAGAGGGCCGCAGAAGTGACACAACTTGGCTGCCTCTGCTTCTATTCTCATGAGACCATCCTGAACCATAGGCTGATTTTCCATCCTAGGGTTAAGGTTTGAGTTACGCCTAGGGTAAGGGTTCTATTAACCAGAAAGCCCTGAGTTCCAAGAACACAGCAGCTGCGAAGGACTACCCAAGAAGAGCGCAAAAGTACCACAACATGCCTGCCTCCACAGCTTTTTCCTTGGGGACATGCCTAATTCCTGGCTGATTTGCCTTTCTCGTCTTAGGGTTGGGGTTCGGCCTAGGGCTAGGATTTTTAAAATCAGGAAGCCCTGAGTTCCAGGCACACTGGAACTGTGAAAGGCATCCAAAAGGGAGTGCAAAAGTGCCACAACATGGCTGCTTTCTCGGCTTTTTCCTTGGCAAGAAGCCTAACACCAGGCTGATTTCCCTTCCCTGGGTTACTGTAAGGCTTAGGCCTAGCGCTAGGATTTTTAAAACTAGGAAGCCCTTAGCTCCAGGCACACTGCAGCTGTTCAAGGCATCCCAAGGGGAGTACAAAAGTGCAACAACATGGCAGCTTTCACAGCTTTTTCCTTGGCACCATCCCTATACCTAGGCTGATTTATCTGCCTAGGGTTAGGGTTAGGGTTCAGCCTAGGGCTTGGAGATTTTAACCAGGAAGCCCTGAGTTCCAGGCTTACTGCATCTGCCAAAGGTATCCCAAAGGGAGTGCAGAAGTGCCACAACATGGCTGCTTTCACGGCTTTTCCCTTAGGAAGAACCCTAATACGCGGCTGATTTACCTTCCTAGGGTTACTGTTAGGCTTAGGCCTAGGACTTTTAAAACCAGGAAGCCTGGGCTCCAGGCACATGCAGCTGCGAAAGGCATCCCAAGGGGAGCGCAAAAGTGACACAACTTGGCTGCCTCTGCTGCTATTCTCATGAGACCATCCTGAACCATAGGCTGATTTTCCTTCCTAGGGTTAAGGTTTGAGTACGCCTAGGGTAAGGGTTCTATTAACCAGAAAGCCCTGAGTTCCAAGAACACAGCAGCTGCGAAAGACTAGCCAAGAAGAGCGCAAAAGTACCACAACATGCCTGCCTCCACAGCTTTTCCTTGGGGACATGCCTAATTCCTGGCTGATTTGCCTTTCTCGTCTTAGGGTTGGGGTTCGGCCTAGGGCTAGGATTTTTTGAACTAGGAAGCCCTGAGTTCCAGGCTTACTTCATCTGCAAAAAGCATCCCAAAGGGAGTGCAGAAGTGCCACAACATGGCTGCTTTCACGGCTTTTCCCTTAAGAAGAACCCTAATACCCGGCTGATTTACCTTCCTAGGGTTACTGTTAGGCTTAGGCCTAGGACTTTTAAAACCAGGAAGCCCTGGGCTCCAGGAGGCACACTGCAGCTGCGAAAGGCATCCCAAGGGGAGCGCAAAAGTGACACAACTTGGCTGCCACCACTGATATTTCCATGAGACCATCCCGAACCATAGGCTGATTTTCCTTCCTAGGGTTAAGGTTTGAGTTACGCCTAGGGTAAGGGTTCTATTAACCAGAAAGCCCTGAGTTCCAAGAACACAGCAGCTGCGAAAGACTAGCCAAGAAGAGCGCAAAAGTACCACAACATGCCTGCCTCCACAGCTTTTTCCTTGGGGACATGCCTAATTCCTGGCTGATTTGCCTTTCTCGTCTTAGGGTTGGGGTTCGGCCTAGGGCTAGGATTTTTTTAACTAGGAAGCCCTGAGTTCCAGGCTTACTTCATCTGCAAAAAGCATCCCAAAGGGAGTGCAGAAGTGCCACAACATGGCTGCTTTCACGGCTTTTCCCTTAGGAAGAACCCTACTACGCGGCTGATTTACCTTCCTAGGGTTACTGTTAGGCTTAGGCCTAGGACTTTTAAAACCAGGAAGCCCTGGGCTCCAGGCACACTGCAGCTGTTAAAGGCATCCCAAGAGGGCTGCAGAAGTGACACAACTTGGCTGCCTCTGCTTCTATTCTCATGAGACCATCCCGAACCATAGGCTGATTTTCCTTCCTAGGGTTAAGGTTTGAGTTACGCCTAGGGTAAGGGTTCTATTAACCAGAAAGCCCTGAGTTCCAAGAACACAGCAGCTGCGAAGGACTACCCAAGAAGAGCGCAAAAGTACCACAACATGCCTGCCTCCACAGCTTTTTCCTTGGGGACATGCCTAATTCCTGGCTGATTTGCCTTTCTCGTCTTAGGGTTGGGGTTCAGCCTAGGGCTAGGATTTTTAAAATCAGGAAGCCCTGAGTTCCAGGCACACTGGAGCTGTGAAAGGCATCCAAAAGGGAGTGCAAAAGTGCCACAACATGGCTGCTTTCTCGGCTTTTTCCTTGGCAAGAAGCCTAACACCAGGCTGATTTCCCTTCCCTGGGTTACTGTAAGGCTTAGGCCTAGCGCTAGGATTTTTAAAACTAGGAAGCCCTTAGCTCCAGGCACACTGCAGCTGTTCAAGGCATCCCAAGGGGAGTACAAAAGTGCAACAACATGGCAGCTTTCACAGCTTTTTCCTTGGCACAATCCCTATACCTAGGCTGATTTATCTGCCTAGGGTTAGGGTTAGGGTTCAGCCTAGGGCTTGGAGATTTTAACCAGGAAGCCCTGAGTTCCAGGCTTACTGCATCTGCCAAAGGTATCCCAAAGGGAGTGCAGAAGTGCCACAACATGGCTGCTTTCACGGCTTTTCCCTTAGGAAGAACCCTAATACGCGGCTGATTTACCTTCCTAGGGTTACTGTTAGGCTTAGGCCTAGGACTTTTAAAACCAGGAAGCCCTGGGCTCCAGGCACTCTGCAGCTGCGAAAGGCATCCCAAGGGGAGCGCAAAAGTGACACAACTTGGCTGCCTCTGCTGCTATTCTCATGAGACCATCCTGAACCATAGGCTGATTTTCCTTCCTAGGGTTAAGGTTTGAGTTACGCCTAGGGTAAGGGTTCTATTAACCAGAAAGCCCTGAGTTCCAAGAACACAGCAGCTGCGAAGGACTTCCCAAGAAGAGCGCAAAAGTACCACAACATGCCTGCCTCCACAGCTTTTTCCTTGGGGACATGCCTAATTCCTGGCTGATTTGCCTTTCTCGTCTTAGGGTTGGGGTTCGGACTAGGGCTAGGATTTTTAAAATCAGGAAGCCCTGAGTTCCAGGCACACTGGAGCTGTTAAAGGCATCCTAAAGGGAGTGCAAAAGTGCCACAACATGGCTGCTTTCACGGCTTTTTCCTTGGCAAGAAGCCTAACACCAGGCTGATTTACCTTCCTAGGGTTACTGTAAGGCTTAGGCCTAGGGCTAGGATTTTTAAAACCAGGAAGCCCTTAGCTCCAGGCACACTGCAGCTGTTCAAGGCATCCCAAGAGGGCCGCAGAAGTGACACAACTTGGCTGCCTCTGCTGCTATTCTCATGAGTCCATCCCGAACCATAGGCTGATTTTCCTTCCTAGGGTGAGGGTTAGAGTTACGCCTAGGGTTAGTGTTTTTTTAACCAGAAAGCCCTGAGTTCCAAGAACACAGCAGCTGCCAAGGACTACCCAAGAGGAGGGGAAAAGTGCCACAACATGGCTGCCTCCAGCGCTTTTTCCTTGGGACCATCATTGAACCTAGGCTGATTTACTTGCCTCCAGTTGCACCTATGGTCACGCCAAGGGATAGGGATTTTAAATCAGTAAACCCTGAGCTCCAGACCCAGTGCAGCTGCAAAAGGCTTCCCAAGGGCAGCCAAAAATTGCCTCAACATGCTCCTTCCAGTGCTTTTTTCCTTGGGAACATCCCTATACCCAGGCTGATTTATCTGCCTAGGGTTAGGGTTAGGGTTCAGCCTAGAGATAGGATTTTTTCAAACAGGAAGCCCTGAATTCCAGGCACACTGCAGCTGTTAAAGGCAGTGTTCTACGTCAACCGCAACTTAGTCTGAAATAAATGCTTTTTCCCTGAGAGCATCTGAGAGGTTTGCATGAAGCACTGATATCTGACATTTGCAATTTTGAATAGGAGAGGAGAAAGAAAATGGGAAGAAGTTTTTAATTTTAGTGGTTTCAATGTTAATTTCCGTACACTTTTTCAAAACTTGTCAGCTCAAATGCCCATCAACATCTTTTAGTCATCTGTAAGTCAGTATTCATATAAAATGTGCTTCAAATCAAAAGAATTTCAAATTTGCACTCCAAGTTTCTATGCCTAGATTTATGATTTCCTACACATATTAGATGAAAGGAAGGCCTTTTTTACTGTGGGAGTGCTGGAACACTGGAACAGGTTGCCCAGGGAAGTTGTGGGTGTCCCATCCCTGAAAGTATTCAAGGTCAGCTTGGACGGGGCTTGGAGCAGCAACAAAGGAGAAGCTTGATGGTAGAGAAACAAAGTTGGACTATAGAAGAAACTGGGATTGAAGTATAGGAGCAAGTTTTCTCTCAGCTCTTGGGGTAAATTCAAAGTTGTACAAAATTACATTTATCTGTGCTATTCACTACTGTAACAGAAATGTTCATGAAAACTGTACAGAAAATAGCAAATTTTAAAAGAGATAAGCATTACAGCATAAAATCCATGGGATGGGTTACAACATGAGACACTCTCTAAGAGAAAATCTCTGTGTTTCAGCACTTCATCATGGTAAGATTTCATGAAGTGCCAAAGAAGGCGGAAAAATATCATTTGGGACGTTATTTCCTGGAATTCAGCCTGGCCATTAGTAGGAACTGGGTTTGAACACATCATGTAGATATACCACACACACTTGCCCTTCACTGAAAAATGACTGTTTACAACGAAGAAGCAATTGACGATCAAAATTGATTGAAAGCATCTTAAACATGTCAAGTATTTCATTGTAGATGATCTGTGATCCAAATGCTTCTTCCACCTTCGAGAGGGACAGAACAATTCTTCCATATCATGATGGTTTAAAATTGTATCAACCAATGTTTTCTGCTGAAAAGATAGCATCTATTTTTTTCTATTTTTGGAAGAAAATATTCCTAGACATACAACAGGTGAGAACTAAGTAATTTTAAAGAAACAAATGAAAAGAAAATATTCTGGAAATAGAATGAAATGAAAAGCTGTGTTTTAAATAGGAGCTAAATATGAAACAGAATTTTTGTACCAGGCATTTGAATTACTGCACCAGCTCTTTTGCCCATCAAGAGAGGCATTTAGCATTTCAGTCTTTTCCAAGGTGTTCATGATCTGCTATGCTGATCTCTGTGTGTGCCTAGGTGTGTGTGGAAGGGGGGGCATGTGAAGGGGAGTGTGTATGTTTGCTTTACAATTGTTGTGGCAGATTCATGCCTCAGCTCCACATTTTGTTTTAGAAAGGTCACACAGAGTGGATGTGAAGTTTACTATCAACAAGAGATCAATTCCCAAATCATCCATTTGACTCTACCTTATAAATCATGTGCTTTGTTGCATATTTTATCAAATCTACTTTCAAGCCAGATGGAGGAAGGAGGATGTGGCAATCCCTCCACCATCTTGCAACTTTTATGCAAGTAGGTTTTCAAGAAAATCATCATTTCTCTTTGAAATATGTCTGGAACAGGCATGATGGTAGTGTCAACCTGTTGGAGTTTTTGCTGCTGGAAGAAGTTATACAAAAGGATTGGTTTTTACATTGACCAGTTACTGAATCAAGCTCAGGAATACATTGGAAATTCAACTGGGGCTTCCTTTCCCCGGCAGACTACTTCTAGAACGAGCTTGTACACTGAAGCTTAGTCTTTTGCCCTCTTTTTGTTTCTTTCCTATTTTCTTGGCTTCTTTGCCACTCTCTAGACAATTTTGGAACTTTTTTCCCAACTCAAATGGTTTCAATAGTCTGATTGTGATCATACATTTTTACAAGGAATTTTTAAAATCTTTCCTCCAGTTAAGAAAGTCAAGGACTTAGGTCTTTTTCTTCCCTTATCAATATTGCAATGAAATTGATAAGTAAAGACCAACTCTTTCTTTTTGTTTTTAACCCAAGCAGATAATTCCCATCCATTCATCCATTTGGTGGACCAATAGTTGCCATTCTGATGGAAGTTGTCACTTCTTAACAATAGGCATTCTGTGACTATGTTGACAGCACTTTGGGTGAAGATCCTAACTGGTCTTAGATACACATAGGGAGAAATTTGCTCAGCCAGTGTCAGTCTTAAGCATGCGTATCAGAAGATCTTTCTAGAGCTGGGAATTTTCCCATGAAAGGGATTCAGTTAGGGAAGAGACACTTGCCCCAGAGGTTTACATTCTTCTTGAAGACTGCTTAAGGAACTTAGATGCCATGTCCATTTGGATCTGTGTCTGCACAGAACTTTGTCATGCCAGTGCTTGAAATGCATCTTGAAGAGAATTCACTAGCACAGAATGAATGAGAGTGGAAGGGGTTGGTGGGGCTAACCAGGCCCAACCCCCCTGCCTAAACCAGGATACCTAGAGCCTCTTGCCCAGGATTCTATCTGGGTGTACTTTTAATGTCTTCAAAGATCCAGGCTCCACAATCTTTCTGGGCAGTCTGTGCCGTGGTTCACTCACCCTCACAGTAAAGAATCATTTCCTGATGTTCCTGTATTTCAGTGTGTGCCCACTGCCTCTTGTCTTTTCACTCAGCATCACTGAAAAGACACTGATTCCCTCCCCTTTGCACTATTGCTTCCATATGGATGTGTGCTGCCATGTAGAGATATGTCAAAAACCTCCCTGAAGCCCAGGCAGATAATATTCCCTTCATCTACCAGTCAAGTTGATTCATCAGAGGAGTTTAAAGTTATGTTCAGCATGAAATGCCCCTGAAAAATCATGCTAACTACATTATTGTATCGTCTTTCATGTGCCTGGCAAGGTTTTCCAGGAAGAGCTGCTTCATCAACTTCCTGAGAATAAAAAAGAGGCTGGCTGGTTTGTACGATTGCGAGTCCTCCGAATTGCCTTTTTTGAAGATGAGTGTCATTTGCTTACATCCAGTCCTTAGCCTCTCTTGTCGTCTACATCTTAGCAAAAAGCTTTTCCACTATGTCTGGCAAGGAGAAATTGTGCCAGCACAGAAAACATCTCCTATCGTGTTCTAGACGTTGCACGGAGGTGTGCCGAGTGTTTGGCATGAAGGAAAGAAAAGTTGTCCAAAACAGCTTCCAATCGAATGTTCATGTGATTGGAAAAGTCAGGAGAGTGCAAAGGTACTGTTTTCTAGCAGTTGGCAAGCTGCGCACACAATCCCAGTGTTGTACAGCTTCCTTCTTCACCTTTCCGAAGGTGCCGCTCTCTCCGGCTCCCGGAGGCGAAGAAGCGGCTTCTTCGCGCAAAGACGATTGTGCCGCTCACTGTGCACTCCTTAGCGCGGCTTCTGCCGAAAGACGCCCGGGAGCGGCTCTTAGCTCCGGACAGCATCGTACCTTCGTCTTTAGCGTCTCTTCTCGTCTACATCTTAGCAAAAAGCTTTTCTCCTGTGTCTGGCGAGGAAAAACTGTGCCAGCACAGAAAACATCTCCCATCGTGTTCTAGACGTTGCACGGAGGTGTGCCGAGTGTTTGGCATGAAGAAAAGAAAAGTTGTCCAAAACAGCTTCCAATCGAATGTTCATGTGATTGGAAAAGTCAGGAGAGTGCAAAGGTACTGTTTTCTAGCAGTTGGCAAGCTGCGCACACAATCCCAGTGTTGTACAGCTTCCTTCTTCACCTTTCCGAAGGTGCCGCTCTCTCCGGCTCCCGGAGGCGAAGAAGCGGCTTCTTCGCGCAAAGACGATTGTGCCGCTCACTGTGCACTCCTTAGCGCGGCTTCTGCCGAAAGACGCCCGGGAGCGGCTCTTAGCTCCGGACAGCATCGTACCTTCGTCTTTAGCGTCTCTTCTCGTCTACATCTTAGCAAAAAGCTTTTCTACTATGTCTGGCGAGGAAAAACTGTGCCAGCACAGAAAACATCTCCCATCGTGTTCTAGACGTTGCACGATCCCTATACTTAGGCTGATTTTCCTCCCTGGGGATAGGGTTAGACTTCAGCCTAGGGCTTGGAGATTTTTAACCAGGAAGTCCTGAGATCCAGGCTTACTGCATCTGCCAAAGGCATCCCAAAGGGAGTACAGAAGTGCCACAACATGGCTGCTTTCACGGCTTTTCCCTTAGGAAGAACCCTAATACGCGGCTGATTTACCTTCCTAGGGTTACTGTTAGGCTTAGGCCTAGGACTTTTAAAACCAGGAAGCCCTGGGCTCCAGGCACACTGCAGCTGCGAAAGGCATCCCAAGAGGGCTGCAGAAGTGACACAACTTGGCTGCCTCTACTGCTATTCTCATGAGACCATCCCGAACCATAGGCTGATTTTCCTTCCTAGGGTTAAGGTTTGAGTTACGCCTAGGGTAAGGGTTCTATTAACCAGAAAGCCCTGAGTCCCAAGAACACAGCAGCTGCGAAGGACTACCCAAGAAGAGCGCAAAAGTACCACAACATGCCTGCCTCCACAGCTTTTTCCTTGGGGACATGCCTAATTCCTGGCTGATTTGCCTTTCTCGTTTTAGGGTTGGGGTTCGGCCTAGGGCTAGGATTTTTAAAATCAGGAAGCCCTGAGTTCCAGGCACACTGGAGCTGTGAAAGGCATCCCAAAGGGAGTGCAAAAGTGCCACAACATGGCTGCTTTCACGGCTTTTTCCTTGGCAAGAAGCCTAACACCAGGCTGATTTCCCTTCCCAGGGTTACTGTTAGGCTTAGGCCTAGGACTTTTAAAACCAGGAAGCCCTGGCCTCCAGGCACATGCAGCTGCGAAAGGCATCCCAAGAGGGCCGCAGAAGTGACACAACTTGGCTGCCTCTGCTTCTATTCTCATGAGACCATCCTGAACCATAGGCTGATTTTCCATCCTAGGGTTAAGGTTTGAGTTACGCCTAGGGTAAGGGTTCTATTAACCAGAAAGCCCTGAGTTCCAAGAACACAGCAGCTGCGAAGGACTACCCAAGAAGAGCGCAAAAGTACCACAACATGCCTGCCTCCACAGCTTTTTCCTTGGGGACATGCCTAATTCCTGGCTGATTTGCCTTTCTCGTCTTAGGGTTGGGGTTCGGCCTAGGGCTAGGATTTTTAAAATCAGGAAGCCCTGAGTTCCAGGCACACTGGAACTGTGAAAGGCATCCAAAAGGGAGTGCAAAAGTGCCACAACATGGCTGCTTTCTCGGCTTTTTCCTTGGCAAGAAGCCTAACACCAGGCTGATTTCCCTTCCCTGGGTTACTGTAAGGCTTAGGCCTAGCGCTAGGATTTTTAAAACTAGGAAGCCCTTAGCTCCAGGCACACTGCAGCTGTTCAAGGCATCCCAAGGGGAGTACAAAAGTGCAACAACATGGCAGCTTTCACAGCTTTTTCCTTGGCACCATCCCTATACCTAGGCTGATTTATCTGCCTAGGGTTAGGGTTAGGGTTCAGCCTAGGGCTTGGAGATTTTAACCAGGAAGCCCTGAGTTCCAGGCTTACTGCATCTGCCAAAGGTATCCCAAAGGGAGTGCAGAAGTGCCACAACATGGCTGCTTTCACGGCTTTTCCCTTAGGAAGAACCCTAATACGCGGCTGATTTACCTTCCTAGGGTTACTGTTAGGCTTAGGCCTAGGACTTTTAAAACCAGGAAGCCCTGGGCTCCAGGCACATGCAGCTGCGAAAGGCATCCCAAGGGGAGCGCAAAAGTGACACAACTTGGCTGCCTCTGCTGCTATTCTCATGAGACCATCCTGAACCATAGGCTGATTTTCCTTCCTAGGGTTATGGTTTGAGTTACGCCTAGGGTAAGGGTTCTATTAACCAGAAAGCCCTGAGTTCCAAGAACACAGCAGCTGCGAAGGACTTCCCAAGAAGAGCGCAAAAGTACCACAACGTGCCTGCCTCCACAGCTTTTTCCTTGGGGACATGCCTAATTCCTGGCTGATTTGCCTTTCTCGTCTTAGGGTTGGGGTTCGGCCTAGGGCTAGGATTTTTTTAACTAGGAAGCCCTGAGTTCCAGGCTTACTTCATCTGCAAAAAGCATCCCAAAGGGAGTGCAGAAGTGCCACAACATGGCTGCTTTCACGGCTTTTCCCTTAAGAAGAACCCTAATACCCGGCTGATTTACCTTCCTAGGGTTACTGTTAGGCTT
The DNA here is from genome assembly GCA_036010785.1 of Ammospiza maritima maritima. Classification (NCBI taxonomy): domain Eukaryota; kingdom Metazoa; phylum Chordata; class Aves; order Passeriformes; family Passerellidae; genus Ammospiza; species Ammospiza maritima. The sequence continues at coordinate 2,627,528 of JAYKTQ010000127.1, forward strand.
AGGCCTAGGACTTTTAAAACCAGGAAGCCCTGGGCTCCAGGCACACTGCAGCTGCGAAAGGCATCCCAAGGGGAGCGCAAAAGTGACACAACTTGGCTGCCACCACTGATATTTCCATGAGACCATCCCGAACCATAGGCTGATTTTCCTTCCTAGGGTTAAGGTTTGAGTTACGCCTAGGGTAAGGGTTCTATTAACCAGAAAGCCCTGAGTTCCAAGAACACAGCAGCTGCGAAAGACTAGCCAAGAAGAGCGCAAAAGTACCACAACATGCCTGCCTCCACAGCTTTTTCCTTGGGGACATGCCTAATTCCTGGCTGATTTGCCTTTCTCGTCTTAGGGTTGGGGTTCGGCCTAGGGCTAGGATTTTTTTAACTAGGAAGCCCTGAGTTCCAGGCTTACTTCATCTGCAAAAAGCATCCCAAAGGGAGTGCAGAAGTGCCACAACATGGCTGCTTTCACGGCTTTTCCCTTAGGAAGAACCCTACTACGCGGCTGATTTACCTTCCTAGGGTTACTGTTAGGCTTAGGCCTAGGACTTTTAAAACCAGGAAGCCCTGGGCTCCAGGCACACTGCAGCTGTTAAAGGCATCCCAAGAGGGCTGCAGAAGTGACACAACTTGGCTGCCTCTGCTTCTATTCTCATGAGACCATCCCGAACCATAGGCTGATTTTCCTTCCTAGGGTTAAGGTTTGAGTTACGCCTAGGGTAAGGGTTCTATTAACCAGAAAGCCCTGAGTTCCAAGAACACAGCAGCTGCGAAGGACTACCCAAGAAGAGCGCAAAAGTACCACAACATGCCTGCCTCCACAGCTTTTTCCTTGGGGACATGCCTAATTCCTGGCTGATTTGCCTTTCTCGTCTTAGGGTTGGGGTTCAGCCTAGGGCTAGGATTTTTAAAATCAGGAAGCCCTGAGTTCCAGGCACACTGGAGCTGTGAAAGGCATCCAAAAGGGAGTGCAAAAGTGCCACAACATGGCTGCTTTCTCGGCTTTTTCCTTGGCAAGAAGCCTAACACCAGGCTGATTTCCCTTCCCTGGGTTACTGTAAGGCTTAGGCCTAGCGCTAGGATTTTTAAAACTAGGAAGCCCTTAGCTCCAGGCACACTGCAGCTGTTCAAGGCATCCCAAGGGGAGTACAAAAGTGCAACAACATGGCAGCTTTCACAGCTTTTTCCTTGGCACAATCCCTATACCTAGGCTGATTTATCTGCCTAGGGTTAGGGTTAGGGTTCAGCCTAGGGCTTGGAGATTTTAACCAGGAAGCCCTGAGTTCCAGGCTTACTGCATCTGCCAAAGGTATCCCAAAGGGAGTGCAGAAGTGCCACAACATGGCTGCTTTCACGGCTTTTCCCTTAGGAAGAACCCTAATACGCGGCTGATTTACCTTCCTAGGGTTACTGTTAGGCTTAGGCCTAGGACTTTTAAAACCAGGAAGCCCTGGGCTCCAGGCACTCTGCAGCTGCGAAAGGCATCCCAAGGGGAGCGCAAAAGTGACACAACTTGGCTGCCTCTGCTGCTATTCTCATGAGACCATCCTGAACCATAGGCTGATTTTCCTTCCTAGGGTTAAGGTTTGAGTTACGCCTAGGGTAAGGGTTCTATTAACCAGAAAGCCCTGAGTTCCAAGAACACAGCAGCTGCGAAGGACTTCCCAAGAAGAGCGCAAAAGTACCACAACATGCCTGCCTCCACAGCTTTTTCCTTGGGGACATGCCTAATTCCTGGCTGATTTGCCTTTCTCGTCTTAGGGTTGGGGTTCGGCCTAGGGCTAGGATTTTTTGAACTAGGAAGCCCTGAGTTCCAGGCTTACTTCATCTGCAAAAAGCATCCCAAAGGGAGTGCAGAAGTGCCACAACATGGCTGCTTTCACGGCTTTTCCCTTAAGAAGAACCCTAATACCCGGCTGATTTACCTTCCTAGGGTTACTGTTAGGCTTAGGCCTAGGACTTTTAAAACCAGGAAGCCCTGGGCTCCAGGCACACTGCAGCTGCGAAAGGCATCCCAAGGGGAGCGCAAAAGTGACACAACTTGGCTGCCACCACTGATATTTCCATGAGACCATCCCGAACCATAGGCTGATTTTCCTTCCTAGGGTTAAGGTTTGAGTTACGCCTAGGGTAAGGGTTCTATTAACCAGAAAGCCCTGAGTTCCAAGAACACAGCAGCTGCGAAAGACTAGCCAAGAAGAGCGCAAAAGTACCACAACATGCCTGCCTCCACAGCTTTTTCCTTGGGGACATGCCTAATTCCTGGCTGATTTGCCTTTCTCGTCTTAGGGTTGGGGTTCGGCCTAGGGCTAGGATTTTTTTAACTAGGAAGCCCTGAGTTCCAGGCTTACTTCATCTGCAAAAAGCATCCCAAAGGGAGTGCAGAAGTGCCACAACATGGCTGCTTTCACGGCTTTTCCCTTAGGAAGAACCCTACTACGCGGCTGATTTACCTTCCTAGGGTTACTGTTAGGCTTAGGCCTAGGACTTTTAAAACCAGGAAGCCCTGGGCTCCAGGCACACTGCAGCTTTTAAAGGCATCCCAAGAGGGCTGCAGAAGTGACACAACTTGGCTGCCTCTGCTTCTATTCTCATGAGACCATCCCGAACCATAGGCTGATTTTCCTTCCTAGGGTTAAGGTTTGAGTTACGCCTAGGGTAAGGGTTCTATTAACCAGAAAGCCCTGAGTTCCAAGAACACAGCAGCTGCGAAGGACTACCCAAGAAGAGCGCAAAAGTACCACAACATGCCTGCCTCCACAGCTTTTTCCTTGGGGACATGCCTAATTCCTGGCTGATTTGCCTTTCTCGTCTTAGGGTTGGGGTTCAGACTAGGGCTAGGATTTTTAAAATCAGGAAGCCCTGAGTTCCAGGCACACTGGAACTGTGAAAGGCATCCAAAAGGGAGTGCAAAAGTGCCACAACATGGCTGCTTTCTCGGCTTTTTCCTTGGCAAGAAGCCTAACACCAGGCTGATTTCCCTTCCCTGGGTTACTGTAAGGCTTAGGCCTAGCGCTAGGATTTTTAAAACTAGGAAGCCCTTAGCTCCAGGCACACTGCAGCTGTTCAAGGCATCCCAAGGGGAGTACAAAAGTGCAACAACATGGCAGCTTTCACAGCTTTTTCCTTGGCACAATCCCTATACCTAGGCTGATTTATCTGCCTAGGGTTAGGGTTAGGGTTCAGCCTAGGGCTTGGAGATTTTAACCAGGAAGCCCTGAGTTCCAGGCTTACTGCATCTGCCAAAGGCATCCCAAAGGGAGTGCAGAAGTGCCACAACATGGCTGCTTTCACGGCTTTTCCCTTAGGAAGAACCCTAATACGCGGCTGATTTACCTTCCTAGGGTTACTGTTAGGCTTAGGCCTAGGACTTTTAAAACCAGGAAGCCCTGGGCTCCAGGCACTCTGCAGCTGCGAAAGGCATCCCAAGGGGAGCGCAAAAGTGACACAACTTGGCTGCCTCTGCTGCTATTCTCATGAGACCATCCTGAACCATAGGCTGATTTTCCTTCCTAGGGTTAAGGTTTGAGTTACGCCTAGGGTAAGGGTTCTATTAACCAGAAAGCCCTGAGTTCCAAGAACACAGCAGCTGCGAAGGACTTCCCAAGAAGAGCGCAAAAGTACCACAACATGCCTGCCTCCACAGCTTTTTCCTTGGGGACATGCCTAATTCCTGGCTGATTTGCCTTTCTCGTCTTAGGGTTGGGGTTCGGACTAGGGCTAGGATTTTTAAAATCAGGAAGCCCTGAGTTCCAGGCACACTGGAGCTGTTAAAGGCATCCTAAAGGGAGTGCAAAAGTGCCACAACATGGCTGCTTTCACGGCTTTTTCCTTGGCAAGAAGCCTAACACCAGGCTGATTTACCTTCCTAGGGTTACTGTAAGGCTTAGGCCTAGGGCTAGGATTTTTAAAACCAGGAAGCCCTTAGCTCCAGGCACACTGCAGCTGTTCAAGGCATCCCAAGAGGGCCGCAGAAGTGACACAACTTGGCTGCCTCTGCTGCTATTCTCATGAGTCCATCCCGAACCATAGGCTGATTTTCCTTCCTAGGGTGAGGGTTAGAGTTACGCCTAGGGTTAGTGTTTTTTTAACCAGAAAGCCCTGAGTTCCAAGAACACAGCAGCTGCCAAGGACTACCCAAGAGGAGGGGAAAAGTGCCACAACATGGCTGCCTCCAGCGCTTTTTCCTTGGGACCATCATTGAACCTAGGCTGATTTACTTGCCTCCAGTTGCACCTATGGTCACGCCAAGGGATAGGGATTTTAAATCAGTAAACCCTGAGCTCCAGACCCAGTGCAGCTGCAAAAGGCTTCCCAAGGGCAGCCAAAAATTGCCTCAACATGCTCCTTCCAGTGCTTTTTTCCTTGGGAACATCCCTATACCCAGGCTGATTTATCTGCCTAGGGTTAGGGTTAGGGTTCAGCCTAGAGATAGGATTTTTTCAAACAGGAAGCCCTGAATTCCAGGCACACTGCAGCTGTTAAAGGCAGTGTTCTACGTCAACCGCAACTTAGTCTGAAATAAATGCTTTTTCCCTGAGAGCATCTGAGAGGTTTGCATGAAGCACTGATATCTGACATTTGCAATTTTGAATAGGAGAGGAGAAAGAAAATGGGAAGAAGTTTTTAATTTTAGTGGTTTCAATGTTAATTTCCGTACACTTTTTCAAAACTTGTCAGCTCAAATGCCCATCAACATCTTTTAGTCATCTGTAAGTCAGTATTCATATAAAATGTGCTTCAAATCAAAAGAATTTCAAATTTGCACTCCAAATTTCTATGCCTAGATTTATGATTTCCTACACATATTAGATGAAAGGAAGGCCTTTTTTACTGTGGGAGTGCTGGAACACTGGAACAGGTTGCCCAGGGAAGTTGTGGGTGTCCCATCCCTGAAAGTATTCAAGGTCAGCTTGGACGGGGCTTGGAGCAGCAACAAAGGAGAAGCTTGATGGTAGAGAAACAAAGTTGGACTATAGAAGAAACTGGGATTGAAGTATAGGAGCAAGTTTTCTCTCAGCTCTTGGGGTAAATTCAAAGTTGTACAAAATTACATTTATCTGTGCTATTCACTACTGTAACAGAAATGTTCATGAAAACTGTACAGAAGATAGCAAATTTTAAAAGAGATAAGCATTACAGCATAAAATCCATGGGATGGGTTACAACATGAGACACTCTCTAAGAGAAAATCTCTGTGTTTCAGCACTTCATCATGGTAAGATTTCATGAAGTGCCAAAGAAGGCGGAAAAATATCATTCGGGACGTTATTTCCTGGAATTCAGCCTGGCCATTAGTAGGAACTGGGTTTGAACACATCATGTAGATATACCACACACACTTGCCCTTCACTGAAAAATGACTGTTTACAACGAAGAAGCAATTGACGATCAAAATTGATTGAAAGCATCTTAAACATGTCAAGTATTTCATTGTAGATGATCTGTGATCCAAATGCTTCTTCCACCTTCGAGAGGGACAGAACAATTCTTCCATATCATGATGGTTTAAAATTGTATCAACCAATGTTTTCTGCTGAAAAGATAGCATCTATTTTTTTCTATTTTTGGAAGAAAATATTCCTAGACATACAACAGGTGAGAACTAAGTAATTTTAAAGAAACAAATGAAAAGAAAATATTCTGGAAATAGAATGAAATGAAAAGCTGTGTTTTAAATAGGAGCTAAATATGAAACAGAATTTTTGTACCAGGCATTTGAATTACTGCACCAGCTCTTTTGCCCATCAAGAGAGGCATTTAGCATTTCAGTCTTTTCCAAGGTGTTCATGATCTGCTATGCTGATCTCTGTGTGTGCCTAGGTGTGTGTGGAAGGGGGGGCATGTGAAGGGGAGTGTGTATGTTTGCTTTACAATTGTTGTGGCAGATTCATGCCTCAGCTCCACATTTTGTTTTAGAAAGGTCACACAGAGTGGATGTGAAGTTTACTATCAACAAGAGATCAATTCCCAAATCATCCATTTCACTCTACCTTATAAATCATGTGCTTTGTTGCCTATTTTATCAAATCTACTTTCAAGCCAGATGGAGGAAGGAGGATGTGGCAATCCCTCCACCATCTTGCAACTTTTATGCAAGTAGGTTTTCAAGAAAATCATCATTTCTCTTGGAAATATGTCTGGAACAGGCATGATGGTAGTGTCAACCTGTTGGAGTTTTTGTTGCTGGAAGAAGTTATACAAAAGGATTGGTTTTTACATTGACCAGTTACTGAATCAAGCTCAGGAATACATTGGAAATTCAACTGGGGCTTCCTTTCCCCGGCAGACTACTTCTAGAACGAGCTTGTACACTGAAGCTTAGTCTTTTGCCCTCTTTTTGTTTCTTTCCTATTTTCTTGGCTTCTTTGCCACTCTCTAGACAATTTTGGAACTTTTTTCCCAACTCAAATGGTTTCAATAGTCTGATTGTGATCATACATTTTTACAAGGAATTTTTAAAATCTTTCCTCCAGTTAAGAAAGTCAAGGACTTAGGTCTTTTTCTTCCCTTATCAATATTGCAATGAAATTGATAAGTAAAGACCAACTCTTTCTTTTTGTTTTTAACCCAAGCAGATAATTCCCATCCATTCATCCATTTGGTGGACCAATAGTTGCCATTCTGATGGAAGTTGTCACTTCTTAACAATAGGCATTCTGTGACTATGTTGACAGCACTTTGGGTGAAGATCCTAACTGGTCTTAGATACACATAGGGAGAAATTTGCTCAGCCAGTGTCAGTCTTAAGCATGCGTATCAGAAGATCTTTCTAGAGCTGGGAATTTTCCCATGAAAGGGATTCAGTTAGGGAAGAGACACTTGCCCCAGAGGTTTACATTCTTCTTGAAGACTGCTTAAGGAACTTAGATGCCATGTCCATTTGGATCTGTGTCTGCACAGAACTTTGTCATGCCAGTGCTTGAAATGCATCTTGAAGAGAATTCACTAGCACAGAATGAATGAGAGTGGAAGGGGTTGGTGGGGCTAACCAGGCCCAACCCCCCTGCCTAAACCAGGATACCTAGAGCCTCTTGCCCAGGATTCTATCTGGGTGTACTTTTAATGTCTTCAAAGATCCAGGCTCCACAATCTTTCTGGGCAGTCTGTGCCGTGGTTCACTCACCCTCACAGTAAAGAATCATTTCCTGATGTTCCTGTATTTCAGTGTGTGCCCACTGCCTCTTGTCTTTTCACTCAGCATCACTGAAAAGACACTGATTCCCTCCCCTTTGCACTATTGCTTCCATATGGATGTGTGCTGCCATGTAGAGATATGTCAAAAACCTCCCTGAAGCCCAGGCAGATAATATTCCCTTCATCTACCAGTCAAGTTGATTCATCAGAGGAGTTTAAAGTTATGTTCAGCATGAAATGCCCCTGAAAAATCATGCTAACTACATTATTGTATCGTCTTTCATGTGCCTGGCAAGGTTTTCCAGGAAGAGCTGCTTCATCAACTTCCTGGGAATAAAAAAGAGGCTGGCTGGTTTGTACGATTGCGAGTCCTCCGAATTGCCTTTTTTGAAGATGAGTGTCATTTGCTTACATCCAGTCCTTAGCCTCTCTTGTCGTCTACATCTTAGCAAAAAGCTTTTCCACTATGTCTGGCAAGGAGAAATTGTGCCAGCACAGAAAACATCTCCTATCGTGTTCTAGACGTTGCACGGAGGTGTGCCGAGTGTTTGGCATGAAGGAAAGAAAAGTTGTCCAAAACAGCTTCCAATCGAATGTTCATGTGATTGGAAAAGTCAGGAGAGTGCAAAGGTACTGTTTTCTATCAGTTGGCAAGCTGCGCACACAATCCCAGTGTTGTACAGCTTCCTTCTTCACCTTTCCGAAGGTGCCGCTCTCTCCGGCTGCCGGAGGCGAAGAAGCGGCTTCTTCGCGCAAAGACGATTGTGCCGCTCACTGTGCACTCCTTAGCGCGGCTTCTGCCGAAAGACGCCCGGGAGCGGCTCTTAGCTCCGGACAGCATCGTACCTTCGTCTTTAGCGTCTCTTCTCGTCTACATCTTAGCAAAAAGCTTTTCTCCTGTGTCTGGCGAGGAAAAACTGTGCCAGCACAGAAAACATCTCCCATCGTGTTCTAGACGTTGCACGGAGGTGTGCCGAGTGTTTGGCATGAAGAAAAGAAAAGTTGTCCAAAACAGCTTCCAATCGAATGTTCATGTGATTGGAAATGTCAGGAGAGTGCAAAGGTACTGTTTTCTAGCAGTTGGCAAGCTGCGCACACAATCCCAGTGTTGTACAGCTTCCTTCTTCACCTTTCCGAAGGTGCCGCTCTCTCCGGCTCCCGGAGGCGAAGAAGCGGCTTCTTCGCGCAAAGACGATTGTGCCGCTCACTGTGCACTCCTTAGCGCGGCTTCTGCCGAAAGACGCCCGGGAGCGGCTCTTAGCTCCGGACAGCATCGTACCTTCGTCTTTAGCGTCTCTTCTCGTCTACATCTTAGCAAAAAGCTTTTCCACTATGTCTGGCGAGGAAAAACTGTGCCAGCACAGAAAACATCTCCCATCGTGTTCTAGACGTTGCACGGAGGTGTGCCGAGTGTTTGGCATGAAGAAAAGAAAAGTTGTCCAAAACAGCTTCCAATCGAATGTTCATGTGATTGGAAAAGTCAGGAGAGTGCAAAGGTACTGTTTTCTAGCAGTTGGCAAGCTGCGCACACAATCCCAGTGTTGTACAGCTTCCTTCTTCACTTTTCCGAAGGTGCCGCTCTCTCCAGCTCCCGGAGGCGAAGAAGCGGCTTCTTCGCGCAAAGACGATTGTGCCGCTCACTGTGCACTCCTTAGCGCGGCTTCTGCCGAAAGACGCCCGGGAGCGGCTCTTAGCTCCGGACAGCATCGTACCTTCGTCTTTAGCGTCTCTTCTCGTCTACATCTTAGCAAAAAGCTTTTCTACTATGTCTGGCGAGGAAAAACTGTGCCAGCACAGAAAACATCTCCCATCGTGTTCTAGACGTTGCACGGAAGTGTGCCGAGTGTTTGGCATGAAGAAAAGAAAAGTTGTCCAAAACAGCTTCCAATCGAATGTTCATGTGATTGGAAAAGTCAGGAGAGTGCAAAGGTACTGTTTTCTAGCAGTTGGCAAGCTGCGCACACAATCCCAGTGTTGTACAGCTTCCTTCTTCACCTTTCCGAAGGTGCCGCTCTCTCCGGCTCCCGGAGGCGAAGAAGCGGCTTCTTCGCGCAAAGACGATTGTGCCGCTCACTGTGCACTCCTTAGCGCGGCTTCTGCCGAAAGACGCCCGGGAGCGGCTCTTAGCTCCGGACAGCATCGTACCTTCGTCTTTAGCGTCTCTTCTCGTCTACATCTTAGCAAAAAGCTTTTCTACTATGTCTGGCGAGGAAAAACTGTGCCAGCACAGAAAACATCTCCCATCGTGTTCTAGACGTTGCACGGAAGTGTGCCGAGTGTTTGGCATGAAGAAAAGAAAAGTTGTCCAAAACAGCTTCCAATCGAATGTTCATGTGATTGGAAAAGTCAGGAGAGTGCAAAGGTACTGTTTTCTATCAGTTGGCAAGCTGCGCACACAATCCCAGTGTTGTACAGCTTCCTTCTTCACCTTTCCGAAGGTGCCGCTCTCTCCGGCTCCCGGAGGCGAAGAAGCGGCTTCTTCGCGCAAAGACGATTGTGCCGCTCACTGTGCACTCCTTAGCGCGGCTTCTGCCGAAAGACGCCCGGGAGCGGCTCTTAGCTCCGGACAGCATCGTACCTTCGTCTTTAGCGTCTCTTCTCGTCTACATCTTAGCAAAAAGCTTTTCTACTATGTCTGGCGAGGAAAAACTGTGCCAGCACAGAAAACATCTCCCATCGTGTTCTAGACGTTGCACGGAAGTGTGCCGAGTGTTTGGCATGAAGAAAAGAAAAGTTGTCCAAAACAGCTTCCAATCGAATGTTCATGTGATTGGAAAAGTCAGGAGAGTGCAAAGGTACTGTTTTCTAGCAGTTGGCAAGCTGCGCACACAATCCCAGTGTTGTACAGCTTCCTTCTTCACCTTTCCGAAGGTGCCGCTCTCTCCGGCTCCCGGAGGCGAAGAAGCGGCTTCTTCGCGCAAAGACGATTGTGCCGCTCACTGTGCACTCCTTAGCGCGGCTTCTGCCGAAAGACGCCCGGGAGCGGCTCTTAGCTCCGGACAGCATCGTACCTTCGTCTTTAGCGTCTCTTCTCGTCTACATCTTAGCAAAAAGCTTTTCTACTATGTCTGGCGAGGAAAAACTGTGCCAGCACAGAAAACATCTCCCATCGTGTTCTAGACGTTGCACGGAGGTGTGCCGAGTGTTTGGCATGAAGGAAAGAAAAGTTGTCCAAAACAGCTTCCAATCGAATGTTCATGTGATTGGAAAAGTCAGGAGAGTGCAAAGGTACTGTTTTCTAGCAGTTGGCAAGCTGCGCACACAATCCCAGTGTTGTACAGCTTCCTTCTTCACTTTTCCGAAGGTGCCGCTCTCTCCAGCTCCCGGAGGCGAAGAAGCGGCTTCTTCGCGCAAAGACGATTGTGCCGCTCACTGTGCACTCCTTAGCGCGGCTTCTGCCGAAAGACGCCCGGGAGCGGCTCTTAGCTCCGGACAGCATCGTACCTTCGTCTTTAGCGTCTCTTCTCGTCTACATCTTAGCAAAAAGCTTTTCTACTATGTCTGGCGAGGAAAAACTGTGCCAGCACAGAAAACATCTCCCATCGTGTTCTAGACGTTGCACGGAAGTGTGCCGAGTGTTTGGCATGAAGAAAAGAAAAGTTGTCCAAAACAGCTTCCAATCGAATGTTCATGTGATTGGAAAAGTCAGGAGAGTGCAAAGGTACTGTTTTCTAGCAGTTGGCAAGCTGCGCACACAATCCCAGTGTTGTACAGCTTCCTTCTTCACCTTTCCGAAGGTGCCGCTCTCTCCGGCTCCCGGAGGCGAAGAAGCGGCTTCTTCGCGCAAAGACGATTGTGCCGCTCACTGTGCACTCCTTAGCGCGGCTTCTGCCGAAAGACGCCCGGGAGCGGCTCTTAGCTCCGGACAGCATCGTACCTTCGTCTTTAGCGTCTCTTCTCGTCTACATCTTAGCAAAAAGCTTTTCTACTATGTCTGGCGAGGAAAAACTGTGCCAGCACAGAAAACATCTCCCATCGTGTTCTAGACGTTGCACGGAAGTGTGCCGAGTGTTTGGCATGAAGAAAAGAAAAGTTGTCCAAAACAGCTTCCAATCGAATGTTCATGTGATTGGAAAAGTCAGGAGAGTGCAAAGGTACTGTTTTCTATCAGTTGGCAAGCTGCGCACACAATCCCAGTGTTGTACAGCTTCCTTCTTCACCTTTCCGAAGGTGCCGCTCTCTCCGGCTCCCGGAGGCGAAGAAGCGGCTTCTTCGCGCAAAGACGATTGTGCCGCTCACTGTGCACTCCTTAGCGCGGCTTCTGCCGAAAGACGCCCGGGAGCGGCTCTTAGCTCCGGACAGCATCGTACCTTCGTCTTTAGCGTCTCTTCTCGTCTACATCTTAGCAAAAAGCTTTTCTACTATGTCTGGCGAGGAAAAACTGTGCCAGCACAGAAAACATCTCCCATCGTGTTCTAGACGTTGCACGGAAGTGTGCCGAGTGTTTGGCATGAAGAAAAGAAAAGTTGTCCAAAACAGCTTCCAATCGAATGTTCATGTGATTGGAAAAGTCAGGAGAGTGCAAAGGTACTGTTTTCTAGCAGTTGGCAAGCTGCGCACACAATCCCAGTGTTGTACAGCTTCCTTCTTCACCTTTCCGAAGGTGCCGCTCTCTCCGGCTCCCGGAGGCGAAGAAGCGGCTTCTTCGCGCAAAGACGATTGTGCCGCTCACTGTGCACTCCTTAGCGCGGCTTCTGCCGAAAGACGCCCGGGAGCGGCTCTTAGCTCCGGAGAGCATCGTACCTTCGTCTTTAGCGTCTCTTCTCGTCTACATCTTAGCAAAAAGCTTTTCTACTATGTCTGGCGAGGAAAAACTGTGCCAGCACAGAAAACATCTCCCATCGTGTTCTAGACGTTGCACGGAAGTGTGCCGAGTGTTTGGCATGAAGAAAAGAAAAGTTGTCCAAAACAGCTTCCAATCGAATGTTCATGTGATTGGAAAAGTCAGGAGAGTGCAAAGGTACTGTTTTCTAGCAGTTGGCAAGCTGCGCACACAATCCCAGTGTTGTACAGCTTCCTTCTTCACCTTTCCGAAGGTGCCGCTCTCTCCGGCTCCCGGAGGCGAAGAAGCGGCTTCTTCGCGCAAAGACGATTGTGCCGCTCACTGTGCACTCCTTAGCGCGGCTTCTGCCGAAAGACGCCCGGGAGCGGCTCTTAGCTCCGGAGAGCATCGTACCTTCGTCTTTAGCGTCTCTTCTCGTCTACATCTTAGCAAAAAGCTTTTCTACTATGTCTGGCGAGGAAAAACTGTGCCAGCACAGAAAACATCTCCCATCGTGTTCTAGACGTTGCACGGAAGTGTGCCGAGTGTTTGGCATGAAGAAAAGAAAAGTTGTCCAAAACAGCTTCCAATCGAATGTTCATGTGATTGGAAAAGTCAGGAGAGTGCAAAGGTACTGTTTTCTATCAGTTGGCAAGCTGCGCACACAATCCCAGTGTTGTACAGCTTCCTTCTTCACCTTTCCGAAGGTGCCGCTCTCTCCGGCTCCCGGAGGCGAAGAAGCGGCTTCTTCGCGCAAAGACGATTGTGCCGCTCACTGTGCACTCCTTAGCGCGGCTTCTGCCGAAAGACGCCCGGGAGCGGCTCTTAGCTCCGGACAGCATCGTACCTTCGTCTTTAGCGTCTCTTCTCGTCTACATCTTAGCAAAAAGCTTTTCTACTATGTCTGGCGAGGAAAAACTGTGCCAGCACAGAAAACATCTCCCATCGTGTTCTAGACGTTGCACGGAGGTGTGCCGAGTGTTTGGCATGAAGAAAAGAAAAGTTGTCCAAAACAGCTTCCAATCGAATGTTCATGTGATTGGAAAAGTCAGGAGAGTGCAAAGGTACTGTTTTCTAGCAGTTGGCAAGCTGCGCACACAATCCCAGTGTTGTACAGCTTCCTTCTTCACCTTTCCGAAGGTGCCGCTCTCTCCGGCTCCCGGAGGCGAAGAAGCGGCTTCTTCGCGCAAAGACGATTGTGCCGCTCACTGTGCACTCCTTAGCGCGGCTTCTGCCGAAAGACGCCCGGGAGCGGCTCTTAGCTCCGGACAGCATCGTACCTTCGTCTTTAGCGTCTCTTCTCGTCTACATCTTAGCAAAAAGCTTTTCTACTATGTCTGGCGAGGAAAAACTGTGCCAGCACAGAAAACATCTCCCATCGTGTTCTAGACGTTGCACGGAGGTGTGCCGAGTGTTTGGCATGAAGGAAAGAAAAGTTGTCCAAAACAGCTTCCAATCGAATGTTCATGTGATTGGAAAAGTCAGGAGAGTGCAAAGGTACTGTTTTCTATCAGTTGGCAAGCTGCGCACACAATCCCAGTGTTGTACAGCTTCCTTCTTCACCTTTCCGAAGGTGCCGCTCTCTCCGGCTCCCGGAGGCGAAGAAGCGGCTTCTTCGCGCAAAGACGATTGTGCCGCTCACTGTGCACTCCTTAGCGCGGCTTCTGCCGAAAGACGCCCGGGAGCGGCTCTTAGCTCCGGACAGCATCGTACCTTCGTCTTTAGCGTCTCTTCTCGTCTACATCTTAGCAAAAAGCTTTTCCACTATGTCTGGCGAGGAAAAACTGTGCCAGCACAGAAAAAATCTCCCATCGTGTTCTAGACGTTGCACGATCCCTATACTTAGGCTGATTTTCCTCCCTGGGGATAGGGTTAGACTTCAGCCTAGGGCTTGCAGATTTTTAACCAGGAAGTCCTGAGATCCAGGCTTACTGCATCTGCCAAAGGCATCCCAAAGGGAGTACAGAAGTGCCACAACATGGCTGCTTTCACGGCTTTTCCCTTAGGAAGAACCCTAATACGCGGCTGATTTACCTTCCTAGGGTTACTGTTAGGCTTAGGCCTAGGACTTTTAAAACCAGGAAGCCCTGGGCTCCAGGCACACTGCAGCTGCGAAAGGCATCCCAAGAGGGCTGCAGAAGTGACACAACTTGGCTGCCTCTGCTGCTATTCTCATGAGACCATCCCGAACCATAGGCTGATTTTCCTTCCTAGGGTTAAGGTTTGAGTTACGCCTAGGGTAAGGGTTCTATTAACCAGAAAGCCCTGAGTCCCAAGAACACAGCAGCTGCGAAGGACTACCCAAGAAGAGCGCAAAAGTACCACAACATGCCTGCCTCCACAGCTTTTTCCTTGGGGACATGCCTAATTCCTGGCTGATTTGCCTTTCTCGTCTTAGGGTTGGGGTTCGGCCTAGGGCTAGGATTTTTTTAACTAGGAAGCCCTGAGTTCCAGGCTTACTTCATCTGCAAAAAGCATCCCAAAGGGAGTGCAGAAGTGCCACAACATGGCTGCTTTCACGGCTTTTCCCTTAGGAAGAACCCTACTACGCGGCTGATTTACCTTCCTAGGGTTACTGTTAGGCTTAGGCCTAGGACTTTTAAAACCAGGAAGCCCTGGGCTCCAGGCACACTGCAGCTGTTAAAGGCATCCCAAGAGGGCTGCAGAAGTGACACAACTTGGCTGCCTCTGCTTCTATTCTCATGAGACCATCCCGAACCATAGGCTGATTTTCCTTCCTAGGGTTAAGGTTTGAGTTACGCCTAGGGTAAGGGTTCTATTAACCAGAAAGCCCTGAGTTCCAAGAACACAGCAGCTGCGAAGGACTACCCAAGAAGAGCGCAAAAGTACCACAACATGCCTGCCTCCACAGCTTTTTCCTTGGGGACATGCCTAATTCCTGGCTGATTTGCCTTTCTCGTCTTAGGGTTGGGGTTCAGCCTAGGGCTAGGATTTTTAAAATCAGGAAGCCCTGAGTTCCAGGCACACTGGAGCTGTGAAAGGCATCCAAAAGGGAGTGCAAAAGTGCCACAACATGGCTGCTTTCTCGGCTTTTTCCTTGGCAAGAAGCCTAACACCAGGCTGATTTCCCTTCCCTGGGTTACTGTAAGGCTTAGGCCTAGCGCTAGGATTTTTAAAACTAGGAAGCCCTTAGCTCCAGGCACACTGCAGCTGTTCAAGGCATCCCAAGGGGAGTACAAAGGTGCAACAACATGGCAGCTTTCACAGCTTTTTCCTTGGCACCATCCCTATACCTAGGCTGATTTATCTGCCTAGGGTTAGGGTTAGGGTTCAGCCTATGGCTTGGAGATTTTAACCAGGAAGCCCTGAGTTCCAGGCTTACTGCATCTGCCAAAGGTATCCCAAAGGGAGTGCAGAAGTGCCACAACATGGCTGCTTTCACGGCTTTTCCCTTAGGAAGAACCCTACTACGCGGCTGATTTACCTTCCTAGGGTTACTGTTAGGCTTAGGCCTAGGACTTTTAAAACCAGGAAGCCCTGGGCTCCAGGCACTCTGCAGCTGCGAAAGGCATCCCAAGGGGAGCGCAAAAGTGACACAACTTGGCTGCCTCTGCTGCTATTCTCATGAGACCATCCTGAACCATAGGCTGATTTTCCTTCCTAGGGTTAAGGTTTGAGTTACGCCTAGGGTAAGGGTTCTATTAACCAGAAAGCCCTGAGTTCCAAGAACACAGCAGCTGCGAAGGACTTCCCAAGAAGAGCGCAAAAGTACCACAACATGCCTGCCTCCACAGCTTTTTCCTTGGGGACATGCCTAATTCCTGGCTGATTTGCCTTTCTCGTCTTAGGGTTGGGGTTCGGACTAGGGCTAGGATTTTTAAAATCAGGAAGCCCTGAGTTCCAGGCACACTGGAGCTGTTAAAGGCATCCTAAAGGGAGTGCAAAAGTGCCACAACATGGCTGCTTTCACGGCTTTTTCCTTGGCAAGAAGCCTAACACCAGGCTGATTTACCTTCCTAGGGTTACTGTAAGGCTTAGGCCTAGGGCTAGGATTTTTAAAACCAGGAAGCCCTTAGCTCCAGGCACACTGCAGCTGTTCAAGGCATCCCAAGAGGGCCGCAGAAGTGACACAACTTGGCTGCCTCTGCTGCTATTCTCATGAGTCCATCCCGAACCATAGGCTGATTTTCCTTCCTAGGGTGAGGGTTAGAGTTACGCCTAGGGTTAGTGTTTTTTTAACCAGAAAGCCCTGAGTTCCAAGAACACAGCAGCTGCCAAGGACTACCCAAGAGGAGGGGAAAAGTGCCACAACATGGCTGCCTCCAGCGCTTTTTCCTTGGGACCATCATTGAACCTAGGCTGATTTACTTGCCTCCAGTTGCACCTATGGTCACGCCAAGGGATAGGGATTTTAAATCAGTAAACCCTGAGCTCCAGACCCAGTGCAGCTGCAAAAGGCTTCCCAAGGGCAGCCAAAAATTGCCTCAACATGCTCCTTCCAGTGCTTTTTTCCTTGGGAACATCCCTATACCCAGGCTGATTTATCTGCCTAGGGTTAGGGTTAGGGTTCAGCCTAGAGATAGGATTTTTTCAAACAGGAAGCCCTGAATTCCAGGCACACTGCAGCTGTTAAAGGCAGTGTTCTACGTCAACCGCAACTTAGTCTGAAATAAATGCTTTTTCCCTGAGAGCATCTGAGAGGTTTGCATGAAGCACTGATATCTGACATTTGCAATTTTGAATAGGAGAGGAGAAAGAAAATGGGAAGAAGTTTTTAATTTTAGTGGTTTCAATGTTAATTTCCGTACACTTTTTCAAAACTTGTCAGCTCAAATGCCCATCAACATCTTTTAGTCATCTGTAAGTCAGTATTCATATAAAATGTGCTTCAAATCAAAAGAATTTCAAATTTGCACTCCAAGTTTCTATGCCTAGATTTATGATTTCCTACACATATTAGATGAAAGGAAGGCCTTTTTTACTGTGGGAGTGCTGGAACACTGGAACAGGTTGCCCAGGGAAGTTGTGGGTGTCCCATCCCTGAAAGTATTCAAGGTCAGCTTGGACGGGGCTTGGAGCAGCAACAAAGGAGAAGCTTGATGGTAGAGAAACAAAGTTGGACTATAGAAGAAACTGGGATTGAAGTATAGGAGCAAGTTTTCTCTCAGCTCTTGGGGTAAATTCAAAGTTGTACAAAATTACATTTATCTGTGCTATTCACTACTGTAACAGAAATGTTCATGAAAACTGTACAGAAGATAGCAAATTTTAAAAGAGATAAGCATTACAGCATAAAATCCATGGGATGGGTTACAACATGAGACACTCTCTAAGAGAAAATCTCTGTGTTTCAGCACTTCATCATGGTAAGATTTCATGAAGTGCCAAAGAAGGCGGAAAAATATCATTCGGGACGTTATTTCCTGGAATTCAGCCTGGCCATTAGTAGGAACTGGGTTTGAACACATCATGTAGATATACCACACACACTTGCCCTTCACTGAAAAATGACTGTTTACAACGAAGAAGCAATTGACGATCAAAATTGATTGAAAGCATCTTAAACATGTCAAGTATTTCATTGTAGATGATCTGTGATCCAAATGCTTCTTCCACCTTCGAGAGGGACAGAACAATTCTTCCATATCATGATGGTTTAAAATTGTATCAACCAATGTTTTCTGCTGAAAAGATAGCATCTATTTTTTTCTATTTTTGGAAGAAAATATTCCTAGACATACAACAGGTGAGAACTAAGTAATTTTAAAGAAACAAATGAAAAGAAAATATTCTGGAAATAGAATGAAATGAAAAGCTGTGTTTTAAATAGGAGCTAAATATGAAACAGAATTTTTGTACCAGGCATTTGAATTACTGCACCAGCTCTTTTGCCCATCAAGAGAGGCATTGAGCATTTCAGTCTTTTCCAAGGTGTTCATGATCTGCTATGCTGATCTCTGTGTGTGCCTAGGTGTGTGTGGAAGGGGGGGCATGTGAAGGGGAGTGTGTATGTTTGCTTTACAATTGTTGTGGCAGATTCATGCCTCAGCTCCACATTTTGTTTTAGAAAGGTCACACAGAGTGGATGTGAAGTTTACTATCAACAAGAGATCAATTCCCAAATCATCCATTTGACTCTACCTTATAAATCATGTGCTTTGTTGCATATTTTATCAAATCTACTTTCAAGCCAGATGGAGGAAGGAGGATGTGGCAATCCCTCCACCATCTTGCAACTTTTATGCAAGTAGGTTTTCAAGAAAATCATCATTTCTCTTTGAAATATGTCTGGAACAGGCATGATGGTAGTGTCAACCTGTTGGAGTTTTTGTTGCTGGAAGAAGTTATACAAAAGGATTGGTTTTTACATTGACCAGTTACTGAATCAAGCTCAGGAATACATTGGAAATTCAACTGGGGCTTCCTTTCCCTGGCAGACTACTTCTAGAAGGAGCTTGTACACTGAAGCTTACTCTTTTGCCCTCTTTTTGTTTCTTTCCTATTTTCTTGGCTTCTTTGCCACTCTCTAGACAATTTTGGAACTTTTTTCCCAACTCAAATGGTTTCAATAGTCTGATTGTGATCATACATTTTTACAAGGAATTTTTAAAATCTTTCCTCCAGTTAAGAAAGTCAAGGACTTAGGTCTTTTTCTTCCCTTATCAATATTGCAATGAAATTGATAAGTAAAGACCAACTCTTTCTTTTTGTTTTTAACCCAAGCAGATAATTCCCATCCATTCATCCATTTGGTGGACCAATAGTTGCCATTCTGATGGAAGTTGTCACTTCTTAACAATAGGCATTCTGTGACTATGTTGACAGCACTTTGGGTGAAGATCCTAACTGGTCTTAGATACACATAGGGAGAAATTTGCTCAGCCAGTGTCAGTCTTAAGCATGCGTATCAGAAGATCTTTCTAGAGCTGGGAATTTTCCCATGAAAGGGATTCAGTTAGGGAAGAGACACTTGCCCCAGAGGTTTACATTCTTCTTGAAGACTGCTTAAGGAACTTAGATGCCATGTCCATTTGGATCTGTGTCTGCACAGAACTTTGTCATGCCAGTGCTTGAAATGCATCTTGAAGAGAATTCACTAGCACAGAATGAATGAGAGTGGAAGGGGTTGGTGGGGCTAACCAGGCCCAACCCCCCTGCCTAAACCAGGATACCTAGAGCCTCTTGCCCAGGATTCTATCTGGGTGTACTTTTAATGTCTTCAAAGATCCAGGCTCCACAATCTTTCTGGGCAGTCTGTGCCGTGGTTCACTCACCCTCACAGTAAAGAATCATTTCCTGATGTTCCTGTATTTCAGTGTGTGCCCACTGCCTCTTGTCTTTTCACTCAGCATCACTGAAAAGACACTGATTCCCTCCCCTTTGCACTATTGCTTCCATATGGATGTGTGCTGCCATGTAGAGATATGTCAAAAACCTCCCTGAAGCCCAGGCAGATAATATTCCCTTCATCTACCAGTCAAGTTGATTCATCAGAGGAGTTTCAAGTGATGTTCAGCATGAAATGCCCCTGAAAAATCATGCTAACTACATTATTGTGTCGTCTTTCATGTGCCTGGCAAGGTTTTCCAGGAAGAGCTGCTTCATCAACTTCCTGGGTATAAAAAAGAGGCTGGCTGGTTTGTACGATTGCGAGTCCTCCGAATTGCCTTTTTTGAAGATGAGTGTCATTTGCTTACATCCAGTCCTTAGGCTCTCTTGTGGTCTACATCTTAGCAAAAAGCTTTTCCACTATGTCTGGCAAGGAGAAATTGTGCCAGCACAGAAAACATCTCCCATCAAGTTCTAGACGTTGCACGGAGGTGTGCCGAGTGTTTGGCATGAAGGAAAGAAAAGTTGTCCAAAACAGCTTCCAATCGAATGTTCATGTGATTGGAAAAGTCAGGAGAGTGCAAAGGTACTGTTTTCTATCAGTTGGCAAGCTGCGCACACAATCCCAGTGTTGTACAGCTTCCTTCTTCACCTTTCCGAAGGTGCCGCTCTCTCCGGCTCCCGGAGGCGAAGAAGCGGCTTCTTCGCGCAAAGACGATTGTGCCGCTCACTGTGCACTCCTTAGCGCGGCTTCTGCCGAAAGACGCCCGGGAGCGGCTCTTAGCTCCGGACAGCATCGTACCTTCGTCTTTAGCGTCTCTTCTCGTCTACATCTTAGCAAAATGCTTTTCTATTATGTCTGGCGAGGAAAAACTGTGCCAGCACAGAAAACATCTCCCATCGTGTTCTAGACGTTGCACGGAGGTGTGCCGAGTGTTTGGCATGAAGAAAAGAAAAGTTGTCCAAAACAGCTTCCAATCGAATGTTCATGTGATTGGAAAAGTCAGGAGAGTGCAAAGGTACTGTTTTCTATCAGTTGGCAAGCTGCGCACACAATCCCAGTGTTGTACAGCTTCCTTCTTCACCTTTCCGAAGGTGCCGCTCTCTCCGGCTCCCGGAGGCGAAGAAGCAGCTTCTTCGCGCAAAGACGATTGTGCCGCTCACTGTGCACTCCTTAGCGCGGCTTCTGCCGAAAGACGCCCGGGAGCGGCTCTTAGCTCCGGACAGCATCGTACCTTCGTCTTTAGCGTCTCTTCTCGTCTACATCTTAGCAAAAAGCTTTTCTATTATGTCTGGCGAGGAAAAACTGTGCCAGCACAGAAAACATCTCCCATCGTGTTCTAGACGTTGCACGGAAGTGTGCCGAGTGTTTGGCATGAAGAAAAGAAAAGTTGTCCAAAACAGCTTCCAATCGAATGTTCATGTGATTGGAAAAGTCAGGAGAGTGCAAAGGTACTGTTTTCTATCAGTTGGCAAGCTGCGCACACAATCCCAGTGTTGTACAGCTTCCTTCTTCACCTTTCCGAAGGTGCCGCTCTCTCCGGCTCCCGGAGGCGAAGAAGCGGCTTCTTCGCGCAAAGACGATTGTGCCGCTCACTGTGCACTCCTTAGCGCGGCTTCTGCCGAAAGACGCCCGGGAGCGGCTCTTAGCTCCGGACAGCATCGTACCTTCGTCTTTAGCGTCTCTTCTCGTCTACATCTTAGCAAAAAGCTTTTCTCCTGTGTCTGGCGAGGAAAAACTGTGCCAGCACAGAAAACATCTCCCATCGTGTTCTAGACGTTGCACGGAGGTGTGCCGAGTGTTTGGCATGAAGGAAAGAAAAGTTGTCCAAAACAGCTTCCAATCGAATGTTCATGTGATTGGAAAAGTCAGGAGAGTGCAAAGGTACTGTTTTCTATCAGTTGGCAAGCTGCGCACACAATCCCAGTGTTGTACAGCTTCCTTCTTCACCTTTCCGAAGGTGCCGCTCTCTCCAGCTCCCGGAGGCGAAGAAGCGGCTTCTTCGCGCAAAGACGATTGTGCCGCTCACTGTGCACTCCTTAGCGCGGCTTCTGCCGAAAGACGCCCGGGAGCGGCTCTTAGCTCCGGACAGCATCGTACCTTCGTCTTTAGCGTCTCTTCTCGTCTACATCTTAGCAAAAAGCTTTTCTACTATGTCTGGCGAGGAAAAACTGTGCCAGCACAGAAAACATCTCCCATCGTGTTCTAGACGTTGCACGGAAGTGTGCCGAGTGTTTGGCATGAAGAAAAGAAAAGTTGTCCAAAACAGCTTCCAATCGAATGTTCATGTGATTGGAAAAGTCAGGAGAGTGCAAAGGTACTGTTTTCTGGCAGTTGGCAAGCTGCGCACACAATCCCAGTGTTGTACAGCTTCCTTCTTCACCTTTCCGAAGGTGCCGCTCTCTCCGGCTCCCGGAGGCGAAGAAGCGGCTTCTTCGCGCAAAGACGATTGTGCCGCTCACTGTGCACTCCTTAGCGCGGCTTCTGCCGAAAGACGCCCGGGAGCGGCTCTTAGCTCCGGACAGCATCGTACCTTCGTCTTTAGCGTCTCTTCTCGTCTACATCTTAGCAAAAAGCTTTTCTACTATGTCTGGCGAGGAAAAACTGTGCCAGCACAGAAAACATCTCCCATCGTGTTCTAGACGTTGCACGGAGGTGTGCCGAGTGTTTGGCATGAAGGAAAGAAAAGTTGTCCAAAACAGCTTCCAATCGAATGTTCATGTGATTGGAAAAGTCAGGAGAGTGCAAAGGTACTGTTTTCTATCAGTTGGCAAGCTGCGCACACAATCCCAGTGTTGTACAGCTTCCTTCTTCACCTTTCCGAAGGTGCCGCTCTCTCCGGCTCCCGGAGGCGAAGAAGCGGCTTCTTCGCGCAAAGACGATTGTGCCGCTCACTGTGCACTCCTTAGCGCGGCTTCTGCCGAAAGACGCCCGGGAGCGGCTCTTAGCTCCGGACAGCATCGTACCTTCGTCTTTAGCGTCTCTTCTCGTCTACATCTTAGCAAAAAGCTTTTCTACTATGTCTGGCGAGGAAAAACTGTGCCAGCACAGAAAACATCTCCCATCGTGTTCTAGACGTTGCACGGAGGTGTGCCGAGTGTTTGGCATGAAGAAAAGAAAAGTTGTCCAAAACAGCTTCCAATCGAATGTTCATGTGATTGGAAAAGTCAGGAGAGTGCAAAGGTACTGTTTTCTATCAGTTGGCAAGCTGCGCACACAATCCCAGTGTTGTACAGCTTCCTTCTTCACCTTTCCGAAGGTGCCGCTCTCTCCGGCTCCCGGAGGCGAAGAAGCAGCTTCTTCGCGCAAAGACGATTGTGCCGCTCACTGTGCACTCCTTAGCGCGGCTTCTGCCGAAAGACGCCCGGGAGCGGCTCTTAGCTCCGGACAGCATCGTACCTTCGTCTTTAGCGTCTCTTCTCGTCTACATCTTAGCAAAAAGCTTTTCTATTATGTCTGGCGAGGAAAAACTGTGCCAGCACAGAAAACATCTCCCATCGTGTTCTAGACGTTGCACGGAAGTGTGCCGAGTGTTTGGCATGAAGAAAAGAAAAGTTGTCCAAAACAGCTTCCAATCGAATGTTCATGTGATTGGAAAAGTCAGGAGAGTGCAAAGGTACTGTTTTCTATCAGTTGGCAAGCTGCGCACACAATCCCAGTGTTGTACAGCTTCCTTCTTCACCTTTCCGAAGGTGCCGCTCTCTCCGGCTCCCGGAGGCGAAGAAGCGGCTTCTTCGCGCAAAGACGATTGTGCCGCTCACTGTGCACTCCTTAGCGCGGCTTCTGCCGAAAGACGCCCGGGAGCGGCTCTTAGCTCCGGACAGCATCGTACCTTCGTCTTTAGCGTCTCTTCTCGTCTACATCTTAGCAAAAAGCTTTTCTCCTGTGTCTGGCGAGGAAAAACTGTGCCAGCACAGAAAACATCTCCCATCGTGTTCTAGACGTTGCACGGAGGTGTGCCGAGTGTTTGGCATGAAGGAAAGAAAAGTTGTCCAAAACAGCTTCCAATCGAATGTTCATGTGATTGGAAAAGTCAGGAGAGTGCAAAGGTACTGTTTTCTATCAGTTGGCAAGCTGCGCACACAATCCCAGTGTTGTACAGCTTCCTTCTTCACCTTTCCGAAGGTGCCGCTCTCTCCAGCTCCCGGAGGCGAAGAAGCGGCTTCTTCGCGCAAAGACGATTGTGCCGCTCACTGTGCACTCCTTAGCGCGGCTTCTGCCGAAAGACGCCCGGGAGCGGCTCTTAGCTCCGGACAGCATCGTACCTTCGTCTTTAGCGTCTCTTCTCGTCTACATCTTAGCAAAAAGCTTTTCTACTATGTCTGGCGAGGAAAAACTGTGCCAGCACAGAAAACATCTCCCATCGTGTTCTAGACGTTGCACGGAAGTGTGCCGAGTGTTTGGCATGAAGAAAAGAAAAGTTGTCCAAAACAGCTTCCAATCGAATGTTCATGTGATTGGAAAAGTCAGGAGAGTGCAAAGGTACTGTTTTCTGGCAGTTGGCAAGCTGCGCACACAATCCCAGTGTTGTACAGCTTCCTTCTTCACCTTTCCGAAGGTGCCGCTCTCTCCGGCTCCCGGAGGCGAAGAAGCGGCTTCTTCGCGCAAAGACGATTGTGCCGCTCACTGTGCACTCCTTAGCGCGGCTTCTGCCGAAAGACGCCCGGGAGCGGCTCTTAGCTCCGGACAGCATCGTACCTTCGTCTTTAGCGTCTCTTCTCGTCTACATCTTAGCAAAAAGCTTTTCTACTATGTCTGGCGAGGAAAAACTGTGCCAGCACAGAAAACATCTCCCATCGTGTTCTAGACGTTGCACGGAAGTGTGCCGAGTGTTTGGCATGAAGAAAAGAAAAGTTGTCCAAAACAGCTTCCAATCGAATGTTCATGTGATTGGAAAAGTCAGGAGAGTGCAAAGGTACTGTTTTCTATCAGTTGGCAAGCTGCGCACACAATCCCAGTGTTGTACAGCTTCCTTCTTCACCTTTCCGAAGGTGCCGCTCTCTCCGGCTCCCGGAGGCGAAGAAGCGGCTTCTTCGCGCAAAGACGATTGTGCCGCTCACTGTGCACTCCTTAGCGCGGCTTCTGCCGAAAGACGCCCGGGAGCGGCTCTTAGCTCCGGACAGCATCGTACCTTCGTCTTTAGCGTCTCTTCTCGTCTACATCTTAGCAAAAAGCTTTTCTACTATGTCTGGCGAGGAAAAACTGTGCCAGCACAGAAAACATCTCCCATCGTGTTCTAGACGTTGCACGGAGGTGTGCCGAGTGTTTGGCATGAAGAAAAGAAAAGTTGTCCAAAACAGCTTCCAATCGAATGTTCATGTGATTGGAAAAGTCAGGAGAGTGCAAAGGTACTGTTTTCTATCAGTTGGCAAGCTGCGCACACAATCCCAGTGTTGTACAGCTTCCTTCTTCACCTTTCCGAAGGTGCCGCTCTCTCCGGCTCCCGGAGGCGAAGAAGCGGCTTCTTCGCGCAAAGACGATTGTGCCGCTCACTGTGCACTCCTTAGCGCGGCTTCTGCCGAAAGACGCCCGGGAGCGGCTCTTAGCTCCGGACAGCATCGTACCTTCGTCTTTAGCGTCTCTTCTCGTCTACATCTTAGCAAAAAGCTTTTCTCCTGTGTCTGGCGAGGAAAAACTGTGCCAGCACAGAAAACATCTCCCATCGTGTTCTAGACGTTGCACGGAGGTGTGCCGAGTGTTTGGCATGAAGAAAAGAAAAGTTGTCCAAAACAGCTTCCAATCGAATGTTCCTGTGATTGGAAAAGTCAGGAGAGTGCAAAGGTACTGTTTTCTATCAGTTGGCAAGCTGCGCACACAATCCCAGTGTTGTACAGCTTCCTTCTTCACCTTTCCGAAGGTGCCGCTCTCTCCGGCTCCCGGAGGCGAAGAAGCGGCTTCTTCGCGCAAAGACGATTGTGCCGCTCACTGTGCACTCCTTAGCGCGGCTTCTGCCGAAAGACGCCCGGGAGCGGCTCTTAGCTCCGGACAGCATCGTACCTTCGTCTTTAGCGTCTCTTCTCGTCTACATCTTAGCAAAAAGCTTTTCTATTATGTCTGGCGAGGAAAAACTGTGCCAGCACAGAAAAAATCTCCCATCGTGTTCTAGACGTTGCACGATCCCTATACTTAGGCTGATTTTCCTCCCTGGGGATAGGGTTAGACTTCAGCCTAGGGCTTGGAGATTTTTAACCAGGAAGTCCTGAGATCCAGGCTTACTGCATCTGCCAAAGGCATCCCAAAGGGAGTACAGAAGTGCCACAACATGGCTGCTTTCACGGCTTTTCCCTTAGGAAGAACCCTAATACGCGGCTGATTTACCTTCCTAGGGTTACTGTTAGGCTTAGGCCTAGGACTTTTAAAACCAGGAAGCCCTGGGCTCCAGGCACACTGCAGCTGCGAAAGGCATCCCAAGAGGCTGCAGAAGTGACACAACTTGGCTGCCTCTGCTGCTATTCTCATGAGACCATCCCGAACCATAGGCTGATTTTCCTTCCTAGGGTTAAGGTTTGAGTTACGCCTAGGGTAAGGGTTCTATTAACCAGAAAGCCCTGAGTCCCAAGAACACAGCAGCTGCGAAGGACTACCCAAGAAGAGCGCAAAAGTACCACAACATGCCTGCCTCCACAGCTTTTTCCTTGGGGACATGCCTAATTCCTGGCTGATTTGCCTTTCTCGTTTTAGGGTTGGGGTTCGGCCTAGGGCTAGGATTTTTAAAATCAGGAAGCCCTGAGTTCCAGGCACACTGGAGCTTTGAAAGGCATCCCAAAGGGAGTGCAAAAGTGCCACAACATGGCTGCTTTCACGGCTTTTTCCTTGGCAAGAAGCCTAACACCAGGCTGATTTCCCTTCCCAGGGTTACTGTTAGGCTTAGGCCTAGGACTTTTAAAACCAGGAAGCCCTGGCCTCCAGGCACATGCAGCTGCGAAAGGCATCCCAAGAGGGCCGCAGAAGTGACACAACTTGGCTGCCTCTGCTTCTATTCTCATGAGACCATCCTGAACCATAGGCTGATTTTCCTTCCTAGAATTAAGGTTTGAGTTACGCCTAGGGTAAGGGTTCTATTAACCAGAAAGCCCTGAGTTCCAAGAACACAGCAGCTGCGAAGGACTACCCAAGAAGAGCGCAAAAGTACCACAACATGCCTGCCTCCACAGCTTTTTCCTTGGGGACATGCCTAATTCCTGGCTGATTTGCCTTTCTCGTCTTAGGGTTGGGGTTCGGCCTAGGGCTAGGATTTTTAAAATCAGGAAGCCCTGAGTTCCAGGCACACTGGAACTGTGAAAGGCATCCAAAAGGGAGTGCAAAAGTGCCACAACATGGCTGCTTTCACGGCTTTTCCCTTAAGAAGAACCCTAATACCCGGTTGATTTACCTTCCTAGGGTTACTGTTAGGCTTAGGCCTAGGACTTTTAAAACCAGGAAGCCCTGGGCTCCAGGCACACTGCAGCTGCGAAAGGCATCCCAAGGGGAGCGCAAAAGTGACACAACTTGGCTGCCACCACTGATATTTCCATGAGACCATCCCGAACCATAGGCTGATTTTCCTTCCTAGGGTTAAGGTTTGAGTTACGCCTAGGGTAAGGGTTCTATTAACCAGAAAGCCCTGAGTTCCAAGAACACAGCAGCTGCGAAAGACTAGCCAAGAAGAGCGCAAAAGTACCACAACATGCCTGCCTCCACAGCTTTTTCCTTGGGGACATGCCTAATTCCTGGCTGATTTGCCTTTCTCGTCTTAGGGTTGGGGTTCGGCCTAGGGCTAGGATTTTTTTAACTAGGAAGCCCTGAGTTCCAGGCTTACTTCATCTGCAAAAAGCATCCCAAAGGGAGTGCAGAAGTGCCACAACATGGCTGCTTTCACGGCTTTTCCCTTAGGAAGAACCCTACTACGCGGCTGATTTACCTTCCTAGGGTTACTGTTAGGCTTAGGCCTAGGACTTTTAAAACCAGGAAGCCCTGGGCTCCAGGCACACTGCAGCTGTTAAAGGCATCCCAAGAGGGCTGCAGAAGTGACACAACTTGGCTGCCTCTGCTTCTATTCTCATGAGACCATCCCGAACCATAGGCTGATTTTCCTTCCTAGGGTTAAGGTTTGAGTTACGCCTAGGGTAAGGGTTCTATTAACCAGAAAGCCCTGAGTTCCAAGAACACAGCAGCTGCGAAGGACTACCCAAGAAGAGCGCAAAAGTACCACAACATGCCTGCCTCCACAGCTTTTTCCTTGGGGACATGCCTAATTCCTGGCTGATTTGCCTTTCTCGTCTTAGGGTTGGGGTTCAGCCTAGGGCTAGGATTTTTAAAATCAGGAAGCCCTGAGTTCCAGGCACACTGGAGCTGTGAAAGGCATCCAAAAGGGAGTGCAAAAGTGCCACAACATGGCTGCTTTCTCGGCTTTTTCCTTGGCAAGAAGCCTAACACCAGGCTGATTTCCCTTCCCTGGGTTACTGTAAGGCTTAGGCCTAGCGCTAGGATTTTTAAAACTAGGAAGCCCTTAGCTCCAGGCACACTGCAGCTGTTCAAGGCATCCCAAGGGGAGTACAAAAGTGCAACAACATGGCAGCTTTCACAGCTTTTTCCTTGGCACAATCCCTATACCTAGGCTGATTTATCTGCCTAGGGTTAGGGTTAGGGTTCAGCCTAGGGCTTGGAGATTTTAACCAGGAAGCCCTGAGTTCCAGGCTTACTGCATCTGCCAAAGGTATCCCAAAGGGAGTGCAGAAGTGCCACAACATGGCTGCTTTCACGGCTTTTCCCTTAGGAAGAACCCTAATACGCGGCTGATTTACCTTCCTAGGGTTACTGTTAGGCTTAGGCCTAGGACTTTTAAAACCAGGAAGCCCTGGGCTCCAGGCACTCTGCAGCTGCGAAAGGCATCCCAAGGGGAGCGCAAAAGTGACACAACTTGGCTGCCTCTGCTGCTATTCTCATGAGACCATCCTGAACCATAGGCTGATTTTCCTTCCTAGGGTTAAGGTTTGAGTTACGCCTAGGGTAAGGGTTCTATTAACCAGAAAGCCCTGAGTTCCAAGAACACAGCAGCTGCGAAGGACTTCCCAAGAAGAGCGCAAAAGTACCACAACATGCCTGCCTCCACAGCTTTTTCCTTGGGGACATGCCTAATTCCTGGCTGATTTGCCTTTCTCGTCTTAGGGTTGGGGTTCGGACTAGGGCTAGGATTTTTAAAATCAGGAAGCCCTGAGTTCCAGGCACACTGGAGCTGTTAAAGGCATCCTAAAGGGAGTGCAAAAGTGCCACAACATGGCTGCTTTCACGGCTTTTTCCTTGGCAAGAAGCCTAACACCAGGCTGATTTACCTTCCTAGGGTTACTGTAAGGCTTAGGCCTAGGGCTAGGATTTTTAAAACCAGGAAGCCCTTAGCTCCAGGCACACTGCAGCTGTTCAAGGCATCCCAAGAGGGCCGCAGAAGTGACACAACTTGGCTGCCTCTGCTGCTATTCTCATGAGTCCATCCCGAACCATAGGCTGATTTTCCTTCCTAGGGTGAGGGTTAGAGTTACGCCTAGGGTTAGTGTTTTTTTAACCAGAAAGCCCTGAGTTCCAAGAACACAGCAGCTGCCAAGGACTACCCAAGAGGAGGGGAAAAGTGCCACAACATGGCTGCCTCCAGCGCTTTTTCCTTGGGACCATCATTGAACCTAGGCTGATTTACTTGCCTCCAGTTGCACCTATGGTCACGCCAAGGGATAGGGATTTTAAATCAGTAAACCCTGAGCTCCAGACCCAGTGCAGCTGCAAAAGGCTTCCCAAGGGCAGCCAAAAATTGCCTCAACATGCTCCTTCCAGTGCTTTTTTCCTTGGGAACATCCCTATACCCAGGCTGATTTATCTGCCTAGGGTTAGGGTTAGGGTTCAGCCTAGAGATAGGATTTTTTCAAACAGGAAGCCCTGAATTCCAGGCACACTGCAGCTGTTAAAGGCAGTGTTCTACGTCAACCGCAACTTAGTCTGAAATAAATGCTTTTTCCCTGAGAGCATCTGAGAGGTTTGCATGAAGCACTGATATCTGACATTTGCAATTTTGAATAGGAGAGGAGAAAGAAAATGGGAAGAAGTTTTTAATTTTAGTGGTTTCAATGTTAATTTCCGTACACTTTTTCAAAACTTGTCAGCTCAAATGCCCATCAACATCTTTTAGTCATCTGTAAGTCAGTATTCATATAAAATGTGCTTCAAATCAAAAGAATTTCAAATTTGCACTCCAAGTTTCTATGCCTAGATTTATGATTTCCTACACATATTAGATGAAAGGAAGGCCTTTTTTACTGTGGGAGTGCTGGAACACTGGAACAGGTTGCCCAGGGAAGTTGTGGGTGTCCCATCCCTGAAAGTATTCAAGGTCAGCTTGGACGGGGCTTGGAGCAGCAACAAAGGAGAAGCTTGATGGTAGAGAAACAAAGTTGGACTATAGAAGAAACTGGGATTGAAGTATAGGAGCAAGTTTTCTCTCAGCTCTTGGGGTAAATTCAAAGTTGTACAAAATTACATTTATCTGTGCTATTCACTACTGTAACAGAAATGTTCATGAAAACTGTACAGAAGATAGCAAATTTTAAAAGAGATAAGCATTACAGCATAAAATCCATGGGATGGGTTACAACATGAGACACTCTCTAAGAGAAAATCTCTGTGTTTCAGCACTTCATCATGGTAAGATTTCATGAAGTGCCAAAGAAGGCGGAAAAATATCATTCGGGACGTTATTTCCTGGAATTCAGCCTGGCCATTAGTAGGAACTGGGTTTGAACACATCATGTAGATATACCACACACACTTGCCCTTCACTGAAAAATGACTGTTTACAACGAAGAAGCAATTGACGATCAAAATTGATTGAAAGCATCTTAAACATGTCAAGTATTTCATTGTAGATGATCTGTGATCCAAATGCTTCTTCCACCTTCGAGAGGGACAGAACAATTCTTCCATATCATGATGGTTTAAAATTGTATCAACCAATGTTTTCTGCTGAAAAGATAGCATCTATTTTTTTCTATTTTTGGAAGAAAATATTCCTAGACATACAACAGGTGAGAACTAAGTAATTTTAAAGAAACAAATGAAAAGAAAATATTCTGGAAATAGAATGAAATGAAAAGCTGTGTTTTAAATAGGAGCTAAATATGAAACAGAATTTTTGTACCAGGCATTTGAATTACTGCACCAGCTCTTTTGCCCATCAAGAGAGGCATTTAGCATTTCAGTCTTTTCCAAGGTGTTCATGATCTGCTATGCTGATCTCTGTGTGTGCCTAGGTGTGTGTGGAAGGGGGGGCATGTGAAGGGGAGTGTGTATGTTTGCTTTACAATTGTTGTGGCAGATTCATGCCTCAGCTCCACATTTTGTTTTAGAAAGGTCACACAGAGTGGATGTGAAGTTTACTATCAACAAGAGATCAATTCCCAAATCATCCATTTCACTCTACCTTATAAATCATGTGCTTTGTTGCATATTTTATCAAATCTACTTTCAAGCCAGATGGAGGAAGGAGGATGTGGCAATCCCTCCACCATCTTGCAACTTTTATGCAAGTAGGTTTTC
This sequence comes from Ammospiza maritima maritima, assembly GCA_036010785.1. Taxonomy (NCBI): domain Eukaryota; kingdom Metazoa; phylum Chordata; class Aves; order Passeriformes; family Passerellidae; genus Ammospiza; species Ammospiza maritima. Next base: position 2,658,264 of record JAYKTQ010000127.1, read on the forward strand.
AAGAAAATCATCATTTCTCTTTGAAATATGTCTGGAACAGGCATGATGGTAGTGTCAACCTGTTGGAGTTTTTGCTGCTGGAAGAAGTTATACAAAAGGATTGGTTTTTACATTGACCAGTTACTGAATCAAGCTCAGGAATACATTGGAAATTCAACTGGGGCTTCCTTTCCCCGGCAGACTACTTCTAGAACGAGCTTGTACACTGAAGCTTAGTCTTTTGCCCTCTTTTTGTTTCTTTCCTATTTTCTTGGCTTCTTTGCCACTCTCTAGACAATTTTGGAACTTTTTTCCCAACTCAAATGGTTTCAATAGTCTGATTGTGATCATACATTTTTACAAGGAATTTTTAAAATCTTTCCTCCAGTTAAGAAAGTCAAGGACTTAGGTCTTTTTCTTCCCTTATCAATATTGCAATGAAATTGATAAGTAAAGACCAACTCTTTCTTTTTGTTTTTAACCCAAGCAGATAATTCCCATCCATTCATCCATTTGGTGGACCAATAGTTGCCATTCTGATGGAAGTTGTCACTTCTTAACAATAGGCATTCTGTGACTATGTTGACAGCACTTTGGGTGAAGATCCTAACTGGTCTTAGATACACATAGGGAGAAATTTGCTCAGCCAGTGTCAGTCTTAAGCATGCGTATCAGAAGATCTTTCTAGAGCTGGGAATTTTCCCATGAAAGGGATTCAGTTAGGGAAGAGACACTTGCCCCAGAGGTTTACATTCTTCTTGAAGACTGCTTAAGGAACTTAGATGCCATGTCCATTTGGATCTGTGTCTGCACAGAACTTTGTCATGCCAGTGCTTGAAATGCATCTTGAAGAGAATTCACTAGCACAGAATGAATGAGAGTGGAAGGGGTTGGTGGGGCTAACCAGGCCCAACCCCCCTGCCTAAACCAGGATACCTAGAGCCTCTTGCCCAGGATTCTATCTGGGTGTACTTTTAATGTCTTCAAAGATCCAGGCTCCACAATCTTTCTGGGCAGTCTGTGCCGTGGTTCACTCACCCTCACAGTAAAGAATCATTTCCTGATGTTCCTGTATTTCAGTGTGTGCCCACTGCCTCTTGTCTTTTCACTCAGCATCACTGAAAAGACACTGATTCCCTCCCCTTTGCACTATTGCTTCCATATGGATGTGTGCTGCCATGTAGAGATATGTCAAAAACCTCCCTGAAGCCCAGGCAGATAATATTCCCTTCATCTACCAGTCAAGTTGATTCATCAGAGGAGTTTAAAGTTATGTTCAGCATGAAATGCCCCTGAAAAATCATGCTAACTACATTATTGTATCGTCTTTCATGTGCCTGGCAAGGTTTTCCAGGAAGAGCTGCTTCATCAACTTCCTGAGAATAAAAAAGAGGCTGGCTGGTTTGTACGATTGCGAGTCCTCCGAATTGCCTTTTTTGAAGATGAGTGTCATTTGCTTACATCCAGTCCTTAGCCTCTCTTGTCGTCTACATCTTAGCAAAAAGCTTTTCCACTATGTCTGGCAAGGAGAAATTGTGCCAGCACAGAAAACATCTCCTATCGTGTTCTAGACGTTGCACGGAGGTGTGCCGAGTGTTTGGCATGAAGAAAAGAAAAGTTGTCCAAAACAGCTTCCAATCGAATGTTCATGTGATTGGAAAAGTCAGGAGAGTGCAAAGGTACTGTTTTCTAGCAGTTGGCAAGCTGCGCACACAATCCCAGTGTTGTACAGCTTCCTTCTTCACCTTTCCGAAGGTGCCGCTCTCTCCGGCTCCCGGAGGCGAAGAAGCGGCTTCTTCGCGCAAAGACGATTGTGCCGCTCACTGTGCACTCCTTAGCGCGGCTTCTGCCGAAAGACGCCCGGGAGCGGCTCTTACCTCCGGACAGCATCGTACCTTCGTCTTTAGCGTCTCTTCTCGTCTACATCTTAGCAAAAAGCTTTTCTCCTGTGTCTGGCGAGGAAAAACTGTGCCAGCACAGAAAACATCTCCCATCGTGTTCTAGACGTTGCACGGAGGTGTGCCGAGTGTTTGGCATGAAGAAAAGAAAAGTTGTCCAAAACAGCTTCCAATCGAATGTTCATGTGATTGGAAAAGTCAGGAGAGTGCAAAGGTACTGTTTTCTAGCAGTTGGCAAGCTGCGCACACAATCCCAGTGTTGTACAGCTTCCTTCTTCACCTTTCCGAAGGTGCCGCTCTCTCCGGCTCCCGGAGGCGAAGAAGCGGCTTCTTCGCGCAAAGACGATTGTGCCGCTCACTGTGCACTCCTTAGCGCGGCTTCTGCCGAAAGACGCCCGGGAGCGGCTCTTAGCTCCGGACAGCATCGTACCTTCGTCTTTAGCGTCTCTTCTCGTCTACATCTTAGCAAAAAGCTTTTCTACTATGTCTGGCGAGGAAAAACTGTGCCAGCACAGAAAACATCTCCCATCGTGTTCTAGACGTTGCACGATCCCTATACTTAGGCTGATTTTCCTCCCTGGGGATAGGGTTAGACTTCAGCCTAGGGCTTGGAGATTTTTAACCAGGAAGTCCTGAGATCCAGGCTTACTGCATCTGCCAAAGGCATCCCAAAGGGAGTACAGAAGTGCCACAACATGGCTGCTTTCACGGCTTTTCCCTTAGGAAGAACCCTAATACGCGGCTGATTTACCTTCCTAGGGTTACTGTTAGGCTTAGGCCTAGGACTTTTAAAACCAGGAAGCCCTGGGCTCCAGGCACACTGCAGCTGCGAAAGGCATCCCAAGAGGGCTGCAGAAGTGACACAACTTGGCTGCCTCTACTGCTATTCTCATGAGACCATCCCGAACCATAGGCTGATTTTCCTTCCTAGGGTTAAGGTTTGAGTTACGCCTAGGGTAAGGGTTCTATTAACCAGAAAGCCCTGAGTCCCAAGAACACAGCAGCTGCGAAGGACTACCCAAGAAGAGCGCAAAAGTACCACAACATGCCTGCCTCCACAGCTTTTTCCTTGGGGACATGCCTAATTCCTGGCTGATTTGCCTTTCTCGTTTTAGGGTTGGGGTTCGGCCTAGGGCTAGGATTTTTAAAATCAGGAAGCCCTGAGTTCCAGGCACACTGGAGCTGTGAAAGGCATCCCAAAGGGAGTGCAAAAGTGCCACAACATGGCTGCTTTCACGGCTTTTTCCTTGGCAAGAAGCCTAACACCAGGCTGATTTCCCTTCCCAGGGTTACTGTTAGGCTTAGGCCTAGGACTTTTAAAACCAGGAAGCCCTGGCCTCCAGGCACATGCAGCTGCGAAAGGCATCCCAAGAGGGCCGCAGAAGTGACACAACTTGGCTGCCTCTGCTTCTATTCTCATGAGACCATCCTGAACCATAGGCTGATTTTCCTTCCTAGGGTTAAGGTTTGAGTTACGCCTAGGGTAAGGGTTCTATTAACCAGAAAGCCCTGAGTTCCAAGAACACAGCAGCTGCGAAGGACTACCCAAGAAGAGCGCAAAAGTACCACAACATGCCTGCCTCCACAGCTTTTTCCTTGGGGACATGCCTAATTCCTGGCTGATTTGCCTTTCTCGTCTTAGGGTTGGGGTTCGGCCTAGGGCTAGGATTTTTAAAATCAGGAAGCCCTGAGTTCCAGGCACACTGGAACTGTGAAAGGCATCCAAAAGGGAGTGCAAAAGTGCCACAACATGGCTGCTTTCTCGGCTTTTTCCTTGGCAAGAAGCCTAACACCAGGCTGATTTCCCTTCCCTGGGTTACTGTAAGGCTTAGGCCTAGCGCTAGGATTTTTAAAACTAGGAAGCCCTTAGCTCCAGGCACACTGCAGCTGTTCAAGGCATCCCAAGGGGAGTACAAAAGTGCAACAACATGGCAGCTTTCACAGCTTTTTCCTTGGCACCATCCCTATACCTAGGCTGATTTATCTGCCTAGGGTTAGGGTTAGGGTTCAGCCTAGGGCTTGGAGATTTTAACCAGGAAGCCCTGAGTTCCAGGCTTACTGCATCTGCCAAAGGTATCCCAAAGGGAGTGCAGAAGTGCCACAACATGGCTGCTTTCACGGCTTTTCCCTTAGGAAGAACCCTAATACGCGGCTGATTTACCTTCCTAGGGTTACTGTTAGGCTTAGGCCTAGGACTTTTAAAACCAGGAAGCCCTGGGCTCCAGGCACATGCAGCTGCGAAAGGCATCCCAAGGGGAGCGCAAAAGTGACACAACTTGGCTGCCTCTGCTGCTATTCTCATGAGACCATCCTGAACCATAGGCTGATTTTCCTTCCTAGGGTTAAGGTTTGAGTTACGCCTAGGGTAAGGGTTCTATTAACCAGAAAGCCCTGAGTTCCAAGAACACAGCAGCTGCGAAGGACTACCCAAGAAGAGCGCAAAAGTACCACAACATGCCTGCCTCCACAGCTTTTTCCTTGGGGACATGCCTAATTCCTGGCTGATTTGCCTTTCTCGTCTTAGGGTTGGGGTTCGGCCTAGGGCTAGGATTTTTTGAACTAGGAAGCCCTGAGTTCCAGGCTTACTTCATCTGCAAAAAGCATCCCAAAGGGAGTGCAGAAGTGCCACAACATGGCTGCTTTCACGGCTTTTCCCTTAAGAAGAACCCTAATACCCGGCTGATTTACCTTCCTAGGGTTACTGTTAGGCTTAGGCCTAGGACTTTTAAAACCAGGAAGCCCTGGGCTCCAGGCACACTGCAGCTGCGAAAGGCATCCCAAGGGGAGCGCAAAAGTGACACAACTTGGCTGCCACCACTGATATTTCCATGAGACCATCCCGAACCATAGGCTGATTTTCCTTCCTAGGGTTAAGGTTTGAGTTACGCCTAGGGTAAGGGTTCTATTAACCAGAAAGCCCTGAGTTCCAAGAACACAGCAGCTGCGAAAGACTAGCCAAGAAGAGCGCAAAAGTACCACAACATGCCTGCCTCCACAGCTTTTTCCTTGGGGACATGCCTAATTCCTGGCTGATTTGCCTTTCTCGTCTTAGGGTTGGGGTTCGGCCTAGGGCTAGGATTTTTTTAACTAGGAAGCCCTGAGTTCCAGGCTTACTTCATCTGCAAAAAGCATCCCAAAGGGAGTGCAGAAGTGCCACAACATGGCTGCTTTCACGGCTTTTCCCTTAGGAAGAACCCTACTACGCGGCTGATTTACCTTCCTAGGGTTACTGTTAGGCTTAGGCCTAGGACTTTTAAAACCAGGAAGCCCTGGGCTCCAGGCACACTGCAGCTGTTAAAGGCATCCCAAGAGGGCTGCAGAAGTGACACAACTTGGCTGCCTCTGCTTCTATTCTCATGAGACCATCCCGAACCATAGGCTGATTTTCCTTCCTAGGGTTAAGGTTTGAGTTACGCCTAGGGTAAGGGTTCTATTAACCAGAAAGCCCTGAGTTCCAAGAACACAGCAGCTGCGAAGGACTACCCAAGAAGAGCGCAAAAGTACCACAACATGCCTGCCTCCACAGCTTTTTCCTTGGGGACATGCCTAATTCCTGGCTGATTTGCCTTTCTCGTCTTAGGGTTGGGGTTCAGCCTAGGGCTAGGATTTTTAAAATCAGGAAGCCCTGAGTTCCAGGCACACTGGAGCTGTGAAAGGCATCCAAAAGGGAGTGCAAAAGTGCCACAACATGGCTGCTTTCTCGGCTTTTTCCTTGGCAAGAAGCCTAACACCAGGCTGATTTCCCTTCCCTGGGTTACTGTAAGGCTTAGGCCTAGCGCTAGGATTTTTAAAACTAGGAAGCCCTTAGCTCCAGGCACACTGCAGCTGTTCAAGGCATCCCAAGGGGAGTACAAAAGTGCAACAACATGGCAGCTTTCACAGCTTTTTCCTTGGCACAATCCCTATACCTAGGCTGATTTATCTGCCTAGGGTTAGGGTTAGGGTTCAGCCTAGGGCTTGGAGATTTTAACCAGGAAGCCCTGAGTTCCAGGCTTACTGCATCTGCCAAAGGTATCCCAAAGGGAGTGCAGAAGTGCCACAACATGGCTGCTTTCACGGCTTTTCCCTTAGGAAGAACCCTAATACGCGGCTGATTTACCTTCCTAGGGTTACTGTTAGGCTTAGGCCTAGGACTTTTAAAACCAGGAAGCCCTGGGCTCCAGGCACTCTGCAGCTGCGAAAGGCATCCCAAGGGGAGCGCAAAAGTGACACAACTTGGCTGCCTCTGCTGCTATTCTCATGAGACCATCCTGAACCATAGGCTGATTTTCCTTCCTAGGGTTAAGGTTTGAGTTACGCCTAGGGTAAGGGTTCTATTAACCAGAAAGCCCTGAGTTCCAAGAACACAGCAGCTGCGAAGGACTTCCCAAGAAGAGCGCAAAAGTACCACAACATGCCTGCCTCCACAGCTTTTTCCTTGGGGACATGCCTAATTCCTGGCTGATTTGCCTTTCTCGTCTTAGGGTTGGGGTTCGGACTAGGGCTAGGATTTTTAAAATCAGGAAGCCCTGAGTTCCAGGCACACTGGAGCTGTTAAAGGCATCCTAAAGGGAGTGCAAAAGTGCCACAACATGGCTGCTTTCACGGCTTTTTCCTTGGCAAGAAGCCTAACACCAGGCTGATTTACCTTCCTAGGGTTACTGTAAGGCTTAGGCCTAGGGCTAGGATTTTTAAAACCAGGAAGCCCTTAGCTCCAGGCACACTGCAGCTGTTCAAGGCATCCCAAGAGGGCCGCAGAAGTGACACAACTTGGCTGCCTCTGCTGCTATTCTCATGAGTCCATCCCGAACCATAGGCTGATTTTCCTTCCTAGGGTGAGGGTTAGAGTTACGCCTAGGGTTAGTGTTTTTTTAACCAGAAAGCCCTGAGTTCCAAGAACACAGCAGCTGCCAAGGACTACCCAAGAGGAGGGGAAAAGTGCCACAACATGGCTGCCTCCAGCGCTTTTTCCTTGGGACCATCATTGAACCTAGGCTGATTTACTTGCCTCCAGTTGCACCTATGGTCACGCCAAGGGATAGGGATTTTAAATCAGTAAACCCTGAGCTCCAGACCCAGTGCAGCTGCAAAAGGCTTCCCAAGGGCAGCCAAAAATTGCCTCAACATGCTCCTTCCAGTGCTTTTTTCCTTGGGAACATCCCTATACCCAGGCTGATTTATCTGCCTAGGGTTAGGGTTAGGGTTCAGCCTAGAGATAGGATTTTTTCAAACAGGAAGCCCTGAATTCCAGGCACACTGCAGCTGTTAAAGGCAGTGTTCTACGTCAACCGCAACTTAGTCTGAAATAAATGCTTTTTCCCTGAGAGCATCTGAGAGGTTTGCATGAAGCACTGATATCTGACATTTGCAATTTTGAATAGGAGAGGAGAAAGAAAATGGGAAGAAGTTTTTAATTTTAGTGGTTTCAATGTTAATTTCCGTACACTTTTTCAAAACTTGTCAGCTCAAATGCCCATCAACATCTTTTAGTCATCTGTAAGTCAGTATTCATATAAAATGTGCTTCAAATCAAAAGAATTTCAAATTTGCACTCCAAGTTTCTATGCCTAGATTTATGATTTCCTACACATATTAGATGAAAGGAAGGCCTTTTTTACTGTGGGAGTGCTGGAACACTGGAACAGGTTGCCCAGGGAAGTTGTGGGTGTCCCATCCCTGAAAGTATTCAAGGTCAGCTTGGACGGGGCTTGGAGCAGCAACAAAGGAGAAGCTTGATGGTAGAGAAACAAAGTTGGACTATAGAAGAAACTGGGATTGAAGTATAGGAGCAAGTTTTCTCTCAGCTCTTGGGGTAAATTCAAAGTTGTACAAAATTACATTTATCTGTGCTATTCACTACTGTAACAGAAATGTTCATGAAAACTGTACAGAAGATAGCAAATTTTAAAAGAGATAAGCATTACAGCATAAAATCCATGGGATGGGTTACAACATGAGACACTCTCTAAGAGAAAATCTCTGTGTTTCAGCACTTCATCATGGTAAGATTTCATGAAGTGCCAAAGAAGGCGGAAAAATATCATTCGGGACGTTATTTCCTGGAATTCAGCCTGGCCATTAGTAGGAACTGGGTTTGAACACATCATGTAGATATACCACACACACTTGCCCTTCACTGAAAAATGACTGTTTACAACGAAGAAGCAATTGACGATCAAAATTGATTGAAAGCATCTTAAACATGTCAAGTATTTCATTGTAGATGATCTGTGATCCAAATGCTTCTTCCACCTTCGAGAGGGACAGAACAATTCTTCCATATCATGATGGTTTAAAATTGTATCAACCAATGTTTTCTGCTGAAAAGATAGCATCTATTTTTTTCTATTTTTGGAAGAAAATATTCCTAGACATACAACAGGTGAGAACTAAGTAATTTTAAAGAAACAAATGAAAAGAAAATATTCTGTAAATAGAATGAAATGAAAAGCTGTGTTTTAAATAGGAGCTAAATATGAAACAGAATTTTTGTACCAGGCATTTGAATTACTGCACCAGCTCTTTTGCCCATCAAGAGAGGCATTTAGCATTTCAGTCTTTTCCAAGGTGTTCATGATCTGCTATGCTGATCTCTGTGTGTGCCTAGGTGTGTGTGGAAGGGGGGGCATGTGAAGGGGAGTGTGTATGTTTGCTTTACAATTGTTGTGGCAGATTCATGCCTCAGCTCCACATTTTGTTTTAGAAAGGTCACACAGAGTGGATGTGAAGTTTACTATCAACAAGAGATCAATTCCCAAATCATCCATTTCACTCTACCTTATAAATCATGTGCTTTGTTGCATATTTTATCAAATCTACTTTCAAGCCAGATGGAGGAAGGAGGATGTGGCAATCCCTCCACCATCTTGCAACTTTTATGCAAGTAGGTTTTCAAGAAAATCATCATTTCTCTTTGAAATATGTCTGGAACAGGCATGATGGTAGTGTCAACCTGTTGGAGTTTTTGCTGCTGGAAGAAGTTATACAAAAGGATTGGTTTTTACATTGACCAGTTACTGAATCAAGCTCAGGAATACATTGGAAATTCAACTGGGGCTTCCTTTCCCCGGCAGACTACTTCTAGAAGGAGCTTGTACACTGAAGCTTAGTCTTTTGCCCTCTTTTTGTTTCTTTCCTATTTTCTTGGCTTCTTTGCCACTCTCTAGACAATTTTGGAACTTTTTTCCCAACTCAAATGGTTTCAATAGTCTGATTGTGATCATACATTTTTACAAGGAATTTTTAAAATCTTTCCTCCAGTTAAGAAAGTCAAGGACTTAGGTCTTTTTCTTCCCTTATCAATATTGCAATGAAATTGATAAGTAAAGACCAACTCTTTCTTTTTGTTTTTAACCCAAGCAGATAATTCCCATCCATTCATCCATTTGGTGGACCAATAGTTGCCATTCTGATGGAAGTTGTCACTTCTTAACAATAGGCATTCTGTGACTATGTTGACAGCACTTTGGGTGAAGATCCTAACTGGTCTTAGATACACATAGGGAGAAATTTGCTCAGCCAGTGTCAGTCTTAAGCATGCGTATCAGAAGATCTTTCTAGAGCTGGGAATTTTCCCATGAAAGGGATTCAGTTAGGGAAGAGACACTTGCCCCAGAGGTTTACATTCTTCTTGAAGACTGCTTAAGGAACTTAGATGCCATGTCCATTTGGATCTGTGTCTGCACAGAACTTTGTCATGCCAGTGCTTGAAATGCATCTTGAAGAGAATTCACTAGCACAGAATGAATGAGAGTGGAAGGGGTTGGTGGGGCTAACCAGGCCCAACCCCCCTGCCTAAACCAGGATACCTAGAGCCTCTTGCCCAGGATTCTATCTGGGTGTACTTTTAATGTCTTCAAAGATCCAGGCTCCACAATCTTTCTGGGCAGTCTGTGCCGTGGTTCACTCACCCTCACAGTAAAGAATCATTTCCTGATGTTCCTGTATTTCAGTGTGTGCCCACTGCCTCTTGTCTTTTCACTCAGCATCACTGAAAAGACACTGATTCCCTCCCCTTTGCACTATTGCTTCCATATGGATGTGTGCTGCCATGTAGAGATATGTCAAAAACCTCCCTGAAGCCCAGGCAGATAATATTCCCTTCATCTACCAGTCAAGTTGATTCATCAGAGGAGTTTAAAGTTATGTTCAGCATGAAATGCCCCTGAAAAATCATGCTAACTACATTATTGTATCGTCTTTCATGTGCCTGGCAAGGTTTTCCAGGAAGAGCTGCTTCATCAACTTCCTGAGAATAAAAAAGAGGCTGGCTGGTTTGTACGATTGCGAGTCCTCCGAATTGCCTTTTTTGAAGATGAGTGTCATTTGCTTACATCCAGTCCTTAGCCTCTCTTGTCGTCTACATCTTAGCAAAAAGCTTTTCCACTATGTCTGGCAAGGAGAAATTGTGCCAGCACAGAAAACATCTCCTATCGTGTTCTAGACGTTGCACGGAGGTGTGCCGAGTGTTTGGCATGAAGGAAAGAAAAGTTGTCCAAAACAGCTTCCAATCGAATGTTCATGTGATTGGAAAAGTCAGGAGAGTGCAAAGGTACTGTTTTCTATCAGTTGGCAAGCTGCGCACACAATCCCAGTGTTGTACAGCTTCCTTCTTCACCTTTCCGAAGGTGCCGCTCTCTCCGGCTCCCGGAGGCGAAGAAGCGGCTTCTTCGCGCAAAGACGATTGTGCCGCTCACTGTGCACTCCTTAGCGCGGCTTCTGCCGAAAGACGCCCGGGAGCGGCTCTTACCTCCGGACAGCATCGTACCTTCGTCTTTAGCGTCTCTTCTCGTCTACATCTTAGCAAAAAGCTTTTCTCCTGTGTCTGGCGAGGAAAAACTGTGCCAGCACAGAAAACATCTCCCATCGTGTTCTAGACGTTGCACGGAGGTGTGCCGAGTGTTTGGCATGAAGAAAAGAAAAGTTGTCCAAAACAGCTTCCAATCGAATGTTCATGTGATTGGAAATGTCAGGAGAGTGCAAAGGTACTGTTTTCTAGCAGTTGGCAAGCTGCGCACACAATCCCAGTGTTGTACAGCTTCCTTCTTCACCTTTCCGAAGGTGCCGCTCTCTCCGGCTCCCGGAGGCGAAGAAGCGGCTTCTTCGCGCAAAGACGATTGTGCCGCTCACTGTGCACTCCTTAGCGCGGCTTCTGCCGAAAGACGCCCGGGAGCGGCTCTTAGCTCCGGACAGCATCGTACCTTCGTCTTTAGCGTCTCTTCTCGTCTACATCTTAGCAAAAAGCTTTTCTACTATGTCTGGCGAAGAAAAACTGTGCCAGCACAGAAAACATCTCCCATCGTGTTCTAGACGTTGCACGGAGGTGTGCCGAGTGTTTGGCATGAAGAAAAGAAAAGTTGTCCAAAACAGCTTCCAATCGAATGTTCCTGTGATTGGAAATGTCAGGAGAGTGCAAAGGTACTGTTTTCTATCAGTTGGCAAGCTGCGCACACAATCCCAGTGTTGTACAGCTTCCTTCTTCACCTTTCCGAAGGTGCCGCTCTCTCCGGCTCCCGGAGGCGAAGAAGCGGCTTCTTCGCGCAAAGACGATTGTGCCGCTCACTGTGCACTCCTTAGCGCGGCTTCTGCCGAAAGACGCCCGGGAGCGGCTCTTAGCTCCGGAGAGCATCGTACCTTCGTCTTTAGCGTCTCTTCTCGTCTACATCTTAGCAAAAAGCTTTTCTCCTGTGTCTGGCGAGGAAAAACTGTGCCAGCACAGAAAACATCTCCCATCGTGTTCTAGACGTTGCACGGAGGTGTGCCGAGTATTTGGCATGAAGGAAAGAAAAGTTGTCCAAAACAGCTTCCAATCGAATGTTCATGTGATTGGAAAAGTCAGGAGAGTGCAAAGGTACTGTTTTCTATCAGTTGGCAAGCTGCGCACACAATCCCAGTGTTGTACAGCTTCCTTCTTCACCTTTCCGAAGGTGCCGCTCTCTCCGGCTCCCGGAGGCGAAGAAGCGGCTTCTTCGCGCAAAGACGATTGTGCCGCTCACTGTGCACTCCTTAGCGCGGCTTCTGCCGAAAGACGCCCGGGAGCGGCTCTTAGCTCCGGACAGCATCGTACCTTCGTCTTTAGCGTCTCTTCACGTCTACATCTTAGCAAAAAGCTTTTCCACTATGTCTGGCGAGGAAAAACTGTGCCAGCACAGAAAACATCTCCCATCGTGTTCTAGACGTTGCACGGAGGTGTGCCGAGTGTTTGGCATGAAGAAAAGAAAAGTTGTCCAAAACAGCTTCCAATCGAATGTTCATGTGATTGGAAAAGTCAGGAGAGTGCAAAGGTACTGTTTTCTAGCAGTTGGCAAGCTGCGCACACAATCCCAGTGTTGTACAGCTTCCTTCTTCACCTTTCCGAAGGTGCCGCTCTCTCCGGCTCCCGGAGGCGAAGAAGCGGCTTCTTCGCGCAAAGACGATTGTGCCGCTCACTGTGCACTCCTTAGCGCGGCTTCTGCCGAAAGACGCCCGGGAGCGGCTCTTAGCTCCGGACAGCATCGTACCTTCGTCTTTAGCGTCTCTTCTCGTCTACATCTTAGCAAAAAGCTTTTCTACTATGTCTGGCGAGGAAAAACTGTGCCAGCACAGAAAACATCTCCCATCGTGTTCTAGACGTTGCACGGAGGTGTGCCGAGTGTTTGGCATGAAGGAAAGAAAAGTTGTCCAAAACAGCTTCCAATCGAATGTTCATGTGATTGGAAAAGTCAGGAGAGTGCAAAGGTACTGTTTTCTATCAGTTGGCAAGCTGCGCACACAATCCCAGTGTTGTACAGCTTCCTTCTTCACCTTTCCGAAGGTGCCGCTCTCTCCGGCTCCCGGAGGCGAAGAAGCGGCTTCTTCGCGCAAAGACGATTGTGCCGCTCACTGTGCACTCCTTAGCGCGGCTTCTGCCGAAAGACGCCCGGGAGCGGCTCTTAGCTCCGGACAGCATCGTACCTTCGTCTTTAGCGTCTCTTCTCGTCTACATCTTAGCAAAAAGCTTTTCTACTATGTCTGGCGAAGAAAAACTGTGCCAGCACAGAAAACATCTCCCATCGTGTTCTAGACGTTGCACGGAAGTGTGCCGAGTGTTTGGCATGAAGGAAAGAAAAGTTGTCCAAAACAGCTTCCAATCGAATGTTCATGTGATTGGAAAAGTCAGGAGAGTGCAAAGGTACTGTTTTCTATCAGTTGGCAAGCTGCGCACACAATCCCAGTGTTGTACAGCTTCCTTCTTCACCTTTCCGAAGGTGCCGCTCTCTCCGGCTCCCGGAGGCGAAGAAGCGGCTTCTTCGCGCAAAGACGATTGTGCCGCTCACTGTGCACTCCTTAGCGCGGCTTCTGCCGAAAGACGCCCGGGAGCGGCTCTTAGCTCCGGACAGCATCGTACCTTCGTCTTTAGCGTCTCTTCTCGTCTACATCTTAGCAAAAAGCTTTTCTACTATGTCTGGCGAGGAAAAACTGTGCCAGCACAGAAAACATCTCCCATCGTGTTCTAGACGTTGCACGGAGGTGTGCCGAGTGTTTGGCATGAAGGAAAGAAAAGTTGTCCAAAACAGCTTCCAATCGAATGTTCATGTGATTGGAAAAGGCAGGAGAGTGTAAAGGTACTGTTTTCTATCAGTTGGCAAGCTGCGCACACAATCCCAGTGTTGTACAGCTTCCTTCTTCACCTTTCCGAAGGTGCCGCTCTCTCCGGCTCCCGGAGGCGAAGAAGCGGCTTCTTCGCGCAAAGACGATTGTGCCGCTCACTGTGCACTCCTTAGCGCGGCTTCTGCCGAAAGACGCCCGGGAGCGGCTCTTAGCTCCGGAGAGCATCGTACCTTCGTCTTTAGCGTCTCTTCTCGTCTACATCTTAGCAAAAAGCTTTTCTACTATGTCTGGCGAGGAAAAACTGTGCCAGCACAGAAAACATCTCCCATCGTGTTCTAGACGTTGCACGGAAGTGTGCCGAGTGTTTGGCATGAAGAAAAGAAAAGTTGTCCAAAACAGCTTCCAATCGAATGTTCATGTGATTGGAAAAGTCAGGAGAGTGCAAAGGTACTGTTTTCTATCAGTTGGCAAGCTGCGCACACAATCCCAGTGTTGTACAGCTTCCTTCTTCACCTTTCCGATGCTGCCGCTCTCTCCGGCTCCCGGAGGCGAAGAAGCGGCTTCTTCGCGCAAAGACGATTGTGCCGCTCACTGTGCACTCCTTAGCGCGGCTTCTGCCGAAAGACGCCCGGGAGCGGCTCTTAGCTCCGGACAGCATCGTACCTTCGTCTTTAGCGTCTCTTCTCGTCTACATCTTAGCAAAAAGCTTTTCTACTATGTCTGGCGAGGAAAAACTGTGCCAGCACAGAAAACATCTCCCATCGTGTTCTAGACGTTGCACGGAGGTGTGCCGAGTGTTTGGCATGAAGAAAAGAAAAGTTGTCCAAAACAGCTTCCAATCGAATGTTCATGTGATTGGAAATGTCAGGAGAGTGCAAAGGTACTGTTTTCTAGCAGTTGGCAAGCTGCGCACACAATCCCAGTGTTGTACAGCTTCCTTCTTCACCTTTCCGAAGGTGCCGCTCTCTCCGGCTCCCGGAGGCGAAGAAGCGGCTTCTTCGCGCAAAGACGATTGTGCCGCTCACTGTGCACTCCTTAGCGCGGCTTCTGCCGAAAGACGCCCGGGAGCGGCTCTTAGCTCCGGACAGCATCGTACCTTCGTCTTTAGCGTCTCTTCTCGTCTACATCTTAGCAAAAAGCTTTTCTACTATGTCTGGCGAGGAAAAACTGTGCCAGCACAGAAAACATCTCCCATCGTGTTCTAGACGTTGCACGGAGGTGTGCCGAGTGTTTGGCATGAAGAAAAGAAAAGTTGTCCAAAACAGCTTCCAATCGAATGTTCATGTGATTGGAAAAGTCAGGAGAGTGCAAAGGTACTGTTTTCTATCAGTTGGCAAGCTGCGCACACAATCCCAGTGTTGTACAGCTTCTTTCTTCACCTTTCCGAAGGTGCCGCTCTCTCCGGCTCCCGGAGGCGAAGAAGCGGCTTCTTCGCGCAAAGACGATTGTGCCGCTCACTGTGCACTCCTTAGCGCGGCTTCTGCCGAAAGACGCCCGGGAGCGGCTCTTAGCTCCGGAAAGCATCGTACCTTCGTCTTTAGCGTCTCTTCTCGTCTACATCTTAGCAAAAAGCTTTTCCACTATGTCTGGCGAGGAAAAACTGTGCCAGCACAGAAAACATCTCCCATCGTGTTCTAGACGTTGCACGGAGGTGTGCCGAGTGTTTGGCATGAAGGAAAGAAAAGTTGTCCAAAACAGCTTCCAATCGAATGTTCATGTGATTGGAAAAGTCAGGAGAGTGCAAAGGTACTGTTTTCTATCAGTTGGCAAGCTGCGCACACAATCCCAGTGTTGTACAGCTTCCTTCTTCACCTTTCCGATGCTGCCGCTCTCTCCGGCTCCCGGAGGCGAAGAAGCGGCTTCTTCGCGCAAAGACGATTGTGCCGCTCACTGTGCACTCCTTAGCGCGGCTTCTGCCGAAAGACGCCCGGGAGCGGCTCTTAGCTCCGGACAGCATCGTACCTTCGTCTTTAGCGTCTCTTCTCGTCTACATCTTAGCAAAAAGCTTTTCTACTATGTCTGGCGAGGAAAAACTGTGCCAGCACAGAAAACATCTCCCATCGTGTTCTAGACGTTGCACGGAGGTGTGCCGAGTGTTTGGCATGAAGAAAAGAAAAGTTGTCCAAAACAGCTTCCAATCGAATGTTCATGTGATTGGAAAAGTCAGGAGAGTGCAAAGGTACTGTTTTCTAGCAGTTGGCAAGCTGCGCACACAATCCCAGTGTTGTACAGCTTCCTTCTTCACCTTTCCGAAGGTGCCGCTCTCTCCGGCTCCCGGAGGCGAAGAAGCGGCTTCTTCGCGCAAAGACGATTGTGCCGCTCACTGTGCACTCCTTAGCGCGGCTTCTGCCGAAAGACGCCCGGGAGCGGCTCTTAGCTCCGGACAGCATCGTACCTTCGTCTTTAGCGTCTCTTCTCGTCTACATCTTAGCAAAAAGCTTTTCTACTATGTCTGGCGAGGAAAAACTGTGCCAGCACAGAAAACATCTCCCATCGTGTTCTAGACGTTGCACGATCCCTATACTTAGGCTGATTTTCCTCCCTGGGGATAGGGTTAGACTTCAGCCTAGGGCTTGGAGATTTTTAACCAGGAAGTCCTGAGATCCAGGCTTACTGCATCTGCCAAAGGCATCCCAAAGGGAGTACAGAAGTGCCACAACATGGCTGCTTTCACGGCTTTTCCCTTAGGAAGAACCCTAATACGCGGCTGATTTACCTTCCTAGGGTTACTGTTAGGCTTAGGCCTAGGACTTTTAAAACCAGGAAGCCCTGGGCTCCAGGCACACTGCAGCTGCGAAAGGCATCCCAAGAGGGCTGCAGAAGTGACACAACTTGGCTGCCTCTACTGCTATTCTCATGAGACCATCCCGAACCATAGGCTGATTTTCCTTCCTAGGGTTAAGGTTTGAGTTACGCCTAGGGTAAGGGTTCTATTAACCAGAAAGCCCTGAGTCCCAAGAACACAGCAGCTGCGAAGGACTACCCAAGAAGAGCGCAAAAGTACCACAACATGCCTGCCTCCACAGCTTTTTCCTTGGGGACATGCCTAATTCCTGGCTGATTTGCCTTTCTCGTTTTAGGGTTGGGGTTCGGCCTAGGGCTAGGATTTTTAAAATCAGGAAGCCCTGAGTTCCAGGCACACTGGAGCTGTGAAAGGCATCCCAAAGGGAGTGCAAAAGTGCCACAACATGGCTGCTTTCACGGCTTTTTCCTTGGCAAGAAGCCGAACACCAGGCTGATTTCCCTTCCCAGGGTTACTGTTAGGCTTAGGCCTAGGACTTTTAAAACCAGGAAGCCCTGGCCTCCAGGCACATGCAGCTGCGAAAGGCATCCCAAGAGGGCCGCAGAAGTGACACAACTTGGCTGCCTCTGCTTCTATTCTCATGAGACCATCCTGAACCATAGGCTGATTTTCCTTCCTAGGGTTAAGGTTTGAGTTACGCCTAGGGTAAGGGTTCTATTAACCAGAAAGCCCTGAGTTCCAAGAACACAGCAGCTGCGAAGGACTACCCAAGAAGAGCGCAAAAGTACCACAACATGCCTGCCTCCACAGCTTTTTCCTTGGGGACATGCCTAATTCCTGGCTGATTTGCCTTTCTCGTCTTAGGGTTGGGGTTCGGCCTAGGGCTAGGATTTTTAAAATCAGGAAGCCCTGAGTTCCAGGCACACTGGAACTGTGAAAGGCATCCAAAAGGGAGTGCAAAAGTGCCACAACATGGCTGCTTTCTCGGCTTTTTCCTTGGCAAGAAGCCTAACACCAGGCTGATTTCCCTTCCCTGGGTTACTGTAAGGCTTAGGCCTAGCGCTAGGATTTTTAAAACTAGGAAGCCCTTAGCTCCAGGCACACTGCAGCTGTTCAAGGCATCCCAAGGGGAGTACAAAAGTGCAACAACATGGCAGCTTTCACAGCTTTTTCCTTGGCACCATCCCTATACCTAGGCTGATTTATCTGCCTAGGGTTAGGGTTAGGGTTCAGCCTAGGGCTTGGAGATTTTAACCAGGAAGCCCTGAGTTCCAGGCTTACTGCATCTGCCAAAGGTATCCCAAAGGGAGTGCAGAAGTGCCACAACATGGCTGCTTTCACGGCTTTTCCCTTAGGAAGAACCCTAATACGCGGCTGATTTACCTTCCTAGGGTTACTGTTAGGCTTAGGCCTAGGACTTTTAAAACCAGGAAGCCCTGGGCTCCAGGCACATGCAGCTGCGAAAGGCATCCCAAGGGGAGCGCAAAAGTGACACAACTTGGCTGCCTCTGCTGCTATTCTCATGAGACCATCCTGAACCATAGGCTGATTTTCCTTCCTAGGGTTAAGGTTTGAGTTACGCCTAGGGTAAGGGTTCTATTAACCAGAAAGCCCTGAGTTCCAAGAACACAGCAGCTGCGAAGGACTACCCAAGAAGAGCGCAAAAGTACCACAACATGCCTGCCTCCACAGCTTTTTCCTTGGGGACATGCCTAATTCCTGGCTGATTTGCCTTTCTCGTCTTAGGGTTGGGGTTCGGCCTAGGGCTAGGATTTTTTGAACTCGGAAGCCCTGAGTTCCAGGCTTACTTCATCTGCAAAAAGCATCCCAAAGGGAGTGCAGAAGTGCCACAACATGGCTGCTTTCACGGCTTTTCCCTTAAGAAGAACCCTAATACCCGGCTGATTTACCTTCCTAGGGTTACTGTTAGGCTTAGGCCTAGGACTTTTAAAACCAGGAAGCCCTGGGCTCCAGGCACTCTGCAGCTGCAAAAGGCATCCCAAGGGGAGCGCAAAAGTGACACAACTTGGCTGCCACCACTGATATTTCCATGAGACCATCCCGAACCATAGGCTGATTTTCCTTCCTAGGGTTAAGGTTTGAGTTACGCCTAGGGTAAGGGTTCTATTAACCAGAAAGCCCTGAGTTCCAAGAACACAGCAGCTGCGAAAGACTAGCCAAGAAGAGCGCAAAAGTACCACAACATGCCTGCCTCCACAGCTTTTTCCTTGGGGACATGCCTAATTCCTGGCTGATTTGCCTTTCTCGTCTTAGGGTTGGGGTTCGGCCTAGGGCTAGGATTTTTTTAAC
The DNA here is from genome assembly GCA_036010785.1 of Ammospiza maritima maritima. Taxonomy (NCBI): domain Eukaryota; kingdom Metazoa; phylum Chordata; class Aves; order Passeriformes; family Passerellidae; genus Ammospiza; species Ammospiza maritima. The sequence continues at coordinate 2,676,741 of JAYKTQ010000127.1, forward strand.
TAGGAAGCCCTGAGTTCCAGGCTTACTTCATCTGCAAAAAGCATCCCAAAGGGAGTGCAGAAGTGCCACAACATGGCTGCTTTCACGGCTTTTCCCTTAGGAAGAACCCTACTACGCGGCTGATTTACCTTCCTAGGGTTACTGTTAGGCTTAGGCCTAGGACTTTTAAAACCAGGAAGCCCTGGGCTCCAGGCACACTGCAGCTGCGAAAGGCATCCCAAGGGGAGCGCAAAAGTGACACAACTTGGCTGCCTCTGCTTCTATTCTCATGAGACCATCCCGAACCATAGGCTGATTTTCCTTCCTAGGGTTAAGGTTTGAGTTACGCCTAGGGTAAGGGTTCTATTAACCAGAAAGCCCTGAGTTCCAAGAACACAGCAGCTGCGAAGGACTACCCAAGAAGAGCGCAAAAGTACCACAACATGCCTGCCTCCACAGCTTTTTCCTTGGGGACATGCCTAATTCCTGGCTGATTTGCCTTTCTCGTCTTAGGGTTGGGGTTCAGCCTAGGGCTAGGATTTTTAAAATCAGGAAGCCCTGAGTTCCAGGCACACTGGAACTGTGAAAGGCATCCAAAAGGGAGTGCAAAAGTGCCACAACATGGCTGCTTTCTCGGCTTTTTCCTTGGCAAGAAGCCTAACACCAGGCTGATTTCCCTTCCCTGGGTTACTGTAAGGCTTAGGCCTAGCGCTAGGATTTTTAAAACTAGGAAGCCCTTAGCTCCAGGCACACTGCAGCTGTTCAAGGCATCCCAAGGGGAGTACAAAAGTGCAACAACATGGCAGCTTTCACAGCTTTTTCCTTGGCACCATCCCTATACCTAGGCTGATTTATCTGCCTAGGGTTAGGGTTAGGGTTCAGCCTAGGGCTTGGAGATTTTAACCAGGAAGCCCTGAGTTCCAGGCTTACTGCATCTGCCAAAGGCATCCCAAAGGGAGTGCAGAAGTGCCACAACATGGCTGCTTTCACGGCTTTTCCCTTAGGAAGAACCCTAATACGCGGCTGATTTACCTTCCTAGGGTTACTGTTAGGCTTAGGCCTAGGACTTTTAAAACCAGGAAGCCCTGGGCTCCAGGCACTCTGCAGCTGCGAAAGGCATCCCAAGGGGAGCGCAAAAGTGACACAACTTGGCTGCCTCTGCTGCTATTCTCATGAGACCATCCTGAACCATAGGCTGATTTTCCTTCCTAGGGTTAAGGTTTGAGTTACGCCTAGGGTAAGGGTTCTATTAACCAGAAAGCCCTGAGTTCCAAGAACACAGCAGCTGCGAAGGACTTCCCAAGAAGAGCGCAAAAGTACCACAACATGCCTGCCTCCACAGCTTTTTCCTTGGGGACATGCCTAATTCCTGGCTGATTTGCCTTTCTCGTCTTAGGGTTGGGGTTCGGACTAGGGCTAGGATTTTTAAAATCAGGAAGCCCTGAGTTCCAGGCACACTGGAGCTGTTAAAGGCATCCTAAAGGGAGTGCAAAAGTGCCACAACATGGCTGCTTTCACGGCTTTTTCCTTGGCAAGAAGCCTAACACCAGGCTGATTTACCTTCCTAGGGTTACTGTAAGGCTTAGGCCTAGGGCTAGGATTTTTAAAACCAGGAAGCCCTTAGCTCCAGGCACACTGCAGCTGTTCAAGGCATCCCAAGAGGGCCGCAGAAGTGACACAACTTGGCTGCCTCTGCTGCTATTCTCATGAGTCCATCCCGAACCATAGGCTGATTTTCCTTCCTAGGGTGAGGGTTAGAGTTACGCCTAGGGTTAGTGTTTTTTTAACCAGAAAGCCCTGAGTTCCAAGAACACAGCAGCTGCCAAGGACTACCCAAGAGGAGGGGAAAAGTGCCACAACATGGCTGCCTCCAGCGCTTTTTCCTTGGGACCATCATTGAACCTAGGCTGATTTACTTGCCTCCAGTTGCACCTATGGTCACGCCAAGGGATAGGGATTTTAAATCAGTAAACCCTGAGCTCCAGACCCAGTGCAGCTGCAAAAGGCTTCCCAAGGGCAGCCAAAAATTGCCTCAACATGCTCCTTCCAGTGCTTTTTTCCTTGGGAACATCCCTATACCCAGGCTGATTTATCTGCCTAGGGTTAGGGTTAGGGTTCAGCCTAGAGATAGGATTTTTTCAAACAGGAAGCCCTGAATTCCAGGCACACTGCAGCTGTTAAAGGCAGTGTTCTACGTCAACCGCAACTTAGTCTGAAATAAATGCTTTTTCCCTGAGAGCATCTGAGAGGTTTGCATGAAGCACTGATATCTGACATTTGCAATTTTGAATAGGAGAGGAGAAAGAAAATGGGAAGAAGTTTTTAATTTTAGTGGTTTCAATGTTAATTTCCGTACACTTTTTCAAAACTTGTCAGCTCAAATGCCCATCAACATCTTTTAGTCATCTGTAAGTCAGTATTCATATAAAATGTGCTTCAAATCAAAAGAATTTCAAATTTGCACTCCAAATTTCTATGCCTAGATTTATGATTTCCTACACATATTAGATGAAAGGAAGGCCTTTTTTACTGTGGGAGTGCTGGAACACTGGAACAGGTTGCCCAGGGAAGTTGTGGGTGTCCCATCCCTGAAAGTATTCAAGGTCAGCTTGGACGGGGCTTGGAGCAGCAACAAAGGAGAAGCTTGATGGTAGAGAAACAAAGTTGGACTATAGAAGAAACTGGGATTGAAGTATAGGAGCAAGTTTTCTCTCAGCTCTTGGGGTAAATTCAAAGTTGTACAAAATTACATTTATCTGTGCTATTCACTACTGTAACAGAAATGTTCATGAAAACTGTACAGAAGATAGCAAATTTTAAAAGAGATAAGCATTACAGCATAAAATCCATGGGATGGGTTACAACATGAGACACTCTCTAAGAGAAAATCTCTGTGTTTCAGCACTTCATCATGGTAAGATTTCATGAAGTGCCAAAGAAGGCGGAAAAATATCATTCGGGACGTTATTTCCTGGAATTCAGCCTGGCCATTAGTAGGAACTGGGTTTGAACACATCATGTAGATATACCACACACACTTGCCCTTCACTGAAAAATGACTGTTTACAACGAAGAAGCAATTGACGATCAAAATTGATTGAAAGCATCTTAAACATGTCAAGTATTTCATTGTAGATGATCTGTGATCCAAATGCTTCTTCCACCTTCGAGAGGGACAGAACAATTCTTCCATATCATGATGGTTTAAAATTGTATCAACCAATGTTTTCTGCTGAAAAGATAGCATCTATTTTTTTCTATTTTTGGAAGAAAATATTCCTAGACATACAACAGGTGAGAACTAAGTAATTTTAAAGAAACAAATGAAAAGAAAATATTCTGGAAATAGAATGAAATGAAAAGCTGTGTTTTAAATAGGAGCTAAATATGAAACAGAATTTTTGTACCAGGCATTTGAATTACTGCACCAGCTCTTTTGCCCATCAAGAGAGGCATTTAGCATTTCAGTCTTTTCCAAGGTGTTCATGATCTGCTATGCTGATCTCTGTGTGTGCCTAGGTGTGTGTGGAAGGGGGGGCATGTGAAGGGGAGTGTGTATGTTTGCTTTACAATTGTTGTGGCAGATTCATGCCTCAGCTCCACATTTTGTTTTAGAAAGGTCACACAGAGTGGATGTGAAGTTTACTATCAACAAGAGATCAATTCCCAAATCATCCATTTCACTCTACCTTATAAATCATGTGCTTTGTTGCATATTTTATCAAATCTACTTTCAAGCCAGATGGAGGAAGGAGGATGTGGCAATCCCTCCACCATCTTGCAACTTTTATGCAAGTAGGTTTTCAAGAAAATCATCATTTCTCTTGGAAATATGTCTGGAACAGGCATGATGGTAGTGTCAACCTGTTGGAGTTTTTGTTGCTGGAAGAAGTTATACAAAAGGATTGGTTTTTACATTGACCAGTTACTGAATCAAGCTCAGGAATACATTGGAAATTCAACTGGGGCTTCCTTTCCCCGGCAGACTACTTCTAGAACGAGCTTGTACACTGAAGCTTAGTCTTTTGCCCTCTTTTTGTTTCTTTCCTATTTTCTTGGCTTCTTTGCCACTCTCTAGACAATTTTGGAACTTTTTTCCCAACTCAAATGGTTTCAATAGTCTGATTGTGATCATACATTTTTACAAGGAATTTTTAAAATCTTTCCTCCAGTTAAGAAAGTCAAGGACTTAGGTCTTTTTCTTCCCTTATCAATATTGCAATGAAATTGATAAGTAAAGACCAACTCTTTCTTTTTGTTTTTAACCCAAGCAGATCATTCCCATCCATTCATCCATTTGGTGGACCAATAGTTGCCATTCTGATGGAAGTTGTCACTTCTTAACAATAGGCATTCTGTGACTATGTTGACAGCACTTTGGGTGAAGATCCTAACTGGTCTTAGATACACATAGGGAGAAATTTGCTCAGCCAGTGTCAGTCTTAAGCATGCGTATCAGAAGATCTTTCTAGAGCTGGGAATTTTCCCATGAAAGGGATTCAGTTAGGGAAGAGACACTTGCCCCAGAGGTTTACATTCTTCTTGAAGACTGCTTAAGGAACTTAGATGCCATGTCCATTTGGATCTGTGTCTGCACAGAACTTTGTCATGCCAGTGCTTGAAATGCATCTTGAAGAGAATTCACTAGCACAGAATGAATGAGAGTGGAAGGGGTTGGTGGGGCTAACCAGGCCCAACCCCCCTGCCTAAACCAGGATACCTAGAGCCTCTTGCCCAGGATTCTATCTGGGTGTACTTTGAATGTCTTCAAAGATCCAGGCTCCACAATCTTTCTGGGCAGTCTGTGCCGTGGTTCACTCACCCTCACAGTAAAGAATCATTTCCTGATGTTCCTGTATTTCAGTGTGTGCCCACTGCCTCTTGTCTTTTCACTCAGCATCACTGAAAAGACACTGATTCCCTCCCCTTTGCACTATTGCTTCCATATGGATGTGTGCTGCCATGTAGAGATATGTCAAAAACCTCCCTGAAGCCCAGGCAGATAATATTCCCTTCATCTACCAGTCAAGTTGATTCATCAGAGGAGTTTCAAGTGATGTTCAGCATGAAATGCCCCTGAAAAATCATGCTAACTACATTATTGTATCGTCTTTCATGTGCCTGGCAAGGTTTTCCAGGAAGAGCTGCTTCATCAACTTCCTGGGAATAAAAAAGAGGCTGGCTGGTTTGTACGATTGCGAGTCCTCCGAATTGCCTTTTTCGAAGATGAGTGTCATTTGCTTACATCCAGTCCTTAGCCTCTCTTGTCGTCTACATCTTAGCAAAAAGCTTTTCCACTATGTCTGGCAAGGAGAAATTGTGCCAGCACAGAAAACATCTCCTATCGTGTTCTAGACGTTGCACGGAGGTGTGCCGAGTGTTTGGCATGAAGGAAAGAAAAGTTGTCCAAAACAGCTTCCAATCGAATGTTCATGTGATTGGAAAAGTCAGGAGAGTGCAAAGGTACTGTTTTCTATCAGTTGGCAAGCTGCGCACACAATCCCAGTGTTGTACAGCTTCCTTCTTCACCTTTCCGAAGGTGCCGCTCTCTCCGGCTCCCGGAGGCGAAGAAGCGGCTTCTTCGCGCAAAGACGATTGTGCCGCTCACTGTGCACTCCTTAGCGCGGCTTCTGCCGAAAGACGCCCGGGAGCGGCTCTTACCTCCGGACAGCATCGTACCTTCGTCTTTAGCGTCTCTTCTCGTCTACATCTTAGCAAAAAGCTTTTCTCCTGTGTCTGGCGAGGAAAAACTGTGCCAGCACAGAAAACATCTCCCATCGTGTTCTAGACGTTGCACGGAGGTGTGCCGAGTGTTTGGCATGAAGAAAAGAAAAGTTGTCCAAAACAGCTTCCAATCGAATGTTCATGTGATTGGAAATGTCAGGAGAGTGCAAAGGTACTGTTTTCTAGCAGTTGGCAAGCTGCGCACACAATCCCAGTGTTGTACAGCTTCCTTCTTCACCTTTCCGAAGGTGCCGCTCTCTCCGGCTCCCGGAGGCGAAGAAGCGGCTTCTTCGCGCAAAGACGATTGTGCCGCTCACTGTGCACTCCTTAGCGCGGCTTCTGCCGAAAGACGCCCGGGAGCGGCTCTTAGCTCCGGACAGCATCGTACCTTCGTCTTTAGCGTCTCTTCTCGTCTACATCTTAGCAAAATGCTTTTCTATTATGTCTGGCGAGGAAAAACTGTGCCAGCACAGAAAACATCTCCCATCGTGTTCTAGACGTTGCACGGAGGTGTGCCGAGTGTTTGGCATGAAGAAAAGAAAAGTTGTCCAAAACAGCTTCCAATCGAATGTTCATGTGATTGGAAAAGTCAGGAGAGTGCAAAGGTACTGTTTTCTATCAGTTGGCAAGCTGCGCACACAATCCCAGTGTTGTACAGCTTCCTTCTTCACCTTTCCGAAGGTGCCGCTCTCTCCGGCTCCCGGAGGCGAAGAAGCAGCTTCTTCGCGCAAAGACGATTGTGCCGCTCACTGTGCACTCCTTAGCGCGGCTTCTGCCGAAAGACGCCCGGGAGCGGCTCTTAGCTCCGGACAGCATCGTACCTTCGTCTTTAGCGTCTCTTCTCGTCTACATCTTAGCAAAAAGCTTTTCTATTATGTCTGGCGAGGAAAAACTGTGCCAGCACAGAAAACATCTCCCATCGTGTTCTAGACGTTGCACGGAGGTGTGCCGAGTGTTTGGCATGAAGAAAAGAAAAGTTGTCCAAAACAGCTTCCAATCGAATGTTCCTGTGATTGGAAAAGTCAGGAGAGTGCAAAGGTACTGTTTTCTATCAGTTGGCAAGCTGCGCACACAATCCCAGTGTTGTACAGCTTCCTTCTTCACCTTTCCGAAGGTGCCGCTCTCTCCGGCTCCCGGAGGCGAAGAAGCGGCTTCTTCGCGCAAAGACGATTGTGCCACTCACTGTGCACTCCTTAGCGCGGCTTCTGCCGAAAGACGCCCGGGAGCGGCTCTTAGCTCCGGACAGCATCGTACCTTCGTCTTTAGCGTCTCTTCTCGTCTACATCTTAGCAAAAAGCTTTTCCACTATGTCTGGCGAGGAAAAACTGTGCCAGCACAGAAAACATCTCCCATCGTGTTCTAGACGTTGCACGGAAGTGTGCCGAGTGTTTGGCATGAAGGAAAGAAAAGTTGTCCAAAACAGCTTCCAATCGAATGTTCATGTGATTGGAAAAGTCAGGAGAGTGCAAAGGTACTGTTTTCTAGCAGTTGGCAAGCTGCGCACACAATCCCAGTGTTGTACAGCTTCCTTCTTCACCTTTCCGAAGGTGCCGCTCTCTCCGGCTCCCGGAGGCGAAGAAGCGGCTTCTTCGCGCCAAGACGATTGTGCCGCTCACTGTGCTCTCCTTAGCGCGGCTTCTGCCGAAAGACGCCCGGGAGCGGCTCTTAGCTCCGGACAGCATCGTACCTTCGTCTTTAGCGTCTCTTCTCGTCTACATCTTAGCAAAAAGCTTTTCTATTATGTCTGGCGAGGAAAAACTGTGCCAGCACAGAAAACATCTCCCATCGTGTTCTAGACGTTGCACGGAAGTGTGCCGAGTGTTTGGCATGAAGAAAAGAAAAGTTGTCCAAAACAGCTTCCAATCGAATGTTCATGTGATTGGAAAAGTCAGGAGAGTGCAAAGGTACTGTTTTCTAGCAGTTGGCAAGCTGCGCACACAATCCCAGTGTTGTACAGCTTCCTTCTTCACCTTTCCGAAGGTGCCGCTCTCTCCGGCTCCCGGAGGCGAAGAAGCGGCTTCTTCGCGCAAAGACGATTGTGCCGCTCACTGTGCACTCCTTAGCGCGGCTTCTGCCGAAAGACGCCCGGGAGCGGCTCTTAGCTCCGGACAGCATCGTACCTTCGTCTTTAGCGTCTCTTCTCGTCTACATCTTAGCAAAAAGCTTTTCTACTATGTCTGGCGAGGAAAAACTGTGCCAGCACAGAAAACATCTCCCATCGTGTTCTAGACGTTGCACGGAGGTGTGCCGAGTGTTTGGCATGAAGGAAAGACAAGTTGTCCAAAACAGCTTCCAATCGAATGTTCCTGTGATTGGAAAAGTCAGGAGAGTGCAAAGGTACTGTTTTCTATCAGTTGGCAAGCTGCGCACACAATCCCAGTGTTGTACAGCTTCCTTCTTCACCTTTCCGAAGGTGCCGCTCTCTCCGGCTCCCGGAGGCGAAGAAGCGGCTTCTTCGCGCAAAGACGATTGTGCCGCTCACTGTGCACTCCTTAGCGCGGCTTCTGCCGAAAGACGCCCGGGAGCGGCTCTTAGCTCCGGACAGCATCGTACCTTCGTCTTTAGCGTCTCTTCTCGTCTACATCTTAGCAAAAAGCTTTTCTATTATGTCTGGCGAGGAAAAACTGTGCCAGCACAGAAAAAATCTCCCATCGTGTTCTAGACGTTGCACGATCCCTATACTTAGGCTGATTTTCCTCCCTGGGGATAGGGTTAGACTTCAGCCTAGGGCTTGGAGATTTTTAACCAGGAAGTCCTGAGATCCAGGCTTACTGCATCTGCCAAAGGCATCCCAAAGGGAGTACAGAAGTGCCACAACATGGCTGCTTTCACGGCTTTTCCCTTAGGAAGAACCCTAATACGCGGCTGATTTACCTTCCTAGGGTTACTGTTAGGCTTAGGCCTAGGACTTTTAAAACCAGGAAGCCCTGGGCTCCAGGCACACTGCAGCTGCGAAAGGCATCCCAAGAGGGCTGCAGAAGTGACACAACTTGGCTGCCTCTGCTGCTATTCTCATGAGACCATCCCGAACCATAGGCTGATTTTCCTTCCTAGGGTTAAGGTTTGAGTTACGCCTAGGGTAAGGGTTCTATTAACCAGAAAGCCCTGAGTCCCAAGAACACAGCAGCTGCGAAGGACTACCCAAGAAGAGCGCAAAAGTACCACAACATGCCTGCCTCCACAGCTTTTTCCTTGGGGACATGCCTAATTCCTGGCTGATTTGCCTTTCTCGTTTTAGGGTTGGGGTTCGGCCTAGGGCTAGGATTTTTAAAATCAGGAAGCCCTGAGTTCCAGGCACACTGGAGCTTTGAAAGGCATCCCAAAGGGAGTGCAAAAGTGCCACAACATGGCTGCTTTCACGGCTTTTTCCTTGGCAAGAAGCCTAACACCAGGCTGATTTCCCTTCCCAGGGTTACTGTTAGGCTTAGGCCTAGGACTTTTAAAACCAGGAAGCCCTGGCCTCCAGGCACATGCAGCTGCGAAAGGCATCCCAAGAGGGCCGCAGAAGTGACACAACTTGGCTGCCTCTGCTTCTATTCTCATGAGACCATCCTGAACCATAGGCTGATTTTCCTTCCTAGGGTTAAGGTTTGAGTTACGCCTAGGGTAAGGGTTCTATTAACCAGAAAGCCCTGAGTTCCAAGAACACAGCAGCTGCGAAGGACTACCCAAGAAGAGCGCAAAAGTACCACAACATGCCTGCCTCCACAGCTTTTTCCTTGGGGACATGCCTAATTCCTGGCTGATTTGCCTTTCTCGTCTTAGGGTTGGGGTTCGGCCTAGGGCTAGGATTTTTAAAATCAGGAAGCCCTGAGTTCCAGGCACACTGGAACTGTGAAAGGCATCCAAAAGGGAGTGCAAAAGTGCCACAACATGGCTGCTTTCTCGGCTTTTTCCTTGGCAAGAAGCCTAACACCAGGCTGATTTCCCTTCCCTGGGTTACTGTAAGGCTTAGGCCTAGCGCTAGGATTTTTAAAACTAGGAAGCCCTTAGCTCCAGGCACACTGCAGCTGTTCAAGGCATCCCAAGGGGAGTACAAAAGTGCAACAACATGGCAGCTTTCACAGCTTTTTCCTTGGCACCATCCCTATACCTAGGCTGATTTATCTGCCTAGGGTTAGGGTTAGGGTTCAGCCTAGGGCTTGGAGATTTTAACCAGGAAGCCCTGAGTTCCAGGCTTACTGCATCTGCCAAAGGTATCCCAAAGGGAGTGCAGAAGTGCCACAACATGGCTGCTTTCACGGCTTTTCCCTTAGGAAGAACCCTAATACGCGGCTGATTTACCTTCCTAGGGTTACTGTTAGGCTTAGGCCTAGGACTTTTAAAACCAGGAAGCCCTGGGCTCCAGGCACATGCAGCTGCGAAAGGCATCCCAAGGGGAGCGCAAAAGTGACACAACTTGGCTGCCTCTGCTGCTATTCTCATGAGACCATCCTGAACCATAGGCTGATTTTCCTTCCTAGGGTTAAGGTTTGAGTTACGCCTAGGGTAAGGGTTCTATTAACCAGAAAGCCCTGAGTTCCAAGAACACAGCAGCTGCGAAGGACTACCCAAGAAGAGCGCAAAAGTACCACAACATGCCTGCCTCCACAGCTTTTTCCTTGGGGACATGCCTAATTCCTGGCTGATTTGCCTTTCTCGTCTTAGGGTTGGGGTTCGGCCTAGGGCTAGGATTTTTTTAACTCCCAAGCCCTGAGTTCCAGGCTTACTTCATCTGCAAAAAGCATCCCAAAGGGAGTGCAGAAGTGCCACAACATGGCTGCTTTCACGGCTTTTCCCTTAAGAAGAACCCTACTACGCGGCTGATTTACCTTCCTAGGGTTACTGTTAAGCTTAGGCCTAGGACTTTTAAAACCAGGAAGCCCTGGGCTCCAGGCACACTGCAGCTGCGAAAGGCATCCCAAGGGGAGCGCAAAAGTGACACAACTTGGCTGCCACCACTGATATTTCCATGAGACCATCCCGAACCATAGGCTGATTTTCCTTCCTAGGGTTAAGGTTTGAGTTACGCCTAGGGTAAGGGTTCTATTAACCAGAAAGCCCTGAGTTCCAAGAACACAGCAGCTGCGAAAGACTAGCCAAGAAGAGCGCAAAAGTACCACAACATGCCTGCCTCCACAGCTTTTTCCTTGGGGACATGCCTAATTCCTGGCTGATTTGCCTTTCTCGTCTTAGGGTTGGGGTTCGGCCTAGGGCTAGGATTTTTTTAACTAGGAAGCCCTGAGTTCCAGGCTTACTTCATCTGCAAAAAGCATCCCAAAGGGAGTGCAGAAGTGCCACAACATGGCTGCTTTCACGGCTTTTCCCTTAGGAAGAACCCTACTACGCGGCTGATTTACCTTCCTAGGGTTACTGTTAGGCTTAGGCCTAGGACTTTTAAAACCAGGAAGCCCTGGGCTCCAGGCACACTGCAGCTGTTAAAGGCATCCCAAGAGGGCTGCAGAAGTGACACAACTTGGCTGCCTCTGCTTCTATTCTCATGAGACCATCCCGAACCATAGGCTGATTTTCCTTCCTAGGGTTAAGGTTTGAGTTACGCCTAGGGTAAGGGTTCTATTAACCAGAAAGCCCTGAGTTCCAAGAACACAGCAGCTGCGAAGGACTACCCAAGAAGAGCGCAAAAGTACCACAACATGCCTGCCTCCACAGCTTTTTCCTTGGGGACATGCCTAATTCCTGGCTGATTTGCCTTTCTCGTCTTAGGGTTGGGGTTCAGCCTAGGGCTAGGATTTTTAAAATCAGGAAGCCCTGAGTTCCAGGCACACTGGAGCTGTGAAAGGCATCCAAAAGGGACTGCAAAAGTGCCACAACATGGCTGCTTTCTCGGCTTTTTCCTTGGCAAGAAGCCTAACACCAGGCTGATTTCCCTTCCCTGGGTTACTGTAAGGCTTAGGCCTAGCGCTAGGATTTTTAAAACTAGGAAGCCCTTAGCTCCAGGCACACTGCAGCTGTTCAAGGCATCCCAAGGGGAGTACAAAAGTGCAACAACATGGCAGCTTTCACAGCTTTTTCCTTGGCACCATCCCTATACCTAGGCTGATTTATCTGCCTAGGGTTAGGGTTAGGGTTCAGCCTATGCCTTGGAGATTTTAACCAGGAAGCCCTGAGTTCCAGGCTTACTGCATCTGCCAAAGGTATCCCAAAGGGAGTGCAGAAGTGCCACAACATGGCTGCTTTCACGGCTTTTCCCTTAGGAAGAACCCTACTACGCGGCTGATTTACCTTCCTAGGGTTACTGTTAGGCTTAGGCCTAGGACTTTTAAAACCAGGAAGCCCTGGGCTCCAGGCACTCTGCAGCTGCGAAAGGCATCCCAAGGGGAGCGCAAAAGTGACACAACTTGGCTGCCTCTGCTGCTATTCTCATGAGACCATCCTGAACCATAGGCTGATTTTCCTTCCTAGGGTTAAGGTTTGAGTTACGCCTAGGGTAAGGGTTCTATTAACCAGAAAGCCCTGAGTTCCAAGAACACAGCAGCTGCGAAGGACTTCCCAAGAAGAGCGCAAAAGTACCACAACATGCCTGCCTCCACAGCTTTTTCCTTGGGGACATGCCTAATTCCTGGCTGATTTGCCTTTCTCGTCTTAGGGTTGGGGTTCGGACTAGGGCTAGGATTTTTAAAATCAGGAAGCCCTGAGTTCCAGGCACACTGGAGCTGTTAAAGGCATCCTAAAGGGAGTGCAAAAGTGCCACAACATGGCTGCTTTCACGGCTTTTTCCTTGGCAAGAAGCCTAACACCAGGCTGATTTACCTTCCTAGGGTTACTGTAAGGCTTAGGCCTAGGGCTAGGATTTTTAAAACCAGGAAGCCCTTAGCTCCAGGCACACTGCAGCTGTTCAAGGCATCCCAAGAGGGCCGCAGAAGTGACACAACTTGGCTGCCTCTGCTGCTATTCTCATGAGTCCATCCCGAACCATAGGCTGATTTTCCTTCCTAGGGTGAGGGTTAGAGTTGTTACGCCTAGGGTTAGTGTTTTTTTAACCAGAAAGCCCTGAGTTCCAAGAACACAGCAGCTGCCAAGGACTACCCAAGAGGAGGGGAAAAGTGCCACAACATGGCTGCCTCCAGCGCTTTTTCCTTGGGACCATCATTGAACCTAGGCTGATTTACTTGCCTCCAGTTGCACCTATGGTCACGCCAAGGGATAGGGATTTTAAATCAGTAAACCCTGAGCTCCAGACCCAGTGCAGCTGCAAAAGGCTTCCCAAGGGCAGCCAAAAATTGCCTCAACATGCTCCTTCCAGTGCTTTTTTCCTTGGGAACATCCCTATACCCAGGCTGATTTATCTGCCTAGGGTTAGGGTTAGGGTTCAGCCTAGAGATAGGATTTTTTCAAACAGGAAGCCCTGAATTCCAGGCACACTGCAGCTGTTAAAGGCAGTGTTCTACGTCAACCGCAACTTAGTCTGAAATAAATGCTTTTTCCCTGAGAGCATCTGAGAGGTTTGCATGAAGCACTGATATCTGACATTTGCAATTTTGAATAGGAGAGGAGAAAGAAAATGGGAAGAAGTTTTTAATTTTAGTGGTTTCAATGTTAATTTCCGTACACTTTTTCAAAACTTGTCAGCTCAAATGCCCATCAACATCTTTTAGTCATCTGTAAGTCAGTATTCATATAAAATGTGCTTCAAATCAAAAGAATTTCAAATTTGCAATCCAAATTTCTATGCCTAGATTTATGATTTCCTACACATATTAGATGAAAGGAAGGCCTTTTTTACTGTGGGAGTGCTGGAACACTGGAACAGGTTGCCCAGGGAAGTTGTGGGTGTCCCATCCCTGAAAGTATTCAAGGTCAGCTTGGACTGGGCTTGGAGCAGCAACAAAGGAGAAGCTTGATGGTAGAGAAACAAAGTTGGACTATAGAAGAAACTGGGATTGAAGTATAGGAGCAAGTTTTCTCTCAGCTCTTGGGGTAAATTCAAAGTTGTACAAAATTACATTTATCTGTGCTATTCACTACTGTAACAGAAATGTTCATGAAAACTGTACAGAAGATAGCAAATTTTAAAAGAGATAAGCATTACAGCATAAAATCCATGGGATGGGTTACAACATGAGACACTCTCTAAGAGAAAATCTCTGTGTTTCAGCACTTCATCATGGTAAGATTTCATGAAGTGCCAAAGAAGGCGGAAAAATATCATTCGGGACGTTATTTCCTGGAATTCAGCCTGGCCATTAGTAGGAACTGGGTTTGAACACATCATGTAGATATACCACACACACTTGCCCTTCACTGAAAAATGACTGTTTACAACGAAGAAGCAATTGACGATCAAAATTGATTGAAAGCATCTTAAACATGTCAAGTATTTCATTGTAGATGATCTGTGATCCAAATGCTTCTTCCACCTTCGAGAGGGACAGAACAATTCTTCCATCTCATGATGGTTTAAAATTGTATCAACCAATGTTTTCTGCTGAAAAGATAGCATCTATTTTTTTCTATTTTTGGAAGAAAATATTCCTAGACATACAACAGGTGAGAACTAAGTAATTTTAAAGAAACAAATGAAAAGAAAATATTCTGGAAATAGAATGAAATGAAAAGCTGTGTTTTAAATAGGAGCTAAATATGAAACAGAATTTTTGTACCAGGCATTTGAATTACTGCACCAGCTCTTTTGCCCATCAAGAGAGGCATTGAGCATTTCAGTCTTTTCCAAGGTGTTCATGATCTGCTATGCTGATCTCTGTGTGTGCCTAGGTGTGTGTGGAAGGGGGGGCATGTGAAGGGGAGTGTGTATGTTTGCTTTACAATTGTTGTGGCAGATTCATGTCTCAGCTCCACATTTTGTTTTAGAAAGGTCACACAGAGTGGATGTGAAGTTTACTATCAACAAGAGATCAATTCCCAAATCATCCATTTCACTCTACCTTATAAATCATGTGCTTTGTTGCATATTTTATCAAATCTACTTTCAAGCCAGATGGAGGAAGGAGGATGTGGCAATCCCTCCACCATCTTGCAACTTTTATGCAAGTAGGTTTTCAAGAAAATCATCATTTCTCTTGGAAATATGTCTGGAACAGGCATGATGGTAGTGTCAACCTGTTGGAGTTTTTGTTGCTGGAAGAAGTTATACAAAAGGATTGGTTTTTACATTGACCAGTTACTGAATCAAGCTCAGGAATACATTGGAAATTCAACTGGGGCTTCCTTTCCCCGGCAGACTACTTCTAGAAGGAGCTTGTACACTGAAGCTTACTCTTTTGCCCTCTTTTTGTTTCTTTCCTATTTTCTTGGCTTCTTTGCCACTCTCTAGACAATTTTGGAACTTTTTTCCCAACTCAAATGGTTTCAATAGTCTGATTGTGATCATACATTTTTACAAGGAATTTTTAAAATCTTTCCTCCAGTTAAGAAAGTCAAGGACTTAGGTCTTTTTCTTCCCTTATCAATATTGCAATGAAATTGATAAGTAAAGACCAACTCTTTCTTTTTGTTTTTAACCCAAGCAGATAATTCCCATCCATTCATCCATTTGGTGGACCAATAGTTGCCATTCTGATGGAAGTTGTCACTTCTTAACAATAGGCATTCTGTGACTATGTTGACAGCACTTTGGGTGAAGATCCTAACTGGTCTTAGATACACATAGGGAGAAATTTGCTCAGCCAGTGTCAGTCTTAAGCATGCGTATCAGAAGATCTTTCTAGAGCTGGGAATTTTCCCATGAAAGGGATTCAGTTAGGGAAGAGACACTTGCCCCAGAGGTTTACATTCTTCTTGAAGACTGCTTAAGGAACTTAGATGCCATGTCCATTTGGATCTGTGTCTGCACAGATCTTTGTCATGCCAGTGCTTGAAATGCATCTTGAAGAGAATTCACTAGCACAGAATGAATGAGTGGAAGGGGTTGGTGGGGCTAACCAGGCCCAACCCCCCTGCCTAAACCAGGATACCTAGAGCCTCTTGCCCAGGATTCTATCTGGGCGTACTTTTAATGTCTTCAAAGATCCAGGCTCCACAATCTTTCTGGGCAGTCTGTGCCGTGGTTCACTCACCCTCACAGTAAAGAATCATTTCCTGATGTTCCTGTATTTCAGTGTGTGCCCACTGCCTCTTGTCTTTTCACTCAGCATCACTGAAAAGACACTGATTCCCTCCCCTTTGCACTATTGCTTCCATATGGATGTGTGCTGCCATGTAGAGATATGTCAAAAACCTCCCTGAAGCCCAGGCAGATAATATTCCCTTCATCTACCAGTCAAGTTGATTCATCAGAGGAGTTTCAAGTGATGTTCAGCATGAAATGCCCCTGAAAAATCATGCTAACTACATTATTGTGTCGTCTTTCATGTGCCTGGCAAGGTTTTCCAGGAAGAGCTGCTTCATCAACTTCCTGGGTATAAAAAAGAGGCTGGCTGGTTTGTACGATTGCGAGTCCTCCGAATTGCCTTTTTTGAAGATGAGTGCCATTTGCTTACATCCAGTCCTTAGGCTCTCTTGTCGTCTACATCTTAGCAAAAAGCTTTTCCACTATGTCTGGCAAGGAGAAATTGTGCCAGCACAGAAAACATCTCCCATCGTGTTCTAGACGTTGCACGGAGGTGTGCCGAGTGTTTGGCATGAAGGAAAGAAAAGTTGTCCAAAACAGCTTCCAATCGAATGTTCATGTGATTGGAAAAGTCAGGAGAGTGCAAAGGTACTGTTTTCTAGCAGTTGGCAAGCTGCGCACACAATCCCAGTGTTGTACAGCTTCCTTCTTCACCTTTCCGAAGGTGCCGCTCTCTCCGGCTCCCGGAGGCGAAGAAGCGGCTTCTTCGCGCAAAGACGATTGTGCCGCTCACTGTGCACTCCTTAGCGCGGCTTCTGCCGAAAGACGCCCGGGAGCGGCTCTTAGCTCCGGACAGCATCGTACCTTCGTCTTTAGCGTCTCTTCTCGTCTACATCTTAGCAAAAAGCTTTTCCACTATGTCTGGCGAGGAAAAACTGTGCCAGCACAGAAAACATCTCCCATCGTGTTCTAGACGTTGCACGGAGGTGTGCCGAGTGTTTGGCATGAAGGAAAGAAAAGTTGTCCAAAACAGCTTCCAATCGAATGTTCATGTGATTGGAAAAGTCAGGAGAGTGCAAAGGTACTGTTTTCTAGCAGTTGGCAAGCTGCGCACACAATCCCAGTGTTGTACAGCTTCCTTCTTCACCTTTCCGAAGGTGCCGCTCTCTCCAGCTCCCGGAGGCGAAGAAGCGGCTTCTTCGCGCAAAGACGATTGTGCCGCTCACTGTGCACTCCTTAGCGCGGCTTCTGCCGAAAGACGCCCGGGAGCGGCTCTTACCTCCGGACAGCATCGTACCTTCGTCTTTAGCGTCTCTTCTCGTCTACATCTTAGCAAAAAGCTTTTCCACTATGTCTGGCGAGGAAAAACTGTGCCAGCACAGAAAACATCTCCCATCGTGTTCTAGACGTTGCACGGAGGTGTGCCGAGTGTTTGGCATGAAGGAAAGAAAAGTTGTCCAAAACAGCTTCCAATCGAATGTTCATGTGATTGGAAAAGTCAGGAGAGTGCAAAGGTACTGTTTTCTATCAGTTGGCAAGCTGCGCACACAATCCCAGTGTTGTACAGCTTCCTTCTTCACCTTTCCGAAGGTGCCGCTCTCTCCGGCTCCCGGAGGCGAAGAAGCGGCTTCTTCGCGCAAAGACGATTGTGCCGCTCACTGTGCACTCCTTAGCGCGGCTTCTGCCGAAAGACGCCCGGGAGCGGCTCTTAGCTCCGGACAGCATCGTACCTTCGTCTTTAGCGTCTCTTCTCGTCTACATCTTAGCAAAAAGCTTTTCTACTATGTCTGGCGAGGAAAAACTGTGCCAGCACAGAAAACATCTCCCATCGTGTTCTAGACGTTGCACGGAGGTGTGCCGAGTGTTTGGCATGAAGGAAAGAAAAGTTGTCCAAAACAGCTTCCAATCGAATGTTCCTGTGATTGGAAAAGTCAGGAGAGTGCAAAGGTACTGTTTTCTATCAGTTGGCAAGCTGCGCACACAATCCCAGTGTTGTACAGCTTCCTTCTTCACCTTTCCGAAGGTGCCGCTCTCTCCGGCTCCCGGAGGCGAAGAAGCGGCTTCTTCGCGCAAAGACGATTGTGCCACTCACTGTGCACTCCTTAGCGCGGCTTCTGCCGAAAGACGCCCGGGAGCGGCTCTTACCTCCGGACAGCATCGTACCTTCGTCTTTAGCGTCTCTTCTCGTCTACATCTTAGCAAAAAGCTTTTCCACTATGTCTGGCGAGGAAAAACTGTGCCAGCACAGAAAACATCTCCCATCGTGTTCTAGACGTTGCACGGAGGTGTGCCGAGTGTTTGGCATGAAGGAAAGAAAAGTTGTCCAAAACAGCTTCCAATCGAATGTTCATGTGATTGGAAAAGTCAGGAGAGTGCAAAGGTACTGTTTTCTAGCAGTTGGCAAGCTGCGCACACAATCCCAGTGTTGTACAGCTTCCTTCTTCACCTTTCCGAAGGTGCCGCTCTCTCCGGCTCCCGGAGGCGAAGAAGCGGCTTCTTCGCGCCAAGACGATTGTGCCGCTCACTGTGCACTCCTTAGCGCCGCTTCTGCCGAAAGACGCCCGGGAGCGGCTCTTAGCTCCGGACAGCATCGTACCTTCGTCTTTAGCGTCTCTTCTCGTCTACATCTTAGCAAAAAGCTTCTCTATTATGTCTGGCGAGGAAAAACTGTGCCAGCACAGAAAACATCTCCCATCGTGTTCTAGACGTTGCACGGAAGTGTGCCGAGTGTTTGGCATGAAGGAAAGAAAAGTTGTCCAAAACAGCTTCCAATCGAATGTTCATGTGATTGGAAAAGTCAGGAGAGTGCAAAGGTACTGTTTTCTATCAGTTGGCAAGCTGCGCACACAATCCCAGTGTTGTACAGCTTCCTTCTTCACCTTTCCGAAGGTGCCGCTCTCTCCGGCTCCCGGAGGCGAAGAAGCGGCTTCTTCGCGCAAAGACGATTGTGCCGCTCACTGTGCACTCCTTAGCGCGGCTTCTGCCGAAAGACGCCCGGGAGCGGCTCTTAGCTCCGGACAGCATCGTACCTTCGTCTTTAGCGTCTCTTCTCGTCTACATCTTAGCAAAAAGCTTTTCCACTATGTCTGGCGAGGAAAAACTGTGCCAGCACAGAAAACATCTCCCATCGTGTTCTAGACGTTGCACGGAGGTGTGCCGAGTGTTTGGCATGAAGGAAAGAAAAGTTGTCCAAAACAGCTTCCAATCGAATGTTCATGTGATTGGAAAAGTCAGGAGAGTGCAAAGGTACTGTTTTCTAGCAGTTGGCAAGCTGCGCACACAATCCCAGTGTTGTACAGCTTCCTTCTTCACCTTTCCGAAGGTGCCGCTCTCTCCAGCTCCCGGAGGCGAAGAAGCGGCTTCTTCGCGCAAAGACGATTGTGCCGCTCACTGTGCACTCCTTAGCGCGGCTTCTGCCGAAAGACGCCCGGGAGCGGCTCTTAGCTCCGGACAGCATCGTACCTTCGTCTTTAGCGTCTCTTCTCGTCTACATCTTAGCAAAAAGCTTTTCCACTATGTCTGGCGAGGAAAAACTGTGCCAGCACAGAAAACATCTCCCATCGTGTTCTAGACGTTGCACGGAGGTGTGCCGAGTGTTTGGCATGAAGGAAAGAAAAGTTGTCCAAAACAGCTTCCAATCGAATGTTCATGTGATTGGAAAAGTCAGGAGAGTGCAAAGGTACTGTTTTCTATCAGTTGGCAAGCTGCGCACACAATCCCAGTGTTGTACAGCTTCCTTCTTCACCTTTCCGAAGGTGCCGCTCTCTCCGGCTCCCGGAGGCGAAGAAGCGGCTTCTTCGCGCAAAGACGATTGTGCCGCTCACTGTGCACTCCTTAGCGCGGCTTCTGCCGAAAGACGCCCGGGAGCGGCTCTTAGCTCCGGACAGCATCGTACCTTCGTCTTTAGCGTCTCTTCTCGTCTACATCTTAGCAAAAAGCTTTTCTACTATGTCTGGCGAGGAAAAACTGTGCCAGCACAGAAAACATCTCCCATCGTGTTCTAGACGTTGCACGGAGGTGTGCCGAGTGTTTGGCATGAAGGAAAGAAAAGTTGTCCAAAACAGCTTCCAATCGAATGTTCCTGTGATTGGAAAAGTCAGGAGAGTGCAAAGGTACTGTTTTCTATCAGTTGGCAAGCTGCGCACACAATCCCAGTGTTGTACAGCTTCCTTCTTCACCTTTCCGAAGGTGCCGCTCTCTCCGGCTCCCGGAGGCGAAGAAGCGGCTTCTTCGCGCAAAGACGATTGTGCCACTCACTGTGCACTCCTTAGCGCGGCTTCTGCCGAAAGACGCCCGGGAGCGGCTCTTACCTCCGGACAGCATCGTACCTTCGTCTTTAGCGTCTCTTCTCGTCTACATCTTAGCAAAAAGCTTTTCCACTATGTCTGGCGAGGAAAAACTGTGCCAGCACAGAAAACATCTCCCATCGTGTTCTAGACGTTGCACGGAGTTGTGCCGAGTGTTTGGCATGAAGGAAAGAAAAGTTGTCCAAAACAGCTTCCAATCGAATGTTCATGTGATTGGAAAAGTCAGGAGAGTGCAAAGGTACTGTTTTCTAGCAGTTGGCAAGCTGCGCACACAATCCCAGTGTTGTACAGCTTCCTTCTTCACCTTTCCGAAGGTGCCGCTCTCTCCGGCTCCCGGAGGCGAAGAAGCGGCTTCTTCGCGCCAAGACGATTGTGCCGCTCACTGTGCTCTCCTTAGCGCCGCTTCTGCCGAAAGACGCCCGGGAGCGGCTCTTAGCTCCGGACAGCATCGTACCTTCGTCTTTAGCGTCTCTTCTCGTCTACATCTTAGCAAAAAGCTTCTCTATTATGTCTGGCGAGGAAAAACTGTGCCAGCACAGAAAACATCTCCCATCGTGTTCTAGACGTTGCACGGAAGTGTGCCGAGTGTTTGGCATGAAGGAAAGAAAAGTTGTCCAAAACAGCTTCCAATCGAATGTTCATGTGATTGGAAAAGTCAGGAGAGTGCAAAGGTACTGTTTTCTATCAGTTGGCAAGCTGCGCACACAATCCCAGTGTTGTACAGCTTCCTTCTTCACCTTTCCGAAGGTGCCGCTCTCTCCGGCTCCCGGAGGCGAAGAAGCGGCTTCTTCGCGCAAAGACGATTGTGCCGCTCACTGTGCACTCCTTAGCGCGGCTTCTGCCGAAAGACGCCCGGGAGCGGCTCTTAGCTCCGGACAGCATCGTACCTTCGTCTTTAGCGTCTCTTCTCGTCTACATCTTAGCAAAAAGCTTTTCTCCTGTGTCTGGCGAGGAAAAACTGTGCCAGCACAGAAAACATCTCCCATCGTGTTCTAGACGTTGCACGGAGGTGTGCCGAGTGTTTGGCATGAAGGAAAGAAAAGTTGTCCAAAACAGCTTCCAATCGAATGTTCATGTGATTGGAAAAGTCAGGAGAGTGCAAAGGTACTGTTTTCTATCAGTTGGCAAGCTGCGCACACAATCCCAGTGTTGTACAGCTTCCTTCTTCACCTTTCCGAAGGTGCCGCTCTCTCCAGCTCCCGGAGGCGAAGAAGCGGCTTCTTCGCGCAAAGACGATTGTGCCGCTCACTGTGCACTCCTTAGCGCGGCTTCTGCCGAAAGACGCCCGGGAGCGGCTCTTAGCTCCGGACAGCATCGTACCTTCGTCTTTAGCGTCTCTTCTCGTCTACATCTTAGCAAAAAGCTTTTCTACTATGTCTGGCGAGGAAAAACTGTGCCAGCACAGAAAACATCTCCCATCGTGTTCTAGACGTTGCACGGAGGTGTGCCGAGTGTTTGGCATGAAGAAAGGAAAAGTTGTCCAAAACAGCTTCCAATCGAATGTTCATGTGATTGGAAAAGTCAGGAGAGTGCAAAGGTACTGTTTTCTATCAGTTGGCAAGCTGCGCACACAATCCCAGTGTTGTACAGCTTCCTTCTTCACCTTTCCGATGCTGCCGCTCTCTCCGGCTCCCGGAGGCGAAGAAGCGGCTTCTTCGCGCAAAGACGATTGTGCCGCTCACTGTGCACTCCTTAGCGCGGCTTCTGCCGAAAGACGCCCGGGAGCGGCTCTTAGCTCCGGACAGCATCGTACCTTCGTCTTTAGCGTCTCTTCTCGTCTACATCTTAGCAAAAAGCTTTTCTACTATGTCTGGCGAGGAAAAACTGTGCCAGCACAGAAAACATCTCCCATCGTGTTCTAGACGTTGCACGGAAGTGTGCCGAGTGTTTGGCATGAAGAAAAGAAAAGTTGTCCAAAACAGCTTCCAATCGAATGTTCATGTGATTGGAAAAGTCAGGAGAGTGCAAAGGTACTGTTTTCTAGCAGTTGGCAAGCTGCGCACACAATCCCAGTGTTGTACAGCTTCCTTCTTCACCTTTCCGAAGGTGCCGCTCTCTCCGGCTCCCGGAGGCGAAGAAGCGGCTTCTTCGCGCAAAGACGATTGTGCCGCTCACTGTGCTCTCCTTAGCGCGGCTTCTGCCGAAAGACGCCCGGGAGCGGCTCTTAGCTCCGGACAGCATCGTACCTTCGTCTTTAGCGTCTCTTCTCGTCTACATCTTAGCAAAAAGCTTTTCTACTATGTCTGGCGAGGAAAAACTGTGCCAGCACAGAAAACATCTCCCATCGTGTTCTAGACGTTGCACGGAGGTGTGCCGAGTGTTTGGCATGAAGAAAAGAAAAGTTGTCCAAAACAGCTTCCAATCGAATGTTCATGTGATTGGAAAAGTCAGGAGAGTGCAAAGGTACTGTTTTCTAGCAGTTGGCAAGCTGCGCACACAATCCCAGTGTTGTACAGCTTCCTTCTTCACCTTTCCGAAGGTGCCGCTCTCTCCGGCTCCCGGAGGCGAAGAAGCGGCTTCTTCGCGCAAAGACGATTGTGCCGCTCACTGTGCACTCCTTAGCGCGGCTTCTGCCGAAAGACGCCCGGGAGCGGCTCTTAGCTCCGGACAGCATCGTACCTTCGTCTTTAGCGTCTCTTCTCGTCTACATCTTAGCAAAAAGCTTTTCTACTATGTCTGGCGAGGAAAAACTGTGCCAGCACAGAAAACATCTCCCATCGTGTTCTAGACGTTGCACGGAGGTGTGCCGAGTGTTTGGCATGAAGAAAAGAAAAGTTGTCCAAAACAGCTTCCAATCGAATGTTCATGTGATTGGAAAAGTCAGGAGAGTGCAAAGGTACTGTTTTCTATCAGTTGGCAAGCTGCGCACACAATCCCAGTGTTGTACAGCTTCCTTCTTCACCTTTCCGAAGGTGCCGCTCTCTCCGGCTCCCGGAGGCGAAGAAGCGGCTTCTTCGCGCAAAGACGATTGTGCCGCTCACTGTGCACTCCTTAGCGCGGCTTCTGCCGAAAGACGCCCGGGAGCGGCTCTTAGCTCCGGACAGCATCGTACCTTCGTCTTTAGCGTCTCTTCTCGTCTACATCTTAGCAAAAAGCTTTTCTACTATGTCTGGCGAGGAAAAACTGTGCCAGCACAGAAAACATCTCCCATCGTGTTCTAGACGTTGCACGGAGGTGTGCCGAGTGTTTGGCATGAAGAAAAGAAAAGTTGTCCAAAACAGCTTCCAATCGAATGTTCCTGTGATTGGAAAAGTCAGGAGAGTGCAAAGGTACTGTTTTCTATTAGTTGGCAAGCTGCGCACACAATCCCAGTGTTGTACAGCTTCCTTCTTCACCTTTCCGAAGGTGCCGCTCTCTCCGGCTCCCGGAGGCGAAGAAGCGGCTTCTTCGCGCAAAGACGATTGTGCCACTCACTGTGCACTCCTTAGCGCGGCTTCTGCCGAAAGACGCCCGGGAGCGGCTCTTACCTCCGGACAGCATCGTACCTTCGTCTTTAGCGTCTCTTCTCGTCTACATCTTAGCAAAAAGCTTTTCCACTATGTCTGGCGAGGAAAAACTGTGCCAGCACAGAAAACATCTCCCATCGTGTTCTAGACGTTGCACGGAGGTGTGCCGAGTGTTTGGCATGAAGGAAAGAAAAGTTGTCCAAAACAGCTTCCAATCGAATGTTCATGTGATTGGAAAAGTCAGGAGAGTGCAAAGGTACTGTTTTCTATCAGTTGGCAAGCTGCGCACACAATCCCAGTGTTGTACAGCTTCCTTCTTCACCTTTCCGAAGGTGCCGCTCTCTCCGGCTCCCGGAGGCGAAGAAGCGGCTTCTTCGCGCAAAGACGATTGTGCCGCTCACTGTGCTCTCCTTAGCGCGGCTTCTGCCGAAAGACGCCCGGGAGCGGCTCTTAGCTCCGGACAGCATCGTACCTTCGTCTTTAGCGTCTCTTCTCGTCTACATCTTAGCAAAAAGCTTTTCTATTATGTCTGGCGAGGAAAAACTGTGCCAGCACAGAAAACATCTCCCATCGTGTTCTAGACGTTGCACGGAAGTGTGCCGAGTGTTTGGCATGAAGAAAAGAAAAGTTGTCCAAAACAGCTTCCAATCGAATGTTCATGTGATTGGAAAAGTCAGGAGAGTGCAAAGGTACTGTTTTCTAGCAGTTGGCAAGCTGCGCACACAATCCCAGTGTTGTACAGCTTCCTTCTTCACCTTTCCGAAGGTGCCGCTCTCTCCGGCTCCCGGAGGCGAAGAAGCGGCTTCTTCGCGCAAAGACGATTGTGCCGCTCACTGTGCACTCCTTAGCGCGGCTTCTGCCGAAAGACGCCCGGGAGCGGCTCTTAGCTCCGGACAGCATCGTACCTTCGTCTTTAGCGTCTCTTCTCGTCTACATCTTAGCAAAAAGCTTTTCTCCTGTGTCTGGCGAGGAAAAACTGTGCCAGCACAGAAAACATCTCCCATCGTGTTCTAGACGTTGCACGGAGGTGTGCCGAGTGTTTGGCATGAAGGAAAGAAAAGTTGTCCAAAACAGCTTCCAATCGAATGTTCATGTGATTGGAAAAGTCAGGAGAGTGCAAAGGTACTGTTTTCTAGCAGTTGGCAAGCTGCGCACACAATCCCAGTGTTGTACAGCTTCCTTCTTCACCTTTCCGAAGGTGCCGCTCTCTCCGGCTCCCGGAGGCGAAGAAGCGGCTTCTTCGCGCAAAGACGATTGTGCCGCTCACTGTGCTCTCCTTAGCGCGGCTTCTGCTGAAAGACGCCCGGGAGCGGCTCTTAGCTCCGGACAGCATCGTACCTTCGTCTTTAGCGTCTCTTCTCGTCTACATCTTAGCAAAAAGCTTTTCTACTATGTCTGGCGAGGAAAAACTGTGCCAGCACAGAAAACATCTCCCATCGTGTTCTAGACGTTGCACGGAGGTGTGCCGAGTGTTTGGCATGAAGAAAAGAAAAGTTGTCCAAAACAGCTTCCAATCGAATGTTCATGTGATTGGAAAAGTCAGGAGAGTGCAAAGGTACTGTTTTCTAGCAGTTGGCAAGCTGCGCACACAATCCCAGTGTTGTACAGCTTCCTTCTTCACCTTTCCGAAGGTGCCGCTCTCTCCGGCTCCCGGAGGCGAAGAAGCGGCTTCTTCGCGCAAAGACGATTGTGCCGCTCACTGTGCACTCCTTAGCGCGGCTTCTGCCGAAAGACGCCCGGGAGCGGCTCTTAGCTCCGGACAGCATCGTACCTTCGTCTTTAGCGTCTCTTCTCGTCTACATCTTAGCAAAAAGCTTTTCTACTATGTCTGGCGAGGAAAAACTGTGCCAGCACAGAAAACATCTCCCATCGTGTTCTAGATGTTGCACGGAAGTGTGCCGAGTGTTTGGCATGAAGAAAAGAAAAGTTGTCCAAAACAGCTTCCAATCGAATGTTCATGTGATTGGAAAAGTCAGGAGAGTGCAAAGGTACTGTTTTCTAGCAGTTGGCAAGCTGCGCACACAATCCCAGTGTTGTACAGCTTCCTTCTTCACCTTTCCGAAGGTGCCGCTCTCCGGCTCCCGGAGGCGAAGAAGCGGCTTCTTCGCGCAAAGACGATTGTGCCGCTCACTGTGCTCTCCTTAGCGCGGCTTCTGCCGAAAGACGCCCGGGAGCGGCTCTTAGCTCCGGACAGCATCGTACCTTCGTCTTTAGCGTCTCTTCTCGTCTACATCTTAGCAAAAAGCTTTTCTACTATGTCTGGCGAGGAAAAACTGTGCCAGCACAGAAAACATCTCCCATCGTGTTCTAGACGTTGCACGGAGGTGTGCCGAGTGTTTGGCATGAAGAAAAGAAAAGTTGTCCAAAACAGCTTCCAATCGAATGTTCATGTGATTGGAAAAGTCAGGAGAGTGCAAAGGTACTGTTTTCTAGCAGTTGGCAAGCTGCGCACACAATCCCAGTGTTGTACAGCTTCCTTCTTCACCTTTCCGAAGGTGCCGCTCTCTCCGGCTCCCGGAGGCGAAGAAGCGGCTTCTTCGCGCAAAGACGATTGTGCCGCTCACTGTGCACTCCTTAGCGCGGCTTCTGCCGAAAGACGCCCGGGAGCGGCTCTTAGCTCCGGACAGCATCGTACCTTCGTCTTTAGCGTCTCTTCTCGTCTACATCTTAGCAAAAAGCTTTTCTACTATGTCTGGCGAGGAAAAACTGTGCCAGCACAGAAAACATCTCCCATCGTGTTCTAGACGTTGCACGGAGGTGTGCCGAGTGTTTGGCATGAAGAAAAGAAAAGTTGTCCAAAACAGCTTCCAATCGAATGTTCATGTGATTGGAAAAGTCAGGAGAGTGCAAAGGTACTGTTTTCTAGCAGTTGGCAAGCTGCGCACACAATCCCAGTGTTGTACAGCTTCCTTCTTCACCTTTCCGAAGGTGCCGCTCTCTCCGGCTCCCGGAGGCGAAGAAGCGGCTTCTTCGCGCAAAGACGATTGTGCCGCTCACTGTGCACTCCTTAGGGCGGCTTCTGCCGAAAGACGCCCGGGAGCGGCTCTTAGCTCCGGACAGCATCGTACCTTCGTCTTTAGCGTCTCTTCTCGTCTACATCTTAGCAAAAAGCTTTTCTACTATGTCTGGCGAGGAAAAACTGTGCCAGCACAGAAAACAACTCCCATCGTGTTCTAGACGTTGCACGGAGGTGTGCCGAGTGTTTGGCATGAAGAAAAGAAAAGTTGTCCAAAACAGCTTCCAATCGAATGTTCATGTGATTGGAAAAGTCAGGAGAGTGCAAAAGTACTGTTTTCTAGCAGTTGGCAAGCTGCGCACACAATCCCAGTGTTGTACAGCTTCCTTCTTCACCTTTCCGAAGGTGCCGCTCTCTCCGGCTCCCGGAGGCGAAGAAGCGGCTTCTTCGCGCAAAGACGATTGTGCCGCTCACTGTGCACTCCTTAGCGCGGCTTCTGCCGAAAGACGCCCGGGAGCGGCTCTTAGCTCCGGACAGCATCGTACCTTCGTCTTTAGCGTCTCTTCTCGTCTACATCTTAGCAAAAAGCTTTTCTACTATGTCTGGCGAGGAAAAACTGTGCCAGCACAGAAAACATCTCCCATCGTGTTCTAGACGTTGCACGGAGGTGTGCCGAGTGTTTGGCATGAAGGAAAGAAAAGTTGTCCAAAACAGCTTCCAATCGAATGTTCCTGTGATTGGAAAAGTCAGGAGAGTGCAAAGGTACTGTTTTCTATCAGTTGGCAAGCTGCGCACACAATCCCAGTGTTGTACAGCTTCCTTCTTCACCTTTCCGAAGGTGCCGCTCTCTCCGGCTCCCGGAGGCGAAGAAGCGGCTTCTTCGCGCAAAGACGATTGTGCCACTCACTGTGCACTCCTTAGCGCGGCTTCTGCCGAAAGACGCCCGGGAGCGGCTCTTACCTCCGGACAGCATCGTACCTTCGTCTTTAGCGTCTCTTCTCGTCTACATCTTAGCAAAAAGCTTTTCCACTATGTCTGGCGAGGAAAAACTGTGCCAGCACAGAAAACATCTCCCATCGTGTTCTAGACGTTGCACGGAGGTGTGCCGAGTGTTTGGCATGAAGGAAAGAAAAGTTGTCCAAAACAGCTTCCAATCGAATGTTCATGTGATTGGAAAAGTCAGGAGAGTGCAAAGGTACTGTTTTCTAGCAGTTGGCAAGCTGCGCACACAATCCCAGTGTTGTACAGCTTCCTTCTTCACCTTTCCGAAGGTGCCGCTCTCTCCGGCTCCCGGAGGCGAAGAAGCGGCTTCTTCGCGCCAAGACGATTGTGCCGCTCACTGTGCTCTCCTTAGCGCCGCTTCTGCCGAAAGACGCCCGGGAGCGGCTCTTAGCTCCGGACAGCATCGTACCTTCGTCTTTAGCGTCTCTTCTCGTCTACATCTTAGCAAAAAGCTTCTCTATTATGTCTGGCGAGGAAAAACTGTGCCAGCACAGAAAACATCTCCCATCGTGTTCTAGACGTTGCACGGAAGTGTGCCGAGTGTTTGGCATGAAGGAAAGAAAAGTTGTCCAAAACAGCTTCCAATCGAATGTTCATGTGATTGGAAAAGTCAGGAGAGTGCAAAGGTACTGTTTTCTATCAGTTGGCAAGCTGCGCACACAATCCCAGTGTTGTACAGCTTCCTTCTTCACCTTTCCGAAGGTGCCGCTCTCTCCGGCTCCCGGAGGCGAAGAAGCGGCTTCTTCGCGCAAAGACGATTGTGCCGCTCACTGTGCACTCCTTAGCGCGGCTTCTGCCGAAAGACGCCCGGGAGCGGCTCTTAGCTCCGGACAGCATCGTACCTTCGTCTTTAGCGTCTCTTCTCGTCTACATCTTAGCAAAAAGCTTTTCTCCTGTGTCTGGCGAGGAAAAACTGTGCCAGCACAGAAAACATCTCCCATCGTGTTCTAGACGTTGCACGGAGGTGTGCCGAGTGTTTGGCATGAAGGAAAGAAAAGTTGTCCAAAACAGCTTCCAATCGAATGTTCATGTGATTGGAAAAGTCAGGAGAGTGCAAAGGTACTGTTTTCTATCAGTTGGCAAGCTGCGCACACAATCCCAGTGTTGTACAGCTTCCTTCTTCACCTTTCCGAAGGTGCCGCTCTCTCCAGCTCCCGGAGGCGAAGAAGCGGCTTCTTCGCGCAAAGACGATTGTGCCGCTCACTGTGCACTCCTTAGCGCGGCTTCTGCCGAAAGACGCCCGGGAGCGGCTCTTAGCTCCGGACAGCATCGTACCTTCGTCTTTAGCGTCTCTTCTCGTCTACATCTTAGCAAAAAGCTTTTCTACTATGTCTGGCGAGGAAAAACTGTGCCAGCACAGAAAACATCTCCCATCGTGTTCTAGACGTTGCACGGAGGTGTGCCGAGTGTTTGGCATGAAGAAAGGAAAAGTTGTCCAAAACAGCTTCCAATCGAATGTTCATGTGATTGGAAAAGTCAGGAGAGTGCAAAGGTACTGTTTTCTAGCAGTTGGCAAGCTGCGCACACAATCCCAGTGTTGTACAGCTTCCTTCTTCACCTTTCCGATGCTGCCGCTCTCTCCGGCTCCCGGAGGCGAAGAAGCGGCTTCTTCGCGCAAAGACGATTGTGCCGCTCACTGTGCACTCCTTAGCGCGGCTTCTGCCGAAAGACGCCCGGGAGCGGCTCTTAGCTCCGGACAGCATCGTACCTTCGTCTTTAG
Source organism: Ammospiza maritima maritima (assembly GCA_036010785.1). NCBI lineage: Eukaryota > Metazoa > Chordata > Aves > Passeriformes > Passerellidae > Ammospiza > Ammospiza maritima. Next base: position 2,705,881 of record JAYKTQ010000127.1, read on the forward strand.
CGTCTCTTCTCGTCTACATCTTAGCAAAAAGCTTTTCTACTATGTCTGGCGAGGAAAAACTGTGCCAGCACAGAAAACATCTCCCATCGTGTTCTAGACGTTGCACGGAAGTGTGCCGAGTGTTTGGCATGAAGAAAAGAAAAGTTGTCCAAAACAGCTTCCAATCGAATGTTCATGTGATTGGAAAAGTCAGGAGAGTGCAAAGGTACTGTTTTCTAGCAGTTGGCAAGCTGCGCACACAATCCCAGTGTTGTACAGCTTCCTTCTTCACCTTTCCGAAGGTGCCGCTCTCTCCGGCTCCCGGAGGCGAAGAAGCGGCTTCTTCGCGCAAAGACGATTGTGCCGCTCACTGTGCTCTCCTTAGCGCGGCTTCTGCCGAAAGACGCCCGGGAGCGGCTCTTAGCTCCGGACAGCATCGTACCTTCGTCTTTAGCGTCTCTTCTCGTCTACATCTTAGCAAAAAGCTTTTCTACTATGTCTGGCGAGGAAAAACTGTGCCAGCACAGAAAACATCTCCCATCGTGTTCTAGACGTTGCACGGAGGTGTGCCGAGTGTTTGGCATGAAGAAAAGAAAAGTTGTCCAAAACAGCTTCCAATCGAATGTTCATGTGATTGGAAAAGTCAGGAGAGTGCAAAGGTACTGTTTTCTAGCAGTTGGCAAGCTGCGCACACAATCCCAGTGTTGTACAGCTTCCTTCTTCACCTTTCCGAAGGTGCCGCTCTCTCCGGCTCCCGGAGGCGAAGAAGCGGCTTCTTCGCGCAAAGACGATTGTGCCGCTCACTGTGCACTCCTTAGCGCGGCTTCTGCCGAAAGACGCCCGGGAGCGGCTCTTAGCTCCGGACAGCATCGTACCTTCGTCTTTAGCGTCTCTTCTCGTCTACATCTTAGCAAAAAGCTTTTCTACTATGTCTGGCGAGGAAAAACTGTGCCAGCACAGAAAACATCTCCCATCGTGTTCTAGACGTTGCACGGAGGTGTGCCGAGTGTTTGGCATGAAGAAAAGAAAAGTTGTCCAAAACAGCTTCCAATCGAATGTTCATGTGATTGGAAAAGTCAGGAGAGTGCAAAGGTACTGTTTTCTATCAGTTGGCAAGCTGCGCACACAATCCCAGTGTTGTACAGCTTCCTTCTTCACCTTTCCGAAGGTGCCGCTCTCTCCGGCTCCCGGAGGCGAAGAAGCGGCTTCTTCGCGCAAAGACGATTGTGCCGCTCACTGTGCACTCCTTAGCGCGGCTTCTGCCGAAAGACGCCCGGGAGCGGCTCTTAGCTCCGGACAGCATCGTACCTTCGTCTTTAGCGTCTCTTCTCGTCTACATCTTAGCAAAAAGCTTTTCTACTATGTCTGGCGAGGAAAAACTGTGCCAGCACAGAAGACATCTCCCATCGTGTTCTAGACGTTGCACGGAGGTGTGCCGAGTGTTTGGCATGAAGAAAAGAAAAGTTGTCCAAAACAGCTTCCAATCGAATGTTCCTGTGATTGGAAAAGTCAGGAGAGTGCAAAGGTACTGTTTTCTATTAGTTGGCAAGCTGCGCACACAATCCCAGTGTTGTACAGCTTCCTTCTTCACCTTTCCGAAGGTGCCGCTCTCTCCGGCTCCCGGAGGCGAAGAAGCGGCTTCTTCGCGCAAAGACGATTGTGCCACTCACTGTGCACTCCTTAGCGCGGCTTCTGCCGAAAGACGCCCGGGAGCGGCTCTTACCTCCGGACAGCATCGTACCTTCGTCTTTAGCGTCTCTTCTCGTCTACATCTTAGCAAAAAGCTTTTCCACTATGTCTGGCGAGGAAAAACTGTGCCAGCACAGAAAACATCTCCCATCGTGTTCTAGACGTTGCACGGAGGTGTGCCGAGTGTTTGGCATGAAGGAAAGAAAAGTTGTCCAAAACAGCTTCCAATCGAATGTTCATGTGATTGGAAAAGTCAGGAGAGTGCAAAGGTACTGTTTTCTATCAGTTGGCAAGCTGCGCACACAATCCCAGTGTTGTACAGCTTCCTTCTTCACCTTTCCGAAGGTGCCGCTCTCTCCGGCTCCCGGAGGCGAAGAAGCGGCTTCTTCGCGCAAAGACGATTGTGCCGCTCACTGTGCTCTCCTTAGCGCGGCTTCTGCCGAAAGACGCCCGGGAGCGGCTCTTAGCTCCGGACAGCATCGTACCTTCGTCTTTAGCGTCTCTTCTCGTCTACATCTTAGCAAAAAGCTTTTCTATTATGTCTGGCGAGGAAAAACTGTGCCAGCACAGAAAACATCTCCCATCGTGTTCTAGACGTTGCACGGAAGTGTGCCGAGTGTTTGGCATGAAGAAAAGAAAAGTTGTCCAAAACAGCTTCCAATCGAATGTTCATGTGATTGGAAAAGTCAGGAGAGTGCAAAGGTACTGTTTTCTAGCAGTTGGCAAGCTGCGCACACAATCCCAGTGTTGTACAGCTTCCTTCTTCACCTTTCCGAAGGTGCCGCTCTCTCCGGCTCCCGGAGGCGAAGAAGCGGCTTCTTCGCGCAAAGACGATTGTGCCGCTCACTGTGCACTCCTTAGCGCGGCTTCTGCCGAAAGACGCCCGGGAGCGGCTCTTAGCTCCGGACAGCATCGTACCTTCGTCTTTAGCGTCTCTTCTCGTCTACATCTTAGCAAAAAGCTTTTCTCCTGTGTCTGGCGAGGAAAAACTGTGCCAGCACAGAAAACATCTCCCATCGTGTTCTAGACGTTGCACGGAGGTGTGCCGAGTGTTTGGCATGAAGGAAAGAAAAGTTGTCCAAAACAGCTTCCAATCGAATGTTCATGTGATTGGAAAAGTCAGGAGAGTGCAAAGGTACTGTTTTCTAGCAGTTGGCAAGCTGCGCACACAATCCCAGTGTTGTACAGCTTCCTTCTTCACCTTTCCGAAGGTGCCGCTCTCTCCGGCTCCCGGAGGCGAAGAAGCGGCTTCTTCGCGCAAAGACGATTGTGCCGCTCACTGTGCTCTCCTTAGCGCGGCTTCTGCTGAAAGACGCCCGGGAGCGGCTCTTAGCTCCGGACAGCATCGTACCTTCGTCTTTAGCGTCTCTTCTCGTCTACATCTTAGCAAAAAGCTTTTCTACTATGTCTGGCGAGGAAAAACTGTGCCAGCACAGAAAACATCTCCCATCGTGTTCTAGACGTTGCACGGAGGTGTGCCGAGTGTTTGGCATGAAGAAAAGAAAAGTTGTCCAAAACAGCTTCCAATCGAATGTTCATGTGATTGGAAAAGTCAGGAGAGTGCAAAGGTACTGTTTTCTAGCAGTTGGCAAGCTGCGCACACAATCCCAGTGTTGTACAGCTTCCTTCTTCACCTTTCCGAAGGTGCCGCTCTCTCCGGCTCCCGGAGGCGAAGAAGCGGCTTCTTCGCGCAAAGACGATTGTGCCGCTCACTGTGCACTCCTTAGCGCGGCTTCTGCCGAAAGACGCCCGGGAGCGGCTCTTAGCTCCGGACAGCATCGTACCTTCGTCTTTAGCGTCTCTTCTCGTCTACATCTTAGCAAAAAGCTTTTCTACTATGTCTGGCGAGGAAAAACTGTGCCAGCACAGAAAACATCTCCCATCGTGTTCTAGATGTTGCACGGAAGTGTGCCGAGTGTTTGGCATGAAGAAAAGAAAAGTTGTCCAAAACAGCTTCCAATCGAATGTTCATGTGATTGGAAAAGTCAGGAGAGTGCAAAGGTACTGTTTTCTAGCAGTTGGCAAGCTGCGCACACAATCCCAGTGTTGTACAGCTTCCTTCTTCACCTTTCCGAAGGTGCCGCTCTCTCCGGCTCCCGGAGGCGAAGAAGCGGCTTCTTCGCGCAAAGACGATTGTGCCGCTCACTGTGCTCTCCTTAGCGCGGCTTCTGCCGAAAGACGCCCGGGAGCGGCTCTTAGCTCCGGACAGCATCGTACCTTCGTCTTTAGCGTCTCTTCTCGTCTACATCTTAGCAAAAAGCTTTTCTACTATGTCTGGCGAGGAAAAACTGTGCCAGCACAGAAAACATCTCCCATCGTGTTCTAGACGTTGCACGGAGGTGTGCCGAGTGTTTGGCATGAAGAAAAGAAAAGTTGTCCAAAACAGCTTCCAATCGAATGTTCATGTGATTGGAAAAGTCAGGAGAGTGCAAAGGTACTGTTTTCTAGCAGTTGGCAAGCTGCGCACACAATCCCAGTGTTGTACAGCTTCCTTCTTCACCTTTCCGAAGGTGCCGCTCTCTCCGGCTCCCGGAGGCGAAGAAGCGGCTTCTTCGCGCAAAGACGATTGTGCCGCTCACTGTGCACTCCTTAGCGCGGCTTCTGCCGAAAGACGCCCGGGAGCGGCTCTTAGCTCCGGACAGCATCGTACCTTCGTCTTTAGCGTCTCTTCTCGTCTACATCTTAGCAAAAAGCTTTTCTACTATGTCTGGCGAGGAAAAACTGTGCCAGCACAGAAAACATCTCCCATCGTGTTCTAGACGTTGCACGGAGGTGTGCCGAGTGTTTGGCATGAAGAAAAGAAAAGTTGTCCAAAACAGCTTCCAATCGAATGTTCATGTGATTGGAAAAGTCAGGAGAGTGCAAAGGTACTGTTTTCTAGCAGTTGGCAAGCTGCGCACACAATCCCAGTGTTGTACAGCTTCCTTCTTCACCTTTCCGAAGGTGCCGCTCTCTCCGGCTCCCGGAGGCGAAGAAGCGGCTTCTTCGCGCAAAGACGATTGTGCCGCTCACTGTGCACTCCTTAGGGCGGCTTCTGCCGAAAGACGCCCGGGAGCGGCTCTTAGCTCCGGACAGCATCGTACCTTCGTCTTTAGCGTCTCTTCTCGTCTACATCTTAGCAAAAAGCTTTTCTACTATGTCTGGCGAGGAAAAACTGTGCCAGCACAGAAAACAACTCCCATCGTGTTCTAGACGTTGCACGGAGGTGTGCCGAGTGTTTGGCATGAAGAAAAGAAAAGTTGTCCAAAACAGCTTCCAATCGAATGTTCATGTGATTGGAAAAGTCAGGAGAGTGCAAAAGTACTGTTTTCTAGCAGTTGGCAAGCTGCGCACACAATCCCAGTGTTGTACAGCTTCCTTCTTCACCTTTCCGAAGGTGCCGCTCTCTCCGGCTCCCGGAGGCGAAGAAGCGGCTTCTTCGCGCAAAGACGATTGTGCCGCTCACTGTGCACTCCTTAGCGCGGCTTCTGCCGAAAGACGCCCGGGAGCGGCTCTTAGCTCCGGACAGCATCGTACCTTCGTCTTTAGCGTCTCTTCTCGTCTACATCTTAGCAAAAAGCTTTTCTACTATGTCTGGCGAGGAAAAACTGTGCCAGCACAGAAAACATCTCCCATCGTGTTCTAGACGTTGCACGGAAGTGTGCCGAGTGTTTGGCATGAAGAAAAGAAAAGTTGTCCAAAACAGCTTCCAATCGAATGTTCATGTGATTGGAAAAGTCAGGAGAGTGCAAAGGTACTGTTTTCTATCAGTTGGCAAGCTGCGCACACAATCCCAGTGTTGTACAGCTTCCTTCTTCACCTTTCCGAAGGTGCCGCTCTCTCCGGCTCCCGGAGGCGAAGAAGCGGCTTCTTCGCGCAAAGACGATTGTGCCGCTCACTGTGCTCTCCTTAGCGCGGCTTCTGCTGAAAGACGCCCGGGAGCGGCTCTTAGCTCCGGACAGCATCGTACCTTCGTCTTTAGCGTCTCTTCTCGTCTACATCTTAGCAAAAAGCTTTTCTACTATGTCTGGCGAGGAAAAACTGTGCCAGCACAGAAAACATCTCCCATCGTGTTCTAGACGTTGCACGGAGGTGTGCCGAGTGTTAGGCATGAAGAAAAGAAAAGTTGTCCAAAACAGCTTCCAATCGAATGTTCATGTGATTGGAAAAGTCAGGAGAGTGCAAAGGTACTGTTTTCTAGCAGTTGGCAAGCTGCGCACACAATCCCAGTGTTGTACAGCTTCCTTCTTCACCTTTCCGAAGGTGCCGCTCTCTCCGGCTCCCGGAGGCGAAGAAGCGGCTTCTTCGCGCAAAGACGATTGTGCCGCTCACTGTGCACTCCTTAGCGCGGCTTCTGCCGAAAGACGCCCGGGAGCGGCTCTTAGCTCCGGACAGCATCGTACCTTCGTCTTTAGCGTCTCTTCTCGTCTACATCTTAGCAAAAAGCTTTTCTACTATGTCTGGCGAGGAAAAACTGTGCCAGCACAGAAAACATCTCCCATCGTGTTCTAGACGTTGCACGGAGGTGTGCCGAGTGTTTGGCATGAAGAAAAGAAAAGTTGTCCAAAACAGCTTCCAATCGAATGTTCATGTGATTGGAAAAGTCAGGAGAGTGCAAAGGTACTGTTTTCTAGCAGTTGGCAAGCTGCGCACACAATCCCAGTGTTGTACAGCTTCCTTCTTCACCTTTCCGAAGGTGCCGCTCTCTCCGGCTCCCGGAGGCGAAGAAGCGGCTTCTTCGCGCAAAGACGATTGTGCCGCTCACTCTGCACTCCTTAGCGCGGCTTCTGCCGAAAGACGCCCGGGAGCGGCTCTTAGCTCCGGACAGCATCGTACCTTCGTCTTTAGCGTCTCTTCTCGTCTACATCTTAGCAAAAAGCTTTTCTACTATGTCTGGCGAGGAAAAACTGTGCCAGCACAGAAAACATCTCCCATCGTGTTCTAGACGTTGCACGGAGGTGTGCCGAGTGTTTGGCATGAAGAAAAGTTGTCCAAAACAGCTTCCAATCGAATGTTCCTGTGATTGGAAAAGTCAGGAGAGTGCAAAGGTACTGTTTTCTATTAGTTGGCAAGCTGCGCACACAATCCCAGTGTTGTACAGCTTCCTTCTTCACCTTTCCGAAGGTGCCGCTCTCTCCGGCTCCCGGAGGCGAAGAAGCGGCTTCTTCGCGCAAAGACGATTGTGCCACTCACTGTGAACTCCTTAGCGCGGCTTCTGCCGAAAGACGCCCGGGAGCGGCTCTTACCTCCGGACAGCATCGTACCTTCGTCTTTAGCGTCTCTTCTCGTCTACATCTTAGCAAAAAGCTTTTCCACTATGTCTGGCGAGGAAAAACTGTGCCAGCACAGAAAACATCTCCCATCGTGTTCTAGACGTTGCACGGAGGTGTGCCGAGTGTTTGGCTTGAAGGAAAGAAAAGTTGTCCAAAACAGCTTCCAATCGAATGTTCATGTGATTGGAAAAGTCAGGAGAGTGCAAAGGTACTGTTTTCTAGCAGTTGGCAAGCTGCGCACACAATCCCAGTGTTGTACAGCTTCCTTCTTCACCTTTCCGAAGGTGCCGCTCTCTCCGGCTCCCGGAGGCGAAGAAGCGGCTTCTTCGCGCAAAGACGATTGTGCCGCTCACTGTGCTCTCCTTAGCGCGGCTTCTGCCGAAAGACGCCCGGGAGCGGCTCTTAGCTCCGGACAGCATCGTACCTTCGTCTTTAGCGTCTCTTCTCGTCTACATCTTAGCAAAAAGCTTTTCTATTATGTCTGGCGAGGAAAAACTGTGCCAGCACAGAAAACATCTCCCATCGTGTTCTAGACGTTGCACGGAAGTGTGCCGAGTGTTTGGCATGAAGAAAAGAAAAGTTGTCCAAAACAGCTTCCAATCGAATGTTCATGTGATTGGAAAAGTCAGGAGAGTGCAAAGGTACTGTTTTCTATCAGTTGGCAAGCTGCGCACACAATCCCAGTGTTGTACAGCTTCCTTCTTCACCTTTCCGAAGGTGCCGCTCTCTCCGGCTCCCGGAGGCGAAGAAGCGGCTTCTTCGCGCAAAGACGATTGTGCCGCTCACTGTGCTCTCCTTAGCGCGGCTTCTGCCGAAAGACGCCCGGGAGCGGCTCTTAGCTCCGGACAGCATCGTACCTTCGTCTTTAGCGTCTCTTCTCGTCTACATCTTAGCAAAAAGCTTTTCCACTATGTCTGGCGAGGAAAAACTGTGCCAGCACAGAAAACATCTCCCATCGTGTTCTAGACGTTGCACGGAGGTGTGCCGAGTGTTTGGCATGAAGAAAAGAAAAGTTGTCCAAAACAGCTTCCAATCGAATGTTCATGTGATTGGAAAAGTCAGGAGAGTGCAAAGGTACTGTTTTCTAGCAGTTGGCAAGCTGCGCACACAATCCCAGTGTTGTACAGCTTCCTTCTTCACCTTTCCGAAGGTGCCGCTCTCTCCGGCTCCCGGAGGCGAAGAAGCGGCTTCTTCGCGCAAAGACGATTGTGCCGCTCACTGTGCACTCCTTAGCGCGGCTTCTGCCGAAAGACGCCCGGGAGCGGCTCTTAGCTCCGGAAAGCATCGTACCTTCGTCTTTAGAGTCTCTTCTCGTCTACATCTTAGCAAAAAGCTTTTCCACTATGTCTGGCGAGGAAAAACTGTGCCAGCACAGAAAACATCTCCCATCGTGTTCTAGACGTTGCACGGAGGTGTGCCGAGTGTTTGGCATGAAGGAAAGAAAAGTTGTCCAAAACAGCTTCCAATCGAATGTTCATGTGATTGGAAAAGTCAGGAGAGTGCAAAGGTACTGTTTTCTATCAGTTGGCAAGCTGCGCACACAATCCCAGTGTTGTACAGCTTCCTTCTTCACCTTTCCGAAGGTGCCGCTCTCTCCGGCTCCCGGAGGCGAAGAAGCGGCTTCTTCGCGCAAAGACGATTGTGCCGCTCACTGTGCACTCCTTAGCGCGGCTTCTGCCGAAAGACGCCCGGGAGCGGCTCTTAGCTCCGGACAGCATCGTACCTTCGTCTTTAGCGTCTCTTCTCGTCTACATCTTAGCAAAAAGCTTTTCCACTATGTCTGGCGAGGAAAAACTGTGCCAGCACAGAAAACATCTCCCATCGTGTTCTAGACGTTGCACGGAGGTGTGCCGAGTGTTTGGCATGAAGAAAAGAAAAGTTGTCCAAAACAGCTTCCAATCGAATGTTCATGTGATTGGAAAAGTCAGGAGAGTGCAAAGGTACTGTTTTCTAGCAGTTGGCAAGCTGCGCACACAATCCCAGTGTTGTACAGCTTCCTTCTTCACCTTTCCGAAGGTGCCGCTCTCTCCGGCTCCCGGAGGCGAAGAAGCGGCTTCTTCGCGCAAAGACGATTGTGCCGCTCACTGTGCTCTCCTTAGCGCGGCTTCTGCCGAAAGACGCCCGGGAGCGGCTCTTAGCTCCGGACAGCATCGTACCTTCGTCTTTAGCGTCTCTTCTCGTCTACATCTTAGCAAAAAGCTTTTCTACTATGTCTGGCGAGGAAAAACTGTGCCAGCACAGAAAACATCTCCCATCGTGTTCTAGACGTTGCACGGAGGTGTGCCGAGTGTTTGGCATGAAGGAAAGAAAAGTTGTCCAAAACAGCTTCCAATCGAATGTTCATGTGATTGGAAAAGTCAGGAGAGTGCAAAGGTACTGTTTTCTAGCAGTTGGCAAGCTGCGCACACAATCCCAGTGTTGTACAGCTTCCTTCTTCACCTTTCCGAAGGTGCCGCTCTCTCCGGCTCCCGGAGGCGAAGAAGCGGCTTCTTCGCGCAAAGACGATTGTGCCGCTCACTGTGCTCTCCTTAGCGCGGCTTCTGCCGAAAGACGCCCGGGAGCGGCTCTTAGCTCCGGACAGCATCGTACCTTCGTCTTTAGCGTCTCTTCTCGTCTACATCTTAGCAAAAAGCTTTTCTACTATGTCTGGCGAGGAAAAACTGTGCCAGCACAGAAAACATCTCCCATCGTGTTCTAGATGTTGCACGGAGGTGTGCCGAGTGTTTGGCATGAAGGAAAGCAAAGTTGTCCAAAACAGCTTCCAATCGAATGTTCATGTGATTGGAAAAGTCAGGAGAGTGCAAAGGTACTGTTTTCTAGCAGTTGGCAAGCTGCGCACACAATCCCAGTGTTGTACAGCTTCCTTCTTCACCTTTCCGAAGGTGCCGCTCTCTCCGGCTCCCGGAGGCGAAGAAGCGGCTTCTTCGCGCAAAGACGATTGTGCCGCTCACTGTGCACTCCTTAGCGCGGCTTCTGCCGAAAGACGCCCGGGAGCGGCTCTTAGCTCCGGACAGCATCGTACCTTCGTCTTTAGCGTCTCTTCTCGTCTACATCTTAGCAAAAAGCTTTTCTACTATGTCTGGCGAGGAAAAACTGTGCCAGCACAGAAAACATCTCCCATCGTGTTCTAGACGTTGCACGATCCCTATACTTAGGCTGATTTTCCTCCCTGGGGATAGGGTTAGACTTCAGCCTAGGGCTTGGAGATTTTTAACCAGGAAGTCCTGAGATCCAGGCTTACTGCATCTGCCAAAGGCATTCCAAAGGGAGTACAGAAGTGCCACAACATGGCTGCTTTCACGGCTTTTCCCTTAGGAAGAACCCTAATACGCGGCTGATTTACCTTCCTAGGGTTACTGTTAGGCTTAGGCCTAGGACTTTTAAAACCAGGAAGCCCTGGGCTCCAGGCACACTGCAGCTGCGAAAGGCATCCCAAGAGGGCTGCAGAAGTGACACAACTTGGCTGCCTCTGCTGCTATTCTCATGAGACCATCCCGAACCATAGGCTGATTTTCCTTCCTAGGGTTAAGGTTTGAGTTACGCCTAGGGTAAGGGTTCTATTAACCAGAAAGCCCTGAGTTCCAAGAACACAGCAGCTGCGAAGGACTACCCAAGAAGAGCACAAAAGTACCACAACGTGCCTGCCTCCACAGCTTTTTCCTTGGGGACATGCCTAATTCCTGGCTGATTTGCCTTTCTCGTCTTAGGGTTGGGGTTCGGCCTAGGGCTAGGATTTTTAAAATCAGGAAGCCCTGAGTTCCAGGCACACTGGAGCTGTGAAAGGCATCCCAAAGGGAGTGCAAAAGTGCCACAACATGGCTGCTTTCTCGGCTTTTTCCTTGGCAAGAAGCCTAACACCAGGCTGATTTCCCTTCCCAGGGTTACTGTTAGGCTTAGGCCTAGGACTTTTAAAACCAGGAAGCCCTGGCCTCCAGGCACATGCAGCTGCGAAAGGCATCCCAAGAGGGCCGCAGAAGTGACACAACTTGGCTGCCTCTGCTTCTATTCTCATGAGACCATCCTGAACCATAGGCTGATTTTCCTTCCTAGGGTTAAGGTTTGAGTTACGCCTAGGGTAAGGGTTCTATTAACCAGAAAGCCCTGAGTTCCAAGAACACAGCAGCTGCGAAGGACTTCCCAAGAAGAGCGCAAAAGTACCACAACATGCCTGCCTCCACAGCTTTTTCCTTGGGGACATGCCTAATTCTTGGCTGATTTGCCTTTCTTGTCTTAGGGTTGGGGTTCGGCCTAGGGCTAGGATTTTTAAAATCAGGAAGCCATGAGTTCCAGGCACACTAGAGCTGTGAAAGGCATCCAAAAGGGAGTGCAAAAGTGCCACAACATGGCTGCTTTCTCGGCTTTTTCCTTGGCAAGAAGCCTAACACCAGGCTGATTTACCTTCCTAGGGTTACTGTAAGGCTTAGGCCTTGGGCTAGGATTTTTAAAACTAGGAAGCCCTTAGCTCCAGGCACACTGCAGCTGTTCAAGGCATCCCAAGGGGAGTACAAAAGTGCAACAACATGGCAGCTTTCACAGCTTTTTCCTTGGCACCATCCCTATACCTAGGCTGTTTTATCTGCCTAGGTTTAGAGTTAGGGTTCAGCCTCGGGCTTGGAGTTTTTTAACCAGGAAGCCCTGAGTTCCAGGCTTACTGCATCTGCCAAAGTTTCCCAAAGGGAGTGCAAAAGTGCCACAACATGGCTGCTTTCACAGCTTTTCCCTTAGGAAGAACCCTAATACCCGGCTGATTTACCTTCCTAGGGTTACTGTTAGGCTTAGGCCTAGGACTTTTAAAACCAGGAAGCCCTGGGCTCCAGGCACACTGCAGCTGCGAAAGGCATCCCAAGGGGAGCACAAAAGTGACACAACTTGGCTGCCTCTGCTTCTATTCTCATGAGACCATCCTGAACCATAGGCTGATTTTCCTTCCTAGGGTTAAGGTTTGAGTTTCGCCTAGGGTAAGAGTTCTATTAACCAGAAAGCCCTGAGTTCCAAGAACACAGCAGCTGCGAAGGACTACCCAAGAAGAGCGCAAAAGTACCACAACATGCCTGCCTCCACAGCTTTTTCCTTGGGGACATGCCTAATTCCTGGCTGATTTGCCTTTCTCGTCTTAGGGTTGGGGTTCGGCCTAGGGCTAGGATTTTTTTAACTAGGAAGCCCTGATTTCCAGGCTTACTGCATCTGCCAAAGGCATCCCAAAGGGAGTGTAGAAGTGCCACAACATGGCTGCTTTCACGGCTTTTCCCTTATTAAGAACCCTAATACGCGGCTGATTTACCTTCCTAGGGTTACTGTTAGGCTTAGGCCTAGGACTTTTAAAACCAGGAAGCCCTGGGCTCCAGGCACACTGCAGCTGCGAAAGGCATCCCAAGAGGGCTGCAGAAGTGACACAACTTGGCTGCCACCACTGATATTTCCATGAGACCATCCCGAACCATAGGCTGATTTTCCTTCCTAGGGTTAAGGTTTGAGTTACGCCTAGGGTAAGAGTTCTATTAACCAGAAAGCCCTGAGTTCCAAGAACACAGCAGCTGCGAAAGACTAGCCAAGAAGAGCGCAAAAGTACCACAACATGCCTGCCTCCACAGCTTTTTCCTTGGGGACATGCCTAATTCCTGGCTGATTTGCCTTTCTTGTCTTAGGGTTGGGGTTCGGCCTAGGGCTAGGATTTTTAAAATCAGGAAGCCCTGAGTTCCAGGCACACTGGAGCTGTGAAAGTCATCCAAAAGGGAGTGCAAAAGTGCCACAACATGGCTGCTTTCCCGGCTTTTTCCTTGGCAAGAAGCCTAACACCAGGCTGATTTCCCTTCCCTGGGTTACTGTAAGGCTTAGGCCTAGCGCTAGGATTTTTAAAACTAGGAAGGCCTTAGCTCCAGGCACACTGCAGCTGTTCAAGGCATCCCAAGGGGAGTACAAAAGTGCAACAACATGGCAGCTTTCACAGCTTTTTCCTTGGCACCATCCCTATACCTAGGCTGATTTATCTGCCTAGGGTTAGGGTTAGGGTTCAGCCTAGGGCTTGGAGATTTTAACCAGGAAGCCCTGAGTTCCAGGCTTACTGCATCTGCCAAAGGTATCCCAAAGGGAGTGCAGAAGTGCCACAACATGGCTGCTTTCACGGCTTTTCCCTTAGGAAGAACCCTAATACGCAGCTGATTTACCTTCCTAGGGTTACTGTTAGGCTTAGGCCTAGGACATTTAAAACCAGGAAGCCCTGGGCTCCAGGCACACTGCAGCTGTGAAAGGCATCCCAAGGGGAGCGCAAAAGTGACACAACTTGGCTGCCTCTTCTTCTATTCTCATGAGACCATCCTGAACCTTAGGCTGATTTTCCTTCCTAGGGTTAAGGTTTGAGTTACGCCTAGGGTAAGGGTTCTATTAACCAGAAAGCCCTGAGCTCCAAGAACACAGCAGCTGCGAAGGACTAGCCAAGAAGAGCGCAAAAGTACCACAACATGCCTGCCTCCACAGCTTTTTCCTTGGGGACATGCCTAATTCCTGGCTGATTTGCCTTTCTCGTCTTAGGGTTGGGGTTCGGCCTAGGGCTAGGATTTTTTTAACTAGGAAGCCCTGAGTTCCAGGCTTACTTCATCTGCAAAAAGCATCCCAAAGGGAGTGCAGAAGTGCCACAACATGGCTGCTTTCACGGCTTTTCCCTTAGGAAGAACCCTAATACGCGGCTGATTTACCTTCCTAGGGTTACTGTTAGGCTTAGGCCTAGGACATTTCAAACCAGGAAGCCCTGGGCTCCAGGCACACTGCAGCTGCGAAAGGCATCCCAAGGGGAGCGCAAAAGTGACACAACTTGGCTGCCTCTGCTTCTATTCTCATGAGACCATCCCGAACCATAGGCTGATTTTCCTTCCTAGGGTTAAGGTTTGAGTTACGCCTAGGGTAAGGGTTCTATTAACCAGAAAGCCCTGAGTTCCAAGAACACAGCAGCTGCGAAGGACTACCCAAGAAGAGCGCAAAAGTACCACAACATGCCTGCCTCCACAGCTTTTTCCTTGGGGACATGCCTAATTCCTGGCTGATTTGCCTTTCTCGTCTTAGGGTTGGGGTTCGGCCTAGGGCTAGGATTTTTTGAACTAGGAAGCCCTGAGTTCCAGGCTTACTTCATCTGCAAAAAGCATCCCAAAGGGAGTGCAGAAGTGCCACAACATGGCTGCTTTCACGGCTTTTCCCTTAGGAAGAACCCTACTACGCGGCTGATTTACCTTCCTAGGGTTACTGTTAGGCTTAGGCCTAGGACTTTTAAAACCAGGAAGCCCTGGGCTCCAGGCACACTGCAGCTGCGAAAGGCATCCCAAGGGGAGCGCAAAAGTGACACAACTTGGCTGCCTCTGCTGCTATTCTCATGAGACCATCCCGAACCATAGGCTGATTTTCCTTCCTAGGGTTAAGGTTTGAGTTACGCCTGGGGTAAGGGTTCTATTAACCAGAAAGCCCTGAGTTCCAAGAACACAGCAGCTGCGAAGGACTACCCAAGAAGAGCGCAAAAGTACCACAACGTGCCTGCCTCCACAGCTTTTTCCTTGGGGACATGCCTAATTCCTGGCTGATTTGCCTTTCTCGTCTTAGGGTTGGGGTTCGGACTAGGGCTAGGATTTTTAAAATCAGGAAGCCCTGAGTTCCAGGCACACTGGAGCTGTGAAAGGCATCCAAAAGGGAGTGCAAAAGTGCCACAACATGGCTGCTTTCTCGGCTTTTTCCTTGGCAAGAAGCCTAACACCAGGCTGATTTCCCTTCCCTGGGTTACTGTAAGGCTTAGGCCTAGCGCTAGGATTTTTAAAACTAGGAAGCCCTTAGCTCCAGGCACACTGCAGCTGTTCAAGGCATCCCAAGGGGAGTACAAAAGTGCAACAACATGGCAGCTTTCACAGCTTTTTCCTTGGCACCATCCCTATACCTAGGCTGATTTATCTGCCTAGGGTTAGGGTTAGGGTTCAGCCTAGGGCTTGGAGATTTTAACCAGGAAGCCCTGAGTTCCAGGCTTACTGCATCTGCCAAAGGTATCCCAAAGGGAGTGCAGAAGTGCCACAACATGGCTGCTTTCACGGCTTTTCCCTTAGGAAGAACCCTAATACGCGGCTGATTTACCTTCCTAGGGTTACTGTTAGGCTTAGGCCTAGGACTTTTAAAACCAGGAAGCCCTGGGCTCCAGGCACACTGCAGCTGCGAAAGGCATCCCAAGGGGAGCGCAAAAGTGACACAACTTGGCTGCCTCTGCTGCTATTCTCATGAGACCATCCTGAACCATAGGCTGATTTTCCTTCCTAGGGTTAAGGTTTGAGTTACGCCTGGGGTAAGGGTTCTATTAACCAGAAAGCCCTGAGTTCCAAGAACACAGCAGCTGCGAAGGACTACCCAAGAAGAGCGCAAAAGTACCACAACATGCCTGCCTCCACAGCTTTTTCCTTGGGGACATGCCTAATTCCTGGCTGATTTGCCTTTCTCGTCTTAGGGTTGGGGTTCGGCCACGGGCTAGGATATTTTTAACTAGGAAGCCCTGAGTTCCAGGCTTACTTCATCTGCCAAAGGCATCCCAAAGGGTGTGCAAAAGTGCCAAAACATGGCTGCTTTCACGGCTTTTCCCTTAGGAAGAACCCTAATACCCGGCTGATTTACCTTCCTAGGGTTACTGTTAGGCTTAGGCCTAGGACTTTTAAAACCAGGAAGCCCTGGGCTCCAGGCACACTGCAGCTGTTAAAGGCATCCCAAGAGGGCTGCAGAAGTGACACAACTTGGCTGCCACCACTGATATTTCCATGAGACCATCCCGAACCATAGGCTGATTTTCCTTCCTAGGGTTAAGGTTTGAGTTACGCCTAGGGTAAGGGTTCTATTAACCAGAAAGCCCTGAGCTCCAAGAACACAGCAGCTGCGAAGGACTTCCCAAGAAGAGCGCAAAAGTACCACAACGTGCCTGCCTCCACAGCTTTTTCCTTGGGGACATGCCTAATTCCTGGCTGATTTGCCTTTCTCGTCTTAGGGTTGGGGTTCGGCCTAGGGCTAGGATTTTTTTAACTAGGAAGCCCTGAGTTCCAGGCTTACTTCATCTGCAAAAAGCATCCCAAAGGGAGTGCAGAAGTGCCACAACATGGCTGCTTTCACGGCTTTTCCCTTAGGAAGAACCCTACTACGCGGCAGATTTACCTTCCTAGGGTTACTGTTAGGCTTAGGCCTAGGACTTTTAAAACCAGGAAGCCCTGGGCTCCAGGCACATGCAGCTGTTAAAGGCATCCCAAGAGGGCTGCAGAAGTGACACAACTTGGCTGCCTCTGCTTCTATTCTCATGAGACCATCCCGAACCATAGGCTGATTTTCCTTCCTAGGGTTAAGGTTTGAGTTACGCCTAGGGTAAGGGTTCTATTAACCAGTAAGCCCTGAGTTCCAAGAACACAGCAGCTGCGAAGGACTTCCCAAGAAGAGCGCAAAAGTACCACAACGTGCCTGCCTCCACAGCTTTTTCCTTGGGGACATGCCTAATTCCTGGCTGATTTGCCTTTCTCGTCTTAGGGTTGGGGTTCGGCCTAGGGCTAGGATTTTTTTAACTAGGAAGCCCTGAGTTCCAGGCTTACTTAATCTGCAAAAAGCATCCCAAAGGGAGTGCAGAAGTGCCACAACATGGCTGCTTTCACGGCTTTTCCCTTAGGAAGAACCCTACTACGCGGCAGATTTACCTTCCTAGGGTTACTGTTAGGCTTAGGCCTAGGACTTTTAAAACCAGGAAGCCCTGGGCTCCAGGCACATGCAGCTGTTAAAGGCATCCCAAGAGGGCTGCAGAAGTGACACAACTTGGCTGCCTCTGCTTCTATTCTCATGAGACCATCCCGAACCATAGGCTGATTTTCCTTCCTAGGGTTAAGGTTTGAGTTACGCCTAGGGTAAGGGTTCTATTAACCAGTAAGCCCTGAGTTCCAAGAACACAGCAGCTGCGAAGGACTTCCCAAGAAGAGCGCAAAAGTACCACAACGTGCCTGCCTCCACAGCTTTTTCCTTGGGGACATGCCTAATTCCTGGCTGATTTGCCTTTCTCGTCTTAGGGTTGGGGTTCGGACTAGGGCTAGGATTTTTAAAATCAGGAAGCCCTGACTTCCAGGCACACTGGAGCTGTGAAAGGCATCCAAAAGGGAGTGCAAAAGTGCCACAACATGGCTGCTTTCTCGGCTTTTTCCTTGGCAAGAAGCCTAACACCAGGCTGATTTCCCTTCCCTGGGTTACTGTAAGGCTTAGGCCTAGCGCTAGGATTTTTAAAACTAGGAAGGCCTTAGCTCCAGGCACACTGCAGCTGTTCAAGGCATCCCAAGGGGAGTACAAAAGTGCAACAACATGGCAGCTTTCACAGCTTTTTACTTGGCACCATCCCTATACCTAGGCTGATTTATCTGCCTAGGGTTAGGGTTAGGGTTCAGCCTAGGGCTTGGAGATTTTAACCAGGAAGCCCTGAGTTCCAGGCTTACTGCATCTGCCAAAGGTATCCCAAAGGGAGTGCAGAAGTGCCACAACATGGCTGCTTTCACGGCTTTTCCCTTAGGAAGAACCCTAATACGCGGCTGATTTACCTTCCTAGGGTTACTGTTAGGCTTAGGCCTAGGACTTTTAAAACCAGGAAGCCCTGGGCTCCAGGCACACTGCAGCTGCGAAAGGCATCCCAAGGGGAGCGCAAAAGTGACACAACTTGGCTGCCTCTGCTGCTATTCTCATGAGACCATCCTGAACCATAGGCTGATTTTCCTTCCTAGGGTTAAGGTTTGAGTTACGCCTAGGGTAAGGGTTCTATTAACCAGAAAGCCCTGAGTTCCAAGAACACAGCAGCTGCGAAGGACTTCCCAAGAAGAGCGCAAAAGTACCACAACATGCCTGCCTCCACAGCTTTTTCCTTGGGGACATGCCTAATTCCTGGCTGATTTGCCTTTCTCGTCTTAGGGTTGGGGTTCGGACTAGGGCTAGGATTTTTAAAATCAGGAAGCCCTGAGTTCCAGGCACACTGGAGCTGTTAAAGGCATCCTAAAGGGAGTGCAGAAGTGCCACAACATGGCTGCTTTCACGGCTTTTCCCTTAGGAAGAACCCTAATACGCGGCTGATTTACCTTCCTAGGGTTACTGTAAGGCTTAGGCCTAGGGCTAGGATTTTTAAAACCAGGAAGCCCTTAGCTCCAGGCACACTGCAGCTGTTCAAGGCATCCCAAGAGGGCCGCAGAAGTGACACAACTTGGCTGCCTCTGCTGCTATTCTCATGAGTCCATCCCGAACTATAGGCTGATTTTCCTTCCTAGGGTGAGGGTTAGAGTTACGCCTAGGGTTAGTGTTTTTTTAACCAGAAAGCCCTGAGTTCCAAGAACACAGCAGCTGCGAAGGACTACCCAAGAGGAGGGGAAAAGTGCCACAACATGGCTGCCTCCAGCGCTTTTTCCTTGGGACCATCATTGAACCTAGGCTGATTTACTTGCCTCCATTTGCACCTATGGTCACGCCAAGGGATAGGGATTTTAAATCAGTAAACCCTGAGCTCCAGACCCAGTGCAGCTGCAAAAGGCTTCCCAAGGGCAGCCAAAAATTGCCTCAACATGCTCCTTCCAGTGCTTTTTTCCTTGGGAACATCCCTATACCCAGGCTGATTTATCTGCCTAGGGTTAGGGTTAGGGTTCAGCCTAGAGATAGGATTTTTTCAAACAGGAAGCCCTGAATTCCAGGCACACTGCAGCTGTTAAAGGCAGTGTTCTACGTCAACCGCAACTTAGTCTGAAATAAATGCTTTTTCCCTGAGAGCATCTGAGAGGTTTGCATGAAGCACTGATATCTGACATTTGCAATTTTGAATAGGAGAGGAGAAAGAAAATGGGAAGAAGTTTTTAATTTTAGTGGTTTCAATGTTAATTTCCGTACACTTTTTCAAAACTTGTCAGCTCAAATGCCCATCAACATCTTTTAGTCATCTGTAAGTCAGTATTCATATAAAATGTGCTTCAAATCAAAAGAATTTCAAATTTGCACTCCAAGTTTCTATGCCTAGATTTATGATTTCCTACACATATTAGATGAAAGGAAGGCCTTTTTTACTGTGGGAGTGCTGGAACACTGGAACAGGTTGCCCAGGGAAGTTGTGGGTGTCCCATCCCTGAAAGTATTCAAGGTCAGCTTGGACTGGGCTTGGAGCAGCAACAAAGGAGAAGCTTGATGGTAGAGAAACAAAGTTGGACTATAGAAGAAACTGGGATTGAAGTATAGGAGCAAGTTTTCTCTCAGCTCTTGGGGTAAATTCAAAGTTGTACAAAATTACATTTATCTGTGCTATTCACTACTGTAACAGAAATGTTCATGAAAACTGTACAGAAGATAGCAAATTTTAAAAGAGATAAGCATTACAGCATAAAATCCATGGGATGGGTTACAACATGAGACACTCTCTAAGAGAAAATCTCTGTGTTTCAGCACTTCATCATGGTAAGATTTCATGAAGTGCCAAAGAAGGCGGAAAAATATCATTCGGGACGTTATTTCCTGGAATTCAGCCTGGCCATTAGTAGGAACTGGGTTTGAACACATCATGTAGATATACCACACACACTTGCCCTTCACTGAAAAATGACTGTTTACAACGAAGAAGCAATTGACGATCAAAATTGATTGAAAGCATCTTAAACATGTCAAGTATTTCATTGTAGATGATCTGTGATCCAAATGCTTCTTCCACCTTCGAGAGGGACAGAACAATTCTTCCATATCATGATGGTTTAAAATTGTATCAACCAATGTTTTCTGCTGAAAAGATAGCATCTATTTTTTTCTATTTTTGGAAGAAAATATTCCTAGACATACAACAGGTGAGAACTAAGTAATTTTAAAGAAACAAATGAAAAGAAAATATTCTGGAAATAGAATGAAATGAAAAGCTGTGTTTTAAATAGGAGCTAAATATGAAACAGAATTTTTGTACCAGGCATTTGAATTACTGCACCAGCTCTTTTGCCCATCAAGAGAGGCATTGAGCATTTCAGTCTTTTCCAAGGTGTTCATGATCTGCTATGCTGATCTCTGTGTGTGCCTAGGTGTGTGTGGAAGGGGGGGCATGTGAAGGGGAGTGTGTATGTTTGCTTTACAATTGTTGTGGCAGATTCATGCCTCAGCTCCACATTTTGTTTTAGAAAGGTCACACAGAGTGGATGTGAAGTTTACTATCAACAAGAGATCAATTCCCAAATCATCCATTTGACTCTACCTTATAAATCATGTGCTTTGTTGCATATTTTATCAAATCTACTTTCAAGCCAGATGGAGGAAGGAGGATGTGGCAATCCCTCCACCATCTTGCAACTTTTATGCAAGTAGGTTTTCAAGAAAATCATCATTTCTCTTTGAAATATGTCTGGAACAGGCATGATGGTAGTGTCAACCTGTTGGAGTTTTTGTTGCTGGAAGAAGTTATACAAAAGGATTGGTTTTTACATTGACCAGTTACTGAATCAAGCTCAGGAATACATTGGAAATTCAACTGGGGCTTCCTTTCCCCGGCAGACTACTTCTAGAAGGAGCTTGTACACTGAAGCTTACTCTTTTGCCCTCTTTTTGTTTCTTTCCTATTTTCTTGGCTTCTTTGCCACTCTCTAGACAATTTTGGAACTTTTTTCCCAACTCAAATGGTTTCAATAGTCTGATTGTGATCATACATTTTTACAAGGAATTTTTAAAATCTTTCCTCCAGTTAAGAAAGTCAAGGACTTAGGTCTTTTTCTTCCCTTATCAATATTGCAATGAAATTGATAAGTAAAGACCAACTCTTTCTTTTTGTTTTTAACCCAAGCAGATCATTCCCATCCATTCATCCATTTGGTGGACCAATAGTTGCCATTCTGATGGAAGTTGTCACTTCTTAACAATAGGCATTCTGTGACTATGTTGACAGCACTTTGGGTGAAGATCCTAACTGGTCTTAGATACACATAGGGAGAAATTTGCTCAGCCAGTGTCAGTCTTAAGCATGCGTATCAGAAGATCTTTCTAGAGCTGGGAATTTTCCCATGAAAGGGATTCAGTTAGGGAAGAGACACTTGCCCCAGAGGTTTACATTCTTCTTGAAGACTGCTTAAGGAACTTAGATGCCATGTCCATTTGGATCTGTGTCTGCACAGAACTTTGTCATGCCAGTGCTTGAAATGCATCTTGAAGAGAATTCACTAGCACAGAATGAATGAGAGTGGAAGGGGTTGGTGGGGCTAACCAGGCCCAACCCCCCTGCCTAAACCAGGATACCTAGAGCCTCTTGCCCAGGATTCTATCTGGGTGTACTTTGAATGTCTTCAAAGATCCAGGCTCCACAATCTTTCTGGGCAGTCTGTGCCGTGGTTCACTCACCCTCACAGTAAAGAATCATTTCCTGATGTTCCTGTATTTCAGTGTGTGCCCACTGCCTCTTGTCTTTTCACTCAGCATCACTGAAAAGACACTGATTCCCTCCCCTTTGCACTATTGCTTCCATATGGATGTGTGCTGCCATGTAGAGATATGTCAAAAACCTCCCTGAAGCCCAGGCAGATAATATTCCCTTCATCTACCAGTCAAGTTGATTCATCAGAGGAGTTTCAAGTGATGTTCAGCATGAAATGCCCCTGAAAAATCATGCTAACTACATTATTGTGTCGTCTTTCATGTGCCTGGCAAGGTTTTCCAGGAAGAGCTGCTTCATCAACTTCCTGGGTATAAAAAAGAGGCTGGCTGGTTTGTACGATTGCGAGTCCTCCGAATTGCCTTTTTTGAAGATGAGTGTCATTTGCTTACATCCAGTCCTTAGGCTCTCTTGTCGTCTACATCTTAGCAAAAAGCTTTTCCACTATGTCTGGCAAGGAGAAATTGTGCCAGCACAGAAAACATCTCCTATCGTGTTCTAGACGTTGCACGGAGGTGTGCCGAGTGTTTGGCATGAAGGAAAGAAAAGTTGTCCAAAAGAGCTTCCAATCGAATGTTCATGTGATTGGAAAAGTCAGGAGAGTGCAAAGGTACTGTTTTCTATCAGTTGGCAAGCTGCGCACACAATCCCAGTGTTGTACAGCTTCCTTCTTCACCTTTCCGAAGGTGCCGCTCTCTCCGGCTCCCGGAGGCGAAGAAGCGGCTTCTTCGCGCAAAGACGATTGTGCCGCTCACTGTGCTCTCCTTAGCGCGGCTTCTGCCGAAAGACGCCCGGGAGCGGCTCTTAGCTCCGGACAGCATCGTACCTTCGTCTTTAGCGTCTCTTCTCGTCTACATCTTAGCAAAATGCTTTTCTATTATGTCTGGCGAGGAAAAACTGTGCCAGCACAGAAAACATCTCCCATCGTGTTCTAGACGTTGCACGGAGGTGTGCCGAGTGTTTGGCATGAAGAAAAGAAAAGTTGTCCAAAACAGCTTCCAATCGAATGTTCATGTGATTGGAAAAGTCAGGAGAGTGCAAAGGTACTGTTTTCTATCAGTTGGCAAGCTGCGCACACAATCCCAGTGTTGTACAGCTTCCTTCTTCACCTTTCCGAAGGTGCCGCTCTCTCCGGCTCCCGGAGGCGAAGAAGCGGCTTCTTCGCGCAAAGACGATTGTGCCGCTCACTGTGCACTCCTTAGCGCGGCTTCTGCCGAAAGACGCCCGGGAGCGGCTCTTAGCTCCGGACAGCATCGTACCTTCGTCTTTAGCGTCTCTTCTCGTCTACATCTTAGCAAAAAGCTTTTCTACTATGTCTGGCGAGGAAAAACTGTGCCAGCACAGAAAACATCTCCCATCGTGTTCTAGACGTTGCACGGAGGTGTGCCGAGTGTTTGGCATGAAGGAAAGAAAAGTTGTCCAAAACAGCTTCCAATCGAATGTTCATGTGATTGGAAAAGTCAGGAGAGTGCAAAGGTACTGTTTTCTATCAGTTGGCAAGCTGCGCACACAATCCCAGTGTTGTACAGCTTCCTTCTTCACCTTTCCGAAGGTGCCGCTCTCTCCGGCTCCCGGAGGCGAAGAAGCGGCTTCTTCGCGCAAAGACGATTGTGCCGCTCACTGTGCTCTCCTTAGCGCGGCTTCTGCCGAAAGACGCCCGGGAGCGGCTCTTAGCTCCGGACAGCATCGTACCTTCGTCTTTAGCGTCTCTTCTCGTCTACATCTTAGCAAAAAGCTTTTCTACTATGTCTGGCGAGGAAAAACTGTGCCAGCACAGAAAACATCTCCCATCGTGTTCTAGACGTTGCACGGAGGTGTGCCGAGTGTTTGGCATGAAGAAAAGAAAAGTTGTCCAAAACAGCTTCCAATCGAATGTTCATGTGATTGGAAAAGTCAGGAGAGTGCAAAGGTACTGTTTTCTATCAGTTGGCAAGCTGCGCACACAATCCCAGTGTTGTACAGCTTCCTTCTTCACCTTTCCGAAGGTGCCGCTCTCTCCGGCTCCCGGAGGCGAAGAAGCGGCTTCTTCGCGCAAAGACGATTGTGCCGCTCACTGTGCACTCCTTAGCGCGGCTTCTGCCGAAAGACGCCCGGGAGCGGCTCTTAGCTCCGGACAGCATCGTACCTTCGTCTTTAGCGTCTCTTCTCGTCTACATCTTAGCAAAAAGCTTTTCTACTATGTCTGGCGAGGAAAAACTGTGCCAGCACAGAAAACATCTCCCATCGTGTTCTAGACGTTGCACGATCCCTATACTTAGGCTGATTTTCCTCCCTGGGGATAGGGTTAGACTTCAGCCTAGGGCTTGGAGATTTTTAACCAGGAAGTCCTGAGATCCAGGCTTACTGCATCTGCCAAAGGCATCCCAAAGGGAGTGTAGAAGTGCCACAACATGGCTGCTTTCACAGCTTTTCCCTTAGGAAGAACCCTAATACGCGGCTGATTTACCTTCCTAGGGTTACTGTTAGGCTTAGGCCTAGGACTTTTAAAACCAGGAAGCCCTGGGCTCCAGGCACACTGCAGCTGCGAAAGGCATCCCAAGAGGGCTGCAGAAGTGACACAACTTGGCTGCCTCTGCTGCTATTCTCATGAGACCATCCCGAACCATAGGCTGATTTTCCTTCCTAGGGTTAAGGTTTGAGTTACGCCTAGGGTAAGGGTTCTATTAACCAGAAAGCCCTGAGTTCCAAGAACACAGCAGCTGCGAAGGACTACCCAAGAAGAGCACAAAAGTACCAAAACGTGCCTGCCTCCACAGCTTTTTCCTTGGGGACATGCCTAATTCCTGGCTGATTTGCCTTTCTCGTCTTAGGGTTGGGGTTCGGACTAGGGCTAGGATTTTTAAAATCAGTAAGCCCTGAGTTCCAGGCACACTGGAGCTGTGAAAGGCATCCCAAAGGGAGTGCAAAAGTGCCACAACATGGCTGCTTTCACGGCTTTTTCCTTGGCAAGAAGCCTAACAGCAGGCTGATTTCCCTTCCCAGGGTTACTGTTAGGCTTAGGCCTAGGACTTTTAAAACCAGGAAGCCCTGGCCTCCAGGCACATGCAGCTGCGAAAGGCATCCCAAGAGGGCCGCAGAAGTGACACAACTTGGCTGCCTCTGCTTCTATTCTCATGAGACCATCCTGAACCATAGGCTGATTTTCCTTCCTAGGCTTAAGGTTTGAGTTACGCCTAGGGTAAGGGTTCTATTAACCAGAAAGCCCTGAGTTCCAAGAACACAGCAGCTGCGAAGGACTTCCCAAGAAGAGCGCAAAAGTACCACAACATGCCTGCCTCCACAGCTTTTTCCTTGGGGACATGCCTAATTCTTGGCTGATTTGCCTTTCTTGTCTTAGGGTTGGGGTTCGGCCTAGGGCTAGGATTTTTAAAATCAGGAAGCCATGAGTTCCAGGCACACTAGAGCTGTGAAAGGCATCCAAAAGGGAGTGCAAAAGTGCCACAACATGGCTGCTTTCACGGCTTTTTCCTTGGCAAGAAGCCTAACACCAGGCTGATTTACCTTCCTAGGGTTACTGTAAGGCTTAGGCCTAGGGCTAGGATTTTTAAAACTAGGAAGCCCTTAGCTCCAGGCACACTGCAGCTGTTCAAGGCATCCCAAGGGGAGTACAAAAGTGCAACAACATGGCAGCTTTCACAGCTTTTTCCTTGGCACCATCCCTTTACCTAGGCTGTTTTATCTGCCTAGGTTTAGAGTTAGGGTTCAGCCTCGGGCTTGGAGTTTTTTAACCAGGAAGCCCTGAGTTCCAGGCTTACTGCATCTGCCAAAGTTTCCCAAAGGGAGTGCAAAAGTGCCACAACATGGCTGCTTTCACAGCTTTTCCCTTAGGAAGAACCCTACTACGCGGCTGATTTACCTTCCTAGGGTTACTGTGAGGCTTAGGCCTAGGACTTTTAAAACCAGGAAGCCCTGGGCTCCAGGCACATGCATCTGTTAAAGGCATCCCAAGGGGAGCACAAAAGTGACACAACTTGGCTGCCTCTGCTTCTATTCTCATGAGACCATCCTGAACCATAGGCTGATTTTCCTTCCTAGGGTTAAGGTTTGAGTTTCGCCTAGGGTAAGATTTCTATTAACCAGAAAGCCCTGAGTTCCAAGAACACAGCAGCTGCGAAGGACTACCCAAGAAGAGCGCAAAAGTACCACAACATGCCTGCCTCCACAGCTTTTTCCTTGGGGACATGCCTAATTCCTGGCTGATTTGCCTTTCTCGTCTTAGGGTTGGGGTTCGGCCACGGGCTAGGATATTTTTAACTAGGAAGCCCTGAGTTCCAGGCTTACTGCATCTGCCAAAGGCATCCCAAAGGGAGTGTAGAAGTGCCACAACATGGCTGCTTTCACGGCTTTTCCCTTAGGAAGAACCCTACTACGCGGCTGATTTACCTTCCTAGGGTTACTGTTAGGCTTAGGCCTAGGACTTTTAAAACCAGGAAGCCCTGGGCTCCAGGCACACTGCAGCTGCGAAAGGCATCCCAAGGGGAGCGCAAAAGTGACACAACTTGGCTGCCTCTGCTGCTATTCTCATGAGACCATCCCGAACCATAGGCTGATTTTCCTTCCTAGGGTTAAGGTTTGAGTTACGCCTGGGGTAAGGGTTCTATTAACCAGAAAGCCCTGAGTTCCAAGAACACAGCAGCTGCGAAGGACTACCCAAGAAGAGCGCAAAAGTACCACAACATGCCTGCCTCCACAGCTTTTTCCTTGGGGACATGCCTAATTCCTGGCTGATTTGCCTTTCTCGTCTTAGGGTTGGGGTTCGGACTAGGGCTAGGATTTTTAAAATCAGGAAGCCCTGAGTTCCAGGCACACTGGAGCTGTGAAAGGCATCCTAAAGGGAGTGCAAAAGTGCCACAACATGGCTGCTTTCTCGGCTTTTTCCTTGGCAAGAAGCCTAACACCAGGCTGATTTCCCTTCCCTGGGTTACTGTAAGGCTTAGGCCTAGCGCTAGGATTTTTAAAACTAGGAAGCCCTTAGCTCCAGGCACACTGCAGCTGTTCAAGGCATCCCAAGGGGAGTACAAAAGTGCAACAACATGGCAGCTTTCACAGCTTTTTACTTGGCACCATCCCTATACCTAGGCTGATTTATCTGCCTAGGGATAGGGTTAGACTTCAGCCTAGGGCTTGGAGATTTTAACCAGGAAGCCCTGAGTTCCAGGCTTACTGCATCTGCCAAAGGTATCCCAAAGGGAGTGCAGAAGTGCCACAACATGGCTGCTTTCACGGCTTTTCCCTTAGGAAGAACCCTAATACGCGGCTGATTTACCTTCCTAGGGTTACTGTTAGGCTTAGGCCTAGGACTTTTAAAACCAGGAAGCCCTGGGCTCCAGGCACACTGCAGCTGCGAAAGGCATCCCAAGAGGGCTGCAGAAGTGACACAACTTGGCTGCCTCTGCTGCTATTCTCATGAGACCATCCCGAACCATAGGCTGATTTTCCTTCCTAGGGTTAAGGTTTGAGTTACGCCTAGGGTAAGGGTTCTATTAACCAGAAAGCCCTGAGTTCCAAGAACACAGCAGCTGCGAAGGACTACCCAAGAAGAGCACAAAAGTACCAAAACGTGCCTGCCTCCACAGCTTTTTCCTTGGGGACATGCCTAATTCCTGGCTGATTTGCCTTTCTCGTCTTAGGGTTGGGGTTCGGACTAGGGCTAGGATTTTTAAAATCAGTAAGCCCTGAGTTCCAGGCACACTGGAGCTGTGAAAGGCATCCCAAAGGGAGTGCAAAAGTGCCACAACATGGCTGCTTTCACGGCTTTTTCCTTGGCAAGAAGCCTAACACCAGGCTGATTTCCCTTCCCAGGGTTACTGTTAGGCTTAGGCCTAGGACTTTTAAAACCAGGAAGCCCTGGCCTCCAGGCACATGCAGCTGCGAAAGGCATCCCAAGAGGGCCGCAGAAGTGACACAACTTGGCTGCCTCTGCTTCTATTCTCATGAGACCATCCTGAACCATAGGCTGATTTTCCTTCCTAGGCTTAAGGTTTGAGTTACGCCTAGGGTAAGGGTTCTATTAACCAGAAAGCCCTGAGTTCCAAGAACACAGCAGCTGCGAAGGACTTCCCAAGAAGAGCGCAAAAGTACCACAACATGCCTGCCTCCACAGCTTTTTCCTTGGGGACATGCCTAATTCTTGGCTGATATGCCTTTCTTGTCTTAGGGTTGGGGTTCGGCCTAGGGCTAGGATTTTTAAAATCAGGAAGCCATGAGTTCCAGGCACACTAGAGCTGTGAAAGGCATCCAAAAGGGAGTGCAAAAGTGCCACAACATGGCTGCTTTCACGGCTTTTTCCTTGGCAAGAAGCCTAACACCAGGCTGATTTACCTTCCTAGGGTTACTGTAAGGCTTAGGCCTAGGGCTAGGATTTTTAAAACTAGGAAGCCCTTAGCTCCAGGCACACTGCAGCTGTTCAAGGCATCCCAAGGGGAGTACAAAAGTGCAACAACATGGCAGCTTTCACAGCTTTTTCCTTGGCACCATCCCTATACCTAGGCTGTTTTATCTGCCTAGGTTTAGAGTTAGGGTTCAGCCTCGGGCTTGGAGTTTTTTAACCAGGAAGCCCTGAGTTCCAGGCTTACTGCATCTGCCAAAGTTTCCCAAAGGGAGTGCAAAAGTGCCACAACATGGCTGCTTTCACAGCTTTTCCCTTAGGAAGAACCCTACTACGCGGCTGATTTACCTTCCTAGGGTTACTGTGAGGCTTAGGCCTAGGACTTTTAAAACCAGGAAGCCCTGGGCTCCAGGCACATGCAGCTGTTAAAGGCATCCCAAGGGGAGCACAAAAGTGACACAACTTGGCTGCCTCTGCTTCTATTCTCATGAGACCATCCTGAACCATAGGCTGATTTTCCTTCCTAGGGTTAAGGTTTGAGTTTCGCCTAGGGTAAGATTTCTATTAACCAGAAAGCCCTGAGTTCCAAGAACACAGCAGCTGCGAAGGACTACCCAAGAAGAGCGCAAAAGTACCACAACATGCCTGCCTCCACAGCTTTTTCCTTGGGGACATGCCTAATTCCTGGCTGATTTGCCTTTCTCGTCTTAGGGTTGGGGTTCGGCCTAGGGCTAGGATATTTTTAACTAGGAAGCCCTGAGTTCCAGGCTTACTGCATCTGCCAAAGGCATCCCAAAGGGAGTGTAGAAGTGCCACAACATGGCTGCTTTCACGGCTTTTCCCTTAGGAAGAACCCTACTACGCGGCTGATTTACCTTCCTAGGGTTACTGTTAGGCTTAGGCCTAGGACTTTTAAAACCAGGAAGCCCTGGGCTCCAGGCACACTGCAGCTGCGAAAGGCATCCCAAGGGGAGCGCAAAAGTGACACAACTTGGCTGCCTCTGCTGCTATTCTCATGAGACCATCCCGAACCATAGGCTGATTTTCCTTCCTAGGGTTAAGGTTTGAGTTACGCCTGGGGTAAGGGTTCTATTAACCAGAAAGCCCTGAGTTCCAAGAACACAGCAGCTGCGAAGGACTACCCAAGAAGAGCGCAAAAGTACCACAACATGCCTGCCTCCACAGCTTTTTCCTTGGGGACATGCCTAATTCCTGGCTGATTTGCCTTTCTCGTCTTAGGGTTGGGGTTCGGCCTAGGGCTAGGATTTTTAAAATCAGGAAGCCCTGAGTTCCAGGCACACTGGAGCTGTGAAAGGCATCCTAAAGGGAGTGCAAAAGTGCCACAACATGGCTGCTTTCTCGGCTTTTTCCTTGGCAAGAAGCCTAACACCAGGCTGATTTCCCTTCCCTGGGTTACTGTAAGGCTTAGGCCTAGCGCTAGGATTTTTAAAACTAGGAAGCCCTTAGCTCCAGGCACACTGCAGCTGTTCAAGGCATCCCAAGGGGAGTACAAAAGTGCAACAACATGGCAGCTTTCACAGCTTTTTACTTGGCACCATCCCTATACCTAGGCTGATTTATCTGCCTAGGGATAGGGTTAGGGTTCAGCCTAGGGCTTGGAGATTTTAACCAGGAAGCCCTGAGTTCCAGGCTTACTGCATCTGCCAAAGGTATCCCAAAGGGAGTGCAGAAGTGCCACAACATGGCTGCTTTCACGGCTTTTCCCTTAGGAAGAACCCTAATACGCGGCTGATTTACCTTCCTAGGGTTACTGTTAGGCTTAGGCCTAGGACTTTTAAAACCAGGAAGCCCTGGGCTCCAGGCACACTGCAGCTGCGAAAGGCATCCCAAGGGGAGCGCAAAAGTGACACAACTTGGCTGCCTCTGCTGCTATTCTCATGAGACCATCCTGAACCATAGGCTGATTTTCCTTCCTAGGGTTAAGGTTTGAGTTACGCCTGGGGTAAGGGTTCTATTAACCAGAAAGCCCTGAGTTCCAAGAACACAGCAGCTGCGAAGGACTTCCCAAGAAGAGCGCAAAAGTACCACAACATGCCTGCCTCCACAGCTTTTTCCTTGGGGACATGCCTAATTCCTGGCTGATTTGCCTTTCTCGTCTTAGGCTTGGGGTTCGGCCTAGGGCTAGGATATTTTTAACTAGGAAGCCCTGAGTTCCAGGCTTACTTCATCTGCCAAAGGCATCCCAAAGGGTGTGCAAAAGTGCCACAACATGGCTGCTTTCACGGCTTTTCCCTTAGGAAGAACCCTAATACCCGGCTGATTTACCTTCCTAGGGTTACTGTTAGGCTTAGGCCTAGGACTTTTAAAACCAGGAAGCCCTGGGCTCCAGGCACACTGCAGCTGTTAAAGGCATCCCAAGAGGGCTGCAGAAGTGACACAACTTGGCTGCCACCACTGATATTTCCATGAGACCATCCCGAACCATAGGCTGATTTTCCTTCCTAGGGTTAAGGTTTGAGTTACGCCTAGGGTAAGGGTTCTATTAACCAGAAAGCCCTGAGCTCCAAGAACACAGCAGCTGCGAAGGACTTCCCAAGAAGAGCGCAAAAGTACCACAACGTGCCTGCCTCCACAGCTTTTTCCTTGGGGACATGCCTAATTCCTGGCTGATTTGCCTTTCTCGTCTTAGGGTTGGGGTTCGGACTAGGGCTAGGATTTTTAAAATCAGGAAGCCCTGAGTTCCAGGCACACTGGAGCTGTGAAAGGCATCCAAAAGGGAGTGCAAAAGTGCCACAACATGGCTGCTTTCTCGGCTTTTTCCTTGGCAAGAAGCCTAACACCAGGCTGATTTCCCTTCCCTGGGTTACTGTAAGGCTTAGGCCTAGCGCTAGGATTTTTAAAACTAGGAAGCCCTTAGCTCCAGGCACACTGCAGCTGTTCAAGGCATCCCAAGGGGAGTACAAAAGTGCAACAACATGGCAGCTTTCACAGCTTTTTCCTTGGCACCATCCCTATACCTAGGCTGATTTATCTGCCTAGGGTTAGGGTTAGGGTTCAGCCTAGGGCTTGGAGATTTTAACCAGGAAGCCCTGAGTTCCAGGCTTACTGCATCTGCCAAAGGTATCCCAAAGGGAGTGCAGAAGTGCCACAACATGGCTGCTTTCACGGCTTTTCCCTTAGGAAGAACCCTAATACGCGGCTGATTTACCTTCCTAGGGTTACTGTTAGGCTTAGGCCTAGGACTTTTAAAACCAGGAAGCCCTGGGCTCCAGGCACACTGCAGCTGCGAAAGGCATCCCAAGGGGAGCGCAAAAGTGACACAACTTGGCTGCCTCTGCTGCTATTCTCATGAGACCATCCTGAACCATAGGCTGATTTTCCTTCCTAGGGTTAAGGTTTGAGTTACGCCTAGGGTAAGGGTTCTATTAACCAGAAAGCCCTGAGTTCCAAGAACACAGCAGCTGCGAAGGACTTCCCAAGAAGAGCGCAAAAGTACCACAACATGCCTGCCTCCACAGCTTTTTCCTTGGGGACATGCCTAATTCCTGGCTGATTTGCCTTTCTCGTCTTAGGGTTGGGGTTCGGCCTAGGGCTAGGATTTTTTTAACTAGGAAGCCCTGATTTCCAGGCTTACTGCATCTGCCAAAGGCATCCCAAAGGGAGTGTAGAAGTGCCACAACATGGCTGCTTTCACGGCTTTTCCCTTATTAAGAACCCTAATACGCGGCTGATTTACCTTCCTAGGGTTACTGTTAGGCTTAGGCCTAGGACTTTTAAAACCAGGAAGCCCTGGGCTCCAGGCACACTGCAGCTGCGAAAGGCATCCCAAGAGGGCTGCAGAAGTGACACAACTTGGCTGCCACCACTGATATTTCCATGAGACCATCCCGAACCATAGGCTGATTTTCCTTCCTAGGGTTAAGGTTTGAGTTACGCCTAGGGTAAGAGTTCTATTAACCAGAAAGCCCTGAGTTCCAAGAACACAGCAGCTGCGAAAGACTAGCCAAGAAGAGCGCAAAAGTACCACAACATGCCTGCCTCCACAGCTTTTTCCTTGGGGACATGCCTAATTCCTGGCTGATTTGCCTTTCTTGTCTTAGGGTTGGGGTTCGGCCTAGGGCTAGGATTTTTAAAATCAGGAAGCCCTGAGTTCCAGGCACACTGGAGCTGTGAAAGTCATCCAAAAGGGAGTGCAAAAGTGCCACAACATGGCTGCTTTCCCGGCTTTTTCCTTGGCAAGAAGCCTAACACCAGGCTGATTTCCCTTCCCTGGGTTACTGTAAGGCTTAGGCCTAGCGCTAGGATTTTTAAAACTAGGAAGGCCTTAGCTCCAGGCACACTGCAGCTGTTCAAGGCATCCCAAGGGGAGTACAAAAGTGCAACAACATGGCAGCTTTCACAGCTTTTTCCTTGGCACCATCCCTATACCTAGGCTGATTTATCTGCCTAGGGTTAGGGTTAGGGTTCAGCCTAGGGCTTGGAGATTTTAACCAGGAAGCCCTGAGTTCCAGGCTTACTGCATCTGCCAAAGGTATCCCAAAGGGAGTGCAGAAGTGCCACAACATGGCTGCTTTCACGGCTTTTCCCTTAGGAAGAACCCTAATACGCAGCTGATTTACCTTCCTAGGGTTACTGTTAGGCTTAGGCCTAGGACATTTAAAACCAGGAAGCCCTGGGCTCCAGGCACACTGCAGCTGTGAAAGGCATCCCAAGGGGAGCGCAAAAGTGACACAACTTGGCTGCCTCTTCTTCTATTCTCATGAGACCATCCTGAACCTTAGGCTGATTTTCCTTCCTAGGGTTAAGGTTTGAGTTACGCCTAGGGTAAGGGTTCTATTAACCAGAAAGCCCTGAGCTCCAAGAACACAGCAGCTGCGAAGGACTAGCCAAGAAGAGCGCAAAAGTACCACAACATGCCTGCCTCCACAGCTTTTTCCTTGGGGACATGCCTAATTCCTGGCTGATTTGCCTTTCTCGTCTTAGGGTTGGGGTTCGGCCTAGGGCTAGGATTTTTTTAACTAGGAAGCCCTGAGTTCCAGGCTTACTTCATCTGCAAAAAGCATCCCAAAGGGAGTGCAGAAGTGCCACAACATGGCTGCTTTCACGGCTTTTCCCTTAGGAAGAACCCTAATACGCGGCTGATTTACCTTCCTAGGGTTACTGTTAGGCTTAGGCCTAGGACATTTCAAACCAGGAAGCCCTGGGCTCCAGGCACACTGCAGCTGCGAAAGGCATCCCAAGGGGAGCGCAAAAGTGACACAACTTGGCTGCCTCTGCTTCTATTCTCATGAGACCATCCCGAACCATAGGCTGATTTTCCTTCCTAGGGTTAAGGTTTGAGTTACGCCTAGGGTAAGGGTTCTATTAACCAGAAAGCCCTGAGTTCCAAGAACACAGCAGCTGCGAAGGACTACCCAAGAAGAGCGCAAAAGTACCACAACATGCCTGCCTCCACAGCTTTTTCCTTGGGGACATGCCTAATTCCTGGCTGATTTGCCTTTCTCGTCTTAGGGTTGGGGTTCGGCCTAGGGCTAGGATTTTTTGAACTAGGAAGCCCTGAGTTCCAGGCTTACTTCATCTGCAAAAAGCATCCCAAAGGGAGTGCAGAAGTGCCACAACATGGCTGCTTTCACGGCTTTTCCCTTAGGAAGAACCCTACTACGCGGCTGATTTACCTTCCTAGGGTTACTGTTAGGCTTAGGCCTAGGACTTTTAAAACCAGGAAGCCCTGGGCTCCAGGCACACTGCAGCTGCGAAAGGCATCCCAAGGGGAGCGCAAAAGTGACACAACTTGGCTGCCTCTGCTGCTATTCTCATGAGACCATCCCGAACCATAGGCTGATTTTCCTTCCTAGGGTTAAGGTTTGAGTTACGCCTGGGGTAAGGGTTCTATTAACCAGAAAGCCCTGAGTTCCAAGAACACAGCAGCTGCGAAGGACTACCCAAGAAGAGCGCAAAAGTACCACAACGTGCCTGCCTCCACAGCTTTTTCCTTGGGGACATGCCTAATTCCTGGCTGATTTGCCTTTCTCGTCTTAGGGTTGGGGTTCGGACTAGGGCTAGGATTTTTAAAATCAGGAAGCCCTGAGTTCCAGGCACACTGGAGCTGTGAAAGGCATCCAAAAGGGAGTGCAAAAGTGCCACAACATGGCTGCTTTCTCGGCTTTTTCCTTGGCAAGAAGCCTAACACCAGGCTGATTTCCCTTCCCTGGGTTACTGTAAGGCTTAGGCCTAGCGCTAGGATTTTTAAAACTAGGAAGCCCTTAGCTCCAGGCACACTGCAGCTGTTCAAGGCATCCCAAGGGGAGTACAAAAGTGCAACAACATGGCAGCTTTCACAGCTTTTTCCTTGGCACCATCCCTATACCTAGGCTGATTTATCTGCCTAGGGTTAGGGTTAGGGTTCAGCCTAGGGCTTGGAGATTTTAACCAGGAAGCCCTGAGTTCCAGGCTTACTGCATCTGCCAAAGGTATCCCAAAGGGAGTGCAGAAGTGCCACAACATGGCTGCTTTCACGGCTTTTCCCTTAGGAAGAACCCTAATACGCGGCTGATTTACCTTCCTAGGGTTACTGTTAGGCTTAGGCCTAGGACTTTTAAAACCAGGAAGCCCTGGGCTCCAGGCACACTGCAGCTGCGAAAGGCATCCCAAGGGGAGCGCAAAAGTGACACAACTTGGCTGCCTCTGCTGCTATTCTCATGAGACCATCCTGAACCATAGGCTTATTTTCCTTCCTAGGGTTAAGGTTTGAGTTACGCCTGGGGTAAGGGTTCTATTAACCAGAAAGCCCTGAGTTCCAAGAACACAGCAGCTGCGAAGGACTACCCAAGAAGAGCGCAAAAGTACCACAACATGCCTGCCTCCACAGCTTTTTCCTTGGGGACATGCCTAATTCCTGGCTGATTTGCCTTTCTCGTCTTAGGGTTGGGGTTCGGCCACGGGCTAGGATATTTTTAACTAGGAAGCCCTGAGTTCCAGGCTTACTTCATCTGCCAAAGGCATCCCAAAGGGTGTGCAAAAGTGCCAAAACATGGCTGCTTTCACGGCTTTTCCCTTAGGAAGAACCCTAATACCCGGCTGATTTACCTTCCTAGGGTTACTGTTAGGCTTAGGCCTAGGACTTTTAAAACCAGGAAGCCCTGGGCTCCAGGCACACTGCAGCTGTTAAAGGCATCCCAAGAGGGCTGCAGAAGTGACACAACTTGGCTGCCACCACTGATATTTCCATGAGACCATCCCGAACCATAGGCTGATTTTCCTTCCTAGGGTTAAGGTTTGAGTTACGCCTAGGGTAAGGGTTCTATTAACCAGAAAGCCCTGAGCTCCAAGAACACAGCAGCTGCGAAGGACTTCCCAAGAAGAGCGCAAAAGTACCACAACGTGCCTGCCTCCACAGCTTTTTCCTTGGGGACATGCCTAATTCCTGGCTGATTTGCCTTTCTCGTCTTAGGGTTGGGGTTCGGCCTAGGGCTAGGATTTTTTTAACTAGGAAGCCCTGAGTTCCAGGCTTACTTCATCTGCAAAAAGCATCCCAAAGGGAGTGCAGAAGTGCCACAACATGGCTGCTTTCACGGCTTTTCCCTTAGGAAGAACCCTACTACGCGGCAGATTTACCTTCCTAGGGTTACTGTTAGGCTTAGGCCTAGGACTTTTAAAACCAGGAAGCCCTGGGCTCCAGGCACATGCAGCTGTTAAAGGCATCCCAAGAGGGCTGCAGAAGTGACACAACTTGGCTGCCTCTGCTTCTATTCTCATGAGACCATCCCGAACCATAGGCTGATTTTCCTTCCTAGGGTTAAGGTTTGAGTTACGCCTAGGGTAAGGGTTCTATTAACCAGTAAGCCCTGAGTTCCAAGAACACAGCAGCTGCGAAGGACTTCCCAAGAAGAGCGCAAAAGTACCACAACGTGCCTGCCTCCACAGCTTTTTCCTTGGGGACATGCCTAATTCCTGGCTGATTTGCCTTTCTCGTCTTAGGGTTGGGGTTCGGCCTAGGGCTAGGATTTTTTTAACTAGGAAGCCCTGAGTTCCAGGCTTACTTAATCTGCAAAAAGCATCCCAAAGGGAGTGCAGAAGTGCCACAACATGGCTGCTTTCACGGCTTTTCCCTTAGGAAGAACCCTACTACGCGGCAGATTTACCTTCCTAGGGTTACTGTTAGGCTTAGGCCTAGGACTTTTAAAACCAGGAAGCCCTGGGCTCCAGGCACATGCAGCTGTTAAAGGCATCCCAAGAGGGCTGCAGAAGTGACACAACTTGGCTGCCTCTGCTTCTATTCTCATGAGACCATCCCGAACCATAGGCTGATTTTCCTTCCTAGGGTTAAGGTTTGAGTTACGCCTAGGGTAAGGGTTCTATTAACCAGTAAGCCCTGAGTTCCAAGAACACAGCAGCTGCGAAGGACTTCCCAAGAAGAGCGCAAAAGTACCACAACGTGCCTGCCTCCACAGCTTTTTCCTTGGGGACATGCCTAATTCCTGGCTGATTTGCCTTTCTCGTCTTAGGGTTGGGGTTCGGACTAGGGCTAGGATTTTTAAAATCAGGAAGCCCTGACTTCCAGGCACACTGGAGCTGTGAAAGGCATCCAAAAGGGAGTGCAAAAGTGCCACAACATGGCTGCTTTCTCGGCTTTTTCCTTGGCAAGAAGCCTAACACCAGGCTGATTTCCCTTCCCTGGGTTACTGTAAGGCTTAGGCCTAGCGCTAGGATTTTTAAAACTAGGAAGGCCTTAGCTCCAGGCACACTGCAGCTGTTCAAGGCATCCCAAGGGGAGTACAAAAGTGCAACAACATGGCAGCTTTCACAGCTTTTTACTTGGCACCATCCCTATACCTAGGCTGATTTATCTGCCTAGGGTTAGGGTTAGGGTTCAGCCTAGGGCTTGGAGATTTTAACCAGGAAGCCCTGAGTTCCAGGCTTACTGCATCTGCCAAAGGTATCCCAAAGGGAGTGCAGAAGTGCCACAACATGGCTGCTTTCACGGCTTTTCCCTTAGGAAGAACCCTAATACGCGGCTGATTTACCTTCCTAGGGTTACTGTTAGGCTTAGGCCTAGGACTTTTAAAACCAGGAAGCCCTGGGCTCCAGGCACACTGCAGCTGCGAAAGGCATCCCAAGGGGAGCGCAAAAGTGACACAACTTGGCTGCCTCTGCTGCTATTCTCATGAGACCATCCTGAACCATAGGCTGATTTTCCTTCCTAGGGTTAAGGTTTGAGTTACGCCTAGGGTAAGGGTTCTATTAACCAGAAAGCCCTGAGTTCCAAGAACACAGCAGCTGCGAAGGACTTCCCAAGAAGAGCGCAAAAGTACCACAACATGCCTGCCTCCACAGCTTTTTCCTTGGGGACATGCCTAATTCCTGGCTGATTTGCCTTTCTCGTCTTAGGGTTGGGGTTCGGACTAGGGCTAGGATTTTTAAAATCAGGAAGCCCTGAGTTCCAGGCACACTGGAGCTGTTAAAGGCATCCTAAAGGGAGTGCAGAAGTGCCACAACATGGCTGCTTTCACGGCTTTTCCCTTAGGAAGAACCCTAATACGCGGCTGATTTACCTTCCTAGGGTTACTGTAAGGCTTAGGCCTAGGGCTAGGATTTTTAAAACCAGGAAGCCCTTAGCTCCAGGCACACTGCAGCTGTTCAAGGCATCCCAAGAGGGCCGCAGAAGTGACACAACTTGGCTGCCTCTGCTGCTATTCTCATGAGTCCATCCCGAACCATAGGCTGATTTTCCTTCCTAGGGTGAGGGTTAGAGTTACGCCTAGGGTTAGTGTTTTTTTAACCAGAAAGCCCTGAGTTCCAAGAACACAGCAGCTGCGAAGGACTACCCAAGAGGAGGGGAAAAGTGCCACAACATGGCTGCCTCCAGCGCTTTTTCCTTGGGACCATCATTGAACCTAGGCTGATTTACTTGCCTCCATTTGCACCTATGGTCACGCCAAGGGATAGGGATTTTAAATCAGTAAACCCTGAGCTCCAGACCCAGTGCAGCTGCAAAAGGCTTCCCAAGGGCAGCCAAAAATTGCCTCAACATGCTCCTTCCAGTGCTTTTTTCCTTGGGAACATCCCTATACCCAGGCTGATTTATCTGCCTAGGGTTAGGGTTAGGGTTCAGCCTAGAGATAGGATTTTTTCAAACAGGAAGCCCTGAATTCCAGGCACACTGCAGCTGTTAAAGGCAGTGTTCTACGTCAACCGCAACTTAGTCTGAAATAAATGCTTTTTCCCTGAGAGCATCTGAGAGGTTTGCATGAAGCACTGATATCTGACATTTGCAATTTTGAATAGGAGAGGAGAAAGAAAATGGGAAGAAGTTTTTAATTTTAGTGGTTTCAATGTTAATTTCCGTACACTTTTTCAAAACTTGTCAGCTCAAATGCCCATCAACATCTTTTAGTCATCTGTAAGTCAGTATTCATATAAAATGTGCTTCAAATCAAAAGAATTTCAAATTTGCACTCCAAGTTTCTATGCCTAGATTTATGATTTCCTACACATATTAGATGAAAGGAAGGCCTTTTTTACTGTGGGAGTGCTGGAACACTGGAACAGGTTGCCCAGGGAAGTTGTGGGTGTCCCATCCCTGAAAGTATTCAAGGTCAGCTTGGACTGGGCTTGGAGCAGCAACAAAGGAGAAGCTTGATGGTAGAGAAACAAAGTTGGACTATAGAAGAAACTGGGATTGAAGTATAGGAGCAAGTTTTCTCTCAGCTCTTGGGGTAAATTCAAAGTTGTACAAAATTACATTTATCTGTGCTATTCACTACTGTAACAGAAATGTTCATGAAAACTGTACAGAAGATAGCAAATTTTAAAAGAGATAAGCATTACAGCATAAAATCCATGGGATGGGTTACAACATGAGACACTCTCTAAGAGAAAATCTCTGTGTTTCAGCACTTCATCATGGTAAGATTTCATGAAGTGCCAAAGAAGGCGGAAAAATATCATTCGGGACGTTATTTCCTGGAATTCAGCCTGGCCATTAGTAGGAACTGGGTTTGAACACATCATGTAGATATACCACACACACTTGCCCTTCACTGAAAAATGACTGTTTACAACGAAGAAGCAATTGACGATCAAAATTGATTGAAAGCATCTTAAACATGTCAAGTATTTCATTGTAGATGATCTGTGATCCAAATGCTTCTTCCACCTTCGAGAGGGACAGAACAATTCTTCCATATCATGATGGTTTAAAATTGTATCAACCAATGTTTTCTGCTGAAAAGATAGCATCTATTTTTTTCTATTTTTGGAAGAAAATATTCCTAGACATACAACAGGTGAGAACTAAGTAATTTTAAAGAAACAAATGAAAAGAAAATATTCTGGAAATAGAATGAAATGAAAAGCTGTGTTTTAAATAGGAGCTAAATATGAAACAGAATTTTTGTACCAGGCATTTGAATTACTGCACCAGCTCTTTTGCCCATCAAGAGAGGCATTGAGCATTTCAGTCTTTTCCAAGGTGTTCATGATCTGCTATGCTGATCTCTGTGTGTGCCTAGGTGTGTGTGGAAGGGGGGGCATGTGAAGGGGAGTGTGTATGTTTGCTTTACAATTGTTGTGGCAGATTCATGCCTCAGCTCCACATTTTGTTTTAGAAAGGTCACACAGAGTGGATGTGAAGTTTACTATCAACAAGAGATCAATTCCCAAATCATCCATTTGACTCTACCTTATAAATCATGTGCTTTGTTGCATATTTTATCAAATCTACTTTCAAGCCAGATGGAGGAAGGAGGATGTGGCAATCCCTCCACCATCTTGCAACTTTTATGCAAGTAGGTTTTCAAGAAAATCATCATTTCTCTTTGAAATATGTCTGGAACAGGCATGATGGTAGTGTCAACCTGTTGGAGTTTTTGTTGCTGGCAGAAGTTATACAAAAGGATTGGTTTTTACATTGACCAGTTACTGAATCAAGCTCAGGAATACATTGGAAATTCAACTGGGGCTTCCTTTCCCCGGCAGACTACTTCTAGAAGGAGCTTGTACACTGAAGCTTACTCTTTTGCCCTCTTTTTGTTTCTTTCCTATTTTCTTGGCTTCTTTGCCACTCTCTAGACAATTTTGGAACTTTTTTCCCAACTCAAATGGTTTCAATAGTCTGATTGTGATCATACATTTTTACAAGGAATTTTTAAAATCTTTCCTCCAGTTAAGAAAGTCAAGGACTTAGGTCTTTTTCTTCCCTTATCAATATTGCAATGAAATTGATAAGTAAAGACCAACTCTTTCTTTTTGTTTTTAACCCAAGCAGATCATTCCCATCCATTCATCCATTTGGTGGACCAATAGTTGCCATTCTGATGGAAGTTGTCACTTCTTAACAATAGGCATTCTGTGACTATGTTGACAGCACTTTGGGTGAAGATCCTAACTGGTCTTAGATACACATAGGGAGAAATTTGCTCAGCCAGTGTCAGTCTTAAGCATGCGTATCAGAAGATCTTTCTAGAGCTGGGAATTTTCCCATGAAAGGGATTCAGTTAGGGAAGAGACACTTGCCCCAGAGGTTTACATTCTTCTTGAAGACTGCTTAAGGAACTTAGATGCCATGTCCATTTGGATCTGTGTCTGCACAGAACTTTGTCATGCCAGTGCTTGAAATGCATCTTGAAGAGAATTCACTAGCACAGAATGAATGAGAGTGGAAGGGGTTGGTGGGGCTAACCAGGCCCAACCCCCCTGCCTAAACCAGGATACCTAGAGCCTCTTGCCCAGGATTCTATCTGGGTGTACTTTGAATGTCTTCAAAGATCCAGGCTCCACAATCTTTCTGGGCAGTCTGTGCCGTGGTTCACTCACCCTCACAGTAAAGAATCATTTCCTGATGTTCCTGTATTTCAGTGTGTGCCCACTGCCTCTTGTCTTTTCACTCAGCATCACTGAAAAGACACTGATTCCCTCCCCTTTGCACTATTGCTTCCATATGGATGTGTGCTGCCATGTAGAGATATGTCAAAAACCTCCCTGAAGCCCAGGCAGATAATATTCCCTTCATCTACCAGTCAAGTTGATTCATCAGAGGAGTTTCAAGTGATGTTCAGCATGAAATGCCCCTGAAAAATCATGCTAACTACATTATTGTGTCGTCTTTCATGTGCCTGGCAAGGTTTTCCAGGAAGAGCTGCTTCATCAACTTCCTGGGTATAAAAAAGAGGCTGGCTGGTTTGTACGATTGCGAGTCCTCCGAATTGCCTTTTTTGAAGATGAGTGTCATTTGCTTACATCCAGTCCTTAGGCTCTCTTGTCGTCTACATCTTAGCAAAAAGCTTTTCCACTATGTCTGGCAAGGAGAAATTGTGCCAGCACAGAAAACATCTCCTATCGTGTTCTAGACGTTGCACGGAGGTGTGCCGAGTGTTTGGCATGAAGGAAAGAAAAGTTGTCCAAAAGAGCTTCCAATCGAATGTTCATGTGATTGGAAAAGTCAGGAGAGTGCAAAGGTACTGTTTTCTATCAGTTGGCAAGCTGCGCACACAATCCCAGTGTTGTACAGCTTCCTTCTTCACCTTTCCGAAGGTGCCGCTCTCTCCGGCTCCCGGAGGCGAAGAAGCGGCTTCTTCGCGCAAAGACGATTGTGCCGCTCACTGTGCTCTCCTTAGCGCGGCTTCTGCCGAAAGACGCCCGGGAGCGGCTCTTAGCTCCGGACAGCATCGTACCTTCGTCTTTAGCGTCTCTTCTCGTCTACATCTTAGCAAAATGCTTTTCTATTATGTCTGGCGAGGAAAAACTGTGCCAGCACAGAAAACATCTCCCATCGTGTTCTAGACGTTGCACGGAGGTGTGCCGAGTGTTTGGCATGAAGAAAAGAAAAGTTGTCCAAAACAGCTTCCAATCGAATGTTCATGTGATTGGAAAAGTCAGGAGAGTGCAAAGGTACTGTTTTCTATCAGTTGGCAAGCTGCGCACACAATCCCAGTGTTGTACAGCTTCCTTCTTCACCTTTCCGAAGGTGCCGCTCTCTCCGGCTCCCGGAGGCGAAGAAGCGGCTTCTTCGCGCAAAGACGATTGTGCCGCTCACTGTGCACTCCTTAGCGCGGCTTCTGCCGAAAGACGCCCGGGAGCGGCTCTTAGCTCCGGACAGCATCGTACCTTCGTCTTTAGCGTCTCTTCTCGTCTACATCTTAGCAAAAAGCTTTTCTACTATGTCTGGCGAGGAAAAACTGTGCCAGCACAGAAAACATCTCCCATCGTGTTCTAGACGTTGCACGGAGGTGTGCCGAGTGTTTGGCATGAAGGAAAGAAAAGTTGTCCAAAACAGCTTCCAATCGAATGTTCATGTGATTGGAAAAGTCAGGAGAGTGCAAAGGTACTGTTTTCTATCAGTTGGCAAGCTGCGCACACAATCCCAGTGTTGTACAGCTTCCTTCTTCACCTTTCCGAAGGTGCCGCTCTCTCCGGCTCCCGGAGGCGAAGAAGCGGCTTCTTCGCGCAAAGACGATTGTGCCGCTCACTGTGCTCTCCTTAGCGCGGCTTCTGCCGAAAGACGCCCGGGAGCGGCTCTTAGCTCCGGACAGCATCGTACCTTCGTCTTTAGCGTCTCTTCTCGTCTACATCTTAGCAAAAAGCTTTTCTACTATGTCTGGCGAGGAAAAACTGTGCCAGCACAGAAAACATCTCCCATCGTGTTCTAGACGTTGCACGGAGGTGTGCCGAGTGTTTGGCATGAAGAAAAGAAAAGTTGTCCAAAACAGCTTCCAATCGAATGTTCATGTGATTGGAAAAGTCAGGAGAGTGCAAAGGTACTGTTTTCTATCAGTTGGCAAGCTGCGCACACAATCCCAGTGTTGTACAGCTTCCTTCTTCACCTTTCCGAAGGTGCCGCTCTCTCCGGCTCCCGGAGGCGAAGAAGCGGCTTCTTCGCGCAAAGACGATTGTGCCGCTCACTGTGCACTCCTTAGCGCGGCTTCTGCCGAAAGACGCCCGGAGCGGCTCTTAGCTCCGGACAGCATCGTACCTTCGTCTTTAGCGTCTCTTCTCGTCTACATCTTAGCAAAAAGCTTTTCTACTATGTCTGGCGAGGAAAAACTGTGCCAGCACAGAAAACATCTCCCATCGTGTTCTAGACGTTGCACGATCCCTATACTTAGGCTGATTTTCCTCCCTGGGGATAGGTTAGACTTCAGCCTAGGGCTTGGAGATTTTTAACCAGGAAGTCCTGAGATCCAGGCTTACTGCATCTGCCAAAGGCATCCCAAAGGAGTGTAGAAGTGCCACAACATGGCTGCTTTCACAGCTTTTCCCTTAGGAAGAACCCTAATACGCGGCTGATTTACCTTCC
Organism: Ammospiza maritima maritima; assembly: GCA_036010785.1. NCBI lineage: Eukaryota > Metazoa > Chordata > Aves > Passeriformes > Passerellidae > Ammospiza > Ammospiza maritima. The sequence continues at coordinate 2,748,771 of JAYKTQ010000127.1, forward strand.
TAGGGTTACTGTTAGGCTTAGGCCTAGGACTTTTAAAACCAGGAAGCCCTGGGCTCCAGGCACACTGCAGCTGCGAAAGGCATCCCAAGAGGGCTGCAGAAGTGACACAACTTGGCTGCCTCTGCTGCTATTCTCATGAGACCATCCCGAACCATAGGCTGATTTTCCTTCCTAGGGTTAAGGTTTGAGTTACGCCTAGGGTAAGGGTTCTATTAACCAGAAAGCCCTGAGTTCCAAGAACACAGCAGCTGCGAAGGACTACCCAAGAAGAGCACAAAAGTACCAAAACGTGCCTGCCTCCACAGCTTTTTCCTTGGGGACATGCCTAATTCCTGGCTGATTTGCCTTTCTCGTCTTAGGGTTGGGGTTCGGACTAGGGCTAGGATTTTTAAAATCAGTAAGCCCTGAGTTCCAGGCACACTGGAGCTGTGAAAGGCATCCCAAAGGGAGTGCAAAAGTGCCACAACATGGCTGCTTTCACGGCTTTTTCCTTGGCAAGAAGCCTAACAGCAGGCTGATTTCCCTTCCCAGGGTTACTGTTAGGCTTAGGCCTAGGACTTTTAAAACCAGGAAGCCCTGGCCTCCAGGCACATGCAGCTGCGAAAGGCATCCAAGAGGGCCGCAGAAGTGACACAACTTGGCTGCCTCTGCTTCTATTCTCATGAGACCATCCTGAACCATAGGCTGATTTTCCTTCCTAGGCTTAAGGTTTGAGTTACGCCTAGGGTAAGGGTTCTATTAACCAGAAAGCCCTGAGTTCCAAGAACACAGCAGCTGCGAAGGACTTCCCAAGAAGAGCGCAAAAGTACCACAACATGCCTGCCTCCACAGCTTTTTCCTTGGGGACATGCCTAATTCTTGGCTGATTTGCCTTTCTTGTCTTAGGGTTGGGTTCGGCCTAGGGCTAGGATTTTTAAAATCAGGAAGCCATGAGTTCCAGGCACACTAGAGCTGTGAAAGGCATCCAAAAGGGAGTGCAAAAGTGCCACAACATGGCTGCTTTCACGGCTTTTTCCTTGGCAAGAAGCCTAACACCAGGCTGATTTACCTTCCTAGGGTTACTGTAAGGCTTAGGCCTAGGGCTAGGATTTTTAAAACTAGGAAGCCCTTAGCTCCAGGCACACTGCAGCTGTTCAAGGCATCCCAAGGGGAGTACAAAAGTGCAACAACATGGCAGCTTTCACAGCTTTTTCCTTGGCACCATCCCTTTACCTAGGCTGTTTTATCTGCCTAGGTTTAGAGTTAGGGTTCAGCACCTCGGGCTTGGAGTTTTTTAACCAGGAAGCCCTGAGTTCCAGGCTTACTGCATCTGCCAAAGTTTCCCAAAGGGAGTGCAAAAGTGCCACAACATGGCTGCTTTCACAGCTTTTCCCTTAGGAAGAACCCTACTACGCGGCTGATTTACCTTCCTAGGGTTACTGTGAGGCTTAGGCCTAGGACTTTTAAAACCAGGAAGCCCTGGGCTCCAGGCACATGCATCTGTTAAAGGCATCCCAAGGGGAGCACAAAAGTGACACAACTTGGCTGCCTCTGCTTCTATTCTCATGAGACCATCCTGAACCATAGGCTGATTTTCCTTCCTAGGGTTAAGGTTTGAGTTTCGCCTAGGGTAAGATTTCTATTAACCAGAAAGCCCTGAGTTCCAAGAACACAGCAGCTGCGAAGGACTACCCAAGAAGAGCGCAAAAGTACCACAACATGCCTGCCTCCACAGCTTTTTCCTTGGGGACATGCCTAATTCCTGGCTGATTTGCCTTTCTCGTCTTAGGGTTGGGGTTCGGCCACGGGCTAGGATATTTTTAACTAGGAAGCCCTGAGTTCCAGGCTTACTGCATCTGCCCAAAGGCATCCCAAAGGGAGTGTAGAAGTGCCACAACATGGCTGCTTTCACGGCTTTTCCCTTAGGAAGAACCCTACTACGCGGCTGATTTACCTTCCTAGGGTTACTGTTAGGCTTAGGCCTAGGACTTTTAAAACCAGGAAGCCCTGGGCTCCAGGCACACTGCAGCTGCGAAAGGCATCCCAAGGGGAGCGCAAAAGTGACACAACTTGGCTGCCTCTGCTGCTATTCTCATGAGACCATCCCGAACCATAGGCTGATTTTCCTTCCTAGGGTTAAGGTTTGAGTTACGCCTGGGGTAAGGGTTCTATTAACCAGAAAGCCCTGAGTTCCAAGAACACAGCAGCTGCGAAGGACTACCCAAGAAGAGCGCAAAAGTACCACAACATGCCTGCCTCCACAGCTTTTTCCTTGGGGACATGCCTAATTCCTGGCTGATTTGCCTTTCTCGTCTTAGGGTTGGGGTTCGGCCTAGGGCTAGGATTTTTAAAATCAGGAAGCCCTGAGTTCCAGGCACACTGGAGCTGTGAAAGGCATCCTAAAGGGAGTGCAAAAGTGCCACAACATGGCTGCTTTCTCGGCTTTTTCCTTGGCAAGAAGCCTAACACCAGGCTGATTTCCCTTCCCTGGGTTACTGTAAGGCTTAGGCCTAGCGCTAGGATTTTTAAAACTAGGAAGCCCTTAGCTCCAGGCACACTGCAGCTGTTCAAGGCATCCCAAGGGGAGTACAAAAGTGCAACAACATGGCAGCTTTCACAGCTTTTTACTTGGCACCATCCCTATACCTAGGCTGATTTATCTGCCTAGGGATAGGGTTAGACTTCAGCCTAGGGCTTGGAGATTTTAACCAGGAAGCCCTGAGTTCCAGGCTTACTGCATCTGCCAAAGGTATCCCAAAGGGAGTGCAGAAGTGCCACAACATGGCTGCTTTCACGGCTTTTCCCTTAGGAAGAACCCTAATACGCGGCTGATTTACCTTCCTAGGGTTACTGTTAGA